>CM023533.1:35599886-38105309 GCA_013350335.1 Chimonanthus salicifolius | reverse complement strand
AACAGGAAGTGGACAACTTAAATGCAAGTAACAAGTTGAGAATGTTACAAAAAAAAAAAAAATACAACTAACTAGTTGTTAAGTAGGCTCTGTTTTTTTTAGACAGAAACTTTTAACACAACTGGTAACTACTAATAGTTCAGTCATGTTATCTTTCCAGATAAAGGGCCAACCTTTAAAATGTTGTGTTTTGAATGCACATCTAGTTTCAAGTTTCTCTCCTAGATCTCCACATATTTGCAAGTACTCCAGCCTCAATTTTTTAGGCTCTTGGGGCATGGGTACAGTAGACTTCTATTTGGTATGGCTTCCTCCTACATTATTTGTTACAATAATTCTAATTTCATCTCCTTGATCTCCTTTTTTTTTAAATGCTCCAGCTTCCATACTTTATTCTTTTGTGGTGTTGGTGCAGTAGACTTTTGTTAGGTAACTTGCTCCTATACTATTCATTACAACCAAAGATACAGGGAGCACCGGGAGAGTCATACTATACCTTTGAGTAGAGCCACCCATTCCCATATGCTTCATAATTACATAACAATCTCTCCTGAGTCATTTCCAAGCTCCACCAAAACTAACTACTCCATCTCTCCTAGTAGAGTCGCCCATTCTCATTAGTGTCATGATTGGAATGACAGTCCCCTGTTGAGTCATTTTTCCAAGCCTCACCAAAGCCAAACATTCTATATCTCCAAGTAGCATTGCCCATTCCCATAAGGTTCATGATGATTGACATAATGGTCTTTCTTGAATCACTTTCCTAAGATCTTCCAAAGCCAATGAATATACCTCCGACTAGAGTCACCCATTACCATAAACACCATAATTGGCATAATAATTTTAAGTCATTTTCCAAATCTCTACCAAGGCCTACAACTTCGTATTTTTTGGTAGAGTCGGCCATTCACATAGGCATCTTGATTGGCACAACAATCTCCTTTTAGTAATTTCCAAATGTCCACAATAGCCAACAACTTCTAGTCACTCTACATCATTGCAAAGAGTGATCATTCCCACAAGCTTCATGATTGGCATAACAATCTCTTTTGTTTGTAAGTCTCAACATGTAACAAGTGGTTCCACCAATAAATGGAAAAGTATTCGTTGAGAACTGGATGACTAACTTTTAGTTGTGGCATTTCCCAACTTTCTAGGGGAAAGGACTTATGGACCAACCTTTTCCAAGGGAGACAACAGATAAAGGAAATGTCAAGTTGAAAAGGATCATAAAAAATACTCTATAGCTTATTATGTCACACAATGAGATAAATGTGGTGATGTGACGCAGGACAAGGGATAGAGTAATCCTAAATGCCTAATGTGGTTTCCTAAAGGTTAAAAGGAGATGAAAATAATGCACTCTAAAGCTAAAATGGGCTGAAATTAAATAATCAATTAATACTAACAATTATTTAATATAATTTCACCACAAATAATCACACAAATCTTGGAATCTAAAGTAAATGATTAATAGGTAAATGGGGTTTGGATGATATGGTGGTTGACTGGTCAATGGCCTTGGGTTTTGGTTCACACTTAAGTTGCCTTTTCTCTGGGTAATAAGAAGATAGGAAAAGGGCTAGGGAATTACAGTAGTACTGTTGGGGTCCTAAGGAGACTATGACACAAGGAAAAGGGCCACAGGGGTTGGCGATTAGAAGAGGATGGGCTGAAGAGGGTGCGGCAGTATGGGGATCCTCCAAAAGGGGGTGGCGAAGGCCAGTGTGTGGACTGTATGGACTGGCGGTGGATATGGGAGGGTCAAAAAGGCCTTGGGACAGCAACACAGGGCTGTTTAGGGACTTTATGAAAGCAGCAGGTGGCTGTATGGGAAGAACGAAAGGGGCAGGGTGGGTCTAGGGGCTGGCGAACACAGTGTGAAGGTTATGGAAGGGAGGCAGCAGTCAGGGAAGGGTCAATGGATGTGGGAAAGGGGTATGGGGTGGTTTCAGTCACAGGTAAGGGAGCAGGGGAAGGTTACGGTAAGGTAGAATGGGCAATAGATGGGTTGCGGCAACAGTATGGGGTTTTATTGTGGGCTGCGGAGAAGGGGGTAGATTTGGGGTTTGGGAAATCAAAAGAAAACAAAGAAGTTGGGGAAGGAGAAGAGAGGAAGAAGAAAAAAGAGAGAGAAGTAGAAGAAGAATACCGGGAGAAGATGGGGTGGCCTCACGTCAAAGGAATCGCTCCCAAGTTCAATCGCACAAGAGAGTTTGCGAAAAGCTCAAAAACTTTATTCATTCAATCGTGTCTTGCCTCCAAGATGCTACGTCTTATAAAGAGTTTCATCTTACTAAAAAAATAATAAACAGAATTACCTAAACTACAAGCTAACACACAGAAGAGAAAAAAGAAACACGGAAACAGTAAGGCAATATGCGCATGGAGGATCCGCCGCATCATGATGGGTTCCTCATTTGCCAAGACATAAGTTTAATGTTAGGTAACATAATGCTTGGTTTTAAGATCGTAGAGGTTGGTTGAGAGTTTATAAGCCATTATTTTCCACCATGGAAGTGCTTTAACCAAGAAAGGGGAAAAAAAAACTACACCACTTTAGATAGAAAAAAGAATCTCTAAACCATTTCAGGTGAAAAAGAATCCACTGATTAGTGAATTGTGATTCTGAATATGCTTTTTCTTGAAAAAGCTGCATGGGTGTGGAGCCAAAATGATTTAGTCCTTTCCAACTAACATAAGATCAAGGATTAAGATGTTCTAGAGAGGCCTCCATGAATTGCCTTTCAGGTTCATTTAGTCCATTCTAAGATTATTCAAATCAATTATTCCCTCCAACCAATCGCTTTTCAAAACTCTTAACATCCCGTATTTCTCTTCATTGCTATCTCTTAATGTCCCACCTTTCTGTTCCTTCTCAATCCCCTTATTCAAAATTGTCATTCCCACATTTTTCTTTTAAATTCTTCAGTAGCCCATTTTGGACATTAGAATGCAGCCATCTTCTCATCACCTGTATGCAATCAAAACACAAGGTTTCAATCCAACTCATAAAATGTCTCATGTGTCTAATGTCCCTTACCCAGGCAATTCTCTCTCTCTCTCTCTCTTTGGGGCCAAGTAGGCCTTGTTTTGATGATCACATGGGCCAAACTAAGGCCTCGACCCTAGGCCAACCCAATATTGTTTTACGTTTAGCTTGGGGAACCATAATGGAGGGTGGTTCCAATTTGTTGCATAGTGCACAATGTTCTTCTTTCAAGAGACCAAAAGGAAAACCTTAATTAGGTCATGGGGTTGTAGCACTTCTTCTAAAAGATCTGGTTTCATTTTTTTTTTTTAAGATAACTTCATTAATCAAAAAATGAGGAAACAAACAAACATGTGACCAACACTAGCAAGCAAAAGAAGCCTGCCACACAAGAAAAACACCTTAGATGAAGCACAAACACCCCCCTCCCCCCCAAAAAAAAAAAAAAAGATTACATGAAATTATTTATAATTGCCGACGATAAAACCAAACCCTGACGTGCCATTTGATCGGCTGCTAAATTTGCATGTCGAGGAACCTAAGAAACCTTAAAACCAAAAGAAGTAATAGCATGGAGGATTCTTTAAAATTTATCTAAATAGGTCCAAGGACAAAGACAACCCGAAGCTCAACTAATAACAATCTTAGAATCACCTTATAAGATACTCCCTATTAGGGCTGAAACTCGGGCGGGTCAGGTCGGGTTTTGATAAACCCATCCCTAACTCATATTAAAAATGGTTGAACCCAACGCGACCCGACGTCGAGTCTGACAATCAACCCAATTTGTTTTAGAGAGAGAGAGGTGAAAGAGAGAGAACCTGCTGGATTTGATCGATTGCAGACGACAGGAAGGGGCACACGACGTTGTTCAGGTGAGGGGCGCACAACCACAACCACAGATCTGGCTGAGTGAAAATATTCATGGATGGGTTCATTGCTCAAGCGTGCTCCATGTTTTCCATCGGGGGAGAGAGGGAGAGAGAGAGAGGGCAAAAAACAAACAAGGGGAACGGTTGAGGTGTGGGAAGTGGGAAAGACTTGAGACTTTGGGATTTAGGGTTTTTTAGGTTTTATATTTAAGTTATAAATTTCGGGTCGGGTTGGGTTCTATCAGGTCGGGTCGGGTTACATGTTAAATTTACCAGCCCAACTTGACCCGAATTTCATATGGGTTTTTTATCCTCTAACTCAACCCGACCAAATTTGAAAATTGTACAACCCAACCCATAACACTGAACCATTTGGAGGAGGCCCAACTCTGGAGGGGACCAAGAAATTGACATCAAGGAATCCAAATGAGGCTGAACATAATCCATTGAAGCACAATCCCTATATATATATATATATATATATATATATATATATATATATATATATATATATATATATAAAATATTAATCCTCGAAATCTGTTCGATCCCACTAGCCACCAAGCAACTCAACTCTTAATTACATCAATAAGATGCATGGACAGAGGACGCCTTTCTTTGAAAAACCCTTTTGTTCCTTTCCAACTAGATAGACCACACTATATTTGATAAAGTCGGTGCCCAAAGATTTATTCTAAAAGAGCTACCACCCAAAGCACATCTTCATTGAATATCCAAACCAAGCTTTCGGAACACAAAAAGCCACCCCTAATAGCTAAAAGAAATGATACCAAATCTGAGAAGCGAACCTACAATGGAGAAGAAGATGGCTCACTAACTTAGCATCGGACAAACAAAGAGGACAAGCATTAACAATGATCATTCTTCTTAGTCTCAAATTATGTATCGTCAAGATCTTCTCAAGACCTACAAGCCACCCGAAGACCTTCACCTTAAATGGGGCAACACCCTTCCAAATTTTCAGATTCACCCGATTGACATTACCAACACTTCAACTTACTACAAAAAGACTTAACATAGAAAAATCCCATGGTGGTCAGAATTCCAAATTCTTTTATGATGTCAAGTGCCCACTACAAAAACTCTACTCAAAAGATCCATGAAAGACAACCACCCCTCCACCATCCAATCCTCAAAATCTCTTCTAAACAAAGGGCACCAAAAACCTTACATTGATGAAAATCATAACACTCCCTAACTGTAGCCTCTTTATTAGCGGCTAAGGAAAAAAATGGCATGGAACTTTTGAGCCAGGGAGGCCTCACACACCTATCTATCCTTCGAAAAGAAAATCTCATCCCCAGTATAAGCACGATACATGACAAAAGAGTCAAAGAACAACGAGATTGAACAAACTTCATTCTAGAAACTAGAAGCCCTTCTAGAAGAAGCAACAATCCTCCAGCTAGATCTATTCAGCCTGTACTTTCTGAGAATTATGACCTTCCATAGCCTTTCTGAAGAATCCCCCACTCTCAATCTCCATGTCCCCAACAAAACAATATTAAACTGACAGACCAACATAATACCAACTCCCCTTTTTGCCACTGACTTAGGTCCCTAGGATACCAAATGGAACTTTCTTCTATCCTTATCATCATTCGACAAAATCTTTTTCTGAACACTCTTGATTTTGTTGTTAATCGCTACTAGACATTTAAAAACACTCAAAAAATTAATCTTGGAGACTTAAAGAACTTAATCAAAATAATCCTTCCACCAATCGACAAATGCTTTCTCGTCCAAAAAGATAACCTTCTCTCCATTTTCTCAATAATCTTATCCCAACAACACTTACTAGGTTTACCTTACAGAGGGGAGACCAAGATAAGAAGATGGGAAGGAGGCAACTTTACAACCGAACATCAAAGCGATGTCCACACACAGCCTATGCTCCACATTAATCCCATCAATTCACTTTTAAAAAAGTTTATCTTCAACCCCGAACAAATTTGGAGCCACAAAAGAATCTCTTGAACCATCTTCAATGCCTCTTCATCAACATACGGAAGATGAGTTATTCTACCTCGGTATGTTCTATATGAAACCCATGAATCAATCCCTGAGAAGAAGCAACATGAATATGAAGGGCCTCCGCTACTATACATAAAGATAGGGAAATAAAGGATCCCCTTGTCTGATTCCTTTCTCCCTTCTGGAAAATCCTTTTGAACTTCCATTTACCAAAACAAATGAATAAGCAGATGCTACAAAGGAGCGAATCCAACTTCTCCACCGATGAACAAAGCCCATTCTTGCAACACAAAATCAAGGAACGACCAGTCCACCCTGTCATAAGCTTTCTGAAAATCCAAAACTTACATACAACCCGACTCCCCTGACAAAAATGTAGAATGCAGACTTTCATGAGCCACCACCACTAAGTTCACAATCTGCTTTGCTTCGAGAAAAACACTTGAGTAACGAGATATAAGACTAGGAGGCACCACCTTCAGACGATTAGCCAAGACCTTTGCTAAAATTTTATAAGGACTATAGGGAATATTATTCTTTACTGTGTGTGATGCACTAACTTTGAAGGACATCTGTAGCATGATCCTATGTAGCATTTGATTGTTTTGCTCGTTTTGGATTTTTTATTTTTTTTTGGGGGTGAGAAAATCTGAATATAAAAATGAATTGGATTTATTTAAGAAATTTTGCTCTTTTTTTTTTTGAATCATGGGTATCCCCATCCTACATTGGATGTGAGACTAATCCCATGGATACATGAAACCACCCACAAGCATCATTATTCTTGACGATTAATCTTCTCGGAGTTGACATATGAAAGTCCCATCTGGAATTGTCCTTTTTTTCAGAAATGGCTTATCTAGGTAGGTTTAGATCCTCTGATCAGAACCATTAATTAGTCTAGGCAATTCTAGGGGTCACATTGAGGCTTTTTCAAACAGTCAAATGACCTACTTTGTTGGATATTGGATCTAGACTTCATGCCTCTTTCCCTCTTGGGAATTGGTAATTGGGGTTATCATTGTTTTGTTACTAGAAATTTGATAATTTGGGATTTTGAAAAAACTGAAATCCTTTTTCTCTTTTTGATTGCTGATAAGAAGTAATTTTTCAGATTACTTTCTTTGGTTATTAATTATTGGGAAGTTGCTGATTTTTATTACAACTGTCATGGCCTGTTCAAAAGTTGGCGCCATTCTTTTCTTGTTTAGTAATGTTATTGCAACTCACCAGGGTTTTGGAAAGAGGAAAATAGAAATAATTTAAAAGTGGCTTATGACGGACCTCTAAGCCATAGGACGAAGTCATCCTTTAGTTATTTGGGTATGTTGGCCATGGAGTTATGAGGAGATTGGGATGGTGGCAATTGATGGTGCTAGCACTTTTTTTTTTAAATGGTTAATATATTAAAAATGAAAGGGCACCAGAGGTTTTAATTCAAATTACGCTAGCTGCCGGGGTGCCCCTTAGGAGGCTTTAAGTTGTATATTATGGTGGTTCAAATGGTAGATGGGTTCCCGCCTTTCCCCCACTCCCCTCTCCCCAACCCCATTTTTCAAGTTTTCTTTTAAACGTAGCACCAGTAAACAGTATTAACAGAAGGTTTATGGAGGCCTTGTTTTGTTTTATATAAAATGGGGCCGTAGATCTTCCTATAATTATTATCAGACATCCAATCCTTGCTGGCCCAGAAAAGTATAATGATCTCAACTTTTGTTATACCTGATGATTGCACCCAGTCTGATCCATGGTTCCCATGTGTGTCTATACGTTCACTTTTGGCATTGGCTCTTAGTATCTCGATTAGTTAGAATGTGATGCTAATTCAATCTCTTGTTAGCATTTTCTCTTGTGTGATGTATCTTTTCCTGCACACAATCATGTATAAATACTTAAATCCATATAAAGGCATCATATCCTGTCCACAAGAAAGGCATCTGCATTTATGAGAGTCCTAGAACACCAAATCTTCTCCTTGTACTTTGTACCATTAAATATATTAATTGACTAAATTTTTCTGGCTTGTTCTGATGTATGCTCTCAACTTTTAGTACATTAAAAGAAAAGTTATTCTTCTTTAAATTGGTTTGTCAGGCAGACTTAGGTTGAGAGAGCTGGTCAGCACAATATCTGCAAGGTTGCAGGAACATTTGTTAGAGGGTGCAGAGCTGCATGGAAGGAAGGAAAATTCTGTTTGCCCATGCAGAATATTGAAAGTCCTAGAGAAAGATGTGGACAATATCAGTTATGAAGTGGGTTGGCTTGACAAAAATAAGAAAGTAACTGGCACTTCAATTGTAAAAGCAGTTGATCTGTTGCACAAGAAGCTTCCTTTTAGTAGAGATGTATTGAAGTCATTTATAAGGGAATCAACTTCTCAAAGCACTCCGTGGGTGGTGCATGAGAAATTGGCAAGGAAGTATGGGATCTCAACTGAGCCTCCAGAGGAGCTACAGGGAAAAAAATCCATTCGAGACAGAAATGAACAGAGGAGAAAAAATAAGGCAGGCAACACTACTGTCCTGGTATTTCTCTGTAATTTGTGCTTTTGACAGAGTTTGTGATGTCTAAATGTGATGTCTAAAATTTCTGTGCTTTCTTTGTTTTTTTTTTCAACATTCAGGATGCTGAAAATGGAGTAGCGAGTAAGAACAAAAGGAGGAAATTGGAAAGTAAGGACACTGAATTCTTGCATAAAACCAAAAATCCAAAGGAAGGTAGCTCAAAGCATTTAGCTGGATTTCTTTTAACCTATGTTTATACCTAGGAAAGTGTTGCGTTTTTCGAGTTACTTCTCATCATGGTCTTGATCACTTACCTGCTTATCCATCAGCTTAATGTTCTAACATTTGTATTAGCGTTACAAAATTCTAGAACTTAGAAATTACAAATCGTTGTAGAAGAAGAGGAAGAAGAAAAAATGAAAGGAGAGAGGAGTGCAAAGAAATGGAGATCTGCATTTTCTGTTTTTTCCATTTCCAATTTTCCACTGTACAGAAGGTAGCCTTTTAGATGATGATCTCTAATCCTAGCCCCCAAAGGGTAACGACCTTCATTATGACAACCACTTATAGTAACAGTAAAAAGAAAATTTTACAGGATACAGCTTTGTCTCATAGCCCGAGGGACTTATGAAATTGTGGTCCTCGACACTTCTCAAGCTTGAGCATAGATATTGATTGCACCAAGCTTGCTAATATAAATTGCAATTGTGATATATAGATGGCCTTGGAGAACATGTAATATAGAAGCAGGGTAAGGAGTAAAGATAACTTGTTGAGGGACATAATCTCGTATGAAGTGTAACTGACCTCAATATGTTAATCACTTTCAAGGTCAACTCATTGTTGAAAGCGACTCGGGCACACTATTAGATGGGCTCAAGGGAAGAAGTGGCCTCTATGGAAGTTCATTCCTTTGTTTAGAGAGATTAGATGGTTATGTGAGGATTTGGCAATTTCATTCGTACATGTGAGGCATTCAGCAAAATAGAGTGTCAGATTTCCTTGCTATACATGAAATTTCTAGATATGATATGTTCTTAAGACCTACCCCCTCTTTGATAGAGAGATTGTGATTTGTTCTCTTTAGAAATTTTTATTTGTTCTATTTATTACTTTTGTATTGACATATGGTCATATGGACTTGTATAACTCTCTTATACAAGTCATACTCATAGTATTGTACTCGTTTTATTTTAATAAAATTATTCTCGTCTCTGCTAAAAAAATTCCCCACCACCTTTTGATAAAAGCCATGGTGAAGGAACAAGATTACCATTTCTTATCTAAAACTGAGATCAAACAGAGTTTAAGTGGGCTTGCATCTAAGAAATCTTATATCCTTCAAAAGATCAAGGGCATGTTTATGTGGATTAGATAAGAAAATCCCTTTGTTGTAAGTGAACACTTCTATACCCAAAAAGTGATGAAGAAAGCCAAAATCCTCGATGTCAGATGCATTTTGAAGATAATCTTTCATTCTTTGATAGCCTCATCATTATTTCCTATTAAAACGATACCCCCAACGTACACAATAATGATAATCCAAGTGTCTTTTTGTTGTTTGGTGAAAACATAATGATCTATTCAATGATGTCAAACCCACAGCATTTAAGCACCACTAAATTATTTAAAATAAAACTTTCAAAAAAAAAAAATATTAAAATAAGCATGGGGTGATTGCTTCAACCCATAAATAGATTTCTAAAGGCAACATACCTTCCATAAGGAGAGTCGGGTTGAGTTGATTCAAATTGATAGGATTTTGAGTGAGCAAGCCAAAGAGTTTTATCAAGGTTTTCTAAATTGAATTAAAAGACTTGTCTGAGTTACTCAACTTGAGAGGATTTTTGAATTGAATCCAAGTTTTGACTTTTCAAACTATGCTTTCCGTTCCTCTTATTGAAAAAAACTTGGAGGGTTATATAGATTTCTTCAATCAAGTCCTCATGTAGGAAGGCATTATTTACATTTAATTGATCTTGGATTAGTGACAATGGAAATAAAAATTCAAATTGATTTGAGTTTATCAATTGGAGCAGAAGTCTCTACACTCTTGATAATCAATGCCATATATGTTTGGCACATCTAGGGATGGGAAGCCCATAAGTCCAATGAACCAAGCTCAAGGAAAGGTGGGCTTGAGTGTAAATTTTTAGTGTCGTGTACAATTGGGCCAAATTTGGACAAAAAATTAAAGCTCGATTATTATTTGGGCTGAGTGTGAAGTGACAAAAGTCCCACATTTGTTAATTTGAGAAACTAATTACACTATATAACACTTGAGGCACCCTTCTCTCAAAGGCTGACTTTTGAGAGTGAGTTCTACCTCAAGAATGTTATCATATCATGGTTTTCTAGCATGGTATCCTAGCAGTTTCTGTATGCAGCCATATGGTCCATTTGCATGTGAGGGAGGGCCTGAAGTTTTCACATGCAGCCGCAGGGCACAGCTGCACGTGAGGGCAAGCGTCAAGTGATGAAAGTCCCACATCGGTTAATTTGAGAAATCAATGACTCCATATAACACTTGAGGCACCCTTCTCAAGACTAGCTTTTTGAGTGAGTTGTACCTCATGAATGTTACTATGTTATGGTTTTCTAACACTGAGCTTGGGCTTGGGCTTATATTTATGCTTCGGCTTGGAAGCACGAGCCTAGCCAATTATATATACTTATCTACACACTTGCACACTATTTAAGGAAATGAGATCGTACGTCACACTTTGTCCTTTTTCCATTTTTTATTGAACTTTTTGGAGATTGGTAAGAATCCAACAAATTGGATTGATAGCTCACTAAACTATCTACATGTGGAGAAATTTCATCTCCAAATACAAATGGAAGTCACTTGATCTTAGCACCACATAGTTGACTTTCCAAAAGCGTCCAGAAAATTGTTCTGGCTCTAATGCCATGTAGAATTTTAATAATAGAAAAAGAAAAGAGAATAGAAGGAGGAGATATAGATAATTATTCTTTGTATTGTATTGATGTATTTTTCGCTGAGAGGATACATGTATAAATAGACAAAGAGAGCTAATTTAGGGACAAAAAAGGAAATACAAATAAAGAATGCTTATCTACAGTGAATCATACCACCACACAATTGACTTTCCAAAATAGGATAAGTCGGGTCAATAATCCTGTATCGGGTCCCACAACATGTCCCAAACAAGTTGCTTATTAGTAATGGAATAGAAATATGAAATGATCCCAAGAGGCCGTAGAGAAAGGTGGTAGAGAGAAGGAAATCAAGAGGCCAAAGTAGAGCTCTCTCTCTAAGGTTCAGTCCAAAATTTAATTCTGTCACCACGACCATCATTAAACCTGATACCTTCTTTAAATTTGTCGACACATGCTGCAATAGCTTGCCACATTCCTGAAGCTCTGCACGAGTAATTTGTACTATCAGTACCTAACCTCCAAAGCCACTTAGTAAGAAGAGCGGTATTAACGACCTTAATTGGACGTACCCTTAGGCCACCAGCAGTAGTGGGAAGACAAACTTGATCCAACTCACTAGGTGATATTTCCTCATATCCTCAGTCATCCCAAAGAAAATTCCTCATAATATTTTCCATCGATTGAATGACTTTATTGGGACATCTTAAGGCTGACAAGAAGTAGATGGACAAGGCAGGGAGGATTGACTTGAGAAGAGTTATCCGCCCAGCGAAGGATAAGTACTTACCTCTCCACAACGCCAGGCGTTTACTAAACTTATGTATGATGGGTTCCCATTGAGAATACCCAGGAGATCTAATGCAAAGAGGCAACCCCAAATAAGTATATGGGAGAACAAAAGAGACACATCCCAAAAACTCTGTAAGGGAAATTGGACATAATACCCACTTAATTGCATTTGTTGAGTTACTTTCAATAATCAATTTTTCCTAGCCCTAGGGAACTCTATATAGTCAAGGCTCTCCTAATACTTAGAAGTTCTACATCATTTGATTCTTTCCAACCTACCGATTCGAAGAAAACGACAGTTGATTTTCCGGTATGATCGTGCAGGACCCCACCAATTCCTGTCGGCCCCGGTGGTCCCTTAGCAGCAATCTACATTGAATTTAAATGTGTTGTGCTGTGGAGTGGACCAAGTGACCAAAGTTTTAGTCCTTATCAGACCTCCAGACAAAGAACCCTCCCATGAGTGATAATGATCCGTTATTTTGTGAAATTTTGAGCCTTAATCTTCTTTCTAGAGTGAAATTTAGTTTAGGTTTATTTTTTCCAATTGGAATTCAGTTTTCTCGATTTTCAAGTGAATTATCAATTGGCAATTAAAATCAAAAGACATCCTAGGATTTCTAGAGACTCATGGAATTTTCCAAATTTGGGTTTCTCATTTTAATTGAGCCACATTTGAGAGTTTCCTTCATATTTTCGTTGGAGACCTTGAGAATATTGAAAAATCAATCTTGGCCTTCATCACACACTCCATTTTCCAAAAATCTATGGCAGATATATGAATGAGGGTATATTAAAAATAATTATGTTAAGTTTTATGATTTTTTACTTGAAATATTCTATCCATATTAATATTTTTAAATTTTTATTAAATAAATTAGTCTTGGAGCATGCTAAATGTCACTTAAGAGTCTATATTGTAAAGTTTTCGTAAAGCATTTTCATGTTAAGATCTGTGATGGCCTTTCTTTTCCATATTCCTCGTTATGAAGTATAATAAAATCATTGAAGTTCATTTTGCAAAGTATCCTACAAGTATCAGGTCACGTGAGACAGATAAAGGTGTCCAACGTGATTGATTGAGCTTATGCAAATGTGCGAGTGTCTCGTAGCCTTTTATTAAATGTCTCAATTTGTTCAATATGTGATAGTGCATGAATAGCTTAGTTATTAGCATTTGTCTTGGTTGTAGTTAATTTTGTTTTTGAGTATTTGTTTGAAATGATTTTTGTAATTGCAGAGCAAGAAAAACCAAAGGAAGAACCCATCAAGTACCCAATTGATGACCTTCTGGTACAACCTGGTGTAGATGATCCAGATTTTACAGTTCGTCCATCTCCAACGAGAGATTTCCGTGTGCCAATGAACTGTGTTGGAGACCTTCTAATGGTTTGGGATTTTTGCACATCTTTTAGCAGGTTGCTTCACTTGTGGCCTTTCTCGCTTGAGGATTTTGAAAATGCAATTTGCCACAAGGACAGTGATCTGATTATCATCATGGAATCTCATTCAGCTATTCTTCGTTTGCTTATTAAAGACGAAGGAGAGTATTTTACAACTATACAGAAGAAAAGAAGAAAACGAAAGGTGGAAATGTTATTTTAGAGTAATGTTACTCTTTAGTCTTTAACTAATGTCTGCAGGTGACTCTGCTTTAACATGTTTATCTGCAACAACATTATCTGTAGTAATTTTTCTCTGTTTTTTATTTAATTTTCAGATTACGTTAATGAATTGGAGTGAATATCTATGTGATTTTTTAGAGATGAAAGATGTACTGGGATTTTCTGGTCGTGTTGGAATGATAAAACGAGGACATTATGGTCTTCTGGATCCTGAAGCTAAGTTTGCCATCTTCCGTGAACTGGTCTCTGAGGCCCTTTTAACTGATGCTATTAGGCAGAAGTTGGATGAGTATATTGAAGAATGGCAGGCACTCGGAGCAAGTAAAAGAGAGGAAGCAATTGAAGAAGCTAGGAAGAAAAGAAAAGAGCGGAAAAATCATAATGAAGCAGAGCATGATTCTAAGGGGTTAGTAAAGGAATATGGTTTGGAGAATGGGGAGAGAAAGTTGCACAATTCTGAGAATAACTGTACCTATGGGCAAAATGGAGATGTCCCCAGAGGAAAAGAGTTATTTTCATCTAATGGAAAACATGCTTCATCAAACAGGTACATGAGCTCCATCTTTCAGGTGGGAGCTTCTTAAAATTGTGTTGTGTGTGTTATTTTTTATGCTCTGCACCATAGATTCCAGTTATTCCATGTTTGGTCTGGTATTTCCACAGGAAGAGCAAGCATGATATTGCAATTGGATTGAAACAAGTGATGAAACAGAGGATGGGCAAAAAAAATCCTGAGAACATGAAGGAGTCATCTAGTGGGGATTATCTTAGAAAGGCAACGCGGGGGATGAATAAAGAGATGAGGAAAATCAGGAAAAGAGCACTAAGGAAAATCAGGAAAAGAGCACCAAGGAAAATCAGGAAAAGAGCACCAAGGAACAGAGGGTACATTCACTCATTCATTCACACTCACTTTCTCTCTCTCTCTCTCTCTCTCTCTCTCTCTCTCTCTCTCTCTCACCATTGCCTATGCCACAGAAAGAGCGATTTGAACGAGAGATAGAGAAACGATTTATACGCACAACTCCTCTTGGGAAAGACAGAGATTATAACAGGTATTGGTTTTTCAGACGTGATGGGCGGATCTTTGTTGAGAGTTGCGACTCTAAGCAGTGGGGCTACTATACTGCTAAGGAAGAGGTAACTGTCCTGTCCACTTGCATGACACTTACTCTTCTGTTATGGTGTAAATCTACCAGTTTAGTTTAACGTCATCTCTCTTGATCAGCTCGATGCATTAATGGGTTCACTTAACCCTAAAGGTGAGAGGGAGCAGGCTCTTCAGAAACAGTTGGAAAAATATTATCTTAGACTATGGTATGATCCTCGACTTCATCTCTGTTTTTATGTGTATCGAGATTTTTTTATGTTTATGTGCTTAAAAGTTCGACAAAATTTCTCATGACGCCTGTATCTGGATAGAATTTTCTTTGAAGGGCCAAAATGTTAATTGCTTATGAAGATACAGACTAAAGGTTACTTTGTCTTCACATGGCCAAAATTTGTGGGCAGATCCAGTGGTCTAGATTGATTATTTCTTTTACTCACATATGAAGCTAAAATTTCATGGATTTAATTTAATTCTTAATTTCCTTACTGTAGATAGGCTAGGATTTAGGAATTCACACATTGCCCTTTGTGTTTGCATGTGTTTACACGTCATTTTCTGATCTTGACTGACCATAGCATTCTCTGCATACCCACTAATGCTGTACTTCTGCAACTTGGTTTTATTGTATAGTGTGTAGTACATTATACCACTTCCAGAAAGAATGCAAAAAAAGAATAGAGGGGCCTTCTTGAAGGAATTTCAGTCTTTGACCATGAAGGCAATTGAACTTAGTTATTGAAAATTTTACATATTTTGCTGAATAAGGCAGGTCTGTTTCACTCAGTATTGTAAGTTCATGGGGCCAAATGAGGCTCATTTATCAAGTTTCAAAGAAAGGACTTGATCATAGCACACATGCATAAAAATTAAATTGGGTGGTTTTCTATAAAATAGATCTCTAGTCACTATGTTAAATCTCCATTGAGCTACATGAAGAGGAGTACCATGTTTTAGCTTTAAGATGTAAGAAACAAGAAACATATAGACCATTTTCTGGCAAGCTTGACGACCAAACTATCATTGATACTTCAGAAATTGGTAAATCTCAATTTGGATACAGCCTTTTCAGAAAGGGAAGAAAATGTTGATAATAGTAAATTTTCTACCTCAACGGGTTGGGGGCATCTGTTAGAAAATCATGACATAATGACATTATTGAGGTAGAACCCACTCTCAAAAGCTAGCCCTTCAGAGAAAGATGCCTCAAGTGTTATATAGAGTCATTGGTTTCACAAATTAAACGATGTGGGGCTTTTTGTCACTTCACACTCGCCCTAACGTGCAGCTGCGTCCTGCAGCTGTATGTAAAACCTACTCTGATACCATGTTAGAAAATCATAACATGATAACATTCTTCAGGTAGAACTCACTCTCAAAAGTTATCCCTTGAGAGAAGGGTGCCTCAAGTGTTATATAGTGTCGTTGGTTTCACAAATTAACCGATGTGAGACTTTTTGTCACTTCAGAGCATCTCCAAGTGGTTTTCCATGGAGTATGGAAGGAATGCTTGTTGGCTATGTTTCAGAATTTGAGTGATTTGCTTTTGCTGTTTATGAATCTTTCCTTCACCTTTTGGTGCTTTTCTGCGCCTCTTCACCTCCATCTCATTCTATTTTCTTTATTTTCAGTATGCTTATTGTCAACCAGACCTAGTCCCTTTTAGTATGACCTCAGTTATCATTCAAAAAAAGGTCTTATTTGACTTTCTGGATTGCAGGTAGTTGTCGGTTGATTTACTTTCTTGATGTGTTTAGTCTTTGATTCTTCTTGCCGAACTAACAGTGGGTTTCTTCAGAACGTTGTATCTTTCAAAAACTAATAATGGTTCTTGGTTCAATTGGATTTAAGTGTGCATGCATGTTATCAGAATGCATGTTTTGAGATCTGTCTGATCGCTTAAATGAACCAAAATCAATGGATAATTGGTATTATAGGTGTGGTGGCACTGTATGCATACTTTTGCATAATCCCATATGCATTTTGTTCGGTTCTTGTGAGGGTCAATTGCAGTCGCTAATATTTTTATTTTCTTTTGCACTTGAATATCAAATCCTTTTTAACCTTTTGCATTTAAAATTATTAATGTATGCTTTAGCCTTACAAGCTCATGTATAAATATCGTTTTATGATCCCCTGCATATCAGACAATTGTTTTATTTCTTTTTTTCCTTTCATATGTTGCAGTAATGCACTGCAGAAGAGATCAAAGGATATGACTCAAAAGATTGCATTGGAGGAGGCTGTTGTGCGGCGTTCAACACGTGTTCAGTCCAAACCAAAGGATAGCCCAACTGCTCCATTCCTCAGATATGTTAATAAGTGGAAAGAGGGTTGATGGTTATATGCATGCAAATGGAAGTTCTTGAGAGGGATCATTTTTGTTGGTGCTCCATTAACAAAGGATTCGTTTACCTAATGAGGGTATGAGAATTTTCTGCCTCGTACATGGCTCAAGGTTTTATGGTGGTATGTTTCAACAGACCTTTTTCTGCTCATCTATCAGTGATGGGCGATCAACCTGCTTGCAGAGGCTGGTTCTATTGTCTTCTGAAAAGTCGATATGCCCGTGTCTTTTGTAGGGATGCATGCGCTTTACAGTTCTATGATTGATCCTTTTGTGTAAATACTAAACTAATAATAGAAATCAGCCTTTGGAGGGACATTTGCAATTCTTTTTTTAATTGAGAAACATTGATTTAAAACCCCTTCTCAAGGAACTTCAAGCTTCAGCATGTTTATCAATTTACTTGGATATTTTTAATGTTCCACAAAGCCGTAAGAAAATAGTTATCCTTTCATTGATAAATTTGTTAGATGAATTTCTGTAAGTTTTTTTTTAATCATAAGACATCATAATGGACAAGTAAGATATTCTAGACTTGCGATCCCTATGACGAAATGTATCCCTATATTTCATGAACTTATCAATCTGTGACGTGTATATGCACCCATTCTTCATCTTTTCCAAGATGAGTAGAATATTGCCATCCCTCTCTTCTCTTGAAACTTGATTAAAATGTCTTTTGGTGTTTATTTTTTTAGACTAAAGCTAGTAAATTATTGTCAATTAGTATCATTTTGTTATAGTTTTATTTAAAATGAATTTTAAAGTTATTTAAATATGACATTGAGTTCCCATGTCTTTTTTCCGTTTGCCAATTTTTACATCTTGCAGTGCCAACACCCCATACCCATTCCTTTGGGGAGGGGAGAGGTGGATTTCCTCATCTTTCCAAGCTTTTTTCTTTTCTTTTTTTTTTAAAAAAAAGGAAAATTGTTTACTGTTGAAAATCCTTTTCAGATCATTTTCATCAGAAAACATCTCTCATCAACCTGAGGGATTCTGGTTTCTAGGTTATGTGTTTCAGAGATAGGTTTCTGCTGGTGAAGCTTGGCAGTTGGACGTGATGATCGAGAGGATTCATTGAATTTTCAATTCTTGTTTTATTGTTGATGAAAATATAAGGAAGGATAGTTGTGGTGTGATACATGGATTAGACTTATCCTGGTCATCTGTAATTCTGAAGGCAGTGGCCCTCTCTGTGCTCGAGGAAATGAAGCTTAGTGTGAGCTTGAGACAGGTGCATGCCTGCACTACTAATGTCATCCTCACTCAGTATGTGGCTGAATGCATGGTTACCTTTCCTACTCTGCACATTCTGCTGTTGGTACAATGACCTACTCAGGTAATTTAATATCAACTGAAAAGGTTTTCTGAGTTTTAAATCATAAATTTGATAACAGAATATTATATTATTTTGGTTCTGTTTATTATGCTCTTTGAGTTTGAAAAATAAATGTGTTCTTCAGTCATGCTTTGATTAAGATCAGCACTTTTTATGGGTATCTCTTCCTGCTGTTGTAAAAGGTTAGTTGGCTAAGATATGTATTGTATTTTGTTTTTGCTTTCTGTTTCATTTAATGTGTTCATGTTCAAATTTGCATTTATTCATCAAAAGTTTTAAAAAAAAATTGAATAACCATTTATGTAATGGAATGCTTGGGAGTAAGTATTTGGGTGAGAATAATTTGATGTGGGAAATTGAACTCACTTTAGAAATGCAAATTCACCTTATTTAGATTGCACACCTAAGAAACTCGCTTTAAAATGTGGTGACTTCTCCACCGAAGGGTAGAAAAATCTATTCTGTTCTATTTGTTTTTTATTTTTTAAATACAAAATGTAGGTTATAGTCATCATATAGTTCTTTATTTTTTTTATACTTAATTATCATTTAGCACTTGCAATGAGAGCTAATGATTATATGATATCTTTAATATATATAAGCCTAAGTGGTAAAAGCCAAACCACCCACGTGTTTCATAAGACATGAGCAATTTGATACGTTATATATGAATATGGTGGTTTGTAATTAGATATGGGCTCCACAATGTTTTTTAACTTATATGGTTGTATCAATGAATAACTAAATAAATGGTATATTTCTACCTATCACGACTAGGGGTCTAAATATCGACCGCTATGATACGTATCAGCCAATATTGGCCTTTTTTTAAAAAAAAAGAGGGAGAGAAAAATATTGACCGATTTTAAATTTTGCACCCCTGATCATGAGTAGTAATGCACGAGAAAAAATAAGAATTTTAATTTTTTTAAATTTTTTTTGAATTTACGTGTGGAAAATCGCAAGATATTCAGTGTAAAACCTCCATGCTCACTACCCTTAGGGCATACCAAAGTTAGGTTATAAGGGCTCGAATCTACATTCTTCCACTTTTTAAATTGGGAGGCAACCAATTGAAATCAATCCATGTGGATTTTTTACTCAAATTTTTTAACATGGAAGAAAGTAAAATATAGATGATTTTCTACCTGCAGATTTACAAGTTCCAAGTTCCCTAGGAGATCCAATACTTTAACTCATTTTAATCCAAACATGGTCCATCTCTTAGAAATCTGCACCCAAATCCCCATGTACTATCAAAGTAGATGGTTTTATCTTGATCATTGGCACTTGGCAGTACACCAGGAAGGAGTAACCTTGACTCTTAGAAATATAGTTTTAGACTTCACTGAGTCAACTCAATACATTTAATAAAAAACGAGTAATTCATCAAAAACTTGGTCAGAGTTTTTGTGACTCCGATAACTCGCCGAGTTACTCGGATGAGTTGAGTCACCGAATGTCGTAGGACACGGATGTCATTTAAAGCTTTATAAGAGTATAAATGGAAAAGTCATAATACATGCAAACGTTAGGGTTTCTTTCTCGGTTCTCATTCAGAGAGGGCTGAGAGAAGACAAGGAAAGTGGAGGAGATGTGACAATTTTTTAGATTTATTTATTTTATTATTATCTTTTTCACTTTTCTTCTTTTATTCTTCTTCCTTCATTTTATTTTTTTATTCTATGATTTTTTTTCATGTTTAAGAGATTAAAATTTTGGTTAGAAACTTAGATTGTATATCTTTTAACTTTTTTCCATTGTTTCTCTCTTTTCTTCTCTACCTTTTTTTTTTACTTTATTTTATTTTTCTGCCTCTTATTTATTATTTATTTTTTCTTAAGTTTTTTTCCTTGTTTTCTATTTTTCTTTTTCTTCTTAAGTTTTTAATTTTCTTTTTTCCTTTTTTTATTTTTCTTCTATTCCTTCTAAAAAATCATAATTTTTAACTCCTAATTTAAAACATGTGTATGAGAAAAAAGTCGCCTTGATAAAAATTGTTTATTCTTGAATTAGAAGTCTACAGATACTAATTTTAATTATCTTTTTAAACTCTTTAAACTTTGGTTATTTTACTCTCTAATTTTTTTTAGCAGTCGCCATACAAAAAATCACCTAATTAAAAACTCCAACATTTTTGTTAAATTAATCTCCTCATTGTTTAGATCTCCAAATTTTTATTCACGTTAAAAAATTCCTTTTTAGTCCTGAACTTTTGGAGCATGTAAATCATTTGAAACTTTGAAAAAAATACCGGTCTATATTTAAAAGTATAACTTGCCAAAAGTAATTTAATCTTCCACTAGAAATTCTTATCAAATTTTTAAAATTTAACTACTTTAATTTTTATAAATTTATGAAGTAAGCAGAAGAATGGCTAAAAAGAAATTAAAGCAAACTATAGATTAGAAAACTGCATTGGACATTAGTAAACAAAAGTGAGCTTTCAATGGGAAAGTGGCGTGTTTAAGATGACAATGACGATGATAATGACAGTAAAAGGAACAAGATCTAATTTCACTAATTTGGTTTGCCCATTGGCATTTATTCTGTGCAGCCATTTATATTTTTCTTTTCTGACTATATTTTCTTTCCTGAGTACTTTTTCACCTGAATCTAATGCCAGGGTGAATTCTAGCCAAAGCATAGTTGTTATTGTACTAGTCATATTTCAGGTCGGGCTTCAGGCTTCATATCTGATCAGCTTAATTTTTAACAGGCTCTATGATAGTGTCCAAGCTCGAGCCAAGTTATAATTTAGGCTAAAAGTTAATGACTGGGTCCTATTTTTTTCAGTCAAATGTTTGGACTTTTTAATTTTGAAGTTAAATTGTCATTCCTATATCTAATATAAAGTTAGATTCATCATATCATGGCTACTAGCCTAGTTTTGAGAATCCGAGTTCAAATTTGGTCTTTGACAATATACCATTATGGCATTGGAAGCCAAATTTGGTTTCTACCAATTTGGCAACAATCACCAATACGAATGACAATAACCAATAATAAAAAACTATAAAATATGCTTTTACTTATTCTTTAGCTTGTTGAAAGGTGGGTAAAAATTACGTTGGCGTTGATACTGGGTAATATTACGGCCATCTCAGCATTCAATGCAATGTACAGGCCGATACACTTCCATTCGTGCCTGCATGCCACCCATTCAAATTCCAGCTGCAATGCATTGATATGCCGGGCTGCAACGTTGCGGCCGATACGCAATGTATAGGCCACATTTTTTACTCTGGGTTGGAAAAGTTTGGATCCTTAAATGGTGAGCTCAATTCTGATGATTACATATTGCATTTGAAAAGGAAAGAAGATACATATAAAAAAAAAAAAAAACCTTGAGAAGAAGAGGATTTAGGAAGATAATACTTTGAGAAAGAGATGAGAAAGGAAAAGGATGGCGGAATTCTATCTACCAAATATAGACAGAGAAAACAAGAAATTTCCTAAAATTTACTCTTAATGTGTAACTATACATGCACCCGTATTTGAAATTTCTAAATCATCTTCAAGATCATTATTTTTCAATTATAAAAAAGTACAAATCGAACCTCCTATAAAATCAATGAAAACTAAAGAAATTGTATCAATAAATTTTATTTATACATTATAAAGTGAGAAGAAAGTGAAAAAAATAACAATAGTTAACATAATAGCTTATGATACTACCACATCATCTCAAATATCCTCTACTTAACTTGATTTTAAGTATCCATGTTCATACTATACTATGGTCGGCATCATCATCTAAATCATGTCATTTATATTTTGATTTAATAAATTATTTCATTGAGTCAACTGTGCCAACCATGAAATTTAAACTCAGTAAACTCATACTATAACATATTAGTCAATACAAAATGTTTTTATTGTAACAATTGTATTAATAGATGAAAAGTTCAATAAGTATTAACAGATACTTTAACCTGAAATAATAGTTATCAATTTCATTCCTCTCTAAGCATTTCTTTTAAATGCAAAAACTGAAAACAAGAGCATTTATCAGAACCATAATTTCTATTTCATTTACACAACTACTTTGATCTTATTCCACCAATTTTCATGATATACATTTTGATTCCTATTTCAGTTTAGATATTCAGATTTCTAACATATCAAAAAAAATTGAGTTTAAAAATATCTAATACTTTAAATAGAATTTATGTCTTTTATATATTTATGTTATTCAACATAACAAAAAAAATTTAAACATAATTTTTTTTTACTTCCCACCTCATAAAGTGAGAGGTGCTGAGTTCGTGCCCCTATAGCCTAACCTGGTGTACCTTAAGTGCAATGGGTATCACCTGTGGGGGTTTTACGTTGGGTTTCCAACGTTTTTTTGTAAATTAAAAAAAAAAAAAGAGAAAAAAAAAGGGTTATGTGAAATACACTTTTTTTTTAATATTTCTTACTCTTTTTAAAAATATATGTTCGTCTTTCATGAAACTTAACCATCAAAGTAGATGAAACACACAAAATGATGATATAATCAGCAATAGAGAATCGACAACTATACTTAGGATAGCTCGTAAATAAAGAAATCATTCAACTTTTTCATGTTGTTGAAGGGTTCAAAACAAAAGCATCATTGTAAGTGTTATTTTATTCTTTGTTTGGGTCTCTTGGCTCTTTTTTGAACCCCATTAAAGAACTTTCGAATATGCGAAAAGGTAAGATGGGATATGAATATTATTAGTGAGAACTTATGTCAGAATAATGTGATAAGTGAGTGGCGAAGAGGCACCAGATGAGCTTGGTTGATGGGATATGAACGCCTTGTTGTTTAAGATTCAACCCAACCCAACTTGTATTGGTTTGACTTTAGGGTTAGATGACATGGGGTTGGGTTCATGAATGAGAAGGTGCAAGCTATCAAATGGAGTATAGTATTTTCAACTTGGAACTTGGCAGCAGAGATGAAAAGGTGCAGCACTTATGAGAGAGTTTGACTTACCAGTAATGTGTGCGTTATTTTTCTTTTTTTTTATAACGGAAGCAGTTAGATTTCTTAAATCACTTGATTAATTTATAAGACATGTGAGTAACTCTATGAGGAGTGATCTTTTGAAGTAGAGTGAAAATCGAATTTAAGACTCCTATTTTGTAAGGTGGGTTCTTTGCTATCACACAAAACTATTTAAAGAATAGTCCTAATATAAAATATTGTTTATCCAATTTATCTATACTATAAAATTGTAAATGGTGTTTTTCATCCTTCTATACACCAAAAAATGGGGTATATACGACCTATCACAAAATTGCACCTAACATTGTTTTTACCTTCTCTTTATTTTTTTTACTTATTTAATTAAAAATCTAACCGTGTAAGTTGAAATTAGATGAAATTAGATTTGATGACCCGCTATCTATAAAAATCTCAGTTACAAAAATAATTCCTTTTTCCACTTGATATTATAGTCAAGTTCAATAAATGTCTTTGAAAAAGAAATTCGAGGATACCTGGTACTTTTTTACCATTAAGATTAAGATATTAGAAATTAAATTATGAGATAAAATTTTAAATATTACTTTCATTCTATGTAACTTTTATTTTCAATAGAAGAAACATAAATTATTTTGAATTTTCACATACGGGACTCTACCCCTAATTTAGGTGGGCATAATTGTAATTTAAATAAGAGTGGGCCCTGCTTCTACTACTTTGATGGGATGGGATCCCTTTGGAAGATGCAAGATGCCCCTCGGAAGTTTGAAATGAGATGCGGTGCCAAGAGATTCGTTTTCCGAATGCTGAAAAAGCAACTAACTTTTCATAGCTGTTGAAGCTCTTCCAATGTCAACGACTACCTAATATAAATACAAACCTTTCTTCCTTTCAATCTCACAGCCCCTAAACAACAAAACACTTCTTCTCTGATTTAAGAAGTGAGATCAATCCCACTGCTATCAAATTTATTTAGAGAATTCGAAGTAATCAATCGTCTCTTCATTCTAAACGAGTTATATTTCTTCAGCCCATTTCAGAAAAGATGGATGACGAGATAGGAGCCCCAGGAAGCTCAATGCATGGAGTAACAGGCAGAGAGCAGAGCTTTGCCTTCTCGGTCTCGTCTCCGGCGGTTCCGACTGACATAACGGCGAAGTTTGCCTTACCGGTCGATTCAGAGCACAAGGCGAAGGTGTTCAAGATCTTCTCATTTGGCAACCCACACATGAGAACCTTCCATCTCTCCTGGATCTCCTTCTTCACTTGCTTCATCTCCACTTTCGCCGCTGCCCCTCTTGTCCCTATCATACGTGACAACCTCAATCTCACCAAGGCCGACATCGGCAATGCCGGCATTGCCTCTGTTTCTGGGAGTATCTTCTCCAGGCTTGCTATGGGAGCTGTCTGTGACCTTCTTGGTCCTCGATATGGTTGTGCATTTCTCATCATGTTGTCCGCTCCCACCGTCTTTTGCATGTCCCTTGTGTCGTCAGCCAGCGGGTACCTTGCTGTCCGGTTCATGATCGGATTCTCTCTGGCGACATTTGTGTCGTGCCAGTATTGGATGAGCACCATGTTCAATAGCAAGATAATTGGGCTGGTGAATGGGACTGCGGCTGGATGGGGCAACATGGGTGGTGGTGTCACCCAGCTCTTGATGCCTTTGCTCTATGAAATCATCCAACGGACTGGAGCGACTCCGTTCACGGCATGGCGGATTGCATTCTTCATCCCCGGTTGCCTCCATGTGATTATGGGGATCTTAGTTCTCACTCTTGGCCAGGATTTACCAGATGGGAATCTCAGCAGCCTTCAAAAGAAGGGAGATATTGCCAAAGATGACTTTTCTAAGGTACATGCTTTCTCCAAGCCTACATTCAGAAATATTGGTTGAAAATTTTGGGCCTCCAAAGGCCCATTTTGGATCATGATGGCATTTGTATCTCTGAAATTCCAAATAGTCAGATGTCCCGAAGATTAATCGAATGCCCCAAAGATTAGTCGGATGCTCTATCATTATTGCTCAATACTAATACTTCTTTGTTATAAAGGTGCTCTGGTATGCAATCACAAACTACAGGACATGGATCTTTGTTCTTCTCTATGGCTACTCTATGGGTGTAGAGCTATCAACTGATAATATTATTGCTGAATACTTCTACGACAGGTATTTCTTTTTCTTCTTGAACATCTTCTTTCCTTCTCTGTTTTTTTTTCCAATGTTACTCAACAATTCGATTTCTACATCAGGTTTGATCTCAAACTCCACACTGCCGGAATTATTGCGGCCGCTTTTGGTATGGCCAACCTAGTGGCTCGCCCGTTCGGAGGCTACATGTCCGACTTTGGTGCACGTTGGTTTGGAATGAGGGCCAGGCTCTGGAACCTTTGGATCCTCCAGACAATGGGTGGAGTCTTCTGCATCTGGCTTGGACGTGCCAATACCCTCCCAGTCTCCGTCTTCGCGATGATCTGTTTCTCAATTTGTGCTCAAGCAGCATGTGGTGCTACATTTGGGATCACTCCATTTATTTCGAGGCGATCGTTGGGTATAATTTCCGGGATGACGGGTGCCGGTGGGAACTTCGGCTCAGGCCTGACCCAGTTTCTGTTCTTCACAAGCTCCAAGTACTCTACGGCCACCGGGATTTCGCTCATGGGAGTGATGATTGTTGCCTGCACCATGCCCGTCTGCCTGGTGCATTTCCCTCAGTGGGGGAGTATGTTCTTGCCCCCTTCAAGTAATGTAACCAAATCCAGTGAAGAGTACTACTATTGCTCTGAGTGGTCTGAGAATGAGAAACAGAGAGGAATGCATCAAGGCAGTCTCAAATTTGCCGAGAACAGCCGGTCAGAGCGCGGCCGGCGTGTTGCCTCTGCCCCAACTCCACCCACTTCAACTCCAGTCCATGTCTAAGAAGAGATGTTACTGCTTCAACCTATAATAATCTCTCAATTCCATGGCAACAAAATAAATATTGGGTATGTGTCCACACTTGTTTGTGGAGTTAAATCGAAGTACTTGTCTTGTTAATTTTCTTGTCTTAATACAGAGAGTTTATAGTACATTTGCCACTCTAAATTTTGTTCTTCTTTTACTTGGTGGGGATTGGGAAGGAGCAATAATCAGTGATTGATGATTGATGCCATTGAATATGTTTGTTTATCTTCAGAGTTTCATACAACTTGCTTTCTTTTTGGAATCCATTTAAATTGGGGAAGTTATCCAAGGTTTTGTTTCTTTAACATGGTATTAGTGTCTTATATTATTCATCCATTATATTGAAAAACATAAAACTGAAATTCAACTTCATCCTCTATGAATTTCCAATTTCAAAAAAAATCTCAGAATCCATAAAATTGGTGAAAATTCATCTAAAAATATTTCAAAATATGTAACTCGTAAAATCATATCTCTATTACATTTCCAAATGAATGAATGAAGCATAATAACAATTACTTGCAAAAATTCCATATTTTTCATTTACCTTTTTGTGAAAATTCAGATTAAATTAAAAAAATTAGAAAATATACATGAGATATAACATTTAAAGCATGTATTAGTGTTTTATAATCCCCATCCATTATATCCAAACATATAAAACCAAAATCCAACAACATCCTCCATAAATTTCTATTTTCCAAAAAGTTGTCAAATTCCAACAAAATTAGTGGAAAATCACCAAAAAAAAAAACATTTCAAAATATTTAACTCACAAAATCGCACCTCTATTGCATTTCCAATTGAATGGCTAAACCATAACCATAATTTCTTGCGAAAAACTCCAATTTTTTATTTGCTTTAGAGAAAAAAATCGGTAATCGTATGGCTGTAACGATATGTATCGATTGATACATTGTTATACATGAAACAGATATATATAAAAGCTGTTACAATAGGCTGATTTTTTCCCCTTTTAGTGAGATATTAAATCACAAGCTTATCATTTTTCTAAGTGTCTGAATTTAAACTATTTATATATACATCTTTCATTTTCATGGTCTTATATTATATGTTTAGAAATTTTGGTTGAGGTTGAATAACGCTAATTGGATAGACACATGTTGTGTACATAAAGGCCTGACCTCTTGTTTAATTAAAAAAAATTATATATCAAATCCATAAAAAGGGAAAAAAAAATATCCTATTTAATATATCATAACCAGGGGTTTAAATCTCGGCCAATATATCGGTCTCTCTTTTTTTTTTAATTAAAACCATTGATATCAGACAATATCGAGCGATATATATTAGATATCACCCGATATCTTGTATCGATCGATATTTGTTTTCCTGATCATAACATTAAACTCGTTACTATTGAAAATAAATATGAAATTATCATAAAATAGACTAATTTCTTTTTACCATAGAAAATATCTAGATGATAGTACTATCTCCTAGGTGATCTTTATAGACTTCCCATGGACCCTTTTGATAAGGTGAGGTTCTGTGGGCATATGTGCTTTTAAAGACTATAAGAATTTAATGATTAAAATATATTTTAAAGTAATTAAAATTTGTGGCATTTAAAATACATTAAACTCCTGTGATCAACATAATTTTAGTTGGTCTATATATACCTTTCTCTTGAAGGAATTTTGTTGCAGGCCCTACATCTTTTCAAATTCTCATAACGTTTATTATTAAAAATAATCAAAATTTTAGGTCTTATAAAATATGGTTTGATTGATTTAGTTTAAGTGTTTTTTATTTGATTTAGCATTCATGCATAAGCTTTTTATGAGAAGTTGATTTTTTGTGCGTCATTGAAGACAAAGGTATCTAGGCATCTCACCTAATTAATCATTAGGACATGCGTAATAAAGAATGTGTCTTATAGATTATTAAAAAACTTTAAGAATTAAAAACAATTTAAAGTGTTCAAAATTTATAGCATTTGAAATATAATTTAATTGATTCAATCTTTATTCGCCTTATATTCAAATACACATCCTTCCATCAAGATAAATTTTTGGATACAACTTGTTTTTAAATGCAAAAAAAAAAATTAGAGATAAAAATAATTTAAAGTGATTAAAATATGATAATTTAAAATATTTCTCATATTTTCCAAGCTAAGTCACTTTTGATTATCCATTTTCAAGCCTCCTAACCCTACATATTATCAAAAACTCAAAATTTTAAAGAGTGGAAATTATTCTAAAATTATTAAAATTTGTGAGACTTCAAAAACATGATTTGATTGATCTAATTTAGGTGATTTCTATTAATCTCCACGTATTAAAAGTGCAAACATTTATAAATAAAAAAGGAAGATCTATAATATGCTCATACTTAAAATTCAGGATGTTTTGGTGGTCTAGTCTTACTCTTCAATAAAAATCTTAGATGGATGGAAAGATTATCGTGGAGACTCTTTGTCCAAATAAAATCCATTAAATCATTTTTTATTTTGATTTTTGAAGATAAAAAGAAAATTACAAAATAATTCTTTTACATAATATTATCAATCAAATAGTAGAGATGCATTGGATGGATATCAATCAAGATTATATCAAAATTTAGATAAGAAAATAATATTTTGAGAAGTTTCATCTTTAAAAAGTAATTTAAAATTAATAAAATGAAAATGTTTTAAAAGTATAAGTTATTTTATTTAACTTAAACATTTAATTAATATATATTCAGATTTAAACTGTTTAATTAATTTAAATTTAATGACATGTCCAATACCCAAGTAATGATGATGGCTTCCTATTTTCTTGTCAATTATAAATTTATAAGAAAAAAGGGGCAAACTCGGCATTTTAATAATTGAAGTAGTGAAGTCATTACTGTTAAGAGACAGGAAACCTGGTACCGTTGGGTTTTCTATACTTCCACGTGGCATGAGTTGACGGAGGACGTCAAGCCATGACTCACATCCGGCCGTGACGCTCCTAGGTTAACTTTGGAGCATGGGTAAAAATATCTACCGCCGAAACATATGCGGTACTGAGATATTGGACGATCTTTGGTTGAAATTTTTCTCTTTCTTATCTTTTATTTTTTTTTAAAAGGATCTAAAAAAATATTATAAAATCAAGAAAATTATAGGGATCATGGATATAACTTTTTTATTAAATATCGGTCATTTACATATTCAAATATTATTTTTAAGTTACTAACTCAAGAATTTCAAATGTTTTTTTAAAAAATGATGAAAAATTATAAAAAATTGTAGAAATTTTTTTATGGAAATATGCAAATCTAAATATTAAATATATTTCAGATTATTACATCTCAATTAATAATAATTAATGTAAATATATAAATTTCCTCTTAATACATCTTCAAATTTGGTATTTTTTCTAATTAATTTACTATCTTTTTTTTATTCTGTAACGCTCGGACCCGGAGGTGGGCATAGAACGCTGCTATTTTATTTTTTTTTATATCTCCTAACTGGGTTGGATCAATAATTAGGCCTAGAAGTAAATATCACACATGCTCTTCACATGTGGACTCAAACATTTACCATACAACTACCCGTTTACAAGTACATATCATACAAACAAATATTTACATCACAAAAATAATATCATTCACATCAGAGTTACTAACAGTAACATGTTGGTTCATAAATGATTACATACGTGCTTTATATAAAATATGGTTCGAAAGAACCAACAGTCAAAATAAAATGAAATTTCCATCCGTGGGAATCACAAGTAACCGCTACAACTTATTCATCCTAAGCTCGAAATGGTGGTTCCTCCTCCTCGTGTATATCTCTTGAAATGTGAGTGGTGTGAGCTAAACAACTTAGTGAAAAGAACATAACAATACAGTGCAATAAATATCATGTTAGAAAATCAACATCATCATCATAATTGGTTTATCATGCCAATATATAAAGACATCCCTATTACTACCGTTATCTAACGTAACACATAAGCACTACACTAACTATAAAGCATTAAGTCCCGAAATAGTCAAAATGCAGAATATTGCAAGAACATCTCCGACACACCTATGTCGGTACTGATACACGTGGGCCAGCAACTGACACACCTGAGCCAGTAGATGCAAACCGACACACCTGGGCCGGTAATCGACACACCTGGGCCGATAATACTTTAACAGTTGAGGGTACGTGGAGGCAGTATCAATATTATAAATATTTTATCATCAATAATCACAATATATAATAAACATCATTAGTATCAATAAGCACTTTTCACAATAGTGTATCATGTCTAGGCATATGAGTGGGTTCATTAAGTCTGATCTTTGAAACTACTTATTACACTAGATCCTCTTAACATGATTTACTCCTATTGCAATGCTAAGTCTCCTCACCAAAAGTGTGGGGTATCGTAGTATCTGTTAAACACGGAATACAATGATTCATATAGTCAAACAAAATACACAAATATATAAATAATACATCATACATTCATAGTATTTCAAATCATTCTATCTTATTTTCCAAAAAACTCCAAGGGAAATGGATATGAGTCTCCTAAATGGGTTACTATCCATTTTAAATTACAATAATCAGTGATATAATAAAGTGCTCAAGCCACTACACATATTGTCTTCTGGAAATGACCATGGAGACATATTGAGTTAGGCCTAGAGATATAAGATTATCAGGCAACTACTCATACATCGAGTTAAACCTAGAGATATAAGATACTCAGGTCACTACTCGTATAGCAAGTTAAGCCTGGAGATCGCTCAGTGTCCTAACCCTTGTTTTCTTCTGAGCGGCGAAGTTAATCGTTCATCTACTGATAGCTACCATGTTGCGTTTCCGCAGTGCCACAGATAGAGAGTATTGGCCTGGAAGTGAATACATAATATAGTTTACATAATATTACAAATAAAAGGGTTATTATCATTTTTAATTACCAAATTGATATAAATATCACATCAAAACATAGGATCCAAACTTAACTAATTTAGACCAAATTTTAAAACCAGTTCTCGGTTCCTCTAAACATGCCTCGGAACCAGGTATTATAGCTTCAGAACTTCCGAGCCACTGTCTAAAATCTAGGTCTTTACAGAACCTTCGAAACTTGGGGTTCAGTCCTTTAGAACTTCCGGAGTTTAGGTCTCGAAGCTTCCGAGCCTGTTTTCGAACAGAAGACAAAGAAAACAGAAAAATTAGTATGTCTCAGAACCTGCCGAGGTCTGCTCAGAACTTCCGAATAGTTCAGAACATCCGATGAGGTTTCGGAACATTAGGGTCTAAATAGCAAAGGCAGAAAGAAACATTTGGCTTCTCAGCGCTTCGGAACCCTGAACAAAAGTTCAGAACTTCCGAAGTCTCACCTCGAAACTGCTGAAGGCCGATTCTCGGAACTTCCGAGGGTAGTTCGGACAGTCGTCTTCTTTCTCTATCACCTGCAAAAGAGCAGTGACGAGATAGTGAACATGAAATACGAATTCGAAAACAGTGGGTTTTCTGAGTTCATTGTCACATCTCTTTAGTCAGATGTGTCCCTCTAACAGTCTAGTTTAATTTTGAAATAAATTACAAAATTAACTGTTAGCCCCAAGGATATATGGGCATTTTTATGACCACAAACAATTAAAGTGTGATATTTAACATTTCAAATGATATTACTCTATGAAACAAGTATCACATTTACAAGAAGACATGTGTTGAATATCAACTATTGTAAAAATGGAAGAAATCGGATGCCTTATCAATCTTTGAAGATCAAATGGCAAAGGATAAAAGTACTGAAGATTAAAGATCAAGTTTGTGCTCTTAGTATTGGTCATGAGTGTTAGAAACAAAATGTAAAGTTACTCAATTATGTTTGAACACCATAGCTTAAGTCACTCTCTAGTGGACCATAGGATACCCAGCTTTATCTTATGCATACAAATGGAATCCTAGGATAAGACTTAGTCCCCAAGACCCATCAAGTGTATTTGAAATGACCAAAATAAAGCCAAAATTGTACAAAACATTCTAAGGTCATTTCAGTCGACTGAATTAGAGAATTTAGTCGACTGAAACAATGGATTAAGCGGAGATGGATTTTCAGTCGAGTGAAAAGAAGTTTCAGCCGACTGAAATTCTGGAGTTTCACGGAGCAGTGATTTCAGTCGACTGAAATGAAGTTTTAGCCGACTGAAAATCTGGATTTTCATGGATGTGATTTTAGTCGACTGAATTCTTAGGTTCAGTTGACTGAATTACTCACTGATATACTGTCCGGAATTCAGGGCATTTTCAGTCGACTGAATTGCGAACGGTAACATTTTTTTGAGCATTAAATGCTCTCTCCCTTGCTTCATTTAATGCTTGGCAACGGTCTTAAATATGAAAATTTTATAAAACCAAGCATCAATGGGCATAAGAAGTGTTGACTTACTTGATAACAAAAGTAATCCATTGAAGTCAAATCCCAAGCATACTCTAGCTCAAAATCCATCTCTTACAATCTTACCTTGAGCCATTTCAATTCAAATCTTTGAGTAACTCTTAGTAAACTTCATTTGTAAACATTTGAGAGTTATTCCTAAGCTTTACATTGTAATCTTCTACATTTACTTGAGAGATAAAGTTTGTGAAAGGTTGGTGTAACCCTTGTGAAGGACAATGGTGTCTTCACCTTCAAATTAGAGAGTGTTCACTACAAGCATTGTAATAGGTTTTTTCTCCATCCTTGAAGATTCAATCCTCAAGTAGTATACTTGAGGCGAGGACGTAGGCGAGAACACCAAACCTCATAAAAATTTCGGGTTCAATCTCTCCATCTCTTCTCATCTCCTTTTTTATATTCTGGCATTTATTTACTACTTATTTGCATCTTATTTTTTTAAATTGTGTAATCAAAGAAAATCCAAAAGTTTACATTGACCCAATTCATCCCCCCACCCCCCCTCCTCCTCCTCTAGGATCAATTTCTGGGCAACATTAACAACAATGAAAACCATCAGATTTTAAGTGGAAAATCAGCAAAACACATGAAAATCCATGATTTCCACTAAACTTCAAACTTGATTTCATGATTCAAAACTCAATCAAAATGACTTCTGTTTGATCCTAAACTGACTAGAATTTAAAAATAAACACAATGGTTATCTTAGCTTTTGTTCCTGGGTTAAAATTCACCAGTTGGAAAAATCTTTCACTTAAGCTAAAATTTTGAAACGGAAGAAACAGAGAGGAAGAAAGAAGATTGGTAGCAATAGAGATTTTCAATGCATTTGTTGCCTTTAACTAGTCTTGGAGGAGTAGGAGAGTAGGCTCCATGCATGGCCATGGAGATCCCACGTTGCTCTGCAAGCCACGGCGATAGCTTGCATGAGTCACTCCAGCTCAACTGCTTCTGATCGTCACCTACTAAGCAGGTGGTTGAAAATTTTGATATTTGAATTTTAGTCCTTAAATTCTTATTTGCATTTTAACCCTTCTCCATTTAATTCCAATATATAACTATTAAAAGACTTAATTAATTTAATCCATTAACCAAAATGTTGGGTTTTAAAATTTTGGAGAATTATATTTCATCGAAATTAATTGATTGAAACAAAAACCACTTCTTATCACTATTCCCTTAATTCAATTTACATTTATTTAAAGGGTTTAAAACCTTTATTTCCAAAACCTGAAAACATAAAATAATGAATTAAAACATAATGTAATAACACATATTTTTTTAGAATCTTTATAATTTCTAAAATTGTTTAAAATAATTATTTCCAAATTTTCGGAATATTTTCAGGTAGTTTTTTTTAATAACATCTTCTGAAATTAAAATATAATAAAAATACTTATAAATTTCAGAATTTAAATCCTTATCAAGGAAGTCAAAATCACCCCATCAACAATCAAACAATTATTTAATAATAAAATAACACTCTTTATGGAAGATTACCATTTTAGCCTTCCAACTTAAATGAGTTGGATCAACGAGCTATCGAGAGCATTGATTGGGCTAATCCTAGACTTTTCACAAATCTCTCACTGTAATCTTCATAATTAACAGGTCAAATCTTATTTATTAAAATAAATCATATTAATTAAGCTAAAATCAGATCAAGGTATTACATATTCTCATTAACGGAAACCCACCATTAAATTTTCATTAGTGTTTTTGTCAATTGGACTTCGGCTCAATTAATGGAAATCAACTATTATTTCCCATTAACACTGTCAATTTGGAATTAATAGAAACCCACCATGTCCATGAAAGGAAAAAGATGCAAGAAATAAGCATTGTTTCATTGATCGTGTAACGCCCCGCCCCTTTCTACAGCCTAAACGAGTCGTGACCCACTTAACTGCAAGCTGGACGGCGTCACTCAACGCAACAACGCATCTAACAGGCCTTACATCACAGATTTGTGGCTGGGGAAAAATAAATATATATGTATATTTTTTTAAAGATTGTGAATGAAATAATGAAGCCATCAAATCCTTCAAGCCTAATTTACACATTGCATAAATCATAATAACATCGACAATATGAAATAAATAACATCTATCATCGACATCTAATTTAATCTCACTACTCACATCCCATTCCATAAAATAAAATAAAATCAATATCCTCAAGGTTTTCAATTAATTCAGGCTATCAATCAAATATCTCAAAATACGTAATCTCAAATAAAATAAATTCAATCACACGAATCCATGACTATACTAAGAAATTAAATATTCCTCCTTAAGTCTCTAAACATCAGTTGTCTCTTCCAATCCTAAGTCCAGAGGATTACCTGCAATGTAAGGGGTGTGAGCTCCAAGCCCAGTGAAGGAATACAATAATTCATACCCAACATAATATCATCATTATTCTCTATAGATATGAACCTAAAACATAATTAAATAATATGCTTTTAATATCCATGCATTATGCCATGCAATGCACAATGCTCAATGTAGTTCACCCTGGAGGAACAAAAATGTATCGAAATATGCGACAACAGTTTTGGTGGCGCAGCATGAAAAGAGAAGTAGCAGAATATGTGGCTCGATGTTTAACATGCCAGCAGGTAAAAGTTGAGCATCAGAAACCAGCAGGAAAGTTGCAACCTCTCGATATACGGGAGTGGAAATAGGATCATATCACCTTGGACTTTGTAACCGGGTTACTAAGATCGCAGAAAGGCCATGATGCAGTGTGGGTTATAGTTGATAGATTGACCAAATCAGCTCATTTCATTGCAATGAAGATGACAGACTCTATGGAGACTTTAGGAAAATTGTATCTGGATCGAGTTGTTAAGTTGCATGGAATACCAGTTTCCATTGTATCCGACAGAGATTCTAGATTCCTATCGAAATTTTGGCAGAGCCTTCGGGATCAGTTGGGTACTCAACTTCATTTCAGTACCGCGTTTCACCCTCAGACGGATGGACAGTCTGAACGAACTATACAGATTTTAGAAGACATGCTTCGCGCTTGTGTCTTGGACTCTAAGGGAAGTTGGGAGGATTATTTACCTGTGGTGGAGTTTGCCTACAACAACAGTTACCAGTCTAGCATCAAGATGGCACCATTTGAGGCATTGTACGGCAGACCGTGCAGATCACCCTTATGTTGGACGGAACCGAGCGATAAAGTGAAATTGGGACCGGACATAATAAGGGAAACAACATAGAAAGTAAAGTTGGTCCGACAGAGACTACTGACAGCTCAGAGTCGTCAGAAAAGCTATGTAGACCGTAGGCGAAGGCATTTAAAGTTTGCAGTTGGTGATCGTGTCTTTCTTAGAATTTCACCTCGGAGAGGCATTCAATGGTTTCGTAGCAAAGGGAAACTATCTCCTAGGCTCATTGGACCGTTTGCAATCTTGGACAGGATTGGAGAAGTGGCATACAGGCTTGCACTTCCATTGCAACTCAGCAGAGTTCATAATGTTTTTCATTTGTCCATGTTAAGAAAGTACCAAGCAGACTCTTCTCATGTTCTGAATTGGGAAGATGTGGAGGTCAGTGAAGATGCAACTTATGAAGAGAAACCAGTGAAGATTCTGGATACCAAGGATCAAGTTTTGCGCACAAAGACCATTCCTTTGGTGAGAGTTCTTTAGCAACATCATGGAGTCGAAGGTTCGACGTGGGAGAGAAAAAACGAGATGCAATGACGACAGCCAGAATTGTTCGATGCACAGGGTACGTATTTTTTTTTTTTTTGCTAAATTTCGAGGACGAAATTTATTTTAAGGGGGGTAGGGTGTGATGACCCGACCGGGAATAGCGGGTCAGTCGAGTCGGGTAAAATTAAAATAGCAAATGGGTCTCTTGATTGTGTCGTGTGAATTTATGTGTTATTTTTCTTTTATTCTTATTGTTTAAAATAAAATAAATAAATACACAAAAATCTAGAATTTTATTAATTTAGGTTCCCTAATGCACACATATTTCCCTTAATTAGAATTTTCAAATTTGTCCCCTTCAAGTTGAATTTAAGTGACCGGAAAATAAATTATCAAATTAGATTTTAATTTTGCAAAGTTAAGGGTTCCAATTAGAATTGTATTATTAAAAGTCCAAAATTTATAAATTAATAAGATTTATTTAGCTGAGATTTTAATTAAGTTCAAATGATAAATTAAAATTTGAATTCTTTTTGTAAATAAATAATTAAACTAGTGGATCAAAATTTAAATAGGTTATATTAAATAAAATAATTTAGTGTTTGCATTTCAAAATTAGAATAAAAATAAAGGACAAGTGTATCCATGTCTTAGTTGAATTTATGGTCTAAATTTTTTATTACTAGAAATTAATCTATCTTATTAAGAGGATTACCCATTTTCGGACTTATATTCTAATTCTAGTTCCCTTACTATTCACGACCCACCCCGTTTCCTAAAAAAAAAAAAGAAACTATAACCCCAAACGAAACGTGTCCCTTGGGTTATTTCTATTGTTTCAGTCCATGAAACCTTGGCACTCCATGTCTCATCGTCTTCAGCAACAACCTGTGCAACACTAGATCCTTACCACTCTTCTGATTGAAACCAAGATTTGTTGCCCCAAAACTCAATCTCTTTCAGCAGCAAGCATTCTTGTAAGCCTCTTTTCTCTCTCTCAGTTTTCCAATTTCAACAACCATCAAGCCTACACCATCCACACATTCTGGTAAGATCCAGTTCTTGTTTAGTATTTACTTTATGTTACTTTTATGATTTATACAAAAGAAAAACTAATTTTAAAGGAAAAGAAAATGATGATTTCTTTAAACGGATGCTTTATGTGGGTTTCTCTTCTTTCTTTTTACCTTTTTAAGCCTCCTATTTGACTTAAATTACAAGTATTAATTATTTTTGCAAAGTGTCCCTCTTATTTATTTCTATTACAAAATAGTTTTTAGATCTTATTTGTTTATCTAAACTAAGCATTTAGTTTCTCGTCTATGTATCTAATTATGTATTGTATCGATTTGGATTTAACATCAAGTTAAACATCTTAAGGTATTTTCTTTTTGATTGGTTTTCATTTGAAAAATTTGATCTTTCTTTGGTTCTTGTTTTATTTTGATTTCATTGGTTAAAACGCTTATTAACTCCTATAAATTATTATTTTACAAAATAGTTTCGTTTTACTTGTTCCAATTCCAAAATTTGCTTAAATTCTTAAATCATCTATTTATATGTTTATTTATTATCTCATCTAGTTTGAGCACCAAAGAAAATTAAAAATATATTATATTATTTTAAATGATTTTATTAATCATTGTATTTGATTAAACAATTTTATAATCTAGATTCTTGCAAACTTGTTTGTAAATTTATTATACTTATTTATCTAAACACCAAAGTGCCTGTTTTTAAAACAGTAATAATAATATTCGGGACCCCTTTAAATAAATGTACAGCACTTCCTGGACGTCCTATTCACTGATTTCAAGTTGGAATGCGTGAGAATTCATCACCTACACTTCGTGAACTTTTTAGGTGAGGGAAAACAATACACTATATTTTGTTGTGCATGATATTTTCTATTTTGTTTATGTGATTGAGCAACGTAAAAATATTGCCTTATGTAATGTGTTTTGGGAATATAACATTGGACCTATGATATAGACTGGGTATATGTAGGAATAGTGGTTATAATCCGGTGCTTACTCATATTAATGTAAGGGGATAGGCTAAATGTTCTAATAGCCGTGAGGAACTCAGTCTGCCCGGATAGTCGGAAGTTAACCACTAATCTTGTTGAAAGGTCCAATAATTATGTTCGTATTGGATGGATGTTTTATTGTCTATTATAGAGTTATTTTTATGTTATTAAGATGGATTTATGATATAGTGTTGTCATAATAATAATATTGAGATATGAATTATTATTATGCATGTGGGATATTGTTGACATTGATTTTGATGTTTTAAAATATGTACATGATGTTTATGTTAAATTGAGATTTTAATCATGTTTGGGTATGATGGCAATGATTTTATTCATGACATGTTAATATAATTCATAACATGTGGTATGATGATATAGATGATGCATAGTAGATATGGCATTGTGCATGGCATCTTCATATTCATGGGATGGGTATGGAGGTGTTGGCCGTGATCTTTTATGATGACCACGACGGTGGTAGTTTCAGGCCTCGCTATTAGTGAGAAGTACCACATATGTGGTAGGTTTGGTTTTTAGGCCATGAAAGATCACGAAGACTGATATTTGGTGGTAGTTGTGTTATGTAGGCCCCATTTAATATGGGAAGTACCACTCTGTGGTAAGTTATAGGCCTCGCTTCGGCGGGATGGCCACCAAATACAGTGGGTATGTTGTGGAGGAATGAGATATTGAACATTGCATTGAGCATTGTGCATTGCATGGCATAATGCATGGATATTAAAAGCATATTATTTAATTATGTTTTAAGTTCATATCTATAGAGAATAATGATGATATTATGTTGGGTATGAATTATTGTATTCCTTCACTGGGCTTGGAGCTCACACCCCTTACATTGTAGGTAATCCTCTGGACTTAGGATTGGAAGAGACAACTGATGTTTAGAGACTCAAGGAGGAATATTTAATTTCTTAGTATAGTCATGGATTCGTGTGATTGAATTTATTTTATTTGAGATTACGTATTTTGAGATATTTGATTGATTAGCCTGAATTAATTGAGAACCTTGAGGATATTGATTTTATTTTATTTTATGGAATGGGATGTGAGTAGTGAGATTAAATTAGATGTCGATGATAGATGTTATTTATTTCATATTGTCGATGTCATTATGATTTATGCAATGTGTAAATTAGGCTTGAAGGATTTGATGGCTTCATTATTTCATTCACAATCTTTAAAAATATATATATATATATATATATATTTATTTATTTATTTATTTATTTATTTTCCCTCAGCCACAAATCTGTGATGTAAGGCCTGTTAGATGCGTTGTTGCGTTGAGTGACGCCGTCCAGCTTGCAGTTAAGTGGGTCACGACCCGTTTAGGCTGTAGAAAGGGCCGGGGCGTTACATATCGAATTGGACCTGATTTCTTGCAAGAATTGGCTGAAAAATTTAACAAAATATGGCAACTTGTTTGGACGTGATTTAAGCATGGTTTTCTCCGTAAATTTTTATTATTACTTTGGTAATGTAATAAATGTCATTCTAATCCACTGATGTACAAAAATGTCAGTGTTTTTTTTTTTAAATCGAAATATGGCCATATGCGAAGGGCGATATTATTTTTTTCATTTTAAAAAAATAGATTTTTTTTTCAAATATTAGCCAATTTCTTGTATTTTCATAATTAAAAAATAAAAAACCCACCATTAATTCCCATAAACATTGTTGCTAATTTTGAGTTGGCTCAATTAATACAAATCCATCATTAATTCAATTAACGTTGTAAACCACCATGGTAAATGAAAGGAAACTAGGAAAGAGACGTTAGAAATAAGCATGGTTTCATTTACCGATTTGGACATGATTTCTTGCAACAATTAGTTGGAAAATTCAACAAAATATGGCAACCTGTTTGGGCATTGATTTAGGCATGATTTTGTCTATAATTTTTTTTTTTATTATTTAGACAAGGTAATAAATGTCATTCTAATCCACTGATGCATAAAAATATTTAAAAATAAAATAAAATAAAAATATGACCAATATGTGAAGGGTGATATTTATTTTTTTCATTTTTTTTAAAAAATAGATTTTTTTTCAAATATTAGTTGATTTCTTTTATTTTCGTAATTAAAAAAAATAAAAGATACATATATCTGCCGATATTTTCAGATTATATATATAACGGCCGATATCATAGCTGATATATACCGGCGATATTAGCCGATATATATACTTTAATGTCGAGACATATCGTATCAGCGGATATATACTGGCTCTTAAAATCCGATATATATCGATCAATACGAAATGTATCGGCCGATATTTTCATCCCTGCTCAAGAGTAATAAAAAACACCTACACCGAGATATAAGCGTCTTAGTCGATATCTTGGTATCTCGACCGATATATTTTTCTCTCTCCTGATTTTTTGGACAAAAATCGGTGGTTTAAATATATATATATATATCCTTTTTTATATTTTTAAAAGAATTTTTTCAAAAAAAAAGCCACCAAAATTTCTAATTTTTTTTTTAAAGAGAGATCTGATCCGAGGTCTAGGCCCATACGAAAATTCGACCCTAGCCGTCAGCCAAGATTTGTACAAAGGACCCGTTTGTGTTTTACAGGGCTCATCAACTCTGGGTTTGGCCGGCCCGGCCTTCTTCAAGTTTTTGCCGTTCGCCCGTTTCTCTCTTTCATTTTCACTTGCTGGACTCCTCCGTACCTCTCAACATCTATGTTTTAGGGCTTCCCGCCGAAAACCTACGCCCCATTAACATAACGGCCGCTGTCCCTTCTTCTTCTTCTTCATCGTCATCGATTACCAAGATACAGAGAGAAGTAGAGTTAGGTGGCGATGGGGGCGGTGCCAAAGAGAGAAGATTTGGACAGCCTGCGGGAGCTCTTCAAGCCTCACATCGAGTCTTTCGATTATTTCATTGAAAGCGGTTTGGAAGATATGCTCCTTCACATCAAACCCGCTCAACTCATCCATCCTCAATCGGGAACCAAACTTCGATATATCCTCTCTCTTCTCTCTCTCTCTCTCTCTCTCTCTCTCTCGTTATTATGTGTGTATCTAGGCATGTATCTATCTGTTGTCCATGTTGGTTCCTTGACAGATTTTCTTACTGTGGTTTGAGAATCCGGAACTCTATTCTCCATTCAAAGGGGATGAAAACCGCAAAGCAATTCGCGAACCTCTTCTCCCCATGGAGGTCAGTACCTTTGATGATTTATTACTGTTTGTGCATGTTTGCAAGTGTGCTGCTTTGCATTTAGCGAGTTTCTGTATCTGGACTGATTTCTAGGGTTTTGTTCTTTTTATTTGGTTGGGAAATGGAAACAGTGCAGGCAAGCTGGACTTTCTTATTATGGTAGGTTCTATGCAGACGTGTGCTTCCAGTGGAGTGGTGGACCAGTGATTCGAGAAAAATTCAGTTTTGGGTTCATTCCAATAATGTTAATGGTTGGTATTTTTTGGGTTCTCTCTCTCTCTCTCTTGTTTTGTTTTTCCCCATGGACACTCTATAAGATTTGAATGTATTTCCATTTTTCCCTAAATGAAACCGTTACAGACACAATGGCTGTTTGTAACGTGGGCAAGTCCCACATCAGAAATGCCCCGGGATGTTCTTGGGTTTATAAGTGGGGACGGGAAACCTTGGAATCATCTAGCCATTTTGAGTGTGGATCCCACACGTGACATGTTGGTTTGAATATTATAATAGAATAAGACCATTCTGCCACTATCCTGGTTCATTAATTCCATGCCTGTCATCTTGTTTAAACTACTGATTTTATTTTTGGATAACGAGGGTATCCCTGAGGTATCGACTCAACAAGAGTAATTCCCTGGGCCCTGCACCGCCATTGCCCACACAATCGGCCCGGATAAGTTAGGTGGTAGCACCAGAAAAATAGTGCTGGATAAGGGGAAAAGGGTTACGTGTTTTGTTTACAAACATAATCTTGTGGCTGCTGGGATTCGAAAATGCAAATGTTATTAATTTCAGTGTTTTTATTTGAGCTTCATAACTAGGGATGGTGTTCTACCACTGAGCTGTCTACTCACTCCTGACCTAGATCCTTCTTATAAGCAACAGTTGGATGGATGATTCTATGTGACATGTTTTGTTAGAATTGGCTCTTGAACTGTGTTACATTGATTATGTTTTATTTGCTTTACATATTTATTTTTGAATTTTAGTTTGTAATCAATAGCTTGTTTTTTTTTTTTTCCTTTCTTTTTTGTGCAGTCAAAACTTTGCCACTTGAGAGGTGCTGATCCCCAGAAACTAATTTCCTTCAAAGAAGAAGCAGCTGAAATGGGAGGGTGAGTATATAGTTATGGGGCACCTACTCTTTAATCTGCGTTGTGCTTCTTCTTCTTCTTTTGAATCTTTGCCATTGGGAACAATCCAAGTGATGTTTTTATGTTTCAAAATTTGCTTGCAAGCAAGAACTACATTATTATTAATTCGTTCATAATGTCAAAGCAATTTAGAGTTGTATCACTTTGTAGCAGTGCCTAGCTCTTTCATGTGATGCTATATGTTCCCTTTAGGCTAGAGGTGATGGAAAAAGTGGTCCACCTGACCTTGCTATGAATCCTTTTGGCAACATACCTTTGTTTTTCATGTTTTTCTGTATATTCGTAATTTATTTGATGCTGACACAATTTAAGAGCTTTCCTGTTGATACCTTTTTTTGGGTAAACTCACTATGCCCTAAATTTTAGTGTAATAATTTTCTTATGCAACTGGTGTGATGCATTTGCTTTCTTCTTTTCAGTGATCGGTTCTTTAATTTTCACTTTTTTTTTTTTTTTTGCAGTTATTTCATATGCAATGGGATGGAACGACTGTTTCGACTTTTGATCATGCCAAAACGGAACTATGTGAGTCACATACATATTATCCCATCTCTGTATTGAGTCTTTCTTGTTGAAGCTTCTTCTTTCATTTCTTGACCAGTATTTTCCTTTTGTTGCTGTAGGCATTACAACACTTGCTTTTATTTTGTATGATTCTATTTGTAGCATGCTTAACTGGGGCCCCCTTTTTTTTTCTTTTTCTTTTCTAAATTCTGTCTATTTGGTTTTGTTCCAGCCAATGGCTTTGGTGCGACCTAGATTTCGTGAAAGGGGGGATGGATATTCCAATAAAGCTGTACTTATTAGGTATTTTGTTTGAGTGAGATTTATTTTTGACCTAGATTTGTATAAGTTTTTTTTTGTAATGAAAATTTCTTGTTACTTTTTAAAAAGGGCATTCCTTTTTGAGTTTGATTCAAATCAAATATGAAATCAATAACCCTATTGGTTTTAGCAAGTCCATTTCACACAAAATCAGTGCTAAAATAATACATAAGTCACAATATTATCATTCGGAGTGTCGTCAAAATATCACAAATTGGAATTTATTTGTCCTGTAACTTGAGGTTGGAATCATTTGTATCTTTTGTAGTATTTTTTATCATTTATTTGTCCGATATACTCACTTGTGAAAGAGGTTTAAAGTGGCTTCTAAAGGAGTAGGTAGTGACTTAGTGTCCAGAGTTGTTATACACTTATTATAGTAAAGCTCAATATACAAGTTGGACTTTGAAATTTATTTGTACTGTGTCTACATGACAATGGTATTAGTAACAGGGAAATCCTAACATAATCCTTTTATCAATTAAAAAGGAAAACAAAGAAACAAGGTGGTGGAAGTGTATGAGGGAAAGAGTTTTCTAGGTTTACAAAAATGATATGCAAGGTTGGCCTTAGTGTAAGTTTTTTGAATTTGCGTGTGGGAAACCGTGGGATACCTAGCGTAAAACCCCCACGGGTGAGCCCACTACCCCTAGGGCACACCAAGGTTAGGCCATGGGAGCTCGAACCCGCAACCTCGTGCTTCCTGAGGCGGGAGGCAACCAGTTGAGCTACACCCATGTGGGTAAAAATGTGGTTGAAGGCAAGCTTTTCTCCTCTTTTTGGTGGCATGACGCCTAGGCAGGCGTGCCCTCGGCTCGATGGCCTCGGGTGCAACTTGCGTTCAAAGACTCGATGGTTCACGGGATTCTGCAATTCACACCAAGTATTGCATTTCACTATGTTCTTCATCGATACGAGAGCCGAGATATCCGTTTGTTGCACAATCAACCTTGTTTTTAATTGTGGAGTCACTTTTCATCATAAAAACCTTCATATCTCATCATCTACCTTTGGTAAAGATGGGTGCAAAAATAATCCATGTGAAGACTTTTCACTATTGGGTTGAGATACACGTGAGCATGGTGCGATAATGATGACATGTAGTTCATTCCCATGCAACCATGATTTTTTTCTCATGCATGCATGTTTTGAGGCCCATCACTTATCATAGAGGGATTTTGACTTTTGAGATCCAAGGTTTTTCATGATGAAATCTATCTAAAAATTGGATTAATCTCATCGTGGCTTGTGATGAGTTGATCTCATCTAATCATTCCTCAAATTGGTTAAATACTATGGTTTATATCAGGTGTTGTATTTTCTAAAAAGGAAAAGATACCTACTTTTCAATAAAAAGGAAAACATACCTATTTTCATTGATCATGGATAACCTAACATTAGGAATCCAAGATGAGGTGCCATGGTGTATGCTTTTTACAGAATTAGTGAAATAGAACAACGACTCAATACTAGGTTGGAATCTTGGGAGAGAAATGGTCTAAAAATTAGTAGAACTAAAATGGAATGCTGGGAATGTAACTTTTGTAGGATTGGAGACAATGAGGTTGATTTGATAAAAAATGGAAAGGATCTAGTAATGCGGTGTTATAAGTTTAAATAATTGGGTTCTATGGTAGAATCTAGGGGAGAATTCAACATAGATATAATTAATAGAATGGGAGTAGGATGGGCAAAATGTAGGCAAACTAGTAGGGTTTTAGGTGATAAGAGTCTTGCACCGCCTAAAAGGACGGTTTCATAAAATAGTTATCAAACTAGCCATGCTCTATGGTGCGGAATGCGGGGCAATTAAGAAAAGACAAATTGATAAAGTTAGGGATGCTTAAAAATAATACAAGTAGAAGACAAGTTGAGAGAAGCTCATTTGATGTGGTTTGGTCACATAACTAGAAGACCTAACACTGCCCCCGTGCGTAGAGTTTTGAGGCTACAACTCGTAGGCACAACAAGGATGAGAGGTCTACCTTTTAAAACATGGAGGGAAGGGATAAAGACAAAATATGTTAGATAGCATAGTTATTGTCGCTATGTTTTATGATAGGGTTAGATGGCGAGATAGAACTTGAAAACCCGATCCAAAATTGATGGGATTCTCTCTTATGATGATGATGAAGTGTTTTTGATAATGGCCAAGGCAACAAATGTTATTGATTAATTTACTGCTAGTCACTGTTTTTTTTTATTTAAATTCTCAACTTATATTTCTAAGAGTCGTAATATTACTTGAGGGCATGTTTATGCAAGCATACAATTCATGTATTTTTAGTCCTGAATGATTTTAAATTATATGGATGCTAACTTGAGGATTTGTTATCCTCATTCTTGGAAAATTCTATGTTTGGTGCAACAGTTTTTTCTTAGTTTTTTAAATATGGACAAAAAAATCTCATATTTGGTGCAGCATGTCAAGTAAATTTCCATTTTTAAATAATATAATTTAAACATGATCATTGGTAATTTTTAACGTTCATTGTCATTTCTAGCCGGTCATTCAACACAATAAGGTTAATGATTGAAATGAAATTGTTAAAAGTAATAAAAAAACACTCACGTATGAATTGACTAAGCTACCATCTACTTGTGTGGCTGTTTGCTTCATCCCTTTCTTATTTTCTGACCAGGATTCGATCCTAAGTCCACCTACATGGTTGTGATAGGGTTGGAGCTCCTTATTGTATTCTGAAAATCCTTCGTAGGATTACAAAATCTGGATTACAAAATCCTCCTCCCCACCACCAGAATTGAAATGCCTTGAAATTTTGATGATTCATATCTCAGGTGATTCTGAAATCTGCAAATTTTTGTTACACCAAACATAAGAAATCAAGGATTTGAAAATACAAATCCATGGGTCTTAGTCTCTATGAACTTGCCCCAAGGATTCTTTAGAGTGTCCCTTTTATTTTATGTTTTTCAACTATTCTTTTATTGCTATTATTATGTTTTAAGTTGTTGCATTCTAGATTGTATCTACCTTCTTGTCCTTCAGATGTGTCCGTGAAGATCAATCTTCTGTGACAATCAGACTGTATTATCTTCAAAATGGAAGTGCAAGACTTGGATTCTCGTGAGCAATATTAACCCATCATATTTTGAATTTTGTATTTTTAGTTGCATAATCAAGCTTATGAAGATTTAGTCTTTGTTTGAAACTTTTCTAGGATAAAGAGGAGGGAGTATTTACTTCCTGTGGGCATCATTCTGAAGGTGATCAGCTTTGAAACTAATTTATTATATATTGTTAAATGAGAATCTTGATATATGGTTTGGCTGTTTGCTATTTTAAGATACCCAATCATGAAATAATGAGGGGATTGTGCTAATTAGCAAAATAAGAATTTCGCTAGAATGAGAGATGGGTTGACCAATATTTTTGACCCTTTTATTATTGAGAATGGATTCTGATATACACATATATTTAGATATCTGATTATAGCTAATAGCCCAAATTACTTCTTAAATAAAAAAAATAAGACTAGTACATTGTTTCAAGAATGAAAAGACCAGTGCACATCAAGAGCCTATAAGCTATAGTATTCCGCTTTGATGTAGTACTTTGTAAGTAAGCCAAAAATCATTGGGCTCCCCCCTTGAGCCAGTATGTAGATATAGCACATGCTTAGCTTGTCTACGCATCTTGAGACTAATAATGTGTTTTTAGGCTTTTGTCAAAACATCTATCAATTGATTTCTGAACCATTGGAGTGATCAATCTTTTTCTTTTTTCTTAAAATTGAGTTGCCAACCATTTTCGAATTGCCTTTTCCCACAGTGTGATCGTCCACTTTTTTCCCCTCCCCCTTGAGTGATAAAAGTCGAATATATTGATGGAATGAGAAGATAATGTACATACTAAGTCTCTACTATGTAGAGATTAAACCAGTGTTATCAGAATTGGGCTGGGCCGTGGTGGAACTGTAATGACCCGACCCTACCCATCACAATATTGTCCGCTTTGGGCCCCACGTGGGCCCTCACGGCTTTGTTCTTGGCCTTGGCCCACATGGCCAGGCCCAAAGGCCTTGTGATGGAGAGGGGCTTTGCCTCCTTATATATAGCCCCCTCCACCCAACTCCACAACCGATGTGGGACTTGGGTGGGGTGCTACAATCTACCCCCCTTAAGACCAGAGCAGTCCTCGGCTCTGTCACGTCACACTGACAGGGGGGTCCGCACACACAGGCAGGCAACGTCACACAAGTGGAGTCCACATAGTCCGAGTGTTGAACCGTGCTCTGATACCACTTGTAACGACCCGATCCTACACATCACAATATTATCCGCTTTGGGCCCCACGTGGGCCCTCACGGCTTTGTTCTGGGCCCTGGTCCACATGGCCATGCCCAAAGGCCTTGTGATGGAGAGGGGCTTTGCCTCCTTATATATAGCCCTCTCCACCCAACTCCACAACCGATGTGGGACTTGGGTGGGGTGCTACACGAACTGCCACAACATTTTAGGAAAGGAGTGATGACATCTCTTTGGATATTAATGATTGAGAGAGGAGAAGTTAATCATTTTGGGGGAAGTAGTAGAGTGGTAGAGAGCTCAGAAATGGTTTGATGGGGATGATTAAATTTGTAAAGAACAATACTTGAGGACATGTTACGTTAATCAGTTGAATGGGCAATATTCGTTTGTTCACCAATGGCCAGGATAGCCTCCTCCTCTCTTACCTTGCTACTGTAAGGGAATTCGAATCTACTCCTGTGAAGTCTAGAAGAAAAGATAGAACCGCTAGAGAATTAACTTGTTTGAGTTCCTCTATTAATTACTCCAGCTGCAAAAAGAGGGGACTTGATGCTTCTAGACGAATTCGTGGTAATTAGTTGGATTCTTATCTTGGACAATGATGTTTTTTGTTGTTCCGGTTTAGTCACCGTCTTGTTCGTGCTACATCTCCTCATCCAGTCGAGGCACTCGTAGCCATATTTATATTTTGTTATCTTTATTTCTCTTTTATCCGTTTTGTCTGGCTTTTTTTTTTTTTTGTGCTCTTTGTATTTGTACCTTTGGTGCTTTTTATCTATTATTATGATTACCATTTAAAAAAAAAAAAAATATTCGTATGTCATTTCTTGGATTCTTCTTGCATTCTTGCATGTATTAGATTCCTTGTAGGTTATTCCAATACTAGTGTAACATTGTTATCTATTGTTTTTTTGAGGTCCGGAGGTGTCTAGGCATCGCACCCGACTAGTGCCCCAGGGTGTGTGAAAGCCCCCCAATCCGCACACACCGAGTAAGTCTGCGGGGAGTGGCATTCATTGGAGTCATTAGGGATTGAACCCAAGACCTCAATCCTAAAGTCTTGTGTCTCAAACCACTAGACCAACCCCTTGGAGTTGCATTCTTATCTATTATTAAAAAGCTACGATAACATTGTTTGTTCTTTTGTTATTCCAATATAGTGTTAGTAGTGTAACTAAAATTGCTTGTGGGTGGCGTTATGTATCCATGGGGATTAGTCTCACCTTCAATGTGGGCTGGGAATATCTCATGATAATCCCAAAAAAAAAAAGAAGGAAAAAAAGCAAAATGCTTATTGTTTGATTATCTGGATTAAGATCATATATGAACTTGAACTTTCTGTTGTGTTATTTTTACATGCTATTTAAAAGTATTTACATATATCCAAAATTTCATTTCGAATCCATGGGTCTTATGGCTTGAGCTGAGTTGTGTGGATACAAGTGCTACTGTCAGAGTTAGACATTGGTTTGAAGTGTTGGACTCAACATGAACAAAAAGGGACTTAGGAACAACACCATGTTTAATTTATTTTAAATGATCATGAGGTGTTAAATAACAATGCAGAAAATAATTTACTAGCTTTTTTCTAAATAATCAAGAGACAAACATATTGATATTTTAATTAGGTTTCAAGGAGAGAAAGGTGTGGTAATATTTTAGTTATCTTGAAAAACAATGTTAAAAAGTACTGAAAGAGTCCATGAAGAATGGGTGCATATGTCCAACATAGGTACAAGTGTTCGACATGGGTGTGTTACACATTTTGAGATGTTTTCCCCTAATCAAACACCTTTAACTTTTGTCCAATTTCGATAGACATAACTGCCCTTGGTTAAAGATTGGCTCATTAATAATGATATTGTTGTGTTGTGAGCGTTTGCAAAATTGGCACTCATCAGGCCTTGCTCTGATATGTTAAGTGATGGATATAAGGGGAACGATGCTCTTTGATTGGTAACTTCTGTGGGTGATTCCCTTCTCTTAAATGTTGCTTTGGAATCCTTTTTAGACTTATGTGCAGCTTGGTTGAGGTGTATGGTTTGCCCTTTGCTTGGGTACTTGAAATGGCCTGGAAGTTGGATGGTATTTGGTGGAGGTGGTGGGAATAGATGAGAATACAACTAGTTAGAAGCTTTTGTTCTTGGGACAACAGCACAAACAAGGAGCTATGAAGGTAGGTGGTGGAGATCTCATCAAATTGGGGAGCTAAAGCATAATTGGCGAGTTTGAGATATGGAACTTGGTGGCTATTGAACAAAAGTTGCAAAATTTGGCATGTAATTGTCACCTAGGGTTGAAACTTGGGCGGCTTAGGCTGGGTTTATTAAAAGCCAGCCCAACCCGTATAAAAAAATTATTGAGCTCGACGCGACCCGACCCAAGTTGCCGGCCCAAATTGCTCAACCCGACATAACCCAAGTTGCTGGCCCTCCTGACCTGAGTAAAGAAAATGATGCAGGACACTAAATAGAAAAGGCCTAAATGGCTAAATTGATGCAGAACACAAAAGTAATGGCAACCCTAGGAGACTAATGCAAATAAGAGGGAAAAACAATGATTATGATCAAACATGCTATGGTTGGAATTAAGATCTAAATCAATACTTGCAAATTAAAAATATAACTATTTCACAAACAATCATGCAATCCTTGGAATCAATATAAATGATTATAAAACAATCCAGACCAAGTCACACTCGCGGTAGGGGTCCCTCAAAACAAAGGGGTTTGTCAAATCCCACAAACATGTAGGCCTTTCATAAGAAATATGGCTTAAACTAGCTGTTTGACAAAGAGAAACTGTGGGACAGCAGTAATAGGTGATCTTAACAGTGTAGGACAACAAAATAGGGGATCTTCATGGAGATGGCATCGGCATACAGTTATATATGGGACTGTTATGGGTTAGGACAACAATTTATGGGGCTGTTTTGGGTTAGGACAAAAGTTTATGGGGCTGTTTTGGAGTTGAGAAGGGTGATTAGGGCTGGGGTTTAAAGGATATGGCTGGAATTGGGGTTTTAGATGTGGATTTAGGGTTAGGGTTTAGACGAGAAGCCTCATAGAAGGGATAGGGAGGGGCGGCAGGGCTAAGGGTTGATGCTGGGTAAGGGACGACAATACAAAGAAGGGGAAGGTTGGGAATTTAGGCAGTTAGGTTGGGTTTTCTTGGGGTAAAGATGGGATGGCAACAAGAAGGGAAAAGAGAAGGGTTTGAATATGCTACAAGAGAAGGAAAGAGGGAAGAAGAAAAAAGTAGAAGAAGAAAGGGAAGACAGAAGAAGAATACTTGGATAGTGGAAATGTAATGACCCGACCCGATATTTCGGAGTTTTGGGGTCTTGGTAGCAGTGGGGAAAGTGTGGGTCCCGTGTTGGGTCTTGGTTTGCCCGATTTTGAGTTCAGACACTTGAAGGGCACTTTCGTAATTTTGAATCATTAAATATTTTATCATGTAAAAAGTTCGAAAATCACATGTTTTTCCCCCCGACGTTTTGTCATTTGATTTCTTCGAGCTTTTAAAGTATTTTAAAAATTGGAGGCTTTTATTTAAAAAAAAAAAAAAATCAAAACCCTAAACCTAACCCCTTATAACCTCTCTTCGGCAGCACTGTAGCTATGCGCTACAGTGCCGCCGCCCCTGCTACTCCCTCTCTCTCTCGTTCTTTCGGTTTCCTTCTCCTTCCTTTCTCTTCTCTTCTCTCCTCTCTTGCCCCAAACCCTAGCCCTAAAGGAGTAGCTGCCCCTTTTGTTACCCCCCTCGATGCGGTTCCTCAGCTCCTTCTTCCCTCTCTGTCGCGCACGCCGGCACTGCTCTCCTCCCTGCTTTGGCGAGGCTCTCTCTGGCTGCTGGCCGTCGCGTCTGCTTCCGGCTTAGCCCAGGTTTTTGTGATTCCATCACATCTTCTCTCCTTCTTTCCAATTCTTCTTCCCCCTTTCGATCTCTTCCTGTCCCATTCTAGTTTTCCCGTTTTTCCCCTTTCCTTTCCTTCATTTTCCCCGATTTTTTTCCTTCTTTTTCTCCTTCTCCTTCGGCTGAGTCACTTGGAGCCACCGAGTTGACTCAGCCGGGTCCGATTTTGGACCTCGATAATCCGGCCCAGTTCGTTGGATCTGACCCAGTTCGCCAGATCCGGCCCAGCTTGCTGGAGTCAGCCCAAACCTGGTTCGGCCCAGCCCGACCCGATTTCAGGTCCGACCCAATTCGGCCAGACCTGATTTCAGGCCTAGCCCGTTTCGACCTAGTTTCGGGCCCGACCCAATTTCAAACCCAGTTTCCAGTTTTGGGTTCAGTTTCGAGCCCGGCCCAAGTTTGGACCCAGTTTTCAGTTTCGGGCCCACTTCAGTCCGGTTTGGACCCGACTCGCTTTCGGGCCCATTTGTAGTCCAGACTTAGTTTGACCCGTTTTGCCCGGTTACTTATCCTTATGTTCTCGTTTCAACAGACTGAGCCCCTTCAACCCCCGGACTCGTTTTCTCGCATTGGATTTCAAGGACACACACAGGTGAGGGAACTCATCATCGCTTTTAGCATGCATCTATGCATCTTACTTCTCTATCAAATGTGCGGGTACGGAATATGGCGAATGGGGGTCATCAGTGTTATGAGCCACTCGGCAAGGGAACTGTTGATATCATTATGTGGCAGGCCCCCATCCGGGTGTATTCGTATCCGATGCCCGCAGAGGCTTATATGAATTGATTAATTGATGTCATAATTGATTGATTGTGTGGCGACATGATCAGAGTTTATTTTGGTTGATAATATGTTAAGATGTCAGCATGTAAATATGTGATATGTGATGGTATATGTTTGATCATGGTGTGATGTAATCTGGTGATAAAATGCCATATGACTATATGATGATTAGTTTGGACTGCTAGACATTGTAACATGCTTGGATGTTAACATGCCAACTCGTGATAGATAATGATATATATGCATCTGATTATTATACAATGAACTATGTTAATAGTATGTGTAGCGGTATTTGTGCATGCATATAGCTAGCATATGTGGGATGCCGGTGGGGCATGGGTACTAGGTCACATCAGGATCTAGAGCTTCCCCTAGCTTGTTGGGTAGTTAGGGTGCGGATGTTATGTGGGACCGCACAGTAGACGCGTGGTTGGGATTCAGACTCCCTTGTGATTGGAAATGGGTAATCGTAACCCCTTGCGTGGATCAAATGGTCGGACCGTCTTGTATTTCCCAGACATACCTATGAGAGAGGCGTGATCTGACTTAGAGAACAAGGTGCCTTGGAGTCCCAGATAAGGACTAATTGGGAAGTAATTATGTTAACCCTAGATGACCGAGTAGGCTGAGGAGGTGCTCGCCTAGGTCGAGGGATGGTGCGGTGAGGAACAACTCCTGCCAGTATGCCTTGTGGTCCCTGGATGACCGAGTAGGCTGAGGAGGTGTTCGCCTAGGTCAAGGGATGGAGCGGTGAGGGACAGCTCCCGTTGGCATAGTTTGTGATCCCTGGATGACCAAGTAGGCTGAGGAGGTGCTCGCTTAGGTTGAGGGACGGAGCGGTGAGGGACAGCTCTCGCTGGTATGGTTTGTGATTCCCTGGATGACCGAGTAGGCTGAGGAGGTGCTCGCCTAGGTCGAGGGACGATGCGGTGAGGGATAGCTCCCGCTGGTATGGTTTGTGATTCCCTGGATGACCGAGTAGGCTGAGGAGGTGCTCGCCTAGGTTGAGGGACAGCTCCTGCTGGTATGGTTTGTGATTCCCTGGATGACCGAGTAGGCTGAGGAGGTGCTCGCCTAGGTTGAGGGACGGAGCGGTGAGGGACAGCTCTCGCTGGTATGGTTTGTGATTCCCTGGATGACCGAGTAGGTTGAGGAGGTGCTCGCCTAGGTCGAGGGACGATGTGGTGAGGGTCAGCTCCCGCTGGTATGGTTTGTGATTCCCTGGATGACTGAGTAGGCTGAGGAGGTGCTCGCCTAGGTTGAGGGACAACTCCTGCTGGTATGGTTTGTGATTCCCTGGATGACCGAGTAGGCTGAGGAGGTGCTCGCCTAGGTTGAGGGACGGAGCGGTGAGGGACAGCTCTCGCTGGTATGGTTTGTGATTCCCTGGATGACCGAGTAGGCTGAGGAGGTGCTCGCCTAGGTCGAGGGACGATGCGGTGAGGGACAACTCCCAGTGGTATGGCTTGTGATTCCTCGGATGACCGAGTAGGCTGAGGATGTGCTCGCCCGCTCATTGATCGAGGGATGGTGCGATTTGATGTGATGAGATATTCCAGGCTAGGACACCTGTATGGTGGAGACAACTGTGGTGCGATGTGGTAGTGTGTTTACCTGTGGTTATGGTATTGGGGTTCATTGTTGACACTTGTGTTGTGGGTGTTGACTCACCAGGAATTTATGGGCGCCTAACGAGTGAGTTCGGCCGGCTCACTCGGTAGAAGACCTATAGAATTCTGTGAGAGGTGGATACATCAGTCGTGTGGAGACCAGCATATAGGGTCCAAGGTTATGGGTTTGACTATCGAGACTCTGGTGCTTGGTTGATGAGACCATAGATGAGTTTGGTTGACAGTTCGTTGAGGATTGGTGAGGTGGTTACTCCCGTGTGGTAATCAGTTTGGGACTCTAGTGAGTCCGATTCTTGCGTTGGTCGTGGTATGTGTGCGGGTTGTCATGAGAGGGTCATATGTCTAGTTGAGGACTAGAGACCCTGATCTGACTGAGGATCAGTCTGCATAACCGTGGATGGGTGGACTGTTGCGGTTGGGCACATAAGGGAGTTGCATTCGGTTGGTTAGAGGATGTCCTAGAGGCCCGGCTGACGTGGGCCCATGTGCTAGGGGTAGGGCACACGTTTGTATGGTTATGCATGTAGACACTTTAGACATTCATATGTCCATATGATTATGTGCAGTGTATGCTTGATGACTTATGATGCATGTGTTCTCTCACTGGCCATGTAGAGCTCACCCTCTTGCCTCACAGGTACTTCATCGAGGGAGGGTTGGCGGGACTCTCAGTTGGATGTTGGGCGTAGAGTTGCAGTTTTGCACTTTGTCAGGGTCCTATCTTGTAATTGAGGACCTTCTGATGTATTTGAATTATGTGTACTTTTCATTGAGTTGGATAAATGTAATAATGAAGTGATGCTATAATTAGTAATTATGATAGATGCTCACGGTTTTTGGTTTATTGGTGGATTGCTATGGTTAGTGTGGGTTGTGGGAGCAGCGTCTCCCATTTAAAAAGAAAAAAAGTATATCCGAAATTGTATTGGATTTGTTTTAAGAGTTCGTTTCAGTTTTTACGTGCCCGTAGCGGGACGGGTCGTTACAGGAAAGGCTTCACACCTTGCTTGGATTCCACCAAGAACACCTTTGCATAAGCTATGAAGAACTTTCGAAAATTTCGATCCATTCATTGTATTCGTATGAAGCATACAAGGGCTTATATAGTGTTTACAATAAATTATTCCCAAATTGCCATTAAAATAAAACATGTCTAAATTACTCCTAAATAAAATTACAATAAAAAATGACTAAAATACCTTCAAATAAAATCAACTAAAACAAAACCCATATAATGAAATAACAGAAAAACATGAAAGAAACATGCTCTATGCCCCGCATCAGAAAATCGTTGCAGGTTTTTTATATTTCTTGAAACTTGGGTTGGGTCAAGTTGATTTTAAATTTCTGAGCTCAACTTGACCCGAATTCGAAGCGAGATTTTTTTTTTTTTTTTCCAACTTGAACCCACCCTAAATTTACAAATAACCCAACCCACTGATTTGTTGTGTTGGGTGATGCAGGTCGGGTTAAAACTTGCCTAAGTTTCACCCCTATTGTCATCCAATGATCATAGAAGGGGTAGTATAAAGGAAGGGGACGGAGAAATGTGTTAACCTTTTAATATTGCTGTTGACATGATAAACCTGCAAGGGATAAATTGAGATTTTGAATCTCACTTCAAAGCAATAATGCCTTAGGCTTTGATGTTGGGATAAGTTCTACTGGGCCTTCTTTTGGTTGGTTGAAAGGCCATTAGGTTGTGGACTTTGGATTCATTTTTTGAAGATGGATTGGATATTGGTCTATTGAGTACCTTAAGGTTTTACCCAATGGTGGAAAACTTAGACCTTCTTCACATGGATATGGATAATGGCATATGGAAGGATGGGAGTTCGATTCTAGAACCATAAAATGCCAGGGCAAGTAATTTCATTTCTCTCCAAATATAGTTGAGAGACTATGGGTCTCAAAGTGTTGTCTCAAATGTTAGTTTTTAGATCTTTTGTTTAGGTGGGAGAGTTCTATAATTGGGGGATATCTACCGAAAGAGATGTTTTTAAACCATTAAGTGGGGAGAAATTAATGACAAGAACCTAAAGGTGGTACTGTTCATAACTACAACCACCAAGGTTGTATGTTTAAGTCATGTTAGATTGTTAGAAGGTTTGGGTGGTGGGTGGGGGGAGGACAATAAACATTATATTAAAGGTGCGCCTAGAGGAAAACTGAGGTATTTAATTTGAGTACTACAAAATAAACATGGAGAAAACCACATATTCACATTCTTTCCCTGTTTCATGGGTAAGGAGTCAGGTTGAACTGAGGTTTTAGTTTTTAGAGAGGCTAAGAATTTTCTATTTCTTACCAAGGTAGATTCTCTTTGCAATTGACTATTTGGCTCTCTTTCTTATCATTATGATTCTATTCTTTCTCACTGGGATCAACCTCCTAGAGGAATTCTAAAGATGAATTTTGTGAGCTTCTGTCAAGAAGTTGGTAAACCTGGCAGTGGTCTGATTAGAGATTCGACCTCTTCTTGTTGGCTTCCTTCTTTGAATCTATATTGGGTGTGCGCATGAATTAGAGGTGTAGTCTCTCCTCAAAGGATCTAGACTCATTGATTTATTGGACATCTCAAATGCAATCATTGAATGTGAATCTAAATGCGCTATTTTGTGGTGTCGTTCCTTTTATTTTCATTGGTAGCTGTCGGATAAGGTTCTTGAAGTAGAGATATGATGAATTTGACTTTTGGCTATGTGGAAGAAGAGAAATTCTAGAATTTTTGAAGGAAAGTCCACCAAGGTCAGAGCTTTTTCAAAAACCCCAGTGGAGGCTTTGTATTTGGCTCCTTTCTAACAACGAGTTTAAGGGCCTCAAAGCCAACGATTTCTTTTCGTTGTGGGAATGTTGCATAAGCGGACACCTTAGGAAACCAAAGACCTTGATTAATTGGTCACCTCCTCAAAGAGGTGTCCTGAAATTCAATGTGGATGCGTCTTCTAGGGGAAAACCGGGACCAATGGGGGATAGGTGGTGTTCTTAGGGATTATAATGGTCAAACATCTTTGGTTTTCACATAGTGAGTGGGGACTAGGGATTCAAATGAGGCGGAACTATTCAGTATTAGGAGAGCTTTGACCATTTGGGCAGATTTCAGGGATAGAAAACTGATGGTTAAAGGGTATTCGGCAAATGTTATCAAATGGGCAAAGGGTTTGAAGTGATCTCTTTAGAGATTGATTACCACGGTTAGAGAGATTAAGGCCCTTGTTTTAGGACTCAACATATCATTCGCCCAAGTTAGTCGCACAACTAATAGTGTGGCATTTCTTCGCTAAGAATGGAGTCGACAATACTGTCTCTGGCGTCTTTCAACTTTGAGGAAGAAAGAATTAAAGCATGCTTGAAGCTAGGGCTGAAATCGGGTCGCGAGTCAATATTTATAGAACCCGACCTGACCCGACCCGAGCTATTGACTCAAAATTCTTAACCCGACCCGACCCGACCCGAATTCCAACTCGACTCAGCCCGAATTCTGACCCGACATACATTTTCAACCCATTTTAGCTGGGTTGGTCGGGTCGGGTTAACTTGAAAATTTCTCGACCCGACCCGACCCAACCCACTGACCTGACTCGCATGACCCGACCCGTATGATTTTTCATATCTATTCCCTGGGTCTACTCCTTTTAGACCCTTCTCAATTTGACGTTTTTGTACTCAAATTTTCTCTATTAATATAATTCAGCTTTGTTACTGCTCAAAAAAAGAAACGATATTATGAATTCAAGGATTCTTAGTTATGAGAAAGATTCATTTTTCAGTCATCGAGGAAACTAATTATCTAGTGCACTCAGGGATGTCATCCTTCACGGTATTCTTTTTTGCTTGTAGTTTTACTTTTTCCTTCTTTTTTTCTTTTTTGCTTAAAATAGAATGCATTTATCAATTTCATGTGTAGCAAATCTGCATTTAGAGTACTCTGTAAAAGAGGCACTTAAGTATTGTGCTGCAATGTATTTGATAAATTCTCTTTCTGAGAACAATTCACTAATTTTATTGGTGAAAGATCGTTTCTCTGTACAGATTTTTGGAATTTGTTAACTTCATATATGCTTGAAGGATGGTGTCTTTCTGAACAACATATTTACATGTTTTGTGGAATTTGTATTTTCATTACTTTATATAAGAATTTGTGCTTCTTCACTCTCTCTCTCATTATCTTGAGTCTCCCTTGCCCATCATTTTGCACTTTATTCTCTTTTTCAAAACTTAATTGTATTATTTTGATCAATTATGTGACTCATTCACAAGCTTTACGGTTTCATTATAAGCACATACCAGATGTACTGGAGGATTTTATTGACATTGTATGTATAAATGAAGTTGTCCCCTCTTCTTAACAGGCCCTCATTGACACTAATGACTATGAAATCTACACTAGTCTAGCATGTTGCTACAGTGAGACACATAAAAAAGGAAAGGGTGTTGTTGGCAGTCAGCTTGTTGGTGAAAGGGCAAAGATAATTCTTGATGAAGTCAGGGCATTATCTCTCCTGACTCACCTTCAATGTAAACAGCACATTGGTAATTATTATGTTTTATCATTTTCATTGATTTGAAATATAATTTTGTGTTTTCTTACCAATGCTGGTTCTTTTCCACTAAATAGGAGAGTGCTACCGACCTGTTATGAATGAATTGGAAACAGAAAATGATGCTGCTGTAAGTTTAAGGCAGTGTTGTTTTGTCTCGTGCATGTCTGTGATTTTTTTCTCCTTTTCTTTTATTTTTATTTTAACCACATATATATACAAATTTTCCTGTATTTTCCTATTTTATGTCAATACAATCTCAATTGCTACATTATAGGTTGGAGAAGCTGTTTTAAGAGAATATGTGTTTGTGCACCTTGGCAACAACCATGACAAATTCAACTTACTCATGTAAGCTACTTTCTGATTTTTCTCTTGTATGTGTAAATTTTAATGCTGTATGGTCAGAAATTATGAATAACATTTGTGATTCTCTTCAAAGATTTTGACACTTCATTTGTTCTGTTACATTACTAATATAGTATTTGTCCTTAGCTTTATGCTGCAGAAACTTTTTGCACTTGTTGATCAAACTGCCATGCCAGATAATTCAGATGCATTACAAAATCAGGAGGCTCTACAGCCTGGGCATGTAATTACTATTTATCTTAAGGTACATCCCTTTTTGTTGTCTTTTAGAAACAGCAGCTTGCCTTTCAATTATGTGAAAATGTCAAACATCATTTTTCAGGAAGTGCTCCTATGATTTACTGGTTCAAATCATTGTGTTCTGCTTTCTGTCCCTGGTTTGATGGGATAATGCCAAGTTGATGATGATAATTTCCCTCTGTTCTGCATGTGATTTTATCATATGTTGTCTTTTATGCCATTGCTGGACCATGGTATCTTGTGCGGGTGGAAGCAGAATGAGAATTGATGCCAATGTAGAAATGATGTGGACATCCAGCCAATCTAGCCCAATGATCCACAGTCAGATTCTTTTTCAGTGAGCCTTGATCCAGCAGAGCAGATTGCTGTGGCTTATGTGGAACATTTTGATTGTGGGCACCCTAGTTGGACTCCATCTGATAAATCCATCCATTTAGTTAGACGTGACCCAATTAGGCAGAGTGAGCCAGGCCAACTTATTAAGGCCCAGTCCAAGCTTAAACAGGCCAAAGCCCAATCCACCAAGCCCAATTCGTCCAAGCCTCATTCAATTGCATCAAAGGACACTTGTCAACACCAGAGAGGATTCTCCCATGCAAGTGGTGTGTAAAGCAAGTGGAGAAAGGAGGTGGGCAAAAATCCCATGTGGATTCCTCCATATGGCCACTTGTCCTTCCACTTGCTTTCTCCACCTACTTAGTGTTCTTATCTTTTAATCTTAGCCTTTCATTTATTTTTAGATGACATGTGTAAGGTTGAGATAGAATGGTCTAAATAAGACTACATTCTATCTTAATTAGATGTCTTTTCTTAGTAGTTGCTAGAGAACAATTGCCTCCTTTGGTGTGGTCGACCAAGGCAAGGGCATAGTGTCTTTTGTTGTTTTTTTTCCTATAAATACATGTAGTAGGATCAAATTTCATAAGCATTGGAATAAAATTGAAGTTATTTTCTAAAGAGTGGATTTCTCTTGTGACTCTTTGGAATTGTTTGAAGATTGGTAGACTCCAATTTTCACCTAGAGCAAATAAGTACCAGTTGTTTTGAATTCAATTAGTTTTCATGGTTTTCATAGATTAGGTGTATGCTGCATTCGAATTCATCATATTCTCTTTTAATTCTTCCACTATTTTCAAATTTAATCCAATTATACTTATGAAATCTATAGACTAATTCGAATTCCTAGGAAACTTGTGCAATCTGTTAGGATATTGTTTGAGCAATTCCTTGCCAAGGTAGAATCTTTTTATGAACCGTAATCGGCTGCATTGGGTCTTTCAGCGACCATACTCCGAAATAGCTATCCTACTGGCAAATTTGCACAATTTGACCCTAGGCCTACATCAAGAAAATACACAATCTTGCCCTTTGAAGTAATCCAGAAACATGGATGATGCAGGACGGGTCAAATATTGGAAACCATAGATCTAAATGCTAGATGAATGCCTTTATGAGAATGCAAAATGTGTGTGGTGATTGGTGAATCCTAGAATGACTTGCAACCATAGCCATGATTGATATAAAATGTTAGAGGGAGAAATTAATAGTAAACAAAGAATAAAACAGAAACTTGGGAAAATTCACACACAATTAATCAAGGAGATTCAAAAGAAGAATGACATTTATACATAAAGCTTTGGTTCATGGTTGTATTGCTGGACTTCAATACATAAATCCCTCAAAAGACTAATTAAATGTTACCAAACCCTATCTTAGGTCTTCTAGATTTAACAATCAATGATCTAAGGGATGAAATAGGGCTATGAGGCGCCGTAGTAACTCAATGCCCGTGGCTTGCGCATATAGAGTTTTACCCAATGCCCTCATACTTGGGGAAAGGTGGGGTCTTGAAGTTCTCCGTCATCTAAAAGAAGGGGCTATAGTGCCACCTAGGGTTTCCAAAGGGATTGGAGTTTTTTTTTTTTAAATAATTATTCTTGAGTAAAACTGGGTCTCAAATAGGGTGAAACAGTAGTTTGGGTTAGATTTATGAGTCTATGGTAGGGAGATAGAGGTTGGGGTGCAAAATAGGACAAAAGGGATCCAAAATAGCCCCATTTGTACGGTCGTTTGGACATCCTTACGGACTGGTGGGTCTCAGCAAGGTTTTGATGTCTGATGGTGGGGTTGGTCCTGGTTTGGCTGGAGTTAGGGTTTGATGAAAATGGGACAAAAATAAGATGTAGAAAGAGGGAAAAATGGGAAAAAAGAGACGAAAAAGGAAAGAGAAGAGAAAGAGATAGAGGAAAAGAAGAAAGTTTGTACCTTGAGTCACACAAGGTTCTTTGATCACACATCAACGAGGCAGATGGAATCACACCAGGCTTTGCAAATGGGAGAACTTGTTTTTCTTTTTTCATTCATTCATATGCTCAAAAGTTTCTTACAAGGTTGTTTATAAAGAAGACTCCTAAAAAAACCGTAGACACACTTTAAGAAACCCTAAACACGTGCTACACAACTTAATTATTGACACATGCTAGAAACATAAGCGATAAAAAATGTAAAATCTCATTAATCACTATTGATTACAACAAATTAAAAAAAAAATCAATGGCTGGATCGCTAGATCAATGGATAGGTTGGCCCACATCAGTCAAGACATTGGATCTAGCTGGAATAAGGTTGCGCCTCATTATCCATCCATATTGAGGTGGCAATTGCATGATACCACCTTGATCTTCGCGGGTGCTGCTGCAATCTAAACTTGATGTCCCCATCAATGGAATTTTGAAATGAGGGTGCAAATAAGTGATGTTCTATTAACTATAGGATAAAAATGCTTCTATCATCTGCTTGCTTGATTTTGCTCTTGTACGAAAGCATTGGTCCATCATAGCTTTCTCCACACCATTTTCTGAAACATTGGTTTGAAGCCGATAATGATATTTTAATAGTTTATACTTGCTCATGTATTTGAAAACATCTGTATGATTGATCATTCTGTAACTGATCATTTCTGTCTTCCCATTTTTGGTTTCTATGTTTATTCTTCGCCATGGACATTTGGTTTAGTCTATGGCTGCTAATGCTTAGAAATCATTTTTGGGTCTGTATCTGGTCTGACAATATCTTCTAGTCTTATGTGTGCTTGGGTTTGTGTTTGCCTATTAACTGCCTGCCTGTCATTTGTTTATGTGTCATTACCTCTGTGTTTTCCTTACAATAAGAGTCCAAATGTACTCAAACCTTGCAGGAGAGGCTTCAAGAATGGTTATACAAGTCAAGATGGCAAATCCTGACTGAGATAAAGAAAAAAGGAGAACAATTTGATTTTTGCAACTGTAAGATATTATTGTTTTCATATTTATGTTAGGATCCAAGAGATGGAAGTGTCTATCTTTCTAATGTGTTTGTTTTGTTTGGTCTAGCTTGTAAATTATATACCATTTTGGCTGATATGAACATGAATATCACACATTTGTCACTTATCTGATAAAAGATGGTCTCAAGTGAACATGAATAGGCTGGTCAGTTGTTCTTTAATGTATAATTGTTATTTGTAATTTTGATTTTGAGATCTCATATTGGTAGCTTGTTGATGGCACTATTGTATTTCATGACCCAGATGTACAAAATTGGTAATGTTTTAGCTAGTGGAAGAAATGAAGACTATGTTCAGGCTTGAAAATTAATTTCTTGATATGAGTTATTGGGTATTAAGGTTTATTACCAAGCTCCCAATCTTTAGCTTAACTCTTTGGCTGCAAGGCTTACTTGCTTTTGTCCATTTTTCTTGGCCTGCCCCTTTGAATTGGTCATCAAGGAAGTTGTAGAATTCAATTGTTATTAGGTTCAGAGAGAAACTTTCTTGATGACATAACAAATTCAACCCTCTTAATAATTTCAGTATTGATAATGGGGATAATATCAGGTTATGGATAGACTTTATGTTGGGGAATGGGTATGTCATGTAGTGGTACAAATAAACTATTTCTTTTGGCTACCAATGGGGATGCTCCCTTTTGTGAGTATGGTTTGGCTGGTGATTGTTGATTTGGTTGCGAGGGTTGAAGAGAAATCTAAATAAGGATGAAGTTGATGAATTAATCAACATTGTGGGTGAATTGCAACTTGTGGCTCTGATATTTCTAGTTAAGATTAGAGGATATAGAAGTATCCTTCCCAAATTGTAGTCTACTAAATATATAACTATGTCATGTGTTTTATATTTGTATCCATTTGGTATGATTAAGCACACATTGAAACATATATTGGAAGGAGCAGTGGAACCTAGGATTGATGTAATTTAGGTGTAACGTTTGTTTGTTGATGGGAACTTCTTGTTTAAGACTCTTGTTCCCTTTGTTTGGTCTGATTGTATTCTTGGTGGTTGTAGTCCCTTACACATATAGAAATGAATTTTTTTCACCTAGGCAACATTGCTTATAGGTGACATCTCCATTTGCCCACACACTCTTTCTTTCCCTCACACCCATCTCCCTTTGTGAATTGGATCCTTGTCCAATTTGATCCCATTCTAAGTTGATATCACCATTGATTAAAAATCCATACAAAACTTGTTGATCTCTGGACTATTGACAATCATGGATTTTCAAATCCAATGAACTCGAATTTTTGTGAGAAGCATCATTTTCAAAATACCTTTCAAATGCACTCATCCCCATTCATTGGACCCCATAGGGTCGAGGGCACTTTGTCGCCCATGAATGACATCGTCTAAGGGTAAGTGACTCTCTCTCTCTCTCTCTCTCTTTTAAAAGATGGTTGAAATGGTCATATCTTGTCATTCTCATGGTAACTACGATGAGGTGGAGTGAATCCACCGTCCATCCAACTTTGGAAAAATAAAAAAAAGTCCCGGGCTGGGGTTGGGGGGGCGGGGGGAGGATATGGTGTAAATGCCCCATTTGGACGGATTTTTTTTTTGGTCCCTCATGAGGGACATTCCTTAGGTGAAAATAGTTAATATATATATATATATATATATATATATATATATATATATATATATATATATATATATATATATATATATCCTCTAAAAATAGTTCTCGTGACTTTATGCAAATAGTTTATTGGGTCCCACTTAGACCCACATGAATGGTGGGTTTGAAAGGTCCTGGCATATGTATTGTGTCTATAAAATTTCAAATTTTATCTAAATTGGATAAGTGAAGCCATGATTTTAAGGCCAACCAAAAATCAATTTTATTTAATGGTTGAAATTTATCGGGTTAGATCAATATGTTTAAAAAGTTGGATTGGTGTCAAATTTGGTATGGGTGCAAATTACTAGGGCTAGGTGGGTGTGGGGGTGGTAAATGAACCATTGGGTTCAATGTGGGCCCCAAAAGTCAAAGTTTGCATGAAAGCCACACTCTTCATGAGCCCACCTATGTTGAAGATGATGGGTCCATTAGAAGGTCTAATATTAAATTTTTGACTCACAAAAAATAATCAAGCCATATTTTTTAAGCCCTACATTTTTTTATCACTTTTTGAATTTCCAAGTTTTTATGGCTTTGAAGACAATGGTTTAATATAGGAAAAGCTACATCCCATTTCTTGAACCAATTTTAGGTATCCATGTCCTCTACATGACATGGGTGAAGGTAATTTTTCAAGTATTTTGCCCTCTTATGTGATGTGGATGGGTGTTGACTGCACCCAGGTTTATTGAATTTTTTGCCTATATATATTAGTATTTATTTATTAGACACAAAAAACACACTTGATTTTTTAAGGACTTTTGTTTCTCTTTGTTTAGCATGATATTTTTTTTTTTTTTGAGTGGTCTTTGTTTAGCATGATTATACTCATTTTGTTGGCCATATGAGCCATCTGTAATGTATCTGCTGCACTTTGATGACTTGATTTGAGGGTTACTTCCTGTGTCCACCTTATGTTGATGGAGTCACATGCTTCAATAGGGGGATTGGGAGTAATGACATGTGGGACAAGAATGAGACACTTCTTGTAAATGGTCATGTGCGTACTGAAAGGAAAGAAATGCACTGTTGCATAGGGTGTTAGAAGCAAGATATAGCAATGATGTATGAAAAGGCAGGAGGGTGTGGGGTTCGAGTTGGGAAAGATGCCTAGCAAGGAAGGCTCTAATGTCATTGAAGAGCATCTAACTTTCAACTAAAATTGGTGACATCTAAAGGAAGGGTTTGAGAGTCATTATTGCAAGGTTGGGTTTTTGGGAGAGTATTGTGGATTGTGGAGAGGAAGTTATAGGATACATTCTTATCAATCTACAGGTTAGCTATTCAAAAGAAGGCTATGGTGGCTAATTGTTATGAGGTGGTTGGGTGGACCTTAACCATATTAGGGCTTTTAGAGAAGTAAAAAATTCAGAACATGAGCATTGTTTTGATAATGCTCACTGAGTCTCTACTAGACAATTTGGAGGAGGTGTTGGCAGTGGCCTCACTTAGTCTTATAAATGGAGCCCACTTGCCCACTTAGTGAGGATAATTAGCCATTTCCTCTATATTTCTTCCGCCATACACTTGGCATCTAAATTCCTCCTCCATCTAACCCATACATGTGTAAGCTAGTGGCATGAGTTTTCCATCCCCTTGCCAAGTGTCATTTGGTGGAATGGACCTTTTTCCTCCCTTGTCGTGTGTCATGTGTCATGTGTCATGTGTCATGTGGTGTCACTAGCTTTCTCTTCCAGTGATACCTAACCCATCCATGAAGCATGAGGTGTCACAAGCTCTCTCCCATTGCAACTAGTGACCATGTGTCATAGGGTGGCATGAGCTTTATCTCCCATTTTAACTAGTGACCATGTGTCATAGGGTGGCATGAACTTTATCTTCATGATGACACCTAGCCTCCTGTGTGTTATTTGATGGCATGATTAATCAATTCTATATAAATTCATGAGTTCAAGTGAGAGGTGTTGTTTTGCAAATCTTATTTGCTATCATCTTCTTTATTAGTATCATTCACATCATCAAGGAGGCTATCTAAGTCCATTGAATCAAAATGGGTGATTTATGTTGTAGAGCTTTCCAGTTGTGATTGCTTATATCTAATCATCGAGATTAGGGGTCATAGGGTGGCATGAACTTTATCTTTCCGATGACACCTAGCCTCCTATTTGTTATTTGATGGCATGGTTAACAAATTCTATATAAACTCATGAGTTCAAGTGAGAGGTGTTGTTTTGCAAATCTTATTTGCTATCATCTTCTTTGTTAGTATCACTCACATCTTCAAGGAGACTATCTAAGCCCATGGAATCAAAGTGGGTGATTTATGTAGTAGAGCTTTCCAGTTGTGATTGCTTATATCTAATCATTGAGATTAGGGGTCTTGGCTCTCATTCGATCCAAAAAACAGATAAGTTTTTACTTTGATTATATGTTTTGCTTGATTTTGCTTGTTTAATTATATATTAAATCTATCATCCTAACACACATGAATAAGGAGGGCCCACCACGCTTGGACTGTGTGGCCTAATTGGAGGATCAAAGAATTTATTCTAGGAACACATTAGGGGAGTTTAATGTCAAATCTTGTTTCAAAGTAGGTGGGTTAATTGGGAATTTTCCATCTTTGTTGTCCTTGATTTGGAAAGGGGTTGCGCCACCAAGGGCACAAGCAAGGTTGTCAAAAACGAATCGTAACGTGAATCGGTCTAGGGGTCTGAACCGTGAATCGCAAATCGTAGAATTGTAAGATTCGTAACATTTTTTTCAATTCTCATAATATATAAGTAAATATGCACACACATAAATATATGACAAAATGTACCAATTCAAAATGAAATCAAAATGCATTAGAAGCGAAGTTTTTACATTCCAAAATATAAAACATCTAATATTCTAAAGAATGTCATTGTCATCAATCATCATTGTCATCAATATCATCTAAAACATCTAAGTAGGATGAAGATAAAGTGTCTCTTCCATCTTTCACTTCTCCCTCACTAATTTCTTCAACACTTTCCTCCTCTCCTTCAACTCTCTTTCGCTTTCTTGAATAAACCTCTGTTAATAGAAAAATCAAATATTTTATAAATTTTGTATTCTAAGATCTAAATATAATATACCTATCTTCAAAAGTTTAAAAGGCTTACTCGTTCTTCCTCATTAAACATCTCGTCTGTTTTCAACCAAGAATCGTCTTCTGGAAGAGTTGGATATTTTTTTCCAGTTATCCATTCATCATTAGATTCCACATCCGATAGGCAAATAGAATCATAATCTTTATTTGAATCTCTTAAAGTTTGTTTCACTTGTAATTGTAAATTGTATTTTACAAATACAAGGGCATTCATCCTTTTTGCCTCTAACCTATTCCTTATCTTCGTATGAATCTAAAAAATAATCAAAGTATCAAACATACAAAATTATTATCTCCACTTCTTAAACAAATGTTAAAAATTTGTATTTATTTAATTAAAGCTAGAAATAAAACATACTTGGTCAAAGACACTCCAATTCCGCTCACACCCAGTTGCACTGCAAGTTAAACTCAAAATCCTTATCGCAACACATTGCAATTCTTTATTTTCATCACCATAATCATCCCACCAAATGGCTATAAAATATGAGATAAAAAATCAAATTTCAAATTTAAATAATAAATGAGTAAATAATAAATAACTAAATACTAAATACCAAATACCTGGTTGTTTTCTCTTCCTTGTTGCTATGGCCATCCTATCATCAGACATTCCTTTTCCAGTTTTGAAATTATGCAATTGTTCATCAATCTTAATCCTCTCATCCATGTCTATAACCAACTTATCAAGGCATTGATACAACCCCCTTTTAATTTCAACATCTGGACTATATGAGTCATCGTAGTGGAAAGAAGGATTCAAATAATAAGCAGCTGCATGCAAAGGATGGTGGAGTTGTTGATTCCAACGAGCATCTATCAAGGCCCAGTATGGCTCGTATTTCTTTTCATCATTGTTCAATCTCTTTGCAATATTCTCCTTGGTTCGATCCATGCCCTCATATATATATATATATATATATATATATATATATATATATATCCCATTGCCGGTTTTTCATCTCCATCAACTAATCGAAGCAATTTTACAAGAGGCATTCCAACCTTGGTACAAAATTAACACGATTCCAAAACTTACTATCAAAAATCAAATCATTCACCTTTTTTCCCCCTTCAGTCTTGGACAGAGGCATTAAATCCCATTCATCCGAGCTAAATATTTTTCGTAGGCCAGATTTGCATTTTAGTATGCTCTTCAATGTAAGATAGCTTGTTGCAAATCTTGTTACTGCTGGCCTAACTAACTCACGATTCTTCGTGAAATGCCTCATTAAATTTAGTACCAAACCATGATCATAAATGAATTTTGCAATTGATTTTGCATCAGAAATAGTAGAAGACTCCAACTTTCGCTTCCCTATATTTTCTAGCATAATATCAATACAATGTGCTGCACATGGAGCCCAAAATAATTGTTTCCTTCTGTCCATCAAAATTTCACCGGCCCTTACATATGGTGCTGCATTATCGGTGACAAGTTGCACAACATTTTCCTCGCCTACCTCTTCTATTACTGAATCTACTCTTCTATTACTGAATCTACGAGGTTGGACAAGTTCTCTGCATTCTTGGAAATTAAAGAGGTGTCAACACTTCTCAAAAATATGCTCCCCATTGGACTATTGACAAGGAAATTAGTAATAGACCGATTCTTCCCATCAGTCCAACCATTCGTCATAATTGTGCACCCTTTTTTTGCCCATTCCTTTCTATGATTTTCCAACATTTTCTCTACATTTTCAACTTCGATTTTGAGATAAGTATTTCTTATCTCATGATATGTTGGGGGTTTCAAACCCTTTCCAAAGCTCCCAATTGATTCACACATGGGTTCGAAAAATGGACTCTTTACCAAATTGAAGGGGAGGGCATTTGCATAGAAGAACCGACAAATATTAAGGCAAGCATTTGTTCTATCTTCTTTTTTCCAAACCCTATTAAGAGTTGTTTGCTTCTTGTCATCCTCCAAATTCACAAAGTTTTCCATCGGTCATTTTCCTTTTGGTGTGTCCTTATCATCAAAGTAAAATTCAGGTCTTCCAACCTTCATTTGAGCCTCTCTTTTTCTCCTTTTTGTATCCACATTCTGCCCCATCAATTCAAGACATTTTTGGGTCACCGATTCTGGACATTTGTCACATACCGATACGTCCTTCTTTGTTTTTCCTAAATGATTTTTCATCTGATAAATACCACCATACATTTTTTTTTTTTACAAAAATTGCATTGCACATGCAAATGATTGCCCGATTCCACCCTAGTACAAAACTGCCATGTTTCGTCTTGTCCGTCATTCCCACCGCCACTTCGTTGACCTCAGACCATTTTAACAGTTTTTATTCTTTACAAATTTGTTAAGCCGCATCCAAAACAATATCATCCAAAAAAAGGCATAAAAATATGTTAATATGATATTAAAATATATTTACAACCTTATGTAAATACTAAATAATAACATAGTGATATAAAACAGCAATCTCCTACAGATTAGAAGAAGAAGAAGAAGAAAAAAAAAGCAGAAGAAGCAGCAGAATAAGAAGCAGAAGAAGCAGTAGAAGAAACAGAAGAAGCCGAAAAAGAAGAAAAACAGAAGCAAAAGCAGCAGCAAAAACCATGCAGTAGAAGAAGAAACCATGCAGTAGCAGCAGCAGAAGAAGAAGAAAAGAAGCAGAAGCAGTAGAAGAAGAAACAGCAGCAGAAGAAGACGAAGAAGAAGAAGCAGAAGCAGAAGAACGAAAAACAGAGGAAGAAGAAGAAGAGAAAAAAGAAGAAAAGAGGAAGAGAAGAAGATGAAGAGAAACAACAACAGAGGAAGAAGAAGAAGACGAAGAGAAGATGAAGAGAAAAACGAAAATCAGAGGAAGAAGAAAAAGAGAAAAACGAAAATCAGAGAAAGAAGAAGAGAAAAACGAAAATCAGAGGAAGAAGAAGAAAGAAAAAGAATAGAAAAACGAAAAAAGGAGGAGGAAGAAGAAGAAGAAGAAGAAGAAGAGAAGAAAGGAACATACCTTGCACCTGCGAATGGGTTGTGAAGAAGGAGAACCAGCAACGAGAAACAGCAGCAACGAAGCAGCAGCAAGGAGAAGGAGAACAAGTAGCAGCAAGGAGAAGAAGGAGAACAAGTAGCAGCAAGGAGAAGAAGGAGAACCAGCAGCAGCAAGGAGAAGAAGGAGAACCAGAAGCAAGGAGCACGCAGAGTCGCAGTCAGAGAGGAGAGCTGAACAGTTTTTGGTTTCGTGTAGCTCAAGAGATGGAAGAGGCGGGTAGGTAGATGTCATTTCTTTCCTTCGGTTCAAATGTCGAGAGAGGATTTTAATATTTTAATTTTTTTCCTTAAAAACACAACGGCATTTTCTTTCATTTTCGCGAATCGTGCGATTCTGCGATTCGCACGATTCGCGATTTTCCAAAAAAACGTATTTTTTTTATATAATTCTGATTTTATACCGATTCGAACCGTAACACCATCCGATTCGATACGAATCGTGCGATTCGACTTGTGAATTGCACGATTTCGACAACCTTGGGCACAAGTTTTATGTTGGTTTGCAGCTTGAGAGAGGGTTTGACTATAAGTGATTTGAAAAGGATTAAAGTTCTACCACAATATGTGCATTCCATGTGTTTTATACAATCAAGAGGAGGTGTTCATCTTTTCTGCAAGTGTATCTTTGCATGGAACTGTGTAATAAATTCTTAGCATTGTTAGGGTGCTTATGGGTGTTGGACAACAAGTTATGTGACATCCTCACAAGGTTACATTGTCTCCTTCCAAAGAGGCAAACTTAGCTATTCTGTGGACCAATTATAAGGGTTGGAGAAGGGTGTTTGAAACAAGGCTAGTCTAGTGGAGGGGGTCGTTGAGATTGCAAAGATTACTCATTAAATGGATATTGGTTAGCAAGGACTTAAGAGACTTTACTTTTGACTACTAAAATAGAATTTAGGGTTGGGGGGGGGGGGTGGGGGGGGAGGAGGGAAGGGCGGGGAGGGGGGTTGGTTACCAGAGAGAACCTTGGTCTTGCCAGTATTGGAGGAGTGCTCATGATCATGGAGACAGTAGACTCTTCTTTTCATCTCGGGTAGGGGTCAAGGATTCCAATGAGGCAAAGTTATTGGTGATGAAGGAAGCATCAAGGATTTGGAAAGCACACAATTGGAGCCCACTAATGGTAGAGGGAGACTTGCCCAATGCAATTTCATAAGCGAGTAGCAAGAGAACAGCTTGGACCTCAGGAATTTTGCAAGATTTTGAATGCCTTATTTTATCTTTGTAAGGCGATAAATGAATGGAGTGGCAGATTTTTCGGCTAAGATAGGAATTGAAAGATAGGAGCATCAAATTGGTTAATACAAAGCCGTTTTTTTCCTTCCAAAAAAAGCATTTCTTTAATATTTGTAAATAGACTTCCTTGTCTATTGCAATATCTGTAATGTCTTGCTGCTTCTACAGCTGATATGATGAGCTTGATGTGTATGTATTTCTTTGTCATTGTTTTTTTAATTTGAGACTTAATGCACTTGAAATTGTAGGTTTCCGTGATATGTTTAGATTGGGGACCCTAATGGTTATCTCCGAAAAATACTATCGTACTACTGGAATTCGCAATCACCTGAGCAGTTGCATTTTCATGGATGATATAGGATTAAAATTACTACTGCTGGCCTGTGGCTTGGGTGGCTCCGTACATCTGGAGTTTTACCCAACGTCCTCGTACTCAGGGAGAGGTGGGGCTCTTCGTTAAAAAAAAAAAAAAAAAAAAACCTTCTGCTGATGATGCATTTGTTGTTAGATTAGAATAATTTCTTGGTTTTTACATATCCCAAGTACAATGTGTTCTTTTGTAAAGACAACATGTCTTGAACCACAACTATTATGATTGCAACAATTAGCACTTGTCACTCCAGATAGATGGAAAATGGCCATTGATGATGATGATGATGAACAGTTAAGGCCAACTGTGCTGCAAGACCTTGCCCACGTCAAGTATAATTTTTCATTATGATTCTATTTCCAAATGGAATATTTCTGGATTTTGTTGAGTTTAGGTCTGTGGCCCAAGTAGCTTGTGAGAGTCCTTTTTTGGGTATGTAATTGGTAGTGACCAATTTTGTTAGGAAGGAAAAAAGAATTCAAACTGACAAACCACCACTTGAAAATGAACTTGGACTATATCATTAAGGCACCAACAATGTTCCAGCAGCCCTTCTTGCTAAACTATCTGCCAGTTGTATGGTGGATCTCTGGACATGTTACATCTTAAAACTTACACCAACTGGAAGTTTGAAGCTAATTATGGAAGTTCTTCAGTCCACTCTAGAGTCCTCCAAGGACTGACCATAATTTGCCTGTCTGATGGGACTTGAAGAATATTGTTTCACTTTCATCCCCTAGAACATACTCTCATTCAACTAAAATGATCTCAGGTTTGTGTGGATAGCAATTGTGAAACACCTCCAAAGAAGATTGAATTAGCTTGCTCTAATGATCTCTTTTAGTGTCCCCCACCCCTGACAAAATCCAGCCCATATACATTTTCGAACCCTACTAAATATGATAGATTCTGTTCTCATCATAACCGAATAGAATGAGGATGAGACGTCAGGGAGTCTTTTTATTATGTTCCGTCCGTGTAGCCCAAGAAACTGCCATCATGTTTCTTTTAAGTTAATTTACTCATTCTTTATTCATTAAACATTTTTTAACGCTTTCTTTGTCTGAAATATATGCAGTAGCCCAAGTAAAGAAAGTCATGGAGAAAATTTCACCTAGTGCTATTGGTAAAGCCATTGAGAATTTGATAAGGAGTGGAAAATTACTTACATCAACAGGTTTAGATTTGCAGCAGGTATCAATTTACTCTGTTGGATGCTTGCACAGTGCCTGAAATTAAATTCATACTAGTGTTTGTGAAAATGTGTGCGCTTCTGTGAATCTGTGGTTTGGAGGTTGTTTGCATGCTTTACATATCTCAACATTTTTTAGTGGCTACTAGAATAAATCCCGTACAAAAAGAAAATAAAAAATAGAAATAGAAACATAATAATTAAAGAATTGTAAGTTGTAAACTATAAAAAAAATTTACTATGTAAAGCATGAAAATTTAAGTAAATTAATGAAACAAAAGAGTGAAATAATTATTACTAAATAAATCATGTTAAAATAATAATGGAATTTCTACTAAGAACAACAATAAAAAATAAAATATACTAATGTGAAAAGATAAAATAATTTGAATAAAAGTAGAAATAAAAAATTCAAAAATAAACTTAATGAACTTTATTGTCAAAATGAATGAAATATTATTTATAAAAATAAAACAGTTGAAATAAGAAAGTGGAATAATTTAATTTTATAATAGAAAGAAGAATAAAATGCTAAATAAAGAAAAAATGGAAAGTTAATTATGCAAAGAAGACCTATCATTTTTTATAAATATGTCAATCAAATAATAGTAAAGAAGATATAAATTTTGGGGTTTAAACTATAAAACTTGAGGTTGTTTAAGGAAAAAAAACATGCAAGTAAATAAGCATAAAAATAAAGGGAAGGGGAACTGTCTCTCACAAGGTGTTTAAGGCTCGATTTCTTTGTGAAATGGGGTCTCTTCTCCTCCAGTGAACTTGATGTGGTGAATTCAAAAAGAAGAATGACATGTACACATAATGCTCTCAAGGTGTATTGTTGATCTTCAACGCAAAACTCATCAAAAGACTAATTAAATCATACCAAACCCTGTCTTATGTCTTCTAGATTAAAAAATCAGTTACCCAAGGGATGAAATAGGGCTATGGGATCTCCTAGGATTTGCCAAAGGAATTAGGTTTTTTTTTTTTTTCAATTCTTGGACAAAACTAGGTCTCCTTGCCCTTGGTGCTATCTGGATAAGATTGATAGGATTCATCATTGCATGCGGTCTTTTGGATATTCAATGTCGTAGGCCCCTCGCTCTGCCAATTCAGAGGCTGATTAGTTGGCTAGTCAGGGTGTTTTGCTTTCTTCGAAAATTGTGAATATCTTGATGTAATTTTGGGATTTTTTTTCTTGTTTTATTGGGTTGCTTGCGGCCTGTGCTTGCTCCCTTGGTTTCCTTTTCTTGATTAATGAAGTTACTTTTAAAAAAAAATTATAAAAGCGAATCTAAAATTGTAGAAGCAAATACAAGTCTATAACAATCTTGGAACCATATAAACTAAAACAATACGACAACGATAAAATATAGCAAAAAAATGCCTGGATGACACTTGATTGGGAACCAAAATCTAAAATTATAAAAGCAAATACAAGTCCATAACAATCTTGGAATCATATAAACTAAAACAATACGACAGTGATGCAATATAGCAAAAAAATGGCCGGATGACGCTTGATCAATGGTTAGATTGGTCCAATCCATGAACGAGTGACTTAGATGATGTAAATGGATGGATCGAACCAATTCCTGAAATCTGTTGCTGGATCAGCTTAAAACTAGGCTATCTATTGCCTGATATAATGGGATGGTGCCCAAAATCATCTTTCAACCATTTTGAGGTAAAATCTAAATTCTGATGCATCTTTTTTTGCTAGCATCCCACGATGTCCTCATTATAAGGTCTCTAGACTTTGATGACGAGAAGGTCCTCTTGGTGGGTACCCTTTTGGGAATCTTGTCTCAAAACAAAACAATTCAGCCGAAAGAAATTCTGCAAGAATTTTGGGAAGTGGAAAGTTGAGAGAAAAAAAGATGCAGTAGCTAGAAGAATGAGGAAAAGAAATCGAGAACTTCGAAATTTTTCAGTCCTCGGTAAATTACGATAGAAATGTGGATATAGAGTTTGGGGTGGAGGAAGTAGTGGTTTCTCAATGTTGTATCATGGAATGGTAGAGGTTTGGGGGCCATAGCAATTAGAGTGGTTAGTAGGTGTGAAATTTAGGTAACCTGTGAGGTCCTGTAAGTTTGACTTGTCTTGCCCGCCCTTGCTCTGCCATCTCTTTCGCAGTTGAGCTTGCTTTTCTGGGGCTTTCTCTTGTTGTAGTTTTTGGTTGGCTGTTGGTCCTGCCCCCCTATGGGCTTTCAACTGGGTGTTTTCTTTTCCTTCTGTTTTTCAATTAAATAGTTACCTTTCAAAAAAAAAACATAAAAATAAAATTGAATAATATCAATTACATATTTATGAAAATTTATGAAAATGGACCTACAATATAATATTCGCAAGAACTCTATACAATAGTAAAATAAAATCTTATATATGTTAGAATTATGCATTTTTATCTTAATAATTATTTCGATGAGGAAAATGCTACAATAGCTGGTGGTTCAAACACAAAAGGGTTGAATGTAGTTATCACCATTATAGTTCTTGTAACCAACTTATGTAAAATATATTTGAATATTTTGCCAAAAGCCAAAATGTAAAAACTAATTAATAAAAATTTCAGTAGAATAAATAAATCTTATAAAGAATTTAAAGTCTCAACTAAGTACCAGGATATATATTATGAATCACTGTACAAAAACTCATAAGACTTAAGTTTTGGATAGTGTGAAATACATAAGTAAACACAAAGTGACATGTCAAAAATTATATCTAAATACAGATCATCTTCTTTGGTTTATATATTATTAGAGGCAAACTTAAAGTGTCACCTAGTTCGTAAATACTAATTAAAATACATAAGAAAACAACATGAGCTCGAGTTGAGCTCTAGAATACATGAAGAAAAATGCAGAAGAAAACTGCCTCAGCCTGATTTCCTCAGTTAAACTTTAAACTATAATAAACTCATTTTCAGTTGACAGCAAATTATATTATACATAAATTATGGTGATAATGTTGATGAATACTAACTAAAATACATAAATAAACAACATGAGCCTTAGTTGAACTCAGAATATATATAAAGAAAAATGCATAAAGAAAACAGCTTCAGCCTTATTGTGTTAGTTAAATTTTAAAATATAATAAACTCATTTTGAATTGACAACAAAATTATATTTTAGATAAATATAGTGATAGTCTAGATGACATTTAAAATTTTGAATAAAAATAAAATTTTAACTTCTGCGTACCTTTTCTTGAGAGATTTTTGCCAATCAATGATCACTTGGAAGGAAAACCATAAAAATGTTAATACCATGACCAGCATGATAAACTTAACCTTTATCAGCTATTCATTCATCAAATGGGATTTTCATAAAGCTAATTTTTTCAGCGATGTATTGGAAACCTACCAAGGAAAAACAAAGAAGGTAAACTATTTTGAGGTAATACATTTTGTTTACTTCAAGAAAGGCAAAAACAGATACAATAGAAACCTATCACGATCTTAGAATCAAATAATCATAGGTATTGCCAACAGGTGGAAAACAGGCACTAGAGTATTTCTTGATAGATAATTGATTCTTGAATTTGTTGCTGAGTATATGCCATTCATAAGAAACTGTCACACTATTGGAGTGTTTCGTGATTTTACAGACACAAGCCATGACCATTCAGGCAGAGAGGCTCAATTATCTTCGTTTTCTCTCACATTTTCGATCTGTTCATAGAGGTTCTTTTTTTGTTGGAAATCGTGACACTACAGTTCGGAAGTTGTTACCTGAGTATGCTCCATTTTGTTATTTATTTGAGTAGTTAGTGGCTGTTTTCCTTTCTTATCTTTTATTTCTTTATTTAATTATTTTTATGGTGACATGACTCACTCTCAACCTTTTTGGTTCTCAGATCTTGGGGTTTTCTTTGTCCGGTTCACACACCTGATGGGACACCATGTGGTTTGTTGAATCATATGGCTTGTACTTGTCGTAAGTTTATTTGAATCTTTATTCCAAACTTTCTGCATTATTATTTTGCTTTTTGTCCATTTAGGGCATGCACTGCTGTTTGTTTTATTTTCTTATAATTTCAAGGGGATATCTCCTTGAGCTCCTGAATGTTTAAAAGTATAGTTTAGTTCTTGTTTATTTTTATATTTATTTCTTCTAAATTACAGGAATCACTTCTTTCTTTGATTCAATTGGAAATACTAAAGATTTCCAAAAAACCCACATGTCGATTGTGAATGTTTTGGTTGGAATGGGAATGACACCTTTGCTGCCAAGAATTGAGCGGACTGGTGCCCCAGAAGTTCTCTACGTTCTTTTAGATGGATGTGTTGTTGGATCTATCTCTTCTAGTCAAATTGAGACAGCTGTCTCGCATATCCGGAGATTGAAAATTTCTTCTTCTTCAGGGGTTTGTAGTTGCTAACCTGATTCACTTTAGCTGTTCTTTGTTTTGGTTGTTTTCTTCATTGAAGGTGATTGTTGGTGGTTGCAGATTCCTAATGATTTAGAGGTGGGTTATGTACCTTTAACCATTGGCGGAGCCTATCCTGGTCTGTACCTGTTCACATCACCATCCAGATTTGTTCGGCCTGTTAGGAATATTTCCCACACTTTAGAGAATGCTGGGGTTGAGCTTATTGGGCCATTCGAACAGGTGTAGTAACTACATTTCTAGTATTTGGGTTTTTTTTTTCCTTTTGGGTATAACATGGGCATCTCCACCCACATTGGAGGTGAAACTAATTCCATTGATACAAAAAACCAACTGCAAACGATTCTAGTATTATCCTTTTATAAATTGAGATTGAATTCCAGAATTTATGACTTCCTTTTATGTATCTTATGCTATATATTGTTCTAGAGGCTAAGTGGTTCTTATATCTGAATTCTAGGCTTATATGGAGATAAAGTGTGCAGATGGTGGAAATGGTGGTATGACTAGCTTGTTTCCTGCAACTCATGAGGAGATCCACCCTACTGGAATCCTTAGTGTGGTTGCCAATCTTACACCCTGGTCTGATCATAATCAAAGCCCTCGTAATATGTACCAGTGCCAGGTTCTCTCTCTCACTCACTCTCTTTCTATTTATATATATGTATATGTATGAGTACAAAACCCAAATGGGGCTCTGTTAGGCCCCACTTACATCCCATACCTCCTCACACCCTACCCTATCCCGTGAATTGGATCCCTATGTTGGATAATACAATGATAATATGGTGTGTCTTCCTACATGAAGGAGAGACCCTATGGTTTATATTTATAGAGAAAACATAATACAATTAAAGAAAGTAAAATAAATACAAATAAGGAAGGTAAATTAAATAAAAGGGGAAAGCCCTAAACTTAATAAAGACAATAATCTAAATATATCTCAACACCCCCCACAAGCTCAAGTGGGTCCCACTTGAGGTTGAACATATTAAACTCGACGATCCAATGATGATGCCATCTGATTGGAGTGAAAGTAGATAAAAAAAAACTCCAAAACAAAGCCTGGTCGAAGCCTGGAACCAGTTGACGTCCTGCAACAACATGTACCAAAACAAGTACTGGAGAAAGAACTGTGGAAACTCAGCGCTGGTAACAACAAGGCTGCAACTCCACTGTATAGATGTATTGTTCTCCAAAAAAAAAGGGCAGGGAGAATGAGGGATCCCATCGGCTAAAAATGTGTCGGTGGCCGGATCTGATGTCGGAAAGTGCTAGCTGTAGAGGGAAGAAACACTAGTAGGCTTAAAAATCAGCTATAGAAGTTCGCCACAAAGAGAAACTGGTCCGAAGAAGATGCAGAAGTCCGACAAGGAACAATAACGTTGGTAGGAATAGTAAAACGGAGAAAAGCTTACACCCCCATTCAAAAAGACAAAAGAATAGGTCTCAGAGGATTCCACTGGCATTCAAACTCAAAAGTGCTCCATATAGATATGATGTAGGGCTAAAAAGTTGGTAGAGTTGTGTGATGATTGGTTCAAATCTGAAGAAAGACTACAGATCTAAGGGAACAAACAAAAACGGCCTTATGAAGCACCCACAAAATGCAGGGAAAAAAATCTTTAAAATGAGAGGTCAAAGGGCTAGAGAATTAGATCTGGAAGGCAAATGGGGGATCGTTTGGCTAACAAAGAAAGGAAGGGAGTGCAGATTTATTTATGCAGACGAGGATCGAGGATAAAAAAAAAAAAACTGCAGGGGCCGTGAAGATGCAAACTAGAGGGAGGGGCGAATGTGAAGGTGCAAAACCCAGGTGAAAAAAAAACTGGTCACTCATATCCAAATGAAAAAGCCCAAAGAAAATCCAGCAGATCTGGAGGCAGCGATGTAGGAGGAAGATCACGTCAGAAGTGGGTCTCCCTTTTGTTCAATAAGCCCCATGGCACCATGAGATAACCCCGGCCAGGAGACTTCAGGCTCGGGACTATGTCGTTGCTGGACTGTACCTGACACTAGTGGATCTGGTCCTGCATGTGTGCACAGCGAGAGGAGGAAAGAGCCTATTAGTTTGCAGAATACAGCAGTAATAGAAACAAAGCAGCAATTCATCTTGCAGCTATCATCGGAAGCCCATGAGTCCAGCATCAAGCAGCAACTTTATCCTTGGAAATATCCTGATGCACGACGGACGATGGTCCCTAAACTTAATAAAGACAATAATATATCTCAACACCCTACCCAATTTGAACCCATTCTGAGTTGATCTCACCGTTGGTTTAAAATCTAAAAAAAATTGCTCCTGTTTTTATCATTGATTTTTGGACCCTTGAAAATCATGACTTTTTAAAATCCAATGGACCCTATTTTTTATGAAAATCATCCTAAAAATACATTTTGAATGGACCTCACTCCATCCCATGGACCCCACCCAGGTGGGGTCCACAAGCCCGCCTGCATTGTGTCACGCATGCATGTGCACATACATGTACCCCCTGTCCCTCCTGCTAGGGTGGGTTTTGGATCAGGTTGGCTAAACCTGTACTACATACTTTTTTTCCCCCAACCCAATCTAACCTGAATTTTTTAATGTTGATCTATCCCAACCTGACTTCGGATTCATTTTACTCAACCCAAACTAAACCAAATTTTTACTTAAAATGGACAAGAAGTGAAGAAAATGAAGTGAAATAAATACCTTTTAATAGAATATGAAAGCGACGGAGGCCTTTTCCATTTTTCCCTTTCATGGGGGATTCAGCTATGGGCAATCACGGAAATGAACTGGGATCTTTGGGCTTGACATGTAGGGTATGTAAGCCAGAATCATTGTTCCAAAGAAATAGGTAACTTAAATAGGTAGTTTTTAATTTTGATTAGGTTGGTTTAGGTACAAGATGACTCTATCCAAAATCCTCTATGAATTTATTTCCTATCAGTTTGAAATGTTATTCTTCATAAACTATACATATAGCTTGCATAACTGATTCCAAATAGATGTGATTAGTGACTGTTGATGATGATGATGCAACACATGACCTAGGCCCTTTTTGTGAGAATGCTTTATGATTCATTTGCAATTGATATTGGTGTTTTGTCTTTTTTTATTTTATTTTTGTGACTATCTAACTTTCAGTTGCTATGTGCTTGACTATAGATGGCAAAACAAACAATGGGTTTCTCATCACAGGCAATTCAATTTCGTGCAGATAACAAGCTATACCATCTTCAGGTAGGGATGATACCAACCCATTTGAACTAATCATGATTTTAAGGTATTATTTCTTGTAAACTTGAAGCTCTTTTGTATCGCCCACTTGTCTCTCTGTTTTTTCAGTAGAATTTTGTAATTCATATACACTCTCTCAATCTTTTACTGAATTCAGTTGAGTAATTTTAACCTTTATTCTATGAACTTAGGTTCGGTAAATAGATGAATAATGATTTTTATTGTTAATGTATCTACAATGATTTGACTTTATCCACAAAATGGGGAAAAAGCCTACCATCATACTTTAACCATTAGCAACTTAGGAAGAACTAGAACATGGATTCTCATGTGGGCCACATATCTTGCATTTGAGATTGACGACCATTAAATGTCAGAATCATTATGGGATATGAGTCTGCTAGTGTTTAGTTGAAGGCAGACAACATGAAAAAAGAAGTTATTTGTCATTTTCAGAATGAATGATGTCATTTCCTTTTTCCGAGCTACACTTGTGGTTATATGTAGATTAGAAAAAATTCAAATGAACTCTTGTTGGAGAAGAACAATGAGGTGATAGGTACATTTGATAAATTGGGAGGGGTGAGTGAATTAAATAAATATTGAGGTTAGGGTTAGTGTACAATTAAAGTTCGAAGTTTGGCTCTGCTTAGTAAACTATAGTGGAGATCTGGGGTGATGGGGTGCATTTTTTTGGAAGATATTTTGGTGGGGAAGAGATCTGTCTGTGCATGCTTCTTGGATTACATTGGGTTGTATCGCACAAAAGATTTCTCATCCATCAGATTTTAGAGTCCTTGTGTTGTAATTAAATGTGGGGTTAGAGCTTTTGGAGGCATGTTTATTTGAGTTTGATTTGGAAGCTTATGAGAATTAGTTGGTATTTCTAATAAAATTTTCCCTTTTTCATGAATATGATTGTTAGAATTTGTAAATGAATTATCATTTCTTTTTTGTCAAATCCTATTGTCCTTGATCTATTTTTCTTTAGAATTGGTGGCATCCTCATTGTCGATGGATCGATCTCTATGACTAGAAACCTTTTGCTGGTTTGATAATAATGAAGTCTTTGATGCTTGTTCATCTCATAAAGGGGGCTAATTGCTTTATAAGTTTATACTTACGGCCATTCTTTGGTCATCAAAAGGCAAGTATTGTGAGAGCTTTCAACAGTTTTCCTGTGGAATTAACCTAGCCATTTTCCCAACAATACACTCATTGGTCAAATCAATGTTTTGAAAACCGACCTGTGAAGCGAACCGTCTTGGTAGAAGGTTGGGTTAAATAAGGTTCAACCGTGGTCAAACCCGTGCTATAAATATTATATTATAAATAATATTAAATTATTACCTAACGTTTAAGTGATGAGTTGAAATGAAATTTTAAGGAATTTTTTATTTGAAAAATGAAAATGTGACTTTAACTAGTACAATCAAGTGGTTAAAAATTGAATTTTAAGTTCAAATTGTGATCTACTTATGGCTTACCATATCTACTTTTAATCCAACATTGTTTTTATAAATCATCTTAAAATATTAAAAAAAAAAATACACCACATGTAGTCATACATATATAATGGCTTAATAGACTGAAAGTCGATTGACTTTTGTAGTTTTTTGTAAAAACATCATGCTCTAAACCATTTGTTTATAATGAGTTCAATGAGTCTCAACACAAATTTAAATTGAAAAATAAAACCTTTCTACCAAAATTCTACACTATATAATTTATTACAATCTCGTAATATTGTTATAAAATAATAAATAGATAATCAATAGGAATATGAAAACTTTTTGTTTAAATCATATATTTTATAAAATTTATATCAAATGAAAAATCTTAAAAATAAATAGAATTAAATAGAATTTTTCCTTTTAACTAATCTACATCACCATGATTTATTGGGTCGGATTTTATGCCTCTATTTACCACGTTTCATAATAGAGAAACCCTTGTGAGGCCCTAAAATGTCATTTCCCTAGTTTCAATTAAGGCCCCCAAACCCTAAGTCTCCCTTTCTTTTTTCAACATGGACTCCTAAAATGTTTCCCACTTTCCCTCGCTTCTCACGTTTCTTTTAAGAAACCCCCAAACCCTAACTACTCTCCCTTTATTTTTCTCAACAAATCAGCGACAACAACCTTCACCACCACCATTCGACGCCGCTCGCTGGTCACCGACCTCCTCTGCATCGCCTGCAAGTGGTAACCCTAATCCCTTTCTCCAACCGTTTTTGCTAGAAACATGGTTAATTTTTTTTATTTTTATTTTTAAACTGGTTTTTATGGGTCGATTCACAGTCTTTTGAGAAAACCGGTCAAACTCTCGGGTTTGACCGGGTTTTTACGGTTTTATTCCTAAGAAGGGTTTTTGAGAAAATCGACCCATAGACATGATTGGTTGTGGTTGAACCGCAACAATGGGGCAAATCACATGACGTTGTATACCAAAGTAGCCATACTTAAACTCATCCTCCTACATGCAATAGTCAGTATATATGGGCATAAAGGGTCAGCTATGGGACCAATTACTCACAATACACCAATTAGATCAAATCAGACATCCAATAGGCAAAGCGTTCTAGCATGTGTGGTTGCTCATCTACGCTACAGAGTGGACAGAAACTAGGATGCTTTTCACAATGTATTGACCCACTGAGTAAGGTCATTGCCTCCAAACCTAGCTATGATATATAGACCATGACATCAATTTTGGGAGCAAACGTACCTCAACCAACGTTAACATCATTTAACTTCTAGAGTCTTATATTCAGTCACTTGAGTAACTACATGCGGTGATATGCACATCCTCTCATTACAAGCTTAAGGTTCAAAGCAGACATGCACGTGCTCCTCATTCTTTGTATTTCTATGAAGGGAGGTAAGCACCTCCTCATGCAATCCTCATCCTGAGCATGCCTCAAACTTGCGTGTGAGGGTTGATCAGTCTATGCCAATGGGAAGAGCAGCTTGTCGACAACAAACCATTGATGCCATAATGATGCAGGCGTCACACCCAATAATACGCATGCGGACTCACATATGGGCCCAAGGCCCACTTGATATCGTGTGGATCCTATTTGGATGCTTGCCACACGTTCACAAGGTCTAGGGAATGAGGATAACTCATGGAACGCATGTGGAGGTGACACTTGGCATAAATCCATCCAAGCTAACTTCAAATTGTATTGTTGAAAACAACACCGACATTCAGATAACTTTTGAGGCATCAAACAACATCCGATTTCGATGAAATTTGAACTATTGGAAAGATTATTCAAATACCTTTCCAACGAAAATTCATGTGCCTACTCTCTCCAATTGCAAATTCAAATCCCTTGGAATTCGAAATTCAAGCCTTGTCCATTTAGGACTCTCTCCTCCATGGATGAATTTGAATTTTTTGTGCTTAGGAGACTAGAAGATAGGATTTATTCAAATTTGAATGTGAATTTTGAATTTCTATATTCTAGGAATTTCCACACTAGGACTCTAGTTGTTTTAATTTGATTGGTTCTTGTAATGCTATCCAAATCCAACTATGAGAGTTTGGATAGGCAACTAGGATTAGAGAGAGAGATTTTTGAATTTATCTAGGAGTTTAGTTTTGAATTTGAATTGTGCAAGCCCTTGGGTTGGCTAGTGGCTATAAATACATGTATAATTTCAATTTTTGGAAAATTTGAACTGTCTTTGGAGTTAACGTTTTGATAGTCAAATGACTTGTGGCTTTGGCCGTCTTTGGATCCTGCCTTGGGCGTGGCTTCGGTCGTCTATCGGACTTTGGTCCAAAAGAAAGTAAGTACCAAGTTGGTTTGAATTTATGTTCTTCAGTTTGCTTGAATTAAATTAAAATTGGAATTCTTTTATTCTCTTTCTCTTGGCCAAATACCCATTTGGGAGAGGTCCAACTTTTAATTTTAATTCAGCCTAAGAACGGACCATTCTTGGGAAACTTGTTCCTCGTGGATGGGTTAATAACCGTACTTCGAGAAGTAGTCCGTTTGTAGATACTCAAACGGTTAAGGCTTCCGATACCCATAAGAGTATTTGGATTTGAAATCCTGGCGAGCATTGCGATAGTTCGGTAAAACGACCCATGCTTGCATTAGTTGGTCATCAAAACAAGAAGTTCCTCAGAATTCTGTGTTTAACATACTTTCAGTTTCCATCGCATGAATTGAAGATTTCTTCACCCTTTATTGTTGTTTGATCATAGACAAATTCATTCAGTTTTTTTCATTGAGATGTAATCAATTGGACTATTATTTTATTTTTATTGATCTAAAAAAATTATGAGTTTCCCTGACATTTGATGCTATGAGCCAATTGTAAATTTTTTCTTTTGATTGGTGCAAGTCTATCTCCATAATTGTTGCTTGCCTCATAAGAACTGTGCTCAAACTACAGTAATGGGTGGTTGATGGACTGATATTGGAACCATGGATTTTCGTTGCATTTTCAAATGGGACGTCGTGTTCAAGACCAACATCACTACTGGTGGAGAACATTGCCGAAGGATTGATTAAAAAGTGGTTGATTGAAGAAGACAACAGATTGAAATCTATAGGACCAGAAAACCGTGACTTGCAAGAATAAAAAACCATATCAATTGGACTTCAAATTTTTTTGAAATTTCTGGTGTGCATAGCCCTACAAAATGGCTTTCCAGCAAAAAAAATCAGCCACAACGGAGTTCCAGAGAGCAAGGTATGGTCATTTTGGTGATAGTATACAATACTTGACAGTTACATCAGAGAGGATCTGAACGGGGATTTGTTGAATTTTCTGCATAATCATTTGATCTCAGAATAGTCTGAAAATTTGCCTCCTTACTTGCCCCTCTCCGTCCTTCTTTTCTCCTCATACCTTTTCCCCTAAAATTATCGAATAATATACAAGAGATCCTTACCATGAGAATCCCTATCCAAAGGAATCCCTTTGAAAACTTTTTCGTTATCCCAACTATGCCTTTAGCCTTTTTTAGCAGTAACAAAGACGATTTATATTAATAGAGAAATAAAATGCACAAGTACATCAAGGGAAATGAGGGTCTATAAGGACAGGACCCTGAAAAAACAAACATGAGAAAAAGATTAAAAAAAAAAAAAATCTATATAACAAAAACAGTGGACTGAGCATCAATCTTGCTCAAACTCCTCCTATCACAAAGATGAAAGACGCCTAAGACTGAATTGTCGACGCCATTCTTTGCAAAGAAATCTGCCACACCATAGCTGTATGACTGACTTGGGAGAAGGATACATCGAGTTCCAAAGCGATAGCCCTAATCTCCCTAACTATGGTAATCAATCTCCAGGGGGTCGCTTCAGTCCTTTAGCCCATTTGATTGCATTTGCCGAATCCCCTTCTATCACTATTTTCCAATCCTAGATACTGCCCAAATGGTAAATCCCTCCTAGTACTGAGGAGTTTCGCCTTGTTTGAATCCTGAATCCCCACCGATTCTGTAAATACTAATGATGTTTGGTCATTGTGATCTCTAAGAACACCTCCTATCCCTATTGGTCTCGGTTTTCCCCTAAAAGCTCCATCCACATTGAATTTCTGGATACCTTGTTGAGGAGGGGACCAATTGACTAAGATCTTTAGTTCCTAGTGTATCCTCTCATGCAACCTTCCCAACGAAATGAAATCGGTGGCTTTCAGTCCCTTGAACTCTTTTCCAGACAGAAGCGAAACAGAAAGCCTCCATTTGGCTCTTTGCAAGAGCTTGATGCAAACTGGGTAGGATAAAACACCCCACTCATCGCTTAGGGAAAGCTTAGACACAACTCAGGTATCCTGGTTGTGTGAATTAAGAATCAATCGTGGTTTAACACAACCCATTGATCGTCAATAGTTAAACCCAACTCCTTAAGCAATGGAATTAATTGAATCCAATTAGATTAAACACCCACAATTGGGTCTTAAAGAGAAAGTCCGATTACTTGTAAAAAAAAAAAACACACTTTTGAAAAAAAAAAGTTGTCAAAAATAAAACCTCCTACAACTGTCAAATCGAACCGAATTTTAAAATTCAAAATCCAAGTTTGAAAAAGTTGGAAACTGGTTGGTTTTAATTGAAAATAACACTACCCGAACACCTTAATCGGGTCTGATAGAACTCAGGTCTGGAATCTGAATCTGGACCTCCTGCAGACAGCTTGTACGCAAGGCAGGTCTATAAACAACTGGATCAGTTTCGGGTCAGATAACCAAGCCGGATCTATGAAGATCGGACTGGGGACAATCTGCAGATTGGGTCTGAATGAGCAGAACCATTCTCGGGTCTGCCCAATAGGATCTGACTGAAGTCCGAACACTAATGGACTTGGACAGTTTGGGGTCAAACTGAACTGGTCTCAGTCCCACTACCAGACTGGTTTAAGAGGCCTCATTACAGCACAGGCCTGAAGAAAACTAACTTGGATCAGGTCCTGGAAACAGGCCCAGTTTCAGTCCCCAGCTGAATGCTGCAGGTTCCACAGTCTGGCCAACATGACTGAATGAAACTGGGTTGGTTTAAGGTCTGAAAATTAGCCACCAATTCACGTTAAAACTGGGTTTAATCTCCAATTAAAGTCAGTCCAGGAATAGAGTTTCAACCACTGCTTTAACACCTTTAATCCATTCAGAACCATTTCAAGACTGGGTGAAATTCTCAACGAAAATCAGTCCAATTTGGAAAAAAAAAAAAAGAACAGGTTTTGTATTGTTTAAAATCAGTCCAAAACTGGGTTTTGAATTCCTTAAAAGCAGTTTAAGAAACACTGTTCAAAAACAATCCCAGACATGTTCAGACTCAACGTGTTACCTTGGTTTCCAACAACGAGTCAACGTGACTCAGTCAATTAAATCATCAGCGATCCCACTGAGTCGCCGGGTTTAATTAATTACAAGAACTGATTCAATTAATTTCAAACAACTTAATGAAATTGGAAATTACCTGGTTCTAAAGAGGGAATTTCAGTCTGTACTCAAACGCTTCAACTCGGTGAGGACTCAGTAGCAATGAATGCTCAACTCGGCTGCAACCTTAGTTGTATTAGCCTTCAACCAAACTCGTTGGGAAATAATAAATTTTATTATCTGAAATCAGTGGTCTGCTAAAATCTGCAGATTATATATATATTTAGAGAAGAAAACCCTCAAACGTGTAATAATCCTAAACTAACATGCAACTTTTGACATTCAAAACATTACATATCCTAATAACAACTAAAATCGGTGCTGCTATTGAGAGTCCCCAAACGGTGGTGCATGAAAGTCCCAATTCAAATCCATTTGGGATCCTTAATCTTCCAACGTTGGGTCTCAATTCAAATGAGTAGGTGATTTTGGGATCTTTGTTTGAATTTGAATTTGGTTGTTTGACCCACGTGAAACTCGTGTGGACCTTGGGCCTTTGCGGCAGTCATGCTGGTCTTCTTCTTTGGCCCATTCGCTCTCAATTGGGCCTGATGTGTTGGGCTTGGCTCGTTTAGGCTTGAAATGACCACCCAAACTACTCACTCACCCACTGGGATCGAAAATAAAATTTTCATCTTTCAACTCGAGGCCCGAATTTGCTAAATTGCTAACACACCCGTCTAGATCAAAATTAAAAGTTTGATCATGTCCACAGATGCCCGCATCAGAGCTCATTGACCTCAGTTGAGTTTCCTTTGAAGATTCTGGAATTTCTTTTCTTCCAAATGGTCCATAAGAGTGCAGCTGGAATCGTATTCCACTCCTCCTTCATCCTAAGGTTGTCTAAAGAGGAACCAAGACCCCAATAATCCTTCACAAGTTCTTTCGAAAACCCAAGATACATCTAGAAGGCTAGTGAAATTTATCCATAAATTCCATAAATGGAAATATATAAAATCATAATAATCTGATTCTCCTGCCCTTTGACCTCTCATTTCAGAGACAGTTTTTTCCCCTTGCATTTTGTGGGTGGTTCATAGGGAAATCTCTGTTTATTCCCTTAGATTGGGAGTCTTTCTTCAGATTTAAACTGAAGTCCTACAATTCTACAATCGGTTTTGGCCCTACATCACTTCTGTATGACGCGATTTTGTGTTTGAATGCTAGTGGAACCCTCTGAGACCTATTTTTGGTCTCGTTGAATAGAGGTTAACGTTTTTTCTCCGTTTTACTATTCCTGCCCACGGTACTGTTCCATGCCGGACTTCAGCATCTTTTCGGATCAGTTTCTCTTTCCGGCAGACTTCTGTAGCGGATTCTCATTTCTACCCGTGTCTTCTAAAGCCTTGGATCTGAATTTTTTTTTTTCTCCAGTTTTTTATGCCTACTAGCATTTCTTCCTTTTGCAAACAACACTTTCCAGCTTCAGATCTGGCCACCGGAACATTTTTTACTTGTGGGACCCCTCTCTATCCTTGTCGATTTTGGAGACCTATACATCTGTATGGTGGAGTTGCAACCTTGTTGTTTGTAGTACTGAGGATTCACCGTTCCTTCTCCAGTACTTGTTTCGGTCTATGTTGCTGTTGGATGTCTACTGGTTCCAATTTTGGCTTCTATGCTTCGACCGGGCTTCGTTTTGGGAGATTCTAGTTGATTTGTTTTCGCTCCATCAGATGACATCATTTGGATCGTCAAGATGCATAAGTTCAAACTTCAGTGGGACCCACTTGAGTTTGTGTGGGTGGGGGGTTGAGATATTGAGATATATTATGATTTATTTTATTTCCATTTATGGTTGATATAGAGTAGATTAGATTGATTGTGTAATCTCTTAATTAGGATCCTCACATATTCTGAGAGATTATCCGTTATACTGTATATATTTGTCTTTCATTTAGTGAATTAATAGAAGAGATAGATTATTCTCATCACTTTCTACAACGTCTTCCTCCATTGCTCTACACAATGAGCAACTAATATCCTCCTCTGATCTCAATAACAACCTCCTCTTGAGGTCCATTTTGGTGAGAACTTTTCTCTTTAGAGCGCACCACACAAAAGTTTGAACCCTTGGGGGTGCTAGGCTTTTCCAGGCTAGACTAGAAAGAGTCTACACTATGTTGTTGTTGCATGACCAAGTCTACCATTGTCTTAACAAAATAGTAACCCATTGAATCACCCGTCCAAGCGAGTCCATCCTATTCTCCTAAGAGAATGGAAACTAACCTAACTGGACTAACATGCCTTCCCTGCTACCACTCTCAATTCTCAAACGATCTCAGCTCTCTCCTGAAGTCAAGGTGTTAGGATGTGTTATTGCCCTCAATTTTGTAGTAGTCTTGGACTAAGGCTTGTTTGTTCCTAGCTATTCTGAATAACCAAGGGTACATTTCCTTTCAGGGCCTATCACCCATCCAGAGATCCTTCCAGATGAGTCTTGTCTCCTCTTCCAACTAGTAGTCTAATTTTGTCCCTATACAAATTTCCCACAAGCGTTCTGCCCCGACTCAAATTCCACCAAGCTCTAACCACCGGAGAGCCAAACTTCTCCACATTTCACCCAGAGCCCACCCACTACTATCTTTTATTCTGCATCTAGCAGTCAAGACTCTTAACACATAGGGCTTCCCTTTCTCTCCCGAACTGCCAACACCACTTACATAGGAGGGCATGATTCCTAACATGTGGCAGGACGATTCCTAAGCCTCCCTTTGACTTGGGCTTAGTCATCTCTGACAAAGAAACTAGGTAACCTTTCTTTTTCGTCTCCTCATCTCCCCAAAGCAGCCTCCAGAATAACTGTTCTAATGTTTTAACAATTCATGTCGCCATTTCAAATAGGGACATGTAGTATGTTGGAGATTTATTAACACTGATTTGATAAGGGTTAAGCGTCCTCCCATAGAAAGGTATTTCCTACCCTATCCAACTTATCTACTATGCCTTAGCTTATTATAGCATTACATGTCATTATTCCTATACGAGTTGCCTTATAATTGGCATGACATTCAGTTGTAACACAGTACTGCGCTAGTTTCTCTACATTTTGCTCACATTGTGTACATTCAACTATCCATATCCAAATCAACCTCTCCATGTTGTTATGTAGTCATGCTTAGGTATCATGTCATCTTCATTAAAGCCATCTATCTTGGGCTGACACTCATAACTGGGTTTGACAAATTTTGTTACATAGACCAACTGCCTAATGATGTCCATATGGCTCGAACCTGCAACCTGTATGGTTGCAATAGTGAGCACTTGCCAATGTGTTAGAGACTCTTGTTGAAAACCAACACAAAGTGGCACAAATAATACATCCGCAAGTATATATGTACTTACATATATTTGTACATACATATCCACAGTTGTTATTGTTTAAATTGTGTCCATCAAAGAATCGATGAATTTTCGTGTTTTTAATTTTATTTAAGGGCAAAGGTAGTCAATAATTTATGTCTTCATGTCTATTTTCACTATGTTGTAGCTTTGTCAAGTGCTTCGACTACAAAACACTTTTTAACATCTCATTATATCATCATTATAAAAGTTGTTTATCCCATCTATCTGGGGTTGCAAATCGTTTTCCATTGGTCGACCGCCTATTTGATGTTCATATGACTTGAAACCACAACCTTTATGGTTGCAATGATAGGCACTTAATGAATTTTTCTTTAGGCTATTGTTTGTTTCTAGTATTGGTATTAATCCATCATGATTTAATATCACCATTTCTATTTCTTTTCTCCTATCCTTTTGATTAAAATGATACTTTGTATTCTCTGACTTGAGTTCATATCATAATTTGAAAGCATAATTTTTTGTAGTAGTCTTGATTTTTGCACTTCTAAAATGTGTGGGTGCTCTCTGTAGACTCCTCAATCTCCCATTGTCCGTACAACTGCATACTCAAAATTTCAAGTGAATGAATACCCTACTGGAACAAATGCAATTGTTGCTGTTTTGGCATATTCAGGGTAGGCTTCAAATAAATTAATATATTCCTATCATTTCTATTTTTATGTCACCGATTTTTTTGATTAGTTGACCTTCTCTAGGTATGATATGGAAGATGCCATGATCTTGAATAAGTCATCAGTTGAACGTGGGATGTGTCATGGGCATATTTACCAGGTATACACATATTCCTACTTATGCCTTCAGTTGTTATACATCAATTTATTATATATACAAGTCTCCTGATGAATTTTAAGAAATTATGCTCCCCCTTTAAGAAGATTCAAGAAATATGCACAGTTGTACACATAAACTATACCAAGACTCGATGCCGGGCCAACCCCATGAAACCACCAACGAAGGCCACACGGACAAAGAGTGTCGGTCAAGAAATATGCACAGTTTTTGTACTTTACATCATAATGTTGAATTATGTTTTTTTTTTTTTTTTACAATAATTAGTTACTAACTTTGATTTAGAGAACAAGTACAAATTTACATTGTAAGAGGTGAACTTGTAGAAATGTATGCCTTGCCCCTTTCTAAAAAAGATATGTTTTACCCTCTAACCATCTTTTTTTTTTTTGTGGGAAACTATACTCAATCATATGCTACATAAAATCCTAAAATGACACTAGAAAACCCTATACCTCTATACTTTTCTTTTCCAAAGAGTCAACCACATTGTTCATTGTTCACTACCTGTAAACACTTACTAGGTCAATACCCGCTGATTGATCTAGTTTTGCCAATCGAAACACTTCCACCAATTCCATTATAGAGTTGAACTCTCTTTTGTTCCATCTTTCCATATAGAGTATAATGCTCCATTCACTTCTCACCTCTTCGAGGACATGCTACCCAACTTTTCAGAGTGTTAATAAATGATTTCCTTGACATCAATCTTACTCCCATTATCTCCATGAATTATTCTAGAGTTCTCCCGAGTACTAGCATTTTACAAAAAAAAAAAAAAGAAAAAGAAAAAAGAAAGTGACCTACATCCTCATACAAACCACTTCATTTGCTGCCCACATGCCTTCTTCTCAAACTGCACTTTTTTAACTCCTAGCCATAACACACTAACAAAAGACCTGTACCCTTGCCATTTTTTTCTGTTCCATGCTGAAGTACAATGATTTTTTGAAGTTGTCCTTGGTATGAAACCTTGATAATACTGTAAAAAAAATTCTTTTGGAACGGCTTTAAAACATTGAAGCTTCTTGATGGATCAGTAGACAAAATTCACACTGTAAGTAGCTCGATGAATTCAATTACCTCTCCATCAATGCTTTTTGAATACCACATTCAACACAATATTACCTCCCACCACCTCATAAAAATCCTTTACCTTAGCATTTTTATTCCTTGCCACCTTGAATAATCATAGGAAGGAATCCTTCAATGGACTATCCCCTAACATTCCAATTAGCACCTTGTTCACTTCTCTGTTAAGATGTCAAAATGTTATTCAAGACTTCTCTAACCATCTTCAACCCTATTCTCCCCAATTTCCAAAATGCCCTAACAATGTTCTACATCCAAGCTTCTACACTTGTCAACCCCACCCCGCCCTATCCTTCTCTCTTTACCTTTCTCAACGAGAAATTATCTGTCGTGAACCAGTTTATTGAGAAACAAATGACTAATTTTTAATTTACTTAAGCTTATATTTAGACTATTTTTTTCCATCCTACTCATTATCATCCCATGAATTGGATTTGTACTCCAATTTGAACTAGATAAGCTCACTCTTGGATTAAGCTCAAGATATATCGACAGCTAAACCTTTTATCCCTTATGAGAAGGTCTGATCTTTGACACAGACCCAGGAGGAGCCTCGAGAGGCAGCATTGGCTTCTCTGAAAAAAAGAGGGTATTCAGAGACTGACGAGATTGAAATTTTGAAGATAGGGAATCAAATTTGGAGATGAAAGACAATAAGTGAGCTACACAGGGTGGAAAGGAGAGAGATATCTTCTTCAACTTCCTCTAGACAGTCCAGGAAAAATAGAGTAGCTCAGATGCTAATGGGCAGAAGCTCATTTTTCAAAGTCTATTGTAGAAGGAAGCAGAGACTGGGAAAGATATCTAGGGGATGACAAGTTTCTCAATGAAGGTATTGACATTGAATGTTAGGGGCCTTGGGCTCTGGGTGAAAAGAGGCACAATTCGACGCCTGATCAGGGAAAAAAATTTGATTTCCTTTGTCTTTAAGAAACCAAACGGGAAGAAATTTCAACAACTTGGGTTAGAGAAATATGGGGTTCACAGGATTGTGAGAGTTTTAGTAAGCCGTTTGATGGCTTATCTGGTGGACTGAGTATGTTGTGGAATCCTTTCTTTAGAATTTCAGCAAGGAGGATGGACTCCAGATCCATCTCAGTAAAGGGTTGTCTTATCAATATGGGGATCGATATTGGCTTCACAAATGTCTACGAGCCGAATGACGAAGGGGAAAGAGATGCACCATGGGAGGAACTGGATATTATCCATGCCTGGAGTCCTGGATTATGGTGTGTTTGTGGTGATTTTAACATTGTTCGATTCCCATCAGAGAGGAAAAGGGGTGCTGCTTTTACTAGAGGTATGGAGGCTTTTTCAGAATTCATTGATCAGAATGAGTTGACAGATTACCCTCTCATTGGTGGGTGTTTCACTTGGTCCAATGGGCAAGCTAGAGCATCTATGAGTCGTTTGGACAGGTTCCTTACATCTTCATATTGGAATACTTCCTTTCCTAGTGTGAGTTAGATAAAGTTGTTCAATCCTATTCTAATCATAGCCCAATTTTGCCTGATACAGAAGAGATAGACTGGGGCCCGAAACCTTTTCGTTTCAGTGATGTGTGGCTGGAAGACCCAAAGTTTCGGGAGTTGGTAAAGGAGTGGTGGGACAACTTCTATGAAGCACGGATACTTTGAAACCCTTCGAGTATTGGTGTCGGGTGTGTATCCGACACGGATACGGTTCGGATACGCACCCAATTAATTAAATATTTTTTCAAATATGGATACGCCAACGATACGTCCCGATATGTCACTGATACGCATAGGTGTGCCAGGATACGGCACGCGACACGGCGAGACACGCCCGGACACGCAACACGCAAAGGAAAAGAGAGGAAAACTATGGAAAAAGAGGGAAAATGGAAGAAAGGAAGGAAAATCCGATAAAGGGGGAAAAGGAAAACACGGAAAAAATGAGGGAAAAAAGGGAAGAAGAAGAATCAAAGAATAAGAGAGAAAAGAGAAAGAGGAAGGGGTACCTGGATTCGGCCGAAATAAGGGTTTGAAGGTGGCTGGTTGCAATCCGAGCGGCAAGGGAGGCGAACCCGATCGGGAGAGAAGGAGATGACAGGTGAGGGAGGTCGACAACAGTAACACGGGTGAGTGAGAGGGAAGAGAAACGGAGGACGAGAAAGAGAGATGAGCGGTGCGGCGGCGGCAGCTGATGGAGAAGGAAGAGGACGGCTGGAAGAAGGAAAACGGAAGAAAGAGATAAGAGGAGAGGGGGATCACGAGAGATAGAGAAGAAACAAAGGAGAGAGCGGCACCGCTAGCTGCTACAGTGCGTCGCAAGGTAGTTTTTATTGGGGTTAGGGCTTTTGGGGGAAAATGGGTATTTTATTATTATATATTTTTAATAATATCTTCCAAATAATTTTTTAAAATAGATACAAAATATTAAAAATAGAAAATTAAAAAGATGTTTTAAAATATAAAAATAATAATAAAAAAATTAAAAATTAAAAATATGTTTTAATATACTGTTTTAAAACGTAAAAATAATGATAAAAATTAAATTTAAAATATAAAAATAGTCTTCGAATATAAAAGGAGTATGAGAGTCCCCGTGCGAAGACTCTCATACTTGAAACTAAAGTTTTCGTGCGGGAACTTAAACTATTAAAATTCCGCACTATATATATATATATATATATATATATATATATATATATATATATATATATATATATATATATACATACATACATAATTTTGTTAATTCGGCGTATACCGCCGCACCCGTATCCTAGTTTTTCATAATTTGATGTATCCCCATATCAGATACTTGTCGAATCCGTTACGCGCACCCGTATCGGTGCTTCTTAGGATAACTTTGATGTTTATGGATGGGGTGGTTATGTATCTCTATGAAACTTATTTTACTCAAATCCAAAATTAAGGATTTGGTGAAATCGTTTGGGGGACCGGTTAAAGAGAGGAAAGGAGCATGTTTACAAGAATTGGAAAGTTGGAACAGATTAGAGGAGGAGAGGGATCTTGATGAGGAGTTGATCGCAAAAAGAAATCACAAATCTACTTTATGGACTTGTTTACGGTTGGAAGAAGTCGAATGGCGTCAGAAGTCTACAGCTTTGTGGCTCCAAGAAGAGGATAAAAATACAAAGCTTCTTTCATCTTTCTGCGAATGCAAGAAGGGCTTCAAACACTATTAGATCACTTGTGCGTGGCAGGTGTGTTGTGGATAAGGAAGAAATTAGAAATGCAGACATGATTCACTTTACGAGGATTTTCCAATCGTCATCTGAGCAACCTCTTCCTACTCTTCTTGCTCCTTCTCCCTCCCCCCTCGTTGGTTGGCACCTTCGACTCCGGTTTCGGGTACACTTTTTCTCTTCCTTCCTTTTTTCTTTTCTGACTTTAGCCTTCCTAGATCGTGTGGTCTTTTGTCTTCCTTTGATACTCAGGTTTCTCTATTGGAGAATCTAAGGATTGAGTTCCTGGGCCTTCAAGATCTTGTCCCCCTAGTCGATTTACAGGAGGCATCGGAGTTCTTGACATTTGACATCAGGGTATTCAGACATGTTCTATCGGTTGATCTGTAGTTCTCATCTTCGGATGAAGGTTTCTCAAGACTATTCTACTTCTCGGTTGGCCGTTTTTCAGATATTTCTACTTCGCTCTCGGCTTGCACTTCTCATTCTTGGAGGTCTCTTTTCGACATTAGTTCTTCCAGGAGCATAGTAGCGCAGTTTCATCATCATCTCTCCAGTTCAGCAGTGAGGGATACAACTTTCTTCGGCTTAGATCAAGTATTATCATTCCTTAACCTCTCTTTTCTTCCGCACCTTAGGTGATTTCTTATTGGGTATTGTCCAATCCCCTATTCCATCTATTTTGCATTTGCCTATCCCCTTGAACGAGCCCTCACTTGATTTGAGTCCTAGTGACCTTAGATCCCCTTTTTCTGAGCTTTTTATTTCCTCTATGTCTCTATCGAGCTTTACAAGACCTACGTTAGAAGGAATTCAGTTTGGAGAATTAGTGGGGAGAGGGATTTTTCTATGGAGAAAATTAAGGCTGCACTGGATGGTCTAGTCGGAGATGAAGCACCTGGTCTAGATGGTTTCAATTTTATGTTCTTTAAAGCATGTTGGGAAACTACATGCCTGAATTTTTTGGGGGTTTTTAAGGAATTCCACCAAACTGGAGTTGTGAACAAAAGTCTGAAGAATTCGTTTGTTACTCTTTCCCAAAATTGGGAGGCCCATCTAGTTGGGAGTGCATACAAACTTTTGGTCAAAGTGTTGGTAGATAGATGAAGTTGGTTCTACCAGAGATCATAGGTGAATCACAGGGTGCTTTTGTGAAAAATCGGCAGGGTTTAGATGGGGTTTTAATTGCCAATGAACTTGTCCACATGCATCAGTAAAGAGAAGGAACCGGGTCTCTTATTCAAGATTGATATGGAGAATGCTTATGATTACATGGATTGGTCTTTTGTGGGTTACCTCTTTGATATGATGCGTTTTGGGAGGACTTGGTGTCAGTGGATGAAAGCATGCATAGAAGACACTACTTATTTTGTCTTGGTCAATGGTTCCCCAACTCCACCTATTAAAGCTAACATGGGCTTGAGTCAGGAAGACCCTTTGTCTCCTTTTATTTTTACTCTTGTAGGAGAAAGTTTAAACAAATTGGTGGAAACAAGCAAGTGTTTTAGGAGTTGTCACTGGATTTCGAGCATAATTGTCACTCATTTACAGTTTGCCGATGATACGATATTTTTCTGTGTACCAACGAGGAAAGAAATCTTGGGGTATAAAGTGATTCTTAGATGTTTTGAGTTGGTTTCAGGTCTCAAGATTAAGCTTCGAAAGAGCACTATAATTGGAATTGATATGGAGGGGGAACGCCTCACGGAGTTTGCAGATGAAATAAGGTGTGGCACTGGGAAAATTCCCTCCACTTATCTAGGGCTGCCTGTGGGAGGGAATCCAAGACGTAAAGCTTTTTGGACTCTGGTGATAGAGAAATTGGAAAGGAGATTGTCCGCTTGGGGTAGGAAATATCTCTCTCTAGGAAGGAGGGTTACTCTTATCAAGTCAGTCTTAATGAGCCTCCCAATTTATTTCTTATCGCTCTTTGAAATGCCAAAAGGGATGGTGGGGAAGCTAGACCAGATTCTTCGAAAAAAAATTATCGGGTGAAGGAAGGTTCATTTGGTGGCTTGGTTGGAGGTTCTAAAACCTAAAGCCAAAGGAGGGTTGAGAATAGTTCCACTTCAATTAAGGAACCAAGCTTTGTTGTGCAAGTGGGGTTGGCGATTTGGGAGAGAGTGGAAGGCCCTTTGGGTTAGAGTACTGTCTGCTAGGTATGGTTTGGTGGATACTAGTTCCTGGAATTTAGGGGACAAAGTAGACACATGTGGTTCTGCAGTAGTTAAGGCCTAGTGGAAGTTGAGTCAAGGTAGAGGAGTGGTGGATAGCATGTATAATAGAAACACTAGATTCTTGGTGGGGAAAGGTGACAAAATGAGGTTCTGGTCAGATCTGTGGTTAGGAGAGAGGCCTTTAAAGGAAATTTATCCAAGGCTATATAGGATTTCAAGGAACAAGGAAGCGTTAGTAAACGATTGTTACAAGATGGAGGGTAATGAGATCTCATGGAACTTGGATTTTCAAAGGGAACTTCGCTCTTTTGAAATAGGAAGTAAAGTTGATCTGTTAGCTCACCTACGGGAATTTCCTTTGTCTCTTGTGGACGAGGATGAACTTATTTGGACAGGTGACTCATCAGGAGCTTACTCTGTCAAATCAGTGGTGGACTTGGTGCTTAAAAATCAATTTAATGATGAAACATCCACCATTAAGGCTTGGAAGGGGGTTGCGCCTCCAAGGGTACACATCTTTCAATGGTGTGTATTAAAAGGGATGGTGTTGACTAGAATTGAATTGAAAGAAAAGAGGAATGCTAGGAGCTATAGATGATCTTTTATGTCCACTTTGTGCTTTAGAGGATGTAGATCATCCATATGTTCATTGTCCAATTGCTCAGAGTTTGTGGATGAATTTTGCCAAACTTTTAGATGTATCGTGGGTTATGGATAAAACTTGTATTGGGTGTGTAGACTTGTGGCTTTTGTGGGATTTACATCCTAGGATGAAATTGGCTTGGAACATGATCCCGTGAGTCATATTGTGGTCATTCTGGAAAGAAAGAAACTGTAGAATCTTTGAGGGAAAATCATTGGATGTTAGTTATCTCTTTCAAGTTGTAAAATGGAGACTTTGTATTTGACTTATTTCTAGTACAGAGTTTAAGGGTCTTCAACTGTCTTGGGAGGGGTGTGTGAGTAGTTATAGTTGGAAAGGGAGATCAGAGGAGAGTTGGGTCCCTCCGGATAGGGTCATTATGAAGTTTAATGTGGATGGAGCTGCTAGGGGGAAACCAGAACCTGCGGGAATAGGAGGAGTACTGAGGAATCATATGGGCTGTACAATAATCATGTTTTATGAGTTGGTGGGAGTTAGAGATTCTAACGAGGCGAAAATTCTTAGCATTATGAGAGATTTGATCATGTTGATACTCCACGGGCAAGGTAAACTTGTGATTGAAGGGGATTCGGCAAATGCAATTAAATGGGCCAAGGGACAAAAGCGTGGCCTTTGGAGATTAGTTACTACGGTTAGGGAGATTAAAGCCTTGGTGACAGGGCTTGATGTTTCCTTTGTTCATATTAGTCGTACAACAAATGGTGTGGCCAACTACTTTGCTAAAGCTGGTGATGCGGAGCATGTTTTATTTCATGTTTATTTCCCTTTATTTTCATTATGTTGGTTTAGTTTTATTTTATTTTATTTGAGGGTAATTTAGTCTTTTTTTTGGTGCCGCCCCCACCCCAACCATCAAAACCTAACCCTAACTGCCACATCTTCTTCCTCAACCCTAACCCTAGCCACCACATCTCAACCCTAACCCTGGCTTTCCTCCTTCCATATTGCAGCCGCCATTTCCCAACCCCTAAATCCCACCCCTTTCTTCCCTCCCCTTTGCTCCTGCCACCTTATTGTGCTTCCATACTGCTGCCACCACTCCATATACTGCTTCTGCAACCATCAAAGACCCCTCCTTTGCTGTCCCACACATCCAAAGGGTACATATTGCTGCTGTCCCTCATTTTCTCTTACACAGTGCTGCCAAACAGCCAACTTTAGCCCTATTTCTGATGAAAAACCTACATGTTTGTGGGATTTAATAAACCCCTTTGTTTTGAGAGATTCTCACTGCGAATGTGACTTGGTCTGGATTATCTTATAATCGTTTACATAAGATTCCAAGGATTGCTTGATTACTTGACAAATTTATATTATTAAATTGCAAATATTGATTTGGACTCTAATTTCAGCCATAGCATATTTAATCACAGTAATTGTATTTCATCGTGCTTGCATTAGTCTCCTACGGTCACTATTTATTTTGTGTAATACATCAAATTTGACATTTAGATTTACTAAATTTTGTATCCTGCATCAGCTGGGAGTTGATAATTGCTTCTCAGGAGTGTTCTTCCTTTCACATCATTGGATTCCCATTTGGTTGTATTTTGGATTCAGGGGTGATTTTTTTGTTTCTCATGGATGTACTCTATTTTTATGTTTTGTTTTTCTTTGTTTCTTTATAAGGTTTATCACTTTTAGACCTTTCTTTTTTGTCGTTCTTGTAATTTTTCTATCATGAATGAATCACTTTTGTTATCGCTCAAAAAAAAAAAAAACTATACCTAGAATGATTTTTCAAGTTGAATTTTTTCACACTTCCCAATAAAATAACTCATTCTCATTATTTAAGATGAGTTCTATAAAAAATTAGTCATCTAGGTCACAATGAACCAGTTCATAGTGGATGATTTCTCTTCCTCCAACCTGCATATCTTTCCTTTTTTCTCCTCAATGCATTCATCTCCTTTTCATACCTCCAAGGCCACATGCTTGGCAATTCACAATTTCTATCCAACATTCTAACTAAACCCTATCCCCAGCACCCTGCCAACCCAATCTCCATCTTCCAACCCACATAGCTTTTGCTAGGTCAATGTCTAGTTAGCATTTTGCGGGGTAATTTGTGCAACAGCCATTGTCAATGGAGATTCTATAAATGCAATAGTTTCAACAACAGGAAAGGAAAATGTAACCATGGATTTTTAGGTTACATAGCTAATGAAATTAAATCTTGTATCTATCATTTTCAAGCCTTTCCTTTTGGTTGTTTTTTGTAGAAGTGGGTAATCATTGGTTATGAAGTTTATGTTGTATAATGAACCTTATCTTTTATCTCAATCTTTAGCCATAAAAAGGAATAACCTATCTGACTTCTCACTGGAAGTTCCTTTTTGGATAGCTTCTTACTTATATGTTTTATGATGGTTTTACAACTGAAGTTCACTCTTTAGTAGTATTCCACCCTTCTCGACTCATATGTTTATAGTTTTTAAAGTGATGCTTCAATACTGCAAAGTAGATAATGTAACTGTGCAATTCCATTTTTGGTACTTCAATTGCGGAATTCTTTTTTTCTTTTTTTCAATTGTGGAATTGATTATCTTTATTTCCTTCCAAATCCTAATTTTAAATGTCATTTTTTCCTTAATCCTTTGTCATTAGTTCTTCCTTCTAATCATTATATGCAGACACAAACCATTGACTTGGTGGATCAGCGTAAAAAATCTGATCAAGGTTTCAAGGTCTTTGATAGAAGTAAAATAGATAGATCTATGGCTACCATGATTGATGCAGATGGTCTCCCATATGTTGGACAGGTTAGCCTTCATTTTCTCTTCAACCGTTTGAAGTGAATTGAATTATCAACCTATCTTGTTTCTTCTTTTCCAAAAATGTTAAAAAAAATCTTCTTAATGTTTCTTTTTCAGACAGTAAATCCAGGTGATCCATATTATAGTGTTCATGACACAGTGACAAATTCAGTAAAATCTACCATGCTGAAGGGTACAGAACCTGCAGTTGTTGACTATGTCTCAGTTGATGGGACAGCTTGCAAAGATTATGTGCAAAAGGTAAAAAGTTGTGTTCTCTCAGGTTTAGATATCTCTTCCAAGAAGTGAGCCTTGTTGTGTTCCTGATCCTTGATATGATGACTCCTGCAACTGACATGGCAATGAATCATAGTATATAAAACTGTTGATGCCTAAATGTGGATTTTCTATTCTTCATTTGATTGCTCCACAGCTACATCCAGATATCTTTATATCTACTTATGGACATGTATTTTCATACATGCACACACACACACACATATCTATATCTATATCTATATATCTATATATATATATATATATATATATATATATATATATATATATATATATATATACACACCCAAAGAATGAGATCTTTGGCATAAACCTGGAAGAGAGAGATCTTTGTTGATCGTTATTGTTGATACTTCTGCTATTGATGTTGCCTTGTTGTTGTGCTACTTTTGTTACTGTTGCTACTATTAATAATATAAAAATTGCTGTTTGATACTATCAAATTATCATTTCTGCAACATTGTGGGAGTCAGATAAGTAGTTGGCCCATATATACGGTAATATTCCCACACACAAGTAACTAGCCAAAACTTTATGTAAGTTTTATTTTTCTATGAGTTCTACCTATTTTACACCTAAGCATACATTTAAACCTAGGACTAGGGAATTTGGTTTAGTAAGAAATAGGACAGAGGGCAGGGTAGGTTGCTAACGACAAGGATGCTTTGTAATGAGACTTGATATATTAGGTGATGGGCAATGAAAAGGAGAAAGGAAGTAAAAGAGTTGGCCCCCAAGTTACTGACTAGCATCTTGGAATTTAGGCACTCCAATGAGGAAAGCATACAATTAGTAGATGCTATGAAAAGAAGAGTTAACATACCATGTCCCCAGGACACGGAATAGAAGGGTGATGAAGCCTGATGTTTGGGAGATGAATTTGAACTTCTCAAAACAGGAAGGGTGACTCTAGGAATGGTGTAGATATAATAGTTAATGGGGATCTAATTGTATAAGACACATGCTCCCTATTCAAGAGAGAGAGAGAGCACACATGCCCCTCAATTTGGTCTAAGGCATGATGCACGTGGATTGAGTGCATCCGGAATTTACCCAACGCCTTTGTACTCGGGGAGAGGTGGGGGTCTTGAGGTTCTTCGTCATAAAAAAATGGTCCAAGGCAATTCACGATAAGGAATTTTGGAGTAGAGTGAACAAATTAGTGAAGGTGCACCCATTAGAAGAAAATATAACAATTGGAGGAGACTTAGACAAAGATGTAGGGAACTAAAACAATGGCTATAGACCTGTACATGCTGAGCATGCTTTTCAAGAAAAAAAATGAGATTTGAGTATCAATTCTTGACTTTGCAACAACCTTAGCTAAGTTGCATTTCATAAAGAAAGTGAACACCTTATAACGGTCAAGAGTGGACCCAATAGGGCACAAATAGCCTACTTCCTATTTAGACATTAGGAAAGTTTATTTTGTAAGGATTGTAAAGTCATTCTTGAGGAGAGCCTCACCAAAAAAAAAAAAGTAGGTTGTTGATTTTGGAGTTTCACATTAAAACTTATGAAATCACTATAGGAAAGTAAGGATTGCTCTAAAATAATGTTGTGGTATTTGAAAAGGGACTCTAAAAGAAAAATTGTTGGAACAAAGAGAATGGGACCTAAAATAATTAAATGTGGAATCAAATTTCAACTTATATTAAACAAAATGTGAAAGATGTTCTTGAGAAGTTTAAAGGACACAATATTCATACATAAGAAATGTGGTGGTGGAGCATGGACATTTGAGAAGCTTTTGGAAAAGGGGAAAAAAGCAGAAGGTATAGCAGCAAATAGAAACTTAGAAAGAGAGGCATCATGGATCTTAAGAAGGCCTATGATATGATCGATTGAGTTTTCTTCATTTTGTTTTTACTAGTTTGGACTTCGGCAATAAGTGATGCTCCTGGGTGGATGAATGTGTTTCTTTTGCTCATTTCTCCATTCTTCTTTATGGTTCTTCCAAAGGCTTCTTCTACAGCTCTAGAGGATTCCATCGAGGGGATCTGCTTTCTTCTGCTCTCTTTATTATAATTTTTGAGGCTTTCAGTCTCCATCTCGAAAGTGGTTGAGTTGTCCTTTATCCAAGGTTTTGGGTTGAGCATTAGTCTCGAGTTCAACAACTTGCAATTCGTTGATGATACCACTCTTATTTGAAGCGTTTATGGGAGCTATCTGCAACTTTCACACTCTTGTTAAATGGTTTGAGTTGGCTTCATCTCTTAAAGTTAATTACCTCAAGAATGAGATTTCTGTAAGGGTGAAACTTGGGTCGGGTTTTGACCCAACCCGCATGACCGGACCTAAAAATTTTGTGGGCTAGGTTATAAAATTTTCAAATTTGGGTTGGGTCAGGTTAAAGAAAAAACAACCCACATGAATTTGGGGAGTTGGGTCATTTTTTAAAGTTAACTCGACCTGACCTGACCCGTTCAAAAATTTATATATAACTAACCAAAACCCTAATCCCTCTAATGCCCTAATTCATCTCCTGCGATGGAGAGAGAGAGTTCCCAGAGCGTGCGCAAGAGAGACTTCCTGTGTTGTGTGAGAGAGCAAGAGTGTCAAGAACTTGTAGCTTAGATTTGGGCTGGTTGTTGTCGCTGCAACGTTTCTTCTATTCTCTATACTTTGCCTCCAATCAGCACACCAGTCCTTCCGTCATTTGCTGTTGGGGTTGGCTACTCTGAATCAATGGAGAGATCCCCTTTCTGCTCCTTGAAACCAACAGTTGTTGCTGGCTTTCGCTGCTTCTGGCCACCGCTTGGCTTGTTGGCTGCTCAGGCGCTTACTACTTGTGCCACTCGCCGCGTGTCCTGCATGCTACTCTCAGCCGCGGCGCAGCTTGTGCTCCTGTTGCCCAGCTGAGATAGAGAGCGAGACTGGCAGCTTTGGTCCAAGTATTTTACTTTTAATTTTTTTATTTTATTTCTAGTTTTTTTTTTTTTTTTTTAATTGAGCTAAACAGGTGGGTTGATTCTTGGGCTCGAGGTCGGGTCTGGTTGGGTTTTGCAATTTGCGTTACCAATTCGGGTCGGGTCGGGTCGGGGTCGGGGTCGGGGTCAACCATTTTTGACATGGGTTGGATTTGATTTATCAAAACCAGGCCAGACCCACCCAAGTTTCATCTCTAGATTTCTAGTGTCAACTTGTGCCAAGAAGAGCTTGCTCTTTTTCGCATGATTCGGCTGTCAACTAGCATCCCTTCATTTTACCTATTTCGGACTTCCCCTTTGCATTGGTCCTCCTCAGAGTTCAGGTTTTGAAACCTTTGATTGAAACTTCAGCAAGAGATTAGCTTCTTCGAGAAGTATCTCTCTTTCGGTGGAAGGACTACTTTTCTTAAGTCAGTGCTTTCGGCTATTCTAGTTTACTACCTCTCAATCTTTAAATGCACAAGGAAAGTGATTGATACCCTCGAGAGGATATAAAAATTTGTTCCTTTGGGGTGACTTTCTAGATAAAAAGAAAGACCATCATATTAGTTGGCAGCAGGTGTCTCCCCTATTGAAGCTAGGGATTTGGGTATGTGGCCAATTGGTGAATTCAAGGCCCTCCTTTCAAACTAGGTAAGGTGCTTAGGCAGTGATGAAGATGCCCCCTGGATGTCCTTATTAGTTGCAAAGTATAACATTGGCAACCGTGGCTGGGATGTTAGTCCTCCTAGGAGATGCGCAGGTATGTGGATAGCTATCAGTGCTTGTGTGGATTAGTTCAAGCAAGGGATTAGATTCTGAGTTGGCCGAGGTGATAGTCAAATTTGGTAAAACCTACGGTGTGACCCCTTCCACCTGCCACCAAATTTCATTCGTTTTATCAGTTGGTATCTTCTACTGATGTTTTTGTGCCAATGTGCTATTCTTTCTCTGAAGAGCGAGTGGTGTGGGATATTTTGTTTCGCAGAAACCTTTCCTATCCAGAGACTAAAGACTTCTTTTCTCTCCTTCAGATCCTTACATTTGTTTGATTATCTCCTCTCTTAGATGATGATCGAAGTTGGTGGCTTGATCCCTCAGGTGTCTTCTCAGTGATGTCTTTCTTTATTTGGAACAACCAAAGTGCCTCAATTCCTGTAGTTGATCTAACCAATTGGGCTTGTAAAGCTCCTCCCTGTACCAGCAGCTTTCTCTGGATTGTGGGCGGCAACAAGGTCCCTGCTCAAGATAATGTCCAAAAGCATGTGTGCTTGCCCCCTTTGCCTATGTGCTTCTGAAAATGTGGTTCATTTATTTCTTCATTGCCCATTCTCTTCTTCTATTTGGAGTGCTACCCTGAATATTTTTGATGTTTAGTGGACAATGCCTTTGTTAGTTGTTGTGTTGTCCTATGCTTGGTTTTGTTTTAAAGGAACTGAAGGTTCGCTGTCTTAAGGTGTTTGTGTAACGCCCAGTTCTTTTCCACCCTTCCGAAAATCCGAGTCTAAATTTTTTTTTTTTATATAACTAAGTAAAGTGGAAGAGAGCGGGGAACGTCACGGCGCGAGCTAAGTTCGGACTTTCAAAGTCCGACCCTTAACTGGCCACCCATGTGTGCATGGACAAAGTCCATGAAAACCGATCCACACATGGTAATCTTGCGGAATATACATAAACTGAATGTGGATTATAGTAGAACCTAAGACTACTCCATTTAGATAGCAAAGTACAAGTCATATTTACTTTAAACTAAACATTTATTCAAACTAAAACAAACCATAGCAAAATTCTAAGTTATTACATGTCCATATATAAGTATCCAAATGTCAATAAATAATTCCATTCCATATCCAAGCTCCTATGCTTGGCTTCCTTCACGATCCTCGACCTTTCTTTTTCCCTTTCCTGCGTCATCCACTAAGGATAGAAATAGGGCATTAGATCAACGCGCCCAGTAGGTCTTCCGATTAGGGTTACCATAAGGTTAGTATAAAACATGCATATATCATAATAATACATGATCAACAAAACTTACAAAAACAATGCTATGTATGTATGCAAATGTAATGAGTCTCACCCATCACAATTATACATAACCATCACTTGACGGGATTCTCATCGTCAAGGTAACCCACAGTGTTCTTTCGTTTCCTCTTGATGGGATTCTCATCATCAAGGTATTCCTCCTGGTGGGACTCTCATCACCTAAGGAGGCCCCACAGTTGCATCACTGACATTCCGACGGAAGTGTGGGCTCCGGTTTTCATATTCATCACCCCATGCCATGCATGAGATGTCAATGAGTACATGTCATTTATAAATAAATCTTAACATTCAAATCCCATTTGAAACATGATACTTTTACACAAATAACTCATCAAAATCAACATAAAAACAGCAAGTATAATATGCGGTTACAAAGAGGTAGGAAACGTACAGAAAAGTTACTTAAACCGTGCGCTCTTCTTAACCCGTCACCCGTTCACGATTCGAGCACCGTTCAAGAAGTTCCGTTACCTTGTTTATATGACAGCAAGTCAAACACATGTCTCATATGGTTTCAAACTAAGTCTAAGACCAAACACCACTGTGTGGGGTTCGGCCATACCCCATGGCCGAACCTCACCCATTTTGGATTTGATCTTTCTTTGTTTTGGATCAATACCATCCAAATAATTTATTAAAAACCTCAATCCACCAAACATCACTTGGTGGGGTTCGGCCATACAACATGGCCGAACCTCACCATTTTGGTTTGAGCCCCTTTTTCAAGTCCCTTGATCAATTCATTCCATATTTATAATTTGACTTGTATTTACGGTTTTGCCATTGGTCTAACCTTTGCTTAGTAACCAATGTCTATAATAAATCCACCTTAGTGGGGTTCGGCCATACCCCATGGCCGAACCTCACCACCTTAAAGTTAGTCCTTTAATCCTTCATACCTAAGACTAATTATCAATCCATCCATTTAATTATCTAGTCCTTAACCATCCACCATTGTCACTCTATGGGATTCGGCCCTATACATGGTCGAACCCTATAGTTCCTTACATCAAACTAAACATTTATCCATCTATGAATGGTTCTTATAATTCCATCCATTTGAATATTTTAAACCTTTTAAAACCAAACACCATACTTAGCACTTTGTGGGGTTCGGCCATACACCATGGCCGAACCTCACCCCTTTGGTTTTGGTGCTCCTCTTTGCTATCCTTTTTTATAAACAATAACCATCTAAATCCATCATTTTTCCATCTATGTTAAACCCTTTAAAACATCATAAAACCAATAATAATTCTAACCATATTCATACTCCATATAACCCATAAAATGGTCCATGGGATTCGGCCATACACGTAGCCGAACCCATCGATTCTCTTGATTCAAATCTTCTAATAATCATGCATGGTTTATACATAGCAACTTAGCCATAACAACAATAGGGTTTAGCCATGCAATAGCTGACCCAAACATTAGCCTAATCTTCATTTAAAACACCTTAAAACTTCCATACCTTGTATGGTTTTTATCTCTCAAAAACCATTCAAAATAACCATAAAATTTATCAAGTCCTTTCATGGAGTTCGGCCATCCAAAGTGGCCGAACCCTATGATCCATGTTTCTACCCTTTTAAACATCATCATCCAAGGTTTAAACCCTTGATAGATTCGGCCATACAATGGCCGCATCATGCTCCCTTATCCATTTTATTTAACAAAAATTATGATGTACTTACCAATCTCCTTAGCCTCTCTTCTTTCCTTTGATCCTTCCTTCCTTCCTCCCTTCTTGCTCCTTTAGTCGATTGTGTGCTTGGTCAAGATGAGATCCCAAGTGCTGGTTCGGCCAAGGAGGTAGGTTTTGAGAGAGAGGGAGAGAGATGAAACTCTAGCTTCTTTGTTATGAGAAAATCAGCCAAAGAGGTGATGTGCCTCTTTTGTAAAACAGCCTCAAAACCTCTCACTTACCCTCATGAATTTTGGTCTAACCGAGGAGTCCCATGGCTTAACTATGGGACACTGGGCTTAAGCTTATGCAATCCTTCCATCTCCCAACACTGGTGCTTGGGTCTCCATCATGAGATGGAAACCCTCCAAGCTCCCAATGTAAATCTTATCTCATTCCATTGAATTTTATGCATGGGATACCACTCCCATGCCACCAACGTGTGGGTCTTTGCTTTGGGGTCTTTAAAATCAACACAACTCCTCATCTTCCCACTTGACTCACTTGAGTTAAAGGTCTCCATGACTTCCAATCCAACTCATTCAACTCATTAGCTCAACTCACTCATTTAATTCCACTCATTTAATTCACTTGAGTCAACTCAATTGTTTGATTCCTTTCCAACACAATTCAGCCCCAACTCAACATAATTTAACTCAACCTTTTAGCTCACTTGATGGTCCACATGGTCCACATGGTCAAGCTCGACCCATTGGGTCCCCATTTAACTTCGTGGTCCAATTGGGCGCCGTGACCCATTTAAATGACAATTATCCATTTAAATGTGGTTTACCCAATTGCACATAGCTTACCCATTTATCCTCCATTTAACTCCCATTCAATTCAGCCTAACCCAATTAAACTTGAGCTCACCCAATGGTCAAACAAGTCCACCACGACCCATTGGGTAGTTGACCCATTTAATCACACATACCCAATTATTTCCAACTGAATTCTATCCTTGATCCATTGGATCATAATTGGGATATTGACCCAATTCTTAGCCATTTATCTCCATTGATCCACATCTACCATCCGTTGGGCAATTGACCCAACATTTACCCATCTAAGATTCATATATTTTTAATTCACCATTCCAATGGCATTTTCGTAAATATGGATATATTGAAAAATCGGGGTGTCACAATATAATCCTCTTTTTAAAATTTTCGCCCCGAAAATCGGTCGAAGTAGGATTCCAAAATAAATTACATAAACAATTCAGGGTGAGCTATTCTCATTTCCGACTCAAGTTCCCAAGTGGCCTCTTCAATACCATGTCGATCCCATACCACTTTGACGAACTGAATCGCTCGGTTTCGCAACACCCTTTGCTCAGTCTCTACTATTCTGACAGGCCTCTCGACGCATGTCACGTTGCTTTGCACCTCTATATCTTGCACATTCAAAACATGAGACGGATCGGGATTGCACTTCCTCAGCATTGATACATGAAACACATCGTGTAGAGATGCCAATTGTGAAGGAAGTGCTAACTGATAAGCTACATCCCCCATCCTTCTTATGATGGGCATATCTTGGTGACAGTTTCCCCTTCTTTCCAAACCTCAAATGTCCATTCCGTGGCGAGACTTTTAAGAACACTATGTCCCCCACTTCAAATTCAAGGAACCTTCTCCTCTTGTCAGCATAACTCTTTTGACGATTTTGCGTAGTTAATAGATGTTGCCGTATTAACTGTATTTGCGCTGTGGTCTCTGCAACCAACTCGGGTCCCTATCAGTGCAGGCTCACCAGCCTCTGTCCAGCACACTGGTGATCTACACGGCCTACCATATAAAGCCTCGAATGAGGCCATCTGAAGGCTTGCCTAGTAACTGTTGTTATACGAGAATTCTACCAGCGGCAAGTGATCCTCCCATCCACCCTTGAAATCTAACATGCATGCTCTCAGCATGTCTTCCAATACTTGTAGTCCTTTTCGACTGTCCATCAGCCTGTGGATAGAATGCTGTGCTAGTCAGTAGATTTGTCCCCATAGCTGACTGCATGCTCTGCCACACTCTGCCGGTGAATCGGCCATCTCTGTCGGATGCTATTGTCCGGGGAATACCATGTAACCGAATGATATCCTTGATATACCGCCGACCCAAAGTCTCAGATGAATCCGTCATCTTGATAGGAATGAAATGCGCAGACTTGGTCAGTCGGTTTACTACGACCCATATAGCATCATTGCCCTTTGAGGATCTTGGCAACCCCGTCACAAAATCCATGGAAATGTTCTCTCATTTCCATTTCGGCACTGATAAGGGTTTGAGTAACCCTGGTGGCTTTTGATGTTCCGTCTTAACTTGCTGACAAGTTAAGCAATGAGCCACGAACTCCGCCACATCTCTTTTGAGTCCGTGCCACCAGTAATGTCTCTTCAGGTCGTGATACATTTTGGTGCTGCCCGGATGAATGGAGAGTTTAGTTTGATGTGCCTCAATCAATAACTCTTTCCTACAGTTTTTTTGGCACATACACTCTACCCCGGAATAAAAGACCCTGTCCTAGTCGTAATTCCCATTCCGGTACGACTATGGCAGTAGACATCTTGGCCCATATCTCCTCCACTTCTGGATCTACTCGTTGCTCTTGTTCAATCTTGGTAACCATGTTGGACCGTATAATCAAATTGTATATAGTCCCATGGTTATTGAGGTAGAGTTTAAACTCTCGAATGGTATTCAACATCTCCCATTCTGTCCTAATCAAACATGCCACTGATGCATATGATATGCGGCTGAGTGCATCCGCCACCTTGTTTGCCTTACCCAGATGATATCGTAGTGCGAACTCATAATCTGCCAGATATTCCATCCATCTGCGCTGCCTCAGGTTAAGCTCTTTTTGATCAAACAAATATTTCAAGCTCTTGTGATCTGCAAACACTTCAAATTTCTCGCCATATAGATAGTGTCTCCAGCTTTTGAGAGCGAAGACCACTGCGGCTAGTTCAAGATCATGCGTGGGATAGAGACGTTCATGTATCTTTAGTTGTCTTGAACCATAAGCCACCACACGATGATCTTGACTGAGAACACACCCCAGTCCCTCTCCTGAAGCGTCGCATTCTACTTCATATCCCTTGCCTTTTTCCGGCAAAATTAAGATAGGAGCAGTTGTAAGTTTGTTTTTCAGCTCTTCAAATCTCTGATTGCACAGATCTGACCACTCATATTTGACTCCTTTCTGAGTGAGTCGAGTCAGTGGAGATGCTATCTTGGAGAAATCCATGATAAACTTTCGATAATATCTAGCCAATCCCAAGAAGCTGCGGATCTCGGTCACATTCTTTGACGCTTTCCATTCACTCACTGCTGCCACCTTAGCCGGATCCACAGCTATACCTTCTGCGGATATGACATGCCCCATGAAATTCACCTTGGATAGCCAGAATTCACATTTACTGGCCTTGGCATATAGCTTGTTCTTTCTCAAGGTGTTCAAGACTATCCGTAAGTGCTCCGCATGTTCTTCCTGACTTTTAGAATAGATCAGGATATCGTCAATGAACACAATAACAAATTGGTCTAGATACGGATGGAAAATCCTGTTCATTAAATCCATGAACACAGCAGGTGCATTTGTGAGTCCAAACGGCATGACTACAAACTCATATAGTCCATACTGCGTCCTGAAGGCTGTCTTCTCTATATCTTCCTTCTTAACCCGGATTTGATGGTATCCGGACATCAAATCAATCTTCGAAAAGCGACTGGAACCCCTCAATTGATCCAATAAATCATCGATCCTGGGTAAAGGGTACTTGTTCTGGACAGTTAGCTTATTCAGCTTCCGGTAATCCACACACATTCGGAGTGAACCGTCCTTCTTCTTCACAAACAGCACTGGAGCTTCCAAGACGATGTGCTGTTTCGAATGCAACCCAGCCTTAGCAGTTCATCAATCTGCTTCTTTAGCTCAGACATTTCTGCTGGTGCCATCCGATAATGTGGTAAAGTCACTGGTGAAGTACCAGGATACAGCTTGATTTCGAAATTGAGCTCCCTCATGGGTGGTAAACCAGGGAGTTCTTTTGGAAAAACATCTGTAAATTCTTTCACAATTGCGGGAAGTTCAGTGATTGGTGCCTTGTTTATGATATTATTCAATACTAAATGGTTCAACCCTTCCTGCAGTCTGCTCTGCTTGTCTGTACGAACCACATATTGCTTTCCCTCGGGTGACCAAAATGTCACTCTGCGGCGATAATAGTCGATGTTGGCGTGGAATCTAGCCAACCAGTCCATGCCAAAATAATATCGTACTCAGTCAAGTCGAGTACAAGATAATTGAACTCAAATCTGAGTCCAGCGAGTTCAGTATTCACTGCCGTGCATATGAGTCCCAATGCCGAGTCTCCGACAGGGAATACAATTGTGAGTGTTGTAGACAGTTTTTGAACTAAGGTACCGGTAGCAGTTATAAATGATGCAGCTATAAAGGAGTGTGAAGCTCTAGAATCAAATAGTGCATAGGCATAGGAACTACTAACTACCGTCATACCTTGAATTACTGAATGATCCACATCCGCTGGAGGTGATAGAGTAAACAATCGTCCAGATCCAGTAGGGTTAGGCGCCCGTCCCGCCTGATTATACGTCATGCCTCCCCAGGAGTTAACTGGTCTGACTGGTGGACGAAATGATCCCCTGGAGTAAGAAAGCTTGTTGAGCTTTGGGCAATCCTTCTTGAAGTGACCCGCCTGATCACAGTGGAAGCAGTTACTCACTCCTCTGGAAGCCTGAGTGACTGATACAGACTGAGAGGGCTGGTTGGGACGAAAGCCCCCTGTGGACCCCATAGATGGTGAGGGTCTACTGAAGTTTGGTCGAAACTTCTTATTGGGCTGATATGTGCCCCTCCCACTCTGAGTTCGGCGGTTGTCAAATCGCGCGTACTCAGGCATCTACTGCTCAACTATGGTGATCCTGCTGACCACTTCTGCCAGTGTGGCTGCCTTGAATATGGTCACTTTGGCCCTAATGGCAAGTTACATATATCATTGAAATTATGTTCAGAAAACATAATCATATGTTTAACCATAGTAAATCATCATATTTAAGATAAAAACCAGTAACATAAATATAATCCACAGTGTCTCAATAAGATAGGAATCCTACCCACGTCCGATTTACTGTCCTTTCCTTGTTTCGTACGAACAATTGCTAACCGTCGCGTGAAAGTGAATCACACTTCTTTACCTTATCAATTCAATCACATACATATATCAATTTGATTTTTCCTTTTAATTTAATTACTCCTCACAACCTACCAGATAAACAGATTTATCTGAAAAATATTAAAAATTCGAACTTTTCAATTCAGTCGACTGAATCCTTGATTCAGCCGACTGAATCACGTCCAGTTGCTGTTCTCTGCCTTACCGCAGACTTTCAGTCGGCTGAAACCCAACTCAGTACTGTTATTCCTTGACTCGCTAACCTTTCAGTCGGCTGACTCTGAGTCAAACCCTCTGTATTCTCGGTCAATCCTCTTTCAGTCGACTGAATCACAGATTCAGTCGGCTGACTTTGGATCATATCAACTGTGTGTTCGGCCAGTATAGATTCAGTCGACTGAACTCATGATTCAGTCGGTTGAATCATCAACCAACAGTTTGCATGTTTAATAAGTAATCATTCAGTCGATTGAATCATAGATTCAGTCGGCTGAAACACGCCTGATCCTTTTACTTATTCATTACGTCTATGCAGTCGACTGAATCCTAGATTCAGTCGGCTGAACCACCAATAAATCCCATATATTTAATCCAGCCCATGTTCAGTCAGCTGAAACTCTCAGAAACTCTTTGCCTTCTTCGGCCAGCACCAGTTCAGTCGACTGAATCTGGGATTCAGTCGACTCACTATTTGTCAGTCTCTTTTGTTTGCTTATTTGGCTAGACCCTTCCTCATGTAATTTATTTCTTATCATTTTAAAACATATTTAACATCATCCATATAACTCTTAGATGGATTTACTCTACCCACTAGCCATGGCTAGGATCTTTTCTCTAATTCATTCAATCTTGTACCATTACAACATGGTTTTGTATTTAACCCTTTGGTCATTTGTTTTCAACATATGTCCATACCTTAAATGGATATCTAATTCAATGGTCTTAACAAAACTTGACTCTCTATTCCAACCAAATAGGGAACCCATGGGTTCGGCCATTCCATGGCCAAAACCATGGTTTCCCCTAGTCTTAATCCATATTGTTTTCCAACTCAGAACATACCTTTTTCCGTCTCCTTCTTTTCTATTGCTCTGTATTCCTTCCTTACTCCTCCTTTCATTTCTTTGTTCTTCACTGATTCTCTAAGTATAGAGATGGAAATGAGAGAGGGAGAGGAGAGTGATCTCTTGTGTGCAAGAGATGGATTCGGCAAGGGGTGGGTGTGCAAGAGATGGATTCGGCCAAGAGGATAGTGATAATCTCATCTTTTCAACTTCCCTCATTATGGGTTGTTTAACCCATAAGGCTTGGTTTAACCAAGGAGACTCTTGGCTTAAACCAAGATGTCTCTTCACCTTCCCAACGTGTCCCCTCAAGATAGAAACCCTCCATCTTCCCACTCAACTCCACTCAATTTAATTTATTTGAACTCATTTCCCAACTCAACTCAAGTATTTTAATTTTAAACTCAAGACTTGAACTTACTTTCCAACTCAAGCCAATTCAACTCAACAAGACCTTAAATCGATTGGACTCATTTGTGGTTGACCAAGTCAACCATGACACGACACTTGGGGTCCCAGTTGACCATGTCACTTGACGATGTGGCACCTTACCTAGCTGGCTTCCATGCATGCCACATGGCCATGCCACCTCACATGTGTGCCACCTCACTTGATGAGGTGGATTCAGGCATTGGGTCTTAATTGAGTAGTTGACCCAATTAAATTAACCTTACCCATTTACCTTAAAATTAGCTCATCTATGACCCATTGGGTCCCAATTGGGCAATTGACCCATTTAATTACATTTACCCAATTACTTTCAAATCAAATCATATCCATGATCCATTGGATCTTAATGGGGTAATTGACCCAACTCCTTACCCATCTAAGGTCCATTTCTACCATTAATCTTAAATTCAATCAATTTGTAATTCAAAATAGACCAAATCCAATATATTATAAGTGATGAAAATTTGGGGTGTTACAGTAGCTATTGTCACGCCCCACCTTTCAACACCTAAACGGGCGTGATCTAACTACATAATTCTAGATCACCTGCTGCCCTAAACGGGTCTTACACCAGTAAATCCGTGGCTATATATTTTTTTCCAAGCAAACATATCTATATTCGCAAGCCATCGAATTCCTCACGTCCTTAACCTGCTAAATAACCTGATATTTCCATTCATCATTCCATATAGCTTAGAAGAGAAAATATTCCATCAAATAAAGATTTCTAAACTCACCAACTCACTCATAATCCCAAATCAATCAAATCATAGCGTTCTCAAATTTATTCCATACTTGAATTTATTATCCAAGTTTCCACAAACTAAATAAAATAAATAAACAAATTCCTCAAAGTCTCAAATCAAATAAAAATCCAATTTATAATCTAAATATTAAATTCTTCAATAAGCTATGCGGTTTCAAGTATTCTTCGACGACTCCTCGCCTTCTAAGCTCAGTTTTGGTTATCATCCAGCCCTAAGTCTAAAGGATTGCCTGCAATGTAAGGGATGAGCTCCATGCCCAGTGAAGAAAAGAACAACACAAACATAGAATATGATATCCATACTTTCTCACATGATATTTCAAGTAAACATAAATAACAATTTGTTTCATGCTCATGCCTTTGCAAAAAATGTAATGCTCAATGCAAAATGTCCTACTCCAACCCATCATTTATATCTATTGATATTTGGTGGCCTTCTCGACGAATCGAGGATAACACAACATCACTTTAGTGGCCTTCCCACCTAAAGTGAGAATAACACAACCTACCACCAAATAACAACCTTCATGACTTGTCACGGATATCACATCTCTTCCACCGTAGTGGTCTTTCCACTTAAAGTGAGGCTAACAACACTAACACCGTCGTGGTCTTCGTGACAATCATAGATCACACCCTCATACCCAATGCTATGAATATGAGAATGCTATGCTCAATAAATATACTCAATTATTTATAATATGCTTGTAGAATCATGACTCTCAGTCTAAACAAATTATAACATAGCCAACATCTCATTCATTATAACATGCATAATTCGATTATAACATGCCAAGTAATCCAAGCATCATAATATTAGAATAATATAATCAACATTCAAACATGCCCAATCAAGATTGAAATTCAACAATACCATACACATAATCATCAATCTATGAATATAAATCATTGGATCTTTCAATAACATTAATGGATTAGATTCCATTATCCGGGCAGACTGAGTCTCCTCACGGCCAATAGAATGCTTAGCCAAGATCTCCCTTACACTACTGTGAGTGAACACTGGATCACAACCATTATCAACATGTACCCAGTCTATTTCTAGATGCAACAATTATATTCTAAATATACAATACAATGCAATATTTTCCTTTACACAATCAAAATAAAAGATCATGTAAGTACAAGGTATGTAGTGAATTGTTTCCCTCACCTAGAAGTTTTCGTATTGCGAATGAGAAGTCCACGTAGCTTCCAAGTGATAATTATTCTTGAATACCAAAGTTTGCTACGAATATGTTTTAAAGATTCCAATTACTATTAATATTTCTTCTAACAAATATTTCTAAATAGCATGGACTAGATCAGTGTATGAGGATTATTAAACATGGGTGATGGGTGCTACCCTCACCTATGGATGCTGAAAATACAAGGTTAAGAGACTAGGTATAAGATGGTTTTATATCTCAGATCCAGCTGGACATTAACAAGGCTGGTTTAAGCATCCAGTTTTGGGTAGAATGAGGACAAGTTTTATTGACCAGATATGAGTGAAGTTCTGGGACTAGACAACCCTCAACATCAACAGTTTGGAGACTGAAAATCAGTTCTTGCCATCAGCCCGTTAACTCCAGGGTAGGGGCTGGTTTTCTCTTGGTTTAAATATATACTCATGTGTATGAGATACTATCGTAAATTCTCAAAAGTTCAAACTAATGAAAAAAATCATCTTAAGTAAATGAAGAGATTAAAATAAATATGAAAGTACCAGAATAGGGTTCGGCTGAGAAGGCAGGAAAAACACTAAAGGAAAGATAGAATTAATGAACACCCAATTGAAATAATTAGAAGAAAAAAGAGGAGGGAAGATGAAAATAATTAAAGGGAAATCTAAGAGTTTATATTCTTAACTTGTAAACACAAAAAGGGATGGATGATCCAAGGACAATGGATAACACGAAAACTTGGATTAAATCAAAGGGCCTAATGGTTTCAATCAGCAAGCTAGCTCTACATGTTTCAGTTTATGAGACCTGAAAAATCTCATCACAATATATGCAATCAATATCTTGCAGCTTGGTTAGTAATTCAAGACCTGATCCCTTTTGTATTTGGGTCAAAGGGATGGGTTCTCTGCAGGAGTTGCAAACGACGACCCAACCAAAAAGGGCTAGGTCCGGCTGGTTGTAAAAACGGCAGGAAAGAATCGATCTAAGCACCCAAGGTGTGGGGCTCTAAGAGGAAAGCATATAACCATGCAGCAGATAGGTGGAAATTGAAAAGATACATACCTTTTTGTTGATGTAGCGTGGAGACGATTACGACAAGAGCTGGTCACACGGTGGTCCGGAACTCTGCTACTCGAATCGGAACTTGGTCTTCGAAGGGGAGGGGAAGGAAAACTGCGATGGAGAGAAATCGTGAGAGAGACGTAGAGATGTTGCTATCTCTTGGAGGGGATCGAACTCAGCAGGGAAAATCTGGCTGGAATCGCACATATTTAATACACTATTGGGTCGGCTGGATCATCTCTAGAGGGATTTGGATTTGGGAGTTAAAAACGGAAGGTATGAGGTGGAGAGAGAGGATTCATTTCCGTTTTGGAAAGGGAAGGAAGGGATTTGAGTCCCAATCGAGAAAGGAAAGGAAGAAGAAATCGAATTTGGCAAGGAGAGTCTTGGGGTTCTTTCCATCGAGAGTTTAGGGATTTGGGGAAATAAGGGGAAAATAAGGGAAAAATATAAAAAGAGGTGTGTGTCTTAAGGGCCCACATGATTTTGGGTAATCCTTATTAACATAAGTGTATTTTTAAAAATACACCCTAATAGATTATCTTAATATGAAGGCATCTTAATGAGACTAATTTGTATATTAAATTCGACCAAGGAAAGTGGGTCTCTTTAATTTATTGATTTTAAATTCTTTATAGAATATTTCTAATTGAAATTCTAACTTGGGGGAATTTAAAAATCTAAGTTGACAACTTATTTTCCATTTACTTAATTTTAATTCGAAGGGAATAAATTTGTAAATTCTCATTGAGGAGAAAGTGTGTGCAATCAGGGTCTATTATTCAATCCCTAAATTCAATTGTGTTCTCTCCAAATAAATTTATCAAATTAAACTAACAAATCAATTTAAACCATAATAATTTTCTAGATTAATTTTACCCACCTCTACAGACCCGCTCTCCAGGGTCGGGTCTTTACAGCTATGGTCCTTTGTTGCGTGTTTTTTGCCCTTTCCTTTGTTTTTGAGAGTTTGTGGTGTGCCAGTATTTAGTTTTTTCCCTTTTCTTTTGTTCTCTTCAGCATGTCTTTTGCCAATTTTGTTTTCAATGAAGGCACCATTTCAAAAAAAAATGGAATGATGTTGGATTTTTTTCATACACGATTCAAGCCACCAAAGTGCGAGATCCAAAAAGAAGGGAAGGATGAATGACTACTTGGTAGACACAAAGCAGACAAAGAAATTATCCTTTCATGGCATAGTCTATAGTTGCCTGAGATCTATCTTGTTCATCTTGTAACAATTTAAGAACACAAGTATCTAAACTAGGTGGAGCCATGGAGGTACCTGATTGAACAAGATACTCAACTCAACTCATTCTTTTCTCAATTTGATGAGTGGGCATTACTTGGAACAAAAGAGAACCATATTCAAAACAACATCCATAAAACCGAAGTTATATTATAGAATGCTGTATTGACCTTGCCTTTATGTGGCCATTTACATTCCAAATGGAAAATTCTAGATTCATTACCCTTAATGATTGCAATTCCAAGGAGTGAATCAAGGGTGATAAGCATAAGGTGTAAAAACTAGAGAGTACTATTTGGGACATACAATGGGGGAAAATGTCTCCGGGATTGGACTCTGCAATGCAGGCTAAAATAGACAAAGGCTTGCTACATGAGAAAAGGACTGAAGAAAGAGTTTAGAAGATAGGAAGCTCTAGTGCAGCCCAGAATGCTCTGTAATGACCAAGTGTGTAAGTTTCTACAATATTCAAGGAATATCTACAAGGTGGTAGAGCAGTTTGCAAGTCTTTGGAGTACAAGAATGTTTGATTCTCTAGATCAATGTAGAGATCTTTAAAATTATGAAGCTTGAAGGCTTGTCTAGAGTCATTTAGAAGTCTCTAGAATTGTATCAAGTTGTATGGAACTCTTTAGAGGTACATGTGGTAGAGTCTTGTAGGAGGGGAATATTCTAAAGTAGATTCTAGAATAGTATTAGTCATTAGATGCAAGACACATGGATGAATCCTTGCAATTCATCTGACAGTATAAGAGTGTGAGCTTTGAGCAAATTGGTCCAAGGAGACATGACTATTCTTCTCTTACTTATCGAGTTCACGGGGCATGAGAGGATGCTGCATGGGCTGAATCCAAGGGCAACTCTGCAGGTCCATGTCACCAAGCTGTCCTGATTATAGTTATGTGCAAGGCATGGTTGATTGAGACACACACTTACAGGATTGCATAATATGTACCTAACCTGCGATACCATTAATAATGATATGGGAATTCAAGTAGTTTTTTTCATACTATTCTTTTAGTTATCATTAGTACCATTATCTCTTTCATGATCTACTTTGATCTGATCAACCCTTTTTGAACAGGTGAATATCCGTCTCCGTTATCGTAGAAATCCTGTAATCGGTGACAAGTTCAGCAGCAGACATGGACAGAAAGGTGTTTGCTCTCAGCTTTGGCCAGATATTGACATGCCATTTTCAGCTGCTACCGGAATGCGACCTGATCTCATTATCAATCCACATGCATTTCCATCTAGGATGACTATTGGCATGCTTTTGGAATCTATTGCAGCAAAAGTACTCTCTCTCTCTCTCTCTCTCTCATCTTTATTACAATCTGGATATAGCGCTCATGCACAGTCAAGGTCCTGTTACAGCAGTAACAGTACCATTCAGAACTAAACAGATGTACTTTCCTTGTGTTGCTCTGTGTTCTAAGGAGCAGGAACTCATTCATTTAGAATGTTGTAATGTGACTGTTTTGATCTACTATGGGTTATAGTTTATTTTGATACATTCTTTTGTATCCCATACAACTTATTAATAACGTTCACTATGTTGTTTTTGAAAAAGAAAAATTGATAATATTAGTTAAATAGTGATGTGACTATGTTGGTTTGATCTACTATGGGTTATGGTTTACTTTGATACATTCTTTTTGTGTTCCATACAGCTTATTAATAACGTTCACTATGTTGTCTTTGAAAAAAAAATGATAATAGTTAATTAAGTAGGGAACTTGTTTAAGCTCTCTTCTTTTTTGCCCAGTGTTGTAAGCATTTTTTGAGGGTGTATTGGGGTCTAGGGGTTTTTTTTTTCTTTTTCTTTTTGTCTTTTATATTTGCTCCTCTAGGTGCCTTTTTATTAATATATTAACCAGTCAAAAAAAAAGTAGGGAACTTGTTGCAACAAGCATTTTTTTTTGTCCTTTCTGTCTTTAGTGACTAATGGCAGGCAGAATGCCAGTTAGTTTTTCTACTATCCTGCCAAAAGCACATTTCCAGATCAGATTTTTTGGAGCTACACCACTGTATATTCATACTTGAAATTTATATTTCAAATATTAATGTTTTTCAGTTATTTTATGGATAAAATTTCCATGGCATGTCATATGTGTGATTTGGTCGATGTGTATACGGCATGCCTCATTTTGGTGTCAAGTATTTGTTTGGGATCTTTAAGCCAGAGATGGTCAGGTTGTTTGCTGCTAATGTGGAAGGTAGTTAAGTTGTCCATGTCAGTCACGTGCTTAATGGATTTTGCTACAGGAGTATTGTTCTAGCATTCTTTTTCTTATGTCTGTATAGCACCATTCAGATCAGTGAGAATGCTTCTTCAGCATTTGGTGCCTGAATCTTTTATTTTTCATCATCTAACCTGGCTCGAATGTTTAGTTCATAGCAACATAACTCGATCAAGACTTGCCATTGACAATTCTGTTAATGGTTATAGGGTGGCAGCCTACATGGAGAATTCATTGATGCGACTCCTTTTGCCAACTCTGTTAGGGAAGATGGAAAATCTGCAACTGATTCAGATTCACTTGTTGATACACTCGGTCCTATGCTGACTAAATATGGATTTAATTATCATGGATTAGAGGTCATGTATAGTGGGGTCCTTGGTACAGAACTGGCTTGTGAGATATTCATTGGACCTGTTTATTATCAGCGGCTTCGACACATGGTTTCAGACAAATTTCAGGTGAGGTTAGCATTTTAGGTGTAACACTTCTTTAGACACTAAAACAGGAAATACTGTATTTGAGTATTCTATATTGTTTCCCCTAGATATCATGTGCCAGACATGCATATATGTTTGATTCACTTTATTTTGATTTGGAGTTGACACATTAAAAAAGAAAGAAAAATGTTGCAAACCATTCTGAGCATTTAATGTCAATACAATTTTAATACCCAAACTAATGAGACTGCAGTAAAAACTCTGTAATTGTTTTATAATTTGGTTGACTCAATCCCTAGCCTTGTCCCAACTTCAGGAACTTTTTCAAGGCCAAATGCTTAATTATTTCTCATTACAATTATTTTCAGCCCCTCACTATCATGATACCAAGTTTGGAACAAAAGGTGTGAAATGCATTGGGTTTGAACGTGTGGTTTAAACATTATGTATGTCAAAGATGTGGTTGCAACTTTCATTTTTCATGAGAGGAATACAATCATGAGAGGAATAAAATCATGTTATGGAATTATAGGGTGTTGAACCTCAGAATGTTGAACCTCAGAACTGTACATCAACAAGGTCACAATTCTATTGATGTGTGAACTCTATTCATTATTCATTTAATTGAATTTAAGTTCCCGGTGGCTGTGGATGGGGATTTTTTTAAAGTAATCCTTGATTAGAAAGCTATCCACAATGATTGGGAACCTAAAGGGGTACAATTGACAAGGAACAAGCCATCATCTAGTCTTCGAAGACTTAACTTTTGGATTGATTTTCGAAGTTTTTCTTTCCCGATCCCAGATATCACCTTCACTAGTTCTCTTAATTTGCAACCCTTCAGTTCTTTATATTTGAGTTTGTCTCCAATTTACAGCATAGGCCATCTTAAACAAAATTTGTGGATTTTCACGTCCATTGGAGCCAGAAATGGATTTTGTTTTATGCACTCATTCCTGCTCTGCTCTTTTACTGTGTTAATCCATGTATCCCACTATTCCAACCCCACCCTCAACATGCCCTTATGTGCCTTCCACTGATGGTGATGGTGAAGGATCTTCACCTTGATTGGATCAATCAAGCCATAATTTTAAAGGATACAAGATTAAGGTTCAAAGAAATAATTTAAAGTGAGACATGAAAGACATGGCTTGATTTATCTGTTCAAGGTGATTTTTGGTGGGCCATATACTCAATGACCCTTCCAATAGATTTATCACTATCAGTGGGCCTCATCCTAATGTGGTTGCAGGGGTCATCTTATTATTAGTCAATGCTTTGTGATGAATCATTACATATAGCATAAAGTATTAATAGTCATTGTTCTATGTTAATCACATGATGATTTATTAATTTGTGAATATTAGTGAATTATGATTATTTATTATATATGATTAGTGAATGTTGTGATGCACTTCTTCTGAGGTGAATAAGTTACTAAATTAATTTATGAACAATAGCTCAAGTCTTTGAACAAGAGATGAAAGTGAAACAAAGATTTAAGGCTAAACAAGCTCTCGAGTGAAACATATATTTTGAACTAGTCTGGCCATGTTTTTGGACTAGGCCCAACCAAACATTGAGTTTTCTTAAGTGTACATCTGTCCCACCCAGAGCTTTGATATTTACTGGGGCCACCCAATACAAAATTCTTAGTTCTGCCCCTAAATGTCAATCTAACTGAGTATAAATTTGTCAAAATTGTCACAAAGCTAGTTTGTCTTCACTTAGCCCATCTAGATGATGAAATCTATCATTTTTGGACAACTATCGTCTTCAATTTTAATAAACTCCTTGCTCTTGAGTTCTGCCAGAGTTGCACGAAATATATTTCATCTTCATTGCATTGATTTTGAAATAATTTGTCTCAAAGCTTTTCTTTTCCAAAGTTTTTTTATGATTTTATTGATTTCATATCTAACTAATTAGTTCCACTTTATCTTACGATGGCTAGACACTTCATAATAGGCAACATTTCAGGATGCATTTTCTTTTTGTTGTCTGCATAGTGAATTTTCTCGGTGCTTAATTGGAAAAGAAAGAGAATAGCAGATATCCTTACTTCCATTCTTAGTAATTATTTTAAGCATACCCTTTCTACAGTTAATCTTCTTGTTTTATTGGACTTGGTTATGTATGATACACATGAAATTCTAAATTATTTACTGAAGGGCATATTTGTCCTTACAAGTATCCAACTTTGTTGCTCCATTTTTTAATGATTCAAATGGATTCTCACATCTGAGATAGGTTACCACCATGTATGCTTGCTGCTGTTTTCTGTGTGGAAGCATCTGACATGGTTGGTTTGCTTGTTACTCATATAGGTTCGGTCGACTGGAACTGTCGATCCTGTTACAAGACAACCCATCCATGGAAGAAAGGCAGGGGGTGGTATACGCTTTGGGGAGATGGAGCGTGACTCCATTATTGCACATGGGGCTGCATATCTGCTACATGATAGACTCCACACGTGCTCTGATTATCATGTTGCTGATGTTTGCTCTCTTTGTGGGAGCATCCTCACAGCATCTTTTGTCCAACCTCAAAAAAGAACAGCAAGAGAAATTGGGGGTCTGCCACCGGGTAGAGCTCCCAAGAAGGTAACCTGCCATGCCTGTAAAACAAGCAAGGGGATGGAGACTGTAGCAATGCCTTTCGTATTCAGGCAGTTGGCTGCAGAATTAGCTGCAATGAACGTGAAAATGACCCTTCAGTTGAGCAATCAAGCAGGTATATGAGCATGGTCCATTCAATGGGTGCATGTCAACGAGTGAGGCATGAAAAGGTGCCCCGTCATGTTCATGAAAGAAGAGTTGTCAAAGCTCCGATAGCCAGTGCTACGGTTCTATATCTGTCCAAAATCAATTCTTCCATAATTGTACCACTAGGAGGACACTTCACTGAATAGAATATTTCTGAGCATGGCCTGCCGTGTAGAATGAAAATGCAATGTTGTTTGATAAGTTATTCAATTAAAAGGTTTTGAAATTTTGGAATTTCATATTGGCAATCTGTATTATGTAATACAGTGGTTAATATTTACAATGGGAGCAATTCAATTTTGTCATTCACCTCATTTCTCAACTTCTAATCTCTTCTTTTGCAATTTTGTTCTTGGTGTTTGACATTCCAAAGGTTAGCTCTCACGAACTGATGGAATATGTGGGATCCTTCATGTTGTTTGGATATAACGGAATAAGAATTGGATGAACCCTAGTTGGGAAGATTGTAAAAAACAATACGACTGGTACTTATAGAGTCGATGCATGGCATATGATCTGTACACTACATTCATTTATTTGTAGAGCTGATGTGGTAGCCTGTATTGGCTGATATGGTATAATTTCCAGATTCTCCATTATATGTTCAACAAATTGCTTTACTCTCATTTAAACCCACCTTCCCCTACTCTCATTTTCATCCAAAACTCAACGGTCGGTCCTCTCTCAAAATCTATCAGACGCCGATACATGAACATGGGCCAACTGCAGCGAGCCGCAGCAGTTAAAAGTAGTCCACTTCGCTCGCTCTCCTCTGCATGGCGAGCGGCTCGGTTGGTTCAGGGGCCAATGCCGACGAGTTCAGTGTACTTCATCAAGTCTTCCTGCAGTGCCACTTGGTATCCAGCGTTGTGTGCGGAGCCTATCGGCGATGCGAGTGCCATCCAGCAGAGCCCAATGCAGCTGGCCCACACCACTCTGTCCTTGACCCTTGGTTGAGTATTCTCATCTTATCTGGAGGTCTAGTTTTTAAACCTTTGGAGTGCCTAACCTAATCCATGGTACTTGAGGATCCACGGTAAATTGTTGATATTCTCACTTATCTTCTTTTTTATATTTTTTTAAAAAATATAGAAAGAAATAAAAAATAAAAGAATATATATAAAGCCTATGGTAAACATATTCTTTAAACAAAAATTCTTCTAATAGAGTTTTAGACCTTTAAGAATGATACGTGTTAAAAATTTGAAAAATATTTTTAAATAACATATAATATGAACTTCATGTTCTTAAGTATCCCTCTAATGACATGTATCTCTATTACAATTTCATAATTTTTTTATTGTAAAATGTTATGAGTTTCGTAAAACTATCAATATTAAAAAATTATACAAACTCCTTAAAAACTCTACCAATCACATTAAAGGCTCTTCATTTAATTGTAGAAACATTTATGTATCATTCCATTCATTTTTTTTTTTGACAAAAACTTGAAAAAAAAAGGATGTATCTTAGAAAAATGATGGAAAAAACACAAAGATACAGTATAAAGTATGTAAATGACATGAACACATCTCATTGAATTTGATAAACATTGAATATTATTTCATTAAATTATTTTGGCTAAAAAATCAAAATTTGAGATAATCTTAAAGACAAAACACAAAAAAAATAAACTATGAAAATAATTCAAAATTGTCAAAATTGATGAAAAAAATCAAAATAACTCCAAAATTGAATAATTTTCTTTTAAACCTTTTAAATTCAAAAATATTTATAAAAGTAACTCGAAAATCGATCAAAATTGATTTTTTAAGAAAAATATATAAACTAGTTTTGGCGCATCACACCTTCCCTAAATGCCATGATACTTATCGATCAATATTACTCCCTCTGTCCCATTTTAATTGTCTCATTTGAAATATTTGTATTTTTTAAGGAACTCTCTTTATAAGCCTAACATTTCATATGATCTCATCCATTTTCAATACACTTTATACTAAATGAGACAATTATTTTGGGACAATTCCAAAATCCATATAAGACAATTAATTTGGGACAGAGGGAGTATAAATTATGGCCTCCACTCATAGAATATACCTTCGAGCCTTGTATATTGGATAATTAGGAGATGATTGAAATGAAAACCTTTGGCCTATTTTCAAAAGCTCAAGCCAACTTACCTACACTCTTGTTGGTTAAAATTTATTATTAATTGTTCTTTATGAATTTGGCGAAATTTTCTAAAAGAATAATAAAATGAGAAATGAGTATGTGCTATCAGGGTTTAAAAAAATAAGCCCCATTAAATATTTTCTGATATAGTGGTGTATGTACAGTACATAATTTTTTCAAAAATAAAAATTATAAAAAAATAAGAACAAAATTAGTATAATCACATTTTGATTAAAAAAGTTTCCTTCTAAAAGAGTATTAGACATTTAGGAGCTAATTTTTTTATAAGAATAAAGTATATCTTAAATAATTAAAAGTAAAAAAAATAAAAAAAACAATATGAAGAAGCACCTAATATGAAATATAATATTCTATAACTTCTAATACAATTCTTAATCTATTTTGTAAAAAAGTCTCAATTTCATTAGAATGTTAGAAATTAGAAAAATCACACCCTACAAAATATATCATCCAGTAAAGACTCTTCATTTAATTCCATAAACAGTTGTATATTATTTATTAAATTTTTTAAAACAAATCTCTAAATGAAAATTTTCTTCAAAAACCCATATTTCAATTTTTTTTTTTTTGAAAACAAGTTCAAAAATCAAACGCCCTACAAACCATGTCAATCACATTAACATATCTATTTTCAATTTGATAAACACTCAATATCATTTCATTTATATAGAGCAAAAATTAATAAAAATAATTGAAAATATACAAATCTAAAGAGAAAGTTAAAATACACACACTTTGAACTTACTTTAAACACTCTTAAAATCATATGAAATACAAAATTCAAATTGAACAACAATTTTAAAAAAATTTGTAAATAACCGATAATATACCATATCAGCCCATACAGGCTACCCCCATCAGCTCTACAAATAAATGTATGTAGTGTACAGATCATATGCCATGTATCGACTGTCTTTTTTACCCCTACCAAGTACCAACAGGCTTTGTAAATATCAGTTGTATTGTTTTTTATAATCTTTCTATAGGGTCATCCAATTCTTATTCCATTAAATCCAAACAACACGAAGGATCCCTTGATGGAGTGGCGGATTTCTTTACAAAAAATGACGTTGATAGAGCTATTCAATGTATTCTTCATTTATCAAGAGGATAGTCTTTGTTAGATTTCTATTTTGTAGTACTCTCTTAGTTTTCATTGGTTTTGAGTGTTGTTATTGTTTGGCTATGTGCTCTATTTCTCTTAGACCTTTTTTTCCATATAGTTTTTCTTTTGTATCTTTTTTTCTATTAATGAATTTTTATTGCCGCTAAAAAAAAACATGAAGGATCCCACATATTCCATAAGTTTGTGAGAGCTAACCTTTGGAATGTCAAACACCAAGGACAAAATTGCAAAAGAAGAGATTAGAAGTTGAGAAATGAGGTGAATGACAAAATTGAATTGCTCCCATTGTAAATATTATTCGCATGAGTGTAGTTTAACTGATTGCCTCTCGCTTGAGAAAGCAAGAGGTTTCTGGTTCGAACCTTTATGGTCTAATCTTTGTGTGCCCTAAGGCTAATGGGCTTACCCGTAGGAATTTTAAGTTGGATATCCTACGATTTCCCACACGTAAATTAAAAAGAAAATATTAACAACTGCATTACTTAATATAGATTGCGAATATCACATTCAAAATTTTCAAAACCTTTTTAATTGAATAACTTAACAAACACCATTGCATTTTCATTCTACACTGCAGGCCATGCTAAGAAATATTCTATTGAGTGAAGTGTGATGGTGGTACAATGATGGAAGAATTGATTTTGGACAGATACAGAAGTGTAGCACTGGCTTTCAGAGCATCCACAACTCTTCTTTCATGAACATTACAAGGCCTTTGCCCGCCTCACTCGTTGACTTGCACCCATTGAATGGATCATGCTCATATACCTGCTTGTATTCCAACTTGGATTCACCCAAGTCTCCAACCCGACCCGAGTTTTCAAAGACAGCACCGACTCAGAACTCTGTTGTAGCCATGTTGCCGACTTGCAGTTTCCCAGTTGGACTTCTAACAGTCAGCCGACTGTGGGAAGTTATAAAAGGAACTAGCTTCTTACTTAGATTGAGGACACCAAGAAAAAGAAATTAAAGAAACTCTCTCTCTCTCTCTCTCTCTTCTCTCTCTCAAGGCTCCTTTTTCTACTCTTCTTCTCTCTCTGTCTCTCTTTCTATTTTCTCTTTCTTGTTCGGTTCAAATAGTCAATCCCTTCTTGCTGGCCGGAGTTTAGAACAGAAGTATCATCGCTGGTCAGGCACACTCCTCGCCTGAAACGTTGCCTGCCCTGTGCTGCCTTGTTGCGGCCAAGCTTTCGACCAGTTGCTGCCTCTGTTCGCTGCTTTCATCCTCAACAGAACTCTTCCTCTCTCACTCTTTCTCTCTCTCTCAATCTCAAAAACCAGAAACCCCATAAAACCCCATATACAGCAGAATTCAGAAACTCCATAAAACCCCATATACAGCAGAATTCAGAAACTCCTCCTCTGTCTTTCTCTATGGATTCCATCATCAAACAAGAAATCTTGGAAACCGTCGTACCGGTCTCTCCCATTGATGTTGGCAGTATCAATGGCAGGGAAAGAGATTTCGGTTGCATTGGTCCTTCCCTTGGCAAGAGACCTGGGCCTTTCCATCATGATTATGATGATCAGAAAGGTTTCTTGACTAAGAAGCAATGGTTGGACGATTCGGAACTGATTTTCTCTGATCCGTTAACTTTGCTAATGCCGGAGCCTGTTTCACATATGATGCCAAAGGTGGAGTTATCAGTGGACGGACATCTGGGTCCGTTTCCACCGTGCGAGACATTGCCGCTACTCATGCCGTCGGAGCCTATTTCGCAGATTATGCCAGGAGAATTGCGGTCACCGACTGGAGTTCAGAGCTACAGGCAGTTCTGGAAGGCAGGGGAATATGAGGAGGATCAAGTTGAAGAGTCGAAGCCTTTGAATTGCGGTGGTATGGATCATGTGAGGATCCACCCCAAGTTTCTGCATTCAAATGCAACCAGCCACAAGTGGGCTCTCGGAGCCTTCGCCGAGCTTCTCGACAATTCTTTAGATGAATTATGCCATGGAGCTACATATGTGAATGTAGATGTGCTGGAAGACAACAAGAATGGGAGCAGAATGCTGTTGATTGAAGATGATGGCGGTGGAATGGATCCAATTCAATTGAGACAATGCATGTCTCTTGGGTATTCGATGAAAAGCAAAATGGCAAACACCATTGGACAGTATGGGAATGGATTTAAAACCAGTACAATGAGACTCGGAGCCGACGTCATCGTCTTCACTCGCCGTCGAGGAAAGGATGGAAGAAGTTGGACTCAGAGTATTGGCATGTTGTCCTATACGTTCTTGAGGAGAACTGGAAAGGAAGATATTGTAGTTCCCATGCTTCATTATAAGAAGAAACAGGGGACAGCTTGGCACAAGTTGACGCCATCGTCTTCTCCAATTAACTGGAACCGAAACTTAGATACAATTGTGCAGTGGTCTCCTTATTCTTGTGAAGAACATCTTCTTGAACAGTTCGATTCGATTAAAGATCAGGGTACACGCATAATCATTTACAATCTCTGGGAGGATGACCAAGGAGAGTTGGAGCTTGATTTTGGCGCCGATTTCCACGACATTCAAATCAGAGGAGTCAACCGAGATGAGGCAAAGATAAAAATGGCCGAGAAGTACCCCAACTCCACACACTTCCTCACATACAGACATTCACTGAGGAGATATGCATCCATTCTTTATCTCAGGCTTCCGCCCGGATTCAGAATGATTCTGCGTGGCAAAGACATCGAGCACCACAACATTGTGAATGACATGATGCTGAAACAAGAGATCACATACAGGCCCCTATCATTTGCCAATGGCAGTACAAAAGATCCGAACATGGTAGCAGTGGTGACAATTGGATTTGCAATCGACGCAAAATATCATATCGACATTCAAGGATTCAATGTTTACCACAAGAATCGGCTGATCAAGCCATTCTGGAGGGTGTGGAATGCAGCGGGATCTGGTGGACGCGGAGTCGTTGCAGTCTTGGAGGCCAATTTTGTTGAACCGGCTCATGATAAACAGGGCTTCGAACGCACCATCGTGCTTTCTAGACTAGAGACCAAATTGGTTCAGATGCAGAAAGCATACTGGAGCAACAACTCCCATGAGATTGGCTATTTTTCTCAGCAGCATACGAAGAAGAGGCACGAACATTCATTGATCAAACCCGGCTCATCAGCTAATGGCGCATCCAGTAGTGGACACAAGGAACATGACCTCAGGGAATCGAGGGCGAAGCGGTTGGAAGAAGAAAATCAAGAATTGAGAGACAGATTAAATAAATCAAAGGAATCGATGCTGATTCACTTGCAACTCGAAAGAGACAAGAGTAAATTGCTAGAGGTGAAGCTTCAAGAAGCGGTTTGGAGGCTGGAAGAAGCTGACAGAGAACGGGAAGCTCTGATGGACCTTTTCTCGGAGGAGAGAAGTCGAAGAGATAGGGAGGAAGAGTCTCTGGTGAAGAATTTAATGGAGTCTGACAGAAGTATAATGGAGTTGATAGAATGGAGGACGATGAAGCTGGAGCCGCTGGAATTCGAGGAAACGTCTGCTCCAAGAAAATCACAACATTGACTAAGTTTTCACTGACTAGAGTAGAGATTAGATATTTAGTCCATGATATAGATGATGTATATGCTCCTGTTATAACTAATGGTGATTTTCATTTTGTATTTCCCCTGAAAATCCATCTCTCTAGAAACTAGTTATTTATTTCTATATTTTTCTTTCTTTTTCATTATTTGATTGTCTCTCTGTATTTATTACAGTGTAATGAATAGTTCAATTTGAAATTCAATTCAATCAGATAAAGTTTTACTATCTAAGTTTTGGTTTTTTTTTTCCTTTCTAAGCAAAAAGCCTAAGTATGGCTTTAGGCAGCACTGACTTCTATATTTAGATTGTTGAGACTCTCACCTCATCCCCTTCCTCTGTTTTCTTCTTTGAAACAGAGGATTCTTAAAAAAAAAAGAGCTAGAGAGGAAGAGGAAATCTTTGTTTGGGGGATATCCCTGCCTTTTTGGAAAAAAGGGTTTTTCTTATTTTTTTGATTTGGTGCTGAGTTGGGGGAGAAATCGGCCCGTCGGCAGGCTGATATGGTTATAGTGGAAAAAAAAAACTATTGGAGAGAGTTGCTTACATCAACACTATAGCCTATCCTCTCACCTCCATCCCACTGGTTTTGTGATGCTTAGGTTGTGTCACTGTTTGGGATTTCTTACTACAGTAAGATGCAATTGTTGGGCGGTGGCTCAATCCCACGGCAATTGGGTTTCCTAAGGGAAGTTATTTCTAATTAGAACTTCCATTCAAGTTGGGACACGGTAGTTGGCAAGAATAGCAATTGCCGTATGTGTGTAACAAGGCAATTGCCTAAGGAGGACCGACCGTATGGCCTAGCTTATATAAAGATAGGCTGGCCAAAGGGGAGAGCATCATGTAATACAGAGAAGCAATACACCGAGAAGAGACGTGAGTAAGAGGTGTTACTGTGTAATGCTGGCAGCACATATAGCAGAAAGAAGAGAACCATTCAGAGAGCTAAGCATGAGGTGTACACACAACTGTGCGTGCGTGGAAGCAAGGAGTGGTATTTCTCTGATCTGCGTGGGGTTGAGCAGCCAGTTCTTGGGTTCTTAGCACAGCTGTTTAAAGACACATTGGAGGTGCTGATTGGGGATTTTGTTCAGCAGAAAATTAAATCCCAGCAGCAAACAAAGAGAAAGTGAGAAGGTTTGTTAGGTGGTGACTCGTGGAACAGATCTATGCTAGATTTATTCTTCTCAGGGCTTCTTAGATTGTAGAAGCAAAGGGTGCAAGGTTTCTCATTCAATCTCTCTTTGTATGTGTATTTTCTTATTCTCTCTTAATAAAATATTTGCACGCTCCGTGGACGTAGGCAAGGTGGGGTCGAACCACGTAAGTTCTCTTGTGTTGGATTGTGCTTATTTTTCCTGTTCGTTTTTCTTGTTTCCGCTGTAAACGCCAACAAGTGGTACAAGTAGCTTTGGTTGGAGACCAGGGACTCTTGGGTGAACGGATCATAGCACAGAGGGAGGCTTCAGGTTGTTAGAGTGATGGAAATCAAAACCGTCCGAATGATTAACCTCAATGGAGCAAATTACTTATTGTGGAAGGCAAAGATGGAAGATCTTCTGTATTATAGAGATCTCTACAAACCAATCGCAGAGATACAGTAGGTGCCAGCGGTGGTGTCTTTCGATGACAAGAGGAAGACAAAACTGAAGGTCGAGATGTCTGATGATGAATGGAATGATCTTAATCGGAAGTGCCTCGGTTTTATTCGACAGTGGATGGATGACAGTGTGTTTCATCTAGTGTCCACTGAGACAACGGCGCAATCTCTCTAGAAGAAATTGGAGGGATTATATGCGAGAAAGACTGCGGACAACAAGGTGTTCCTAATCAGAAAGTTGGTAAATCTGAAATACAATGAAAGTACTTTGATTGCGGAGCATCTGAATGAGATGTAAAGTATAGTCAATCAACTCTCATCCATGAATATAGTACTTGATGGTGAGTTGTAGGCTCTGCTACTTCTCAGTTCCCTACCTAACAATTGGGAGACCTTGGTGGTGTGCAATTTAGTGCCCCAAGGTATTGTCACTATTGAGTCTGTGACAAGTAGTTTGTTGAATGAGGAGACAAGAAGAAAGTCTTTGGTGGGTTCTTCTCAGACACAGTCTCATAGACAAACTCTCTTTACAGAGAACAGAGGGAGAAACAACAGCAGAAAAGCTCAAGACCATGACAATCTTAGAAGGTCAAGGACAAAATCCAGAGGGAGAGGTGGAGGAAAGCTTGGATGTTTCTACTGTGAGAAACAATGGCATAAGATGATGGATTGCAACCAAAATAAACGTAATCTGGAGGCAAGGATCGCAAAGCTCAGATCAATCAAATGCCTTACAAAGTGACGCGGACAATGATGTAGGTGTTGTCGTGTGCACAGTCACCACATGTATGGATAATCCAATTGATCAGTGGATTCTAGATTCTAGGTGTTCTTACCACATGTGTCCACGCAGAGAGTCGTTTGACACATAAAAACCCTGTGATGAGGGACCTGTCAGTGGGCAATGGTGCGAGTTGCAAAAGCATTGGCGTTGGACAGTCAAAATCAGGATGTTCGATGACATGGTGAGAACGTTGGAGAACGTGCGACATGTTCATGAGTTAAAGAATTTATTTAGGGACACTGGACACTAATGGGTTTACCTTCAAGGCGAAGGATGGCGCTCTTAGAGTGACTAAAGGAGTCATGATTGTCATGAAGGGAAAGAATGAAAACAATATGTACACACTGATCGGTAGTACAGTAATTGATGGGCAGAAGGACCCTACTAGTCGGGTCGCAGAAAGAAGGAATATAAGAAACAAAAAGTCAGGTGACAGGTATGACTTGAAAAACAAAGTTTCTTTTGCAGGTTGTGATGGTCCATCATAGTTCCATGGTGCTAGCGGAGATGGAAAGGCAAAGGGGACAAAAAAAATCACAGAGAGAAAAAGGCGGCGGGTCCGACATCGTTGATGGCAAGTCCAACAAAATCGGTGACGAGCGTCAAGTTCAAACGAGGCTTAGGCTTGGGCAATTCTTCTAATTAAAAAAGACAGGTGGATCATCCTTGAGCATGGGGGTGCGCGCATCTCACACAGAGATGCAAATGGGCTGCAGTTGCAGGTGGAGCTCAATCGGGAGCGGTCGGTGTGCACAGAGGTGCACAGTTGCAGGTGGAGTGGAGGACATTGTTGCAGTTATCTCGAAGGTTATTAGGTTTTTCACCAAGGTGGAATTTGTTTGGCGGTGGCTCAATCCCACGGCAACTGGGTTTCCCAAGGGAAGCTATTTCTAATTAGGACTCCCATTCAAGTTGGGACACGGCAGTTGGCAAACATAGCAATTGTTGTATGTGTGTAACAAAGCAATTGCCTGAGAAGGAGGACCGACATTATGGGCTAGCTTATATAAAGATGGGCTAGCCAAAGGGGAGAGCATCGTGTAATACACAGAAGCAATACAGCGAGAAGAGACGTGAGTAAGAGGTGTCACTGTGTAATGCTGGCAGCACATATAGCAGAAAGAAAAGAACCATTCAGAGAGCTAGGCGTGAGGTGTACACACAATTGTGTGTGCGTGGAAGCAAGGAGTGGTAATTCTCTGATCTGTGTTGGGCTGAGCAGCCAGTTCTTGGGTTCTTAGCATAGCTGTTTGAAGACACATTGGAGGTGTTGATTGGGGATTTTATTCAGCAGAGGTGAATTAAATCCCAGCAACAAACAGAGAGAAAGTGAGAAGGTTTGTTAGGTGGTGACTCGTGGAACAGATCTGTGCTAGATTTGTTCTTCTCAGGGCTTCTTACATTGTAGAAGCAAAGGGTGCAAGGTTTCTCATTCAATCTCTCTTTGTATGTGTATTTTCGTATTCTCTCTTAATAAAATATTCGCACGTTCCGTGGACATATGCAAGGTGGGGTCGAACCACGTAAATTCTCTTGTGTTGGATTATGCTTATTTTTCACGTTCGTTTTTCTTGTTTCCGCTGTAAACGCTAACAGCAATTAGATGGGATAAGGCTTTGGTGATGATTTTGAAAATGACAAGAAATTTGGAGGTCTAATAATGGAATAGTGGCTTTTTTTTTACTAAGGTGAGAATGGAACTGCCTGATTTCTTTGTGGGTTATTTCTAATTATTTTTTTCCTTTTAAAGTTGCATTTGGATGATAAGAAAGTTTTAAGGAGAAAATGTAGGTTCCGTAGAAAATTTTTAGAAGTCGGGAGAAATCGTTTTTCTAGTGAGATGATAGAAACCATATTTCATTCAAGTATGGGATGATGTGGCATGATGTCATCGTTATCATGTTTCTCATTGTGGGTTCTTTATGATTGTTTTCTTCTTTTTAAGAGTTGCATTTGGATGATGAGAAAGTTATAAGGAGAAAGTGTAGGTTTGTAGTGTTGGATTTATAGCTCAAAGTCTTTTTGAGCTTGGACTGTCTATTGGGCCCAGGCCAACTAAGTCCGGTCTGTGTTAAGGCACAGGTATATAAGGTTCTTTTCTCCTAGGATTTTCTTGAGCTGTGAATGGAGAGAAAGAGACATTGAGAGGAAGGGATGGGTAAGGTTAATTTATAATCCTTGTAACTTGTCCAGGAACTTTATCTTAGTGAAATCAATCTCGGTGTTCTTTTGTGTGGTGTGATTGATCTTTGTGTTTTACATTATATCTCTAACATTTAGAACATTTTTGGTAGAAAGTAGGATAAATGGTTTTTCTAGTGGAGATGGTAGAAACCATATTTCTCTTTAAGCATGGGAGGATGATGTGTCATGATGTCATCGTAATCCTGTTTCTCCACCAAGAAATTATAGAACGGGTCATTAGACAATCCCCTACTTTCTTCTGCTTTCTCCAAATCCAGACAAAACTCTCTTATGCACTGATCTTTGCATCGACTAAGGTGTTGAGGTCTCTTAGAGCACCCGATTGATCTTTGCATCTTGTATTCTATTTTTATTAATAATATATTCCCTCTTGTTTCTGTCTAAAAAGAAAACCCGTAATACATTCTACGGTGTACATTTGGGTAGTATTTCTGATGACAGTTAATTTGAATTTTTATTATGATGGATTAGTAATGAATTTTCCTTCTATGACATTGGGGGCAGTACAGAATCATGAATGGAATTCTCCTTGTTTTCTCCTCATGCCTTGTGATTTTCAGACATATTACAGGAGAATTCCTCAGCAGGAGAATCCCCTACTCAAGGGAATTCCAAACCCAGGGAAATCTCTTTGACAAATTGTCTCCTCATCCAAATGCAACTTTAGTAATTACATTCTTACAATCAAACCATGTGCACAATGCTTCACCGCATGAAAGTTTTTTTCACCGGATGAAAGTTCCAACTGTCACAATCTTTTCTTCACTAATAGCATATTAGTTAGTGCCACAGTTCACTTGATCTCAATGGATATCCCTGAAAAATGTTCGAGTGTTTTGATGCCCTCATTTTTATTCTTCAGTTCTTGTGAAAGTAAGTTTCTGTATAAAACTTGTAAATATCCTCAATGGGTTCTATTCATTTTGTTGATATCTGCAGATTGATGATGATGCATTGATAAGTTTCTGTATTAAACTTGTAAATATCCTCAATGGGTTCTATTCATTTTGTTGATATCTGCAGATTGATGATGATGTATTGATACACAACCAAGCAGACGAGGAAGAGTTGCAGCATTTTGAGGTAAGTCAGCCAATAGACAAGGCCCAGGAACCAGTAAAAGAACAAGAATCAGAGGAAAGCACTGACTGTCCTGTTTCAAACATCGGAACAGCACCCAAAGTCAGAGCGTGAACCAACTCCAGAGCAACCAGCGGTCGGAGCAAATACAGCCATGGCAACAGAACAACCGGTTTTGAGGTCTTGTTTAGGATCTGAGCTGAATGTTCCAAAGAACAAGAGAAGGCGAGTTGGGCGAAGAGGCAGTTTGGGCCGTTGGATTATTAAAAAAAGTTTATAGTCATAGATCCTCTGCTGGAAGACCCATAGTTTGGAAAACTCAAAACTCGGACTCAATTCAAACTCCTATCGAGTCAAGCCAACTTAGATGAAATTTTTCCAATTTAACTCAGAACAGTTCTTTAAAACTCAATTAAACTCGACTCCGAAATTCTATCACCTAAGTTTCTTGAGTTTTTAAACTATGATTCCACTAAATCAATCAATTTGTGGGTTTGGAAAACCCGCACGCGCATATGAATTTCTAATATCTTTCTTCTCTCTGTCTGGATGCCTAAGAGAGTGCAAGGTCTTATTTAGGGAATTTTGTGAGACATTGCTTCTTCCTGTATTTTGTATGACAATTTTTGTTTGTGTTAGTACGTGAATGGTGATTCTAACCTAAAGAAATGGTGGGTAGAAGTATGATGTATTTGGCAACCAATAGATTTTGATGACTTTTTCAATATTGGCCTTTTGATGAGCATATTAATTGATGTTAAAAAGTGATATTTGATAATTTTTTATCTACTTATACAGAGCTCTCCAAATCTTTTTTCCAAATATCTAAACTCTTTCAAATGCTTAGATTGAAATATCAAAATTTTTGGAGATTGAAAATTTTAATTTCTAGATATTTAGGAAGCAAACCCATTTGCTATCCAAGTTTAAAAGGTTTCTTAGTTTGTCTAAAGCCGAGTTTTAGTTTCTATTAAATCCTCTCTGTGACTGCTTTTAAATTCATTCAAGCTAACCGAGGTGTGCATTTGTTTCAATCCGACTTGTGACGAGTTTGAACGCGGCTTAAATAAATAGGGTTGAACAAGATTTTATTTAGTGTGCCAGGTTTCGACTTTTATTTAAAGACTGTCAAGCCTCTTATATATATAATATATATTTAAGGTCGTATTTTTTACTCTCTTTTTTCTTTTTTAGATTAAAATTTTAATCTATAGATTGAGAGTAGATTTAAAGACTTATCACATGTTAAAATTTCATTTCAAAAGTCAATTTCTAATCATTCGATTTTAATGTTCAAAATCATCAAGCGTAAAATCTTTTCAAGAATGTCTGTGAACTTTAACTATAAAGATAATGTAGTTAAAAGTTAAGTCTTGAACTGAAATTTTAACAGGTTCTACTTTTAAATGTACAATTATATTTTTAAGTTAAAAATTAATTTTTTAAATAATAAATATAGTTTTAGGTTCAAAATTAATGGGCTTTAAATGACGGGCACAAACTTTAACTTTAAAACTCCGGTTAGCTTCAGACATGCTCAAGATTTTGTAGATATAAATATATTTGAGTTTTTTTGACGAAGTCTGCCAAACTCCCAAGCAGAGGTATAAATCTCGGTCGATATTGTGCATATTGGCCAACATATCTCGGGTTTTTTACGGCCAAGATATCTCGGCCGATACGCACAGTATCAGCTGTACTAGCGAAATATCCGATATGGCCGAGATCTCACCTATATCGGCCGATACACATTTACACGGCCAATATTTGTTAAAAAAAAAATTATGAGAGAGATATCTCGGTCGAGATCCGAGATGTCAAGTATCTCGGTAAAAGCAGTTTTTGTACCCCTGCCCCCAAGCCAATGAACCCATTGAATATGCCTAACTTTAAGCCGTATCTATCAAATGGAAATTTTAAATCATTATTTAAGGTTGTATGTGATACAAATTGGATAACATGTTTGCTCCTAATCTACACTACCAAATGCCTTGACTAAAATATCTCGACTTAAGATTTCCGAATACACATACCATGCAAGGTTTACAAATAATGTTATAAAGTTTGTCAAAGTGGAGTTGAGTTTCTATTAAACTCTGAATTGTGACTCCAAATTCAGTCGAGTTAATGAAAAAGTATAAAGATATTGCTCTTCTAAATACTAAAATGGGATAATATTTTCTAATGAAATATATAGAAGATGACAAACATTAATTACAGTTAAATTTTATCATTATCCAATCATATTAGTTTTGTGATTTTAAACTATGAAAATTTGATTGCCATAACTCATTATGATCAGATTAAAGAGTTCCTTGAATTTTAGAATTGATGAAGTCTTCTATCCATCTCAATCATATATATAGGGTTTAATAGTTAATACATACCATCTATAGATGAGATAATATCAAAAAGAAACATTTAAAGCTTATCTTCAATCTCTATAAAAAATTTACAAATTACTCAGCAGATAACAGAACCCTCCTTTTTAATTCACAAAAAATCTTTTGAAAAAGAATTAACTTAAAATGTTGTTCTGATCTTCCTCACGCATTTTGAGGGAGAAAAGAACATATTGTTTCTTTATCCTATATAAAAGAATTTAATGAATCAAAAATCCCAACAAAAGCTAGAGCAGCACAAATGTCAATTGACCAACAAGAAATGTGTAAAAAAGAAATACTAGACCTAAAAGCTAAAAACCTAATTAGAAAAAGTAGTTCTCCTTGGAGCTATACTGCTTTCTATGTTAACAATGCTGCTGAATAAGAAAGAGGAGTCCCTCGACTTGTTATAAATTTCAAACCATTAAATAAAGTTTTACAATCAATAAGATTTCCAATTCCAAATATTCAAGATATTTTGCATAGAATATATAATGCTAGAATATTCTCTAAATTTGACTTAAAATCTGGATTTTGGCAAATTCAAATTAAAGAAGAAGATAAGTATAAAACTGGCTTTGTAGTGCCTTCTGGTTGCTATGAATGGAATGTAATGCTTTTTGGTTTAAAAAATGCCCCTTTTGAATTTCAAAAAATAATGACTAAAATCTTTAATCCTTTTAGTCAATTTATGTTAGTTTATATTGATGATATTTTAATATATTCTGAATCAATAACACAGCATTGGAAACACTTAGAAATATTTAAGAAAACTGTTATAAAAAATGGCATTGTCCTAAGTCAAAGAAAAATGAAATTATTTCAAACAGAAATCTCTTTCGTAGGATTTAAATTAAAAAACAATATTGTTGAACCTGTCAATAGAGTAATTGAATTCAGTAATAAATTTCCCGATGAAATAAAAGACATTAAACAACTTCAGAGATTTTTAGGATGTTTAAATTATATTTCAAACTTTTATAAAAATCTAGCTGATGATAGAAAAATTCTGCAACAAAGGTTAAAAAAGAATCCTTCTGCTTGGAATGAAACCCATACCAAAGCAGTTCAACGAATTAAACAAAAGGTTAAAAATCTTCCTTGCCTAAATTTAGCAAATCCTGAAGCTTTTAAAATCGTTCAAACAGGTGCCTCTGAAATCGGATACGGTGGAATTTTATTACAAAAAGAAGATAATCAAGAAAAAATTGTTAGATTCATTTCAGGAACATGGAACTCAACACAAGCTAATTATTCTACAATTAAAAAAGAACTTTTAGCAATAATTCTAAGCATTCAAAAATTTCAACTTGATCTTTTAAATAAAAAATTCTTGTTAAAAATAGACTGTAAATTTGCTAAAGAAATCTTAGAAAAAGATGTTAAAAACTTGACCAATAAACAGATATTAGCAAGATGGCAAGCTATCTTTAGTGTGTTCGATTTCGATATAGAATATGTTAATGGAATTAATAATTCTCTTGCTGAATTTTTATCAAGAGATTTCTTACAGAAAATATCAAAGAAGCCTACAATGAAGCTGACAAAATTGCAAGAATTTATCTCTACTTCGTAGGGATTGTTCTTTTTCTTCTCCTTGTCAATTTCCTTTTTAAACACCTGATAAAAATTATTCTGATCATATTTCTTGTCAAATCCTTCCTTTAAAATGCAACCTCATCAAAGGCCAATCAGGCCTTCCTCTCCTTTTCAAAAAGCTCAACAAATTCAACAAATTATGAATATTCCTTATTCTCCTAGACCATCCAGACCAAATTTGTATGAAAAACATGCTCTCTAGGGAAATCCTTCTTCTCCCCATGCTTATGCTTCATCATCTTCTCCAATTAGACCTTCTGGTCCAACATCTGAATTCCAAAATACCTTCAATCGTTATAATCAGTTCATTTATACCCTTCCTGATGTCTGTCATCCTGAATCTGCTACCCTCCAAGAAATTGTTCCATTCTGTTTTCCTTCGGGAAATTACTCTCGCACTTCTCATCCTTATCATTTTCATCTTGCTATTTTATTTGAAACTGGCAGCTGTGCCCTTGACCATTTTACAAAAGACCAATCTCGATTTGAAGGGTTTTCCCATCAAATTGTGAAATTGCTTATTCAAAATTAAAAATTTTAAAAATCATTTCTAAAGGTCAATGGGAAGCTCCTCTTTTCCAACAAAAGACTATTTCAAAACCTGGATTTCATGATTTAGTTTTTAATTATTGGGATTACATGACTGCTTGGGGAAAATGTTTTATTTTACCAAAATTCTATTTTTCTACATTCGTGGTTTATTCGAATAAAGGTTGAAAAAATTGATGAAATCCCGTTATGGTGGTTTTCAAAATTCTGGACTCCTTTTGGAGCGCAAAAACATGTTCTTCCTGCTACTGTTCATCATACATTTCAAAAATATGTTTCTCTTTAGAAAAATGAAAACAAAGGACTTTTTGATATTATTAATCTTGTTTTTGATGATTGGTCTATAATGATGTTTTTTGCTTATTTCAACATTCCCTGGATTTGCAAATGGAAATTTGAAAAGAAAATGGATATTGCTGCTCCCGTTTTATCAAGAAAAATTGAAGTTAGAAATTGGGAAAAATTTTGCTTTGATAAGATTATAACTTTCGGGTTGGATCTCAGTGAGTCAACAAATGCTCCAACAAATGCTGTCAGATCTAGCATTAGTTTTATGGAAGCACTAAATGCTTCTACAACAAATGCTCCAACAAATGTAACACCTGCTAGATTAGTTTCCCTTTTTTCAAAGAAAAATCTGAAGAATCTTTTGCAACAAAAGCTCAAGTTTATCTTGCTGAAACCAGTTTGCCGCTCTTCAACGCCTGCCCGAAGATGATATTGAAGATGAAGAAAAATCAACACCTGCCAAAGCAAATCCCTTTATCTCTGTCAAAGGAAAGAAAAAGAAGTAAAATACGTATAAATACCACATTTATACTGTATTCCTGACAAACAAACATCAAATGACTATCAGATGATGTCACCATTGGAAAAATGAACAATCACACTGTGCAAAGATGCCTCCACCGAATGTCGGCAACATCTCGTTCCTCCATCTGATACTGTTCTTCTGCTCTTCTGCCGCGTGTCATGCTCTCTTGGAAATGCTTCTAGATTTTACTATTAAAAAATGAAAAGATAGCTTTTGTTTTTCTTCTTTTTACCAAATTTTTACCAGATGTAACCACCTGTCTCTTCTTTTTACCAGATGTAACCACCTGTCTTCCTTTATTATCTTTTGATAATCATGTAGCACCTGTCCTCCTTCGGGATTCTTCTCATGCTCTATAAATGAGAATCGATCCTGCTTTCAAATGGTATCAGAGCCATAAGCCTCTTCTCCCTTGTAATTTTCTCATTCTCTCTTTCAACGACTGTTCTTAGCTTGTAATAGTTTTCTACTGCAATAACAACTGAGCATTCTGGCAAAATTCTCTGGTATATACTCTATCTTTCATTATTAATGTTTAAATTAGATTTATTTATTTTAGTAAATATAGTTATTTTCTTTTATCTTATTTGAATTAGAATTTTATCTTTTCTTTTTCCATTACTTCATTGTTTCTAAGTTGCATATTGAACAAGTGTTTTGCATATGAATATCTCGTCGTAACTGTGCCAACCATTACCCGTCTTTGCCCTATTGTGGCCGTGTTAGGCGTTTGTTTGGGCATTCTGTGACGTTGGAATCTTGGCCTTGGCCTTCGTGTTGGACTGTTGGACTTTGTCCTTCTGTTATTGACCGATATCTCTGCAAAACAATTATTCATCTTGCATCTTTAAAATAGTAAAATGTGAAAGAAAGCAAAAGAAAAAGTTTTAAAACAAATAAGAAAAAAGGAAAATAAATCTGATACTGCTTCTACTTCATATAGAACTGCTAATGATAGCTTACCTTCTAGAATATCTAGTTCTTTTAATCCTGCTTTTAATCCTAATGCTAGAAATTCTGTTTCTACTAGTTTAGTAACAATGGACTTAAAAAATTCTGAAGAAATAAATTTTAGAGAAATTGAACAATCTATTCAAAATTGGATCATTCCTAAAATTCTTGCTGAACAAATTTATATAGGATCTTTTGAAGATACTTTTGATTTTATGATTCAAACTGTAAAAAGAACTTACATATTGTCACATTTGGGATTTTATAAGTTAATTTTATTTCTTTTCCATTGGCAGAATTTACGCTATATTTTGTTTCTTCGAAGTATTTTAGTGGTAATATTCCTTCATTTATACAATTTATATCTGCTCTAGTATCAAATAATGCTATCAATTTTTTATTATAACCATCTTCTAACTTTAAATTAACTTTTACATGCCATTTTCTATAAGTTATTATAGTTAATTCATTTAATAAAGTATCTTCAATATTTCCAATATTTTTTGAAGTTTCTGTTCTATCTTGAAAAGGTATACTAGCATTTATTTCTAATATTTCTAATCTCATTTTATATATTTCTTGATTTCTTTTTAAATCTTTTATTTCATTATTTAAGGTTTTCACTTCTTTTTGTAGATCGCTTATTGTTATAGGATTAGATTCTTCTTCAAAATTATCTAACATTTTATATATATTTTCTATTCTTAGAGATCTTATTGGATTTTGTGGTTTATTTTCAATTTTCTGTTTTTCATTTTGTAATTCTATTATCCTAGAAATCATTTCTTTTTGTTTTTCTGGGTCCTTTATTTCCATTATAGTATCAAGTGTTAACTGATCTTTGTTACTTAAAACATTTACAGAAGGATCGCCAGAGTCTTCTAAATCATTTATTTCTTCATATCCATCTGAATTTTCATAATTTCTAATTAAACAAATATTACATTTACAGTTTGAATTTTCTTTACAATTTTTGGATTTGTTTATATCAAATTGTTCCATTAATCTATTTACATCATTCTGTTCATTGTCAGTTTCATAAGAAGAGTTAGAGTCTTCAGAATTACTTTCACTTTCAGAGGAGGTTAGTATTAATTCATTTAGATGTTCTAGAATAGTCTTGATTCCTTTTTTATAATTTCGATTCTTATTTTTATAACATGTGTTAGCAAAATGTCCAGTTTTCCCACATTTGTAACATTTATCTTCTTTAGTTGGTTTTCTTTTACTTGATTCAGGTTTGTCCTTTTTGTATTTCTTATTTTGAGGTCTTTTGTAATTTTTATTATCGGTTTTAGTATAAGGTTTTTTATTTTTTCTTTGAACAAAATTGTCACTTTTATTTTGTATGGTTTTCTTTTTCTTTTTTCTTTTATCTTCTTTAAAGGGTCAAATTGGTCGCAGAAATCACCCATTTCTTTTTTACTAAAATATTGTTCTGTTTTAATTTTCTTTTCTAGTTTTAAATTATTACATAATTCTAATCCTACCTGATTTACTAATTGATGTAGGTCTCCTAAAGTATATCTTTGATAATTTATTTCTCCTATAACATTTTTTATTAATTTTTCTTTAACCTTTTTTCCAAATAATGTTGGGAGTCCTGCTATATATTTTTCTTTCCAAAAGACATTAGAGGAGTCGGTCATTTTATAGATAGTGTTCATAAAATAATCATGATATTCAGAATATTGAGACATAGATCTACATTTTAAATTTAATAAATAGTTTCTTAAATTATGTTCAAATCTAGGATATCTTCCTACAAATTGTCGTCCTATATTGAAAAATAAACTTGTAACACTATCATTTATAGGTTGTCCATCTGCCATAAGGATTATTTCTCCATTATCATCTTTTCTTACATTTTCTTTTATTAATTTAATTTGTTCGTCACTCAAATAATTTGTCCACCAATCACTAAGTTGTCCTGTAAATCCTGCAAGTATTAATTCAGTTATGTTTTCTTCAGTGTTTCCCGCAGTTGTTAAGGCATTAGCGTACATTTGCATTTTTTGAAGTAGTTGCATTTTTTGTCCTGTTGAGAGGCCATCTAAATTCCATTCATATATGCTACTAGAATCAAATGAAGAGGATGGATTCATAGTTTGGGGTTCTTCTAACTTTTTAAAATTTGGTCTTCTATTAGGTATTTTATTAAATCATAATTTATTTAGATTTAAGTCTTCTTTCTCTTCATTATTTTCATAATCTTCTAATGTTACCATTGAAACAGAAGGTTTAGAATTTAAAGTATGTAGTTTATTTTTTAAATGCATTATTAGTTCATTTTTTGAAGAATTCTCTGTTAATGAAGGCATAATTTTTAAAGGTTCTTTTTTCAGTATTTTTCTGAATTTATTCTTGCTGGATTAATAAAAGCTTTTTCTATTTCTATTTCATGTTTTTCTTTAATTTTACTATCTATTTTTTCTTCTATCCTTGTAGTTTGTTCAGCAATTGTTTGTAAATATTTATTTGAAAAATTATTTTGATTCATGATATGGGCAAAGAATTCAGGGTCTATTTGAGTATTTTTATTAATTTTCGAGACATCTTTATAGGGGGATTGTAACACCCTAGAATTTCAAAGTTATCATTTTATATGAATTTATTCATATTTACGGAATTGCCATTGTGATATATTTGAGTTGAATTTAGATGGGTCAATGGTTCAATCAGGACCCAATGGTTAGTAGTTTTGATTACAAAACAAATAAATGGATAAGATGAACTTAAACGGGTCAAGAATCATAATTGGGTCAAATTTCGTTAAATGGGTCAAAATGGTCAAAAGGGACCCATCGGGTCAAAATGGATGATTTGACCGTTTTATGAACTTAAATTAAATGGGGTTAAACCTATTTGATTAGAAATCAAGTGGAGGAAAAAATGGGTAGGCTTGATCCATATGTAAAAAACCAATTGCAAATGACCAAAATACCATAGTTGGGTCATGGAGTCAAAAACGGGTCAAGGAGCTAAAAGTGGACCCAACGGGTTGAGTTGACTATGGTTGACCGTGTGGACCCTCAAGGGAGCTAAAACACGAGTCAAATCAGTTGAGTGGGACTGAAGTGAGTTGGAATTAAATCAAGTAGTGAGTCAACACATGTGCATTAAATGAAATGCATCAAGTATGTGAGTTGGGTGAGTCAAAAGGGAAGTTGAAGGGGCTGTAAACTCACTGAGCTAAGTAGGAATTTGAAGAGGTTGGCTGGTCTCAAACCAACCAAAACAAGTCCCACACGTTGGGGACTTGTTTTGGTGAGTTCCATGGTGAATATTAAATGTATATGATGGGTTTTGAGGGAGTTACATGAGAATATGAATGGCTGCATGGGTAGAATGCCAAGGGGTGCTTTGCTTTGCTGCAAGTTACTCCTTGATTTGTGCAAGGCTTGATGAGGAGTAAATGGTGATGGGGTGGCTGAAAATACAAAAGCAAACAACACCCATTTTGGGCGTGTTTTATCATTGTGGAAGCCTTACAATCCCATCTTTCTCCCTCTCTCCAATTGGTGTTCTCGGCTAGAACAGCAGAGGCTTTTGGTACCAAATATTCAAGCTTAAACCAGCAAGGAATTAAGGAAGAAAGGAAGAAATAAAAGATAGGAAGCAAGGATTAAAAGTCAAGAAGAAAGGCTTGGAAAATTGGTAAGTATTTCATTGAGTTTTGTTGAAAAACATGGAACAAATAGGGTGTGGATTGGGCCATGATCATGGCCGAATACACCAATGATTAACCTTGATTAATGGAGGTTTAGAAATGATTAAGATGATCATTGGGTTCGGCCACCATGAAGGGCCGAACCCCATGTAAAGAGATGGCTTGGTTTTCATGTTTTGAAACATGAAAACCATGGATTTTGTGGACTGTTTTGGGTTTTGATTTAAGATTTAAATACATGTTTTAGAATGGTTAAAAACATGGATCTGAATGACATAGGGACTGAAGTTTGTATGGTCTAAAATCAGTGGATTAAAAGATGGAAATGGACCATTGGGTTCGGCCACTTAGCATGGCCGAACCCCATGGAAACAAATGGTTGTTTTTGATAGTTTTTGGAAATTAAAACCATATGATTTGGGACTGATATTAGATGTTATTGTTGGATTTGGAATGCATGTTTTAAGGAGGTTAAAACATGGATTTGGGTGTTGGTTTCAGACCCAAGATAAAGGGTTAAATGTTCAAAATCAATTTCATGGTGTTCGGCCAATGAGCATGGCCGAACCCTATGAAATTGGGCTAATTTTTGGATGTTTGTTTGAAAGGTAAAACCTGATTTTAATAAACTGTTATTACATGATTATTTGAGGTTTAAAAACAGTAAACATAACCATTGGGTTCGGCCACCATAGAGGGCCGAACCCCATGTAAAAGGATGTTGGTTTTCATGTTATGAAACATGGAAACCATGGACCTTATGGACTGTTTTGAATAAATTTAATTAGATGGTTTCTAAGAGATTTAAAGGCAGCAATATAATACTGATATTGCATGTTTAAATAACGCCTAAAGCATGGTTAAAAGACCAAGACATGGACATTGGGTTCGGCCGCCTTGAATGGCCGAACCCCATGAAAGTAAGTGATGTGTTTGGTGAAGTTAAATTACTATTTTGGTGGCTGGTTATGTGGTTGAACCATGTAATTCATGGTTGTGATAACATGATTAAATTATGTATAATCATGAGAAGTTGAGGGATCAACCAGATCAAGTGAACCCCATGGGTTGCTTTAAGGCTTTTATCTGATTTAATGGGGTAGTGTTGGTGAATGAAAATGAGGATTGGAACCAAGTGATTTGAATGGTTGTGAAGGGATTAAGAAGTACAAATTGGATTGGTAGGGTTCGGCCAAGTAGTATGGCCGAACCCCACTAAGGTAGTTTATTTTGATGAACTTTGATTATGAGCAAGATTAGACATTGGTTAGATCAATGGCAAATTTGTGAATACAAGCCAAATAAGGAGATTGATCAAAGGACTTATAAGATGTTTTAGGTCTCATATATGAATGAACATGTAAATAAGAGTATGATTTACTTATTGTTGCATAATAAGGTACCGAAAGTTGAACGACGAACGAGTCGTGACCGGATAAAGCCTAAGAAAGAACGGACGCTGAAGTGATTCTTCTGTAGGTTTCCTACCTACTTGTAACCACAGTTTTACCCTAGTTTTTCTTATGATACTCTTGTTGATTTTATGTGGTTTCAAATGATATATTATGCATTAAATGGCATACAGGCATTGGCATCTCATGCATGGTCATGGGATGATGAATGAGGTTCTACAGTGTTACAATTATGGGTTACGTCCTCCTTAGGCGATGAAAGTCCCGCCAGGAAGAGTAACATGATGATCATAGTCACAATGGTCTCCTTAGGTGAAGAGAGTCCCGCCAGGAGGACTAATACGTGATATGAATCAGTCAGTGATGAAGAGATGGAAGTGGTATTGTGATTTACCTTGTCGGTGCATGGCACGACAAGTGATGGCTATGGATGTACATGATGGGGGAGGCTCATTGTTTTACCTGTTTTTATTGATCATGTACTATGATTTATATATGCGTGTTTTATGTGCTAATCATGTGGTAGCCCTGATTCGAGAACCTACTGGGCGCGTTGATCTAACACCCTAATTCTATCCTCAGAGGAGATTGCAGGTACAAGTAAAGGGAAAAAGAAGGTCGATGACCGGGAGGGGAACCAAGCCTAAACGCTTGATTGATGAATTGAATTACCTTATGTTACTGTCATTTGAATACTTTTGTTGGACATGTAATAATTCATTACTTGCTATGGTTTGATTAGGTTAATAACCTTTGGATTGTTGATTAATCTTAATTAATGGTTGAGACTGTTACTTGCTATCTAGTCTATTATTCCGCATGTTAATCTAGGTTATTCCGCATGATGAAGTTAGTTCCATGTGTGATTTATAATCATGGTCTAGTCCATGTACACATGGGTGGCCAGTTAAGGTTCAAACTTGGGTAGTCTGAACTTAACTCGCGTCGTGACGCCGCCCGTTTTCTTTCGATGTTTTATTATTACTTAAAAAAAAAAAAAATAGACTCTGAAATTCTCGGAAAGGGCGGGGCGTTACAGGGATGCTGTTACAGTTTGTGATATCCTAAAATTTTCTTGTAGGGGATGAATGCTGTTTTTTATTTCTCCTTTTGTAGTTGTCCAAGTATTCATTTTTTCCTTTTAAGACTTTTAGGTATTTTTGTCCTTGTTGATTGTCTTTATTTAATTTAAAGTCATACCATTCGAAGAAAGTCATGTGTTTTTTAAGTAATCTTATATCTCTTATAAAGGCTTCTTGAAATTTTTTAATTTTCTGTATATCGAATTTTTCTAATAAATCATCTATTCTTGTGTCTAGCATCATTTCGGCCTTTAAAACATTTTCATCTATTTTAAAATCATCTTCTATTTTCTCGGCTTTTATTACTCCTATCATATCGTTTATATCTAAATTAACAGATTCAGTTTTATGTGATTCAGCTCTTCTATAAACAGGTTGTACTATACCAGCTTGGTCATATTCTTGAAATTGGGGAGGAGGATAATTTGGGAAAGTAGTATAGTGAGGAGGGATAGGTTTGTTTAATAAAGGAGTTTCTTCATTTTCTTCTTCGAAAATTATCCTAACAGTACCATCATCTTGTTGTATTATGCTGCTAGCTTTTGATTCAATTTTGGGAGTTGGTAAACATAATTCTTCTAATTTCCAATCTTTAATTATTGTTATTTTATCAGGTGTTGGCCTATGAGGAATTATAGCTTTATTTCTAAAATCAGTTTGAAAAAGAGTACATTCATTTTTTATTAAATTTCCATATGCTATATTTGAATTAAAAGTATTCATAGCTTTATAATATATCCTATACAGTATTCCTGTATTTTCACTTCCTGGGTCCATATCAAAACCTTGTGTTTTTACTCCTAATTGAATAACTTTATGTATATTTTTACTTGTTAAAGGAATAGTTATGTCGGCTATACAATTATAGAATATTGGTCCATCTGCAAAATTTGAGGAAACTAGTACATAAAGAGCTTGATCAAATTTATTATGTCTGGCGTCCCTAAGAAAAGATAAACAGGGTATGTTTAGTCCTTTTCTTGTTAAAGGTTTAATTGCTATTTGAACTAATCCAATATGAAGGTAATTATATCTCATTTTTAGTCGGTCAATTTTTTCTTTATCATCTAGAAGAAAAAGATAGGCTTCATCTTGAGAGGAATAAGTTCTTTCTACAGTTTGAATCATAAAATCAAAAGTATCTTCAAAAGATCCTATATAAATTTGTTCAGCAGGAATTTTAGGAATGGTCCAATTTTGAATAGATTGTTCAATTTCTCTAAAATTTATTTCTTCAGAATTTTTTAAGTCCATTGTTACTAAACTAGTAGAAACAGAATTTCTAGTATTAGGATTAAAAGCAAGATTAAAAGAACTAAATATTCTAGAAGGTAAGCTATCATTAGCAGTTCTATATGAAGTAGAAGTAGTATCAGATTTATTTTCCTTTTTTCTTATTTGTTTTAAAACTTTTTCTTTTGCTTTCTTCCACATTTTACTATTTTAAAGATGCAAGATGAATAGTTATTTTGCAGAGATATCGGTCAATAACAGAAGGACAAAGTCCAACAGTCCAACACCAAGGCCAAGGCCAAGATTCCAACGTCACAGAATGCCCAAACAAACGCCTAACACGGCCACAATAGGGCAAAGACGGGTAATGGTTGGCACAGTTACGACGAGATATTCATATGCAAAACACTTATTCAATATGCAGCTTAGAAACAGTGAAGTAATGGAAAAAGAAAAGATAAAATTCTAATTCAAATAAGATAAAAGAAAATAACTATATTTACTAAAATAAATAAATCTAATTGAAACATTAATAATGAAAGATAGAGTATATACCAGAGAATTTTGCCAGAATGCTCAGTTGTTATTGCAGTAGAAAACTATTACAAGTTAAGAACAGTCGTTGAAAGAGAGAATGAGAAAATTACAAGGGAGAAGAGGCTTATGGCTCTAATACCATTTGAAAGCAGGATCGATTCTCATTTATAGAGCATGAGAAGAATCTCGAAGGAGGACAGGTGTTACATGATTATCAAAAGATAATAAAGGATAAATCTGGTTTAAATACTTGCTTGGCAAAAATTAGTTATCCGATTCAAAGCGGCTAATTTTTGTAAGCCACATACATAGAAAATAAGAGAAAAATTATTTTGTGATTTAAATAAATAAATAAATATATATATATATATATTAGAAAAAAAATCCAAAAAGAGGTATTTTAGAATACCTTGTTCGCGAGTGTTTCAAGATACCTTGTCTTTCTCTCTCTAAGAACGTATGTGGTTTGTGTACCACCCGTTCGAACTCGGGACACGGCAGCCAGATGTGAAGCTCAAAACCACCGGTCAAGTTAGAAACTGGTGGTGCTGGAGCTCACTATAAAATATATTTAAAGTCTGTTTACATACTCTAAAGGTGACTTTTTCAACTTAATTTATAAAATTAAATAAGACTCCTGATTCACTTGACTAAGAATTATAGTTCATTCAAGTTTTTTAGTTAATATATTGTATATTATTTTAAAAGTGCGTTCACATGTTCCAAAGTTCGAAAATTGGAACTCGACCTCAACTTGAAATCTTATTAAATATTTAGGATGATTTTTTCAACTTGGATAATGAAACTTAACAAATTATTTGACTCACTCAACTACGGCCGGCCCTGAGATTCCTAGGCGAACTTTTAAGATGGACCTTTTATATACTCACAGAAAATAAAATCATATATTTATTTTTACAAAGTGTGAAACATCTAAATAAAATATCATAATCAAATTTATAATAAAGTATTATTTAAAATTTATGCTTCTCTGATTTTGAGATGCACAATTACTAATTAAATTACTATATTCAAGTTTTTTTAACATTTATTTTCAATAAATAAGATATCTAATCCATTCAATCTTTCTTTTGACATTATAGGCCGAAGATAAGATTTTATTAGTTTTAACTTTGAAAAACGTGTTTTTGCAGAGGTAACTGTAACTCGTATACTCAACATTATTTTATAAGCAATTTATGCATGTGAAAAACAACAATTCATTCTTTATAGATAATTTAACAATTCAATTGTTTCTTTTACTTCTTTTGGTACTGCATGTTTTATCATATTCGAGTGTGACACTAAAACAAATTCTCATTTGAAACAAAGATATTATTATTATTTTAATTTTTCAATTTTTCTGGATTTTTAAAAAAATTAAAAATTAAAATTATCTTAATTATAATGATTTGTACTTGTATATTACATTTAATAAAATCTACATTGATCAAATGAATAAATCTATGTTTTTTCATCTCTTCAAATTTTAAACGCTTTAAGTTATTTTTAATTCAAAATTATCAACTCAATATAGATTTCTCTTTCGCTCTATTTAGATGATACATATATTTTAAAAGATTCTTTATTAATTAAAATTATTTTTATTATTAAACTCAATAAAATGAGGATTATAATAATTATTATTATGATTGTTACTATCATTATTTTAATTTTTTAAGAAACCCACATTTTAATTTGAGTAGAAAAATTATCAATATATAAATTTCCAATTTTGAGTGTTCTAAAATTGAAATAGTTAAAAATAATCAAATGATTTCAAGTGATATTAATTCAAATTATTGTTATTTTCATTATTATTATTATTAAATAACTCGATAAAAGTAATAATAATATCCTAACCAAACTAGACAATAATGAATTTGTGATTTCATATGCATTATTAATTATTTTACATATAATAGAGGAGCTTATGAACTTGGGGGCCCTAGGCGATCGCCTACTTCACATATAGTCAGGGCCGGCCCTGCACTCAACTCAAAATTATTATATACAGTTGTCAAATTGCTTTCAAAATTCAAATAGCTCAAAATTTGGATTCCACTTGAAATAACTCAATAAAATTATTGAAAATCTCATTGATATAAAACTTAGAAAAGTTTGTGCAAATAGAACCAGGTTTAAAATGAGAGTTTGTTCACTATAAACTTGTTAATTGTAAATTGAATCATTTTTACATAGCTTATTTTAGATAATGATAATGAATTTAAATTTATTAAAAAGTTAATTTAGGGTAAATCTGGTTTAAATACGGTCTTGGCAAAAATTAGTTATTTGATTCAAAGGCTGCGTTTGGATGGGGGGTAATTTTTATAGGGGTTACCCCTAAGTAGGGGTCACCCTTGAGTAGGGGTGACCCTTGAATTAGAATTACCCTTATCTTGTTTGGTAATTGTTGTGGTAAAGTAAACCTTACCCTAAGGGTAAAAAATCTTGTTTGGTAACTAAAAGCAAGGGTAACCTGATATATTAATTTTTTTTTATAAAATATAATTATAAATAATATTTATGAAGTAAATTCTAATAATATAACTTATAATAATATTATCTAATTTCTATAAATTATTTTTCATAATTATAATTTAAAATGAACACATGCATTCTAATATTAAAAATATAAATAAAGATTTTTTTTTTATATTACTATTTTAAATCCCAATAAATAAATAAAAAATATCAACATATCTCTTCATAAATATTATAATTATTATTTTTTATATTATATGAATTTAATAAAAATATTAATTCTCATAAAATTATTAATATGTCAGTTTACCCCTACGTACAATTACCCCTGCTCAAGGGTAACCCCTGTAAAAATTTACCCCTCACCCAAATACATCACATTGAAAATGTTACAGAAATTTGATTTTTATATTATATAGATTTAATAAAATTATTAATTCTCATAAAATTGTTAATATGTCAGTTTACCCCTACGTACAATTACCCCTGCTCAAGGGTAACCCCTGTAAAAATTTACCCCTCACCCAAATGCATCACGTTGAAAATGTTGCAGAAATTTTATTTTTATATCATATAGATTTAATAAAATTATTAATTCTCATAAAATTATTAATATGTCAGTTTACCCCTACGTACAATTACCCCTGCTCAAGGGTAACCCCTGTAAAAATTTACCCCTCACCCAAATACATCACATTGAAAATGTTACAGAAATTTTATTTTTATATTATATAGATTTAATAAAATTATTAATTCTCATAAAATTGTGAATATGTCAGTTTACCCCTACGTACAATTATCCCTGCTCAAGGGTAACCCCTGTAAAAATTTACCCCTCAGCCAAATGCATCATGTTAAAAATGTTGCAGAAATTTTATTTTTATATTATATATATTTAATAAAATTATTAATTCTCATAAAATTATTAATATGTCAGTTTACCCCTACGTACAATTACCCCTGCTCAAGAGTAACCCCTGTAAAAATTTACCCCTCACCTAAATGCATTACGTTGAAAATGTTGACACATTTTTAAAATAATCTTCTAATAGAATAAATTGTTAATTACCCTGAAAAATATTATCATAAATCTCAAAATTTTCAGAGTTTTGAGACCCTATCGAAATTTCGACAGAATCACCCCTTAAAAATAGAACATGTTGACAAATACGTTTTAGAAAATTATATAATATATAATTGAAAAATAGATGAAGGCACGGGATAAATAGGGAAAAAGTTTCCTTAAAAAATAAAAAATAAATAAAAAACCACTATTATTATTTTAAATTTCAAAAAATAATACAAAATTCATTATATCTCTTCATAAAAAAAATATAATTTGTTGTTTGGTGATATGAGATTTATCAAATGGAAATAATGGAGTGCTTTTAAAAAAAATAAAAGTCAAGTACTTACCAAAATAAATAAATAAATAAAATATATAAAAAAAAAAATCATAAGCAAAAGGTTGGGGGGGGTAATGAGGGGTATTCATTTTTGAATACCCCTTGCCCCGTGGGGGTATTGGAAAGGGAGGGGGGAGGGGTAAAAATTTGAATTTTTACCCCTCCCCCCTTGTTACCAAACGGGGGTAAGTAGGGGTAACTGAGGGTTACCCCCCTTACCCCCCATCCAAACGCAGCCAAAGCGTCTAATTTTTCTAAGCCACATCCATAGAAAATATGAGAAAAAGATCTATATTTTGTGATTTATTAAAAAAATAAAAGACTATTATATAATAGGGGTTTATTGTAATAGTTAAAATACAGGTACACTTGTTTCGTAAAAATAGAAAAATACAGGTATCTTAAAATACCTGTATTTTAAAATAAAAATTATAAATTATAAAAATACAGGTATCTTATAATAGGTTTTTTTTTAATAATTTGTGATTATAAAAAAATAAAAATTAAAAATTAAAAGACTATTACATAATAGGATTTATTTTAATAGTTAAGAATGGGTATGCTGTAAATTTTTTTAGAAAATAAATCCAGGTCCACTTGTTTCGTAAAATTTCGTAAAAATACAGGTATTGTAATTAGAAAAACTGGTGTTGGAATATGCTAGAGAATTTCTTTAAACGCTTCCCTAAGTTGACATTTTCAACTTAATTTATAAAATTAAATAAAACGAGTTAACTCACTCCACTAAAAATCCTATTAGTTTACATTACAATTTGCTCAAGTTTTTCGAGTTAATAAACTGTAAATTATTGTAAAAATGCCATCACGATTCAAAGTTCGAAAATTGGAATTGAGGCTCAACTTGAAATCTTATTAAATATTTAGGATCGAGTTTTTCAACTTGGATAATAAAAACTTAATAAAATAGTTGACTCATTCAACTCAAAATCTTAACCATTTGAGTTACAACTTGTCTAATTGTTTTTTTGAGTTTACATATTAGGTTGTCAAATTGCCTTCAAAATTCAAATAGTCTAAAGTTCAAGAACTCAAAATTTAGATTCCAGTTGGAATCCTATTCAAGTCAAATAATCACGATGGGTTTTCTAACTTATTTAATAAAAACACAATAAAGTTTTTAAAATCCCATTCATTTGAATTACAACTTGCCCAAATTATGTTAAGCTTTTAAACCATGATTTAATATGATGAAGACTTCTATTTTATCAGACGGTCATGCCAAGTTCTGATCCGATCAAGCTCAATCTTTGGACTTCAATGGCAAGATGGAAAAGGCAAGAGTTGTAATTGCACTCTTTTCCTATTTTCTATTTCTTAATATGTTTTTTATGTATATTGCAAATCAGGGATGCGACTATATTTCCACAATAATAAAATTCAAACAAGAGGTGTTCATTTGTTTAAATCCAACTCGTGAACAGTTTCAACACAACTTAATAAATGGGGTTGGACATGTAATGACCCGTTTCGAGTTTTTTCCATTTTTTTTGAGATTTTTAGATCTTTAAGTTCTTTTTCGGGACTGTGGTAGCTATCAGGAGGGTGTGGGCTCCGTGGTGGGCCCTAGTTTGCCTGATTTTGAGTTCGGGAACTCGAAGGGCATTTCAGTAATTTTGAATTATTGTATTTTCTATCATGAAAAATGCTTGAAAATCACACGTCTTTCTCTCTCGATGTTCGACATTTGATTTTCTCAGGTTTTGAAATCATTTTCTTTTAAAATAGTGTGAGTTTTGAAACTCTATTTTCACTTGATTTGAGATTTTTCTTAAAAGTTTAACATAAAAATAAAAATAAATAAGAAAACACTTAAAACCCTCAACCCCCAAAACCCTATTTTTGAAGCCCTCCTTTCCCTCAACACTGTAGCAGTTTGCGCTACAGTGTCGCCTCCCACCCAAACCCTAGCAACCCTTGCTAGCAGCGCCTCCCTCAATCCCTCCCTCTCTCAAGTAACTCTCTCTCTCTCTCGGCTTCTTCTCCTCCTCATTCTTCTTCCCCTTCTCCTTCCTCTCTCCCTCGGTCGGCTCGGGCAATCATAGCCGTCTCGAGCCACCCTTGCAATCAGCCCTCGCATCGGAGCCCACCCTGCTGCAACTCCGACTTTGCTGTGCTTGACATCTCTCGTTGTCCCTTCTCCTCCTTCGTCGCCGTCCGGATCCTACCGAAAACCAGGTACTCGTATGTCCCCTCTTTCTTTTCCCTCTCACTCGGATTTTTTTCCTTAACCTCTCTTGATTTCATGCGATTTTCTTGATTTTCTTCGCCTTTCCCTGTTTTCCTTCCTTTTTTTCATAGATTTTCTCTGGTTTTCGTGATTTCTCTTTTGTCCTCGGTTTTCTTAGAATTTTTTTTCTGTTTTTCTTCTTTTTCCTTTCCCCTTTTTAAAACTCGGTTGAGTGATCGAAGCCGACTTAATCGAGTTCCGTGTTGACTCGATTGGGTTTCTAGGTAAACCCAGCCCTTCTATTAGGATCAGGACCGACCCATCTACCCGGCCCACTGGCCCAAACCCTGACCTAGTGGATTGGTTCGGATTTGGCCTAGTTAGGCTAGGCCCGGACTCGGTCCAGTGCTGGATCTCGCCCACTCGTTCGGTCCAACTAAGCCCAGACCTAGTCCGACCCTGTTCTAGCAGGCCCAGTTCTTCAGCCCGGCCCGTTTCCAAGCCTGACCCTTTTTAGAATACAGTTTCGGCCCCACCCATTTTTCAGAGCCTGTTTTGGGCCCTGCCCAGTTTTAGAATCGTTTTCAGTCCGAATTCTTTTTAGCTCGTCGTGCCTTATTCACTTATTCATTCTTCCTTGTTTTAACAGTTGAGCTCCCTTCAACCCATCAAGCCACTTGCTCGCCTCGGATTCTCGACTCCACACACTCGGTGAGGGGACTTATCACTGCTTTAGCATACATTCCCATCTCTTAAATTTTGACATTGGACTTGGAGTGATTTGAATGGGGGCCCTTCGTGTATTGAGCCACTCGGTAAGGGTACCATTGGATGAATCTGTGGCAAGGGATCCGTTCGAGTGCACTCAGGTCAACTTTATGCAGAAAAGAAAATAAAATATTAATAATATTTCTGATCGGACGAATGAATATTGAACATGATGCTTGAAATTGAGTGACAGCACGTGGTGTATTTAACTATTTCACATGAATGAATTTATGCTGAGAATAAGATATGCATTGGGTGTCGAATATGATGTATGAGATTTAATGATAACATGTGGTATGTTTACATAAAACTTGAATGAGATCATGAATATGGGGAGATGCGGGTTTCCCCGTTGTGTTCCGGCGGTCAAAGTGCCTGCCCCTTGAGATTGGCTACCCCGTTATGCTCCGGCGGTTGAGAACCCCTTAGGGGATGCGGGTTTCCCCTTTACATTCCGACGGTTGAGGCGGTTGTGTATGATATGGTCTCCCAGTTGGATTGGTTGGGAGACTGGAGTTGTTGGAGGACCATGTGAGTTATGGAAGCGATGCCCCAGACTGGTCAGAGGGACCAATTGGCTGGTAATACAGTTGAGCACTCGTGTACAGAGACATTCATTCTATGATGATGTTCTTGCATTCATGCATAAGATACATATGTTGCTGATAAGTGATATGCATTATCTCTTCATTGGGCTAGTTGTATTGTGTAGTCTCCCGATGACATTAGTAGGGAGATCGAAGTTTGCTAGAGGACTCGGTGTGGATTACCGAATGATGTCTCGGATCTGACCGGTGGATTACTAATTGATGATGTTGAGTTTTACGTGCTCTTGAACACCTTTGTTATCATGATATTCTCGCATTCATGCATATGTTATATTTATTGCTGACATGTGATATGTTTTCTCCCTTTACTGGGCTGGTTAGCTCACCCCTTACCTTTCAGATACCCTGATTGTAGAGAGGCAAGATGGGCCCCTTGAGCAAACGCCCGAGGAGTAGTAGTAGAAGTTGGATATTAGAAGTTGGATATTTTATATTTATGTGTATGTCTTAGTTTGAGAGGCTTTTGTTCCATATGGACATACTACCGTATGTTGTGATCTGGATGATTGTATAATTATATTCGAATAGTCTATGGTTGTTCGTTATGTTTAATAATGTAAGGGGTTTTGTTCATTCGGGTTGTTAAGCGGGGGCAGTGGCCCCTTTTCAAAAAAAAAAAAAAAAATGCCCGGTATCTTATTTTTCGGTAGTGTTTTGAGATATTTCGGAAATAACGCGCCAGTAGCAGGACGGGGTGTTACAGGACAAGATTTTTTACTTTTTTTTTTAATTTCTTTTGTAAATTAAAATTTAATTGTATAGATTAAGCATAGATTTAAATACTAACTATATATCAGAATTTTATCTCAAAAGTCAATTTCTAGTCATTCAATTTTAATGCTCAAAATCACCATGTGTGAAATCTTTTAAAAAATATCACAAATTTTGACTATTAAGATCAAGTAGTTAAAAGTTGAGTTTTAGAGTGAAATTTTAACAGGTGATAAGTTTTGTAAGTCTACTTTTAAATGCATGGTTATATTTTCAACTTAAAAAGATTAAATTTTAATACAATAAAAATAGTTTTAGGTGCAAAATTAATGGGTTTTAAACGGCATGCTCAGGCTTTAGCTTTAAAAGTCCGACTGAGTGGCCATTAATTGTTATGGAGAGTGGAGAATAAACACTATACAACTTTTTTTTAAGTTTAAAATTTGAGACCTCAAAATTATAATTAGTTTGAAATCCTAGTGAATCAAATAAATTGGATGATTTTTTTAACTTAATTCAAAAAAATTTAGTAAAATATGTTGACTCACTCAACTCAATATCATATCGAGTTAACTTGATCCAATTTGTTAATCATTTTCAAAAATTTTAAACTGTGATTTAACTTGATTAGGAGTTTAGGACTATGTTTTTTATTAGATGGTTTAGTTCAATTATAATTCAAGCGTATTTTTGCATTTTTAGTATGTTTTACTCTATCAGATTTTTTTTATATACTTTGCAAAGTAGGGATGTCAATGTAGAGACTCATGAACTGTACAATTGGATCACTTTATTATCTATTCTTTTCGATCATTTATCCTAAAAGATAGAGTTTGAAATTAACACATTTGAGATAATTTAAAGATAACTTCAATAAATGACAAACTAAGGGAAGTTTGTTTGAGATTGTATGATCGTGTCAGTAAAAGATTAGACATAACCCTAGTGCGTGGAGTTATTGAGGGCAGGGGTTAAAAAATCAGCTCGGCCGATATGTAAATATCGGCCGATATGCGATACAGGCGATATTTCGACCGATAAATTTATCTCTCATACCGATATCGACATTTTCTCTCTCCTCCGATATCTGGAATCGTGAAAAAACCGCAAAAAACCGTGATGAACCGTGACAAAACCGCAAAAAACAGCAAAAAACCGTGAACACCCTGAGAACCGTAAACCCTGAACCGCGGAAAACCGTGGAAAACCGCGAAAAACCGTAAAAACCGTAAAAAACCGTGAACACCCCTGAGAACCGTAAACCCTGAAAAACTGTGGAAAACCGTGGAAAACCGCGAAAAACGGTGAAAAACCGCAAAAAACCGTATCGGTGTTTTTAAAAAAAATAATAATTTAAAAACCCATATTTATGAATATCGGCCGATATTGTGACCGATATTTCGGACCGAATATCGGCCGATATTACTCGGTTAAAAAAAACCGATATATATCGGCCGATATTTGGACCTTTGATTGAGGGTATAGTTTATAATAAAGTCAATTTAATGAGAAGAACTCATAAAGCTAACCTTAGATAGGTAGAATTTAAGATATATTTTATTCTTATCAAAATTTTAGCTCTTAAATGTCTAATACTCTTTCAAAAAGAACTTTTTTTAATCAAAATGTGTTTACACTAAATTTTTTATTCTTTCTTATTTGTTAATAATTTTTGAAAAAAATCAAAAGAGAGGCTATATTGGCGTTTTTGCAGTCGGTACAATATATATTATGTACAATAAATACACTATATCAGAAAATATTTAGTGGGGCTTGTTTTTTAAAACCCACATTTCTCATTTTGTTATTCTTTTAGAAAATTTATCAAGTCATAGAAAATGACCAAATTCATAAAGAACAATTAATAATAAATTTTAACCAACAAGTTTCTTCTAAATTATCCAATACATAAGGCTTATAGGTATATTCCATGAGTGGAGGCCATAATTTATAATATTGGTCCATAATTATCGTGGCATTTAGGGAAGGTATGATGCGCCAATACTAGTTTATATATTTTTCTTAAAAATCAATTTTGATTGATTTTCGACTAACTTTTATAATTTTTTTTAATTTATAAAGGTTTAAAAGCAAAATTTTCAACTTTAGAGTTATTTCAATTTATTTTCATCAATTTTGACAATTTTGAATTATTTTCATTATTTTTTTAGTTTTGGCTTTAAGATAATCTCAAATTTTGAGTTTTTCGCCAAAATAATTTAATGAAATAATATTTAGTGTTTATCAAATTCAATGAGATGTGTTAATGTGATTTACACAGTTTATACAGTGTCTTTGTGATATTTCCAAGATTTTTATAATTTTTTGATAAAAGACAGAATCTCTAAGATACTTCTGTTTTCAAATTTCTTCTTGAAAAAAATGAATGGAATGATACCTAAATGTTTCGATTGGTAAAGTTTTTAAGGTGTTTATATAATTTTTTAATATTCTAATATTTTTATGAAACTCATAAAAGTTTATAATAAAAAAAATTATGAATTGTAATAGAGATATAAGTCACTTGGGATACTTGAAAACATGGAATTTATATTATATGTTTCTTCAGGTTGATTTCATTCTCTATAAAAAATTAGATTTTTTTGCAGTTTAAAAATATTTTTCAAAATTTTAACATGTTTCAAAATTTCGATTCTTAAAGGTCTAAAACTCCATAAGAATAATTGTTATTTAAAAAATATGTTTACCATAGGCTTTATATATTTTTCTATTTTTTTTCTTTCTATGTTTGTTTTTTAAAAAAAAAATGAGAGAGAATGAGTATCAACAATTTATCGTGGATCCTTATTGTTGGAGACACTTACTGTATATTACTCAAAAACAAAATAATTCATAATAATTTTAACATGAAAATTATTTTTTATTTCCAGACCTTGTTTAAAAGGATATTGCATTTTACAATTTAGCCCATATGATGGCCCCCACTTTAGAAAGATAGGCCCACTTCGGAGTTTGGTCCTACAGTATTCATCCATACCAGCACGTCAACGCGGAGAAATTTCGTCGCGGAATAGCGGTAGTACTTCGCCTCTAAGTTTCCGATTCTTTTTCCATCCATCCTCATACTACTGATACAGTCTTCTTCTTCTTCTTCTTCGTATCAATCAAAATTCTCAGTATACAATCAATCAAATTCCAGCCGTCGATCGATGGCGGCGAGCAACGTAATGCTGGCGATCCACGAGAAGAAGACGTCGTCGGTGGAGCTCTACCGCCCTCTTCGTCAGTACATCTCCGTCAATTACTCCGAGAGAGAGGCCCAGAACCTCGAAGATGATCTCCAGACCGTCCGTCAGATGAGATCCGATCTCGACCGTCCATCCGACTCCTCCGAGGCCCGCCGCGACCTCCTCCAGCGATACTACCGCGCCCTTTGCGTCATGGAGTCCCGCTTCCCCATCTCCCCCGATCCACAGCACGTTAATTCCGTCTCCTTCACGTGGCATGATGCCTTCAAGTCCAGCAAAAAGGCATCCCAACAGAACATCCACCTCGAGAAGGCCGCCATCCTCTTCAATCTCGCCGCAGTTCAAAGCCAGATAGCCCTCTCCGCCGACCGTACCACGCCCACCGGCCTCAAGCAGGCCTGTAATTCCTTCCAGGCATCCGCTGGGGTGTTTGCGTTCTTACGTGACCATGAGTCTGGCAAGGCTGCGCTAGGCGGAGCCTCCACACTCGATTTGTCCACAGACTGTGCCGCAATGCTCGAGAAGCTTATGCTTGCGCAGGCACAGGAGTGCTTCTTTGAGAAGGTCATTGCAGATGGGAAGCCGCCCGGCCTCTGCGCCAAGGTTGCCAGGCAGGTACAGCCCTTTTCCTTTCCCATCCCTTCCTTCTTCTTTCTTTAATTATTATTTATTTCGCTTTGCTATTATGAGGAATTAATTAATTGTAGATGGGAACAATTGAAATTGATTCCTGGGTCTGTCAATTTCATGCTTCATGTTTGTGCTAATAATTGTATTGCATTTGCCACGAATTTTATTGCTATGACACGAAATTGCTTCAAACTGAACACCCCAAATGCACAACGGAATGGATGATTATAACTGTTTTACCAATTTCTGGGTGCCCAAATGCTGACAGAAAATGTTGAGAGCTTGTCGACAGTTGTTACCTGTTCCTTGTTGCGACCAGGAAGGTTGTAGGTTTGATTCATATATTACATTTAGAAGAAAAGGAAGAAAAATATTCTGACAGGAAACTTTCCCCCCCTTTTGGTGGTTGTCTCTTAATGTTCATAGAGAAAAAAATCAGGGCCTTTTCTTTTACTATTGCAGGTTGGCCTTTATTATGAGGAAGCTCATGCAGCCTTAAGTGTCCAGCCTCTCAGCCAGCATTTTGACCGGACATGGATCTCTCATGTGCAACTAAAGGCAGCCCAATTCTTTGCAGAAGCTTGCTACAGGTATGGTTTGGAATTGCATGAGAAAGAAGAAATTGCGGAAGAAATTGCACGGTTGAGAGGTGGGATTGCTGCACTCACTGATGCAAAGAAATCAAGTAAGGGAGTTGCTGCTCCACTTCTTGATGCTGTTACTAGATTGGAAGCTAATATAAATCGGAATCTAGAGAGGGCAGTGAAGGAGAATGATAGAGTTTATCTCATGAGGGTTCCTGCTGCAAGCTCCTTAACAACTCTTCCAGCAGCTTCTCTAGTCAAGCCCACACCTATGACCGAATTATTGGATGCAAGCAATGAGAAGTTTTTTTCCAGTCTGGTTCCTGATAACAGTGCAAAGGCCCTTTCCAGATATACGGAGATGGTTGATAACATCATTCGCACACAGGCTGAGAAGTTGCAACAAGGGAGTGAGATAACTAGAGTTAAGCTCAAGGAAATGGACCTGCCTGATTCTATTCTCGCATTGGAAGGGAATATCACTTTACCATTAGATCTTAAAGAAGATGTAGAAGCAGTACAGATTGTTGGTGGTCCGTCCAGTTTGGAGGGTGAGTTGCAGCAGCTTAAGGATCTTAGAAGGGTGAATCAAGAGTTGTTGGTCCAGGCTGAAGAACTTTTACAGAAAGAAGCACGAGAAGATGCTCAGTTCCGAAGCCAATTTGGGACACGATGGACCAGACCTCAGTCAAGCACATTGACCAAGAACTTGCAAGAAAGGTTGAACAGATTTGCTGGGAACCTGAAGCAAGCCACAGAGAGTGATGCACGAATCGAACGTGCTGTCAGAGAGCATTCAGGACTCATGTCAATCCTTGATCGACGACCGGTATGTTTGTTACTCTTGTGACTCACTCTTTGTGGAAGAACAACACTATATATATCTCTATTTATGTATGTATGTATATATGTATATGTATATGTATGTATATGTATGTATATGTATGTATAAATATACATATTGAATATCATGGATATCCCCACCCCACATTGGAGGTGAGGCTAATCTCATAGATACATAAAATATCCTTCAAGCCTCATGTATCAAGTAACTCCGGGGAGGATGGAACTCAGGTCCTCTAGTTCATTTCTAGAAAAGCTCAAGCCAACTAAGCTACACTCATTCAGGCTAACAGAACTATATTGTGACCCTGATCGCCCTCCTATATTTGGATTCTGGTGAACTGTGCTCTAGATTTTTTAACAAAGCCTCTCTAATAGCTTTAATATGAAAATTGTTGGATAGCTAATTTTATCTGTAACAACCAGGGTCTGTTAGCTCCCTTCTCATAAAGCCAATCATTACCATCATGAATCTATTGTGTTTTCTTTTATTTGAATGAGTGATGATCCTTGCTCTCATACTAAGCATTTTGAGTTAGCTCATCCATAATTTTTTGTCCCTAATTATTTGAAATTTTTATTACATATTAAATATTTTATGTTGATTCTTCTACGTGGCCTTTGCATCAGTCATCTGCTTGCTGAGTTTTACTGGAGACATTGCATTGTCTAATCCCACTGATTTCCTCTCCCCTTCAAGAGATAGAAACCCTAGATTACATTATAGTAGATCTCACCACATGATGAATCACATCATTTATCTAATGGAATACTAAATTCTGTTTTTTCACCTGTGCTATATAACTTGATGGACCATATCTGCTTCAATATCCATTGATTTTCATTCTACTTTGAATTACAGATAGAAGCTGCACTTCCAAGTCTTGCAAGGCCTATCATGTCTTTAGATAGCAATGAAGATGCTATTGTTGGAGCCTTAAAACAGAGTTTGGTAATTTTTCTTTAAGGCTGCATTATGCATTATGTTGCTTTATTTATTGTGACTTGGTAATGTTGTCATTGTGGATGATGAACTCTTGTTTGTTAATGATTCTCATAGCACATCTAGGAGGCACTCTATGTCACAACACACGCACATACAGAAACATACACAGAGAGAGAGAGAATCTTGAAGCTCTAGCATCCCCTGCAATGGTCAATGGGTCTAAATACCAGCTGTATAGGGGGATGCATTCACTGTCCATTTGAATGACATAATCTGGGCTGCGTTTGGATGAGGGTGATGAGGTGAAGTAAATGCGCCCTAAAATTGGATCTCACCCTGTTTAGGTTGCAAGTATATAAAGTTCCACACCGTAAAAACTCACCCTTGAAGGGAAAATCAGTTCATGGCATTAACTCCCCTCACCCTCCAAATATCCACCCCTTACATGACTTTATTTTATGTCTCTTCTTAAACTAATATTTTAATACTTTTTTTGAATGATAAATTAATATTTTAATGCTTAATATGGATTTTTTTTAGCAAAGGAACTTCAGTTACTCTAATAACATAATTAGATTAATTAGACCATCTTTAACTATGCAATTGTAAAATTACTCCATTATGCTGTTTTCTTTTCTTCGTCTTTTTCTTTTTTCTTTTTGAATAGTAACTTCATTAATAAAGGAAGAAAAGAAACAAATCCACAGCTAGCAAGAGCAGACACAAACCGCCTACAAACCAACAAAAAAAGAAACAAACAAAAAACAAAGTTTCATAAAAAAATTAACAATCTCCGAAGATAAAGACACCCCCTGAAGAGCTAACTCGTTTGCCTCAGAATTTGCGAAATGAGGAACGCAAGCGATAGAAGATCCATGATCTAACATAGTATGCCGGATCCAATCTACTTTATCCAAATAGATCCAAGGACAAAGCGAACTCGAAACCCAACCAACAACAATCTTAGTCACCTTTAAGAATACTCCCAACTGCTCCTAACTCTTCCAAAGCCGCCACACCTCTCCATAAAGCATATAACTCCGCATCAATTACAGAACCATTGTGAAGCGGTCCAGCAAAAGACGACACTGGACTACCAAAATCGTTATGAATTACCCCACCATATCCAGCTAACCCCAGCCTCTCTTAAACAACTCCCATCAAAATAAATGATTAAACATTTCTAATCAGATTAATTAAATTAACTCAAATAATGTATTTACGTAATTAAACATTTCCAATTGCTTAATTGTGATATTTTTATACGTTAATTAGTCTAATTATACAATTCAAAATTTCTAGTTAAATTAATTAAATAATCTCTACCTATACAATTACTTAATTAAACATTTCTAACAACTCAACTAAGCTATCTTCTCTAATTTAATTAGTCTAATTACAGAATTGAACATTGCTAATTACTTAATCATGTCGTCTTCTACACTTTAATTAGTCCAATTAAACAACTAAACTTTCTAATTAGATCAACTCTAATGATGTGATTACTTGATTAAATATTTTCACTTGCTGATTATGCTATTTTTAAAATTAACTAGTTTAGTTACATAATTAATTTTTAATTGGATTAATTACTTCATCTCTACTTGTGTGATACTTAATTAAACATTTCTAATTGCTTAATTAAGCTATCTTTTATTCATTAATCACTTCTAGTTACACAATTGAAGTTTTATACATTAAACATATTGTGAATGGATAAAGATCCATCATGATTACACATTTTATTTTTTGTTAATAAGTGATTAGATTTTAATGGATCGGAAATATATGATAACCCCTATCTTTTCTTTTACTTATTTGATTGAATTCTCATTGTATATGGCCATGGAGATTGTTGCACAACATGAGTGGTCCTACCGTGCATTTTTCTTTTACATGGGTGTGCGTGCCTCAAGTAAATGGGTCCGATATAATATTATAAGTGGTGAGTTTTAATTTATTTAGCCAAAGGATAAAAAATTAAAGTTCCCACTTATTCCCGACGTATGACATCCTAACAACATTTTAAGTTCTTTTGGGAAGTGAAGTTCTCCACTCTAAATTACCAAATAGGGTGTCTTAAATAGTAAGGAAGTGGCAATAGGGGGTTCTCTACCTATAGAGGAACCCTCTATTTTCAAGTTCCCAGGGAATCCCCACTTCAACTCACCTTGATCCAAACACAGCCCTAGTGTTATCATTTCCCGTAACCTGAACAATATTTGGGTCCCTCACCTATTGTAAAGAGGATTAAGTGTATGCCTTGATGAGAATGGACCTTGGAAATAGAAATTCAACATCTAATTTTCAGTACATTTGAATGCTTTTTATGATTCCTAGTAACCAGTTGTTAAATTGAGTTTCTTGAGCTCCCTCATTTTTTTTTTGAAAAGTTGAGCTCCCTCATTTTTTTTTTGAAAAGTTGAGCTCCCTCATTTTCACAATTCCCCCTTCACACACCCCCACCCCTGTGAGTTGTATCCTCAACAAATTTGATCTCATTCTAAGATGATCTCCCCTTAAATTGAAGCCTGTCCAAATTTGGATTAAAAAATCATTTTGAAGTGGCCCAAACTTTGGGCTCTTTAAAAACATGGTTTCACTTATCCAATAAAGGTGAATTTTGGTTGGCATCCTATTCAAGCAAAGACCTTTCCAACCAACCCATCTACATGCGCTCATGCAGGCCCTACATAGGGATGCTGAAGAGAGTTCCCAAATAAGCATGCCTATGGATCTTGGTTAATATATATAGAGTGTATGTATGTGTTGTATTGAGATTGTAACATCTATGACAGTAAAACCTTTTGGATGGGGAAGGATTTAATAATCTGTGGTAATCGTCATTGAGCATGTAACTTTGTCCTCTATATTTCTAAAGTCTGTAGAAAGAGCAAAAGGTAAATATTATAGTCCTGATTCTTTGTTTGCAAGTTCATGTTATGTGCTCGTCTTATAATTTGAAATTTCACTCCAAAAGATTGTTTGATTTCTATTTCCTGATGTGTAAATGTGAATTTCACATTTCACTTATCAATGGTAGGTGTATTTTTATTTTTTTTTTTAATCTTATTTTTATCATCTTGCTCGCAACAGTTTGGAATGTCTCACCAAAAGATGGTTGAATTTCTGTTCCGTGATGGCAATTTTACTTCTATTGATTATTAAAATGAATGGAAATTTGCTAGTATATATACATTCTTCCAAAGTCATTTAAAATGTTGATTAGTTCTTCTTTTCTGTTGAAAAGTTCAAAATTTTGAATATGAAACTTGTTTACGAAATACTTATATACTTAATAATTTCATGAACCCTTCCCTTTTTGTTGGATAATGATATTTATTGTGGAGTCCTGTTTTAAACAAAAAAAATTCCCTAACATGCACCTAATCCTTTTCAGAGACAATTGGAGACACTCGGAGCTCAACGAGCAGGTCTTGAAGACATGCTAAAAGAGATGAAGAGGAAGGTGCTGTCATTTTTAATTAGCATGTTCCATTAATCTTTAATGGCTCATTTTAGGATCTGGGAACTTACTATCCTTGCAATAACATGCATTCATGTATGCATACAAAGCTGCATGGACATGAGCTTTTCCTTTTCATTACAATAATTTAGTTAAATGGGAATATTCTGAAAAATATTTTAATCTTAATATTTAACTGTATTTATCTTTAATATGCAATCTGTACATATGTAGATGTTTGATGCAATTGATATATGCCTATAGACCTGATGTCATATCAGTTATTGTAACTTTCCTCATTAGATGGGAGGGTTTGTGCTTTCTTTGTTGTTCCAGTGTGGAGGAAGGATTCAATTAAAGCTGAATTCTGAGCAATTAAGGAGGCCCTGAAAATCTTCAGAGTTTTTCTTTTTTCAGGGTTGCCTCATTATCAAGGGAGATTCGGTCAATGCAATCTGATTGACAGGGGGAAGGAGAAAACCACCATGAAAGCTGATACCTTTCTACATGGAGAGAAGGGAGTTGAAGAAGAATATGAATGTTTCATTTGTTCATGTGCTGCGGTAGACAAACATAATAGGGTTGCTAGCAAAAAAATGGAATTTCAAGGAATGATTTGTTTGTTAATTTTCGTCCAGACTGAGGCACTGACTTCATTTGTCCTTCTGTCTGCATCTTGTTTTGTCTTTCTTGTGTAGTTGCTTGGTGGTAGCTTCCAACTTAGGTGCCCCCTATCTCTCACCATATATTTACCTCACTTCTTTTAATGAAATTGCATTGGGTAATTTAAAAAAATAAAAACTTTTCTCATTAGAATCTCCATTTGCATGCGTCTTCATGTATATGTGGGATAGTCTCACCTCCATGTGGGGTGGGGATACCCATGATATTAAAAAAATAAAGGAAAAAAGAAAGAATCTCCATTTGTGTAGGTTGTGTTATTCTTATAAAGAAATAACAATATTGGTTTAATAGTACCAGTAACATACAATGTGATACTCTATAAGGATATTCACAGAAATTCTTGTTTTTCTTTGTTCATTGAAACCACAGTTAATGAAACTCCATACTCAACTTAAGTTGGCCAAATTGACTAAACTTGACCAGATATCTGAATTCTTGATCACAAGCTCAAGACTTCATTAAGGCTTACTTTGCTTGGTCAAAACATGTGAATCTCAGGACAAATGTGAATTCTTGCCAGCACTTGAAGCTTGACCTTTTCATTTGGAGAATAAAAATAATAATAATTAAAGCATTTGACATTTACATTCATGTAGCTAGCTTGGATCAGATCTTACAACATGACTAAAAATTGAAGCGAACCTTCAAAAAAGGCTAGACAACAATCTAACCATTAAGTGATTCAGCACTTCCTTTTTGTGTCATTTAAAAAAAAAAAAGGCACATAGGCTAGGACATAAAAGCTGTACTGCATAAAAGTATATAACTGAACAATCACTTCAGCTCAAAAGAAAAAACTTAATGAGAACTCCAAATACTAGGGAAACATGATAAGACAAAATTATATCATCCACACTAATAGTTCAGATCTCCACATCCACCTTAGCCAAGAAATCCACCACTCCATTAGCTGAACTCCCTGACATGTTTGAACACTACCGTTTCTCACATGAGAAGCATAAATGACAAGTTAATACTTAAAAATATTAAAATGAAAAGTTCACAAAGACGAGGTTAGGCTGAACCCCATTAGTTTGGTGCACTGCTGTAAAAGGGGTTCAGGGTCTGGTCTGTATTTTAAATTGCTGATTATCATATGTTTCAGCATGAGATCACCAGTTTGTTTGATTGATTGTAGACTTGTGTTTCATTTGTTCTTGGGGATGAGATGTTCCTCCTCCCTTTCGTGTCCTGTTTGTGCACTCCTTTTACCCTCTTAGAGTAAAAGTTAGCATGTTCAAAGAAAAAAAAAATGCTGATTATCATGGACTGCACCCATCTGAATGGACATGTTGTTTCCACATTGCCTGTTTTATTGACCTTCTGTCTGAAGGGAAAATAGATTTTTTTATTCATCACGGGCCATTCAATTACCTTAATTGCACCGTACTTTCATGCTTGCACTGGTATATTGATTATATTTTATTTTATTTTGAATGTGGTTTCAGGATGATATACTACCGAAGTTGATGGCGACAGCAGGTTCGCATGAGGATCTTTTCAGGAAGGAGATTTCAAAGTATGACCGTATCTGTGAGGAGATTTCCCAAAATATAGAGGCACAAGAACAGTTGCTGCTACAAATTCAGGTCACTTATTTTTATGATCAGTTTCAATTTAAATCAGTCCTTCAGGATCTTGAAATCATTGAATTTTCTACCCCCTCTCCTAAAGTTCATTTCCCACCTACATCTTTTGCAAGCATGAATCATATGCATGAAACTTACCAGCCTTGTCTTGGTTTGCTTTAAAGATCGAAGCTAGATTCCTTAGGATCTGGTTCCTCCGAAACTTGTAGCTTTTATTTGTGTATTCACTTGTTTGATGCTTCCTTTTTTGCTGCACTCTAAATGCTTGTAGGAAGTAAAGATTCAAATTTTGTTGTCATTGATTGCTATGAAATTTTAGTGTTCATATTGTAGCGTGGAGTAGGATCATATTCTTCTATGGGGAAGTTTGAGACTTAGTTTAAATATCTGGGCCCACTTAATACATGCATGCAAAGACCAAGCATGTGTCTGATATTGAGACCAGCAGTGCCTGGTCAAGCCTAACTTTCAGGAATGATATGAGCTGGCTTGTGCTTGAGATGGCCTGGCCCATTGATGCAGCTTAGGATTGGATTTAAGGCTTTCTATTCTTTTCCAAATACCTTGAATCTACCAGAATTCAAGAACACAAAAGACAGAGAATGCAGAGTGTGTAAAAACCTTTGGACTGCTCCAAAATCTCAAAACTTTCCACAATAGCTGAATATAAAAGAAATCAAACTAGAAATAATATGGTATCAACCATGGATTATGAAAACCACATGGAGAAGAGTCTCCAAAGCTTAGTTGTTAGATCCGTTCCAAAACCCATTCCAGTTTTATCTCCGCAATAGAATGTTTCGGCTCTCAGGTCATTTCAGTGTTTCATTTTGCAAAAGATGGCATAAGAAATTTCTAAAAAAAATAATGAACTATTAAAAAAGTAAAACTTAGAAAAGTCTTGCATTTAATTATTTCATGATTTAATACTAATCTGACACAAATAAAAATATAAATTACCATTAGTACCATGTTATATGGGATTTTTTGAAATTAAAACCTAACATGTTAGGTAGGATTTAGGCATTTGGTGATGATATGATGATTAACTACCCATGACATGCTCGTAATCTCCACTCATGATAGTGTGATTATGAAATATTACTTTCGAGGAGCTTGAATTTTATTCTTATACAAAAGTGTTATAGGATATGTACTTGTTTTTATGATTTAGGTCGTCCACATGTATGCCTTAAGTCATATGTGTTAGGGTTTTAAGACCATCTTTTTTTTATAAGTAGCCTTGTAGAGACACTTTTTATGATGAATTAATGAAAGAAGAAATTCAAGTTTTCCCTATCTATAGAGCCTAGTGTGACTTATTTTGCCTCCTTGGTCTGAGATCGGGACCTTGTTAATCAAGGTACAAATCTTTCTCCTCCTGTTTCCTTCTTTTTCCTTTTTTTTTTTATCCACTTTTTTTTACACCTTGTTCCTTTTTCATCCAAACCCTAACCCTAGCCAAACCAGGACCCAACCCTGCCATCGGACATCGAAACCCCACCAGGACCCACCTATACGTACATCTGGACGACTGTACCACCAGGCCAATTTTGGCCTTGACCATATTTTGCACCCCAACCTTTAGCTCCCCATCTTAGACCTGTAAATCTAATCCTAACCTACGTTATAAACCTATGTGAGACCTTGTTTTGCTAGAAAAATAAATAAATAAATAAATAACAACCTAATTTTTTGGCAAACCCTAGATGGTTCCATTGCCCCATTCCGTTACTTGGGTGCCCGATTTTTTATATCTAGGAGACCTAGGACAGACTTTATATGATTTAATTAGGCTTTTTAAGGATTTTGCATTAAAGGCCAACAATACAACTATAAAGGGTTTATGTGTAGGTCTCATTCTTCTTTTTGAACCCCTTTGATTAATTGTGAGTGTCAATTTGCTTAAGTTTTTGTTTTATTCTTGCTTGATATTAATTTCTCTCTCTAACATCTTACGTGAATCATGGATATAAGTTGCATGTCTAGGATTCACCACACATTTTGCTTTCTTATGTTTATGAAAAATTAACTTTGATTAAATGACTCTAGCCATGGGATTGAACTTGATAAAATTGCACTCCTATCCATCATTGATTTTCGAGTCCTCCAAAACCATGAATATAGTTATTTAATGAAGTTGATTTTTCATAAGCATGATATGCATACATTGATCTTTCAAACCCACCGAACTCCATGATAATAGGTGGGCTCCACATGGAGCTCTCACCGTGAGAGCACTTTATGGGATGTGTGTCTGAATGCTACTATATAAAACAATTCTCCCCTAAGAACAATTCTCATGAGACTTTCTTGCAAACTTTGGTTTGTGGTATCCATCATAGACCTAATGGATCCAATTTCGCCCACACCCACCTACCCTGTGTGAATTGCACCAATACCCCAAGTTGTCTTTTAAAGCCCATTGATCTGATCGAATGAATTTCCACCGTTGGATAAATGTGAAATTTTGAGAGCCTTAAAAGCATTGATTTTATTATCCAATTAACATGAAATTTATAGGCATCATATAGTAGCCAAAGGCCTCTTAAACCCACCCATCCATGTAGGCTCAAGTGACACCCATTGACCGTTTGAACCAAACTTGGTGCAAACTCGTTCTTAGGGAAGAGCTCCTATATATGTAGACATTATGATGTTAGAAATTTGTAAAATTAAGGTGTATTCATTTTCTCTTTGTTAGAAAGGTGACAAGCTAGTCTTCCATGTTGGAAGCCATTGACTTGAACTTTTGTACCCATCATTGGAAAATATTGACTAGAGATTTCACTTTTTGTGGATTATCAAATTTCATTTACTTTTGTTTGACTATTGTGTCTAAGTAGCCTAGGATATGGTGGAGGCTTTTTGAACTAGCCCAAATATTTTTTATCAAACTAAAATATAACAATGGCATGTGTGGGGTGTGTTGAGTTCATCTATGTAATGGCTCGCACCAGAGGAGCTGCTTGAGAAAGAGTTCGGCCATAGAGAGCTTGCGCCAGAGAGAGCACACAAAGTCCCACATTGCCTAGGACAAGGGGTAGAGAGGAGTTTATAAGCCTAACTTCTTTCTTTTAGCACAATGAGTTTTGGGCTTAAGTGTGACACTTGGGCCTAATGCAAAGCTGTGAGGGTGTATGGGCCCCAAAGCATGACAATATTGTGCTAGCAGGACAGGTCGTTACAAATGGTATCAGAGCCCGGTTCAACTCTCAGATTCAGATGTGGGACGATGAGAGTGTCAGAGCCGGGGACGGCTCTAGCCCAAGGGGTGGGATTGTAATGGCCTTGCACCAGAGGAGGGTGCTTGAGAGAGAGTTCGGCCATAGAGAGTTTGTACCAGAGAGAGAGAAGCGCACAAAGTCCCACATTGCCTAGGACAAGGGGTGGAAAGGAGTTTATAAGCCTAACTTCTCCTCTCTTCTAGCACAACACATTTTGGGCTTTAAGTGTAACACTTGGGCCCAATGCAAAGCCGTGAAGGTGTATGAGCCTTAAAGTGGACAATATTGTGCTAGCGGGATAGGGTCGTTACAATCTAAGGTGTATAAAAACCCTTGCATCACTACAAAATCTCAGACTTTACAATATAGTTTGCCTACTAGGATCAGGACGAGGACTCTTCCAATTATTCAATCAAGTCATTGGGAGCCATCGGGACTCACCAAGCTTGTTGGTTCATTAATTTTAACTATATCTTTTACAATTTGTATAATAATTGTAATATTGAAAATTTGTAAAAAACATCCAAATGTATATTTTTCTTGAAAGAATCAAATAAATTCCATGCACATGTATGACCATTGTAAGGAAAAAAAAGAATTGATGCTAGTATTAAGTCAGAATATGATGAGGGCATCCAAAGCCCAATGATCCAATTGAAGATGAGGGAGACAATTAAATGAAATTGAAGAAATTTCTCTCCAATTCCATGCCAAGGTCGATGCATGCAAGAGAGGACCTTCCAAGAGTTCTAATGGACTCAAATTCATCTTATTCTAAGCATATATGATTGTGCTATGGGTTTGGGCCTATTTGAGCATTTTTTGGACCTCTAAGGTTCACATGTGAAGGCCCATATGAAGGGAGCAAGGCTGAAGTGGCAAAAATTCCATGTGATTGCCCAGTCATTGCCATGCAATATACCTTGTCTTCTCATCCCTAAATTTTCTAGGAAGGAATCTCATCAAGAGGGCAACCCTTGGACGCAGTGGAACATGGAAGATAAAATAGCAAGCATCAAAGAAAGCAAGGATTTGAAACTTGCGGCCGAAATTCAAAGAGGAGAGAATATTGCACTCAATCTAGCAACGACACCATGCAAAATTCTTTAAACCTATTTTGATATTTTTTTTTTGAAGACCAAGGTATCCAGGCGTCTCAACTGACTTAGCTAGGCATCCCACTTGACTAATCCTTGGGGTATGTGTAAACCTCCCTATCTGCACACACGGGGTACAAACTATGGGCAGTGGCCCTTTTTTTTTTTTATATTTATGATGTAATTTTTTTTTTCCTTAAATGCATATGTGATGTAGTAAAGCCACATAGCTAAACCTCATTGGAGGATAGGATTTAGAAGTAAGTACAAATCAAGTAAGTCTTGGGCTTGAAAGCTTGTGTAGGGATTTTATCTTTTTTTCTTTCTTTGATCCAAAATTGTAGCACCAAAGTTCAACTATAAATTGAGCAAGGTGAACCATTCCATGTACACCGAGTTGAATCAAATTTTATGAAGCAAAGGCATATTGAATTTGAATGTTCAATTGATTGCATCCAACATTGCATAAATAAAATTGGATTCTATAATTCGATTTTAATTCAATTGAATTTCAAATTTCATTAGTGAATTTACAAGAGACAAATTATCCTGGTGAGATTTGAGCAGTTTTCTTTTTCATTGAGTGAAATCGAGAGTGGATTTTTCCATCTGAGCTTCGGGATTTTGTTTCGTCAGATCCATTGTGGAGTTGGAGATTTAGGGGTTCTATGATTGAATTCCTTGACTTGAATTATAGAAATTGGGTCTAAATTTTATTTCGACCATTAGCCTGCATCAAAATATCAACAAACAAAACCTTAAAATGGAAAATATCAAAATTTTCAAATTTCAACTCAAATTGCAAACTAGAAGTCAAACTTACCAATTGCAATATCAGTCAAGAGTCAACTCCTATGTCTCAAGTTCAACAGACCATGAACAACAACAATAAAGTAATAACCAACATTTCTCATGAATCTGTCACCCATCGATCAAATCAGGAACAAGGTGTTAATGACATAAGAATTTCGTTGGTTGTTTTCTTTGAACCATTTAGTCTTTTTTTTCTCTCCTTCTAATGTGTTAGTTTTTATTAGGCAGGTGTTTCTTCCTACCATTCTGTCACAGATGTAGCTAATGTTTCTTTTATTCTAGATCCTTTGGCACTCACTCATGCCTCCCTGTCCAAGAGGATTAGCCTTGATCAGCTTTGGTTACTCTTTGGACCAAAGTTTTCATGTCAAAGCTACACTCTCTTTGCACAAACAAGAATGAGAGAGAGAATATACACAAGCAATGAGAACTTCTTTCACTCAATTGGTCAAATATCTATAATGCTCTGCTTGACACTTTGCAAGCTCACAGGACTTGGCTTGAACTCTAGCTAGCTTTAAAGCTTCCTTTCAAGCTTACATATAGGTAATCTCCTAACTTTTTCTACTAGAGCTCCTAGGCCAAGAGTAGCTAGGATCTTGACTCTTGTCAGTAATCCCATAACATGTGAAACTTCTAGACAATTCTCTAGAACCTTATTAGAATCTCTAGAACTCTCCGTGTTTCTCCTAATTTCCAAGGATTTCTAGATCCTCCTACAACTGTACACAATTCTAGTACTCTTCCACTAAGCTCTATACTTTTCTAGAGATTCCAAGATCTTCTACACAACACACTCTATACAATCCGTAGACTTCTACAACTTTGTAGACACTAATTGACCCTTCTAGATTTTTCCCAACTCCATGAACCCCTCAGTCCCTTCATCTCTTTCTTCTTGTTTTCGGCTCTTCCATCTTTGTTTTGCCAATGACTCACCATTTTGCTTGTCGCATGTCTCAAGTATACGACCCATGACATTATGCTTCCTTTATTGACTTGTGAAGAATCTATTGATCATCTCCTACTGCAATGCCCCTTCATTTCACCCATTTGGACATTTTTCTTGTCCCCTTTTTTTTCCATCTCTTCAGTCATTTGTACTTTGTTTCTGGCATTCCTAGATGGTTGGGTGTGGGCCTCTTTCCAAAGAAGAGAAATGTTTTGTGGAAAATTGTACCTTTAGCAATTACAGGGTTTGTTTGGGAAGTGCATTCGCTAGAGCCAGCACTCTTGAGCACTGTCAAGCAAAACCTATCAATTGGGCAATGGTAGGGAAAGCCTTCACAGGATATGTAATGAACCAATTTATTAGAAGGGGTTGGTCAAGAATTTCTTAATTTGATATGACCCTGTTTGGTTGTTTCAGTTATTTTGATGATTGTAAATTAGCTTTTGGTGGTTGTGGTTCTGTCCAAAGTTCTCTTTGGGCAGAATCTCAGCATTGTATATTCTTCTTTCTCACCATAAATGGATTCTCTATTTAATGTTGGAAATGCCCTTAGGGAAGTTGGTTGACTTGTTTAGACCAAGATGAGCTGAGCGATTTACAAGGAAACCAAACCAAGTTGATCAATTCTCAACTAGGAATCTACTAGGCAGGTCTTGCCCATCCCATTCACCCAGTACATGACTTGAGTGGGTTTGACTTAACAGGTTTACAAACTATGCTATCCGAAGTCGTTGAAACTAGGAAAAATCAAGCAAGAAATAACATGAAATCAACCACTAACTATCAAAGATCATATGCCCATTCATGGAGAAGAGGCTTCTAATATCCCACATTGTTAGTTTTTTTTTTTTTTTTTGGAAATGGTAACAAAGAAGATTCATTAAAACATTATGAAGATACAAAAGCATAAAAGAAAAGAGGGTTCAGAAGGAGTGAACCTAGAAAAAGAAAAAAGGAAAATACGATACAAAATAAGCCAATCCCTAAAGAAAGCATATAGAAGATCACAAGAACCAAGTGTACAAATTAAGTAGCACTTCCCAATAACTCTGTGTTGTGACTCATAAGTGATAGACTCCCTGAAAGGCTGAACTGACTCCCTTCTTAGCAAAAAAATCTGCGACTTCATTGGCCTTAATCTCCTTGACCACAGTTATTAGTTTCCAAGGAGGATTTTTCACTCCTGATGCCCATCTGACTACATTTGCCGAGTCACTTTATACGACCAATCTGTCTAGCCCTAAGGAAATCCCAATAGTCAATGCTCTCCTAATGCTTAATAATTCCACCTCATTGGACTCTTGCCTCCCTATCGATTCTGAAAAAAACCACTGATGTTCTTCCAGTATGGTCACGTAGGACCCCACCTATTCCTATCGGGCTCGGTTTTCCCCTAGCTGCACCATCCACATTGAACTTGAGAGGCCTTGCTGCGGGGTGGAACACGTGATATGCCGCTTAGATTTCTTTGGGGCTCTGGACATAGCCCCCTCCCAAGACTGAAAGAAATCCGTGAGCCTATACCCTGCAAAGTCATTTCCTGATAAAAGCCAGGTGCGCAATCTCCGTTTGACCTTTTGAATAATGTCTGCAACCTCTGATTCCTTTGAATGGAAGATTTTTGCATTCCTTTCCTTCTATAAAGTCCAGAGAATAGCTGCGGGAATAGTGGTCTAGGCTATCTTTCTCTTGGGGTTGAGGTGTGAGATGAACCATGATCGCATAACACCCTTGCATGTCTTGTCAAACACCCAAGGTATTCCCATTTGATTGATAAAGCTCATCCACACTTTTTCCACGACGGGACACCTAAAGAAGATATTGTCTGCCTCTTCTTTCGATTGTCTGCATAAGGGGCAATGGAGGTCATCATCTTGACTGAGTAGACCCCGACCCCCCCGACCCCTTTCTTAAAGGTTCCGACATTGTTAGTTGCACACAAGCAAAGGTTGAACACCAATACTCTCACCATAGGGCTTATTTATTAGCATTTGCAATGTTTTATTACAAAAGAACAGCCTAAGGATAACTTGAGCCATCTAAAAACAGGCATAAATTTAAAATGGCTGAAATACCCTTACCTTGTAAACCCACTATGCCCTGTTAGAAAATAAGCATAACTTATTGTTGGCTGTCAGAATTGTACAAACCCAGGGTCATTGGAATGGTTACTTGAATAACCTATAGCATGTGGTTTACACATCATTTGTGTGTTTGGGGGGGGGACGAAGAATTACAGAAACTAATATCTACTGTCCAAATTTATCCATTAAAAAAGAACAAAATAATTGAGAGCACAAGGTTGCAAGTTCAAGCAAGAATTACAGAAACTAATATCTACTGTCCAAATTTATCCATTAAAAAAGAACAAAATAATTGAGAGCACAAGGTTGCAAGTTCAAGCTGGCTTACCTTCATAACTACTACCACAACCAAAGATAATAATAATAATAGTATAAAATAATATAAAGTGAAAATAACACATGCACACACTTTTTCTCTAGAGAGAGAGAGAGAGAGAGAGAGAGCATTGCAGCTTATTTCTCATTGCAGATTTCCTGTATTTGTACAAATATTTTAATCTGTGAACTTAATTTGAATTTGAAATTAATGGTACAATAATTATTGTTGAAACATTTGATTTTTTTTGCAGGATCAAAATGATCATTTTGCTGCTGTCTTTAATCTGGAAGACTACAGAGGTGGGCCATTTTTTCACTGGAAATAGATTGTTTGAATTTGTGATGCCATTGTTTTTATGTTATCATCGTGTTGTCATCATCATGTCATGTCATGATTGGTTCATGGTTATTGCATCATTCTGATGTCATGGTCCTACTACAATGACCGGTGTTTGAAACATTGGATTGCTGATAGAACTTTATAAACTGCAAATCTATGGAATAGTATGCCTGTCCATGACCATATCTTGTTGTGCCTGTTTTTGGCTTATTATCAATATAATAGCCATTCTATAAGAAAATGAAAGCAATCATGTTTTATGTGCTTGATTTATTTGTTTTGCTGTTACCATTTGAATCATTATACTTAAAGCTAGAGCTCGGGTAGGTCAATATTGAAAGTTAACAGAGGAGTTCAACACTTGGCAATTCATAAATAACTTCATAGATAGTACGTTGGGTTACAGTGCCTTGTGGCACTGCCAAGAGCTGATCTGGTGAAGTGAGGGATTCAAAAATTTTACCTTTTAGCTTTTCTCTTTCAAAAAGAAAAATAGATAATATAAACTATTCATGTTATCATTCAGAAGAGAGAGGAAAAAAAATAACTGTTCTTGGGATGAACTACTATGGTAATGTCCTTCCAATGCAACTGTTCTAGAACAGCTTAGTGTTATCTGACAGAACTCACAACTGGCAATAAAACAGTGTATCTTTTTCTATTGGAGACCCTTCTGCAACTTTTGTTGATTTCTAACTGCCCCTTCCAGCTTCTCGTGAGAAGTGTTATAAACAAATTGCTGCAGCCATATCAAAGTTCAGAGAAATCAAGGAGAACATTAATGAGGGACTGAAGTTCTATGTTACTCTTCAGGTATGATGTCAATTCACTTATTTTCTTCAGCATTTAGAGGTACTACGTTAGAGAGATTTTTTTTTAGGTCCGGAGGTGTCCAGACATCGCACCCGACTAGTCCCCTGGAGTGTGTGAAATCCCCCCTATCCGCACACCGGATAATTCGATGAGACCTTACTCTATGCATATTCCCATGGGAAGTGGCTCTTCATTGGGGCTCCCATGGTTTGAACCCAAGACCTCCCTTTAGAGATCTTGCTCCCAAACCAACTGGGATAACCCCTTGGGTTGACTTGACCTGAGTGCACCAAGTTATAAAACAACACTCAGGTTGACTCGGGTCAGAAAATCAGGTTAGGTCGGGTTGAATAATTTGGGTCAGCAATTTCGGTTAGGTTGGGTTCAATAAATTTTGACATGAGTTGGGTTGTGTTTATTAAAACCCATCTTGACCCAACCCAAGTTTCAACCCTAGATCTGGGAGACATACCCCACATCTGCACTTGCATCAATTGGATATTGGGCATGGAAAGAGCTGAACTAACATCAGCAAACCAATTTAACATTGAAATTCTGTCATATTTAGAAAGGCTTGACGCGAACCCTTAGCACAATGCAATCGTGATCATACCAAAAGGATGTGGGTTTGCGTGGCATACATTCGAACTGCAACAACCCCCCTCACCCCTGCACCCCCCCCCCCCCCCCCCCCCCCCCCCCCCCCCCCCCCCCCCACCTCCCCCCACCCCCCACCCCACCCCCACCCCCCCTTCTTTTCCCTTTCCAACTACATAAGGGGGTTTGGAAGGGCTAGGTTGCTGGGCAAGCAGGGATTCTCCATATGAAATCCTTTCTTCATAACTTGAAAATGAGCATTTAGCCATTGCATGTTTACCTCATCATTTTTTTCTGCTCTTCATTTCCATACTGCACGTGGTTATGTCCCATTGGTTGACGTGGAGGACTCTCTGCATTACCACTGATAAAAACCCTTGTTGCTTTTCCAATAGGATGCAATCACAAACGTGAAGCAGCAGTGCAGTGATTTTGTGATGACTAGAAACATTCAGTGCCGGGAAATGATTGAAGATGTACAGAGGCAAATAGCTGGTCTCAACTTTGGAACTGATGGTAAGAGTAGCTACAACTACTCTACCCAGAGATCTGTTTCTCAACCACTGGATCCCAAAAACTCACATCCTTCACGCCCACAAACACCTTACTACCAGCCTACAGAGCAGCCAACAGCCACATTTCCTCAGCCTCATCCTTCGTATGGCTCATCACAGCAGCCTCCTTATCATGCTCCTCCTGCAGGGAACCATTACCAGCCTCAGCAACCAGTGGGCCATGAGTATGGACAACCTGCTTATCCTGGGTGGCGTGGGCCATACTACAATGCTCAGCAACCTGGGTCCCACCCCCCGCCACCTTATACCACTCCACCTCAACAACCTGGATCTCACCCTCCACCACCTTACAGCATCCCATCCCCATATCCTCCTCATCAAGGTGGTTACTACAAGCACCAATAGGTTTTTGCATTTTATCCGCCTCTTGTATCATTTGCTTTATATATAAATGCCAGAAAGACTTCTCCCACCAGGTCATATTGGATCCTTCACATCAGATTCTCAAAGTTGTTATGCTTGCATTTTCTTGGTGATATTAGCATTCAGGTATTTGTCTGTTTGCACCTTACCCTTTGATAAGTTGTGAGTAAATTTTTCATGAGATTATATTTGTATTTATATGAATGGTAATACAATCTTTGTAGTCTTGTGAAATCATGGGACATCTGGTAATAGTCATAGAGGTTATTATTCTTTCGGGAGAAGAAGCTTCATTTAGATATGCAAATGAGGCATTACAAAAAGTATGACCAATGAAGATCTACGGTTTGGGGGAAGTAATCCTTTGCAGCTTGGGAGTAGGGCCTAAAAGATGCATTATCTGGGTAAGAAAGATGGATTTTGTGAGTGCCAAGTGCTTTGGCCAAATGAGCATGTGTACATTTATTCCTGGAGCGTCATATATGTTTGATTTCATCATATAGATTGTGGGATGCGGTGCTTCTGGTTAGCTGTTTAAGATAACAGTTTGGGTGCATCAGCTACGCCGCTTCATGCCTAACCCTTGAAGACATTGTTGTGTTGGTGAACTCCAGAAATGTGGGAGGACTAATCTTGAAAGCTTTGGGTCATATGCTGTTTTTTCTGGCCAAAAGCTGGGGCATTCTTCTGACCTTTTCACAGAAACAACTGAAAATCCTTAGGCTGTTCTCTTCAAAACAATGATCCTCTGCTTTGTAATAATAGGTATGGAAGGAGCAAGTAAAACAAATACAGGATTTGCTTTGTAGGCAGGTCCATTAAACAGATGGACCATATTCACATAAGAGACTGAAAGGGGGGAACTCTTCTATGATCGGTTTTAGCCTTACTTGGCCCACCTGTTTGTGGAATCCATAGTCATGTTATTGCTGAAAATGAAAGTGTCGGATTTAGATACGCCACTTATGCATGGTGGAATTGGCAGATGTCGTTGTGCATCTCCTACAGCAATGATAATTAGGTCTTGTGGATGGTCAGTCTTGTAATCAATTATCTATCATAAAGAGATGTTGAGATCTTATAATTTTATTTTATGAAAAGTGGAGCACAAAATAAGTCTGCAACTTAAATATGTTCTTATTTATCTAATCACCCCTCTTCAATCATTAGAATGTATAAGTCAAACCTAAAGTGGTTGGAGTGATGGCCGGAATTCGCCTTAAGAAGTAAGAGTCTTAAATTTGATTCTCATTTCACCTCAAAGGGTCACTCTCTGTAGAGCTATTTGATGTGTGTGGTAGGGACATTTACACATGCCCTAAAGATTAGTCGGGTACTCTAAGAATTCTAGATACCTTGATCATAAAAAAGAAAAGAGAGAATGTACGTGTCAATCACCTCTTACTTTTGAGCAAGGCATATAGTATGATTTAGTTTTCTTATTTTTTGAAAATTGAATTCCAATGTCTGTCGATTCCCATTTAGTCTCCAATTTTGGTTGACAACGTAGAGTGATTTAAAAACCCTATTGTGGTAATCCCTTGATGGGAAGAATCATAATGGCAATATGCTATAGAGTTAGACCATACCCCTTTCTAATGCTAAAACTTATGGATTCTATCTATTCATGCATTAAAAAATTTAGAAAAGAGTAAACCATACACCAAGAGAGAGGATCCTCATCATTTGCTTGCTGTCGTGAAGTTGAAGGGGGAGGAAGATCTGAGATCTAGTCTAATTTTTGTCCTCAAGAAATCCATGTCTAGTTGATCTTGGCTGATTCTTATTATTTTTAAAATTTATTATACTATCAAATGGTAACTAATAAAAGCACATAAAAGGAAGATAATGGTTTATACTTAAGGGAGGACTTGCACATGAGAAGTTACCCACTATGAATCAGTTCATAACAAATTGGTGTGCATTTTCAATCAAGTCCTTGGATTGAATTATTAGCCGAATTTAAAAAGTAAAACCTGATAGTCTTAGTTGTCAATTTCATTCTATTCCGATTGGAACCAAGGAAACATTATAGATTAGCTGAAAAATAGAATGAAATGATTTCAATTCTAGTATCGGCTTCTATTCTTGTCTGTTCTGGCCAAAATGGGTTAGAATGGCTCATTTTGGCCCTACCCATTTTGCTCTATGGATAGGGATGGCAATGGGTCGAGTTAAGTTGGGTAGAAAATGGGTTGCCAATGGATAATAACAAATTTTCTACCTGACTTGACCTAGCCTGACATGGATTTTATTTTATCCAAAGCCAAATTTGTATAAAAAAAAATTAAATTAGAAGTATGATAGAAAATTTATTTTTAATAGAAAATGAAACATAAAAGAACTTAGCTTTCATATGAGCAAACTGGGATATGAAAAATTGAGGTAATAGGTTAAGATTTTTTAATTTAGAGAGGTACATAGACTAAAATTAATAGGTAAAAATAAATAATTTATTTAAATATTAATGTTAATTCAAGTTGGGTACGGTTCGGCTTTAACATCTTCTATCCAATCCGACCCAAATTTATTTCAGAAATTTAGGTAAGGGCGGATCAGGTCAATTTAATTTTTTTTTTTAAAAAAACATGATCGAAACCCGGTATTTTAAATCCAGTTAGGTGGGTTCACGCTCGAGTCAAAAATTGCCATCCCTATCTTTAGATTTCATTGAAAAAAAAAAGAATTAGATACACATAAAAATCCAACAGTACAATTAAAAAGAATTCTTGAGCTACAATTGAAAAAAAAATGAGCCTAAAATTCAATTTATAAACAGTTGATCTTAGTAGTGCAAACTTATCAGGCGGTTTTAATTGAGGGGCATTTTATGACTTTGATCACTAAAATCATGTAGCAAAAAGTTGAATTTTGAGTTGAAATTTGATATAGTTGTAGTTTATGAAGTAAATTTTTACTTCATATGGTTTATTTTTATACATATGAAGAAAATTTGAGAAAAAAAAATGAAATGGAACAGTGTGCCTATGTTTTTTAAGTTTTGACCTTTAATTTTGAATAAAATGAAAATTTAAGTATATTTCTTAGGTATTTGGATTTTTTTTGTCTACCTCAATTTGTATTTGATTTTTGTTAGATAAAAATTCAAACATTCTTGAATTAATATTTGATAATTACACCATTATAGTGTGTATTCACCTACATGACGTTGTACATGCACAACATTGTGTGGATGGTTCTGTAGGGTCCAAATGGGTGAGGGCCATTGGGTGGGATGGAGCCCATTTGAAATGTATTTTTTAGATAATGTTTCTCATAAAAAATCAGGTCTATCGAATTTCAAAAGTCATAATTTTAACAGGTTCCAAAAACAACGACAAAAAGGGATGTGAGATAGTGATGGGCAATCTTGGAAGTGTATTTTGAAAGGAAAATAAAAACTTTAGAGCTTTGTTAAGAATCTCATTGGCTAATGTGGGTTTATTCTCACTTTGACATAGAAGTTTTATTAAGCTTAGATCTTACATTGTTCATTTCCTTCCTCATCATCATCCATGATATTAGTTATTTTGTTAGAAGAAAATTTGAAAGTATTGTAAATGAAAATACTTATTTATTTATTTATTCATTCATTTATGTGAACTTATTTTTACATTGAGAAATCAAAGAGCTGTTGTTCGACCTTTTACTTGAAAATTTTGGATTGCATGACTTTGAATCTCCATATCTAAAGGTGAGCCATGCATATGTAGAATGTGAGCTGCATTTAGTGTTGGCAAGAATAGTGTGATTTGATGAAGGTTTCACATGAAGGGAGTGAAATGGTGGTAAATGAAGCCACCCTTTTACCTAAAATTCCTTTCCAATTTCCAACCTTCATTCACTTCAACTCTAAGGCAACAACCTCTTCATCATTCTCTATCTCTTGTAATGAGTAATGCAGACAAGCCCATACAAGAATTAACATGAAATGTTTTGATTCATAAGGGGCCCAACATCCATTGCACTGTATACCCATTTCTTCACTGCTTTTGGTGTTAGAAGTGATAATGGATTTGTTTGAAAGATCTATTTTTAATATATAGTTCAACAAAAGTTTTGTTTTTAATTAATTTAAGTCATATCTTTCAAATTTATAAAATTAAATTGTTTTTTAATCTTTAAATTTTATAATATTTAAAAATAAATAAAAGTGGGCACAAGATTATACTTGCATGCAGTCATCCACTAGTGCAAATGATCACTTTCTACCCATAATGAGAGCTATAATGGTGAGAGAACTCACGACGGACACGTCAATTTTTTGCAGTGTGTCAACTAAGAAAGAGAGCTTCTTTCAATGCTGCTCAATTAGTGAAAGTAAAAGTTCACCTCTACACCCACCCGTTGAGATTTACATGCATCTATTTAAAAATATATATTTAAATATATAGTCTATTGATCCGACTCGAGCTATTGATCCGAAATTCTCGACCCAATCCGACCAAAATTCTAACCCGACTCAACTCGAATTCTAACCCGACCTGCGTTCTAAACCCATTTTATCAAATTTTAATAAGGTTGGATCAGATCGGGTCGAGTTAACTTGAAAATTCCTCAACCCGATCCGAACCGAATTTCATACGGATTTTTGTCTTCTCAACCCGACCGAACTTGACATGCTAACCCGACTTGCATGACCCAACCTGCATAATTTCTCAGATCAGGTCATACGGTCAGGTTAAAACCCAACCCAAATCTCACCCCTGCTAGTTAGCATGATTGTAAGAATAAGATAGATCTTCAAAATAGAATTTGTGTTCTCATGGATGCTCGAGTATAGAAAGGGACATGTCAACCATATGATAAAGACACATTCCAACCCTTTTTCCTCATGTGGAATGACCTGTGCAATTGAACAATCCACGACTACACCTCACAAATATAATTATATAGATTGTCGCATACTCTAAAGAAACACAACCAAACAATTTAAACGTGGTAGGCACATCATGTTTCCCATCTCTCTCTATATGTATAGATGCATGTGGGAGGCATGCTTTTGTAATCCAAAGGATTGAAATTGTGGGCTGGGTCCACCTACATGGTTAAATGATGGGGCTCTCTCTTCCATCAGACGATGGAAATTGATCAATGATTCATTCACTAATTACTAATTTATACAACAATATAAGTAACAGAATAAATTCAAACTCTAATTAAACATTGTCTTTATCAAGTAGATAAAGTTAGAGTTTGAGTTAATTTCTAATCCTAACCTAATTGAGTTTGAATTATTGAACTGGATAACTGATAATTAGATAATTCAACAGTAAGATGTCACCATCTAATGAAGTATGAAGTAGATCACAGGTGAAGATGTGCCGGAGAAATCAAAAGAAAACCATGTGCGTGGAGCAAACTACAAACGAATAACAAAATACAAAGCTCAGCGTTCTGATGCATAAAATCGACAAATCTAAATGATCTCAATGGCGGAAACCATGATCAAAGGCAGAATCAAATAGATCTGCATCATAAATGAACTGAATTGTTGCCGCAACGATCAGATCCAACAGAGAGGGGACCCAAATTGGGCTACAATAGATATACAATAACACTAGTAATGGTGATGAGAGTGGAAAAATAATTGCGATGATGATGACAGACAGAGTAACGAGACAATGGTGTCAAAGAACGGCAGATGACAATCACAAATGGTTGAACCACTATGAAATAAACTAAAGAGCCTACAACTTGCTTGTAACAGGTGGGATTTGGTAATAGTTGGATAAAGTTTGACCGTTCAATCATTTATTAAGTGAGCACAATTTATGATATTAGAGTCAAATTTGAATGGAGATCTTCGTGAAGAAGTTTATATGAAATTTTCTCTTGATCTTCCTTATTATTTTTATGAAGTTTGTCATTTACGACGTGCTCTTTACGAATTTCACACTGGGCACTCTAAACAAGAACAATTTTCTAACAACTTGTTGGTCTAATATATGTGACAAAAAAATTTGAAAAAAAAAAAAAGGTTGGTGAAAGTTGAAATCAACAAGTGTGTAGATTATTTAATATTCATCGAAGTTAGAAAAATGAGAAGAATTTGTCAGACAAATATAATATAATGTCATTATTTGTTCTTGAAATTCAGTACCTACAATTCAAATTCGAAATAAATTCTTAATATTGTCTCGTTCCCTCTCTTAACTAGGAAAATCATTCAAAAGGAAACCCACCACTCAATCAACGTTATTAACGACTTTTCTTAGCAACATCTTCTCCATCATGGCAATGATTCCGATTCCAACTAAGGAAAAAGTTCTTTCCATTAGTGCAGTAGTTAAACCCTAAAACCATAAATCTAATCAAAAGAAATAATTAATAATTTTTATAATGAACTAACAGTGGGCCAGCAGGATCATAGCTATTGAGGGTGAGGCCCACAAAGTGATGATCAAACTTGCTAACAATCGCCCAAATTGTAGAGAAGAAATTGAGTGACAATAGTGCATCTATAGTTATCTAAAAAATAATAAATAAAAAATATTACACATAAAAATAGAAAGGCAGTGATCACACAATCAATAGAATGGATCATAATGTGCCATGTAAGTGGTATATAACCTATCTTTCAAAAACCTAAATCATTGAATAAAGCACTTCTTTCATGAGAATTTCCTAATATTTCTCTGACCATGGCGATTCACATATTACACAAATCAATTCAAAGGTTTAAATATCGATTGATACATATTATTTTTAGGTTATTCAATATATTTTAGTCATTCTATATCATATATGACCTATTTGGCAGCACATCACCATTGTCCGACCAAGATATTGTTGAGGCAATTGTGTAACACCGATATATCATCAATATAATTTTTTTTATAAAAAAATATTTCTTTAAACAAACACGACCGTGTATGAGACGTATCACTAATACGTCCATATTTGACTATATCAATTTCAGGCCAATATCTTGTGCCAACATTAGCTAAGTTATCCTAGTGGGAGCCACTAACAATAACTTAAGCCCACCTTGCATTTAGCGTATATGTGTTCTAATAAATCTAAATGACATAGGTTGAGCCCTTGGGTCATAGACCTAGGTGAGCATGGACCATGTTATTAAATCTCATTGTGCTTCTCAATCCACTAAAAACCTAATTTGGAAGTTCACACAGCAGCTCACAATTTCACATAAAATTAAGAGGGTAAAAATTTTGACAAGAAAAAAAGCCACCCACGGGCATTTTGTGTATACAGACACTGATCTTATCGGGATATCCTAATTTGCCCTCCACCTGTCATACTAAAGAAAAAGAATGTCAGAAATTCATATAGTGCAAATCGACTCACCAAAATTCATAAACAGTGCAATCGGCTAGCTGAAATTGCAAATCGGCTCGTCAAATTTCATGAACAATGCAAATCGGCTCTCGAAAATTACAAATCGGCTCATCAAAATTCATGAAAAATGTAAAATCGGCTCGCCAAAATATACATGAATAGTAAAAATCAGCCAATCGAATTTTTACCCTTCATGCGAAGGGTAAAATGGAGAATACACTAAAACCCATACTGCTAAACATAAAATGTCCATGGGAGGATCGCTCGCCGAAAAAAAAAAGGTGAAGTTTTATTTGGTGGCCATCCAATTTCATCATCACAACTGCATAATGTACTTTTTATGGGTCTTTCTTTTCTTTGAATCAAATTCGATAGACACCTCTTTTCTTTACAAAAATAAGCTTTGTTAATTGGGAAGACATTATTGCATTGTGGACCTTAAACACTTGTATATATAGAATCAAAGTGGTGAGTTGTTAAACTCTTAAATAAAGAAGAGAGATTGGCCACTTTATGTGGGCCTTGTTCGTCCACCTCTTTTTTGATGTCCTTAGTGCATGGGACCCAAAATGTGAAGGTGATCAAACCTTCCATCAAGCGGATCATCATCCATGTGGACCATAACCTACCACTCACTATTGCGTGCCTTAGCAAACTGCAATTAGTAAACACTGAGACAGTATATGGTAAACGTGAATTTTGGATAAAGGTTGCAATTTGGGGTAAAAAAATTCATTTTATTGATACAAGCATCTGTTACATCCATATCGGCAAATCGATATGTATCGTCCATCCGCACCTGTTCAGACCCCGACCGCAATGTACAAATACTTTGCGACTGACACATATCGGCCTTTATTTTCTCGGTACGTTATAGTCGATACCCAACGTATTGACCACTTTTTTATACGTGGTCGGTGGTTGCAACGATTGTTTAAAACTTAAAACGATTTGAGTGAGATAGTTCAAATTATTCAACTTACAAAAAAATTTCAAGTTAAGTCCCTAAATTTTTAAAACTTTTTTTAATTTTTTAAAAACTTGACTAAATTTCTTGACTCGATAAAAATTCAACTGAAATACAAATTTGAATTTTCAAATCTTAGTTGTAACCTCAGACAAATTTTCTACTTAATCAAGAAACACTATAAGAAAAGGATGCTTTTATGGGGTATTTAACTATTTTAAAAGAAGGACTAGGTTTTTGATGTCTTCACACATAAAGAAAAAAGAATTTGATGCTCAGCTAAAGCTGAAATTTTCAAAATCTCAGGAAAGAATTGTGAAAGAAGGAAGAACTATTTGAGTGTGTGAATGGATTTTTCTTTAGAAGACTTTTTTTTTGAAACATTAACAGTGAATTCTCATTAAGAAAAAATACAAGGGGATTCAAGTATAAGAGGAATATACTCAAATCACAAAACAAGAAAAAGAGAACAAATAAGAGAGATCATAAAAGAACTACCCAACAACAACACCTGGAAGAACTCCCAGACCCCCATGGATCAATGCAGATGAGAAGAGTAAAATTCCAAAGATGGTCTTTAGAAGACTTTATGATGTGAATTTTAAATACAGATTGATATTTAAAATATCAGTAGATATATAATGAATTCTGAAGAGATAGTTATAAAATAATTTAAATATATGTTCTATATTTATAATAATTTAGATATATATGATATATATCAGCAGCATAAAACTAATTAGAACAACTAAAATTTAAACATTAAGATATGATAAGCCTTAATTAAGGGAAATGATTTGTGCACCGTGAGATTTACTCACTCATAGTGCACTGAATTGATATTTTTTTTTCATTTTCCCTCTTCTACCCTTCAATAGATATTTACAGAAATGCCATTTTCTTTTATCTGCTCTCTCAATTCATTTCATGTACATGGAGGAGACCTAACGAATTTCCCCTCTCTTTTAACAGTGGGTTTTAAATAAAGAAAAATCAGAATACAAAGTTAGTATTAGTAAAAATAATATTAAAATTTAAGATTAATACAATTAATATTAAATTTGAGTTATATTAAATACGTGGAAAAAACTAGATAGAATGTGAAAGAAATTTTAATTTTAATTTATTATTTTAAATGTATGATTTAGACTTCTAGATTTTGATAAATATAGTCTATAAGATTTGAAAATTAAAAAAATGATTTATTCCTTTAAAATACACTAAAATTTTTCTACTTAAGGTGATTTATTGTGTTTCGCAAATATTTTAAAAATTCATAAAAGTTGAAAGATTAAAATTAAAATAATAATTTAAAATAATTAAAATTTAAAGTGTTTAAAAATGTTTTTATTTCCATTGAGATTTATTTTCATATATAGCTCTTACGGCTAAACCCATTGCCTCATATTACAAATAGAACAAACCTTTTTTTAGTTAGTATCGATTAAAATATGTAGATTGAATAAATTTTGATCGAACTTTTCAACAATCAATAAAATTGAGTTCATCATATAGAGTCAAAGTGTGGTCCATGTTAGATTGAAAAGTTGAAAGATAACTAAATAATTTAAAACCGCCACATTTTGAGAGCTTAAAAACATGATAATCAAATCAGGGTGTTTTTTCTTAGAACTATATTCAAATATAGAACTATCTAATATAAGTAAATTATGGATCCTAATTCTCACTTATTTTATATTTTTAACCTTTACATCTATTCATAAAAACATTGGTGATACATACTAGCTGTTACGATGTATCATTGGTACTAGGGGCAACAATAGGTCGCGCTAGGTCAAATTTATCTATTTCCACTGTTAGTACTGATGATAGGCCGTTTCGGCCCTCCTATTTAATCATGTGATTTGTGCACAAATTACATGGGTGGGGTCAAATACAGGCAAGTTTGGATTGGGTTTATCGTTTTTAAGAATAGATTTTTTTCCTATCCCAAATCGAATGTCTATATAAAACTTAGAAAAATTAGTAAAATAATTTTTGAATTTTTTTACATTAATCTGAGTCACATTATGTTGACTAAAAATAAAATTTAGGTCAAGAATAATCAAAATTTTGAAAAAAGGGTTGGTTAAGTCAAAAAAAAAATGTTATTAAAAATAGTCAATGCGAATTAAATTGACCCGACCTGATCTATTGCTACCTTTAGTACCAATAATACGTTGTAGCAATCGGTACATATCACTCATGGTTTTAAAGCCCCTAGTATGAATGGATATGAATGTGAAAAACATAAAATAAGTGAGAATTGGGACCTAAAATTTCCATGTGATGTGCTAAGTTTTATTTTGACTAAGAGAAATTTTCTTATTGATTGTTGAAAGTTCGGTTAAAATTGATTAAATTTACATATTTCTATCGATACTAACTAAAAAAATCGACTGAAGTTTGTTGTATTTGTAACTGAGGCAATGGGTTTATCAATAAGAGCTATAAATGAAAATAAATCTCAAAAGAAATAAAAATAATTTTAAATACTTTAAATTTTAATTACTTTAAATTATTATTTTAAATTTAATCTTTCAACTTTTATGAATTTAAAAAATATGTGAGAAACACAATAAATCACCTTAAATAGAAAATTTTAGTGTATCTTAAAGGAATAAATCAGACCTTTTTAATTTTCAAATCTTATTAGACTAAATTTATCAAAATCTAGCTAAATCATTAATTTAAAATAATAAATTAAAATTAAAAATTCATTCACACTAGTTTTTCCACATATCTAATCTAACTCAGATTTAATATTAAATTGTATTAATTATAAATTCTAATAAAAAATTTACTAATACTTTGTATTCTAATTATTCTTTATTTGGAACACACGTTAAAAGAAAAACGGCATTTCAGTAAATATCTATTGAAAAGGTAGATTAGAAGAGGAAAAATGAAAAATGAAAAAAAAATATATAAATTCGGTGCACCTGTGAGTTAATCTCACGGTGCATAAATCATTCCCCTTAATTAATTAGACCAACATCCAAATATATGTTTACAGTTTTTTTTGTCATCAAATATATGCTTACATTTTTACACAATAATTTTACTAATATGTACAATAAAATATTACAACATTATATTTTGAATAAATAAAATGGTAAAATCAAATCATCATACAATGGCTGCGTTTGGATGGGGTAAAGTTTACCCCCCTTTACCATAGTTTGGTAATGGAGAGGGGGATTTTTACCCCTCCCCCTCCTTTTTTAAAAACCCCTTGGAGTATGGGGGTTCTCATGAAACCCTTACCCCTCTTTACCTCTCTTTACCTCTATTTACCCCATGAAGCAAAAATATTTTAATTTTTTTTAATTGATGAATATTATTTAATAATTATGTTTCCTAAAATTGGAGATTTCACTTCAATACCCTCCTTTACTCCCATCCAAACGCAGCCAAAGAAATTGCAAAGTCAATAAAATTAATCATTAGTCATAACATGATCTATATATTAAATTAATCACCATAAAATTTCCAAGATACACTCTTCCATTTGTCTAAATATAGCAGGCCAAATTATAAATCATCCTTATACAAACTCTTTAAATAAATATTTAAGTAAAATAAATGAACGATAGAGATTATGCATCTTTCTTGATTTGGTGATCCGAAATGTTGGTGATTAGATGATTGATTGTGAGATAATAGAGGACGAATGGACACCTTTATTATAATTTGAAAAATAAAATAAAAATTAAAAGAATGAAAGATCTTTTCAATCTAAAAATAAAATTAGATTTAAAATTTTGAAAAATCGAAAAATTGGAGAGGCGAAAGATAGAGACAAGAGAGATAGGAGAAGAAAGAGAGAATGGAAGAAGGAGAAGGAGAAGGAGAGGGAGGAGAGACGAGAGAATAGATGAATGGAAGAAGGAGCTGGAGATACGAGATAATAGAGAGAGTCAAAGGAGAATGGGAACAACTAAGGAATCGAAAGAACGACTATAGAAGATTGGTGCTCAAAGAAGGAACGACGAGCTCTCGCTAGATATCTCCTCTCTCATTCTTGCTCTTGCTTGTTCTTCTCCTCTCTCTCACTCTCATTCACTCTCGCAGGAAAGAGTCAAGGATTAGGGCATCAATCAAGGCATTCAATTTATTAAATTTTTGAGTGGATCGTGTCAGGTCAAGTCAATTTAAAAAAAAAATTGATCCAATCCAACTCATATTTATTCATTCTTTTTCTTCATTTCAAACAGATCATAAATTTTAAAATGTCTCAGATTAAAACCTAACTCAAATTTCACTCCTAAAATGAGGAGTCCTCCAAAGATCCATGAGTGAAGTTGGACTATGAAGTAAGTCCCAGTTAGCTATAATCTTTTATATTATAATCAAACATGATAATTTAAGAATGAGTGTATAATATACTCACATACATATTAAGAAAATGAGATTTTCAAATAAAAGAGAATTCTATTTAGATGAATTTCCATCTATTATGAGTTGAAAACCTCTCGCAATCTTCAAATTCTTTCTTGTCTTATCACAGTAGTCTTTCCATCCTTCTCAAGAAGCAATATCTTAATCTCATTGCCTAATAATTTAATACGTTCATCAAGATTAATTTGTAGACTACTTGTTAATTATATGATCAATCATCATATCATCATTAAAAATAAAATTTCAACTTAAAATTTAATTATACTAATTAATGGTGGTGAGTAAACAAAATAAGAAGAAAGGAAAGAAAAGCGCTCGTCATTATTTTGGTTTGCAAATTTTGTTTTTGTGTGGCTTTTGAGCACCGCCAATGTGGCGCCTTGTAAAAATGAAAGAAAGCAACGGGTCAGCTTCATACTCAGAGCTCACCTTCTACCTCTCACCTCTCTGTCCTCTCTTCTGAATCCATTCAAAACCAAGAAACTCAGAAGAAGAAGAAGTTTGGGGGGATCGAGACGACGGTCTTACTCCTGCTCCTTCTGCTTTTATGGTTGGAAGAAAGATATTCTCTCACTTTCCCACCAACTCAGATTGCCCCCTTCTTCTTGAGATCTCTCTCTACTCTCTCTCTCTCTGTTTACTGTAATAGGAGCAAAGATGCCGTGGTTTCTCAAGATCCATAAAATGACGGCCAAGAGCTTGGGATGAAACCGTTTTCAGCTACGGAGTTAGGGCTTTTTTCACTTCCCTCTGCACCCATGACGACCAAACGCGCTTATAAGCTACGTATCCTTTTTTTTTGCTTTCGTTTTCTCAAATTTTTACCGATCCCGGCTCTGCAATCCATTGCATTGTTCGCCCAATGCATTGGGTTTTGGACAATGGATGAGATATGTCTATGTTCGATGCTTGTTTGGATGCTGGATTTGATTAAAATAGCATTTCGAACTTACGTGGAAATCCATTCGGAACTTGTGTTTGGAAGAGGGCCTGAAATAAGGTGAACCGACATTTCAAGAATGCATCTTTTTTCCAGATTTCTGCAAACTGGGCATCTTTGGTTGGTAGAGTCCAGGAATGTGAAACTTCTAGGGGTACGAGAGGTAGATCCTGAGAATGTGACACTTCCAGGATAGGAAAATTTGCAAAACTGGAGCTTCTTTGCAAGTGCATCCAAATAACCAACAGTAAAACCAATGTGTTTTCAGGAAAATTCGCTTTCCTGTTTCTTTCAATCTTCTCTTTGAAGTGCATCCATTTGAAAATCCTAGAAAGTTTTCTGTGTTTAAGCGTGGAAGAAAAATGTCAATCTGTTTGAAAACCCACATTGAGATTTTGGTGTGTTAAGTTGGATAAGGACTGGAAAGATTTGTCTATCTTGACCTTGCTGATGCAGAGGAGTTTGTGGCTCACACTTCTAGTGTGAACTGCCTCAAAATTGGGAGGAAATCATCAAGAGTTCTTGTCACTGGTGGAGAGGACCACATGGTGAACCTTTGGGCCATTGGCAAACCGAATGCTATACTGGTGAGTCTTAATTCCATCAGGCTAAGCTTGCCACCCCCATTCTAGCTGTAGGGTTTTATTTATTTGAGGTGTGTTTAGTTGTATTTCCTATCACAAGAAGTCATTGTGTCAGTGAAATAATGATAATCCATGCCACTAGTTTTGAGAAATCTGAACTGACATTAGGTTGGACACTGTTTTCTGCCCTTTCCAGTTATTCTTTATGTTGCATGAATATGGATAGATGTCACCAAATTGGACACCTGTGCGAGGTGTCCAAACATAATACTTGAATAAACTTAAATGACTTCTTACGTTTATATAATACATAAGAAGCAATCTTAGCAAAATTTTCAAATTTTAATCTGACCAAATCAAGTAATTACCATCTCAGATTTTGGGTTCATTTCAAAGAATAGAGGACCAACACACCATCATCTAGAAAATTAAAGTTAACTTGGTATTCAAAGAATTGTAGAAGAATCAAATGAGAATCAAACACAGGTGTTTCAAACATGTGTATGTTTCTTATTTCAGGGAGTCCGTGCAACATTAGGTTATTGTGAGCATATATATTGAGTTGAGAAAGAAATTTTGAAGAACAATCTCACATCAGTTATGATTTCTGATTTATACATACCTTTTAATTTAAGCTCCTCACCTGAAATGTGTGCCAAGTCTACAGTGAAGAGGTACCACATGTATGGTTCAGATTTAGCAATTCAGGAATAGCGTTATTTGTATGGTGTAGTGACTTTGATAATAAATGTCCTATACTCCATTCCTTTTAAAAAAAAAACCTGTTATATACTCTCTTTCTCACTCTCTCTCTCTCCCCCTCCCTCTGTGTGTGTGTGTGTTGGGGGGGGCAAAAGATAACTGTCTAAATTGCTTGCTCTCATGTTCTAATCTGCAGAGTCTATCTGGTCATTCAAGTGCTATTGAGTCAGTAAATTTTGATTCTTCTGAAGTCTTGGTGGCTGCAGGAGCCGCCAGTGGCAGTATAAAGCTGTGGGATTTGGAAGAGGCAAAGAGTACAAACTTACATCTTGTTGATTCAATATGAACTTATAAAGATGAAAACAACCTTTGCATACCAAGATCTTCTATGATGTTGTTTTGTCATCTTCTTCTCTTCTTTGATTGGTCTGATTCTTTCTCTGCAGTTATTCGAACACTCACGGGACACCGGTCAAATTGCATATCTGTTGACTTCCATCCATTTGGGGAGTTTTTTGCATCTGGCTCCTTGGATACAAACCTTAAGATATGGGATATCAGAAGGAAAGGATGTATTCACACATACAAGGGCCACACCCGTGGCGTTAATGCAATTAGATTCACACCAGATGGTCGATGGGTTGTTTCTGGTGGGGAGGACAACATTGTGAAGGTGATTATATGCCCTTGGTTTGTTTCCTTTCTTGAAAGGTTTATTTCTAACAAACTCACTTGTGTACTTCCACTTTGATATTGTATCCATATTATTGTTCTTTTATTTTGAAAGTTGAGAACTTCTATTATAGCATTTTGTGCTGTAATCACTGTCTTGACAGCTGTGGGATCTTACTGCTGGAAAGCTCTTACATGATTTCAAGTGTCACGAGGGCCAGATCCAGTGCATAGATTTCCATCCTCATGAGTTCCTACTGGCAACAGGTTAGACATTCAACCTCTAGCCTCTGGCTCCTTGGTTCTCTAATTATCAGTTCTTCATTGAGTCTCATTGTGAGGTTATTGGGTTAAGGGATTCAACTATCCAATATTCAGTTTTACTTGGCTAGGAGTTATTCTTGTAAGTCCAGGCTAGAACTACGCACAGTACTGAAGGGGGGAGGGGTATGAATAGGACCTTTATCAATTTTTATTAATTTTCAAAAACTGACAAAGTGATGTGCAACTGATTAAATAAATGTGCGGATAAACAATAAACAATGCAGACAATCAAACCACAAGTGTACAACAATTTTATAGTGGTTCGGTTCACCTGAACCTACATCCACTCTTGGACTCACCCAACCTTGGGCTATCCGATACTCACTAAGACGGGGACAACACTCCAAACAGTACACATCTATTTTTGAGAGGTCCAATCACAAAGGTCTACTCCACTTTACAACATTCAATAGTACTACTGAAAGAACACTTGCCTTGCTGCTCTAAGATGGTCTTGATTGTGTTCTTGAAGGATGCCTCCTTGCTCCGGTCTTTGATTCTTGAATAGCTCCAGTCTAGGGTTGGATTAGGATTTTGCTATTTTCCCTAGAAGGTAATCTCCTTAATCACTTTAGTGAAAAACTAAAGAAGCTTTGATTATTCCTTGAACAGTTAATGGCGTAATTAGGGACAATGATCAAAGATTCAAAGAAGTTTTACAAGGAGAAGAATTGATGCAGGACACGTCTCTAAAGAGACCCTAAATGCCTAATGCAACTTTGAAGGGGACCCAATTAAATATGCATGAACCAAAGGGCTGAAATTAAAATTAAAATTAACAAATTAACAATCAAATAATGTGATAAGCTGCAAATAACAAAGAAATCCAGAAATTCAATATAACTAATTCAATAATAATCCAAACACTTCAAATGGGTAATGGACGACTTATGAAACTCGATGCTAGCCACGTGGGTAATAGGATACGAATGGGTAAGAACGAATGGAATATGAAGGGCTTTAGGGCAACCATGCGAAAGAAGGGAAATAGGAAACGGGGCTCACAACAGCAAAATAAGGCCTAAGAAGGAGACAACAACAATAGGAAAAGGGGATTTGTAGATGGAGAACACAAAGGAGGGTAGTAGAGAGGTTGGCGACAACAGAGATGGGGTCCAGATTGGGTTGCGTTTGCAAGAGATGAAAGATTTAGGTGTTGCAGGTCTCAGCAACAATGGCACGAGGGGTTAAGAGGGGACGATGGGGCTTAAGAGGGATAAATAGGTTCACGAAAGAAGGGATTTGGTGGTGACGGAAGTAGGAAGGGGTTTGGCCACAAGGCCAGAGGGTTTAGAAGGGACTGGCGACACATGATTTGGCTTGGGATGTGTAGGCGATGGGGTAAAGGGATCTGAGAGAGGTTCTGGACAAAAGGGAAAGGTATTTGGGGTTTCAGAAAGCCAAAGAAAACAAAAGGGAAGAGGGAAGATGAAGAGAAGGGAAGAAGAAGTACCTGAAGAAGAAGGTGGCTTCATGCCAAGGCCTCTAGCCCTTTGGAACCACTCCAACAATCAATCGCACCAGAGGTTTGCGAAAACTTCAAACTTTTATTCTTCTAATCGTATCTATCTTTATTGGAAAAGAGATTACATATATATAGAGTCCAAAAACTAGAAATACCCTAAATAGCAACTCCTAAATACATTGAAACGAAAATAAACTCACTCAAAATAGGAAGTCCTAATTTCTAATTACAACCAAATCGAAAATAGAAATAAATAAATAAAAAAACAACTCCACATTCGTATGTGGATCTGCTGCTCCGCATCAATCTCCCCATCTGAAAAGAACTCGACCTCTTCCTAGTGTGATGTCTTCAATGTGCATTCACGTGCACGTGAGGTCTTCAAATGTCATCCAATGGAGTCATCATCAAGCCACAATGTTGTTGGAGTGGCTTTCTTCCGTCGCTGCTGGGATGCTTGGACATCTGAAATGTCACTGTGGTCAACATGCTCTAAATGAGAAGAATATGCCTCTGGCGATACAAAGCTGTGGTATCTCACCAGAAGAGTCGGATACTGTCACTGAAGCTCATCTGCTGTCAACCACGTGAATTCTGTCTTCGGCTGGCGTGTGGGCACTACTTTCTCATCCAGTATAAACTCTACCTTCGCTCTCTTGGGTGACAGGGAATGCTTTATAGGTTCAGGCCAAGGATTGTGAAGTGGGCTAGGTAGGCTAGTATGTGGGTCAGGATGAGGCTCATATGAGGTGGGACGGAGTGGTAAGACTGCTGGATTAGGGAAAGGTGTAGGGTATGATGGGAAATGCACACTGGGTCCAACTTGCCTCAAGACTTTGAAAGGTTCCGTGCCACAAATGTGCAACTTGCCAATAATTCCTTGTGGGAACTATTCAGGCCTCATGTGGATCGTCATAGAATCACCCATATTGACATCTTGGAACTTACAATAAGAATATGCAACAAAGTCATTGTTCATTTCATGTATTAATTTCACTTTTAATTCAGCATGCAATACATGTGTAAATGGTGCAAATGCAAATGCAGACTTAGACAACTTGGGTGACGCTGGCACTGGACTAGTGTCTATGGATGGGGATGATATGGAAACACACTTAACCAATGCAATGGGATTTGCGTTGAAATTATCGATGCCTTCCTCACTATTGGGATCTACTCCTTCATATATCACTTCATGTTTAACGTCCTGGTCAATCTTCTCATTGGACTGTTGTTCCAACATAGGGGCTCTTTCCTTATTCTGATTCTTGGTAGGACACTCGTGAGCGAAATGCCCATAACCATGACAGTTATACCGTTTTTGGACACTCTTAGAAGAGCTCGCACCAGAGGCTCCTTTTGCACTTACATCCTTGTTCTGAGAAGGAGCACTGGTGATTGGCTTGGGTTGACTCATTATATCCCGTGGAGTAGACTCAAACTGCTTAAGAGGGTTCGGTTTCAGGTAATGCTCCAATTCTTGAACTCTTTGGTAAATCTCCTTCAAGGTGTCGACACTGTGGGGAATCAACTCCTTTTGGAAATCTAGGTAGTAAAGAGGTTGACGACAACATAGATGGGGCCCGGATTGGGTTGTGAGTGCAAGAGATGGAAGATTTAGGTGTTGCAGGTGTCGGCGACAATGGCAGGAGGGGTTAAGAGGGGACGATGGGGCTTAAGAGGGGTAAATGGGTTCACGGAGGATGGGATTTGGTGGTGATGGAATTAGGAAGGGGTTTGGCGACAAGGCTAGAGGGTTTAGAAGGGACTGGTGGCACAAGATTTGACTTGGGATGTATAGGCGACTAGGTAAAGGGATCTAAGAGAGGTTCTGGACAAAAGGGAAAGGTATTTGGGGTTTTAGAAAGCCAAAGAAAACAAAAGGGTAGAGGGAAGACGGAGAGAAGGGAAGAAGAAGTACTTAAAGAAGAAGGTGGCCCCAATGCCTCTCGCCCTTTGAAATTACTCCAACAATCAATCACACCAGAGGTTTACGAAAACTTCTAACTTTTATTCTTTCAATCTTATCTATCTTTATTGGAAAAAAAATTACATATATAGAGTCCAAAAACTAGAAATACCCTAAATAGAAACTCCTAAATACATTGAACAAAAATAAACTCACTCAAAATGGAAAGTCCTAATTTCTAATTACAACCAAATCGAAAATAGAAATAAATAAATAAATAAATAACTCCACATTCGTATGTGGATCTGCTGCTCCGCATTAAGAACATTCTCTGAGGGTCTAGGTGTGCTTAAGCTTAAATCCCAGATTAATTAGCTTAATCCTCAGTGAAAAAAGAACCGTTATTTATAATTTTACTGTTCATAATGACTAGTCTTCGAGGACTCGAAGCCTACAATAGCTAGTCCAGCTAAGCAAAAGGCTAGTCCTCCGAGACCCAAGCCTTGAGGACTCGAACCATCCTCGAGGACTCGAACTCAGGAGGAGATTTTACTGTAAAAACAACCAGTCTCTGATAAACTCTCGAGGGGTCGAGACTCACTTTCGAGTCCTCGAACTCGAGGACTTGAACCCGCATGTCATAACACTTATACCTAGGTTTTTAAGGCTCCGTATGAATCCTACAATTTGGTCAATTTGCCTAATGTTGTTTGGGTCAACCTAGGGTCACTATGTCCATTTTACCTGTTCGGTTGCCAAACACATGGAGAAATGACCGCAACTTGCTTCTGGTCTTTGATTGACTTGATTCACCAACTCCTGTCTTCCAGATTCAAGGTCTGACTCAGTTACGGAAATGGCAAAACCGAGATACAGATAAATTGTGGATCAACAATTCTCAGTGATAGACATAGTGTGTGGAGTGAACCATTTAAAAGTGTTGTACATGAAAGTTATGTTAAGACTGCTGATATTGAATTTTGGTGGTAGTTTCTATCATGAAGAGGACACGGAGGTATTAGTAGCCTTGTCAGAGATTGCTCTTCTTCAATGGTTGCTTCTCTTTCTAAATCATCCTTTGGAATGAGTGCTAATTAGCTAGAAGGCTGAGCGCCCCTAAGAGGCTGTTGTTTGCTTGATTCTTTGGAAGGTGACTCTTGAAGTGCAATCTCCTGGTGCTCCTTTAATGCCTTCACATGGACCAAGTGAAATTCATCTTGGAGACTAGAGACATTGTCACCGCTAGAAGGGTTGCTAGTAAGGGAAATCTACCATTTGATGAACAAAGAAGTAGATCTTCTAGCTCAATCAGGGATGTCTCTACTTCTCCTATGTAGTTTTTTTTCCTAATGCGGGTTACAATAAACCCAGTCCGACCCGAATTTAAGTTGGGTTTTTCCTCCCTCAACCCAACACAACCTTAAAAAGTGCCTAACCAAACCCTATTGTTTTTTCAGGTTAGGCCATGCAGGTCAGTTAAAAATCCAAGCCAAGTTCCACTCCTAGGTGCTGAGAAGTGTCTTCATGCGTGCAATACACATTTTAATGGATGCATGCAACATAGCTTTCACACTAGTCTAGTAACTATTTTGTTTGACCAACCATTCTCCTTCATGCAAATCAAAGATGTATTTAGTGACCTCCTTCAATGGTTGAGACAGAGAAAACACTTGCCTATCTTGACACCCTCGTTGCGAGCATGAAACAAATTACATGTGGAGATGCCTTGAATCTCTTTAAGGGGCAATACTCTTAGCTTGTGCTCTAGTTTCTACTGAAAGAGAGAATCCTACCATCTAAAAGCTCAATTGTTCTTTTCTCACCAAATACTGCAAATAGTGGCATTCAGAAGTGTCTTGCACATGTGCAACACAATTGTAACGAGCATGTGCATCTGCAAAAACTAGGGTGCAACTCGGGTCGGGTTTTGACCCGACCCAAGAAATCATGCTGGTCAGGTTGAGAAGATAAAAACCAGCTTGGAATTCGGATCGGGTCGGGTTGAGGATTTTACAAGTTAACTTGACCCAACCCGGTTAAAATTAGGCTAAAATGGATTCAGAATGCGGGCTGGGTCAGAATTCAGGTTGATTTGGGTCAGAATTCGAGTCGGGTCAGGTCGGGTTCCATAAATTTCAACTCGGGTCGGGTTGGGTTTTAAAGAACCTGACCCGAGTTGCAGCCCTACCAAAAACCCTTATATTGGATCAACTATTCTCCTTCATTCTAATAGAAGATGTATTCAGTAACCTCCTTCAATGATTGACCAACATGTGATGATGGGTGGAAAACATAGAACTCCATTTGAAGGTGAATTACTTAGTCCTGTCTATGACAAGACTATTTTCGTTTTTGCGTTTATCTGACGGAACTTATAAGTCATTTACTATTATTAGAATCCATGATTGGACTTCTTGACATCGTTTCTAGGCCATTGGTTTGGACAACTCTAATATGGCTTCAGCTGGTTAACTTGATAGACACCGTCTTCCTTACTACCATATTCTCACTCTGATAGAATTCATTTATTTACATCCAAAGACACATATATAACATAATGTATAATATTATAATAGATAGGCTCAAAGCCCCTACCTTCATGACTGTTTCACGGAGCACTTTCCAACTGTGCTTTGGGTTCTCACTCTAAAATAGAATATTTCTTACCCCATTTATTGTAAAGAAGATTGCACTAATTTATAACAACACTGGTAATAAATTTGGTGAATGAATTGACAACGTTTTTAAAGGGCTTTAAATTGTAGCTGTTAACCCGCTCTATGTTAGATTCTTTTTTCCCCTTCTTTCGTTGGGCTTTTTTCGCTTGGATTATGGTAGAAATTTAGTTCTTAACTTGTACTTATCGTTGCTCAAAAGGGAACATATACATGATGTAAGAATGTGGTGCAAACGTTCAGATGTGAAGTTTGTTGTCAGAATTGGTGTTTTTTTTTTTGTCCTTCATTCATTCTTTTTCTTGGGTTTTATTTATTTATTACTTTTCTTTTTTTTGCTTTTGGGGGTGGGGGTGGGGGTTTTACATGTTTAAACTATGCATCTAGTTAAGTTTGGTGCTACTGTTTTCTTTTTTTTGGTTTGTTAGGTGTTCTTTATTTATTTATCATCTGGCTGCAATTTTTTGGCAACAACACCAAAAAGCCATAACTATGTTTAATCACTTTTTCCATTTTAATTTTTTGAAATTGGATTTTTTACATAAAAACAGAAACTGTTATGGTATTGCAATGCACTGGAAGAAGAAAAAGAGAAGATATGAAGCAATTAAAATGTTGTCATCGCGGGGCGCTCTGATTTTTGAGATGTAGCTGGAGTTCCCTCTTATTAAGGAAATGGACATTTATTCTGTGCTTTACACTTGTGAGCTAGTTATATATTTTTGGCTTATTTCATGTACTTTGCAGGTTCAGCTGACAGAACTGTTAAATTCTGGGATCTTGAAACTTTTGAGCTGATTGGGTCAGCTGGACCTGAGGTATCTTACAAATATCTTGCATAATGTTATTATTGGCTTTTAAATTAGTGCTTCTTGCCATGATGCTTAGCTTTTCTGTATGTTTTTGCTTAAATAATTTAAATAATTCTATGTTTTAGTTTCACATCAATATTTTCAAGTTATTGATATGTTTTTAATTCATTGGAAGGTCTAAATGATGGTTTATGTCCAAGCAATTAATGCTCTATTTGTTGCTAATTTTATTTGTTTAATTCATTTCCTTGATCATCAACTTTTGAAAGGTCTTATCATTAACTGTTCTTTTATTTAAATCTTGTGAAATTTAATTTATTGATTTAGTTCATTCATCAGAGGCTGAAATATATGAGGGTTTATCTTGAAACAACTGATTCTCCATTTATTGTCACAAAGGTTATTTGGATTTGGGTGATTCCTTGATTATCAACTAATTTCTAGTGAACTAAAATTTTATTGTGTGCCAAAAGAAAGCAAAAAGAGTAGTACACCATCAAGATGTTTGCAACTTTGGCCTATTATCTTTTAAAAAAAAGTGTGGTCTGTATTGGCCTTATGTGAAATGTTGACACAATTCATTCATGGTGGTCAAGGTGCAAATGTTGTCAGGTTGCCAAGGGGTCCTAGAGCCTAAGGGTATATTTGCCTTTTTCCAACTTACCCTATTTTCATTGAAAATGCAGTCATTTTCTGACGGCAACCCTATTTTCTTAAGCTTGTCCAACTCTTTATTTTCATTGAGAAGTGTTTTTGATCCCATCACTTTTCAACTTTTAAGCTAAAAGGTTTTTTTGACCCTTTATAAATTGGTACATGGGTTTGATTGGTTTATTTCTTTGGAGTTGCTTAAAAGAAGTTAGGGTTTAGGTTGACTTAGGCCCAAGTTGGGCCCATTTTATGGCCTAAAATGTAATGTCCAAATTAAAATTTGGGTCGAGCTTGGCCTAGTACATGAGAACCCAAGTTTGGCCGAAAAGGCCAAATTTGATAAATAACTTATAATATCTAATTTTATTTAGTTAATATTTTGTATAAATGTAATATATAATTTATATTTTAATAGAACAATACAAAAAGAATTCATTTTGGGCCCAAACGAGTCTGAGCCCAAATAAACTAGCATATATCATTAAGGCTTGAAATCACGCTCGGGTCCTACAAATACAGTTCGGTCCAGTCTTGGTTTTGACTAATTTGGGTTAACTCGGTCCCAACTTAGGCTTGGGCCCTTTAATTGCAAATTTTGGCCCAAGTTTCGACAAACCCAAAACCCAATCCGACCCACTTGAGTTGTAGCCCTAATAGGAGAATATGTTCAAGGATGGATAAAGGATGACTAGACCCAAACTGAACCGGACCCATTGCCAACTATAGCCTTTCTACCAGTTTTCCTATGTTACGCAAGCAAACAATGGAAATTTTTTTGAGATGGAAAATAAGTAAAAATTGAAAGGATTCCATCCCCTTTCATGCGCATAGGAAAATTGCATGACATGGAAAGGTAATTCCAATCCTATATTTTCTTGAAAGTGATTTGCAATGAAAACATTATTTTCCAAGCAAGGTTGGAATTACCCCACTCACGTGGCCTTCCCTAATTCGCATATTCTATTTACAGTTCGTAGTTTTTCTATATAAGCTATGTAATGGGTTGAGAGACGACACACGATGATAATGAATGAATAAAAATTATTGAAGGTATAGCCTTTTTCTATCTTCTTCCTTTCTTCTTCTCATGTCATATATACAAGCATATTTTCTTCCCTTTCTGCCAAGTTGCAGGTTGGTTCAGCATCAATTAGTTCAGAGTGCAAGGTTTTTTGTATCTCTGTTATACAGAAACGACCCTGTTTGGAGACAGGTCCCTGCATTATTAGGGACGATCGTGGTTTTCCCTCCCATCTTTTGCCCCTCCCTTTGCCAAAAAAAGAAGAAAACAACCACCCACAAAAAATAAAAAACCTAGATATACCAACCTCTTCGAGCCAGCCTTGTTTTCACCCCATCTAACAGTTCTGCCACCTCTGCGCGTCATTGCTCCCTGCTCCATTTGCCACTTCCGCAATGATCTCACTGTCTCCTTCCATCTACCAGGTACTGCAATGCATCTGGACTTCTTCTTCTTCCATTTTCCACCACCTTCCAACGATTCCTTCTTTTTTCCCATCCCTGCTTCCGCCTCCTTTTTCCTTCTCTTTCACCTCCCACTTGAGCCCAGATATCCACTTTTCCCTTCCTTTGCTTTCGCCGCAATACCCAAACAGCTTCCTCTGCCATCCCTCTCCGTTTTTTCGCCATTACTTTCTATTCCCCTCTTTCTTTTACCGTGCCTTTAACTTAAGCTAACCCTAAAACCCATTGCATCACACGTGCGATACCCATCCTTTAAATCTCAACTCCCACACGTGTTCAACAACTTATTCCCCTTCCCACGTGTGAGCATCGTTTTACTATTTGACCCAAACTTAAGTTCGTCCCATTCCAAACCAAGGCCCACTTTGTCCCTTTTGACCCAAATTAATACCCCTTCTAGTCGCCTAAACCCTTCCCAGTCCGTGGCTGCGTCTTGGACTCTGTGACACCCCGATTTGATTACCCGCATCATGTAGACCCGATGGCATCCAACAACAATGGTGATCAATTTATCAGCCCATCTGAGTTCAAAGAATTTCTATCTGAATTGCGATCTACTTTTCAAGCTTTGTTGCACAAGTTGACGTCGGAATGTGTACTAGTTTCCTCGAGATGTGTGCCAACTCCTCCAGAGCCACAATCGGAGTTTGTGCATGCTGCCCCAGAGTCAAACTTAGAGTTCATGCCTGCTACTCCAGGAGTCGTGACCCCACAACCATTGTCCATGTTGGAGAAAGAGCCAGTTGTGTTGCCGGCACCACAATCGATACAACCGACGAGTGTCGATCCACCACCACCACCACCAATACCACGACCTCCTCCCCCACCATCGCCAATTACCCAACCCTCTCCCGTACCCAAACCTGACCCCCTTACGGATACCAATAATTCATCTATGGTTATTCGTACATTATCCTGTCCGCCTCCTATCCTCCCTTTGGTGCCTCGTCCGACAAACCATTAGGATTGTGTGATCACTCCCCTGCAATATGATGACCCTTTCGCGATCAGCTTGGTTCGTCCATGCTTGAGCTTGTTTGCGGTCCTTGATTTCTTCGTTCTACAGAAGGCATGCTCTCATCGTCTGTTCATTGAAGATTGTGCAGTTATAAGCTTCGTCATTCGCCTCTACGACCTTGGTCTCCACCACTGTTTGGTGACGTGTGCTTTTGCTGATTTCAACTCGAGGACGAGTTCTTTTCAAGACCGGGGGAATGATGTAGGACACGCATCAGAGACCAATTTATTTTAGTATTTCCTAGTTTCTTATTTTCACATATTTTTATTATTAGAATTCTTGTTTAGTAGGAAAGTCAGGTCGATGGCTTTCCTAGTTTGTTTAGGAGTCTTAGACAAGTTTAGAAGTTGTAAAAGATTTGGAAACCACTCACGTGGCCTTCCCTAATTCGCATATTCTATTTACAGTTTTTAGTTTTTCTATATAAGCTATGTAATGAGTTGAGAGACAACACACAATGATAATGAATGAATAAAATTATTGAAGGCATAGCCTTTTCCTATCCTCTTCCTTTCTTCTTCTCTTGTCGTAGATACAAGCATATTTTCTTCTCTTCCTACCAAGCTGCAGGCTGGTTCCGCATCAGCCTTTGTAAGCATAATAGTTCCTTTAATCTTTGGATTGAAGATGGGGAGTAAAATTGACTTTGTCTTTGACCAAGTCATGAATGAAATGACAATCTACTTCAATATGTGTATTCTTTAATGAAACACAAGATTGATAGGTAGCTTGATTGTCGCAAGAGACATTGGTCAAGAGATGAAATTCCAATTTGGATAGCAAATTTTTTAGCCATAACAATTAAGCAAATGTATTGGCCATAACTTGATATTCAACTTCAACACTAGATCAAGAAACCATTGTCTGTTTTTTACTGTGTCAAGAAACCTAGTTCCCTTCAAGAAATATGCAGTAACCATATTTTGAATGATGATCATTGAGAGATTCCGCCCAGTCAACATTAGAATATCCCTGTTGATCAAGATGTTCGTGTTTAGCAAACAAAAGAGCACACCCAAGGATAACCCAAAAGACAACATCAAGAGGTGAGGTACAAGGAGAGTGCATAAATTGACTCAAGTCACAACGCTAATGGGAATAAAAGAGATCAGGGTGAGTAATTGTGAGACAAATCAATTTCCCAACCAGTTGTCGATAAAACTTGGGATCTTGCAATGGTTCTCCATCATCATGGTGGAATTTGATTGAAGGGTGAGTTGATCAGTTTACAATCAAGAACCCTTGCATCCTGAAGAAGGTTGAGAATATATTTTGTTGAGAAAGATAAATACCCTTCTTAGAGCGAGCTACTTTGATGCCAAGGAACTATTTAAGTGGACCCAAATCTTTGATCTCAAAGGTAGACTCTAGATGAGTTTGAGATCTTGAATTGCAGTAACATCATTCTCCATGATGATAATATCATCAACATAAAGAGTGAGAAACACCTTTCTATTGTCGATGCGCTGATAAAACACAGAATGATCCATAAGTCACTTCATAAATCCATAAGATATTAGGCTGTACTAGTGAAACCAAGCTTGAGGGGATTATTTAGGCTGTAGATGTTGACATTAAATAATTGAATACATAACAGTATCCCAGATTTGTGGGATTAGAAAATAAATTTAAAAATCAAATTTCAACAACTTCTCATTGATAACAAACCTGTCTATAAAGTTTACGTGTAGTACGTACAACACACAGCTTGGACCCCTGTACCTGCAAGAGCACATGAATCAATCGTCCTTGCAGGTCTAGATTAAATGATTCTCCCCAATACATGTATGGATGTTGGTTTCCCTGTAGAGTTGGTGTTTCCAAGTTTATAAAAAGTTGTGGTGTCCAAAGAAGTTAAGAGTGTTTAGGAGTTTTGTTGTCTATCTAAAAGAAAAGCAGTGGGAAGTCTCATTTTCAGAAAAAAAAATTCTGAAGCCATGTCTTTTTGGTACAGCTGCTCAAAACTGAAATCCTTTTGGGATTTTGTAGTTTGTCTTTCTTTAAAGAACTCATTTCTCACATCATAATCAATTTCTTCAGTGTGCTTCAATGTGTGTTATAATGGCCACTAACCTCTGAGGATCGGCTAGCTGCATTACGAGAGATTTTGACAAGTGTAAATCCAAAGAGACAGGGCATCATTAATGGATCATCTTTGATTTCTTGTTTATTATCAACAAAGAAGATGAATCTTATGATCATGTGTTCCTCCATTGTGATTATGATCAGAGGACATGGCTACAGTTATTGCAAGAATCTGGGGTTTTTAACTAAATGGGTTTCAATTACTTGATGGAGGTGTTTGCACACTGGGTTGCAATTCCATTTAAAAAGAGGGGACAAATGATGTGGCAAGTTGCTTAACAACCTTCTTTCTCTATTTGGAAACAAGAAGTTCATCACTGATAGGGATATATCAAAGAAGTTAATGATAGATCCAAGGTGAAGCACTCTCGTTTTTTATGAGAAAAGAATTCAAGGAGTTATCTTTTGGGGATCTTTACAAAAAAATGGCAACATCAATAATGATGCTCACTTTCTAAGGTAGTGAAGTAGAGTCCCTACCAGCTCCAACAGGTATATTGAAATTCAATTTGTATAGAGTAGCGGTAGAAGTGAATGCATAAAAACTTATGGCTGTAAAGGAAGCACTGAGGATTGACACACACACGCCATATTGAAGGGGATTGAAGCAATGCTACTGGTTGGACACTGAATGGTAGTGGAGCTGTAGAAGTTTCTTCAATTGCCTAACATTGGAAGATTGGGAAAGTTGATTATAGTTTCTTTCAACAAATCATAGAAGCACTAATATAGACGTTCACTAGCATAATCTGGAGTGGATGGAGGTAATTTATTAATAAGGAAACAATGCCTTAAATGCTAATTTTTTGGCAGCACTCTAGCAATAATGTTATGGGGATATTTTTTTACTTACATATTATAATACATTATACACTTTCTTATCTTTTCTATATCGATACAATTGCCATTTCTTTTTCAAAGAGAACAATGTGGTGATTAGTCAAACGAGAAATCAACCAAATAATAACATAGAATTGTTTAGGAAAAAATGTTAGAACATTCAAGGTAAAAGTAAGAACAGATTCAGTGCAAGTGTAATGAATCTAGTACCAAAAATGATGAGTAAATTAGAATTTAAAGTAACAGAGGGCTATGGATGTGATAAATTCAGAATCTACTTGTCAATACAGAGAAAATGGAGGTTTAGAGTTGGAGATTGCACGTGTATCAACATGGGTTGGCAAAGTGGAGAAAAGCTAGTGGATTGTTGTGCTATCATCTAGTGGCTTTCCATGGCTGTTGGAACTCCATTGTTATATATGGACCTAAATGTTGGGCAGGAAAAGCACAATGTGAGGATCAAGGTTGTCAAAAATGAATCGTATCGTGAATCGGTCTAGGGGTGTAAATCGTGAATCGTAGAATCGTAAGATTCATTAAATTTTGTTCAATTCCTCATAATATATATGTAAATATGCAAATAATCATAAAAAAAAAAGAATAAAAATATATTAATATTATATATAAATATAAATACTATGTAAATATTGTATAACAGTATACACTATACTATATGGTGTCCAATAACAGTATGTTGTACAATAATGTTGAGTACTTGTGTTAGGTTTGTGGAGCTTGATTGGTAGATATTTACTGGTGATCCTATTCCCACTAGCCTCGTTCGGAGGTCGAGCTCCCCGCTAAGTTTGCAGGGGATCAAAGTGGGGCAGCTCCCCCGAGCAAAAATTTTTATTAGAGGGAACCAGATAAAATCCTTATGCCTTGTGTGTGATTGATCTGTGGTTTTTATTTTTCCATTCATTGTTTTGTGCGCTTCCATTCTCAACAACTTGCGTGTACAATAACAATATCATGTATAACAAAAACATAGCATAACATGAAATATATTACATACATAGCATTACATGAAATAGAAAAAAACAAAAACAAAAATAGAACAGTGGTAGAATAAGAAATAAGAATAGAAAAAACGAAAACAAAAGCAGTAGAATAAGAAAAAGGATAGAAAAAACGAAAAACAGAGGGTCCTGCGCAGAGGTTTCTGTGAATCGTCCGAGACTATGATTCGCCCGATTCACGAGTCAATAAAAAATCGTATGTGTTTAAGAAATTTTGATATTTGATGCGACTCGAGTTGTATGACCCCTCAATTTGATTCGAATTGCACGATTCAACTCGGCGAATCATGCGATTTCGACAACCTTGATGAGGATACTTAAAAAAAAAATTTTGCTATTTATATACTGGTTTGATTTTTATGACATCGATGTGGTGATCTTGATCAACATATCACATCGATGTGGTGATCTTGATCAACATATCAATAGGGATCCTATAGCATCATTGTATTTGTTTGAACTACTGAACATGGTTTTGGATTTTATGTAGGGGTGTTCATTAGTGCGAAGCCAGCCTGCGGCCGGCCTGAACCCAACCTAAACAAACGGGCTTGAACAAACTTTTTTGTCCAAAGGGCTGGGTTTGAGCTTTTTAACGCCCATTTATATAATTGGATGGACTCGGCTTTTACTTAAAGCCCATGAGGCCCTCAAGCTTTTAAGCTAGTTTATTTTCTTATATATATAATAATTAAATAATACATACCCCACCCTGCTTCATTTAAGTTTACTAGCCTAGATGTTCTAAATTATTGAATTTTTTCTTAAAAAAATAAAATAATGGTGTTACAAAATAAACATGCTTTAAACTGGCAGGCTTGGGCTTTAAATATTTTCATTGGACAGGATCAGGCTTTTTTTGGCAAAGCCTGGCCCATGAACAGGCCTAGTTCTATGTGCTAATCCTGTGGTGAACATTTGTAATTATGAAACTGTAATTTTTTTTGGCTGACCTCTCTATTCAGACCACTGGAGTGCGTTCTATGACTTTCAACCCTGATGGAAGAACCCTGCTTTGTGGATTGCATGAAAGTCTGAAGGTAAGTCTCACATTTCTCTCTGGGATATATTTTGAATTTAAGGTTAATAGTCATATATTCTGTAATTTCTAACTGAGTTTTAACCAGGTTTTCTCTTGGGAGCCAATAAGATGTCATGATACTGTGGATGTAGGATGGTCTAGATTGTCAGATATGACTATCCATGAAGGAAAACTTCTTGGTTGTTCATATAATCAAAGTTGTGTTGGAGTGTGGGTTGTGGACATATCGGTACCTCCCAGACTGCTATCTATTTTTTGAATTTTGCCAGCATATGTGCTTTTCATCTAACTGTGGTCAAAATACATATCTGAGAATTTGGTGTAATGTTTGGTCTCTTGTATTGCAGCGCATAGAGCCATATGCAGCTTCTATTGTTGTCAGATCAAGTGGTCATTCCGACTCAAAATCTACTTCGAGTGGATCTACATCAGTACAAACTGACAACAGTGTAAAGGCTAGTATGGGAAGGCTATCAGTTTCACAAAACTCGGACCCTATAGTTAAGGAGACAAAACCTATGTCTTGTAAGTTTTGTTCTCTCTGTTTTTCCTGGATTGTGTTCCTTCACATCTGTTTTTCCTTGGACCTTGTGCAACCTTGTTTGAATTTTTTTTTTCCTTACTATTTGGTATTTTTCCCTTTTTTTTTAACATGAAGCCGTAGGAAGTGCCCCCAATACCCCTCCAAGAGCTTCATTAAGTGTTGGACCAAAAACAACTTCAGCAGCTCCAGCAGGAGTGTCTAGTACGACAACACTGAAGAGAATTGTACCAAAGGTACAATCAACTGCAAACATTCAGATCTTTAGCAAGTCTGATGTGGTACCTGTCATCGTCCCCAGAACTAGTACAAGAGTGGAGCAGGCATCTGATTCTAGAAAAGAAACAAACACTGCTGGAAGAGCAGTTCCATATCCCATCCAGCCGAAGATACCTGAATTTAGAAAGCTTTCAAACAACAAAGATGATTTGGAGAGGGCAAATGTTTCTCTTCAGTCTGGATCTGTTGGCAGTAAGATCACTAACTCCACTGAGGTTGTTGACCAGAATTTCCCTCCTGGCGCCAATCTTATGAATCAGCTTACCATTGCAGCTGACAGGAAAATTGTTGAAACGAGAGGAATTGGTTCTGCAAAGCTTGGAATCAATTTATCAGTGGAGTCATCTACACGTGAAAACTGTATGTTTCATCGCAGATACTACAGTTATATTCTTACTCGATCACATGCATTGCTTTTGGGTACTTGTTTTACTGATTTGGGTGCATAATGCATACCTGACTGGCATGGGCTTGATATTGATTTGCTCACAAGTTAGATTCCTTATTTTTTTTCCTACAATATGATTTCATTATTAAGAAAAGAAGGAAGATAGTTTTCTGTCACGACGCTGGTGTAGTCAAAAAGGAAAAGGAGAGGAGGACCAAGGGAATTGCATTTTACTTGTACATGTACAAGTAAAAAATAATTGCTTAAATCTTTGAACTTCATATGTTATTGCTTAAAATCATAGTTAGATTTGTTTCAGTTTTGTCTGCTAGTGGAATGTTCCATCATTCTGATTGTTTTGGTGTTCCATTTTGGAAACGACAACATAAAAAATAAAAAAATATGAAGAAAATACATAAACTTATAAATTGTTGCAATTAATTATTTTCATCATTTCACACTAATCTATAGAAATAAAAGCATAAATTATCATTAAGTACCTATTCATGTTTGTAATCTCAAGTTATAATAGCGTAATTATGAAATAATAACTTATGGTTGATGATAGAGGCACCCTCACTTTTTTATAATTAGAGGCACCCATTGTCAAAATGACAAAATCCCCACTCTTACGACCTTTTTTAATTTCCCATTTTTCCACCAGGCAACTCCCTCAACAGTCTTTTCTTGTGGTTTTGAATACAGACTCAATGCCTAACTTGGTAGAGCCCAAGTCTGGTGAAGTTCAAGTCAAGTCATATAGGAATAATCTAAAAATCAAGTAAAAATGGTTGGTTCTTTACCGATAATTATAGATCTAATAGAATGTTATATGCTTTAACATAAAGTCTAAAAAATTACTCTCGTTGAAATAATTAAGCCATGATTTTAAAGACCACAAAAGTTTAGAATTAGAAAATCAATTTAAAACAAATAAAATTTGAGAAGCTTTAAAAATGTGGCTTAAAAAAATTATTGTGTTTTCCATGGGATGTTTTTTAAGCATTTCAAATTTTTTATTTTAAATTATTTTCTAATCCCTCTTTTGTGGTTTTAAAATCGTGACTCAATTGATTTAATCAAAGTGGTTTTTAGACTTTATGTTCAAGCATAAAACTTTTGCATTGGACCTATGGCTCACCATTAGTGGACCCTACATAGGGTGTGCACAACGTACAAATTGTAAGGGGTGCATAGGGAGATTGAGCTCTATGAAGGTTTTGTTTTCTTTTGAAAAAAGAAAGAAATATTACAAGTCGATGTTGTCTACTGCCCACTTGATGTAATGCACTAATGCAAAGCATTGGTTTATTAAAAATAATCTCCATGTATTGTTTATAGACATCTTATCTAAGATAAGAAATTAAACAACTAAAATAGTTAATTTTATCATTTGATTGGAGTTTTAGATCATATGGCTGTAACAACAAATTTAAGTCATTCTCTTCATATCATCAATGTCCTTATGTGAGTTTTTAATTTATTTTAGTAACCCAACTTCATTTTAGAAAGGGAAAGAAAGAGATATATGTAATGATTTTGGAGGGAGAAATGGGAAAATGAAAATGTTGTTAATGGGGGTGGGTTTTATGTCATTTTGATAGGGGGTGCCTCTATTGATACAAAGGAGGGGGTGCCTCCATCATTACCCCAACTTAAGGGAGTTTGAATTTTATTCTATTAGGAATCAAATAAAGATCCAATTAGACAAAAAAAAAAATCAAGAAATACCCAATAAATAAACTTGAATTCTCATTTTATTCAAATCAAAAGTCAAAACACATACATGGGTGCACCAGGTCCATTTCATTTTTTTGTTCTTGAATTTTCGTCACGTCCACAAAATATCAATTGTATGAATTGAAAAACTATGGTGGACCAAATGTCAGTCGAAAATTCATTTTCTAGTCATTTGATCTTTGTGGTCAATGTGGCCAGGTGTTCTTTGAATTAAGGATGTCCGGTGACTAACTCAAGTGGCTAGAAATTGAATTTGGGCTGAAATTTGATCCACTTGTAGTTCTTCGAGTCTGATTTTAATATGTACGGTTATACTTTAAATGGATTTTTAATTTATTTATTTTTCAAACGAAATTAGTAGAGCTGAAAGGTTGGGCCGAAACGAGCCATTCTGGCTCGTTTCTTCTGGATCAGGCCCATTTTGGCTGGAATAAACTGGAATGTTTGGTACAGGCCATAACGGAATCGGACACCAAAATTTAAGCCATTCTATTCCATTTTCTTTGTCAAAATTGGAACGTTCTGTCCAGAACGGAACGTAATTGATAACTTAGCTTAAAATGCTTACTAGGTTTTAGATTTTGCAAATTTTATGATTATCTTGTTGTGATACCTGTAGTGTTGCTTCTTAGACCTCTGTGCTTTAGTTTCTAGTATGTATGTGTGCTTACTGTGAAGAATAAATGATATTTCTTGAAGGAGAACACTTTAATGAATGAAGACAATTCAGGTATTTCTGCTCTTCAATTTCTGCTGCCATCGAGTCTAGCTTTGATCACCTTGAAGTGTTTATCAAATATGTTGTAAGTTTTAAAAAATGAGGCTTCAAATCCCTTTGAAAATTTGGTTCACAACCTCCTTTGAAAATTAGGTTCACAACCTGCAGATAACTCAAAAATCTGTATTATGATCAACATTTTGATGTTTTTTTCGAATCTGTAGTGTGATTTCTAATTTTTACTTTTTTTATTTTTTGAAAGATGTGATTTTTAAATGTTCTCCAACATGATTGAAACAAGAGCTCCCTGTGAACAATTTGCCTGTTCATTCCTGGCGGCTGCCAATATGTTTCTCAAGATTACCATTAAGAAAACTCCTTGTTTACTTAGGTGCTGCATTAGAATCAGTTACATCAATAAATAGATTAAATTGTAACTACTATGACCTAAGGTGCATGGGTACAGGTGCGAGTATCGGAGTTTGACATGGGTGTGTTGGACTCGGCAAACAGAAAAGGACTTGGCAACGTATTTAGATAAATTTATTTTTAATGAACATGAGGTGTGGAAATGACATCATAGAAAATAATGTAATGCTTTATTCTAAATAATCAAGTGACAAGCTTATTGATATTTTATTTAGGTTTCAAGAGTACTGAAGTATGGAAATTTTTTTTCTCATCTTGGAAAATAATTAGTAGAAAGAGTCCATGAAGAACCCATAATGAGTCTGACAGTGTGTGTGCCTGACATGGGTGTGTTGCAACAGAGTAACAAATTTCAATTCTTGAATGTTTTTATTGGATAAGTGGGTTAAATGGTCCATCTGCTGTCATGATTTCATAGCTTTGGATGTTACAAATCTTGGTTCATCGTTGATTACAATTGTAGTTTAATCATATACAAGATTGTCTATTTTCTGACAAAATAGTATCTTGACTAAATCATCATTGTTATCGGGAATTGAAACTAAATGCTTTATGCTTTTCTTTCAGATGACAGTAGGTTGCATAGGCTCACCAGAGAGACATATCCTCTAGAAGTTTCTAAAGGAGGTATATCCTCTCATGGTTATCATAGTTCTCATCCCTCCCTTAATGTTTCTGAGAATCTTAATTAAGCTTGGACTGCATTTTCTTTGAAAAACAAATTAGGAAGGACACAATCACTTGTTGCAAACTGGGAGCAAAGAGAAAGATCTCCAAGCCATGAGGAATCACCATCAAGCGTTTCTTCTGAGGCGCCTGGTGCTAATGTGGTGTCATTTAGTACGGTATGATACGCTGTTGTCCAATTTTGAATATTTGGCCTGAATGAAGAATTGTCATTTTATATATGCTATCCTTGGTTTTCTAAATTATATTTCTTGTTCTTATAGTCTGTGTCATGTCTTTAAATTATTACAATTCCAATCTTCTGTCATTTATCCATGAACAGAGGTGTCGTACTTCTGCTGAAAAAGAAACTTTCTCTGCAAGTGATGAGGATGCCATCGCTGACGTTTTGGAACAGCATGAAGATTTTTTGGTCTCTATGCAATCTCGATTAACAAAATTACAGGTAATTTGCTGACTCTTTTCAGCTGGTGAAAAGCCACAAGTCGGGACTCAAGGCATGTGATAACTTTTGGTGTTGAATCTTCCTCTGAAATTATCATGCTCACTGGGGACAGGATTTTCAGAATTGAGTTGTCAACAAGGAGTTATTTTGCACATTAGTAGCTGGTTCTCGGGCTTGTTTCTGCAATCACTTTCTAAGTCATGGATTTTATAATTGAGAATTCTGTATAGCAAAATTGGAATTTGTTACATCTTTTAATACAAAGCATTCTTTGTTTTGGTCAATCATAGACTCAATTAAGTGATCTGCATGTCACTAAATCAATATTGAAATGATAATTAAATTGTATGAATACTTTTCAGGTCATCCACAGATTTTGGGAAAGGAATGATGTGAAGGGGGGCATTACTGCATTAGGGAAGATGTCAGATTATGCTGTATGTATATTACTGTAGAAGTTGACACTAAAAAGAAAAGAAAATCACTTTCGAAGTCAAAGACAGGAAGTAACTATTTTGTATTTAATAATGTATATTACTTGGAATGCTGCAGGTTGTTGCTGATGTCATCAGTGTTGTGTTGGAAAAGATTGACATTGTCACCCTGGAGATCTGCACTAGTCTCCTACCACTCCTCACAGGCCTGTTGGAGAGTAAGATGGATAGGTGAATACCTCTAGAGCTTGTCATTGAGTAGGTCTTTCTTAGATGTGAAGTCCACCCAAGATTGTCACTTATTTTTCTTGGATTCTTCTACTAATGCTTTAAGATCTGGAACAATTTCATCTTTTCAATTTTAGTTTGCCTTTGTTTTACAAACCAACGTGTAAAATGGTTCCAACTCATAATTATCATCAAAGCATTTTTTACATCTATCTAGGGTTGGCTAACACGTCCCTCTACTATTACTAACACTAATAACAATATTATGATTTCCACCTGTAAGTCATCCCACCATGTACCCGCATTACACCTTTTATTATTTCTCAATGTAGACATTCTGAGATTCAATGATATAGTAAAACTGGTGGTTGTATGTGGCTTCAACTGAAAAAAAAAAAACGATGGCTTCACCAGCCCATGGCCAATGATGACTTTGTTCCAAAATTTTAACTTCCTGTTGGAGCTGTCTGCAACGTTATTTTCGTGCTGTTATTGTTGTCAGTGGCATTGTCATCATTGTCATTTGCAGCCCATTGTTATTGTTGTTCATGACTAAGCACATGGTGTTCAAGATGTTTGTGCTTTAATTGATTCTGATGTTGTGATAATCAAATCGTATCATAAAATCATTTTATATATTAAATCACAAATCATGAATCTTAAATCACAAAAGCATAAGATTCCAAAGTGTTTTCTCCGAAAAATATATAATGTATAAAATAGAATAAAAGATGTCTAAAAAGTAATAGTACGAGCAATTCTTCAATTTTCTTCCAATATTAAGCAAATAGATTGCAAAATGAAGTAAAATGATATATAACTATTCATTGGAGCTCAATTTTCAAACTTCCAACTTCCAAAAGTAGGATACCAATATATACAACCGATGTTATTGAAAAATCCAACAACAAACTAAGAAGCCACCAAAAAATTAGACAGTTGACACCCATCAATTGAAGCCTAAGAAACCATCAAATTCTAAATGGCTACATAACTCTTATCATCAATAGGAATTGTAAGATTTATATGCCGTTACGAATCGTTCCTCTCGCCATTTTGTATGAATTGTAAGATAAGAATCATTTATCATAAGATTTTAACAACAATGATCGATTGTGTTAAAATGCAGGCATCTAGGCATCTCACTAGAAATGCTGCTGAAGCTAGTAAGAATTTTTGGTACTGTGATTCATTCAACATTGTCAGCCTCTTCACCTGTTGGGGTAGATATTGAGGCAGAACAAAGGTGTGTATTGTCTAGCTCTACATGTCATTCCTCATTTATAAAAATGCATTAGATGGTACTAAGAGCTACTTTTAGCATTGCTTTTCATAATCTCTTGTTGAAAGCTTTGTTCTTGCTACATCTACTCATCACTCAATTTCAGGATGGAGCGCTGTAATCTATGCTTTATTGAGTTGGAAAAGGTCAAGCGATACCTTCCTTCTCTCACCAGGTAATTGCAATTCAATAGCTGATCTTTTTTTTTCCTGTGTCCATGTACATGTGCATGTGTGATTTTAAATGATAGATTTTATGCTGCACCGTTTTCTGCTCCTTACCATCTATTCAATAAGATTTGATCTCTTGCAAAAAGAGAAGGATTCAGTGGTAGAGACTCTCTCTCTCTCTCTCTCTCTGATGGTATTAAATGGTAATTTATGCGGCATTGCTTTTGCCTCTTTAATACCTGTTCAATCAGTTTTTACTTGTTCCCATGCAGAAGAGGAGGATCAGTTGCGAAGTTTGCTCAGGAGCTGAATTTAGCTCTTCAAGAAATGATATGAAAAACTATTACCACATACAGGGAATGGCATTCTTTTGCCTTGTGCATCCCACTGTAGAATGAATTGGTTTTGGTTGCTTCTTGGAGTTTTGGAGTGCTAGTGCAAAATTCTCCTCTGTCCTTGTATATGCGCTGATATAGACCTTTTCTTAACCTTGAAATTTGAGGTGAATGGATCGATTCTGCAGTGCAATTGATGCACCTCTCGGCATACTCAGTTGACTGGAGAGATCCTGCAGCCCCACCATACAAAATTCTAACACATTTCCTTCTCAAGCACTATCTTATCATTATGTAACAATCGGCTGCTTGAAGATGCCTGTATTTATTTCATGGTTTAATACAATTATAATTTTTTTTTTTCATGAGATGGTACTCTCCCTAGTCAATAGAAAAGAATTATATGGAACTTAATAATGCATTTGTTGAACTTGGCTATTTTTGGATTGGAGAATGTGAAAGCCAAGGTTCTCTAGAGAACTTAATCTGTCTGGCAATTGGTACATTTTTATTTGGAGATTCTAAATTTAGACGATTATGGGAAAATCTACTTGGACAAAAATCTTGTTTTTTGGCCTGCATTGGAGGAAGAGATTTGTCATTGCTTGATCTGATAAGGCCTATGAAGATTAAAAGGGATTCTTAATTGAATATATAGACTTAGGAGATGGAGATCCACTTATATAGGATTACTTTCAAGTTTGGAATCTCCTATTTATGATATGCCCACTCTTATTCTATTGTCTGTTAAACGCTTAGATTGAAATGTTTAGTTTATGGAGATTGGTGAACTTGCTGCTAGGTGAAATGGATTTGAATAGGAGGGATGTCACTCTTCTATTGTTCATTAAATTAACCAATTTTTAGGTTATTTAGATCAAATTTAGATTACTTTTTTTTGTTTTTGTAATTAAACATGAACACATATTTTGAGTGTAATACAATATCAAAGTGATATAAATTAAATTCATTACATATACAATTACCCAATCAACATCCCAGATAGAGTCAAAATACCCACGCCACTTAACATCAGAATCTCAACCACTAACATCCAAGATAGAGTCTAAAATAAACTTAACAATATGATCTAAATACTTAAATGTTTTTTTATGATTAAGGTGTTTGAGGCTCTTAAAGCATTCGGCTAATCTTCAGGGCATGTATAAGTCTGGGGTAGAGTGAGAATTGAACTTAGAACTCTCGTTTCTTAAGATGAGCTTTTAGTCATCACTCTAATCCCTTTGTGTTCTAAGTACTTAAACGTTTTGTTTTTCAAACATTGTACCAATGGCCACATGGAAATTCATAAATAAATTAGTTACATGAAAATGGTAAAAAATAAAATATAATAAATTAGTAGATTTAATAAGTTTCATTGGTACTACATCAAAATTGTTTGGTAGATACCTTTGAAGCATTCTCTGCTATACATACCAAGCACATTTTTAATAAGCTAAACTCAAAACCTGTCCTACCATTCAATTTCCAAATTATTTATTTTCTTTTCAATAACTAATTATTCATTATTTTAAACATATAAAAAAAAAAGGATCTAAAAGCCTAACATGCTATGATTCATTTAAGTAAAAGCTTGAGCCCATCCTTATATAGACAAGCTTTTAAAAAAACTCGTGCTTGGCCTACCGGACAAAAATGCTTGTTCAAGTCCATTTATTTAAATCGGGTTCGGACCCGTTAAAAGTTCAACTTTAGATTTTTCAAAACTTTCACCACGATTATGTCATGAGTTACCCAATGTGTGTGGATAGAAAGACTTGTCCTGACTTATAGATGCGACTTATAGACACCTAAAAGTATGATCCAAAAGTATCATATGTGAAGAGTGTTGTGGAAGTTTGGTTATTCTACTTATTCTCCCTTTACAGTTTCATTTGGAGGATAGGATTGCCCATTGTCTAGGAATATTATTATTGTGCGCACTGAGATGTGAAGTTCACCATTTGAGATATTGGTGAGTCCACTAGAAAGACCTTCATTTGAGTATCAATCAAGTCATGTTTTTAAATAATATGAATGATCAAATTTTGAAAAGCTTTAAAAACATGACTTTATTGATCTAATATATAAGATATTTTTATATGGGCCACATAGTAAAAAGAGAAATTTCCAATCAACCCATTGACACTCAAAATCGATGAGCACCACCCCAAAGTAGACATGGTAATGCCATATGGCAATGCGTGATTGATCATAGTATTTCATTTTCTTCACATACCCAACATTCCACTCTATTCAATTCCGTAAAATATCATTGTTTGTCTTCTGAAATCACTCCTTGATTCAAATCAAACTCTATTTTAAAAAAAAAAAAACTCAAACTTCTTACGCTTATCCCACCTTGTCCCATCATTATGGGATTGTTTCCAAGATCAACTTTTCTACTTAATCCTATTAACAATCATGTAATCTTTTTTTTTAATGACGGGGAAAAACCCAAGACACCCACCTCTCTTCAAATACGAGAGCATTGGATAAAACTCCGAATGCATTTAGACCCCCATTGAGTTACTATGAGACTCAAACCTGCGGCCTCTGATTCTTTTTAGCCAAAGTGTCTACCAGTAAACTATCCCATGACCCCCACAACCATGTTCTCTTTCACTCCACGTTCTATCAACTTTTGTACTTACCTCCCTCCTCCTAACACCTACCGCTAAACTTCCAACTCTTTCAAAGTTTCTTCTTGTCTTCTCAAACCTATCTTGGGCAATAACCTATCTTTTCTTCTATTGTAATGACGTTTAGGCTTCTGCCACACATCATAACATACATTTTTGTTGCCCTTTATTCATTGGTCATTTCGCTTCATGTGGCGTTTTACATCCATATGATATTTTCGCCTATTTAATTAGTTTGGCACTCATTTATCATATGAGACTCCACTAACTTGCCTACACTATACTTATATTGCACCATCCCATCAAATATGTCGAAATCAAATCTGCATTTTGTAGTTGTATCAAAGTATCAAAATTCCTTAAAATAAAAAGCTTAATATTTTCAATTTTAATCAATATCCATACTCCTAGACCCACTGAACATAAACTTCATATATTCCATCTTAATCTTATCATTTTTCACACTACTTTCTTAAAAAGCTTTCTCTGCATCTATCTTGCCATATTATCCAAATAAAATCCTCTACTTGGTTCTCCAATTGCACGAAATTATCTAAATTTATATTATACTTAGTGTCAGAATGCATATCCCTATAGATAAGAATTAATAACATGTGCACCTTTGAGAGACATTAGATCGAGTGACGCAGTCAGATTCAATATAATGGAAAAAACAATTGAACTCAAGTAACCAAAAATCAACCATGAGAGATTGGCTCTTCCTAGTTTTACTCTTCAACATCTATAGACAAAGATGTAGAACACTATTCTCATGGCTCTTCCTAGTTTTACTCTTCAACATCTATAGACAAAGATGTAGAACACTATTCTTCTAATCTTCTCATCTAAAGGTTGTTTCTAGTTCTCTTCTACTGTGATTTTACACATCACCTACTTTATGTACCAACTTTTCTTCATTACCCAACACTATAGACCACAAAATATTGATATTCTACTAAACAAATTTATAGAATCACCAATTTAATAAACACAGGACTACTTTATCACAACATATGACCTGCCTTTATTCTTAAACTGTTTGTTTCCAAAGTTTGATGCCCTAATTCTAACCTTGACAAGTTTTCTATAGTACTCGATTTATTTTGTGTCACCAATAAGTGATATAGATCTACAAATAACGTACAATGGAGCACTTCGTTTCAAGTACATTTACATTATACGTTATGCATGCTGAAGGTGGAGGGGATAGATTAAATTCCCAATGGAAGTGGAAAGAAAAATGGTAAGAAAAGATAATTTAAGACCTTTCGCCTACTCATGCCACATGCAGGAACGATAAGAATGCTAAAATACTGTCTCGGTAGCAAAAATCAATTGCATAGAAAGTTCTAAACATTTGAAATAAAGGCCGACATCATCTAATCTTGACTATTTCCAAACCCACGCTTCTCATCTTGCCAATTGTATCCCTGACCTTCTCGACTCATGTCACCGGAGCTGGAGAATTTCCCTCGTTTGAGTTGTGACAATGGCATAGGAAGTGGAGGTGGCGGAGGAAGAGGTGCTGGGGCTAACACACCCTTTCCGTCTTTGTAATCTCCACCACCACTTTGCAGCTCCATCCCATCCTTACCCATAGGGGGATAATTCACTGGCATAGCTGCCGGAAACCTACCATAATCTCCTTGGAAAAATGGGCCTCTACCTTGAGAATCTGGCAAATTTGCATAGCCTTCTGGCATCCCAGGACCCATGGCCAATGGTTCAAAAGACATGCCTGGAGGTCCCATGCCCCAAGGGCGAGGAGGATAACTGTCGGGGAAGCCCACTGCACCCGGTTGAGCAGGTGGAAACCCCAGTAAGGAGCCCTGCTCTGACCCACCTTCTGATGCCATTTCCGACCGTGGCATCTCATATTGAGCATTATAAAATGGCTGAGATCCCTCTGGTAGAAAAGCAGGATAATTGAACTGAGGTGGGGGGCTTGGCCCTTGGTTTGCATTTGCTGCAAAATTAGGAGGCTGATGTGGGTGCATTGGTGGGTATTCCGGGAATGGAGGTTCTGGTAGAACACCTTGCTGCTTATCTGGAAACTGCTCAGAATCTCGCCGATAATGTAGGCCACCTTGGCTGTCAAAATTAGTATGGTGTTGGAATCGGTTGAAATGCCTGTCAAAACCTTGCGAGGGGTTGTCTGGCTGTGACTCAGAGGGTTGTTGCGGGTTCCGGTTGTAGAATGGTGGTTGCTTAGGCTGTAGCTGTGGCTGCTTGGGAGTCGGTGGTTCTTTGGGTTGTTGGCGACGAGCTCTATCTTCACGATCATGGGGTTGAGAATTCGAATTGGGTGAAAAACTATGCCTTGGCTGTGTGCGGGCAGTTGATGGATCTGGAAGTACAGGTTGCTTCACATGTGAATCTGCAGAAGAAGGTCTAGTGATATTGTCCATTTCGTTTCCATCTTCTTTCTCTACATTAGGTTGAAGAAGGTCTGCATGTGTATCATGGATATGGGCCTCAAATTCAGCTCTCTTGAGGAAGGACTTGAAGCAGTGTGGAGCCGCACAAATGAAAATTTCCTCCAAAATTTTTATCGTCTGAATCTTCTGAATACGTTCTTCACAGCTGTATATATAAAACATTAGAAAAGATCCCTTTATGATGTGTCAATGCATGTGTGTGTGTGTGTGTGCGCGCGCGCGCGTGTTAAAGCACGCACGCATGCATGTGACATGAGCCACATTTACAACCTTAGTTAGCTTGCAATAGCTGGCAAAAGACAATGGCATCAGAAAATACTAATATAGATGGTATAGCAACCAAAAACTAAAGGCTAATATTATGTCCTACCATCTAGGGGCATTCATATTTCCTTCATGGGAAAAGTTTGTCTTAAATGGTTCATTGCACAATTAGAACCAACACATTTGAAAATGGAAATTGAAAAGTGAAACTGAAATGCATTAGGGTCCTCACACTCTCTACAGATAGCATGAGACTGTAGACACCCAATGTATTGTGTGCAATGAATTCAACCCTCACATATGATGCCAAAAAATTAAGTGACCATCAACTTTTTGATCCAGTGGTAGAGAAGTACTGAGTTAGGCAATAAAAGACAAGGAATGTAACCAGCCATTGCATAAGATGCAGAACAAGATTCAAGAAGTTACCAAACAATTAAATGATAAAGTAATGGAATTATTTAGAAGTTCTACACCTCTTGTCTCAACTAGGAAATAACAAAAAAATAAAAAATGCAGATTTACAGGAACCCTTCTAGTTTTTGGTAAGTTTGTCCTCAAAACATGAATACGTCCCGATCTACATAATTTCACAAAGAGAACTGCTTCCACATTTCAAATTCAATGGACAAAACATGAAAACACGATGACATTCTTTTGTAATAACATGATAATGTTATTTTAAACAGCTAATGTAAGTATTTTATTGAAAGTATAGAAGAATATGCTAATGATTATCCATGGAGACTATGAAAAATCCCTGCAACACTTTGGTAACATTAAAAAAGATATAGCACGCACAAGCCCCAAAAAGAGAAATTCAATCTCATTACTGAGTTCCAACCATTGAGTCAGATTACAAGAAATCCTTCACCTCCTTTGTCACAGGACCCCATTGCATTATATAGAAGAAATATTTAAGGCAAATGTGGATGTGCTGGATGCTGCTATATTCTGAAAAGTTCCCTTGTTTCTCTCTATAAGTGCACCAGGATATGCCCAACGGTATTCTCTTAGTACTTGGTCCCTGCTCCCCACTCTCCACAAGGATTAGAAAAGAATCTATCAGATATTAGAAAAAAGGTAGTCAAAATAGGTGACATGCTAAGTTACATTGGCATGGGTGTGGGTCCAACATGGGTGCAAGGTGTAGGACTCGGCTAACCAAAAAAATAGGACACAAGAATACGGCACCATATTTAAATAAATTAAAATGTAAAATTTATTTTAAATGAACATAATGTGCAAAAATAACACTAGTAGAAAATAATCTACTAGTTTTACTCTACAATTAAGTGACAAATATATCAATATTTTAATTAGATTTTAAGAAGAGAAGTGTTATAATATTTTAGTCATCTTCAAAAACAATGTTAAAAAGCACTGAAAGAGCCGATGAAGAACGGATGCAATTATTTAGAAGTATCTGATATAGGTGCATTACACATTCCAAATCTACTTTATGCCTCCACTAGCTTTAAAGCAGGCTCAAATTATGTAAGCATTTTTTTACAGAAAAGTTTATGATGATCCTATATTTTTAGTTTTTTTTTTTTTCTATTTTTGTAATAACAACAATATATTCGTCACTGTTAACTAATAATACCTAAATAGGAACTCAAATTATTAATATATAATATACTCGTGTGTATATAATACAAATTTCATAATATCTAATTGGAATTCCTGTTGCCCACACATTTTGACCCTTTTGATGAATCAACATTGTACTTTGTTCATATGTGCGGAGTAAATGCACAAATTAATGAATATACACATACTTCCAAAGTATCTAAACAACTATGTGTAGCCAAATTAAGCTCACACTTCGCACACCATGGCACTGTAGGCTTCAATACCCCTTGACAAATTGAGTGGACCATGTACCTTGTCCATTATGTGACGTAGTTCTGGCTCAACTTAGGCTAAATCCAAACTTGCCAACTATAAGAACACATGTTCCCTAAGGAGGCCTCCAAAGGGTTGTAACATCTTCCACACACATTAGAAAAACCCACTTCAGGTTTGTGGGGGAGAGTTGTCTCTCATTTTCGCAATTTGTTAGAAGGGGAAAAAATAAACAAAATATAACTTGTCTAACCTTAGAATTTTGATTAGTAATTATGATTTATGAAGTTCTTTTTTATGACATAATTAAGACTTGATATCCAAAAAAATTATATAATTTGGACTTAACCAACATGAAACTAATCACAAAAACTCGAACTCATTAATCTAGAACACCATATCATAAAATAGATCATAACCTTTTGCCAGTTCCTACATGCCAGAATTGCCCATATTTTGATCCATCCATTGGAAGAGTAATTAACCATTCAACCGATCCAATTTCACATTATATGAACATCATTTGACATATCAAATTTAGTTTGGCTGAAAAACCAAAAAAAAAACATTTCAAATTTACCACATATTCCGGCATGGGTCTTCGATCCATGTCTATCTCCCTTGTCTTGTGCTCAATCAAACCACTTGTGACAATTCCAATGTGATATCCTTTCATTGGATTATGGATATTGGTGTTGGAATATATTTAGAGTTTTAATATTAGTAGAATTATTGTGTAATTAGGATTATTAGTTGGATTTACCTCTAACTAAGAGGTGTATTTGATTTATAATTAGTTTAGAGTTTGAGTTTGATTGTGATAGCCCTAGGGTCGGCTAGAGGCTAATAATCCTAATTACACAATAATTCTACTAATATTAAAACTCTAAACATATTCCAACAAACAATGTTACTTAACTGTGGAGAAGAATTCTTCTCTTGTTTGTATTAAATTCACCCTACTTAACTATGGTGGTTGTACATGTATATATAGGAAGTAAGGGAGCTAATCATATAGACCAAAAAGGAAAATAATAATCTCAAATCTAATTACAGACTATTAGACACCTAATCTAGTTGGTCTTGCAATATACATTGAACTGGGACATTTTCTGTCCCACAATACAAGAATGGTATCCGAATTGGATCGGGTCCCACAACAAGAAGGTCATAGAATATATGCTTGAAATTGAAACTATAAAGTTCATAATTTTAAGATATTTCAAGTTCAACACTCCATTTGATAGTCTAGTATCACATGGTAAAAAATCTCTTACAAAATTAAATTTTAATAGTTAAATAAATTTAGAAAATTTATTTCACATGACTGACTTTTAAATCTTAAGATCTTTTTGGTTGATAAGATCCTCTTGGATATGAGAGTTTGGTTGGGTGATCCTTATGGGGAATTCAAAGTTTCCTTCCTAGCTGGTAGACTGGCCGCCCCTTCATTATTTTCTCATTGTTGCTTATTAGCCAAGTAAGGCCTCGCCCCTCTGAAGGTGGAGGTCTTTTGCTAGGCTACTCTTTGCGGCGAGGCTCTCACTAGGAACAACCTGCTATGGAGAAGGATCACTCCTAGGGAGGCAAACATTATATGTGTTTTATGCAGCTTCGAGCAGAACTGCAGGAGTCTACCAATCATTTTTCTCCTAAGCTTCCCCTTCACCTCTCTCATTTGGAATTCATTCCTAGCTCTATGGAACATGGCTTGGACTTTTAACCCAAGTCTAGGGGATCATGTTATTAGTTGGGGGAAGTTCTTTCAAAGGCAAAGGCTAGTCTACATGGAGGATTATTCTATCGCCCATTTGTTAAAGAATGTGAAAAGAGCAGAACAAAATTTTGAAGGCAAAGAGTGTTCAGCAAAAGACATAATATTCCAATTATCCAAGGCTAGGGCTATTTCCTAGTTGAGGGACAGATCAATGTTTTGCAGTACTCATTCATAAGTTCTATTTGAGGATTTAAAAGAAGTGTTGGGGGGTCGAAGGAAGAACAATAGGATCTAGGATAGATGGAAGCGCCCTAGTTTGGGGGTGTTGAAATTCAAAGTGGATGCAGCAGCAAAAGGAAAACTAGGCCAGCCAAGATTGAAGGCATTCAACATAACTCAGATGGCAGAGTGATTGTCTTTTTCTCAGGCCCAGCTGGTGTCAAAGACTCAAATGAAACTAAGCTTATGAGCTATCACAGAAGCTTTGAAGATTTTTTGTAGTCACTAATAGGGCATGATTATTGTGGAAAATGATTCATTTACTGCAACGTGAACACAAATGCAGAAGAAGCCTCCTTGGAAGTTGATTTTACATTGCAGAGAGATCAGGTTCCCATGTAGATCTTTGGATGTTTCTTTTGTTCGTGTTTGTCAATCGGCTAATGGAATTGCCAACTTCTCAGCAAAGCATGATGTTTCTAGATCTAAGTTTTTTTCTTAGAGTGTTCTCATTTGATTGTATGTTTGTGTGGGTGGGTGGAGGTGTTGAATGATTTTTTTGGGTGAGGCTTTCTTGGTGTGTCCTCCTCAATCACCCTCCTTCGTACTCTCTTTTAATGCGAGAATTCATGTTACCTTTAAAACAAAGCATTTGATAAGATCTTTTCAAGTAACTCTTTCTACTCCCTTTCAGAACCTTCTTCAACCTCCCAATGCCCTTTCAAAGCCATTTGGACTTTTATTGTTCCCTCTAAGGTGAAAGGCCTTGTTGGACAATCACCCCAAATAGGATTCTTATTTTTTTATTTTTTTGAAGACAAGAGTGTCCAGGCCTCTAAGAGCACCTGACTAATCATTGGAGCATGTGCAAACCTCTCTATCCACACACACCTAACTAATAAGATTCTTATTTAGACAAGGCAAAGTTCAAAAACTATTGTTTCTAAAAGCATCTACCTCCTTCGTTGTAATGGCAAAGAGTCTATAGAAGATAGACCACCTCTTCTTGCATTCCCCTTTGTCTCTCCCATTTCGTCCTTTCTCATTTCCATTTTTTCCCTTGTCATGGGTACTTCCCCCTTCTTCTCAAGCTCCCCTAGATGATTGGGGTTGGCCCCACTGCAAAAGGCCAACTTCTATGGAAACTTGTATTCTTGGCAATAGTCTAGTTTGATCCAGGAGGACCTCCCAGCTGAAACACAGCATAGACTGTGTAAAAATTCTGAAGAAAATGGGGTTCTGCACTGTCAGTCGATGTACCAGTCGACTGGTAGATGATCTAGTGATTGTACTGCAGTGCAAATAGTCTCTGATAGAGTCAGACGATCTACCAGTCGAATGGTAGATCGTCTAGTGTCTATCTATAAAAACAGATAGCTCTCTGATAGTACCAGTCGATGTACCAATCGACTGGTACATCATCTAGTACAAGTTTATGAATAGTACCAGTCGACTGGTACTGTGTAACTGCAAGAGCAATTGCTTCCAGACGATGTGCCAGTCAACTGATACCTGCACAGCCGTTTTCGATGGTTTTCTCTTTTATTTCGTGTAACAGGGTGGTTCCAGGCAGTTGGAACACACCAGGAGAGTATGTACACCAAGAAATTTTGAAGGAGAAGAAGAAAAGAAGGAAAAATAGGAAGAAAGTTCTTCCAAATCTCTGTTTCACTTGTCTCTTTCTATCAATTATCTCTTATTCTCTCCCAATCTCTCCAATTTTCCGCATTGTATCCGAATATTACAAATCAAGTTGGTACCAGAGCCTCGTTTTGACCCTTCTTGGGACCCTACAGTTTATCGTTCTGACACGAGATCAATACCAAAAGACCGACGAAGAACTCTCGAAGCCCCTTCTAATGTAGGACACGGAAGATCCACTACTATTTTTATTTTATTTATTTTTAGTAGATTTTACTTTTGTTAATTTCGTTTTTAGTGTCTTAGATTAATTAGGAAACGCAGTTGTTGTTTTCGTTGGAGTCCTAGTTTAGTAAGGAGGCCAGGTCGATGGCTTTCCCGTTTTAGATTCTTATGCTATTTTCGATTAGTGTTTTCCTAAAAATACCTATGGATGTAATAGAGATGAAATACACGATGGATTAATAAAATTTATTTAAGGCATAGCCTTTTGTCCTATCTCTTTTATCTTTCTTATTTTTTGAAAGGTCACTTTTATCTTTCTTATTCCTGCCTAGTTGCAGGCATTGCTCCCGCATCAATTGGTTCAAAGCCTCATCTCGATCCCCACCATCTTTCTGCAATCGCCAAATCTGGGTGTTATCCCAGATTGGTTTGTCACTGTCTTCCTCAAACCCAGGTTACTCGCCGCCCCCTTCTCGTCTTCTTCTCCTGCGATTCGCACCCTCTACACGTCTTCCTCTGCTCCTATCACTGCCACCCTCTCTCACCTTTCCGCTGTCCCAAACTGTGACCTTTCGCCTCTTCATCTCTTTCCGATGCTCTTCTACAACCCCAAATATCCATTCGTATTCTTATCCCCAGTTCAGCCCTAACCTTATTACCTCCCACTGCAACAGCCATCCAGTCTTTTGCCTTCTTCCTATTTCCCTCATTCCAATTGTTGCCTCGTTACATTCAAATCCCTTTTCCCAACTTTCCACCTCCTTTCATAAGTCTCATTCAATGAATCCTACACTTACCCAATAAACCATCGGTTCTCAATATCTTTAATTGGCCTTTCATCCATGCATTTAATGCCATGAAAAGCAACAATTTCTCTTTACATATTTACCCCTTACTGTATACCTTTTTACCCACTACCATTACTTTCATCTCTTTCCACAATTATCCTCATCTTCTTAGAGATTGACATACTCTATCACATTTCACCTTTGACCAAAGTCCTAGCAAAAACCGTGGGACCCACCCATCTTTGACCAGTTTGACCCATGTTGACCAAGTTTGACCAGGCACTTTAAGCCCGCAATGCTTTTGCTACATCAAGTGGTATCATTATGACTTTCTATTGTGCCCACGCAAGCGACAGTGACAAAGACTATGTCCCACCTTTTTATGGTTAATGGCACAATAAATACTTCCTCGATTGGCTCGTAAAAGTTGAACGCTTCTTCTTTTACACGAAGATTGAGGAAACGAGAAAGGTAGACTTCGTGGTATATTGTCTTGAAGGTGAAGCGTCTATATGGTGGACAGAGTTACAAATCAACCTCAGGTATTACAAACAGTCTCCTATTAGATCATGGACATTGATGAAAAAGTTGCTACGTAATCATTTCCTTTCTGTCGACTATAAGCAATTAATGTTTGAGCAATACCCAAAATTTTGGCAAAGAGATCAGACTGTTCGAGATTATCCAGTAGAGTTCTACTATCTCTCCGCGAGACACGCTGAGACTGAGTCTCAACAGATCTCCAGATTCCTCGAAAGATTTCATCCTGCGATATATGACTGCATAGTCTACCGCGACATCTTCACTTTGAGAGATGCGGTAATAATGGCCATAAGAACAGAACGTGAGTTAGAACAACCTGAGGTAATTAATGTTCCTACAACTACTGATTTTGAACCAGATTCAACTCCAAAGTCATCCCCAGAGTTCATGCATACTGCTCCAAAGTCAGATTCAAAGTTCCTGACTGCTTCTCCAGAGGTCGTGGCGCCGCAGACATTGCCTATCTTGGAGAATAAGCCAGTTGTGTTGCCGGCGCCACAGTCAATGCAACCGACGCGTGTCGATTCCCCTCCAACACCACCAATACCAACACCTCCACCACCTCCCCCACCACCACCACAAATTACCCAACCATCTCCATTACCCAAACCTGGTCCCCTTACGGATACCGAGAATTCCTCTATCGTTATTCATACCTTATCATGCCCGCCTCATGTCCTCCCTTTGAAGCCTTGTCCGACACACCATCAGGATCGTGTCATCTCCCCAGTGCAGTTTGAAGATCCCTTCTTGACAGAGTTGTTTCACCCTCGATTGAGTACATATGCGTTTGCTGACTTCTTCGTCCCGCAAAATGACAGCTCTCATCCTCCTTGCATTGAACATTGTGCAGTTCCAAGCTTCATCATTTGCATTTTTTGGACTTGGTCTTCATCTCTATTTGGTGCCTTGTGATTTTGCTGATTTCAACGCGAGGACGAGTTCTTTTCAAAACCGAGGGAGTGACGTAGGACACGGAAGATCCACCTCTCCACTACTATTTTTATTTTATTTATTTTTAGTAGATTTTACTTTTGTTAATTTCGTTTTTAGTGTCTTAGATTAATTAGGAAACCCAGTTGTTGTTTTCGTTGGAGTCCTAGTTTAGTAAGGAGGCCAGGTCGGTGGCTTTCCCGTTTTAGATTCTTATGCTATTTTCGACTTAGTGTTTTCCTAAAAATACCTATGGATGTAATAGAGATGAAATACACGATGGATTAATAAAATTTATTAAGGCATAGCCTTTTGTTCTCTCTTTTATCTTTCTTATTCCTGCCTAGTTGCAGGCATTGCTCCCGCATCACCTTCAATCAGAAAGGAGGAACTTGAGAAGTATGGGTATGGCTGGAAATGACGAATGGAAGGAGCGCTTCTCCAAATTGGAGGAGCAGGTTACTGTGTTGACGGAACTAGTTACTAAACTAGTGGAAGGAGCTGCCTCAAAATCAACCCCTAAAAAGGTGTATGCAAGTTCATCCAAGCAGAGGAACAAACAGAAGCATACAGACAACACCGACGAGGAGGAAGAGAAAGAGGAAGAGGTCGATCAAAGCAAACGATTACTCTTTGAAGACGGCCAATCCGGTAAGGAACCCTTCCAAGTGGATTTAAAATTAGAAATCCCTGTTTATGACGGTACAATCAACGCAGAAAAACTAGATAACTGGATTGACCAGTTAGAGAATTACTTCACCATTCATGGGTACACCAGTGCCCAAAAGATCAAATTTGCAAGACTGGAATTGTCCAGTCATGCATTGACATGGTGGAACGCTTATTTGAAGCGCCACGATGTATCTAAGCTGACCTGGAAGAAGTTCAAAGGGTTAGTCAAGAAACAATTCTACCCCATTGGTTATGAAGAGGATTGTTGGATTAAGTCGCGGTATCTACGGCAGAGGTATGGCCAACCAGTGCAGGAATACACCACTGAATTTCACAATCAAGCTATTGCATTGGGAAAATCTATAGAGGATTTCAATATTTTCATTAAGTACGACGGTGCATTGGCAGAGTATATTCGAAAGGAATTGAAACTCTTCAAAGTCACTACCATTGACGAGGCTACAGTGAAGGCGATAGCCATTGAGGCTAAGAACAGGAAATCTGACAGTAGAGATGACAGACAGAAGGTTGGGGGTATGATAGACAATAAGTTCAGCAAAAAGGGGGAGCCCAACAGAAGGAAGGACAGCATTCCTAGGAAGAACTACTGTGACCACTGTAGGATCAGTGGACATGTAAAGGATAAGTGTTGGAAGCTCCATCCTGAGCTGCAGCCGAAGAGGAAGAAGGCAGTACTGAATACCCGTGAGGTTGAGGAGATCCCAGAAGTACAACAAGCGAACAGTAAACTCACCTTTATGGCTAAGACTGCAGACACAACTTCAAACTCCGAATTGAGAGAAGCTCTTCCACTTGAATATTCAAGTGAAACAAAGCATCATTGAGGCAATAGTAGACCCTGGAAGTCAGAAAAAATTGATCTCAGAATGCTTGGTACAGAAGATGGGTATTGAGACGACACCTCATCCTAGACTGTACCCATTGGGTTGGATTCAGAAGGATGTAGAAATGAGAATCACCAAGCAGTGTACCTTCAAGTTTGCCATCACTAATAGGTATATTGATGAGATCACGTGCGAGGTTGTGCCTCTGGATGTGTGTCAGGTGATACTGGGCAGTCCCTACTTGTGGGATCGAGATGCGATCCATTATGGATGGCAGCGCAAATACAGATTCGTGAAGGACGGTAAAGAGTATAACATCAATGCATGTAAGCCATGGTCAACCGTCACTTTGGTCACTGCAACTCAGGCCAAGAGGATAGTTAATGCATGTGGAAAGTTTGTGCTACTGATGATAAGGCACAAGGAACAACACCCAGAACGAGTGGCACTATCTACAGTGTCTTTGACCCCCAAGCAACAAACTAAGATTGAAGAGGTACAGGTGGCATTCAAGAATGTTTTTCAGGAGATCCAAGGCTTACCACCACGGAAGCCTGTGGAGCATGATATCTAGCTGGTAGGGGATACACCATTGCCTAATTTAGGCTTGTACCGTTCCTCTATCGTCGAGAATGAAGAAATCCATAAACAAATTCAAGAGTTGCTAGAGCATGGAGTCATCAAACCCAGCTGCTCACCTTGTGGATCACCAGTACTACTAGTGCCGAAGGACGGCGGATGGAGGATGGGCATCCTGTGTACTCTCTCGTATAGGCAGTCATTGGTTCATTTCCTTTGTAGGACTGCTCTTCGAGTAGCATCCCTTTTATTGCAACAAACATAAAATATCGGTTAGTTGGGGCACCTAAAAGTCCATATTTGTATTAGTACAGGTGGAATATAAAGAGTCTCAACCCATTCTACAAGATAAAAAGAAAAATAAATATTGTAACAGACTCCTGGTATCAACCGCTCTTTGTCAACAACTTCTTTTGTAATCTAATAGGGTGCTCCCCCTTTGGGCTAAAAGAAAGAATGATGAAACCTGGCAAAAGGCCTAACTAGAGTGAGTCCTCTTCTATGGGATCGCTACGAGCCATAGACTACAGGGCACTAAACAAGATAACCATCAAGAATCGGTATCCATTACCGAGGACAGACGATCTACTGGATCAGCTACAAGGAGCTCACTACTTCACCAAATTGGACCTGAAATCGGGCTATCATCAAGTCCGGGTTCAGGAAGAAGACACCTGGAAGACTGCATTCAAGACCAAGCAAGGGCTATTTGTATTGTTGGTTATACCATTTGGATTGTGCAACGCACCCGCAACTTTCATGCGACTAATGAATGAGGTACGCCCTTTTATTGAAGATTTTGTCATCGTATATTTAGATGATATTCTTATATACAATAAGACATGATGAAGGACAACGAATAGGGGAAACCTAAATGCCTAATTTGATTCCCTAAAAATTAAAAGGGATGAAATAATGAACCCTAAGACTAATATGACCGAAATTAAGCAATCAATTAATACTTGCAATTAAATAATATAAATTACCACAAGAATCATGCAAATACTAGGAATTTGATCAATCCCGACGATTATTGGGTGAAACAATGAAGGAATAGTCACACGGAAATGAAGGGTAATAAGTTGAACTTAGGCACATGGAATGTCAACTTAAAATAAAAGGGTAGAGAAAGGGTACGAATGGAAATCATTGGTTTAGGGCAACCATGCAAAAGAAAATAGGAAAAGAAAATAGGAAAAGAGGCAGAAGACTTGCGATGGAGGAAAAAAAGGAGGGATGCGATTACAGGAAGGGGATCTTGGAGAAGGGCGGAGGTGTCTGGGGTAGGGCGAAAAGGGTGGTGCTTGAAACAGGTGAAGTGAAGTTGTGGGAGAGGTTCTGGGTGGTAACGGAAGTCCAGGGAAGGGGTTTTGGAAGGACGGCAAGTGATGTAGAACAATTTAAAGACAAATTTTTGAAGACGTATTCGCGACGGATCAACAAGAAGCATGGCCCACGAGCTTGATCACGAGCTGGGCCCATCCTTTAGTTTATTTAGTTGTTTTATTTTCATATTTTATTGTTCGATCCTACTTTTGGGATCCTTTGTGTGTGTCGGTGATGTGAACCCAATCCTATTTGGGTTAAGTGTTGTTTTCCTATTTGGTTTAAGTGTTTGACTAGCATTAGAAGTCACATGTAAAGTTCGAAAAGTTCCAAACTCGGTTTTAGGTTATGTAATAGTCGGTATTTTGTTTATAAATAAGATACAAGAAGTGGAGAAAGAAGAACACCTTATTAATCAAGAACTTCTAGCCGGACGAAAGTCTCCTACTCCACTTTGCTTCTCTGCCTTTGCTGCAGGCCTATTTCGTTGGTTCTATTCCAGTCTTGGTCATCCAGATTTCTGGGTATAATCCCAGAGGAGAACCCCTTCGCTGTTTGGGCTTCATCCCAAACCATCCCCACAGCCTCGACTTCGATATTTAATCAGCTTGGATCGCACCATGTCTTGTTCCTTACCCAGGTACAGTGCATAGTCTAGCTTCCTCTTCTCCTTCTTCCATTCGATCTCTCTCTTGCTCCTCTATGCTTTCGCCGCTGCTGTGCCTCTTCTGCCTCCTCCTTTCGTTTTTCCCTTTTCCTACCCATTCGTATTTTGCCACACAAGCAGCCCTAATTTCGTCCCTATCGCCCTAACCCACACGTGCCAAAAGCAGCCCCTTTAAGTCATTCCCACACATGTGAGCAAACCAGCGCGTGTGTAACCCGATATTCATCAGACTTATTTTCGATTTATTCCCCGCTGCACTACATTAGCAAGGCTGGATGGGGAGATTTGGAGAAGGCGACACAAGAAATATGGATTGCAGGGGGAGGCGACAAGGGTATAGAGGTTTGGAGACAACGGCAATCACAAGGAAGTTTGGAGGGTTGCGGTAGCAGTGGACAAGAAAAGAAAAGGAAAAGAGAGAGAAGAAAGATGTAACCTGGAGAAGATTGGTAGCCTCACACCAACATTGGAATCGCACCAGGGCCTCTCACCATCGAAATCACACCGTCACGCGTACACAAGGAAGCATTCGACCAATTTTTTTTTTCATTCAATTCCTTATTCCCAAAAATGGGATTACATTAGAGTATTTATAATAATATCAAAGCAAGAAAATAGCAACACCTAAAATTGGAAACCTCTAAATACATTGAAACGAAAATAACTCACTCAAATAGGAAATCCTAATTTCTAATTACAACCAATTCGAAAATAGAAATAAATAATAAAAAGAAATTAACAACTCCACATTTGTATGTGGATCTGATGCTCCGCATCAGAAGACCACATCTGTCATCTGAAGAAAGTGTTGGGGGTGTTTGAGGGAAAATCAGCTCCAGCTGAATGGGAAGAAGTGTGAGTTAGGGAAATAGTCATTGGTGCACTTGGGATTTGTGGTTGGAGCAGGTGAGTTGAAGGTAGATCCTTCGAAGATCGAGGTCATTACCAAATGGATGGCACCTCAAACAAGAACTGAAGTAAGGAGCTTCATTGGAGCTTGTCAATACTTGTGAAAATTTATTCGCCATTTTTCTCAGATTGCGGCACCTTTGCACGCCTTGACAAAAGCCAATAAAAATTTTGAATGGACGAAGAAGCAAGAAGACACCTTCAAGTTACTGAAGAGGAAGATATCTTAGGCCCCAGTGTTGGCATTACCGAACCTGCACAGACCATTTGTGGTTGAGGCAGATGCATCGACATACGCTATGGGAACCGTTTTGTTACAAGATGGTAAGCCAGTTGCCTATCATTCAGAAATGTTCAAGTGGACAGTGTTGAACTAACCCACGTATGACAAGGAGATGTACGCTTTACACCAGACAGTAAAGCATTGGAGAGTATATCTATTGGGGAAGGATGTGATAGTACACACTAACCACAAGCCACTTCAGTTTTTACGGACACAGTCTAAACTGCAGCAAGCTCGACATATGAAATGGATGTCGTATTTACAACAGTTTAACATTGTTATCAAATACAAGAGAGGAGTTACCAACATGTTGGCAGACATGTTGTCTAGACCACCTCAGCAGAGTAATTCAACTCTAATGGTGGCAATGAAGGTCCAACCCATGACCCTTTCTGAGTATGCACAGAGTTACGGTTCCGTTTAAGATTTCAAGACAGTGTTCGAGAAAATGCAACAGGGACAGTCTACTGAATACAAACTGAAAGATGGGTTGATGTACAAGGGTTTACAATTGTTCATTCCGAAGGACGGGGGACAATTACAGTGGATACGGGAAGCTCATACATCCAGAGTGGCAAGGCATTTCGGAGTTGAGAAGACCCTTCTGAATTTGCGCTGATGTCTTTTGGCCAAAAATGCAACAAGATGTCAACCGTTACATCCGGGGTTGTGTGTTATGCAACACTTCGAAACCCTCGAACAGGAAGCTGGGACTGTACACTCCATTACCAGTACCCACCAGGCCCTAGGAGAGTATTTCAATGGATTTCTTGGGGGACTACCGAAGTCAAAGAATGGTCATGACTATTTGTTCATTGTAGTGGACCGTATTAGTAAAATGGTGGTACTCATTCCATGCAAGAAGACAGTGACAGGGAGATAGCGGCAAGGTTGTTCTTTGAGCATGTGTGGAAACACTTTGGGTTGCCGACGTCGATTATTTCGGATAGGGATGGTCGATTTCTCAGCCATTTCTAGAATTCTTTGTGGGGGATGATGGACACTACACTGAAACGGAACACAGTCTTTCATCCACAGACAAATGGGCAAACAGAGGTTGTGAACAGGACAACGGTGCACCTCCTACGAGGCTATAACTCCAAGCATCCAAAGACTTGGGACACTAGCTTACCATATCTGCAGTGCCTTCAATTGTGTGATTCACAGCTCGACTCAAAAGTCACCTTTTGAAGTTTGTTTGGGCTACTTGCCTCAAAGCCCATTTGACTTCGCTTTTACCATTGAGAGTAGTCAATTGGAGGGAAAAGAAGAGGAGAACAAGGCCAAGGCTCAACGGTTCCTAGAAAGGATAGCCAAGGTGCACAAAGAGGTGGAAGCACAGTTGCAGAAGTCACAGCAGAAGTATAAGGCTCGACATGATCGACACAAGGCGGAATGCACTTTTCAAGAAAGGGATCGTGTTTGGTTGAACTAAGCAAGGAGTGGCTGAGGGAGACAAAAAGAAGATCAAACCAATTTTTTATGGGCCGTTCAAGATCCTTAAGAAGATTGGAGATAATGCATTCCAACTTGATCTACCACCCTACATGCAGATGTACTCGATTATCAATGCCGAGAATTTGAAGCTGTTTGAACCATCGCTGCTTGATGAAGACTCAGACAAGGACACTTGACTACCATCCACTGATGATTTGTGGGTGGAGCAAGAAGATCCATTGTCTGAGGATTGTATTTTAGAGAAGAAGATGATGGAGACTCGGCGGTGGAAGTACGACTCTTTTCACATCGGCAAGAAGGGACAACTACCAAGCCAGTCACGGTGGTACAGTCGAGACAAGGGGACTAAGGAGTTCCCTCATCTGCAATTTTGAGTTTTAGCAAGAGCTAAAACCCCCAAAACAGGGGGATCCATTAACCAGGAGGATCTCCCAGCTGAAACACAGCGTAGACTGTGTAGAAATTCTGAAGAAAATGGAGTTCTGCACTGTCAGTCGACTGGCAGATGATCTAGTGATTGTACTGCAGTGCAGATCAGTCTCTGATAGAGTCCGACAATATACCAATCGACTGGTAGATCGTCTAGTGTCTGTTTATAAAAACAGACAGCTCTCTGATAGTACCAGTAGACCGGTACATCATCTAGTACAAGTTTGTGAATAGTACTAGTCGGTGTACCAGTCAACTGGTACTGTGTGACTGCAAGAGCAGTTGCTTCCAGCCGACTGGTACGGAAACTGCACAGCAGTTTTCGATGATTTTCTCTTTTATTCCGTGTAACAGGGTGGTTCCAGGCAGTTGGAACACACGAGGAGAGTCTTTACACTGAGAAATTTTGGAGAAGAAGAAAAGAAAGAAAAATAGGAAGAAAATTCTTCCAAATCTCTGTTACACTTGTCTCTCTATCAATTATCTCTTATTCTCTCCCAATCTCTCTAATTTTCCGCATTTTATCCGAATATTACGGATCATAGTTTCTTTAGACCAGCAAAATAAGCATGTTTTTTAAAATAAAGCATCTTCTAAGCACAACCCCATCGTGCCTATGACGCAAAATAAGGTGGTGCATGAGACAATGGCCAAGGATGCGTTCTCGGGTTTCTCAACTAGTGGAAATTGGTTGAGGATCTCTCAAAAAGAATTCCCGTCATGATAGTTTTTCACATTGTAGTTAAAATCTTTTGATACATGATTCGTATCTTACGATTCATATGATATGATAAGAGAGACGATTCGTATCTATTAACAAACGTATGATTCCTGAAAGTAACTGAATTATGGGGTTATTAGGGATGTAAAAGCATGAAACTTTCCATTTTGATGGTTTTTAAGGCTTTTAAGTTGTTGGGCATTTAAGACATTTAGACTTTTTGGGAGATTTTTTTCATTATTGACTTTTCATCTTATACTTTTTAGAGTTGGAGCATTGAAACTTGAGCTCCAATAAACTAATTATATTATATTCACTTAAAATTAAAAGAAAGCTGGAGAATTGCTCATACTATTACCTTTTAAATATATTTTACATAATTTTATATATTAAAAATTTTAGAGGGGAAAACACTTATGAATCTACAATTCTACAGTTTATCATACACGATCTGTAGTTCAAGATTTATAATGATTTGATTTTCATAAGATTGGTTATTTTGATTTGTGCATATTTGCTGCCAGTGTTAGAGTCTTGTCAATTTCTCTTTGGGTTGTAACTCAATTTACAAATCATATCACTTTTCTCCCTCCCTCCCTCCCTACCTCCCTCTCTCTATCACATTTAAAATATCTCAGAGAGAGATATTTCATGCATTGTGTCCTATTTTATTTCTTTCTAATGAAATCATAGTTACCATTTACAAAAGGTAATAGTTTATTCCATTATGTATTTCCCATTTAAAAATCTTATATTAAAAGGAAAATGTAAAGGGTATTTTCATTTTAGAGTATGTATAATATTACCAAAAACTACTTAAATTAGCATAGATTGATATAAACTACCAGATAGATGAAATCTTGCACAAATATAAAGAGATTCTTCAATTAAAATTTGCATTATTTACAGATTTGTATTATACATTGATATTATGTGAGAAAATACTGAGAACTACAACTCTTTGCACATGTTACCTGCTCATGCAATGGCAACAAGGCGAATTGTTCCAAAATAACTGAAGGCAAAGGCTACTTGTTGTTTCCTGTCTAGATGTTTAAAGGGATCATATTAATAGTTGTAATACAAAGAAAGAAGCAAAAATCTTCTCTTGCACATGTTGAAGACATTTCATGTAAAAGAACCAAAGTATCAAAGTAGAAACAGACGACCACAGTTTGAAAACACAAGAAAATTTCATTTATTGATTCTTATTTATAGGTTAAAGACTGGCATTCAAACACAAGCAGTCGTCCATTTAAAAGGACATACATATATGGCAGCAAATACTATCAATCAAATAATAACTTAACACTGATACAATAGTTACAAATAGAAATAAAATGTCATGTTGTGACTTTCTTTTTCTTTTTTGTATAGTGTCATGTGACTTTGTGTGTGACAGCAATACCGTTAGACCAATTAGACAGTAAAAGGTTAGTTTAGTAGCCAAAAAGCATGCTCATGATGTTAATTCTGGGGCATGAAATCAGCATTTTCTCATTTGCAAAGGATTACAACATAGTGGAAAGCAGAAAATGAAAAAAGCTTACAGATAGCAACTTGCGTCACTCCTTGCACAAGCCAAACAAAAAGCATGCTCACAAGGGCTCTGCAAAAACATTTAAAATTTACAACTTAGAAAAGTTCAGTGAGACATTGAAACAATTTGCAATGCTTTCCATTTTCATCAGCCAATGTATGACCACCAGGGATTCAAATAAATATGTAGTAGTTATAAAAAAGGGCTTCAAACAAATTGAAAAAAAAAAAGAATAAACATCGTATAAGCCACCACATTTGGAAATACAAGTGCACAAGGTAATAGTAATAGAAATGTGAATTCTCAGATGGATGAGTAATGTTAAAAGATAGAATTAACAATGAACACATTAGAGAAGAAACCTTTAGAGTAGACCCAACAGATGCAAAAATGAGGGAAGTCGCTTAAGATTGTTTTGAGCACGTACATAGGAGACTAGAAACAGCTCTAATTAGAAAAATTGAAGCATGCAACTAGAAGGAATGAGAAGGAAAGGTAAACCTTTAAACACTTGGTTGAAAGGATTCAAAAAGGTTATGAGGGAGTGTAAGGTAATGGAGGGTAGGATTTTTTATGAGTGGAACAAAAGGAACACGGAAAGTCATCAAAGAAGGATGCTCCTAGATCAAGTTTTTACCTCAACATGGCTAGATGATCTTTTGCACCTTCGTGATATTTTAAACCATGGATAAAGGTAGATCAGGCCATGGACAGACCAAATTGAGCACTGATCTGTGTTTAAAATTGTTATGAACATATTTTTATTTACTTAGGGCTTTAGTCGTCCACATATGTGCCTTAAGTCACATGTGTCTAGGGTTTTCCGAGAGAACTTTTTTCATAAATAGCTTTGTAAGAGACACTCGGAGTGATGAATGAATGATTGATAACTTTTTTTTGGAAATGTAACCATTTTATTCACAAAAAGGAAACACAAAATCAGACACCGCATAAACCCGCAACCCACATAACCCAAAAAACATAAAGGTATATCGATCTAGATACAAGCCAATTCGTCTACTGCAATATTTGCGGCTCTTGGAATCCAAGAAATTAGTAAGCCATTTATTTAGTGAGATGGAGTGACAAATTCTTTCCACTTTATCTGGATATCTCCAAGGGCTTCCGATACCCAACCCACAATCACCTTAGAGTCCCCTTCCAAAATTACCCCCGAAGCACCCAAAGCCTCCATCTCCAGAACCCCTCCACAAAGCATGCTATTCAGTGGCCATTAGGGATAGGACCCGCAAAAGAAACCTGAATCTCCCCAGAATGGTCTCTAACACCCCACCCTCCCTTCCCCCCCCCCCCCCCCCCCCCCCCCCCCACCCAACAAACTAAAACCTACCAAGCCACAATCCCGTATACAGCTGCCATCAAAATTTAACTTCAAGAGATCTACCTCCGGAGGACACCAAAAGCCTACATGATCAAAAGAGAACTCACCCTTCTTAGATCCGTCAATGCCCAATCCGTGCAAATATCTGAGATCTGAATTCCCTGCATAGGCTTCAAATCCATCATCCACCATGCAGCTCTAAATTTAATAAGCTCAATCACTTTGGTTTTCGAAGACGTCTTCCATTGAAATATCCTTTGTTTCACTAAACCAGCTTGACCAAACGATACTCAAAGCCGTAGCTTTCCAAAGTTTTCTGTCTAAGGAACTACTCTCAACAACAACCACTTCATTACATAATAAATACCAATCCGACGGCATACTGGAAGCAATAACCAATAGCCTAAAAAAATGGCACCAAATAGAGCACGCAAACTTGCAGTGTAGTAAGAGGTGATTCACCGACTCTGCATTAGCAGGACATAGGAGGGAAGTATTAACTGTGCTCACCCTTCGATGTCTCAAATGATCAATAGTTAGAATCTTGTCAATTCCAGCTAGCCAACCAAAGACTTTCACCTTTGGGGGGGCCTCCCCCTTCCAAATGTTCGGGTGAACATGGGGGACATCTCCCGACTTCATCAGCAGCCTGCAAAGGATTTAATGTTGAAGATTCCTTGGATAATGGATCCCAGATCCTTCTGTCATTACCACTTCCAACAATGAAAACTCTGTTTAGCAGATTCATAAGAGACATCTAATCTTCCATCATCCAGTCTTCTAAACCCTTGCGATGTTGAGGGCACCACACGACATTATTCTGAAGCATATTAAACCATCTGCAACTACAGCATCTCTATTAGAAGTAAAGAAAAAGAGACGGGAAACCTGACATCAAAAGAAGATTCACCCATCTATCTGACCCCGTATATACTCTATATCTGATATTCTCTTCGAACCTCGAAGATATAGAACAAACCCCTCTCCAGATACCCGAGGCTCATCTTTAAGACAATGAACCCCTCCACCCCTTCCTTACTAAGTCGTACTCTCGAATATTGATAGATTTCCACAAACCTTCAGAGGAATCCCCCAATCTCCAAAACCACTTCCCCAAGAGAGCCCAATTAAAGCAATGAAGCGGTCAGATCCCCAAACCACCCTCCTCAACTAGTTTAGTTACCTGGAGCCAAGAGATGAAGTGGAATTTCCTTTTTCTCTGAAGCGTCTTTCCATAGGAACTTTTTCTGAATGCTTTCCAATTTCCTAATAACTGCTTCTGGGCATCGGAAGACACTAAGGAAGTTGATGCTTACCCTTCCACACAGACAACTTTTTCTCCATTTTTTCAATGATCTTATTCCAACTCTTTTTCCTCGTTAACCCACACACAGAGGGAGGCCAAGATAAGAAGTAGGAAAGTTTGACACCTTACATTCCAACACCAAAGTCAGCTTCAACCATCTGTTAGAATCAATATTAACCCCATTAACTCACTCTTAAGGAAATTAATCTTCAGACCATAGCAAATCTAAAACCATAGGAGAATAGCCACTACCAACTTTAGCTCATCCACATCAGCATTGACGAACAAACTTGTGTCATCCGCATATTGGAGATGAGAGATCTCTACGTCAATATGCTCCACATGAAACTCATGAATTAGACCTTGTGTGGTAGCATCATGGAGAATAATATGAAGAGCTTCAGCAAGCATAACATATAGATACGGTGACAATGGATCCCCTCGTTTGATACCTCTACCCATCCTAAAGAATCCTTTCAGGCTCCCATTCACCAAAATGGGCAGATGAGCAGAGGAAATGAATGCATGAATACATCTTCTCCACCTATCCCCAAAACCCATTCGTTGCATGACAAAGTCAAGGAAATTCCAATCCACTCTATCATAGGTTTTTTGGAAATCCAGCTTGCAAACTACACCAGCCTCCCTCGACGAGTATTTTGAGTGAAGACTTTCATGGGCAGTAACAACAGAGTCGACAATCACCTTCTAAAAAGGCACTTTGGTTTACCGAAATAAGATATGGAAGCACCCTCTTCAAATGGTTAGCTAATACCTTACTAAAATTTTATACGGACTTCCCAAGAGACAAACAGGACAAAACCATTCATCTCGACTGCACATCTTTTTGGGAACTAGTGTAATAAAGGAAGCTCCCAAGTCTTTGAAGATGATACTCCTCTCAAAGAATTCTTGAATGAAATCTATCACATCATATTTAACTGCATTCCAGAACATTCGAATAATAGAATCGGAAAGCCATCAAGACCTGGGACTCTATCTTCACCCAATTGCCAAATTGAAGATTTCACCCTTCCACACTAAATGATTCCTCTACAGTCATGGTTTGATTCTCTTCTAAGGACTTAAAGTTAAGCAAGCAGGAACATGCCTATCTCCCTCATGGTCCAAATATGAACTTTTGAAGAATTCAATGATTTCAAGACCTTTTTTTACGACGAAGAACCCCAAGCCCCCACTTCTAGCTAAGAGGGCGTTGGGTAAAACTCAAGATGCACGCAGCCTCTCCCGCAAGCCACGGTCATTGGGTTACTACAAGACTCAGACCGGAGACCTCTTGTTCCTAAGCCAAAGTGTCTACCAGTTGAGTTGTTTCCCTATCGATTTGTAGCAAATGAATTCAGTTTTTTCTTCTAGTACCAGCATCTGTTGAAAGAATTTTGTGTTTTTATCCCCTTCTCTGAGCCATTTCACCCTTGATTTTTTCTTCCATCAAATCTCTTCCTATAACGCTCTCTTTTTTAAGATTTGCTTCATCTCCTTTCTACGGTCAATTTTTTTCCATCGAAAGGGAACCATTTTCTTCTAGGCTAATAATTTGTTGAAATTCTTCAAGAAGCAAATTTTCCTCCCGAGTTCCATCTACTCTTTAGGCTTTGTCACACTGCCTAAGATTCCTTTTTAAGAATTTTAATTTCTGAAGAAGGCAGAAACCTTTCCATCCAGTTGGGTTCACTTCCATCCAACACTTCTCGATTAACTCTATAAATGCCTCTTCCTTGAGCCAAGCAATCTCAAAGGAAAATGGTAAAGGCCCCAAGAGGCAAGACCTGAATTTAAAATGATAGGTAGGTGGTCCGAAACGAGATTCGGAGCAATCCGTTGAACTGTCTGGTTGAAACACTCCAACCAACCATCATCAACAAAAAATCTATCTAATCTTGCAAGATTCGGATTTTCCTACATACTAGACCAAGTATATGAAGCCCCTCCTACCGGTAAATCAACTAGATCCATTTGGTCAATCCAGTCACTAAACCCCTACATGCTTGCTTATATTTATCTACAATCTTTTCCTTCAAACATTCTTCGCACCACATTAAAGTTACCCCCAACAAACCATGACGCCCTACTCACCGTCAATTCCCCCCAAAATCATTTCTCGTTGATTCTTCATTAGGCCCGTAAAATGAATGATTGATAACTTGGAGAAAACTTATTTACAAGCTTTTTTATGAGGCCATCCATCCCATGTGTGAGGCAAGGTAGTTTTCTTCTTCTCTCTCTTATCTTCTCTCCCCTTCCCTACAACCTTCTCTCATGTACTGTCTATTTCTACCAATCTTTTCCCCATTTTACACCCTTTTTTATCCAAATCCTAGCGCCCAACCGAAACAAAACCAAACCACACCATCGGCCACCAAAACCCAACCGAGGCCCACTCGTTCGTACAAACATCCATGCCAAGTCCATACGATCATAAGGATAGCCATTTCCATCACATTTTGTCCCCTCTTTGACCCTATATCCCTCCTTATAAATGCTACACAATACCCTTTTAAAAAATCCTTGTTTAACCCTTTTTTGGTAATTGAAACCCTTAATTTTACTAGTTTTCCCATGTCAAGGGTGTTCAAAGTTCAAAACTTAAGTTGGGAATCTAGGATTAGGTTTTGGCCTATATTAAATTGTTTTGAAGGATAATCTAGAGTTGCAAGAAAAGGCCTCAGATTCACATCGTGTCTTCTCATGGGCATTCAAATGCATGTGAGTATGTCATTTGCTTTAATTATTATTAATTAATGCTTCTTGATGTATTCTTTTCTGTTTTGGCATGTGTTCATGCTCATAATCTTGCATTGCATATAGTTATTTATGGTATTCCACTATCTTAGAACATAGAATTGTCGGATTTGATCCATCTTACATCACGACCTCAAATAGATGGTATTAGTGGCCATGATGATGATAATGACTGTGTTTCAAAGCTCCATTTCCTATCATTATTAGTATATCCTAGATGGTTTCTTCTCCTTCTCTAAGTAGCTAAGCCAAGAACTCAAGGTGAAACCATAGCATCTAGGATCATGATAGAATATGACTTTTGAACATTACCAAAACTATGTAGGAAATACATTGAAGGCTCATCATCAACATGTGGAATTATGTTAAGGAATACTTTGAAATGAACCCCAATCTTATTGCTTAATTTGAAAAAGCCCCATTGTTTTTCTATATTTTGGAAAAAAAAAAACTTTTTATAAGTTCTTAAAAAAAAAAACCTATTCACCCAAATTCAACACATGCTATATGGATTTCCATCTATCTTTACAAAGTTGGAGTGAGGCATGCTTGTAGACCTCATTGTACCATACAAGAAAGTAGAACTCTATATTTACTAAAGTCTAGAAATAATGAAAATAGGTATTTGATATTTTTCGCCATTTGATTCTTCAACTTTAATCATTAAATTCATGGAATTTTATTAGATGGCTACAAATTTCATATAAGGCTAAACGTTTATATTTTCAGCTTTTAGCTTCTTTTCTTCTTCTTTTTATGATGAAAAACCCCAAAACCCCATCTTTCCCTGAGTACGAGGGTGTTGGGTAAACTCTAGATGCATGCAGCCCCCTACAAGTCAAGAGCATCTAGTTACTACTAGACTCGAACTTGAGACCTCTAGTTCCTGAGCCTAAGTGCTTGCCAGTTGAACCACCCCCATGCAGGGTAATTTTAGCTAATTTAGAGGGCCCTTTTGGTTTAATATATTTGAATGAGGCCAAAAACTATATCGCACATCAAATTAAAAAAAAAAAAAGAGATCTCTTGATCCCAATTCAACACATGCTTCATGGATTTTAATCTATCATTTCCAAAATTGTAGTTGGATATGACACTAGACTCTACATTATTGTTCAAAAATGAAGTAGACTTCTAGATTTTCCAAAATAGAAAAATTCAAGGGCATATGATATTTCTAGCCATTTGATTTTTCAACTACATTCATTACTTTCATGCCTTAGATTAGATGACTAAAAATATTATATGCTACTACATTTCGATATCTAGTTAATCTAGATATCCACTTTAGGTTCTTATATTTGGATGGGGCTGAATACTATGTCCAATTTTAATTTTGAAAATGATGGATTAAATTGTATATCATTTTTTGAATTAGGACAAAGAGGGATTTTATCAAAGAAACTTATAAAAATATTAAGAATTTTTTCAAATAAAGAAAAATAATGAGCCTTTCTCAGATTAAGCAACAAGTTCGGGGAGGTTTTCAAAATATCCCTTAAGACACCTATTGTTTTATTGATAGATGTTTAAGATGCCTATGACAAAAGCAATAGCTCAATCAAATAGAGTCGCTTGTTTGCTCAAGGGCCTTTTTTTTTTTGAAGTTCATAATTCAATCAAACTAATTTTAAAGAGAGCTGCCAAAGTCAAATTCCATAAAGAAAAAATTGAAAGTAACAGAAGTTTTGTTTGATCCAGTTCAGGTATCTTCAGCAGCCAAAAAAACCATCTTTCCTTTAATCACTTAAATGTCGACCTCAAACTATATAAACTCTAAGATCTATTGAGTATTGACTCTCTCTCCAATCCTCTTCTCAATTTTCATTATTCTATAAGTGGGTTTCTAGTTGGGTAAAAGTTTTAGGAGTGATTGAGGGTCCCTTACTAAGAACAAGCTAGAATGTCCACCACACTTACCTTGATATTGGCACCATAATTTTATATTCCCATTGCAAATTAGATGGAACCTCCACTGCATCCTCAGATTTTTCAAGGCAATAGCTAGGTAAAGGATCAATCCATCAGGTTACCAAATGCTCTAAAATGTGATTTGGACAAATTTATTGGCTCTTAAAAAGTAACATTTCCAGTATCTTATACCATGAAACACCGTCCTTAGTGATTCAATAGTCAAAAGTCAAGAAAAATCAGGTTTTACTGATCAAGTAATTCTTATTGAGGAAGACCCATCTGATCTTCAGCTTACTACCACTATTGGTTCAAAAAACCCATCAGTGTGGCTAAAACTAGAAAAATGACCAAAAATTCAACTTATCAAGAGGGATTATTAGAAGAATATACCAAAGTTTCATGATTGCCTTTAAAATTAGGAATATTAAGGACCAAATTCAAGCATTGTTGGCAGAAGAGAAGTAAAGATATGAGTACGATCTAAATGGACATCCAAAAATCTAACCAAAATAGACAAGCTTGCAAATGTGGATTCAGATGTGGAAAGATTTGAAGCCATCACTAATTTGAATGGAATAGGTGCAATAATGTACATAAAAAGGGAATGCATGAAGCATAAGTGATATAACATAAAAATACAAACAAAATCTAATTCACATTATGAGTCAAGTATGGATATAAATTCGAATGTAAATATTTAGAGATGGATGGCTTCAAATTTGAAAATAACACTAGGAGATGGATCCTTATGCAGATTTAGTCATGTTTGACCTAAATCCAACCCACTTATATCACGAGGTATGAGATCAAGAATTAAGCATTGTTTCAAATAATTGTTCCAGAAATGGGGTCATAAAAAAAGAGCAAGACGAAGTCCTCTTTTCGAAACGGTAAAATGACTAGATTGGAGTCAAGGTCTCTTGCAATCTTCAATGAGCAAAGAAACAAAATCCACCACTTGGTTGCATTAACATCATGTACAGATCTCAAGCCTTGGTAAAGGAGGAAAGTTGGGTCTCAAATGTTAATTCAACCTAGTAGAAGTTGTCTAGCTCTAATCTCAAACCTAATTCAAGGTATTAGGAGAACAGGGGGTAGTATTTAGAAGTGACAAGTGTTTGGCCATAAAAGAAGAGAAGTGGAGAAGAATAAATCATAAAGACAACCCAAGATAGATGGGATAAGGCTTCAATAGTTACTTTCAAGAGTCAATAGTCTCTTATAAGAGTAGGCAACAGGCAATAATTAGACGTGGTTATAGATTAAGTTTTAGGGGTGGAAGCAGAAAAAACAATTGGATGGAACTATGGACAAGAAACTCACTTGTCCCTGAACTTTATTCCATATCCAGTAAAAAGACAACAACAAACAACGGATTATAAGGGGAAATAAAAGAATGACAAAATAGTGAATTTGTTTTCCAACAAGCCCAAGTTTTTGAAGTCGTGTAACACCCCTCCCTCCCGAGAGTGAGATCAGTGAAATAGAGTAAAGATTTCCACAAAAGGACGCGAGTGTCACAATGCGAGCCGAGTCCAAATCCAAAAACCCGACCCTCAACTGGCCCAACTTAGCACATGCATGAATTGTAGTCCATAATATTTTTACATGCTTGGAAAATAAAAACATCATTTATGATCATAAAGAGCTCGCATCTCAAGCAAAAATAAGAATTTTCCATAAGTCAAATATAAAGATCCAAATGTACCATGAATTAAAATTATCTCCAAAATCAACTATCCTATAAATCACATTGTCCTCAAATTATTATGTTACTTTACTCTCCTATAAACATTTTCCGCTCTTTATTGTAGCACGTGAAAATATTATTATGGACTACAATTTATGCACGTGCTAGGTTGGGCCAGTCGAGGTCGAATTTTCGGACTCAGACTCGGCCCAAACCATGACACTCGCCTCCCAGCGTGGAAATTTTACTCTATTTCAGTCTGATCTCACTCTCCTGAGGGAGGGGTGTTACAAGTCGCTCCATTATTTTCTATTGAGGAAATGAGTATATCATTAACCAAAGCGAATGAATTTGGCAAGATCCCGAGATCTGCTTCCCAGTCGGTACATGGGAAGGAAATGGCAACAGAGACTGGATTGGAAAGGAATACCAGGCGGCCGTAGATGGCAATGGGAAAATCACACTGGACGCAGAAGTGGACTCGCTCGCCAAGGTGCTGACGCGGCCTTCGACCAACGGACTTGACAATAGAGGGGGAGGAGGCGGTGATGGAGCCGATCCCCTTGGCCACCGGCAAATCGGAGAGGACCAGGTGGTCCGGGCATGCGACCGTGACTGTCTCTGCCGGTAGAGTTTTCGCCCCTCCACCTCCTCCCCCTCCTTCTCCTGGCGCGCCCCTATTCAACCGTATCTGCAGCATCTCGCGCTCTCTGTTCTACTCCGAGAGAAACTGCAGGAGGCTCTAAAAGAAACTAAAAGAGGAGATACTGAAGCGGTACTTTTTCGACGGGAGACATTATGTTCTAAAATATTAAAGCTTCTTATAGCTCAAAAGCGTGTGTATTTCTACGCTCGCACAATTTAGACAATCCGAGTTTTTCGGGCAGCGAAATATTTGCACTAAGGTAAGGTGAAAAATCTATAATAGCACACAATTTCTTTTCTATATGTATAATATTCTATAGGACACCAATCATGAATCTATAGAACACCAATCATGAGCATATGTAACAGAATGATATATGTAACAGATATCATTCTCAGAATATTAAAGTCAGTTGTTAATGGTAGAATATTTTTAAATTCTTGGGTTGGGTTTCTATTGAGAATTGTACTAGAAAATCTCATAGAAAATATAATATTTAAAAAATAAATATAATAAATAAATAATGTGGTTGGAGTTTGAAAATATAGATAATATTTCAGAAGAAAAAAAATATTTATTTTACCCAAGCATTTTTTACGAAAATTTAATAGTAAAATCTTACAATTTTAATGAGAATTTACTATTTATCGCTGATAAAAATACATTTTTAACTGAAATTTACCGTTAAAAATATCTTGCATGATGAACTCGCATTTTTAAGACGCAAAAGTTATTTTGCCAATATGTTCAGGATAAAAATGAAAATATCAAAGATATTTATTACATTGGTCCTAAGCATTCATGTTGTTATATGAGCAATCTCGTTTTAAACCTTGTTAATGGTGATTTTTTCTCTTATGATAGAGTATCTTTTTCTTTCTTTTTTTAAATTAAAGATTACGTTCATTGTAAACAAAATAAATGGGCTTAGACAAAGATTTTTATATGATCAATCGAGATTAGATTTCTAATTAAAGTCCGTCGAAGCCATCGTCTTTTAGGTCCATTCAGTTTTTGTATTTTTATATTTTATAAATTTAAAATCTAACGGTATAGAGTGAAATAAGACTTAAAATAAAAAAAATTATTGAAATTTCATCTTAAAATTCAATTTCTTACCACTCAATTTTCATAGTTAAAATCACCATATTTTTATGGACATTTGCCAACTGTCACCATCGAGATTAAGTGATTATAAATTGGTTTTTGGACTAAAATTTTAACTAGGGCTAGATATGTAACTGTAATTTCAATATGTTGGTTAGATTTTCAAGATACAAAACAAATTTTAAAATTAAAAATGGTGCTAGGTGCAAAGTACGGGCTTAAAAAAAGGAGTTAGGGCTTTGACAATAAAAGTGTAACGAGCTTCAAACAGGATCAAACTTTTATAGATATAAACGCGATCATAATTTTTTTATAAAGTTTGGCCCAAACCCCGACCTGTGAACAGGCCTAACTAACTTTAGGATGATGAGTTTAGAAAAAAAATGGTAAATATAATACATGAGTGAATATAATGATTTTTATAATATTAATATTAAAATTTGATGATATATATATATATATATATATATATGGTAATTAATGAACATTGGATGGACATTTTATAGACTCATAAATGTACAGATTTACTCAGTGCCGACCTTGATATTTCAGGGGTCCTAGGCGAACTCTTAAAATGAGCCTTTTATACACTCACAAAAAATAAAATCATACATTTTTTTTTATAAAGTGTGAAACATCCAAATAAAATATTATAATCAAATTTATAACAATGTATTATTTAAAATTTATTATTCTCAAATTTTGAGATGCAAAATTACTAATTAAATTATTATATTCAAGTTCTTTTAATATATCATTTTCAATAAATAAGATAGCTAATCCATTCAATCGTTCTTATAACAATGTAGACCGAAGATAAGATTTTATTAGTTTTAATTTTGAAAAACTTCTTTATGTAGATGCAACTGTAACCGGTATAGTCAACATTATTCTATAAGCAATCCATGCATTTGGAAAACAACAATTTATTTTTTTTATATAATTTAAAACTTCAATTGTTTCTTTTACTTCTTTTGATACTACATCTTTCAAGATTTGCAATTTTGAAAATAATTCTTTTCCATCAATATTAGAAATCATGTCATGTCTTAGAAACTGTTCAAGCTTATTACAAAACTCTTCAAACTATCATCATCTAAAGAATTTAACCTTTTCGAATCAAACAAAAATCCAAAAGTATCTTCATATCTTTAAAATTGTTCAAATCTAGTCTCAAATGAGATAAGAGTTTAATCAATTATATGTAAGAAGTAATTAACTCTAAAAGACTATTCAGACGATTTTATTATCTCGTGACTACCATTCTCATCAAAATAATTTTTTCTACGAATAATATAGTTTTCAAGAAATATAGGTTCAATTTCCATTTATCTAGCAATCACTTTAGCATCAATCATAGCAGATTCAAATCCACTTTCTTTTTTAATGTCAAAAAAGAAAGGAGTCCTGTTAAAAAATTTAAAGCAACGTCAATATTTATATCTTTTGCTTGTAAAATTTTGCTAGTTTTATTAACTGCACACAATATATTATACCAAATAACCATGCCAAATAAGAATTCAAAATTTTCAATTTTTAATATTGCTAAGTCTTCAGCATCACTGTCTGTCTTAATATCTTCGCTAAGTCAATCAAAACATCTCTAATTTGTGGAGCTTGGAATCTACTTGTTTTTACACTTTCAATATGACTTTCGCAACATGTTTGTCTTAATGACTTAAGTGTGATACCTTTAACATAATCTTTAAAAACTGTCCACCGTTTTGTAGATTCATTGTACAATTCCAAAAAATGTCTTATCTTGAGAACAATAATTTATCATATCACAAAGTGACAAGTTTAAACTATGACAACCATGAGGCTTATAGAATGTTCTAGGATTTATTTGTAGTACCATATTTTGTACTCCTTTATTTTTTTTCCTTTTCATATTAGAATCATTATCATATCCTTGTCCCTTTATATTACCAAAAAAATCACTTCTATAATTTAATTTAAATTGTAGTGCTTTAATAATAAAAATAAGATTTTCCTAAAAAGCACATTTTTATTTATTTCAAAAAAGTCTTTACCTTTTTAATAATTTTAGACTGACGTCTAACTTTTGATAAAATTTAGAAAAAAACCTTTTATCTTAGTTCATTGAAAATAAGTTGATTTTTCTTTGAGACTTTTTAGACTCTTGTTATGTCTCACTTTGAGGTCAACAACACTTAGTGAGTAGTAGATTGAAAATTATTTTTTATAAATTATCTAAAAAATCAACTAAATTAGATCAAAGATGAAGCCTTTAAGTTCCTCATTGAAAATGCATGATGGAAGTTCAACAACTTAATTGTTCATTCTACAAACATGCAGGGCCGGCTCTTAAATTTCAGGAGTCCTGAGGCGAATTTTAAGATAGGCATTTTATACACTCATAAAAAATAAAATCATATTTTTTTTTACAAAGTGTGAAACATTCAAATAAAATATCATAATCAAATTTATAACAAAGTATTATTTAAAATTTATTCTTCTATGATTTTGAAATGCAAAATTACTAATTAAATTTCTATATTCAAGTTTTTTTAACATTTCTTTTTCAATAGATAAGATAACTAATTCATTCAATCTTTCCTGTGACATTGTAGACTGAAGATAAGATTTTATCAGTTGTAACTTTGAAAAACTTCTTCCTGCAGAGACAACTGTAACGAGTATAGTCAAGATTATTGTATAAGCAATCCATGTATTTCGAAAACAACAATTCATTCTTTTTATATAATTTAGTACTTCAATTGTTTCTTTTACTTCTTTTGGTACTGCATCTTTTACCATATTCGAGTGCGACACTAATGTCAATTCTCATTTGAAATAAAGATATTATTATTATTTATTTTTTTCAATTTTTTTTAATTAAAAAAATATCTTAAATATATGATTTATACTTGTATATTACGCCTAATAAAATCTACATTGATCAAATGAATAAAGCTATGTTTTGTCATCTCTTCAAAGTTTAAAAGCTTTAAATTATTTTTGATTCAAAATTAACAACTCAATATAGATTTCTCTTTCGCTCTATTTAGATGATAAATATATTTTAAAAGATTATTCATTAAATAAAGTTTTTGTTATTTTCATTAAACTTAATAAAAGTGAGGATTATAATAATTATTATGATTGTTACTATCATTATTTTAATTTTCAAGTGGTAGTAACTTAAGGATTTGAACCCGCGTCGCCTAAAAATAAAGCAAATATCCTAACAAAACCAGACAACAATAGATTTGTGCTTTTATATACATTATTAAATATTTAACATATAACAAATGAGTTTATGGACTTAGGGGCCCTAGATAACGGCCTACTTCGCCTATAGATAGGGTCAGTCCTGCAAACACGATCTTAGCAACTGTAACTCAACAATTCAATAGTTAGCACAATTACAACTCAATAGTTTAGTGGTTCAATAGTTTGTTAAACTTAATTTAAAGGACCATTTGAATATTGAATATGGAAGTGGAGGAAATATAGGAATTCCAAATGAAGGAATGGTGGAGAAAGAATTAGAGGCAAAAGTAAACTTAGCCTTTGAAAAATGATAAAGAAGCACTAGGACTAGATGGTGTCCTAGATGAAGTTTGAATTATAGTAGATGAAAGTGAAGTGCATTGGTTGAGAGGATTATCCAACAAATTTTAATCTCCAAAGTTATCTCTAATGAGTGGTGCAAAAGTATTACCATCTCTTTCCATAAGTACAAAGAAAATATACAATGTTGCACTATCAGACAATTAAGCTAATAAGTCACAATATGAAAATTTGGAAGAGGATTAAGGCTTGTCTAAGACAATAATCAAGTACCCATGAAATTTGAGTTCTTGTCATGCAGGGCAACAACAAAAACTACTTTTGCATTAAGACAACACAAAAAAAAGATTGATAAAAAAAATTGTACATAGTATTTATCGATATAAAAATAACTCATGATATAGTTCCAAGAAAATTCATTTTGAGTATATTAAGAAATATGTTGAGTGACAACAAAGTTTTAATTACAGTGGGACTCTACATAAAATCTACATTAAGTTTGTACCTTTTTATTGCTAATCATAGAGAACTTTAGATGAAGTGTCATGGTGAATATTGATTTAAGATGCGGTAGTATATAAAATGTGAAATGAAATACAACCAATACTAAGTTGAAATAAAGAAAAATTAAAGACGGATAACCTAAAAAACAGTAGAACTGAAACAAAACACATGCAGTTTAATTTTAGTGGAACAAAAATAATACACGGTGACATAGTTAAAATTGAAAATGATGTAGTTTTACATTGTGACAAGTTGAGATACTTAGACTCTATAGTAGAATCTCGCTGGGGATTTGTCATAGATATAACTAATAGAATTAGAGCAATGTAGATAATATCTTGACATGCTAATGAAGTTCTATTTGATAAAAGAGTTAGACATCACTTAAAGGGATGATTTTATAAAATAGTCATAGACTTAACTATGCTATATAGAGCAAAGTACTGCGTTATAAAAGAAAAACAAATGGACAAAGTTAAGTTAACGTACATGCACATGTTGCAATAGATGAGTAGTTTAACCCTAAATGATAGAGAGAGAAATGATCATATAAGAAACAACTTAAAAATTGCCCAAATAAAAAATGAATTAATAGAAACTCGATTAAGTTGGTTTGGTCATGTAATTACAAGAATGGAGATAATTGTAATACATAGAGTAAAAATATTACAAATTTAGGTACAAAGAGGAAAGATAAACCACTTTAAACATAGAGGGAGTGGATTAGAGAAAATATGATAAATCTTTTTCCCATCGTCTTAGTAAACTTATAATCCTATTTTTGGGGAATTAATGTTATTACTTTGAGTGGTAGGATATGAAACCTTATAGTTGTTTTTACTTTCCAACTTATTTGTTTGGACTTTTATATGATGACTTGGTTAAAAGTAGAACAATAATTTGAAAACTTAATTGATGTGATAAATGTAATAGAACTAGTGTCTATTATTATGGTTTTTACTGATGAGGAAATTTGATTCAGATAATAAATCCTATTAAAAATTTGTGTGGAATAAACAATGGACAACAATCACCTAATAATAGAAACTAATAGTAGTAATTGATTTAAAACTAAGTTGAATAAGACTTTGAAAAGTCGAAGGCAAATATAGGCCTTCATTTATTTTTTAGGATCTGAAATAACTTCAAATAATTTAGGCCCGCATGGCCTATACCTGCAGTTTAAATCATAATCCGAATTGACTTAAGACCCAACCCGACCCCCTAGTGTAAACTATTTATATAGTAACTTTGTTATTTTTGAATTGCTAATTTTGAATGTAGGATTCATTTTCTCTTCAAATGTATTCGCATTTTAAAATTTAAATTTCAGTTGAAATTGAAATATTATTTATAAAAATAAATAGTTGCTTCATATATCAGATATATCAACTATATTGGTGACAAGTGTATGAAAAACATCAATTGATGTGGTAGATATTGGTCAAAATTAAAATCTTGATCTTACCTTAGAAGTTAAAAAATGTGTAGAAGGCCAGCACTTGTCTTTCTTTTAGAGTATGTTTGTTTTTTTCCAACTTATTCTATATTTATTCAAAATAAAATTATTTTCTAACTCTTTTTATTGTTCTAAGGTCCTCCATAAAATTCTTTTTTAAGCTTGGTTGAGAAAAGGGTTTTCTAACCCACTATAAATTTGTAAATGGGTTGGTTTGCATTGGTTGCTTTATTTATTTGGAGCTATTTTGAAAAATATTTGGATTCAAGTTGACTTGGGTTTGGGTGTAACTCATTTTATGACTTAAAATATTATGTTCAAATTAAAATTTGAGTTGGGCTAGATCTATTATATGAAAGCTCGAATTTAGCCTGAAAGCTTGAATTTAAACAACAATTTATAAAATCTATTTTTTAATTAATATTTTGTACGAATATAAAATTTATATAATTTAAACTATATTTTTATAGAACAATACAAAAAATACAATTTGGTCCATGCTTAAATTTGACTAATTCAATTTAACCTAGGCTTGAATCTTTAAATCAACGGTGCAAAAAACGCCCCGGCTGATAATTCAGCTGATATGATTCTCTCTCTTCTTTTTTCTTTTTTGTAAATATCGGTATTATTTTATTTATTTTTAATTAAAAATATAAAAATCCAAAAAAGAAACTATTTTTTTATAAAAAAAATTTGAAAACATAAATATCGGTCGATATTTCGACCAGGGCCCATCACCGTTTTGATTTTTTTTTTTTAAATACCGATATAAATCATCTCGCCCGATATCGGACAGATATATATCGCCGATATATCGGCCAAGAAATGGGTCGTAAGCCGATACAATATGTATCGACAGATATTACACGGCTGTTAAAAACCGATATATGTCAGCCGATACGTTTCGTATTAGCCGATATCTGTACCCCTGCTTTAAATTACAGTTCAAGTTTAGATTTGAGCAAAACTTAAAATCTAGGTGGGCTCACTCAAATTGCAATCCTAATAAGATAATAGGTTCAAAGTGTAAATAAAAGTTGATCAGTCTTCACTCGAATTTGATCCATTGTCAAGTATAATCTTTCAGACCATTTTTCCTACATTACATGTGCAAACAATGAAAAAGAATGACATAAAAATAAGTAAAAATTCATAGAATTTTATTTTTAAATCGAAATATTGAAAAACTGAATGACATGGAAAAGGTGATTTGAATTCCAACTCTATATTTCATAGAAAATGCTTTCAATGAAAACCTTATTTTTCATATAAGGTTAGAAATACACAAATAAAGCCCTTAGTATTTAGCTAATAAAGTCACTCCCGTGGATCTGTAAAACTCTCTATAGTCACTATTACTATATAAATTTATCATTACCTAAAATTCTATCCTATACAGAGTCTGTTTCTATCATAAATATTTTCTCCTAGGATCAATATATGAAAATTAATTATCTTTATTATCTCTCCACCTCAGGGGTTAAAAAAACGTAAAGGCCGAGATATCTTTTTCAAAAATTAGGTTTTTTTTGTATATATGAATTAAAAAATAAAAAAACAATTTTTTTAAAACATATATTTTTCAGAAAAAATACAATATTTTGAATATCGGCCGATATCATGGCCAATATTTTGCCAATATGACCAAATATCACCTGATATTTTGGTGGGGCCAGCACTGTTTTTTTAGTTTTTTATTTTAAAAAATTAGGCCGATATTTTGGACCGAGATGTATCGAAAACATTGCTAATATTTCCTTATGTGGGCTGATACATATTTTATCGGCAGATATCTATCGGTTGTCAAATTTCCAATATTAACACCTTCTCCACTTAAAAACTAAAAAGTTATTTAAAAAATAAATAAAAATAAAAAGAGACTCAAACTCAGATGTGGTGACTTGCAAGTATTTAACTACGATTTGTTATATCATATTTTAAAATAGATATTCTACCTATATTGGAAAAGGTTACGAGGGTGATGCAGATCTAGGGTCAAATCTGTGAAAATTCACCAGTAGATCGCAATTTTAGAGTGCATGTGTTCAGATCTATTGCATCTGAGAACCCATGCAGTCAAACATGGTTCGTGTAAGGATTCTGCCTTGGTTAGAGGGTCCGTAAACATATTCAAAATAAAAAACACAAGTGCCTGAGGATTCAAATATGTCTTATGGAATCTAATTAAGGTCTCCTTTAATCTAATTGATTAAGGACGCGGAAACGAATTATTAGAAGATACTAAAGAGATGCAATATTAATCTTAATCTAAAAACCCACAACACATAATTGAATCATAATCACCAAGATTTACTTGAAAAATTGAATTTACCCTCCCCAGGGTTTGGTTTGACCCAAAGGCCACAGCCCGGTGTGCTCTTATACAAAACTCCAAGAGTCTTCTTATCCAAAAATAACAATATGTAATTCGAAATTATATCTCAATTTATAGAGAAAAAAGCTGTAAAACGCCTAAAATACCTTTACCTAAATTATTCCAATCTTCCACACAAATTGTGGGATTTGGATTTTATTAAATAAATAACAAAGAAACTGATCTCTAAAAATCCCAATTAAAGACCACCATTGACGATCCTCCAACGTTTCCAATCCTTTGACTTTATCCAATATCCTTTGTTTTCAATCATTTCTAACTTAGGCTCAATAGGATTTAGAAATATCACACACCATACCCATTTTGAGTGAGTAGGAATTGGAGCTTCTACAGCCAAAGGTATGGTAAGATTTTGCATGATAACCTTGCCTCATTTACCACCCATGAGAATCTTAATCATATCCTCCACATGTTGGATACATTCCACCATGCATTCATAATTACCATGCATATCTTTCATGATCTTCACATGTTGATTCCTTGTACCATGCATGTCTTGCATGATCTTCACATGTTAATTTCTTGTTGTTGCATGATATTCCTTATCTTGATAATGAATGGATTTCGCTCAGCAGGCTTGATTGGATAATTATTTTAGGCCTGATGTCTCCATCAGAGGGTCATAACTAAATAAAAAAATATATAATTTTTGAAAAAAGGAAAATATAAACAAAATATTTTAGGTGAGATGTGATGAGTTGTAAAAACTTGGACCAGCTCAGTGGATAGGAGTTTTATATGAATGCCTAAAAATAAAAACTATTTGTCAAAGATTTATTAAGAATTAACAAACGAGATTTAAATTTAGATATTAATGACATATAAAGGTTTTAAATGATATGAGTTTTATTATTCAACTTATCCTCTTTAATAAATAAAGTTTAATACACAATGATTTAAACAATTTGAGATTTCTTTCAATAAAGGATAGAATGTTTTCTATTTTTTTATAACTTCGAAAAGCCTCTCATATAGACAATATAAAGTTTAAAATAATTTTTACCACTTTCTAGATGAGAATTTTTTATTATAATTATAGGACGTCGACTTTTATCAATTTTAACCTAATCATTTTACTTTTTATTAGTATATAAATCTAATATTTTAAAATATAAGTTATTTCATTATTTGTTTTTTTTTATATAATATTAACTAATAGTCATATTTAAATATTGTTGAAACGGATGTGGTTTTTTTGGGTTTTAAGTAACAGTATGTCGTTATTACACGTCCAACGGGGACATTGTATAAAAAATCTATCGAATCCGCAGTTCGGAAGAGCGCCGCGGGACCAGTCATTCTCCCGGAAGCGACACGCGTCCGACTGTGATTGAGTTGCGCCGACGACTCACGTGTCAAGGATACTCTCACGTACCATGAGGAACTGGAGCAGACAAAGGGCCGCGTGACGATCTGCTGCTGCTGCTGTTGCTTCTTCTTCTTCTTCTTCTTCTTCTTCCTGCAAACGTCAATCTCCTCCTGTGATCCTGATCCGCCATAACTGCCCACCTTTTTGTTTTTTCTCCTGTAATTATTAATTCGTTGGTGGATTCATTCAAAATCTCTCTCTCTACGTTACAGCCGGAAGGTTTGGATCGAAAAGCGAAAAGCGAAAGGCATCATCGAAATAGAAGTCGAATTCGTTGGTGGATTCATTCAAAATTTCTCTATCTATCTACGGTACAAACGGAAAGTTTGCATCGAAAAGCGAGAAGCGTCGTCGAAATAGAAGTCAAAATCTGGTTTGAAAACCATAGGCAGGCATGGAGAAAAGAGGGGAGCATCGGAGATCCGGCATGAAATCGCGAACTTCATTGGGCATTCTGACAGCATTCATAGCCCTCATCCTCTTGATCACCACCAAGCTTCACTTTGAGCGTTTGAATGTATCCTTTTGCCCCTTTCCCAGTTTCCCATTTCTTTCCTTTCTCCTTTCTCCTTCAATGCTTGTTCTTCTCTCTCTAAACTTTTTTAAATGCGCCTTTTGAATGCCTGTTGTCAGATTGAGAGTCTGGTGACCTTAGCCGCATCCAGCGTAAGTCATTTCAATGCTTATTCTCATTTTTCTCTGTATCTATATTTTCTATTATTTAGTATTATTTTTATTAATGCAGATGTCCTGCCTTTTCTTTGTTCCAGCAGATGGGCAATGATCGGTTTGTGTTATCAGAATCTCTACCGCGCGGTATTGTTGAATCAACCTCCGAAATGGAACTGAAGTCGCTCTGGAAGGGCTCAAGGTTTAAAGTAACTATCGATACCCATTTCAATCATAAAACTTTTACCATTCTTTTCTCTGGATATTTTTAATTTAATCATTTCTCTCCATGGCTACATCGAGCCAAAAATGACAAATAGTTGGAAGCCGATAAGATCTATTACTTCCTAACATTTTTTGATGCGTTCATTCTTTTAGTGAATTTAGAACTTATGTAAATGCTCTGACTGTTTTATGAGACATTTCTGGGGTTAAAGTAAACTTCATACTGTGCCATTCTCGTCATCTTCCTCAACAGAATGAAGGACCATCCTTCATGCTAAGTGCTTGAACCAATTGCAGTTTAGGGTATATTCAACAAAAAAAATTACTTTATTGGGAAAATTTGTAGGGAAATAAAGAAATTGAGTGTACATTGTTAATTGGCTGTTATAATCTAGCAAATTTGGAATCATGCAGCTGCAGGGTCGTTGTGCTCTTAGATGGATGAAACTCTATTTTATTATTTTGATTTTATTTTATTTTTCTGTTTCTTTGGCAAACCATTGATCTCCATCTTAACTTTGGGTCTGGCTTTCATCAGTTGAATAAATAATGATTGGATTTCCTTCTCCAATGAACTCAAGAACTATTGCATCACTTACTGACAATTCAGTTACCATTGGTGTGTAAAGATTGAGAATAAATTTGTCAGAGCTTCTATGAAGAACTGCTGTTTTGCCAATTGAATTGTTTACTTCTTCATTATTGTAAAAGTAGACATTCTATCTCATTTAGTGCTTAGAAGCTGCAGGTAACTGTAGATTTTTAAAAAATGCCGTAGGCAACTGTAAGCTTATTTTATTTGTTCAACTTTATTTGCAGGAGAGTAATGAGAACTACACTGCTATCTTGGCAATTCCTGTTGGTATCAAGCAGAAGCATAATGTGGACAAAATAGTTCGAAAGGTATTTACATTCTGCTGCATGTTATTTAGCATCATGGATCCACAATTTTTATACAGTCTGCATAACTGGAGTTCAGGGCTCACTGATTATTAATATATGTTTCTTTAGTTCAGTTTCTCCCAGACAATTGTTCAGTAATACTTTTTCACTATGATGGTAATGTTGATGGATGGCGTGATCTTAAATGGAGTGACAAAGCGATACATATACTTGCTCAGAACCAAACAAAATGGTAATGCTTTTTCGCTTCTAGGAGGACATGTCTTATGGGTTTCTTGGCATTCATCTGGGGATCTAATACATGTGACATAGTCTATGGGGCACCATCAATTTGATCTCTGGCGATGGTTTGCAATCATTTATTTTGCTTCTACGCATGACATTTTGATGATTGTAATTGTTTGATGAAGGTTTATTTGTGAGCTGTTTCCCTTATGATTGTACTTTTTGTGGATCAGGTGGTTTGCAAAGCGGTTTTTGCATCCAGATGTCGTGTCCATCTATGATTATATTTTTCTATGGGATGAAGATTTAGGGGTGGAAAATTTTCATCCAAGAAGGTATATTACATGCTATGGAATTTGTTTTTACGGCATTTTTAATAGTGATAATGCTTCTATGCTAACAGCTGGAGTGCTCTGAAGTATATTTTTGTTTTTTAAATTGTGTGAAATTTTAAAGCACTTGAAAATGCTTGTGTGATGGTCTTCTATTTCTCTTGTAATTTGGGCCCTTCTTTTCATCCTGGCACACTTTTATATCACGCTTGCATTGTCATCATTTTTTTTTTGAACTAATAACTAATCCTTCATGTGTGTGTGGGTTTTCCCCCCCTTAATCCTTTAGGGGTTGTTACAGCTTCAAACTGCTTACCGAACTCCATGGCATTCTAATCCAGGATGCACAGCTTCAAACTGCTTTATCTAGTGTATGATTATCAGTACTTGTATAGAGGCATTCTTGACTGGATCCATGACATTTATAAAATTGTAGCTGCTGATACTTTTAAATGATTGTCTATTCTTTGAGGAATCACATTTGGATTCAAGCTGTTCACTTTTTATTTTTTCTGAAATTTGTCTTTCACCCCACCATGGTGGCTGGCTAGCTCTTGTTATATTTCTTATGATCATACAACTTTATAGAAAATGTAAAATGAGTTTTGGTTACTGTTCAAAAAGAAAAAGAAAAAGTAGCAATGAGAAAATACCCTTGCAATGTTATTTTTTTCAGATATTTTTTTTTTCAATGTTTGGATGCTCAGGTATTTGGAAATAATGAGTTCTGAAGGTTTAGAGATTTCACAGCCTGCTTTAGATCCAGATCAATCTGAAATTCATCATAGAATCACCATTCGCAATAGGTGGGGGAGGCTCCATAGGTAAGTACAGTATTGGATGCATCTCTTTCATGTTATCTGGAAGTTAAGAAATAACCATCACTTCCTCTATGGTGCATAGGCGGGTGTACGTTCGTGGCAGCTTGAATTGCTCAGATGAAAGTAGAGGGCCTCCATGCACTGGGTAAATTTCTATTTTGTATTGCATTTGCCGAGTTAAGCAGCATTATGTTAATCTTTCTTTTTGGAAGTATGGAATTTTTTTGAAAGGTAAATATGGAAAATTATATTTTTTTGAATGGTTAATATATTAATAGAAAAAAAGGGTATCAAGGTGCAAGTACAGAAGAAGAAAGACAAAAGAAACAATGGACAACCTGCTACCCCAAAACAAGAAAATAGAAGAAGATTATGCTGTATAAGAGGTATGTACTGTATAAAATTTACATCATTATCACCCCAAAAAAGTAAAAAAAAATAAAAAGACGCCTCAACAACTACAAGGATCAGGGCATATTGTTTCATTAATACTTTATCTTGTTCAGCCATGCTTTTGCTTGGAATCAGCATTCAAATAATCTGTGCCTAGTCTGTAGAAATTGACTTTTCAATTCCCATTTAAGTCTCTTCTTTCGAATTATATCAAGGTATAAACGAAAGCATTCCTGAGTGAGAAATGATCCCCAATTAGTGGCTTGAGTTTCCTCCAGGTTTTCCATTGAATGAATTTGAACTATCCTTCTTGTGGCTTCTTTTTCCCTTTCTGATATTCTTTTTATTTTCGAACATGCAAGGTCTCCAATCTCTCACCAAGACCACAAAAGAGATACATTGAAACATTTTTTTTACCCTGCACCTATTTTTCGACTCTCTCCTTTACCATTTTGAAAACATCTTGTGTCGAATTCCCTTTCATTTTGAAGATACTACTTTTACACTATCCACTAATGCTTCTGTTTAGGTTACCTTTTGTGATTACCTCTGCCCCCAACACCTCCCAAGTGACAATTGGCTTCTGAAGATCCTTCCACATCCGGTGAGTGATCACATATGGATAAATATCTGATTCCATATCATGGAGAAACCACATCTGACAAATAGTTATCAAGTGTCTTTTCTCTTTGCATGCATAGGATGGATGTTATGTCGAGTGAACAAGGTTACATTTTGTAAGCACTTTCCTTGACACTTTCACCCAAAAAAATGCTTTAACCACAGGTGATGACCTTCGAAAATAAAGCTCTAGGTGACAAGGATACTCGGGCTTGAATTAAGGGCTTAAGGAAGGATTTAATGGTGAATTCCCCTGATTATTTCCAAATCCAAACTCTGGGAAATGCCCTCTTCTGTACGAATAGAAGAGTTCTAAGATTGGGAATCCAAGCATATGAATAGTCCTCTTCCTTAAAAATAAAAAATTGTAAAAATATACAATATTTACGTTCCATACAATTAAAGCAGCCCCTTTCCACTGCCAAACCCAAAACATATACTCATTTCAAACGCAAAACCCACTTGACTCATGATGTGGTTTTGACTAGACTTGGCAAGACTTGGCAATGGATTAGGACGGGTCAGGTTGAATTTGGGTTTGGGTCACCAACTCTCAGCTCATTACTTGTTTATTAGAAGGTTCAACCAAGTTGGGCCTAATTTGTGTTTGGGTTACTCTTCTACTCAATCCAAAAGACCCATTTATCCATTTAGAAATTTTGCTCATTTTTTAAAATAACCTATTTGGCCCTATCCAGATTTCAGACCCATTTACTATTTGATTAAATGGGTTGACCCATTTAAACCCATTTACCCGTTTACGCATTTAGCTCATCTTAAATAGTGAGAAAAATATAAAAAATAAAATACCTACAAATCCAATTTTTTTTTATAAAAGTGTGCCAAACGATGGATTCCCAAACACCCCCCTATATCAGGCAAAACAAAAAACACAATGTGTAAGGAACTTACAAGTTAGTCTTAATATGTCACGTTATCATTTTGCAAAATAATGTGCAAGTAAAGAAAAAAGTATAAATTTCTTAGCAAGTATATGTCAATAAAAACACGTAAATGCTATGTTTGCTAAGAAGTTGAGTTGGTTTATAGTTGTTTAGATCTATAGTTATGAGAATGAGATTATTTGGGCATTGAATATATGGACAGACTAATTCTAACAACTAATTTCATGGGTGTATCGGTAGTATAGTATAAATTGAAAATTTTCATGATTAAAATTACAAAACTTATCTTCTTATTAATGTTATCATTGTTGAGTTACATTAAGGAGTTGCAAAAGGAGACTTTTCTAGTGAGACTCAATGCCAAGACTATTCCTTGAATGGTTCTAGACCTCATGTGGTTGGATTTGTTGTGTATAGACATGACAATGGTTGGGTTGGTTTGGTGTACCCATTTAATGAACGGGTCAAAAATCTTACACCCAATTACCTTTTTTAAAATGGTCAGAATCAGGTCGGTAAACGGGTTGGGCTAGTCTGGACACCATTCACTGCATTGATGGCCCTCTTTGCCTAGTCTTTTGTTCCATAATGAATGGAAGCAAAAACTCCTCCTATGGCCTCTTATTTTCTTGGAACCTATATCTCTCTTCTCGCTGTTTTTCCTTTTATTTGATTTTTAACAAATAGAGTTTCCATCTTGGATCACTGAAAAAAGAGTTTCCATCTCAGTATTGCTCCTTTTAAATCTCAAATTTCTCTTTACTTGAATCCAACCATCATTTTTTTTTGAAATGGTGATGGTAATTGAATCCAACCATCATTATCATCACCCTCTCTCCCTCCCTCCCTCCCCCCTCTCTGAAGCAAATTCACAATTTGTTAGTTTACTTCTTTGAGCTAGTCAACTATTTTTCAACCTTTTTGGGATTTACTGTGCTGTCTAAAAATCTGTGGATAGTCTTATTCTTGCTTCATTTTTGAAAAGATGACCAAGAAATGTTCATTGGCATAGTACTACTGGTGGTACTATGGTCCTTTTTTTACGTGGGGGTTGGGGGTGGAGCTATGGAGGTTGTTAACAATAGATGCTTGTGGAACAAGTGTAGATGTTCTCTTTAGGTGGTTGAGCTTGTAATACCCTGCCCCCTCTATAGTGTGGAGGAGAAAAAGTCCCACATTGATTTCCCCACTACATTGGCCCACCTTATGCCTTCCACGACCTTCTCCTTTCCTTTTTGACACCCTTGCATCGCCTTCAGAATCATTGCTCACCTTATGATTTTTAACGTTGAATTTTGGAAGAGGTCTCTGGTCTCTCCCAAATTGAGCAGGATTAGCCTGCAATCTCTTTCCCTCCAATGACGAACCATTCAGCCCCTTGATAGCTCTTTTAACCTAAGCTATGTTGGCCAATTGAATGAATACAAAAACTCATCCCAAAGAATCTCTCTTCTTTGTGATGAAAGTGTGATGTAGCTCAACTGGTTGCCTTCCGCGTCAGGAAGCGGGAGGTTGCGGGTTCGAGCCCCCATGGCCTAACCATGGTGTGCCCTAGGGGTAATGGGCTCACCCGTGGGGGTTTTACGCTGGGTATCCCGCAGTTTCTCACATGTAAATTAAAAAAAAAAGTGTCTCTAACATTCCCCCATTGTTTGAAAAATCCAACAAACCAACTTCTGGTAGTTAGCTCCAAAAGGTTTACCACGAACTGAGTAATTGAAGAATCTTCCTCAAACTGCCGCTGTCTACTGCCCAGGACCTGCTGCCACCCTCCACCGTTGGTATGTTCCCTTCCCCTCGCAAATTCCGCATGCTGTCATTGCTTCTTGGGTACTATTGCTATCTCGCTTCTCCCATCTTCTGGAACTGAGGTCCAGCCCCTCCAGGAGACTCTCATCTTTCCACTATCCCCTGCAGTTGATCAATTCTACACTATCATACTCTACCACTCCAAAATCTTGCATTAGAAGAACATTCAAAGTAGCCCTGATAGATGAAAAAAATTGTGCATCCAAAAACTTGAGAGGGTTGATTTGTAGTTGACATAAACTATACCACATCATGGTTGATGGAAATAATTGACTATCAAAACTAATCATAGGACTATCAAAATTGATGACAGGACATGGTGAATGTTCTAGAATTTTTGAAAGACTTAACCAGACAGAAATAGTCATGATTCTATATATTGTGTTTAAGAAGTTTTTAGAATTTAGTCTGGCAGTTAGTAATGATGCTAATTCTCACATGTAAGTCAGACAAGGACATTCGCATTAAAACCTGGAAATAATAATTCTGATTGAATGTGAGTATTTTCCACGAGATTTAGCTACAATTGTGTACCATGGCTAATGTTGCTGTAGAGATGGTTCTAAATGCTATTAGTTATAGCTTTATTTAACGTCATGCTCAAGGGTTTGGGCTTTTTTGAGAATTGGGATTAGAATGAACTATTTATGTAAAATTTTCAGAATAGTTTTTTTTTTTTTGTTGTCATCATCAACGCCATTGTTGTTTTATTATTATTTAAAGAAATTGTTGTCAAAAAGACTTACAAAATATATTCTGTATAGATGGGTTGAGGGGATGGCACCTGTGTTTTCAAGAGCTGCCTGGCGTTGTGTGTGGCATCTCATTCAGGTGCAATTTTGATTACTTAAGATTCCATTATTTTCATTTACCTTTTATCAACATAACATTTATTTCTTTGTCATGTCCTTCTGTCATAATAGTTAACGTGCAAGGCATAATTAAGGATCCAATGGATTATGAAGCATGCCTAGGAATGGCCTTATTTGCTAGGTGCACTAAGGGAATTGTGCTAATTAAATCCTAACAAACATAAGTAGGTCAACTCTTTAGTATGGTGCATATGAGGTATACAAAATACAAAATGCACACTTGACGCTTTAAGGCACTTATTTAAATAGATTATGAATATATGTTTTTATTCTTTTTATTTATGTCTTTATCACATCAATATTGACCAAATATAATTTATTCATCCACAATAGCAAAATGCATGGACAATTGGGCTTTCAAACATATTAAACAAATATTTATTATAGATAGAGGCTAGTAAGAGTTCCTAATTAAGATGGGTTGAATTTAGAGTACTTGATTCTGAGAGAGGAGAGAGAGAGAGAGAGAGAGAGGGAGGGAGGGAGGGAGGGAGAGAACTTGATGCGGAACACGCCTGCAACTAGGCAGGAAGAAGAAGAAAATATGTCTGTAGCTAGATAGAAGAAGGAAGAAAGGAGGGTGTATTTTCTAACCCATTACATAGCTTTATATAAAAAAAATGAAAGAAGGAAATCTAGGCCTAAATCTACACGGGATTAGAATCCCACACACTAGGAAACTTCTTGATTTATTCTAAAACAAAAATAACTTCTTCTAATCTTATCTTAGACTCTAAACCAATAAGGAAACTAACTAAAACTAGGAGACTAAAATCCTAAATGAAAATAACAATCCTATTCTACTCAATCTTGATAAAAAAATAAATATAAATAAAGAAAATAAAAAATAGATGTGGATCATGCATTGGATTTTCCGTATCCTACATTACTCCCCCGGTCTTGAAAAGAACTCGTCATCGAGTTGAAATCAGCAAAATCACACAACACCAAACAAAGATGAGGACCAAGTCCGAAGATGCGAGTGATGAAGCGTGTAACTGCACAATCTTCAAAGCACGGATGGTGAGAGCTTTCTTTCTGTGGGACAAAGAAGCTAGGGACTGCAAACGGGCTCAAGCATGGAAGAACCAAGTTGATTGCGAAGGGGTCTTCACATGGCATGGTAGTGATCACACGATTCAGAGGGGCTATCGGACGAAGAAGCATAGATAAATGCTTGGCATCCGTAATGGGATAGGGTTCGGGTATGGGAGACGGTTGGGTAATTGGCAGAGGTGGTGGTGGTGGGGGTGGAGAGGGATCGACATGCGTCGGTTGCATCGACTGTGGTGCCGACAATATAACTGGATCATTCTCCAACACAGGCAATGTCCGTGGGGTCAAGGCTTCTGGAGAAGCAGACATGAACTCTGAGTTTGGCACCGGGACAGCAGACACGAACTCTGATAGTGACTTTGGAGGAGTCAACACACATCTTGAGGAAGCGGGCACATATTTCAAGGAAACGGGTACATATTTCGAGGAAACGAGTACACATTCCGATGTCAAGTTTTGCAACAAATCTTGAAAGGTTGATCGCAAGTCAGGTAGCAATTCAAATCGCAATTCAGATAGAAATTCTTTGAATTCAGATTGGCTGACATATTGATCACCATTGTTGTTGGATGCTATTGGGTCAGCATGATGCGGGTAATCAGATCGGGTTGCCACAGAGTTGAAGACGCGACGGTTGGATTGGGTTGGAGGTTAAAAAGAACTTGGTGACTTAGGTGAATGGGAATAGGAAGGAACTGAGTGGTAATTATAGGGTATCGGTTAGATGGATATGTGCTGTGATTAAATGGGAAGTATGAGGGGGGAACCGGGTAAATGGTTTAATGGATGGGTGAGGTGGGACATTTACCTTTCTACGGTACTCTCGATTTGCGTATCCACTCGTATACCACCTGCACAATTCATCATCATCTTCTACGTAGGAGTAGTCGGAATAGGAAGTCATGGAGATAGGTTTGGTCAAAGTGGACACATAGCTGGTCAAACAGTCAAATCTGGTCAACTAGTTAACTCAAGTCAAACCTGGGCAAAGATGGATGATCCCACGGTTTAAGGTATGACTGTGGTCAAAGGAGGAATAGGATAGAATGGGTAATTACTAAGAAGAGAAAGGGTAACGAAGAAAAGGTGGGAAAATGGTACAAGTGGGTAAATAGAACGAAGTTGAGGGGTATTTATGTAAAGAGAAATTGATGCTTTGGATGACATTAAATGCATGGATGAAAGGACAAGAAAAGGTATGATGGGGAACCGATGGTTTATTGGGTAAGTGTGGGATGAGACTTATGAAAGGAGATGTGTAATGTGGGTTGGCCACATGGGAGGTTGTGAATGGTTATTTTGTGAAAGGTGAAAGTACAATGGACAGGATGGAAAGAGTTTGAAATCGATGGGCTGTGGAAAGAGGGAAAAGAAAAAGAATCGAAGAGGTGTGGAGTGGCGGAAGCAGTAAGCGGCAAAAAATAAGCAGCGATGGAAGGGCTTGTAGCAGTGGAAGCAAAGATGGAGAGAAGGAGAAGAAATCGAAGAAGAAGATAGAAGGAAGGGAAGAAGTCTATAGCAGTACCTGGTTGGAAAAGAGGCAAATCTGGTGGCTGCAAAGAGGAAACAGAGAGGCAGAAGGGTGGCTGTTTTGCAGCGAATCAGTGAGCAGAAGTGGAAGCTGGAGGAGGGGATGGAGGACAGCTGAAGATGATGCAGCAGGGGCACAGGTTCTTCAGAAACCTCTCTTTTTTTGTTTTTTTTTTTTACGATAAATTGAGACCACGATCGTCTCTAAGAATGTAGGGACCTGTCTCCAAACAGGGTATCTGTATAACAGAGATACAAAGAACCTTGGCTCTGAACCAATTGATGCGGAACACGGCTGCAACTAGGCATGAAAAAGAAGAAAATATGCCCATTATATAGCTTTATATAAAAAAAAATCGAAAGGAAATCTAGGCCTAAATCTACACGGGATTAGAATCCAACACACAATAGGAAACTTCCTAATTTATTCTAAAATGAAAATAACTTCTTCTGATCTTATCTTAGACTCCTAAACCAACAAGGAAACTAACTTAAACTAGGAGACTAAAATCCTAAACGAAAATAATAATCCTATTCTACTCAATCTTGCTAAAAAAATAAATATAAATAAAGAAAATAAAAAAATAGAAGTGGATTGTGCATTGGATCTTCCGTATCCTACATCAGAACTTTAGAGCATAAGTCCAATGTGAATTAGTGGAAAAGTTGAATCACAAATCTGGCATGGTAGTCATTTTCTGTACACAGTCACTTTTTTTGGAAATACCGGTTACCACAAGCTTTGTGCATAACTTTTCTCGCCCATTGATACAAATGGACTTTTAAAAAAAATGAGAGATAGTTGTGCTATGTGATTAATTGAATACCACACGAATTCTGAGTGATAAATCGCCCATTGATTTTTTCTATCATCATTTTGATTCTAACTACATTTTTCAGTTTTTTTGGTTGGTGTCTGTTTTGTGCATAACTTTCTCGTCTGTCTTGCAATGAACCTCCAGAAAAATCCATTGAATGTTTTTTTTTTTTTGGATATTTTTCATGTAAAGAAGGTCAGAAATGTCTAGATTCTATTTCTAGTAGGTGTTTTGTTTCCATGGACTGTTAACATAAACTGTACTTTTGGAGGAAAGATTCTCATCCTCCTATGCAGCTCCTCTTTTGGTTCTCCTAGTTATTACTAGTGATGATTGTGCATTTCGTCCTCTGCTTAGTTCCTTCTGATACGCGACTTGCTGTCTGCCATTGTTTACCTCCAAAAGCTTCTACTTCCCTCTTCCAACCACCACTACAACATACTCTCCAAAACTAGCTCATCCATTCGCAGCTATTTGTTTTTCTATAGCTCTCAGAAGAGGTGAACTCTTTTGAACATCCAATTGAATCAATTTGTTTCCTTTCATACAATTTACCTATCATATGATTCCTTTCTTGCCTCCTTGTACACTATTTCTATGTAGCTTTTAAAACATTCATCTTAGAAAGGTGTAATTGTCCGGGATGTTTTCATTCCAAAGAAAAGGTAGAAAAGGAATGAGGGAGGGACTGCAATTACTATCTTCATGGCTAAGGGGGATTGTCCGGGATGTTTTCATTCCAAAGAAAAGGGATGCTTTGGGGAGTGTCTTTGCTTTCGTCAGGATGGCAAACAAAACTCACACAGAAAGAGCTAGTAAGGGCCTTAATGGGTTGTTGCTGGAAGGGAGGAGATTGCAACTAAATCCTGTTCACCTCGGTAGAATCAACCTCCTTAAAATCGGAATATAAAGCGGAACACAAACAGTAATTCTTTGGTGGAATCAAGCTATATGTTCCTTCAAAAAGCAGAATGCAAACAATATTCTAGTTTTATCTTAAACACAACAAAGGGGAAGGAGATAGTGGCGGAAGGCAGAAGATGTGCGGATGTAGTAGGCAGGAAGGGTAGAAGCGGAGGAAAAAAGGAAAATCTGGAACGAATGAACCCACAATCGATCATGAGGCAGATTGATTTGATGGACGAACCAATTGATGGAAAACAAACAAGAGAGTGGTTGAGTCGATTCCTGGTGGTTTGTCCGGTGGGATTAATTCCTCAGAAAGAGAACTGAAAAACTCTGACTGATGTTGGCTTCTCTATTCCAGAAATTTGTCTAATCAGGGAAAACTATATTTTTGTTACTCCGAAGACAATTGAGGAATTGGAGAAGCTTGAGAATAGGTCATGGGCATTTCGCAGGTTTCGGATTATCGGCAGATGGCGTCCCAACATCCTCATCCATTCTAGAAGGGTGTGGTTTCAATGTTTCGACTTTCCCCTCCAAGGATGGAACGAGAAGCTTGTTAGAGAGTTTGGTATAATTTTGGGGAAACTGGTGGAAGTGGACGAGAGGAACCTAAAGAGGGAGGACTGCTCGTTGCTGAGGCTTCTGATGGAACTAAGGGGTACTGATCAGATCCCTTTGGAGGTGGTCTTGTCAGTTGACGGAGATGTTTCTATCTTTTGATCAGAGAAACAACCGAAGAGATCTCCTCCTTGTTGGAATCATCATCGGAGAATTGCATTCCAGTTTCGGAGCAGTCATTGGAGCAACTGATGGGGTCCAAGACACGTGGCACACATGCGGAGACTGGAGAGTTTGCTGCGCTCGAACCAAAGGCAACGTGGCACAGGAGGAGAGGGGAGCTGAATTAGTGGGAGGGGAAAGGAAGGCTCTCGAAAATGCTATGTTGGGAAGCAAAAAAATGATCTCTGCCCAGATGGAAGGGGATAATCCCTCTTCTGGGCACGAGCGCGAAAGCTCCTTCGTACGAGTTGGGCATCCTGGTTGGAGAAGAACCATCCTTCAATCGGGCTTGGACTTTGCCTTGGTTTTGGACCCGGGTTTGGTCCAACATGTTTGATGGGAGCTAAATCAAGAGATTCTTGGACCTGGGCCTAGAAAGGAGAATGGACTGGATTGTCAAACGCTGGGCCCGGGGGGAAGTAAATCCAGAATACCAAGCCCAACGGAAGACTCTTATTCTTCTTTGCATTCTGTATGTGGAAATACTTCCATCCTCCACATAGTGATAAAAGGAATCTCGACAACGGTGAAGGTGGAAAGCAACGATGGAACCAATGTCGGAGAAGATGCTAGCGAGGCCATTGGGGAAGCTACTGCCGTTGCCACTTTAAATATAACATTACAGACGGCGGAAAAGACAATCAAAGATGGTGATGTTGATGTCGACGGTGGATTTGATATCCAATAGTCGCTAGAGGAGAATATTACCCTTAGAGTTTTGAAAGAATTGGGAGGGGTGAAACCACAAATAGCAGGAGAGGGCGGAGAAGTGGGGGACATCAGCGGTAATGCAAGGAGAGGGATTCAAAATTGGGGCCCCAAGGAGTGTGACACTCAGAAAGAATTTGGGCTCTCTCCTGCTGAAGTGGGTCTGGGCTGAGCAGCTCTTCTGAGTTGATGGGAGCTATGATCTATATGGGTCTTGAGCCCGTGGGGTCAGATCGTGACTTAGGCCAGGAGAAGATGATGGAGTCTGATCTCATCGAGGGACATGGTTTGATGAGGGAAGGGGACCGTCTAAATGATTTAGTTAGGGCTCAATTAATTTGAAGGAGAAAGGCGACTAAAATTCCGGAGATTTAAAAAAAAAGTAATATCTATAGAAGAGGCATTAGATCTGGTCGAAGTATTGAAAAGGGAACATGTAGAGGCTGTCATTCAGTGGCTTTCTAAAGGGTGTAGGACTAAAAAGAAAAAGAAAAAAGGAGGAAGCAGTAAGAGTTAGTTATTGGCGTGGGACTCTTAGTGGTTTGAATTTGTAAAGAAAATGTTATCCAATAGTGGGGATTGTATCGTTTTGTCCTTATTTTTGTATTTTTGTTTTAATTTTTATTTCAATAAAATTTCTTAACAGTTCAAAAACAAAAACATTTATTCACTGAAATCTCTATTGTGTTTTTTTTATACAATTACTTTTTGGGAGTGATTTTTCTTGTTTTCTTCCTTTTGGGTTGCCTGCAGCCTGTGCTTGCTCCCTTGCTTTCTTTTCTTGATTAATGAAGTTACTTTTAAAAAAAGTTACTTTTTATTAAGAAACAGAAAGAATACAGCCCAACAAAGCCAGCCCCTAAAACAGCAGGAGAATATACAAAGAACTGAAAACTATATTATTGCCCCAATAATGGGCACTGTTACATGGGTTCTGGAGCATAACCCCTCTCTTGCTAGAACATCTGCTTTCCCACTCACTTCTCGCAGCACGTGTCACTCATTAAAGCCATTCCTGTTAAAATGGGCTAGGGACAAGCCACTCCCTTCACCCATTTTTTCTACCACAAATGAGACAACCTCCACTATATCTCCAGCTGACCCTCTCTTTTGCAGCTCCTCCATGCCTTTTCAGAAGCATGGTAGAAGTCCAAACATCCTGAGTAGGAGAATAAGATGTCAGAATTGGCACACTGAACTCTCTGATTGGCACGCAATTTTCTATTTTGCAAGCAACTACATTCTTTGTTCACATTTTCTTTTTTTTTTTCCCCTTTTGTTATGCCTTTCACCTAACTGATTATGTAATAACATGGTATCCGAAGAAAGACACTTTAATGCTTCAATTGACAGTTATTAATTTGTTGGCTTGTAATTTTTATTTCTGACATAATATTGCAAGTCTGCTTCTTTGTTTTTGAATTGGGACATTTGAGATGCATTTCATAGGGGAGGCATACAAATTATTTTGAATTTCAAGAGCAATATGTCTTAACAATTATGCTCTCTTTACCTTTTTATTTTGTGTAGAACGATTTGATTCATGGATGGGGTTTAGACATGAAGCTTGGCTACTGTGCTCAGGTGAGACTATTTGCCGACACAGTTTTTTTTTTTTTTGTGATAAATCACAATTTAAAGGGGAATCCATTCCCTCTTTTCACAAAAGAGTGGATTGATGATTGGGTCAAGTTCCCTTTTGAACATTATATTGTGCTCGGATGGAAATATCAAACATGGTATGGAGCCCTTCTTATTTTAAGGGAATCATTTAATAAATGTTCGATAATTGTATGCATCCTAAATTGACCTTTCAAGAAAAAATTCTTAGCTTGCATATTAGGCTTCTCATATAACTACATGAATCTAAGAGGTCCATTTGGCGATGTTTCATTAAATAAGTCAAAAGTAAGTCTTCCTCTGTCGTGCTGTGGTATCACTACATATTCTGAAGTTGATAAGAGATTAAGGTTGTTGTTATGTCTTGCTTATATGTAGTCCTTTTCAATTCTGATCTTTCTACATAAGTGCCCTCCATAGAAGTCCTCAAATTGTTATTAGAGGAGAATGTCTCATTTGATCCTGATATACATGTATGATCAGATATAGCATGATAATTGTCGTGTTATCTATTTGGATGAATCCAAGTCTTCATATTTATAAAAAGATACTGACATTTATTTCTTTGGTAGTAAAAAAGTCCTCCATATTGTTTATGATCCCCATAAGAGAGAAGCATGTAGCATGGACATTATTGAAGGGCCTTTATTTATTTATTTTTCTCTCCTTTTTTTTTTGAACTGGTAACTTCGTTGAAGGGCACAATCCCGTGATTGAAAAAACAAAGTACAAACAGAGACGACAAGAAACCCCCAAACAGGAAGGCCACATAGTACTCAAGAAAGAAAAGCAGCCCTCATAAGTAGGGGAAAAAGCTACAACCGGACTACTACAAACCTTAAATTTCTTTCCAAGCTCTTGAGATGTTGGAGACGGAATAAGATTGAAAATCAAGGAGAGTAGAAGTCCAAGCAACACACTTTGCTTCAAGTCTGTGGAAAACCTCCGAGGGAGACTTAAGTATCGTGGAAAACTTTGTTGTTCCTCTCCCACCAACTACTCCAAACTGTGGCAAACAGAGCTAGGCATTAGAGAAGTGAGAACTTAGTTCCTTTCAAATAACATCCAAGAATATGATAGAAGAGCAGCTAATGGAAGGCATCGACCATTGGACATCAAATAGGCTATGGGTGAAGCTCCAAAGAAAGAGGAAAAAGGGCAATGAATGACACGGGGACAGAGAGGGCTAGCTCTAGCCATGGTTTATGCCTTTTACAGATGTTGTCTTCAGTAAGAATCTTGTGAAGACTTGTTGTCCATAAAAAAATGGACGGTTCAACGAGGAGCTCTACTCGACTAGATGGCTAGGTCAACCAAAGGGCTATAGACACATTGATTGCTCAACAAAAAAAAGGATCTAATTGAAAAGGAAACCGAAGAATCTGGCCAACAATTCTATCATCATCCAAAGTGGGTAGAGAATAAAAGAGCTAAGAACGTGAAAGAGGGAAGCAAATTCTTTGCTCTCCTGATTTGAAAGAGTCATGTGGAACTAAATGTCCCACACCACCTGATCTCCGGAAAAGAAAAACCAGTCTGCTACTAAGGAGTTCTCTGCAGAAGAAAGTCATAAGAGAGAAGGTAACCTGAATGCAATGGGGGAAGAAGCAAACCATGGATCCATCCAAAACCTGACTTTGTTACCCCACCCAACTGGAAACTGGATGCCTTCCTTGAACTTGTCACTAAAGGCACTAATCGCTCTCCACATAATAGACATTTTTGGGGAGGGGGGTTGATAGCTCAACCAGAATTTCCTATGTCATACATTGCGATTAACAAATGTTTCCAAGGTGCATCACCATCAAGACCAATTCTCCAAAGCCACTTGGCGAGAAGAGCATGATATCAGCAACAGGATAGACACCAAGACCTCAAGCTTCAGTGGGGAGACACACCTAATGCCATAAGCTTTTTTAGTCTCCTTGAGGAAATCTTTTTTAGTCTTTTCTAGAGCGTCGATAACTTACCTCAGACACTTGAAGGAAACGAGATAGTAAATAGGAATGTCCATAAGCATTGGCTTGAGAAGGGTGATCCTTCCACCAAAAGAAAGATATTTACCTCTCCATGAAGCTAATCTTTTACTAAACTTATCAATGATTGACTTCGAATGGGTGCTTAGAGGGGAAACCAGCAAAGAGGAAGACCCAAATAGGTCAAATGTAAAGGTGCTGGTGGACAACCAAAAAATCTCTGAAAAATGGCTTAGCTCACTCCCGAGCTCAGATTAATGCCGAAGATATCACTTTTTATGTAGTTTACTGGGTGTGACAAAGAGAACTCAAACTATCTCACTAGGGCATGCAGGTTTTAAACAACGTCCCCTGAGGCCTCACAAAAAAGAATGGTGTCATTTACAAACTGCAAATGGTGAAGCGCAAAAGAGGACTGCTCATTTAGAAAATCCTAAGGAAGAGAGATCTGCTGCTTTTGAAATGAGACGATTGAAAGCCTCTTGCAACCATAATAAAGAGAGCAGGAGAAGGCAGGTTCCTTTGGCTCAAACCTCTTGAATTGTGAAGGAACCTTTAGGGGATCCATTGAGGATGGAGAAATGCTCTGAGGAAACACATTCTTGCATTCAAGAACGCCATTTACAGCCAAAACCCATACAAGAGAGCACAAATTGGAGAAAGCTCCAATCAACTGTCTTATGCCTTCTCTAGATCCAGCTTGCAAAGAATCCCTTTTCTCCCTGACTTATGCTGATATCCCTTTTCTCTGTGAAGGACCTCTAATTTGATAAGAGAAGTCTATATAAGGGTATGTTTTGCTTAATACTCTGGATTTAGGATCTTTTTATTTGTAATTTGGGGTCAAAGACTATTGTCCAAGGATATCTTTGTAAGTTTTTGCAGTATCCTCTTTTTTTTTTCCCTCTTTTGGTTTTATCTTCTTGTTTCTTGAGACTACAGTTGACACCCCAAAGTCCTATTTTTGCTTTAGTTGTCTTGTGCTTGTTTGCTTGTTGCACTTGATAAAACTAATTGCATCAATCTTGCGTGGTACATGGGAGCATAACATGTTCTACAAGGTCCTTGAACCCAGTGGCTTTGATTATGAAGAAAAAATATTATTTTATTGGAGATATCAAATATCTCCTATTTGTATTCACTATCTAATTTTCTTTTTAGTGCGTATACAAAATGGTCAGTGAGGCAAATTTCCCTTTTATGATTGGCAACTCTAGAATTTTTTATCTTTTTGCTCCATGGTAAAAGCCCTTAGCATAGTTGGCAAGTGCTCACTTTTGCATTCATGACAGTTTGAAGCTTTAAGTTCATGCTTCCATTACACAACTTTTGGAAAAAGAGTAAGATAAAAGAATAGATCTGTATTTGTTTGCTTCCTTTTCCTTGTAAATTCTTTTATACACATTCAGATCTGAAAATAATTCTGTTTGCCATATATGTATCGCTTTGAACTTCAGGGGGACAGGACTCAAAAGGTTGGAGTGATTGATAGTGAATTCATTGTTCATCAGGGGATACAAACCTTGGGAGGATCATCTGCAAATAAGGTTCAAACAAGCAGTCAGCATGGATATGTTAACTTTATTTTCATTTTTTTCCCTTTCGAATTTATTTATTTTATATAATTTCTCTCTTATTAGCTAGTATTCATTTGGTTGAACTTCTAATTTGAATATAATTTTGCATTTTCAAGACAACTAAAAGCCTTGTTAAATAGTGTCTCTAAGTGCCAAAATGCTATATTCCAATCTATGATACCCAGACACGACATGGATACCAAAATTCTACATTCTAATCCTACTCTATGATGCCTGTTCATGACATGGATATGACAGGAATATGCGATTGATATGATAGGGGACAGATTTTATACATAAAAATTAAGTTTTCTACATGGACAAGTTTGTTACATTGAAGTGTTTGTACAACATAGGTTCTGAAAAAAAAATGAAACAGGAATATATTCTAGAACGTGTCAGCATTTGCTTTGACTAAGGTCATGTTTGCTTCTTTTTCAGATATTTTAATTGCTCCTCCTTTTGTTTCTGCTGCTTGATCAATTTCACTTGCATATTTTGTATTTAGCTGGTCTTTAAAATACATTCCTCACCTATCCTTGATTTCTCTATCCTTCACCATGACACCTTGATTTTCATCTTTAATACATGTCACTTATTCAAGATCTGTAGTTTTTCTTTTCTTTTATCTCTGAATTTTGTAGAAATTGTTATTTTTAAATGCTTATTTAGTGACAAATATATTATAAGGATGGTGTCCTATCCATGAATCCCCCCCCCTTTTTTTTTATTAGTTAGCTGAATTTGACACTTCAATACGTGTTGGATTTTGTGGCACATACTTGTGCTCATGCAACCTAGGAGCTCAGATAATCTGGTTATTGGATGCTCCTAAAAGAAGCCCAAAAAGTTGTTAGGGCTAAGGAAGAGCTTCTTGCACTTGCATCTTCATTTAATCACAGTTGTTCAAGCACTAATCGGCAAGGGAGTATTTGTAATACTGCATGGAAGGAATCCCATGGAACAACAAAGGCATGGGGACAGCCTCCAAGAAAATCATCGTTTTTCTTATTCATGTTAAAGAAATCAATAATAATAATCTCCAAGAAAATCATCGTTAAGGCACGTTTCTGCGCAATAAAATCCATGGAGTTAGAGATCTAACTCCTTGATGATTTTAAATCTATAATTGGTGCAACCCTGATTCAAGAATTTTTAAATCCTTGAGAATCTAAAATTCCAAGATATGTCATTCGACTTCCTTCCCTAATATCTGGAAATCCTAGATTTACAATTCATTATCCTCGCAGCTGTGCATGCACGATGCATTCTGTCACTAGGAAATATTGTGTTTGAATCCTATTCTAAACTCAAATGACTATGCCCTAATTCCAAGGAGTCAAATTCATTGTTTTTCTCGTGGATTCTTTTAGTCATATAAATGTATTTATTTATTTATATTTATTTACTTTTACATCTAAGAAATTAAATCTCAACTTTTTTTCTTATTAGTTAAAACTTTGTATACATCTTATTTATCCGTGAATTATGTAGACAACACTTTGAAGTCTTTATCTAGTTGAGCATCTTCATTTGATTTAACTTATTTGTAATTAGACATTTGAAATCTGAATCTTAACATCAAGTGTTAGGATAATCAGATGGGCCCACACTTTGTAGATAGCACATCTAAGTGATTTAATTTACATCTCTATAACAATATTTCTAAAGAATAGGCCCTACCCTTTAACGTGGCCCGTCACAAAAAAGAACCCAAAAACAAATGAGAAGCATTCTTTTCTATGATAGGCTATTAAATATTATTTGGTTTTGGAAAATTTAATTTTTAATAACACAATTTTTTAGTGGGATGTATAGAAACTGACATGTGGAAATGACTTAATAAAGTTTCATCTCCATCTAATCATTTTAGCCTTGTGATCATAAACCTTGAAAAATTGATTGTTGTAATTCATTGATATTTTATATCCTATTTTGCAAAGCTCAATAGTTTAATTGATTTCTTTTCGAACTCTTCATTGGTTTCCCAACTTTAGCCTCCCTTTTTTATAAGCTTTGTTCGAGGTTTTGTGGTTGAGTGCCTAGTATGTTTGAGTTAACCATATTGTAGCACTTTTTGGAATACCATAATTTTAGATGAGGTGTTACACTATTACAGCGACAGGTTTTAAATCATAATATATAATAAATAGTCTTGTTCTTGATTTCCAACACCAAATGCTAAGTTTGGAATAGTGATTGAAAAATAAAGGATTTAGAGTTGCCACACCAAACATTAGATATTTTAAATCCTCAAAGTTAATATCCTTGTAATTTATATCTTTGAAATTTTCTTCCACACAAACATGCCTCAAGGGTGTTGATTTTCTATCAAATATTCAATATGCTTCTTCAAGAAATGAAGATAAAGACTCCCTTAGATCATACATGTCGACAAAACTAATTCAAAAAACCTTTTCATTCGTAGGCTAAAATCTCAATGGGTATTTCATGGATGTTGCTTTTAGTATGGGATCCATTAGTTTTGGACCTCATTAAGGATTATATCAATGATTTTTGTTTGTCTTGGCAGTCTTTAGGGACTTGGATTAAAGGCAACTTCTTATTGAGTTACAGCCATGTGGACAACAATGTTTTCCCCAATTTTTGCAAGAACTATTGGACTTTAGAGATAAGTGGGTTGCCTTGGTGTTTGGGTGGTTAGTTCAATGTGATTTGAGAGAGATAATGGCTTTTGTTTCCAATTGGATTATGGAGCATAGCTTGGTGAATTTACCTATTGATGGTGCATGTTATATTTTGACTAACTTCGAAGTCCAGCTCTACCTTCCTTATCTTGCTTCCTTTCTAGTAAACATTCATTGGTTGGAATTTTTACCATGAGCGAACCTTTTAGTCTTTTCTTCCCAGATCATACTCCCATCATTCTCAAATCCCACTTTTAGATTTGGCCCTTGACCTTTTTATTTTGAAGACATGTGAATGCTAGAGATCTCTTTCTTGGAGCTTGTTATGTCTTGGTGGAACGAGGTTCATTTAAAAAAAAAACCAAAGCTTTTTCCTTTGTTCGAAGTGTTGTTTTGTGAATGGCAAAACTAAAGAATGGAAACAAACTACTTTTTGTTGTTTTGAAGAAACAATGGGCAGTATCCTAGTTGAAGTTCACTATTGACTCCCATAAAAGAAGGAAACATTGCAAATCAAGCTAGGAATTTGAAGAAATACTTGAGTAATTTAGGTTCAAATGAATTCAAGGGTAGTTGAAATGGAAGCCACTCTCTAGACCTAAGTGGATCAATGAAGGGGAGAAAAATAGTGGACTTTGCCATGCATTGTTGATGCTGGACTTCTAGACAAATTTCATCAACTCTTTTCTTATGAATGATTGGTTTCATCATGTGGAAACTCTATTCAACAAGAGATTTTAATTATACAATATGTGTTTTTTTAGTGGTAACAAGAAGAATTATATTATTAGGAAAATAAAACGGTACAAATACATCATAGGAAAAGAGGGTTTAGAAGAGATAGACCGTAAAATGCTACAATGGAAGGGAAGGAAGGAGTTTTACTTATGGACTTTCCAGTACTACTTACTAAAAGTTGTATTCTTGGTTGTTTGTATGAGATTCATTATTGCACAATATCAATTTGTATCTGCGTATCTGCCAATATTAAGCATTTACAGTTCCATTATTACTTCTCTAGCTGCTTTGTTATTGAACTATAGGACTACTGTTTTTCCTTCATCTAATGAAAATAGATGGATTATTGCAGCTTTCCAATCAAGTTTCTCCAGAGCATTCAACTACTACTAAGGTGGATCATTTTACTTATGAACTCGTTTGTGCTAACTTGTTATTAAATATTTGTCTTCATTTTTGAGTATGCTTGCATACTCCTGTAAAATGATAGAAGTACATTTTTCTTTTTCTCCACAGGGACCAAGTGACAGATCCATTGATTTAAGATCCCATGTAAGAATTGTTCTTCTAGTTGTAGAATTTTTACTTGCTTTTTCACTATTTTACTTGTGCAATGGGTACATGCATGGGTGTGTGTATTTTTCATATTTAAAAAAGTTAATGTTGGTACCTTTTTTTTTTTTAATTTAAAAGAAGAAATGGATTAAATGAGGAAAATGTTATAGAAAAGCTATAGATTTAAGCAAAAACCAAAGCTTAAAAGAAAACAAGTGCTACAAAAAGGAGAAACATCCTTTATTTGGCTAGATGATTCACCTTTTTATTTGCAGGTCAAATCTTTTGTACAATTAGCCTATTTTTTTTTAAAAACTGAAACAAGCACAAAATATCATTAATAAAATATGGTACAAAACAAGTAAAAGGCTCTGTATAAGAGGGCTATACATGAGCACAAAGAAAGAAAGAACCATATACATCCAACGTAATCAAAACATGAACCTCAAATACTTAGAAGGCCCCAAAACCCAAGACACCCTAGAACAGTATGTCCACATAAGCCTTAGTCCTCTCAATATTGACTTTTGCCAAAAAATCAACCACTTCATTAGCCATTCTTTGATGTGTCTGAATAAAACTCTTGTTTCTCCACATCCTCCTAATGTCCCTCACAATATGCACCTGCCTCCACGGTGGTTTCTTCCTACTACTCGCTCAGGCCAAAGCATTCCTAGAGTCCCCTTCTGCGATCAGGTTACCTCCCCATGAGTTAGCCAAAGCTGAAGTTCCCTCTTGATACCTAGTACTTCCACCTCATTTGATTCCTTGTTCCCAACTGATATTGAGAAAGCCAAGATGATCTCACCTTTATCATTTTGCATTACCCCTCCTATGTGTTTCGACCCCAGTTTATCCTTAGCTACCCCATCCACATTAACCTTAAAAAGGCCATGTTGAGGACACACCCCAACAGTCCTTCACTATCCTCCTAGATACCCTGCCAACCCTCACACTGCCCTCCCAAGCTAAGAAGTCCGAAGTTGACAAACTAGTAAACTCCTTACACAAGGACAACCAGCAACACAAATTCCATTCACTGCCGCAACAACCTCCCCAAACTTCGACATCCTACATTCAAATACCTCTTATTCCTTTCCTTCTAGACCATCCAAAACACGACAGTTGGAATAACCATCCAAGCTTCCCCCTTTTTGCCTTTAAAAAGGACCACCTCGCCACTCCTCCATTACCATGCGTAAGGTACCATTGAGAACCCACTCACAACCCCTCAATCGTATAGAGTGCTTCCATTATTTCTGTGAAAAATGACACCTACATGATACGTAGTCGACCATTTCCTCCTCTAATCTGCAGAAGGTGCAACTCAAGTCAACCCCTACTGGGGTAATGTTTCTTGCTCAGATTGCTATGAGCCAAAATCTTATCCTTAATTTTTGCCCAAGAAAAGACCTAAACCCGTGGGGATACTCTACTGTTCCAAGTACAACACCTTTAGAACTCCCTTCATAGAAAAATCCCTGGTTGGGTCACCCGTCTAGATGCTTTGGTCCTCCTTTTCACCACAAATGTGAGCATCTGGCAAAAGATTTCTTAGGTTATTATACTCATCCTATTCAAAGTCCCTGGGGAACCTCCTAAAGCCTATCGAGCACCTCCCTCCACCTTCAGATTCTAAATAGTAATCATCATTGCCTCCTTTTTTACTGCAGCTCTAAAAAGGCGGGGGCACACATCTATCAAGAGCCCCTCCACAAATCACCTATCTGTCCAAAACAATATTCTTATCTCCTTTACCCACCAAAAACCTAACCTTGCTTTTTAAAGCCTCTCCCACCCTTCCTATCCCTTTGTTGATCTTACACATCGTTCCCACCACCGCTAAGTCTCCCTTTTTGCTTTCTTATCTAAGTCTCACCCACCTGATGCCTCAACTCTATAACTTGCGCACAAGATTTTCCTCCAAAGTGCCCCATTCTCTTTGGCAAATCTCCACGGCCACTTACACAGCAAGGCATGGCTCCTATCTCTCAACCTAACAATACCCAACCCTCCTTGTCTCTTAACATAGTCACCTCTTCCCAATTAACTAAATGAATCTTTCTATTATCTCCTTTTCCTTCTCACAGAATGACCCTCAAAAGTTTTTCCAACTTCTTGGCTACTCCAATCGGAATTTTGAAGAGGGACATATAGTACAGTGGAAGATTAGCCAATGCCGATTTGATTGGGGTCACCCTACCCCTCGTTGTTAAATATTTCTTGATCCAAAAAGACTTATTCTTCTCAACCGTTTCATTGATAGGATTTTGACTACCTTTCAATGTAGGTGAGGTCCCCACAGGGAGACCTAAATACATGAATATAAGTTGTCAATTCCGTTTCTGTTCCGGCCGGAACGTTTTAGATCAGAACGGGTTTAGTTCTAGTACGGGGTTCTGTTCCGGCTTGATTCAGGAGAAACATGCCAGAATGACCTCTTCAGGTCCTACACACTTTGCTTTGCAGATCTCAATTTTTTTTTTTAAGAAAAAATGAGACACGCATATAAAATCCAACCGTACAACTTATTAGAATAAGATTAAAACATTCTTGAATTAGTATTTGATAATTTCACTATTACGAATTGAGATTATAAACATAAGTAGTTATTTAATGATAATTTATGTTTTTATTTATGTAGACTAATGTAAAATGATAAAAATAATTAATTTAAATATATTTATATTTGTATTATTGTCTTCATATTTTAATATATTTTTTTACCTTTTAAAGTTTTTATGTTGTCTTTTCTAAAATGGAACACCTAAATGGCTACATTCTGTTATGAAGACAAAACCTGAACAAGTTCCAAAATGGATCTAACAACTATGATATAAATGGAACCTTAACAACACCACAAACAAATTCATCTGCTTAACTCCTTAACTCCTTACCTACTCTTAATCCATTCAGCCAAATCAGACAACTTTTCTCTAATTTTATCCTCATGCTCGAAACTAACTCAGAACACCTCAAGGTTGCCTTAACACCCGACATTTCCTCCTTACTTCATAGGATAATAGTGTCATTTGCAAACTGTACATGAGACAAGACTGGACCTTTACACACCACCTCCAAACTCTTAGGGTATGTTTGTTTCCCACTAATTTCATAGAAAAATACAACTTTCGTAGGAAAGGGTTTCTGATCTTATGTTTGTTTTGAGTTTTCAATATGAGAAATTGATTTCTCACGTGAGAAATTACACCTTGATTTCTCATCAAAATTTTCGCACATCGACCCCTACCAAACGTTAGAAAAGAAATCGAGAAAAGAAAAAGGCTCACTCCTTGCCCTCCTCTAGCCGTCGTCTCCTTCTGTGTCAGCTGCCGTTTGTAGCGTTGTGATCGCCACCACTAACAATGCCTCCTCTCGCAAGTGATCTTTTGTTCCGGTGTGGTCTTGATTGATTGATCCCTACCCATCAACACTCCTCTATCTTCTCCTCCTCACCCTCCTCTTTCCCCTTTTCCTTCTTCTTCGCTTGCCCCCATTTTTCTTACTTTTTCCTGCCACTCTTTCTTCCCCATATTCATTTCTTTCGTTTTTTTTATTCTTTCCCCCTTTCTCTTATATTCTTCTACAACGTTTGTCGCTGTAGCTACAACAACCATTGTCACCCACTGCCACTAGCGCGCTAGTAATTGTCGCTGCTGCAAACCATCCAGGTTTGGTTTTCCTCCCTCTTTTACCCCCTCTTCTCTTAAAAAATCGTTTTCAAAACTTTTTTCTTTTTTCGACCCTTTCTATTTTATTTTGTTTATTTATTGCAAGACCTTTTTTTTTTTAATAAAAAATAAACCTCTTTCTATTTTGTTATATTTATAGTATTTACAATATAGTTGTATTTATATATTGGATTTTTGTGTTAATATCAGTGTTCATCTTTTACTATTATTATTATTATTATTTTCATCATCATCATCATTATTAATTTTTTATCTATTTACTTTTTTTGTAACCTTCCGACCCCACTTTGTGATGATCATTGGTAAAACCCGGATACATGGCACCACCCACAAGCATCATGTATTGGATAAGTCCTTACAAGGATTCGAAGTCAAGACCTCCGGCATAAACTAGGGTGTCCCAACCACTTCGAACATTATAAGCGTGGGTGGTCAAACCTTTATTAGTGATTGTACATCACCTTTTAAAAACAAACATAAAAAAGGTATCATTTCATAGTAAAAGATTTCTGATCTTATGATGCTACACCGAATAAGGCTCCAACAGAACCGGACCCAAATTGAAAAAAGAAACAGAAACTTCCATCCAGCTTCATGGCATAATCATATAGAGAAGAAAGTTCCCATATTTAATTTCTTTCTTTTTGTTCTTGTTTCTATTTTCTTTCCATTTTCTATTAGATTTGGTTGTAAATAAATTCCCAAATCGGGATTGTAAAAACACAAGATTATTGATAATGAATTGAAACTCTAGGATTTTCCCTACTATCTCCTTCTCTCTCCCGTGGATTTGGGTTTCCCCTTCTCTCTCTCTCTCTCTCTCTCTCTCTCTCTCCCCCCTTCTGTAGATCCACGCCGCGCCTGAACAATGCTCATCCTGCTTGCTGTGCTTGCACAACTTCGTCTGTTCCTCTTGCAGAGAGCCTCTATCTCTGTTTCAACATCTACCTTCACCCATGACCAGTTGTGCCTGTGTCTGCAACCTGCTAAGATACGGCGTTACCCAGTCCTCCACCCGTTGCTGCCTCCGCCTGAGCCCACAGCCATCGTTCACAGGCCAGATAGCCCAGTCCGCCATCATCCCTCTTGATTTGCCTTGCTGCCCTGCCTTCTCAATCCTTCCATCTTCAAATCCAGACAACCACTGCCTATCTCAGATCTCCATCTCTACGAAGCCGCTTCACCCTCCATCCTCGTATCCCCTAGACAGATCCATAACTCACATCACCGTTCGAATCCCATTACCCAAACACCCTTCTTACAAACACTCCCTGAAACCCATTTGCTTCATTTAACCCACCCTTTTTTCATTAAACCCTCATTTTATCCCATTAAATCCCTTTTATTCCCATTTTAATTTATATTTTAACCGAATCACCCGTCTATATTTTCACCAATCCTTCCCGCTGCATCATCTTATTTTCTTAGAAATATTTTCCTATGAAATCTACCTTTTATTTTCTCATGAGAAATAGACAAACAAGAACTTGACAAACCTCCTGTCCTCAAAATCATAGGATTTCTCCATATCTAGATTCAACAAGACCCCCTGACTTTTGTCCTTCCAACAACCATAGATAACCTCATTTCCTATCAAAACACCATCCATAATTTGTCTACCCTCACAAAAGCTCATTGAGTCTCTCCAATCAAGTCCCCCAACACTTCCCTTAATCTAGTGGCTAGGACCTTAGCTAAGAACCTGTAAATACACCCAACCAAGCTAATGGGTCGATAGTGACTTAGCTCTAGTGGGCCATTTCCTTGAAGAAATGATATCTCTAATCTCATGAATAAGATATGATAATTTTAAAGGAAATGCTAGTGAAGAAACCCAACTAATTGCACTCTTGGGATCACTCCACCTCCCCTTTGGAAATGTTCAAAGAATTGATCCACTTGCAAACTTTAAGAAGTGCCTAAACCTCTAGCTCATTTACTTTGTCTCCTGAAGTGGGGCATGAAAAGAAAAAACAATGACTGAAGGTAAATTGTCTCTAATAAGGTCCCCAATGTTCGTGATGGTGATACTACTAATAGAAAAGGCAAATAGGCGTTGACTACAAAAATGGCTGTGCTAGGGCCAAAAGATGGGAATGTAGACAAAAGAATCTCCCTTTGAAGCACACTTTGCTAGTGAATGAGCTTCAGCCACTGATCAAAGGATGGTGATACATTTTACTTTCTTTTTTTTTGAGCATTAACAAAGAAAATTTCACTAAAACAAAAAGAGGTACAACAAGAGATACAAGTACGAAGAATAGGGTCTAAAAGGATTAGACCAAAACACAAGAAAAACAACAAGAAAATGAGAAATCAAAACAAATGTACAAAAAACAAGAAAAACAACAAGAAAATGAGAAATCAAAACAAATGTACAAAAAACAATGAAGAATGTCATAAGAAAAGAACGCCTGAGAAATGATTGCCTTTGCTAAACTCATGTTCTTCAGCTACTCATCAGTAGTAGTTTGGAACCCTTGGCACATCAAAGTTAAATCGGCCGGGTAGGAGGAGACTGCAATATGATAATGATCTTGAGTAATCCCATTGATCCTAGCCAGATTGCGAAGTTGGAACCATACTGCCTTGAGATTGATTTTTTAGATAGGAGCATAAAAACACAGGTTTGTAATAGCAATTGTGTGATATGCTATAGAAAAGTGTATGATCATAAGGACTATTAGATATTCTATATTATGGAGTTTTCATCATGGTCGTTGCATATCATGATCATCAAATCCTTTATACCATCTATGTTGGGTCAACTTTTTGAGTTCTACTTTTTTCACTCAACCCTTTTTGACAAATCATGTTTTTTCGTTTGTCTGCATTCTATCATGTCCTACCTTACTACCTCTATTTATGGTCCATTCTAGTAACTTCTAATTGTAATCTTTTTGACTCTCTGTATTGAGGCTGTTCCTAGTCTTTGACAATCATTTTACATGATATTTCCATGTCTTTTCTTCTCTCAAAGCAACCTTTATACTTGTGTACTCATTTCTAATTCTATCTTTTATTGTTACATTGCATCATCTTAACATGCTATATCTGTCACTGTTAGTTCATTATTCTTCCTTTTTATCTCCCGAATTTAGTTAATTGTTGTCTTATACAAATGTCCTCTCAATTGTTTGACCCTCTTCTACTCCACATTCTCCATTATCTTGCCTACATCTAGGGTTCATTTGAATAATTAGTTGTCGATTAGCTCAATAACATCAATTTGGTTTAGTTTATGAATTGGATCTAACAAGTTGATTGCATTTAGAACTTCTCAGAATTCTACTTTTATTTATATTAAATGTGCATTTTAATTTTGGGGTTGAATGGGACACCATTTTCTTTTAAATGAAGGGGGCACCCCTGGCATCTTTTTTATTACAAAAACTCTAGGGAGACTTGTTTTCCTATTTAGGAAGGCTGCTCTATATATATTAAGGTGGGCTACATATTTTTTGATCGAATGTGTAGGGAATAGAAGGGCATTGGTTATGTACAATCTGAGCCTCTTTTGATCATATGTGATTTTAGACTCTTGAAATTTTGATGCTACAAAACTATTGATTTTTCATGACCATCTCACAAAGTTATGTGGATTGATTGAGGAGTTTCCCTTGAGTTATATCATCCATGATGTCCTCCATCCATCCATCCCAATCATGTGGGGTCCAATCCCATGAAAAATGTGCAGTCTCCTCATTGAAAATGAGAACCCAGTCTCCCCAAGAGCTGCCCTTTTTACCAAATAATAAAAAATGCTCACTTTTAAATGCATAATTATCTTTTGCATTAAATATTTGCACCAAGGATATCTTTTTTTCATTTAATAAAAAAAAGATGTTAGGTGTGTCTTCTTTATTAGAATAATGAAAAAGGGGGAAAGGAGAAAGTAGGGAGAAGAGGTGGGGGTAGTGGGGTGGTCCCAATCAATCCCCAATATTTTTTATACACCATATTTTGAAGTGCATTTGTGACGACTCGACCCGACCCAACCCAATGATGATATTGTCCTCTGTGGGCCCGTGGACCCTCAAAGTTTTGCTTTGGGTCCTGCCCACTAGACCAGGCCCAAAAGGCCTCATCCATGGTTGGTGATTCCCTCTCTTAAAATTCCACATCGCCCCAACTGACTGGGCGATGTAGGACTTTTCCCACACGCCCAGCTCTCAGCTGGGTGGGTGGCTGTTACAATCCAGCCTCCTTAAGATTAGAGTCGTCTCCGGCTCTGTCACGTCACATAGACAGAGGGTTCACACAGGCAACGCCACACACATGCAGAGAGCCCACACAGACCGAGAGTGGAACCGTGCTCTGATACCACTTGTGACGACTCGACTTGATCCAACTCAGGGATGATATTGTCCTTTTTGAGCCCATGGACCTTCAAGGTTTTTCTTTGGGCTAGGCCCAAAAGGCCTCATTCATGGTTGGTGATTCTCCTCTCTTAAAATCCCACATCACCCTAGCTGGCTGGGCGATGTGGGACTTTTCCTACACGCCTAGCTCTCAACTGGGTGGGTGGGTGTTGCAGCATTACCCATAAAATAGTTTCTTAGATGCATTTATCTATGGGCCTTTCGTTTTGAGAAAACTTCTCAGATGAGGTGAGATTAGTGATCTATATCGTTCATCATCAAACATATATAAGCTTTGACATGGTCATCTAGGGTATGTTTGTATGCAATAGTTTTCATAGGAAAATTAGGTCTTCCAATGAAAACCATTTCTCAACGTATGCTTGTTTGCAAATGTTCTCATATGAAACCAATTTCACATGCAAGAAAAGAAACCCCCTTGTCACACATTTATTTTTCCACCTTACACCCTATGAAAATGTGTGAAATTGGTGAATCTGAAGCTTGACTTTACCCTTCAACCGTACTTACCAATTGACCCAATTTTAACCTATCATCCATACCCAACCCAAACCAGATGACCTTAAACTTGACCTGTGACGTGACCCCCCAAGAATCAGGCCCAACTCAACCTAGATCCAATCTGAGATGACCCAACAAAAATCCCTTGCCATAACCCAACCAACCCAAATTTGATTTTTCTTTTGACCCAACCTAAATACGCCCTGCGATGTGACCCAACTGCAAACCCAATTTAGGACCCAACCTATAACCCAACATGACCCAAAAGCAACTTAGAGAAATAGAAATTCAACTCAATAAACATGTTGTCTTGAACTGTGGTAGAGATGAAAATTTGGGGACCTAATGCAAACTTGTTGTGAGTTGACAATTTGATGGGACCTCCTATCTCTAAATGTAGTAATGGGAATTAACTATATCTTGGTGGGTTTTTTTTTTTTTTTCTTTTTCATGTTTTCTAGTGACTTGAAAAATTATAACTTCATTTTCAATTGTATTTGCTTTTTTAATTGGTAAGGCCTACCTGCTATATATTTTGATGATCAAATGAAATGAATGGATATAGTTGGCTTTTTTCACTCGTGATTTCTCACAAGGATGTTTAGGTGTTCAAACAAATACTAAAGAGTAATATTTTATAGCAAAAGGTTTCTCACCATCATTTTTACGGAAATATTTTCCTATGAAATAAATGATTTCTTCTGTCATGAGAAAGCAAATGATGTGCCCTTAGGGTTTGTGATATATCAGAAGTGGGAAACAGTATTGTATAAATTAATTGAATTAGACCAGCATGCAATGGAAATCACTAAACTCCATACATTGAAGTTTGGGAACTGTGGCAACAAATTTTGTGAATGGAAAACAAAATTAATGAGCCTACTCCAATGAATTAGTGAACTATGAAATTTTCTGAATTGTGGATTCCAGATTTATGGATTATTCAAACTGTGGACCAAGGAACTGAGTAGTGCAATATGTTATTTGTGCTGTTGCCTATACTACCCACTTCCTGTAATAATTATGTTCCTCTAGGTATGCATATCTTGAAAAATATGGATTATTATAAATTCTGTTTTGAAGTAACTAGCATCTATTGCTTTACTAGTTTTCTTTAATTGATTACAAATGCTACAGATCCGAAGGCAGTCAACAGCCGAGCTTGAAATATTCAGACAGCGGTGGGAACAAGCAGTGAGGGAAGACAAAAACTGGATTGATCCTTTTGAGCACACGAAAAGGGAAAGGAGGGCTGCTTGATGGACAGTAGCTTCTGTAAATAATTTAATTTTTGTGGGAGGCATTTCCCATCATTGGTTATTCTATTAGTGGCCTGTCCTTCAGTACGGATGGTGGTGAGCTGTTTTTGCATTGAACTTTGGTTTTCAATGTCCCTAGTCATCACACTTATTCTCTTGTAATGTTCTGCAGGTCTTGCAATAGAGATTCAGCTGTATTCTTTTGCAGAACAATATCCACACATTCACCTTTCTTACAGTTCTGAGATTCAAGACCGATCAAACAAAAACTCCGAGAGAATCAATGCTGCAATTCTTGTAGTTGAATTCAATTTTGTCTCGTTCGTAGTCTTTGGCCATTTTTATAAGCGGCACCATAGTTATATCTTATTTGTAGAGGGGGCATATTATTGTCCGGTAGTAGATGTTTCCTTTTTTTGTTCCCATTGTTAATGTTGGGAAGGTGGAGTTGGGGTTGACAGAGCAAAAATAACAGAAGATTTTGAAGCAATACATCGTCTTTTGACTAACTGATATCATCCATTCTCTAGTTTTAATTTAGATGTATGTCTGCTGCTGTATTCATTTTTTTTTTTTATGACTAAGGTGTCTAGGCCTCTTACAGCATCTGATTAATCCTCGAGGCATTTGCAAGCCTCCTATCCACACACACTGGATAAATCTATGGGGAGTGGCCCTTTAGGATTGAGTGGGAATCAAACTCAGGACTCCCGTTTCCTGAGACAAGATCTTAGCCATCACTCCAATCCCGTCGGGTTCTGTATTCAATTTGTTATTTTCCTTCAGTGATGCTTCCATGGTTCCAATGTTTAATATGATCCCTCTAAATGTCCCATTGGGACATTTTGGTGTTCCTTCAAGTTGCTAGTTGAATGGTTGTATTGAACTAAATTGTTCTTTCTACTGGTTCGGTTATGTCAGCACTTATATGTTGTAATAAGGATACTGTTTTTTCCTCCACTGAGGCTTTCTAAGCTTGGCATTATTTTGATAGACTAGGTAGGCTCTGCTCTCTTTTTATTTTATTTATTTATTTTTTTTGGTTGGCCACGGATGTGACTTGACAAGTGGGACAAGTTGAGCTTGAGCAGAGGGCTGAAACCTAATTTCTTATCTTACTTTGCCTACAAAGCACACGTAAAGTTAGATCAAAGGAGTTAAGATCAGAGTGGAACTGTTGTTTGTTCTTTGAGTAAAGAAGAGTTAAGATGATTTGTAGCTCCCGAATTTTTGTTGCAGTTTTAACCTAAGACTTAGCAGTTCATCATCATCATCAAAGCTGTAATTCCATTTATCTATAGTTGATTTTTTGAGTTCTATTTCTCTAGTTTGTCTTATCATAAATTATACAATCTATTACTCTATAATCTATTATGCCTTTCTTTACTTTTCCTCGCCCTGTTTCACTGATTTACCCCTCATATCTACAACTTGTAATCTTTCAACTCTAGTCTTACTCGGGTGACTATTCCAAAAAATACTTTGACACAACCATGCCATGTACTATGTAAAATCAGTCTTGAAGATACTGCGTTGGCTGAGTTAAATAATGGTCTCTATCTGAAGTCATTGCCCAAAATGCTTCAGATTGTGAAGTTAACTCGATAAAAATTAGGTGGGACAAAATCCTAATTGCATATTTTCCAGTGGCTTGGAGGCCTGTGTTTCAAAGGCGAGCTTTATTAAAATATTAAAATAAAATAGTGATTGATTAGTAAATAAAATTTAAAAATAATGCTCCCTCTGTCTCATTTTAGTTGTCGTTTGAAACATTTGTATTTTTTAAGGGACTCTCAGTATAAGGCTAGCATTCCATATGATCTCATTCATTTTCAACACACTTTATGTTACTCCAATATAAATGAGAGAATTATTTTGGGATAATTTTAAAATCCATTTAAGGCAACTAAATTTTGAAAGAGGGAGTACTAAAATTTGTACTTGATTTACATTTTATATCATTAGTTAGTTTATTTTGGCAAGTTGTCACCATTATATTTACCCATGGTTTGTTTAAGAACGTGACTCACTAGAAAGATTAAGTAAAGTGTTCGAAATAAAAAGATGTATGGATGTAGTAAAATACCAGATTTCAATCTCTGAGTCTTCTATCAATGCGATTTGGGTTTAAAAAAGTAATAGTTGAAATTACAAGCGTAAATCTATAAACCATCAATTTGATGATATTATATAAGGTTATTAAATATTTAGAGATGGTTTAGTTTTGATCTGACTAAATCATTGCTATTGACCATTTAAAGTGGATAAAAGGTGGCCTCACATGGGAGTAAAAGATGAAGGATTAAAAGAATAATTTAAGGCCCTTAAAATTAGAGAATTCAAAAATATGTTTTCAACAATTCAATTAAGGAGATTTTTTAAACTCTATATTCAGGCTTACACTTTTCCAACTGCCTATCACATTGGGCTAAGAGGTCCCACCTTGTGTGTAAAAGGTTTAAGGATTAAAAAATTAATCTAAAATAATCAAATTTTGTAGAGCTGCTTTCAGCATCAAACTTATGCTTAGATCTGATAGGTCTGGTGTAAGGTCTAAGCATGTATATTTAAAAACTTTACCTTTAATAAATTCATGTTTTATTTTTAACGTTTTCAAGTTAAATTGAAAATTTTATCTAAATTACTCGACATGAATGGATTTCAAATCAAGTTTAAAATAAAGAGCAAATGAACTGAAAATTAGATTTTAATTTGAACTTTGACATAGTAGTGAAAATTATTGATGATTCTTAAATACAATGTATCATTCAAGTTTATTATTGAGTAACTTAACTATTTAATTAGGTAGATGATTAAAATTATTTATTATTAAAAATTTCCTTATTATTCATTTAAGGCTTTCCATGTAAACAAAAGAGTAACATCTGCCACGTCACAAAAACATCCACGTGCTGGTATGCCACACCATCTTTCCCGCCAAAATACTCCCGTCACTCGTTCCTTTTCTTAGCGGTCCCTCTCTTCCTTCACTCCATTTTCCTTGGTTTTCTTTTCCCTTCCATCTCTCTCCCACTCTCGCCGCCGGCAGATCTCCGCTTATCGTTCCATTTCTCTCTCTCTCTCTCTCACGACAGGTATATTCTCCTCCCTCTCTCTCTCACGGCAGCTCTCGGCTTACTGTTCCCTCCTCTCTCCACCTCTTTCTTTCTCCCACCATGGTAGATCTCTCTCTTTCTCTCTCATATGTAATCATATTCCCAAAAGTGCCTCTCAAGAAACGAGATTTCTGCAATCTCTCTACAATGTAAGGCGAAGTCCCTACCCCTTCCCCCTTTCCTAGAAACTTCCATCCGCTCACTTACGGATGCATAAGCGGCAGGATTTTTTTCTGCTGTCCCAATGAGATTTTGACGTGTCAGAAATTTTCGCATTTTGCATTTTTGTGTTTTTATTTTTATTTTTCAGATCCCAAATGCTGAATTCGAAATCCTGAATGCAAAATGATGAAGTATTAGAATTTCATCAGTGCAGCAGAAGATCTGAGCTCACAAAGTGAACGCATCTCCAATTCTAATTGTACTTGGGATGCTTCCACTCCAATTTACACGGGCCCAAAGGGAAAGGATTCAAATCATGGGGTACTGAGGGATGTGTGGCATTGTGTCATGATCAAAATTTCCAAAATTTGCCCAGAACCATGGATATCGTGGTTCCTAAATTCAATTTGAATAGCAGAAGCATTTTAATCCAATGATATTAAATCGATGGATTTCAAATTTGGGCACCTGACGATTAGTGGAGTAAGGGCGTGGAAAATGTTTGTATCGGGTTGCATGTTGGCCCCATTTTCAACAAACGGGACACAGGGGAAGCACTTCATGGATGTGTTTTAAAGAGATTTCCCTAAATTGTGATGGGTAGAAAATAGATGAAAGGTATATCAATTTGATTTAATATTGAAAAATTAAGACTACGGAGCAATCCTTTCAAATATCCAATATTTCTCATTGTCTGCTGTTTGTTACAATGTCCTCTGCAGTGGCGCTTTCAATTTGGCCACAAGCTGTTTGCCAATTTGCTAATTGATGGGAAAACTGAACCGAATGTTGACACTGGTTCGGTATAACCTTAATTTTTAGTCCTTTGATGTAGGAATACTATCTGATAATGAAGTTGAATTCCAGTGAAGGAATATGCAAATACTTGTCATTCTTTTCTATTTTATAGCACAGTCAAGAATATGAATCACATCAACTTGGATTCCTGTGAGGGATTAAGGAAATAATTAGTGCCTTTCTACTTTCACAATTATGAACAGAAATCATCTGGAAACAAAGTTGGATTTCTGTGAGATAATGTGAGATAATTGTGCTATTCTGCATCATATATCATAGTTAAGAACAGGAATTATCTGCTTATACAATTGTATTTTGGTGAGTGATTGTGGAAATAATTACAGGTATTCTCCATTGTATAGATTAATTAAGGAAATCATTAAGTGAGCATTTGTATCAAGGTTGTAAAAAATGAATCGTAACGTGAATCGGTCTAGGGGTCTGAACCGTGAATCGTGCATCGTGAATCGTAATCGTAAGATTCATAACATTTTGTTCAATTCTCATAATATATAAGTAAATATGCACACACATGAATATATGACAAAATGTACCAACTCAAAATGATTTTAAATGCATTAAAAGTGAAGTTTTTACATTCCAAAATACAAAACATCTAATATTCTAAAGAATGTCATTGTCATCAATCATCAATCATCATTGTCATCAATATCATCTAAAACATCTAAGTAGGATGAAGATAAATTGTCTCTTCCATCTTCCACATCTCCTTCATTAATTTCTTTAACGCTTTCCTCCTCTCCTTCAACTCTCTTTCGTTTTCTTGAATAAACCCTTGTTAATAGAAAAATCAAATATTTTATAAATTTTGTATTCTAAAATCTAACTACAATATACCTATCTTCAAGAGTTTAAAAGGCTTACTCGTTTTCTCATTAAACATCTCGTCGGCTTTCAACTAAGAATTGTCTTCTGGAAGTGCTGGATCTTCTTTTTCAGTTATCCATTCATCAGATTCTACATCCGATAGGCAAATAGAATCATAATATTTCTTTGAATCTCTTAAAGTTTGTCTCACTTGTAATTGTAAATTGTATTTTACAAATACAAGGGCATTCATCCTTTTTGCCTCAAACTTATTCCTCCTCTTCGTATGAATTTAAAAAACAATCAAAGTATCAAACATACAAAATTATTATCTCCACTTCTTAAACAAATGTTAAGAATTTGTATTTATTTAATTAAAGATAGAAATAAAACATACTTGGTCAAACACACTCCAGTTCCGCTCACACCCAGTTGCACTGCAAGTTAAACTCAAAATCCTTATCGCAACACGTTGTAATTCTTTATTTTCATCACCATAATCATCCCACCAAATGGCTATAAAATATGAGATAAAAAATCAAATTCCAAATTTAAATAATAAATGAGTAAATAGTAAATAACTAAATACTAAATACCAAACACCTGGTTGTTTTCTCTTCCTTGTTGCTATGGCCATCCTATCCCCAAACAATCCTTTTCCAGTTTTGAAATTATGCAATTGTTCATCAATCTTAATCCTCTCATCCATGTCTATAGCCAACTTATCAAGGCATTGATACAACCCCCTTTTAATTTTAACATCTGGGCTAAATGATTCATCGTAGTGGAAAGAAGGATTCAAATAATAAGCAGCTGCATACAAAGGATGGTGGAGTTGTTGATTCCAACGAGCATCTATCAAGGCCCAGTATGACTCGTATTTCTTTTTATCATTGTTCAATCTCTTTGCAATCTTCTCCTTGGCTCGATCCGTGCCCTCATATATATATCCCATTGCCAGTTTTTCATCTCCATCAACTAATCGAAGCAATTTTAAAAGAGGCATTCCAACCTTGGTGCAAAATTTAACACGATTCCAAAACTTACTATAAAAAATCAAATCATTCATCTTTTTTCCCCCTTCAGTCTTGGACAGAGGCATTAAATCCCATTCATTCGAGTTAAACATTTTTCATAGGCCAGATTTGCATTTTAGTATGCTCTTCAATGTAAGATAACTTGTTGCAAACCTTGTTATTGCTGGCCTAACTAACTCACGATTCTTCGTGAAATGCCTCATTAAATTTAGTACCAAACCATGACCATAAATGAATTTTGCAATTGATTTTGCATCAGAAATAGTAGAAGACTCCAACTTCCGCTTCCCTATATCTTCTAGCATAAGATCAATGCAATGTGCTGCACATGGAGCCCTAAAATAATTGTTTCCTTTTGTCCATCAAAATTTCACCGGCCCTTACATATGGTGCAGCATTATCAGTGACAAGTTGCACAACATTTCCCTCGCCTACCTCTTCTATGACTGAATCTATGAGGTTGGATAAGTTCTCTGCATTCTTGGAAATTGAAGAGGTGTCAACACTTCTCAAAAATACGCTCCCCATTGGACTATTGACAAGGAAATTACTAATAGACCGATTCTTCCCATCAGTCCAACCATCCGTCATAATTGTGCACCCTTTTTTTGCCCATTCCTTTCTATGATTTTCCAACATTTTCTCTACATTTTCAACTTTGATTTTGAGATAAGTATTTCTTATCTCATGATATGTTGGGGGTTTCAAACCCTTTCCAAAGCTCCCAATTGGTTCACACATGGGTTCAAAAAATGGACTCTTTACCAAATTGAAGGGGAGGGCATTTGCATAGAAGAGCCGACAAATATTAAGGCAAGCATTTGTTCTATTTTCTTTTTTCCAAACTCTATTAAGAGTTGTTTGCTTATTGTCATCCTCCAAATTCACAAAGTTTTCCATCAGTCCTTTCCCTTTTGTTGTGTTCTTATCATCAAAGTAAAATTCAGGTCTTCCACCCTTCATTTGAGCCTCTCTTTTACTCCTTTTTGTGTCCACATTGTGCCCCATCAATTCAAGACATTTTTGGGTCACCGATTCTGGACATTTGTCACATACCGATACGTCCTTCTTTGTTTTTCCTAAATGATTTTTCATTCGATATATACCACCATGCATTTTTTTTTACAAAACTTGCATTGCACATGCAAATGATTGCCCGATTCCACCCTACAAAACTGCCATGTTTCATCTTGTCCGTCATTCCCACTGCCACTTCGTTGACGTCGGACCATTTTAACGGTTTTTAGTCTTTACAAATTTGTAAAGCCGCATCCAAAACAATATCATAAAAAAAAAAGGCATAAAAATATGTTAATATGATATTAAAATATATTTACAACATTATGTAAATACTAAATAATAAAACACAGATATAAAACAACAATTATAAAACACAGAAAAAGAAAGAACCAAAAACAGAAAAGAGGAAGAAGAAAAAGAAGAGGAAGAGAAGAAGATGAAGAGAAACAAAAACAGAAGAAGAAGTAGAAGACGAAGAGAAGAAGAAGAAACCATGCAGAAGAAGAAGAAGAAGCATGTAACAGCAGCAATGAAAACGAAAAGAACAGAGGAAGAAGAAGAAGAGAAGAAGAAGAAAAGAGGAAGAAGAAAGAACGAAAAACAGAGGAAGAAGAAGAAGAGAAGAAAGAAGAAAAGAGGAAGAGAAGAAGATGAAGAGAAACCATGCAGCAGCATCAACGAAAATAACGAAAAACAGAGGAAGAAGAAGAAGAGAAGAAAGAAGAAAAGAGGAAGAAGAAAGAACCAAAAACAGAGGAAGAAGAAGATGAGGAGAAAAACGAAAATCAAAGCAAGAAGAAGAAGAGAAAAACGAAAATCAGAGAAAGAAGAAGAAGAGAAAAACGAAAATCAGAGGAAGAAGAAGAAAGAAAAAGAAAAAGAAAAACGAAAAAAGGAGGAAGAATAAGAGTAGAAGAAGAAGAAGAAGAAGTAGAAGATAAACATACCTTGCACCAATGAAGGGTTGCAGAAGGAAGTGGAGTTTTCGTTTCGGAAAGCTTGGAGATCCAGCAAACCAGCGACGAGCGCAGAGGAGGGAAGGAAGCAACGATTGCAGAGGAAGCAAACCAGTGAAGATGAGAGTTTTCGTTTCGTTTCGTGTAGCCGAAGACATGCAGGGGTAGGTGAAAGGTCTTTTCGAAATCATTTAAACATTATAATATTTTGAATTTTTTTTTTTTAAAAAAAAACCAGAACCCCATTTCTGCTGTTCCGCGAATCGCACGATTTTGCGATTCGTGCATGACTGACTCGTAAGATTCGCGATTCGTGTATAAATCGTGATTTTTTTAATTATTTCTGATTTTCTACCGATTCGAACTGTAAGACCTTCCGACTCGATACGAATCGTGCAATTGGACTCGCGAATCGCACGATTTTGACAACCTTGATTTGTATGTTGCTTCATCATCAACTGTGAGGAACAGGGGATACAACACTGTATTGGTCACTGCATTTCTTTGCACAATTCAGGAAAGAAATTGATTTGGTACTCAATTGTATATGTTAGCCTGTTTTGGGGTGTGCTTTTATTGTGTTACGGAGGTCCGGTATGTTAGGGATTAGACCCAACACCCACATACACAAATCACAGATTCAATCATATACCAAGCACAAACACAGAGAACACATGATATACGTGGTTCGGCCAACCTCTGACCTACGTCCACAGGAGTGTAGATTTTATTATAGAGAAAAATACATAAATACAACATTTGGAACCCAAGATCTCTCAGAGTATCTTCCCTCTCTCTCCTTCTCTACACCTCTGCCTCAAGAGACCCTCTCTTGAGGCCTCGGAAGGCACTCGGCCAAAAGGCGGAGTTTCCATGAAACCCACGTCCTTCTTATATAGCATTATTGCTGTGTCTCATATAGCCCCTTTTGGAGAGTCCCACCAATAGCAACTGCTCCAAATCAGCAGTTGCCGTGAATATGAAACTTCCTATCTTATAGCCGTGTGACTTAGTCCCGGTGAAATTGAGCCATCGGCCTAGCTTGGGATACTCTCTTTGATGTGGGATCACATCCCTTCAGTTTGGAGAATAATTGTTAATATATGTTTTTCAAAGGTAAATGGTCTGGCCTAAGCTCACAACCATTGGAATTGCACAAGTAAGCACTTATCAACATATCACCGGCTCTTGTCATAATTTATACCACCTTCGCACCAATTTGATCATAAGACGATGACATCTAGCTAAGATTCTATATCTTTAGCTTGCCTTTTGTTTCTATTGTTATTTCCATTACATTTTCCATGTATTTTTCTGTCAATGGATCTGATGAAAACTTGTATTATTATCATATTGTATTCTGTTTATGCACTAAAACATCATTTTTGTTATTGTAGCTTTTGGGGAATCTCAAGTGGTGGGTACCACTTGTCTAGCATGTACGGGAGAAGGGCATCACAACTTATACGAGAACTCACCTGCAACGAAAATGGCCAGCTGACAGCTTTCAATGTGCGTCTGGCATTGCTTACATTTTAGATTTTATTTTTTCTCTGTAGAAAAATTCTTTATGCCATTTGTTTAATGTATTTTGCCTCATCAGTCTGAAGCCCTTTTTTAATCATGTTCTTTACTAGCATTTTTGTTTGTTTTGGAAGCTTTGAAGTCTGGAAAAAAACATAAGAAACTGATCTAAAAGGGGAATTTTATTGTCTTCTCCCTTTGTCATTTCAAGCCTAGTTTTACTTTAATTTCAAGTATTCTTGTCAAGGTTTAACTTCTCTAAACCAGTGGAATTGTGTAGGAAAACTCAGAATGAACTTTTATCTTAAATAATGTTTCTTTGTTTGATTCATGTAGAATGATTTATTTGATGAAGTAATTAAAGAATGCAATGAGCACCAGTTTCAGCTTCAGTCCCTACTGAGGTATCAAGTACCAATTACTACATTTACTTTCTAACTTTATTTTTTTAGGGACCTTTCTGGTTGGAATTAGGGGCCTTTGGGTGTATTCTAAGTTCTAACCTTACCTATAAGCATGGCTTTATGAGAAGAACTATAAGTATGCTTTCCCCCTGTTAAAATGAACTGTGGCTGTCACTATGCCTAATATATTTTCCCTAATTTTTTGGTACAGGGTACCGTTCGATCCCTCTCCTGCATTCTTAACCTTGTTTGTGAAGGATTTTGTAATATAAGTGGATCCTATAGTGATGGTTGTGAAGTTTTATCTATAAATCCGCTATTTCGCAGTCCAATGATCACAAGTTGGTTTATAGTAGTCCCCCTTTTCCCCTTTGCTTTCATCATTTATTCTGATATTTTAAATTGGTTTTTTTGTATTTTTTGTATGCAACTTATAAAAAATAACCAAAATAATGAAATAACTGGGACAAAACACTTTTCTGTTCTACCATTTGTACCCTACAAAAATGGATTTGATAACATGGTTTCCTATATTTTAACCCTCGGTAGAAAGGATGGTTACCATTCAGATGTTCATTTCATATAGTTTTGGTGTCACAGCGTGGGATGGCACAATGCAGATTTTTTGTTGTCCCAAATCAAATATTGGCAATGACAGCTTGATGCTACTAATGCTCTGTATGAGAAAGGATGAAATACAGTATCCCATCTGATGTCCTTTTTGTTTCTAGTGGGATGGAAAATAATTTGTCTTGCAAGATTTAAATTGCTTGCATTTATACAGGCTAATGAACAGTAACATTTTCAAAGAAGGATAGCCTTGGAGCTTTCTGTTGCGGGTTTTAATCACAGAAATGTGTTTTGAATAGTTCTGGTTGACGGTACATCCCAAAGGACCTGATTGCCTCTCCCCCATACTTGCCCAATCATTATTTGGGGATAATCCACATGAGCCTTTGGTTGGCAAACACTTCTCTTATCCTTTGCCTTTTTTCTTTACTTTACAAGTGACAATGGACGGCTTCAGTCTTTGACACAATACAATTATGTGCTTTAACAGGAAGATTCAGGATGAAGGTTTGGACATTCAAACAACGAAAAATGCTGACCACTTTGGTGCTGTTGTTCACCATCTTTCATTAACTCGTAATAAGCGCTGTCTCATGGCTTACATGTAATAACATCAGATTGTTCATCTTTTTGCTTCTATGAGCATGCATTCTACATGCTTGCTAGGTGTTTATAATTTATGCATTGGCTTGACTTCTTTGTAGTTTGTTCTTTTGATTATGCAGGTATAATCGAGCAGAGATAATTAGGAGTTTGAGATGGAAGGTTGGGTGCGTACTTCCCCAAGAAATTCAAGAAAAACTTAACTACTCTGAAGAAGCGTATTTCAAGAATCATTCAGCAGCTTTGGAATCATATATGTCAGAGCTGGATCTAGATTTGACACTCGTAAATATCTCTCTCTCAAACACACACACACACACGCAAACACAAACACACACAGATGGTCAGGACTAACAGTATATGGTACCCCTTGATTTATAGATTTGTGATTTTTCTAGTATTCTTTCAATTTGAGAAATATCTGATCATCATCATCAAAGCCTTAAAAGGTTTCATTTGGATTCAAAGAGATTCTTCTAGCTGGAGCACTTCCCACTTCCCTCGAATCTGATATTCTGATAAAATTCATATCTGCTTTGTCCATTTGGGAGCGTCCGAGTATCTGTCTTGGCTTTCCACAATGTTATGCTGAATCTAATTACATGCTATTGTCAACCAGTTGACTTTTTATTTTAACATTTTGATATCAATGGAAATAACTTAACCCATAGTAGAAACAAAATGACATTTGGGTGAAGTAACCCGTTATTTTAGTTTTTTATAAGTTAATCATGATTTGTGATCCATATGGGAAGGTCTTAATACCACAATCGTCTTCACAAGTGGGCCCCACTGTATTTTCTTGATGCTACATTGTTCCTGTCCAATCCGTTCACATGAAACATTAAGCTTGGTTCAATCATTCCAATTAATTTGATTGCTAACAGAAGAAGGGCCCTAGATACCTTGGAAGGAATAGAGTCGAAGTTGATGTTGCACCTCCTTGGAAACTGCCACCCATCCTAAGGAGGATCAATCCGGACCCTCTAGAAGTGGACTTCCACAGAAACTTGTGGAGCACCCTCTCTGATTGGCCTCTTAATAAAAAACTGTTTACAATTACATTCATTCCATCTGTCAGAGTGAATGGTGTCAAAAAGAGAGAAGGTGCTCCACACCTCTTTGTGAAGTCCACTTCTACAGGATCCAGATTCCAGGATAATGGGGTTGCTGCTTTTTGACAGAAGCAGGAGAGGAGAGATTCAATCCTTTTATTGGTTCTTTTGATGTATAGCCTTGATGTTATGCAAAGCTCTTTTTTTGTTACTTGTACATGTCGCATCCCTTTCTCTGTAATAAAATTTCCATTTGTAATGTTTCACAAAAAAAAAGATATGCACGTTGTACAGTGCTCAGTTGAGTGTTCAACCATAAATGTTTGCTTTTTCAAGTCACTTCATTTGAAAAAAAGAGCAACACATGCACATCTATTTTTTGACCTTTTGGTAATGCCTCATTTTGCCAGGATATGGTTCCTCCGAAAGACCCTTATATCCAAGTGAGAGTCCTTGATGACATTGGGGATGTGTTGCTAGGCGACCAGTTGGTGTCCCTAATTCGTCATTCAGTACACTCGCTAAAGCGCACGGATGCAGAACCATTCATTTCACAGGTGACTGACTAAACTTTTGGTAGCCACTGGTTTACGACTTGCTCTCTTCTAATATTTTATTTTTTCCATGAATAGGGCCTCATGGAGGAGTTTCTTGGTTGACTTGATGATCTGATATGGACTTGATAATTACAAATTGCATTCTATTTTTAACTTGCAAGTTTGTTACATACATGCTTGGCTGTGAATATTTAGTCTGCAGTATGTAGCTGTGAAATCGGGCTTTTCGTTTTATCTGATATGTGAACTTACAGGACTTTGAGAAACTGTAGGTAACTTACAGGTCTTTGTAATTGTAAGAGCTTCTATGCAATAGTAAAAAATATGAGAGAGATGAGTCAATGGAAAAAAGGGGAACAGTTAGTAGTAAGATCGGTGACAACCCCAGTATATAGAGTTTAGATATTACAAATAGAAGGTATGGAGAGATGAAGACCATTGAAATATGGTGAGAAGGGATAAAAAAAGACAATGATTGCAGTAGATTGTGAAATGACGAATACTACAATTTATGATGGGTCAAGTGGAAAAAAAGAATTTAAAAAGCCCAATTGTTGTCCATTGTCCATCTATATAGGTAGATGAGACAATGGCTACCAGCGATGATGATGCATTGTTGTCCATCTATATAGTTGGAAAACCAGTCGGCACATGAAAAATTTGGAAGCGTCTTTGCGTTGAACCAATTCAGCTATTCACAGCTTGATCTAAACATTGATAGTTGATGATGGTAGCCTAATAGGATATTGGATGATTTTAGAATTAGGCAATTTGACTACACTTTGTTTCATGCATAAAGATCCCGTCTTGTAACTTTTCTCTAATCTCACCACTATGAAACCGTGATTAGCTCCAATGAGATGCTTTTGGGTTTTGCTAGAGTTGTTGACTGACTGAGGTATTTTTAAGATAATGTTTCTCATAAAAAATCAAGTCCATTGGATTTGAAAATGCATGATTTTCAAAGGTTAAAATATCAATTGTCAAAATAGAGTTAGTTTTGGATAGATTTTTAATCCAACGGCTGATCGACTCGTAATTAGTTCAAATTAGATAGAGCTTCAATTACAAGAATAAATGGTTTTTGAGTGATTTTAGCGTCATGATGGGTCTCAGATGGGACAATGTTACCTGTGTGAATTATTTTTCTTACATTATATATGGCATCTACTATAATAAGATCATGATAACATTTGTAATCACTACATATGTATTTATAAATGTGGTGGTGGTGGCGGCCAGGGTTGGGGGTTGATTTGGTTGTCTTAGAGATGTCCAATTTTAAAAGCCTATGTTCTTTAACAATGTATATAAAAAGTAGGATCCACTCTTTGATGAAAATAAATATTTGGATGGTTGGATAGATCATGAGTTTATCAAATTGTTAGAAAATATTTTTTATTAAATCGTCTTAGTCTTTAATTTTTAAGAATAAAGTAAAATTATTGGATAAATGTTTTTATTCATGATGCTAAATTCAATGGTTAAGATGTACAGTAGCACATAAAATAGTTTCGGTTTATATTTAAGAGAATAGCAATTTCACGCATTCAATAGAAAGAAAACCATAGGAAGATCTCTTGTTTGGAAAACACGTGTCAATTTGATGAGATTTGGTATTTTATTTATTGTGTCTTGTTTTTGGTTTGTGTTTCGATCGATGTCATCTTAAGAAAGAATAGTTCATTTAAGGCAAAGTCCATTTCACTTCTTTTTTTCATAAATAAACAGTCCAACATTTTATTGAGAAGCAGCGGCTCTGAAAGCTCATTTAGTCTCATTTGCTCGCTCACACATATGTAAGAACAAAAAAAATTGATATTTTGTGCTTTTATTTAGGGTAGTGATTCTTCCACATGTGTTTTGTGTAATCTGATATGAGACTTAGAGTATTGTCCATTTTACCCTTTCACTGTGGTATAAATTGGCTCACTGATCGGCTCACCGGATCACTGACCAGATCACTGACCGGCTCACTGAAATTTATCTAAGTGAGACTGTTTTTTTCATACAGAACAATAAATCGGATCACTGACCGGCTCACTGATCGAATCACTGAATTTTTTGTAAATGTTTTCGTACGACAGTAGAAGGGTAAAATGGACAATACCCTAAACCCTGTATCTCGTTATACAAAATGTCCGTGAGAGGATCGCTACCCTTCATTTATCATGACGCTTTCACAAAAGATGTCTATCTCTCTTTAGTTTGGCTAACTTTTGTTCTTCTTTCAATCTAAGTGACAGAGAGTTCTTTCAAATGAGTTCCAATGTTCTTTTGGAAAAGTATATCCCAAACAAAAAGAGTTCGACTGTGCTTGATCACGCTAAATACACCAAATAATATGTATTCTTCTTTCGTTTTCTATTAACACAAGCAAAAAACAAAATAAATAGGCATAAGTGCATAACTAAAAGCTCCAAATAAGGTGGACGGTCCTTTTTCCATTCGTGTAAAACTCAAGGGATGCCTCTCTTGGGAAACATGTCCCCGTTTGAAAATACTATGCTATGCATCTGCACTTTGAAGTTTTCTTCGTTTGAGTAAGCAGCAAAGCATATTGTTTACCTCATTATCTAGATATATCATGAGGTAGGTCTTTATTAGAGTCCTTGTGTTTCATTCAACAAATTGCACTGGCATTTTTATATATATTTTTTTGAATTTACGTGTGGAAAACTTTAGAGAAATCCTACTAAAATCCCCATGAGTTGTACCTCTAATTTCATGAGACACACCAAGATAAGTCCACAGGAGTTTGAATCTGGCTTTTTTATAATTTCACACAAGGTCAAAAAAGCTTGATAAGCTTCACAGGCTTTAAGAGCTGGAGTTTGCCTATTTGTTGAACAAGCTTAAAAATTAGTACTGGGCCCATAATATTGGTCTAATACACATGTTCAAGTTTGCCTCTTTGTTGAACAAGCTTAAAAATTAGTAGTGGGCCCATAATATTTGTCTAATACACATGTTCAAGTTTGTATATTTACGATGAATTTTGATTGGGCTTGGGCCAGTTTGTGTAGCAACCCGACCCGATTCTTCCGGATTTTAGAGGTTTGGTAACAATAGCGAGAGTGTGGGCTCCATGGTGGGCCCTGGGTTGCCTGGTTTTGAGTTTGGAGACTCGAAGGGCATTTTGGTGATTTTGGATTATTCAAGAATTTGTCATTCCAAAATATTTTAAAATCACACATTTTTCTCTGATGTCCGATTTTCGATATTCGAGTTTTATCAGGTTTTAAATTCATTTATTTTGGAAAAGCAAACTTGATTTTTGAGATTTTTTATTTTTTACATGTTTTGAAAATCCTAGACCTAACCCTAAACTTCTCCCCTTCAAAACCCTTTCCTTACGCTGCACTGGAGCAATGTGCTATAGTGCCGCGTCTACTACTGCTTCGGCCCTCCTTCCCCCTCCTCTTTCTCTCAGCTCTCTGGTTTCTCTCTTCCCCTCCTCCCTCTTTCCCGAGCAAACCCTAAAGCCCCTTTCACCGCCGCCTCCACCTCGCCCTTCTCTTTCCCTCTGAAACCCTAAATCCCTCTCAACCTAGCCTCGGCCGCCGCTGCCGCCCCTCTTCTCTCTTCTCCAAATCCGCCGGATTCCATCCTTCCCTCCGTCGTCGAAGTTCGGATTCGCCTGCCCTGACCGCCGAATCCTCCTCCGGTGCTACCAGGTACTCGAGTTCCTCCTCTCTTGTCCTTGATCTTCTTCTTTCTCTTTCCCTCTCTCTGGTTTCCTTCCTCTTCCCTTCTTTTCCTGGTCTCTCAGCTAAGTGCCGAGTCAACTCAATCGAGTCACTGAGTTGACTTGGGTGGGTTCGGTTCCGGGCTTGGCAACCCAAGCGCATTTAGCTGTTGGACCAACAGACTAGGCCCAGCTCGACTTGCGGATCTGGCCCAGTTCGCCAGATCTGGTCCGGCCCAGCTAGACCCAGACCCAACTCAACCAGTTCGGCCCGGCCCGTTTCGACTCAGTTTCGGGCCCGACCCAGTTTCAAACCCAGTCTCCAGTTTTGGGCTCAGTTTCGATCATGGCCCAATTTTGGACCTAGTTTTCAATTTCGGGCCCACTTCAGTTCGGTTTGGACCCGACTCGCTTTCAGGCCCGTTTGTAGTCCAGACTCAGTTTGACCCGTTTTGCCTGGTTACTTATCCTTGTGCTCTTGTTTCAACAGATTGAGCCCCTTCAACCCCCAGACTCGTTTTCTAGCATTGGATTTCAAGAACACACACAGGTGAGGGAACTTACCACCTCTTTTAGCATACATCTTTGCATCTTACTTTATCAAATGTACGGGTACGAAATGATGCGAATGGGGGTCCTCGGTATTATGAGCCACTCGGCAAGGGAACTGTTGATACCATTATGTGGCGGGCCTCCATCCGAATGTATTTGTATTCGATGCCCGCAAAGGCATATACAAGTTGATCATCTAATGTCACGATTGATTGGTTGTGTGTTGACATGATTAGGGTTTATTTTTATTGATAATATGTTAAGATGCCAACATGTGAATATATGATATGTGGTGATATATGCCTGATTATGGTGTGATATGTCGTGTTGATAATATGTTGTGTGATTACGTGATAGTTAGATTGAATTGCTAGACATTGTAATATGTTTGGATGTTAACATGCCAGCCCGTGATAAACAATGATGTATACACCTGATTGTTATGTGATGAACTATGTTAATAGCATGTGTATGCGTAGAGATAATTGTGCATACATATAACTGACGTATGTGGGATGTCGGTGGGGGCATGGGTAATAGGCAACATCAGTATCTAGAGACTCCCCCTACCTTGTCAGGTAGTTAGGGTGGGGATGTTATGTGGGACCGCGCAGTGATCGCGTGGTTGGGATTCGAACTCCCTTATGATTGGAAATGGGTAGTCGTAACCCCTTGCATGGATGTGATGAGAGATTTCAGGCTAGGACACCTGTATGGTGGGGACAATCTGTGGTGCGATGTGGTAGTGTGTTTACCCGCGGTTATGGTATTGTGGTTCATTGTTGAGACTTGTGTTGTAGGTGTTGACTCATTAGGAATTTATGGGCGCCTAACAAGTGAGTTCGGCAGGCTCACTCGATAGAAGACCTATAGAATCCTGTGAGGGGTGGACACGTAAATCGTGTGGAGACCAGTGTATGGGGTCCAAGGTCATATGTTTGACTATCGAGACTCGGGTGCTTGGTTGATGAGACCATAGATGAGTCTGGTTGGCAGTTCGTTGAGGACTGGTAAGGTGGTTCCTCCCGTGTGGTAATCAGTTTGGGACTCTAGTGAGTCCGACTCTTGGGTTGGTTGTGGTATGTGTGCGGGTTGTCATGAGGGGGTCATAGGTCTAGTTGAGGACTAGAGACCCTAATCAGACTGAGGATCAGTCTGCGTACCCGTGGATGGGTGGACTGTTGCAGTTGGGCACATAAGGGAGTTGCATTGAGTTGGTTGGAGGATGTTCTAGAGGCTTGTGGACGTGGTCCCATGTGCTAGGGGTAGGGCACATGTTTATATGGTCATGCATGTAGACATCCTAGACATTGATGTGTCCATATGATTACATGTAGTGTATGCTTGATGATGTATGATGAATGTGTTACCCTCATTAGGCATGTAGAGCTCACCCCTTGCCTCACAGGTACTTCATAGAGGAAGGGTCGGCGGGAGCCTCAATCAGACTTTGGGTGTAGAGTTGCAGCTTTGTACTTGTCAGGGTTTTATTTTGTAATTGGATGAATGTAATAATGGGTTGAAGTTATAATTTGTAATTATGACTGATGCTTATAGTTTTTTATTTATTGGCGGATTGCAATGGTTAGTGTGGGTTGCGGGAGCGGTGTCTCCCATTTAAAAAAAAAAAAATATATCCGAAATTGTATTGGATCGATTTTAGGAGTTCGTATCAGTTTTAACGTGCCCGTAGCGGGATGGGTCGTTACAGTTTGAGCCCACGAATAACTCTAGGTATTGGTTAGTTTTAGGGTGTTTTAAAGTTTGTGGTCTCTCTCACCAATTTACCATCGAGCTCCCCTCTAACCACAATCCGGGTGTGATGCATTGAGTTGGATTTCTTTCTTGTGGGCCTTGCTGCAGTATTTTTATCACATGATTTGTCTTGGTTGGATATTTTGCTTGCCTCCTGTGTATTTGCTTTGATTTGTAGACTTATTTATTTAAAAAGGGTGTTCATTTTTCTATTAGTGTATGTTATTATTCTGCACAAATAGGTATACATTAATAAATAGTGATGGATTCATTAAAAGTTACTTCATTGAATTAATAAGGTCAGATTTTTGAAGAATATAAAGTTTGGAGATTAAATGATAATTTAAATTTACCAAAATTTGAAAGTTTTAAAAATATAGGTTAATTGATTTAATTAAGATGGTTTTTAGTGAGCTTCACTTTCAAACAATCAATCCATTACCCATTATCTATCGATTTGTAAGCTGGTTTAGGTTCGGTTGCTTTGTTTACAAAAGGGTTAAATTTTTTAATCTACATCCTTTTAAAATAGTTAGGTTAAAGGGTTGGATTAGGTTTTGTCAGGTTTAGGTGCAATTTCTATTATAATTCATTTTCTAACACAATGAGATTCACCTTTTAGCCATCAGTAACTGCTTAAATCTTCATAAAAAAATGTCACTTCATATTCTAAATATTGACCCATTACTGATGGCGATTTTTTTTTTTTTTTTTAAATATTTTTCTCCAAAATTTAAAAATCTAAGACAACCGAGGGCAAAAAATGGTCGATATTTTATTGGGAAAAACTATGGACCAATGGGGGCCTAATATATTAATTTCGTATGCAATTCTAAAGTTCAGTTAAATAATTGTTATCCCATAAATGTTCACCTTGGATATCAACATAAATATTATACACACTATTAAAAAAACAAAAAATATTATGCACAAAGAAAGTGGAAGAGGGGATGTCAAAACTTGTTTCACAAGCAGAGGCCTGAAGATATTGATGGAAGATGAAATCTGAGCCAGTCCTTTTTCTTGGACTTACATTAGGGCCTGAGCATTGCCGAACACACATTATTAATAGGCCTGTCATTGTCTTTGAAGTTTGAACAGATCTAGATGCAGATGTGAGTTTGTATTCCCTTGATAAAAGCTTGGGCCCATTTACCAGCAAAATATTTGAAGGGGAATAAGCCCGTCTTTTTTATTTTTGGTGGTGAGATGGGCCCACTAGCCACTTAGAGGCAAAGGTACGAAATATCGGCGGATACGTATCGTCCAAATGAATCAATGAGGGGTGCTTAATCACTATAGCACAGGAGGGGTTGGATGAAAGCTGTCGAAATGATGAGTTCTGGACTATGTTGCCCAAAGGTCTTATTGAATGGCCAATGTGTTTCACCCACATGACCTAATATTTTGAAAGTCTTGTTAGGCCCAAGTGAAACTAAGGTTTTAAATTAATATGTGCCACCTTAGTATGATCCAATTTCGTTAAAATTCTAGTTGCATTTGACCGATGCAAGTGTCACGCCTCGATCCGAAGGGTGGACCCTGGAACGCGACTGATTTTTTTTTAGGAAGATAAACTGAACCACAAGCATACGCAATCTCATTGGGACCGGATCAACAGTTAGGCCCAGCGGTTACACATTAGCCCATCATGTGGACTCAAACATGTACCATATGCTTCCCCCATAAAATAGACATAAACAACATCAACACATAGCATGCTCAATTCAAATCCAACATTGATTAATACAAAGCATAAAAATTAATCATTAATTCATCATTCAAAACATTGTCTCAAGAGGCAACATAGCCTATTACAACAAATTAACATGAATTAAGTACCGCATCCGGTTCTTAATAAAAATCAACGGTTCCAAGAATCAACAGGGAAAGATTAGGGCATTCCCCTCTGGGAGAATCCCAAAACACTGCTTTAGCTTAAACGCCCTAAGCTTGAAAGAGAGGGTCCTCCTCCTCGGGTTCATCTCCTGAAGGGTGAGTGGTGTGAGCTAACTAGCTCAGTGAAGGATAATTAACAATGCAAATTAAGTAAATGTAAAACAGGTTAGCAACAGTTCAATATCACATGCTTGATAACAATAAGCATAATCTCAAATAATATAACAACACCATCAACCACTGCCATTATCCACCGTAACACCTGCCGACTACATTGAGACCAGTATTAAGTCCCGACACTGTCAAAATACATCCTTGCAAGTACATCTCCGGCTCTAACTTAGCCAATACTGACACCCTCAAGTCAGCAACTGACGACAGCATAGGTCCGCCCATGGTCCAGTAGACATAAACCATCTCTCATATGGCCGATATTGGTTCAATAGCCCAGGTACGTGGAAGCAGTCTTTCATACTCATACGATCAACATCGTAATATCACAATCAACATCAGCACTCTTACCATAGTGCATCGTGTATAGGCACATGAGTGGGTTCATCAAAACTGAAACCACTCATTGCTCAATAAAACCCTGTTTACAAAATCTGCAGAGTTAAGTTCCCTCACCGCGATCGTGTGGTTACGCGGTCTCTGTTCAAACAACATACAAGTGCACAATCAATATACATAATAAATACGTACATATACGTAGTATTTTGGAAATCATACATTTTCCCACAAAATATCCAGAGTTAATGGAAATGAGTCTCCTACTTGGTTTCTAGCCTTTTTAAATCATCCACAAGATAATAATATAATAAAAAGGGCTCAGTCCAAACTCATATTGTCTTCTGGGTATTGACCAGATTGACTTATTGAGTTAGGTCTAGATCTTCGGGTTACTTCTCGGTTGTCTTCTGGATAGGACCAGAGCTGACATTTTGAGTAGGCCTTGAGGTCACTCAGTACCCGACTATAGTGTTGTCCTGAAAGTGAATCACTCAGTTCTCGACTAATAGGGTCGGCCTGAAAGCGTATACAATAGTATTTACACTATAAATAATAAGAGGAAAGGGGTTAGTACATTTTTAATTAACAAGGGGGTATAAATCATCACAAATAATCAAACACATTAAATAATAATCAAGATTAGACAAAAAAACAATGTTTAAACAATATTTTATTATTTAAAAACGGGTCCCTCGGAACATCACCTCGGATCGTCCGAACCACACTAACTAAGTCACTGGCCTAGGAACTTGGGGCCTGACTTCGGATCGTCCGAAGACTGGGTCTCGGACCTTCCGAAGTCCATCCGAACTGATAAAAACAGAAAATAGTCTCGGTGGCTCTGAGATCCTCGGAGCGTCCGAAGGTATGTCTCAGAACGTCCGAGTGAAACTGTTCGGTCCTTCCGAGCTTGGCTCGGTGCGTCCGAAGGGTCAGGCTCGCCTCGGGCGTAACTGGGCTTCGGGTAAAGCTCGGAACGTCCGAGGGTCACGGCTCGGACCATCCGAAGGTTCGGACCGTCCTGAAGATCAGCTCTCGGACCTTCCGAGAGTCGTCTTCTCCAACTGTCTGCACCAGCAGACAGTCACCGGCGGAAAAATGGTGAAATACGACTCCAGAAATGGAGGGCTTCCCGGATTCGGTTTTCACATCCGTCTTGTTTGATGGACTCCTCTGGGAGTCCTCTTTCCATAGGGAGAGGTTTCGAGCTCAGAAGCTCACTAGGCCATCCGATTTTAAGGGTAAATCCTCATGGGTACATGAAACTCATGGTTTTCCTTACAACTTTAAACTGGTTTTTCTCCATCAAAACGGGGCCAAAATCTGTTTTGTTTGATTCTAAATCGGTTAGAATTGAGAGAGGAATGTAATGGATACCTTGGCTTCGGTTCCTGGTCTGAAATTCGGATTTTTGGAAAATCTTCCACTAAGCTTACCGTTACTGAAAAACAGAAGCACAACAGGGGGTCTCGGCCGGGTTTAACAGAGTAGAGAGAGAAGAAATGCAGAATTCTGGTGGGAGTTTCAAACGATCGAAGAAGGCCTGAATTTATAGGCTTCTTGGCCGGAAAAATCGGCTGGGACGATGGGACGGGACGGCGGAAGGAAATCATCACCGCCGGAAAATGGGCCGAGCGGCCAGTACACGGCCTGCATGGCATGTGCAGGTTTCTCTACTTTTGCAGATCAGCCCCTCGAGAGTTTCCAAATTGCAGAAAGGCCCTGCTTTATCAAAAATCGATTTTTAAAACTAAAAGTACTGATTTAAAAACTTAAAAACTTGACCCAACCTTACAGATGGGTTGGGTTTTGAAAACCTTGGTCACCATAAAATTTTCAGAAATTATTTCTTACTAAAAACCCTTGATTTAAATGAAAATCGTATTTTACCCATAATTACTTATTTAAACAAATGTAAAAATAACTAATTTAGAAACCTCATTTTGAAGTGAAATGAAATAACTAGACCATTCTTAAAATGGTCTAATGTGAAACACCATTTTCGAAATTTATCTCTTTTCCAAAATCATTTAAAATAATTAAAACTCCCTTTCGGGGTTTAGACGGGCGATATTTAAATATCATTTTCTGAAAATTAAATCATTTTAAAATAATAAATGCAAATCCTTCATTAAGGAGAATATTATCCACCAATAGTATACACATATCAATATAATTTATAAAAATACAACTAAAAGCGGTAAATTACCAAAATACCCCTCCAGCTTGACGAGCTGGATCTCTGAGCTCACGAGCTCGGATTGGGCCAAACCTGGGCTTTCCTCAAAGCCCTAACTGTAATCTCCGAGATTAACTAGTTAAACAAGATTAACGAGTTAAACCACGCCTAATCTGAGGCAGGATATTACAGCGAGTCTATATCGCACATCTTGACCGGTCCAATGTCATCCAAATGTGCTAAAAAATAATTGATTTGAACAATGTAAGTGTTAGAACCCTTAGATCATGATTATGTATATTAAAACTCTAAAATAATCGTTTTAATTGACCAAGATTTAGAACTTTGGGTGAAGGTCTAAGTCAGTGGCTGGATGAAGGCCTTAATTTTAGGCCCAATAACTCAATGGATTAGACTTGGACAGAATAAGAACTTATCAAGGGCCTATTACTTTCAAGATCCATTCGATTCAACCGATCTTCTTTGACAAGTTTATCCAATCACAGTCGTTGGAACTAGGGCTACATTCTTGATGGTCCCAATTCAATCATTTACCATGGACCTCCTCTTCAAGTATTTAACTTTTAATCATATTTTTTAATTTTTTAATTTTTAATACAAATTTTCTTTGTTGTTATATAATAATATAACAACGCTATATCAAATTCTTATAACTCACTAAAGTAACATTATCTTTTTCTATTTTTAGTTTTTATACAAATTTTATTATTTTTCAATATTAATCTAGTAAAAATAAGGCAAATAGTTTAAATCAGATTTTAAAATTTAATATTATTTTTGATTAATTTTTAGTTTTTAACTAATTCAGTAGTAAATCACACTCGTATAATAAACACGCTCTTACATAAAATAAAAAATTAGGAGATTATTGTATTTTTGCTAAGAAGAATATTCTAATGTTGTGTTTGAACTTTGAATGAAAAAAAATTAAAATAATCTCTAAGTGTCTCTAAATTAAAAATAAAATAAAAATTAAAGAGAAGATGAATATCTCATGATTATCTCTTATCAAACCTACCCTACTTTGAGACTCATTCCTGTCCAAGACCCGACCCGATCCGACCCGACCTGTACGAATGGGGACCACTCCTACTTCACGAGAGTTCTCTTGTCATGCCGTTTCAACAGAATCCCTCTCGATGCTTCATTCCATTTTCGTGAGCCTGGGAATCCCCTATTCTTCTAGAGAGTTCTCGCCCGTTTCAGCAAAATCCTTCTAGATGCTTCCACCTTCGTTAAAAGCAGAGTTTCCCAATCCTTTTCTTTTCCATTTTTTATTTGGGAAATGAAATGCCTTTGTGTGAGACAGAGTAAACAGATTCACCGCTCTGGATAAGGTTTTCTCTTCTCTCCCTAAGACGCCGAGAATCCGGACAAGATTCTCAAAGAATCCGGTTACGCCCTTTCTTTTTTTTCTTTCTTATACAAGTTCATGAAGACAATAATTTGTTTTATCCACCGTCTTTTTTGTTTGTCTCATCCTGAACAAATGACAATGGTGTACATATAATCTATGATAGAAAGTAGTCATCTATTCTCTTGCTTTCCCATTACATTTCTTTTTGTTCTATGTCATGTTATTTCTATATAATGAGTTCAGTACGTCAATCAATGGGAGTAAAATAGATTTAGTTTTTCACACTCACCTCTTGTGTGATCTGATAAATTGCCTTTCCAAGTACAATATGTAGGTACTTCAAAGTAGTCAAAGTTTCTTGACCTGCTGTGTTGATACTCCATCAATGTGTTAAATTTGTGCTATTGCTATATCATAGAGTCTTTCTGCTATATGTTCTGTCTTTGGGCATTATAACTTGCCAATCGAAAAATGCAGTCGGGCTCTGGGCTTTACTGTACATATGGATTTGCCTTCTTTTGAATGAATACATTGGCAAGTTATAATGCCCGGATAGAAGATATAGCAGAAAGACTCCGATATAGCAATAACACAAATTTTACACATTGATTGAATATCAACACAAGAGGTCATCATTGTTATCATTGTCAACATTTCATCATCCTTTTCTTGAATTTATTCTTTTTTATACAAATTCTATTTAAAGCTACTTTGTCATTTCAAATTCCTACCTAAATATTTTTTTATCTAATGCTTGTGATATTTGTTGGCAAGGTGTGAAGTGTAGGCGAATGTAATTGATAGCTGGTTTCTTTCTTGTTTATGCACTTTTTCCTCTGGAAAAAAATTGTAATTAAGAGTAGGTCTTCAATTAGAAGATTTATGAATATGTTTTTCTTGTAAAGAATGAATATATGATCCTATGCCTTAATATTTTGATGCAAGCATATCTTTCACTTTTCTTGAACCATCTATGTTTTAGGTAAATGGTATTCCATCCATATTTATTAATTTCTTTAATTTGCAGGTCAATGTTTTTTTAGTCCCAATAATAACAAAATGTCCTTACTGTTGATGCTTGTTATTTTAGGAAGTTTGGGATGTGTTTGATGGTTAAAATAAGTGTCCACTCAGTGATAGGATTAGGAAAATAAGTTATTCAAGAAATTTTAGGGGTAGTTGTAATACCCTGGCTATCCATAGCTTCTCTTATCTGAATGAAATAAAGTCTTAATGCACTGTCATGAGATGTGTAAATCACTTTTAAAGCTTTGAACATGTTTAGAAATTTAAATGTGTTATCCCATTAATTTCCAATAGATCAGACTTGCAGGGCTGGATAATGACATGTTTGTCATCCTCTCCGAAAAGAAGGGCAGTGAATGACATGTTTGTTATCCTCTCCAACATATGGCTGGATAATGAAGAGGTAGCTGTTAATTCCTGATAATGAAGGGAAATTTCTGTTCTCGTCCTTGTAACCTCGCTTTTTCTCAAGTCTCAGGTTAGAGTTCTCTAATGAAAGTAGGACCCATGGTTGGGCATTTGGACTATGGTTGGGTACATAGACAACATGGCATGACATTATGCATGACATGTGGGTTATTGCATGCGTGGAGGTAGAACTCTGTGTGATTTGATCTTTAAAGAATACGTAGTCAGTTAATTCTTCAATTCGATCATAACGGGGGATCCAAGACGTCCTATGGTTCATGGGAATCCTAGGACGTCTTGGATCTCCTATTGTAATCAAACTGAATAATCAGTTGCCTATGTACTCTTTCAAGATCAGATCAAACGTAGTTCTACCTTCATGGATGAAGTAACTCACATGTTATGTATCATGTCATGACATGGCGTCTAAGTACCCAACTATGGTCCAAATATCCAACCATTGTTCCAAATGTGTCCTAGGGTTCATGAGAGTCCTCTTACACGTGTGGGTTCCACTTGTGTATGGAATAGGATGTGTGATTGATTTGAGATTTAAAAAAAAAAATTAGTCACGTGAATTTCCTCATAGACTAGTGATAAACACTGGAAATTGACTATTTTACCTATGAATATTTGATAAGTCAGTCATTGTTTTCAGTGTTTTTAATATCATTAATGAAATTTTGCAATTTTACATGTATGTTAGGAAAATACACAATAGAAGGACTAAATGAAAGTAAAATGGAGAAATTGAGAAGAAATTTATTTTTGGAAGCTATTATTTTTTGAAAGAAATATTCTTGGAATGAACGAATTTTTAATATTTATTTCACCACAATTTAGGGTTTCATTGTAAACTAATTAATTCAAATCCAATTATGAGACTTTGAATTAATTCAGTAATTTTTTAGATTTTATTATTATTTTCAAATGGTCAGATAAATTATTAAATTTCATAAATTGAAGATATAGAGAAATAAAGCATTCAAATTTAAGCACGTGAAATTCAAGGAGCTCAACCATGCAAAATTCGCACAAGGCCATGTGGAGGAGAGAGAGGGAATAATTAATAAATTTAAAAGAACTTATAAAGAATATTTTGACACAACTTTAGTATTTTGTCCATAATGTTTCACTCCGATATTCGATTGATTTGATTCTTTTTTAGTTAGAAAGAATACTTCAAGGGCTATAACTTTGTAGTTTATGACATTTCGTGATTCGGACATTAACTAGGTCAAAGGTCAAAATTGAGCTGCAAGATGGTACATGTGTAAAAAAATGAGATTTTGCACCCACTTCCCTTTAGGTTCACACTTTGCACGAATTTTAGTGGTTTTTTCATCTCTTTACATCCTTTAAGTCATTCCATGTTTAGCACAAACCATGTTAGCCCTCTAAGTGCCCCTTGCCATGGGTGAAAATATCGGCCGATACGTCTTGTATAGGCCGTACGACAAGTTTATCGGCCGAAATGACCAATAAACGGCCCAAAATATCAGTCACAATATTGGCTGATATGTATTAAAATGGGTTTTTAGATTTTCTTCCTTTTTTTTTAAAAAAAAAAAACCCGTTATGATGACTTTTTGTTTTTTATGAAAATTAATGGTGACTTTTCAAAAAAAATGAAAAATTAATAATGTCTAAATTAAAATCGATGAACATTTATTGTCATTTTTCGTTTTTTGATGAATTTAATTATGCCTTTTTGTTTTTTATGAAAATTAATGGTGATTTTTCAAAAAATAGTGAAAAATTAATAATGGCTAAATCAAAATCGATGAACATTTATTGTCATTTTTCGTTTTTTGATGAATTTAATTGTGTCTTTTTCTTTTTTTTTATGTAAATTTAATTGTCTTTTCGTTTTTTGATGGAAATAATGATATTTTTTTTTAATTGTCTTTTCGTTTTTTGATGGAAATAATGATATTTTTTTAAAAAAAAATGAAAAATTAATGGTGGCTTAATCAAATTCGAATGAAAATTTATGGTTGTGAGTTGTGACGATTCTTTTTTTTTTTTTTTATGAAAATTTAATGGTGATTTTCGTTTTTTAATAGATATTAATGGTCATTTTTTTAAAACGATGAAAATAATATTTGAATATGTAAACGGTCGATATTTAATGAAAAAATTATATATTCATAAAGCCCCATAATTTTATATATTTTCTAAAAAAAATTCAGATTTTTTTTAAAAAAATTAAAATTCGGATGAGAGAAAAATATTGTCGGAATATCGATCGATATATCGCTATGGGCGATATTTTGACCCCTACCTCTTACTTTATTGAATATTTAAATCCATGCCATTCACTCCAACTCCTTTCATCTATAAATACTATCCATCTTTTATTCAGAAAGTTGAACTTGGAGCCTTGAGATTTTGGAGAGTTTGAGACTTTGGAAAATTGGAGAAAAATTTTGGAGTTTTAAAATTTTGTGTTAAGGTTAGTATTTTTATTTATTTTATTTTCTATTTTTCTTTTGTAATTAGTTCTTTTAAGTTTAATTCTTGTAATTTAGTTCAATTAATAAGAGTAGAATTTCTTAATGTCTTTTTCTCTTTATTTTCTTAAATTCAATGCTAATGTGTGATAATTTCAATAATAAATTCAAAAATTCATTAATCTTATTGTTTTGATTTTTCTTAAAACCAAGGTCCCAATGTATTGTAATTTTTAATTCTAATTTTTATTAATAATTAAAAGGCAAAAAAACCTTTAAAATTATGGTTTTCCAAATTTTGGTTTTATTATGATGGTTTGAATCATTCTAGTTCTTGACTCATCTCTTGGTAATTAATTTGGACATATGAAATAGTTAGATCTTTGATTAACTTTACTATTCTAAGTCTAAGGTTCTTTCGGACGAATGAAATAGTTAGATCGGAGAATAGCATGATTAATCAAGATCTAATTAAGGCACTAATTTGATGAAAGAATTGAATAAGATTGAAATTTTACATGAGCTCCAATTCTTTGATCCAGTTCTACTATAAATATGTAAATATATTGTTTTTATTTTTATTTTTCATTTTCTTTGTTTATAAATTCAAACTCTTTAAAAAAGTGCTCTAAGTTAGATTGAGATTATTTATAATTTTTAAATTAAATCCATCATCTTAATTGAATTTAGGTAAATTTTGATTTTCCATTAAAATTAGATCTCTTTAATTGTTAAATTCTATTTTTAGATGTTGTTTCTAATTTTAAACCATGTTTTCTATTTTTAGAATATTTTTAAATTAAAATTAAATTTCTTAGATTAGAGAATTAATTCCATATATAAGATTTATTTCTATGATTTTCAAAATTTCTTAAAATATATAATTCAATGGTGTGTTTTTCATGGATATATTTTCCTGAGTTCCGATGGGTTCAACCTCGCACTCCTAAGTTATATTATAAATGGTTTATGCGCTTGCGAGTATAAATTTAAAACACAACAACTGGTATTGATAGACTTAGTGTACACCTCTTTGAATGCACAATCGCTTTAAATCTCGAACTAATTTCTCCACGATCTATTCTTAAATGGAACCTTCAATCACTTCTTCTTCTGGATCTAAGGTCTGAGGTGTGATTGGACTTTCTCCATCTTTCTCTCCCTCCTGCAGAAAATTCAACTCTAAGTCTGGTATTTTTGAAAGTTGAATCTCTTCCAAGATATCCTCCTCAGTCACAATATGATATGCTGATTGAACAAAAATATTTATTTATTTTCCATCTAGTAGAGTCTCAACTGTAATTATCGTCTGTAATGTCCTATCAATTGATGTCTTCTCCACTTGTGTGACTATATTAAAGACATTAACAAATTCATCAATGTCACCAAAATCAATATATACAGGTGTTAAAGTATCCAATCGAACATCGTATGTCGAAAAAGTTATATTTCCTTTGATAAAGATTGACATTTTTTTCCAATCACTAGTCACAGTATGATATTTGAGAGGGTGGATCCTACTTTTTTGCCAATCCCCCAACTTTTCATGCACCGTAGGTCTTAGAATTGTCAAGAAAGCCCTTCGAAACACAAGTCCAAGAGATCTTCGCAGTTGGGTTTAGTATATTCATTATCACTTATCAGCTAATTAAAATTTTGGATCTTGAAATTAAAGATTAAGTTGATCAGATAGCTGCCAAAACTTGAAGGCAAAACATCTAAGTCATTTAATATACATCCCCCCATAACAAAATCACTAAATAAACTCTAATTTTGCTGAAATTTGATTTATTGGAAAGATCATTCAAAGAGCTTTTTGAAAAGTACAAGAACACTTAAATTCGAGTTATGTAGCTCAAATTATGGCCATTCTAGCGGAGGTGCGTAAAACAGCCAAGCTGTAGGTATAGCGGGATGATGACCCACAATGGCTCAAACCAAGGTCAATTGACTGATTTTGCAGCAGAAGTTGATATTTAAACTCTCGATTTGATGAGAGAGGGACCCTTTTCATCTCATTTTTCGACTCAACCACGACTGAGACACTAGAGGGGCCTTTTCCACTGGACTAACACTCCATTTCCTTCCCCCTTCCATCGATCTTCACCATTGCATGCTTGAGGGTTGGGTTGAAGGTCCCCTTCCTCTTGAACTTTCACAAAGGAAAACGCCCGAAATTCGAGATTTCGGTACTCCATGAAGTATTCTCTTGCCCTTCACTAAGATTTCACATATTATGATTGTGAACATTGAAATTGAGGGGGGATGATTCTTAGGAAGAGGATTTTAGCTTGGGGGGTGAGATCTTGACTCATGCATGGAAACCGTAGATTGAGAAATTCCGGTGGTTTTTAATACTTGGAGGAGGGTTGGGATTTTTGGGGATGAAGTTGAGCCCCGATGTGGACTTGAGTTAGTGAATTAGGGAAAATAGCCAAATCAAACCAAGGAATGTGTAGGAAAATGCCAAGTTTGGCTGGTGGGTTGGTGAAATTTAAGGGTTTGGTGCGGGTTGAGGTGTATCAACCTCAATTTGGATTTTTGGGCCATGTGGGGAGATGAAATGGGAATTGGAAGGTTGAGATTGTTTGGATTGTGGAAAATTGGAGGAAATGGTCGATTATTGGTATGGATTGGAGTTCAACCCTCCCAAACCTTTAGGGTTTGGTACTAATTGAGGTATGTGGCCCTGGGAGAGGGCTTGAGACTTAGGATAATTTGAGGGTTTTGTTTTAATTGCATACTTAAATTTGTAATTGGCTTGGTAGGGCAAACTTGACATGTGTTCGTGTGTATTTGTTTGAGTGTCTAATTCTCCCGGCTTTAGTATTTCACAAACTGAGGAGGACCCGGAGGCACCATGGAACCTCAAGGTGAGGGAGCTACACATATTTGTTTGGTTTGGACAGATAATTACATGCATTGGTTGGATTTTAATTTGGTGATTTGTGAATGTAGAATTATGATAGGGTTGAAACTATGTTTGAATGTGTAATGTAATGTATACACCTACTATGAAATCTTGGATAGGTTAATGCTTATGAACTATGGTTGATTTAATCCACCATATGGTAGATAGACAACTGAGAGCATTGTGTTTTTAGTCTGATCAAAATTGCTTGTATTAGTAAGGTTTGTGCCAGGATGTTGTGTAATGGTACTTACCTTGCCATGCTTGGATGTGTATTGGATGGTATGCACATTGGTTGAAACTCATGCTTGAATGCATTATGGATTGGTTGGTATTATGACATTCATGCCATACACATATGTATCTGTGACTCATTGTTGTGCATCATGCCTATACATTTAGACTTAGTGGTATGTCAACGTAGGGGATTGGTAGATATTATGCATAGATAGGGGCATGGCATCATGGTGAACTAGTGCATAGAAGTGTGTTTCCCCAAAATAAACCCACTAGTGCTAGGCTATGGACCCCACTTATATAGAGCCCAGTGTGGCCATAATGGTGTGACGGCCTAAAGATGGCTTCAGGAAGGTAGTGTCGACGATGATACGCAGGGTGAACCGTATTAGCCAAGTATGGAAGTCGTGCTTGTTAGCCTAGTAAGCCATACTAAGAACATATGATGGGTTGGATTGGACACGGGGGTAAGCTATATTCGGCATGTAAGGAAGCCATGCTGATTAGCTTGGTAAGTCGTGGTTCGACACGTGCTGGCACGTAAAGTGAGTCGGGCTTGGCATGTAGGGTGAACTGTATTAGGCACGTGTGGAAGCCGTGCTAATTCGCCTAATATGTCGTGGTCCAACGCGTGCTGAGCTCTTGGATGACGATACCCCCCACAGCCTCTTGATGGATCTCATTATGGCATTGGACCTATGGTATGGTATGGTATTGGACCCAAGGTATGGTATTGGACTTATGGTATGATTTTGGACCTAGGGTGTGGTATTAGACCCATGGTTGGGTATTTGGACCCATGGTGGCTATTCAGACTCATGGTTGGGCATTTGGACCCATGGTTGGATATTTAGACCATAGTTGAGTACTTGGACGTCATGGCATTACGTGATGCATAACATGTGAGTTATTTTATGCATGAAGATAGAACTACATGTGCTCTGATCTCGAAATAGTATGTAGGTAGTTGATTATTCAGTTCAATCACAACGGTGGATCCAAGACGTCTTATTTTGATCAAATTGAATAATCAGCTGCCTACATACTCTTTCAAGATCAAATCATACGTAATTCTACCTTCATGGATGAAGTAACCCACATGCTATGCATCTTGTCATCCCATGTTGTCCAAGTACCCAACTATGGTCCAAATACCAAACCATGTGTCCAAATGTGTCCTAGGGTTCATGGGAATCTGATGCGGCGCATCCCCATGCGCAAATTTTCTTTACTATGTTTTGTTTTATTTTCAGTAAGGGTAGTTTGGTATTTTGTATGTTTTTATTTTTATAAGGGCAGTTTGGTCCTTTTGTTTTTTTTTATTTTAGTAAGATGAAAGTTATAAATTGTAACCCTTTAGAGGCATACACAGTGAATGCAATAGAATCAATTGTTTCCTCCAAATGCGATTGGTGTTTTGGTTTGGTGAGAAGCCGTAGCTCTTGGCGTACAGCCCTCCTCCTCCGATCTCTAGGTACTCCATCTTCTTTTCTTTTCTCTTCTCTTCTTCTCTTTTCTTTTGTTTTCTTTAACCTTTTGGAATCCAAAACCCTTTCCACTGTTGCTGTTACATGTCCCTAAGCCTTCCTCTTTGCTGTACAACTTTCGCCTACCCCTCAAACCCCTTCAAACTAGTTTCGTTCCACCCAAAACTGTATTTTTCTTGCTGTCGTGTCTTTCTTTAACCCCTTTTGAATCCAGATTTTCCACCACCAGCCTTTGAACTTTATTCTCGGCCCTAACTCCTTATTGCAGCCTTCGTTTCCTCTTCTCAAAGCATCTACAGTCACCGTAAGCCTATTTTGGAACCTTCTTAAGCCTTTAACCTTCTTAAACAACCCCTTATTGTTGTTCTGAACCCTTTTTGGCCTTATAACCTCCAACTACAACCCAAACAGTCCTCCATACTGCTATCTCATACCCTTTTAGACCCTTATTTAACCAAACAGTCCTTGCTGCACCTTTTCTTTAACCCATACAGCCATACCAACTTGTTTTCCTCTCATTCTTGCTGTTGTCCTTCTGATCCAGCCCTTTTCTTAGCCCATATTACCGTTGTTTTATACCTTTTTACCCCTCATACTATTGTTCCCCTGCTGGATTGTTATGAACTTGAAGCCTAATTGTTAGAATGCCTCTATTTGATGTGAATCTATGTGCTGGTAAAATCTGATAAGCCTCTTTCTTCTGAAAGGCTTTCTATTTTGATCTATAACTTGATTTGGATTGTGATTTAGTTATTTACATTGAATTTCCTGAATTTCTTGATTATCTATAGTGGATTTTTATTACTTTGAATTGCAATTATTAATTTAGATTTAATTTCTGCCTCATATTTTTTTTTTGCTTTACATTGGTCTCTTGTTAAATCATTATCGCATTTAGGCATTTAGGGTTATCTTTTGTCTTGTCTTGCAGTCAGAATCCTCTTACACGTATGGGTTCCACGTGTGTATGGAATATGATAGTGTGATTGCTTTGAGATTTCAAAAATAAATAAATCTTAGTCACGTGCTCGAGGGTCGGAGCATGACACAATATCCTCACAGACTGGTATTGATAGACTTAGTGTTTCCACCTACCTCTCTAAATACACAATCTCTTTTGAATCTTGAACTAATTTCTCCACGATCGATTCTTAAGTTGCATCTCCAATCACTTATTCGTCTGGATCTAAGATCTGAGATGCGATTAGACTTTCTCCATCTTTCTCTCCTTCCTGGAGAAAATTCAACTCTACGTCTGGCATTTCTGGAAGTCGCATCTCTTCCAAGATATCCTCCTCAGTCACAGTATGATATGCCGACTGAACAAAAATATCTATTTATTTTTCGTCCAGTAGAGTCTCAATTATAATTGTCATCTTTAATGTCCTATCAATTGACGTCTCCTCCACTTGTATGACTTTGTAATCATCATATACAGGGTGTTAGAGTATCCAATTGAACATCCTATGTCAAAAAAGTTAACTTTTCTTTGTTGAAGATCGACTACTCGTCGAATCTTGATGAATCTGAACAGTCATCAATATTTACATGTTTTTCAAACAAATAAAAAGAATAGGATGTCAAGGTACCCAAACCACTATCTTTTTTGCACATCTCTGACATACTTTCTTTTTCCTCTTCTTTTCTTTAAAAATAAAATCTAAACCTAGAATGTCTCGAAGCCCTCAATTTATTCATTTCTTGATGAAGTTCATCTAACTCGTGAGCTACTTCTTCCATTTTTAACTTTTTGATTGTTGCGGAGAGATAGACCCAAGAGGGGTGAATTGGGTCTTTTAGCACAATTTTCTATCTTTTTATAAATTACACAAATTAAAAACAAAGAGAAAATTGCAATAAATGAAATCAAATAAATAGAGGAGATGAGAAGAGATGGAAAGAATGAACCCGACGATTTTAATGAGGTTTGTTACTCCTGCCTACGTCCTCTCCTCAAGAGCTCCACTTGATGATTGAAATCCACTAAACTTTCTCCTTACGAGTGGAGAAGAAATCGTTACAACACTAAAGAATAGACTACTCTTCAAATCCCGAAGTAGAAGACACTGTTCTTCTTCAATAGGGTCACACTAACCCTTAACAACTTTGATTTCAAAGGAAAATAATAAATACACTTATAGTACTCTTGAATAAATCACAAATATATGAAAGTGATGTAATCTAGGAGTTAATCAAGGAATAATAATGGATCAAGAAGAATATAAAAGTAATTTGGGTCTTTTGAGCACTCGAAGAATTTCAAATTTCAATCTCAATGAATAGTAGTTGTGAACGTAGCAACCGAATCTTTAAGGATCAAGTTGAATCGAATGAAGTAATTTCGAGAAGAGTTTTTGCCAAGTATACCTCATGGGCTTCCTCTCTTTTGGGATTCAAAAATATCTTACCAATGACATCTTACGAGCTTGGAAAGATTGTATCGACATTGCTTAAATATTTTTTTTTAGAGTTTGCTTGTTGGTTTTGTGTGTCCTGCGGGTGTATTTGAGTTTGGGTTTTTGTTTCTTTGTTGTTGCCTCCATTTGTTTTTTTATTTGCACCTCTGGTGCCTCTTTATATTAATATAGTAATCATTCAAGAAAAAAAAAAAAACCTAATGGAGTTGGTCGGAAATCCCATGCACTTCCTTGAACCCTCAACTAAATGTAGGTTTTAGACTCAAAACTTTTTAATCTGAATCAAATATCTCAATGATAAAGATCCTAAGAATCCAACTTTCACTCCCACTCTAGAAAGGACGAGATGGTTCTAATTTCAACAGAATAATTTGATGACAAATTCATCAATGAAATTAGGCGTTCTCATAATTCAATATGAACAAGGAATTGGGAATTTGAATGCACTGATTCAACGCAAATAATAATCCAATAATAAATATAATTAAGAAACCAATGCATGTATGAATTCTAATCCAACTCAAATCCAGATGGAAACTCAAATGATCAAAACTCAAAGACACTTCTAATGAATCAATTTGGTTGTGGAATTAAAGTTTAATCAAAGAAATTGATTAAATTTCTTGCTAAAAAAAGAGAAAAAAAAAAACATTGTCTTCTAAAAAAAATAAACAATGCACACTAAAAGCAAAAAACCAAAATTCTAATTTTCATTGGCAGATTTTCTTAATGTGCATTGTTTGAAAAAAAGAAAAAGAAAAAAGAGCTACTCAATAGAATTGTCTAATCATGGACTGCCATGTGTAGTTATGACAACAGAAAAAGATAAAATAAAGCTCAGAAAATTTCCAAATTAGACATGGACGGTCTTTGAATGTTGCTGCTGCTATTAGAGGCTGATTTCAATAGAAAAAAACATGAGAGAATATTGCTTTGGGTGATCCAAAGTGACTGCTGGTCCATCTTTGCTGCTGGTTAAAAACTGGGTATCTCTCTTGCATGATTTGCTTGTTTCAATCGATTTGGACGAATTTGAGAGGATATGAATTTGAATTCCTTGTTTTATTTGTAGCCAACTCTCTCATTTAGAACTAGGTGGAAAAAAACAGATAGAAAGAAAAGAGGTGAAATAAGTAGGTGAAATACATTCTCGTTGGATTTCCTTGTGGCAGCAAGTAGACCCCTTTTTTAAATTGTTTTGGGCTTAAGGTCTGACCCATTATATCAAACCATGGGCCAATGAGTTGGATAATTTGAGCTCCATAAGTGGTCGTTTTGGACCCTGTTTAGACAGTCCAAAAACCTTACGAGAACTTAAATTGATTTCAATCCTTTCTTTGTATTGTCGGGCCATTGTTACATCGAAATTAAGGCTGTGTTTTGCAGAGGTTACTCTTGACCAACTGTTATCTTTATAAATATCTTTTACTATAAATGGGTTTTCAAATGTGAGATTGGATTGATAAAATTAGATTTTTCACTCTTATCTTTTAGTTATCAAACGGACTCATTTACCTCCCATTACCTGTGAAACAAATGCAGCCTAAATTTTGAATCTTGCATGAAAATTAATAAATTAAATAAATTACTACCAAACATTCAACAATATATAGAACTCGTATTTAATTTATAAAGAGTTGTATCTCGAAATGATTCAAACTAAACATAAATAAATTTTTGAAAAATAACTGATGCAAAATGAAGAAAGTGTATAGTTATAAACTCTATAAAATTAATTACCTAATTTATAATAAATAAATTCTCTTATCATAAATAAAGAAATCGTTACTAAAAGATTTTAACCAATTGATACGAGTGAATGCTAAAACAAACAAGAGTAAAGAGGCCACTGATAATTACGTCCCTTCAAGAAAGAAGTTGCCGACAAGTCGAAGATATCTTGTCCAAGGGTAAGAGAGAGGAGTAAAAATCTCTTATTTTTTAACACTCTTTCCATTAGATGTCTTGGGTTGGTAAGTAAGCAATAGGAGTAAAAAAATATTTTTTTATCCATCCTCTTCTACCTTTTAAAACTCTTTCCAAACAAATAGTATTCATAATACTCAGAGTAACCTCTTGAGTATCTCTCATCCAAACACATTTGCTTCAATGTTAACTGACTGTATACATTTGATTAGACTGCATCTTTTTAATGAATTTTATTACATATGTAACTAAAATATACTCAATAAAGATTTTTATAGTAGATCATCTTCTCGTACTTTTAAGAAATTTTCTTAGGGAAATACTTAAAAGATTATGAATTTGCGTTAATATGACTTCAAAAATTTTTATTTGATTAAGGTGTCTCGTACGTTCAGTCAAACATTTTTTTTCTAAATTGCTTCCATACGAGAGAGTACATCTGCCACCTTTTTAGAATCAGAATTACACATATATGATAGTTGTAATTGATTTTTCAAGTTATAAAGGCACACATGGAATAATGTGCGCTAGTTTTATCAAATGCGCCAGAGGACATCTGTCACCTTTTTAGAATTAGAATTATACATATGACAGTTGTGGGCACACATGGAATGGCGTGGGCTAGTTTTACCAATGCGTATATGCAGCATTAAAAACGAGTGCTTATATGCAACACTGTATATAAATGAAGACATGAAAGTTAGTATAATCTAGTGGTAAAGATACTTGTTTCTTATATGAATGACTTGGGTTTGAGTCTTATTGATAGTTCTTCTTTTTCATTCTTATCTTTTTTCATTTCTTGATAAAAAAGGAGCAATAATTAAGAGGTGTTCATTGTTCGAACTTGGCTTAAATAACCTCAGGCTTAGACAGATTTTTTTGTTCGACGGGTCAGACTCGGACTTTTAAGCTCGTTTATTTTTACCAGCGATACATATACATGCAAGTAAAATTAGCACATGTATTGGTAAAACTAGCACATGTTGTTCCCTGCGTGATTGTATGCATGCGTACTTCTGATTTTGAAAAGGTGGCAGATGTCCTCTATTGCAAGGGAGCAATTTAGACTAAAAAATGATTGACTGGGCATATGAAACACTCTGATCCAATACTTTTTTTTAAAGCATAATGATGCAAATTCGCAACTTTTAACATAAATTCATAGAAAAATCCTACTTTTAAAGGCTAAAACAAGAAAAAGAATAAATAACTACGCATTTGAAAGTTTTTTTTTTTAAAAAAAGAACATGCTTGATCTAGCTAATCTAATTTTAGCACCAATTTTTTGAAGTTTGAACAATGACCAATATGGTCTATGCAAATAGTTTATATTAAATTGAAAAGGGTTCCTAAAAAACTGAAAATGAGTTGGTAAAAAAAAAAAAAGGATTTCAGATGGCCCCATTATCCTTTTGGAATTTGGTAAGGGTGCCACTGAAGGCTGCAACGTGGAAACAAAAACTTGGAAAGATAAATTATAAAATGGAAGAAGAGAGCATTTCCCATTTTTTCTTGGTGAGATGAGACCATTAAACATTATTTTTTGGGTAAATATCATTGGACCGACATTTTTTTTTTTTTTTAAGCTTCTCAAATGATGAGACCCATAGAAAGAAGTTCCCACCAAATAATTGAGGAAGACTGATTGTTTGCTTGGTCTTGGGAAGATGAAATAATTGAAATTTGATTAAAGTAGAGAGTTAAAAAGCCAACTCTGTGGTGACACCCGGCGTCCCAACTCCTAAACATTTTGTAAGTCTCCAACTCTTTTTCGGCGCCTTTTTTTTAATATTAATTTTTTCATAAAATTATATTTTTATATTTATTTGCACTAATTTTTTTTTAAAAAATCTAGATTTTAAAGATCATATTTTTAAGAAAAAAAGTTCAAAAAAATTTACATCAAAATTGGTAGGAAAATGACTTTTTAAGAAAAAATTATGAAGCACTCCATGGTATTATTGACTATTATATACACACTAGACTTGATTTATTAATTGAAGGGGTTGCCATATCCCATTTATGTTTAAATGAGTGGACTCAATTTGATTCATTTATTAAATAGATTAATCTGACTTGACTAAGATTAAATAAATTGACTTATCTCAGCCTATTTAAAAAATAGATTAATCTAACGTCTTGACTCGTTTATAAAGTAGATTGGATCTATTTAAGGATACGTCCAAAGTTAAATAGGTTGACCCAATTTGACCTATTTATTAAAAGCTAAACAAACTTAACTTGTTACAAACTTGAAAGACTTACTAACGGGTTGATCCATCTCATACATGATCTAAATTCTTCTTACATGAGCTTGCCCATTCTAAGTACCGAATTAAGCTTAGATGAATTCACCCACCATTCAACTCATTTTTTAAATAATTGACCTGATCCAATTTGCATCTAACTCAAACAATTTAATCATTATGTTGACCACATTAAAAATGATCTATTTATCAAATAGGTTGGCCCAACCTAAATAATCCTAAACATGTCAATCCAATCTATAACTTAGATAACTCATTGTTAAATGAATTGATCCAATCCATATACCTCAGAATGCAAGCTTGGCCAAGCTTAGGGCTCAACAAAATTCAGACCCAAATTGCAATTAATGAACCTAAGCCCCATGGTGATCAGAATTAGTCAAAGGTGAGCCTAACCAAAATTTATATGTAGGATTTGAGCCTAATTTTCGAGCTCGAAATGCATGCATTGGCTTATCTGGCTTCGGCTTCATTGGGCTTAGAATATAATTTTTTTTTCTATTATTCTGTAAACCCTAAATTTTATATTTTGAAGAAAATAAGATTTTATAAAATGTGGCTCAAATTCGGAGTTTAGGGCTAAATTCAAGCTTTCATGTACCAAGCTTGATCTGAATTTATTTCTGATTTTGGCTTGATATTTTGGACCCGAAATTGAGCCCAACACAAGCTAAGTCAACCTGAACCTAAATCTTTTCCATTTTTCCGGTAGGCTTGGGTTAGGCCTTGGCAAAGTTACACTCTTATGAGTACTAGCAAAACTTAAATGGGAGACCCACTTGACCCATTTATTAAATACTATACACAATCCAATAACTGAAATCTCGTCTCATTTATTAAATGAGTTCATCCAACACACAAATTTTCTAAGTTAGAAAACAAATTTCTACCGAACTATTTTCCCTGAAAAAATTTCCAATCAAAATTCATTTTCTCATTAGAAATCATTTTCTCAACAAACCAACAAATGAGCCCTACTAAAAAAAACTATTGTTCATGTCATAAAAATTATATTTCTGACATTACAAACAAGATTAGTTATTTCAAAGATAAGCGTGGAATTTAATATACTATGTTTAATGCAGAAAATTTAAATAAGATTAATAAAAATAGTCTACTTTTAAGGCCAGCCATACAGACACCCCGATTTTCTTTCTCTATACACCCGTTTTCAAAATTTTGGATAAAATTACCCTTTTGCCCTTCCACTTAATTCTTCCGCATCCGCCAAACGAAACTGATGAACAAAAAATTTGTTCGGATGTGGGATCGACCTAACACGAAGAATAGAGGGAAAAAAAATCAGTGGGCCCCACCGTTGACCGAAACCCAAGGTCTTCCTTAGCAGTAGATAGGTGGGCCAGGGGCGACCATGGTGGTGTCGATCCTAGGTGGAGAAGTGAAGGATCTTCTTCTCGGCCTTAGGTCAGGTGATCGAGAAAGTTTCTGCCGGCAGGACCCACCATACCTCTTCCAATTTTTTATGGTCTATCCATCTGTACATCAGATTTCTGATCGGACTCACGTGGGACCCTCCTCTGGCCAGTTTCTTCCTGTGACACCCCGAATTTTAGAATTTATTAAAGAAAATAAAATTGTATTAATTAATTGAGATTAATGAAAATTAATCAATTAATTAGAGAAAATAAGAGGAAGATTAATTGATGAAATTAATCTATAAATTAACGTCAACGTCACGATCAGAAATTAAATGTATAAGATTTAATTTAGAAGGATTGAGTGACGACGGGTCACTCCATGTCAAAAGGACGCAAATGTCACACCTTAAAAGAACTCAAGGGCATAAGGGGAATGGAAGAGCCAAGATATGTTTTGACCAAGTCTCCACTTCCATCCCGTGAATAGTAACCGCGTGAACAGTACTGTGAATAGTGCCGTGAACAGTAACCTATTCCATCTTACGTGTGCACGGCAGTGGGTTGTTCCCACTTCCTATACACATGGCACCCACTCCCCACTACCCCATACACACGGCAGTCTTTCCCTCTCTTCTTCATATACGAAAGACACTTCTTCCCCAGCTTTTCTTTACACTGCAACAATCTATCTCCCATATCTTCCACTGAGAACATCCTGCACTGCTCCTCTCAAGCAAGAAAGGAAAAGAGGAAAATAAGGAAAGACGAAAAAGAAAAGAGAAAAAGGGATTACAGAAAGAGTCTTGAAAGGTTGGTACAATTTTCTAAATTAATATTTAGATTTAAATAAGAGTCTAGGGTGATTTAAAATCAACCCTAGACGATTTCGGATTAATGGAATGAAAATGGAGAAGGAGAATGTTTGGAGCATCCCGATATCGTTTCTCTTTTCCACTGAAAACACAATGATGGTTACTGTGTCCGAGCCGGAACTTGCAGAGATGCAAAGGTATTCCCCCAACTGTTTGATAAATTGCATGAATGGGATGCTGTACAAGTTCTCCTTCTAGATGAATGCAATAATTTGTTTCTTTCTCTAAATTTTCATGATTACTAAATAACTTAGAGAATTCACACGGTTCTTATTGATTAGTGAATCTAAGGATCATAAATCTCTTATAGCTCAAGATTCACTGAATAAATGATTATAGGAAATGATTAAACACCTACAAAAATTGAAAGGCTCCAAAAGTTCAGTCAAGCCATACATATTACGGGCCATTTCTGCAGAGATGCAGCCTCTGTAAAGAGGATTCCCTTGGTAGGACCCTTTCAGCTTTGTACTGGGTTGTTATTTTCATTTGTTTTCACCTGATTAAATGTAATTCAATAATAGATTCAGTCCCTTCCTATCCTTTATCAGTCATAAAACCTGAGTTTGTACTATTGGCTTCCACTAGAAAAGGACTGAATTGTGTGACAGTAAAAAGAGTGAAGTACATGACCGATAGCTTAGAAGAAAGTTTCAACTCTGCAACAATGTCCTATGGCTAGCATACCTGCTAATTGTTCTTACAAGGTAATTCCTTTTCATCAAAGAATAAAGCAAAATCTACGGTGCTTGAGGATAAAAGTCTTCTTAGCATACCCAGTTCTGATAATCTGTATGAGGTTTTAGTGCAAAAGAAAGTGCTTGATTTAACTAATGTTCCAATAGAAGTTGAGAAACATAACATCCCTGAGGAATTAAAATGGGATGAATCTTTTACTGACTGTAAAATTGGAGTATCTTCCTTGCCAGCTGGAAACATAGAAGATGATTCAGTGTACCTTCTTTCTGCTGGTCGTGGAAACATGGAACTTGTATTAACAGGGAAAATTGTAGATATGGTGGAATTCACTACTTGTGATGTTAAGCCTGATATATCCACTTGTAATCTTTCTTGTGTGTATCTAACAGAGAAGAATGTACGTTCATTAAATTCAAACTCAAGGAGGAGTTTTGTAGGGGTGCAATGATATATTAGAAAACATTATGATTGGTTTTGGACTATCAAGGATTATATTATTATTGATAGGGGAAATTGTTAACTCCAAAGAACTTAGAATTAAAGAGATACCATTAAATGAAAGATTAATGAGATTAATAATCTGTGAAGTTGGAAATCATAAACACGAACTGATTTGTACGGTTTTTTTGATTGATGGACACAACCAGAAGATCGGAGGGTGATCTAGGAGCTGTACGTACACCGTAACAACTCATTCATGGAATTCTATTGATCAGGTAGGTTTTCCTACTTCGTTGAAGCACTACGGGTGCAAATCTAAATGATTGTTATAATTATGAAATTGCTTCATATCAAATTGATATATTGTTGAGATATTTTATCATTTAGATTTATAGGATAGAATGAGATAGTTTTGAAAATATGGAATATCATGGTTATGCTTTGGAAATACATATCAAATGTATATTATTGCTATATGATATCAGATGAGCAGTTTGGCAAGATTGGTGATACGAGGAAAATGATGTTGTCCCGAGTTAGTGTATTTGATATATTTTAAATATATAATGTCAAGTGTGTAATTTGTGGAATGTATTTTATAAAGAGCATAGAATAAGATCTATGTCTTTGAAATGATTAACATCATGAGATTCAAGAGCATTAGCATTCATATGCATTCATACTCCTCATGCATGTGACATGGGGTGGGAAAGGCATAGAGTGAAATCAAAGGGGTTAGTCAGTCCAAATAGACCTCAGTGTCATGATTATTGTATGGGGGTTACAGTCAACGAACCAAAGTACTGAATGTCCGGACAGACTTTGGGGTCGTATTATGATTTGGCGAATCAAGGTGCTGAATGGACCTGGGCAGACCTTGATGTCGTATGCACGCGTGAAAGAAATAATGTCTCCCAGTGGAATTGGTTGAGTGGTAACAATGTGTATTCCCCAAGGAAACAATGAGTACAAAATGTGTACATGGGATGTTAAATACCCCGTTGTTTTATGAAATGTACATATATACGGGATGCTAAATACCCCGTGGTTCTATATGAGGTATTGAAATACCTATGCATAGGGCATGATAAGGGTATGCATATATCATGGCACCCATGGCATGACATATTATATATTGATGAGCATTGATATAACTTGTGTGTGGGATTCGAATGGTGAAATGATTTCGATTTCATTATAAGTTTTGAGTTGACATTATTGTAAGAGTTGACTTTATTAAGTATAATATCTTCAAGTAAAAATGATCATGGAATTCTTAATAAGGAAGGGATTTTGAAGTGAATGTGGGCTTTATAACATGATATACAAAAGAGGTTGTGGTAAAAGATATTATGATATAATATGATAGAGATTTGGTAAAAGTACACAGTACAACTTGATTTTGAAGCTTTCATCATGAAAAGAAATATGTTTGATTATGAAAACGGATATCTTAATATGCATTGACTTTGAGAAATATCCCAAGATTTTGAGAAACACAATGTGTAGTAATATGTAATGTGTTCATCATAAGAGTATGAGTATGTGATATTTATAATAATATGATATGTTTTGAAGTACAGACTTATGAAATTTGGAATATGAGTTTAAATCTTGAAAATGTATATAGAAGTATGATTTTTCTATAACACTCAAGTGCATATCCTATGATTGGAATTCCTACTGGGCGCGTTGACTAAGCCCATAAATTCCCCCCTAGATTGTGTTTACAGGTTTGAAGTACATAGATGACATTGGGTCAAGCGATGGCCAGATGTGAGCGAGATGGATGCAATAAGGAGCTCGGAGAGCTTAGTCTATTTATGTATTTTGAAAACTCTAGAATAATGTGATGTATTAAGGTTATTCTTTTGGGGAATGTAATTATTTTATGACTTTGAACTTTCATACTCTAGTATTGAATTTGACTCAAATATGTGGGATTCCTTATTGCTATGAGATATGTGGACTATTTATGATACTGAAATAAATGTTTAAATTTTCGCAGGATTATGAGAGAGAGTGCAAAATATTATGCACACACACTAGTTGGGCCAGTCAAGGGTCGGGTTTTCGGACTTGGATTTGACTCGCGTCGTGGCGTCTCCGCCCCTTTCTTCCTGATCTCTTTAAAAAAAAAAAAATTATACTCTGATGTAAGCGGTGGAAAAGGGCGGGGCGTTACACTTCCACTACTGCTTGGGGCGACCGAAATTCAGTGTTGTGGATTTTTTTCTTAGATCCGAATGGATCCTTCACTTCTCCACCTGGGATCAACACCACCATGGCCACCCCTGGCCCACCTCTCTAATCCTAAGGAAGACCTTTGGTTTCGGTCAACAGTGGGGCCCTTTGACCGATTTTCTTCTCCCCCTTCGCAAACGGTTAGTACTGTCCTCCGAACGAAAGGGAGTTCATTACAAGGCCAAAATTCAATGAAGAGCCACTTAATCTTACAAGTTAAAATCATTAGGTGTCTTTTTAAGGACACCTCATAATTTTGGTCACTAAAATCGAGTATCTTTAAATTGAATTTTGTATTAAAATTTGGTACATTTGTAGATCATCAAGTCTAATTTCAATCTACGTGATGTATCTTTAATAAGATAGAATGAAAATGAAAAAATAAATAAAAGGAAAATAGAATCTTCCCCGTGGGCTTGGGCTTGAACACATAACTTAAGCCCATGACGGGCTTAAGTAGACCACTCTTAGTTTGATTCAGAAGCAAACTAAGCCTCGTGAGCAAAACATTATTTTTATCAAATAATAACAAGTCAAATGCCAGTTTTCCACTTAGTCAATTGAGGCTTAAAGAGTGATGCTAAAGCTCATTTGAACAAATATTCAGCTACTGTCATCTTGACTTAAACTTCTATTCAATTAAATCTTATTAAAGCCTGAACCATAAAGTCATAGTTGAAGTCCACTTAGACAAAGAGGTAGGTGAAGTTTAATAGACACAATACATATGGATTGATGTATATCGTTTTTGAAATATTTAATATGTTTCAATTGGTAAGTATTATATATTCTTTTTTGAATTTACGTGTGGGAAAGTGTGGGAAATTCAGTTTAAAATCTTCACGGGTGATACCCACTGGCCCTAGGGTACACCAGGTTAGGCCATGGGGGCTCGAATTTGACACCTCTCGCTTCTTAAGGCGGGAGATTAATCAGTTGAGATTCAATCACGTATTATCACGTATTACTGGTAATGGGTCATAGTAGGCGGTAACGCATTACCAATATATCATTGATTGATACGATATGTATCACTGATATAATATTATTTGTAATGACCCGACCCGAAAACAAAACTTAAGACTTGACTCAGAAAGAAATTGTCCGCTCTGGGTTCGTACACAAGCGAGCCTACACGGTTTAACTTTTGGGCCCGGACCCACATGGCCTGGCCCAAAACGCCCTACTAGTCAAGAGGGGCTGGCCTCAAATATACCCCAACCTCACTCTCTTCATTACTGATGTGGGTCTCCCACATCGATTCAGAGTATCACATTATTTGATTAAATCAATTTCAAATTAATATTTAAAAAATATGTGGCCGTTGAATGGGAACGATGGTTGTTCACTTTTCTAGTCATTATGTGTTAGGAAGCTATTGTTTTCACGCATGCTAAAAAGATTAAAAGATGCATTCCATTTGTTTGCAACAAAAATAAATGTTGCTATCCATTTCTTTTCTTTTTTCTCAGTAGTGGGCCATGTTAGAATATGTGAATTTGATGGGTCCCACGCGTCTTGACATGTTTTCTTTTCAACAACTAACATGTCTGTCACTTCCTCTTTATGCTACATTGATTGGTGGTTCATCTTTTCTCATCATCTCATGTGGAAATTCCTAAAATCCTGATCCTCACCTGTCACAACTTAGGCCACTTATGGCAACTTACACTAATTTGCATGATTTATTGGGGAATCTCTCATGAGCCCAACTACAAATTTAAGGGTAAGAAAAGAGGGGAGAAGAATGGGATTAAAACATAAAGATATGTTAAGAATTCCTTTGGAGAAAGATTTGAGAGAAAACCAAAGGGAACCTCTCATAAGAGACATTTAATCCATTCCAAGGTATATCAGTCTCTCCCATTCATATTCTATGTATTTCAATTGCAAATATTGAGCTTTGAAAGCTCTCATTTGAATTTGAATTAGGATCATTCATCTACTTTACTACATTTATGAAACATCATTTTTATCTTCCTTAAAATATGAATCACTAGGTTATGAAGAGGATGGGTTTTGAAGTGAATGAAAAATAAAGAAAACATCCCAAGCATTTCTTGTACACAATTCGAGCAACATTATCATTTGTACTGGATTGGCTACGCTCCAACTCAATCAGATCATTCTAGGCTCATTTAAATTATGGGATTGTTTGTGTTAAAGGAAAATTGGAGTGTTCATCTTGATGGAACCTATATCATAAACCCAGTCACTCTCATTCACATTCCAAACCATTTTGAGTTATCTAGAGCAATCTATGCTCTATTGAATGTGAAATGGAGAGACCATTACTAGGGACCAACTTTTATAGACATATACACCCTAGACCATGTTCTCCCACTTCTTGGTTTTGTGTTCACTCGAAGTACTTCATCACCGAAGAGCATCCATTTAGGTACTTCATCACCAAGATGCCAAGCAGGGGTCGAAATATCAGCTGATACATGTCGTATCGGCCAATATGTATTGGTTTTTCAGAGCCGAACGATATCGGCCGATTGATATGTATCTGCCAGTAAAAAAAGTTATCGGCCGATATGACCGATATTCGAACTGAATATCGGTCACCATATCGGCCGATATGCATCAAAATTGGTATTTAAAATTTATTTGAATTTTTTTTTTAAAAAAAAATAAAAACCGATATGGTTTTTTCACGGTTTTCTCACAGTTTTGAATATCGGATGAGAGAGAAATGCAATAAAATAGAAAAATCAGATGAGAGAGAAAATTATACGCCGATATGCATATCGACTGAAGCGTATTTTGGACCACTGATGCCAAGTATGGAGAAAAGCTCAAGAACCATATACTTGCAAATTCTTATCTGCGCTATCTTTGTGTTCTATCATATGAGTAACTCTTAGAAGGCTGAATTCATATACATAGAAGAGTTGCTAAGTGCAACAATGTTTGTTACTCTTATCACACTTGTATCCGCGCGGGAGTTGTAAAGGGTTGTTGCACCTCCAAGGAGAGAAGAGGCCTTCTTCCTTGGTTTTGTTTGTGCTCATTCTTGCACCAGTAAAAAGAAAGTTGTAAAATGTTTCTTCTCTACCTGTAAGGAGAATTGATTAGTAGGTTTAATCCTCAAGCAGAGCCTTAAGACGAGGACGTAGGTAGGGAAGTCAAACCTTGTTAAAATGCTTGTCTCATTTCTCTCTCTCTCTTCTCATCTTCTCTTCTAATTCGTGCAGTTAATTATATTGTTTTATCTTGTGCACATGCATTTTGTTAAGATTAATAAATTGTCAAAAGTATGTAATTACCTAATTCACCCCTCTCTTGGGTCAATAGTATATAAATGAAGTGGTGATGTCTCTCAAAGAAATTCTCAAAGTACCTTGAAGAAAGAAAATATTTCTTTTGATCTTTGAAGATCAAAATGGTTACTAAAAATAAATTAGAACATTGTCTTGGCTTCTATGCTTAAAGAATTCTTAGAGGAATTGGTGTTCAATGTTTTAGTAGGACTGTGTTTGATTTTCTCACACGTAAATTCAAAAAAAATTAAAAAGAGTTTCTCAAAGTTAGGGTCTCTAATTTTCTCACACGTAAATTCAAAAAAAAAAATTAATAAGAGTTTCTCAAAGTTAGGGTCTCAAATTGGAACCAACCAATCTCTCTTACAAGAATAGCATCATGGTTATTGAGGTTCACAAAAATGTACAACTTCTAACAGGATCCTTTGCTAATAGAAAATATTCTTTCAATTGTTTGAACAGACGAGGCAATTGAATAGGGTCTATTAAAATGTTTGTTAATTGGATAACTTATTAGCTAATCATAGCTCAGAGAATATGCTTACATTCTTAGCCAATTGTCCAATTGTCTCATGACACTTCGAATTCCTAAAGAGGGTACTGGCCACATGTCAATACATCTTCGTCTTTCTAGAGGCTTTTTCTCCAAGGATATAATAAAGATGGCATAAAAAAATAAAAAATATAATAAAATATGAAAAAAATATAAACTTCTAAATATATTAAAATTATACTATCAAATACTAATTCAAGAATGTTTGAATTTTAATCTAAAAAGAATAAAATACAAATCGAATTAAAAAAATCTAAAACAAAATGCAAGAAAAAAACTTGAATTCTCACTTTATTCAAAATCAAATATCAAAAATTCAAAAAAACATAGGTACACCAGCTTCATTTCATTTTTTTTTCCAATTTTTGTCACATAAAGTAAACATAAACTATGAATTAAAAATATACTTCATGAACTACAATTCGACTAAATTTTTAATCTCAAATTCAATTTCTAATCACTTGATTTTATTAATCATAGTCACTGGATGTCCGTAAATTCAATTAAGTTCCATAAACTATTTTTTTTTGTTCAAATTAAGTGCAGGACTCTAAAAGAATCTTTCGTTCTTTCACAATCCCTAAACCCTAAAAAAATATATATATATATTAAAAACCAAAATATTTGTCAATATCGCCTGATATTGTCACGACCCGCCCCGAGACAGGCATGTGATAATTTTTTTTGACAGTACAACCGATCATATTACAATACATGTACATGGGCTATTGGCTTCTAATATCAAATTTTAGGTTACATGAATAAATCCATAATCAATTAATTACCACCCTGAATTTAAATAAAGATAAAGAGTCATTTGTCAAATGGAAGCCATCCTCGACTTAGCACCACGCCGCTAACTCCGAGAGTTAGCTCCGTCACTCATCGGCAATTACCTGAAAAACTGTTAGGGAGTGAGCCTCACTTGCCTGTGGATCATCAGTTCAATAGGGGTACAATGGCCTAAGTAAAAAGTGCAAGAATTAAATATATTGCATAATCTGCACAAATAGAACCATAAATAATACATACAAACCATCATGCAATAACACAATACACAGAGGTCCATCTACAACATATGGACACACACAATCACAAACAGGTGACATAGCACAATGGTATGCCAAACAGTCAAACCTACCGTCAAAAGTTAGCACGTCCAAACGTATATATCTCAATCCAAATACTCTATCCATTACATACTTCTCTCGTATGTGTTATTTTCATAATCCACATACTTATCTACCCATCAGTAGTAGAGATCAATACTATGTGTCTCACTCATATGTCTCTGGTACGGAATCGTGATAACCTCACTCCTCATCACGGCATGACAGTGAGGCAGCCTTGCAGTGTATTAGCATGACAGCGTTTCTCCACCGCCCAACTCACACCTGCCTACTCCTCACCCGTCCACAAGACTTTTGGGTCTTTTGGTCTCACGCAGACCTACCGTGAACACAGAGTCATATACACCGTAAATCATCTGTCATATGACGTATGCCAACATCAGTATTCACCAATATTCACAATAGGTCAACGTGGTTTATCTCCCACTGACCAAATTCAATAATACTCACTTAGCTTCCACAAAGCCCTATCAGGCATCATAAATATCCTATATGTTGTATAAAGACAGTCATCATACGCTTATCCACAAAGACCATATCTATTGGATCCTAAAATATCACAGGACCCAATAATACACAAGATGAGCGACTTACTTTATTCTTAGCTCAATTAATGCAACCAATACCTAGATTTCCCATATGAACCTATGTGAAGTGTGTAGATGAAAGATGTTTGGGTTGTTTCAAAATTCAAACAATGTACACGTTGGAATGCATGGAAGTTTTATCTCATGCATGCAGCTTCCATTTGAATCATTAATGAGAGGTGGCGTTCTTGTGGAGTTACAAAGGGGTTATGGCTATTTCAAATATCAACACAAGGCATGTACACGTTGGAATGCATGGAGGTTTTACCCCATGCATGTAACTCCAAATGGAGAACCAATGGGAGGGGACGGTTTCATATTTTCAAACATAGGCACACAATTGGCACATGGGAGTTTCAACTCATGGATGAAACCCCCAAAATGGATAATGAAGAGGTGGGGAGTTGTTTTATTTCAAATTCAAATACAAGTATACACGTTGGAGGGAAGGGAGATGAATGGAGTGGGGATGTTTCATGTCATAGATGAAACCCCCACTTGGAGCATTAATGGGAAACGCATGGGGGGAGGAAAGCTTGGCAGAGGTTACACCAAGGCACACCATTGCACCGTTGGACCCTTGGGGTTTCATCTTATGGATGAAACCCCCAAATGGAATTTAAATGAGGAAGATGAATGGAGTGGGGAGTTACAAAGGGGTGCCATCAAGGGACACCACCTTTGGTCAACCCTCACTAACATAGCAAAGGACTTTGTTTCCATTCATTCGCTACCCCTCTCTCTCTCTCTCTCCCTTGGCCATTCTCACCTCTCAAAAACAAGAAAACCTTGGTTGTTTTCTCTCCCTCAAACCATCTCTTGGCCGATCATCTCTGTAACGCCCCGCCCTTTTTCACCCGTTTTACGAAAATCAGAGTCTATTTTTTTTTTTTTTAAATAGAAGAGTGAGAGAGGGCGCGGACGCCACGACACGAGTTAAGTCCGAGCTTCTAAAGCCCGACCCTTAACTGGCCAACCCCACGCGTGCGCAGAGCTAAGTCCACGAGAACGGTTCAAGCGTAAGAAGTAAGCTCGCGGATTATAATTATTGCGGAACATGATACTAGAATCTATCCTACCGGTTTTTAGATAGAAGGGAAGATACAACATTGAATTTACCAAAATGCCCCTATGTTCATGATTATATCACAAAATGTATCGTCCATAAGTAACATCCAAAACCATCGCAAAAAACGTAAATTTATACAACCCGACAAGCTAAGTTACTTTAAAATTACATCTCTCAAAATGTAAACATAATATAAACTAGGACTGCACTTTCCAAGCTCCTAAGCTTGGCCTCCGGTATGTCCACCGCTTCCTGCCTCTCCTGCGTCATCAGCTAGGGTCGAAGTAGGGCGTTAGTCAACGCGCCCAGTAGGACTCCGAGTAGGGCTAGCACATGGATTAGTGATACACACATACCGATAACATAAAATACAACAAAATAAGTATGTGATGAATGCTATGTCATGGGTGCTTATGTCATGTGTCCCACCCATTATCCGTATGATCATACAATATCCTGTTCCCCATGTTTGCTTCTCGGTCGCCTCGACGGAGCATGGACTCCGGTTATAGCCCTCAGGCTATCCCCATGTCTGATTCTCGGTCGCCCCGACGGAGCATGGACTCCGGTTATAGCCCTCAGGCAATCCCCTGTCTGATTCCCGGTCGCCCCGACGGAGCATGGACTCCGGTTTGTTTATTTTTTTCTGCCCATGCCATGCATGAGATGTAGGTGCATTATGCTATGTAGTATATAGATAGACCATATTCAATATACCATACATAGTCATATGATGCATAATATTAAAATATAATCCATGATACCATCATGTAATTCATAAGTTAAAACCCATCATAGTGCAAGTCCCATAAATCATAAATTAAAATCATAAATCCATAATAAGCCAAGTCAAAATAATTTAAAACACCATCACATATCCATCGCTTACAAAAAGGTAGGAATCCTACCGAATACCGTGTCGCGTTCCGTTACGCTTCCCGCTAGATAATCCGGTCGCCGATCGCGTACCGTTTGCGGCGTCCGATACCTTATTACATTTACCGAATTAGTCCATACGTCATCCATGATTAAGTCCCTAACTTAGCCCATTATCCATGGGTTTTAGACCTCATACATAAATCCGATTTTGGCCAATTTTAATATCCAAATGAGCGAGCCTAAAACGCAGCATCTATACGTTTCTTTTCATCATTCATATTGCATCGAATTTTACTTCTAATTTCGCATAGGGTTCGGCCATGTACCATGGCCGAACCCATGGTTCTTCAATGGGGCACTTATTTACCGTTTTGCCACTCTCTCTTCCATGGTAAATCATTCACCCACTTATGTCTATTTTAAGTCTAGATTTCATCCATATCTTAGACCTATTTATGATTCCATATCATATCAAAAATCAGCCACCTATTATTTAATTTTTGAAAAACATTTAACCCCATATAACCTTTCACATTTGGCCCTAAAGGTGGCCCACAATCATGACCTCCAAATGGGTCATGGGTTCATGGTTCACTTTTATTGGTGCCATTTTCAAAGACTCATATTTTGTCCCAAAAATAATCCATTTCAAAAATCACAAATCTTCATTCATTTTGGCCCTTTAAAACAACCTCCTAGGCATTGATACATTCATTAACCTTAGACTAAAGTTGATAAAAATTTGGGTCATGGGTTCGGCCATACATCACGGCCGAACCCATGATGTTTCTTTCCCCATCCTTCTTGGTTTCAATTATTCATTAAACATACCTCCAATGAAACTTAAATTATCCATTTCAATCACCATCTTTATTCCATTTAAACATCACATATCATACTTGTAACATCCATTTAAATTTCATCACTAACTTAACTTAATTTCCATTTTGTTTAAGCACATATATAAACCATACTTAGCCCATGAATGACCTAAAACATGGCTCATGGGTTCGGCCATACACCATGGCCGAACCCATGATGCCTTTCCCTCATTTTTAACTTGGGTCTTTTAATCACATTTAAAGTCCATTAAAAACCACCAACATTTCCTCATGATTTCTCATTTTAACAATCCTTTAAAACACCTATTTTTAATCATTTGGAAACTAATTTTCATTAACCATTCTCCATACTTCTAATCTTATAAAACTTCTAAAATATCATCCATGGATTCCATCATAAATTTTTTTTCCAAAAATTGCCTACATTTAATCCTTTAAATCCTTGAAACCCTAAACCATTCTCCAACTTTTTATTTTCTATAAAAACCCTAATTAAAATGCATAATATTAAAATATAATCCAAATTAAAATCATCCTCATTTACCATGGGGTTTGGCCATGCTACATGGCCAAACCCTATGGTCCATCCATTCATTAAAAATTCTATATTCTCCATGCTTTAATACAACCTTAGAATTCCAAAAATTTGGAATCATAAATCACTAATGTTCACTCATTTAAAAAAAAAAAAAACTTAAAGCTCATTAGCCATTCTCCAAAATTTTAAACCTTAACATCTTAATAAGTTCATCCCACATTGGCCAGCATGGCCGAACCCTAAGGTCCATTCAATCCATCAAAACTTCCATCTTTTCCATACCTAATCCATTCATTTCATTTTTTTTCTTAGACCATCTCTTCCATTTCTTTGCCTTCCATTTGATGGATTTTAGATCCATTCCATAGCCTAAAATAATTTGGCCACCATCATATGGCAAGGATGGATTTTAAAATTAAAAACCCTAAATAATAAATTTCTTATTTAGAACATACTTACTATCCGACGACTCCTCCGGTCTTTGTCGCTTTTGGGCTTCCTTAGCCTTCTCTTCTCTTCTTCTCCTTGATGGACGGTCAAGATGAGCTTGATCAACGGTGAGATATGCTTGGATCGGCTATGGTAGATGGGGTTAGATTGAGAGAGGGAGAGGGGAAGGTGATGGAAAACAAGATCTTAGCCTTTGATCTTGAAGTGGTGATGGTTGATCAATGCTTGGTCTTCCCTTTTCTTCTCTTCTTTTCCTCTAAGTCTTCTTATTTTCTTCTTTTCTTCTCTTGATACATGGAGGGACGGTTTTGAGAGTGGGAGGGAAAGATAGAGTGAAATGAGAGGGATGAGATGGAAAACCCATCTCATTCCTTGGTCTTACTTGGACCATACCCCTCCATCATGTCTCCACCAACCAAAGTATGGGCTCCCTTGACCTTGGTGGTGGTGGTTGAGATCCAACCACCAAGCATGGCTCCCATGTCCTCTTTGACTTGTTTATGTTGACCCTAATTAATCAACTTAATTAATTAAGTTAAGTCCTCACTTAGGTTAATTAATTTCTATCCAATTTAATTCCATCAAATTATCTATCTAATAAATCCACCCATGGTTGACCAAGTCAACCATGGTGGACAGTCCCCACCTATACCTACCCCACCCACCACCTCACTTGATGAGGTGGAGGTGGGCCCCACTTGGCCATGTTATTTTAATTCCATTGATTTTAACTTAGATAATTTTCCAATAATTTTAATCAATTTAATTTACCTTAGTCCACCTTAGTCTTCTTAAATTTATCCATGGTTGACCAAGTCAACTATGATGGTTGGTCCCACTTTTTCCTTGGTCCACATGCCACCTCAATTGGTGAGGTGGAGGTGGGCCCCATTTGGCCATATCACTTAATCTTGATACATCTTAACTTAGATAATTTTATAATTATCTAATCCATTTAATTTATCTTAATTGGATTACCATTGGGCCCATGGCCCAATTATATTTTGTCTTTCCATTTATTTTAGGGCTTATATACTTTGGCCCATTGGGTCCCCTATGGCCCTTTGACCCAAATTGACTATCTTGACTCAATTACTTACCATTGACCAATTAAATGAATTAATTCTAATTCATGGTCTATTGGGTAATCATTGGGCCCATGGCCCAATTAGATTCCCTCTTTGCCCACTTATTTTAGGGTTGGAACCGATTATTTTGATCCATTGGGCCCCACATGGCTATCGGGCCCCCTTGACCATCATTGACCCGCTTGGTCCTCATTGACTCATTAAATGGATTTCATCCAATCCATGGCCCAATTGGGCTATCCTTGGGCCATTGTCCCAAAATTTGGTCCATTTGGCATTTTATTATATCAAACTTCAAATTAAAATGAATAAATGCCAATATATATATTTATCAAAAATTCGGGTTATTACAATCTCTCTAAGAGAAAGAAGACCAAAGTTTTAGAGCTTCAACTCCAAGTTTTCTCACTCTCACTCAAGGCCGGATTCTATCTCTCTCTTTCAATCCATACCTTTTGGCCGAACCACTCTAAGAGAATTATCAAGATCATCTTCAACCAAAAGAATCAAGAGGAAGGAGGAAAAAAGGCTAAGGAACGGAAGAACAAGCCAGAGCAAAGAACAAATTGGAGGAGTCGCGGAAACGGTAACGGGACCACACAGACGGGGCACGATCGTAATCGGTTGCCGGTTTAAAGCTCGAGGATACCTTAGTTGTCTTGGGTAGGATTCTACCTTATTTGAAACCATGGTTATGTATGTTAGTTTTATCTTATTTTTGTGAGTTATGTTTTAAAATAATATGTTGCAAATATGCGGATTTAATGCTAGATTTATCATATAAAATAGCATGGAATTCATTAGCATCTCATGCATGGCATGGGGTGAAGGTTATGGGACTAGAGGGACTACACTCCGTCGGGGCGTCCGAAAAACCTATGTGGGGGTATCTTGATGATGAGAATCCCATCAAGAGATAACTGGAGGGGCCACACTCCGTCGGAGTGTCCGAAAGACCTATGTGGGGGTACCTTGATGATGAGAATCCCATCAAGGGGATATGTTTGATTGTAATGGGTGGGACTCATTGCATACATGGCATGGCATGATTTTACAAGGTTTTGATGTTACATTATTTATATGCATGTCTTATACTAACCATGTGTTAGCCATACTTAGAATTCATACTGGACGCGTTGTTCTAATGCCCTACTTCTACCCTAGTGAATGAAACAGGAAATGAAGGAAATGATGATCGTGAACGGAGCCAAGCATAAGAACTTTGGAATGTTTTATTATTATTTTATTAAGTACTCAAGGACATGTATTTTGAGTAGTTAGACTTCGGCATGTAATAATTAGATATTTGCTATGGTTTGTGAATAGTTTGGTAAGGATATTTAATCTAAGTTAATTTGGTTAATGACTAAGTACTTTACTATCTAAAATGGAGTAGTCTTAGGTTCTATTATAATCCGCATTTAGTTTATGTTATATTCCGCAATGTTAATAAGTTACTATGTGTGAACCGTTTTCATGGATTTAGTCCATGCACACATAGGGTTGGCCGGTTAAGGGTTGGACTTTAGAAGTCCGGACTTAGCTCACATCGTGACATCCCGCTCTTTATTACTTTAAAAAAAAAAATTAGACTCTGATTTTCGGAAAGCAAGTGAAAAAGGGCAGAGCGTTACATTACACATCTCTATAAGGCCAATCATTTAAGTTGTGTAATCAAACAACATGCATTATTCATACAATTAATCACATAACATTTGTGAAGGGAAGTTGACGGGTCTGGCCCGATTCTTTAGGGCCAATAATTCCAACATAAAATATCCAGAACCTTTATTAATCAGAACCATACCCACGTTGTTCTACGATACCCAAATCACATATAAACATAATAACATATTTCTGTCAGGTATTTAAAGAAAATAATTCTACATACAGTATAATCTCAAACACATGAATAACAAATGATAAACATTGATAATATATATATATGATAAAACAATAAAACAACAAAACTAAATATCAATAAGGTCCGTACTCCCTACCTCAAAGCCGATGAAATTAATTCCTTCCGGGAGAGTTTTGGCATGGTCTCGGCTTCCCTCTAAAACTCACCAAAAATGTCACTTGTAGAAATCGGAGGAAAATACGAGAGAGGGAGGAAAGAAATTGCATGAGAGAGAAAGAAAATGTTTACATGAAGGAAGGGGTATATCCCTTTTTATAAGGGAAAAAATGAATGGATAAGCATTATCCAAAGTTTTGGATGATGTTTATCCAAAACATTATCTTTGATGTCATCCAAAATATTATCTAAAACAAAGAAAGTTTAAATATTTACAGTTTTGTCCTTCCAACTTTGACAAGTCAGATCTAAAGCTATCGAATTCGAATCAGGTCAAACTTGAACTTTTTGGAAAGCACACTTCGTAATCTTTATGATTAACGGGTCACAACTCACACTTAACGGGATTATTACTATGATTAATTCCTAATTAATTATAATCAATCTCTGATTTGGGCTGGGTTATCACAGATATCAACTGAGATATTGGCTGAACCCACAACCGATATCGATTTTTTTTAAATAAATGTTAATATTTATTCATATCAGCAATATTATCCCCGATATATCAGTCGGTATCACCGATATAGACAGTATACGATATCGGCCGATATGTATCAAATTAAAAAAATATCGAACGATATTTAATACCATGACTGTATGCACCATTTTTTTTTTACCAAAACTTACCTTTATCACTAGTTTTTAACGAATATCAATTATCAAGTGAGAAGCTTGGGCATTTTGGGCATGTCGGATGAGGTTTGAACTGCATGACGCAGAAAGAAAGAGATATTCTTCTGTACTGTAGATTTTATGTAGGCTTTACATACTTTACTTTTAAAAAAAAAAATTAAAAAGTTTTTAACATCTTATTTACTTTTAAATTATTGAAATTAATTTTATAAGATTTATTTTAATAAATTTTATTGTTGAATCTTGTAAAATATTTAGTCATATAATTAAAATTCAAATATTAAAATTAATGTTTATATTAATTAAATATCAAATTAAAAATGTTTAAATTATTTCAATAAAAGACTTAACCATAATAAAATTATTGTTTTACATATCTATCATTTTTTGAATTTTTTTTCATATTTTAAGATTTTGAATTTCACCAGTAAATAGTAGATATGCAAAGGTCTTTTGTACCTAATCATTTCTCATTAACAAGACACCATATAAGGATGATGGAAATAATTTATTTTAAATCTAAATATGTAAGTCAATCTTAAATTAATAAAATAAATGTCTTAAATAATAATAATGATGATTATTTTTATATAAAGAGGACTTCTTGCATACACCATCACCTATGATATTTTTCAAAATTTTCACCATTTATTTGAGTAAAGAGTCAACTAGATGACTCTTTTTAAACTTCAATTAGCAAAAAGAAAAATGACCCAATGTAGAAGATCTTATTATACTTAATTATAATAGATCATCCTTAAAAAACACTTGTTAATAAAATAATAAAAAATTGTAAATCACATGGTAATAAAATAATAAAATTAATGGCCGCAGGGAGAGGCCACCGACGAGCCAAATATAGCAACGTTTCTATGTCTTCTTGCCTAACATGTTTCCGTACACGTGTTCTTTCGTAACCGCTCCGTCCTTACGTGGCGACTCGGAAGGCACAGCTGCCTGCCACGACCTGAGTTGCGGTACTCGAAAACGTTAATAAAAACATGGTATCTCTCAACTGACTCTTGTCTGCTACCCTCTGCAGGCATTTTCCGATCCAAACAAAATTATAATGTCACATAACTAGGTATAATATATTAATTTATAAAAAATAATTTCAAAATAAATTAGAGAGCGTCAATAATATAATTTTATTTATTTGTTTTATTAACTATAATAATAGTTAGTAATAAGATTTATTTCAATCTATATAGGTGTGTCTCAATTGATAATCTTTCACCTTGAAAAATAGGAGGTGCCAAGTTCAAACTCACATGGTGGATGATTTTTAAACTAGATTTCCTGTGGTTTCTCACATGAAAATTGAAAAGAATCTATTTATTTAGTTAATTTAAATTTAATATTTAAGAATTTTACATCAATAATAACTTCTTTAATTTTGTATAAAAATGAGCTCTCCTACCATTCGAAACCAATGTTGTCAAACCCGACCGACCCGCAGGTCAACCGTTACCTGGCTGAAACACGGGTCAGGTCATTTTAAGACCCTTCTGAATTAAAAACTCTTAAAAACCCTTTGCGACTTGCGGGTCAACCCGATTTTTCTAAGAAACCCATGACCCTTAACCCTTAAAAACCCTTGGTTTATTTAAATGAAAAAAATGAAGATGAAGATTTTGGTTCTTTTGAAAGTATAATTTTTGGATTATTAATTTTATTTTTGAATTATTAATTTTTAGTATTTACATTTGGGTTTGTGAGAAGAAAAAAATATTTTTATGAAATATATCCTTAGTTAACAATTTAATATTATTTATAATATTTTATTAATAGCACAGGTTTGACTGGGTTTAACTATGGGTCAACCCGTTTGAACCTTATTTAACCCACCCTTTCTCCAAAATGAGTCGCTACACGGATCGAGTTTTAAAACATTATTGGAAACAATGAATTTTACATCAATAATAACTTCTTTAATTTTGTATAAAGAATGAGTTCTCCTACCATTCGAAACAAGTTCTTAAAATAGTTTGAATGAGAAAAAGTTTAATTCAAGTGCAAGAGATTTTTTTTTTTATAATACATCTTCTTTCAAAAGAGAGGAATTTATTATTTATGAATTTTATTTTATTTTAAAATATATATTCAAATGAGAGAAGTTAAATGTCTAAAAAAAATCTCCATATTTCTACGTCCAAACACAACTTAAAGATTCAGTGTGCAGGTCTTAGGAAAATATCGACGAAATAAGTTGTAAAATTTGTAATTTGAGTAAACACATATATTTACCAATTATTAGATTTATAATTTAACTAAAGTTTGATAGTTTCTAATTAATTCTTTTAAAACTCTGATATTCAACTGATGTAATCTAAAATCTTATGTTGAAAGATCTTAAAAGTAAGAAAATTTTATATTTTTGAGATCTCAATTTTAACTCTAAGGAAATTAGAGCAAAATTCAAATAAAAATTTATCTAAAAGATGAGTTTTGAAGTCTAAATTTAGGTAGCTGAACTCACAAACAAATTTCCTAATTCAGTATATGTGACAATCCAATCTCGACATTCAGTGTGATATTGTTCGCTTTAAGTTTCACTTGGTCCACACAATTTTACTTTGAACCCTGAGTCACATGACCAGACCCAAAATGCCTCACAATAAGAAAGGGGCTATCCCCTCTTAAATCCACTTTCCACCCACTACTGCTAAGCGATGTGAGACTCTTCCCACATGCCAACAGCTTCAGTGTTACAGTATAAATTAGCTCAATTAGCGCTAACCAATTCTATACTGAGAAATTAGGGTAAAAATTCATTGATAAGTCCCCACACTCTACCATATGATCTGTTGTTTCTGTATCAACCTCTTAATGATTTAACTAGTAAAATTAAACTTTATAAAGCTTAAAAATTGTGGATATAATAATAAAATCAAGTTGGTCTTCCTTTTAGTCTCATATTTACGTTTGAAATTTTGCAAAGAGAGTTTAGTACAAAAGTTTAAAGATTAAAAAATAATTTTGAAAATTAAAATTTGGTTTTTTTAAAAAATAAAGCTTCAATTATTCAATCAAGAAATTTTTTTTTTCAATGTCATATTCATGTTTAGGACTTAAATATAAACTTATCACATTGGATCAAGTGAAATACACATAAAGTGCAAAAAATTAAAAATCAAAAAGTAATTTAAAATTATCAAATTTCTGAAACTTTAAAAGCACTGCCTTTTTTATTCAATGAAAGTGATATTTCAGTCATATTCATGCTTAGAATTTCCTAATACACCAATTATGTCGGTCCCAGCAAAAGGAGCAAATGTTTTCTTGTTAATGGCAAGATTGCAGTTTTACTAGAATTTGATAGTTTTTTAGTAATTAGACTTGCAAAATCAAATTTGAGGAGCTCTAAAAATATCATTTTAATAATCCAATCAAATTATTTTTTAAATTTCATATTCAAGCTTTGAATTTTTTAGCCAACCGACCATATTGGATCAAAGTAGGCCTTAGGTGGGTTGTCAAACGTTAAGGATTTAAAATTAATTTAAGCCCTCAAATTATGACATTAGTGATTTAATCAAGTTTTTTTTTTTTTTCAATCTCATATTTTACTTAAAATTTTCAATCAATTATTCACATTAGACCAAAGTGGGAATCTTTTAAAATGTAAAAATTAAAGGTTAAATTTTGGATAGCGATCCTCCCACGGGTATGTTATGTAATCCGACACGAATTTTATTATATTGCTCAGAAACTGGCTCGCCGAACCCTTAGAATCGGCTCGCTGGATTACTGACCGGATCACTGACCCTTTCACTGTGGTATAAATCGGCTCACTAACCGGATCACTAAAATTTATTTAAGTGAGACTGTTTTTTCATAAAGAACAGCAAATCGGATCACTGACCGGATCATCGAATTTTTTAAATACTTTTATACAATACTCAAAGGGTAAAATGGACAATATCCTAAATCCCCTGTCTCATTACACAAAATGCCATATCACTATCCTAAATTTTTATAATTAGATGAAAACATTTATTTCTTTCACTTTGGGATCTTTATACTTCTAGTTTTTGTTTTATTGGGGACACTTTTTTCTTTGATGGTCTATGTCCTAGGGTAGGGTCGACCATTTAGTAGTTTTGTTATGTAAAATGTTTCATTAAATCATTTAAATATTTGCATGCATAAGTTTGAAATATAGTATCATCCGGACCGTTGATTTAAGATTTATAATTTTAATCGTATAATAATGAATGTTAAATCCAAAGGCGAAGATCACTTAGTTAGATGTTCTGAGGTGTTTTATTAACAAATCAAGGGTTGATAGGGTGTATGAAAGATTGGAATAGACAAAAGAATTGAACCCACACTCTTAGGGGTAGCGATCAGGTTTTAATAACAAGATACAGGTTTTAGTATATTGTCAATTTTATTCTATTGTTGAACAGTAAAATCGGCTCGTCAAAATTTGTATAAAAGTAAATCGGCTCACAACACTTCGCATGAACATTAAAATTAGCTCTCCGAAATTCATATGAACAGTAAAATCGACTCGCAGAAATTCGCATGAACAATAAATCGACTTGCCGAAATTCGCATGATGTGTAAATCGGCTCACCAAAATTTGCATGAAGCGTAAATCGGCTCACCAAAATTTTATTGTTCATGCGAAGGGTCCGATAGGGTAAAATTGGCAATATACTAAAATCCGTGTCAGATTAAACAAAATACCTGTGAAAGATCGCTATCCCACTTAATTTGATATCATCAAAATTTAAAAAAGCTTTAACTTTATGATATAATGTCACGCCCCGAACCCTGAGGTGGGCCCAGAACGCGACTAATTTTTTTTTTGGGACTAAACTCTAATCACCCAACATCATAACTGTACTGGATCTTCAAGTTCCCCAAAAAAAACCATCATAGAAAATGTCACACGTGCTCTTCACACGTGGACTCAAACATATACCATATGTCCCCATATACAAACCCATATCTTACAACGAATATTTCATTTATCTTATCAGTGTTACGAATGAAAACATAGCAGTTTACACATGCTTAGATTTACAGTACCACATGCGGTACTAAAATCAACAAGACATCACTTTCATGAAAATAAATATAATAAACATATTTCCCATCATCGAGAAATACAATCGACCGTAAAGGCTCCCTCGTCCTAAGGCAGCGGTGGAGGTTTCTCCTCCTCAAGTTCTAACCCTGCAATGTAAGAGATGTGAGCTACTAGCCCAGTGAAGAGAACTCAAGTAAATTAGAAACCGTGGTATGCATGTATCAATGCAAATGAACATGTAACTTACCATCATATGATTCATTTTTACCTTAGGATCATTTTTATAGGACATTATTTACCCTTATGGTATTATATCAATATTTACTATAAAGTCCTATCTCATTATGCCATGCATGCGTTAACCATCATGTTATAAACAATTAAATGAATTATTTTCCAAGTCATACATTGGTAATCAACTGGGGATTATCATTCACTAAGTCAAATCCCTCTTTTTTTCATAAGGATAATCATTCACCTAGTCATATCCTATTTATCTACTGGGATAATCATTCACCTAGTCATATTCCAGTAACCAACGAGAAATCACTAAGATACATCTCATTGTTCATACGAGGTCTACTAGCCCATCCAACACCAGAGGTTGATGGCGGTCGACCACGGCTTACTAACACGTCCAACCCAACGGTTCGCAAACGGTGTTCAGCCTAACATCACAAGGTCTCCACGACCCGGTCTACTAGCCCATCCAACACCAGCGGTTGATGGCAGTCGACCTCAGTCTACTAACACGTCCAACCCAACGGTTCGCAAACGGTGTTCGACTAATCTCAGCAATTACAGCCCAATGGCCAATATCAGATTTTCAAATTTATTATCTTTTACAGATTTAACTTATAAACATAATTCTCACATGCAAATGTCAAATGCATGATAATGCATGATTTCCATTGCCCTCCTTACACAGGGACTTATTCTGAGAGAATCACTAAATTCCAGTCTTACCCTTCGGTGTATCTACTACCAATACAAGAAATCAATAAAATAATCAATATCACACAAACATATAAAACTGGATTTAATAACACGAATGCCTTCACCCAGTTTTTACCCGACAATTTCCAGACACTCCATGGGTCTATACTGCTTTAGAGGCTACAAGTCTTTGGCTCTCCGACACCAATTTACGCCTACGTTCTAAACAGTTAGAACATTTACATCCCTTACATGTAGGCGGTGTCAGGTCTCGCATTCTAGACCTATATAGCCTTTTCCATCTTTAAGTGACCATGGGTCCCATTTCAGTCTAGTGTTAGTGGGTTTAAATACCATACAATACAATACCAATTCAGTTCGAGTCTCCTCACCTCTATCCGCAGATTTATCACACAAATCTTTAAGAATAAAATAAGAATATAAATTTCGAGTCGATAAAGTATTTACGAGCTACTTCCCATCCCCCGTGCATTTCCAAGAAAGCATGGTAAATGTAGTGAGTCTCCTAATTCTTTCTACTCTATTAGATTAAGTAAGCAGTTAGTTGTAACACCCCATCCCGAAGCGGCGTGTTACTGCCGATACTAAACAGAGATATCACACATTCCAAACTACCGACATATTTTTTTTTTGACTAAACATCAATAGCCATAATAGAGAAGAGATGCCACAAGTTCAGTTAACACAACAGTGCAATAGGTGGCTAGTACAGTCATCCACAACGATAAACAATATCCAAAATAAACACAAGGTTCTTTCTAATTAATAAAAGGAAAGTAATTAAGCAATCCGAAAGCATCATCGCCTAAGCCTGGTCTTGGGACCCGCTGGATCCCGCATCCATCGAGCCACCTGAAAGGCAAGGGGGTGAGTACTTCATACTCAGCAAGGGAACACATGCATATAATCACACAACATATATCACACACTGCATATCTACCACTAAGGAATAACAAAGACCTACGTACATGGTTCCCACACAACACGCACTCGACCCACCGTACGGGCCATTCGGTAGGTACTCAACATGGCCCACGACCACCTTATCTAAACAACCTCAATCCCTTAACCAATGAGCAGGCGAGCACATCCTCAGCCTATTCGGTCATCTAGAGATCGTAACTATGCCGGCGGGAGCTGTCCCTCACCGCTCCGTCCCTCGACCTAGGCGAGCACCTCCTCAGCCTACTCGGTCACACGAGGGTTACAACCCATGCCAGCGGGAGCTGCCCCTCACCGCTTCGTCCCTCGACCTAGGCGAGCACCTCCTCAGCCTACTCGGTCACACAGGGATCACAACTCATGCCAGCGGGAGCTGCCCCTCACCGCTTCATCCCTCGACCTAGGCGAGCACCTCCTCAGCCTACTCGGTCACACAGGGATCATCTCATTCATTCCACCTTTGGGTATCGGAACTACAAAAGGCTTCTAAGGTTACCTTGGGTGAACCAACCTTCAGCCTGATGGCCTATCAAGGGTTGACACGACTACTTCCCCAACGGATCCCTATTGGGGACTTCCGGGCACCTTGTTCCCCAAGTCAGGTTACACCTCCCCCAAAGGTGTATCTGGTGACCACAAGACAAACCGACCATTTTATTCAAGCAAGGGGCACGACTACCCACATCCAATCACAAGACGGTACACATCCCATCACGCGTCCGCCGCATGGCCCCACATAACCCTAATGTTACTTAACGTCCAAGCCCCTCCGACATACCACACATCCGACGAATGTATGTATGATTAACAATAGGCATGTGCAAGTACAAGTAATAATAGACATATTCTCAATGAAGCAACATCGAATCTTAGACAATCAGGTATACCACAGTCTACCATATACTAGCATGTTGATATTTCATCATGTTGTTAATCAATCACATCCAAATTACTTAATCATGCACAACTGGTATAACATCAAGTTCATCTATCATTCTCACATCATTATCGAACGCGGATACACAGAGTGGTCCCCTCACCGCATACTTATCTGAACGGTTCCCTTGCCGAGCGGTAGAACTAGACATAAGGGGTCCCATTCTGCGCATTCCGCATCCACATAATTCGAAGATAAATAAATGCAGAAATGTGTATGCTAAAAGAGTGTTAGTTCCTTCACCGGTGTGCGTTTGAAAATTAATCGTGAGAAGGCGGGTCCGTTGGTTTGAAGGGGGCTCGATCTGAAGAGACAAGAGCACAGAATAAGTAAAGGAGATAAAACAGGCTAAACTAAGCTCGAACTGAAAAATGGGCCCGAAATGGGCCGGGCCTAAAACTGGGCCTGAAATGGGCCGGGCCCGAAACTGGGCCGGGCCTGAAAACTGGGCCGAGCCCAAAACTGGACTGGGCCGAGCTGGGTCAAGGACGAGCCGAGCTGGGCCCGGCTCAGCGGGGCCCACACTCGAACTCAGCCGAGCCAACTCGGCTGCTCAGCTGAGCCAACTCGGTTGCTCAGCCGAGTTGACTCGGCTGCCCAGCCGGAGGGGGAAAGAGGAAGAGGAGAAAACGCAGGAATGAGAGGAAGAAGAAAAAAGAGGGAAAAACCGAAGGGAGGTCGGGAAAACCCATCGGAAAACCGGGTAAAATCAGAGGGGAATCGGAGAAAAGGGAGGGAAAAACAGGGAAAATCGGTGAAAACCGAGGAAGGGGGAGGAATCAACGGAAAAGAAGAGGAGGGGAAGAAAATACCTCGGTCGGGCGGTGACGGCGGCTCCGAGACGCCGGTCGTCGGGGCGAAGGGGAAAGAGGGCCGGAAGACGAGAGAAGAACCAGGGAGAGAGAGAAGACGGACGGCCGAGAGGGAGAAGGCAGCGGCAAGGACGCCGCGGCACTGTAGCTGCGTGCTACAGTGCGCGGTGAAGAGGAGGGATTTATAAGGGGGAGGGTTTTAGGGTTTAGGGTTTCTTTTTTTTTTTTATAAAATCAGATTTTTGCAAAAACAATGTTTCAAAATCAGAAGCGGAAAAAAAATCGGATGTCAAACCTCGAATGAGGAAAAGTGTGATTTTCAAAATTTTTTTTTTTTTTTTGTCACAAGGTATTAAATAGTTTAAATTACTAAAATGCCCTCCGAGCTTCTGAGCTCGGGATCGGGCGATACAAGGCCTATAACGGGATCCATCCCATCCCTACTGCTACTGAGACCCTAAAATCCCGAAAAATCGGGTCGGGTCGCTACAACCTACCCCCCTTTAAGCAATTTCGTCCTCGAAATTACGCCAAAAGTCATACCTTGATCCTCGAAGAAACCCGGATATTTTTTCCGCATCGATGATTCTAGCTCCCAAGTAGCTGTCTCTCTCCCTCCACGCTTCCAAGTCACCAGAACCTTAGGAATAGTCTTGCCACGGAGCACCTGCTCTATTCTATCCTTGATCTGCACAGGACCTTCGTCGAAACTGACATCCTCGCTAAGGTCCACGTCATCCCAGTTAAGCACATGCGACGGGTCCGACTGATACTTTCGAAGCATGGAAACGTGGAAAACGTTGTGCACCCTAGCGAGTTGCAGTGGAAGGGCAATCCTGTAAGCCACTTCCCCGACTCTCTCCAGCACCTCAAAGGGCCCAATAAACCGTGGCGACAACTTTCCTTTCCGCCCGAACCTTTGAACTCCAGGGCGGGGCGAGACTCTGAGAAAAACATGATCGCCCACGGCAAACTCCAGTGGCCTCCTCCTGCGATCTGCATAACTCTTCTGTCGGCTCTGGGCAATCAACAACCTCTGCCTGATGTGTTTGACTTGCTCTGTAGTCTCTCTAACCATCTCTGGTCCTGACAAAACAACCTCACTGGTCTCTGCCCAACACAAAGGCGATCTGCACGGTCGACCATACAATGCCTCATATGGTGCCATCTGAATGCTAGACTGGTAGCTGTTGTTGTAGACGAACTCAACTAGGTGTAAGTGATCCTCCTAGCTACCCACATGATCCAAAACACAAGCACGGAGCATATCCTCTAAGATTTGGATGGTCCGCTCCGACTGACCATCTGTCTGTGGATGAAAGGCTGTGCTGAAGCATAACTGAGTACCCAGCTCTCTCTGTAAGCTCTGCCAAAATTGCGAGACAAACCTCGTGTCTCGATCCGAAACAATCGACACTGGTACTCCATGCAGTCTAACCACCTGCTCCATATACAGCCGACTCAGTCTCTCCAAGGAATCAGTCGCCTTCATGCCAATGAAGTGGGCCGACTTGGTTAGTCTATCCATTATGACCCAAATGGTATTGTGCCCCTTGGGCGATCTTGGTAATCTAGTCACAAAGTCCATGGTGATGTGCTCCCACTTCCATTCAGATATCTTAAGTGGTTGCTCTACACCAGCTGGTCTTTGGTGCTCAAACTTGACTTGCTGACACGTCAAACAACGAGCCACAAACTTAGCTACAGCCCTCTTCATGCCGACCCAATAATACTGTCGCCTCAGATCATGGTACATCTTGGCACATCCCGGGTGTATCGCAAATCTCGTATGGTGGAAGTGTCGCAAAACCTCCTCACGACACTGCTCTGGTACATACAATCGACCATCGAAAGTCACTGCACCGTCTGCCCTAACTGTACAACCATGTGGTCCGTCCCCAGCAGCCACTCGATCTCGATATCCCATTGAATCTGAGTCAGTCTGCTGGGCTTCCAAGACTAAGCCATCCAACCCTGATCGTACTACCATACTACACAAGGCCGCTGTTCTGGCCTCACCAATCAAGCTGGCTAGTACTCCTCGAGATTTCCGACTCAAAGCGTCTGCAACAACGTTCGCCTTGCCGGGGTGATAAGAAAGTTCAAAATCATAATCTCCCAAGTACTCGATCCACCGACGCTGCCTCATGTTTAGCTCTTTCTGTGTGAACAGATATTTGAGACTGTGGTGGTCCGACAATACTTCGAACTTCTCTCCGTAGAGGTAATGTCTCCAGATTTTAAGTGCAAAGACCACTGCTGCCAATTCCAGGTCGTGAGTGGGGTAGTTCTGTTCTTGAACCTTGAGCTGTCGAGAGCCATACGCCACAACACGACCCATCTGCATCAAGACGGAACCCAGGCCATCTGCAGAAGCATCACAAAAGACTGCATAGCCCAAACCTCTCTCGGGTACAACCAACACTGGGGCGGTCGTCAGTCTCTTCTTCAGCTCCAAGAAAGCTGACTCACAAGCCTCAGTCCACTCATAAGGTTAGTCCTTACGAGTTAATCTTGTCATAGGGGCAGCTATCTTAGAAAAATCTTGTATGAACCGTTGGTAATAGCCTGCCAGACCCAAGAAACTACGGATCTCGGTTACATTACGCGGTCTCGTCCAACTCATCACGGCCTCCACCTTGGCCGGGTCAACAGCTACCCCTTCCCCTGATACCACATGTCCCAAAAATTGTACCTCTGGCAACCAAAACTCACACTTGCTGTATTTTGCAAACAACTTATTATCCCTCAAAATCTGTAGCACGGTCCTCAAGTGTCGCTCATGATCCTCCTCTGATGCTGAGTACACAAGGATATCATCAATAAATACTTCCACGAACCGATCAAGATAAGGCTTGAATATTCTGTTCATGAGGTCCATAAAAGTGGCTGGGGCATTGGTCACTCCGAAAGGCATCACAACAAATGCAAAGTGGCCAAACCGAGTACGGAATGCTGTTTTCTCTATATCACAATCCCGCACCCTTACCTGATGGTAACCTGATCGGAGATCAATCTTCGAGAAACATCTAGATCCTCTCAACTGATCGAACAAATCATCGATCCTCGGCAGTGGATACTTGTTCTTTATGGTCACGCGATTCAGCTGTCGGTAATCTATGCACAGTCTCATACTCCCGTCCTTTTTCTTAGCGAACAAGGCTGGAGCACCCCATGGCGATGTACTAGGACGGATAAAACCAACCGACTGCAGCTCTGTCAGTTGCTTCCCTAACTCCAACATCTCAGCTGGTGCCATCCGATAGGGAGTGACAGAAATTAGGGCAGTGCCGGGGAGCAAGTCTATAACGAACTCCACCTCCCTACGTGGCGGTAACTCAGTGAGCTTTTCTGGAAAGACATCCGCGAACTCACACACTACACGGGGCATCTCAGCACCTGCTGGCCCCGAACCTTCCCAACTCAGACTGGCCACAAGCCCACCTAACTCATCTGCACTTGGACAAAAGGCAGTGGTCAACCGTTCTACAAAGGCCTCGCCTGAAACAGTACTGCCTGAAACCCTCCTGCGATAGCAGTCAATGACGACCCGGTGGGAACACAACCAGTCCATCCCAAGAATAACATCAAACTCTGACATATCCATGATCCGCAGATCAAACTTAAGATGCAAGCCACCCATGGATAAAACACAACCCCGACAAATCTGATCTACAACCACCTCACTACCCAGAGGAGATTTGATATGTAAAGGTGTCTTAGCCTTTACCACTTTCAAACCAGAACTAAGAGCAAAATCTAAAGCAATATAAGAGTGCGAGGCACCCGAATCAAATAAAACACGAGCCAAGGAACTATGAAGAACCAACATACCCTGCATGACCGATGGTGGCAAGAACTCCTCTGGCTGTTGCATTAGGGCGTACATCTTGCTCTGAGCTGACTGATTGGGCCTACCTCGGCCTCTGCCCTTCTGCGATGGCGCTGCTCTCGGTGCAGTAGGTCGAGTCGATGCCATCCGACCGTATCCATCAGCGGGAACCATCGCCTGGGTGGGCGCCACCACAACACCTCGGCCACCCCTCTGGGGACAGTCCCGCGAGATATGTCCAGCCTCCCCACAAGTGTAGCAATGAATGGCCCTAGGCCGCTGCTAAAATTGAGGGCAGTCCCTCCGAATGTGACTGATCTGGCCACAGTCAAAACACTTAACTGGCTCGGGCTGACCACCCACTACTGGCACAATCGAACCTGAATGTGGTCGCCCGGGAATAACCCCTCGGGTCTGATAAGGCGCTGGTCGCCTTTTCTTCCTGTCATGGCCTCTGCTCGGCCTATAAGTACTCACTGATGCTGGCTGGTAGACCGCGCCGCTAGATCTCATGATGGCGCCCTCTGCTATCAGTGCCCGCTGTACCACCTCTGCATAGGTAACGCATCTCAAAGGCATAACCATACACTGTAGAGCCGGGTGTAGGCCCTCCTCAAACTTGCGGGCCTTATCCTCTTCTTTCGCCACCAAGTGTGGAGCATAGGGTGACAATTCCACAAAACGGGCATCATACTCTCACACTGTAAAGTTACCCTGCTCCAGTTTAATGAACTCACTGATTTTTGTTTGCCTCACTACTGATGGAAAGAACCTGGCTAAGAAGAGCTCCTTGAACTTGTCCCAGTCAGCTCGCCCCAACTCCCGGAGGGGCTCCTCAAGCCACCAACTAGAAGCCTCCCCCTGAAGGTGATGTGTCGCTAGAGTGACTCTCAAATCGGACTCTACAATGCCCAATGAATCCAGTAGGCGGTCCATCTCACCCAACCACCTCTCAGCCTCCAAGGGGTTCGCACCCCCATGATATATAGACGGAAAATAGCGCTTGAACTCTCTGAGCGCCACCATCTGTCTAGTTTCAAACTGTCCAACTGCCCGTGGGGGATTAACAGGTTGGTCGACATGCTGAGCTATCAGATCTTCTTGTCTTTTCATATTCCTTTCATATGTCTCGATCATCCTCTCGTACCGGGCAAACATCGCCTCAGGGTCTCGGTGTCCTTGAGCAGGACCCTCAACTGGCACAGGGACCACCGGAGGTTGTTCTACTGCTCCCTCAGGTACTACCACCGGTGTGTTCTCCACCTCAGCTTGTGGAGTCTCTAATACCTCTGTAATCTCAGGCATCCCATACGGCCCTGGACGGCCTGCCCCATTGGAACGAGTGCTTACCATCGCCTGTTCACAAATTAAGCACCGATCAGCCTTTAAGTCAAATAAGGAACTAAAACCAAACACAGCTCAAGCGTCAAAAATTCAAACCATCCTATCAACATACAACAACAAAATCAGGGTGTCTAGTCTCCACCTCAAACTCGGTCTCATCTACCACACCTTGCGGGGAACGAACCTAGTCGTTAATCATTAACAACTCTCAATTTAGCCCAACAGCACAGTCTGAGAGTGGAACCTCGCTCTGATACCAAATGTAACACCCCATCCCGAAGCGGCATGTTACTGCCGATACTAAACCGAGATATCACACATTCCAAACTACCGACATATTTTTTTTTTTTTGACTAAACATCAATAGCCATAATAGAGAAGAGATGCCACAAGTTCAGTTAACACAACAGTGCAATAGGTGGCTAGTACAGTCATCCACAACGATAAACAATATCCAAAATAAACACAAGGTTCTTTCTAATTAATAAAAGGAAAGTAATTAAGCAATCCGAAAGCATCATCGCCTAAGCCTGGTCTTGGGACCCGCTGGATCCCGCATCCATTGAGCCACCTGAAAGGCAAGGGGATGAGTACTTCATACTCAGCAAGGGAACACATGCATATAATCACACAACATATATCACACACTGCATATCTACCACTAAGGAATAACAAAGACCCACGTACACGGTTCCCACACAACACGCACTCGACCCACCGTACGGGCCATTCGGTAGGTACTCAACATGGCCCACGACCACCTTATCTAAACAACCTCAATCCCTTAACCAATGAGCAGGCGAGCACATCCTCAGCCTATTCGGTCATCTAGAGATCGCAACTATGCCGGCGGGAGCTGTCTCTCACCGCTCCGTCCCTCGACCTAGGCGAGCACCTCCTCAGCCTACTCGGTCACACGAGGGTTACAACCCATGCCAGCGGGAGCTGCCCCTCACCGCTTCGTCCCTCGACCTAGGCGAGCACCTCCTCAGCCTACTCGGTCACACAGGGATCACAACTCATGCCAGCGGGAGCTGCCCCTCACCGCTTCATCCCTCGACCTAGGCGAGCACCTCCTCAGCCTACTCGGTCACACAGGGATCATCTCATTCATTCCACCTTTGGGTATCGGAACTACAAAAGGCTTCTAAGGTTACCTTGGGTGAACCAACCTTCAGCCTGATGGCCTATCAAGGGTTGACACGACTACTTCCCCAACGGATCCCTATTGGGGACTTCCGGGCACCTTGTTCCCCAAGTCAGGTTACACCTCCCCCAAAGGTGTATCTGGTGACCACAAGACAAACCGACCATTTTATTCAAGCAAGGGGCACGACTACCCACATCCAATCACAAAACGGTACACATCCCATCACGCATCCGCCGCATGGCCCCACATAACCCTAATGTTACTTAACGTCCAAGCCCCTCCGACATTCCACACATCCGACGAATGCATGTATGATTAACAATAGGCATGTGCAAGTACAAGTAATAATAGACATATTCTCAATGAAGCAACATCGAATCCTAGACAATCAGGTATACCACAGTCTACCATATACTAGCATGTTGATATTTCATCATGTTGTTAATCAATCACATCCAAATTACTTAATCATGCACAACTGGTATAACATCAAGTTCATCTATCATTCTCACATCATTATCGGACGCGGATACACAGAGTGGTCCCCTCACCGCATACTTATCTGAACGGTTCCCTTGCCGAGCGGTAGAACTAGACATAAGGGGTCCCATTCTGCACATTCCGCATCCACATAATTCGAATATAAATAAATGCAGAAATGTGTATGCTAAAAGAGTGTTAGTTCCTTCACCGGTGTGCGTTTGAAAATTAATCGTGAGAAGGCAAGTCCGTTGGTTTGAAGGGGGCTCGATCTGAAGAGACAAGAGTACAGAATAAGTAAAGGAGATAAAACAGGCTAAACTAAGCTCGAACTGAAAAATGGGCCCGAAATGGGCCGGGCCTAAAACCGGGCCCGAAATGGGCCGGGCCCAAAGCTGGACTGGGCCTGAAAACTGGGCCGAGCCCAAAACTGGACTGGGCCGAGCTGGGTCAAGGGCGAGCCGAGCTGGGTCCGGCTCAGCGGGGCCCACACTCGAACTCAGCCGAGCCAACTCGGCTGCTCAGCCGAGCCAACTCGGCTGCTCAGCCGAGCCAACTCGGCTGCTCAGCTGAGCCAACTCGGTTGCTCAGCCGAGTTGACTCGGTTGCTCAGCCGAGTTGACTCGGCTGCCCAGCCGGAGGGGGAAAGAGGAAGAGGAGAAAACGCAGGAATGAGAGGAAGAAGAAGAAAGAGGGAAAAACCGAAGGGAGGTCGGGAAAACCCATCGGAAAACCGGGTAAAATCAGAGGGGAATCGGAGAAAAGGGAAGGGAAAAACAGGGAAAATCGGTGAAAACCGAGGAAGGGGGGAGGAATCAACGGAAAAGAAGAGGAGGGGAAGAAGATACCTCGGTCGGGCGGTGACGGCGGCTCCGAGACGCCGGTCGTCGGGGCGAAGGGGAAAGAGGGCCGGAAGACGAGAGAAGAACCAGGGAGAGAGAGTAGACGGACGGCCGAGAGGGAGAAGGAGAAGGCAGCGGCAAGGACGCCGCGGCACTGTAGCTGCGTGCTACAGTGTGCGGTGAAGAGGAGGGATTTATAAGGGGGAGGGTTTTAGGGTTTAAGGTTTCTTTTCCTTTTTTTTTTTTTTATAAAATCAGATTTTTGCAAAAACAGTGTTTCAAAATCAGAAGAGGAAAAAAAATCGGATGTCAAACCTCGGATGAGGAAAAGTGTGATTTTCAAAATTTTTTTTTTTTTTTTGTGACAAGGTATTAAATAGTTTAAATTACTAAAATGCCCTCCGAGCTTCTAAGCTCGGGATCGGGCGATACAAGGCCTATAACGGGATCCATCCCATCCCTACTGCTACTGAGACCCTAAAATCCCGAAAAATCGGGTCGGGTCACTACATTAGTTGTCAACCAACCAAAACATCATATCAAAATAAAAATATAAATACTCAGTACCCGGTCTTGTATTTTTTTCTGGCTAGGGAAAAGTATTGAGACAGTGCCCAGAGGGTACAGTACAAGAAATTAAATAAAAGTGCTCAGTATCCAAATCCTTTTACCACCGAGCGACCAAGGCCGTCTCAGATGGCCACCGAGCGGCGTTTCCGCTGCGCTACAGGTGGAGATTTTCAGGCCTAGAGAGTACAATGTAAGTAATATAAAAGTACTCAGTGCCCCACTTCAAGACCATCGGATGACTAAGCGCCTCTTCAGATGGTATCATTGAGCGACTAAGCGTCACTACTGATGAACCACCGGGTGACTAAGCGTCATCTCAAATGGTATCACCGAAGGACTAAGCGCCACTATTGATGGACCACTGGATGACTAAGCACCACCTCAAATGGTATCACCTAGCGACTAGCGTCACTACGGATGATAGTGTGGCCCAGAGGTTACAGTAATAAAATTTAAACACAAAAGGTGGAAAGTAACATGCAATAGTCAGTTGGAGTTAATCTTTTCTCCAATTTTATTTAGAGTTGAAAAACTGAATTTTAAATATAAAATAAAACTGATTTTAAAATATATAATTTAAAACTTATGAGAAAGTCTATTTTTTCTTTATTTTAAAAATTTCAATTTTAAAACCCATCATTATCCCTTTCTACTCTTAATTTACTCTATAATTAATATAAATGAGAAAAGAATAGTTTCTATACCTTAAGTGTAAAATTTTGCCAAACTTTGACTGCTTTTAAAAAAATTCCGATCCGAAACGCAGAAAAATCAAACGTCTAAGGCTATTGGACGTTGAAAGAAGAAAGAGAAAGAAAGAAAAAGGCAGAGAGAAGCTCACTATTTTTTTTCTCTCGAAATCCTCTACTGCTCTTCTGAACGAATGAAAAGAAAAAGAGAGGGGGAGAGAGCGACGGGAAAAAGACCGTGGGTCTTTAGTTTTTTTTTGTTTTCCTTCCCTTCTTACTTCATGCGTTTATACAGAGAAACTGGCTTGGCCGAAAGCCAACCACGTCTCTAAGCTACAATGCTACAATCGTAGCTTAGGTTTGGGTTAATGTTTATCTTGATATTTTATATTATTTTATTATTATTCTCTATTTAACAATACTACTTATATCTTTTATTAAATTTAAATATTCTAAGATTTTACTAAGTTAATCTAAATAGTTTACTAGGTCAGATATTAATTAATAAACATAGTATTAAATTTTGGAGAGAAAACTTGATCAAGAACTCAATGTTTTAATCGAAAAACACTGTTTTGACAAAATTCTCTAATTTTAAAGAATTTCTCTAAGAAAATCTAATTTTATAATTAGATAGATTAAATTAGATTGATAAAAATATTCTAAAGTTTTAAACTGTTTTGGAGTAAAAAACCACTCCATTTAAGCATAAGAATATTCGACGGTTCACATTTCTCAATGTAAAATAACTATTTAAAATTTAATATTTTGGAAATATGAAGATACAAAATGATCAATTATATTACAGATCGAGTACTGACTCTCTCCATATATTTTTAGGACTTTGTCTTCCCTATAAAATTGGGGCTTTGCCACTTAAGGAAATATAGCTAGCAAAAATAGATAGAATTAGATTGAGATTGGCATTCCGTTAAGTGCGGAATTTAAAAATAATGCATAATCTTAATTTTAGGGTTGAAACTATGTTAAATGACTAAGTTTTCAGAGTAACCAAGTTTTAAGCCTAAAATAATATTATTATATTTGTAAATTACCTTTATACCTTTAAAACTTAATTAAAAGAGCTATCGGACTCGGATCTGATCAAACTCAGTTCTGTTGGAAATCTCATTCCATAATCTTCACGATTGGAGGAACAAAAATCACAATCAATGGCTAAAAATTACTTAATTAATTCTAATTAACGAAAATTAACTCTTAATTTGGATTGGGATATTACATATAATCAAGGTGATTTATATTCAATATTAAATTTATGCATAGAGCTTTCAAATAAATCCATCAGATTGAATAAACGTAAACAGTTTTAAAGTGCAAAAAATTATAAAATAATTTTTTTTTATAAATAATGTACAAAAAGTTCATTACGTAAGTAATTTAATATGAAATGTGGCACCATGCATGTGATTTAAATTCATTAACAATCTTTATTAAATTCCTGAAGTCAACTCCCTCTTTCCCTAACTTATGTATCTTTATCATTCATAATCTTTTTGTCAATTTAAAAAATAATAATAATAATCTACTACTTTCCTAAACGTGATGGGTATTATTATTAGACTTCAATGTTGGTACTGGATTACATTCCAGCCTAATCAAACCTTTTCGGCCTGTTCTAGGAATGGGTCTGATCCGGGTGAAACGGGCCAGAACGGGCCTTACCCATTTTGCTTTACAAATTTTATTTTTTTAAATGCTTTTATACAAATATAAAAGCCAAGCAGATAAATAAATAACGGACTTCATGGGCTACAATTGGAAAAAAATTGAGCCTTAAATAAATTATGGAGTCACTTATTCTTAGTGATTAAAGTCATTAAACGTTGTTAATTCAATAACATCTAGTGACTTTGACCACTAGGATCAATTGGATAGAAATTAAATTTCGAGCTGAAATTTGATCAAGTTGTATTTTATGGGTATATTTTCACTTCATATGGTTTGTTTTTCATGTGTATGACAAAAACTTGAGAAAAAAAATGAAATGGATTTGGTGTTGCCTATATGTTTTAAATTTTGACCTTTAATTTTGAATAAAATGAGAATTCAAATTTGCTTCTTTAGTATTTTTGGATATTTTTGTCTTATTCAATTTGTAATTGAGTTTTATTAGAGAAATTTCAAATAATGTTGGATTAGTATTTGATAATTACACTATTATGAATTGAGATTACAAACATAAGTAACTATTTAATGATAATTTATTTTTATTTTGTAGATCAGTGTAAAATGATGAAAATAATTAATTCATATATTTATATTTTTTGTTATTGTCTTCATATTTTATTGTTTTTTTTTAATTTTTTAAGAAATTCATGCTGTCTTTTCTGAAACAGAATACTGAAACGTCGAAACATTGTATTATAGAGATAAAATCGGAACAAATCTGACAACTATGGTATCATTCAAAATAAGGTAACACCCGAGGACTTTCTAGAAGGTAGTGGTTTTTTATGCCTTTTGATTTCAAATATATTATTTATAATGATTTAGATAGTTTTCAATAATCTATGATAATATATATAAACAATAACTAACATATGACTCCTAGGTGTCTGTTGAAGTGTTCTATTTTCTCTCTTATTAGAATTTTATGAATTTACTATATGCATTTAGAAGTTTTTATTTTATTATTTATTTTATTGTTTTTTATCTTTTTAATACTTTATACCCCCACATCATTCTAATTGCTTATTTTTATACCAATGGAAGGGAATTGACCCTTACTTTATCTCATGAACTAGAGATTCAAGGTATACTTGTGGTTTTATCCAATACCTTTATACTCAATGAAAAATAGGGATTTTGAAGTACTCTATTATTTAAAAAAAAAAAACAAAGAGAATTGCCATCAACACTAATGTTTGGTGAAAATTGTGGCAACACTATAATTATATATAATAATATTTTTTTTTCAATTATTAAGTGATTTTTATACATTGTGCATGTTATGCACTTAATGGATGATGGAACTTAGCCATTTTAAATTACACACATCCATTTCACTTGGATGATTTATCCTCTTAAAAGCTGCACCATTGCTTTCGCATTTATCCAGCTTGGCAGGCAACCCTGGCACTCTCTCCTCTGACTTAGTTGAACAGATGATTCTACACTTATTCAAATTATCTTATATAACAAAACAATATAAATTATAAAAAATAATATTAGTTTACAAATAAATTTAAAAATAGAAATCAAGACAATCTCTTTTTTTAATAAATGAGATACTCATGATATATATATTCACTTAGATCATTATATATATAAATCAATAAAAAGGTAAATTTCATTTTCTATAAGCATTTCACTTTATCAATAAATAAAATAAAAATTTAAGGTAATCATTAAATGAGTTTCAATCTTTCAATTTAAGGTGATCTTTAAATGAGTTTCAACCTTTCAATTTAAGGTTATCATTAAATGAGTTTCAATCTTTCAAATTTCATTATTAAATTGTTGTGATTTTCTCTCATATTAGCAAGTAAAAGCAATAAAAAAATTGTCAAAAATGGAAAAAAATGAATTTTAAGATTTAGTTGGATGAACTTTGAAAGAATTAATATATCCCATTATAATAGTATTAAAAGATATAGAAATTCATATAAAAAATATTAAAAATAGGAAAAAAGTTTAAATTGATTTTGATGGATTGAAAAGATTAAGTCCAATTTTATTATATTAACATCTAAAAATAAAATTATTTTTTACAAAAATGTGGAAGAAGAATATTTTATAGTTAAATTTGATGATTTGAATGATCTGGCCAAAAGAAAATTTGTGCAATTTTTTTCTTTGAAGTGAGTAGAATTATTTATCAATTATCATTAATTTCTTCTACCAATGTTATTTATGTAAAGTGGATGCTTTCCTCTAATTATTTTAAAGGGGAATTCTATACTTACTCCCAAATTATTTGTTTATATAAACCTAACATTAGAGTATGATAATATTTTTTTATTAGAAATAAAAATATATGTTTAAAACAAATTGATGGCAAGGACGCTCATGTTACACGTGTCGCGGAATCGAAAGGAGAATAAAAGCAAAACAGAAAGTAGGCGTGACGCACGGCACGCTATCAAATCCAGCTAATTAAAGGGTCGTTTGAAATCCGTCGGGCAAAATCCGCGACCACACAACACGCGGCGGAGCGAATAGTTTCAGCAAACTACGCGCATTTCAATTTTCTTTTCTTTTCTTGTCTTTTCTTCTCTTCTCCTCTAATTTTTTTTTCATTTTAAAAAATTATTAAGAAAAAGGTATTAATTTATTTATTTTTAATCATAAACCACCTGTGGGGGCCGCTCCATGCCATACGGCAGGGTGTAGTACTATGTCTCCTTTTCTATTATCCAAATTCAATCAATCAATACTTTTTTTAATGATTAAAAGTGTTTTATTTTAAATATCTTATCTAACTAATCTTTTATATAAAAATCTTTTAAACCACACACATTAAATAAATTTAGAGAGTAACTCTTTATTAAAGTTGAACTTAAATTAAACTTTTTAATCCACATTTTAATTTTCTTCTCTTCTCGTTGAAATTTATTCATTTAAAAAATTTCAAATAAAAAGTATTAATTTATTAAGTTTTAATCATAACCCACTTGTGGGGCTACTCCATGGCATGTGCAGGGTGTAGTGGTCTGTCTCTCCATTTCTTATTTCCAAATTGAATGAATTAATATTTAATACAATTGATTATCTCCCGTCTAAATTTGAGAGATTGTGGGTTTGAATTTCAATAATCTAACCTAGTATTAGTAAGATTGTGTATGAATTTTTCATAAATTAGTTTAAAAAAAATATTTAACTTATTATATATTACCGATAAATATGTATAGAGAGGTGTGGACTGCTCTAAAAGATTTAATCGACTAAAGACATCTTAACCATTTTGATTATAGAATAATATTTAATAATCAATAAGATAGATTTTCCTCACATTTATTTATCTGAATTCTAGAGAGAGAGACTTGAGTTGGTAGAAAGAGTCATGGCGTATTGCAGTAATTGGATAAAGATTTGCCAAAAGTAGTGTTCTTCACATCTGTAGCGGGCTTTCAATTCTTCAAAAAATTGGCTACTTGTCTTTATTTCTCTTTGATTAGTGCCAGACCTGCGTCAGTCACAGAATTTTCCGTCACTCCTTTCCTTCTCCTTTTCTTCCTTCGTCCTTCTTTCTTCTTCGTTCTTCAATATCAATTATCCAATTTGAATTCTAGATTACTGACGAAACGAACGGTCGATCGCAGCAGCAAGCGGTAGTAACGGTAACAGTGGTGGTAGAAGAAGAAGTGGGATGGCGTTGTTGTGGAGAAGTTCGTCTTTGCATTCGAATCTCGAGTGCTTTCTCGACTGTACAACTCCGATCGTCCCGTCTTATTTTCTCCCCAAGGTGAGTTTACAGTTATGCTTTTCTTCCCAATAGTTGTCGTCCTCTTTGTATGTTCTTTGATGATTCTGGTTTTTATTATGATTTTCCATTTATTATATTATTATTTGTCAAGACTGTCTTGGTGGAGAAATTCTGCATTTTCACGCTCTGGGTATTTTTAATTTCGCTTTTCTTGCAAGCTTCTTTACTGATTCTCGTTTTTTATTATTATATTATCATTCCTCAACGGTGTCTTGGTGGAGAAACTGGGCATTTTCACGCTCTGGGGTATTGCTAATTTCGCATTTCTTGCAAGTTTACGCTTTCAATTATTTTGTTATCATTCCTCTCTGTCTCTCTTTTCAAGAACTGAATTTTTTAGTGCGTAAATGAGAATTTTAATTTTCACTTAAAATATAAAAAGAAATAAAATCTCTATCTTAGATTTATACGGATGATTTATAAGGGAAGAAGAAGAAGGTGAAGAAGAAGAGATCAATAACTTTTGCGTTTTCATTTGAAAGTGTTTCATTTTTTGTCTCGTCTAAGAGTTTTCCAGATCATCTTTATCTTCCCCTTCTTCGCTTTAACATTTTCTTAACAGTAAATGGAAGAAAACTTGTCATTTTTATGCAGAGAAAAGCCCCATTGCTCTTTTATTTGAGATTTTTGACGATGTAAACAAGTACTGGTACATATGTTCTGTGAAATAAGGTGAATTGGTGAAAAGTTTAATAACCTTAAGGGAGAAAACAAAAAGATGAGTATCCTTCAAAGGTAAAAATGGAAAAGGGAAGTAAATTAAAAATAAAATTGTGAAGATTTTCTCACAAAAGCGAAGTTAATCATTCATCCCCAATCCAATTTTTTTTTTTTTATGTTAAAGAAAAGAAATTTCTGATTTTCATAGCAGCTAGATCTTTATAGTTTACCCAATTATATATTGTTTTGTATCGTTTCCACGATCTTTTTCATTTGTTGTTGTATTTAATTTTTCTTTTGAAACCATGCAAAGGTAAGTATTTGTTCTCAGAAAGAATGGATAAATTTATTTTTGTTTTTAGTTTAAAATAATCATTTGAAACGAAGAATGAAGACTTGGACGAATTCTGGGTGATTGCTTTTTTTACAAATCCATCTACTGGTTAATGAAGACCAAGATGGAAATTTTGAATTAGAAGGTTTTTTTTTTCCATGTATCTTTCCGTTCAGTTCAAGTCAAGAACTACTCTCTAGTTACAGTCAAAGTTACTGCCGTTTTTTTACTATGATGTACATCTGTATGCACGCGAATTGTTGAGGAACAAGAAATTTAATTTTTCGTGAAAGCTTATTTCAAAGAATTCATTTATATGATATTCTATCTTTTCTCTCATTAGTTGTTTTAATTTCAAACTCTGTGAATCAGAGTTGCATTAGGGATCTAAACAGTCTATGGCAACCACGCGAGAAAGAGATGATTGAATACTTTAGGTTGGGAGATCTTTGGGACTGTTATGGTGAATGGAGTGCTTATGGTGCCGGAGCTACAATTCTCCTCAACAGCGGTGAACCTGTTGTTCAGTACTATGTCCCTTATCTTTCTGCCATCCAAATCTACACTAGCAAATCATTTGCTTCTTTCAGGTTCTTGAACTGGGTCACAATTTGTTTCATGCCAACTCCAATTCCATAATCTTCTTCTTGTAAGCAGTGGGTAATGTGATTAAATCCTGGTTCCATGTGTTTTAGGAATTTGAGGGAAGAGAGTGATGCAGGCGAATTTGAGAGCGACTCATGGAGTGATGACAGTGACAGTGGTAAGCTGTCAAGGTCTCTGAGCAATAATTCAAGCAGAGGATGGGATGCAGGGTCTGAAGATTCAAGCTTTGATCAGGAAGGCTTGTGGCCAGTGAGAGATCGCCTTGGTTGCCTCTACTTTCAATACTTTGAGAGATCAGCTCCTTATGGAAGGGTACCACTCATGGATAAGGTATTATTATTTTCCATTGACTTTTCAAATTTTAAGTGGTGATCGAATCACATATTACGCTCTTTTCGTTTGACATGCATTATTTTCTGGATAGGTGAAATTCTGATTACTTGAGTCATTTGTGCAATTCAAGAGCATCTTACCTTTCTGTATTTTCTAATTTTAATTGTTTCCTTGTTGTTAGATCAATGAGTTATCAAGGAGTTATCCAGGTTTGATGTCGTTCAAAAACGTGGATTTGTCACCTGCTAGCTGGATGGCAGTAGCTTGGTATGTTTATCTTCTTTCTTCAACTTTCCTCAAGGAAGTATGTAGTCTTCATACGGTTTTGGAAAATCTAAACATTTAGGCAAGTGTTGGGAAAATCCAATAAAATTCAACATGACTTTGTGGCATTGATAGAAAATGTTGCAATGTCTTTTCTTATTCCCTTATTTGTTTGACTGTCATTGGCTGCATCTCCTGCTCTTGCATGAGTCATCAATGAGTCAAGCTTGTTTTTATGGACTTTTAAATGCAAGGGAGTTTTGTTCAACAGCGAAATTCTTAGTAACTATCTTTAATTAGAAGATTTGAAATAGGTGACTGTTTTCTTCTTTGGATTTTCCTAATGGAGTTCTATTGATGGTTAGGTATCCTATCTATCACATTCCAACAAGAAGAAACGTTAGGGATTTATCTGCCTGCTTTCTTACTTACCATACCCTTTCCTCATCTTTCCAAGGTATGTATGCATATCCAATTGTCTGCAAGTAGAAAAGAGAAAATGACATTCTTTTGTTGTTATTGATATCAAGAAATTGTCATAAGTTATTTTACACCTTCCACAGTGGTGGATTTTTTTATTCTAATCATGAATTAGATATAGATTCCCATTCTTAAATCGCATAACTTTCATGAAGCTTATTTAGTGCAGCAGGAAACCGTATTCCATACATGAAGATCCTAGATTTCAAACTGAATCAACTTGACTTTGACTCTCTCTCTCTCTCTCTCTCTCTCTCTGTGTCTCTCTATGATTTTCCCCTTTTCTTTTAGATCTTTGGCACTTTGTTTTGCATATATGGAAGTCAACTTGGTAAATCATCTAGAACTATGAAGCTACTGATAAAATCTAGATATCTTAAAAAGGAAGGACGTCAATCATTTTCTCTTTTTCTGACCTTAGATGAAAAAAAAAGGCCTTAATAAAACTTGACTCTTTGTATTAAAGTATTCTATGTGTTCGGATTATAAAAAAAAAATTCTCTTTTTTCTTCTTTAGCATTAGAGGACTTAACGATGTCTCTAGGTATGATGTTTACTGTTCCTATTTTGTTTTTCTGCTCCAGACCTTTTGTTTTTCTTGTCTGTGCTGGCCATGAATTTTGATGAGTTTGTGATGGTTTTTCATTGATAATTGAAAATGAAATGCCGTACTTTGGCCATATTTTGATTTTTATTTTTCTTTAGGAAATTATTGTTACTTTCTGGCGGTTTTCAGCGTCTTTGCTTGATCCAAACTTCAGCCTAGCCAGTTTATCATTTTCTAGGAAAATAGACTACATGGTCCATGTGCTATAAGGCAGTAGATATTCCTTTGTTTGATACTATTTCTCACCTATAGGGAAGGATTTTCACAGTATCATTTCACTCTGTCCTTACTGCTTAGTGATTCTCATGTAATTTCATTGCAGCAACCAACTAGGAATGAGGATATTCTGCAATTGCTCAATTTGTGTGTGTTACTTGTAATTACACCATGCATTCTACTTGTGTGTGTTAAATGATTGTCCATGTCAATATTGAGTGTGTTGTGCGAGTGAATAAAATTTAGACAACTTCAACTATGGAAGATGAAAATATGAAATGCAGTGGAAAATGAAATATAAGATGCAATCAACTGGACTGATTCATTTACGTTTTTTAAGTTGTGTTTGTCTATGCTCATGCATCCATACTTCCTGTGCTGTCATTCTTCTCTGCTTCTGAGCTGTGCATTGTGTGGAAATCTCACAGATAATTTGACTGAAGATGAGCACAAGGAAATTTGTTCTTCAGAAGATGGAGACACTGAGAGGAAATGTAACGGAGAGAGTAGTAGCGTTTCTCTTCCGCCTTTTGGGCTAGCCACTTACAAGATGCATGGAGACCTTTGGATAAATCCTGAAACAACTGATCATGGAAGGATTCTCTCTCTCCTAAGTGCTGCAGATTCCTGGCTGAAGCAGCTCAGAGTCCAACACCATGATTTCAACTATTTTAACACACACGCTATGTAAATGAACGACACTGGCCAGTCAGCCGTTGTAGTTAAGAGCCCTTCTGACAACCACCTTTGTGCTTCCACCATCAATAATGCCCCTCAAGAACTCGGAAAATCCAGAACAAGAAGAAGAGTAGATGAGTGAGGTTTATTGTCTCCCGTCTAGGTTTCAACAAGTTTGAAGTGCACAAGAGGCTGAGAGATTCCCTTTGCAGGATTAGTGCAGTAAAGCAGGAAGAAGAGCTTCAGTGAACTCTGTTGTCTGTCTTGAAGCACAAATGCTTGTAAGCTTGTGATTTTGGACATAAGTTTTGTTTATCTTTCCTTGGTCTTACGATGTAGAGGTTTCTGCAAATGAAAAGAATGTCCTTGTTTCTCTGCGGTTTTATTTGATACTGTGGATATGATCTTCCTTTTTATAATTCCTAGTCTGTAAAGTTTGCACAGCATGATTTATATGGTTTATACTTAACAGTATGTGGATTATGAGATCATGATCTTTAACACCTTGATTTCTTTCTGATTTGTAGCAGGACTGTTTCTAGACTAGTGGAATTGGAATGTGGCAGGATTCTGCTGGTTTCTGTTAGTCCAGAATTCTATGGACTTTTCTATTCCACTAATGATGTCTTGGCTACCAAACAGATTCATTGTCTCGTCTCTTTGAGATGTCAAAAGATCCAACAACCCATATTAATTAACACAGTTAAGCCCCATGCTGAAAGTCCAAGAAGACGGAGACAGCCATTCCTTTCCATACAGAAAACCATCCCCTTCAGTGCCATGTCAACATGCAGCAGACAATCCTGTAGATTACAACAGCATTCTAACTCCGGCCAGTCGACCATGGTCGCCCAATGCCCACCGTGCGATCCATTCAGCTCCTTGTTAGGCTCGTCCATGCGTGTCGAACCCATGATTTGGCAATCATGACTGTTTCAATGATTGGACTCAATACTAACTGTTCGATCGATCAAAAATCAAAATGATAAAAAGGTTTTAGAATCAGTTCCTGGTGATATGTTGGCATGGCTCACCTCAATATTGGGCCCGATGGAATCTTTGGGCCCATCAACGTTTACAAGGGGCAAACTATTTTGAGGAATTCTCTATACAGAGTTTCATTTCTAGCATTGTTATATATTCTTTCTGTCTCAAATTAGTTGTTCTATATAGATTTTACAATTGTCTCAAAATAGTTGTATTATTAGTAATTTTTTTTTTTGAATTTACGTGTGGGAAACCGTGCGTAAAACCCCCACGGGCGATACCCTCTGCCTTTAGGGTACACTAGGTTAAGCCATGGAGGCTCGAACTTAGCATCTCACTTCTTGAGGCGGGAGGTTAACCAGTTGAGCTACACCCATGTGGACAAATTATGTTTTCCCTCCATCTCATTTGTATTTGAGTAGTATAAAATATGTTGAAAATATATGAGATCACATGAGTGCTAGTCTTATATAGAGAGTTCCTTAAAAAATATAAATATTTCAAATGAGACAACTAAAATAGAGAGTTTCTTAAAAAATACAAATATTTCAAATGAGATCGGAATATAAATTTTAATTTTTTTAGTAAAATATGGGTGAAAATAGAGTAAAAAGAGAAAAACAGTATCCGTCATGAATCAAACCAAATTGAAGAAAACGGAGAATCTCATTATACAATTATCCAACAGCTAACATCTTTTTAATTATTTATTTTTCTTTTCTTGGAGGAGATTCACTGCTGAGTCTAAGTTGATGTTGATTGTCTTGCTCTCCAACAACCTTATGAATATCTCAGTTTAAGATGATATGACGCAATCAATGCTGTGAGACCCATAAGAGGAACTCTTTATTAGAGAAGTCTTGTGGCTCTTGTTTATTCTACCCACTATACTTTTTTAACAGAGAATTAGGATAGAAATTTCAACACTATGATGAAGATGGAAGATGGATGACATGCTATTGGATCATGTAAGGTTAGGTGGAGTCTCATTATCAAATATGTACTATCGATTCAATATGTACTATCATAGGTTGAACTTATGTAACTTTATTGGATGGAGTATGAAGAAGGTGAGCGATCATTCCCATGGGCACTTTATGTATATAGACACGGGCTTTACGGTGATGCCCATTTTTTACCGTGGGAGGATCGTTGACCTATGAAGAATAACGAGATAACTTGTTACAAGGATTCTCACCCTCTAATTTTTTGTCCTTTCTATTTTTCACGCTCGCTCTTTTTTTTTTTTCCCTCACTTAGAAAAAGACAATGAAAATCCTAGAGAGAAATAAACCCTTATATATGCTGGGCATTATAAAACACAACTTAGTCTGCTGGGCAGTGAACATTCTATAACTATAGAAAGAAAGTAGATGATTTATCATGAAACTCTATTTATGTTGTGATTTTAAACTTAGAAATTTTGATTTAAAATAGATTAGAAGAAATTCACTCAAAACTCCCATGTTTTAATTCATTTAATTTTAACTTATTATTCTAATATTTCAATAACAAAATTTGCAATTCATTCTAATCACAATGGATGGTGGATATGAATTATTATAGTTACTATATATAAAATTATATATACAAGGTGCACCTTATAAAGGCCATTTTGCCTCTTGTGGTTCTTCTCCTTTCTTCCCTTTTGAGGTTCCTCTTGTCTGCCAAAGAAGAAGGTTCTAGAGTTTATCATCAAGGAATGGCAAAGATGTATGCTTACTAGTTACTAGTGTTCACACTTCAAATCGTATGGAGAGGTCTCAAAGTTGGATTCCTTCTTCCTTACTATACAGTTGTGGTCCCCACACTAAAAGTGGGACCTATTATTATCGTGGTGGGGAGGAAAAAAAATTCTTTTCAATCAAAATTATTCTGAATTTCGTTCTTCTAAAAAGTTTTGACCGTTTCGGTGTTTCATTTAAGAAAAAATGATACATAAACTTAAAAACTAAAAATACACTAAAATATGATGAAATTACTAAAACTCATAAGAAATGTGATAATGAATTATTTTCATAATTCATGCTAAGCTATACAAATAAACATAAAATTTTCATTATATGTTTATTTATGTTTATAATCTCAAGTTATAATAGGGTCATGTCAAATATTACTCTAATAAAGAATCAAATAAAAACTCAGTTATACAAAAAACACTAAACAAATGAACTTCAATTCTAATTTTATTTAAAATCAAAGGTCAAAACGAAAAATATATAGTATACGAAACCCATTTTCTTTACTTTCTTTTTTTTCTAATTTTTGTTAAATCTATAAAATAACAAGTCTATGAAATAAAAAATAGTCTTGATGAACTATAAGTGGACTAAATTTAAGCATAAAGTTTAATTTCTAACAAGTCGATCTTAGTAGTCAAGTCATCAGACACACATGAATTAAGGATGCCCAGTATCTTTGATCACTAAAATCAAGTGACTTCAAATTAATTTTTCAATTAAAATTTGGTCAACATGTATCTATTGAATTTGATTTTAATATGCGAGGCTAAATTTTATATTTGCATGTAGCAAAGTTTTTTTAAAAATGAAATCAATAGAGGGTTATGACTAAATTTGATCCCAAAGTGTAAGCCTCATGAAGGAGGTTGCGGGTTCGAGCCCCTATGGCCTAACCTTAGTGTGCCATAGAGGTAGTGGGCTCACCCGTGTGGGTTTTACACTGTGTATTCCATGATTTCCCACACGTAAATTCAAAAAAAAAAAAAAACTATTTTGTTCTGCCTTTTGGTCTGAATGAAATTGATTACAAAAGGCACAAGTGGAAGAAATTACATTGTTTATTGTGAATCTAAAATTAGACTATTTAAAATTAGAAGAATGGGTTAATTAAAAGAATTATATTTATAAAAAAATTAAAAATTAGAATAAATAAAATTGACTATGAATGCATAAGAGAAGAAAAGGTGTACATATGAGCTTCACTAAAATATTAGTCACCTAATTGAAGACAAGTAGTAGTTCTCAACAGGTTATTTCTCCAATAGGATATATGAATATAACAAAAATGGAAGGATTTTGGCCTACATACTAGGACCTCTTGATTTCCTTATTTGTAAGTTTAAATTTAATAAAGGTTGTAATACTTAATTATTATATATTGTTTAGGTTTACTCAGTTAATGTCTTGTGTTCCAACTGCAAGTTTAGAAAGTTAGATTTAAATAAATAATTGTTAAATTTAATTATGAGTGTTAAGTTTAAATCAATGTTATCAAACCCAATCCGACCCGTGGGTTGACCCGCAAGTCAACCGTGACCCGGCTGAAACATGGGTCAAGTCATTTTAAGACCCTTCTGGATAAAAAACTCATAAAAACCCTTTGCGACCCGCGGATCAACCTGGTTTTTCTAATAAACCCGTGACCCTTAAAAACCCTTGGTTTTATTTAAATGAAGAAAATGAAGACGAAGATGTTAGTTCTTTTGAGAATATGATTTTTAGATTATTAGTTTTAGTATTTACAATTAGATTTGTGAGAAAAAATATTTTTATAAAATATAACCTTAGTTAATAATTTAATATTATTTATAATATTATATTGGCTGGCCATTTAGAAACTGCATCTTTTTGCCACCAGACACCGATTTTCGATTTTTGACTGGAAATTACGATTCTACCCCTTCCGCTCGAAATCGACCAATCGATTCTACAACGCCATTTCACGTCGATCGATCGATCTGAGGCGTATACGATCGATCAATCGATCAGACAGTCATTTTCGAATCAATCGATTGATTATAACACGAGATTCAATCGATCGCACGGATCCATGGGATCGTGCGATCGATTTTAACTGAGAGGTCGACATTTTAACAGTTGACCTCTCCTCTCAAGATCGATCGTACGATCCCAGTGATTAATCGATCGATTGTGACCCATTCAAAGATTGGTAGAACGATCACATAGAATCGTGCGATCGATTTTAACTGAGAGGTCGATAGTTTGACAGTCGACCTCTCCTATCAAGATCGATCGCACGATTATATGGGATCGATCGATCGATTGTTTGTTTAGAGCAAGATTGATCGCACGATCACATAAAATCGTGTGATCGATCTTCCACGTGAAACTGAGTGTAAGTTCAATTACGCCCCTCTTCCCTTTCATTCGTCATTTACATCTTACCCCTTTCGAAACCCTATTCCCTCAACCCCGATTTCGAAATCTTCTCCCTCAAAACCTCTCCGATTTTGAAATATTCCCCCTCAAAGCCCAAAATACACCCCTCTCATTCAAACCCCTCTCTCTCAAAATCCTTTCCAAACTATTTTCCCTCAAACCTCAAACCCCAAACCCCCTTTCCAACACGAACCACTCCACTATTTGAAGATACTCTCTCAAATCTCCTATATTGATTCGAAGGTATCTCTCAAAAGTTATTCTCTCAATCTCCGAACTGAAATCAAAGGTAATTCTTTCTCAAACCCAAGACTCTCAAAATTTCTCATTACATAGTACTATGGATTGTGAGGGAGTTTTATCCACATTTGTTAAAAATGATGAGATTGTTGAGAATGATATTGTTGACAATGAGTTTGTTGAGAGGTGTTTTTCAAGTCGTGACGATTTAGTGAAGCATGTTAAGGAGGTTTCCATTGCGCAAGGATTTGTAGCTATCATTAAGAAGTCATGCAATAGAAGCAATGTAGTTATTCTTAGTTGCGATATAGGGGGTACATATCGTAGCACAGTTAATTTGAAAGATGATGAGAGGAAGAAGAAAGCATATTCTCGCCTTGTTACTTGTCCATTTGAAGTGAGAGGGAAACAAATTGTTGATGGGTCATGGAAGTTGACTATAAAAGATGTAGAGCACAATCATGATCTCACGAGCGTATTAGTAGGTCATCCTAGTACAAGATGTTTTTCAAATGAAGAGAAGAGAATGATCATTGAAATGCATAACAGCAATGTATCACCTCGGTAAATTATGACAACCCTTCGAAATAAGAATCCAAAGATTGGAATATCATCTACTGATTTGTACAATTTTTTGGCTTCGGTTCGAAAATAAAAACTTAGAGGTCGTACTTCAATTGAAGCCTTGTTAGAAGATCTTCAAGAAGGTGGTTACCAATATTTTCTCAACTATAACAATCAAGATCATTTATCTCATATTTTCTTTACACATTCACTATTAGTTGTACTTACGAAGAACTATAATAATGTATTTCTCATGGATTGCATTTACAAAACCAACAGATATCATATGCCATTACTTAATATCGTTGGTATCACAAGTTTCAACAAGAATTTCTACTCATGCTTTGCATTTATGAGGAATGAAAAATTTGAAGATTACGTATGTGCGTTACAAATGTTCAAGAAGATATTAGGATTCGATCATGATCGACAAGTTTTTTTGACCGATAGAGATTTGGCGTTGAAGAATGTCATTGATTCAGAGTTCCCTAATGTTGTACATATCTTGTGTATTTGGCACATCAACAAGAATATTTTTACTCATTGTAAACATCTTTTCAAAAAAATGGAAGAATGGAATGCATTTTTAAACCAATGGAATGACTTGGTCGAGTCTCCATCCGAAGTTGCATTTAATGAAGCGTTTGAGACATTAAAACAAGATTTTAGCGATTATTCGGATGAAGTGAATTTTATTAGAAGGACATGGATCCCACATAAGAAGTAATTCGTCAAGGCATGGATCGGTTAGAATTTACATTTTCAAAATGCAGCAACTTTAAGGGTTGAAGGTGCACATTTAGTGTTAAAACGATATATAGCTAACTCCACTAGGGATCTATATGTTGTCCGAAAGAAGATATCCCATGCAATTGAAAATCAGTTTCAAGACTGTAAGATTCAAACGGAGGATGAAAAAATCTAGTTTGCTCTTACTGTTTCGATTCCTTTTTTTGATGAAGTGAACGGCAGAGTAGCACAATTTGCATTGTCTGAGGTTTACAAGCAATATGTTATGCTCATAAACAGGTCATTTTTACCCAATTGTACACATGAGTTTACAGCTTCCATGGGCTTACCTGGTGCTCACAAAATGCAATTGATGAACAAGTTACATTTGGATCAAATCCATCCACAATGGAGAATTGATTTGATTTCATTTGACGACTTGAACATTGAAATGAATCGACATGGGGATGAATTAGATGTTCATTGGGAAGACATTAAGAAAAAATATGGAAACATGTCTACATTTGATCAAGAGGAGTTCCGAAATCATATCCAAGATCTTGCTAGTGATGAGATGCATATCAGCCAACCTATTATGCAATACAGCAGAGGACGTCATCCAGGTTCAAAGAATTCAAAGGGTCAAACATGTACAAGACGAGATTCTTCTGCATTTGAGATTGTAGAGAATCAATTGATTAGAAGAAAATGTGGGTTATGAAAAAATATTGGTCATACGAAGAGAACATGTCCGAATAAAAGTGTTGTACAGGCATCCTGCAGTGTAAATTTAAATGCTTTGCCTCAAACTCATGATTATTACCATGAATCGCAAGCAACGAGTTTGTCTCAATTATCCGAAATAAGTTTCTTTTACATAAAATACATATTTACATTTTCATTCATATAGAATAAGGTAAAAAATACTAACACGTACTCCTTTTTCCACAGCCGACTGGTTCTTATGACTTCTATGACAATTCGACATATACCTCTGGTGATTTTAGAGATCCTGGAGAATTACAGTATTGGTGGAATCAGTGATGGATGTCTATCATTTTTTCGTGTATTCAGTTGCAAGAATGTATTTCATTTGCAAAAAGTTGTATTAGTTTTAATTCCGATGTCTTGAAGCATGTATTCAAACAACAATTGTTATTTTAAATAAACCCAGTATTGAGTGGTTTGTTACAAAATATGGGACCCTTGTGTGGGGCTTTCACTAAATATGGGACCTTAGATTCGTTTGTCACTAAACATGAGACCTTTGAGTGATATTTCCCTAAATATGGGACCTTAGAGTGGATTGTCGCTAAACATGAGATCTTTGACTGGTCAGTCAACAAGTATGGGACCTTAGAAATCAAATGACCTGGTTAAAGAAGAGTTTTTCTCATTACTGAGGAGTTTGTCAAAGAATGTGGTTGTTTACTCCAGCATTCTTTGACAAACTTCTTCACTAATGGTTAAAATTCTTCTTTAACCAGGCCATCTGATTTCTAAGGTCTCATACTTATTGACTGACCACTCAAAAGTCCCATATTTAGCGACAATCCACTCTAAGGTCCCATATTTAGGGACATACCACCACTCAAAGGTGTTATGTTTAGCGACAATTCATGAAACCCATATTTAGTGTCAGACCACACAATGCTCCCATATTTAGTGACAAACCATTCAATGCTCCCATATTTACTGACGGACAAAGAGTCCCATGTGCATTCAGTTGTTTACAAACAAATCATTCACCATGTTCATTCAAATAGACGAAATAGTTCATAAAAAGAAACCATTCACTGTGTTTTATCGAGATTGACAAACGATGTCATAAAAGAAAACATTCACCATATTCATTTAAAATTTACAACATTTACATATGAATATCAAAATTTCAAAATTACAAAAATTTCAAATACAACGGTTATTCGGAGGCAGGAGCTGGGGTAGATGTAGAAGTAGGTGCAGATGTAGAAGCTGGGGCAGATACAGTATCAGGAGGTGCTAGTGCCGATGAAGGAAGTGCTGGTGTAGATGAAGGAGGTGCTGGTGCCGATGAAGGAAGTGCTGGTGCAGATGAAGGAGGTGCTGGTGCCAATGGACGACGCGCAGTCGCACTCTGCATGGGGCCAGTGGAACGCACCTGTCGAGTGGGGCCTGTAGGACGAGGCTGAGTGGGGCCTGTAGGACGAGGATGAGTGGGGCACGAGGCTGAGTGGGGCCTGCTGGACGAGGCTGAATGGGGCCTGTCAGACTAGGCTGAGTGTTGTCAGTCAGGCGAGCCTCACTCGTGTCAGTGGACGAAGAGGCTCTCCCCCATGATTGATTTATCACCTTCTCAGTTATCAAACATCTGACGGTCCCGGATGACGAATCGCGTCCAAGATGTGTTTTTACTCCTTCTTCTTGCAATAAAAGAACAGAGTTTCTCATTATATCTACCACTTGATTATCCAAATTATTCAGCCTTCTCATCATCATTCCGACCAACTCACCATTTTTCTTATCAATTTTGGCATTCCTCCTCTCTTCCATCTCAGCCAATTTATCGTCAATCATTCCCTCAAGCCTTCCAATTAGTTTTCCTTCCATCTCATCCAATTTTTCATCCACCATCCCTTCAAGCCTGCCCATGAACCTTGCTTCAATCTCAGTAAATTTCACATCAATTTTTTCATTCAGTTTTTCGATGTTGTCAAGAATTAGCATAGTACTGACTCCTGTATCATTTGCCTCAGTCCTCCCAATTTCAGGTGCCTCTGCCCCCTGAACTTCAGGTGCCTCAGTTCCCCCAACTTCAAGTATGTCACCCTCCTCCTCAGGTGTCACGCCCCGACCCAAAGGGTGGACACGGAACGCGACTGATTTTTTTTTTTAAAAAAATAAACTAAGCCAACTCACAAGCATTCTAACTGGGCCAAATCAATAGTTAGGCCCAGAGGTCACACATGATCCCAACATGTGGACTCAAACATATACCATAAGTCTACCCCACATAAGAGACATAATAATATCAATAACATCAACACATAACATGCTCAAATCAAATCCAACATTGATTATTACAAACAGAGGCAACAAAGTTTAGTACATCAAATTAACACAAATTAAGTACCACATCCAGTACTTAATAAAAGTAAACGGTTCCAAAAACCAACAAGAGAAGATTAGGGCATTCCCCTCCGGGGGAATCCCAAAACACTGCTTCAGCTTATCCACCCTAAGCTTGATAAAGAGGGTCCTCCTCCTCGGGTTCATTCCTGAAAGGTGAGTGATATGAGCTAACTAGCCCAGTGAAGGAAATGTAACAATGCAGTTTAAGTAAAATAACAGGCTAGTAACAGTTCAATAATATCACATGATTGATAACAATAAGCATAATTTTAAGTAATACATCAACATCATCAAACACTGCCATCATTCACCGTAACGCCTGCCGACTACGCTGAGACCAGTATTAAGTCCCGACACGGTCAAAATACATCCTTATAAGTACATCTCCGACTTTGAATTAGCCAATACTGACACCCTCAAGTCAGCAACTGACGACAACATGGTCCGCCCATGGTCCAGTAGACATAAACCATCTCTCATATGGCCGATATTGGTTCAATAGCCCAGGTACGTGGAAGCAGTCTTACATACTCATACGATCAACATCGTAATATCACAATCATCATCAGCACTCTTACCATATTGCATCATGTCTAGGCACATAAGTGGGTTCATCAAAACTGAAACCACTCATTGCTCAATACTCATCTCATCATAAAACCTGTTTACAAAACCTGCAGAGTTAAATTTCCTCACCGTGATGTGTGGTTTATGCGGTTTCTGTTCAAACAACACACAAGTGCACAATCAATATACATAACAAATACATACACATACGTAGTATTTGGAAATCATACGTTTTCCCACAAAATATCCAGGGTTCATGGAATTGAGTCTCATACTTGGTTTCTATCCTTTTTAAATTAATAAATAGAAAGGGGCTCAGTCCAAAACTCATATTGTCTCTGGACATTGACCAGATTGACTTATTGAGTTAGGTTTAGATCCTCGGGTCACTTCTCGGTTGTCTTTTAGATAGGACCAGATCTGACATTTTGAGTTAGACCTCGGGGTCACCCAGTGCCCGACTATAGTGTCGGCCTGCAAGTGAATCACTCAGTGCCCGACCAATAGGGTCGGCCTAGAAGTGGATACAATAGTATTTACATTATAAATAATAAGAGAAAAGGGGTTAGTACATTTTTAATTAACAAGGGGGTATAAATCATCACATCATTAATCACATCAAATATTAATCAAAATTAGACAAAAACAACAATCAAATAATATTTTATCACTTAAAAGTTGGGTCCCTTAGAACATCACTTCGGAACCAGGTACAGTGGCTTCGGATCATCCGAACCACACTTAATCTAGGTCACTGACCTCGGAACATGTTCTGACTTCGGATTGTCCGAAGATTGGGTCTCAGACCTTCCGAAGTCCATCCGAACCGATAAAAACAGAGAAAACAGTCTCGGTGAGTCTGTATGCTCGGAACGTCCGAAGTCTGGGTTCGGTCCTTCCGAGCGCCGCTCGATGCGTCCGAAAGGGTCTGGCTCGCCTCGGGCGTAACTGGGCTCCGGGTGAAGCTCGGAACGTCCGAGGGTGAAGCTGTCGGACCTTCCGAAGGTTCGGACCATCCGAAGATCGGCTCTCGGACCTTCCGAGAGTCGTCTTCCCCACTGTCTGCAACAGCAGACAGTGACGGTAGTCGGGCAGTGAAATGCGATCCCGAAACTGGAGGGTGTCCCGGATTCGGTTTTCACATCCGTCTAGTCTGATGGACTCCTCTGGGAGTCCTCTTTCCATAGGGATTGGTTTGGAGCCTTGAAGCTCACTGGGCCGCCGGATTTTATCAGTGAAAGCTCACGGGTACATGAAACCCATGGTTTTTCCTTAGATTTAAAACTGGTGTTTCTCACTGAAAACAGGACCAAATTTTGGTTTTCTGGGTTCAAAACCGATTGAAATTTGAAAAGGAATGCATTGGATACCTTTGCTGAGGTTCTTGGTTTGAAAATTTGGATTTTGAAATCCTTCCCTCTAAGCTTACGGTGACTGATAAACAGAGAAGGAACAGAGGCTAGAATCGGCTGGGACAGGGGTCTCAGCTGGTTTTCAAAGAGAGCAAAGAGGGAGAGCAGAGACAGGGAGGGAAAGCAGAAGATTTGCTGGGAGTTGCAAACTGATGGTTCAGCCGGTTTTTATAAGAAAATCGCCGGAATGGACGGTCGGTGGCCATTGCATGCTTCTGCATGCAGGCGCCGCTGACGTTCACAACAGTAAATCGTTTTATGGTTGCAAATAAGTCCTCAGCAAGTTTTGCAGCAAGTTTTGGTTTTGCAAAACAGTCCTCGGGTTTAATAAAAAGCCGATTTTACACTAAAGACAATAATTTAAAAACTCAAAAACTGAATCCAACCTTATAGATAGGTTGGGTTTTGAAAACCTTGGTAACCATAAAAATTTTAGATTTTAAATCTTAATAAAAATCATTTATTTAAATAAAATTCATATTTTACCAATATTTACTTAATTAAACAAATGTAAAAATAACCAATTTATAAATCTCATTTTGGGGTGAAATGAAATAACTAGACCATTCTTAAAATGGTCTAATACCATACAGCATTTTCAAAATTTATCTCTTTTCTGAAATTATTTAAAATAATTAAAACTCCTTTTCGGGGTTTTGACGGGCTGGTTTTAAATACCATTTTCTGAAAATCAATTCATTTTAAAATTAGAAATGCAAATCCTTTATTAAGAAGAATATTATCCACCAATATTATACACATAGTAACAATAATTTATAAAAATAATAACACAAAGCGGTAAATTACCAAAATGCCCCTCCAGCTGAACGAGCTGAATCATTGAGCTCACGAGCTCGGATTGGGCCACAATTGGGTTTCCCTCAAAGCCCTAACCATAATCTCCGAGATTAATCTGTTAAACAGGATTATTAAGCTAACACACGCCTAATTTGGGGCGGGGTATTACATCAGGTGCCTCAATCTCAATAGGACCATGTTCTACTTTGAGAACCCAACGTGCATTGTCGAGTTTGAATCCCATCTTACCCAAAGTAGACGCATCGAATATATCAGTTTTCTTCATAGCTATTTTCTCTTTGGGGGGGAGGGTGATTCCTTCTTGTCGAAACAAATAAGAAAGAAATAAACCATATGGAAGGCTACATTTTCTAATCTTACGAGATGCAACCATGTGTTTTATTGTGATGAAGGATATATCAATTTGCTTGCCATTCAAAATGTACCATATTAGGAAACTATTAAAATACGGCACCTGATTACTAAGCCCTTTTCTAAGTAAAATATTCTTCCTAATAATGTAATATACAATTCGGGCTTCTAGGGTTAGCTCCATAAGCCCGAGCTTATCTCCTTTTGCACCATTACTTCGCCCACATAATTGGGTCATGGCCTCCGAGGGAACAAATCTGACAACATCGGTGGGCCATGAATTTGGTTCATACTTCGAAATCGTGGCACTGGGAAACTAAAACATTCTGTCCAGTGCCGAAATTGAAATTTTAATTTTTGTCCCCTAATTTTGGATTTTATGGAGTGTCTCGCTCGGTCTTCCGACATATTTGCATAAAATTCCTTCACCAATTTTGGATAAAAATCTTCTCTTATTCTCAAAAAATCTCCCCATCCAATTCTGTCAATATACTCATGGATTTTTAATTCAAATGTAGAAAAAAAGCTTAGCTCAATGATTTTACCATAAATCATCGGCCGAGAGTACAAATCCTCTCGGTAGAATGTGGCGGCTTCCAAAGAGTTGAAGTGGTTCGGAACGAATGTCTCCGTCTCCATAGGTGTCTCCGTCAATCTCGCTCTCTTCCCTCTAGATGAAGCCGACACCTTCGTATTTCTCCCTCTCGATGTAGACGCTTTGGATGCCATGTGAAATGAGGGCTATATCCGGAGAAGAAGAAATCGGAGAAGACGAAGAGAAAGGGTATCTGGAGAGGGCAAAATTGATCGGTTGGAAGAGAGGAGAAGGAAGATCGATCGATTGATTTCGAGAATCGTGCGGTCGATTTGGTGAAGAGGAAAGAGTCGATCCATCGATTGGAGAAGAAGAAAAGAAAGGGTCTTCGGTTTCGAGTGTTTCAATCGTAGGGAAAAGGGGGAGATCGATCGGTTTTATATATAAGTTTGCAATCGATCGCACGATCACAAAAATCGATCAATCGATCTTGCCCTAAACAAACAATAGATCGATAGATCCCATATAATCGTGTGATCGATCTTGATAAGAGAGGTCGACTGTCAAACTGTCGACCTCTCAGTTAAAATCGATCGCACGATTCTATGTGATCGATCGATCGATCTTGCCCTAAACAAACAATCGATCTATCGATCCCATATAATTGTGCGATCGATCTTGATAGGAGAGATCGACTGTCAAACTGTCGACCTCTCAGTTAAAATCGATCGCACGATCACATAGAATCGTGCGATCGATCTTTGAATGGGTCACAATCTATCGATTGATCACTAGGATCGTGTGATCGATCTTGAGAGGAGAGGTCGACTGTCAAAATGTCGACCTCTCAGTTAAAATCAATCGCACGATCTCATGGAACCGTGTGATCGATTGAATCTCGTGTTATGATCAATCGATCGATTCGAAAATGAACTGTCTAATCGATCGATCGATCGTATACGCCTCAGAATCGATCGGTCGATTTCGAGTGGAAGGGGCAGAATCTTAATTTCCAGTCAAAAACTGAAAATCGGTGTCTGGTGGCAGAAACATACTGTGTCTAAATGGCCAGCCTATTATATTAATAGCACGGGTTTGACTATGGGTCAACCCGGTTGAACCTTATTTAACCCACCCTTCCTCCAAGACGGGTCGCTCCACGGGCTAAGTTTTAAAACATTGATTTAAATAAATGAGATAAATCTTTTTAAATTAAAATTTTGGACGAATTTATCTACTCAAATTTAAATTGCGGGCAACAAACAAATTGTTTGTCTTAAAATCTTTTCTTTACACGATTTCTAACATAATTAATTAGTACATTAAAAAAGCATGTAGCAAATGGGTGTAGCTCAAGTGGTTGTCTTTTGTCTCAGGAAGTGGAAGTTGTGGGTTTGAGCCCCCATGACCTTGGTGTGCTCTAGGGAGTAGTGGGCCCACCCACGGGTGTTTTACACACCGTTTCCTACACGTAAATTCAAAAAACAAAAAAAAAAATTCTTATTTTCTTAACATTAAGTTGTCTATACCTAAAGCAATACATAAAGGTCAAGGCTAACCCTTGGTGGAGCCCTCTCAAACGAGATCATCATTGTCACATTGCCCTTATACTTGTTTTTTTCACTTTCACATGTCCTATACTTTCAATATTTTTATTTTTAGGATATATACTTCTGATATGTTGAAAACAAAGTATATAGCCTATCAAGATAAGTTGTCTCTTTTAGTTACAGTGAGAGAGATAGATTCGACGAAATTAAAATTTTAGTTTCTTTTTCAATGATGTCATAGGATATACTCTTTTTATCTCATTTTAGTTGTCTGATTTGAAACATTTGTAATTTTTAAGGAACTCTTTATATAAGGCTAACACTCCATATGATTTCATCTATTTTCAACATACTTTATGCTACTCCAATATAAATAGGATAACTATTTTGGGACAATTTCAAAATCCATATAAGACAACTAAATTGAGACAGAGGGAGTACATCTACAAATACAAAAGTGTGGCTAATGTTAGCAATTTTTCATTTAATAATCATATTATACCACGATTAATTATATTTAAAAAAGAGAGATGCTATAGTTACTTTGAAATTATATCATTTTATTTTGTCGTCTGATATTGGAAGTCATAATTGATTAGGCTTTTATGAGTTACTTAAAATATCAATCAAATGTATTGTTATATTAGTATATAGCATAAAAGAATATACCTTGAGAACGAATTTAATATTTTTTTAATATAATCTTCAAATAAATATGTAAAACTTTAAAATATTAAATCACACAAAAAGCAACTAGCCACAAGGAAAGATTGTTCTAGATTAGAGATCTTCTCCTTCCTATTTTTTACGGGGGAGCCCACCTCTTGATGATCCAAACATATCACACATCCCTAAGCCTCCTTATTGACACATGTATTAGCAAGAGACATGCATTTTGCGTGAGTAAAATTAGTCAAAAATTTATAGTGAATAATTTTTCTTTAGTTCATAAACTTTATACAAAAATTTCTATTTTTAGATATTAATATAAAAGAATTTCAGTCAAAACCTTCAAAATCACCAAATTAACTATAATTTTTTATTTTTAGGCAATCGTTTACGACTTTTTCTATTTTTAAATAATAATACGATAAAGTTGAACTAAATCCTTCCAACTTACAAAATCCTATTTTAAAATTTCTTTTCTTATTGTTAACTATTTTTGGATGAATTTTATCTTTCTTGTGAGTCAAATCCTTCTAACTCATTAAATCTCATTTTAACATCTCTTTTTCTATCTTTAATTATTTTTAAGACGAGTTTTCCCTTTATTTATTTGCTAAGATAGAGTAAATTGCAGCCGTTCAATAAGTTAATTTTTGAATTACGTAAATCAAGTATAAGATGTTGAAGTTGGAGCTTGAAACCCAAATTTCACTCTTTGCTGTCCATTTTCTATATTTGTTAAGGGTATAAGGTCTACTGGGGCATGTTTGTGTGAATGTAAATCCATGAATTTTAAATTACAAAGCTTGGATGATTGTGACTTCAACTTGTTCTTGCAAAATCCACAAATTTAAAAATCACAAGGGATTCCAAATCCTCAAGCAATCCTATGCCTACACCATAGGATTTGAAAATCTAAGATGCGAAATCCATGTAAAAGGCATAGTTAAGTTTGCAAGGGTCCAGAGTTTGATTCACACTCCATTCCAAAGGGTCACTCTTTATAGAGTTACTAAGTGTGTGTGGGACAAGAAACTTGCATATGCCTAAAAGATTAGTCAGACGCTCCAAGAGGCCTAAATACTTTAGGGAAAAAAAAGTTATGTTACACATGTTGCTCCTTGGAATAAGATATTCATTTCTGCACTTCTAAATGATCACCTCTGTAATGATCCGTACTCGACCCGGCACAATATTGTCAGTTTTGGGCCTACATCGGCTTGCACGGCTTTGCATTGGACCCAGACTCAATTCTTGGCCCAAAACAGGGTTAAAAATACGCTTGGCCCTAGATCTTGGCGTCTTGGCCGAGATCTCAGTCCCACAAATATCGGCATATATTTCTATCTTTTTTTCTTTTTTGTCAAATCTCGGCCGTATCGGCCGATATTGACGAGATCTCGATCATATCGGCTGAGATATATCAGGTGATATTTCTACCCCTGGCCCAAAATGCATTGTGCTAGGATGGGGTGAGTTTCCTCATATAAACCCCCTACAAAGCCAACTCCCAGTTGATGTGAGACTTTTTCTACACCCACACGCCCGACCAATTGCCTTCAATCGGTCACATGGACAGAGGTCTTTTTTCTGAGCCGGGGCGTCACAATCTCCATCCTTCTCTATCAGGTGTGCAGTCCATCGCTCAATTGCCTCCATCTCTTGTATACTCTCTTTCACAACCTCTAAATCGTCTTCCCCTCTCATTTGTTTAATTACTCTCTCTCTCCTTTCACTCACTTCCTCGACTGACCATGTAATCAGATATTTTCTATTTTCTCTGAATTTTTCATTTTTTTGAAAGAAAAGATTAGTCTTTTATACAACATAATACTTTCAATATGAAGATTTTCTGTTTCCCATTAAAAATATGATGAAAATTGAAAGTTCCATGAGAAAATATATTAATTGTAGAAAAATGAGTATGTAGTTGCCATGAAATACTTACAGTGAAGAAAGAAGAGGAATGGTGATGTGGAATGTTGTTTAGGGTTGAAATTTAGGATTTATATAGTGGATTTTAAATGTCATTGTTTTTTAGTGAGAGTTGGAAAGCTTTTCAAATCTCATTGACTTTTTTTAGGTACTCTCTAAACAAACTAAGTCAAGGAACAAATAAATGTATGAAGAATGGTGGCAGATTCAACTAGGGAAAAAAATGGCCAATTCAACATTCCAATGATTTTTCTAATATGAAATATTGAAATACTAGATGACATGTTCACATTGTCTTTTCTTGATTGTAAAATTTCACTATAATTTTGGTCTAGAGAAAGCGATGAGTAAGAATAGAGTTAAAATTATCTTTTCTTCATGACTCTCTATATAACTGAGCTCATTACATTAGAAGTCACCACAAATAGATGACATGGAGTATAAATTTATAAAAATACTTTTAAACCTTAAAATTTTAAACCCCAATGCGCTCGTTGTCCCCCTTTAACCCCCTCTTCCCCCTTCCTCACACACCCCGCCCCCCCGGATCCCCAGCGCTCCTCCCTCCCCCCATTCCCCTCCCAAACTACATCTCTAATGCCTGCACTGCTATGATTGAGGAGGAATATTATCAATATTTATGAAATAATTAATTCAACTGGTGCAAAGATTAAATGCAAACCATCCTAATGCCTTGGAATTTGATCTATTGAATTCATGGACTGATTTTCAGTCTAAATTAGTTTTTATCAGATAAGGTCTAATTAGGTTTTTATGGGCTATTTCATGGACTGTTTCAGTCCAATTGTATGGGTCCCATCTTGCCCAATTGAAAATGCTGGAGTACGCACAAAACCCAGTGCACAATTACACTGTTTTATTTCATTTTTGTTTATTTTATTTTTGGAATGTCTTGAGTTATTGTGGTATTTTAGACATTTTCATGTATTAGTTGTAATGGAGGGTTAAGATTAAAACATCAGCCCAAACGATTGGTAGGGATTAGTGCTAGGGTAGGGATTAGTGCTAGGGGTGTAATAAAGTTAATAAAAGATCCCGAAAGGACAGTCATGGCTGTATTTTTTGGAATTCACTATTGGTGACAAAACTTGGTGAGATTTTTACCTTGAGGGCTGGTAGCAGGGGTCAAAATATCGGTCGATGCTGTGCATATCGGCCGATATAATTCAGATTTTCAACCACCGAATTATACGTATCGGCCGTACAAATAAAAATTCGGCCGATATGACCGAATTATCGGTCATCGTATCGGCTGAATTTTTAAAATTCAGTTTTTTGTTTTTTTTCTAAAAAAGCCCCTTTTTTAAAAAAAATATGGGACAAGAATGGAAAGAGAAAAAAGAAAACATGGAGAAAAGATTGAAGAAAAAAATCCCACACCTTTCATAACTTTCTTTTCTCTTCTTTCTCTTCTTCGTTGATGGGAAAAAACTTTCTTTTCTCTTCTTCGTTGATGGGTAAAATAGAGAGGGGGCGGCGGCTGCTAGGGTTTAATAGAGAGAGAGTGAAAGAGAAAATGGTCTTAAAACATGAGCATTTGGGTTTCATGTGAAAACCCATAAAAAGGAAATCGTCTACTGTAATATTTTATCAAAAAATAATTTTTAATGTGAAAGTAATACTTTTTTTATTTTAAATATAATATTTACTTATGCTAAAAGTAAAAAGTATAATATTTTTTTTTATTTATCTTATTGTCATAATTTAATATTATATTTACCATCTAATATTTTTAGGCTCTCCGTTTACAAATAAGGGTATCCCTAGGGTGTGCCGAAAACACATTTAATAGTGTCAAAAGACTTTAAAGTCTTAAAGTATATTTATCAGGTTATTTTAATTAGTCCAGATATTTAATTTGAAAAATTTTAAAAATACACAGTGCTTAAAAAATAATGTGCATAGTGTATTAAATAATAAATCTCCTTTAAATCTTTAAAGTTATTTTTTAAGTACTGTGTATTTCCAAAATTTCTCAAATTGAATATCCGGACTAATTACGATAACCTGATAAAAAAATATTAAAACTTTAAGGTCTTTTGATACTCCTAAATATTTAAAACACAGTATTTTACAAATAAGAGTATTCCTAAGGTGTGTCGAAAACACAGTATTTTATTATTTATTTATTTTATTTCTATAATTCATAACTTAAAATAACACTCATTGACTAAAAAAATAAATTATGAAATTATTTCTACAAATTTTCCTTATTTATATCATTTTCCTTGTCATTTTCACCATTTTATTACTAATTATATAATTTTCCATTATCATAACTTCAAAAATATATTAGAAGAAGTAAATGTCCGATATTTTATGAAAAAATTACATATTCAATAAGCCCATAATTATCTCTATTTACTGTAATTTTTTTGGAATTTTTTTTTAAAAAAAAGGGCAGGAGAGAGAAAAAGTTCGGCCGATATATCGGCCGATATGAAAAATCGGCCGGGATCTCGACCCGGCCGATTTTTGTACCCCTGGCTGGTAGCTAGGGTTTGATGACCGCTAAAGTCTAGTTTAATGCCTACTTAAATAATCAACGTGAAATTATGCCTTCAGACTCAAGATTTTCAGATTCAAATCAAGGATTTCGTTGAAACCTCAGATATCCAACTCTTACTCTGAAAGGAAAAAGATAATTCTAGTTTTGACAAAATAAAATTTATGGAAGAAATTAAAAAAATAAAAACAATACTAAATATGACCTTGTGATATATATATATATATATAGATATATAATATAAAAAACAGGCATGAAAACCTGACGGTCGTCAATGGGCTTTAAGTAAAAGCTCGAACCCTGCCCATAGCATAAAAATCATGTCCAAGCCCCCTATTTATTTAAGTTGGGTTTGAGCTAGTCACGACTCACGAGCAAATGAATACCCTTAGTAACAAGTTCTAATTCTCTAAGAAGAAAGAAATGACAACACTAACATAATATAAACTTCACAATGGCATTGGCACATTAAAGATATGAAATCTATGCTTGTGTACCACAAATATTTTCAATGTTCTATACTCACCTGTTTTAAAAGCAAGCTATGGACCCAAGAGTACAACACCATGTATGCTTTTCCTTTTTATCTTGCAGGGAAAGATTCGAATGTTACACATTCAAATCTCCTTCACTCGTCATGAGTATCATGCTGAGTCATGACCTAACCGTAAATCATGATTTCATCCGGGCATTGGTGGTAAAAACTGAATCTTCTTCAAGCTCTTCGATTATCTTCCATAATTCGAAGTGCTGAATCCATAGAAGGGGCATTTCATCAGATCTTGAAATACTTGTAACCATATTCTGGATTTGTCATGTCTTCCTCCCAGTCACCCATGCGCCGACCGCCAAAAACCACCTGTTGAATTCCTACATATCTGCCATAATCAGAAACAGCCATCAATTTTATTATACAGTACAATCCATGCTAGCTTAAGTAGTCAAAAACAAACAAAACAAAGACAGGACGCAAAACAATCCTATTGTTAGTGCACATAATTTTTTGAGTTGTAAAAGGTCCTGGAGTGTTTCTTCTCCGCATAACTGCAAGGGTAATTTAAACTATTTAAAAATGATGGCTTGATTAGATAATAGCTCTTTTTAATTTTGATTTTGCTTCTTAGTGGCAACAGTAAGAGCAGTAGCATTGTTATCAAGATCACCATGACCAGATAATCCAAGGAAATCTACTCTTCTTGGTTGCGATTTAAGGAGAGCCTCCCTACCATGCATCAGACAAATTTGATAAAGATTGCCCAAAAACATGACTCGACTAACCATCCCATACCCACAAAAAGAAATAAAATACCCCTTTTTTTAAGACCAAGGTGTCCTGACCTCTTAGAGCACCTGTCTAATCCTTGGGCATGTACAAACCTCCCTATCCACACACTCGAGTAACACTAAGGGGAGTGACCCTTTTGTGTTAAGAGTGATTTGAATCCAAGACCTCCCGCATCTCAGACGAGTTCTTGACTGCCAAGCCAACCTTCACGGGTTAAAATAAAATATCCTTTTGAACATTTAAAATACATGATTGAGCTATATTATGAAGATAATTGCAATTCTTTTTAGTGACTTTAGTAGTAAGTTAATGATTGAAGGTGATTCAAAGAATGCTTAGAGAAGAAAGCACCTTGGAGATTAAGCTATATTCTAAAGCAGACTAAGAGCTCTCACTCTCTTGAAGTGTTAATTCATCATGTTTGAAAAGTTCAAATGACAAGCTGGATAAATTGGCTAAAAAGGGAATGGATAAACAAGATTTGGAATGTATTCCTCTAATATATTAATTTTGCTGAGCAATTTCTTTCTTTATTTTTTGGATTTATATGTTGCTAGTTACTAAAGGAACAAAGGAACCTCTTAGAGTATAATGTTTTTCCTTTTTTTTTTTGTTGGACATGTAACTTTATCACTAGTATTTAACGAAATCAACTTCTTGCTTGTGACCAAAACCGACTAGTTTGCTTGCACAACATAAATTAGAAAATGTGGTTTGAGGAACTATATATAGAGTAATTAGGCATTAAACCCGACCCTCATAGTTCAAGATGAGTAAGTGCATGAAAGTCATCATCACCATAAAAGTCATTTTGTCATCCATAGCAATTCGGTGTACAATTAAATTGCAGGCCAGAAATAGTTCGTGTACAATTCAATTTTTCTTGAACAAAATGATTAAAAATTCGGTCATAATAAATAGATACGCCAAAAATCAAGAACGGATACATAGAGGTATAATACATCCTATTTGAAAGATTCAAAGACCAAAAATTAGGCTAAATTATTCTATATATATATATATATATATATATATATATATATATATATATATATATATATATTTGCAACTTTTACAAAATAATTAAAATTAAAACAAAGACTTAAAACTATGCTTTCACTTTTAATTTTTTTAACAAAATTTTAGAAGAAAATTAATTTTTTATAATATATTTTAGGTAAGAAAAAATCATAATGAATTATTTATAATTTTTTTTCTCTCTTTATCTGTAACCACATCAATTGCCTTGAGGAAAAAGAAAAGAAAATGTTTAAATTATGCATTTTTATAATTAAAAAAAAAAGGTAAGAGCTTAGGTTTTTTTTTAGCATTCACAAAGAAAAATTCATTAAAAAATAAAAAACAAGAGCAAGGGAAAGAGTCTAAAAGGATTAGACCACGAAAACCAAGAACAAATAAAAAAGAAAATAGAAGTCAAAACAAATGTATAATAAATACAACAAAGAAAGTCATAAGAAAAAAATGCCTGAGAAATGATTGTCGACTCCCAATTTGGCAAAGTAATCTGCCACTCTATTAGCTGAACGACCGATCTTAACAAAAGATACGTCCTATCCTTGCAGCCAATTCTCTTACCTTGCCTTACCACATTGACTATTCTCTATGGAGGCCTGCTTCAGACCCTTTGCCCATTTCAAAGCATTTGTTGAATCCCCTTCAATAACCAGTTATCCTTGCCCATGAACTTTCCAGATGGTCAAAGCTCTCTTAATACTAAGGATTTCCACCTCATTTGAATCATTGACTCCCACTGACTCATTGAACACAATAGATGTTTCTCCCCTATGATTCCTAAGCACGCCACCTATCCCAGCTGGCCCGGTTTTCTCCTAGCTGCTCCGTCTACATTAAATTTCATGACGCCCTGTGCTGGTGGCCCCCACCTCTCCTCCTGCCTCACTTTTCTCCAATTTCTACTCAAGCATCCTTTCCAAGACAAGAGGAGATCGTTTATTTTGAGACCCTTAAACTTAGTATCAGCCAGTAGTCAAATGCAGAGTCTCCATTTGGCAACCTGGAAGAGCTCATTTTCATCTGATGATTTACCCTCGAATATTTTTCGTTCTTTCCACAACGTCCAGAAAAGTGCTGCCTGAATCGTTTGCCATGCAATTTTCAATTTAGGGTTTAGCTCGGATGGAACCACGAGCCCACTAATCCTATACAAGACCTATCAAAGACCCAGGGAACATCAAATAGGTTAGCGAATTTTGTCCAAAGTCCCCTTGCAACTAGGCAATTCATAAAAAGGTGGTCTACATCCTCGTCCGCTGACTCACATAACGGACATTTGAGATCACCCTCTATTCTAAGTAGCCATCTCCTTTTCAATTCTATCCTAGTGAGCACCTTCTCTTTTAACACACACCATGCAAAAATTTGTACCATCGGGGAGCCGCCCCTCTCCAAATCAAGTTGGTAATGGCCTCGTCATTTGATAGTCGTTTTGGACCAAGTCCACCATTGCTTCAACAAAAAAGCTGTCAGAGGAGTCGCCGTGCAGATGAGTTCATCCTCCTCGGTAGGTGATAGTAGAAATTGCCCCAATTGTGCTAATAACTCATTTAGGCTTCCTTCTTTGAAGGACCTTAGTCTCCTTCAGAATTCAAATGGCCAAAAGATTTGCCTGCCCTCCATCTTATAGTAATCCTGAATAAGTGCATTGGCATTCCTTGAAATCCTGAACAGTCTTGAGAATATTTCCTTCAGGGGTCTCTCTCCTATCCACAAATCCTTTCAGGAAATAATTATGTCTCCCTTCTCTACCAAGAATCTAGTGTTGCATCTGAACATGTTCCCTATCATGCCTTCCCCTTGGCCTAACTTCCACCAAGCCTTTAATCATTGTCGAACCCGATTTCTCCACGTTCCCAGCTTAGAAACCATCCATTCTTCTCCTCCACTCCATATAGCTAACAAAACTCTGAACCCACAGTGCCTCTCGCTCTCTACCAAATCGCCAAACCGATTTGCATAACAAAGCCTAATTCCTAAGTTGCATTGGAACAAGGCCAAGTCCACCCTTGGGCTTAGGTTTTAGAACTTCCTCTTTCATCTCATTGTCTCCCCATAAGAATTTCATGAAAAGTAGCTCCAATTTCCTCACTACACCTTTTGGCATTTCGAAAAGAGAATGGTAATATGTTAGAAGGTTCATCAATACTACCTGAATAAGGGTTACTCTTACTCCCAAGGATAGGAATTTCCTATCCCATCCAGAAAGTCTTCTTTCCACCTTCTCTATAATTGGGGTCCAAAATCTTTTGAGTTAAGGATTTCCACCTACTGGTAATCCTAAATAGCTGAAAGGCAGTTTCCCCGTGCCACAGCCTATATTGTTTGCAATCTCCTTAAGGCATGCCTCCTCCATATCTATCCCAATGATGGTACTCTTACCAAGATTGATTCTAAGGCCCGATACCAACGCAAAACACCTAAGAATCGCTTTGTAACCCTGGATCTCCTGTCATGTAGGTTCACAGAAGAATAGTATATCGTCGCAAACTGTAGATGAGTTATGACTAGCCCATTTGGCACAGATTTGAAGCCCATGACTAAAATCTCTCGATTTTCCACCCAAATCATGTTAAATGACATTGATATTTTTACTTGGATAATCGACAACCTTCAAACCTACTTAGTAGCCCAAAATTTTGTACTAGAATTCAAGTTTTTTGCAATACCCGAATTGTCAATAAGAATTCCACGTTAGGTGGAAATGGAATTTTCATACTCCAATTAGTAACGTTGGAATTCTCCAAATTTCAGGACTAGTAAATTTTGCTAATTCCAGAATTTGGAGATGATAAAATTCTATTGGAATTTCCACCATACAAGCTCTCTAGGTTTCCTCAAAAGCACCCATTTCTAATTTATCTTTTCATGCTTCTATACACATCCATCTCAACAAAAAAAATCCTTAAACACATTCTCTCTTTACATGTCAATTCTTCATTACTTAACATTCAGCTCTATAAAACACTACAAATCCACCTTTTGTCTTACAGAAGCCCTTTTAAGTTCAAATGGACGAGGTACTCATCTCTCCTAACCATATTAATTTGCCTACACTTTGTCCACCCAATGCTCATTCAATTAGTTATATCAAGATCAAATTCTAATTTTTTTTTTTACAATTGCACCTAAGTATCAAAACCTAACACAATGTAGCACCAATTCATCCTCTATTTTAATTAATTCATTCTCACCACTTGCGGATCTCCTCCAGTTACACAACATGTTCTGTCTTCATCCTACTAATCTTCAAACCATTTTCTCAGAAGCTCCACAATTCTAACTTATTTAGCAATATTAGTAGTAAATCATCTAAAATAAGCCATACCACATAACACCTTGGATCACCGCCAACTTGTCCATAACAAATGGAAATAAGCGAGTGCTTAAAGTGATCCTTTATGAAGCCTAACTCCAACTCATAACTTTGATGACCCTCCATTCTTTCCTGCACTCTTTTGTCCTTTTAATCATATACATATAATCCATTGAGAATGCATTTCTTCTTCATATTTTTCTAACTCAATTGCCTCAATAACCCCATGTTAGGACTTTCCTAAGTCAACAAAAACCATACATAATGTTTCCCCTCTTCAAACCTATAAAAAATCTTAACATAATCAAACACTATGAAGAAAAAAAAATTAAAAATATAAGCTACAAGTAAAATAAGAAAAAAAAGTCTTAAAATAAAACTATGTTTGAGTTGACTAACTCTACTTTCCAAATGTTAGCTAGTATCGGTTGTTGCAAAACTGAGGATTATCTAATCCATTGAAAATAAAATCATCTAAAATTTGACATGGAATTGATGAGGAATATCCTTACTCTGAACTTAATACAGTTAAGCAATTGAGCAGCACATCCACAGCAAAGAAATCTGATGTTCCAAGATCTACCCTGCAACATGTTAGATCAAATTCATGGCGTTGCTACTCAGATGTTGATGTGAGTAAAATACTAGCAAATCCATCATAACATATTGAAGCCAAAGATTCCTACCAAACACGGCCCCAGTTATCTTGAAATTCAATATCACTGATATCATGGAATGAAGAAGGCATTACTTTTGCACCTTTGTCTGAGTCATATAATGGATTGTAATCCATAGATAAATTTGCCAACTGCAGTGCAGATAGAAGCAAAGATAATCAAGTGTTCTTGTTTTGCATGAAAAAAGACATGATATGTACAAGTATAATAAAGAAAAAAAGATGCACAATTGACAATGCATAGATAAGCACATTAAATTCATCAAAACAAACATCCAAAAACACATCGCCACAAAATACTGAACAAGTCAGATTATGTTTGACAATCAATGTTTAAAGAGGAACAGGTAATTTACATTTTCTTTTTCTCTTGAAAGATAACAAAGGAGATTTTATTTAATAGAGAAAGAAAGAAGAATATACAACGGAGAGATCAACCCCTAATAGGGAATGGGAAAGCAACTCGACCAGATAGAGCAAATACATCACCACACAAGGACAAAGCTACTAAAACACAAAAGTGAACACAGTTTGACATCTTTAGTAAATCCCCATTGAATTGGTCCACCAAGACATCCACAAAATTACTACTTTTCACCAGCAAATATATTAAGTTCTGCCCCATGAACTTGATGATGCAATTTGAAGATGAGGCTTCAAACTCTTGATGATTCTTTCCCCCCAACAAACCACATGCAAAGGCCAGAAGTATGGATTTCCATAAAGCTCACCCTTTCTTTCTAAAGGGGCCTCAAACCCCACTAACAGAGGAGCTCCTTGAATGAAGAAAGCCCACAAAACTGAGGAAAGCAAGAGGAAAAAGGAACCCCAAAAAAAAGGACGATCTACTGGTTCTTCATGACTGTGCAAAGGAAGCACATATTTTGAAGAGAATTCCTTGATGGTATATTATCCAAAGTGAGAATTTTATCCAAGCAACCTGTCCAACAAAAAGCTTTCACCAAAGAGGTTGCAATGGAGAACCAAATAACTTTAATAGAGAAAGAAGAGGCAAAATTGGATTTTAAAATAGAGTAGATAGATTTACAAAGAAAAAATCCCATTAGATTTAACCAAAATCCACTTATGGCCAGCACCACCATAGGAACACCATCACCCACTAATGACCTCCTCATAAAGGATTTTTGGAGAGAAAAAAAATTATCGGAAAGAGAAAAGATACAAAGAAGCTGGCCAAGAAAACAAAACAATAAATCAACTACAAATGAAACAGAGGGTTACAATCAACGATGTATACAATTAGGAATTTAGGATAAAGATTTCTGTAGCTCTCAATAAAACTCACAACCTCAACACTTGCAAAGGAGTCTGTTGCGAAAGACGATTGGGTGATATTTGATTTGAATCTACGAATCAAAACCTCCATGGGCAAAGGGATCATTTTCCGAAGAACTTTGCTTCTCTTTGGTAAGGGACCCCCATCAACAATAGGCCGTTTTTTGGTGGACCATCCATCAAATAGATTATCCGATTGCACCTAGTGGGGCCCATTTGAACCAAATCTGAGGTCGGTTCACTGTTTATTAAGGCTAAGGTTCGAATTGGTAAAAACAAACCTATGGTCATCCAATTAACAGTTTTAGGATGAAGTTCGTAAAAACTGGCCGAGGGAAACTTGAGTTTGGCTCTAAGGAATTTAGAAAACTAAGAAAAAATTCAAAGAAAAGGATTTTAAGATATTAAGGATTACTAGATCTAAGAGAATTTGAATATGGCTCTAAGGTAGAATTTAAAGAAAACCCACAACCAAATTATTACCTAAGAAAGATTTTAGAAAATCCTCAAATTTCACCAAAACTCAAAAAAAAAAAAAAAAAATCCAATCAATTTAGGCTCCTAAGGTAAAAACCAAAAAAATAAATCTAAAATTAATTGGCTAACCTAAGATCCAATTCTTTGACAAAAGGAAATATATATAAGTTAAAATCAACACTGATATGAAAATTTCTAAGCAGAATTTCACATAGAATGGAAAATATATTATGAATTCTCATAAAATAAATTGCAAAATAATTAAATTCAACAAGAAAATATATAAAAAATAAATAACTCACCTCAAAGGGAGAACTCAACTAAGAAAGCACAAACAAACATGGCCTATGGTTGTCCATGGCCCCTTATTTATAGTATTTGGTTTACAAAGTTAGACATTTCCATCACTCTATGGCAACATGTCACGAAATCACCCATAACTTTGTCTATACATGTCATCTATGAAGCACGGATACTTCGAAACCCTTTGAGTATCCGTGTCGGGTGCGTATCCGACACGGATAAGGCCGGATACGTGTCGGATACGCACCCAATTAATTAAAATATTTTTTAAATACGGATACGCCACCGATATGCCCTGATAAGTCACCGATATGAGTAGGTGTGCGAGGATACGGCACGCGACACGTAGGTGTTTTATTTTAGTCACTTATTTTTATGTAAGGGCAAACTGGGAATAATTCATTTAAACATTATATAAGGCTTTCAAGCCTTACATGATCAAATAGAATACGATTGCAAATTTTCGAAAATCTTCTAGCATATGCGCAGGTGATCCTTGGTGCGAATCCAACTTGACATAAAGCCCTTCCCTTCCTTCTTCTTCTCCAGGTACTCAATCCTCTCTCTTCTCTCTCCTTTCCTTCTCTTCTTCTTCCCTTTCTTTCTTTATTTTCCCTTGCTGCAACTGCAACCCAAAACCCTTCCTCTGACCTTCCGCCCCTTCTAGTTGCCTTCCTAGCTTTCGTCTAGCCTTAAAACCCCTCCCTAAGTGTCGCCACTACCCCATCAATCTCACATCTTGCTGCCGCAACCTATCTACGCCCAGATTTGACTGTCGCCCCTTCCAGTAGCCTCCCTTTCCCTTGTGCCACTTCCATATATCCTTCCTACCGCTGCTGTTTAGTTGTCAGATTTTGTAATAACATGTATTTTGTGGGTGACAATTATACTTCTTAAGTGACTTTTGTTTGTTTGAAGTGGTGTTTTCTTATCATCTACTTAGTATTTGTTGACTCTTTTTATCTCAAGTAGAATTTATGATTTTTTTTGTAAATGTCTGAATTTATTTTGTTGATATATATGCATGTACATATAAAAAATAATAATTTTTTTAATTCGGGGTATCCTGCCGCACCCGTATCTTAGTTTTTCAAAATTTGCCGTATTCCCGTATCGGTGCTTCTTAGCATGTCATACTTGCACAAATGTGGGTTACTTGCACAAATGTGGGTTCGTTGGAAAGCGCTTTGAACAAGCTTTCAAATGAATTATATTTTGTATAAACCCGACATCATTTGATACATCAAATCTATATGCAAAGTTACAAATTATTCAGACAATCTTAAAGTGACAATTGTCCTAGCTAAACTAAGAAACAAAGCACAAAAAGAAATCTCCAAAGAGGAAGGTTGGCTCTTGATTGTTTTTTCCTCTTTCCACAACTACTCCTTTTCCTATGGACATATACCTTCTAATTGGGTATTTGGAGGCTCAAAAACCCAAAAAAAAAGGGCCCTAGGTTCAATATGGACATGGGCCATTGAAAATACAATCTTGGGTCCAATAACCTTCTAAACTTAGCCCCTTTTTAGTCCATAAAAATTTTGCAAATTTCAAGCAAGATATGGTCCTTATTCTTGTGGTTGCGCCTTCATCAACTGTTTTGCCCAGAACAATTAAATCCATTGTTTTTTACCTTTTGTAGTGTCTGGGATTCTCCTATTGTGACCAAGTCCTCTAGGATTTATACTTAGCCCACAATTCATACAGCATTTTTTGGGATTTCTTCTATGATGGGGCCTACTTTCTCAACCATATTTTCATTCTACAACTATTTTGCTCAAGTCTTGCATCCTCCATCCACTAGTGTACACTTCATCTTTTAGCTTTTTATTTTATTTTATCCAATATGTCAGATTTCACATCTTCTGATAGTTCTAAGGTGTCTAGTTATTTGGATGGATTTGTTAGAGCCACAGTTGAATTTGTGTTCTTGATGTTGTCAATTTCGTTCCTAAGAAGTCTAGTTGTGTCTCCTTATTTCTCTGGAAGAGTGAAGAACAAATGGTGTGAAGACTATGGTCGGCAAAGCAACAACGGAAAATGGTGACCCTGGATTGAACCCATTAGGTTTGGACTAGAATCGGGACTCATATTGGTGAATTAATATGTGATTCTAAGCATTCAAGTCCATACTTTTGGTTTGAGAAAGTAAGCTCAGAATTCTAAAAGGTGTTGTTCAGAATTCTGTAGAAGTTGTAACGCCCGTCTCTCCAGCACAATATTATCCTCTTTGAGCCCCACGGGCCTGCACGGCTTTGCATTGGGCCCAAGTCTCACCCTTGGACCCAAAAGGCATTGTCCTGGTATCAAAGTACGCAACAACAATATTCTCCTCTTTGGGCCCTCGGGTCCAGCCTCACTCGCTGACCCAAAAACCCTCAAGGTTTTGTACTCATTAGCTATACACATCGGCCTGGGAGGCCTTGTGCTTAGATGGGAGGGAGCAACCTCTTAAATCTCTCTTCCAATTCAAGCTCCTAGGCAATGTGGGACTTTTTCCCACATGCCCAGGTGGTGGGTATTACAGAAGCTCTGGATTTCGGAGTTTTGAATTGGTAGGTTCGAACTTCCGAACAGATGAGTGTTGAGAACAAACCTATGGACTTGGTCTCTTTGTGAGTTCAGAACTCCGAAAGTGTATTCGGAATTCTGAAGGAAACTAGCCATTGTGTTTGAACCTCCAAATGGAGTTTTCAGAGTTCCGAATACTAGCCATTGGAGTATGATAGTTGTTGTGCTAGTTGTACGAGGTGTGTTGGATAAAGATTTGATTAGTTGTCAGAGCGTTGACTCTGAGCTGTGATTAGATGTTTGGAGTTCCGAAATCAAGGATTCGGAGTTCCGAAGTGTGCTCGGTGTTCCGAACATGAGTTTCATGTTCTGAACATAGCAGTTTGGAACTGTTATAAAAAGCCAGCCTCATTTTCTGTGCAGTAGCTTTTGAACTCTGAGATTTTGAAAAGAGAAATAATGTTGTACTGAGCACAGAAAAAAAAAAACCTTGAGAGACTATATGCTCTATTGATTGGCAAATCATTTGATAGTTTGTGAGATCCATCACTCTGATCTTCATCGATCGGTTATGAGCATCTGACGCTCTGTTATATAAAGTGATTGGATATTTTCAGTGAATGAGATCTAGAGACAATAGAGAGAGTGCTAGATCTACACACCCTTCCTCATATCCTTGGTTGTGTGGCATTGATTGGCAAATCATTTGCAACAAGGACGAGTGCTAGTGGAGGAAGAAGCAGATGTGAAAAGACCACTGAAAGAGCTTGACATTGGCTCATCTACAAAGTCAATGAGGTACTTTGTGTTTTGATTGAGAGTTTTGTAATACTCTCTGTTTGAGTTGTTGTGACTCGTGGTGATTCGAGTCAAGTTGTGACTTGTGCTGATTCAAGTCAAGTGGTGACTTAGTGGTGAGTCGAGTTGTGACTTGTGGTGAGTCAAGTCTGTGTTGTAGACCCAAAGTGGGTCAAGTTGATTTGATAGTGAATTAGTGAGATATCCCGAATTTGGGAGAGTCTACAAAGTGGATGTAGGTCAGGTGACCGAACCACTATAAATCCTGTGCAGTGGTGATCTTGATTCGTGGTGATTGATTTCTTGAGTACTCGTATTCATATATGCATGCTATCTTGATCATCCATATACATTGATATTGATATCATTGTTGATATACTGTTTTACTCTGATTGATCAAGATAGTGATATTGCAATGCTCTAATATTGTTGCTTCTGCTGAATCAACCTTGTTATTAACAAAGATAAAATTGGTTCTTGTATTTGATTGATTTTGTGCTTACAAGATAAAAGTTGGTTAGGATTATTAACCGGTAAATTAGTTAGACCAACTAAAAAGGACCAATTAGTTATAAGCTTCTGCGAATATAGGTTGATATTGTCTTATTCACGCTGCCCCCCTCACACACCCCCCCCCCCCCCCCCCCCTCTTCTCTTCTCTCTTTCCTCCTGTAGGACCTTTCTGGGGACACTTGTCACTCTATCCATTATCGGGGTAGGTCACTTTCAGGATTGCCCAATTTCATTCTGATTCTCATCATCATGGACGTATCACCAAGGAACTTTGTGGTCTCAAGCTGCCTAGATGTTCATTGGGGGCAAACAAAATTGGTGAGACTTCACTGGAACCACATCCTTCTGATCCCAAATTCAAGGAATGGTAGACCAATAATTATATATTCAGCCCCAACTTGCACATTCAATGGAAGATAGAATTGGGAAGACTGTGCACCTTTTGCCTACAGCTAAGGCTAGCAACGATACTCTACACACTTTATATTCTGATGTAGAGAATTTAGCTAGATTCTAATACTTTGTCAAGACATTGCGCTACTTTCGTCAGAGGGAGATGTCTGCAGTTCAATCAATATTATACTCACTCATACAATCTGTGGTAGAAACTTGATCACATCGATCAATTGCAATTGTATTGTGAACAGGAAATTATACTCAAAAATGGATTGAAAAGCATCGCATTTATGATCTTTTTTCTAGATTCAATCCTAAACTTGAACCAATTTGTGCCCAAATAGTCAGCACAAAGCATCTTCCTTCATTTCATGAGGTTTATGCTTCTTTACTATGAGATGAACAATGTTGTGCTGCCATGAATTCTGACATTGGTCCTGAAAAGTAAACGTTATTTTCAAAAGGACCACAGTATCCCAAAGGTCAATCTATAACTTCACTTAACCATCAAAAAATTCAAAATAAAGGAAACAAAGGGAAGAACAAAGGCTACTTTATGCAGTCGCACGGATCACTTTGTGGTTATCTATTTAAAATTACCACAATAGCAAAATTCATAGGCTCATAACTCTCAAACAGAATCCACCACACAAAAGCAAAATATCCCAATCTGATGATCAAGGGTGTATATCAAAGGAAGAATATAAATCACTTCTCCAAGATTGAATGACCTACTAGACTCCTCTACTACATCATTGGCTCATACAATTAACCCATCTTCAGCATTCCAAGTCACTTTGATAGCCCTTGGATCATTGACTCCAGGCTACTAACCACATGGCAAGCATGTCTGATTACTTTTTTCCCTTGTTCCTCCTCACTCATTGGGTAATGTTAAGTTGGCTGATGGTACACTTACCACCATCAATGCCTAGGGTACCATTCCTCTTTTTTCAAGTGTTGAATTATCGTCGGCTCTTTTGATTATCAAATCATCTACTAATTTTTTTTCAGTAAATTCTCCTACTAGGTCCCTAAATTGTTCAGTAACCTTTTTGCCCACCTATTTTTTCCAAGATCTGGATACGAAGAAGATAATTGGTGGTGGTGGTGAAGATCATGGGCTTTACCTCTTCAACTCCAATATTGTCTTGTTTGCTAGGACAATGTCTTCTGATGATGATGTATGCCTATGGCATTGTTGTAGTGGCCACCCCTCGAATAATGTTTTAAGTACCTTAGTTCCTGGGTTGAAAATACACAAATTATAGTGTGATAGTTGTCATCTTTGTAAACATCCTTCATGTCCTTTAAAAGTTCCAATATGATTTTAGACATATTTTGTCTTTGATTCATTCTGATATGTGAATTTCACCTTTATCTTCATCTAATGATTATTGTTACTTTATTTCATTCGCTGATGATGCTTCATGAATGTTGTGCTTTTATTTGATGCATCATAAGGACAAAATTTCTAGCATTTTCATAAATGGATATCTAACCAATTTAGTCAACCTATAAAATTTGAGAAGTGACAATGGTGGAGAATACCCATGCCACACTTTCTTTCAATACCTCTATAATCATGGCATCAAATCATAAAGATCTGGTTTTGATAAGCCTCAACAAAATGACGTCATTGAAAGGAAAAATCGTCACTTTTTTTTTTTTTAAACATTAACTGTTAAATTCCATTAAAATAAAATAGGAGTGCATAAGAAGAAATTGAGAATAGGAGATATATACTCAAAGCAAGGAAGAACAACAAGAAGGAAGAGAGACAAGAGAAAACAAGAAATAAGGTAATAAAATACAGCAAGTAGCCACCCCAATAGAACCACCCCTAACTCCCAAGGTTGGTGGTAGGAAAGAATTCCACAGCTGGTACTTGAAAATCAACACCAGCTTTCGCCAGGAAGTCTGCAGTTGCTGAACGAAGCGTATGAGAGAAAGTGATGTTACCCATATTGCACATGCTCCAAATGTCTCTAGCAAGGCAAACCAACCTCCACAGGGAGAATTTCCTATTACCAGTCCAGGAGATAGCATTAGTTGAGTCACCTCCGATAATGAGTTTACCACCCCTAAATCTAGACCACACCTAAAGTGCTCTCCTAATTGCTCTTAGTTCAGCCTCATTTGACTCCATAGACCCTACTAGCTCGGAAAAAGTTGACATCCTTCTACCCCTATCATCATGAAGCACACCTCTAATTCCTGCTAGTCCCGGCTTGCCCCTAGCTGCATCTACATTGAATTTATAGAATCCCAGGGCGATCCATTTGACTGACCGCTTGCTAACTCTGTCAATCCCTTTCATACAACCGTCCCAAGACAAATAAAAATCCTCTAGATCTAAGCCCTTGAAATTCTTTACACACGGACAACCAGCCAATCAACTGCCATTTTGCCCTCTCAAAAACATCTCTAGGATTCCCTCTCTTACCCTCACATATTCTCCCATTTCGTTCTTTCTAAATTGCCCAAAAAACTACAAACTGGAACCATTTTCCAAGCTACTCTATGTCTGCCACTAAAGGGCTCCCCATCCAAGCCAGCAATAGATCCTCCACTCCACAACCAAAAACCCACAAGCAACCAAATAAGCCTAGGAACAAATACCACACAACCCCGTGAAGCGACAATTGCATAATAAATGGTCCACAGACTCCTCTTCAACTTCGCATAAAAAGCAAATTGTCGGAAGCTTCCTCTGGAATAACATGTCTCCTCCTAAGATTGTGTCTCACAAGTATTCTTTTTTTCAACACCGTCCACAGAAAGAATTGGACTCTAGGGGGGATCTTGTTGTTCCAAACCAGATTGCAGTTAGAGGAAGAGAATGAGTTTACTGCATATGCAGACCGCAAGATTGACTTTACTGAAAAAGACCCAACCGGTTCAAAAGACCAGATCCACTTATCCTCCACCTCCATCCACAATCTAACATCTCTAAGAATTCCAAGCAAAGCTTGGTGGGAGTTTGATGGTGAGCATAATACCAGTCCCTTTTTTTTGCTATTTCTGTGTCTCTGCTATTTTTGTTATGCTTTATTTTCTTTCTGTCTTTTGTTAGTTTATTTTTGAGAATAATTATGTAATTTTAGTTTCTTATTTGGGGTAAGGTCAGATTATATAAACCCCTCTCTCTTGTAAATTCAACCACTGATGAATGAATAAAAATTGAAGTTCTTCCGCAAGAATTGTGCGAGAATACCTTGGAGCGAGTCCCTGGAAACTCTAGTGAGATATCGGAGAGGCGAGAGGCCTTGGCGTGAGGCTATCCTTTCTATCTTCTTCAGGTGCATACCTTTCTTTTTCTCTTTTCTTCTCCTTCTCCTTGCTTTACCCTCCTCTGGAACCCTTCCCTTTCTCAGATCTACACTGCCGAGAGACCCAAAACCCTCCCTATTGCTGCCGTTACCACCCAGAAACCCCTTCCTGCTGTCGAGTGTCTTCCGTGACCCCTTGGCCTTTGTCGCCGACCTCCGTAAGCTCGACTACCCTTTGCGGCAACACCTAAAACCCACCCCTTGCCTTCCGTAACCCATATGCCCATTTCCTTACCTCCGTTCCTTTTATTTCTTTGGTAAGCACATGGTTATTTAAAACCATATGTTTTTTACCCAAGGAAATTTTGCATGACTATTTAGGTAAACTTATATTATTTAATTGCATTTATTAATTGAAATTTAATTTCAGCCTATAGTAGTTTTAAGTGCATTATTTTCATCCCCTTTAACTTTTAGGGAACCAATTTAGGCATTTAGGGCTACCCTATTAGTTGTCCTGCATAAAGAGGCCACCTCAAAATCCTGTAAAGTCCTTCTAAAGGAAATTATCCACTGTGGTAAACCATTGACCTCTCTATAATACTCACTGACCAGAGCTTCCCGATTAAGAGCCACCCTAAATAGTCTGGAAAACAAAACAATTAAAGACTCTCCCCCACCCAGATATCCTTCCAGAACAATACTATCAGCCCATTGCCAACCTGTAGCCTAATCCCCTAAGGAATGTTTCTCCTATCTTTCCTTCCCCATTCCCAATCTTCATTAAGGCTTTCACTACTGATGAATCATCTCTAGTAGCTCTATTACCCAATCTCCACTCCCCAAGGTCATCCACACCATATCTCGCAGTTAACACTTTCCTCAAAAGGGCCTCTTTCTCCGAAGCAAATTTCCACAACCATTTACTAAGAAGGGCGTGGTTTCTATCTCTAATACTACAAAACCACAACCCACCGTTCTCTCTCAAATTTCTAACCTCTTCCCATTTTGCTAGATGGATTTTTCTCACGTTTTCATTTCCCTCCCATAGGAAGTCTCTTTGGATTTTCTCTAGCCTTTTAGCCACTCCTTTCGGTATTTCGAACAGAGAGAGATAGTAGGTGGATAGATTCACCAGGCATGATTTAATTAGAGTTAATCTACCCCCAGTTGAGAGGTAAGATTTACTCCGAGCATTCACTAGATATAACTTGCTCTTTCTTGACTAAAATTAGTGTTCCTAAACATTAATGGCATGAGTCTGTGTTAATTTCAAATAGAATGCCCACTCAAATATTGGGGAATAAATCTCCAATTAATGTTATTTCTCAATTTTTTGTTACTTCTTTACCTATAAAAGTTTTTGGCAAGTAGGTTTCAATGGATGTTCACCTTCTTGAATAGAGCTCTTATTCTCCAAAAAGGGACACTTTAATCTTAAGATCCTAGATCCTCCTGGAAATTAGCAGACGTTTCCTTTTCCTTCCCCATTTCCAAGATCTTCAAATTACAAGAAAAAAAATAAAAACTCTCCAAACTCCTTCCATCAACTTAATTGCAATTCAAGCCCTCAACCCTCCTCATGACAGTTGAGGCGCTATGTACCTGCCAGATGCCTTACATTTATCACATCATCATCCACTAAAGAGACTACTAGTGTTAACACTAGAAAATTTTCCTTATTCAAAGATTTCAGGGAGAAAATTTAGTTTTTCAGTGCTAGCAAAGGTTGGTTGAAATCATGGTGGTCTTCTTCGTCATCTTCTTCTTTGTTTCAAGGATTGGGGTTGATTTTGAGCCAAAGTGTTTCATTTTTCATCAACATCATTTTCTTCATGGTTACTAAGATTTCAATGTTTCCAACAACCAAAATCATCGATTTGGATATTGGTACATTGGAAGAAGTTGCCACCACCATCGTTGGGTCATCGCTAGAATAAAAGTTGGAATTCCCCTATAAAACAGCTCACATCAAGTGCCACAATGGTTGTGATTGTCTCGTCACTCAAGCAATCCCAGGAATTGCTTTCAACTCGACTATAGCTTTTTTCCCCAGCCTCCTAAAAAATCTAACATTAATCCATCTTCTTTGACAGTCCTCTCCATATCTGATTCATTTCAAAGCTTTTCCCCACAAACAAAAGATCAAAGTATATCATCCCCCACCTTTTGTAATCAATTTGGTCTTTTACTGAAACTATATTGCTTCATAAAAAGTTTTGCATTCTTCAAAGATATCCCCAATCAAAGATCTCAAAAGAAACTCATTTCTCTATTTAATGGTTCTCCAATCTTTGTTAACTCTCCATTCTCCATCAATCAATGGCTCAATCACATATTCTTCTCTTTCTTGGACACCAACTTTCTCACTTGAGACAACTTCAGCAAAGGATTTTGTAAGTGTCCCGGTTCGTCCGAGTCACCCTTATTGTCAATTACGTGACTAAGTTAGACTTGCCTTAGATGAATAAGAAGATCTACTATGAAGTTGAAGAGTCTACACCAAATACAATATTGGCACACAGGTAAGTGAACCATAGGAGACCTTATCTAAGTCAAATACCTAGAAGTCAATTGGAAAATAAAGTAAATAAGTGACTTTCAGCCTCGAGGCCTCATGCAATCTGCCGAGGCCTAGCAGCCAGTTGTGCAGAGCTGAGTGCAGCTGACTCTGTGTCGAGCGAACTCAGTCTCTTACAGATTTAGAAAGTTAAAATCTGTGTCTATTTAATTGAGAGGAAATTCTGGTAAATTGATTGGAAGCTTTTTATAGTAAATAAAATTATCCACATGGTGAGATGGGTAATTATGGTAAATTGATTGAAAGCTCATTATGGTAAATAAATTTATCCATATGGTGAGATGTTGCCACCTCTCTTAAAATTTGAATTTGAATATCCTTGAGGAGTTGTCCATGACAAGTATGGAAAGGCTCTTCCATGAGCTATAATCCATCTTACAAATCTTCCATCTAATCCTTGATTGATGGCTAAGATAAATGTTGCAAATCATGTACGGTGGACATGAGTTGGCTGCTATCTGGATGGATTTTGTCTGACAGATTAAGCAGCACATATGTGCTGTCTTTCCAACAAATTACCGCTGGCGAGGCCTCATCAGAATCAGCGAGGCCTCGCAGGCGTGACTAACTGCAGACCTTAAAACTGTTTATAAAATAACAGTAAGGCTTTTGTTCAGTGGACTGAAAATACACACAGGAAAACCAGGAACAAGATTACAGTGTGTGATCAGTCGGCCTACCCTCTAGACATCATTTTTCATCATCCTTCTTAGTGAATGTTTGGGTAATCAATACCCCAATCCTGATGAAGAGTAAGGTGTTCATATAGGACTAGAAAACCAGTCATACCCTTGTCCTATACTGCTGTGCCGATAGTCATTTTGATGAAGCTAAACTAATGGAAAGGAGCACACAAATTCAGTAAAGAAGAAAGCGCTTAAAGGAAAACGGTTAAGGCCCAAGGCAAGTTTTCTTCTTTGTTTTATTTTAAACATTATAAAGTGGATTAGAACAGTATGTTCGAACCACTCTAAAAAATAGGTGTAGAGGATTAGACCGATTGGGTTGAACCTCTAAAAAAAAATAGATTGTACTATTTGGGTGTGAGACCCTTACATAGTATATTTGGGATAGCCCTAAAGAGGGTGAGTCCAACAGTGGATGTAGGTTCAGGTGAACCGAACAACTATATATCGTTGTGCATGTGTGGTTTGCATTAATGGTTTGATTCAGTTGTTTATCACTTGCACACAAGTTTATTCCGCTACACATATTGTTAAATCTGATTTATTTTTTAAAAGGAAACTAAAATTGAAACTGACCTATTCACCCCTTTCTAAGTCGCGCATACTTCTAGTAACGGATTTTCAGACTTCAGTGGGTGGATTCTTCACGTGAAATCAATGGTCTTCACAATCACATGATTTGGTTTAGATGTTGCTTTCACCCATTTCTTCGTTACCATTGTCTTTTCCATTCACAGCCTCCTTGAACCAATTCATGTTCATCGCAAAATTCACTTGCAGTTGTTTCCCATCAAATTTTTCACCATTCTTACCCCTTATAACTTCCTCAGCTTCTTTTTTATTCTATAAATGCAAGAAACAAGGTTCCTTTATTTTCGAAAGAAATACTTTACAAGATAAAAATACATTCTATGCTTCCATAAGTAGAGAATATACGAAAATAGCTTCTACCACACATCTCTATCAGATATGTTGGCTACAAATAATGTGTCATTTATCACTACTATTTTGTCATGCTCCTTGCCCTTTTTTTCCTTTCTACTTACAACTTTCCAGCCCACCGAATCCAAACAAAGAACATATGCCAAAGGAGAAGGGGAAAAAGCTGAAATCCTTAAAGTCAAATTTGCACCTCCCTCTAAAAGGAACCTAAAGGGGTCCTACTACAATAGGGGCCAATAAAAAAGAGGGACAAATTGATCAAGGATTATCAGATCAGTTTCTAATGAAGGATTTCACTGGAAGCTAAGAACATTTTTTACAACCTCCTTTAGTTTTCTCGAAGAAGATCTTTCCCATGATAAGACTCCCTCCCGACTCTTAGGAGACAATCTCTAATTAGAAGACCTTTTTTTATTAGAAATGGAATAAATTCCAAGAAACCCAACCAATAAAGGTTGATCTCCAACCCAAAAATCTTCCTAAAAGGTAACCCTAGAATCATCATCAACCACTAACCTTGTGCCTTGTTTGTAACTCTCCCCTAGACTATGTCCCAAATTTCCTAGTTTATATATCTTTCCAAATTCGAGATCCCATTCTGTGATGATGCAACCATCCGGAATAGAGGATCTTTAATTATCATCATCATCATTAGCCAATATCCCATCCTAAATACTCATCCTTGACAAAATAAATCATCATCATCTAAATCATTTATCCCATTCCATAGACCGACTGTCCTATCTGATGACCATGGGACTTGAACCCACAACCTCTAAGCTATAACAATGAGCCTTAACTTATGTCAATTTTGATGCTATGAAAAGAGGGCTTTTAGAAAGTCCATTTGGGCCCAAAAATAGTCGAATAAAAGGTACAATGGGTTGGTATATTTGTCAAGCCTTTATTTTTTGTATAAGGGCTTGAAAAGGTCCAATTATGTGGCTATGTTCTAGAAGAAAAAAAAGGTTACGAGATTGCATGAAATTTCCTCTAGATAGCAACTAAGATGGTGCCAACCATGGATATATCTTCTCTTTCTTTTCTTTCTCCACAAGAAAACCCAAAATTGTATGCTTACGGCGCCCATGAAATTTAACTAGATTTTTGGGCTTGTTTTTAAATTATTTTTATGATCATTTTGTCAAAAAATAAGTGGTAGGATCTATATACTAGTGATGTGGCACAACTTTATTGGTGAATTTGGGTGCAATAAGTTATTATAGGATCTATGTACTAGTGATGTGGCATAATTTTATTTGTGAATCAAGGTTTAATAAGTTATCACATATAGACCGGGCAATGTATCGGGTCTTATTCGGCTCGGGTCTATTCGGGTTCGGGGCCCATTTCGAGTCTTGTTAAACATGATAAGTCAGTTCGGGTCTATTCGGGTTCATGTCGGGTTTACCATTTATTTGACTAAGGAGGCTTTTCTAATGAGACGCATACCAAGACTATCATTTAAATGAGTTAGACCTCATATGGTGCGTGGCAGTAATGGATCAGTCGGGTCTATCCATTTATTTTCAGTTTCGAGTCGGGTCTACCCATTTATAAATGGGTTCAAGTTGAGTCAGATCGTTTATCAAAATGGGCCGATTCAGGTTGGGTCAGGTCAGTTTTGGAAGGTCTAATCACATGCAATTTAAGGCTGCCACAAGGTGGATGCACAACCCTATCTTGTAGGACTTGAATTTTTCTTCTTCTTTTTTTGTACTCAAACATTATAAATAAGAGGCACGGGTCGATTATGAGTCGAAACGTTGGTTGGTAATTTATTTTCAAAGTGACACTATTGCATAAGGTGAGTGATATTTATTTTTATTTTATGAATTCTTTTTTAATTAAATTCTATAAATTTGTTTGTATGAATTTCTTTTCCAAGTTCATAAATTTGTGTAAATGAAATTTTGTCGAAAGTGAAAGAGATTTCCAAATTTCATTGAATTCTTCTAGAGATCATTAGAGATTCCAAGATTCAATTGATTTGAGTGTGAGAATTCATTTCAAAGTGAACTACAGTCAATTCATCTAACCCGAGGAGAAATTTGAGATTCATTTGTTCGAGAGAACTGAATCGAGCCCGTTTTCTTGAAAATTCGAGTTTTGCTCTAACAAAATTCCTAGTGGCTGAACTTTCCACATTGCTTTCTGGTGCATTCTGCGATTTATCTCAATTAGAATCATAGTTTTCATTATTTGGTTATCAGAGCTAGAATAAGCTCTTCATCATATGGCTTATTCCCCCCAAACCAACCCTCTCCCTCTTTCACCTAACTAGCTTCAGTTACCTCTTTCCATAAGCCCCTCTTTCCTCCCAAAATCTCTATAAAATTTCAGCCACGTGGGACCAATATCTCTCAACTATGTTGCATACCCTCCATTTTCCAATGGAAGTTTCACCATCCTCCACTCAACTAAATGAATTTTCTTTCATCTCCTGCTCCATCCAAAGGAAATGTCTCTGGATCTTTTAAAGAATTCTAGACACTTCAACTGAAATTTAAAATACAAAGACAAGTAATAAACAGGAAGGCCATCGAAAGTTGATTTAATGTGCGATTCGGTCACCAAAAAAAAAGGTGAGAGTTTTCTCAAGAAGTCAATTTCCTTCTAAATCTTTCACTAACTAGCTCCCACATAGAAAGTACTTTTGGATCATCCCCCAAAGGGCATGTTTAGTTAATATATGTACCATGCCCAAACAATGCAGGATTGCCAGGCCCATTGGATGATCAATTTGTATATACTAACAGTGGTCTCTAATAACTTGGGGATTGAAATATCACTCGAGAAGAACTCGGGGATTAAAAGGTGACAAATATTTATTCCTATCATTCAAATTAAAAACAAAAAAAAATCTATTCCCATCCCCAGATCAATCAATTTTTACCATGTAAATATTGCTTCTTTCTTGATAAATTATATTAATATTAAATAGTATATAATTAACAAGAAAAGACGAATTGATATTTCAACTCATACAGCTATCAAGAGTTGGCTATTGTCGTTAACAAAAAATAGAAACTAAGAGGATCCTAACATGAAGACATCTTGGGACTATGAGACCCTACTTTCCTTTATTCCCTTATTCTATTGTTATCATTAACCTAGGCTCAAGCCCAAGATCATCACAAAGAAGATAGCCTAATCAATTCTCCCCAGGCACAGTTGGCATTTCTTACATTTTAAGTGATACCACAATTTCTACTTATAATTAAGCAGAATAAATAAAGGAAGTAAATACAAAACATAAAGGTGCACAGGTAAATATGACAAGACCTGCAGATTAGAAGAGTTAAAAGCTCCTAAACGCCCCATGACATACCATGATTGGAATACCTGCATAAATATGATTACTTCAAAAATATGCAGTCTCTTGGACAGGAAAAAAATAAAAAATAATAACAATAACAAAGAAAAACTGAAAAACTACTTACACTACCAAGAAGGTCAACATCCCGATCAGAAGGAGCACCATAAAGTTCAAACCATATGTATGAATCAAGGGGATTAAAGCTACACCAAGAGACAAGTAAATTGGTAATTATGTAAATAAAAAATAGGTATATGCGAAATCTTACAAAACTTTAGATCTCTTATCTCTAGAGTCAAGCAAAATCAGTTCTTGAACATAAAGGTCCCACTGAATATAGAAGAATATGTACAGCTGTAGACCAAATCAATTGCACTTCTTAATAGTTTATCATTAAATAACTATAACATCAGCTCACTTACAAGTACATACTGATTCTCAATCTGCACAATTTTGAATGTGGATTCCCTATGGCTTTGCTCCAAGATGTCATTTCCCAGTAGTTCAATTTAAGGCCAATTTAACCATAATTAGTTGACAGGTTTTTCAGATTTTTTAGTTGTACACAGTTCCAAATGCCATGGCTGCAAGATGCCATTCTCCAGCAATTCAATTTCACTTATGAATCAATTGGGCTTTCTGTAGTAATTTATTATTTCTGTGTTCATTTAGTCAATAAAGAATTATGGGATGAACGGTAGGTGATAAAAACAGCTTACCAAGATATGCTTGGAGACTTTAGAGGGAAAAAAGGCATACACCTTAAAAAACACAGTAGTGGAATATGGTGTAAACTTGATGAGAAGAAAGCACTTTAAAGGATTGGCAGAAAACAAGATCAAAAAATTTTAAAATGGCAAAATCAAGAGAGAGAAATTTTTTGCTGAGACAGCTGTCAATAAAACTAAGCATCAAGCTAATGACAATTTATTGACTAGTTGATTTTTTTCTGACAAAGCTGTTAAATAAGACTAAGTATGAAGCTTATTACAATTTATACAACTAAATTAATAATTAAGGAGGGAGAAACAGGTTCCTATAAGCTTACCAACATAGGGGGAAAACATCTTGATCACATGAGATGGATTAAAGATGAAAGCAAAAGGACATTTCAAAATAAAATAAAATAATCACAAAAAAAAAAATGAAAAATAAAGGGTCTTATTGAAAGATAAATAATTAAATGATAGATAAAGATATATATTTTAAAGTCCCATTATATATAGTATATGCAAATGAAGTTGATATGATATAAATAAATACATTGAAGTAGTAGTAATAAAATATCCAAAACATAAGATAGCCTTAGCTAAGACCACAGAGAGAGAGAGACGTGGAGAGAGAATAGGCAGTACAAATAGAGAAGTATGAATTCAATGAGTTAAATAGGAGTTAGTTTCAAGTAGTTAAATAGAATTTGGTTAATTACACTTTTTAACCAAATGTTAATTGCCAAAAATAATGCCATAGAATTAAAAAAAAAAAAAAGGACTCCCCTTACATAAGAACAGAGTACTCAAAATTGCACTATCAAGCTCTCAAACTTATGAGCCACAAAACAAATCGCGATAGTCATAAGGCCTAAGACAAGAATATAATATTTCTTTAATTATGGTGATGTCAAATAGATCAAGAATAGAAGCTATTTTCCATTTAAGGAAACTAATGCATGCTCATAGAGAAGATGAAAAAAATGCATGCTTTTAGTTGATTTTAAAAATTCTCATAGGACATTGTGGCAATTAATTGGCAAGCATAGAAGAGAATATGCATCCTTAACAAATTATAGAAATGTACAAAGGGTGAGAACAACTATAAGGAGCTTCTTTGTGGAGAGACAACATGTTAAACAGTTGGAATTGAGTTCATGGTTTAAAAACCCGGCTGGTTCAATCCGTCGACCGTTGTATACTGGTACGAGTTTTAAAAAAAATTGGAAAACAAAAATATCGCAAAAAACTAGCCAATATTTTCATTTGAAAAAACCAGCTGATATTTTGAAGATATCAATATTTTCAAATACCAGCCTGAAATTTTGAGGTGAGGTTTTTTTTTTTTTGGTTCTTTTTTTTCTTAAAAAATAGTATCATTTGGTTTGTAATAAGGTAAAACATTATACAATTCGGGACTAAGCATGTAATTTTTTGTATTTTTCATTTATTCTTCAATTTTTTTTTTCTGTTTTTCACATTTTTGTCATTTTTTTAAATAACACAAAATAATTGTTTGCATGTAGATAATAGTCATTTACAAACAAGATTTCTTACTTAGATCTATGAAGAAATTTTTATTATATTTATTTTTAAAATTTTATTTTCATTTTTAATATATCTGGCTATTTTTCAAAATGAATTATAACAGCTACTAGCTCTATATCAGTTATAGATCTCTAGACTCTAATTCTTTATTACATGAGTGCATAATTGTATGAATGAACTACTTCAATATTCTCCGATCTTCAACTCTTAACATCAGTCATCTTTGTTAATGCTTGATTAGTAATTATTAGTTTTTTATTATATATTTTGGGACCAAAATGTATATTAGAATGATTAGAAATTAAAATCATTAAGTTTATAAAACCATAGTTCAGTTCAAGATTATACAGCAATGTATAACATACTTGGCTTAAAAAGGAGCAATATTTTCACCTATGTTGAGTTAGAATGAAAATGAACTTTACAATCCAATATTTTTTAATATTTTAGAGTTTTGGTATATGTTTTTAGAATTTTGTATGTGGTTTTGAAATTTCACACCGGTTCAGACCAATACAATCAATATTTGAAAATATCGTCTAGTTCGTATTGTGAACCAGTAAGGACCAGTACAATGACCGGTTCCGATTTCTTGAACCATGATTTATTTTTTTTGAAAATTTTTTGAACCATGATTTTCTTTAAGCCTTCTCTTTCAGCCCTTACTTAATTGTAGTAGTAATGGAAAACTTACCTAGACAACTCAACCAATAAAAAAAATCAAGATGAAGTTCCCCTTGTTGTGTGTTGATTGCAGCAGATGTAATAACAACTAGTGTGAAGATAAATAAGACAAATCATAAGTTCAAATTGTGCATAATTATTTTTTTGAGATAAACGCCAAGAGAATTACTAAGGCAAAAACAAAAATATATAGAATCAAATTTAGTGGATCTTTTATGAAAGCCTCATTGATGAGTACGGAGGTTGAGTTAAAATTGAAAAGACCAAATCCTTAATTCTGTCAGATTAAATATTGGGCTCAAATGTGGCACGAAATGTACCATTTGATTTTGGATATCAACATAAGGCCAGCGTGGAGAAAGGTAATTGAGTGTTGTGTGATTGACAAGTGCCACGTCAGGCAAAGGAGCATTTATATAAGATGGAAGATAAACTTGCAATGTTACATGATGTTCAATCTTGGGTAATGAGGAAATAGCAAGAAAATACAGTATGTGGGGAAGGAGCACATTTTAAGATGGTTGTGTAAAGTACTTAGAAATGACAGAAGCAAGGACAAGTGCAATAAATTAAACCGAAAGGTTGCTCCAATACAAGACAAATCAAAGTATGTTATTTTAAGATGGTTCGGACAAACACACGAGACCAGCAATAGTTCAAGGAATCAAAGCATTATATGTACAATGAACTAGAAGGAAACCAATAAAGACAGTGATTGAACTAGAGTGATACAGAACATGATTTTTTATAGGGTTGACTGTGTGCAGATATTTATGTATTGTTGATTAGATAAGGATGTAACAACCTTGGAGAGTGGAAAGGTAGAACCCAAGATATCTAGAAGGGATAACGGACTTCAGTGATGATAATGATGAATTGTTTAACCAGTTTTATTTACATGATGCTACCAAGACAATTGAAGTTTTGTATTTCTATTTGCATGAAGCAGCCAATCCGGGTTTCTATCTACATGATGTTACCAAGACTTTATCGAGCTTTTCTGTTTCTATTTACATGAAAGAAGCCAATACACAGTTGACTCTTTGAGTCAATTGACTAAGTGAACTTCACTTTCGAGCTCAGTCAGGTTTCTAATAGACTATCAACCCAAATCTAATACATTCATATTAGGTGTAGTAATTGAGGCCAGCTAAAACCAACTAACCTCAAACTCCAGCATGATGCTGGATATTCCCACGTCTTGGGACCCAAATTCAACATCACTATAGAATTTCTATCATTTTATGTATATTCCAGAATTTTATGCTGCTGAATTGACCATCTTAATCAATCCTGGCCTAAGAGCCCATCAGTGAGCCCCATCTGCCCTATAGATAGCCCAATGGCCAGGTTTCCTATTTCTACAAATCAAAAAATTGAAGAGAAGGAAACAACAGTCCTAGTCCCCCATTCAAGACCACACCGAAACTAGTTTCCATGCAAATGGGCCATTATAATGGAAAATACACTTAGCCATTGAAAAATTGTTCTGCTTTTTAGCCAAAAATACATAGCAAAATGCAAAGAGTAAAAATCACCTCATAAAGGAAAATACACTTAGTCATCAAAATCTGTTCTTTTTTCAGCCAGAAAACATAGGAAAATGCAAAGGCACCTCGCTTTTTCCAAATACTGCAATGTTTTCGTGTTACTGCTCATTTTCAATCAAACTCATAAATGTGGTCTAAGTGAATTCATTTTCACTTACTCTCTAAAGCTGACTTTGAATGCCAAGACTGAACCTGTCTTCGACTTCCGGAAATCTCTACCCTTTTTCCGAACCCTTTCTTCAACCTGCCATTTACATAGTTAAATTCTGGACATTGCCTCCTTCAAACCCCCAACTATTTCTTCTCTTTCTATTAGCAGGAGAGGGGAAGGGGAGAGAGAGAGAATAGGAAAAACAAATGCATTCATTCCCAAATACCCTTTTCCTCATCAGCTCTGGGTTCCCGATGCTATCGCCAAGAACCACACGTAACTCCTCATCATCTTTGCAGGCATTTTCCAGAACCCTGCAACCACAACAGCAAATCCAAATCTAGCACACACTAGAAGCAGTTATAACATTCACCTGTGGGACCATACCTAATTTTTAGTTGTTCTTAGTATCTCCATTAATTACGCATAGGGCCAACTCAATCCTTGGGTGATCTGAACCATACATCAAGTAGGCCCCACACTATTTGTTACTGTTGCATTAACTGCACTATCGTAGCCATCATCCAACATCACTGTTACAGGCCAAGCATAGATCTAAACAGTGGAATCCTTGGAATGGGCCCACCAAACACATAGTCTTGAATCACCCATACATGGGTCCCATGCACAAATAAATCCCATCATTCTCGAGTGGACAATCAATGGATTGAAGTCAAACAAAACGAATCCAATATTGGGTGATCAGAGCCATTCACCCAGTGGGATATACAATTGATCATACAGTCCTTAATATCCACTCTATTTTATAATGCGATCAGTTGGACACTTGGGATGGGGACAATTGACTGATCGACCATTCCAGATAGCTACAAAAGAGATTCACAATGTGGGAATAACTCCAAAAGGATGATCACCCACACTCTGGTGTGCTTCTTATTACCTTGTACACCCATGCATGGAGCCCATCAAATAGGTGGCAACAAGTCTACTGGAAATATTTTTCATTGAATATGTGGCCCACCAAAAATCACATTGTCATGTTTTTTTTCAAGGCTGTATAATTTAAACTGATCAAATTTTGAAGAACTTAAAATATATGGCTTGACTAAATCAAGTGACTGTTGTTGGGACCACATATTCAATAGAAGAGGAGCTTCCAATGGACCAATCACCAAACCATTTGGTGGGCCCCACATTTAGGTGTGTGGGGTAACATGATACAAACCAATGTGAGTGATAATTTCACATAACTCCACCCCCTGTCGCCTTTGAATTGGGGCTGGCATCATTTGAGGGGCAACCAATCAGAGGGTGGTCATCAATCTCCACAATGCAGATTCTTCTTGCCTGTATCACCTATCAAAGATTGCAGTTCTGACACCTCTACATGTATGTAATCATTAACTCAAAGGGAAAACCTACCTAATTTTCAATCAAACTCCTGTTAAAAGAGTCCCCATTTATTATTCATTTTTCAGCTATGGTGAGCTCAAGCCTGAATTGTCATCTGCTTCAATTCAAAGTAATGCCTGTCCAATTGATATCAACTGGATTTGAACTCTTTTTTTTTTTACGACCAAGGTGTCCAGATTTGAACTAAATTTGACAGTAAGCTTGTGAAAAAAAAAGATCATATTAAGGTGAGATTTGGCCAGACGAAATCATCATATGATTCCCCGCAATCAGCTCCATTATTTAAAACCATAAAAATGTAAATGCATTGAATTATAGAAAAGAGTAGTGAGAGAACATGAAACTGACTTGGCCCAAGTTGGGTAGTTGTGCTTTCGGTCGTACTCCCGCTTCCTCTTCTCCTCCCTCACTTTGAGCAACCTTCGCCCCCTCGCCGTCGTTCCCGACCCTTTTGCTGACTCTCCTTCCTCCAAAACAGCACGGCAAATATTAGGTAGTGAAAACGGATTGCGCGGAGGGTTGAAGCGGGCGGTTGCTTTCTCAAGGCCCTTTCTTCGAAACGCCACCCGAAACGTTTCGGAGCCGCATAGACCGTAGTTCTGCAACACCTCCATTCTATCCGTTGCTGCTGCTGTTTCCCGGCAGCGCCGCAGCAGATAAATTGAGTACGACACGCTCGGTGCTCACTCTGAATTTTTCAATTTCATATTTCTTTTTAGAGATTTTCTTCGGGTAAAAATACTTTAAAATCGGTCAGAGTGTCCACGTAGGACATTTTATTATTTTTAAGTGTAATACAAAATATCTACACTACCGGGAAACTAAGACAGTAAGACTACAATGATTTTTCTCCTATTTTATGATGAATATCTATTTTTCACTTTTAAAAAACAAAAAAATAATGCCATGGCATAATATTAAAATCATAATAATGACCCTTTTTATTAAAAAAAAAAAAACTTAGTAACAGTATTAAAATGATATGTTGAGAAATATATAGTCCATTTGATGTATTGATTTTCATAATATTAATATGAAAATTAAATGTTTTTCATATATGATAATTAATGAATGTTGCATGGAGATTTTACGAACTAATATATGTACTAATTTACTTAAGTAGTAGTATTGGGTGTCACAGTAATCTCTTAAAAAAATTATGTAATATTCATTAATTATGCAATATATAAATGACATCTAATTTATAAATTAATATTATGAAAATCAATATAAATGACATCTATTTTACAATGAATTTTGAAATCCAAATTTAATTAAGTATTGAAAGGATGTATTAATTGAACACTTAAATTTCAATAAACAATCAACAAATCAATCTTCTGAAATTAAAATAAACTCTAATTGCTTGCAAATGCCTACACCATTCTATCTTAGCCTAAATTCTAATTTAATATTTCCACCAATGGCACTCATCCATCTGGAATTATTACATCATACTTGAAAATTAAAAAAAAAAAATCCCAGAAAACATCATAAACCTAATTAACAATGGGCGAATTCCTTCGGAGAAATGCTTGTCTATCAAGCGTGGAGTCCATTCTATTTTCATAGCTTTAAAATCGTCCCAAAACAATTCCATACGCTCATCCTTTTCTATTGGTTGAAAGATTCCATCCAACAAGGCAATGACACAGAAGATGATGTGGAATCAGGGCCGTCCAGACCCTAAGGCCTAGGCCCCCCCCTTAAAAACCGATTAATATTGAGCCTCCGAAAAAGAAATCACTCGAATTAGGGCCCCACCGGCAGGGCCCCATGTTAAAAGGCCCCAAATTTTTTATACCTATACGTCTGGTTGGAAGGATTGCATTAGGAAAAAGGGAGTGTAGGCGAGATTGAGGGGAGAGAGTAGGGAAAAATTGAAAAGGGGTTTTGAGAGATTTGGGGAAGGAAAACGGATAAGAAATATAGGGTTTTAGTTCCACAGTGAGCAGAAATATGGAGGAGAGATTGGGGAAGTGGAGGAGGGAAGGAGAAGAAAAAGGAAAAAGATAAGAGAGAACGCGGTCGTTCTCTCTCTTTCGTCCGTGCGTACACGAGGGAAGAGTGGGCCCACTCTGGGATATATAAAAATTTATGACTCACGAACATAGAGTCTTTGAAATGATTGCAACCCACGTTAAAATTTAATTATGCAATCCAAAATATACCATGCGGTGTTAAGATTCAAAATCACATAATTAAATTTGAAATGACGGTCAAATCATTAAACTTCTTTTTTTTTTGAAATATTGGTTTTTTATTTTCTCTGAATTAAAAAAATAAAATAATAGTATTTTTATTAAAAAAATCTGAAACTCAGATATCGGTCGATATTATAGCCAATATGCACTAGATATGAACTGAGGTATTGCCTGAGCCCACATTGATATTCGATTATTTTTTTTATAATCACCGATGTTTATTCATATCGGCGATATCAATTAATGTATATTAAGTTTTATTATCAATTAATAATCCAAGCTATACCTTTCAATTGTGATAACTATAGACTATTGATTTTTAAAATTTTAAAATCAATGAATAATATAATTAGATGGAAGTAAAACATCATACATAACTACTCATATATCATATGTAACTATGCAAATAATCTATTTGATAGCATATCTCTTCATAGAAAATCTCAACAAAGTAAACAAATTCACACTGTGCATTTCAACAGTGACGATGATTTCAATTTTCAAGACACATTTTTTATGAGTTCCTTTTTAGTATTTATGATGAGTTTTTTCATTTAAAATACATTATCTCATCTTTGCTAAATCGAAGTGTGCGCAAGACCTATAAAAAATTTGAATTTTTACTCATTAAATAGGTTTAAACAACCTTTTGACCAATAAAATCCATTTATTAATAATAATAATAATTCATTTGAAGTTTTAAAAAGCATGACAATATCTGTAACCGTTTTTGCAGAAAGAAGTTTTTCAAAATTAAAATTGATAAAATCTTACATATGATCAACAATGTCATAAGAAAGAATAAGTGAATTAGCCATATTATTAATTGAAAATTATATATTAGCAAAACTTGAATACAAAATGTTAATTAGTAATTTTACATCTCAATAAATTCAAAAAAAAAAAATTTAGGTAATTTTTTATTATATAATTAAAATTTTAATTAAATATTATTTATAATAATATCTTAAATATCAATAAGGCCCATTTAAATTTTTTGTCTGAGGCCCCATCTTATGTTGAAACGGCCCTGTGTGGAATTCATAACTTCAGCTTGCGTGTAGTATATGGGCCTCCGAATGTGAGATTTTCAGGTCCAACTCATGTCAAAATAGTCATTGACTCATAGCATACTCATGTGCCTTCAATTGGAGATGAAAGTGGGTCCATTTGAAAGCTTGAGTGGTCCCCTCTTGCCTCCATCGATTCTTTGATAGAATTGGAATGCAAATTCATCAATTTGGTCTAAATCTTATCAAAGTTGAGGGTTCTTGGAGATTGTGTGGTTTTTTAGTATTTCAACCAGGAGTATAAATCTCGGCCGATACAAGATATCTCGGGTTTTGGACGCTCCAGATATCTCAACCGATATGAGATGTATCGGTCATACGGGAGAAATTTCGGCCAATATGACTGAGATCTCGCCAATATCCGCCGATACGGTCGAGATTTGTAAAAAAAAAAAAAAGAGAGAGAGAGAGAGAAATATCGGCTGATATTCGTCAGGCCTGAGATCTCAGCTTCTTGGTCAAGATCTCAAATGTGCCGATTTTTTTACCCCTGATTTCAACCAAACATCAGTTGGTATTAGAGCTTCTTTCCTACATAGATATAGATACGTGGGCGGACACAATTGCTTTCACTGTGCACATTATTCTTTCCTAAACCGAGCCATTGCGAAGTTGGTTTTTCAGAGATACTAAGATTTGAATTCTTTGATTCGAGTTGCAGCACTTAGATCTAAAATTTTGCTGAAGATTTTACAAGTGTGTAGATTTTCTTGCGGGTACAACCTTATCCTTCATCAAGTAGACTCTCTCTTTCTCTCTCAAGATCCTGTATGGATAATTTAGCAACAATCTATACAATGTACATGAGATATTATAAAATTGGAATTTGAAAATTGAACTTTGAAAACACTCATTGAAGAGAGGATTAGAAAGCCTCTTAGTAGGTCTTGAATGTTGGCAAACTTATTTTAATATTGTGAAAGCGAAGCCGTGAATTCAAATTTTGCATAGTAGAAATCAGAAGTTCACATATCAGTATGAAATTGATAAGGCCAAATATTGGTGCATCGGTGGATACATATCATATTAGTTAAATATCGACAGTATGTGACTATTCACTCAAAAATATTTTTAATAAAAAATAAAAATGAATCATATTGTTGATATATCGGCAATCTGCATTGTCTCAAGAATATCTCGACGGAATATCAGAGTCTCCAAATTGATACATATTAACTGATATGTATTGTATTGGCCAATATTTAAACACTTTCGTGTGTATATACTCCTCTCTCACCTGCAAACAAGTCCATCGTTACCAAACCATGTTAAATTTAGCCTCACCTCATATTTAACATGATCCGATTTTATTTTATTTTCATTCACATTAGAACAACATTAGCATGTGAACTTAGCGAAGGCATCACAAAATGGCCTTATAAGCCAACCAAGTGAGATTCCTAAACAATCAAAGTCCAACACAAGCTCAACAGATAAGCAGAGACTTGAAGAGTGATGTTTGGATCTCAATCCATTCGCGATTGAAGACATTTCTAATGCTGTATGGGGCTTCACCATCAAGAGAGAAAACATCATATGAGTGAAACTAGTGTTTGGATACACATGGGAAAAGAAAATTTGGTCCAACAACAGCAATGAGTTGGGTAGATAATGATTTCCAACCAACAAAAATTTTGGAGGAGTTAGTTTAACGGTCAAGAACCTGCCAAAATGAGAGTCTTGTGTTTGATTTAAGTTCAACTCCAAAGAGCCACTTTCCATTGAACTTATTTGGTGTCTATGAATTGAGATATTTACACATACTCCGAAGATTAATCGGGTGAGATGCCGGGACATCTTGGTTTAAAAAAAATTCTAAAGTGAAGTTAATCCAACTAATGATACATCTAATCATGATTATATAAAGATAAATACTACTAGTAACCACCTTACACCATTTCTTTAGCAACAGCAGATCTTATATAGTGATAGCCCCCTATTTGCTTTGTACTGAAAAACTCCGATCTAAACCATCCTAAAAAATCAAAAGGCCCCAAATCAAACCAAGACGAGTCTTCTCTACTCAAACCCACACAGCTTCTTCTCTTCCCATTTCCCAGATCAACATCACTGCTTACCCAAAGCCACTAAGCCACCTTTAATTGTTCCTGGTCTCAATCGACTGCTCACAATTATGCCCACACATACCTTGGAAACATCAGAGACATGCCATGGGAATAACGAGGACAGGAATTCTACACAAGAAAGAAATATTTGACACCAAAATATAGAAACATTGCCTACTTCCATACCTACAGGCCCACATGAGAGACGGAGAGTGAGACGGAGAGAGAGAGAGAGAGAGAGAGAGAGAGTTGGGTAATTGTGGAAGGATGGTGGATGGTAGGGTGGGGATTTATGGCATTCTTTTTTTTTTCCCCCTTTTACCAGTTTAATGCACATGCTCCGCAGGTGAAGTTTACATAATTTTTTTTTTTTTTAATTTAGATTTGAAAAACCACAGGATATCCACCCTAAAATCTCTACATAAGAATTCACTACCCTTAAGGCACACCAAGGTTAGACCATGGGGGCTCGAACCCCCAACGTTCCGCTTCTTAAAGTAGGAGGCAACCAGTTGAACTACCCCTATATGGATCTACATAAAATTTTGATCAGCGTAATTAGACATTTACAGTGTACCAATTCACACCATCCAATCAAAAAGTACAAGTACCTCGTGCAAGCAACTATTGCGTTCAATGTGAGCACCACATACTAAAGTTTACATAGAAGTCTCATGAATACTGCCAGTAGAGAAACAACTTATACAGAACTCATTTTAATGTACGTAATAAAAAATCATAGATCTAAATCATTAAATTGGAAGACCATCATTAATCTAATCTCGATTTTCCCATCTAAAAACAAATTTAAGATTAAAAAAAAAAAAAAATCTTATATAAAGTTGTTATCCAAATTCCACATTATCCTTTTGTCAGTCAATTAAGCATTTGATTCTTTCAAAATTCAAACTCTATAATTTTTTTAAAGTTTTCCAATTAAAAGCAATAAGCAGCTTGTATAAATCTCATTTTTCTACAGGAAAATGTAAGCTATAAAAAATCATAAATCTAAAACATTAAATTGGAGGAACTTCATTGATCTAATCTTGACTTTCCCACCTAAAGATAAAAATATTTGAGAACAAAATCAAAAGAAAAATAAAATAGAGCAAAGTAGAAATGATTGAAAAGGGCTCGAGAAAGGAAATAACCTTTAGTTGAAACCTACTCATGCCATCCACTTGGTCCTTTCATTTTATTTGTATTTGTCTGATTAAAAAACTTTTGTCTTTCGAACGGGAAAAACAACAGAAGGAAAACTGAAAGAAGATTAATAATGCAGAAGTTAATGCTTTGATGGCAAGGAAGGTCGGTGCGGCAGAGGAATTATTGGAGGACACAGTGATTTGACAAAGATGGTAGAGGTCCCATTGAGGAAAAGTTGGAGTGAAAGAAGGGAGGGGATGGGCTAGGAAAGGCAGGGAACTGCTGCTAAAGTCAAGTCATGCATTCCCTACCCTTTCTTTGGGCTAACTAAATTCCCTTTTTTCAGGGGTAGTATCCCCCTTGTAGACCCCACAAATCTCAAAACTCATCCAACGTACTAGATTGTTCAGGTTTTGCAATTCACAAAATATACCAAGTTCAAGTACAGAAGATAGCAATGGTTCACATGCCAAGTAACAAATTTTATACAAAGTTCCAATATAGCAGATAGCAATGTTTCATACAATTAAACCAGTTCTTAGATTCCACAGTGGGACTGCATTCATCCTTGCCTTCATCTTGCTTCATATTGAACGACTGCAATGAAACATGAGAGAACAAGAGGAAATATTTTAAAGAAATCATAAGAAGAAGAAGGAGGAAAAAGGATCAGCCTCAAACATATCGAATAGAGGGTTGATCATGCTTCATCTTGAACAACAAGAAGACATGAAAAGACGAGTGAAGATATTTTAAGGGGCACACAACAATGATCAAATAACAATCCCACATAAAGAGCAGAGAACAAGATGATTGATGAAGCCTCATCAATGAATGACTTTCTACAATCTTGGTTTTACTTTGGGGGATCCTCAATGTACTACCTTTTGTTGGATGATGCAAGTAGCTGTGTGTTGGTGTCTTTGCTAACAAAGGAAAAATCAGGTTTTTATAATAAGACAGAAGGTTCCTTTAATGGTGGCTTTGTTGGCTGGTGTCATCTCTTGCACGGTCACTTCTGAGTAGTTCAATGGCATTTCTTCTAGTTTAAATGACAAATTCAATTGTGTTCCCTTTGACAACAAGCCTAGATAGAATTCAAGGGATGAGTGGTTTGAGGCTGCTGTTTCATTTATGGCATTTATATGTATTTCATTATCTTCAATGTAAAATATGCCTTTATCTTACCCCTCTTATTGTGCAATTCATAATAAAATTTATTTGATACCATTTCCAAAATAAGGCACAACAACTAAGCCAATACATCCTTTTTTTTACTATATTATGAAATAGGTACATCAAGAGACAATTACAACTGAGTTTTCCTTTAAAACCCATAGCTTCTAGTCGATATAGACATGCTTGTCACCCCAATAACCAAATTAAACACATCCATATCTCTTCACCGAAAGATTTGTTGGCCTTCATCAACACTTACGAAAGTTTACAATAGATGCAAAGAAAATTGAACTAGCAAATGTTGAAATGGAAATGCATCCCAACAAGCATGTTGAGGTCATATAAGGTGGGTACCGTTATTAAAACCTTACAATACACAATTATCTTACAATTCATGCGATAAGACAAGAGGAACGATTCATCAGTTTAGAAATCTTATGACTCAAACTTTTGATTTTGATAGTTTTTAAAGTTTCAGTTGTTGGGTATCTAGGACTTTTTTATTTTTGGGGGCCTTCTAGTTTAATGTTGGCTTTGTACAACATTAGTTAGAGTATATACTGGAATCATACTTTTGGAACTTGAAATTCAAGCTCTGATGAATAGTAAGACATTGTTTTACTTTATTTTGCAATCTCCATGAAATTATGAGTATTAACATAATATTAAAAGAAATTTGAAGAATTGCTCATAGTAGTACTTCATCGATATCTTTTATATTATTTCATATTAATGATATATTTGTGAGAAAAATGCTTATTTGTCTGATGATTCTAGTGTAAGGAACATCTAGTGAGATGACGAAGTTACCAATTAGAGTGGAACTTCACAAAGGATTTGCTTTGAATCCATTTTTACTTGCATTGTTAATAGACAACTTAGACATCACAAAACAAGGAGGAAGTGCTATGGTTCATTGAAGCAATGATCATGTCCCATGGAAGTTACATCCAGTGTTCGATGAAGCAAAAGTGACAATAGGTGGATGTGTTTTCCAAAACTCGTACTCGTGGAAATCCTAAATCCAAGACTGATTAAGAAGTTCCTTAAAATTCCATATTTGGTTATTGTTATTAGCTTTAGATTATATTGAGCTTAATCTTGTATTTTTTAATAATTTCCACATTATGGTATAATCCATTGTCCGAATGGTAAGATATTGGATCCATTCAATCGGTATTCAATTACCTTCTTGACAGGACCAAGTAGATGCAATTCAAACGCCAACTAAAAAGTTTCAACAAGGGTATAAGGTGACAATTTAGAGGTAATTCAGGCTTTTTTTGTATGTTGATTTAAATGATTAGTACTATGTTTTGTAATTGAGGTTTAAATGACCCAAATTATCACCAGTCATGTATTGTAACAATCAGTGAAAAGCATATTGCTAGAGTTTTTCAGTTTCACATGTCCAATGAATTGTATTGAGGGTTTTTGAGAAAGACCCAAGTGACGAGTAATTTTGTGGAAAACCATTCTCTCTAGCAATTGCGTTAGGAGGCATAAAGGCTTGGGAAGCCTCAAGTTTGAACATTTCCATCATTTGACGAGTAGTTCTCAACCTTGTTTGACCAGCACTTTAAGATTAGAGGGAAAAAATTTCAAGATCCTTTTTGTGGTCAAGGGAAACCTCTCTACACTGCATCAGTTAGTATTTGGAGCCTCAAATTCACTTGCTAGAAGTGTCTACTATGATTTATTTCTGCAACAGCACCAAGAGAGATCCTAGAGGATGTTGATATTGAAGGAATCATAGAGATGATACTGATGACAAGAGAATCTAGAAAGATAGAGATTGGAAGCCCTAGCAAGACAGGTAATTAAGTTATCTGAGCAAGTTAGAGGTGTTGTTCAAAAGCTTGATTATTCATTTTTTTTATAAGAAAGAATTCTTCATTAGATTTGACTTTGGCCATCACCATCAACCCTTTTTTCCAGCAACATTGGCACTGAGTCATCAAGAAGTCTCACAAGAATTGTGTGGTTCATAGAGATAAGGTCAAAGAGATGCTTGTGATAAAGAAGAATTGTTCAAACACAGTGAAAGCATGAAGGTATGGATTTTCTTTATTTAAATTTGTTGTGAAAGGAGAAAACATTGAAATTTTGATAAGGATTATGGACACAAAAATATGATACTTAATAAATATCTTAAAAATATATCATCATCTTGGGGTGTTCAAGTTGAGAATTTAGTGCTCAAAATTTATAGAAATAATGAATTTAAAGGAAAGGTAGATTTTGACAAAGATCAAATATTTAACGATGATAATTCATTCACATGGAAAAATACCTATAGATGAGGAAATTCAAATTGGAAATTGGTTGAATCCACAAATATTTAATACATACTTGGATAATAAAAAATGAGAAATTGAGAATACTCCATTGACAAGTAAACCTAATGATGAGTGCAAAGATATGAAAATTTGTGGCAAATTGTAGCATACCTATAAAGACAAGATGATGTGCAAAAAGTTATGATTGCTTTCTTGTCAATAACATTTGTATGGAGTTATGCCTTGGCAAGATCCATGACTACAGTGAATCATTTGGTTGCTAAACATACAAAATCTCATTTCAGGATATTGGATGAACTACATAATGGTGTCGTAAATTCACAATTCAATTTTTAGGAAAAATCCCTCTCACACACACACACACCAAACACATATAGGTGTTTCTTCAGTACTTGTAGATGCATAACATATTCTCTTATTGCTCAATATTCGGTTACTTTATAATTATAGAGTATATTGACTATTGAGTTTATTTCTGTGTTTTAAATAATATTCATATTTTTATATAATTTGATGCCTGGATAACATGAAATTGGACCCATTTGGAGAAGTTATTTAATTACCTTTTCTACAAGTCCAAATTTGTGTGAGTAAAAAAAAAAAACACTAAATGAAAAAGTTATTATCCATTTGTAAATAGGTATACTACAGTTATAAGTAGTGAGTATTTTTTTTAAAGGTAACTATATTATTCACAAAAAGGGAAATACTTTACAACCAAAGGAACATACAATCGGGCATAAACAGCCTGCCAACCCCACAGCCCCTTACAAGAAATACCACCCTCCAAGAGATTACACGATCCTATTTACAACTTCTGAAGGCATACACAAACCCTGGCACACCATTTCGTCAGTTGTTGAATTCACAGCTCTTGGAACCCAAAAGACCATAAAGATGAAAAAGGCAATGGAGTGACGAATCTTCTCAACTTTATCTAGATAGATCCATAGGCAGAGCGAACCCGAGGCCCAACCGACAACGACCTTAGAGTCCCCTTCTAAAGAACCCCCTACAACCCCTAACTTTTCCAACTCCATGATACCTCTCCATTATGTATGAACTTTAATTTATAATTGTTTCAAGATTGTCATAAACATATTTGTTATTTAGAAGTTTAGTTGTTCTATATATGTGCCTTGAGTCACATGTATCTAGGGTTACAAGTTTTATCTTTAAATATTGATGGAAAGCATTCAAAGAAGAACATGATACATGAATGAATATTTTTTAGCATCTCCCTTGCAAGCTTGGTGTGATTCTATTGCTTCTCCTTGGTGTGACATCAAGGATCTTTCTATGGGACAATGTATCTTTTTTCTCTTTTCGTTCTCCTTTTCATTATTATTTTTCTCCCTTTTCCTCTCCCATTTACCTCCCTACTTTCCTTCCACTTTCCTTTCCTTTTTCTCAGTTTTCCTGCCTCCTTTCATACCTAACCATCCCATGACCCCAACAACCTTACCTAGACTCAAACCACCCCAAACCCATATGTGAGATCTAGGTCAAAAACTACACAAGACCATATGACCGTACAGATGGGCTAAACAAGTCAGTATGATTATATGAATAGGCTAATTTGGGCTCTATTTTGATCACTCTTTTTCTTGGAATGTCTGTTTTGACCACTCTTTCCCTCTCTATTACTGCACCATGTGTTTGACCTTGATCTTACATTTACACAGTTGTTTGGTACCCCTATTAGAGACCTACTTTTACACCTAATTGAAATAACAACCCGAAGTCATTTGTTGAAAACCTAGGTGGTTGGTAAAAGCCCTATTTCGACTATTGGTGGTTGATCCATAGATTTAAAGGCATAGAATTGACATTAGCTAGGTTTCTGTAGCACTTTTCAAAGCCCAACATTGCAGGACAAACAAAGAGATCATTGAAGACTTACGTGGGCACACCTAATTTCTTCTTGATTACATGTATGTAAGTACAAGTCTAAGAACTATTTGTTATATTTGTGATGCGGAGCATTTTAGTTCTAGTTACAAATTTTAAGCACCAGACTCATGTATATTTAGGTGCATTTCATAACTAGGTGACTTGCATGCAAGTTTACATTCTTCTCTGCACATCCATACTTTATATTAAGTTTAGGTTTCCCATCATATGAGATCCATCCTGTAACAAGATGAGTCAAATACTAAAGTTTCGTCCTATCACCTCTGCCTATGAAACATTGAGACCTGATCATGATAAAGTCAAGGTCCTGCATATCCACCATCCATTGAATAAATTTGAATATTTAAAATATATTTTTCTAATGGATGAAGGATATGCAAGACCTGGCCTTATTATGGTCAATTGTCATGCACCTGATCATTTCTTCTGCTTCTAGAGTGCTGCTAAATAAATAGTAATTCCAAACATGTAAAATAATAGATCATAATGAGAAAGGTGTTAAATGGACATACTCCTGCGAGTACGCTTCTTATACAAAATACGGTAACCACATTCACGACACTGAATCACATCACCAGGTTTCAGTGTATTTTCAGCCCCACAATCTGCACATTAAAAATAAGAAGGTAAAATTTAAATAAACATAAACAGTGATTAAAAAAATTGAAAATATGTAAAACCAACATAGGTTGAAAGTATAACTGAATATAACTCGCACATTATCAAAAATTGTAGAAATTACCATCCAATTGTTCATAACATAAATGTTCCTATCCTTAATAGTCACAGAACTTCTAAATGCAAAAGATGATCAGAAAAGGAACTAAGTATAATAGATACCTTCTAAATTGTAAATAATCAACCAACAATCTAACCACAAACTTCCCTAATTTAGCTGATGTCCCCACAGAAGTTAAAAGCGTAATAAAATCCAGTCTCAGTTCATAATTGCATAAATTGTTGGTTTGCACTAACACTAGTTAACCTTGGAAAGTGGGTAAATATAGCAAAGTACATTTAATACTTCAAAAATGTTTACTCAAGCGTGGGATATTCCACATACAATCAATGGATGATGGGTGATTTGTGTTCACTACACATTGTGCACACTAAATTAGGCCCTAAAATGGTAACACTGATACTTTACAACCCAGTTCTCTGTAGCTTTGTTAATATTTAGGCCATTTTGCAGTGATCCATGACCGAAAGGGCATATTGTGCAGAAAGGGGCTTTTTACGATTTTGGATGAAAATAGAATAACAGAAGTAAAAACCCACTTGTGGGTGAAAACACTGCTTTCCTACATGACATGTCACTTCCTCATTCACCACAATGTTTAATCTCCTACTGTGACAACAATGAAGGACTCTCCCCTTACCCAAGCCTAAAATGGGCCTAGTTTTCTTGTCCAAACCTGAAATTGTTAGAAATTGTTACCAATTTACAAAGTGTTACTACAAACCAACTAGTTACTAGAAAATCATTTCCCCACTCAAATGCATATGATTTTCATTTCTCAACTTTGTTTCACACTTCCCCATAAATACTACTCAAAATTTTGCAAACAACGTGTGTGTTTCACACATTCAATATTTCCTCCATGTCCCAGATTGGATGTGGTAAACCATACCATATCTAAATTTAGCACATCTCTGCTACTATAAAAGTCAGCAAGGGAGCTTTTTGTCCTGGCATGCACTTATATATATAGAGATATAATAGGTCGCACCTGGCCCATGTTCCTTTCGTTATTAAATTTTTGAAACACCATTAAAAAAAAAAGGAACAACCATATGGATTGAAAGTGGACTTGATAATATAAGGTGGACTACATTAACCTCAAAGTGAAGTTTTAACCAGTCGATCTTACTAGTCAAATTTGCCGCATCCTTGAGAAAATTCAAGGACACTTGGTGATTTCGACATTAAGTTTTAATGGCTAAAACTGAGTTTAGGGCTTAAGTTTGGTAAGCATGTAGCTCATCAGGCCTATTTCTAATCGATATTGTTGGCTTTTCAATAGGACAAATGAAAATTAGGAAAAAAAAAAGGGATAAGATTGCATGGCATGGGTAGATTTCTTCAACAAAATGTCGATTCTTCAGTCAAGCTCTTTCTTCTCATTTTTTACTTTTTATGATATTTATGCCCTTATGTATTCTTCTATGCATCCTTATATTTCTTCTTCTGTTTTTTTTTCTTTCTTTTTCTCTTTTTGACTTTGATCTTGAATTTTTTTGTATTTAAGGTCGGAAGATCAAGTTTGGATCAATGATACTGTTGTTTCAATTTGATGTTTCATACCTACATTTTTTTAGCATACATTTTTTGCCATAAAAACAAGATCTATATAAGTTATTTATCATTTTTATTTGGAAAAAGAAAAAAATTGCATAGAGTTTAGATTTTGGGAGAATTAGATGCTAAAAAGTGGCTTTGTAAAAGGGCCATGTAGAACTCAGATAACAACTCTATATATAACAAATTTCCCCTAAGATGACTTCTCATGAGACCTTCACACAAACTTTGGTTTGTATGGCTCACAATGGACTCATGAATGCTTGCACGAGGTACTCATGTTTTTCCATCGATGTTACACAGCAGTATTTTAAACATGTTTGACCAGGTCAATCAAAATTTCAAGCGGACCCCATGTGCATTGTAACTAGTGTATCATAAATTTCTATACCATCACTTTTCGTGAATGGTAACCTAGTGCAACACAAGTCTCACCCCACCTTCTGCTCAAAAAAAAGTCCCACCCCACCTGTATAATTACATCCAGTGCATTCATACTATAGGCCTGTTGGGTAGTAAATTTTAGCAGCATTTAATTTCCCCTAAGATGACTTCTCATGAGACCTTCACACAAACTTTGGTTTGTATGGCTAACAATGGACTCATGAATGCTTGCACGAGGTACTCATGTTTTTCCATTGATGTTACACAGTAATATTTTAAACATGTTTGACCAGGTCAATCAAAATTTCAAGCGGACCCCATGTGCATTGTAACTAGTGTGTCATAAATTTCTATACCATCACTTTTCGTGAATGGTAACCTAGTGCAACACAAGTCTCACCCCACCTTCTGCTCAAAAAAAAGTCCCACCCCACCTGTATAATTACATCCAGTGCATTCATACTATAGGCCTGTTGGGTAGTAAATTTTAGCAGCATTTATATTCCTCAAATTTTGGAAGCAGAAAGCTTTGCTCATTCTAGAATTTGGAGAATTCTTGAATACTACTTTTGCTCTCAGCATGCTTGGAACCATTACCTAGAATCTGAAATATCATTTTCATAATGGAATCTATAAATCCATTAGAATTGGATTTTTGTAGAATTTCTAAGAATTCTTATTCTAATTTTAGCAAACATGTAATCGTCAAAGGTTCTGTAGATATTTTTTTTAAAAACAAAAGGCCCTCCAAACATGTTATGAGAATCTACGATGTAGGTGATCCTACGAGATTGAACACATGCTTGACAATCTCACTTGAGCATATACTATGGTTGTGTTCTGACAGAGAGAACACTTTCAGGGGATTCTCCTACATAGGAGATCCTCCTAGCTGGGGGTTCTTCATCACAAGGAAAATAAGGATTTCCCTGAGGTAGAATACAAAAGGCAAAAAAAGTGAGAATCGATAACGGAACATGATGTCATCCTATACAATTCTCCAGAAAAAAAAAAAATATCAACAAGATACATGAGGAGAATCACATGTACTCCCATTTAATCTCTCAACCTAAAAAGATCCTCAAAGATAACAATGCAAGATACCTCCACAGATGTAGCTCACTGGTTCTGGCTGCGGATCCATGGCTCCACAACAGAAAAGAAGTTAAGCCTTCTGAAAGGGAAGAAGAAAATACCAAAAGAAAAAAGAAAACAGAGAATAGGATTTAGGGTATTTTTTCACATGAATGAAAGAAGAAATCCTTGTCTATTCTTTTTGTGTTGAGGGGGGCTTGATCCCAAGACCTCCCCCAAATTTAGGAAGAAAAGCATAAAAGCAGAAATTTAGGAGCTGTTTGTCATTTTCCAGCCAGCGAAAAATGAAGGCATAGAAAATGAGCCCCTTCTCCCATAGAATGAGGGCTCTTTGCCACGAGACTTTTCCATCTTCTTCCAAATAACTTATTTATTTTAGGAGAGATCAGAAAATTTAATAAGGAGAAGAAGGTGATTTTCCTCGCATACATCGCTTGTTTATTTAAAAATAATTTTTTAATACAAACAACAGAACACAAAGAATGTCCACAGCCCAACAAGAAGCCAGATTTCAAAACACCATTTCAAATGAATCTATACATTGATTTTTCCACAGATTTCTTCTAGAAAATAGACGAAAGAGACCACGGAAAGAAGTAGGGTTTTTGTTACCTATAAGTGGCAGAACAAAAGGAGTGAGAGAGGTTTAAGGAAGGAGAATCAGCGTCCGTCGTGTTTAAAAAGGGGGTTTCGCTTGGTGTGTTGACCGTTGACGCCATCCGTAGGTTCCATGCTGGAGGAATTTCCTTATAAAAGTATCCTAATTTTATTTTAAAAATAAGTTGGAAGTTATAAACTCGGGTGTGTACAATTACAAATTTCGAAATTGGGACAGTGTAAGGTGCAAATATCGGCCGATACGATAAGTATCGACCGTACAGTAGGAATATCGGTCGATATGGACGATAAACGGTCCCCAATATCGGCCCTAATATCGGCCGATATTGGTAAATATCGGTTTATTATATTTATTTTTTATTTAAAAAAAAATAATATCGGCCGATACAGGCAATATATCGGTCCGTATATCGGACGCAATATCGCCCGATATACTATTTATCGGTCTGGAAAGCCCGATTTTTTTTTTTTAAAAAAACGTTATCGGTAGTGGGACCCACTGGATATCGGCGATATTCGGTACAAATATCGGGCGATATTTGGACCGTTTATCGGTACAAATATTGGGCGATATTTGGACCGTTTATCGATCCAAAATATCGGCCGATAATCCCTGTATATCAGGTCCGTAACGGTACAGATAATATTAATTAAAAATTAATATGGGCGATATTTTAAACGATTATCGGGTGATATATCACGGATGAATATCGCGCGATATATCGTCCAAAATATCACCCAGGAATCCTGCATCATATCCCATCCAACAGGCTGTGGGATTCTTTCTGTTTCCCACGCCTGAATTTCTTAATATTATTTCTGAAACCCGTGATCTAAACCGACCGAACTCTTCCACTATATGAGTACCCCATACATCTCTTCATTCAGCCACAAATTCATTCCGAAACTCACTCATCCAGCAGTGGTATTTTCTAACTCCTATCTCCATCTTACAAACGGTCATCCGGCTAGATTGGAAATCCTTGTTTATTATTGGCTTATCTTAGAAGATCATTCCGTTCAAAGTACTGGAAATATATTGATCTTCATTTTCATGTAAGTTTTTATTCCATTTTTATTTTTTAGCCTTCTGATCTAAATATTTTATGGTTTTAATGTATACTTTAATATTTAATGTATTTTTTGTAATATGTTATTGTTTTAGAAATATGGATTATTAATTATTGATAGTGATTTATTTATGCTTAAAGCCTTAAACATTTAGCATAGAAGTTATTATGAATGTATGATATTTTTTTTATGCAAATTAGTTTTTTTTTCATTTTCTTTTATTTCCTAAAGTGAAAATGTACTACAAAACATTATAAGAATTAAGAAATAGTAATTATTGAGAAAAGTTGCTGATTTTTTTTATAAAACACCCCTATGATTTTAGAAATAAGGTTATGTGAAAAAATATAAATTTCATGTAACGTAATTATTAATTTAAAATTTTTAAACAAAAACCTCGATTTCATGTGATAAATTGCGAAAAAAATATGTAAATGTACCGAAAACGTATGAATATTTTTTAAACCAACCATCTCAGTGAGTAGTATTTGTATACTGTAAAAAAATTCAGTTTCAAAATAGATGAGGCTTTTTTTATAATTTTATCATTTAATCCCCCATTTTCATGTGATAAATTACGAAAAAATATGTAAATGTACCCAAAACGTATGAATATTTTTTAACCCAACCCTCTCAGTGATTAGTGTTTGTAAACTGTAAAAAAAGTAGTATTTGACAGTATATGAGGTTTTTTTTTAATTTTATCATTTAATCACCGATTTTCATGTGATAAATTATGAAAAAATATGTAAATGTATCCAAAAAGTATGAATATTTTTTAACCCAACCCTCTTAATGAGTGGTGTTTGTGAACTGTAAAAAAAGTAGTATTTGACAGTAGATGAGGTTTTTTTTTTAATTTTATCATTTAATCCCCCATTTTCATGTGATAAATTATGAAAAAATATGTAAATGTATCCAAAAAGTATGAATATTTTTTAACCCAACCCTCTTAGTGAGTAGTGTTTGCAAACTGTAAAAAAAGTAGTATTTGACAGTAGATGAGGTTTTTTTTTTAATTTTATCATTTAATCCCCCATTTTCATGTGATAAATTATGAAAAAATATGTAAATGTACCCAAAACGTATGAATATTTTTTAACCCAACCCACTCAGTGAGTAGTGTTTGTGAACTGTAAAAAAAGTAGTATTTGACAGTAGATGAGGTTTTTTTTAATTTTATCATTTAATCCCCCATTTTCATGTGATAAATTATGAAAAAATATGTAAATGTACCCAAAACGTATGAATATTTTTTAACTCAACCCTCTCAGTGAGTAGTGTTTGTGCACTGTAAAAAAAGTAGTATTTGACAGTAGATGAGGTGTTTTTTAATTTTATCATTTAATCCCCCATTTTCATGTGATAAATTGTGAAAAAATGTGTAAATGTATCAAAAAAATCAGATTCTTTTTTTAAATGAAGCCTCTGAGTTTATAGTGTGTTATTACTGTAAAAAGTTTCTGGTTCACAGTAGAAGAATTTTTTTTAATTTTATCATTTAATCCCCCATTTTCATGTGATAAATTGTGAAAAAATGTGTAAATGTATCAAAAAAATCAGATTCTTTTTTTAAATGAAGCGTCTGAGTTTTTAATGTGTTATTACTGTAAAAATTTTCTGGTTCACAGCAGATGATTTTTTTTTTTAATTTTATCATTTAATCCCCCATTTTCATGTGATAAATTGTGAAAAATGTGTAAATGTATCAAAAAAATCAGATTCTTTTTTTAAATGAAGCCTCTGAATTTGTAGTGTGTTATTCCTGTAAAAAGTTTCTGGTTCACACCAGATGAATTTTTTTTTTTAATTTTATCATTTAATCCCCCATTTTCATGTGATAAATTGTGAAAAAATGTGTAAATGTATCAAAAAAATCAGATTCTTTTTTTAAATGAAGCCTCTGACTTTGAAGTGTGTTATTACTGTAAAAAGTTTCAGGTTCACAGCAGATGATTTTTTTTTAATTTTATCATTTAATCCCCTATTTTCATGTGATAAATTGCCCAAAAATGTGTAAATGTATCAAAAAAATGATATTCTTTTTTTAAATGAAGCCTCTAACTTTGAAGTGTGTTATTACTGTAAAAAGTTTCAGGTTCACAGCAGATGATGTTTTTTTTTTTAATTTTATCATTTAATCCCTTATTTTCATGTGATAAATTGCCCAAAAATGTGTAAATGTATCAAAAAAATCAGATTCTTAAACAGCAATGGCTAAGAACAATGAAGATCCAGCATGGTTGTTCGGTGAACGACATAGTAACAACAAAGTCAAATGCAACTTCTGTGAAAAGATGGTATCTGGAGGAATAACCCGTTTGAAGGCACATATAGCCGAAAAGATGGGAGATGTAGCCGTTTGCAAACGCGCACCAGCACAAGCGTAAATTATTTGCAGGCAACTACTGGAAGTAAATGCCAAAAAAAAGAAAATAAGGACTGAAGCAGAAGAGCATGCTATTGGTCACATAATCGTCGACTGTTTAGAAAGTGAAAGGGAGGGCCAATACGTGGAAAATGTCATGTCGTCTTCATAATAGGATCCAGACGAGATTGAGGAGGACAGAGACCTGCGGCGTGCAATGCGAATTAGTCGCCGCGAACATGAGATGAGAAGGCAGAGTGGTGCAGGTTAATTTCTTTAAATTAATTGTTTAATGTAACAAAAGCAATGTATTTTCCAATTACATTAAAATGCCAAATACTGAATTTTAATACTCTACACAGGCGGTGCAAGTGGATTAGGGACTGCGCGTGGATCATCCAGACAAAAATCTGGACTTATGGGCCGATGGAATTCCATTAAAAATGTATTCAGAGGAGGAGAACAAGCAAGGCCTGAACGCTACGGTGTAAATCCGAATACAGTTGGTGCTGGTGATCCAATGTGGGATAGACCAACTTCCTTGAAACAAGGAAAAATAAATCAAGTAGACAAAGAGACGGCAAAACAATTAGTTAGGACGGCAGTCACTAAGTTTTTCGCCGACAGCCATCGGCCACCGACTGAAATCTTAAATCCATATTTTAAGTCTGTGTGCTTTGCATCCGCAACTGTTGGACCTAATATCAAATTCCCATCACCGTATGAGATTTCTACCACGTTCATCCCCTGTGAAATACAACGGATTCGAGAATGGGTAAATAATTTTAAGTCTTCCTAGGAGGATACGGAAGTAACCCTTATGTCGGATGGCTGGAAGAGTGACGATAACCGTAGTATCGTTAACTTCCTCATTTATAATCAATGTGGCACAGTGTATCATAAATCATACGACACATCAGGCCGAGTAAATGATGGTGACTTTCTTTGTAGCTTGATGGTGTCTGTCTGTGAAGAAATTGGACCTGAGAATGTTGTCCAAATTGTAACGGACAATGGAGCAGGCTATAAGTCGGGAGGGAGGAAGGTCGGGAACACATACTCGTGGATCTTATGGACCCCCTGTGCGGCCCACTACATAGACTTGATCCTCAAAGAATTTGCTAATGTGAGGGAATTTGGGAACCTAATTGACTGGTGTAAGGATGTCACCACATTTATATACAATCATGTTAGAATCTTAGAGGTAATGAGGAAGTACACGAAACGTCGTGAACTACTGCGACCTGCAGTAACACGTTTCGCCACAGTATTCCTTACGATGCAGAGCTTCTTAAGAAGCAAGACAGAATTGATGAAGATGGCGAGAAGTAGGTCCTTTGCGAATGCGTTCGACATGAGGAACGCTGAATGTAACGGCCCATCCCGCTACGGGCACGTTAAAACCGATCCAACCTCCTAAAAACAATCCAATACAATTTCGGATATTTTTTTTTATATATATATGGGAGACACCGCTCCCGCAACCCACACTAACCATAGGAATCCACCAGTAAACCAAAAACCGTAAGCATCAATCATGATTACAAATTATAGCATCGTCCCATTATTACATTCATCCAACTTAATAAAATGTACGCATAATTCAAATACATCAAAAAGTCCTCAATTATAAGACGAGACCCTTACAAGTTACAAAACTGCAACTCTACGCCCAACGTCCAAGTGAGGGTCCCGCCAACCCTCCCTCTATGAAGTACCTGTGAGGCAAGGGGGGTGAGCTCTACATGCCCAGTGAGGGTAACACATGCATCATAAGTCATCAAGCATACACTGCACAATATCATATGGACACATCAATGTCTAGGATGTCTACATGCATGACCATTCAAATGTGTGTCCTACTCCTAGCACATGGGCCCACGTCAACCGGGCCTCTAGGACATCCTCTAACCAACCCAACGTAACTCCTTCATGTGCCCAACCGCAACAGTCTATCCATCCACGGGTATGCAGACTGATCCTCAGTCAGATAGGGGTCACTAGTCCACAACTAGACCTATGACCCTCTCATGACAACCCGCACACATACCATGGTCAACCCAAGAGTCAGACTCACTAGAGTCCCAAACTGATCACTGCACGGGAGTAACCACCTCACCAGTCCTCAACGAACTGTCAACCGGACTCACCTATGGTCTCATCAACCAAGCACTAGAGTCTCGATATTCAAACCTATAACCTTGGGCCCCATATGCTGGTCTCCACAAGACTGGTGTATCCACCTCTCATAGAATTCTATATGTCTTCTGCCGAGTGAGCCGGCCGAACTCACTCGTTAGACACCCATAAATTCCTGGTGAGTTAATACTCACAACACAAGTCTCACGATGAACCCCAATACCATAACCGCGGGTAAACACACTACCACATCGCACCACAGGCTGTCCCCACCATACAGGTGTCCTAACCTAGAACATCTCTTCACATCGCAGGCTGTCCCCACCCTACAGGTGTTCCAGCCTGGAATATCTCACCACATCACATCGTACCATCCCTCGACCAATGAGCGGTCGAGCACATCCTCGACCTACTCGGTCATCCGGGGAATCACAAACCATACCAGCAGGAGCTGTCCCTTACCGCATCGTCCCTCGACCTAGGCGAGCACCTCCTCAGCCTACTAGGTCATCTAGGGATCACAAACTATGCCAGCGGGAGCTGTCCCTCACCGCTCCATCCCTCGACCTAGGCGAGCACCTCCTCAGCCTACTCGGTCATCTAGGGATCACAACTATGCCAGCGGGAGCTGCCCCTCACCGCTCCGTCCCTCGACCTAGGCGAGCACCTCCTCAGCCTACTCGGTCATCTAGGGATCACAACTATGCCAGCGGGAGCTGTCCCTCACCGCTCCGTCCCTCAACCTAGGTGAGCACCTCCTCAGCCTAATCGGTCATCTAGGGATCACCTCACCCGTCACACATTCGGGTATCAGAACTGCAAGGGGCTTCTAAGGTTACCTTGGGTGAACCAACATTCAGCCTGATGGCCTATCTAGGTTAACCTAATTACTTCCCAGTTAGTCCCTAGCTGGGACTTCCAGACACCTTGTTCTCTAAATCAGATCACGCCCCTCTCATAGGTACGTCCGGAAATACAAGATAGACCGACCATTTGATCCATGCAAGGGGTTACGACTACCCATTTCCAATCACAAGGGAGTCTGAATCCCAACCACGCATCCACTGCGCGGTCCCACATAACATCCTCACCCTAACTACCCGACAAGCTAGGGGGAGTCTCTAGATCCTGATGTTGCTTAGTTCCCATGCCCCACCAGCATCTCACATATGTTAGTTATATGTATGCACAATTACCTCTACGCCTACACATGCTATTAACATAGTTCGTCACATAATCACCAGGTGTATGCATCAGTATTTATCACTGGTTGGCATGTTAACATTCAAGCATGTTATAACGTCTAGCAGTCCAAACTAATTATCACATGATCGTATGATATATTATCAACACAATGCCTCACATCATAATCAGACATATACCACCACGTATTACATATATTCGCATGTTAGCATCTTAACACATTAATAATAAAAATAAACTCCAATCATGTCACCACACAATCGATCAATTATGACATCAAATAATCAACTTGTATATGCCTCTACGGGCATCGGGTACAAATACATCCAGATGGGGACCCGCCACATAATAGTATCAATAGTTCCCTTGCCGAGTGGCTCGTAATACCGAGAGCCCCCATTCGCCGCATTTCGTACCTGCACATTTGATAAGGAAGTAAGATGCATAGATGCATGCTAAAAGTGGTGGTAAGTTCCCTCACCTGTGTGTGCCTCAAAATCCAAAGTGAGAGAGACGGTACACTGGGGTGAAAGGAGCTCAATGAGCTCAATCTGTTGAAAAAGAGCAAGGGAGCAAACAATCGGGCAAAAAGGGTCAAACAAAACCTGGAGTGCAAACGGGCCCGACTGGCCCGAAAACTAGGAAACTGGGCCGGGCTGAACAGAACCGGGCCGGACCCAAAGCTGGGCCGAGCTGAACAGAACTGGGCCGGACCCAAAACTGGGCCGAGCTTAACAGAACTGGGCCGGGCCTGAACTGGGTCAGACCCAAAGCTAGGCCGAACTGGGCCGAGCTTGAGGCGGGCTGGACCGGCCCTGGCAAACTGGGCCAAATCAGGTCTGGGCCGAATCCGGCGAACCGGGCCGGATCGGGCAAACAGGGTTGGGTCATCGGGTCCAAGGCTAAACCCGACTAAGTCAACTCGGCAACTCCGAGTGACTCAGCCGAAGGAGAAGGGGAATGAGGGAGATGAGGGAAAGGAAAGGGAAGAGAAGGGAAAGCAAAAGAGGTGAAAACGGAGAAGGGAGTGCCTCGGATCGGACGGCGGCGATCGGTGTCCAGCAAATCTGAAGAACCAGTGGCTGCTCGGGCCAAAGGGGAAAGATCCGACTCATCGGGGCCGGAGGAGCTCGAACCAATGTCGGAGGAGGAGGAGGGAGGTCAGCAGCAGATCCAAAAGAGGAAGAAGAAAAAAATCGAGAGGGAAAAGAGAGAAGAGGAGAGGGATTGAGAGGGGAAAGAGAGAATCGGGAGGGAGGGAGATGAGGATGGCGACGGCGGTGGCGGCGGAAATAGGGTTAGGGTTTGGAAGAGGGAAAGAGATGAAAAAGTGGGAAGAGAGGGTGAGCCGGCACTGTAGCGAGCTGCTACAGTGCCGCGCGGAAAGGGGGGTGTAGTTTAGGGTTTTGGGAGAGGAGGGGGGGGGGGGGTGTTTTAAGATAGGTTTTTTTTTTTTTTTTTAATTTTTTTTTCAAAAATAAATAACTAATTTAAAACTCATTAAAAATCAAATGTCAAACATCGAGGAAGATAACGTGTGATTTTCAAACTTTTTACATGATAAAATATTCAATAATTCAAAATTACCAAAATGCCCTTCGAGTGTCCGAACTCAAAATCGGGTAAACCAGGACCCAACACGGGGTCCACACTGTCCGCACGGCTACCAAGACCCCAAAACTCCGAAATATCGGGTCGGGTCATTACAACACTACCCCCTTTAAATAATTTCGTCCTCGAAATTCAAACTAAACTCAAAGCTAGTCACATACCTTTCAAGTAAAACTCATGTAAGAACTATCTTTATATGGTTGGAACTCAGTCTCAAGAAAATCTTTTTGCCACAAGATGATGCCAGCATACCCAATCCAAAGAAACAACCCACCACGAAGCAGTATGAACGGTTGAGCAACCTGGACAACAGTATGTACCACTCTAAAACCAATTATCTCTACCTGACCAATCTCATCTGCTCAAAAGTCCTTCTGATCATACTTGGTTCCCACAGAATTACATCTAGGTCTCCGCCCAACACTGGGGCAATCTATACAGTCGGTCACATAGTGCCTCGTTCAGAACCACCAAAACGCCAGTCTGTCGCTGCTATCGTACTCAAACTCTATCAGGAACCAAGAGTCCTCCCAACTCACTTCATAATCAAGGGCGTCAAAACATAATACATGTCCTTTGGAATCTGCGTGGTTTGTCCTGACCAGCTGTCTATCCACAGATAGTCCGTTGAGCTGAAACACGACTGGCATACAACTCTCTGTGTAACACTGTCCGATCTGATGAGCATGACTTAAATCTCTATCTGACACTATTGACCCGGGAACCTCGCACAAACCAGCTCTTTGCCCAAACCAAGTCGGTCCAAAAAGCTCCAAGAAAGCGGTCATCCTCGCCTTTAGGAAATAGGCGAGTTCTGCCAATCTATCTACTATCACCCATACCACTAATCCATGAAGGAGTCAAAGCATCCGCACACAACACCGCCCATGTTGAGTTACCACCAGCCTGCTCTGGAGAGTCAAGTCGCCATCAGATCTCACAACCTAGATGTCTGGTCCACCATCACACATCACAAAAGCTCATAGTCTGATTGTCTCAGCACTTGAACGCTGATTCTCCGGGACTCTGTCACTCAACACTGGCTGAACCACCGCGTTGCATAGACTGGCCGCTAAAGTCTCCGCACCTGATCAACAATCACTTAATGAACTTCATCCATCACATCCGCTTCATGCTCAATTCTTCCTGAACAAACAAGTGTTCAAAACCACAGTGATGGGGGATACTCAGAATCTCTCTCAATAATGGATATCTCCAAACCGAGCACAACACCATCAACATCCACCCCGAGTCATTAGCGAAAGTTATACTTATCAATACCAAGTCGTCTCGAATCAGAAACTACCAATCAACTATCCCATATCAGCACACAACCCTTATTATCACCAGAAACATCATAATAAACTGCACACCTGCGGCCCTTCTCTACCTCCGGTACGACTATCACTATAGTGGTCGTCTGTCTCCACTCAAGAAAACTGCATCACTGCCATTGCACCAAGAACTGATCATTCTCTCTGACCAATCTAACTGTAAGCACTGCCACCTGGAGTAATCTGAATAAACTGCCAGACGCGATCTCTGCTTCATTCTATCAAGCCTGTCGTACTACCTGTCGAAACCACATTGCCAGGCAGCTACACTTATGGGATCAAAACTCGCATCCGATAAAACACATCCTCAAGAAGCAACAGGGACTCTCTCAGCTGTCTCAACAAGTCGTCAATCTCCAATAGAAGAACCTCATCCTACACTTTAGTTTTGTTCAGTCGTCGACCACTGGTACAAAATCTCATCGAGTCATCCTGCTTATAGACTAACAAAGTCGGTATATCCTCTGGTGAAATACCTAGGCAAAAAGGTCTCACCGACTTTAGCCCACAAGTCTAGTTTCTATGTCCAACACCCCTGTCGGTATCATCCCAACGCCTGCCATCCCAGTGCCCTCTCAACGCAAACTGACTGACAAGTCACACGGTGATCAGATCTCTCAACACCCTGGCTGATGGTAAATCACTTCCTCTAAATAGAACACCACCGACGGTTAAGAGATCCGTCTCCAACGATAATACGCTACATATAATCTTGCACCATATTCGCCAATCACTCCATCGGGGACGTGACAAACAAGGCGTCTCTACCACATACACTCCCAAACTCAAACCACGACGAAGCTCAAAGTCATCGAGGGAGCCACATATCTAAATCAGGTCAAGTCTCAGAACCAAAAACAAAGGGGCACTATCACATCACTTGCATCAGTAGGATGTATCAACCCATACGGGGTGTTGCTACCACGCTTAGATTACTGCACTGAAGTCATACCCTGGTCAAATACTCTGACTTCCCCCTAGCAAGATACTTTGGGTCTTCAATATACACACATTGACAGCGGAGATAAACAATCTGCTCACCAACACTTGGTCCTCCAAAGTCTCTATCACGGGTCGGGGAATCTCTAAGGTCTCCGGGTTACCATTCTCGGTACAGTTTCTCCTATTCTAACAAGTACTCATTCTCACCACGAGTCAACCCGTAAAACGAAAATCTGACCAAGCTCAAGGGCAACTCCACCAGGCTTACCACAACAACTTAGGGAAGTCCAAGCACTACCAAGGAGCTAGGTTCCATCTACCCTATCACACAGGGATGAACCTAATCTCTAATCATTATCTCACACATCTCTGACCCATGCACAGTCCGAGAGTTGAACCGTGCTCTGATACCAACTGTAACGGCCCATCCCGCTACGGGCACGTTAAAACCGATCCAACCTCCTAAAAACAATCCAATACAATTTCGGATATTTTTTTTTTCAAAAATAAATAACTAATTTAAAACTCATTAAAAATCAAATGTCAAACATCGAGGAAGATAACGTGTGATTTTCAAACTTTTTACATGATAAAATATTCAATAATTCAAAATTACCAAAATGTCTTTCGAGTGTCCGAACTCAAAATCGGGCAAACCAGGACCTAACACGGGGTCCACACTGTCCGCACGGCTACCAAGACCCCAAAACTCCGAAATATCGGGTCGGATCATTACACTGAACATAAAAAATATTAGCAGAACATTACACACTTATTTGTATCTAAAGTGTTCTGGGACAGTATCGTATCGGCCATCAACATCTCTGCTCCCATAGTCACAGCACTCCGATTTGTAGACGGAGATAAAAAGCTGACGCTCCCCTATGTATTTGAATGCATCATAAAGGCTAAAACTGAAGTTGCGAAAGTTAATCCTCCGGTTCACTTCATGGAAATCATCAACGATAGGATTAATCAATTTTTCATCTCCAACCCACAGTTCGTTGCAGGTTATTTTTTATTCGCTAGTGTGTTTATATTTTATCATTGTGCATATCTTATATTTAGGTTAATCGCATTGTATTTTACTTGGCAACATATTATTTGAATTCCTTCTCAAAGAAACCTAATGAGTTAGGTTTAGAACTGTCGACCGACTCAATTCGTAACTGCGTAAGACGAACATTGGAGATTATGGCTGTCATGCATCCTGGTGAACGGGCGGCATGTTTTAGGGATGTACTACTTTTGTTCATTATGATCTCCATATTTTTTGATGATTTGAAAGTTGTTCATTATCCGATAATACTAATTGTATTTCATTTTTGTTTTGAAGTTACACAATTATGAGAACCGCTTGGAGTCATTTGCGGATGAAGCTGCCGATGTTAGGTTGAGAGAGACGGCGACTATGAGTGCTACACAATGGTGGACATATTTTGGCAACAGCTCGCCTATATTGAGGAAGTATGCCATCAAGCTGATGAGCCAGACATGCAATGCAACCAACTGCGAGCGTAACTGGTCGACATTTAAATATGTCCATAGCAAGCCTCGAAACAGATTATCATCTCAAAGACTTAATGATTTAGTGTACCTATACTACAATCAGAGGCTAAGGGCAAGGAATTTGAGGAGGTACCCCGAGTTGACACGGGAAGATGCCGATGATTTTTTTGTCCCGATCGACCTCGAGTCTCTATTTACCTATAATGATCCATTAAGTGAATGGATCGAAGAGGAAAAACAACCTATACTGCATGATCTAGATATATCATTTTTAGATCAAAGTATAGAGTTGGGAGAATTGCAAAATTCCGAGGAAAAGGCGAAAAATGAAGGTCACCGTCATTTAATAAGTGTGTCCCGCCCTCCAAATGTGGGTCTAGAACGTCAGACAAGTATAAGGATGGCTCCACGTCGTCATTCTGTTAGTGAACGGCCCACTGGGACAGATGGGGTATCTAGCTCTTCACAGAGGAGGAGATCATTAAGAGGAAAAGAACCTGTTGTTCCGAGTAGCCAACCCAGCAGACGTGATTATGGGTTGGCTAGATCTGATTCTGATTCATCTACCGATGACGGTAATGGGTCAGATGATGGGTTGGATTTTACTCATCCAAATATTGTTGTGGATGTTGAGCCTGCCGGCCCACCGGGGTATTATCCCAACATGAGTGAAGTCCATTACCAACAAGATGATAGGCAACATACACCTCCTCATGGCGGAACAAACTTGCCTGGTAAAGGATATGTATCTTTCGGATATACGCCCACAGGATATTATGGTCAACCAAGCTATGGGCACTTCGACACGAACTCATTATCCAGTAATATGTAGTCCATGTCGATTTCAGATCGTCAGTCGCAACCTTCATCTGATAGTTGGCAGTACCACAATCCATCGTCAACATCCGACTACACGTCTAATGATGAGCGACTTCCGGAAGAGACGTATGCAAGATTTTATTTTCACGTCCCGGGTTATCCATATGAAGAGCTGGATCCATAGTAATATTACATTTGTTTTGAGAAAATTTGGACAAGCTTTGATGTAATTCAAATTTTGAGATATGAAATTCAATTTCATTGAGATCTACTTAAAATGAATTCAAATTTTGATAGATAACTAATAGTCTAAAAAAAAATTAACAATACCATATTATTCAAAGGTCTTTACTTATAAAATACTATTTTACCTTTTATTACCACTTCTTGAAAATTTTAAAAACATGATTTGAATTTTAAAATACTATTCAATAAATTAAAAATTATAATAAGTGACACTAATCTCATTAAAAATTATGCTAAGATTGATTAATTATATAATATGATCTACTTCTTGATGAGACTTGAGAGGATTGATGGGACATTTTCATGTTTTTATAAGTTAACATCATCTATTGTTAATTTTAATATTAAAAATAGATGAAACTTAAATAAATAATTTGAATATGTATATGACCGATATTTAATGAAAAAATTACATTTTCAAGAAGCCCCAAATTTTCCGACATTACCCAAAAAAATTCGGACAAAAATTCAAAAAAAAAAAAACCGGATGAGAGAGAAACTTACCGGCCGGTATATCGGCCGATATACCGGTCGGCCCGGTATTTCAATCCCTGGGGTCAGTATCTCCTGCATCAAGTCAGATATGATTAGACTAAATTGTTCATGTTATATAAGAAGACGTGGTTTAAAAATATAAAAGTTTTTGTGTGTTAATGGTAAAGATATTTGTATTTCATAGAAATAATTTGGGTTCAAATCTTGTTCGAATTCGTTTTTTATCTTTTTTTTAAGTTTTTTTTTTGGAAAAAATAAGTAAAATCTTGGAGGTGTTTATTTTTCTGAGCTCAACTAAATAAATAAGTTTCGACAAATATTATTTACTCGACAGGTCGGGTTCTAGCTTTTTAGACCTGTTTATTTTTGGCCGCCCATGCAGACAACCCCCATTTCCCGCCAACAATGCATTTCAAATTCTTAGTGGAAATTATGTTTCTGGCCTTCCACGTGGAATCGTGCGATTGAAGAGACAGTTCATTTTTGCTTCGATCGATCGATCTTAGGCGTATACAATCGTGAAATTGATTCAAGAAATCATGCGATTGATTACAGGAATCATCCAATCAAACTTCCAAATGGAAGAATCGATCGAACGATTCCAGAAATTGTCCAATCAAACCTCCAAATGGAGTGGAGAGGGATTTTGAAAAGAGGTCATTTCTTGACCGATTTTTACAAACAAGGTATCAAAATTCATCTACTCTGAATTTTACGAACTCCGGGACTGATTTTTAGTGAAAAGGGTATAGTTTTGGACTTCAAAAATGGTACCCAAAGAATTAAGGAAAAATAATCTTCCCTCTTAATTCTTTGGATATAATTTTTTAAGTGCAAAACTATACCATTTTCACTTAAAATTAATCACAGAGTTCATAAAATTCAGAGTAGATGAATTTTGATACATTGTTTGTAAAAATCGGTCGAGAAGCGGCCTCCCTACCAACTATAACATTTGCACGATTGGCTCTGGTTTTCAAACGAAGTGGTTTCTCAACCTATTTTTACAAACAAGATATAAAAATTCATCTACTCTGAATTTTATGAACTCCAAGAGTGATTTTAAGTGAAAATGGTATATTTTTTATTTCAAAAATCATATCTAAAGAATTAAGAGGGTATATTATTTTTCCTTAATTTTTTGGGTACGAGTTTTGAAGTAAAAAACTATACCTTTTTCACTTAAAATCAATCTCGGAGTTCATAAAATTCAGAGTAGATGAATTTTGATGCCTTATTTATAAAAATCAGTCGAGAAATGACCTCTTTTAAAAATCCCTCTCCACTCCATTTGGAAGATTGATAGGACGATTCTTGGAATCAATCGCATGATCCCTGGAATCAATCGCACGATTGTATACGCGTAAGATCGATCGATCAAAGCGAAAATGAACTTTCTGTTCAATCGTACGATTCCACACGGAATGGCAGAAACGTAATTTCCACTAAGAATTCGAAATGCAGTGTTTGCTAGCAGGAAATGGGGGTGTCGGTATGGGCGGCCTTATTTTTTTTAAGTACGAGCACAATAGGCCTCAATGAACTATAAGTAAAAACCCGAGTCCATTCCTTGAAGAAAGATTTTTTATCCAACATGTCAGGCTCGTAATTAAAAGATAAACGGGCCTAAAAGCCCCCCACGTGTCAAACAAAAGCATTATTGCGATTGCTTATTCCACTTAGTAAAAAAAAAAATTGTTCCACTAATAATTGTATTGTGTTAGACTATATTATTTCTCTTTTATATTGTGTCACTCTTAGTATAAAATATTTAGTAATACATAAACATTTTGGAACTCTACCTGTAGTGCCATACGGAGTCCATGCTTTCTGTTGTCTACAATTTCTTTTCTCTAAAAGTTAAAAATCATGCCTTATGTTTTTTTTAAAATCATACCTTATATTAATTAAACAAATGGAGAATGAAAGAAGAAATAAGATATATTACCTATGATAACCTTATGTTGTGAGCGTTGGTCGGAAAAAAAATAGTCAGATGAGCGTTACTTATCCTACAATTATTCCACATTGTCCATGAGGGAGAGTTAGTTGTAGTATATTTGAAGATGCCTTTCTCCTTCTAAAACAAGATCTTTTGGAAATAAACCTTAGATTGACTCACCAAAACAAAGCCGTGTGGACCTGTATAGGCTGACGAGACAGAATGTTACATTACCATTAATGTGTGCTCTCAAAGTTATTATTCGATTGAATTTAGAATTTGTACTCAGAAGTAAATTAGTTTCTACAAACTCTATTTGACACTTATATTACTCAAACTAGCAAAAAGTGAAGCGACTTACTGAATACATATTATATTAAAGGCCAGCGATTTTTCCACAAATATTTTGTGTTTAGCGACACAGATTTTAGTGTATTCCTGATTTTACCCTTCGCATGACTTTCATCTGGCCAGTTTCTTCCGTTGCTGCTTGAGACGACCTAAACCTAGCTTTGTGGGGTTTTTTCTTAGATCCAAGTGGATCCTGGACTTCTGCACCTAGGATCGACATCACCATAGTCGCCCCTGGCCCACCTCTCTACGCCTCAACGGTGGGATCCCTTTGACCAATTTTTTTTCTCTCTGCAAGCCGTTCGATCGATGCGACAACCCACATCCTCCAAACGAAAAAATCAAAGTTTCTTTTGGTCGATGCAACAGTTCTAAGTAGAAGGGCAAAATGGTAATTTTACCTAAAATTTGGAAATCGAGTGTCTATAGAAAGAAAACACGGGTGTCTATATAGCTGGCCAATATACATTTGACAATTATTTTTTAAAAATATCAGTCGATATGAATCATCTTGGCTAAGATGGACATTTTCAACAAATGCCGATGCCATGGATGCTCTATAAAGGTGGTCATTGGTTGAATGAAGCCTGAAGACAAAATTTAATCACTTTGTACTAAATTTTAGTTCTTAAACTTCCATGGCATTTAAAAATATTAATCACTTTGTACTCAATTTTAGTTCTTAAACTTCCGCGATATTTAAAAATATAATTTGATTGATTCAATTAAATTAATTTTTTTTTTACCTTTCAACTGAATCCATCACATGACACCAAAGTAGGCCCCACATAAAAATGTGCAGGTGATAAGCTTACCATACCTTAACGCGTGATCCACATTTGACCACTTATAAATTTAACAAAAATAACCAATAATATCTCTTTCCTATATAGCTAAATAAATGGTTTCACAAATCATAACTAATAGTTGATAAATGATTATTGAATTGGCATTGCTTAGTTTAGTTAATCTACAAGTCATCTAAATTTCCTAGTCTATCATTCCTTTAAAAAACCTACCCATGGAGGACAACTTTCTAAAATCAAAATCCACTAAGTTGAAAGTACATTTGAAATCTTTGCTTTATGTACATTTTTTATTTTTACAATTATTTAACATTTTTCATAAATTCTTGATATGCTTTAAACATAAAAAATCTTCTAACTTGTATTTACAGATATGCCATTAAATCGAAAATCTTCTAACTTTGTATCTACAGATATGCCATTAAATTCTGTCACCCTTGTAGAATTTCATATATGAGTTTTCTATTTTTTTTACCTTCTAAAAAATTTTAAAGCAAAAATGGGGCCAATGTACAGCATATCAGCCTGTATGGCAGCACTTAGACCCGCTAATAACTTATCAGATGTGCAGACCTTTTTTTAAGACCAAGGTATCTAAATTTCTCATCTAACTAATTCTTAAGGCATGTATAAATCTCTCAATCTGCACACGTCGGATACAGAACACTGGAGAGTGGTTCTATTTGTGTCAAGACTTCCTACAAATAAGGAAAGGTTTTTTACCACCAAGCCAACTCGAAGTTTAATTTACATTAAGAACATTAAATTGAGACTATCATTGATGAAAATATAAATAAAGACATAGCTGATGGTGTCAAGACAAAGTATCTAGTCACATGGGTTGTTTCTAACTTGAGGTTCTAAGTTCAAATGTGGAAATTGACGAGGACACTGGATACCATAAAAATTAACACAAAGGGAATAGAATATCCTATTGCAATTCATCTCATCTTTAACACGAAGTCAATGATATGGGAACCTACTGAATCAATATAGTATTGACTATCTGGATCTATAAAACCCACATGCAGGTATATAATTTGTTTAAGAAATTACATTATGCAAACAAATGCAATGAACTTCATTCATTCAAATTTACTGCCTACAAATCAACAAGCATAGAGCAATTAAGATTCCTTTGTCACTTACAACTTCAAAAGTAAGATACATGTGTAACGACTCATTTGATCAGCAGAAACACCAATTAAGAATCCCTAAACTTTACATATGCAAATTTTCAAAGAGATGAAATACAATGGGCAAAACCAAAACAAATGGTTATGATCCTGCACATAAAAACTGATAGGATCGAATGAGATTGTCAACAGGAAAGGAGAATGACATCAAAGGAGTTTTCATCTCCTCCATCTATTAAGTAGACAGTTAATACTCAATTATTGGGCACTCAAAAAGTGTCCTATAATAAGAAAAGGTAAAGGTTAAAGATATGTATCATATCAGTAAGCAAAAGAATCCGTTGAACCCAATTATTCCCCAATCCAATAGCTAATCAGAGTAGCCTACTTTCATGAATGATGACCCAACAAAATGCCCCCGACTGAACTTTTCCAAAAACCAATTGGTAAAGATACAGGGCTCAAGCGTGTTCAATGTAGGGCCCAGTTTTCCAACCTAATGGGTTTCGAGTTTTCTGAAGCACTAGAACTGGCATAGGGTAAGCCTCAGCAGTCATCCTTAACTTTCCATCTTTTTATTAGGATTGTCAAGAAATATCATTACGAGGAAACATAGTAGTACTGAATAATGATATACCTGACCCAAAATAGACGGCATAATGGCTTTCATGACAATAAAAGAGTATTGATATAGATCCAAAAAAGTAGCAAATCAGTCAGTTCAATATGGCAGCCCTGGAAATAGCCACTAAGTCAAAGAGGAACCAGATATTAAGCCAAAACCATGAATCGGTATCATTGGATGTGCCAACGATCAACTAAATCCAATCCAAAGAAGGTACAATATTTCAGTTCAAGTTTGAGATGATGATATTCAAAAGCTTTATCATAAATCCTTTATCACAAATTGTCCAATCGATTAGGTTCTTTTTTTTTGTTTGAGTGATAACATTGGTGAATTATATTAAAAGAAAGAGAAGATACAAGAGGGGGTCTAATAGGCTTAAACCCCAGAAGAAGATACTAGTGTCAAATACAAGAAATATATCAAAATACAACTAGGACCCCTACTCTTTGAATAAAGTGTGGAATCCCCGTACATGTCTTAACCCCTAAGGAGAAGGAAACCTCTCCCCCAGCACACAAAGTACTAAACTCCTTGGCTATTGTTACCAATTTCCAAGGTGGTTGTTTCGATCCCGTTGCTCACTTGATTACATTCACCAAATCCTCTTAAATTATTAACTTACCATGACCACAATCCACCCACAAAGTCAGGGCTGTCCTAATGGCTAATAGCTCAGCTTTGTTAGTCTCTTATCCCTATAGGCTCTGAAAAAACTAGCAATGATGATCTACCAGAGTCCCTCAAAACCCATCATTCCCCGCAGGCCCTGTTTTGCCATGGAGGCCACATCTAGATTAAACTTAAACGCTCCATTATGTGGGGGAGACCAAGCTTCAAGTCTAATCTTTTTCCTATGCGTTCCCAATAAGCACCCTTCTCAAGAAGTATAGAAATCCGTTCACCTAAGGCCTTTAAATTCCGAACTAGTTTCCACCACATCTGCTAAGCTCTTAAATAAGGAATCCTCCATGCTAATTCCTCTAAGGATACTCTCACCAAAGTTTATTCTAGTCGAGAAACCAGTTCAAAGCAGCTTTAAGACCCTTTATAACCCAAAACCTCTTCACCAATTGGTTCGCAGAAGAGCAGTGTGTCATCCACAAATTAAGGTGGGTGACCACATGTCTAGTCCCTAATATTAAAAATCCCCTAACGATGCCTAAAGATCTAGCTTTTTCCACTAGTTTATTCAAACCTTTACCTACTAAAGTGAAGATAAATGGGGACAATGGATCACCTTGCCTAAGACCTCTTTGGGCTTTGATGGGATGCATGGGAGAGCCATTAGGAAGAACACTCCACACAAGCTCTCATCCACTTCTTCCACAACGGCCAAAACACATTCTGTCAAACAAGTAGCTGACAAAGTTCCAGCCCACATAATTGTAAGATTTCTCCATATCAATTTTGAAAGTAAACCCGGTTTTTAACTTTACGCCTCATGTGGACCAATTCATTTGCTATAAGGACTCTGCCAAGGATTTGTCTATCGTCCACAAAAACTCCTTCTGATTCACCTATGATCTCCAGGAGAACCTCTTTCAACTTGCCCACTAAGACTAGCTACTAATTTATATACACAACCAATAAAAATAATGGGTCTATAATGTGAGAACTCCGATGGTCCTTCCCATTTTGAAACAAGGGTAATGAAAGAATTTTTCAACCCCTTGTTTATTTTGTCTCGTTGCTTATTTTGTTCTCATGAAATTCTGTTAAAACCTTGAAAAAGTTTGGTCCCACCGTATCCCAACAGGATCTAGTAAACTTGAAATTGGAAGTGTCTGATCCAGGGGCTTTATCATCCTCTAGACTATCTATGGCCAAATTTACTTCCTCGATGCTAAAGTCCCTCTCCAGCCACCATATCCTCTCCTCATTTCTTTTAAAGTCTAGCTTCCTAGGAGCAAGCCAGCACTCCGAGGGAAGTCTGCCAGCAAGGAGAATCTCGAAACAAAAACGCCATCCGCCTTCCGGAGCCGAATGTCAAAAAAATGGAAGGAGTTCATAAGCCGAAGCTGCGGGCGAGACTTGTAACAATAGGCCCACACTGACCCTACATCTTCCAAAGGTATCATTAAGTTGAACCATTAAGGTGCTCACTAGGATAGATCTTCTCCACACTTCTTCCTAAAATGCATCACAAAAGGACCACCGAAAGAAAGCACGGGTAGATAAACTAAACAAGGAAAAAAATGACAGGGGGAGATACCGGAGAGTGAGAAGGGCGAGGGGGGACCAAACCAGGATGTAAGGGAACCAAGAGCCACTAACGCAGGAGAGGACAGTCTAGACTGATGAGGACTGAAAAATGCGAGAGAAGTGCCGCCACACCGCCTCCCTAATCCTTTCCTTATCCACCACTCTCCTACCCTCCACCACAATGGAGTTAATGCAATTGCCCAATCTTCTAAAATTGGCTAACCTGTGAAAGAACTTGGTATTTTTGTCTCCTTCCTTTAACCATAAGGCCCTTGATCTTAGGAGACCTTCCATAGGTAACCACCAATTTAGGATAGAGGACCCTAGGAATATTTTGCAAAACAAATGCGTCCTAACATGTTCAATGTTGCACTTGGTTTGGATTCTGGAGATAACAGAAAAACAGTCTACAACATGGAAAATAGGCCAATGATAAAACAGTCTACAACATGGAAAATAGGCCAATGATAAAACAGTCTACAACAAGGAAAATAGGCCAATGATCTGGACTGATCATTGGTCAGATCTGAAACAATTATCTTATGAAACTCTCGAGTCTCACTGGTCAAACAATTTAAGCATTCAATCAGTGACCTACAACCAGACAATACAGAACAGTGCTGAAATAGTCAAATAGGAAGAAATTTCAATACTGCTATGTGCATTAGTGGTCCCTCTGCAGCAAGACACCTGATGAGTAGTGCTGATTATGAACTACTTGTCCAATTTGAACATAGAACACTGAATTTCTTAACTTAATCTATTAGATTTCCCCTTTACCATACCCTCAAGTGATTTCTCATCTTCATGACCAATACGGCTAAGCTTCCGAATGACAACTGGAGTTACTAAATACATTTTACGGATAACCTTGCCAGAAAAGTGGCGCATGGTATGATTATTGGTCAGCACCAGTTTATGTTGTGGTTTAATAATGGATATATAAGGCAGAATGAATAAGTCCCAAGAAGGGCCTATCTAGGGGAAAGATTGCTAATTTATCAAATTATCAAAGTGTAGGTTAGAATCGACCCACCTTCTGATTTAGTTTGTAAGGGGTGGGTCACCAACTTTCAATCACCACTGTCAACTTATATTGCAGGTAGTGGTAATGCATCTATATAAGACGTAACTAGTTTTGGAGGGAAAATTCTAAAAGCCACCCACCCCTCAAGAATGTTGCTTTTGTCAGTTACTTTTAATAGTGCAACCCATAAATGACCAATCTAAACCCTTCATACAACATTAACGCTCTCAATAATACCCATGAGATCAATACCCAACATATGATGAGGCTCAAGAGATGTCCGAGTTGGCTAAGCTGTGGACACATTGACTGGGTTAAGAGCAGGAAAGAGTTCGTCGGCTCGTCACACTTGGACATAGATCGAAGCCTGAAGGCGATGTTGGAAGACCATGGTGAGAAGTAATCAGAGAGGCGGGAAAGACCTTTAGTGGGATCAATAAAGTTAAATGTGAACAGGGCAGCTCAAGGTAACCAGGACAGGCAGGGATTGGTGGCATTCATCATGATTCTAAGGAGAAGGTAGACTATTTCTTGGGACCTGTTAGAAGATTAGAGTCTAATGAGGTTGATGAGGACATCAATTTGATCATGGACTGTGAAACACCAGGGACCTTGAAGATGAGAACCAATTGAAAAGAGATATAGTGGAAATTGCACTCATAGCGCATGAAAAAATCGAGGGTGCAAAACGAGAACCTTAAAGGGCTCAATTTGAACCCAAAACCCTCAAATGGTTGACTAATGGGATTGAGCATTGGGTCAGGCCTTCATATCCACTAAAAGATACCCAATTCAGCACAAGGAAGCGATCCATTTGCTGCCCTCAAGGAGGAGTTGCGGGAGACCCTAATTCCATCCTAAATAGAAGATTTTACTTTCTATTTTCAACCAAAGGCCAAGAAAAGCATGGAGGACCACTATAATTTTCGCCCAGGCTATAGGAGGACCAGAAATCAATGCAAATCAGCTGAAATCAACCAAAGAAGCATCTACAAAATTTGCCCATTGCATGGAAGGAGAGAAATCAAGCCAATCGAGGAATTTTCCAATATTGTCCAATTCACTCCAAAATTTGTCAATGCTTGGATTATGATCAATTTTTTTTCCAAATCAGTAAATTGATCACTCAAATCAGCAAGAGATAGGCATCCATATCAGCTGGGATTTATCTTGTAATTTTTTTATTTTTTTTCTACAAATGATGTAATAAATGCCACATGTCATACTCGGATTGGTGGAAATGTTTTTAGCATTTTCTTAGAGAAAGAGAGATCCAAAATTTGTGTGCCCCTGGGAGGAATTTTCTTTTTTTTCCAGCCAGATGAACCTTTAGAAATTGAGGCCATGGGTGAACATGTAAGGTACACAAATGAGTTGGAAGTTAATTGAAGTATTGATTGCTTGTCCTCTCCAAGTTTTTGTGAGTTTTATTTTGATTTGAATTTCAGCAAATTAATTTTTCTTTGATTATTGTATGCTTGCAATTTTCAAATTTTGCTATTTGGATTTCGGATTTGTATTTGTATATTAAATTAATCATTGTACAATTATTTTGTGTGAATTTCAAAATAAATTGAAGCCTAAATCAAGGTTATTCCATGGTGAATTGTAACCTAGGTGAGAATTAGGGCCTTTGAAATTTCCTTGTGAATGAAACCCCTTTGGTTCCTTAATCAATTTTCAGAGTTCCATATAAAATTGGCTGAACTGAGATTAGTATTTTCAGGTGATCAATTTGATTTTCCCACTTTCTCTAGCTTCGATTTCCTAGAGAAATCAAATTTTAATTATGTTGTGAATTTGAGTTTTTGGGACATTCTCCCCAATTTTCCAACAATTGGAGCCCTTGGCCGAATTCCATATTGTGGCCGGAACTTCTTTGTTTTGTTTTGAAATTAGGCCACATCAGAGGTAGAGCTACAAGCTGTTAAGGAAGCCCTTAGGATTTTCAAGACTCACTTTCAAAGGAAATTTTTCATTAAAGGAGACTTGGTTAATGCTACTAGGCTTGGGGAAAAAACAAGCCACCATGGTAGCTCCTTTCTCTATTTAGTGAGATTAGGCATCTTTAAAGGGGCCTGGATATACCGTGCGCTCATGAGATCAGCAAGTGGGGTAGCTGATGTCTTGCATAGAGAGGTATCCCAAGATTGGATTTATTTCTAGATTCTGCTCTAAATTGATGACCCTTTGTTTTTCATTTGCTTCTCATCCTCGTAAAGTTTCTTTTTCCAAGCTTTGTGGTGTCCACCTCAGATACCATTTGTTCAAGCCATTGTAATTGCGACTCTTCTTTTATTTCAATTACCTTCTCAAAAAAAAAAAAGAATAAGAAAGAAAGGAAAATAAATGAATGAAAGAAAGTAGTTATAGAGGGACAAATGCCATAAATGGGCCAAAGGTTTGAAACGACCTCCCTGGAGACTGATTACTACAGTTAGAGAAATCAAGGCACTAATTAGGGGCCTTGAGGTGTCCTTTGTCCACATCAGGCGCAAAACAAATGGGGTAGTGGACTACTTTGCCAAAAATGGTTTAGAGGGGTCTGTTCAAGGTGTTTTCTACATTTGAAGAGAAGGATTCATATGATTGTAGTCGGAGTTGTTACTGTATTGTATTTGTTCTCTTCAGGTGGTCTTTGTGTTTTTGTTTTTCTTGTTTGTTGTTTTTTTCTCTTTGGTCTATACCTGTTACACCTCCTCCTTGTAATTTATGTTTTTCTTTAATAACATTTATTCTTCAGTACTGTTCAAAAAAAATGAAAGAAAGAAAGAAAAGAATGAAGGAATGAAAAGAACACCATTTGATGAAAATTCATCCCAAAGAATTTGTTAACCAGGTTGGGGTCATGACATGAACAGTTACAATGACTGGAACAGGACAAGATTTCACCCTTGAAATAATTATAAAGCTTTTTAAAAATAATAGTGTGCATAGCCTATGGTACAAAAGTAAAACAGAGAGAAAGCAACATTCCTTTCTTTTTTTGAAAGAGGAGCAACATTCCTTTTCTAGTCCTTTATTAGGAATCCTGTAGCAAGGTCCACACAAAAGGACCCACTGAATATCGAGTCCCAGTCCTAGTCAACCCAACCTAATTAATAGTTGGGTCCTAGTCGTATTCCTAGTCAGGAGACTATGTTCAAGCATCCTCATTACCTCTTAACAAAGTAGAATGTCTTTCGACCCCATCACCCATGAACAAATTGAACCACAAGCTTTGAGTTGTTGAACTTCCACAAAAACGGAACAAGTCATGGAGATAACAATCCATTATAATTTCAAATTCCTGTAATCCCAAATAATAAACTTTGGCACAAAGTTCATCAGATATAGAAGGGATGCTATGCCAGACTCCCAACATGGAAGCTAGTGACTTCGAACCAAAGTACCCGATGTGATGCGGTGCCATTCTACCATCCTACTGTTTTTCTTACTTGTTATTTTTGTTTTAGTTTGTTTTAAGTAAGGGTATTTTGGCAAATTTTGTTTATTTTATTTTAAGCAATGTAAATCCTTATTTAAGCTTGTAGCCCTTTGGGGCAAACTTACCGATGATGAAATAAACTCCTTGGAGATTTTGCAAATCCCTAACCTCGGCGAGAAACTTTTGGCGAGAAGCCCTCCTTCCTTCCCTGGTACGATCTTCTCTTCTCTCTTCCTCTCTTCTTCTTCTTTTCTTCTCTCTCTTTCGTTTTCTTTTAAACCTCTGGAACCCCAAACCCACTCTACCATCTCCATCCCTCTCCCTAAAACCTTTCTACTGCTGTTGTGCCACAAAACTCTCTCCTTTGTGTCGTCCAGCCCCTAAAACCACCCTTTCACCTTCGCCAGCCCTTCCTTTCCCCTTATACTGTGTCGCCCAGCCCCAAATACTGTATTGCAGCCTTTATTCCCTCTTTCTACAGCCTCTACAACTACCGTAACCCCTTTGGAAGCCCAGATCTGCCATCAAAAGACTCATACAGTCCCTCCTACCTGTCTTTCTCTTGTTCTTACTGCTGTCCCACAAAACTGGGCCTTTTCTTAACCTCATTAACCTCTCACACTGCTGTTAAAATCAGATTTAATCTTTATTGATGTTGGTTTTATGTGTTTGTGTGATTTGATAATCCTTTTGGTTTTGAGAGCCTTCTACTTTGAGCTATGACATGGTTTGGATTGTGATTTTATTACTTACATTGAATCCTCTGAATTTTATTGATTATTTGTGGTAGATTTTATTATTTTAATTGTTATTATTAATTTTAATTTTAATTTCAGCTTCATATTAGTTTCTTATTACAAGATAATCGCATTTAGGCATTTAGGGTCACCTTTAGGGTCACCCTTTTGTTTTGTCCTGTGTCACGATGTCAGGCTCATGCTCAAATTGATAACTCCATAATCTGTGGATCTGAAATTTGGGAAACTTGTATCTACATATTGTGTGAGGTGAAAATTTCCAAGTAACAGAAAGCCCCATGAGCCAAGGTGGCATGCATGTGAAGATTAGAGCTCTTGAATTGGTGGACTTGTGCCACTAAATAGGGTGATGCCATTTTCAGCTGTACATCTTCTTTTAGAAGGTGGATCACTAGAAGAATAGTCCATCCTATTTTGGAAGTGCTAATCAACATGGTGGCACCCACCTGATCGCTAATTTTTATCTTCAATGCATGCCATTGGCTCATGGAGTTGCACTAAAATCAGACCAGTTCCATGCTAATGGAAAAGAAGCCAACATCATAAATTTAAATATGTGAAAACATGGATTAGCTCATCTCTTATAGAAAAGGGATTAACTCACAACTAATGCCCACGATATACCCATTTTCTCTAGCAGGATGCTTGTAGAATCAGGAAGTCAAGCTCTGATAGGATCTGCTAGCAGTGAGACATCCTTGAGAGGGGGGTCGTACAGGTGTCCATGAGAAGCAATCTAATAAATCAACATTGTTAAGAGATTTAGTTATCAAAGAAGAAGCAGACAGAAAAAATGGGGGTCAAATTCCAAAAGTAAATTGTTAATGAAATAAAAATAGAAATGTTTTGCTAACAAACCTCATACATGTGATAATGTAAATGTACAATCAATTGACCAATCTCCATAAGTAAAGCGAAAGGAAGGTGATCTCCAATAGGTTTCGGTTTTATTTTTATTTATTTATTTTTTGAATGATTAGCTATTTTATTCATTCAAAAGAATAGGGAAACCTCCCACAGATACAGTACAGCCCCCAAATGGGGAAATATACAAAAACTGAACAAATCAAAAAGAGACTGCTTAGAGACTAAGGAAAGTCAGAACAATACAGAAAAAAACATGTACAGATTACAGAATCCGGGGTTTGATCAATTCAGAATTTGCTTAAGATTCTGCATGGCCATTTTATTGCTAGCATTTGTAAGGCTGATGCTCCAAGCTTCAAACTTTGCAAGACAAGCTTTTACTGCTAGGATGTGGCTTCTCCATCTCCAGTTTGACAGTTCTGGGCTCTGAATTCCCTTGACAAGTTTTGGGTCTTCAATGATCACCTTGATGGACTTCATCTCAGTATTGAAAATCTCATGAATGCTTCATGTGAAACCTCTTTCTCATCAACTTCTTATCCCTAATTCCATCATAAAGGAGCTCATATGTAGAATAAGTTATATGGCTCTTTTTCAATAGTTCCTCCACGAGGATCTTGGGTGCTGCCACCTCCTTCTTATCAGCATTAAAGATCGTGTTCACTATCTCTGGAACAACACCATTTTTCACCATAATGTGCACAACAGCAACAGCTTCATGAACTCTGTGCTTCGCACAAAGACAGTTGAGCACCTGGCCAAATGTTTCCATTGATGGAATAAATCCCTGATCAATCATATCTACAAGGAATTTGTATGACAAATCAATGTTTCCTGTCATGCAGAAGCCATGGATCATGACACGATAAGTGAAAGCATCTGGAGAGCAACCCTTGTCAACCATCTCATTAAAAATCCTTTCCATCATATGGACATTGAGTTTGTCAGAAAATGCATTCATCATAATATTATATGTGGCAACCGATGGGCAGATGTTAACCTGTTCCATTCTTCTGAACAATTTGTAAGCATCATTAATATCACCATTCTCAGAAAATCCATGAATCAGTGTGCTATAGCTTAGAACATCTGGAGACAACCCCTCGCCTTGCCATCCTTTCTAGCAAATCAGAAGCTTCTTTTGGCTTATGAGATTTACAAAGACTCTCTATGAGTATGTTGTAGGTAATAACATTAGGTACACATCCCTTTGCCAACATTTCTTTGAATGTTTCAAGGACATCAGTAGCCTTCCCAGCTTTGCATAGACCATTCAAAATAGAGTTATATGTGATAACATCTGGACTAATGCCATGGACCCCCATCCTAGCAAAAATCTCAAGTGCATTATCTAACTTCAATTGCTTGCAGTACCCATCAATCAGTGTATTGAAGGTATAAATATCGGGAAGGAAACCTTTGGTTATGGCATCATTCATGAGATAATTGGCATCAAACAAATAACCCATTTTGCATAAACCATTTATTATCATATTGTAGGTCCAAATGTTTGGGTTGCAACCATTTTCTAACATCTCATTTATCAGCTGCAATGCTTGCAAAATGAGGCCTTGTTGAGACAACCCTTTGACCAATGAATTGTAGATAAAAATATCAGGTTTCAGTCCTTTTTCCAATGCCTCATTAAATACCTCCATTGCCCTGTCTATTTCACCATCTTGACATAGCCCATTTATTAGGGAGCAATATGTAACTTGATCAGGCATAAATCCCTTGAAAACTGCATCATTTAGAAGCTTCCATGCATTTTGTACCATACCTGTTTTGCAATATCCATCGATAATTGTGTTATAGGTAAAATCATCAGGAAGACACCCATCATTTACCATTTTACGCAGATAGTCCTCTGCTTCCACCACCTTAAAGCTCTTACAGAGGCCACAGATGAGAGTATTATATGTAACAACATCAGGTTTCAACCCCTCTTTATCCATACTCTGCAACAAACAAACAGCCTCTGTTATCTTGATTTTCTTGCAAAGGCCTTTAATCAATATATTGAATGTAAATAGGTTTGGAGACACAGCCCTCTTAAGAATCTTGCAAAGGAGTTTGCTGCTCTCTTGAATGTCCCCTTTCTTACAAAGACCATCAATGAGCTTATTAAATGTAGCTATGTCAGGACACACATCTTCTGCAAGCATCTCATCAAATAAACTACACGCCTCAATTCGGTAATTCTCTTCATAAAGACCACCAATCACTGTACAGTAAGCTACTGCATTGAGCAAGCATCCATGTTCAGGCATGTTCCTCAGAAGTCTAAGAGCAGCATGTGGCCGGTTAGTCCTACAAAAGGATTTTATCCTAATTGTGAACGTATACACATCAGGAATGATCCCTTTATCCAGCATTCTCAGATAAACTTTGTGGGCCTGATTGAAATATCTATACTTAACCAAGATATTCATGATAGCATTGTAGGAACTAGCAGATGGCTCGCAATTGAAAAAATCCATTCTCTCAAATACATCCACAGCTTCTTGGATCTTCCCACTCTTTCCATAATTTTTCATTACACCAATGTAAACTCCTTCAAGTAACCCATTGTCAACATTCAGTCTCATCTCTGAAAGGACATTTTCCATAGCTTCAAAATGCCAATGAAGGGCAAGTTTTTCGATCATGCACTTATACGTGGACAGTGTATGCTTAAACCCGTCTTCCTTAGCAGCTGAATTGAACATCTCTAGAGCTCTAAGAGGATCCTTCTGATATTTTATGACACTAATTACATGTTTTGGAAGCAAAGCATGATTAGTTACAGAACCACAAGCCATGCGAACAAATTTCACCAAATCCTATCAAATTAATTGGACAAAAGAACTTTCCCTTCCCTTTCCCCCTTTTGCCCAATAAGATCAAACTATTCTTCTAAAGTACTGAAACTAACAAAAGGGAAAAAAAAAAAAAGAATTTGAAGTTATTCTTAGTTTGAAAAAAGGAAGTCAGGGGTGGAAAGAATATAACTGAGATTCTCATGAACCAAAGACGGAAAACTGAAAGTTCAAAGAACTAATTTGTCACAAACCATGGCATTTCAAAGGAAAGAAACAAGTTTTCATTTTTCTAGATGAAAAACGATAAAATCCATTACGGGTTGATTTATACAAATCGAGTCTTGATGGACCAACGGAAGAAGATAACTTATTGGTAAGCCATTCTCGTTTGGTGATATCTTACAGAAAACTTGTTCAGAAAGCGGTAAGTCCTTTCTTTCTACCTGAAAAATCAATCAAACTCATTTTGTGAGCAGATCCGAAAAATCAACTAAAAATCAATGTAAGAGTGCTAGAGTAATCCGCAAGAGAAACACCATTTCTTTCTGCTTAAATCATCATCGCCGTCATCACTAAACCATTTATCCCGTAATCCCATCTGATGAAGAGACTCCTTCTGATGCTAAACCCTAAATCCTATTCTGTAATGGAAACCTTTGGAATAAAGAGGGAAGTTTGAGCGGTGTATTTCCCTCTTCGAAAACGAAAAATCACCAACGCCTTCCTTCCATTTCCCGACTTGTGCCCAAAAGAAGAGAAGTCATCTGTTCTAAATTTTATATTTTTTTTTAAATAATTATAAATCTTTTAAAGAAAATACGTTGCTGGATTTAAAATTTATTTTCAATTTTGGCATATGAATGACCAAATTCTAAAAGGAGGTCAAAATCATCATGTGTATTAAAAAAAAATAATAATGGGATGATGTTTGATACTTTGATCACTAAGATAATCTAATCAATTAAATTTTTTACAAAATATGTAATTAAATGTAACTTGTGTGAGGGGTCAAAAATCGGCTGAGCCGAGATTTCTGCTGATTTTTCATATCGACCGAGATATCATGTGAGATTTTTCTCTCTCTTCAAAAAAAATTGAAATTTCGGTGGCTTTTTTTAAAAAAAAATCATATTAAAAATATGTTTAAAAAAATATATATAAATATTGGTCGATATTGGCTGATATTTCAAATATCGCCGGACATGGACTGATATTTCAAATATTGGCTGAGATATCGGCCGGGGCTCACAACCAATATTTGCTTAAAAAAAAAAATCGGCTGAAATGTCAAGCAATTTTTTTTCCTCTGATCGAGACCTATCCTATCGGCCGATATTTAAACCCTGCTTACGTGTGACACACAATTGTTTAGTCCAGGATACCCAAGAAGGCTAGTTCAACAATTTATAAATGTATGGCCCATAATTGGGCAGCCCATTGTACTAAGAACACGGGTAGAAAAATTGGCCGGACTGATATATCGGCTGCCCTTTTTTTAAAAAAAATATCCTAAAAAAAATACAGTAAATGCAGATAATTATGGACTTATTGAATATGTAATTTTTCACAAAATATCGGACATTTACATCTTCTAATATATTTTTGAAGTTACGATATTAGGAAATTATATAATTAGTAATAAAATGGTGAAAATTATAAGGAAAAGTAATAAATAAGGAAATTTTGTAGAAATAATTTCTTAATTTCTTTTCTTAGTCAATAAGTGTTTTTTTAAGTTATGAATTATAGAAATAAAAAATAATAATAAAATGATTGAAAACTACATAATAATGTAGAAAAAATATTAGAAAATGAAACTAATGGGGTCCTAATCACTTGAACTGATAACCACACAAATGACATACATAATAATATAATGTTTTCTTTCATTTGAGAAAATAGATTTCATTTTTCATTAATAATAATTAGATAAATAAAATTATTAGATAAAATTATGAGCTATAGTTAATTATGTTAAATTGATATAATAAAAATAAAGAATACCTTCTAATAATAATGACAATGGTAAAAATATTAGATGATAAATATAATATTAAATTATTACAATAAGATAAATAAAAGAAAACATTATACTTTTTACTTTCAGAGCATAAGTAAATATTTTAACTGTTTGATAAAAATATTAGAATACACACATGAGCTTCCATGTGAGCTCTTTAGGAAGCTCACGTGAGTTCCTTTTCACAAAGATGGTTTTCACTTGGAAACCCTAATGTTCATATTTTAATACCCTTCTTCTCTTTGACTCTCTCTATTAAACGCTACCACCACCGCTCTCTATATTTTTTCCATCAACGAACATGAAAAAGAAGAGAAAGGAAAGCTGTGAAAGGTGTAGTGGTTTTTTTTTTTCAATCTTTTCTCCATATTTCTTTTTTCTCTTTCCATTCTTTCTCGTCCGATATTTCTAAAAAAAAAAAACCGAATTTTTAAAATTCAGTCATATCAGCCGAATTTTTTTTTTACAGTCGATACGCACAGTATCAACTGATATTTTGACTCCTGACTAAGAAGTCTAGGACAAAAGCCCAGCTCAGATACCCTTGGACCATGGACCTGGCCATTCAACGGTCTAAAAATATGTTTATTGGATCCTGACCCCCCAAATAAGTCAATAGGGATGGTGTGTTTGGGATTTGCTTTTGAGGGGCCACAAGAAAGACCAGTCTTGATTAATATAAACAAGTTGGACAACATTCAAATTATACTACAGGCGTATGGAAAACACATCTCCCCCTTTTGATAAGCACAAACATATATAGTACGGAAAACATCAAATAAACCATTCACATCACACCATCAAATAATAGCAAACCATCATCAAACCATATTGAATAGAACAAGAGTTAAAAGAGTAGAGGTTTAGAGGTTTGAGTGAGTGAATTAGTGAGTCAGTTTAATATTACAGGCGTCATGTGCTCCCTCAGCAATGATATTAAGTTAATGTTAAAATTATTTACTCAAATATCTCACCTGCTCAAAAATGGGTTAAAAGTAGGAAGTTAAAATGGGGTAGTTGAAATGTGAGAATACGCCAATGCCAGCAGGAATTTGGATAAAGTGACATGTGACAGTGGCAGTGGTGGCTTAATGAAACCGAATAAACGAACCAGCATCTTCGAATATTCTTACTTAGAGCATCAGGGCATTGCCCTTGTTTTCACTCTTTATTGCACTCAAGCCATTTCTAATTATATTATTTTTTAAGTCAGAAAGTCTTTCGGATATCGAGACTAATATTTAGAGATGTGTAAAAATCCTTGAATCAATGTACACTTGATAAAATTATAGAGAGTAACCCTTATTAAAGTTGTTAAGTCTTGAATTCAAGACTTTAATTTTAAAATGTCTCAACCACTGAGTCGACTCTTTAGAATATATATATATATATATATATATATATATATATATATATATATATATATATATTGTGCAAAGAAGTGGACCTTATTGTATTGAACATTTGATAATAGAATTTTAAAATATTTTTAATTAGAGGAACTATTCATGTTGTCTAGTTTAATGATAAATATGATAGAAAAAAGATATTTGAGATATATAAAATCAATTTTTTTAAAATAAATTGTCTATATTCATATTATATATATGTTTTTTAAAATTTTGTAAACTGTTGAACTTACTATTACATGAATCAAATAAAAAATATTTGATTAGAGAATCTATAAAAATTTATGACACTCTTCTCATTTGACCCATTCAACGTAACATGAAATTCAAAAAGAGCTTTATGTGTGTAAACATTTGTTTAGAACTTAATGAATGGTTTTGATTTTAATAAGTGAACTTCAAATATTCTAAATACAAGAAATTGTTATCAACTTTACCAGGGGCGTTCCTTAGTTTGATCATCGCGACCAACCCTATCCGACTTAAATAAATATGTTTGAATAAGCATTTTTGTGTGACGGTTCGGACTTCAGCTTCTTTATATAAATGAAAAGGTTAAGTTTTTACTTAAAGCCCATCAAGACCCATCGGGCTTTTAGGCCTATTTATTTTCATATGTATTATATACATATATATTACAAAGTTGTATTTGACACTGTATTTATTTTTATTTTGTGGTTTAAAAATCTAACCATATAGATTGACAACACACTTAAATATCTACCAAACCTTAAAATTTCATCCTAAAATTCAACTTCTAACACTTGATTTTGACAATAGAAATCATCATATGTTCTTGAAGTTTTTTTTTAAGGACACGTGACATGTGACAATTATGATTGTTAAGATCAAGTAGGTGGAAATTGAATTTTGAACTCAAATTTTAATTAATGGTAGGTCTCTAATTTTACTTTAAATTTATATAGTTATAATTCTCAAGTTACAAACTAAAAATTTTATAAAATAAAAAGTGTCGATGTAACCTTGTGACAATGTTACATAATAAATAAATTGGAGGGCTCATACTTTATATATTTTAATCGGATAGACTCCGGCATTGCCTTTAAAAGGCCAACAAGCTTCAAACAGACTCGGGCTTTTGTAAATACGAACGTGCTCACTTTTTTTTTGCAAAGTCCAAATTAAACTTGGCCCATGTATAGACCTAATCCCTACTATTAACTGGACAACATTGGATCATTCCTTTTTAAAATCAAGACTTAAATCTGAAAAATCTATTTTAACATCAAATTTAGATCCATCAAGATCAACGGTAAGGCTGTGATACCCTTGCACAGATGGGCTATGTGAAGCACCAGTAACCGATGTGGGAGTCCCACATCTATAGTGAAAGAAGAGAAATGGATATTTATTTGAGGCCAACCTCTCTTAACTTGTAAGACGCATTTTGGACATATCAATGGTAAGCCACGTCCAATCCAAATCCGTGCGGAATTGAACGTGTGTGCGAGGTCAAAAGCGGACCATTTCTTAATGAGTTGAGTCCTAAGCCCTGTGTTCGAGTCTGATTATTACAAAGGTGATCATTAATTTTAATCCATTTCAATTGAATGTCTAATAATATTTTTAATCTCATAATTTTACCTTAAAATACTTTAAAATTCTGTTTAATATGATTGAAATTCAATAGTCCCACATGTCAAAAACATAGAATTTGCTACCATAACCTAAGGTAATATGATTTGACACACAAAAATAATTTTGATGTGTTCTCCTCAATCAAAGTGCATCTATTTTATGCTAAAGGCAGTAGATATCACATGTGGAGGTTTTACGCTTGATTTCCCATGATTTACCATATGTAAATTAAAAAAATAAAAGTGCATCTATTTTTGAAGGGGTTTTACTGGATATTTACAAGTCTACTTAGGCATGTCTGATTGAAATCTTGAATAAGAGAAAGCAAAGACTGAAATTCAAGGGAATGTGATGAACACTTCTATTGTTGACATGGGCAATAAAGGAAAGAAATTGAAATTGGATTTGGAGGGAAATAATTAAAATAAGTTATTATTGTCAAATGATTCATAGAAATTGGTATAAATTTCAATTGAAGTATTTGGATGAACATAAAGTATCCATTTTAAAATTTATATAATAATTCAATCTAAGAGCCATCTTTTAAAGTTTCCAATATCTTCTTTGAACTTGTTCACAATAGAAAAAATTTCTCCATCTTTTCAGTAAAAATGTCATGTACATTGTTGTATCATGATTACAATATAATTTTTATACTTAAATATAATAACATATTTTATATTTATTACAATGTAACACTACATCACAACTCAAAATATATTTATTACAATGTAAACACCAATATTTATGTAAACAAGTATATATTTTGCTTTGTACAAATATAATGTCGATTATATCTATTATATGTTTCACATTTATACTAAAACTTTTAAATAATTAGTATCTGATTGAGCTTTTACTTGGTAATTATTTACAAAATAAATTAATAGAAGCCATTGCATATCCCTTACTTTATTTTTTTAATTTACTTCAATTCTTTTGCTTATTAATGTATAGATAGTTTAAAGCAAAAATCAAATACATCTTGATCGTTCATTCATTAAACGAATATGATTTATTTTTTTATGAAAAAAATAGAAAAAAAGAAAAGAAATTTTAAGATGATCTCGCTCTCCCTTTCGATGGATATGGGGCGAGAGAGAAGGCAAAGGAGAAGGGTTGTTGTGAGCGAACGAGGGAAAGTCCCTCGGCGCTGCAACGGGGACAACAACCGGAGCGACGGTCGATGCAGACGACGGAAAGAAGCGAACTAGACAGTCCCGTCTGGGTTCGCTGTGGGCGGACGGTGGTCCTGTGAATCAGCGAAGAAAAGGGCAGGAGAATAGAAGAAGAAGAAACAGAGTTGACGAAGGAGAGCGAAGGGAACGAAAGATGCTGACAAGAACTCGAGACATTTTCCACCAATGTCTGCAATTGAAAGGTTTATGCTTTAAAAATTAGTCAGTGAAATGTCTGAAAAAATTAAATGAGATTGAAAGAAAAAAAATTAATTTTAATTCCAAAATATAATGCTGTCTTCATCTCCAATTAGGGGTTTTCCTTCTAAAAATAGAGAACGAAATAAAAAAGGAAAAAAAATCAATCGACCGTAATCCGATTTTACAGAAGGAAATACAGCAAGGAAATAAGAAAAAAAGGAAAATAAGAAAACGACAAGGCTTGCTGGGTTTCAATCTGGATTGGGTTTCACGCGAGTGGTGTCCTGTGCTGTCCTGACCCGTCCTACATTGAAAATTTGAAATAGATACTGTTTTTAAAATCAATGTAGATTTTATATAGTTTGATATACTGTATATAAATGTGATAATTATTTAAATTATTTATTTATAAATAGATTTAGATTAAATCGAGTTAAATTAAGTCATTTATTAAATGGGTTAAATTATGTTGAGTTGGATTGGGTCAAAATTTTCATTTTCTAATGATTTTATATGACAGAAAGTCCTCTTATTTTTCATTTTTTATTACAAATTAATTTTTTCTCTCATTTTTTATAAGTTTTCAAAACTTGTATGATAATTTGAATTGGGTTAGATGAATAAAATAAAATTTGGATGGAGTTTGGGTCTGTTCACTATTAAAAAGTTCGAGTGGGATGATGGCTGGTTGAGTAGATTAATTAATTTAGAAAATTATAAGAAAGAATCTTTTATTATCAATATTTTAACGAATGTCTGTCCTGTAAAGCACGTGGTTCGAACTGGCGTCAAAAAATTTAAAGCGTGACAGTAGATTCGAGGTACATTCGAGGTATTTCTGTAAATCTGTACAAAACCCAGGGCATATATTTGACTACCTTCCTTCTTTCTCTGCGTCCCTCTGTATATATATATGGAGCCATCACAAGCGTCCACATGATATAGGAAATTCAAAAAAGAAAAAGAAAAAAAAGGGAAACGAAAAATATCAAAATCCCTTTTTTTCTACAGAAAATGGGAGAAAACGGTATGGATGCAAATTTTCATTTCTTATGCATTTGTTAATTATTATTATTATTATTATTGCATAATTATATATTTATTTGATTGTTTAAAATTAGATTCCCTCGCTGAATTCCTGGCTGCTGCTGTAGAAGCTGCAAAACTCGCCGGAGAGGTAAGCAAAAACCGTAAGCACATTTTCCTGTAACTTCTAGCATTTTATCTCTTTTTTCTAAATTTATCCTTATTTTTTTTTGGATTTTTCAGACAATCCGTGTGGGATTTACTCAGACAAAGAACGTAAGCACAAAGGCCAGGTATTTTTCTTACTTCACTTTTTTCCCCCTAATTTTATATTTCAGTTTGTTGAATTTTCTGCATTTTAAGCTTTATGTTTTCCTGGGTATGTGAATTACTAGTGTTATGTAAAACCTTTTTTTTTTTTTTTGGGTATTTTTGTTTCCTCATAGCGACATTGAGAACTAGGAATTATGAGGAAAAAGATCGAACATCTGGGTATATTTGGTTTACATTTGTTTGCTAATAATGATAGGAATGGGGCTTTGAATAAAATTTTCTGATTTTTGGATAAGTGATTTTTTTTAAGACCAAGTTGTCCTGGTGTCTTAGAGCACCTGATTAATCCTTGGGGCATGTGCAAACCTTCCTATCTACACGTACCTTCCTATCCACACATACTGGGTAACACTATTGGGAGTGACCCTTTTGTTTTTTGGATAATTGATGCCCAATGGTATCAAATAAAGTTTGGTTTTTTTGGTTAGTTGATGTCTAAATTGTTATATTAGTATCATATGGAAGAGAGAACTGTTTTGATGCAGAGACCTTAACTTAATAAGGTTAGGTCCTGCATCTCCACTGTCCATCTTCATAAACTCTATATTTTGAATTTTCAAATTTCATCCATGCACGGTGGAGATGCAGGGCCCGATCATATCATTGCCAAGTCTCCTGCTTCATTGCTCTATTGGAAATGGGAATTTTTAAGCCTGCATTGGTCTAGAAATCATTGCATGAAAATTGAAAAAAGGAAGAAGAAGATGAAGAGAGTGAAGTTAGAGATATTGAGAGGTTTCTTGGATATTTATGTGCATGGAATCTTATTTGCATTATTATTTATTTAGTCTTGTTGAACTGAAAGGGGACTGCTAATATCGATGCATTTTAGGGAGTTCAGTGCATAATCTACACCATGAAATGTGCTCCGGTGACGATTAGCATTTGCCAAAAAGAGGGATCAGCAGTTTTCAGTGAGCATAACATGTACCAATAACAATGTGCTCTACTGTTGCTTAGTCACCATTGTCGTTGTCGTCATCATCAGTACCACTACCACCACGGCCATTTTTTCTTATATATCCCAGTGTTGATTGGTATTAGCCAAAAATGATGCTGATTGTGGGATCTGACTGTCTGATTCCTAATCGTGGAATGAATGGTTCAAAGTTCTACCATGGTATAAAGTGAACGAATGCCCTCTCGTTAGATGTTAGAAATTTTTGTATGGAAATATATTTTGGGCAAATGATGCTATTGGTCATGGGCTTGTCCACAAGTGCTAGAGTGCAGAACATGGTACAGAACTGGGTAATAAAAAATCAACAGAGGTGTTTGTTACTGACATTTTTTTCTTGGATAAGATATTAATCTTTTTTATCCTTTTTGGTTCAAATGAAGGTGGATTTGGTGACAGAAACAGATAAGGCATGTGAAGATCTCATATTTAATCACCTTAAACAAAAGTATCCTGACCATAAGGTGATTTCTGATTTGCTGTTTTATTCCTTTTATAAAATTTGTACTTGAAACATTATTTTGACTTCCATTATCATAATTATTTCTAGTTTATAGGTGAAGAAACATCAGCTGCACTTGGCACTGCAGAGCTGACTGATGATCCCACATGGATGGTTGATCCCCTTGATGGAACAACTAATTTCGTTCATGGGTAGGTACAGTTGTAAACTTGTAATCCCACTTGTGGTGAGTCCATTTCAAAATACTGGGGTTGACTTATCATATGCAGGTTTCCTTTTGTCTGTGTCTCAATTGGTCTTACTATTGGGAAGGTTCCTACCATTGGCGTTGTATACAATCCAATAATGAATGAGGTATGAATGCGGTTACTATTTTTTTAATGGTAGCTGTGCTTTAATGCAATTACTCTGTTTGTATGAATATCCATTTTTTATTTTTTCCCCCAAAAGATGGAATTTTGAGCCTCAACTTTAGGGTTACATCTTTTTTTTTTTTGGGTAAAATCAACAAAACATATATCAGTAATTATTCTTTTTCTCAAAACCAACTTTTTAGCCTCAACTTTAGAGTTCCATTTGTTCATACTCATTATTTGAAGCTTGGGTCGATTTCATGATATCTCAACAAGATTAAGGGTGTTTTTGGATAACGAGAACATGGGTGGAGGAATTCAACTTCTCTATGGAGAACTGTAAATCACTCTTTTTGGACCAGCCTTTAGAGAATTGTGGATCTCAAGTTCTTCCAAAATTAGGAAAGCCTGCACCTTTCAAAAAAAAATAAAAAATTAGGAAAGCTTGCATTTTTCTTGCAACACTAGAGAACTTGATCTTCTATTGGCGAACTGTTCCCCAACATTCTCTTGGAAATGTAACCACAAGAAGTCAAGTTCTTGCAGAATCTAGAGAACATGTCTTCTCTTGCAACACTAGAGAACTCAATATTCTCTTGGTATGTTGTTCCCTAGTGTTCTATTAGAAATGTAAAATATTTTGGTGGACCTTGTTCTAGGAATGTATTGTGATGTATATTTGTGTAGTCTTGAGGATCACCGCATAGTGACTTCAAGTCTTGGAAATGAGTGTATAAACCATATAAATTTCCTCCATATAGTGGCTGTTCGTATAGACAATCTCAAAATTTTTATTAAATTTTAGAGGCTATATATTGTAGGCACAAGGAGGAGAGGCTCACTAAGAATGTGGAGGGAAGAGAGAGAGAAAGGCATGTTAGCCTGTGCAGTGATTGATGATATGGTGTATGATAGGGTCCAAATGGAGAAATATAACTTGTAAAGCCAACCCCAAAATGATGGGATTTTGGCATATGATGATGATGATCCTTCTTGTTGGTTGGTTTGCCATCTACTGCTTTTAGGGCCCACTTGAAGCTAACCTCGATTTAGTGCACTATTTTGCTCAAAACAATAAATTCTTTAGGTTTTTTTTTTTGGATTTTGCTTTTGTTTTATGGTGGAACTCATCCTTCTAGGTCACCTATAGTAAGTCCATCCATAATAATTATGTATGTCTCCGTTTTCAAAAAAATGTTGCTTTTTATAGCCACGGTTGTAGTGAGATAATATTATAAAAAAACTAAATTTTAATATATTTTGTAATATACAAATTGTTTTCTATTATTAGAAAACTGTATTTTTATATTGTAATCAATAGAATATACAGGATACAGAATAGTAATACAATATACAGAATACATACCCTAAAGAATACCGGAACAGTATATAGTATTACGATTTTTTATTTTATTTTGTAAAACTATTAATTATACAAATTGGTATTATTAGTAAACTGTAATTTTAATTATAATCAATACAATATCCAACCCAGTAACAGTCCTCGGTCCTCGATGGAAGAAAATATCTAGTGAGGACCTGATTTCATTTATTTAATTAGAAACTATGCACATTCGACCAAAACTATTCCCTTTTTCGAATGCTAGAGGAGCGGAACTTTCCAGCGAAAATCGCAGGAAGAATAAGAGGATGACGACGACGAACATCGAAGGCCCTGGTGTGTTCTTCATTTCGTCGTCCTCTTTCTCGCCTTTTTCTTCTTTGTTTCTTCTTCCTCTTCTTCCTCCCCTTTATTCCTTTCTTTGCATAATCGTTCGATTATGCGATTTTATGGGTTGACTCGTACGATTTTCGAGTCATCTCCATAATTGCACGATTTTCTTCTTCTTGCGATTTCCATTGTGATTTGACTCATTGGAGCACTCGATGCGAATCGAATCGCACGATTCAAACCGTGAATCGTGTGATTTTAGCAACATTGCTATGTTGTATACACCTCAAAAGGTGTGACATACCTGTGTGGACACTTGTAGACATTTCACCCATGTTGAACACTACACTCATACCCATTCTTCATGGACTATTTTAGTGCTTTTCAACTTTGTTTTTAAAGATGACTAAAATATTATGACACATTTTTCTCGTAAAACGCTTGTCACCTCAATAATAATAGAAAGATGAGGGTTGGCTTGACAGTTAAGAACCCCAATATGCTTTGGGTGGTTCTAGGTTCAAGTCCCATTCTCAACATATAAGGGCCATTCCCCCTAGTTTTACCCAGTGTGTGTGGATAAGGAGGTTTGCACATATGCCCCAAGGACTTAGTTAGGTACTTTAAGAGGCTTGGATACTTGGACTTAAAAAAAAAAAATGTTTGTCACCTAAACGTTTAGAGTAAAACTATAATATTATTTTCTATTGGTGTTATTTTCACACCTTACTTTCATTATAAATAACCTTAGATTTAATTTTATTTTAATATGTTGTTGTGTCTGCGAGTCCTATAAGGAGACTATCCTACATAGGACACCGACACTTGTATATACTCATGCAACTTGGTACCTTTGATGTAGTATGTGCAATTCATTTCATATTTTCATGTTCACTAGTTGTAGGCTCGATCTATTTTAGAGGACATGCTATCTTTGATCTATATGGTATTCTTCTACTGTTATCTTCTTGGTTTAGATATTAGAATTGTTTTCATGATTGAGTGAATTGTAGCTCATGGCTTATACAAAGTCTAAGTTGCAATGTTTGTGATTTCTAGCTATTTACTGGCATACGTGGACGTGGTGCTTTCCTAAATGGAACCCCTATAAAAGGTGAGGCAAAATTCGCTAAAGCTCCATTTCTTTAGAATTTTTTACAATTGCCTATATACATATATTAAATTGTTTGTTGAGGAGGGGAGGTGGGCCTTTGGGGTACAGTTGATGCCTATTATTGACATGCCAAAATTTTGAAATTTGTAGCTTCATCTCAGTCTGAACTTGTGAAGTCCCTCCTTGCAACAGAGGTATGCAACTATATCATGAGAATCTATTGCTTGCATGATAGATAGTCTTCTGTAAACTTGTTTTTTAGTTAGCAAGTAGTTTGTTCTATAATGGATTTGTTTGGATTGGGCAAAAATAATGAGTATACAAGGGATTCTCTTTTTGCATCTTTTTGGTAATTTTTTTAGCGCAATTGGTATAGGGTGATATCATGTGTCAAAATTGCACAATTGTGTATTTTAGGCTCCTAAACTCTTATCACCCCTTGGTTGAATGTCCAATTACTACCACTCCTTTTTGTAGTTTGGGGTGGTGGGGTGGGAGGTTGGTTGTTTAAAGAAGATAACCCCCCTTCGAGGAGACTAACTTACATAGGAGGATCCCTTCACTAGAAAATAAAAACTGGGTGAAAAACTAGGAGATGATAGCATCTACTTTTGATGCCTCAATAGGTGATAGAAGTGCTTTTGTTTTTCCATTTTCTATGGTAAAACATTTGGAATGAAAATTGGCAAACAATGCCTTGCATTCCATTGGTTTCCCATGGTTCAATTAAGTCGTTGTTCCATGGCCAGCTAAAGGCCTTTCTTTTATCCTATTTTCAATCTTTAGGGTTTGTGGGAGGAAGATGCTTGAGGGCTTTTTAACATGTGTAGAAAGTTAGATGCTGTCATCAGATCTATGATCATCTATGGGGGACAAATTCTTTAGCAAGGTTGTAGGCAATGAGAAACAGAAGAGAGAAGGAAATGGGAGGAAAAAAAATGAATTGATTGATATGCAGTAAGCTAATACATGTATATATAGAATACAAAGAGCTAATTATGGTGACAAAAAAGGAAAGAAAAATAACTACAACCAATTACAGTCATATGGTTACCTTTTCTATACAAGCATGTGCAAAATGTGTGAAATACACGATATTCTACAATACTCCCCCTTAGGTTGGAGCATAGATATTGACTAAGCCCAACTTGTCAACAAATTCTTTTAGTTGAGAATGAGCAATTGCCTTTATGAGTAAATCAACGAGTTAATCTTTAGACTTCACATATGGGGTTGAAATGTATACTAGATGAAACATGATGATGATTGGAGTGGCAATCAACTTTAATATGTTTTGTTTTCTCATGGAAAATAGGATCAAAAGCAACGCGAATTGCAACATGATTGTCACAGGACATGACCATGGCCTTAAGATGGATGAACCCCAATTCTATTAGGGGTTGTTTGAGCCACAAAAACTCACAAGAAATATTGCCCATGCCCCTGTATTCTGCTTTAGCACTCGATTGGGCAACAATATTTTGTTTCTTACTCTTGAAAACAAGATTGCTTCCAAGAAAAATATAGTAGCCAGAAGTTGAACGACAATCATCAAGTGATCTAGCCCAATCAACAATTGAATACCCTTGGAATTGAAGATAGCCATGAGATTGATAAAGCATACCATGCCCAAGGGAGGAAAAGAACTTGAGGATCTTTGAGAACAAAGCTAATGAGGAGCAAATTCTTTGAATCGGCTAAGTGGAGATAATGTGCTTGGTTGCTGGCAAGTAGGGAATTTAAGGGTGCTCTACGACGGGTTTTTATAGGTCTTGGGAGACTTGACTGCGTTGTAGGCCTAGGATAGAGTGTGGTAGGGTGGTGAGGTTTCCCCCTCTCAGGGTTCCAAATTCAACATGGACAGGGCAACAAAAGGTAAATGAGGGTCAACGAGGATAGGAGGGGTCTTGTGAAATTAGGGTGGGATCACTTCCCTTTTTTTTCGGAGCCAGTAGGGGTTAGAGATTCAAATGAAGTAGAATTACTACGGATTAGGAAGCCTTTTCTCCATGGATGAGTTTTGATCAGGGAAGCTAATAATAGAAAGGGGATTTAGTGAATGCAATTAAGTGTGTGTTAGGGGCTGTAAGCATCCTCCTTGGAACTTGGTTTTAGTAGCAAGGGAAATAAGGCATCATGTTAGTCAGAAGATCAGTGAATGGAGCGGCAGACTTCTTAGCTAAAATTGGAGTGGATATGGAGCATGACAATGTCCTTTTTTACTAATTGTAAGGGTATCGGGAGTCTGGTTGTTTGAAGGGTCATCTTGGGTTACATGGTCTCTTTTCTTTGTTTTGGGTACCTAAGGGATCTCCCTTATAGGTTTTTTTTTCTCTTTTTGTGGTTATCAGGTATAAGTCTTTTATGCCTGTGCTTTGTACTTGCATCTTTCTTTATTAGTATGTTTCTGTTTTTGCTCAAAAAAATTTACATTTGAAGATAGGGGGATGGTATCCTTGCCACAAATGGTGGTAGGTGTACCAACTTAACAAGGAAAATGATTAAGAGACAAGAAATAATGAGATATGACATATAGTTAGTAGCTTCAAAGTCAATGATCTTAGAGCTATTAGAAAGACAGAAAGTAGAGGACATGTTACCTTTATGGGCCAAGGATGTAGTAAAGTTAGATGCGGCTTGCAAAGTCATCATCTCGAAGAAGGTAATTTATATTCTTCCTTTGATATATGCACTTGATCATCAGATTGAGATGGTTCCTTTGGTTCTAGAAATTCCATTTAAGAAGTATGGGTTTGTGAAGTTTGGCGTTGTGGTGGTCATCCATGTAATTTGAAACAAGAGTCAATAACGTGATTCGTGCCCTTGCAAAAAGCGCAAAAGCCGTTGCCCTTGCCCGCCCTTTTGTTCCCTTTGTTTTGATGAGACCTTAGGTTAGTTGAGGAGGCGGATGGATCTTTGGGATTTTGAGGTACTTGCCACAGCACCTGAACAAATGATGTTCTCCTTACTTCTCTGTCAAATTTTTAATACCTTTGCCAAACCTTTTGCCCCAGAAGTAGCAAATTTGGAACTCGTCCATGGTTAATGTGCTGTATGATGCTTAGACTGCCAGATATGATCAAAAGCTTGTTCAATCTACTTTACAACATGTTTTTGATAATTAATGGAACTTCAATTAGAATAGGAAAAGGAACAATGCTGTTCAATAAGGCAATATACCACCTGATTCTAGCAAGGGGAAAACCCTCAAAAGACCATTGACCATTATAATATGATGTCATTCTAATACATAAAGTCTCCCTTGAGCAAATGACCTTGGCTGTATCATTCTGACTGAATTTGCCTCCCCTGTAATTAGATGAAATACTGAATGATGTAACTACTTCAGCATCCATCAATTTGATCTCTTTCAAGATATAATAAATTTTGCACGGTGTATAAGATTTACCTGTTAATAATCTAAATATCTATTTTTTTTGAAAGATAATCTAAATATCTATTTTTTTTAGCTCAATATTTACAGGCCAATGAAGCATTTTTTTTCTCTCTTTCATTGCCATCCACATGGTACAGCACCCCAACGACAACTGCAAAAAATTAAAAAGGGGGTTTAACACTACCAGATACTGTAAGATTGGCTACCTGTAGTTTCTCTAGGACCATGAATTGCATACTTACCATATCCTTCAAATCTTTTCTTATAAAAAAAAACCTGTAAAACTGTATCCTGTACCTGCACCTGGACTAACATGTAAATTTATAATGCTAATGCAATTCTTATCAGCATCCTGAAACTTTGTTTCATATCATCTGTGACATCCAACATTAGAACTATAATCTTCCATTGACGATTTGATCAGATTGGGACAGACCGCAATAAATCAACTGTTGATACAGTCACAAATCGAATTAACAGCCTACTTTTCAAGGTAAGGTTATACTCATTTCTTTATGGTAGTAGTTGGATAATGATATTGAATTGGGTTTATTCTCCTTTGTCATGCAGATAAGGTCCCTTAGGATGACAGGTTCATGTGCTTTGAACCTTTGTGGTGTTGCATGTGGGAGGCTTGATCTCTGTTATGAAATCGGCTTTGGGGGGCCCTGGTATGTGTTTTTTTTTGGTTGAATACATGGGTATCCTCACCCAGGGCTATGGTATCTTATGAGGAAACACTTATTTATTTTTGATCCTTGGAAACATTTAATTTGATCATTTCATTTCCTCATTCAATGAACTGTACATGTAGGGATCCCCTTTAGTATGGGTGACAATTAGCAATGGGTCAAGTCAGGTTGGTTATATGTAATAAGAACCTATAAGAATCTGGTTATATGTAATAAGAACCTATAAGAATCAGAACAAACCAATTATCAAATCCACATATCATTGCCCATAAAAAGATCTGTAAAAAAAGCGTGAGCCGTGATTAAAACATTATAAAGTTGATGATCCCACCAAGAATTTGATCGCTGGGTTGTACTAATTCTGGTATGGTGACTTGCAAGTTACTTTTATCTGTCCCTCACCTCGTTCTGGATTACGCCGAGGCATGCACCTTTACTCATTTCCTGGGAGAATCTCGTTTGAACCCCGCTGTGACGAGGGGCAATCTCCATGTTTCAGGAGCCCACGTCCTATTTACTTTCCTGTCAACCCATTCAACCAGAAATTTCTTGTACATCTCAGTTCACTCCTTTTCTTGACTTGACTTGACTCAGCTTAATCCAAATTTTTTGAAGTTCACCTGACCTGACTTGATCCGGCTTTCAGTTTACTCCACCCAACCTTATCTGACCTGAACTTTTATAAAATAATATAAGATGGGAAAAGTGAAATGAAAAAATTACTTTTAATAGAAAATGGAAGAGAAAGGGTTTCTAATAGCAGATAATGGAGATGATGGATCAGGATCTTTGGGCCCATGGGGTAGGGTACATGGGCTAGAACCATTAGACCAATAAAATAGGGAATTTGTATGGGTTGTTTCTAATTAGGGTTGAGTCTGATCAAGTCTAGAAGTCCTCTACTCCTGATTGAAGTTAGTTTGGGTAAAGGTTTAGGTCGAGTTAAATTCTTTTCTAGAAACAAACAAATGGGACCCGGATTTTTCTAACTAGGGTTAAGTTGGGTAAAAAATTGCCACCTTTGGTAATCCAAACAAGTTACATGATGGGCCCCATTGTGCATGAGAAATATTTGTTTACTTTTTCCCATCAAATGGTACTAAAATCTGATTTTGCTTTCATCAAAGTTGGCTACCAATTGAGTAGGTTGGCTATTGTAAGAAAGAGGGATGCCGCTTCAGTTATGGAAGTAGTGGAACCCACTAGGTGAACACTCATGACAACTGTAGTTTCAAAGTGTGCTAAGTTTTTGTGAGTTGATCCTACCCAGTGCGTCACGAGCTAAGTTGCATGAGTATATGTATGAGTCTCAGTGTCCAACATGAGTACGAATTGTCGGACACAACTACTCCAAAAATATAGGACATGGGGACACTACACTATATTTAAATTAAATTAAATCTAAAGTTTTTTCTAAATGAAAAAAGGTGTGAAAAAATACCAATTGAAAATAATGTTTTTACTCTAAAAATTTAGGTGACAAAAGTGGGTACACATTAATTTAGTCATCTTAGAGAATAATGTGAAAAAACACTAAAATAATCATGAAGATGAGTGTCTACAAGCGATTATACAGGTATGTCACATATTTTGAAGTGTCTATGCAACATAGGTCATTGGGTAGCGAGATCAAACTAGGTGGAAAGTGATTATTTCGCTATGCCGAGTTATTGGTACACTTAATAATTATGGCCTGGTTTTTGTTCACTGCCTTTTGGGAAATTTGGAAAGAACGTGATAGAAGGATTTTTGAGGGTAAGAGAGGAAGTCCTAGAAAAGTTTTCGAGAGGGCGAAGTGCCAATTGATTGGTTGGTTGTCTGTATGTAAAGACTTTAGGGGTTTAGGTTCTGAAGATTTTTATTTGTCTTGGGAAGGATGTATGAAAGGGGTTGGTAGAGTTAGCAGACGTTTGGTTAAGTGGGCAGCACCTCCTTTAGGTTCTTGTAAACGGTGCAGCTAGGGGAAACCAGGTCCGGCAGGAATAGGGGGAGTACTTCACTGATGATAGGGGTAGAATGTCAACAGCCTTCTCTGAATCAGTAGGGTCAATGGAATCAAACGAAGCTGAACTAAGGGCAATTAGGAGAGCACTTCAGATCTGGTCAAGGTCTAGGAGAGGTAATCTCATTATCGAAGGTGACTCATCGAACGCTATCTCCGGGGCTAGTAAATAGGAGATTCCCCCCGTGGAGGTTGGTTGGTATTGCTAGGGACATTTGGAGTTTGTGCAATATGGGTAACATTTCCTTCATTCATACATCTCGTTCAGCAAACTATGTGGCGGATTTCTTGGCGAAAGCTGGTGTTTATTTTCAAACACCGGTGGTGGAATTCTTTCCTCCCACCAACCAAGGGAGTTAGGGGGATCGGGCCCTCTTTTGGTTTTATTTTGGGATGACATTTTGTTGTATCTTTTCTTTTATTTCTTATTTTCTATTTTTTTTTTTTATATATATTTGTTCTTCTTCGCTCTAAGTATATACCTCTTATACTCAGATCCTTCTTATGTGCTCTTTTCCCTTATTAATAGAATCCAGTGGTTAATGTTTCATAAAAAAAATAATTATGGTCTGGTTGAGCTGAGTCTGCCAAGTAGCTAGTGGTTAAATCACTTAAGTCATTTGGGGTCTGTTTGGATGTCAGTAGGAGAAACTAGGGGATTTCCTTTTTTTCTCCTATTTGGTATTTATTGACAAGGGAAAAGTGGGCCCTACTTTTCCCCTTATTTCCCCTTCCAAAGCAAAATTTATTTCGCCTAGAGAGGGAGGAGAAACCATGGCTTCTCCTTCCCTGCCCTGCCCTCTTCTTTCTTTCTTTCTTTTCTTCTCATAGCTTTTTCCTTGTGATTACCAACATGATATAGGAGAATCCCTTAGCAAGAGAATCCCCTATTCAGCGGAATTCCCTACCCAAGAGAATCCCCGAAAAATCTCTCATCTAGACGCATAATTGATCTCTTGGAATCAAAATACTTAAGTTACTCTTTCCCAAGAAAACCAATAGAAGTACAATTGTCATGACTTTAGATATTGGCCATGTAAAAACATCACGACTTTCGCAAGACCTATAGAATCGTGCAACTTGGGCTCATTGGATAGCTAATTCAATAGGCTATCAAAACACCAATTTCATAGCATTTTAATGCCATTCAATGCTGACAAATAAGAAAACGAGATTGAGCTACAAGATTGGCAAGCTTTGCCTGTGTTGGGCTATTTGACTCAGATTTGTCTAGACAAAGGTAGAAGATCATCATACAGCTTAATCGAAATGAAAACTTGATGTTGATGCTTCCATCTACACTAGCATTCTCAAGACCCTGGTTTCATGTCCTCACAATGAACCGACTCAATTGTTTGGCTTGCTGGGTCACCTAGGTGACCCAACCTTAACTGACTGAGTCTTAGCAAAAAAATGAAAATATTTTAAAACAAATTGACATGATCTACCTGGTTGACCCACTGAATCTCTTAGTTGACTTGACTTGTTTATTGTTGAGCAATGGTCCTTCTCTTTGAAAACTATGATGATAACCAAAGGTGCAACCAAACCCTATCCTTTCTATCAAATGAAAATTGCGAGTGTTCTCTTGATCTAACATCATATGTATCATACTGTTGTGGAATTATTAATGAAAGATTGTGCTGCACAAAGAACTCTTTAAAATTTGCACTTATCTAGTTGAGTGCCATCACATTTAGGGATGTAGCTGGTGGAGCTGTGATTGTTTTGGAGGCAGGTGGCCATGTATTCGATCCGTAAGTTCCATTATAACTTGTAAGGCTGCAATTATCCTAACAATGGTTCGAGGCTTATGCATTTGCATCATCAGGTCTGGAGGAGCCTTCGACGTCATGTCTAGAACAGTAGCAGCAACCAACTCTCATCTCAAGGATCTCTTTATTTCTGCGCTGAAGGAGGCCCTGTAAAACTGTCACTCAATGATAATGGATGAGGCCTCTGCTCTAATTTTTATTATTCTGAACTATTATTTTACAGTACTAAGGTTGACCCATAGACTGTTGATTTCTGAATTGGCTCTATCAATTTGAGGCCCCTTTAATTTATTCTGATTGCCATCCATGGGTTCATGCTCACCCAGTTAGGTACATACATGAGTTTGGGAAATGATTATTTGAGGTCACTAAGATCTAAATTGCAGGGTCATATGTTGTTAAAGACTTAAAGCTGATAATAGGTAACAATAATATAAAATACTGGCCAATACATATGTTATGGGCCGATCCTTGTCTGTTTTTATTGAAAACTGATGGCAGCCCTCCTTATCAACGATCTGTATGATACCTTGAACATGAGATGTAGTTTTCTAAATTTTTGGATTTATTGTGATTTTTCTAGTTGTTTATAACTTGCTTTCATCGTGTAATGTACCGACTAATACACCTAATACATAGTACTGTTGTAGTATATGAGCCGATATATATTGGTTTTTTCAAAAATGTTATAGGGTGGGATCAGACACTTAGAACCAGGGGAGATATCGGTCGATATTGATACGTTTTTTTTTTTCCTTAAATAAGAGAGAAATATCGGCCGATACTGAATTTTAATCCTCTGCTTTGAACTATTGCTATGTACAGTGATTCATAGTTTTGACTTCACTACAATTATGCCAACTCTAGGAACTTATGGTGAATAGATTCGAAGTTTGGTGCCAAAATCCCAAATAGAATTGACTCATAATAATGATAGTGATTAGAGTCAGTCATTCGTGCCATGGATCCCATTGCAGTTTTAGAATCAAGGAGGGTTAAGATGGGAAAGAAAAACCCACTCTGTTTCTATATTGCAGCCATCTTCAGATCTAAAGTGCTTCCGACTATAAGTTAATTGGTTCAGCTCTTAGCTGGTCTAAGTTTCTAGTAGTAGACTAGATGCCTTGGGTTCGACTCCTCTCGGGTTTACTTAATACACGATGCCTGCTGGCCATTTTGTTTATCCGTAGAATTAGTCTTACCTCTAATATTGGATAGGAATAGTCATATATCTAAAAAAATTGGTTCAGCCCACTCAATTTGTGCATGCTGATATGGTAGTTTTTTAGAGACAGGTACATACAAGGGGATGTTGGAAAAAGCTTCCATTTGTAATCTCCTTCTCTAATGGGGAATGTGAAATGAAATGGGAATTCAGAGTCAATAACACATACAATAGATCAACAAACTTAAAGGCAGGGTGGGGAATCAAAAGGTTTTATAAAATATAATTTTTTTTGTTTTTGCCTTTTTGCCTGTACTAAGTTTACTGTGCACTTGGGTTCAATCTTATGAGATTTTTTAACACAATATTATCAACTGAGTTGCACAAAACAGTTTGACCCAATTGTATTTCATAGACTTGCTGAATGCGTTGATGGACACAATTCAAATGCTCTGCATTTTCAAATAATGATTCTGACTCAGTGGCCTTGCATATACATGTAATATAGACATGTTGAGCGTGCAAGTCTATGGAAATTTATTAAGACAGACTTTGGTCTCGGTGAGTTAAGACTCATCAACTCATCTTAACTTACTTTTGGCACAGTTCTCGCCAAGGTTGGCACAAGATAGGATGGATTGTCTGTCTGGGACTAAGTTTCAGCAAGAAACAAGGTTACATTTCAAATCCATTGGATGATGAACTAGAAGCAACAAGCTGCGACAATAACCAGCGGTCCTAGGTTTGAGTTCTATAGTCATCCAATGCCTATGACTTGTGGGGGAGTTCTATAGTCATCCGATGCCTATGACTTGTGGGGGGCTGCATGCGTAGAGTTTTATCCAATGCCTTCGTATTCGGAGAGAGATGGGCCTTGCGATTCTTTTTCATAAAAAAAAATGATTAGTCTTGCACTAATATTACATGAAAAATTAATCAGAGGGATTTTTCATTAATATTTTTATTTGACTTGATACACTTATGTAGAAAATGATTTAAATAGGCAATAGGTAATGATGATTGGACGGTGCATAAGTTTGGAATGGTGATAACCTTCTGGAGGGAGTTCTATGTAAGGTAGCCTATTGAAAGGAGAGATGTTCTTTATAACACTTTGGGGGATTTTGGAGAGCTTCATGTATAGTTTTGCTTTAAGCTTTCAGAGCACTACAGGTAGAATGATGGATTTCCTTCTGCATGGACATCTTCCCCAAGAAAAAATCTTTTTTAACAATAGATAATTAGATATTCCTGTGACCTATCAAAGCTTTCGTGGCAACATGCAAGTAATTAGGAATTTAACTTGGAGGGAGTTAGAAATCATGGTTGATGAATTAGGTTCATTCAAAACTATTTTGCAATAACCAATCAAATGTAAAAGAAAAAATATACTTGTTTTCTCAGCCTGCCAAATGGCACTTGATTAGGGGATTGTGTGCCATATGTCAACAAATTAGTCAGCCATTTAAGAAACATCTTCTCTCTAAGAAATCTATTAATTGAGGACTTGTGCTCTAGACTTAGATTCTTATGTATTTTTTTTAACATGGGTATCCTCATTGTATATTGGAGGAGAGATTAATGTTATGAGTATGTGTAAACCTCCCAATCCACACATATTGGTTTAGTCGATAGGGAATAACCCCACAGGGAGTGGTGTTGGGAATAGAAATGACAAACAATAAATGGAAAAAGAAATCACAGATCAAGCACATAACGACACCGAGATTTTACGTGGTTCTCTTTCAGTACGTCTATGGGTTCAAACTATATCCACCTATACTCAAAGGAAAGAAAAACTGAAGAAAAAACAACTTGACCCTTGTTACAATTTTCGCTTATCTACCCTGTCTCACGAAAAGAGACATTATATATTGCTCTAATTAGGGTTTACACGGGTGTAATGTAAAATACATAATTGTCCTTGATTAAAAATTTTGGTTGGGGAGCTCTACCCACAATCGGATCAGTACATATCTGAGAATCAAGCTCCACATAACCTAATAAGTGGCTCGGAGGGGTGGGCATGAATCGAACTCAAGATCTTGCTTCATGAGACGAGTGTCTTGATCGTCAGACCAACCCTCTTGAATTATCAAATGCATAGGCTAAGAAAGGAGAAGACGAACAAAACAAAACCAATTCCCACTCATTGAGATAGATAACAAAGTGTACAAAGATGAGATGAATACTATTCCTCAAAATAAATCCCAAGCCCATACAATAAGTTCACTCAATTTTCACTCTCTCTCAAATACCAGTCGTGTAGTGGGTGATACATATCAGCAAATTCTTTTTCCTGAGGTTGAGGTCTTTAAAAGTGACAGATTTGTACTTCCTCTGTCTCAAATTAGTTGTCTTATATGGATTTTGGAATTATCTCAAAATAGTTATCTCATTTATATTGAAGTAGTATAAAGTGTGTTGAAAATAGATGAGATCACATGGAGTGCTAGCCTTATATAGAGAGTTCTTTAAAAAATACAAATCTTTCAAATGCGACAACTAAAATAAGAGGGAAAGAATATCATTTACTTTGAAAATATCCTTCTCGAATGCCCAATCTCAACTGCTTTCAGCTGGGTCTTCCTGTCAATCTCTAGTTTTCTTCTTTATTAAGCTTCAATTTCTTTAATCATCCAAAGGGAATGTCACCTTCTATTACTTGTTTTTATAGGGCAAGAAGACACTTCATCAGTAAACAAGTAGTAAAAAATACATGCCCTGGTTGAAACCAGAACCATCAAACCTTTGAGCATCCAAAAAAAATAGATGACATGCAGAACATTAAACTTCAGAAATCGGTTCCAAGTCCATTATTTAATATTAGTTGAGACACTACGTGCCTCCACTTAGTCAGATCTCCCGATATTCAAGTTGAGTGACTACATTTTGAAAAATGAAAAAGAAAAAGAAAACCCCTCGCTAAGTTAACTACATTGAATTCAATTTAGAGTCTAATAGAGACGTACAACTAGACTTGGCAATTGGTTGTATTGCGTAGGGTTCGGGTTGGGTCTATTTTGAGTCTTCTTAAACAAGTTAAATTGTTCAGGGTTTAGGGTTACTCGGATTACTCATTTATTTAAAGAGACTTTTCTATTTAGGCATGTAACAAAACTACTCTTTAAATATGTGTAAACTTCATATGATTAGATGAGTTGCATATAGATGTGAAAATAATAAAGTCACTCAGGCTTACCCATTTATAGATGGGTTTGAGTTGATTTATTTATTCAAAAGGGCCAATTCATGTTAGATAATCGAGTCAAATTAGATTTTGCCAGGTCTATATAAAACTTGGACTAAAGGGCTGAGCCATGGCCTCCTTGAGACTTTGAAGCATGAAAACCCAAACAGTTAAAGAAGTTTCCATTTGGGACTACAAAAATTTTAATTTTATATTGGCTCCTCACTAGATGTAATTTATATATCGGCCCCTCAATACTTAAAAGAGATCTTCTGGTTCAAACTTCTCCTACCAAGGTTCCAATCGTTGATAACATATGGGACAAATTTCTGATTGGTCCTAACTTCTCCTGTCAGAGTTCAGGTTCTAATTAACAATTTGTAGAAGACTTCATTGTTGTTGGTATAGCACTGGATTATTTAGGATTTCTTCTGAATATATTGTTACACAGAAGGCTTGACCAGGCACAGGCAGTCTTTTTTTTATAACATGGGTATTCCCACTCCATACTGTAGGTGTGACTAATTTCACAGATACACGAAACCATCAGCAAGCCTCATGTATCACATCGGCAGTCTTAGCGAGTGGCATGTTTCGTTCAAGCAAATTTTGCAACGAATCGAGTTACCAAACTCTGTGATAGTTGCTAAAAAAATTCTCAGACAGGCTGACACAATAACAAGGTTGTAAGCAATATTATCTACTCAATGTATTTTCCTAATAAAAATTGAATTAAAACATTCCCGTAGAGGTTCCTAACTGGCCAAATACAAACATAAGGCCACTGGAGTATACAATGAAAGAGCTAACTTCAATACTGAAAACCAGCTCAAGATATGCAGAAGGTATCCAAAGACCCTTAATCCTCAAGCCAAGGCATGCAAGAGAGACAGAACATACAAGCAGAGCCTTGAACAAGTCACTGCCTACACTGATTGGCCATGGCCATGGCCATGGCCATGCCCGTTCACTCCATTTGCACCATGGTGGGACTTATCGGAGCTCTTCCACTTCCTCTTTAGGACTATTGGCCATGTGATGGCCTCCAGAATGATCGCTATTCCTCCCAATGTAGCAATGACACCAATGTAGGCATGCTTCCATTTCTTCTCAGGTTCCAGAATGTCTAGGCCTTTGAAAACATTGATGATGCTGAGGATGATGACGGTGTAGCCAATCGAGTGGTGGTAAATGTTCCAGTAGAAGCGGTATTTGTGATCCTTCATGGGTCTAAGAAGCAAGGCAAACACCTGCACAAGCAACAAATATGCACATTAACGGTGGCCAATGACCGTGAACTCCTCCACTACTAAGTGACCCATGTGATGCTGCATAGATTTTCTTATATGATTGAAAAGTTTGCCACCTTTATAAATTACAGGATATTTAACTTGATTGATTTTGGTAAGAAAATAGAAGTTCAATGCAAAGTAAAAGTGTTTTTTTTTTTTTGAAAGGAAACTTCATTAAACTGAAAAAGGATACAAAGAGGAAAGAACAAAAGACCCTCCAAATGGAAACAAAAACAAATTACATCAATCTATTAATAATTTCTGCATCTAAAGACAAACCCTGACTAGCCAAAGAATCTGCAGCTGAGTTAGTTGCCCACGGCATCCAAGCAAGTGTATTTTTCTCACACTGGTTTAGACACCAAATAAATAGCACTCGTGTGCTGAATCTAGTTGAAATGAAAAAGTACATAATGTCTGTACTGCATCAAGGAGTATATAAGATGATAAAAAAGCACATATACTCGGGTCTATAATAGTATTCTTAGAAATGAGCAACATATCATGAATCACCAGTAACAATGGGCATTGTAATTTTTCTTTGAGACACAGATAAGGATTCTAATGCCAGATTCTTTATGACACAATACATTTCTTCTTGTACATTTTTGAACATGTTCATTGATACATTGTTGTTTATTGTAAGATCTAGTAGTTGATTGCTACATGATTACCACTCGAGTATCCATCATGATTCTGTTATTCTGTGTGTGCATATGTGGTAGTTGCATACCATAAGCATAGAACAAAACACAATCATGTAGATGTGTGACACAGACATTGTCATTGTTTTGATACGAAGCTTACCTGTATTGTGCCGAGAGTGAAGAGGGTGATTCCTATGTTGCGGTGCGCATTATACTTAATTCCAACAGAATCACTGCCAAGCTTTAGCCCTGTTCCCCACCCAGCTACGCCAACGATATATGCTGAAGTTTGACATACAGCATGAAGGTAGAACCATGCAGGATCAGCTGACTTGAAGACCTTCATGTATCTTGCTACGACGACACCAAGAGGCATCAAGATACCCCAACTGACTGCACTCAACACCCCATGAACCTGGCATCCAGGTTAAGCATACTGTCAATAGTCCAGTCCAATACCAGCCAAACTTGGATGTTTAAAAAGATGGAACAGAGATTTCACGAGTTTTACTACAGTGATGAATATGCCGATGGAAACATGAGAGGGTTTTGAGAATACTCGAAAGAAAGAAACAATATGAAAAGGGAGAACTAGAAATCCCCAATTCAACCAAAGAACTCAAAAAAAGAAAAAGATAATAATAAAAAAGAGTAAAACCCTTTGAGACTGCCCTCCCACATTATAATAATAACATTAGTAGTAATAAAAGAAAACCACTGTCAGCAAAAATATCAGTACAAATACTATGGTAGGCAAATAGCAAAAGTTCCAATTCAACAAAAGGCTCAAGAAAAAGAAGAGAACAGAATCAAATTTTGTGATTCAGAAACAAAAGAATTGTTCTTCCTCCATACATGCAGATCATCAGTAGATATCAGGTAACTTACATTTCTGCGATGCAATCTTGAATTTCCACCTCCAGTGGATGTCTGCCCTGACAAAAAATCCAAGCTTCCAAATGACTGCACATTAGCCCCAGATGTGGGATGAATCCCAGGACTTCCACCCTGAACTGGCCCTTCTTGCCAGACTTGAGTCACAGTAGGACTATTGTTGGGCAGCTGTATCGTTGCGTATATTATCATATCACCATTTATGTATTCTGCTGTGATGTTTGAGACTGGAAAACTCAAATTCCCTGGCTGCATCGTAGGAGAAAGATCGTTTATAGGTGTTGAGTAAGCAGTCATGGTTCCATCTGATTTCTGGAAGGCAACGAGAGTCTGTGATCCAACCATCTGCCCACCCTGTTCATTAATAGCCCAAGCAATCCATCTGGAGGAGGACTGTGTTGCCCGGTAGGCAATTTCAACAGTTCCATTGGATGGATTGTAATTCCAGTGGAGATTGGCATTCAAATGTGGAAGTGTTTGGCATGAAGAGAAGAATCTGTTCCTCGGAAAAGCATAGTTTAAACAAGTCTGCAAAGAGGAAGGATGAAAAGTGAGACAACAATTTTTCTTTCTTGTTTAAAGAAAAAGGTTGAAGAGGAAAAACATAATCAAATTCATGAAAAAGAACAGGTCTTTCTCTACATATTATCATCAACATAGATAAAAGTGCTTACCCTTGTTGAACTCCCTCCTCCAGATGTTCCAGTTGGTGGTGGTGGTGGCAGTGTTGGTGGCAGTGTTGGCGGCAGTGTTGGTGGCAGTGTTGTTGCTGACAAAAAATCTAAGCTTCCAAATGACTGCAAATTAGCCCCAGATGTGGGATGAATCGCAGGACTACCACCCTGAAGTGGCCCTTCTTGCCAAACTTGAGTCACATTAGTCCTGTTTTTGGGCAGCATCATCATCGCATATATAATCATCTCACCATTTGTGTATTCTGCCCTGATGTTTGAGACTGGGAAACTCAAATTCCCTGGCTGCATTGAAGGACTAAAGCTGTTTATAGGCGTTGTATAAGCGGACATGGTTCCATCTGATTTCTGGATGGCAACAAGAGCCTGTGATCCAACCATCTGCGCTCCACGTTCATTGATAGCCCAAGCAATCCATCCGGAGGTAGATCGTGTCGCCCGGTACGCAATTTCTACACTTCCAGTTGATGGATTGTAATTCCAGTGGAGTTTGGCATTCAAATGAGGGAGAACATTGCAGGAAGTGAAAATTCTATTGCTCGGAAAGGTGTAGTCCGAACATGACTGAGAAGGGGAAAGTATGAAGAGTAAGATACAAGAAAATAAATGTTCACAAAAACCAAACTAAGATTCCAGAAACAAAAGAGATGAGAGGACTTACACTAGTTGAATTCCCTCCTCCGGTTGTTTTTGTGGTCCTCTCCCCTGATAGAAAATCCAAAGTGCCAAATGACTGCACATTAGCCCCAGATGTGGGATGAATCCCAGGACTTCCACCCTGAAGTGGCCCTTCTTGCCACACTTGAGTCACATTAGTCCTGTTTTTGGGAAGCGTCATCGTCGCATATATAATCATCTCACCATTTGTGTATTCTGCCATGATGTTTGAGACTGGGAAACTCAAATTCCCTGGCTGCATTGAAGGACTAAAGCTGTTTATAGGCGTTGTATAAGCGGACATGGTTCCATCTGATTTCTGGAAGGCAACAAGAGCTTGTGATCCAACCATCTGCGCTCCACGTTCATTGATTGCCCAAGCAATCCATCTGGAGGAGGACTGTGTTGCCCGGTAGGCAATTTCAACAGTTCCATCGGATGGATTGTAATTCCAGTGGAGTTTGGCTTTCAAATGAGGGAGAGTGTTGCATGAGGTGAAGATCCTGTTCCTTGAAAACGTGTAGTTGGAACATGATTGGGCATGAGAAAGGATGAACAGAGAGACCAGGAAGCAGAACAGCAAGGTGGGTCTCAAGGTTTCTGCCATGGTGATTGAAAATTACAAGCTAGACCCTTTTTGAAGATCTGATCTGTGGGCTGAATTCTCTTTCTTTTATCTAAATAAGCGGATGGCTATGACACTTTTGACTGTATTTTGTAAGATGAAGCAGAGAAATAATGAAGAGAGCCCAATAGAAATCAAGAAAAAAGAGAGTAAGAAGATGTCCGTTCAAGATCTCGATTTGGGCTGACTTTTTTGAAGTGAAAAAACGGAGGACGGATTTGGGCTTTCTCCATTCAATCCCATGTCTGGACTTGGACAGAAGACCAGCCTTTTGAGTGGATGTACAGGGGAGAAAACCCCAAAATCTGTATGCTACTAAAACCAAGATTTGTTGAGAGTGAAGAGAAATAATGAGTGGAGGATCTGGGATTTTTGTTTTTCAATCAAAATGAATGAATTTCTATCCGACTTTCTTCTATCTGGGCAACTCTAAGGAAACCATAAACCAAAAAATTAGAAGAAAAAAACAACCCAGATTTTGTCAGTAATGAAACAAAGTGAGGAATAGTGAACAATCAAAGATGAGAGATCTCTATACAGAGAGAGAGAGAGTTGTGAGGAGGTTAGAGAAATGAGATGGAAGCTTTAAGGCAGGAATTGTTGACTGGTCTGGGTGTTGGAAGCTTCCCTTGTTTTGGGTGTCTCACTGAAAGAGCGAGCAGGAGAAGAGATGACATGGAGAGGAAGTATAGAAGTCAATCAGTGCTTTCAGTTTTCATGGAAATTGTCAGAGTTCTTCCAATTTCCTGGAAAATCGCTCAGTACTTTTCACACCTACGGCTACGAACGTTGAATTGAATGGCCTTTAAATTCAGTGACAATGATTCATGCATTTCAAAAGCTTTTACACGGTACAATCCATCTAAGAAGATACTTAGGAGTTTGCAACTTTTTATTATTTTATTTTATATGCCTCCAAGTCGAATCTCACTCAACTTCACTGCCGTCCAAAGAAACTCAATTCAAAATAGAACACTTCAATTCTAACTAAATTCTATATTAATAATTAACTAATTTTTTTTAATTTTTTTTATAACATGATTATCCTTATCCTAGATTGAAGGCAGGACTCCTTCTACAAATATGTGTAAACTTTCTAATCCATGAATATACTAATTAAGTTAATTAAGAGTAACTCCATAAAAATGACTCAGAATATTATAAACAATTTTAGTATAAGGCATTCATTTTTAGTTGGTCCTAACAATGGATCTCAACAAATTAGGTCTACGTCGGGCCAAGTCTTATTGGGTTTGAATATATTTCAAGTCTTGTTTAAATAGATTAATTAACTTAAGTCTATTGTAGATTTTGATTGAGTCAGATTCAAGATGGATTATTCGTTAATTTGACTAAAAAAATTCTCAAAAGGAATTCAAGTGTTCAACTAAGACTATTCAAATGGTTGTCGATTTTGTAGGGTTTAATGTGTTAGGTAGAACTATAAAAATAGTAGAGTCAATTGAGCCTAATAATTTGTAAGCAAATTCAATTTAAGTCTATCTAATTATTAAATTAATTGAGTTAGATTAAATAATCAGATTGCTTTCGTGTATTTAAATATCGAAAGTTCTTTCACTTAAAATGATAAACAAGGATCATATCTTTATTCTAAATTATTATTTAAAATAAACCACAAATCAAATACTGTATAACTGATCCGGCCGGCCCATCTCTTCACACCACCTGTTTTGAAAATGTGGGGTCCAAATGTGGCCCACATGACAGTTACTTGTGGACCTTTGTCTCATTTTGATGGCAATTGGAAATTTGGAATTGAGGTACACCCAAGATTTTGTGAATAAATTTCAAAGGGAATTTTAGATTAACCATGAATATATATGTTTAATTTATTTTCTAAATAATATGTAATAATATAGTCAATCCAATCCTCCATGCATCTTATCTTTGAAATTGAACAGGACACGTGGCAAAAATGGGCATGCTGACCTCGTTGATACCTGTTATAAGTCTTATACCAACTAGCCTATGTATAATAGTCAAGGCACACCTCAATGCATTTAAGCCAATGTTTAAGACATAAAGATAGGATTTAAGACTATTTCCCCTCATTTTACCTTGTTTGGCAATTATTTTTAAGAAATAAATTCAGATGTTATTTACCCCTCCTTTCCTATTTTGTGCAAGGGATGAAAACCTGCAGGTGAGGAGACTTACCTCTCCTTCCCTCTCTTGACTTTTTTTTTTTTTTATTGATGTATTTCCGCCTATGGCTCAGTGAAACTCTAAATATAGAACTCGGTTTCGTCGATCAAAATGCCGATTTTGCATCGGAATCTCACCGTGCGGAAGACTTTAAACTCAAATTTCCAAAAAATAAAAAAATTGTTTGAACTTATTCCATTTCAAAAAAATTCAAAAGTTATCAAGTCAAAATGTATTTTAGAATTGCCGATTCACCTTCTATGAACTCGTTCCACATTTTATTAAAACCCTAGGTCCAACTCACTTGAGTTTCAGCCCTGGCATAGATCAAGATGAACCACTAAAAAGCAACCTTGACAAAGGTTGAACTCATTTATATTTTAAATGCAAAAAGAATGATAGCTTTTGGTTTAATAATAACACAAACGATAGGAAACAAGTTTTTCAATACTATTATTTTGTGTATTGAACTTTTACTGCATGTCTTAGCCTTTAAAAAGAAGCAAATCTTTTTTTATATTTTTTTTCTTGTGTAATTTCATTGTAGAAATGTTTTTGGATAACATGGATATCCCTACTCTCTATTGGAGGTGAGACTCATCTCATGACATATGTAAACCTCTCAATCCACACACTAATTAAGTCTACGGTGAATAGCCATGCTATGTAGCTAGTCTTATAGTAGAGTGATATTCATCTATTTTAAATAAGGCTACAATAATTTTGTTTTCGATGATCAAGGTGTAGAGGTCTCTCAGAGCACTTACCTAATCTTTAGAACATTTGTAAACCTCTTTATCCATACACACCAAATAACGTTACGAGAAGTGATGTTTTTGTGTTGAGAGTGACTTGAACTTAAAACAATACTATTGCATTTAAACCACTTTTCAATAATAAAAAACTCTCATTTATGTTCTATTATTTTAAAATGATTTTTTTTCATATTCTACTAAAATTACAGAAAGAAGTCATTTACACAAAGAGTCAAATGATAAATAGAATTTGAAAAATTAACTTTCAATAGATGAAATTTTTATGACAATGATATTCTCTTAAAAGTCTATTTTACCCATAAAGATTAGATAGGAAACTAATTAAAGCATCTTAACCAAAATTAGAAGAGAAATAAAAAAAAAATTGTTTCAAAATTTATCATTTATTTTGCATGGAAATTGAGCATTGAAAGGTGGCGACCGGAGAGTCAGAGGAGAGGGGAGAAATAATAAAAAAAAAGAAAGTCTGCATGGACAACGGACTCTTTCAAGTCTAAGTCTGAATTCTGAAATGTAAGACACCGGACACGGTGGTGATTTTGTTGGGGAGTGGGGTGGCGTAAATAACACGCTTTAAAATTGAAAATATCTTTTTGGAAAATCAAATAATTGATGGGGTGGCGTAATTAACACGCTTTAAAATTGAAAATATCTTTTTTAAGAATTAAATAATTGATTAATCTTTAAACATCTGTACAACTTCTCTATTTATACATATCAAATAATACCTATGGAAAGTGGACTTTTTGTGTTAAGAGTTTTGAAATTGAAACTGGAAACTGGAAATTGTTTGTGTTTGTGTGATATTTTTTATAATAAACGAATTTTTAAAAAAAATTAAATAAAAAATTTATTTTTTCACATGTAGGACTATATATATTCATTGAAAATTCTACTTTAAAAAAAATATTTCAATTTTTGTGCAGAAGTTAATTTTCAATGAAAATATAGATGTAAGCAACCATTTTTAATCAAAGAATTGTATATTTTGACATCCATATAGTTAATTAGATAAGATAAATTGTAACACCCACCCAGCAACAATTGGGTGTGTGGGAAAAAGTCCTAGGTAAGAGACTTTACCGGACCCAAAGCAAACTTTAAAAGTCTTTATGTGGCCCAGAGAGAACAATATCTTATTGGGTTAGGGCGGGTCGGCTCATGACACCTTTTATAAATAATATAAGTGAAGAATCATTATAATTTTGTGAAATGGCAAAATCAATAGTTTACTGGTTATTAAAATTTCAAATATGATTAGATGAGTTTCAAATTTATGTATATCAAATATTTTTTATTTTATTTTTATCAAAAATATATTGAATCCATTTTAATATAAAAAGAATTGGTCTTCCAAATTAAACCTCTTACACTTTTTCAACGCCTTTGATTTGTGTATGTCGTATTATATGGTCTATACTCTATAATCGAAATTCCAAAAGTGCTGACTCTCCTCTATTTGTTATTTTCTGTTATTTCAATTCTCAGATACGCTGAGACTTTCACATATCAACTGAATAGAGTCATAGACGGCAAAGAGATCTAAGTTTAAAATCACAGAATAATACAATAATATTTTTTAATGTGAGATTCCCTGTGGCATATACCTTTACATATATAAAGTGAAAAAAAAAAATCATTACATAAAAGACTTATATTTTATTTTTTAAAAATTGATAATTTTTAATTTTTTATATCTTAAATTCGATCCACTTTGACCATATATACCAAGTCAAATGATGGTCGATGTATGAATATAAGATCCAAAATGACTCCTTATTTAAATCAATAAAGTCATATTTTTTAAATTGCTCAAAATTGTGAAAACTTTAAATTAATTTTTTATCTTCAAATTTTAAGACACTATACGAGACTCACTTTGGTTGGCCTCATCTAATGAGTCCTTCGTAAAGGCCTACTTATGGATATGATGCCACATTGATTAAATTAGTAAAGTTATATTTTTAAGCTTTCAAATTTTATCCCTTTAATCATGGGTATCGTATCGGTCGTACATACATGATATCTGCCATATCATTAAATATCACTGGTTTTTTTTTTTTTTAAAAAAAATAATTTGAATCGTTCATGTAGTCCAGTCGATATCTCGATCAATATTGTCCGATATCGGTGATTATCGGTCAAGACTTCATCCGATATTTCCATTTCAAGAAATTTTTCCTTCTAAAGAATCCTCTTTTTTAATTTTTCTAATTTTTAATTCAAAAAATTAAAACAATCAATATTACTTGTGGGGGTTTTACGCTGAATTTCCTGCAGTTTTTCACTTGTAAATTCAAAAATAAATAAATATACCTTTATCAATCTAATAAAAAACAATTTATAATAATCATTATATTCATTTCATAAACCATTGGAACAAACCCATCAGGCACGGTTTAAGTGGGCTGCACGTAACGTGCAAAAATTTAGATATTTGATTAAAAATATGGCTTTAATAGTTTAACTAAGGTGGCATTATATCCATGACTGTGTCTTTACAAAGGACTTATTAGATGGGGCCAAAGTGGGCCCAATATAGGATACTAAAATTTAGAGATAAAAAAATAATTTAAAAATAAAAAGTTGACTCATTTAAAAATAGCTTTGTGAATGTAATTAAGAATATTCATTTTGAGCCTCATATTTATATATAGATTGTGAGGCCTATCATATGAGATGGGTGTAGTTCGACTGGTTGCCTCCCATCTCAGGAAGTGAGAGGTTGTGGGTTTGAATCCCCATGGCCTAATCTTGATGTACGTTAGGGGTAGTGGGCTCACTCGCGAGGGTTTTACGCTGAGTATCCTGCGGTTTTCCCACACGTAAATTCAAAACAAAAAGAAAAGATGAACACTCTATAAAGTATAAAAATTCTAATATTAAAAGGGTGTACATCCTAACACGTGCGTTATCTTTTAGGAGGCATGGATTTTAGTGAACTTTCCATTTTACCTCCTCATCCATCTGCAGAAATTGGTTCACTTATCGGTGCAGCGGACATGTGCACCGATCGGATCACTTGGAATTCGGTACACCGATTTCTTGAGAGTCCAAATCGGTACACTGACTGGATCATTTTACACATAAATCGGTTCATTTTTTCAGTGAACCGATTCACTGAAAAAGTGAGTCGATTTCTGCGGATGGGTGCAAAGTGAGAAATTCGAAAAATCCGTGTCTACTAAAAGAGTATGCCCATGTTAAGATGGGCACCCTATTAAAAGGGGTAATTTGAAAGAAGCCTCAATCTTTCTTATTTATAAAAAAGACCTCGAAGATATTTTGAAAAAAATCCACCAGTTTTTCCTAAGTTATTTGAAAAAAAGCCCATCTGTCTAAATTCAACATATGATATACAATTTTCGTCTATCATTTTTCAAAATTAAAGTTAGACAAGTAGTTAGCCTCATCCAAACATAGGAAACTAAAACATACATATATATTAGTTAAAATATCGAAATTCAACTTCATATACAATTGTACCCATCTAATTTAATAATATGAAATAAATAGTTGTAATTGGAAAATAAAATGGCTAATAATAGTATATACCTCTAAATTTTTGTATTTTTGCAAATCGAGAGGTCTACTGGCAACTTATGTGGTTTAATGAAGTTGAAGTCATAACCAATTATTATATTTTTGAAAAATGATAGATCAAAATCCATAAAACATATGTTAAATTGAGATGGAGAAGATTTTTTTAAGAAAAATGAAATTTCGTAGATTTTTCCCCATCTGAATATAGTAAATTAGATGACACCTCTAGATTGGCTAAATATTAAAATTCAACCTTATATAAACATTTTAATCATATAATCAACAGCCATGAAATTAATAATCAAAGTTGAAAAATCAAATAGCTTAAAATATTAAATGCCTTTAAAGTTTTTTACTTTGGTAAATTTAGAACCCTAATTTTATTTTGTATGGTAGAATGTGGCATTCAACCATTGCCAACAACAAATTTGAAAAGACTGATTTAAATCCATATAACATATGATAAATTTGAGCAAAAAGGATTATTATTCAAACAACTTACAAGAAGTGTGAGGAGGGGTTTTTCCAAAGCATTTCTATAAAAATATAATAAAATAGTTTTTTTATCTAAATAATTTCTATTCAGATTGATATATCGAGTTAAAACCGATATATATCGCCGATATCGGTCGATATTCATAAGTTTTAAAAAAAAAATAATAAGAGAAAGAAAAATCATATTGGCCAAAATCTCGTATCAACCGATACGAGATTTCGTCCCTAGTGAACCTGAATGTTAAAAAGTGCCCATAACTCCACCTCATCTACATCATGTGCATCATGTGAATGATATCACATAGGGTTTAAAAATAGTCATATCGGGCAGTGAATTTCTCTATCTTATTTTTTTAATTAAAATGATTAATATCAGTCGATATCTAAAATATTGGCCGATACATATCGTATCAGTCGATATATAAAAGTATAAAAATTGATATATATAGCGATCGATATGATACGTATCGTCCAATATTTAAATTCCTGATATCACGTTTTTAAAGATAATTCTTAAATATTTTCTTTTAATATGATATGATGTAGAAGATTGACTACGCTGAATTTCTCTGAGTTTTTGCCTTTAGTTATTATATAAGCCATTTATAAGCCCCTTCACTTCAGTGGAGAGGCCACTCTAATTCATAATTAAATTAAAATTAAAATTTAATGCTCTATCGCCAAACCTACTTTTCCACGTTTTCCTCTACTTTTCCGCGTTTTCCACTTTCCATGGAATTCGAGTCAGCGGCTCCACTTGGTTTGCAATTTTCTCCGAAGCCATGAAATTGCAAACGCGAATTTGAATTTGAATTTTGAAACGGTCAGCATTTGGAATTTTGGATGCAACGACTTGGACGTTTAACAGACGTGTTGCTATTGACCATTGAGAGTTTTGAACATTTCCGAGTAATGCAAAAGGAAGATTTTTAGAATAATTTTCATTTCTGCTTTTTCATTAAATGAGGTGCTTTTTTTTTTTTTCAAGTTCTAATGATATATTGAATCTCTTGTGCAGATTTATAGAGATTAATTTAAAGATGTTTGATAGATTTATAGCAATTAATTTAAGTAAACAGATTATGTGAGAGCGTGTTCAATTACTAATATAATATTATAAAAGTTTGAAAGTTTAAAAAATATGAAGGGCAGCTCTAGCAAGATTAGGATATTCATGGATAATATAAATGAACAAAAATTCTCCAATATGATATTCATATTTTTGTGAGATAGATTATAAAAAATAAATGATTCTATATCAATCAAATTTTAGAATCTAAAATCGCAAGACTGGAATTTTATACAATCAATTCCGTGTTATTCTCTACATATTTCATTAAAAAATATATTGACCACCATTAATATTTAAAAAAACAGCCATTCTAAATAGGAAAACTTAAGAAATCTCTCTGGAGTTCTATTTCAAAAATTGAAGGATCCACTTAAGAAATCTCTCTAGAGTTCTATTTCAAAATTTGAAGGATCCACCTGGTACAAATGTTGAGACTTTAGTTGTCAATTCGTTAGATTCCGGTCTCAATGGCTAGAGTAGGGGTTAAGGTCTCAATGGCTAGAGTAGGAGTTAAGATATCGACTAATATAATATAACTTTTTTAGTGTCGTATTATATCGGTCATTCACAGTAATTTTTAGTCAATATGGCCTGATATATCAATGACATATATCGATCCGATATCGACCGATATTTATAATATCGGATCTTTTTTTAAATAAAAAATCAAAACAATGGTTGAATTGATATCTTGACCAATATCAGTCCAGATATCAGCTATATTTTCGTTTTCAATTTTTTTTTTAAAAAAACAACTTACTTTTGAATTATTTATTTTTTTAATTCAGAAAAAATAAAATATTAATATTTAAAAAAACATATAAAAAAGAAGAGAAATTTATCAAGCCATATTTCGGGTGTGGGCGAATTTTTCTCCCCTGAACTAGAGCATTCCATATCTAGTTGAAAAATGGAATTAAATGGGTTCAGTGCTCGTGTCAGGTTTGATTCTATACTATATTCCTATTCTGACATGCTCTGGCCGAATGGGCCTGATTTGGACCCTACTCATTTAGCTCTATAGATTTTAATTTTTTAATTTTTTTTAGATAGACATATAAAATATAGATGGTACAAATAAAAAAAATACTTCATGATACATAGTTAGAAAAAATAAACTTAAAATTTAATTTGAAGCCACTTGATCTTACTAGTCAAATTCATTAGTTGCCTTAATTCAACTACACTAAATTTGACTACTAAAATCAAGTATTAGAAATTGAATTTTAGGATGAAATTGGGATCAATTAGAGCTCGTAAATTATAACTTCAGTTCATATGATTTATTTTTAATTTATAATATTAAATTTTGAGAAAAAAATAAATTAGACTTCAGTATGCCTATGTATTTTAAGCTTTGACATTTAATTTTGAATAAAATGAGAATTCAAATTTATTTCTTAGGTACTTTTTGTCTAACCCAATTTCAATTTGATTCTTATTTGAGTAAATTCTAATATCCTTGAATTAGTGTTTGATAATTACACTAGAGATTGCAAATATAAGTAGTTATTTAATGATAATTTATATAAATTAGCGTAAATTGTTGAAAATAATTTATTTATATATTTACAAGTTTATAATATTGTCTTCATATTTTATTATATCATTTATTTTTTAAATATTTTATGTTGTTTTTTCTGAAACAGAACACTAAAACAATCGGAACGTTGAAATGTTTCATTAAAAAAACAAAACTGAAACGATTTCAAAATGGATCTGATAACTATGGTTGGTACACCATATTAGATGGCACAAGGTTATTTATAAATCTTGCACAACAGAAAATTTGTATTTCTAAAATGAATTGAAATTTTTGATTTCATATTTTAAAATAGTAACTAAATTTTTAAATATCAACTAAATATTTTAAACTTTATATATATTAGCTAATATTTGAACTAAAAAATTACATAAGGGTGATGTAAAATGTACGTCATGCCAAGAAAATTTGTTGAATTCTTCTTATTTTTTCTCTCTTATGCTCAAAATTTTCTATCACTTTCTTAGAGAGGAAATCACGGAAGTTGAGTCATTTTCTAAGAGAGAGAGAGAGACTTTGCTATCTCTGTCGGACTCCGTGTGATGTATGCAAACTCGTGGTTAATGGAACATCATTAAGGTTCCTAATTTCAATTGGGGGTAGGTATCATAGCATCTTAAGTCTCAAGTATGTCAATGTCTATTAACTTATTACTATTTTTTATTATTATTTGGAGATTAACCTAATCTTAGTCAATTTTAAAGGGAATATTAAAATAATTTTGAATATGGATCTCCAGATATTTCTCAAAGTCATAGAGAACGGAGAAGTGTGGATAATAAAAATTAGGTGGCCATTTTACACTTAATTTTTTTTTAGTGGACACTTGATTTTAAAATTTTGTGTGAAATTATTATTTTAATCTTCAATTTTTTTAAAAGTAGTATTATTACACACAAAATTAAAGTGCAAAATGATAATTTTACACAAAAATTAAAAAAAAAAAATCACCTAAAAGAAATTTCGATTGGCTAATTAAGTATGAAGAGCTTCTCACAGATTTTTTTGCGCAGGCCAATCATGGCCAGCCACGTCACTACAGTTGAATGCAAGCCAAAATGGATTTCCTCCGATGTGTTCGTATCTCTGACGTCATCTCCGTAAGCAGTGTAATAAATATCAGCCGCAGCAAATATTTATCACTGTAATATTATTGAAAATTTATCAACACTTCTGTTTTTATCTATAAAAATTAGGTAAAAATGTAGTATTTATTATATTATAATTATTTACATCATTTTTTTTTAATTTTTGGCAAAAATGTTACTAGTGCTGTATGAGATAATGTTAACAGTGCTCTATGGAACTTTCAATGGAATTTTTAACTTTTAAATCTTAATTTTTTTTCTTTTATTTTCTCTATAATTTGACTCTTTCTTTATTTTGATATTTGGTAAATTTTTTTATTATGATATTTAACAATGAACTTAGGTAACATTAGATGAATATCAGATGATAAATTATAATTTATGTTTTAAATAATTGGTAAATATTTTTTCTATAGCTAATTTGTTATTACAAATTTGTTAATCGTTATATCAAATTTTAATTCATTTTTATTTAAATATTCTTTATTATATTTTTCTTGTCTTGTAAATATGTATTTTTTGTGTGATTTTGCTAGTATTTTTTTGGTAAAAACAATTTGAAAATATTTGTGGAAAACCGTGGGATACCACGTAGAAAACCCCCACAAGTGAACCCACTTCACCTATGGCACATCAAGATTAGGCCATAGGAGTTTGAACCAGCAATCTTCTGCTTTTTGAAGTGGGAGACAACCAGTTAAAGTACACTAATGTAGGTAAGCTGATATTAATAATATCCGATATTACTTTGAGATAGTATTTATGTTATGGTCGAGAAGAATAAGAAAGACAAATTAGGTGATGGGCAAAAACTATTTTTTTCTTTTCTTTTTCTCTTTGGTTTCCAGCGTATACTCATTGCTTGAATAAATATATATTATCTTGTTAAAACGACAAAGTTTCAATCTATTTCTGCTGAGAAAAAATAAGAAATAGGGAAAAGAATACCATAAGTAGTAGGATGCAGCTTCTCTCTCCCTCTCTCCCTCACTTCCACTGTTTTCTCTCCCCATTTCATAACACTTTTACTCGCTTTTCTGCCCTATTCTTTTTACTTTTTAGGGGTTGCTCGGTTAAAATTCTACAAAAATATCAAAATTAGGCAAAAATACCTAACATTAGAGAATTTTAGATCAAAGTCCTTTGTAAGTCCATGCTAGCTGAGATTTGGAAGAAAATGTCCTTTGTTGCGGATCCACAACTCATCAATCTGACTGTGTAAGTTAGCATGTGTAAATCTCTCAATTTACAAGTGCCGAATACAAAAGTAAGAAGAGTGACCCTTTTTGTGTTGAGGGATCTCAAGACCTCTCGTAACAACGGTGGAAATTGATCACATCTCCTCCTTTTTTTTCTTCTCATTCTCACCCTTTTCACTCCAAATTGTACAAAAACTCTATTAAAAAGCCCCATAAAGAATATATTTGAATATTTGGTAGTTTTCTTCTTCTTTGTTATTATCTTTTTTTTTTTATTCAATTGTTCATGTTATTTTCAGGTTTTTAATCGTTTAGGTTCTTTATTTGTTATTTTGTTTTCTTCTTTAAATATTTCTCATACATTTAATCTCATCCATTTGTAATATGTACATTGGGTTATTTAAGATATTTTCTTACATTTTTAATATTTAGATTATTTTATTTTTCTCATACATTCTTCATATGTCATTCATATAATCAATCATATGTAAATTTGTCTGTTAGGTTATTGATGAAGAACTAACGTTGTAACTCTCAAGTTTTTGGATACTTCCAAAGATCTTTAACTGAATGATTGTTTTAGATCCGAATTCTACAATTTGAAATAAGGAATTAAAAACTTAGATTTCCCGGGTCAATTTTCCCTTTGATTCGAGTTAGGAAAAAACTCGAAGATGGATTGGATAATCGAAATTAAGTTTCATACCACCGAAAAATAGTGAAAGCTCAAATCTCACTAGGTTAAATTGTCACAATGCAATTGATCACTAATTAAATTAATTCTAATGAAAATTAAATTCGGTTCTTCCGAATTAAATTTTGTTTAAACAAAATGAAATAAGTATTTCAGGTCTGAAAAGAAAATCATTTTCAGTACAAAAATAGTTTTCAAATTTCTACGCATTTTGGCTTACCGAACCCGTTTTGACTCAATTGGGTAACTGAAAAATTTCTAATTTAAATGAAATCACTTTTGAACTTCAGTTTGAGTTATCTGAGTTCTAAATTATTCAGTTCAGGACCAGAATTTGGTCCAAAATAATTCAGCAAAAAATAGTTTCAGAAAATTAAATTATCTAAAGCCAAAACCGGAATCACGTAGACTAGTTTTAATGGATTTAAACACTGTTTTCCCTGAAATTTCTTGACTGGATTCTGAATAAAATTTCAGTAGATCTGATTCCTGAATTAAACAAGAAATTTACAATTATTTGCTAATAACAAGAAATTCTCAATTTGACCCGACTCAAATTCTAACCCGACTCAACTCGAATTGTATTCTGAACCTATTTTAAGCTTAATTTTAGCCGAATTGAGTCGGTCGAGTCGAATAAAATTGAGTTAACTTGAAAATTCTTCAATCTTACCTGAACCGAATTCTACAAGGGCTTTTATCTTCACCCGAATTTCACCCGTACTTCCAAGAATTGAGAGGATTCCTTGCACCACACTTTTAGGGATCATGTGTTGACACCGCGATGACGTGGCTTCGATGCAACGAATGACTTGTCATTTTCGTCCAAACGGATAAATGAACTTCTTAAAGTGAGCTTTTAAGGTCCTATGTAACAGGCCTTGACCATAACAGGCCTTGACCTATAGCACACTCATGGACTCCAAAATAGGTGCAAGTGGGTCCATTAAAAAGCTTACCGGCTCCTCTCTTTTCACTATCGATTCTTGCATGTAATTGAAGTAGAATTTCACCAATTATGTCAACATAGATCCCACCATCTCTAATGAATCTTCATGAATTTTATTGGGCTTGAGTGAGCTACCGATGGCCTCATCAGTTATTAAAATACTTAATTATTTAAGTTCTTTATTTATTCTTTTAATCATTCTCATACATTTTCTAATAATCTCATATATTTTAACGATATTGATAATATTCTATTATTAATGTATTTTTTGTAGACAGTGTCACATGATAAAAATTCGATATTTTGCCTACTTCAACAGGCATTTAAATGTTGTAAGAGTGCATCCTATATATGTGGGCCAGGGGTGAAAAAAATTCGGTATCGACCGATATTTTTCTCTCTTATTTTTTTTTTAAAATATCAATATCGGCTGATATCGACGATATCTATCGCCGATATATATCGGATATCGGCTGATATTAACATTTAACAATATCGGCCGATACGATACGTATCCGCCGATATCTCGACCCGTAGACAATAAAAGAAAAGACAATCATTGTGATCGAGAATTTACATACATCAACCTTATAGAAAATATTTAAGAAATTACAAAACGGATGAGGGATAAAGTAAGGTTCAATATGAGACGTATATACCACATAGAACACACTCTTATATTTATAGATATTTCAGATGAAGATAATTTTTAATCAATTTTTGAATTATTTGTGGGTGAAAGATCTATTTTTTTTTTTGTATATTGACGAACATAATCCCTCAATAGATATTCCTATACCTTGGTACCACTTGACTAAGTTCATTTTATTTCATTTTCTAGATTATGGCATGTAATTTGTAACAATATATAGTATCCAACTATTTTTATTTTTTGGAGTCTTCATATTAGTCCTCAACACATACATTCACTAAATGTTCATGATGACATGATGCAAGCTCACCACAAATTGGGATTGATTTGAACATTTGGTATTTTAAGAACTAAGTTAATAAATATTTCAGTATGGATCAACTAAAAGGCAACTCAGCAGTTGGGCTGGACCAGAACTGACCACCAAATGGGCCAGGGCTTGTCTGATAGCCACCCGTTTATTTGTCATACTTAATTTCGGGCAGGGAAGTAGCAAGTGGGCCTGAAGGTGGAGCTGCTGAATGGTTTTCAAACCAAGTATCAGGCTTGAATGGTTGATAATGTACTAAATCTACACTTGGATTGCGCCTATCAGTCGGCCCAGCCAATATTGACGTGACATAGGGCCCTTATCCATTTAGTCACAGGGCCCAAAATTCAGGATCTGAATTAACAAATGGGTCAATAGGCAGGGCCTGGCTCTTGTCTAAACTGGTTACCCCATAGCCCCAATAGCTGAATGCTGGCTTCCCTGATCAGATGATCTACAAATAGGGCTAGAAGTCAATTGATCTGTTAACTATGAGAATCCATTCGTTTGAAGTTTGGAGCCCAACCCATCCAACATTCATAAAATAGCCGTTGCTAATTCCTCTTATATGCCCTAAAGGCCCAAATTTAGTACATCTGTCATCTTGTATTTGTTTAGCCCATTTTGAGTAGGTTTGTAAAAAATGATTTCTAGTTTCGATCATTTTGGAACCATTGTTCGCATTCTAGAGTCAAAAACTTATGCTGTGAATTGACTTTCAAACTGTAAAATATTTTAAGCATGATTTTATAGGTGATAAAGTTTTAGCAGTCTGCTTTGAGCTTAAACTAATGGTAAGTTTAGCTTGGAATAAGTTCAAATTGGATTGCAATTCAATTTATAAAATGATCATTAATATGAGGAAGAAAAAAAATGGTGCAGATATAAGTATACTGTTCACAATAAATTGATCCATATGAATAATTGTTTGGTTAGGATTTGAAGTTTGGCAGCCCAATTTTTAAAAATTTAGAAATAAACTAAACATTTTGAGTTCAACTTTTTCTTGAAGTAGGGCTTAGATTTTGGTGGGTTGGGCCGAATTTTAAGAAATTTAATCCAACTCATATAAAAAAATATTGAGCCCAGCTCTACTTGACCTGATCCAACCTAGAACCCGAGAATCCAACCCTACCAATTTTAGCATGAATTAAAAAAAAAAAAACCAACTTAAAATAAAATAAGAAAAAAAATACCTGAAACTGCTGAAGCTTTTGGAAAAGGAGAAGGGCCGGGCTCCAATGACAGTCGATGACGGAGACCACTCTCTAGTCTTGATCGCTGAATTGAAGCATAGACACAAGCAGGGAACCAATGACAACTGGTCACATGACAGGAGAACTGTAAAGTATCAAGAATTGAAGAGGATTGAGATTGCCATCGCCAGTCGTATAGAATGAAGGAAAGAAGGTTTAAGATTGTCGTCGCTATCGAGGGAGGGAATCTCAAAGATCAGAGAATGAAAGGGATTAGTGTTCTCTCTCACTCTTGCTCTCGCTCGTGTCAAAGGGATTTGGCCACAAGGGCATTGACCATCCTCTTATATATTAAGGTTTTGACATGGGTTGGGTCGAGTTGGACTAGATCGATTAATTTTAAAAAGTTGAGCTCGATCCAATTAAATTTAATATAGACTTTTTTTAAAAAAAAAATCCAACATGACTATAAATTTACAAATACATGACCGATACCACTAATTTTTCAAGTGAGATCTTGCATGCCATATTAAAACCTAGCGAAGTCTCACGTCTAGTAACATCAAGGGGTTGGCCTAATGGTTGAGACTTAAGTATTCAGGATTGAGGTCATACGTCTAATTCTCGATGATTCTAATGAATGGACACTCTCTCTAAACTTACTCAATGTGTGAATTTGGAAGATTTTCATGTACCCCTCTAACCTAGTCGGGTGCAACAGCCGGAAACAACTTCGGACCTTAAAAAAAAAAATTTCTCACCCCTATCAAAGTAATCCGATACAAGAAGTGTGTGCATTTAATCTCACCTCCAATTGGGCATACGGGGTGGGGGATGCCCATGTTATTCCGAAAATGGATACCCATCCACCTGATTATTCGAGGGACCGGACCCATAAGAGGGGCATGATACCCGTTGTGCTTCTCCCCCATTCCTTTCAAGTTCTAGCCTGTTGAAGGCATCGGAATCATCTCTCTCGTAATATGTCGGTAAACTCTCAAGAGGATCGAATTCCATGTTCCTATGTTCCCCTTATCTAAATCCCATAATTCAGGTTCAAAATCTGCTCACTGTTGGAAGAGAACTAAAACCATCTCTGTTGACTCTAAATTCTGAAAAAGATCTGGCAATGGGATTTTCCATGTTGTGCCATATGGATTCTCAGCTCTTTCTCAAAAACACTAATCATCTGAAGATGAGAAAAGACCATGTCGTCAACGAAAGAATCAATCTCACTTCAAATTTCCAACTCAAGCTAAAGCCTCGCACAACAAGATTCGTCGTCTGTGGTATTGAATCAAATGAGTTTACAGAAAGAACGAGCCCCAGTGAGGTAAGCCACTTGCATTTTTCTTACTCTTGTACTCATTCTTCATGTTTTCTTTCAAAACGGAGTTGTTCTCTCAGTCCATGCTAATTTAGAAAACAGAGTTGTTTTCTGTTTAGAGAGAGTATGAGTAACTAAGCTAGACCCCATTTCATTTTCATTTTCATTTTTTTTCTGAATAATAATAATAATTTTTAGCTATGAGGAATACCCATTTGTTTGGAATCGATATATTTTTCTTTTATGAAAATGTAACCATTAACATTGTAGAGGACTTCGAGTGTAGCTGAAATAGACGTATTTTTCAATTTATTTGTTATTTCTTATGGGCAATTGGAGGCTTTATTTTTCTCTCTTCTCCTCTAAACGTTATGCATAAATATGATGGAATCCATGAGATTTGTTTTGTGAGTAGAAAGAGGAACCTTGGGTCTCCTTTTTTCTTTTTTTTTGAAATAGTGACACCTTTTTTCTATGAAATGGTGAATGTATTAATGATGAAATAGGAACCAGAAGTGCACCAGCAAAAAGAGCAAGAAAAAAGGAAAACAGAAAAGCCCAAACATTCCTTTCACACATCAGGCAAGAAAACCCTCGAAAAACATACACCAGAGGGCTAAGAGAGGCCAATGCACTCTTTCCACGCTCTAGAAATGTCAGAAATGGAAAAGTCTGGGAATTCCAGAAGAGATGAGGACCAAGTAGCACATTTAGCCTTTTCCTACTATAGACTTCTTGAGGGTTTTCTACAAAGTTTTTGTATACCCTATTATTCCGATCCCACCAAAGGCTCCAAATAGTGGCAAAAAGAGCTAAGCGCCACATCATTGAGGAATCTAGAGACGTCCTTAGCAATCATCCAAGCATAACATGGTTGAGCAACAATGGAAGGAATAAACCACTGGATATTGAATAGGTTCATGATGGAGCTCCAGATTGTGGAAGAGAAGGGGCAATGTATCAGGAGATGATCTACATCTTCAAAAGCGTAGAGGTAGAAGGGACAAAGACTGAGCAGTATTCTTCCCCTTTTGTGTAGGTGATCTTGGGTAAGGATTTTCCTTTGCCATGCAGTCCAGGAGAAACTGATGGCATGCGGTGAGGCTGTGGAAGCCTAGACAGTTGGATCAATCAAAGGGATAGGATCACTATGATTGCTCCAAACAAAGAAAGGATTCATCGATAAAATGCCAAAAGAATTAGGCCACCAACTGAGGGAGTCATCCACTTGCGATTGGATCTGAGTACTACTAAGAAAGAGAAACAATGTCAACTAATCATCCGTTTCTTGATCAGGCAGATTTCGGCAAAAGTAGATGTACCATACAATTTGGTCATTGGACATCAAATAAAATCATTGATGAAACCATCTGGAGAGGGGGACAAACGAAAAAGGAAAGGGAAGCGAGTTGCAAAGGGGAGAGAGCCACGCTAAAGATTAGTCTAAAACTTGACCTTGTATCCACGACCCACGCTAAACCGATTGGCTTGCTTGAATTTATCAACGCACAAATAGCCCTCCACATTCTAGAAGCCTTATGCAAAGTAGGCTTGATATCCCATCCACTATTTCCAATATTATACTTAGCAATTTGTAAAGACTTCCAAGGAGATTTTTCTTTAGAACTTAGTCGCCATAACCATTTAGCAAAGAAGAACCTCATTTACATCCTTGATGGGCCTAACACCGAGACCACTAGCTTCAATGGCAAACTTGCTGCCAACTGACAAGATGCTCTTTCCTCATCTCCACCTGATCACTCTAGAGAAAGTCCCCCTTTATTCTCTCTAAGGAGTCAATGGCCTTTTTGGGGCACTTGAAAGCAGGCAGGAAGTGGACAAGCAAGGTAGAGAGAACAAACTTTTGGAGAGTGATCTTGCCTCCAAACGAGAGGTATTTCTCCTTTCAAGAGGCCAATCTTTTGCTGAATTTGTCAATAATGGGCACCTAGAGAGAGTAACTTGGAGTAACGATAGAAAGTGGAAGAACTAGATAAGTAGAAGGAAGGGAAGTTGACGGGAAGCCAAGAAACTTTGCTAGCAGGTAACTCACCACTATCAAGATTAATGCCAAAAATCTCATTCTTGTGAAATATGATATGCGGGGAAGAAGATAGCTCGAATCATCTAAGCAAGGATTTGAGATTTCTAACAGCCTCCTCATTTGCTTCACAAAGAATGATGGTGTTATCTACAAAGTGAAGATGGTAAAACTCAAAGGGAGAATGATCAATATTGAAATTGCGTATAGAAGAAGACTTCACTGCTTTGGAGAAAAGGAGACTGAGGGCCTCTACAACCAGAATGAACAGTGCATCCTAGTTGGTTTGGGAGCAAGATCTTTAGAGGGAGGTTGAGGGTTCAAACCATGGGAGCCCCAATGAAGGGCCACTTCCCATGGGAATATGTATAGAGTAAGGTCTCATCGAATTACTCGGTGTGTGCGGATACGGGGCCGGAGGAAGGGAGGGGAGGGGGGGGGGGGGGGGGGGGGGGGATTCACACACCCCGGGGGACTAGTCGGGTGCGATGCCTGAACACCTCTCGACCTCCAAAAAAGAAAAATAAAAAAAGAGGGGCACCTTGACGAAGGCCACGGGAGCTAGGGAAGAAACTTTTGGGACACCCTTTGATAAGCACTGAAAAGTAAGCTGTTGAAACACACTTTCCCAAATGCACCACTTTTTACCAAATCCCATACTGGAAAGAAGAAACTAGAGGAAGCTCCAAGTGAACCATGTCATAAGCTTTCTCGAGATCAATCTTACAAATCACACCTTTCCTTCTAGTCTTGTACTGAGAATCAATGCACTCATGATCTGTGATAACCGCTTGCATAATCTGCCTCCCCTTCAACACTAGTAGACTGAAAAGGAGAAATGAGATTTGGGAGAACCACCTTCAACCTTTTGGCAAGGTCTTTGGAGAGAATCTTATAGGAGCTTTCTGGTAAACTGATCGGTTGGAAGTCCTTAAGAAAAGAAGCCATTTGTAGTGGAGTGATAGATCCCTTACTCAAGGCTTTAATCTAAGCTCTCATTGTGAAATCCTTCGATGGATCCTCATCCCAGACTCTTGTATCTTGGTCCTTCATATTGATTAAGGACTGATTTAAAAGATTGAAACGGCACACATAACCCAAGATTTTGAATTCTATCAAAGCCTTAAACATCATTGACCAAACCACAAAGCCCCCTTACTCTCATGCACCACCAACTACTCCCTCTCAACTGCTATCCTAAAAAGTCTGGGGAACATCTCATTCAATATCCTATCCCTTAAACATCAGTCCTTCCAAAGTAGAACTTTTCCCCCTTTACCCACTAAAAACATAAGGACTTATATAAGAATCTCCATGATCTTTTGTCCACCTTCTTCCGATCTAATAATAGCCTTGACCAACCTTGAGCTCTCCTTTCATATTTTATACCCCAGATTCCAACCATACTCTAAATTCCCCTTGCCTTTAAAACCCCTCACTATAATGCCTCTTTCTCGTTTCCGTACCCCCACGACCACTTACATAACAATGCCTAGTTTAGATCAGTTACCCTTACCAAACCTAGACCTTCTTCTTTATATTTAATCACCTTTCTCATTGAACTAGATGGATTTTCCTATCGCTGCTTCCCTCTCATAAGGAATTTCTTTGAATTTTCTTGTACTTCTTGGTTACACATCCATAGGCATCTTGAATTAGGACATGTAACATATAGGTAAGTTTTGTGGATCATTTGTAATTTTGTGCTATACCTCTTTTTCTTTTTTTTTGGGGTGGGGGGGTGTTTGGGTTTGTTTTGGATATTAATTTTCTCACACCTTCTTGTAGAGGATCCATATAGTTATCTTATATTGTAAGTTTTGTTCTTTCGAATGAATACAAATGTGAACCTTTCAAAAAAAAAAAGAAAAAAAGTTTGACAAGGTAATTTTAATTAGCGTAAGCCTCCCATCCAAGCATAAATAGTTCTTTCGCAAGGAAATCCTTTTCTTGAAGTCTCCACTGTAGGGTCCTAAGTTTTCTTTGACCTGGGATTTGCTTCCAGTAGTAACCCCAAATAAATCATGGGAAGCTTAACTCATTGACTCAAGACTCAACTGCATCATCATCACATCCTCATCAACGCCCAAACCTACTAATACTTGCCCAAATTAACTCTTTACTCCAGCACCATCTTGAAAGTTGAAACATGTAAGAATATCTTTTGATTCCCAGCGACTTACTTCACAAAACAAAAGAGTATCATCTGCAAATTGTAGGTGAGAGATGGTCAAACCCCCCTCCTTTAACTCAAATCCTCTGTTTTCACCTATTTCTCTCTAGCTTTTAACATTAACTTGCTCAATCCATCTGCCACCATTGTAAAAATGAAGGAAGAGAGCGGATCCCTTTTCTTATTCCTCTGGTACCATTAATAAGTGAGGTTGTTCATCCATTAACCGGAACTAAATATCAAGCGCCCAATATTGCATTCTCGCATCCATTTCCTTCATCTATTCTTGAAACCCATTTCCCAAATAAGTAATCAATAAAATCGCACTCCACATGAGCATAGGCTTTTTCTGTGCTGATTTTGAATGGTAAGCTTTGTTCTTTGCCTTCTTCCCTCAAATGGATTACCTCATTTGCTATTAGCATTACCATCCAATGTCTATCTTTCCTCCACAGAAGCTCCTCGGGTCTCTCCAATCATAAGTTTTGATGGCTTTTTAAGTTTCCTCAGTAAACTTTGGTGAACAACTTATAGACACCCCTGCCAAGCTAATTGGTTTGAAATGGGATAACTTGGACTGTCCTCGTTTGGTGATAAAGGAAATCGAAGTTATCTTCATTTCTCTACTGAGTATTCCCCTATGATGAAATTCATTAAAGAATTTGAGGAGGTCTTTACCTACCACACCCTAGCATGATTTAATAAATCTAAAGTTGGAACCATCCACCTCTGGTTCTTTATTCCCTTCAATCCCTTCCATAACCTCCTTAATCTCCTACTTTGCAAACTGTCTCCATCACCTCACCATCTCACTTGGAATCCTATCAAAATCAAGATCATCCAAAACAAGCATGTCCTCCCCAGTATGTTCAATTAACTCCAAAGAGACAACCATGGTTTAAGCCAAAATCAGGTAGGGAAGAATGAACATTTACCTCAGGGGAGAGCCTAATATTTTTCTTTTCAAAACAGTAACTGAGGGGAGAGCCTACTATTAGGGGGGACACTATAACATCAGCAGTATTCTTCAAGTCACTACTGTGGTTGGTGACTTGCAGATCACATCTGCGTGGACAAAAGGAAACATACAGCACTTAGATATTTTACTTTTTGTTTTTAATGATTTGGAGGAAATGTAAGCACTCATTTTTTTATTCAACATGTTGGTGATGGTACACCAGGTGAAAATAAGAAGCCTGTCTGGAGAAAGGCTGGTGGCTGATATTCTAAGCAATTGGAGAACATATTGCTTAGATCCAATTACTTTTTGGTTCTGTCCTAGTTTTTGTTTGTATTGGTGATCCCTGTCAGAAGCACTGTTCATTTATTCAGTTAGGGCTTCTGCTTTTGTACATGTGTTCTTATTTCCTTCTAGAGGAATTTAAATCTTAAATGTTACTGGTTGCATAGCATAATAATCTTAATGCAGATTTTTCATTCTCTTCTCTTTATGTAACATGTGGATAGTTGTTTAACCAATGCCGTGTACTTGTAGGTGAGTAAAGAGATAAAGAAATGCTATGAACTCATACACAAGCTTGGTAGGGGAGTTGTTTATCTTGGTTCTTCAAGAGTAAAGACTGACCATTCTCACTACTTGCAAACATTAGAGTTGGGAAAGGAGGCAAGTGAAATTCTCTTTATTACGCTGATTAAGAACATTTATAAATTGCAAACAATAGGGCCATACTTGCCCAATGCGTAAAGCTTTCCTGGAAAATCCATTTCAATTTAAAGGTGCAAAAACCTTGGACCAAAGTGATCTTTTCAACCCAAAATTTAAATGTGAGATCACCACATGACAAGATGGCTTCAACCCAACCTCAATTATTACCTCATCTAACCCATTTGTGCCCACACATATGGTCCAATTAATGGACAAGCTTTGTTGCACCAGTTAACAAAGGGGCTACTAAATTGAGTCTCAGTCAGACTGGTAAAACTAGAGACCCTCAAGATGCATAATGTTACTGTTCATAGATGTCCAGTCAGTCTTTGCATCTGAACAGACTTTCTGCTTGCAAGCCAAGTCTGTGTTGGATGAATATGTATCTATTTTTCCACAGATTGCAAGGCTTCTGGACTGCACCTCTTGGACAGGTGTGGGACCAGGTCTGATGGATGCTGCTATCAAGGGTGCTCTTGAAGCGCAGAAACCAGTAGGTGGATTCAAGATAGCCAAAGAAGCAGGTGAATGGACAACCTCAAAGTTCCATCCATACCTCCCTCCTGAAACTTATCTTACTTGCAGGTAAAGAGCTCCACTCTGCTAAAACTTTTCAATAGTCTTAGTTTATGCTATAGCTGTACAACTCATTGACTCAAGACTCAACTGCATCATCATAATCAGGGCCATTTATCTCATCAATCTGGATTTGGCACATACAAGCTGCATTAGCTTGAATTGGTTGAATTTCAAATTGTCTCCTTTTTTTATTCTCAGTTGACTCATTTCATATGGCCATCCATTGTTACTCTTAAAAATTATTTCAACATGTAGTTGAGTTCTCGAGTTTGGCTATTAAGTCATCTATACCAACTTTGGATTAGCTACATTTAACATGATGAATAACCAGTTTGATGGGGTCTCCTCTCTGTGTGTGTGTGTGTGTGAAAACAGTGAAGATGGAATCCTTTCTTATCAAGGCTTCTAATTTGTGACAAAATTAAGCATGCAAAAAATAATGAATGCCAAGGTCTTTTTGTTTTTTGTTTTCTTTTACTACTAGATATCTTGTATCATTCATTCACCTCTTTTTTTTACTAGTCTGGGCTTAGGACACATTTTCAATGTGAGGATTCTGTGCACCACCACCTTTATATGAATGGGTCTGACTGATTCTAGTAGGTCCTCTTTGTGGGAGCAAGGGTGACTCCTCCAAGTGTAAGACACCCTTGTTGACTGCTCTTCAAAAAGAACTTATTACTTAAGCTTGTTGGCAAACTGAGAGAAGAGTAGGGATACAATTTAGATGTTTTGTTTGTTTCAAATGAATGGAGTGGTGCTAGTTCTTTATTACAAATGCCTAGGTATTCTTATGATCACACCGATTTATTTTGGATTCATTTTTTAGGAGGGAATATTTTACATATTTCTGCCAAATCCTTCCATTATTTTATGATTGGTACCATTTTGGTGCTTTTGGATTCTTCCAAACAAGTGAGGTTTGATGCTTTTGAATCCATTTGGCAAGAGGTGCATTCTCACTCTGGCCTTTCTTCCATGCCTTGGTGGGTGAGGAACTTGCCACCTTTCGGCCTAAATTTGTCTGGGGCAATTGTTGTGCTATCCTTAGTATCCTTTTTTGTATGGATGGCTTCCTTGGAGTGTGGGTAGACCACTCAGTTAGCAAGAAGTGGGCCCAATGTCTATATAATGTGTAATGCGGACTAAGTGGGGATCAAATTGGTGCTAGAAAAAAGGGTGTTTGTGAGTAATGATAAAATCAACTCCTCCCTGTGAGAAGTCTCCTTTAGAGGTGTGGGTGATAGAGAGGGAACCAAAGAAATTTTCTCCTCTCGTTTCATTCATGGGATCCTGCATGTCAGACTTGCCTCAAAACTCATCTCTTTCGGTTATGAAGACATGTATGGGTGCAACTTTGCCAAGCCTAACTCGAGCCCGCATGAAAAAACTTGAAAGTATTTGGGTTCGGGTTGATTTTTGCTTGAGTAAGGCTCATATTTTGGGGCCAAAACATTAGGCCCAAGTTAGAATTTGGGTTGCGATTGGCCTAGTAAATGTAAACCCAAGTTTGGCCCAAAAGCCGAACTTGAGTACAAGTTATAAAATTATTTTCTTTAATTGATATTGTGTATAAATATAAAATTTATGTAAGATAAAATATTTATTTTATAGAAAATACAAAAAAAAAAAATCCATTTTAGGCCCAAAAAATCCTGAACCTAGATAAGCCCGCATTTACGTTTTGGCCTTTAAAACTGGACTCAAGTCTTACGAGTACAATTCGGGTGCGGATTTAGTTTGTCAAATTCAGGTTACCATCTGATTGGTTGCATAATAACATATAATAACAAATTAGTATAACTATATATCTTTTTTTTAGTGGAAATTAGTATATATCATTCAAAAAACAAACAACAAATTAGTATATCAATATAGCAAATTGAGATAAATAAAGTTGTGAATAATTAAATACTAGAAAAGTGCCTATCTATAAATTCTTTTAGAGCTCATAAAAAGCGTTCAGTTTCATTTCAGTGCATACTGAGTGAATTCTAAATCTATTGACATTGACTTTTCAGTCAACTTGATAAGGTTTGGTACTACTATTTTTTCCCCTTAATGGTTTTAGACTTTTAGATCTATGCCTTGTTTTGTCAGATTTATAATTGCTTAAAACTAAGAAAAATGCAGGTTTTTCTCTGCAAGGAAACATGGGTTGGTGGATGCTGTAGTAAGGAACAGTAAATCAGACAGGACCGCCATTGTTGCATTACCTGGAGGGATTGGTACTCTGGATGAGATTTTTGAGATACTGGCCTTGATTCAGCTTCAAAGGATAGGATCAGAGCTTCCTGTTCCTTTCCTATTAATGAATTACGACTCTTTCTATTCAAATTTACTAGATTTCCTTAGTTATTGTGAGGATTATGGTGCTCTGTACAGAGGAGAGGTTGCATCATTGTGGAAGATCTGCAATGATAATTTTGAAGCTTTGGAGTACTTGGCAGAGTTCTATTGTATCCCTCGTACTGAAAGAAACTATACGATTGAACTAGGAAGAACTCATGGGACAATTTCTTCCAGCTGATTATGTTGAGAACATCTCTGTTGTGGGTTAGATTGGACCATATTGATTTAGTGGAGACAGAATTGAGTTATAAAATTTTAATTGTAAAAAACAGTGGGAGATTCAATTGCATGATGAAGTAACATATTCCCTTCATGAATGTCTGCTTTCTGCATCAACTATGATGTTGGAGAAACGAAATGTCTGTCATCCTCACAAAGTTTAGTCACTGTGGACTGTACTTGGATTGAGAGAAGCAATAAATTTAGGGGTGATCCCATTAGGAAAAGATCCTCTTTAAGTGGGTTTTCTCCTTGGGCTAAAGGTAAAAGAACATGAGTGGCATATGTGGCAAAATCTGTCATGACTATTTTTTTTTTATGATGGAAGGTGTCCACATGTCTCGCCCGATTAGTTCTTCGGGGCATGTGCACGCCTCCCTTCACATACATGTTGAGTTCAAGCAGTGAGACCTTACTCTTTACATATTCCACGGAGAGTGGTCTTTCATTGGAGTTAATAGGGATTGAACCCAAGACCTCAATCCTGAAGTTCTGTGTCTCAAGTCTCAACCAGTAGGCCAACCCCTTGGGGTTAAAGCTGTCATGACTATTCACAGAGACATTTTATATCCTCTTGTTCAATTATTCTAATTTGATATTAGCTGAAAAATTCTCACTGGAATACAGGCAATGCTAAGCCAGCAGATCTACATGTAGGGCCACTTTACTGTGATCCAATGAGTTGGGTGGGGTCTAGTCTAGGTCAGGTGTCTGTCTCATTTGAACCCTTAACTTAAAATCCAACCATTTATTAAGTGGGTTTGAGTTGGGCCAATTGATTCATTAAGGGATTGAGATATTCAATCTAAACCCTATTTTTTTTTTTCTCTGGTAGCTTTGGGATCAAGTTGTATGGTTGGTTCGGGCCAGGTTGGGTTCAGGTTTACATGAAAGAACCCTCTCCCTCTTGGTCAATTCCCATTGTAATCTTGACCAAGGTTGGTTTAGTTTAAGAGATTAGTATGTGGTTTAATTCTAGGATATATATGTACAAGTTCCTCTTATACAAAATGTGTTTTTATCTTTTTTAATTTTTTATGACCAAAGTGTCTACGTCTTTTAGAATATCCAACTAATCCTCAGGGCATGTGCATACCTATATACACCAGGTAATTTTATAGAGATTGAGAATAGAATTCAGAACTCCTGTTTCCTGAAGCGGATTCCTGACCACTCTAACGTCTTTGGGTTAAACGCATTTTTATATGTGATTTGTAATTTTAATGCAATCATAGAATTGTGCATGGAGAAATTGCTCAGGCTCTCAAGTGCCCAGCCGCTCATGACACACAGAACATATAAAACCTTTTTAATCCATCTAGACCAACAATTTGAAGGCCTAATCGGTCTCGTGTGCACTCAATTTCTATATATTTATGTATGTTTGAGGATTTCATTTTTCTAAAATGGTACTCCCTTTGTTCTAAATTAGTTGTCCTATATGGATTTTAGAATTATCTCAAAATAATTGTCTCATTTGTATTAGAGTAGTATAAAGTGTGTTGAAAATGGATGAAATCACATGGAGTGCTAGCCTTATATAAAGAATTCTTTAAAAAACACAAATATTTCAAATGAGACAACTAAAATGGGAGGGAGGGAGTATTTCTATTGTTTGGTGTTATAAACAATTTCTAAGATGATTCTTCAATGAAATTTATTTTTATTTTTTGATGCAACTTGGTACGGGCAAACATATCCAAAATGTGGCCTACCTTGAGCATTCAAAATGTGGACCATCAATTTGATAAAATCAAACATAAAATTTTATAATAGGATCTTGATTCTTTGAACATTCAATACCTCGAACGTAAAATTTTACATTGTATTTATTTGTTGTATTTATTGTCTTTATTAATACTTTAATGTAACAATTTTCAATTTAAAGTAGGGTAGCGATCTTCCCATGGCATTTTGTGTAACCCGATACGGGTTTTATTGTATTGCCATTTTGCCCTTTGAACTGGTTCTCTAAATCCTCTGAATCGGGCTCGCTGGATCACTGACCTTTAAACTGCGGTATAAATCGGCTCATAGACCGGCTCGTTGGATCACTGACCGGCTCACTGAAATTTATCTAAGTGAAACTGTTTTTCATATAGAACATCAAATCGGATCACTGACCGGCTCACTGATCGGATCACTGATTTTTTTTTTTAAATGCTTTCGTACGGCAGTGGAAGGGTAAAATGTGTAATACTCTAAATTCTGTGTCTCGTTATATAAAATGTATGTGAGAGGATCGCTATCTTTAAAGTAATGATGGAAATTTGGATTGCTTAAAATCTGGAGAAGACATGATTGAAGTACTTAAAACCTCATTTTTTATATTACGACCTATTATGAACAAGAAAATAGCTAATTGCTCTTCAACTAAGATCATCTTTGTATCATTTAAAAGACCTTTCCTTATCAGTTCTATAGGTACTCTTTGAATACTTCTTTATACATGCTTAGTAATTCAAATCAAAGACAAATGATCTGAATTAAAATTTTAATTAACAAAGTTTGCACCTATGTAAAAATAATAAATTCCATTTGATTATAACAATTGCAAATGATACAAAACATCACAAACTCTACTTTCTTTTTTAGATTCATATTTATCTTGACAGATTATGGTTAATTTTAGTACCAACTCATTTAAAGAGAACTCGTAAATTCACCAAATAGTTTTAGACAAAACATATGAATGCTTGACATACATATAATAATAACACAATTGCATCAACAATTTTAATTTAAATAATTTAGAATTTTATCCTAAATTTCAAAAAAAATATCCATAAATAATGGATATAAAGTTCTTAAAAAAAGTGCTAAATATAGGGGCCAAAACCTCTAAGATCAAATATTTAATATTAGAATGGCCAAAAAAAAATCTATTGCTGCATAATATAAGATGGACATCTAAGATCATTTGTCCCATCAAAATACATAAAAAAACCTATTTATCACTTCATAATTCCTATCCACTTAAGTCGAAGTAAAAAGGATAAATCATTCAGAGAAATGATTTTTTTTTTTTTGCGTTTGAATTTTGTGTTCGTATCAAGAAAGAATTACGTAAATCTCTATATTATAGTTTGTTTATTCAGATGTTGTTATTTGTACGTGGTGATAATAATCACTTTGCAAGATAGTAATAGTAGACCATTAATTATTGTAGTGGTCAATGATTCAAAGTTATCCTGCAAAAGAGTTTATTTTATTTATCCTACAATTAGCTACTTGTCGAGTTTCTTTTCTAACATCATTAGCTACTTGTTATTGAGTTGAAAAGAACACTTTAGAGATGGATGATGGGAGGGCGTTGAGGCTTTAAATAAAAGATTTTTTTTTAAATAAGAGAAATTAATAGAATTTCTAATCTTTAAACTTCTTATGAAAATCTCTTTTAAATAACTTATTTCAATGATATTAAGAAGAAAACTCAACAACTTTATGGAACTTAATCATAAAACCTTATACCTTGTTTTTTTTTTTTAATCTAATTCTACTTCAATTTATAATGCTATGGATGCGGAGATATGTGGACGTAATCAAAATTTTAATTTTGATCCGGGCGGGTACATTATCAAATTAGCAAGTTCGGGTGTCGAATCGAAAGATCAAAAATTTATTTTCAATCCCGGCGGGTCCATGAGCAATTTAATAGTGCGGGTTCCGAGTCGACGCATCGAGCCTTTATATGGGCTGAATCCAATTGAAAGCATTGGCCCCAAAGTCAAGCCCAATATTAGTGAGACCAAGAATAAGCAATGGCTGATCCATGATTGGGAATCCAATTAATTCCAACAAATAATAAAGTTCTAATCAGGATAGGATTGGACTTTCTGGGATCGGTAGTGATTAGTTGGCATAGTTATTTAGGACTATATGGATTAGGATTATTCTTATTTAATAGGTTTTTATTATTAAGAGTTCCTAATTAGATAAGACTCTTATTTAGTAAGTGTTTTTTTATTAGGAGTTTTTTCTTTTTTATTGTTAGTAGGTTGTTAGAATTTGACGATTAGAAGGAAAGGAGGATCGGCTCCTATTGAATAAAATTGGGTTTTATTTCTCTGCAATTTGAAATTGCTGTGGAGTCTTTTGCTGCGTTAGTCAGCGTTTTCCTCTGTGGATTGTTCCCAGATCCAGCATTAAACAATGTGTTTATCGTCTCTGTTTGCAACCAGGTGTAGACATCACGTTGCAACCTGCCCAAGCAATCAGTGAGTGTTGCTGTTTATCATGGTTTTTTGAGGTGTGGAGGTGTTGAGGAACTCCACCTATACTACCTAGTTTTGTTGGCTGCCTGCATCTTCTCCAAGCAACTGCGTGTATTGCTGATTGCAAGCGATACAGAGGAGAGTGAAGGGACCTGAAACCTTCCTTTTCTGTCTGACTCAATTGTCGGTCAGACCCCGTGAGGGTGAACAGTTTCAGGCCCAGTTTGGGTGATTGTCTTAAGGTCTCAGCGACAGACCCGAGATCCCTGAGTCAGAATCGATCCCATATCTTTGGGCCGGGGACCTTGTTTATTTCTTGAGTTTACGTCGGGTCAGATTAATTATTCAAACTTCTGCTATAATCCTAGATATTCTTAATTCTACCTAACCCACATCAACTATTCAACATATTTTGTCATTGCTCCTTTAAAATACATTTTTGCCTATTCAACATAGTTTTTCTTTACAAAAGAACGATAATCAGGTGACATAATTGAGTCATGAGTCTTATTGTTGCAGGCCCAGTCAAACAATAAAAGAAAAAGAAAAAAAATGTAGGAAAAGATATATAAATTTTACATCATTCAACTTAAAATTATAAAATCTAACTCACCTTTAAAAAAATTTCTTTGATAAAAAAATCCAAATTAAGTTATAATAATTGCTTAAGCATTATACGAACTAAAGTGATTATCAACAACTTCAATTCATGAATATACAATAAGCACATGAGTCCTAATGTTTGAAACCTTCTTTACGGATCCTAGGTAAGGTTGGGGCCCTTTTTGGTTATAAGTTAGAAGCTTTGTCTTTTAAATTTGACTAGTCTAATGTTATGCAAAACGTCGGTGTGCCTCATCGGCTACAATCCTAATTGCATTAAGAGTCCTCCTCTCATGTTAATTATGGTGTTTTGATTTATATAATTGTGCTTTCATTACATATTTCTAACACAAGTACATCGTTGCAGTCCGGGGCAACATTTCTAATAATCAACATTTGCTTACATATTTAAGCAAACTTAAAGTTTTAACATTTCTAATAATCAACATTTGCTTACATATTTAAGCAAACTTAAAGTTTTAACTTCAAAATTGATCAAATATTATTAAAATTTGGGGTTGAAGAATATGAGCGCCATATGTTGATGGATAAAAATTCACAACACAGCTGAAACACTGAAGCAACATTTAATACTAGTGATACCACCATTCATTTCACTTTAAAATTATCATAATCCTACTCTTGCTGATACAGAAGTGTTATACAAATAAAATTGTGTAAAATAATAAATCTATATGGCTGTAGTTCAACTGGTTGCCTCCCTCCTCAAGAAGTGGGAGGTTGCGAGTTCGAATCCTCATGCTTTAATCTTGGTGTGCTCTAGACATTGGGTATCTCATAGTTTCCCATACGTAAATTTTTTAAAAAAATGAGTTAATTAAATTGAAAACAATAAACAATTTCTATGAAAGGGGGATGCTAGGATTAGTTTGTTCAAGAGAGTTAAAATTTACATCGTTCTATGACTGATAATTAAATAACTTGGCCATTATATTTTACGTTATCCTGTTCATTGTCCTCCATTTCTTATAAGAAAATTGTATGATTCTAATTGTATGCTTGGGTAGCAAGAAAATATAGAAATACTTTGTGTGGGAATTAATAAGTCAATATACTTTTCGTTTTTTATTTTTTATTTATAAAAATAAATGGAATGATATCTTAATGTTTTATAAATTAAATAAAGAGTCATTAATGTGATTGATATAGTTTTTAGGATATTTGTGTGATTTTTCTAATATTTCAATATTTTTATGAAATTTAAAAATTTTTATAATAAAAAATTTATAAATTGTATTAAAATATATTCATCACTAGGAGATGCTTGAGAATATGAATTTCGCATGAGGTGTTACTTCATGTCGATTTCCTATTTCTAATTTTTTTATAACATTTTTCAAATTTTTAGAAAATGTTTTATTTATATCAAAATTTCAACTTTTAAGGATGTAATATAACGTATGAGTTTTTCTTCAAAATACAAATTTCTTTAAAAAATTGAGAAAAGAAAATTAAAAATTAGTATACAAGTTAACTAGACAAGCATCTCTTTGATTCAACATGTCATGTAAGCAAACCATTCATAAAAAAGCCATGCAGATATACACAGGAACAATTGTTTGTGTAACATGGATTCTTTCAATTTGGCAAACAATGCAAGAAAAAAAAATATACAAATTTGATGAAAAGAAAAGAAGAACACAGTCATGGCTATATGTTCATCAGTAGAATCAGAGCAGTGAGACCAACTGATACAAAGTTGAGAAACGAATGAATCAAAGAAACAACAAATACAGACAACTAAACCAGTCTCTCATTCATATTACTTGCTTGGAGCCTTTGTAGCTTTCCACTTTCATCCTCTCTCCTTCTCCACATTATCAGTTCACGTCCTACATACCTTTGGAAAAAAAATTCAATCAAAATCCAGTCAGTAACCTTTCAATTCATGGTGCATTGATCATTATTTGTATGGAAGAAGAACAGAATTTACCTTCCTAGCATCATAACAGTGGCTTGTGGGTTAGTCCCCGGAGAAATGGCGAACGTAGAGCCGTCGACCACCCGGAGCGAGTCCACCCCGATGACCCTGTACTGTGAATCCACCACCTTCCCCACCACACAACCGCCGTGGTAGTGCCAGATGGTGGAGACAGTCCTCCGGCAGAATTCCTGCATCTGCGCATCATTGCTCTCATTCCTCGGCATTGCATGCCCCATGTATCTGAAGGCCCTCCTGCCCGATATTTCCTGGAATTTGAACTCATTCATTGCGGGTGAGTGAAGCACCTCCCCAATTCTACGCATCCCCTGCACACACCGGTCCAGGTCCGCCGGGCTCGTAAAGTAGTTGAACCGGACCACCGGGCTGTCCCTCACATTGGTTGATGCCAGCCAAAGCCCCCCAGCTGAGATTGGGCCTACTATCTTCTCCATCAGGGTGGCAATGGTGAGGTTTACAGGAGGAGAAGAGGCGGGCCAGTGGACAAATACAGGGAGTGGTGGGGTGTAGAAAGGGAGGACATTCAGAGCAGCCTCAATGAAGAAGCCTGAATTGGTAATGCCTACCACCTGTATGAGGGAATTCTCCGCAGGAATTGGCGAGATGAAGGTTATACCATTTCTTGGGTTGTCGTTAAGGAACTGTCCTACATAGGGGAGATCATTGACTACATCAATTCCCCATGAAGAAAGGTAATTGCGTGGCCCAATTCCGCTGAGTAAGAGTAGCTGAGGGCTGCCCAGTGCTCCTGCACACAGGATCACCTCGCCCCTAGTACTGGTCATCGCGTAGTGGTGCCGCCCACTTGCGTCCCTGTACACCACTCCCCTCGCAGATGGCCTCCCATGGCCTCCTGCATCATCATCATCTCAACAACAGAAATATATCATCATCAACAGATGACGGTAAACATGCATTTCAACAGAGTTTGTAATAGAAACCATGGATGGAACATTGTAACCGAGCACGATGCAGTAATTCACAGAGGACAGAAAAAGACCACCAATCATTTACGATGCCCAGCAATCAATTTAACTCATTTGAATTGGGTGAAAGAAATTAAGCAAGGGTTGTTTGATCAGTGCCCATGTAAATGAAATGACTAACAGTCAAATGTTATGCACAACAATCAGTCACTCAGCCGCCATCTTTGAGATTCATTCAATTTGGGTGAAAGATGTTAAAGAGCAGATCCGGGTGCAGAGCCAGGAAGTCCTTCTCTGTATAGTTTATTACAGAGATTGAACAGATTCAATTGAAGCCAAACAAGAAACCAAGAAATTGCAACCGATGTGTGCAAATAGAAAAATGCAGAGCCATCAAAACAGGGGAAGGAAACCATACATACCCTGTGTCTTTGGTGAACTAAGCAGGATGCGTTCGACGCTTGCATAGAGACCGATCCATAAGTTTGTGATTTTTGCATTGTTGAGCAGATATTCAGCACTGTGACGGCGGCCGTCAGGGCTAAAAGTTGAGCCGCCTATCTTGGTTCCCGCGACATGTTTCACGGTGAAGCCGTTGAATGGTGTAATACCAGCATCCAAGAGGCCGTCTCTCACAGCCATCTGCCACCCGTTCGGCTGGGGTTGGAAGACCAGAGCTTTCTCAACCCATTCGTAAGAACGGTTAACCAATTTCATATTCCAAGGTCCTCCCGAACTGAAGAAATCATGGCCGGCCCGGCTGTAGAAGCCTGCATTTATGGCACTGCTTCCGCCGAGGACCCGTCCTCTGACATTAGGCACACCATCCAGGGACATGAAGGCCTCTGCCGGAGAACTGGAATAATCGAAATGAGAGAGAGTTTGGAGGAAACCATCTTGGGTGGAGGCACTCCCATACTCCTCGATCCTACCCCCTCTCTCCAAGACCAAAACCCTGAAGTGCTGGGAAAGGGTTGCAGCGAGTGGGCACCCGGCAGTCCCACCACCGACGATGATGAAATCATATTCCGACCTCTCGGGTAAGTCTGTGGCGTTGAATGTAGAATTCAGATACACTGGCTCTGCAAGAACAGAAGATGAGAAAGGAATTCAAGAAAACCAAGAAACAATAGATATATATATATATATATATATATATATATAGAGAGAGAGAGAGAGAGAGAGAGAGAGAACCTGACAAAGAGAAAGGAATGATGGAGAAGAAAAAGAAGAAGAGGAAGAAATGAAAGAAGGATCTGAGCATCTTTGAGAAGAAGAGATGCTTGGTTTGATGGTTTGTTAAGAATGATTTCGGTTGAGTTTCTCGAGAGGAAGAGAGAATTGAGAAGGAAAGAATTGAAGCTGATTGACAGTTGCAGGCATGGTCGTTGGAATATATAGAGGAAGGAGAAAATGCAGTTGGCGGGAGATTGAGAGACACGTGCATAGATTTTTCACTCGTGTGGGTATCTGAGCCATGAACAACGTGGCCTCACAATCATCTTCCTCTCTTTCATTTTCTTTTAACTAGCTTCTCCAATTTATGTTATGAGTTCTCATCTTTTAAAAAAAAAAAAAAAAGATTCTTTTTTTTTAAAATCTACCTAGAGATTCTATAGCAGAATCAAAAGAATGGGTTTGTTTTAGATCTTCTCGGAGTATAGATTAACATCGGAGATTTACATAAAAAAATTATGATATTTCTAATTTTTTGCCTTTGTTTTTTCTTATTTCTCATCAAAATCTTCATTATCTTCTTTGTCTTATTCTTCTAAACTGGTTGCCAAAGTAAACCCATTTCTCTCTCTGACTTTAAGTGGTGGATCCATCAAATGAAATAGTGATGAGCTCTTAGAATGGGTTTTCCTTCAATATATTGTCCGCTTAATATCAGCTTGATCATATTGATCAAATCATATTTCTAAATGCTATAAATTTAGGGATTAAAAATAATTAAAATAATGAAATTTTAAGAACTACCCACGTATTGAAGCAAAAACCATTTTAAGAGTCTATCATCATTCACAGTCCATTTAATGAGCTCTACACCCACGTGCTGCGACCCAAGGTACACTTGATAAAGAGTAGGATTGATTTTAACACCTACTCATGCCTCTATATTAAAGATAGTAGAATTCTGCAAGATCCGGTTGAGTTGGCTGTGAAACTCGAGAAAATCTGAATTCAAAGAATTTACAAAGTGGATTCTCAAATCACTTGAAGCGTCAATTGATCACTCACCCTTATTTCTACGAGCAAATATAGCTTCAATTGGATGAACTAGAACTCCAATTTTTCATCCAAAAAAGAAATAAGGTCAAACACTTAAAAGGAGAAATTGACACTATGCGAAATTCTTTGAAGCGGTGAGTTTGATAAAAGAAAACATGTTTAGTTTCGCTGATTTAATTTTGTTTTGCAAACTGAAATAATTTACGTTAGAGCCACAATAGTAAAAGAGAAACAATTTTAACAATTTCTACGCGTTTGTAGTCAATCGAGATTGAATCGACTAATCGGGTAATTTGTAATTGCTGAAATTGGATAAATTAAATTCTGTATTTCAAAACCTTTAATCTGATATAATAGTCGACTCAATTCAGTACCTGTTTTACATGAATTCGATTGTAAAAAATCTCAGCAAGTTAGGAATTGTTTTTACCCGAAATTGTCTGAATCGAAACGAAAATTGCATAAGTAAATTTCAACAAATTTTAATGCATTTTTTGCCGAAATTTAAATGGTTGATATCAATTTCAAATAACCAAGATCTATAAAATTCATATAATTTAATTTAAAAATGAAGTGGAATTCAAAGAATATAAATATAAGACTCATCACACCTAGAGAGACCCAAAAACACTCTTGCTTTCAATTTGACGTTAATCAATTTGTGTGTACAACCATGATCCTCCATATGTCCAATTTATAGAGGTTCATGGTTTAAAAAATAGAAAAATTTCCAAAAATTACAGTTTACCGTTACTTTCTGACACCTGATTACAAAATTGATTATAACTTCATCCATGCATTATGGGAATTACCCAAATTTGGGTTCGTTAGAAAGGTAATTGACTAGGCTTTTCAATGAAGCCTACTATATGAAAATCCAATATCATTTGATATCTCAAATATATTTACAAACTAAGACCAAATATTCTGTCGAACCCCTAAGTTACATATTTTCTCTAAAATAAAAGCAACATAAAAATTATTACATTTTATTCCGAAATCTGCTATGGATGCCCAAGTGTATCTAAGTTGGTGAGATTCCCACCACATGGCATCCAACATGGTAATGACATGGATAATGATGTGAACTTTGTAACTCTTCCTTATAATTATATACAATAAATGGGCTTCAAAAGCCCAAAACACGTATAACAGGCCTTGGTCCATATCGGCTTCAAACTTGATGAGAAAATGCCCTCTCTTCTCACCATCATTTTTACCCAAAGGAGCCCCACCAACTTCAATAATGCAGTTGGGCTTAAGATGGCCACGTCACGTGTGAACATCTTATTTAAAAAAAAATGGACCTTTTCTACTTCTTTTCTCTCTCAATTAATATTTTATTTCCATCTTTTTTTTTTTTAACTTTGAAACTTTGATCACACCATTGATTATGATTTTGTTGTCTATTCCATTTGTTTTTCTCTTATTTTTGTTTTCCACAGCAATCTTCTTCATTTTCTTTCTTTTCATCCATTCTTTACGTCACCATCTTCATATTTTAAGAGGGCCAGCCATATTCTTTCTCTAAATCTACACACGGGTTTCAAAAAATCGAGTAAAATTATCATTTTACCCTTCCGTCTTTTTTCAACGGTAACCTTTGAGCGTTTGACTCGGGTTTTCAAACGAAACTGGTTTCTCAACCTATTTCTACAAACAATATATCAAAATTCATCTACTCTAAATTTTATGAACTCCGGTACTGATTTTTAATGAAAAAAGGGTATAGTTTTGGACTTAAAAAATCGTACCTAAAGAATTAAGAGGGAAGACCATTTTTCATTAATTCTTTGGGTACGATTTTTTAAACCCAAAACTATATCATTTTTCACTTAAAATCAGTCATAGAATTGATAAAATTTAGAATAGATGAATTTTGATAAATTGTTTGTAAAAATCGATCGAGAAACGCCTTCTTTTGAAAATCTCTCTCCACAAGTCCATTCGCAAAATGGACTATCAGTTCGTTTGGACCAAAGAAGACGTAAGGGTAAAATAATAAATTGCCAGTCATAAATGAAAATCCGATGTGCAGAGAAAGAAAAGTTGGGTGTCTATATGGCTGGCCTTTTAAGAGCTATGTAGAGAAATTCAATAGCAAGTTGCTTCTTAAATGACTCTTGCTTTCTAGATAGTGAGAGTGTTGCATGGTTGTCAACAAAGATATGAATCAGGGGTACAAATATCGGCCGATACATATCGTATCGGCCGATATGTATCAGTTTTAAAGTTGTAAATATTGGCCGATATATATCGTTATCGGCCGATATTCACAATATCGGCTGAAATATTGGCCGATATCAAAATATCGGCTGATATCGACCGATATTTTCAAAAAAATAGCGGAAAGAGAAAAATTTTGGCCAATATATCGGCCGATACCGATTTTTCGACCCCTAATATGAATTGTGTAAAGTTTCAACAAAGATATGAATTGCATGGTAATCATTTAAGTTTCAATAAATGTATGTTGTTGATCTTTAAGAATTCAAAATCAAAAGATAGCTTGAAAAGATAAAAACTTCACATACTTGTTATACACATGATTTTTTTAACATTACACCGAACGATAAGAGGCCTACAACACATTAAATGTAGTCTCAATAGAGTCTCGCTTGAAAAGTCTAATTAGACTTATTATGTTTTTAATATTTACTTACCATTACCAATTTCAGTCGCACCAAACGTGAAGACAATGAGTCTATACAACAACCTAGCTTGATATGAAACTCATAAAAGTAGATGGTTTGGATCAATAAGACCATATTCATAACCACGAAAAATAAAATCAATTTCTATTACTCTTTAATGCATTGTTTTTTTTTTTATATACTTTTAAAAATATGAGTTGATTGAAAGTAATCTTTTGTGAATCTTATAAATATAAACCTTTGGAGTGATCATTTCTAATACTATTGGTGTACTCCATTTATGAGCACAATCATAAGATATTTTTTTTTATAAGATATGAACCTCTGTGTGCTTCTCTTTTGTTTATTGTTAATTCATTACCTTGATATTGATTTATTTTTCATCAAAAAATGTTTTTTTTTAATTTACGTGTAGGAAGTCATGGGATACCCAGCGTAAAACCCTCACTGGTGAGCCCACTACTCCTAAGACACACCAAAGTTAGGAAATGGATGATCGAACCCACAACCTCCGATTTACCTATATTTATAAGTAACGAACTTTGTTTCCTATGAGATATAAAATGGTGTACATGTGTGGGCTCACCAATAGAGTTAGACAAAGACCTATCTAGAAATGTTTATGGTGGACCCCTTCATGGGGCCCATTTTGGCCTATGATGATCACTTTGTTAGAAAGTTTTATGCTTGGTCATGGTTCTAGTAAAATGAAAAAGATACTATTATTAGATTGACTAGGTTAGCTCTCCAAATTTTAATATTTTAATTTGAATAAGTAAAAAAATTTGGTCTTTAACATCAAGACATCATTAGGTTAATCAAACCATTTTTTTGTGGGACATATATATCTTTACAATGTACCTATTACTTGGGCCAAATTGGGCCCCACATAGGGGCATCCATTGTTTGTGGGTGAGCAATTTTTGTAATTTAATTGAGGCATGGAGGAAGGAAGAAAATGAAATAAAGCGAAAATGCCTCCAAAACACTTTGCTAGCAAAATTTTAATGTGGGAAATAAGAAAGATAGCTGCACTTGATTACAAAATATCTAGGTTCTTTTGTACACCTTAGTGGTTCTCCCTAGATGCATGAACAAAATATGATACATTAATGAGAAGTGTATCAATTGTATGGGCTATGGCGTGCAAAAGAATAGGAGAAATAATAGACATGGGTGACAAAGTGTAATCGAAGATTGCAAAGGGAATGCAAATATTGGGAATAAAAAAAATTGAATACAATATAACGATTCGATTTTATTTAATCCAGCATGATATTGTCCACTTTGAATCCATTTGGTCCCTCACAGTTTTGTTCTTAAACCCGGTCCACTTGATCATACCCAGAAGGCCTCATGCTAAAGAGGGATGCTCACTACTTTATAAACCTCTCACACCAGTTCAGCTGGGCGATCTAGGACAATTCCCACATGCCTAGGAAAGGGGACGGGTATTACAACAAGACCCAAATGATTAAAAGATAATTTTAGTAACCCAAGAGCTACTAAACTCTCATAAGCTATCTTGTTCACTGCTTGAATGCTCTATTTATAGCTGCGAAAGAGAAGAAGAAACTCTTTTCGCATACTCGGCTGCAGATATCTCCCCATTTTTCAGCTTTTGAAATCGATGAAAAGATCTTGAGAATAATTGGAAGGTAAGAATACTTCTTCCATCATTCTCTTCAATTTTTTCCATAATTAGACTTTTTCCTTGCCACAAGCTTTTCTTTCCATTTTGATCTTTTTGTAGCTAATGCTCTCCCCTTTAAGTTAATTGAAACTTACCAGTTCTTTTGGATTCTGGCACATTTGCATACTCAGGGGTTCGCCAATTGCTTACTCAGGTCTTCAATTATCACATCTTTCTTGTAGTTTTTTATTTTTTCGCTGTTTTTATTTTATTTTCTTCTATTTGTATCTCCGGTGTTTTTTATCTACTTAATATATGAACCATTTCAAAAATAAAAAAATAAAATGTCATATCTTTCTTTGTAATCTACTTTTTAAAATTAGGCACTAAAAAGGTTGTTTTTATTTAGATCTAGTGCTTGATGAAAATTGGCACCTGGTTCTCCTACCCGCCATGATGCATTGAGAGTGCTACACTGATGTAGACAATCTTCATAAAACATTAGAAGATTAGCCATTTAAATGAACTTGTTGGAAATTTTTATGAAGGCTCTAAGATGTGAATTCTTAGAGAATAAGATCCAAGGTGAAATTACCAAAAATTGAAGGTAGAAATTTTTTGCACTCGGCTGCGTTTGGATGGGGGCAAGGGGGTGAGAGGAGTTACCCCTTATTATCTTTATTTGGTAATGGAAGGGTGAGGATAAAAATTCAAATTTGTACCCTTCCTTTTTCCTTTTTGAAAATCCCTTAGAGTATGAGGGTTTTCAAGAAACCCTTACCCCTCTTTACCCCTATGGAACAAAAATATTTGAAATATTTTTTAATTGATGAATATTATTTAATAATTATGTTTCATAAAAAAAATTATTTTTTATATTATATGGATTTAATAAAAAATATTAATTCTTATAAAATTGTTAATATGTCAAGTTAATCCTACTTATAGTTACCAAATAAGATTTTTTTTTTCTCTGTGTAAATTTTAATTTTACCTCTATAATTACCAAACAAGATAAGGATAGTACATGAATAAGATTAACCCATGTTCAAGGGTAACCCTGCTTAAAGGTAACGCCCGTAAAATTTATCCCTCATCCAAATGCAGCCTTTCCAACATGTGTCTCAATATTTGTATGATGGTAACATCCGTTGGTTCTAGGGTACGTTGGTAAGGTCAGTATTAGTAATTTAATATTTACTTGGAGGAGCAAGGATAGAAGTAGTGAAGGTGGAGTTTTTTTTTTACAATGGATGGAGAAAAGCATGTGGACATGAGACATTTCCTTCTTCTTCCAATAAATCTGTTTTCTAAAAAAAATTGGGAAAAAATCTAATAAAGGTTAAAAGAGAGATTTTCTTTACTTGATGAAACATCATCTCATTCAATTTTTGTAAAAATAAAATATTTGATAAAAAACATAAAAATCATATTTTCTTTGACATCAATGTTTAATAATATATAATTTAGGTTTTGATGGAATATTTGTTGGCGTATTTGGTTACGAGTCGACTGCTTAGATGGTGCAAAGAAAACACTTACCATTTTTTTTTTTTTTGAATTTGAGGCAATCATTTTACATGCCCATTTAGATTCGAATTAACCATTTAATGGTTCTATTTAGACGAAACATTTAGTTATTTATTTAGGGTTATAGTAATTTATTTAGGTTATGAGTTTTGATGGACCATTCACTGATGTTGTTTTCGCTAGGTGGATTTTTTTTAATGAAAGTACGATATATTCCACTCAAATAAGATACAAAAAACCCAATCTGATACACATGTTTATACTTTATCCTAGGGATTTAAAAATCGGCCAGGCCGATATATCAGCCGATATGTAAATATCGGCCGATATTTTTCTCTCTTCTCCGATATCGGTATATTTCTCTCTCCTCCGATATCGGAACCGTGAAAAACCGTGAAACCCGTGAAACTCTGAACCGTTGAAAACCGTGAAAAACCGCAAAAAACAGTGAAACCCGTGAAACCCTGAACCGTTGAAAACCGTGAAAAACCGTCAAAAACCATGAAAAACAGTGTAAAAACCGTGAAAAACTGTATCGGTGTTTTTTAAAAAATAATTAAATACCGATATTTATGAATATCGGCCGATATTGTGGCTGATATTTCAGGACCGAATATCGGCCAATATTCAGGTATGTACAGCCGATATTACTCGGTTTAAAAAAATGATATATATCGGCCGATACGATATGTATCGGCCGATATTTGAATCATTTGCTTTATACATATTTTAGTGACCAATAAATAGGTTTATACGGATTTAGATTTTAGATAGACAACCTTTTGATTTGTTTGGATTCAGATGGAGCTCATGGTGGGACCACAAAGACGGTCAGTACGTAAAAACTAATAAACTTAATTACAGAAATTACGCAAATAAATGTTTTCATAAGTTAATATTTTTAGAATACAAATATGATAATCCAACATCAGAGATCACTCGAAATAAATGTTTCTCACAATCAAGATGGTAAGGTAGATGGAGATTATGAGATTGAAAAAAGTTGGAACTTATCCATTCAAATATAAAAGTAGATCGTGTAGTTAAAAAAATAATATAGAATTTTTTAAAAAATAATGAGGCCTAGAGAGGAAGAGCATTAGTAATCCTGTAATAAAAATTAAAATACATCAAATTAATCTTTTTTACATGTATCGCCGTTCAATGGAGAAAAAGACAAATCAAATTTTTTATTGTTTAAATCGTCATTCATAATAAGGTACAAAAGAAAATTGAAATATAAAAAATAAGGAAAAAAATTGATGTAGGCATATCAAGACTCAATTGGCCCAAATTGCTAAACACCATTCCAATGCGTGATCTGACCGATGGTGGGAAGAGAGGGCCCTACTTCATGTGTCATGTCACCAAGAACTCAGCACCATGCAGACCCCATGCGAGCACCTAGTCAGATATGACTGCATAGGACCCATCCAACGTGGCTGCTGCATACATTGAAGGAACCAATTAAAAACTAAGGGTCTCCGTTTACATACTCAGTTTTTCTGCCTCTACACACTTATTTTCAGGTGCGGGTTGCTAATTACCATTTTGCTCCCGTGTTTTCATTCGTTCGAACGAATTCTCAGTTCATTTTGGCATTCGTTCGAACGAATGGACGTATACCCCATCCAATTTTGATTCATTCGAACGAATCCCCGTTTAAATCAATTCGTTCGAATGAATGAATCAGGTGAATAGTAACACGCGTTACTGTTCACCCGTGTTATTGTTCACCCGTGAATGAATCACTGATTCATTCGAATGAATCGATTTTTTTTTAACTTTTAAAGTTAACTAATTACGATAATCTGATAAAAATACTTTAAGACTTTAAGGTCTTTTGACACTCCTAAATATTTAAAACACAGTATTTTACAAATAAGGGTATCCCTAGGGTGTGCCGAAAACACATTTAGGAGTGTCAAAAGACCTTAAAGCGTTAAAGTATTTTTATCAGGTTATCGTAATTACCATTTTGCTCCCGTGTTTTCATTCGTTCGAACGAATTCTCAGTTCATTTTGGCATTCGTTCGAATGAATGGACGTATACCCCATCCAATTTTGATTCATTCGAACGAATCCCCGTTTAAATCAATTCGTTCGAATGAATGAATCAGGTGAATAGTAACGCGCGTTACTGTTCACCCGTGTTATTGTTCACCCGTGAATGAATCACTGATTCATTCGAATGAATCGATTTTTTTTTTAACTTTTAAAGTTAACTAATTACGATAATCTGATAAAAATACTTTAAGACTTTAAGGTCTTTTGACACTCCTAAATATTTAAAACACAGTATTTTACAAATAAGGGTATCCCTAGGGTGTGCCGAAAACACATTTAGGAGTGTCAAAAGACCTTAAAGCGTTAAAGTATTTTTATCAGGTTATCGTAATTAGTCCGAATATTAAATTTGAGAAATTTTGTAAATACACAGTACTTAAAAAATAACTTTAAAGTTTTAAAGGAGATTTTATTATTTAATACACTATGCACATTATTTTTTAAGCACCGTGTATTTTAAAAATTTCTCAAATTGAATATCCGGACTAATTACGATAACTTGATAAATATACTTTAAGACTTTAAGGTCTTTTGACACTCCTAAATGTATTTTCGGCGCACCTTATGGATATCCTTATTTGTAAAATACTGTATTTTAAATATTTAAGAGTGTCAAAAGACTTTAAAGTCTTAAAGTATTTTTATCAGATTATCGTAATTAGTCCACATATTTAATTTAAAAATTTTAAAAATATACAGTGCTTAAAAAATAACTTTGAAATTTAAAAAAAAATCAGAATGAATCAGTGATTCATTCGAATGAATCGAATGAATCGAATGAATCAGTGATTCATTCTAATGAATCGATTCATTAGAACTGATTCATTCGAATGAATCAATTTTTTTTTAAATTTTAAAGTTATTTTTTAAGCACTGTATATTTTTAAAATTTCTCAACTTAAATATCCGGACTAATTATGATAATCTGATAAAAATACTTTAAGACTTCAAGGTCTTTTGACACTTCTAAATATTTAAAACACAGTATTTTACAAATAAGGGTATCCCTAAAGTGTGTCGAAAACACATTTAGGAGTGTCAAAAGACCTTAAAGTCTTAAAGTATATTTATCAGGTTATCGTAATTAGTCTGGATATTCAATTTGAGAAATTTAAAAAATACACGGTGCTTCAAAAATAATGTGTATAGTGTATTAAATAATAAAATCTTCTTTAAAACTTTAAAGTTATTTTTTAAGCACTGTGTATTTCCAACATTTCTCAAATTAAATATTTGGACTAATTACGATAACCTGATAAAATACTTTAACACTTCAAGGTCTTTTGACACTCCTAAATGTGTTTTCGGCACACCCTAGGAATACCCTTATTTATAAAATACTGTATTTTAAATATTTAGGAGTGTAAAAAGACCTTGAAGTTTTAAAGTATTTTTGTAATACCCTGCCCCGGATTAGGAGTGTTTTAGCTTAATTTCCGTGTTTAACCGGTTGATCTCGAGGTTTTCGATCAGGGCTTCGAGGAAAGCCCAAGTTTGGCCCAATCCGAGCATCGTGAGCTCAGAGATCCAGCCCGTTCAGCTGGAGGGGTATTTTGGTAATTTGCCGCTTGTTGTGATTATTTCTCTAAATTGTGTGATTTGATGATCTTTATTGGTGAATAATACTCTCCTTATGGAATGATTTGCATTTATTATTTCAAAATGATTTAGTTTTCAGAAAATAATATTTATTTATCGACCGTCGGAACCCCGAAAGAGAGTTTTAATTATTTTAAATATTTTCGGGAAAGAGATAAATTTTGAAAATGGTATTGGATGTTAGACCATTTTAAGATTGATCTAGATATTTCATTTCATCTCAAAATAAGATGTACAAATTAGTTATTTTTACATTTGTTTAATTAAGTAATTTTGGGTAAAATGTGATTTTTGTTTAAATCAAAGGTTTTTATTGAGAGATAAAAACTGAAATTTCTATGGTGACCTAGGGTTTAAAAACCCAACCCATCTGTAAGGTTGGATTAAGTTTTTGAGGTCTTAAATTAGTACTTTTAGTTTTAAAAATCAAAATTTCTTGAACCAGGCCCTTTCTGCAAATTGGGAAATAATTGGGGACTGATCTGCAAAACCATAACAGCCTGCACACGCCATGCCGCGTGCACTGGCCGTTCGGCGGTGATCATCACCTTCTGCCGTCCCGTCCCATCGGATTTCAGCCGATTTTCCGGCGAGAGGAGCCTATAAATTCAAGGCCACTTCTTCCGTTTCAAATCCCAGCAATTCTTCTCTTCTCTGCTCTCTGTTTGATTTCCGACCGACCGACCCTGAGCTGCTGTTTTTCAGTAACAGTAAGCTTAAGGAAAGATTTTCAAAAATCTGAATTTCAACCCAGGAATCAAAACCAAGGTATCCATTGCATTCCTTTTTAAATTTCAACCGATTTAGAATCAAACAAAACTGATTTTGACCCTGTTTTGATGGAGAAAAACCTGTTTTAAGTTTTAAGGAAAACCATGGGTTTCATGTACCCGTGAGGCTCTACCCTTAAAATCGGATGACCCTTTGAGCTTTTGAGCTCCAAACCTCTCCCTATGGAAAGAGGACTCCCAGAGGAGTCCATCAGACCAGACGGATGTGAAAAACGAATCCAGGAAGCCCTCCCTTTCTGGAATCGCATTTCAGTGCATTTCCGCCGTGACTGTCTGCAACAGCAGACAGTTGGAGAAGACGACTCTCGGAAGGTCCGAGAGCTGATCTTCGGACGGTCCGAACCGTCGGACGGTCCGAGCTGTGACCCTCGGACGTTCCGAGCTTCAACCCGAAGCCCAGTCCGCCCGAGGTGAGCCAGACCCTTTTCGGAAGGACCGAGCCATCTTGGAAGGTCCGAACCCAAGCTTCGGACGTTCCGAGCATTGCCGACCCACCGAGACCTCTGTTTTCTGTTCTTCCTGTTCGGATGGACTTCGGACGGTCCGAGACCCACTCTTCGGACGATCCGAAGTCAGGCCCCGAGTTCCGAGGCCAGTGACTCAGTTTTTTTTTGTGGTTCGGATGATCCGAAGCCACTGACCCAAGTTCCGAAGTGATGTTCCGAGGAACACTGTTTTGAAAAATAATAAAATATTGTTTGATGACAGTTTTAATCTTGATTATTATTTATCTAATGTGTTTGATTATTTGTGATGATTTATACCCCCCTTGTTAATTAAAAATGTACTAACCCCTTTTTCTCTTATTATTTATAGTGTAAATACTATTGTATACGCTTTCAGTCCGACATTAGTCGGGAACTGAGTGATTCACTTTCAGGACGACACTATAGTCGGGCACTGAGTGACCTCGAGGCCTACTCAAAATGTCAGCTCTGGTCCTATCCAGAAGACAACCGAGAAGTGACCCGAGGATCTAAACCTTACTCAATAAGTCAATCTGGTCAATGCCCAGAAGACAATATGAGTTTGGACTGAGCCCCTTATGTTTATTATATTATTATCTTGTGGATGATTTAAAGAGGATAGAAACCAAATAGGAGACTCATTCCATTAAACCCGGATATTTTGTAGGAAAATATATGATTTCCAAATTCTACGTATATGTACGTATTTGTTATGTATATTGATTGAGCACTTGTATGTTGTTTGACAGAGACCGCGAAACCACACAATCACGGTGAGGGAACTTAACTCTGCAGATTTTGTAAACAGGTGTTATTTTGAGCAATGAGTGGTTTCGATTTTGACGAACCCACTCATGTGCCGATACATAATGCACTATGGTAAGAGTGCTGTGATTATTTGATATTACGGTGTTGACCGTATGTGTATGTAAGACTGCTTCCACGTACCTGGGCTATTGAACCAATATCGGCCATATGAGAGATGGTTTATGTCTACTGGACCATGGGCGGACCATGCTGTCGTCAGTTGCTGACTTGAGGGTGTCAGTACCGGTTACGTTTAAGAACTGGAGATGTACTTGCAAGGATGTATTTTGACCGTGTCGGGACTTAATACTGGTCTCAGTGTAGTCGGCAGGCGTTACGGTGGATAATGGCAGTGATTGATAGTTGATGATGTTATTATCTTATTTGAGATTATGCTTACTGTTATCAAGCATGTGATATTAACTGTTGTTAACATGTTTTACTATTTGCTTAATGTGCACTGTTAATTATCCTTCACTGGGCTTGTTAGCTCACACCACTCACCTTTCAGGCGATGAACCCGAGGAGGAGGACCCTCTCTTTCAAACTTAGGGCGTTTGAGCCAAGGCAGTGTTTTGGGATTCCCCCGGAGCGGAATGCCCTGATCTCTTTCTGTTGGTTCTCGGAACCGTTATTTTTGTATTAAGTACCGGATGTGATACTTAATTTGTATTTGACTATTGTAATCGGCTATGTTGCCATTTGAGACGATGTTATGGATTGATTTATCAATGTTAATATTTGTTTGATCTTATTATTAGTGGATGTTATTGTGTTGTTTTGCTATGTCTATGGGGCATGCTTATGGTACATGTTTGAGTCCTCTTAGCGGGCTGATGTGTAACCGCTGGGCCTAACTGTTGATCCGGCCCAGTAAGAGTGCTTGTGGATTAGTTTACTTTCCTTTCAAAAAAAAAAAAAATCAGTCGCGTTCCGGGCCCACTGGTCGGGTCGGGGCGTGACAGCTTGGTATCAGAGCGTAGGCTCAACTCTAGGACTGTGATGGGTTACTACCTAGTTAGAATTGTTTTGCCCTAGTGTTGTTATTGTATTGACATTTCCTTGTTTGGTGATACAGATATGTCAAGCAATAATACCGAGTGCTTCCAGGGGACACCTAGCGACCCTATCGTCATAGATTCTGGAGATGACTCCGGTGCGCCAAGTTTCGATGAGGTTGCACCTAGGGAGGAGGTAGTAGTGGCATCCCCCGAATACCACGTGGGTGCTGAACCTGAGGAGGAAGAGGGAGATGTCCCAATTCCTGAGGAGTCGGTGGGGGAGAACGGATCACCCGAGTATGTTCCGGCTACTCCGCCATTGGACGAATATCAAGATGAGATGTGTGAGCTCTGCAATCAGGCAGGGCACAATTTCATCTATTGCCCCTATCCACCCAGTGTCATTTGCCCTGTTTGCGGACTCCGCGGACATGGAAATGCCAGAACCAATTGTCCTTATGTAGGAGGACCGGGGATCATACCCTGTTTAACTTGTGGGGTGTACGGGCACAAATCTGAGACCTGCCCGGATAACTTTTATTATTTTGGTGGTGAAGAAGGATCTTTTTCAGGGAATTAGATCAATCATTGTTAGGGGGCATCAGGGAGTTTTGTCTTATAAGGGTTAAGTTTTGTTATTTTGAAGGGTTTTTACACCCTACTAACCTTTGTACTTGTATTGAAATTGTTGAATGAATTCTAATTGAAATTGTTACAACTTGTGTCTTCGACTTTGATAAAAATTTTAAAATTTGGTTAATGATATTTACAAGTGTAAATAACAGATGTCAGGACCCAACGCAAACCGAGTCAACTTTCGTGGGAGGAGGACTGGTCTTCCACCCCGTGACCTACCCAATGAGGCGATACGAGCGGCGGTTGAAGCATTTCAGCAGATAGCTGAAAATATGCGACGTCCGCCAGTCCAAACGCCAGAGGAGAGAGCCACCTCGGCTCTGAAAGAGTTCAAACGTCTGAACCCGACTAGCTTCTCGGGAACAGAAGACCCCAGCGCTGCGAGGAACTGGCTAACCCAGATTAGCCGAATCCTCAATACCCTAGCAATCGCCGATGATTTACGTGTGACCTTGGCGACTTATCAGCTCGAAGGGAACGCCTACGAGTGGTGGGAGGCGAAGAGCTTGGTTCGTAATCACGAGCCGATGACTTGGGAGGAGTTTTCTGCAGCCTTTCTGGCCCGTTACTTTCCAAAGACGGTGAAGGAGGCAAGGAAGAGAGAGTTCCTCAACATTCAGCAGGGTTCAGATACAGTGGCACAGTATGCCATGCGCTACATCGACCTGATGCAGTTTGTGCCGTGGATTGCAGCCAATGAGGAGGAGAAGATCCAGCATTTCGAGAACGGACTCAGACCCTTCCTGCAGCGGCAAGTGGCCGGCCTAGTGTTCAACACTCTGGAGGAGATCATCGAGCGTGCTTCGAAGGTAGAAGCGGTTGACTCTATCAACCGGAGCACTGACAGCTCTCAGAAACCTTATTCTAACAAGAAGGCAAGGTTCAATCAGCAGAAGAAGCCTTTCTTCAGGAAGAGCCAACCTAGTGTGGGCCAGTCCAGTCGGTCCGACTCTCGGCCAATCGTATGCTACACCTGCAATCAGCCAGGGCATACTTCTAGATTCTGTCAATCCAAAGGAGAGAGAGCTTGTTTTCACTGCAAGCAAACCGGGCACCTGTTCAAGGATTGTCCTTTTTCTGGTAAAGCGGCACCTTCACAAGGCGCAGGAGTTTCCTACTCCGTGGCGCAGCCATCTGTCGGCAGAGGTTCTCAGCAGGCTTCCAGAGAATCAGCGACACCGAGGAACGGACCACCTCGGAGCGATCAGGGGAGAGGACGAGGGCGTCCTCAAGGGAGAGTCTACTCTTTAGGGACTCAGAAGGAGGAACCAATGGAGAACGCAGTGATGGAAGGTACCCTTCATCTTTTCAGTCTTTTGGCTCGAGTGTTGTTTGATACCGGTGCTTCGCATTCCTTTATCTCTAGAACTTGTTGTGTTAGATTGGGTTTGAAACCTGTAGAAGTAGTTAACCCGCTAATGGTAGTTTCACCTTTGGGTAAGAAGGCTTTGGCAAACCAAGAGTGTAGATCTTGCGTTTTGAAGATTAGCGGAGTGGAGTTGTCTTATGATTTTCTAGTTCTGGAAATGACGGACTTTGACATCATCCTTGGTGTGGATTGGATGTCTGTTTTTGGAGTCTTGATAGACTGCCCTCAGAAGAGGATTCATGGGGTCTCCTCAACCGGTGAGAGGTTTGTTGAGAAGTTGGTACCCTATGAAAGGATGAGAGTTACTTTCTCTGGCCTTAGGGCGTATCCCGGTAGTGTGGTGGCAAGCATGGGTTGGGAAGATGTAGGTGGTGTAGGGTCTGTTGCTCCTCGGGTGGTGTGTGAGTTTATGGATGTTTTTCCTGACCAGTTGGCTGGGCTACCTCCACGCCGAGAGATAGAGTTTGTTATAGACCTACAGCCAGGAACATCTCCAATTTCCATGGCACCTTATCGGATGGCGCCGGCAGAGCAGAGAGAGCTAGCTACGCAGGTAGAAGAGCTTCTTAGTCTTGGTTTTATCCATCAGAGCAACTCGCCGTGGGGCGCACCTGCTCTCTTTGTGAAAAAGAAGGATGGATCGATGAGGATGTGTATAGATTACCGGCGGCTTAACCAGGTAACTATTAAGAATAAGTATCCGTTGCCTAGAATAGATGACCTCTTTGATCTTTTGAGGGGATCGAAGTGTTTTTCAAAGATCGATTTGAGATCGGGTTACCATCAGTTGCGGATTCGAGAGGAAGACATTCCAAAGACTGCTTTTCGGACGCAGTACGGCTTGTACGAGTTTGTTGTGATGCCTTTCGGTTTGACGAACGCACCAGCCATGTTCATGGACTTGATGAATCGGGTGTTTCGACCGTATCTGCGAGAGTTCGTGATAGTCTTCATCGACGATATCTTGATCTATTCGTCATCAGAAGAGGAGCATGAGCGTCATCTGCGGATTGTTCTTCAGACCCTTCGGGAGCATCAACTGTTCGCTAAGCTGAGCAAGTGTGAGTTTTGGTTGACTCAAGTGCAATTTCTGGGACATATAGTGTCTCCAGGAGGAATCTCGGTAGATCCAGCAAAGGTAGAGACCGTGAAGACTTGGGAGAGTCCCAAGAGCGTGTTCGAGATCCGGAGCTTTCTGGGATTAGCAGGATATTACCGAAAGTTTATCCCGCGCTTCTCTCAGATCGCGGTACCGATGACTCGGCTGGCGAGGAAGAACGTCAAGTTCGAGTGGAGCAAAGCTTGTGAGGAAGCATTTCAGGAGCTGAAGGAGAAGTTGACGACGTCTCCAGTGTTAGTGATACCCGAGCAAGGACGAGGTTACGATGTTTATTGCGACGCGTCCAAGTTTGGTTTGGGTTGTGTGCTGATGCAAGAGGGGAAGGTAGTAGCTTATGGTTCCAGGCAATTGAAGGGACACGAGCAGAACTACCCGACTCATGATTTGGAGTTGGCAGCTGTTATGTTCTCGTTGAAATTGTGGAGACATTACTTATATGGTGAGAAGTTCAATGTGTTTTCTGATCACCATAGTCTCAAGTATATCTTCACTCAGAAAGACTTGAATATGAGGCAGCGTAGGTGGATGGAGTACTTGGGAGATTATGACTTCAGTCTCTCCTATCACCCGGGGAAGGCCAACGTGGTGGCCGATGCCTTGAGCAGGAAGTCTCATAACGACGTGGCAAGGATGGCATCCTTGCAATGGAAGATGCTCGAAGTTCTGTCCGAGTACGATCTGGAGCTGATCGAAGGAAGCGGGTCAGCGAGAATCCATAGTTTGGTTCTGCAACACGAGGTAGTTAGATTGGTGTTGGAAGGACAACAGAGCGACCCAGAAGCAAAGGAGTTGGCGACTCAGCTTTCAGGAGGAGCAACTTTAGAGGATTGGAAGATCAAAGCAGACGGAAGTCTTACTTTCAAAGATAGACTGTTCGTGCCAAAATCGGACGAGTGCAGGAGGAAAGTGCTTGATCACTTTCATCGATCTCGCTTTGCAGTGCATCCCGGTGGTACAAAGATGTATCGTGACTTGCGGCGACTTTTCTGGTGGAAAGGTATGAAGCGCGAGGTAGCAGATTTTGTGTCCAAGTGCCTAACTTGTCAACAAGTGAAGGCGGAACATCAACGACCCGGTGGAAAGATGCAACCTTTGGAAGTGGCTGAATGGAAGTGGGAGCATATCACGATGGATTTTGTAACTGGTTTTCCTAAGTCTCCTAAGAAGAACGACGCTATTTGGGTAATAGTCGATCGATTGACGAAGTCAGCTCACTTTCTACCGATCAAGAAGACGGATTCCTTGGCTACTCTAAGTAGATTGTATTTGAAGGAGATAGTCAGATTGTATGGAGTGCCTGTATCCATTGTATCTGATAGAGACCCGAGGTTCGTGTCAAGGTTTTGGCAAGGATTGCAAGAGGAGTTGGGGACTAAGCTGTGCTTTAGCACTGCTTTTCACCCTCAGACGGATGGTCAGTCAGAGAGAACCATTCAAACCTTAGAGGATATGCTAAGGGCTTGTGTGATGGATATGCGGGGAAGTTGGGAAGATCATTTACCTTTGATCGAGTTCGTCTACAACAACAGTTATCACTCCAGTGTGCAGATGGCACCCTATGAGGCTCTGTATGGCAGACCGTGCAGGTCACCTCTTTGTTGGACAGAGGTAGGAGACAAAGCGCTACTAGGACCTGATCTAGTGCGTGAGACGTCAGAGCAAGTTGAAGTAATCAGACAGCGTCTCAAGACAGCCCAGAGCAGACAAAAGAGTTATGCTGACAAAAGGCGACGACCTTTGGAGTTTGCAGTTGGCGACCGATGATGTGAAATTTTAAATTACTCGCAAGCGTACGAACCGATTTATAGTATAGAGTATGAGTGCGAGGTCGTACCCAAGGGAAATCTACAAAATATATGTACGAAATAAAAAAAAATCGCACTATTTAAAAATGATGTGATTTAAGGAAATAATTTTCTAAAACATTTAGTTATAATCTTAATTTAAAATAATGAATAGTTTTGATAAATTTTTGAGAAAAAGAAAAATAAATCAAAAATAAATTTTTTACATAATCTACAATGGAATCCGGTCAAACATCGACGTGCCATGTTATCCGATTTAAAAACAAAAACATGGCCTAGACTATGAAATATTCTGGAATTATTAAATATAATTCAAGTTTCCTATTTAATAAAATTCTAATTAAAATAATTATTAAATTGAAATTTTTCAAATCAAGCCTTAGGCTTGAGCGGGTTTTAAACTTGTGTTTCCCCAATTCTAAAACAACCGTTCTTGATAAGAACCTTAGACTGGAGAGACGGCAAGTCCCACTGATCCTAAAAGGGGTTCCACTTTTCATTGAAAAATCCTCAAATTAATTTGTTTCATGAAGTTCTTAAAAAGAATTAAAATTAAATTGAAAACCATCATTATTTAATATTTAACAATTGGGAATAACATACATCTAAACAAACCGCCATGAATTTTATTTAAAAATTCAGAAATGAATTACAATTCTTTTGGACTTTAAATAAAAAAATAAAAATAAAATAACTTACAAGAAATTATTTATTTTTCTCCTGTCTTTCGTCGTCCAACTTCAGCCTTCAATGTCTTGTCCGGTTCAACTTTAAATGGACCCAAAGCCATCAATTTATAGGAGTGAGAAGAGATGAGATAAGGGACCCTTCAAATTCAACCAAGATAAGGGATCCATTCAAATTTAAAATTTCTCTTTGTAGAGATCGGTTAACTCCTTTATCTCCTTATCTTTGTTCCTCCTTATCCCTCTCTTTCTTATCTCTCCTTCGGTTCAAACGCTTTTATCTTTATCCCTGTCTTTTATTCAAATCCACTATCTTTTATCCAAATCCACTGTCTTTTTCAAACGCCGAATTTTGCAGATAAGACACCATCATTCAAACGAAATTCACTGGTCCCGCTTGATCTTTTGGACTTGGATCCCATACTTGGACTTTTATCTGGCCCGGAATATTGGTGGACTTTGGCTCATTGACTTCCAATTGCAGACTTTGTCTTCAGGCTTCAGATTTGAACAGTGGGTCCATTTGTGTGTTTATAAATTTCTACCACCTTTACAATGTAACATAGTCTAAAAAATATTATTATAATTCAAACTCTCATATCCGGATTTGAATTATAATAATTGATAATAATTCCAAATCAAATTAGGTGGTAAAAATTATAAACTTTCAAAAAATAGGACTATGGCCCACTTTTCTCCATTTTAATTCATTTTTCTTTTATTCTCACAAATACACTGCAAAACTTGAAAACTCTATTAAACGCATCTAATATTCACAAATCAAAGGCTAACTAATCAAAAATTAAAGGGTAAAATGGTAATTTTCAGTGCTCAACAAATACCCCCAAACTTAGATTTTGCTAGTCCTCGAGCAAAACAAAAATTAAAAACTAGACATTCAAATTCTAATTTATACCACTTTCGCTGGCACTCTCGATTGCATTTAGCGTATGCAACAAGCCTTTAAACCCCCAGGTTACCCCTAGTGGACGAGTTATAGTCTCGTGAAGGTTTTCAGTGGTGACACCCACAAACATCAATTTTGTATAGTCTTAGTTTCAGATTCAGCAAAAACAAGTTCATAAAGATTTAGACATCATACGATTCCAAAATTTATTTTATAAGACTTATATTCGGAGTGTAGTGTGTGCTTAGCCAATATTAAATTTAGTTTTCTTTTCCAAATAGACACAAGTTTCGTACCCAACATCGGAAAATACGCTTTGACTTCAAACCTCACTGGATATCTCTCAGAAAGATTAACGCTCAGAGGTTGGGTTATTTTCTCTCAAACGTATATGTGAGCGGAGTTTGTTTATTCAAATTCAAAATTTCTCACATATGTATTAGAAAAACGGTACATGACAAAGAAAATAATTGTTGGATCTCATGAATAGACGCCACTTTTCTGAGAACGTTGAGTTATACATTATCATTTTTCTTCCTCTATTCTCCACATGAAATACCATATTTCAACTTAAGATCAATAGGACTTTTAATAGGACGAAACTTGGCTTGGGATCGGGTCAAATCAAAGAAGGATAATAAGACTCTAAGAATAAATATTTTGATAAAAAAGGTTAGAGGTCTTTAAGATATATAACGGGATATTTCTTCCTCTATTTTTTTTTTTTTTTTTTTCAGCACTTTTCAAAATATTCATCTTTTTTTTTTTTTCCTTTCTTTTTCATATCCTTATTTTAATGTCAGGATGTTCCCTTTCTTTTTGTGCTGTTTTCTTCTTTTACTTTCTTGTGCCCTTTTTTTTTTTATCATCCCAATTTTTGTCATCTCTAACCTTTTTTATGAATAGGTCAAGATATATTTTTAATGAGGCTCAAACTCCAAAATCCGTGTTGGGTTTGGTAAATATGGCTGATCAAGAAAACATGCTAACTTAAAGGCTCAACTGGGAACTATCAGGATAAATTTTGACGAAAGATAGGTAGGCATGAAGGCTCAAACGATCTAAAAATGGCCTATATCATATCCTAAGTTTCATATAGTGATTTCCTTATTTTAAATAAAGTCTAAAAAATTTCAAATGTACTAACTCAATTTTAATGGCGTTCTCAGTAATATGACCAAAATTGAAGAATGATGAGATCCACAACGACTTGATACACTTTAGAAAGAAAAATGGATTGACTTAAATCCCTCAGAAAAATTGAAAGGCTCTAAAGCTTACTGGGTTAAGTCTCTACTAGTATTCCTTTGTTGACTACTAGACTCATGAAAATTTTTCTTTTCTAACTCAATTTAAATATGGCTGTGTAAATTTATTCCGAATATAAATCCTATAAAAATCTTATCGAAAAAGTATGATATGAAAATTTTTATTTACCTATTAATGCTGAAAAATCACTTAGACTCAACAATTTTTTTTTTCACAAGGGGTAGTCTCAGTGTTCACTTACTCTTCCCTTGATTTTTTTTTTTTTATTTTTAATTTTTTTATTTATTATTTTTTTAATTTTTTAATTTTTTAATTTTTTTTATTTTTGACTCACAAAAACTTTTAGTGGACTCAATTTTTTTATTGGACTAAATTAGTGTATCCCATTTTGATACCCCCAAACTTAAATTTGACATTGTCCTTAATATTCATTAATTCACAGTGATCAGGTGTAAATTAGAATTTTTTGGAACAGTGTTAATTAAGGCTCAAGTGTATTTAAAAGGGTTCACTCAAAATGGACCTAAAACAAGAATCCTAAACTAGACTGACTCTAAACTGACGGACACAACAATTGACCTAAGATGGTGATTATGGTAATTTAGGTGACTTGGGTGGCTCTATGTAGGAAAAAAAATGGTATAATGGTCAGACTCTCCTCACCATGGTTACAACGATTGGGTTCTAATGTAGGTTCTAACGTTGAAAATACCATGACCCCACAAACCCTACTGTCGCCAATAATGGATTGATGACTGACTGGATGTTCACAATTTGAGAACTCAATTCTAACCAATCGCTTGGTCGAATGGCGTCTCCAAACACTCATTTTCACCAACAAGGACAAAACAAGACCAAAACAAATTCAAACAAAATAAATGACCTAAAACTAAAAATAAAAACCTAAACTAACCTAGGTCTCTAGACTGGCTCCTACTTTTCTTTCCAAATAATCTAAGTCTCCGATGAGAGTTTAACCACAATCATGGCCAGGTAAGTTCCCAGGTAAGTGGAGGAGCACACGGCATCTTCTTAAGTTTCCACTTATCCTTAGGCTCTTTACACCTTGGTGACAGAACTAATCCTAGACACCATGATTGAAGAAAAAATATTCACCGGTTACAAAAATTAATTTAGATTGAAAAGGTTCCTATTGAGCATGAAACCCTAAAATCTAGCCTAACGGTTCCTTAATTGATTTTATTACGAAAATGCATGAACCAATTTTACTAATCTTATTTTTCTAAATATTGTGAAAATGCAGTCCTAAATTACCATACAACATTCATACAAATATGCAAACATTAATAAAACAATCTAAACTAATGCATGAATACTAACAACCTAAATGCATGGATAGATTAAATGCAAACAATAATAAAGAACACCTTAAATAAATCTATATGAATGCATGATATATATAAAATAAAATAAAAAAATTAAAAAACTTACCTTAGCCTTTCATGCGTATTTTCAGCAATTTTTTTTTCAAGCGCGCAATTTAAAGCTCCTTAGCGTGTTGTGCATATCTCTATTGATTTTTAAGCGCGACATAATTAAAATTCCTGCAAAATAGACAATACAAGCTTTGGTGAAGATTCTGACTCAAAAAAATAAATAAATAAATAAATAAATAATACTAATCTAAGTGCACTTCTCCTAAAATTACAACTAATGGAAGGAAAAAAAAAAAAAAAAAATTAGGTCAAACTTTATTTCAAAAAAATAAATTTTAAATTTTTTTTAAATTTTTTTAATTTTTTTTTTAATTTTTTTTAAATTTTTTTTTAAATTTTTTTTAAATTTTTTTTAAATTTTTTTTAAAATTTTTTTTTAAAATTTTTTAAAATTTTTTAATATTTTTTTATATTTAATTAAAAAAAATTCTAAGTTAGATGAAATTCTAAATTAAGACATATCTGCAGTATTAGATTTATTTTCAAAAATCACATAATTTAATAGCACATAATTTTATTTCGAGATTTCCCCGGCAACGGCGCCAAAAACTTGATGTGAAATTTTAAATTACTCGCAAGCGTACGAACCGATTTATAGTATAGAGTATGAGTGCGGGGTCGTACCCAAGGGAAATCTACAAAATATATGTACGAAATAAAAAAAAATCGCACTATTTAAAAATGATGTGATTTAAGGAAATAATTTTCTAAAACATTTAGTTATAATCTTAATTTAAAATAATGAATAGTTTTGATAAATTTTTGAGAAAAAGAAAAATAAATCAAAAATAAATTTTTTACATAATCTATAATGGAATCCGGTCAAACATCGACGTGCCATGTTATCCGATTTAAAAACAAAAACATGGCCTAGACTATGAAATATTCTGGAATTATTAAATATAATTCAAGTTTCCTATTTAATAAAATTCTAATTAAAATAATTATTAAATTGGAATTTTTCAAATCAAGCCTTAGGCTTGAGCGGGTTTTAAACTTGTGTTTCCCCAATTCTAAAACAACCGTTCTTGATAAGAACCTTAGACTGGAGAGACGGCAAGTCCCACTGATCCTAAAAGGGGTTCCACTTTTCATTGAAAAATCCTCAAATTAATTTGTTTCATGAAGTTCTTAAAAAGAATTAAAATTAAATTGAAAACCATCATTATTTAATATTTAACAATTGGGAATAACATACATCTAAACAAACCGCCATGAATTTTATTTAAAAATTCAGAAATGAATTACAATTCTTTTGGACTTTAAATAAAAAAATAAAAATAAAATAACTTACAAGAAATTATTTATTTTTCTCCTGTCTTTCGTCGTCCAACTTCAGCCTTCAATGTCTTGTCCGGTTCAACTTTAAATGGACCCAAAGCCATCAATTTATAGGAGTGAGAAGAGATGAGATAAGGGACCCTTCAAATTCAACCAAGATAAGGGATCCATTCAAATTTAAAATTTCTCTTTGTAGAGATCGGTTAACTCCTTTATCTCCTTATCTTTGTTCCTCCTTATCCCTCTCTTTCTTATCTCTCCTTCGGTTCAAACGCTTTTATCTTTATCCCTGTCTTTTATTCAAATCCACTATCTTTTATCCAAATCCACTGTCTTTTTCAAACGCCGAATTTTGCAGATAAGACACCATCATTCAAACGAAATTCACTGGTCCCGCTTGATCTTTTGGACTTGGATCCCATACTTGGACTTTTATCTGGCCCGGAATATTGGTGGACTTTGGCTCATTGACTTCCAATTGCAGACTTTGTCTTCAGGCTTCAGATTTGAACAGTGGGTCCATTTGTGTGTTTATAAATTTCTACCACCTTTACAATGTAACATAGTCTAAAAAATATTATTATAATTCAAACTCTCATATCCGGATTTGAATTATAATAATTGATAATAATTCCAAATCAAATTAGGTGGTAAAAATTATAAACTTTCAAAAAATAGGACTATGGCCCACTTTTCTCCATTTTAATTCATTTTTCTTTTATTCTCACAAATACACTGCAAAACTTGAAAACTCTATTAAACGCATCTAATATTCACAAATCAAAGGCTAACTAATCAAAAATTAAAGGGTAAAATGGTAATTTTCAGTGCTCAACAACCGAGTTTTCTTACGTGTGGCACCACGTCATGGAGTGCAGCGGTTCGGGCGCAAGGGAAAACTATCACCTCGATATGTTGGACCCTTTGAGATCTTGAAGAGGATAGGTGAAGTGGCCTATCAGTTGGATCTTCCTCAGGCTTTGGAGAGAGTGCATAGTACGTTCCACGTGTCTATGTTAAAAAAGTACGAGCCTGACCCGTCGCATGTGATCAGCTTTGAAGATATTGAGGTATCAGAGGACTTAACGTTTGAAGAAGCGCCAGTCAAGATTCTAGAACGTCGGACTCAAGAGCTCAGGAGGAAGTCTATATCCCTAGTGCGAGTGCTGTGGCAACATCGCGACGTGCAACATGAGACATGGGAACCTGAATCGACGATGCAGAAGCTGTACCCTGGCTTGTTCACAGGCCAAGAAGGTAGGGTTTGTTCTAAATTTCGGGACGAAATTTTCTTTTAGGAGGGTAGGATGTAATACCCTGCCCCGGATTAGGAGTGTTTTAGCTTAATTTCCGTGTTTAACCGGTTGATCTCGAGGTTTTCGATCAGGGCTTCGAGGAAAGCCCAAGTTTGGCCCAATCCGAGCTCGTGAGCTCAGAGATCCAGCCCGTTCAGCTGGAGGGGTATTTTGGTAATTTGCCGCTTGTTGTGATTATTTCTCTAAATTGTGTGATTTGATGATCTTTATTGGTGAATAATACTCTCCTTATGGAATGATTTGCATTTATTATTTCAAAATGATTTAGTTTTCAGAAAATAATATTTATTTATCGACCGTCGGAACCCCGAAAGAGAGTTTTAATTATTTTAAATATTTTCGGGAAAGAGATAAATTTTGAAAATGGTATTGGATGTTAGACCATTTTAAGATTGATCTAGATATTTCATTTCATCTCAAAATAAGATGTACAAATTAGTTATTTTTACATTTGTTTAATTAAGTAATTTTGGGTAAAATGTGATTTTTGTTTAAATCAAAGGTTTTTATTGAGAGATAAAAACTGAAATTTCTATGGTGACCTAGGGTTTAAAAACCCAACCCATCTGTAAGGTTGGATTAAGTTTTTGAGGTCTTAAATTAGTACTTTTAGTTTTAAAAATCAAAATTTCTTGAACCAGGCCCTTTCTGCAAATTGGGAAATAATTGGGGACTGATCTGCAAAACCATAACAGCCTGCACACGCCATGCCGCGTGCACTGGCCGTTCGGCGGTGATCATCACCTTCTGCCGTCCCGTCCCATCGGATTTCAGCCGATTTTCCGGCGAGAGGAGCCTATAAATTCAAGGCCACTTCTTCCGTTTCAAATCCCAGCAATTCTTCTCTTCTCTGCTCTCTGTTTGATTTCCGACCGACCGACCCTGAGCTGCTGTTTTTCAGTAACAGTAAGCTTAAGGAAAGATTTTCAAAAATCTGAATTTCAACCCAGGAATCAAAACCAAGGTATCCATTGCATTCCTTTTTAAATTTCAACCGATTTAGAATCAAACAAAACTGATTTTGACCCTGTTTTGATGGAGAAAAACCTGTTTTAAGTTTTAAGGAAAACCATGGGTTTCATGTACCCGTGAGGCTCTACCCTTAAAATCGGATGACCCTTTGAGCTTTTGAGCTCCAAACCTCTCCCTATGGAAAGAGGACTCCCAGAGGAGTCCATCAGACCAGACGGATGTGAAAAACGAATCCAGGAAGCCCTCCCTTTCTGGAATCGCATTTCAGTGCATTTCCGCCGTGACTGTCTGCAACAGCAGACAGTTGGAGAAGACGACTCTCGGAAGGTCCGAGAGCTGATCTTCGGACGGTCCGAACCGTCGGACGGTCCGAGCTGTGACCCTCGGACGTTCCGAGCTTCAACCCGAAGCCCAGTCCGCCCGAGGTGAGCCAGACCCTTTTCGGAAGGACCGAGCCATCTTGGAAGGTCCGAACCCAAGCTTCGGACGTTCCGAGCATTGCCGACCCACCGAGACCTCTGTTTTCTGTTCTTCCTGTTCGGATGGACTTCGGACGGTCCGAGACCCACTCTTCGGACGATCCGAAGTCAGGCCCCGAGTTCCGAGGCCAGTGACTCAGTTTTTTTTTGTGGTTCGGATGATCCGAAGCCACTGACCCAAGTTCCGAAGTGATGTTCCGAGGAACACTGTTTTGAAAAATAATAAAATATTGTTTGATGACAGTTTTAATCTTGATTATTATTTATCTAATGTGTTTGATTATTTGTGATGATTTATACCCCCCTTGTTAATTAAAAATGTACTAACCCCTTTTTCTCTTATTATTTATAGTGTAAATACTATTGTATACGCTTTCAGTCCGACATTAGTCGGGAACTGAGTGATTCACTTTCAGGACGACACTATAGTCGGGCACTGAGTGACCTCGAGGCCTACTCAAAATGTCAGCTCTGGTCCTATCCAGAAGACAACCGAGAAGTGACCCGAGGATCTAGACCTTACTCAATAAGTCAATCTGGTCAATGCCCAGAAGACAATATGAGTTTGGACTGAGCCCCTTATGTTTATTATATTATTATCTTGTGGATGATTTAAAGAGGATAGAAACCAAATAGGAGACTCATTCCATTAAACCCGGATATTTTGTAGGAAAATATATGATTTCCAAATTCTACGTATATGTACGTATTTGTTATGTATATTGATTGAGCACTTGTATGTTGTTTGACAGAGACCGCGAAACCACACAATCACGGTGAGGGAACTTAACTCTGCAGATTTTGTAAACAGGTGTTATTTTGAGCAATGAGTGGTTTCGATTTTGACGAACCCACTCATGTGCCGATACATAATGCACTATGGTAAGAGTGCTGTGATTATTTGATATTACGGTGTTGACCGTATGTGTATGTAAGACTGCTTCCACGTACCTGGGCTATTGAACCAATATCGGCCATATGAGAGATGGTTTATGTCTACTGGACCATGGGCGGACCATGCTGTCGTCAGTTGCTGACTTGAGGGTGTCAGTACCGGTTACGTTTAAGAACCGGAGATGTACTTGCAAGGATGTATTTTGACCGTGTCGGGACTTAATACTGGTCTCAGTGTAGTCGGCAGGCGTTACGGTGGATAATGGCAGTGATTGATAGTTGATGATGTTATTATCTTATTTGAGATTATGCTTACTGTTATCAAGCATGTGATATTAACTGTTGTTAACCTGTTTTACTATTTGCTTAATGTGCACTGTTAATTATCCTTCACTGGGCTTGTTAGCTCACACCACTCACCTTTCAGGCGATGAACCCGAGGAGGAGGACCCTCTCTTTCAAACTTAGGGCGTTTGAGCCAAGGCAGTGTTTTGGGATTCCCCCGGAGCGGAATGCCCTGATCTCTTTCTGTTGGTTCTCGGAACCGTTATTTTTGTATTAAGTACCGGATGTGGTACTTAATTTGTATTTGACTATTGTAATCGGCTATGTTGCCATTTGAGACGATGTTATGGATTGATTTATCAATGTTAATATTTGTTTGATCTTATTATTAGTGGATGTTATTGTGTTGTTTTGCTATGTCTATGGGGCATGCTTATGGTACATGTTTGAGTCCTCTTAGCGGGCTGATGTGTAACCGCTGGGCCTAACTGTTGATCCGGCCCAGTAAGAGTGCTTGTGGATTAGTTTACTTTCCTTTCAAAAAAAAAAAAAAATCAGTCGCGTTCCGGGCCCACTGGTCGGGTCGGGGCGTGACAATTTTTATCAGATTATCGTAATTAGTCTGGATATTTAATTTGAGAAATTTTAAAAATATACAGTGCTTAAAAAATAACTTTGAAATTTAAAAAAAAATCGATTCATTCACAGGTGAACAGTAACACGCATTACTGTTCACCCGATTCATTCATTCGAACGGATTGATTTAAACGGGGATTCGTTCGAACGAATCAAAACTAGATGGGGTGTACGTCCATTCGTTCGAACGAATGCCGAAATGAAATGGGAATTCGTTCGAACGAATGGAAACATAGGGGTAAAATGGTAATTAGCCACCCGCACCAGGAAACGGGTGTGTAGAGGCAGAAAAATCGGTTGTGTAAATGGGGACCCAAAAAGAATGAGTGATCTTTCCTTGCTGAAATCGCCAAATAGGTAATATGAGATATGAATAATTTCATGGGTATTAATAATTTTTATTAAATTTATATAATATAAAAGAATTATGAAATATAATTATTAATTCATATTCATCAATTAAAAAATATTAAAATATTTTTGTTCAACAACTGCAAAGAGAGGTAAGGGTTTTCTGAAAATACCAATACTCCAAAGGGTTTTCAAAAAGGAGAAGAGGAATAAAATTTTGAATTTTTATCTTCACCCCTCCATTACCAAACAAAGATAATACAAGATAACCCTCGTTTTCCCCCTTACCCCCATTCAAACGCATCATAAGAATCTATGATAGAGTTGAAGGAAATCAATTACATTGACCACACAAAGCCAATGAAAATTTAACACAATTTCATTTGGGAACCAAATTCTCAATTGGAGAACCTTACAAAGGTTCTACTTTAATTTTTTCTAAAGGAAAATCACACACAAAGGCTTCAAAAGAATTTATGAAAATTTAAAATTACATAAAACATTTATGAAATTTAAAACTAAAGATATTTAAATATAATAAGTAGAACTCACCAATTGAAGATCCAAACTTGAACAAAAACTATGGGCGTCCAAGCTCTTCAATTTATAGATTTTTAAGTACAACGAGAAAAAGAGAAAAAAAAATTCCCGAGGAGGGATGACGCCACCCCCTTTCCCCAGACGTCATTATTGAAATAAAAAATAAAGGAAAGTCCAACAATATCCTAGGTGGGTGTGAAAGGGATCTTAAGTGAATCAAAACAAACCCAAATTGAAGAAATAAGGGCCGGCCCATGTTTACAACCCATGGGCCTCTAATTTTAACATCTTAGGCCCAAAAGTTCTCTTCTCTTAGCTCGTTCAATTTTTTTTTTTCTTTTTTGGAATAATTGGATAAGTAATTCATTCAAAGAAGAGGGGAAAGAACCCCACAAGATTACAATTTACAATTAAATGGGATGAGGGGCAAAAATTCCCCACGAAAGGCAAAATTACAAAAAAAAAGTATGACATTGGCCCAGTGAAAAAATTCCCAGGCCCATAAACCTGTCCTAAGACCAGGCCAGTCCCACAAAATCCAACACAACAAAACAGAGCAAGGAAGCCACAACCAGGCACCCGAACAGATCAGATAGAAACATGCCACTAAAGAGAGGAAAATTCCCTCACAATTGTTTGATACAAGAGTTATCTACTTATGGCGTGATATTTCAATGCAATTCATTTTAGAACAAAATATATTAAGATGAATTATCATTTTATACGAGAACGTGTGACTCAAAAAGAGTTGTATGGTAAATACATATCTTCCATTGATCAAATTGTTGATATTGTCGAATGAGCTGTTATACATTCTTAGAATAGAACTTTTCCCTATTTACAATATTGGGGTTACATTGTAATTAATTTCTTCCTTATTTGTAATTCATCTTTTCCTATATATACAGTGAATCAGGGTCTCTCTCCCCATTACATTGAGAGAACATATTTGTCTCTATTTTCATATCTGACATGGCATCAAGAGCCTAGTTCTATCACCATCGATTTTTTATCTCTTTAATTTTTTTTTTCCTTCCTGCAGCCACAGACCCGACATACAACAAATGGCGTGCATCGGACTGTCAAGTCAAGAGTTGGTTATTCGATGCTATGCAACCCATTCAGATGAAATAGTTTATCCGTTATGACCCTGCACAGCAGGTCTGGGATGCAATCAAGAAAACATATTCTGATGGTCTGATGAGGTGAAGATTTTTGATCTCTACAGACGGTCATTCAAGACGACACAGAATGGAGCGCTTGTTACCGCTTATTACAGTGAACTCACTGAGATATTTCAGGAGCTTGACCAATTATGCCCTAGCCATATACAGCATCCGGCGGACATTGAAACTAGACGCATGGAGATTGACCGTCTCCGCGTTTATATTTTCCTTGCTGGTTTGGACACGAACTTTGATCAAATTAGAGGAGAGATTTTGAGGCATGGACCCTAAACCTGAACTTGAGGCAGTCTATGCACATATTAAACGAGAGAGTAACCGACAGGGAACAATGTCTGATGTTGGTGTTTCATCCGATGCCACCGCCTTGGCTGTACCACGGTTCAAGCCATCTCGGCCGCCCCCTTTGAACTCCGCCTCTACTCGTAACCGGCCTCCAATGAAGTGTACGAAATGTGGTTTAGCTAACCATACCATTAAAGGCTGTTATGAGATCATTGGTTATCCAGAAGGGTGGGTTCACAACGGGCGAAAGAGAGAGCCGAGCAGAGCATCAGTTGCATCCGCTGCGTTATCCCAGGAGCTTACATCCGAACTTCCACCAAGGTACATCCGGCTCCACGGCCTTGGCTACCTCAGGTATCTCCCCTTGCACATCTTCAATTACTGGTAATAGATCATGGATTATTGACACTGGCGCTACTGATCACATGACCTCTAGTTTTACTGGGTTACACTCTCCCAAACCATCAAACCAAACACATGTCACCAGTGTCAATGGAACCACCTCTCTCGTTCTGGGAGAAGGGTCCCTATCTCTTACATCATTATTAAGTCTATCTCATGTCTTGGTTGTCCCATCACTCGATTATGACTTATTATCTGTTCCTCAAATCATTGATTCCCTTAATTGTACTGTGTATTTTTGGCCCTTGTATTGTCTGTTTCAGGACCTTCTCACCAGGGCCGTAATTGGATGTGGTACTAGGAGGGGCAAGTTGTACTATCTGGACTTGACAGAAGACTGCAGTAAGAGATTGGGTCAAGTACATCATGTTCGAGGAGACGAGTTCGTCCGGATGAAAACAATTTGGTTGTGGCATAGACGATTAGGGCATGCTTCTTTTGGTTATCTAAAACTTTTATTTCCCTATTTGTTTTCCAATTTTGCTGAATCAGACTTTCATTGTGACACTTGTATTTTGGCTGAAAAGTCATCTCATTTCTTATCCATTAAGATTGAATAAAAGTTCTATGCCTTTTATGCTTGTCCATTCTGATGTTTGGGGACCATCACGAGTTTCTACAATTAGTGGTTTTAAGTGGTTTGTGACATTTATAGATGATTGCACCAGGATGACATAGGTTTTCCCCATAAAGCAGAAAAGCGACGTCCCTATGAAATTCAAACAATTTCATCAATATATTGCTACTCAGTTTGATAAGAAGATCATAACTCTTCGGTCTGACAATGGCAGCGAGTTCGTCAACAATGACCTCCGTAATTTTTTGAGCTCTCATGGTATTGTTCATCAAACCACATGTGCCTATACGCCACAACAGAATGGTGTCGCAGAACGTAGGAAACGTCATATTCTTGAAGTTGTTCGTGCCTCTTTATTTGAGGCCCATATGCCCCATCATTTTTGGGGGGAGGCTATTTGTTCGGCTGCTTATCTCATCAATAGAACACCATCCAGTACCCTTCAGTATCAGACTCCATTCCAAACACTGACCACTCTCCTCACCTTACCGTCCACACCAAATCTCGAACCACGTGTCTTTGGCTGCGTTGCTTATGTTCAGGTCTATCCGCACCAGCGTGGTAAACTTGATCCGTGTGCCTTATGTTGTGTCTTTGTGGGGTATGCTGCCACTCAGAAGGGTTATAAGTTTTTCCATCCCCCTACTCAGACTTTGCACCGTTACAACAGATGTTATTTTTCACGAGAGTGAATTCTATTACTCAGGGGGAGATTCTGAGCATCCCCTGAAGGGGAGCGCTCTATATTTGCAGAAGGTACTCAGAATCAGATCATCCACGTTTCACAGACTGTGTCAGACCAGCATCAGTCAACACTTGAGGATGTGGTGATGACTACTGACCCACCAACTACAGTGATGCAACAAGAGCAAGAGACTCATTCAGATCATTTCCCTCCTACAGTACCACCACCTCTCATCCAATCAGGTCCTGAAGATCGTCCTGAAGATCCGACACAGGTACCTGAACCCTCAAACTCAATCACTTTACCTGAGTCGAGTCGTACAGGAAATGCAGGTTATCAGTTACCCCCTCGTACGACTAGAGGTATCCCTAGACAACAATATGACCCTAACCCTAAAGCAAAGGTTAAATACCCTATTGCTAATCATGTGTCTCTACATAGGTTGTCTCCGTCATGTGTATCATTTGTTTGTCAATTATCCACTGTATCTAATCCAAGTAATGTGCAGGAAGCTCTAACTCATCCCAAGTGGACTCAAGCAATGAATGAAGAAATGGAGGCCCTCCTAGAAAAATTCCACCTGGGAGATGACTACCCTTCCTAAAGGGAAGAAAACAGTAGGTTGCAGATGGATATATACAGTAAAGTTCAAGGCAGATGGCACCATTGAATGATACAAAGAAAAGACTAGTGGCGAAAGGCTACACTCAAACTTATGGGATTGACTATGAGGAGACCTTTGCTCCTGTAGCCAAGATCAACACAATTCGAGTGCTCCTTTCCCTTGCAGCAAACCTTGACTGGCTATTACACCAGTTTGATATAAAAGAATGCATTCCTACATGGCGACCTAGAAGAATAAGTTTATATGGACCCCCCTCCAGGATGTAAGATGGGGTTCAGTCAGAGTAACATGGTGTGTAAACTGAGAAAGTCTCTTTATGGATTGAAACAATCACCCTAGAGCATGGTTTGGTAGGTTCAGCAAATCAATGAAGAATTTCGGCTACAAGCAAAGTAACTCAGATCATACTCTTTTCCTGAAACATAAGAAAGGTAAGGTCACTGCCCTTATTGTGTATGTTGATGACATGGTAGTTATAGGGAATGACCTAGAGGAAAAGGCAGCATTACAGCGCCATTTGGAAAGTGAGTTTGAAATGAAAATTGTTGGTGCTCTAAAGTATTTCTTAGGCATTGAAGTGGCTCGCTCAGAGCAAGGAATATTTCTATCACAACGGAAATACATTCTTGACATCTTGACTGAAACTGGAATGTTAGCCAGCAAGCCAGCAGATACTCCAATGGAGTTGAATCACCAGCTTGGTGAATATCCTGATCAGGTACCCACCAACAAATAAAGATATCAAGCTTTGTGGGTAATTTAAGCTACCTAGCTCACACCAGACCTGACATATCATATGCAGTAAGTGTGGTGAGTCAGTTCATGCATGCACCAAGTGAAGCCCACATGGAGGCTGTAACCTGAATTCTGAGATACTTGAAGTCAGCTCCTGGAAAAGGTTTGATGTTCTCATGACATAGTCACCTAGATGTTGAGGGTTACACTGATGCAGACTGGGCTGGTTCTGTTACTGATAGGCGATCTACTTCTAGATACTTTACCTTTGTAGGAGGCAATTTGGTCTCTTGGCGAAGTAAGAAGCAGAAAGTGGTCTCAAGATCAAGTGCTGAAGCAGAATATAGAGGGTATGGAGCATGGAATATGTGAGCTACTCTGGATAAATGAGTTGTTGGGTGAATTGGGATTCAAACCCCAACGTACGATGCAACTGCATTGTGATAACAAGGCCGCAATAGACATTGCACATAATCCAGTGCAACATGATAGAACCAAGCATGTTGAAATTGACAGACATTTCATCAAGGAGAAACTCGAGGAGAAGATCATTGAGGTACCATTCGTTAAATCCGGAAGATCAACTTGCAGATGTTCTCACCAAAGCAGTTACAGGTAGAGTTTTTCACAGCTCACTTAGCAAGTTGGGCATAGACGACATATATGCTCCATCTTGAGGGGGAGTGTCGAATAAGCTGTTATACATTCTTAGAATAGAACTTTCCCCATTTACAATATTGGGGTTACATTGTAATTAATTTCTTCCTTATTTGTAATTCATCTTTTCCTATATATACAGTGAATCAGGGTCTCTCTCTCCATTACATTGAGAGAACATATTTGTCTCTATTTTCATATCTGACAGATATATTCTCCAAGGACTTCACCACAAAAAGAGTTGTATGTTAAATACATTATCTTCATTGATCAAATTGTTGATATATTCTCCAAGGACTTCACCACTAAAACATTTCAAACTTTACAAGAAAAGTTGATGATAATTGATCATGGCATCAACTTGACATAAAGTTTAGAGATAACACAACAATCTTTTGAAAAGGTTGAGGAATTTGTTGAGTCCTAATTTTGAATACTTTCTTTACATTCTTCATTGTTGTAATCATGGATTTCATTGTATCTCTATTACCACCTTTCATCTGTCATAACCCTTAATTACAAATCTTGATTAGTTTACATTGTCGAAATATTTTTTCCATAAAATAACATAGCACCCTTGCTCCTTGAGCAGTACCAATGTTGGGTCTTTCTTAGTGTCATATGTTCTTACACTTGTGGGAATCTTGCTACCAGTAAAGGCCTTTTGGGTCCAATATCTACAATGGGTCAAATCAATTGTGTCCACTTGGTTCTATGCTCATCTAGTCACTCAAAAGAATTTTAATTTGATGAACCTGTTTCAAAAAGTGGGAGTTCTGAGTTCAATTTCTACTCTACCTTAAAGGATCACTCCTTATAGAGTTACACAGTGTGTGTGGGTAGGGACACTTGCACGTCCCAAAGATTAATCGAATGTTCTAAGAGGTTTGAACACCCTAGACGTAAAAAATTTCAAAATAAGGGGCCATGTTCATATGCTATAGGTTTAAACCTATTTGCACACAATTGAATTACTGGGACCTCTTCGTATTAGACTCATAAAATCTATGGAGGGAAGAATTTTGAATTTCTTTTTTCTTGCACAAAAGAATGTTTGGCCAAGTTAAAGAAGGTGGAAGAATTAGAAAAGAGATGAAGAGTGTATAATATTTACCAAATTAACATCAACCTTTGACATTTACTGATGGAGAGATTTTCTCTCTATGTTTTCAAGCTAGTAAGCAAGGATTGAGCAAAGAGGGTTGGATGCCCAAGCACCTTTTTCCTTTTGTTTTTAATTCATTTATTATGATGTTTATCTTAAATAATGACATCAATTTTGTTATTGTTGGAGTTATGCAACAATGCTAAGCAAACAGTAAGATTGGGTGAAACCGTTGGACACCGATGGCTTTATGGGTTTTTTTTTTTTTTTTTTTTAAATTTTAGCTTTAATTGTGTATAAATAGAACAGTAGGGGATTCAATGTAAGTGGACTTGATTAATGAAATTTTACCTTTAGGTATGTATTTTTTATGAATTTAATTTATGCAATTGTATTTTCCATGGATTCATATTAAGCATTGTGTGTGTAAATTCCTTAGAGCAAGTCTCGATACCCACAAGGGCGTTCAAGGACCAAGTTCAAGTGGGGCTATGCCAACCCGAACCTATCTTTACACAAAGAAGCTCGAGCCTGCATGAAGTCCATTGGACTTCATTAGGTTAAAGCCTGAGGCCGCCCTTTCAGAAGAATACTAAGTCTGGTCTTGCTTGTTTGAGACTAATAAAAATTCAACCATTCAGATTGAAAAAAAATACAATTAGCTATAATTTGACCAAATTTGATCTCAAAACTCAATTTTAAGCCACTTGATCCTGGTGGTTGAAGTAGCCACACATTCTTGTCTTAGTGATTTTAAATATACCTCGTGACTTTGACCACTATAATCAATTGGCTAAAAAATAGTTCATCATGTTTACTTTCAATTTGAGCGGTATATTTTTCTATTTAAAGAATTTTTTTAAAATGAAAAGTGAACCAAGTGTCACATACACGCACATAATGGCTTTGCGAGCCTTTTGTAAGAGCATGAGCCTAACCGTTTATATAATTGGTCTCAGGAAATTAGCCCAAGCCTAGCCTGATAGGCTATATATGTTTTTAAACTTATTTGTTTATGATAGGTTCAACTATAATACCTATGGAGATTTGAGCCTTTGTTCTTTTCTCCGAAGAGAGAATAACAATAAGTGACGCTCGTTGAATTTTGAATTTTCTATTTAAGTCAAAATTCCCTTGGTTTTCACCTATTTTTGTGAAACTTGAGTAAGTTTTTCAAGTCCCTTTTATATACAAATTTCGATTTAGGACCTACTTAGTTTCGAGCCTATATTAATTTCTATTGGTCTAGTTTTTTAATCTTATAATATATTGTGATTTAAGGTTCCCTCGACTTAAGATCTTGCTATATCAGAAGAATAGGCCTGAACACGTCATATACTAAGTTGAGCTCTTGCTTGGTCCTTTCCACATAGCATTGCTTTAGAGGAGAACAGTGGGGTGGTGTTTTGTAGGTGAAATAAGGGCTGCGTTTGGATGAGGAGTAAATTTTAAAGGGGTTATCTTTAAATAGGGGTCACCCTTAAACAAGGGTTACTCTTATCTTATTTGGTAATTGTAGTAGTAAAGTAAGAACTCACCCTCAAGGTAAAAAATCTTATTTGATAACTATAAGCAGGGGTAATTGATATATTAATAATCTTATTAGAATTAATACTTTTTATTAAATTCAATTTAATAAAAAATAAAAATAAAATTTTATAAAACATAATTATTAAATAATATTTATCAATTAAAAATATTTTAAATATTTTTTCTCCATAGGTGCAAAGAGGGGGTAAAGAGGGGTAATATATTAACAATTTTATTAAATTCATATAATATAAAAAAGAATAAAACATGATTATTAAATAATATTCATCAATTAAAAATTATTTTAAAATATTTTTGCTCCATAAGTGCAAAGAAGGGGGTAAAGAGGGGTAATATATTACAACTTTATTAGAATAGATAATTTTATTAAATTCATATAATATAAAAAATAATAAAACATAATTATTAAATAATATTCATCAATTACAATATATTTTAAAATATTTTTGCTCCATAGGTGCAAAAGGAGGTAAAGAAGGGTAAAAAGGGTTTAGAAGGGGTAAAGAAGGGTAATAGGTGCAAAGATAGGTAAAGGGGGGGGGGTAAAGAGGGGTAAATAAGGGTAAAGAGGGTTTAGAGGTGTAAAGAAGGGTAATGGGTGCAATGAGGGGTAAAGGGGGGTAAACAGGGGTAAAGAAGGGTAAAAAGGTTTTAGAGGGGTAAGGGAGTAAAGATGGGTAAAGATGGTTTAGAGGGGTAAAGAAAGGTAATAGGTGCAAAGATGGGTAAAGGGGGTAAAGAAGGGTAATAGGTGCAAAGAAGGGTAAAGGGGGGTAAAGAAGAGTAAAAAAGGGTAATAGGTGCAAAGAGGGGTAAAGGGGGTAAAGAAGGGTAAAGAGGGTTTAGAGGGGCAAAGAAGGGTAAAGAGGGTTTATTAGAATTAATAATTTTTACTAAAATTATATAATGAAAAAAATATAATTATTAAATAATAATCATTAATTAAAAATATTTTAAAATATTTTTGCTCCATACGTGCAAAGAGGGGGTAAGGAGGGTGATATATTAACAATTTTTATTAAATTAATATAATATAAAAAATAAAAAATAAAATTTTGTGAAACATAATTAATAAATAATATTCATCAATTAAAAAATATTTTAAAATATTTTTGCTCTATAGGTATTAAGAGCGATAAAGGGGGGGAAAGAGGGGTGAAGAAGGGTAAAGAGGGGCAAGGGTTTCATAAAAAACCCTATTCTCTAAGGGGTTTTCAAAAAAGGAGGGAGAGGGGTAAAATTTTAAATTTTACTCTCACCCCTCCATTAGCAAATAAGGGTAAAGGGGGGTAACCTCCCCTTGCCCCCCATCCAACCGTAGCGAAGGAAAAAAAGAAGAGAATAGAATGGAGTGTGAGGGGATATGAAAACGGGAAGTGGATGCCAATGAACTGAAGAGAGATTAAATAAAAGTGGTCATTAGGGGACCTTGCATTAAGAAACTGTTTTTTTCCTATAGTTCTTTGTTCTTTTCATTTTTCTCTTGAATTGCAGTCAGGGCCGGCCTCACTATAAGGTGGGTCAGGCGTAGGCCTTAGGCCTCCGATGGAAAAAAAGCCCATGTGTGGAATTGTAGTTATAGTTACTTACTGCAAAGGAAAAAAAAAATCCAAAATTTTAGTTTTTGAAGTTACCGTTCATTGGAAAAAAAGCCCACGTGTGGAGTACTGGAGTTGTATCTACCAAAGGAAATTTTTTCCCCAAAATTTTAGCTTTTAAGTCATTGAATGTGCAAACCCCAAACCGTATCTTATCTAATCTCTCCCTCTTTCTCAACACTCCTCTCTCGCTTTCTCGCTGCTCCTTTCTCTCGCTAATCTGCTTGTTTCCTCTCTCAGCAGGTACTTTTTTCCACTGTTGTTTTTTTATTTTAAAAAAAAAATTAAACTCATGCGATTGCCGATTGGGTTTGGTGATCACTGATCACATTATGATAATGTGTAGTGGTGGGTGTGTGTTGATTTTGTGAATTTGTATACATTGTATTGCTGTGATGATGGGTCAGATTAAAATAAGGATTTTCCCTCTTTTTCTCATTTTTTTTGAAATACGTCATCCAAAGAACTATGGTGAATCCATCTTTTTGTGAGACATTATTTGTTTTGAGTCCCAACATAAATGGCCAAATGAGTGAAGCCCCAAATTTGGTTAGAAGGAAAAATCTAATTAGTAATTTTGCATCTCAAAAAGCAAGAAAAGTAGATTTTAGATAAATTCTTTTTATTATATATAATTAAAATTTTAATTAAATATTAGTCATGATAATATGTTAAATACCAAGAAGACCCCATTTTTATTTTTTGCCTTAGGCCTCAACATGTGTCTGGCCGGCCCTGATTGCATTATTGAACTTTCTAAACCCTTTTTCTAAAACATTCAAAGAATCTCTACATTTCTATACAATCCTAGACTCTTTATAGACTTCGCTACTTCCATAAGTTTCTACAACCTTCCACACAACTCTTTAATTTCTACACTCTTCTACAATATTCTACACTCTTCTATATAAGACTAGATAACCCCACATTACTCAACAGAACTCCACGTAACTCTAGCATCTTGGAGAGTTTTCTTGAACCCTAAACAACCTTCCACATTATTCTGAACTCTTCTTGCTATTTTTGAGTCATTTTCAAGCATTCTAGAAATCTCTATATGTCGAAAACCTTCACTTCTCTAGTTCGATTTATTAACTGACACGGTTGAATTTCCATAAGTGTGTCCCATGATTTGGTAGTTTCCCAATTATGAGATTGTAATTGATTTGTTGATTGATTATTTTCCCCTTAGAGGGACTTGTATTTTCTATATATTCAGGGTTAATGAGAGAGACCAGTGAGGTCAATTTTTCCAAAATTCTACATGGTATCGAACCAGAGAGGAATTCTAATTTTTTTTCTTTTCTCGTCTGAATTCCTCGATCTTTTCCCTCAGCATTTCCTGCAATCCCAAACCCCAAATACCAGGATGTGTTCTTCTTTGTCTACTCTTCTCCAAATCCCAAGACGTTTTCTCTCTGTTGCCCTGTTCCTAGCCCTCCCCTCTCTACAACAATGGTTCCCTAATCATCCTTGCCCTCACGGACGACCTTCTCTCCGACAACGATAGCCTCCTCGCCTCTGCTCTAGCTCTCCCAGTCGCTCCTACCCTCCTTGTCTCTGTTGCAGACCTTTCTCCTCGATGCAGATGAGACTCTCATCACAATGTCGCCCCACCACTCCTTTCTCTGTCATTGGTTTCTCCACCATCTCGATCTGACCTCTCAGTGCAGTTCTACCCCTCCAGTAGCACCCACAACCCCATTTCTATATCTCATGCTTACCAAGCCATATATTGCTTATGTCGCACATTGTCTCTCAATTTATAACTCAGCCTTGCACATCTCATGTTGAGGTTGTCAAGTGCATCATTTACTATCTCAAAGGCTCCCTAGGTCATAGTCTGTAATACCCTGACCCAAATTAGGTTTAAAATAATATGATTTAACTTGTTGATCGCATAGATTACAGCGAGGGATTTGTGAAAAGTCCAAAGTCCGGCCCATTTAGAGCTCGATAGCTCACAGATCTAACTCATTTAAGTTGGAAGGGCGAAATAGTATTTTACAATAAATATTATTATTAGGTGATTTAATTATTGATTATTATTATTATATGTTGTTTGAAATAATTGGATTGTCAAAGCTATACATTGGTAGTGATTTTAGATGTTGAATTCCTAGGACCTTTTAGTCTATACTTTTGATTTTCAGAAATACTAATAAATGTGACCCTAGAAGGTCCCTATTTATGAAAATAATTATAGAAGCAATAAAATTTCAGAAAATAACCAGTATTTAATCTGTGTTCTAACCAATTAGTTTGTTTAACAGATTTACAAAATAAGATTTAAAAATACTTAAACAAATACTGTATTTTTTGACAAAAATCTACCTACATATCAGTTTCGCCTAGATCGAGGAAGATTTCAAGAGTGGATTTTTCTCAAGATTTCAACAATGTTTATGATTTTTAAGACCCGACATTTTAGACTGAATGGATTAATTTAATTAAACCATTTTTATATCTAATAAATGAAGATAAGGTTTTTAGAAATAAAATATTATAATGTTATTTAATTATATTATCCTTAACTAACACCTTAAATTACCAGCAAGAGGTGTGGCCAACGTGTAGGCCTCTCTTTATTACTTGCATGCATTTGAACCTATAAATACCCCCTATCCCCCTTGTGTAGTATATTTACAAAAAAAAAAAACCATGTATGTCCCTTTCATCCCTATCCCTTTCATCCCTTCTTTTTCAGAAACCTTCCCTCATTTCATCTTCTTGGCCCTCCAACGCCAGTAGACTTCTGTACAATTGAGTGGATTGAAGTCATAAAAATGTAGTCCGTGGCCATCTAATTTGATTTTATCATAGGTAATTTTTTAATATTTCAATTATTTATTTTTCTTATGTTTTTAAATGAAAATGATGAAATGTTAAATTTTATCATTTAGAAATTGGTATTTTTACACATAATGAAGTTCTCTTATTTTATGAAATGATGAGAAGTATTATTAGAAGTTGTTTTGAAAATAAGTTTCTAATTATTTAAGAATGAGAATGATTGTTTTTTTTTAAAGCTTTTAATATCTTTTAATGTTTGTTAATTAAATTATTATTTTTTTTGAGTAATTTTAAGAAAAGATATGGTTAAGTTGGTTTTCTTATATATCTTATAAAATCTAAAACCTTTATATATATATATATATCTTAGTTTTGTTTAAAATTAGTAAATTGACAAATTCTAATTTAGTCTTATTAATAAATTTAAATTCAATAACCTAGAGACTTAAACTACTTTTAGACCAGTTAAATTAATTATTCAGGTTAATACTTTTTATATGTGTAATTTTTGAAATTTGTTTAAAAGTAATAATTTGAGACTTGTATTTTGATTATGTTATGTTTGTTTAAAGACCCTTATTCTCAATTAAAATTGATACCAACCCTTGTTTGTCTTATCATACTATATATAAATGTATATGTATTTACTTCCAGGCCGATACTCTCTATCTGTGGCTGACTCAGTCCGATAGCTATCAGTAGTTGAGCGATTAACTTTGCAGCTCGGTAGAAATGAATGGTTCAGGCACTGAGTGTACCTCTAGGCCTTATTAAATATATGAGTAGTGGCCTGAGCACCTTATATTTGTATCTTTAGGCCTAACTTGTTATACAAGTAGTGACCTGAGCACCCTATATTTGTATCTCTAGGCCTAACTCACTATACGAGTAGTGACCTGAGCACTCTATTATAATGTTGATTATTATAATCTAAAATGGATAATAACCCATTTAGGAGACTCATATCCATTACCCTTAAAGTTTTCCGGAAAATAGGATAGAAGGATTTGAAACACTGTCATTATATGTAGTATATTTGATTGATGATTGTATAATTCGTTATATTCTTGTTTTGACAGATATCTCATTACCCCGCACTTTCGGTGAGGAGACTTAACATTGCAGTAAGAGTATATCAGGTTAAAATAATCTAGTGCAATAAGTGGTTTAAAAATGAACCTACTTATATGCCTAGACATGATGCACTATTGTGAAAAATGTTTATTGATGTTAATAATGTTTATCATATATTGTGATTATGATGATGAAATGCTTATGAGATATGATGATATTAATACTGCTTCCACATATCCTTAACTATTGAACTATTATCAGCCCAGGTGTGTCGGTTTGTGTCTACTGGCCCAGATGTGTCAGTACCAGCCCAAGTGTGTCGGAGATGTACTTATAAGATTCTGCATTTTGATCGTGTCGGGACTTAATACTTATAGTCAGTGTAGTGTTTAGGTGTTGCATTGGATATCAGTAGTAATATTAGAATGATTGATATTTTGGCATGACGACCATATTATGATGAAAATGTTGATTTTGACTAACCTGATAATCATTATACTGTATTGTTATGATCTTTTCACTGAGTTTGTTAGCTCACACCACTCACATTTCAGGAGATATACCTGAGGAGGAGGAACCTCCATTTCAAAGCTTAAGGATAAATAAACTGTTACAGTTTCTTGGAGTCCCATGGATGAGATTTTTATTTATTTTGTTTGTTGGTTCTTGGAACCATGTTTTGTAGAGTACCTCTTGTGGTACCTGTTTTGTAATCATGTATGAACCACTATTTTACTGTTAATAACTCTGTTATGATGGAAATATTTGTTTGTATGTTGTATGTTCGAAAAAGGGTAGACATATGGTATATATTTGAGTCCACATGTAAAAAGCATGTGTGACATTTTATTTCTAGGCCTAATGTTAGTTCAAGCCCAGTTCGAGGTTTTTAAGATAAAAAAAAAAAATTAATAGTCTTTCGGGCCCACCTCCAGGGTCGGGGACGTTACGTGGTTTGCATATTCGGAGTGCGACACAACCATTATGACTTATTGCTTATTCTGATGTTGATTGGGTCCGGTTACCCAATAGTCATCGGTCCACTATTGGCTATTGTATATTCCTAGGGTCTCAATTCACTTTCTTGGTGTGCGAAGAAATAACCAACGGCTTCTCGGTCAAGTGCTGAAGCTGAATATCAGGCCCTTGTCTATACTTGTGTCCGACACGGTCTGGGTACAGAATCTCTTACGAGAAGCTTGATTTTCCTTTCACCTCTCTGACCCTCCTTCTCCGTGATTATCTCAGTGCAACATACAAGGCAACCAATCATGTGTTTCATTCTCGAACAAAGCATATTGAGCTTGATTATCATTTTATACGTGAATGTGTGACTGCCGGCTCTCATCAGATTTAGTTCGTGTCTTCCCAGGATCAATTCGCTAACATCTTCACCAAGGGTCTACCAAAGCATAGCTTCTCAGTGCTAAGTTCCAAACTCATCGCCTCACCACCGTCAAATTTGCGGGGAGTATTAACGGACATGGTTGACTTTTCATAAGTGTGTCCCATTATTTGGTAGTTTCCCAATTATGGAATTGTAATTGATTTGTTGATTCATTCTTTTCCCCTTAGAGAAGCTTGTATTTTCTATATATAAAAGGTTAATAAGAGAGTCTAGTGAAGCCAATTTTCTCTATTCTACACATGTCATACCTTATTGACAGTTTTGACACCTAAAGTCGGTCTTTGTAGATGCTCATCTTGTCACAGAGTCTAACTTGTGACAATAAATATAATTCTCATCCCTTCCAATTTCTAGATCGTGAGCTCACTTCGTAAAAATAATACCAAAATTGCATCACTGCAAATGATATATTCCCCACTATTAATCGTTGAGTTGGAAGCTTCCTTGAAGAAAGCCTTTGCAAAGATGGAATCAATATGATTTCTTTCAAAATATGAGAAATGTTGCAAATAATTACCTCAAGTCAGGTAAGATGGACCTAGGTAGACCAAGAAGACCTAGATGTACCCCTAAAATAAAACTTAGAATCATGGAGTATAATTGATTTTTCTTGCTTGCAGACAATGTGCACACAACACAGAGAAAACATATAAGCTTACTATGGAGTATGGATAGGTGAATAGATGGATTGTGGACGGGCAATGAGAAGCCCTCATTCTTTTCCTTTTCAAGGACAAGTTTGGTGTCTACAGCAAAGGACGGTGGCAAATGCATAGTACCGACCCTAAAATCTCAGGGTCTTAGGCGCAGTGTATTGGTGGGAGCTATAGGCCCTGCAAGTGGGGCCCTACAACCTTGGTCACATTGGGGGCTTTAAGCAATAGGTAAACTACTCTTTTAATTTTCTTCTCTTTAATCTTTTTTTCTATCATCGTCGTCATCAACTTCTTTTTCTCTTTTTATGTTCATTTTTTTTTTCAAAAATAAAAAATTGTGATAGTGGTGGAAAAGAAAGGGAGGGAAGGTCGGGGCAATCACATCTAGAATTAGGAGAGGAATGGTAAGTGGTGATGGGCTGCAATTACAGTGCTCCAATACCAAATGGTATGAACTCTATGTTAGCGTTACGCGCGGAAACAAGAAAAATCGAATGGAAATATAACACAGCACAACAGAATAATTTTACGTGATTTGGCCCACTTGGCCTACGTCCATGGAGCGACAGAATATTCACTATATGAAAGAGAAAGAAATACGTGTACAAATATTAATGACTCCCCTGAGTCATGAGCCCAAACCCGAAGTCCCGAGCCCCTTGTACACCCCTGTAAACAACACATCGACGTCACCTCTCAGTTGATGTGAATCTCTCTCATACCCACAATAGTGAACCCAACTTCTGTGTTCCTCCCTCTACGCTTCCTGCGTCCTACGAGCACATTCCGACGTGGTTCTCAAACGCGAACGATCACCGATGATGGTGTGTCCCACAGACACGGATCTACACTTCTGCTTTTGGCAATGAGGCTTTCTCTTTTCAGCCGCACTACTGCTGACTGCCACTCACAGATCTAAAAACCCAAATCTGTCGCGGTACTGCACTATTGCTCCCGCCCCTCTCCAACCATCGAGCTGTCCTTCAGACAATATTAGATCTGCTGCTCCTTCCATTTATCTTCACCGTTGAGAGCAAACCTCTATTACTTCCACTGCAATGAACCACTCCATGCGGCCATTAGAGGCCCACGGCCAAAGGCCGTATTTTTGCTCTCCCTCTCTCGGTGTCCACTTGGGATTCCACTCACACAACTGTATGTTCAACCTTTATGTATATATAACCATATATAAGCACCGAACCAGGCAACTTGCAAGTAAGAATAGGAAGGCCTGATATGCAGTATCCAGAGAATAAGTCTATCCTCTGTTTCCCTACGGTTGATCCCGTGTCCTGATAGAATATGTCACGCCCCGCCTCGAAGGGTGGGCCCAGGAACGAGACTGATATTTTTTTTTTTGAAAGATAAACTAAACGCAAAATAAGAACTGGGCCGGATCAACGGTTAGGCCCAAGGGTCACACATGATCCAAACATGTAGACTCAAACACATATCCATAAGCCTACCCCACAAAAGAGACATAATAATAACATCAACACATAACATGATCAAATCAAAACAAATCATTGATTATTACAAACGTCGATTCAAAGCCGTTACAAGGCATCAAGGTTTAGTACATCAAATTAATACAAATTAAATACCACATCCGGTACTTAATAAAAGTAAATAGTTCCAAGAACCAACAGGAAAGGATTAGGGCATTCCCCTCCGGAGGAATCCCAAAACACTGCTTCAGCTTATCCACCATAAGCTTGATAAAGAGGGTCCTCCTTCTTGGGTTCATCGCCTGAAAGGTGAGTGGTGTGAGCTAACTAGCCCAGTGAAGAAAATATAACAATGTAGTTTAAGTAAAAATATAATAGGTTAGATAACAATAAGCATAATCTCATGTAAAGAATCAACATCATCAATTTACTGCTATCATCCAACGTAACGCCTGTTACTACGCTGAGACCAGTATTAAGTCCCGACACGGTTAAAATACATCCTTACAAGTACATCTCCGGTTCTGACTTAGTCGATACTGACATCCTCAAGTCAGCAACTGACGACAGCATGGTCCGCCCATGGTCCAGTAGACATAAACCATCTCTCATATGGCCGATATTTGTTCAATAGCCTAGGTACGTGGAAGCAGTCTTACTTACTCATACGATCAAAATCATAAATATCACAATCATCATCAGCAGTCTTACCATAGTGCATCATGTCTAGGCACATGAGTGGGTTCATCAAATCTGAAACCACTCATTGCTCAATACTCATCTCATCATAAAACCTGTTTAGAAAATCTGCAGAGTTAAGTTCCCTCACCGTGATGTGTGGTTTACGCGGTCTCTATTCAAACAACGCACAAGTGCACAATCAATATACATAACAAATACGTACACATACGTAATGTTTGGAAATCATACGTTTTCCCACAAAATATCCAGGGTTCATGGAATTGAGTCTCCTACTTGGTTTATATCCTTTTTAAATTATCATAATCCACAATATAATAATAGAAAGGGGCTCAGTCCAAAACTCATATTGTCTTCTGGGCATTGACCAGATTGACTTATTGAGTTAGGTCTAAATCCTTGAGTCACTTCTCGGTTGTCTTTTGGATAGGACCAGATCTGAAATTTTGAGTTAGGCCTCGAGGTCACACAGTGCCCGACTATAGTGTCGGCCTGAAAGTGAATCACTCAGTGCCCGACCAATAGGGTCGGCCTGGAAGCGGATACAATAGTATTTACACTATAAATAATAAGAGAAAAGAGGTTAATACATTTTTAATTAACAAGGGGGTATAAATCATCACATCATTAATCACATCAAGTATTAATCAAGATTAGACAAAAACAACAATCAAGCAATATTTTATCACTTAAAAACTGGATCCTTCGGAACATACCTCGGAACCGGGTACAGTGGCTTCGGATCATCCGCATCACACCTAATCTAAGTTACTGACCCCGGAACATGGTCTGACTTCGAATCGTCCGAAGGTTGGGTCTCAGACCTTCGAAGTCCATCCGAACCGATAAAAATCCGAAAACAAGTCTCAGTGGGTCTGTATGATCAGAACGTCCGAAGGTTGGGTCTCGGACCTTCCGAGTGGGTTCTATCCTTCCGAGCTTCGCTCGATGCGTTGGAAAAGAGTCTGGCTTGCCTCGGGCGTAACTGGGCTTCGGGTGAAGCTCGAAACGTCCGAGGGTCACTGCTCGGACTGTCCGAAGGTTCGGACCGTCCGAAGATCGGCTCTCGGACCTTCCGAGAGTCGTCTTCCCCACTAGTCTGCACCAGCAGACAGTGACGACAAGTCGGACAGTGAAATGCGACTCCAGAAAGGGAGGGCTTCCCGGACTTGGTTTTCACATCCAGCCGGTTTGATGGACTCCTCTGGGAGTCCTCTTTCCATAGGGAATGGTTTGGAGCCTTGGAGCTCACTGGGCCATCCGATTCAAGCCGTAAATCCTCACGGTACAAGGTAACCCATGGTTTTCCTTAGATTTTGAAATGGTTTTTCTCACTGAAAACAGAACCAAATTCAGAATTTCTTGATTCAAAACCGATTGAAATTGAAATGGGAATGCAATGGATACCTTTGCTTTGGTTCCTGGTTTGAAAATCCGAAATTTGAAAAACTTTCTCTCTAAGCTTACGGTGACAGAGGAACTGGTAAGAACAGAGGCTGAGGGTCGGCTGGGTTTCTAGGTTTCAGCTGAGAGCAAGACAGAGAGAGACTGAGGTAGAGAAGAAAGATTTGGGAGTTTAAACAGCTGAACTGAGGGCCAGTTATATAGATTTTTGGCTAGAATTTCAGGTCGGATTGGCCACTGCATGGCTGCATGCAGCGGCAGCTGACGTTCCGAACAGTGGTTACACTGTTCGGTAACTTCGGTTGCAGATCAGTCCCCCTACAGTTTCTATTTTGCAAATCAGTCCTTGTTTTAAATAAAAACCCGATTTTAAACTGAAAGTATTGATTTAAGAACTCAAAAACCTGACCCAATCTTACAGATAGGTTGGGTTTTGAAAACCTTGGTTACCATAAAAATTTCGGAATTTATCTCTTAATAAAACCAACGATTTAAATAAAATCCATAATTTACCAATATTTACTTAATTAAACAAATGTAAAAATAACCAATTTATAATCTCATTTTGAGGTGAAATGAAATAACTAGACCATTCTTAAAATGGTCTAACACCAAATACCATTTTCAAAATTTATCTCTTTTCCAAAATTATTTAAAATAATTAAAACTCCCTTTTGGGGTTTTGACGGGAGGATTAAAAATACCATTTTCTGAAAATAAATTCATTTTAAAATCAGAAATGCAAATCCTTTATTAAGGAGAACATTATCAACCAATTAAAATTACATAATAACATAATTTATAAAATAAACACAACAAGCGGTAAATTACCAAAATGCCCCTCCAGCTGAACGAGCTGGATCACTGAGCTCACGAGCTCGGGTTGGGCCACAACTGGGCTTCCCTCGAAGCCCTAACTGGTAATCCTCGAGATTAACTGGCTAAATAGGAAAAAATTAAGCTAACACACGCCTAATTTGAGGCAGGGTATTACAGAATAGGACATTCTATTCTTGAGGAGTGCTTGCCAAGTTTACAACCTGCCTTGCTCGCTATTCAATCGATACCCTTCATAAATCGAGAATGGCAATTTCCTTCTAATTAGAAGCCCTTAGTTTTAGGAGAGAATAACGGTGGGATTTAAGCCACCGTCCCAACACTCTAAAGGGAGAAGTATGGAAAATGTAAGAAAATAGAGAAAATGAGAAATAGTTTCAATTGGAGGAGAAACTAGTCTCCAAGTTGGAAGCTATTTTTGAAAAAATTCTCTTATAATATTTCATTATTCAACTATAAATAGGTTTATAGTACAACTCAAACAAAAAATTAAATCCTCTTTAATAATATCCTACTAATTATAACCATTGAGTAATTGACCTTTAGATTCTTTACTTATCTAGAATGCTCCTACATTGTCCTTAGAATTATATTCATATGTTAGAGTGAAAACTTAAGATATAAAATAATTGTTAGTCATCTAATCAAAATTCATTGAAATTGGTAACCATCGTACCATTGATTTTGAAAGATTTATATCTTATGCTTAAAAATAGAATATGATCCTAAGATTTGATTTTATGATTTCGTAACTCTACATTTAATATGATAGAACTGAGCTACACATTTTCAATTTTATAAAATAATTTGCATTATTTTTATTAAACGTGAAATGTGGAACTTTCTCTCTCTCTAGAAGTCTAGAGTTAAACTTTTATCCTGAAAATTCTTGATATATTTAGATAGATAAATTTATAAGTGAATTTGTCATTATAAATTATTTTAGCGAACTACTATATTCTTAAAATATCCAAATCACCTTTCAATTTGTCTACTTTGTATTTATTGACTGGTGACATTATAAATTACATAGTACTATCTGAAGGAAGAAAATGTGTTCTATCGATATGGAGAAGTATTTCGTCTGTATCACTACAACACAATGTATCAATTGTTACATATTGATACACCTCTGTCCATATCATGTCCGTCACCCATACGCAATGTATCAACTATATTTTTTATTCCGAAATACCACAACATCAATGGATTCCAACTCCATTTTATGCAACATCAAAAAATTAAAATAAGAAAAAGAAAAGTGAAGACGCAACCAGATTGCTTGCAGTTTACTTGTAAGTTTGAACAATATGAATAAATAAAATAACATTAAGATACCGATGACTGCGGTTCTCATTTCTAATCTTCATAATGGTCTTTTGCTGTTTGGATGATTCCAAAGAATTTTCAAAGATTATGAAGATTAGAAGGTGCTTTATCAGTTGAATATCAAGTAGAAATGGTCTTTTGCTGTTTGGATGATTCCAAAGAATTTTCAAAGCTATTGACTGGGAGAGAGTTGATGGTCTAACATTTGTAGTATGGTCATACTTTTTCCTCTTGAACTCTTCCTTCTCTGCTCTCTGGCCCTGGCCCACCTGTCTTAATTTATTAACTAAATTAATTACTTATTGTCATTACTATTATTATATTCATAAGTAAGTTTATTAAGAAAGTTACATGTGCTAAAGTATGAACATCCCTCCCATAAAACTGAGACTAGCCCCAGATGAAGATGACCCTGCTTATGGTATTACACTTGTCTGGAAATCCATTTCAAAATTTTACTTTTTGCCATTTTTTTTTAAAAAAATTCAAATAATTCTTACCACATTTTTCATAAATAAATCAAACATTTAAATTCTAAAAGAGGAGTAGCTGGATTTGTGTGAACATCAACAAGCAAGTTTTGAATGCAAGTATTCAACATTCAGGGTGCAATTTAAGTTTGGGACTGATTTGAACTCAGGTAATCCAGTTCAAAATATAGGTGGACTGATTCAACTCATTTAAAATATGGGTTCATCCTGCCTTTGTATAATATATAGAAAAAACTTTAATTTTTTGATGAGTTTTTAAAATTTATTCTTAATGATAATTAAGTTTAATGATGGAGACTTATTTCTATAGATGCCTCTGTTGTTGGAATATAGTAATACAATGTATATAGATTTTAATTATCTACTTAATTACGTTGATTGGCATACTCAATTTAATCTAATCCAAATTGCTTGTCCTCTGCTGGAATAGCGCAGGTGGTTAGAGCGTGTGGACCGTAACCACAAGGTCGGAGGTTCAAGCCCTCCTTCTAGCGTTAATCACTTACAATTTTTTACCATTCAAAAAATCTTGATTGGGCTTGAGATGACCAAAGAGAAGGTCCCGGCTCACATTTAGGAAGTCTAGTCTCTTACACATGGCTCCACCGACTGATAAAAGATGACAACATATGAAGCGTTATTCACTTAAAAATTTTACCGTTCAAAAAAAAAAAAAAATGGATTGAGATTTTATAAATGAGTTAGGTTTTAGACGGATAAGAGGCTAAAATATGAATTTTATTAAAAATAGTGACCCAAATTAAATATAAATATTCTAAAATTTGACTCTCAATCTTGATTGGGCTTGAGATGACCCATGAGAAGGTCCCGGCTCACATTTAGGAAGTCTAGCCTCTTACACATAGGCTCCACCAACTAATAAAAGAAGGCGACAGGGATTCTCATTTGTGGGCATTTCTAAGGATGGTTCTTCAGTACTCTACACTTTTACAGTGATATTGCTCTCTCAGTTCATGTGGTTCTTTGTAGTTTATACAAGTGCTCAAAGTCATGGTGCCTCATTTGTACATTCGGAAAAATCTGTTTCTAAACACCTGATTTCAAATTTTTAGATAAAATTATCATTTTTTTCTCTCCGCATTTTATCATTCGAACGATTTTTTCATTCATTTTTCGGTTCCTTCGGACGATTCAACTACATAGTTGAATCGTTCAAAGGATTATAAGATCCTTCAAACGAAGGCGGATGATGCTCCAGTAAAATCTCTTTTAAAATTTTAAACAGTAAAATTTCCTTTTTAAAATTTTAAAGTTATTTTTTAAGCATTGTGTATTTTCAAAATTTCTCAAATTGAATATCCAAACTAATTACGATAGCCTGATAAAAATATTTTAAGAATTTAAGGTCTTTTGACATTTCCAAATGCTTAAAACACAGTATTTTATAAATAAATGTCTCTCTCAACTGTGTGAAAAATACATTTGAGAGTGTCAAAAGACCTTGAAGTCTTAAAGTATTTTTATCAGGATATCGTAATTAGTCCGGATATTTAATTTGAGAATTTTGGAAATACATAGTGCTTAAAAAAAAAAATTAAAGTTTGAAAGGAGATATCGATAACATAGACAGTTATTTTTTAAGCACTGTGTATTTCCAAAATTTCTCAAATTAAATATCCGGATTAATTACGATAACCTGATAAAAATAGTTTAAGACTTTAAAAGTCTTTTGATATTCCCAAATGTATTTTTCACATAGCTGAGGGATACCCTTATTTGTAAAACACTGTATTTTAAGCATTTAGGAATGTCAAAAGACTTTGAATTCTTAAAGTATTTTTATTAGGCTATCGTAATTAGTCCGGATATTCAATTTGAGAACTTTTGAAAATACATAGTACTTAAAAAATAATTTTAAAATTTTAAAAAGGAGATTTTACTGTTTAAAATTTTAAAAGAGATTTTAGTGTAGCATCATCTGCCTTCGTTCGAGGATCTTATAATCCTTTGAAATCGTCCGAAGAAACTAAAAAATGAACTGAATAATCATTCGAATGATAAAATAAATCGTCCAAAAAAATCGAAAAATGAATTAAATAATCATTCGAATGATAAAATATACAGAAGGAAAAAATAATAATTTTATCTGAATATTTGAAATTAGGTCTCTGACAGATTTTCTAAGTGTACGAGTGGGCGCCAAAGTTACAGTCCAAATAGGTATGTAAATTAGAAATATTGGCGGGTATAAATCAGGACCACAGTCCACAATGATTGAAATCCCAAATTTGTGTGGCAGGTCGGATTCTAGGCCGGCAGATATATTTGGGCCAATATGGGTGGGAATATCAAGATTTCACTACTGGCTATTGGACTCTAAAAAGTAGGGTTAGGTTAGATTCGATTCAAGTCAAGTTCTATTCAAATTCAGCTTATCCTAAGTGAGTTAGACAGGTCAGATTTAACTCGGGTTTGAGCCACCAACTATTTGTCGATTATTTATTTATTAAATGAGTTTTCTCTTAACCATATCCTTTTTAATCCAAAGAGACTGAAGTGATGGATAAAAATCTATTTTAAAAAGTAGAAATTTTGAATTCGATTCTTATTCCACTTCTAAATGTCCACCTCCTATAAAGATAAGTTCAATTCTCACTCTATTCCAAAAAGCTACTCTCCTTAGAAGTTGTTCAGTATGTCTCGATAGAGAGGCTTGCACATACTTTAAAGATTAATCGTGTGCTTTAAAAGACATGTATACCTTGGTCATAAAAAAAATAGTTTTGGTCTAACCAAAACCATAATAGTCCAAACTTATTTAAACTGATTACCGATTTAGGCATTTAACTCATTCTAAAAGATCTCAATAATGTAATGGTCTGACTAAAATCATAATAGTCCAAACTTATTTAAACTTATTACCCATTTAGGCATTTAACTCATTCTAAAAGATCTCAATAATGTAAAATAGAAAACTCACAAATCCAAAATTATAAAAATATGTTAAATGATAGATTCCCAGACACTCTATATTAGAGAAAATAAAAACACCTACCATTTTACAAAGCAATGCATAAGTAAATACAAAGTATAAATATCTTAACATATAAATAACCAAAAAAAAAAAAGAGTAAATGAATAGTAAGCTTTCTAACAAGTTAAAGTTGATTTATAGTTGTTTGAATCTATAGTTGTGATAGTGAATTTATTTTCACATTAAATATAGGAGCAAACTAATGCAAACTATATTTTCATAAATGCATTGATAGTTAAATATAACATGAAAATTCTCATGATTAAAATTATAAAACTCGACTTTTTTTTAATATTTTCATTATTGAGTTACATTAAACACTTCTAACGAAGACTATTTGTCCAATGAATCTAGCATGGGTATAGATATCGGTCGATACGAAACGTATCAGCCGATATATATCAGTTTTTTAGTGCCGATCTATATCGGCCGTACGAACTACTTCTTGGCAGATACATCTCGGCAATATATATCGGTTTGATATCGGCTGATATGATTAATATCGATCTGTTTTTTTTTAAAAGAAAAAATCAAAATGGTGGTGGGCCCAGGTTGAAATATAGGCCGATATCAGCCGATATTTACGTTTTCAATTTTTTTTTAAAAAAAAACCAGTTTCCTTTTTGGTTTTTTTTATATTTTTTAATTCATAAAAAATAAAATAATAAAAAATACCAATATTTTAAAAAAAAAAAAAACAGAAAAACAGAGAGAAATTTATCGGCCGATATGCATATCGGCCAAGCCGAATTTTTCACCCCTAGAATCTTGACTTCATATGATTCAATATTTTTTTTTTTTTTAAGATCAAGGTATCCAAACGTCCCACTTGAATTTTCAGGTGTCCTACCTGACTAATCCTTGAGGCATCTATAAATCTCTCAATCCGCACACCCCTTATGATTCAATACTTAGTAATATCTCTAAGCTTTTCACATAAGTTGAATTTATCCAATTAATAAAATGATTTTGACCGAATTTACCCATTTAATAAAAAGGTGAAAAAAATCTTAGACCCATATAGTAAGGGTAAAGTCGGATTCTGTTGGTCTATCGTAGAAGAATTGGATGCAGGTGCAAATTGACTCGGTAACGCTACTAAAAGGCTGCACGGCAGCTCCCAATGGAGTGAATCTGCGAATGGAAGACTTAAGAGCAATGTGTTTAATTAAAACCGTTTCCTATCCTGATTTGATTTAATTAAATTTAAATCGTTGGATTAAATTGCTTTGAATCATTATGAACTGCAATGTTAGTTTAAAATCATAATAACAGAATAATTGTTATATTTTAAAATAAATTGTCAAAATTTAAAAATTAGAAATCATATTCCACCGAATAATAATATAGCAATAAATTCTGCACAAAATGCCCGTACACATTTTGTTACAGGCCTCAGGGGTCGAAAATTTCTCTCTCCTCTTTTTTTTAAAATATCGATATTTTTTTATTATTTTTTTCTGAATTAAAAATAAATAAAAACCCAAAAGGAAACTGTTTTTTTTTCAAAAAAAAAAAGTTTGAAAATGTAAATATCGGCTGATATCTGGTACGATATTGGTCCGATATCGACCTAGATATCGACCTGGGCCCACCACCGTTTTTATTTTTTTTTTAAAAAAATATACCGGTATTATATTTCTCGGCCGATATCGGACCGATATATATCGCCGATATATCGGCCGAGAAGTAGTTCGTACAGCCGATACATTACGTATCGGCCGATATAGATCGGCACTGAAAAACTGATAAATGTATCGGCCGATATCTGTACCCCTGCACGGCATAGTTGTTTTACTGTAGATATTTTGGTTTAGAAGCACGAGGTCCCAAATTCGAGTTTCATAATAACTCGGTCTCCGACTTTCAGGAGACTGCATGTATCTAGAGTTTTATCTAATAATTTTGTATTCAAAGAGAAGAGGGAGTCTTCAAGTTCTTCGATGTTAAAAAAAAACACAAATAATATTAAAAAAAAAAAACCTGTCATAATTTTTGAACAAGCTGAATCATTCGAGTGGTTTGGTTTGATTTTGAAACACTGCTAAAGAGCGATGAACGAACTCAAATACAAACTTGACGGGGGGCAAGTACTGATGTGATTCATCACCAAAGCAAATAACCCTACTTTGTTTGATCTTTGGCATGATGCGAAAGAGAAAAACATGGAGTAAAATGAGACATTTTATGGAAAAGCCCACAATGATCATAAATATGGAATTTTATACTTAAATATGATATTTATAAAAAAATCTTTTAAAAATAAATAATAGATATAAAGTAAGTAATTTTTTAAACTCATACACTAGAAGTGAGCTCTTAATGGCACATGCGCAAATGACCACACGTAGATTTGACAGAGAATAGTTAAACTGTTAGACACTTTGACTTAAGAATAAAAAGTCTAAAGTTTAAACCCTTTCAATTAGATACATGTGGCTTTCGAACTGTTGAGTGCATCTCGAGTTCTCATGTTATAAAAAATAATAAGCAAGGGATCGTAAATGGATGTTCCGCATACAGGGTTGAAACTCGAGAGAATCGGGTCGGTTTCTAATAAACCCAATCTAATCGATCTAAAAAATTATTGAACCCGAAGAATTGCTCAACCTAACTCAATCCAAATTGATGGTCCGACTCAACTCGAGTGCTATATTAAATTTTTTTAAGTGGATTGGGCTAGGTCAATTCAGGTTAGGTAGGGTCAATTTTAAAAACCTTCATCGGACTCAACGCAAATTTAATTCGAGTTGTTTTCTTCAACCCAACTTGACCCTAATTTTAAAAATATAAAATCCAACTCACTTGATTTCTCAAGTCGAGTCATGTGATCTATTTAAAACATAACTCAAGTTTTACCCCTACGCACACGCATGTATGTTGGTTTATATTGGCATCAAGTGTTAGTATGATTAATTAATGTAATTAAGCATTCATTGATGAGACAAAGATTGTACAATTTTCTTATGAAGCGAAAAATGGATGAAATTAAATTAGAAAGTTGTTGGAAAGCTGAGGACTAATTGCATTATCTTATGATTGAAAATAGAAGAAGAAAAAAAACAAGCATCTCACGTGTAAATGATTAATCTAATATTAATCCTTAAAAACTACTAATAATTAATTAAATCTGTTACACGGCATAGCAACCGACAACACATAATCTAATTCTAAACAAGTGGTTGGTAGATTTTAGTATCTAATCTCACCATTGCTTTGGAGTTTTGACAACTAATTACGTACTAATCTTCATTCTCCATTTCCTAATGATTACAAATTTAGAAGACGTGTCCGAAGGGCACAACATACGCGCTCTGCCTTTAGGTTTTGGGCCTAGGAAAATCAATACTTGGCCACTTTCCATTACATGAGACCCGATTATCCGAATTAAATCTTTTAAATAGCTATGTGATACAAGCATCATGGATCTAAATTTGATTGAGCAAATTGTATTAAATTTCATGGATAAATTTGACAGATGACATATTAATTGAACCCTGTCTAATTAGTTTTCATAATTTTGGACTTGGATCATTAAAATCTTGGATTTAGCTTCATCCACTATATGACTGTCCACTTTCTAATGACCCAATTACTCAAATAAATATTCCAAATGAGTCCTACCCATACCTAAAGACCCAAGTTTACTCTCTATGAAAGCTTGGCCGTCCAACCCCTATTTTCTCTCTCCAAAATTCCTCCATTCTCTCCATCGTCCAAACTATGATAGCCCAATCTTCAAGAGTGTACTCAGTGTCTTGTATATCCGAGCAGTGATTGTGACCAGTGTTGAGCACTGAAAATTACCATTTTACCCTTTAATTTTGGATTAGTTAGCCTTTGATTTGTGAATATTAGATGCGTTTAATAGAGTTTTTAAATTTTGCAGTGTATTTGTGAGAATACAAGAAAAATGAATTAAAATGGAGAAAAGTGGGCCATAGTCCTAGTTTTGGAAAGTTTATAATTTTTACCACCTAATTTAATTTGGAATTATTGTAAATTATTATAATTCAGATCCAGATATGAGAGTTTGAATTATAATAATATTTTTTAGACTGTGTTATATTGTAAAGGTGGTAAAAAAAATTATAAACACACAAATGGACCCACTGTCAAATCTGAAGCCTGAAGACAAAGTCTGCAATTGGAAGCCAATGAGCCAAAGTCCGGGCCAGATAAAAATCCAAGTTCAAAAGACCAAGTGAAACCAGTGAATTTCGTTTGAAAGATGGTGCATTATCTGCAAAATTCGGTGTTTGAAAAAGACAGTGGATTTGGATAAAAGATAGTGGATTTGAATAAAAGACAGGGATAAAGATAAAAGAGTTTGAACCGAAGGAGAGATAAGAAAGAGAGGGATAAGGAGGAACAAAGATAAGGAGATAAAGGAGTTAACCGATCTCTACAGAGAGAAATTTTAAATTTGAATGGATCCCTTATCTTGGTTGAATTTGAAGGGTCCATTATCTCATCTCTTCTCACTCCTATAAATTGATGGCTTTGGGTCTATTGAAGATTGAACCGGGCAAGACATTGAAGGCTGAAAGTGGACGACTGAAAGACAGAAGAAAAAAATAAATAATTTCTTGTAAGTTATTTTATTTTTATTTTATTATGTCAAGTCCAACAGAATTGTATTTCATTTCCAATTTTTAATAAAAAAATCATGGCAGTTGTTTAGATTTATGATGATCCCAGTTATTAAAATATTTAATAATGATGATTTGTATTCTATTTTTTATTCTTTTTATGAACTTTATGTGAAAACAAAAATATTTTTACAATTTTTTTTTAAGGAAAGTAGAACCCCTATTAGGATCAGTGGGACTTGCCGTCTTTCCAATCTAAGGTTCTTATCAAGAACAGTTGTTTTAGATTTGGGGAAACACAAGTTAAAACCCGCTCAAGCCTAAGGCTTGAATTGAAAAAAAATACGAATTTTATAGATGACATAAAAATTCTAATTAGAATTTTAATAGAAAATGAATTTGAATTATATTTTATAACTCTAGATCATTTCATAGTCTAGGCCGTGATTTTCTTATTTTTAAATAGGATAATATGCTGCGTCGATGTTTGACCCGATTCCATTGTAGATTATGTAAAAAAATTTATTTTTGATTTATTTTTCTTTTTCTCAAAAATTCATTAAAACTGTTCATTGTTTTAAATTAAGATTATAACTAAATGTTTTAGAAAATTATTTCCAAAAATTACATCATTTTTTATAGTGCGATTTTTTTATTTCGTACATATATTTTGTAGATTTCCCTTGGGTACGACCTCGCACTCATATTCTATACTATAAATCGGTTCGTACGCTTGCGAGTAATTTAAAATTTCACATCAACCAGGGAGAAAAATTCTCAAACACAAGGTGCTTGAATTAGGTTGCCAGTAGAAAAAGGAAGAGAACTCCATGGGGAGGCGAGCTTAGAAAGAGAATTTCGCTAGGATGTTGCAAATCACTAGTCTCACATCATCTTTCAGCTCTCCCAATCTTTGTGATATAAGTGATTGCTTTTCTTCAACTAACATCAAGGCCTTTTGTGGTCAGTGTATGGGTGCACATCCCGAAATAAAGCTTTGAGGGCATGTCAAGTCCAAAGCGGATTATATTAGTGCTAGTTGAGGGCAGGTCATTACACAAACTCCTAATTCTTCTCCTCTTTTGCATGTTTGTGGAAGATTTGGGCGGCCAAAAATTTGTGGAGTGTTTTGAGAAAGTCAAGGCTTATCTCCTCCAATGGCCATTTTTTAAATAATTTTTAGAGTATTTTCAGAATAAACAAGTGTGACCGTCTATGTGGCATCCCAATGGCATTTTTCATTATTCTTATTGGTCCACATTTAACCTAGTTGGTAGCCACATGAGCATGTCACATTGGAAATGAATTTAGCTAGTCTTTATTTCCTTTTTCAATTATTTTTCTTGCTTAGGTAAATTTCATAATTTAGGATTTGCTTTTGAGACTTAGTAAATTATAGAAGGACCATCGCTTGGTCCAATTTTTTTTTTTTTTGAATTTACGTGTGGGAAATTGTGGAAAACCCAGCGTAAAACCCCCACAGGACACCAGGTGAGGTCATAGGGACTCGAACTTGGCACCTCCCGCTTTCTGAGGCGGGAGATTACAAGTTGAACCAATTTATTTTCTCTCAAAATTTGAATTTTGATGGTGAATTTTTCAAGTGTTGAACTTGAGGGGCATCAGTCGAAAACATCTCGGGTTTTCGGATCCAACCAAAGTTAGTACCATGGATTGAATTTTTATTATTATTTTAGGCTTGAGTTTTGATTATATGTATGAATTTATAAACTTCTCTTGTTTGAATTAATTTCATAAAATCTATGAAAGAGAAAAAATCATTAATCTTAATTCAACCCTGAAACATAGATTCATGGGAACTGGGCTTCTTAGATGGATTATTAATCGTACTAAAGGAAGTAATCTGATTACTTAAAACCCAATCGACTTAGGCTTTTAAAACCTGCAAAAGTTTTGAACCCAAAATCCTGGCGAGCGTAAAGGAAAGAGCCTTCAAGCCTCCCCTCCTTTGCATCAGTATGAGTTTAAAGTTTTGTGGCTCAAATACGAAATAGACTTCAACCGACTAATTCATTTAATAAACAAGTAAGTGATGAGTTAAGAATTGTTGCCTCCAAAACCAACCCGACCCAACCAAATTACTTGATGTGAATCTGGGCATTTTAAATGGTTATGGGTTAAAAATTGTCACCTAGATTTTGTTAAATGAGCTAAGTCAATTTGAATCTATTTTAAATTCAGTTGAAATGGAGCTTACTGATTTACTTAACTAATGAAACAGTAAGATAGAAATTAAGACTACTTCTTAAATGAGTAGACTCAATGTGTTTCATGTATATGCGACAACAAGCCATCTATTAAAAGGCTCAAATTGCATCAAGTCATTTATTAAAATAGGTCAGTCAAGTTAGGTTATTAGATCAAGTCAAATTTTGTCTATTCTACCTAGTGTTACGTAAGAATAGTTAATCATTTTTCATATCATAAAAAATAAATCTCTCTTTCTTTTATTGGAGGAAGAGCTCTTCACAAAAATTAAAAAAAGAGACCTTTTGTAGGAACTATATTATCCATTGGAGATAACAGAAAATTTTAATGGGGCAAACTAGCAAAGAGAAATTTTACTTGGAGCGCGATCCTCTCACGGCCATTTTGTCTCCACGAATACGAGATTTTACTGTTCCCGATTTTACCCTCTCCATCCGTACCGTAATCACGAGAAAAAGTCGAACTCGGATCACCAAACCGGATCCCTTAATCTCCCTCGGCGAACCGAGTTCACCGAATGAAAAAAACGGATCACCGACCTGATCCCTTAATGGCCTTTGGCGAGCCGAATTCACCGAATGTAAAAAATGGATACCCGACCGGATCCCTTAATGGAATTCGGAGAGCCGAATATAGGAATGTCAAAAAACGGATCACCGACTGGACGAGAGCAGAATGTATATAGAGAAAGAAAGAATCGACTCGCCAAGAATTCTTGGCGAACCGAATACAGGAAACCAAACCAATTTTCTGGGTTTAAAGATTCATGAATTATTTATTTTTTAATTTTTTTTATTGATATTGAGATAGAATGTTGAAATTAAAATCAAAACACCATATAATTTCATTGATAAACCACCATATTACATATGATTTCCAAAATTTAAATACAAGAAACTATTCTGAGAATAATACATATGCTTTCAAAAATATAAAATCTATCCTAATCAGATTCTGAAGATGAGTGTGGAAATGCTGGTGGAGATGGGTTGATACGTCGGGAAAGGTTTCGAATATCATTTCGTAATGCACACATCTCTTCGTAGGTACTCTGATTGGTTTTTCCCACTAAGTCATCTAGCCCATCCAGATGTGTCTCAATTTGAGAGGCACGTTCTTCGATTTTGCAAATAAATTGAATCAGGCATTGTTGTGGGTGAGGAGTATCGCGTTGCTGTGGCTGAGGGCTATCGCGTTGTTGGGGCTGAGGGGTATATGTAATTTCGACATTCACATTAATCAAGCGTTCTGGCGAGCCGAAATCTGCATTTTTTACATTCACTTCTCCTTCTTCGTAAGAATTTTCCAGCAAGGAGATTACTTCAGCTTCGCCTATCACGTTTCGTGCAGATCGGGACCTGAAAAAATACGGACGAGTTCTCCTAGGAGCAGAGCCAGCACGACTAGATTCTGGAACATCGGTGATTTTTTTGCTCGTCGAAGTCCTAGATATAGCAGTCTCCCTTCTTGACATGGGTGATTGCGTATCTAGGGCACGAGAGGAAAGGAGAAAGGAGAGTTTGGGGAAGAAAAAATAGGAAAGGGTTTCAACTGGATTTTAATAAATTCAGATTTCTCGATATACGTGCAACCGATATTGGTTCGCCAATAAATTCTTGGTGAGCCGAATACAGGAAAACATCGGATCGTTCTTGCTTGGCGATCCGAATTGGACGAGAGGAGGAGGAGGATTAATACTGGATCGCCAAGAATTCTTAGCGAGCTGAATACAGGAAAGCGTCGGCTCGCCAAGAATTCTTAGTGATCCGAATTGGACGAGAGCAGGAGGAGGATTAATATCAGCTACCAAGAATTTTTGGCGATCCGAATTGGATATAATCGGATTGCCAAGAATTGTTTGGCGAGCCGAATACAGGAAAACACGGATTGCCAAGAATTCTTGGAGAGCCGAATACAACTGAGAGCACTCTGTCTACAGATCGACAGAAAATCGGATCGCCAAGTAAGTCTTGGTGATCCAAAATGGAGAGGATCGGATCGCCAAGAATTTCTTGGTGAACTGAATACATGGAAGCATTGGATCGCCAAGAAATTTTGGCGAGCCGAATTCCTTTTCGGGGCTGTCTGTCTGTAGATCGACAGAAAATCGGATCGCCAAGAATTGCTTGGCGATCTGAATTGGAGAGAATCGGATCGCCAAGAATTCTTGGCGATCCTAAATGTACAGAATGGGATAAGTACATTGAAATTCAAAGATGGTCATTCTTCAAAATAGATCTCTCTCTTCAAATTCATTCTTCACATTAAAATTCAATTACATTGTCAAAAACATCAAGTTCTTCAAATTCATTTTTCGCATTGAAATTCAATTATATTGTCAAATACATATAGTTCTTCAAATTCATTATTCACATTGAAATTCAATTACATTGTCAAATACATCAAGTTCTTCAAATTCATTCTTCACATTCACTTATTCACATTCACTTCTTCACGTTCATTCTTCACATATACCAATCAAGGAAATCATCGTTGTTTGTAGGGTCACCATTCCACTGTATAAAAATATTATGTTAGAACATACGAAAATCTTTATTAAAGATGTAGATAAATTATAAACAGAGATAGTATACAAATCACTTACTTGGGATAATTGAGACAAACCCATTGTTTGTGAATCTTGAAGGGCATCAAATTCTATATTTACTGATTCTTGTGGAGTAATTCGATTTGGAACATGATCGCATATTATGTCCAATATTTTTGCATATGCTACATTTTCTTACATTCGATGCATTCTCCACAATCTCAAATAGAGAAGGATCTCGTCTTGTTGAAGTTTTTCTCCTTAAATTCTTTGAGCCTGGATGACGCCCCTTTCCGTGCATGATAATAGGATGAGTGACTTGTATCTCATCGCTTACAAGACAATGGAGTGTATTTTTTAAATCCTCTTGTTCTGTTGAAGATAGAACTCCATACTTCTTCTTAATCCCATCAAGATAGAACTTTAATTCATCATCATGCCGATTCATTCTGATGTCTTCTGGGTTCAACAATTTCAAATCAATTCTCCACTGTGGATGGATCTGATCCAAACTTAAATTTCGCATCGATACCATCATATGCCCACAAGGTAATCCTATTGTTGTTAAAAATTCTTCTGTGCAAATGCATGTAAGTGAATTATCTCTCATCATAGTAAATTGCAATGCAACTCATTCAATGCAAAATGAGAAACTTTACCATTCACTTCTTCAAAGAAAGCAATATCACATGTTGTAAGAGGAATCTGAATTCTTTCATCTTCATATTGAGCTATGATCTCTTGAAACTGCTTTTCAATGGCACTACAAATCTTACCTCGCACAACATCGAGGTCACCACTCGATGAATGTATATAATTCTTCAAGACAGCATGTGCACCTTCTACCCTCGAGGTGTCCAGATTTCTAAAATGTAAAGTTTTGCATATCCATGCATGGACAAAATGTTGTTTATAAGGTATCCACGTGTTTTGTAAATATTTTACTATTTGAAGAACATTTTGAAAATTTTCTTTGAAAATCCCCCATGCTTCATAGAATGCTTCTTCGGATGGAAAAGGTACCAATTTATTCCAATTAGACATAAATGCATCAAAAATTTCTTTGTTTTCAAAGAGATATTTAGTACGAGCAAAAATATTTTTGTTGATATGCCAAATGCATAAAATATGAACAGCAGTAGGGAAGACATTCTCAATCGCATTCTTTAATGCCAATTCTCTATCGTTACAATAACTGGGCGAACTGGATCAACTTCTAACATTCTTCTGAACATTTGTAACGCCCATACATAATCAGTTGCTTTCTCATTTTTTAGAAAAACAAAGCTAGTATTATAACTTGTGACACCAATGATATTGAGCAATGACATATGATATCTATTGGTCTTGTATGTGCAATCCATAAGAAAAATATTATTATATCTCTTACTGAGTGCAATTAACAATGGATGTGCAAAGAATAGATGTGATAGATGACCTTCATTGTCATATTCAAGCCAATATTGGAAACCACCTTCTACAAGATCTTCTATCAAAACTTGAATTGAAGTACGGCCTCTCAATTTCTCTTTTCGAACCGTACACAAGCAATACCTTAAATCTACCGATGTTACTCTAAGCGTTGGATTTTCTTTTCTAAATATCTCTAACACTTGACGAGGTTGTATATTGCTACTCGACATTTCACTGATTCTTTTTTTCTCTTTATCTGTAAAACACCTTATACTTGGATAACCAAGTAATATATTCTATCTTTCATAATTGTGCTCCAATTCTTTAATGTTCAACTTCCATGACCCATCAAGAAGTTGTTTCCCTCTCACTTCAAATGGACAATTGACAAGCCGAGAGGATGCTTTCCTTTGCCGCTCATCATCTTTCAAATTCCATGTGTTGCTATATGTACCACCTTTGTAGCAACCAAGAGATACAGTCTTATCCTTACTACTTGACCGCTTGATGGTAGCCACAAATCCTTATGAAATTACAACTTTCTTAACATAATTAATAAGATCCTCTCGACTTGAAAAATATGTATTATCAACAAGCTCATTTTCATTTAAAAGGTCATTAAGAAGTTGTTCAGTATTCTCAACTGAATCCATATGATTTGACGATTCATAAAATGTAGATGGACCTTCCTCAGAAGTCATAGGTGCGATATCTATAATAACAGAGGGAAGGACAAAATGATAAAAAATTATGAAACATGAATAAACAAAATGATAAACACATAATATTAATATTACAGAAGAAAACTAGTGTCAATAACTGGAGGATTAAACTTAAAAAAAAAACAACATATGGGTTTGAAGAGTTACCTTCTGTACGAATCACGAGATTTAGACGGTGGTCCTGGCTGAACAGTCTGTAATGGTTGAATACGACAATAAAGAGATTTTACCAAGATAACGAGAGAAGAGAAGTGATGTTTACCGATAGAAAAGGGGTTGGAAGAGATATGAATATGACAGTAAAGAGAGGGATGAAACCAGTGTTTCGGTGTAAAGTTAAAGATGTTGGTAGTTGGTAGGTGTTAATTTCATTAAGGCGATACGTATTAAAAAACAGAGTCAACCACCGAATTCGGCTTTGCCAAAAGGCCATTAAAGGATCCTGTTGGTGATCCGTTTTTGGACATTCCTGTATTCAGCTCTTCGAATTCCATTAAGGGATCCAGTCGGGTATCCGTTTTTTACATTCGGTAAATTCGGCTCACCAAAGGCCATTAAATGATCCTGTCGGTGATCCGTTTTTTTCATTCGATGAATTCAGTTCGCCGAGGGAGATTAAGGGATCCAGTTTGATAATCCGAATTCGATTTTTTCTCGTGATTACGGTACGGACGGAGAGGGTAAAATCGGGAACAATAAAATCCTGTGTTCGTGGATACAAAATGCCCGCTAGAAGATCGCGCTCCATTTTACTTATAAGTAAAATTATCAATCGATTTTAATGGTTGTTAATAGGTATCAAATCAGTCATATAGTAACTATATTGGCTAATAATGCAAAAAATACATATCAACCATTATCCGTTGTTTTTTTTATCTACTTAATGACTGCTGGTTTTTTAAATTAAAAAAGTAATTTTAATCTATTTTTAAGTTATTTTCATCATTTTTCAAATTCAAAAATAAATTAAAGCAAATTATTTTCATCAATTTTGACTATTTTAAAATATTTTCATTAAATTTTTCAAATTTCAAATGCAAGGTAATATTAAATTTAGATTTTTTTTAAATAATTTAATAAATAATATTCAATACTTATAAAAATCAATAGAGATGTATTAATGCCATTCACATATATGTAATTTTTATAAAAAATAAATTTGAAAATGATAAAAATCAAATTTTCTAAGATACTTTTAATTTTAAATTTTGTTATAAAAATAAATGAATTAATATATAAATATTTTTATAACTACAAAAAAAAACCCTTAATGTAATTGATATAATTTATATAGAATATTAATGTGATATTTCTAATATGTGAAATAAAAAATTTATGAATTCTAATAAAAGTTACAAAATACAAATAATTAAAGGACATTTGAGAACATCAATTTGATATTGTCTTCTCACATTAAGTTTCTTCTTTATAATTTTTTTTTTAACACTTTTCAAAATTTTAAAACATTCTTTACTCATTTTAAAAAAAAAATACTTAATTAATAATGAAATTTCTACTTTTAAAAATCTAAAATTCCAAAAAATAATCATTATTTTTAGCCTTAGGGATGGGATTGGATGGTTAACCACCTAAGAACTTAAGAGAGTTGTTTCTCAATATTGTCAATGGGTAAAATATCCACCGCCTTACACAAAAAGAGAGTTCTTATGCCCTGACCTTGAACAGGTTTCAGTAGTCAAAACTAGTAAGGATGTAAAGCCATTCAAACAATTATTTTACCAGAATTTGGATCCACCCAAACAAAACAAAGGATCATAACCCAAATCCCAACCTAATACAACAATCTCTCACAAACAACTTGAAAAATATTAGTGGATAATAAAATTAAAACCTAATCAACTCAGCTGATTATCAGGGTCAGTACCTTTCTTCCTTCTACTATTATCTCCCCTGCTAACTTCCAATTCCACACACTGTACAAACATGAACAACACCCTATTTACAGTCAATAGCATGCATAGTAAGACTCACACCTTTCCCTGCAACACATCTTCAAGGACTAGATGAACAAGGGTCTTGCCGCGGCTCTCGCAAATAACGAAGAAGCGTCTCAGCCTGCCCAAACATGGAAGAAAACAATGCATCAAGCAAAAATCAGTGATGCAGGAACATTTATATACGTTCACTAGAAGATAAAGATTGAAATTTGGATTGCCTGCAGGCAGCAAATCAACACAAGAACCATCATAATACTGGTCCAGAATCAACAAAGTACTGCATTGGCCTCTAACTGGTAATCAAAACCAAATTCATCAATTTACTGTCTTTTTAATCAACACTCCTCCCATATTTCTCATGGTTCTCACTCCATAAATTAACCAAGACTTGAAACTGAATTTGAGGAAGATTGATTTGATTTCACAAGGCACAGCAATGTTTAGAAATAAGAATTGTCAAAACAAAACATAAAATGGAATCTATCTTTCAAAAATAAAAAATCATATAACACAACCTCGAAATTGTGTCATGATATCCAAAAACAGCAGAATCGCACTAGATAAGAATAGATATGGATCCAGAGGTCGATGACACTGGTTATTGGAATATAAAAGCTTATTGCTTGGGAGGCAAAAATTCTAAAAGTTTAAAGTGAGATAAAGTTGGCTTTTTCCAAGTTCATTGTAATGGCTCTACAAATTAAACAAACAAATGAAGAACCGAACTCAATGAACTAGGATTTCTAACCATCCCATGGATCAGAAACTGGGTAAAACAAAATACATTGAACCTAAAAAGTATATGCAAATTCAGTTAGTGCGCGATTCAAATTGAATAATGATGAAAGCAAGTATCTGAAAGTTATGTATCCTGTATCAGGGGTTTAAAAAATGTTTTTGGCCGATATATCACTCTCCCCTTTTTTTTTTTTATCGCCCAATATCGGTAAATATCGGCCGATAATATTACCCATGTCCTGTATCACGTAAATCGCATTCTCCACTCCACCCAAATGCACAGGATGCCAAAAAATCAACTTTTTCCACAGTTCCATTTGCCTTTAATCACAAATTGAGAACAATGCCCTATGTCGTTGCTTGGAATTCCTTGGAACTAGAATTGTGAACCATATATAGTTACAAAAATCCACATAGTTCTTCAAATTCCAATTCCATTGGAAAAATTAAGGCTAACTGATCCCAACTCGGGACCTAGATGGTCTGCAGAATTCTAAAACTCCAATCCCATTGTTGAATTCCAGGCTACCACCAAACCGGCTTTTATTCTCAATTTGGGGTGAATAACATGCAAGTGGACAGTTCAGCCAAAAATTCCATCAGGATCAACATTCCTCCCAAACTCTGGAATTAGCAAATACTGCAATCTATGGAATTTAGAGAATTTCTGTAATAACATTGTCCGTTTCCAGGCTGAAAACTAACAGTTGATATCTAAGAATTCAACAAATTTCCATGTAAAGCAAAGGAAACTGGGAAACAAGGTCTCATTTGTTATCATTTCCATGATGAATGAAGGATTACTGCAAATGGAAAGAAGGAATTTCACAAGTAACACAGAATTCCAATTCCAACTAAGAATTCCAGGGTAAGAAAAAGGCTCTATATACACATCACATGGAGACATACACAGGTAACACGGAATCCAAAAACTAAGAACTCAAATATAATTTTCAATTGTACTCCATTTAGATTCAAGGAAAGGAAAGCACTTTCCAAGAAATAATCATTTTCAACAAGAATTGGGGAATAACATTTTCTACTTTTAGCTAAAGAAAAGCAATTTCTAAGAAAACTTTCCCTCCCATGCATCCAAACCAAAGATTGGGAATTTTTTGAAGGAAAGAATTGGGAAGAAGAAGGGGGTTTATACCTTCTGCTTCGCTCGAGCAGTTCCAGATTGTGACAGAGCAACAAGTGGCGGAATCCCACCCTCCCTCACGAGCAACCCGCGGTTCCAAACACTGTCCACACAAAGCTGAAGCAATGTCATGACTGCAAACTCTTTCCCCTTCCCAGACCCTCCTTCGATGGCCTCAACTAGCACCGGAATCCCATTTTCCTCAACAATGGCGGCTCTCCCCTCTGGAATTGCCGCAAGGCTGCTAACCACCACCATCGCCTTCTCCATTGTTCCACACCCCTGCTCAGAGACCAGTTCCACCAGCGGCTTCACAGCTCCGGCGCTCACGGCTCGCTCCTTGTTCTGCCTCACCGTACACAGCTTGTACAGTGACGTCAGTGCGTCCTTCTTCCCCCTGCTCGAGCCGTTCACAAGCAGCGCCACCAATGGCGGGATGGCGCCGCATGCGCCAATCGTGAGCCTATTCTCCTCAATCAGCGAGAGGCTCAGCAGCGCACAAGCAGCGTTCTGCTTAGCTGAAGCCGTCCCCGTCTTCATGGCATAAATCAAAGGCTTGATCGCGCCGGCTTCTGTCACTACTCGCTTGTTTTCTTCATGGAGTGAGAGATTCAAGATTGCCGTCACAGCGTGCTCCTGAGCCGAGGGGTCGGCACAGCGCAGGAGTGGTATGAGAGCTGGGATGGCTCCAGACGCGCCGATTATAGCTCGGTTATCAGGCCGATTCTTGGCTAGGAACCGAAGCTTGGCCGCGGCCCCCCTTTTCTCCTCGATCGAAGCCGAGGCAAGGCGCTCAATGCAGATCTGGACCACAGAATCAAGATCCTGGACCGCTGATTCGAGATCTAACTCGGCGTCCTGATTGGACGGCTCACGACGAGCGCTGAGGGGATGGGACGAGGGGAGTGAGGCGAGGAGCTGGAGTTCGCCGGAGATGTCACTGCTGTAGGCGGAGAAGTCGCTGAGGGCTTGGGAAATGTCGAGATCGGAGTGCTCGGATAAGGACTTGGGAGATGGACGGCTGTCGATTGCGAGCTCGACGAGGCGGAAGTCGATGATCGAGTCCGTAAGAGTTTCGGTGGAGTGGGGGATGGTGCCGGCGGGTACCGCCGGAATGCTGGAGAATGACGATGAGCCACTGGATTTGATGAGGGTTGATCGGACGGTTCGCATCGAGCGCGGCACCGGCTTGGAAGTTGGGGGAGGGTTTTGGGAGGATGTTATAGGAGGGTTTGATGGCGATTCACCAAGGGAAACCATGGCCTTGGTGAGAGAGAAAGAATAGGCGTTTGGAGTAGTGAAAGAAAGGATTCTCAGGAGAATTTCATGTACTAAAGAGTTCTGCTTCCTCTTCTTGCAGAGGAGAGAGAGATGATTGTTGATGCGGGACGCAAGAATGGACAAGAGCACTAAAAATGTCCGGCATACTCAGCCAAGCAACTTTAGAGTGCCTGAACGGCTTACACGTGGCAAGAAATTCAAGTAGGCCCCGCATCTGATGGAGATTAAATGGAAGCGTCCTTGTTTCATTTGGGCAGGGTCTGGTTAATAGCGTAAAAGTAATTCTCTATTATTATTTTAATAGTAAACATATCATTTTTTAACAATTAAAAGTAAGCATCATTCAAATAAAAAATGATTTTTTTCCAAATAAAACAACGGCTGCATTTGGATGAACTTACTCAAATGAAAAAATATCTTATTTAATAATGGTAAGAAAGGGAAATCTGATCAATTTTATGAAAATCAATGATTTCTAGTAAATTTATATAATATAAAAAATAAAATGAAAATTTTATAAAATATAATTAGTAAATAATATCCTTCAAATAAAAACTAACAGTATATTTTATAGTAATACTATATAATTTTCTATGAATTTCTTCTTATAATTATGATTTGAAATAAAGTTGTTGCAGTTATATTCCAATGGTAAAAAGTGAGACAAAGAAAAAAAAAATCCTATATATATTTTTTAAATTCTAATAAATCTATTAAAAATGACAACACATCTCTTCATAAGAATTCACAATTTGTTGATTGGTAATGTGAAATATATAATATAATAAGCTATTATAATATGTTATACTTTATATACACTAGTTCGAAGACCAATCAGCTCTTCTTCAAAATGGGCATTCAAGTTGATCTCTCGTATATTCTATGTGATACTAATCTGAAAGCTATGCGTATCACTCCTTCTATTTAACCTGCATGGTTTTGTTTTGGTCTGTCATGTCACATTGACAGGGTCCACACACACAAATAAGTCACACAAGTAAAGAATCGCCATAGTCCGAGTGTTGAACCGTGTTCTAATACCAATTGTGATGACTTAACCCTATTCTATCGTGATATTGTCTACTTTAAATCTTACAATAGAGATCTTATATAAAACTGCCACCACCCAGACTCTCAACCTATATGGAACTTATTGAGCGGGGTGATACAGTTCCCCCTCCAACTCTGAATACTTTTTTACTCCTCTTCATCTACCTACCTGCTGCTCGGGAAAGGGTCCTTCTCATCTGCTTAGCTGTTCTCAGATCTGTTGTGGGAGAAGGTTTGATTATCTCGACACTGAACTGCCCAAACTTTGTGCTCTTCAAGCAGCTGTCTAATCCTCTAGTTGCTCCATGGGACATTCATTACCTAACCTGGGCTGTTGGTTCTCTTTATCTCTGGCTTTGTTAAGCCCGGGCTATGAGCTTTTTTTACTCTTTTGGGGCTCTCTTGCCCCTTGCCTTCAATATTTATGGGATTTCCTCTCTTTTTGAATGAATACTTACTTAATATTAAAAAAATATGTATATAAATTATAACGTATAATTTAATTTTATTATACCATTCAATTCAATGAAATATGTGTCAAGTATACTTTTTCTTATATAAAAGAGACTAATTTAAGTAATCGTCAAATGAGTCTTGACATTTTGTGTAATTTATATTCGAAATAATTTTATGAAAACACAGATATAAAGGAAAAAAACATTTGAATGAGGGTTAAAAATTAAAAAATAGAGATTTTAGGATTAGATTCACTGAGTTGGATTGATATCACGCTTTTGTCATGTCATTAATTAAAATATATAAAATTTGTTTAAAAATGGATGAAATTAGAAAAGAGAATTTTAATATTAAATTTGTTGACTTAGAAGAATTCTGTTAGTCTTGATTTCAAAGGAAAATGCATGCGAAAAACCTAAATATGTGAAAAATAATTTTAGAAATGAATGAGATGAGTAAGAATGATTCAACTCGTTCTTATCACATAAACAACTAAAGGAATGGGGAAAGTTTTTTTTATAAGATTAAGAAAAAAAATAGAAAAGAGAGTTATAAGATTGGCGCCTCATATAGACACCCGAAAAATCTGACTCTACGCGCCCGATTTCAAAAGATAGGGTGAAATTACTATTCTATCCCTCCGTGTATATTCATCCGAACGAACTATCAGTTCATTTTTAGTTCGTTCGGATGAATATACTCATCCGAACGAACAGTTCATTCTGATGAGTATGTTCATCCGAACGAACTGAAATACACTGATGTGTTCGTTCGGAGGAGTGAATTTATATATGTTCATTCGAACGAATGTGCATTCTCATTCACTTCCTCAAGCTTGTCCTCTTTAGACTTGGCTCATGTTTTGGCTGCATCTCCATATTCCTCTAGTTTGTCCTCTTCAAACTTGACCCATGTTTTGCCTGCATTCACATATTCAGCTGCTTTGCTTTGAGATCTGCCAGCAAACATGGCACTGCTTTCCTTTTTTAAGATAGAATCCGAAATGGCACACCAAGAACCTATACTACATGAGTTTTGTCAAAATTACTTTGAGGAATTGTTGACTGATACTTGGTATCTCCAGAACTAGCTCTCCATTGTGTGTCTTGTACACCATATTTACTCTAGCATTCTTTGACATTTACCATGTCACATTGTGTGTCTTGTGCACCATATTTACTCCAGCATTCTTTGACATTTACCATGTCATATTGTTTACTCATCAAAAGAATATACTATTTTTAGGGTATATCAAAACTGATCATTCGAACGAATGACCTTATATATGTTCATTCGTCCGAATGAACTGAAATTGCACTGTTTTGTTCTTTCGGATGAGTATTACTCATTTGAACTAACTGAAATTACACTGATCTATTCGTTGAAATGATTATATTCTTTTGAACAAACAGAAATTACACTGACAGTTCGTTCGGACGAGGATATTCATCCGAACGAACTGAAAATGAACTGACAGTTCGTTCGGATGATAGAACACGGAGGAGTAGAATGGTAATTTCACCTGATTTTTTGAAATCAAGTGTGTAGAAGCAGAAAAATCGAGTGTCTATATGGGGCACCTTTAAGATTAGATTTATTAAGTTGACACGATTGAGGCCACTCATATCATATCAACATCTGAAAAATACAAAAAATCATGCAAAAAAGGTAAAAAGAATTAGGAAAGCAATTTCATAGATCAGTGTTGTAAATTTAAAGGTTCTAAGATGATGGTGGGAGCACATTTCCTTTGCTTAATGTCTTTTTGAGTATGTTTTATCTTAAAGTGAATTTAAGTTAATAATTAGAGTTTAAGTTATTCTTTTTATTAATTAAGAGAAACTCGTTTGAAATTATTTGAATATGTGAGTAGAAAACTGAAAACAATCTCAATACAAAGAGTTGAGAAGTTATAAGCTGTAGAAGAAGATTACATTAATAAAAATATAAAAGAAAAGATAAAGAAAGATATAATAAATAACAGAATAGCAAATTATGATTTATGATAAGGTTAAATAAAAAAGTATAACTCAAAAATATCAGTGAAGTTGTGACTTTAATAATAATAAATATAAAATAAAATAATATATAACTTTTAAGTTATAATTTTCATGATGACGAGTTATTTAATAAGTATAGATGTCCACATGTTTGTTTTTCTCATTGACATTGTGATACAAGCAACATAAAGTTATCGGGTGGTCTCACGTGTAAACATATTCATGATCAAGTAATCAACAAGAAAATACATGTACTAAAAAAACTAGAAAATAAAGAAATATCAATTTGCACATATTTGAAATGAATTTCTTTTAATATAAATGATTTTAAGCATTTTAAAATCATGTCTGTTTATACTTTTAGGCTTTAGTGACAAATATAAATTGTATAGACAAATACTGATTAATATGTATCAAATGTCACTTTTACTCAAGAATTAATTATTTAAGATACTAATTAGGTAATTTAGCATAAAGTATAAAGATATAGTCTCACGTAACATTTTCTTTTCTTATTAGAAAAATATATTCTCTATCGGCTTTTAAAATGTTCCATTACATTTATTTAAAAAATGTTTTTATTAAATTACAAAACAATTATAGATTTTTAAACTAAATGCCACCTCAATCCTTAAATACTTTAACTGAAAGAGGTTGGAGTAACGGCCAAGAACCCACCTCACGAAATGGGAATCTTGAGTTTGATTTTCGTTCTACTCCAAAAGGCCACTCTCCGTAGATTTACTCGGTGTGTGGGATAGTGAAACTTAAATATGCTCCAAAAATTAGTCAAATACTCTAACAGGTCTGAACACCTTATAAAAGAAATTCTCTATTATCCAATCCGTAATGATATTGATCCATAGTTTAATTTAATTTATTTTAATAATTACTAAGCCGTGAGGCGAAGCAAAATAACGAGCTGAACAAGTAACACAAAGGTACCAATCTTCTTCATTATATATATATATATATATATATATATATTTTTTTTTTTTTTTCTTAAAATGTTTAAATTAGATTATTTATTACTCGTCAATATGACGATAACAAATCACAAGGATATGAGCATTCATCCATCCACCGAGAAAGATACTAACGTACGGTTCTTTACTAAGAATGATACACGTGAGACCACTCTTTTCTAATGTGAAATTATGTTTACCAGAAATAAATGAGATTACGACAAACTAACAGCTCAAAAGATGTTTTACGTGAAAGTTAAGTTAAAATTTAGTTAATAATGACATTTCAACTTTTTGAAGATAAAAGCTTTTGACTAAAACTTCAGTCTTAGCAACAATTTCAGTGGTACATAATTCAATTAAAATAAAAATTAGATTGAATTTTCATATGGGCAAAATTTTTATAAAAATGGACTGATACTATAATATCTAATATTTCTACTTGAAAATTATTGATGCTGTATATCTACAAAGCAGGAGAGAAAATATCGGCCGATATTGATATATCGACGATAGTGATATATTTAATATTGAAACTTTTGATTTTTTTTTTTTTTATAGCGTGAAAGTTGTAAGTTAGGAAAATGTTAAAGTAACAAATATTTTTTAAGTTAGTTTAATAATATCAATTACTGGGAGAAATGATCCTATGCTATCAAGTGAAGGTAAAAATAACTTTGTTAGATGCACCTCTTAAAAATCTAAATAGAGAATTACTTTCTAATCACAAGGCTATGCATGCATTTTTTTATGTGTTTGGAACTATTGAAACTATCATCGGATGAATTAGTGATAAATCTTATATATTTTTCAATTAAGTCCTTGTTATTTAATTCATATAACAGTAGGTCCAATAATTTCAAAAGCTCTAAAAATAAATACATTTGCATTATTGTATTTATAAGTTAATGAATATTTTAGATTTTTAAGAAGTGAATTCCACATGTCCAAGATTACATTTGCTTCCATTCTTACTATTACGATGACAACGTACCATAATTCTTCAATTTTAAATATATGATATTATTATTGATTAGTGGACCGTCATCATTTTCATCATAAAATTCTAGAGTATCTTAAAAATCAAAATTTAAGATCTAAAAAGTTGTTTTGTGCCATCCGATTTAAAAAAAAAAGTTAAAAATCGAAGGCGAGAAGAGTTATTTTCAATGTATTAATCTGGCTAACCATCACTTTTGATTTTAATTTATTCGCATTTTGAAATACTTCACAATTTCAAATTCACTATCATAATTTTTCTATGTTTGAACGAGAAGAACTTAAATTAGAAGATTCTTTGAGAGCAAAAGAAATTAGAAAAATTTTGCTGTGTTTGGATAGAAGTAATAGAGGGTAACAAGGGTAACCCCTATTACTTTCGTTTAGTAATTTAGATAAAAAATCAACTTTTTATTCCTCCCATTATTTTTAAAAACTCTTTTCAAAAACGAGATATCTCTAGTCAAAGGTAACCCAAATAACCCTTTAAAATTTATCTCTCATTGAAACTTAACGAATTTTTAAAATCTTACCATAAGTTAAATTAGTCACATTTAATAGATTAGAAAATTAGAAAATATATGAAAAAAATAAAATAAATGGAGCTAGCAACTTTGCATTGGATAAGACTTCAATTCCCAACTTTAGTTGAAAAAATAATTTTAATTTAAAATATTTCCCAAGTCAGAGCTATAGAGAGAGAAAGAGAGACAGGTGGTCCCCCAAAAATAGAAAGGTCCAAAGAAGAGTGATAGATATTCGATATTTCGATGACACTTGTACTGAGGTCTGAAGAATACAAGTTGGACTCAAGTGTGTCATGGGATCCGATCCGATCCGATCCGATCCTGCTTTTCACAGCACCGACAGTATATTTATAGTTAGTGGCCCACTTCACCACTGTCTTCCATGTTATTCCCTTCTTCAACTTGGAAAAAAGTAAAAGAAAAACCAATAATTTCATATGATTAATATCATATTACATGATATTCAATTGGGTGTTCAATTAATTTAAAATATATATTGTATAAATGTTAATTAAAAATAATCTCGTTCAAGTATTTATGAAATTCTTGAAAAATTCTTTGTAATTTTATATATTTAAATTTTTATTAGCGAGATTTAAAGAATTTTCTTCTATGAATTTTTGAAAAAATTAAGTTGAGTGAGATTGAGATTGTATGGCATAATAGCTCTTTGTACATTACATGAGCTAAGGAGAAAAATATAGGATAATTCAAGAAGTTCAATTTAATCATATCCTAAATATTTATCAGTTACAATCATATTTTCAATTTAAACAATTATAACTTTAAAGTCAGTCCTTATCGGACTATAGAGTCCAGTTTCGCTGATGGACTTTAGGATTCGAAGCCGAACAGTCCACAGGCCGAGCAGGGTCCGATTAAAGGCCAACTTAAAACTATTGTAATATTTAGTATACATGAGGTTTAAGTATCTGACTAATTATCAAAATATGTGTAAATCTCTCTATTACACATCCTGAGTAAATTTACATAGAATGACTCTTTAGAGTAGATAGAGCTGAACTCAGGACTCCTTTTTTTCTTATTACTTTAAAAAAAATAAATTAATAAATAAGAAGGTAACACTCTTAAAAGTTAATTTGATGAAATAATATATTATTTTATATTATGAACTCATCACACGTGGGAAAAGCACTTCTTATAACAAGTTAAAAATAAATAAAAAGGGAAAAGTTACAAAAAGAAAAAGAAAAAGAGAAAAGAAAGGGGGGCCTTTTACAAAATCCTACAACCGTCTCTCCTACTGATCTGATAGTAACATCCGTCCAATCCAATCCAAAGATTAATGAGTCAATTCAAATAAGGGTTTTAGAGAGGGCCCTAAAACTAATGACTCTTATGAGCAGCACATCACCAATTACATCATGAAAATGATGGAAAGCTTGCCTACTTTCATCTTTTGAGTTTTATTAAGTGGTGGCTAGTTAAAGTAAGGCCCACTTCTCATTACTAAGTATTATTTATTATTATTATTTTTTAAAAAGGGTTCAATCCAAGACAGCTTTTAGCCATGGATGTTTCAACTTTCAAGCTAGGTGGATGTTCCTTTGCCATCCACGAAAAAAAGTTCAACTTCAATTATTCAATCATTAAAGTCTAAATAGTTGGCATTGTTCAACTACGATAGCAACGTCGGATTGGGTTGGGTTGGATTGGGTTGAAAACCTTTTCAACTACTTGGCTAATGAATGTACAGGCCCTACATGTCTACATTGTAGGATTGTAACTCTGGTCGAGTTTTGGTCTAACCCACATGATCCGACACGAAAAATCATATGGGTTGAGTCGAAAATTTTGGATCAGCGGGTCGGGTCGGGTTGGGTTGAGAAGATAAAAACCCGCATGAAATTCGGATCAGATCGGCTTGAGGACTTTACAAGTTAACCCGACTCGACCCGACCCAACTTGGCTAAAATGGGTTCAAAATGCAGGTTGGGTCAGAATTCAGGGTTGATTTGGGTTAGAATTCAGGTCGGGTCAGGTTGTGAAGTTTGGGTTAAGAATTCGGATCAAATCGAGTCGGATTCCAAATATATCAACTCGGGTCGGGTTGGTTTTAAGGAACCCGACCTGCCATACTCGAGTTGCGGCCCTACTACATTGATTGCATGTTTGAGCAACTTCAGCCGGAGTGGGGCTCATCCTTGACAAAACTGGTCTACTTGAGTGGGCCTGGTTGATTCTGGGTAGGCTTCGGCTACGAGTTGGACATAGATTTTCTAGGCCCAGTTCAATTTGCACTTGGGTTGTGTGAGATGATTCATAGTATGATCAGCCTCGACGGGTCTGTTGAACCTGCTGAACTCGAATTTATCTTGGGTTTGGATTCTTAGATCTTGCTCAGGTTATCAGGTTAGGTTAAAGTATTAAATTCAGTTTGAAGTCGGGTTGAGACGGCATTGTCGACCAAGTTGGATCCGCATATGCAACCATGCAGTGTTTGTACTTGGATTCCTTGGAATTGCACAAATTTGCATTTGTTAGAAAGATCTCTGAATAAGATTTTCATTGAACCCACTTTTATGACGATCCGACATTGTTTGATACATCAAATATGCCTGCAAAAATACTTCATATTTTATGCTAATCCATGAGTGACACGTGTTTTATCTAAACTTACAAAATAAAATGAAAAATATATAAGGGAAAGTATGTGGTGCCTAATTGTTGCTAATTTGAGAGAAAATTTGTTGAGAAAGGTTGCAAATCCAACGTTGGGTGGTTGGAAAATAAAGAACATAGAAATTTTTATTTAGGTCGGGTCAAAATTTAGCCAAACTGAGATTTCGGCCGAATTTTCGTATCGGCCGAGATCTCGGTTCGGGCGAGATCTTTCTCTCTCTTCAAGTTTTTTTTTTTTGAAAATCTCAGTGGCTTTTTTTTTAAAAAAAATTCATTTAAAAAATAGAAAAAGACTTTTTTTTTAAATAAAAAAATATAAATATCGATCGATATTCGTCCAATATGGACAAATATTGGCCGAGATATTGTCCGGGCCGACAACCGATATTCGACCGAGATTTATACGCCTGATTTAGGTGGAGAGAAAGTCAATCTTGCATCCATCTTTCTTGAACCAAACCAAGTCCAAATCGAAAGAATATGGGGCCCAACCCATTGCTAAACCCTATGGGCCATTTATTTTTGAGTTTTAGGCCCAAAGTATAATAAAAAGGGCATAATCTTCCACGATCAAAACCCTTATAAAACTGAAACTCCAATTCAATAATTTCTTTGATTTGTGTTGCATCATTCTCCCCGAATTCGAAACAACTCGTGGAATAACTGCCACCTAGAGAGAATGTCTTAATTCATATATCTTCTTTTCCCTGTCTTCTTTTTCTTTGCTTTCGACGCTTGTATATGTTTCACTAAAAAAATGAGAAAGATCCATCAGAATACAATGATTTTCTACAAAATTATCCTACATAGGGTAAGTTGAAACTAACAACATAAACATATGACAAAAATATCAATTTTTAGGGTCTATGTTGAAAGACTACTTCATGTTTGAGAAGACTTCACAATCACAGGAATCTCTTCAACGCACATTAGTTACAACAAAATCATCAAGAACTTCCACAACAGCCACCTCTTCATCTAAAGAGTGTACATCAACATAAGTATCAATACTTGCTATAATCATTATACTGTTGAGGAAGGTCAAAATGAGTAGGTGCAAACACCTTTGGATGTTTATCTTCAACTTGTACAAAAATTTCATCCATTGCCTCTTCAAATATTTCAACACTATCTACTATAGATCGATAATTATATCACCATCGAAGACCCTGTTTTTTTTCTTCTAAACTTAAGATGTAAATATCTTCATATGGATCTTGATCTTGATCAAACTTAGGGCATGGATTTGTCAAGTTCGTCCACCCGTCATGCTGCATATGGGAGTACTGACGCTTGAGCTTCTAAGATCACTTGCTCTGATCACCAATCTAATATAGCCTACTTTCAAAAGGGTTAGATCCACTAATGAAATTCAGCCACAATGTAGGATTTTTTGTTTTAACACAAAGGAGAATTCGGCCATGGCCTCAAATTGCAAAAAATGAAGAAAAATCCAAGCAAAATTCAGCAAATTCTGAAGAATTTCAACTAGATTGAATTAGGAAAATTCTAAAACTCAACAGTGAAACCGAAGTAAAAGTTCTCTTACAAAGAAATTCTAGATCGACCCAAGTCTATAACCCTGCATTCTCACCATTTCCCCCTCCATCCTACAGGCCCTACATCACTACTCCCACCATCCATGTTCCTGATTGACCACTTGTTCACTAATCTTCCTTTGACCAATGCCTAGTCCATGCTTAGTTCACTTGCCCACATACATCCCTACACGCTCAATAACTTAGGCTGCGTTTGAATGAAGGATAATTTTACAGGGGTCACCCTTGAATACCCAAAGTTTCAATGCGGTATTCAAAAAAGATGATGAGATGTGTTTTTTTGAATTTTTATCCTCACTTGGAGTAATTTTTGGATCACCAACCCTTACCTCCATCCAAACGCAGCCTTAACCATGTGTCCATGCTCCAATATGTCGAGATACAGTCACACCATAAAAGGGACAGTAAGCCAATGAGCAATTAGGGTCTTTTCTTTCCGAAGTGAAAATAGTTTGACTGGGAAGGGAATCCCAAGCCTCACCAAGCATCCTTTTGCCATAATTACATTGATGTCAAACATTTCCCAGGTGCACTCATCTACTTGTTTTCCAAAAGTTTGGATGGAAATGTTTTTCAGTGGTTATTGCCCTTCTAATTAGAACCATACAGACCTTTATAAACTCATTAGAAAATTTACTAGGGCAATATTGCTGCCAGTGACTTCAAGTCTTCATTGGTTCACCTTGTCTCTGTAAAATTAGAATCTAATCAGACAACCCTTGAGTTTGTAGAATGCTGGGGAAACAGAAGTGGTCCTCTCACATACAATTAGACTTGGGTATGAGGTTGATGAGATTGCTATTTATAATATCACAAAGTGTGATGGACGTCATGTTTGGATGGGTGCGAGGCACTAACATGTTATAATTAAAGGTGTTCATTAGTCACGGAAATAGTCCCGTTCAACGTGAGGTTCATAAGTAGGGTGAGAATACCCATATAATCCAAAAAAGGAAAAAGAAAAATGAGACTAACCCTAAATCCCTAATTCTCCTAACTCCCACATTCCCTAGTCCTCTTCTCCTTTCTCCTCTTCTCTTGCATAGAATCATAGAAAATGAGGGTCCTCTCTTTGTTCTCTCTTTACCCCTAATGATCCACTCACCAACCGCATCATATACAACGCTAAACCGGTTCAATTGCCTGTTCACTTTTACCCAACACAACATACAACTATTGAGAAAAAAATGCAAAAAATTTACCCGAGGCACTGGTTCATACTTCATGCCTTCATAGTGACTAAAGTGTTATCTTGTCCATATTCTCTTTCAAGTTTCTATAATATTGGCTGTGAATTTAGTAATTAATTTCAGTAAAATCTTTTCCTTGATATTTTAGAAAGTAAAGGTCAATATTCAGATATATTGGCAGAAGATTTTTTTTTCTCTCCCATCCGTTTTAGAATGTGTATATGACAATATTTAGATGATGAAATCATAGTCTAAGCTTATCCAAAAATAGCATTAGCTTAGAAAAGTGTAGAACAATAAACAAAGGAAAGAAATACTAACTCTAGTCATCATAGTTTAAAATATCGACCGATATGTATCAAATTTTTAAGCTCGATATATATTGGATGAAATGATATGTACCGACAGTACCTTAACAAATATCAGTGGTTTGCACCACTGATATATTGGCCAATATTTGGCTATATCGGTCAAATATCGGCCGATATTTGAATTTTTTTTTTCAAGAATTTTTTTAAAAAAAAGTACTTTTCTGTCTTTTTTTTTTTTTTAATTCAAAAAATTAAAAAATAAAATTTCAACCAAGATTTAAAAAAAAAAAAAAAGAAGGAGAGAAAGATATAGACCGATATCTCGACCCATATCCGATATCCGAGATATTGCCGATATCTCGGTATCGGAAATATTTAAGCCCCTGGTTGTCATTAAAAAAAGGTTTCCTCACTTCAATGGTTATATTTTCATTTTCAAAGAAAACCTAATTCCACTTTCACATTATTGTTGGGAGAGAAGGTACATGTTGTAAATGGTAAAACGAAATCATAGAATAGTAAAAGAGGAAGTGGAACGGTGGATTGCTAATCAATTTTGAGAGAAATCGAGAATAGGGAAGGTAGAAGGAAAGGGTGTCGTCGCAGATGTGAAACACCAAAATAGGGAAGCTATTAGGGTTTTTCTGAAATCATGATTTCATGTATGCAAGTTAAACGGGCAAATGGATAAACCATTGTTCGGCCGGGTCTGACCCGATCCAGTTATAAATGGGTTTTTATAGACCCAACTCGATTATTAAATGAGTCACTAAATTTAAACCCATGTCCATTTAAATTGCTGAGTTCAATTTGATTAATTGAGTCGGATCAGAGTTTGTTGGGTCAGCATGGAGTGAGCTCATGTCACTCATAGCCTATAATACTGGTCACATTAGTCAATGAGAAAATTCCTATGATTGCAATATGCACGTACATCTTATCTTAAACTCTTTGGACCAAGACACATAGGGTATTATCAATATTTTAAAAATGAATTCGGGGATCAAACTTTTTTAATATTCTTGGGAGAAAGTTGATTTGATAAAGTTCAATCTGAGTTCAGATCAAACTTGGTCAAACCCATCACATCAACATGATCTCCTATAAAAATATTAATTAACTAATAGATCAATAAATTAACTAAAAATATAATAATATACTAATAGATAAAAAATATCAAATACAAAATACAAAAAATATAAAAATATAATAATCACTTTTTTTATAAAAAAATCTTATTCACACTAATTATAATTATAAATAATAGAATAGTCCAACAATCCAACATAATAAATTCAAAACTTTTTTAGAGGTTATTAAGGATTGAACTTTATCAACCATTTTGATCTGTGAGTCATTAAAGGTTTTTAAGGATTTGAACTTTGAAAAGATTTTCAGGATAATCGAACTTCGTTTAGTGAAAATCAAGGTTTGAATTGAGTTCAACTATTCAAAAGGATGGGTTTTAAAACTTTGAATATTACATATCATCTCCTGAATTGAGCAGGGAGTAGAGGCACTTCGATTTGGAACAGTCAAAAGACCACATCTCATCAAGAGTGACACTGAGACTATCAAAGGGGTTAGAGTGATGGCCAAGAACCCGCTTCATGAAGCGGGAGTCTTAAATTCGATTCCTACTCTATTCAAAGGATCATTTTCAGTAGAGTTGTCTGATTTGCGTAGGTAGAAAGATTCACATATGTTCCAAGGATTAATCAGGTGCTCTAAAAGGCTTTGACCCCTTGTAAAAAAAAATATATATATATATAAAAGCAATACCGATACACTAGAAAATTTTACCAACCTAAGTTGTGCAAGCCTCCACCATCTAATTTTCTTGGTATCTTCATCCTAAGGAATTTAGTACAACATAAGAGATCACCTTAGACGAGAATATGAGCAAGTTTGAAGACAGAAGCATTGTTCATGTCCTCATCCATTGCAATTATTTTCACCATCAATCATCTCATCATTATCCAACTAACCATGCCCTCATCCATTGCAATCATTATTACTTCCTTGGTTCTATTTTACTTGTCTATTTTAAAATTTTGAATTTTTTAAGTAAGAATTTTCAAAAGGCTTATGAATTTCTCTTCAACATCATATAACTCTTCTAAAATGCATATGAGATAACTGTTTTGGGACAATCCCAAAATGCATATGACACAACTAAATTAAGATAGATAAAGTATTATCATATGTTTTTATCAGCATCTAACCGTCCATTTTCTCATCCGTTGTAATCATCATTATCATTGAACATTATTATTTGTTATCATCATTCAATCATCCATACCCTTATCCATTGTAGTCATCATCATTAAATCGTCAATGCCTTCACCTATTACGACCACCCCCATCATCAAGCATCATCATCATCATCCAATTGTCAATATCCTCATCCATTATGATTATCCCTCCATTGAGAATTGTCATCCCAATCCAACTATCCACACCCTTATCCTTTGCAATCATTACTATTATCAAACCTGTGAAGATTGGCTTTACAGTTAAGAACCCCAATAAGATATTAGAGATTTTAGGTTCAAGTCCCACTCTCAACATATAAGAGTCACTCCTCTTAGTTTATCCAATGTATGTGGATAGAGAGATTTACATATGCCTTTAAAGACTTAGTCAGATGCTCTAAGAAGCCTAAAAACATTACTATTATCAAATGTTTTCATCAACATCCAACTATTCATTTTCTCATCCGTTGTAATCATCATTATCATTTGAACATTGTTATCATCATTCCCATTATGATCACCCCATCATCGAGCATCATCATCATCATCCAATTGATCACCCCATCATCGAGCATCATCATCCAATTGATCACACCATCATCAAGCATCATCATCATCATCCAATTGATCACCCCATCATCGAGCATCATCATCATCATCCAATTGTCAACATCCTCATCCATTATGATTATCCCTCCATTGAGAATTGTCATCCCAATCCAACTATCCACACCCTTATCCTTTGTGATCACTGTCACCGTACATCATTTTTTTTCTGCATTCTCAATATTTCATCATACACAAAATCAATAATAACTTTCAAAAACAATCTATAACACTCTCGTATTTGTAGGATCACATACCCAACACAGGTATCGTAGCAAAGATGTTTAAAAGACTTTAGATAAATTAGAAAATTCATGGAAATAGACCATTGCTTTAAATAGACATTTTGGCAGTGGCTAGCACTTTCCTTAGACACAACTAAACACTTATCTTTCAATCTACAACACATTTAGAGTCAAATCAATTTAGAAGTGTTTCAACATCATTAGATAGTTATAATTAATAGTGAGCTAAATCATGTCGAATATAAGAACATTGGGAACTCTTTGCCAAACATCCCATCAAAAAGGGGTTAAGCCCAGTTAAACAGAATTTCATTAAAGCATGAAGTTTTAATGGGAAAATATCTATAGAGTTGTCCAATCTAAAGGCATATAATGGATCCTAAAGATTGCCGGTTGTGTAAGTTAGGCGGTGTGGCTCCGAGGGATTAGTTTTGTTAGATAAAACACCTAAAACACCTTAGGAATACCCATCGTTACCAAAAAAAAATGAAACATATCCATTCTCCTTATTCTATAATGATTTACTTTCACCTTTATCATTGTAGCCATTTGTTTTATCTATTTAAATTGACTTCATAATTCAATTTTATGACTTTTCTATAACAATTTAGGTCAAGTAAAAGACTCTTATCTCTAATTGAAAGATAAATTAAAAATAAAATAGAGTTTAAATCATTATCATAAGATGACGCTCTTCCTCACTCACATATAGAATTATGCACACTATAATCCTAAATATTGAGTATTCTTGAAGTGATGCACACTACGAATTGTTCAGGCATTTTACAACTGTGCACGAGGTCTTCATTTAGGACTCACTTTATGTTAAATTTAGTCCACTAAAATTACTTTTTTTTTTTAAATAAAAAAAAACTTAAATCCAATCTATACGGGTAGTCTCACATCCAATGTGGGTTAAGATACCTATGTTATTAAAAGAAAAGAAAAAGTTAAATCTAACCTTTTATAATTTTCATTTGATGCGTCCTCTCTATTAAATTAATCACGATAGATCAAAATATTTATCAAATTGTTTCTTTTTAATGTGAAAAATCAAATACTAATATAATTCAATAGAGAAGTTTGATAAAAGATTATAGACTTGCTATGTAGGATAATTTAAGGGTAAATTAATTATTTAATTTGATAAAAGATTATAATTTTTTTTTTTTATGATCCATTCACTCTTATTTTTCTTATTTAATGAAAAGTGATTAGTGACTTCATAATTGATTAATTTCCAACAGTGATCCTGCATTAGACTCACTAAATTCGACACAATCCTACTCTAAAAAGTTGACAGCACTTCTGCTTCATGCTTCTTCTATGTATAGAGCTATTTCGTTTCTCATCCTAACCCAGTTGGACTTTTTCTCTAGCCTCTATCTTCTTTCTTTCTCGTCCTTTGGATTTCCAAAAAATAGCAAACTGGCTATTCTCACGCCTTTAACCGGTTTAGAACAGATTAGGAAAAAAAGTTTGCCACCCCCGAAAACCATTGAAGTCTTTGGCCAGAATTCCATCATCAAGATGGACTTTTGATTTGATTCTTCTTGTTCTTGCCGGATTTCCGGTCTGGGTTTCGACGGTTTTCGGGTCTTGGTCCAGTGTTCCCATTTCTTTTCTCTCTCTTGGACAGATAGTGTTTCATTGATTGAAACGTTTGGCATTTGAGACTTGGGTTTGTATCATTCCATTTGTGTTTCTCTGCACCAACTTTAATCCATTTATCAATATCTTGTCAACGAAAAACGGCGTTTCAGAATCTGGGTTAAAATTGTTTTATAAACTCTGCATCTAAATGAAAAATCTGGGATTCTAACATTGTAAGTTGTCTTCTGATTGATTGGTTTTGGGTGGTGCGAGTTGTATGCATGGAGGTGCTTACTGTTGATGGGTTTTGGAAACAAAAGATTTGAGGGGGGATTATGGGCTGCCTTTGTTCGAAAGAATCCGCCACAGTAGATGATATTTTAATTGAAGCAGAGAAAGAATCAGGAAATCTATCCAAACAGTTTGCTGCACCAAGTTCAAAGAAAAAGGAAGTTGGAGTAGATGGTGATGATCGTGGGGCTAGATATGATGGGAAGGGAAAGCCCATTACGACGCCGCCTGAAAGCATTGTGCCTGAAACACTCTCTGCAAAGGGAGGAGAGAAGAAAGAGAGGAAAGTGGTGGAGATGACAGAGAAGAGGACGACCCACCAAAGGGCACTGACCATGGACACTAGAGGGGCCAAGGGAGGAGATCAAAATTTCAGGATCAATAGTATGGTGCCAAATGTGATTGAAAGCGAGTACGTTTCTGCAGGTTGGCCTTCATGGCTTACTTCAGTGGCTGCAAAAGCCGTCAATGGTTGGCTTCCTCGCAGAGCCGATTCCTTCGAAAAATTAGACAAAGTGAGTCTAACTTCTCCCTGTTTCTTCTCTTCTCTCTCTCTCTCTCTCTTTTTTCAGAATTGACGTTATTTTTAGATAATCCTTGTAAACAAGTCCAAATTGAATCATTTAAAGCTTACTCTAGACAAACGGGTGATTCTGATACGACGATGATAGGTGATAGGCTTCAATATCCTTTTTATTAAATGACTCTCGTTGTTGAACTAAAATTCATCACTCCTTGTGTTTAAATTCTTCCATTTCTGAAGTTTTATTACAAAATTTCATTCTACTGCTTATAGATGCAGTAGAAGTCGGGACTGAAAATTAGAATTTCAGCATATGGTTTTTTATTTTCTTCCCCAACATTTGTGCAGATTGGACAAGGAACATACAGTAGTGTGTTCAAAGCCCGTGATCTTGAAACTGGTAAGGTTGTTGCATTGAAGCAAGTGAGGTTTGTGAATACTGATCCTGAGAGCGTTCGATTCATGGCGAGGGAGATCAACATTCTACGCAGATTGGATCACCCTAACGTTTTGAAGCTTGAGGGCATAATTGCATCAACCAAGTCAAGCAACTTGTACCTTGTATTTGAATACATGGAGCATGATCTTGCTGGACTCTTGGCAACATCTGGTGTCAAGTTTAGTGAACCACAGGTGTGTGCCATGTTCTATGACTAGTAATTTGGATTTTGATTTGGACACTGATATTTTTACTAATACTTGACATCGGCTTATGAGATTATATATATATATATATATATATTTGCAATTTTATCCTTCTACGATATCATTTTCTTGTTAGAAAATGATTGCTAGAGAATAATCGTCGAAGGGTAAAATAAAAAAAAACTCAAAAAATCTGTTTTCTCATGAGTTGATGTCTGGTGTTAGTAGAAATACTTCCTAGATTTTCTCTGTAGCACTTCTAAGTTCTCATATGTGAACCTACTTCAGTTGACACCAACTCATGATGACCAAATCACTTGGCTCACCATGATTGGTATGCCTCCAAGTAAGCAAAGAAAAAGAGGTCACTATTGACATAAGAAAATAGGGAATTTGTTATGTGCATCAATTTCAAAAGAGGCCATCAGTCGTCTAATTCAGTCTCTACCCTAACAAATGCTTGGAAAAGTTCAAAAAATGTTACAAGCCAAATCGAATGAGAGAAACCCTCAAGAAAATATGAAAGCAATCACTCTGACCATTCCTTAGATGTTCATCACTGTATAGGCAGTAAAATTCAAAATTGGAGGTGCTCATGCAATCATACCTTAATGTGATCTTATTGATTGTGAGATTTTGCTGCTAAAATCATCACAACATTGATTCTAAGTGATTAAATCCATATCTAAGTGTCCCCCTCTCATGGACTTTTTTCAAAAGGTGCACCCATGTAGTTTATATTAAGCACATACATGAAATTTATGGAGGCCTCTTTTTCAGGATCACTTGGATGCATGCCAATCACAGTAGAGGAAAGGGGGGAAGTCATTAGGTGCATTGAGGGTGCGTAATATTTCAGCTTCATCATCTTGTGTGCCTTTTCTTTCCTCTTATGGTTTCTTATTTAGAATTATGTTGGGATGTCAGGTGAAGTGCTACATGCAGCAGCTGCTACGGGGACTGGAACACTGCCATGGTCGTGGGGTTCTGCATCGAGATATCAAAGGATCCAATCTTTTAGTAGACAACAATGGTATTCTCAAGATAGCAGACTTTGGCCTCTCAACGTTCTTCAATCCTAAAAACAAGCAACCAATGACAAGTCGGGTAGTGACTCTATGGTATCGCCCTCCTGAGCTTTTGCTGGGTGCCACTGACTATGGGGTTTCTGTTGATCTCTGGAGTGCTGGTTGCATCCTTGCAGAGTTGCTTGCTGGGAAGCCTATCATGCCAGGAAGAACAGAGGTACTCCATGCCCTTTAATAATGTGCAATTGATTATTGATCAAGGAACCATATCACTCTGTCTCTCTCTCTTCCTTTTTTGTGTAAGGAGATCAATGGGAACAGTTCTTAAGGGATCCTCTCTCTCTCTCTCTCCGACCATATATGAGGCCCTACTAAGGCCTTTGTGGATGGGTTAGTTTGAAAGGACTTTGCTTGAATGGGGTGCATATAAAAAAGAATCTTGATGGATAGGTGTAGACAATGTTTCAAGATCTCAAAGATTCAACTTACTGAATGGTGAAAATTCAAGGGTTCAGATCAAAGGTCAACTTAACAAGTAAATTGGGTAATGGTCCAATTCACAAGAAGTGGGGTGGGTGGGGGTGAAAGATGTGTGATTGGGTGATAATGGCCCCACATGCTCGAGGCCACATGGAACTTACATGAGCACCAGTTCTTAGGAAGAGAGAGAGATCGCCTAGGCAATTATGCTCAAGTTTTAATTTGAACACCCTAGGTGGGCCCACATGGATGGATAGGTTTGAGCATATTAGGCAAATCCCACATGGAAGTTTGAAAGTTCTTTGCTTCTAATGGTACCTTTAAAAATTAATCTCAATAAGATAAATGAAGCTATATTATTCAAGGGTTAAGAAATTCACCTTTATTTAATAGTGAAAATTCATCTGATTAAGTCAAAAGATTGTGAAACTTGGATTTATGTCAAATTAAGTAGGAGATAGGTTGGTGTTAAAGTCAATAGAGTTCATTGAGTCCATTGTGAATCCCGAATGGCATTGGTGCTTAAATAACAACTTGAGCACGAGTGCTAATGTGATCCTCATATATCACACTTATTGTGCTCCAAGGTCCAGCAAGCTGTGGTGACAGTCTGTGACATTTCATTATCACATCCAATCTTATCAAAACCGGACCGAACCACGGTCGAACCAACGGTTCGACCGGAACCACCATGGCCACGGTTCGGTCATGGGTTAAAAACCGTTTTTGGTCAAAACCGGTCAGAACCGCGATTTTATGCGGTTTTGATGATAAAACTGTTAACCTTGAACCGCGGCTCACAAATTTTTAAGTTTTTTTAATTTTCCCCTTCAAAATATCAAAAATTAATATTTAAAAATGGATATATTTGAAATATAAAGGTTTCTTATCATTTCTATCCCATATTTGTTACCGTTTTGGTATATTACTCAGAGTTTGAATGTTATTTGTATTATTTATATTAATTTACTTGTAAAAGGTGTCTTACCTAATATTATATGTAATATTTATATTATATTATTCATTGACCGGCTTTGACCGTGGTTGAACCCAGTTGAACCCAAAATGCCTCGAATACGGTTCGTTAGACGGTCCGGTTCTGATAACATTGATTACATCACTGAAAAACACACTAATTTGAACTTGATTAAGCTTTGCATTTTGATGGCTAGTATTGAGTTGATTTTATTGCTTGGCCATTGCTGATAATTCAAAACTTTTTCATATTTCCTTAGGTGGAGCAAATGCATAAGATTTTTAAGCTCTGTGGTTCACCATCTGAAGACTATTGGAAGAAATCAAAACTTCCCCATTCAACCATCTTCAAGCCTCAGCAGCCTTACAAGCGCTGTGTCGCTGAGACGTTCAAGGACTTTCCTTCTTCAGCTTTGGCCCTTTTGGATGTCTTCCTTTCAATAGAACCTAAGGATCGGAAATCGTCATCTTCTGCCCTTAACAGTGAGGTAAATTATGACCTTTGTGTTCTTTTATGGAGCCTGCCTAATCTTAGTCCAGCTCCCTTTTCTCTATTACCATCTATACTTTGTAGATTTTGTAAAAGGGTTTGTTTGGTTTGAAGAATTGCAAGAATAAATTGATTAAGATAGTCCATTCCATTGTATTCCCACTAAGCTTGAATACAAATGGCTGCTACAAAATTTAATTCTAATAAATTTGATATTCACCTTTGGATTAAGATAACCAACCTTTGTTTTTTAATTAAAAAAAATTCCACATTTTAGACTGTTAATATCTGGGTGTTAAATTGATGGTCGGCATTGTCCAACTGAAGGAATTTTACAGTAACTTCTTCATGAATACTGATGGCCTCCAATAAAGCAAGCTTGGATAAGGACTTGTTTTTTAATGGGTTTGGTCTGAACTTCGGTTTGATTGAACAGTCATGGTCATTGAATTAAGAGTGTGCTTAGTGGTGGTTGTCCAAATTATGCCAAATTGTTCTGCCTATTGGCCCTCTCGAGATGTTATGATTTTCAAACAAGGATGACATTTGCACGACTTGCTCTAAATAATGTAGTTTATGGTTTGAACATCCATTGTGTGTCATAGCGGTGGATGTCACTAGACATTCACAGAGGTAGATAATTATTGTAGAGGACTTGACATAGTACAAGCTCTGATATCAAATTTGACGCAAGACAGAAGTGAAGTGTGCCCTAAAATGAGGCTATGACATTTAAAACTCTAAATCTAAGAGTATAATGAAGGAAAATAGGAAACCTGGTTAATAACTATTGCTATATTGCTATTACCTTACGTTACTTTTACCCACATGGGTGTAGCTCAACTGGTTACCTCTCGCTTCAGGAAGAGGGAGGTTGCGGGTTCGAGCCCCCATGGCCTAACCTTGGTGTGCCCTAAGGGTAGTGGACTCATCCGTGGGAGTTTTGCGCTGGGTCTCTCGCTATTTCCCACACGTATATTCAAAATAAAATAAAATAGGAAACCTGAATAATAACTATTGCTATATGCTCAAAGTATGCAATGAAATTGCTAATTTAAAAAGATAGAAATATTCTTTAGTTAATGATTAAAACAAGATCTAAGCAAATGACATCACAAAATCAAAAGAAATAAAGAGATCCATAGCATGTAAGCATACTAAACCTTAGAAGTAATTACAAATTTAGATTAGGGCCTCCAAATATCCTAAGATTAATTCAAGACGTCTAAAATTCCTCACACAAGTGAAAAAATACAAATTCTCAATAAAAAATCAAGTCATACTTGAATCCAAACCCAAAACACTTAAAATAGGTAAGAAAAGAGCTATTTTGGGTGGTGGTGGGAAGAGGAGGGGGAGGGGTTCTGGATAAAAGAGTTGGTTGCAAGGTACGGAACCGGGCGAGGATTCATAATAAGCCAAAAACATGACAAAAATGACCCTAGCCATACAGATGGTCATAAGGCCAGGTGGGTTCGGGTTGTTGCAGCCTGTAAAGCCCATATCTAGCCTTGGTTGGGTTATACTTGGGTTTAGGTTCCAAAAATGTGAGAAAATTGTGGAAAACTTGGAGAAGAAAGAAAATGAGAAGAAGAAGAAGACGAGAATTGATATAGCCCAAGGTAGTGTTAACAAGCGTCCTTAGTCCACACAGGCATGACGTAGGCTAATTCAGTGTCAACCGAATTTGCTCCAATCCAAAATGAAAGCCTAACACACAGCCTTAAGGAAAAGTAATTCTATTGGACTAGCATTTGCTCGATGGAATTAAATAAAAATAAAATGCACTCGACTTAGTAATGCACTGAACTAAGAACAAAAGAAGAAAGCTTTATTCATTCAATCCAATCGAAAATGAAAAGGAATTAAACTAGCCAATCAGTCAACTTACTTGGAAAATACTTGGAGACTCTTCTCTAAACCTTGCTCGAACTTGAACTTCAATTTGGAATTCCAAACTCGTGTACAAATTGGTGGTCAATCGGCCACTACACACATCCTTTTATAGTGTTTCAATGACCACAAACCCTAACTCAACCAACATTAAACCACGCCTAAACCAACCCAAGTTGGCGTGGAGACTATAGACCAACTAGGGCATGCAAGCCTAATTCAACAAATACTCTTAACCAATGGGAAAAAAGGAAATAAAACTACAACCAATAAGAAAATTACACATAAGACTCTAAGTGAACTAAAAAATCTTCATTCCTTGGGCCAAGCTTCCTTGCACACGTTGGAGATGGAGAGAAGGAGTTGCACTGCGATCATGGAAGTGACGAAGCCACCAATGAGCTCTTGACACTTTGGATGATGATGTGTCTCCACCAATGAGAAGCTTCCTTGTTCATGCGCATGGGTGAGTCCCATGGAGAATGAGAGTCCAATCTCACTTGCCAAAGCATTCCACACGCCAAAGGAGAAAGGGAAGTTGGGCCAAATGGAGAGATTGTAGGTCTTGCACAAAAGAAAGAGGAAACGTTAGGAGACTAGGGTTTGGGAGTCGGCCAATAGGAGAGAAACTAGGAGTGTGGCAGACAAGGAGATTTCCACATGCTTCCTAGGGTCTCGACCGAATGGACTTGCAAGTGGGGTCATTGGTGATCCCAAGTGGGCCTGATTGTCAAGGGTGGGGTCCACATACATCAAACTAGCCAATTGGTAGCTCTCATTAATCGGTTTCAATTTATCTTTGCCACCGTGGAAATGATCAAAGAAATCCAATGCAATGGCTAAGATTTCATCCTCTTTGGTGTCATCCACGATGGTCTCATCAAGAATAGGAGGAAGAGAAAGGATAGAAAGAACCTGATTTTCTTAGACTTACACCAAAGGAGAGATGGAGTCGCACCATCAGTCTTCTCAAGAGTGTGTAGAAAATTTCTTCATTTGTATTCTATTATGAAATAATGAGTGTTTACAAGTCTTTATAAGTAAACGTAAGTAACCCTAGAGATACACACGTGTGTGAACAATACAAGCTATTCAAATTAACTATTACATCCCATAAAGTTGATAGTTGATACACAAATAAAATAAACTTCTCAAGTCAACTACTATAAAAACTCTGGATCCATTTAATGGTTTGGATCAAGCCAACCACGACCCCACGGGCAAAATAGCTCCCAAAACCCGATCTGATGAAATAACAGCCAAATCAGGCCTTCCAAGCAATCTGATCACAGCTCTATACTCAATTTGGACTATCCATGGCCGGATTTATCCCTATCCCTGGTCAGATATGTAGGGATTGTGCAGAAATTCATTATCCAACCATGATGAGGTAAAATTTAGATTCCGATACAATCTTTTTTCTTGTCGTCCCATGATGTCCTCATCAGGATTCGGATTGATCATGGGAGGGCTCTTCATGAAAGGTGTCTATTTGAGTCCTGTATGTGTGCAGATTTATACATACGTACATTTTGTTTCTACGCTTTTATTCATGTACATTACAAATTGGGATATTATTATATATGGATTTTTCTTGTTTTTTTTTCAAATTACTTTTGGGATGTTAGAATCCTTTGCAAGTTCTTTCCTATGAAAGTTGGCTGTATTCTTCAATCCTTATTTTTAAGCTATCATTTTCAGTTCTTCACTACAAAACCTCTTCCTTGTGATCCTTCAAGTCTGCCTAAATATCCACCAAGCAAGGAGTTTGATGCTAAACTTCGAGATGAGGAAGTTAGAAGGTATGCAATTAATCATCTATCTATTTGAGTTCTTTTGCATCACAAAACATGTTTCTAGTTTTATGAATTTCAAAATAATAGCAAACCCCATAAATGTTGTTTGTTGCTTAGTAGCTATGCTGGAATGGTGAGTTGAATTTCTTTTAAGGAAATCAGAACATGTCAAGGTAGATTGTGGATGGAAAATTTTAGAAAGAAATGTTGAGATTATATATAAAGACACAAATCTATAAGCAGAGTATTCTATTTTGTGCATAGAGTTCTTTATGCAAATGGGTTTGCACAGCATGCTTCATGATCATAAAATTCACAACATTCAAGCTGTGTGCTGGTCCCATTTTAAAGGTGGAGATGATTTTCGTCCACTGTATATAAATGGTGCCTCACAGAGGAAAGCATCCATTCTTTCAGTTCTAATCACCTTGATCCCTATCTTAAAATAGGGATTCAGTTTGCACCAAATGTCAAAAATGAGGAAAAAGTTCACTTGTACCATTTTCTCAAAAAATGAAAGCTCAGTTTGTGTTCATAGGACTGGGGGGGAAGTTACTAATTAGTAAGTGTCTGTATGACTCAGAGATGTATGCATCTGTCAAAGTCTGTCTCTGTATCTGTATTTGTAGGACTAAGAGGGACAAAAGTGATTAAAATGTGTCAGATAGATAGATAGGTAGATAAACAGTAACAATTTGAATCAACAAACTGTATTGCTACTAAAAGTAGGACTGGTTGAGAGAGAGAGAGAGAGAGAGAGAGAGTGAGATTATTGTATAATTGCCACCTAAAACTAGCACTGGTTGATTATTGTTTAACTTTATTTTTGTAATGAGCTTAATGATTCAAATTGTTACATCTCATCTCATTTCTCTGTTAATCTTGATTGGGGGTTTTTTGGGAGGATGGTTGAGTTGTCAATAAATTGATATTCTTCAGAGTTATTTGAGGGGAGGTACATTGGTTATGGTCAGGAAAAACCAGTCTACAAGGCTATCCAAGGACTCGGATCATTTGAGTTCTGATATCAACAATGCCTTACAAGGCACAAAGGAAAAGAAAGCAGCAAAGATTCCTTTTCACTTCAAATGGATACTTTTATTGTTGTGTTGGTATGTGCATCTTTGTAATTAGTGAGTGTCTGGTCTTGATTTCTTCAATTCCTTTTGAAATGACTATAAAAAATTGTGATAATATGATGCACTTATTATTTTGGATGGCTTATTGCTTCTGATTCTGCACTTTCTAACTTGATACCAGGAAAAAAGCAGAATCTATGAAAGGATGTGGAGCTGAATCCATAAGAAGAGAACCAAGAGACTCGAGAATAGCAGCAGCGCCTCAGTCCAGTGTGCAAGTATATCAGCTATTCCACTTCTCATGTTCAACATGGATGTATTGTATCTATATTTCATACTTTAAAAAGGAAAAATTCATAGAGGATAACTTGCACCATGAACAAATATGCTTTGCAAATATTGCTCTGGCATTTCCCAGATCTGTAGTAGCATTTACATGATAAAGATATAGGAAGCAAGTTCTTTATAATGTTGGTCATTTAAAGTAATCCTAACTGAGGACTGAAATGCATACGACTTTCTTTTGGAGTTCCAGGATAGATTTTGTGTTTAAATAACTCAAGGAACTCTTAAAAGTATATCCTGCTACCCGACATATGAAACTTCAACAAATCATGGAGCTTTGGATCATTCTAGGAAAAAAAATATGAGTTCTGTGTAATTCTTTAAGGAGCCTTTCAGAATTCAAGGGTTTTATTATTCTGTGGAATAGATTCAGACACACCATACCCATTCAAGACTGCCGAAATTGGTTGTTTCAGGCCCTTAGTCCAGTCTCACCCAATTATCTAAATTGAGAACCCCGTCCAAGCATCAAAAGTTTGAATGCAAATTCAGTATTTTAAGAACATATCCCTTTTTCTTTTCGAAAGGTACTTTTTCATGTTTCCTTTACATATAATTTCTTTTTTTATTGTTTTCTGTGGATAATGTAGAAGAGACAAGGGCTGCCAAATCCAAAAAGCACTAGTGAAAAATACATCCCCGAAGAGGATGGTGCACAGAATGGGTTCTCCCTTTCTGGTCCATTGATGCAGCCTGGTACATTTGGATCTTCAAGGAATAAAAACTTAAGGGAGGATGATATTCAAACAGCTGCTGGACACACGTCAAGAACTCAGAGATCGCACTTGCCTCAGGGGTCTGCATCAATTGGAGTTAGCATCAAGAAGCACCACTCATAGATACAATGAACTGGATGTTTCTGAGCCATCTGAAAAGCAGGAATGGGTACCATCCTCCAACTATAAAAAGAGTGAAAGGATAACTAACAAGGAATCTGCAAGGGTAAGTAATTATTTTGAAAGTTCGTACTATCTAGAGCTTCAAAAGATTTAGGATTATTCACGAGGCTAATTCAAGAGATGCATAGGAACCAAGATCATCGATACTATGATGTTCATTAATATATATAGATAAATTTAATTATATAGTTTAGAGCATTTTATATCACTACAAATGAAAGAGATAATACTGGTGTCCCATCTGACACATGGCCAATCTGTTAGCAAAAGTAACAGTTGAGGCACTTCGAGTCTTGAGGACAATTCTGAAGTAAGAATATTGATGTTCATTTTCCATTCCCATACTGTATACATTATCCTTGTTGGGGCACCAAGCTTTTCATTTCTTTGTTTCTTTGATATCGGTGCTTTTATTTCTTGATTTTGACTATTCATTTGAAAATCTTGTTTTACAGTCCCGTTGCTTGTAAATGACCATGTCATTGGTTGGTTCATTTTTGAAAGCAGTAATAGGATTTTTTTTTTTTGGAAAGACACTTCCATACCATTAATGATATTGTAATGCCTATGGAAGAAATGACCTAGTATACTTAGTCCTATAAATTCCACTTGTGATTTCGCTTGTTCATTCTGTAGAATCTTACACGCTTATATTCTTTTGACACCAGGCTTATGCTAACAAGAAGAACAGAATCCACTGCTCAGGACCATTGTTCCCTTCAGGAGGTGGCAACATTGATGATATGCTTAAGGAACATGAAAGGCAGATTCAAGAGGCTGTACGCAAAGCACGCATTGACAAATCCAAGTCCAAGAAAGGTTTCGACTAGAAAACTCCAATTTAATTCTCCACTATTCCCTTGGAGAAGAAGTAACAGTTTGGAAGTTTGGGAAGCAACTGGTGCTTTATGCGAATGGGAAATGGAAATGCTTCCCCTGGAAGATAAGCAACATAAAATGCTCCAGGTGACATGCTAATTGGTTTGAGCTTTCGGATGAATCTACACCACGTTATACATTCGGTATGCATCCAGGGTGAAGCTGAGTTGAATTTTGGATTTGTTCTAGAGTTTTCTAACTTGCAAATCTAATTGTGCATTGGACTGTATTCATTGGCATTGTTAATTTATTTGAAGTCGAGAATCGAAAGAAGAAAAAGAAAATGCAAGAATCAACTGTATATTGAGTTGGGGCTCCCAAGTATGATCCTCTTGAAGTGTCAAGAAAAGTTCTGAAGGAATTACAGGGCCTGATTGTCATTACCTTTTATAATGGTCTGCATTCTCTATCAGAAGAAAGGACATGAACCATGTGCAAGCCAGATGAATGTAGTAGATACTAGCTATGATACAAAACCTTTGTCTTATTTACCCAAAAAAAAAAAATTCATGGTGTGAATACTTGTGAAGTTGAGGATTTCTTCCTTTCTTTTCTCCTATTTTCAAAGTTAGATAGAAAAGCTTTTGATACACATTTCAATTCCAAAGTCAATAAAAAACTGTAAGGAAGGAAAGTGATATGCATTATTAAGAATAGAAAACCAACATTAAATGAGATGTGAGTCTATCAATCTATGGAGCTTGTTCTTCTCCACTTGTACCTGCAATATCAGCATTATAGTGATATTGCAATTCCATTCTTATGAAGCTGAAATCACCAGCACATATTTTCAAGTGTCATGGTGGAATTAGGTTCTTGGATGCAACCCTTGATAGTTTGTGAAGATGACTCTGGAGTGGTGAGCTTTTCATTGATAATTTGACAGTGGCATGTAGGGTTGTTCCTCAGTCCGAACTTGGCCTGAGACCCACCTAAATTTGTTATAAATAAATGGGTTTGAACACATGTACCAGCCTATTGGGCTGGGCTCGGGTTAAATTCTTGAGCACGTTAATGTAAACGGGCAGGCTGGGGCTTTTACAAGAAGCCCATGAAAGCTTGTTGGGTTTTTGGCCCATTTACCCATTAAATGTGTGCATACGTACTGTTGATTTTTTTTCAAAAATTACTTAGAAAATTGTACCTTCAAAGTGAAAGTAGACATGATGATTTACAACTGAAGTAAATTTAAACTCAAAGTTCAATTTTTAGTCATTTGATCTTAGTTGTCAAAATTATCAAGTGACGTTAAAAATCACCAATACAATGCACTTGGTGACTTGCCACTGATCAAGAGGTTCAAAATTAAATTTTGAGGTCAAATTTGGTCTTCTTGTAGTTCATATGCCTATTGCCTATTTTCAATTTGAGGTAGTTACATTCTAACAAGGCGGGCTTGGACTTTAACCTTGAAAAGCTCAATAGGCTTCCTTCCGTCTAAAGAAATGTTCATGGATTGTCAAGGAGTATGGTCTGCCTGTGAACACTCTTGGTTGCATGTTTGAGGTCCATCATCCATATTAAGTAAAATATATTTTTAAATCATTTTAACATATAAATTCCTTTACATTCCTATGCTATTTGAGTTCAATTTAAATATTTGAAAAATGAATGGATAAGATTGAAGCTCCTTGCTTTAATTTAAGTAGCACTATTTTTAGATTTGACTATCCAATTTTTATATCTTGTTATCAATAGATAAAATTTGATTTTTAAAAATAAGATTTTGTGCTTAAATAAAATTTATACATTCTATTTGATATGATTAGTTTGTTCTAAAATATGTCACAGTATCAAATTATTAAAGAAAAACTCCCCGACAAGATTGAGGTGGGTGCTTCGAGGCAACACCTAATGTAGGCTCTAGATGGCACATGCATACATATAAGTATGGTCTTGGATATTGAAGTGGTATAATAAAAATCATTAATACATACTTTATGATATTTGGATCGTCTTAGCATTGTAGCACTAAAAAAAATCTATGGTGCCTCTAATGAAGGGTCTTCTTATACTGAAGCAAGGGTCAAAATATCAGCCGATATGCCGATATCTCGGCCGTATCATATCGACCGATATCGGTCGTTTTTGTAAAAAAAAAGAAGATGAGAGAGAAAAATATCGGCCGATAACGATACATCGGTCGATACTAAATTTCAAACTCCTGTACTGAAGTATCGACATAAATGCCATTGTCTAATTGAGTAAGTTGATTATATGCATGTCCTTTAAAATATTTTAGTGTATTAAGAATGATTTGACATACGTTTGTGGGATTAGTCTCACTTCCAATAAAAGATGGAAATACCCATATTTCAAAAGGCAAAAAGAATGAGCCCGGGGGCGAGCAATATACCCCTCTTAAAAGAATGATAGAAAATGCATTCGGCGCAATCTTACAAGAGATTGGAGGAATTGCTTACCCTCCATGCCCACTCTTAAAGGCTTGAGTTATTGGGCCGGAAATTCGAGATTGAGTAAGTTTGACACTAATCCAATTACTAATATTAGTTTCACTTGAGCTCTTTTAGCAATTAGAATGAAAAATATGGTCAAGTGCAGTTTGTTCAATGTCAAGTTGTTCAAGGGCCTGATCCAGGTAAGAGGTGACCTCAAGTTCGCCGCCTTAACAACGGTTTCTCTCAAGACAGGTTGGAAGAATTTGGTATTACAAGAGCCTTCAACCTGGTTGTTGTGATCGAGTCCCATATTGAAAGTGTAGAGGGAGATCTAGGGGCTTGTTAAGACCTGGGCTTAAGTGATTGGGCCAAAGTCCTAAAAAGTGGTATCAGAGCTAGGTCTTAGGCTACCTCATGTAGGCTCAAGAGATCCTCCAAGCGAACGGGATGCCCGGTGTCGCTCTTTCTGCCAGAGGGAGTCATTTGAGGGGGATTGTTGTGGTTGCTGTGATCGAGTTCCACATTAGAAGTGTAGAGGGAGATTTAGGGGTTTATAAAGAACTTATGTTACTTCATCTAATAGACTAACCTTTTGACTTTAAAACTCAAATCCTATCCGAATGGAGAAAGTTGTGGTGGAGAGATGCGATATTTACATATGTTGGAGATACAGATGCAGAGCAAACTGACGTAAGGATTTCAAGAAGCAGATCTTTCAACATCATTGGAAAAAGACTCGCTTCTTGTACATTCCCAGCAGAAGCAGCAGGATTTGTTTCCATTGATTGTAAGTGCCAAACATTGAATCTATGTCTGTTACTACATCCATCGAACTACATTTGTTCTGAGATTTGATTCGTATCATACTCAATACACTACACAGTACAGCACATTGCTCCCATGTGGTGAACCCATCGTAGACAATATGAACCAACTTGATTTACTGCGTCCACACTCCAACAACAACACAACAAAGGAAGGAGAATGGTTGCTAATTTTTTTCTTCTTTCAGCAACACATTAACAAACTGCAGGTAAAATCTTAGATTTGCTAGTATTAGCAAAGTCCCACGTCACCGGTGGACATTTGGGTCTTAGGGTTCATAAGCACATGGACACCCTCTCCTTTCAAGCCGATTTTTAAGGGTGAGTTCTACTCATGTGTTTTAACATGGTATTAGAATGGGGTACCACAGGGATGGGTGGGGCTCGTAACTCTAGCCTTGTGTGGAGGGGGGAGAGCTGAGTGTTAGCAAGGGGAGAGCCGAGTGTCTCAAGCCCTGACGCTGAGGAGGAGTGTTAGCAAAATCCCACATCACCAGTGGGACCTTTGGGTCTTGAAGTTTATAAGCACATGAACACCCTTTCCTTTCAAGCCAATGTTTAAGTGTGAGTTCCACTTATGTGTTTTATAGGACTAACACGTAATGATGCAACATAGGTCAAAGCTCACATGAAAAAACCTGAAAATAAAAAAGGGGAGATCTGACTAAATTTTGAGCCTAAAATAGTTAGGCCTGAACTAGAATTTGAATCGCATCGAACCTAGTACAAGAAAGCCATGTTTGACCCAAAGCTGCTAGAGTATATAAAATCTATTTTTTATTAATATTGTAATTAAATGTAAAATTTATGTAATATTTTGTTATTAAAATGATATAAAAAAATTCTATTTTAGACCCAAATAAACCTATATATACATTTCCAACTTTAAAAATTGGACTCAAGTCCTAGAAATACCAGTCAGGCTGAAAGAAAGGCGATGCATAAGCATTTGCAGGAAATTGTATCCACAGGCAGCTATAAAAGTCTTAGAAGATTCTAATAGTTTCAGACTTCATGGTTCGATTCAGTAGACTCATTTGCAGTTTGGGATGAATACAGGGCCTTAAGAATGCGTTTGCATAAAGTGCTACTAGTCACCAATGTGTGTTAAAGTTTTTTTTTTTTTGAGTAGTAACAAAGGTAATTTAATTAATAAAAGTAGAGGGTACAAGTACAAGAAGCAACTTTAATCTGTGTTAAAGTTGTGATGCCAAATTAGCAGAATCCATTCATTTCCTTTGTGGAACCAATTGTTTGGCTTGCAATAGCACTTCCAATCTTATCAACTGCTGCGTGGAAGTCATCTCAAAACCTCATTCTGATCCATTGAGAGAGGTCTTGGTTCGACTTCTCTCGAGCTTACCTAATAAACGAAACTTGCGGGTGATTTCATGTATCTATAGAATTAGTCCCACTTCATACCCATATTATTTAAAACAACTTGATCTTTTAAGCAGCAAGCAATTATTTAGCAACTCCGAAATAGCTCCGTACCGACATAGAATTTGCCATTTCAACTTAAGCAAATGGAACAAATAATTCAGCATTCGTTAGTTCACATGGGAATCCTTTCTTCCAATTGTTGTTTTTTACTTTCTGAGATGAATTGTACCATTTGGTGTGAAGTGGCAGAAGTAGGTGAGCTAACAATTAGTTGATAAGGAATCATTTCGAATGGTCGATGCCAATTTTCAGCCGCTAAACAATTAAATGAACATGATCAATCAACAGAATCATTTTATCCCAGACTCTTCAAATCAGAAACATAACCAGCTTCCTTTAAGATGCATGTCAGTTCTTTTATAGTCTCACAAATCTGTCCAGTCTTTTCATGAGATTTATCACCGACGAGGAATGTATGAACCTCTCCCCGAACCTCAATCCAGCTCCAAGCAGGATCCTTTCTCATCCCTGTTGTCCTCATAATTTCTCGGACCTGTCTGACATCTTCCCACAATCCAAAACCAGCATAAGCATTTGACAAGACAACGTACTTCCCTGCATTCTCAGGATCCAATTCAAAGAGCCTCCTAGCGGCGAGCCTTGCCAGCTCTATATCTCCATGCATTCGACATGCTCCAAGTAAAGCACCCCAAGTAACTGAGTGTTCAGTGGAAGGTGAGCTTTGAACAAACTTGTATGCCTCAACCAACCTCCCTGAACGCCCCAAGAGATCAACCATGGCTGCATAATGTTCTGCTCTTGGTGTAATTCCATAATCTCTTGTCATCAAATTAAAATACCTCCAACCTTCATCAATCAACCCAGCATGGCTACAAGCTGAAAGAACTGCTATAAACGTAACATAATTCGGCCTAAAACCTTCACCTACCATTCGATCGAAGAACAAGAAAACTTCTCCAACCCACCCATGTTGTCCATAACCAGATATCAGAGCAGTCCACATAACTACATTCTTCTGCAATGACTCGTGAAAGGCACGATGACCATCATGAGGACTACTGCACTTGAAGTACATATCTACAAGGGCGCTGTTGACAACAACATTGTCCATAACCTGGATTTTAATCATAATTCCATGGGCCCGCTTCCCCTGCTCAAGCATAGCCAAGCTTGCACAGGCCCGAAAAACTGATGCGAATGTGAACTGGTCAGGTCTCAAACTGGCCCGTCTCATTGCGTAATAAATATTCAGACCCTGATCTTCGAGACCCCTTTGGACGTACCCTGAAATCATTGCATTCCATGAAACTAAATTTCTATGAAGAATTCTATCGAACATTTGTTGGGCAGTCTCCAAATCTCCATTTTTTGCATAAAGTATGATCAGTTTAGTCTGTAAATATTCATCTGGCATGAATCCAACGCGTATCATTTGTGCATGGATTCGTCGGCCAAGATTCAAGTTTTTCAGGTTTATGGATTCTTGAAGAAGGAATGCATAGGTCTGAGGATTGATTTGGGACCCATTACAACACAAGAGCTGAACTGCTTTGGATAAGCTTCCAGAGAAGCAAAGGTCCTTCAATGTTTGATCAAATTCAGAAAAGTTCTTATAGATTTGACGTGTAGAACTGAAGCATCGGAGCAAAGGCAAGGGCATGTCGAGTTGGCTTTGATTGTTGAGAGATTGGCAGGCTTTTTATTGAATCCGATTGAGCCTTTGGGCTAGTCCTTCTGCATGATGGTACCTCTACAATTAAATCTTGTTCTGCTTTAACCATTGAACAAGCAAAGGGGACCACTTGGGAGTATACAATTAAGAACACCCCGTTAACCATAAATTAATTAACCGACTAACGAAGATAAGCGTAGAAGCAAAGGAGCTTTTGCAAGGGCTAATGAAGATAAAGAAGCTACAACAAAGTTAATGGAGTAATTGTTGAGGCACGCAGAGGAGCTCCAAAAGGGAAGATGGGGGTAGAAACTAGAAACAAAGGACCTCCGCCAATGCTGAATTCTAATACATTTCTTTTCTTTGGTAATTCTTGGGCGAGAGCTTATGTCATTTCATTTCCCATCATCTATCTCTATCTCTAAACATGCTCAGTCACCTTATACAATCAATATATAAATATGTAGTTGTAGACTAAATGGGATTAGTTAAAAGCCTAAGTATGTGTATATATTAAATGGGCTAAAAATATGAGCAGAAGCTCAACCCATCGATCAAATACATATACATTCATGCCCATTCATTTAAAAGGAGCTTAAGTTGAGTTTGAGCCTATGAACAATCCCACCCTCCACTCCTAAGTTCAAGTCGAGTTAGTTATAGGTAATAACAAATTTACTTTTTGATTCAATTCGACCCAACCTAAATCTCATTTTCTTCAACTCAATTTGATCCATATTTTGGAAAAACAATAGGCAATTTAAAAAAAAAAAATGACATGAGAAATTTTTTTAATGGAAAATGGATGATAGTACAATATACCCTTCATAAAAGGCCATTCAGCTATGGAAAAGAAGCAATATACTAAGTCAAGTCAAGTCAGTCAATCAGGTGCTCTAAAAGACCTGAATACTTTGATTTTACCAAAAAAAAAAAAAGGCAATGCATTAAGATTTTTGAACTTGGAGGCTAACTTGGGTCCAAAATCTTACTCCCTCTGTCCCAATAAAATGGATGAGATCACTGCTACCCTTATATAGAAAGTTTTTTAAAAAATATAAATATTTCAAATGAGACAACTAAAATAAGACGGATAGAGTATTAAACTTCTCAGAAGAAGTATAGTGACCCTTGTGTGTGTTAATTGATAGATTTTGGTGTTGTGAATTCTTAATTTAAGACAATAGAAGAAAATCAGGTCAAATTAAAATTTTGTTTCTTTTAATTCCTAGAGAATGAAGAGATTGATTGATGTTAGTGTAGAAAAAGTTCATAAAGATCAAAGGGGTCCTTAACTTATATAGGATACCCCCATAACTCAAAATTTCCCATGTTCCTGCATTTCTGATTCTAATCCACTGTTTGCCAAACCAAGATTCAAATCTCTTAGACTGTAAATTCTTATTTTTGGTGATTTAGAGTTGCAAAAAAAAAAAACAAGTTGGGGCTAGGCCCACTGGATAACCAAAGTCCATTTACAGACCCATTAAGTAGACATGTCAACGCCCATGGATTCTTCTTTGCCACGCCCTGAACACATCTTCCTCTCCTCCTAAACAGTTGTTGAAAAATAAAAATAAATTATCCCTTGCTTCCATTCTAAATCTTTCAAAGAGTACGTATATTATGTTGGTATATACAGTGAATGAATGAAATCTTCTCTCTAAAGTTAATTCCCCACACCTAAAACAAAGAGAGAGATAGAGAGAGAGAGAAGAGAGAGAGAGAGAGAGAGAGAGAGAGAGAGAGGGGGGGGGGGGGGGGGGGGGGGAGAGGAGAAAATCAAGAAGAAACCAGAATCAAAGCAGACACAAAGAAAACAAGTAAAAGCAATGCTTCCAATTACAGAGCTTCAGACATCAGATGTCCTTCGTCCAAGCCATCAAAGAAGGGATCTCTAAGAAGCTCTGAAGCAGATGGCCTATCTTGGGGCTTAGCAAGACACTTCTCTATGAATGCCCAGACTTCAGGGTCTTTGATTTTGTTCATGGCCTGCGGCCTCACCCCAGTCATCACTTTCTTGTAGATTTTAACGACGTTGTCGCACTCACTGTAAGGGATTTCCAGGGTCACCATCTCCAGAAAACACATACCAAACGAGTATATGTCGACAAGCTCTGTGTAGTCTTCCTCGTATAGTTCTGGTGCCATGAACTCTGGGGTACCCAAGATCGAGTGAGCATGATGGCTTCTCTCAACACAAGCTGCTAGTCCAAGGTCTCCAATCTTTACCTGGTCACACAAAATAAATAATAATCACATTGATCTTACTGTCACAGCTAAGACACAAACTAAAATAAAAATAGAACAGCAGGTACAAAAGTATTGTGTACCACACAATACAACGTAGGAGGGCTCCTGCCATGGAAAACAGCAAAAATAGGAAAAAGGGCAGTGACTAAAAAAATTTCGTTTGGAAAATTTATTTAATTTGACGATCAACAGGCCTATATGATAATTGAATGAACATACACGGGTAAGCACACCAAATTTCAGTTTCAGAAAACAAGCGTGGTATAAAAATTATCTAGGCAGTAGAGCATGCAGTATGCTTGTATGGTAGATTTATCTTTTATTGTGGAAGTTAGTATCTACCATTATCTGTCAAGTCAACATATAATGATGGATACTAACTTGATAGAAGTTAGATCTTCCATTTTAGACTGAAAATTCAGTCACACTAATAAATGGTTTGGCAAAATTTATAAAACTAACCAATCTACTCAAAATCAAATAGTGTTAGGACCGGGTATCCAGCCCAAAAGGCTAGTCCACTAGGTGAAGTGACTCAAGTCTTTTATAAGTCTCTAAATCTCCCATTCACAACCAATGTGGGACTTCATTAGCTACCCCAACAATCACCCCAACGCCACCCCCCCGCCCTTTCCCCCTTCTCTCTCTTGAACAAGACTCTCTAGAGGAGACAATCTGATTGTGTTAATTCAATCCTAAATAGTAAACCTACAAATAAACTAATTAAAACCATAGACAACAATGGTTGTGACTACAAAGACAACAAAAAAATATTTTTAAAAAACTAAGATAAAAACACAATTCAATAAACTAAGAGAAAGGACATTCAAGCAGAAAAATGAAAGAGAAAGTAAACGTATACCTGTCCGACATTCCCGTTGACGAAGATGTTACTGCAATTGAGGTCTCTGTGTATAATGCATGGCTCATGACTATGCAGATATTCCAATCCCCTCAGTATCTGTCTTGACCACTTCTTCAGTGCCTTGAGAGACACGTGCCGGTGCTTCTTCCGGTACTCCCTCAAATTCCCCGATGTGCACACCTCTGTAATGAAATTCAATGTCCTGTTCTCCTTGTCCGTCCACACATTATATAACTCAATGATATTCTCATGCTTCAGCGTCCGGAGCAGCCGGACTTCTGAATAGAGGCGGTCAATGATAGACCGGTCATCACTGAAGTTCCGGAGACAGACCTGGTTCCAGGCGACCTCAATCCCTTCTTCCTGATCAAACCCCCTGTACACCTTCTTCACCGCGCCGGAACCAAGAAGATCACTGTACCGGCCATATCGGCCAGTTGGATCGACCTCAACAAAGGGCTCCGCATCCTTCTCTGACAGATCAGGGCCCACGCTCGGCATCTCCCGATCCTAAAAGGAAAGAAACTAGGGTTTTACAAGATCAAGATTGCAGCAACCCTAGGATTTTGGACTAGACGAAATCGGCATCGTGAAAAGACCAGAGAAAGCAAAGATCAGAAAGAAAAAACAGCTCGGACCCAGAAAACATATCAAAACCCCTTGGATTTGATTCCTTTGAGAAAACGTAGATCGGAAACCCTAGCTTTGAATCTGAATCAAAGAAAGGCAAAAGCAAAGATAGATTACCAGAATCGGCGAGGGCCGAGCTTCTTTCTGATGCGAAATCGCCGCCATCATGCTTTAGATGGCGAAGAAGAAGATCAAAGATCTCCTAATCTAATGCTGCTTCTTCTAGAGAGAGAGAGAGAGAAAAAAACCTTCAATAGAGGAGGAAGAAATGAAAGCTTGTGCAGAAAGCTACTCCTGCAAATGAACAAAGTGTCTCAGTGGCAATGGAGGAAAAATACAAAGGGAGAAGAAGGGTATTTATAGGCCAAGGCTTTGGTGGAAAGGAAATTATCGTCACGAGATCTCCTAAAATGAAATTTCGTTGGGGATACTAATTGGAAAAATCTGAATTTAAATTTAAATTTAAATTTAGATTGGATTAGATTTTGATTCTAATTTCCAGTGTGGAATTTAAATTTGTATTTTATTCAACCTGGGATCTAAACTCATATTCAAATTCAATTTTTTTGAATTTTTTTATATAATTTTTTGTAATTATAATTTTATCTTATCATATAGTTATTATTTATTTATTTTTTTGAATTTACGTGTGGAAAATCACGGAATACTTAGTATAAGATCCCTATGGATAAGCTCACTATTCCTAGGGCATACCAAGGTTAGGCCATAGGGGATTGAACCCGCAATCTTTTGCTTTCTGAGGATGCGGAAGGTAACTAGTTGAACTACACCTATATAATGTAAAATTTATGTATGCTGAGAAGCTATTGCAACAATACGTGGTGTATGATGTCCACATTGGCAATAGTGATAACAAAATGGATGAATGTGTAACTGATATGTATAAAAGATTTGAGTTTAACTTTATCCATATTTAAAATATTAATTTTTTAATTTTGATTTTTAAAAGTTTAATTTTATAAAATATTAAACTTTGTATCTGATTGGATAAGACTGGGATGATTAGATAAGGATAAAATATCATTTAATACCCACTTTTGTTGTCTTTACACATTTTAGTGTATTGATCTTAGTTTTAAGTGGCTTATGCAAAAATCATTTTTCTTCATTTCAAAATATTACTCATTTATTGGCATTAAATGGACCTAATTGCAATTAATCTTCAAATGTCAAAGATGAGAATTACAATAATTGACATCTAAATTATTTTTTCTACTAACCTTAAGAACGGAGATAAAAAATATCGGGTTTATCTTTTAGCTTTTGTAGACTATATTATTAATACTGCATGTGAATTCTCTTTATATATTTCAGTTACACTTATGTCATTTGTCCAAATATATCTAAATTGGCATAAAAAAACAATAGATTACTGAATTTAAATAGATCTAAAATTTGCATTCAAACCCATTTATTTTGACAAGTTTGAAATTTCATACTTTCAACTATTTATATATATCCCATAAGTTGTGTCACATTTTGGCTTGTGTGATTGACCCATTTATCTTGAACCTTTCAATCTAGGCTCATTTACTTTTAAAGAGGTTTTAATTAGATCAACCCCAACTCACTCAAGTCTAATCTCAATTTTAGATCAAGTTTAGACGAGTTGTCAATTTCATTCATAAATAAGTAAATAACCAAGTTCAGACCTTTGTATTTAGAGATTTTTTTTTTTTACTTTCTTAGTTTAGATTGGAATAGATTAGATGTATAAAAGGAAGTAAGATCTACACAAAATCAAATTCATTAAAAAACTTATTCAAAGACCTTTTCAATGAATTAAAATTTGCACAATTTTAACATATATAGTGCGCTATAAAGACAACTATATCTAAATTAGATTTAAGGTGTAGCCCAATATTTCTATATTAGAATTAAGCATGATACAAAAAATAATATCATAATTAAAGTCTCTTTTAATCATTTAATTTGAGGCATTGAGATTAATGAATAATATCTCAATATATTGAATTAAAGAGCTTTAAATGATTTTTGGCTTTAATTTGTTTATGTTTCAAAGCCATGCTATTTTTCTTGATTGTATCTTATCTATGTTCAACATTATAAAACTTTATAATATAAAAGAGAATAAAGAAATGTAAACATTTCAAAAGGGTAATGAATCTGTCACAGAATAGAGAATTAGGAGCCAAGTAATTTTGGTGGAATCTGATCATTTGGAAATTGACTTCCACATACCATTCTCTCTTATTGGTGAAAAGGACCCTCTCTCATCTGATGATGTGTCAAGATGCTCTTCACCTCTTGAAAGTGAGAAGTCCACATTCAGACGATCTAGTTTCATTTTGGTGATAAGAATTGACAAAATACTAGAACAATGAATATGGAGGAACAAAATCCAATAAGAGGAAAACACATTGGCTGTGTTTGGATTGAGGGTAAAGTAAGGTGATGGGGGGTAACATTTCTTACTTTTGTTTGGTAATTGAGGTGTAATAGGATAACTACCCCTTTCATGCTAATTGTATTAAAAAATGAATACCCTTACCTCTATATGCACTTGTGAAAATTTACCTTTCATCCAAACGCAACCATTGTAACTAAGTTCTCGAGATGACATAAAAAAGATGGTACAAGATCTTAATTGTGTAATAAAGCAAAAAAGCAAAGACAGGGGAAGTCAAGGTATCAATACAAGATACCTGAGTTTTGCGTAACAAAAGAAGGTTAAGTCCTAAGTCTATTTGCAATAAAAGGTTAGATGCATACAAGAGAAAGAAAGAAAAAAAAATATGGGTGATGATATTTACACTATAAAAATTGATTATCTTATACTATAAAATTGATTAGATGTAATACCACGACCTTAATTTAAGCTTACTTGTGTGATTACGAGTCATTAAGTATGACTGTGATCCATTAATTATGAAGATTATGCAGTGAGTTTTCTAAAAAGTCCAAGTTTGACCCGATCTGAGCTAATCTCCATCAGAAGGCACGTATGACATTTTCTATGGATTATAGTTGAGCTCGGTTAGAGGCCCATTAAGTGTTGTTTAATTGGTCTAAAAATAAAAATTAGTTTCGTTCGGAGCCCACATCGGGTTAAGTCGTGACATTTTTCCTATTTTGTCTTTCCATTTTATTAACCGTTCTTTTTCTCTCATGTGTCTCTCTCCCTTCCTCACTTTTCTCATTTCTCTCCTCTCCTCTCTGTCTCTCTCCCTCTCTTCTCTGAGTCTCTCTCTTCTGCCTCTCCCTCCATTTCTCTCCTCTCTACCCGTCTCATATTTTAGGTAAAGTCTAGTCAACATTTATCCACCCTTGAGCCTCTTATCATATTAGAGTTGTAACTCGTGTAAGCCGAAATAGGTTTTGGGTCTATTCGAACTCAACTTGAATTGTAATTAAAGAGCCTAAGCCTGAGTTGGGACCCAAGTCAATCTAAATTAGTCAAAATCGAGTCCAAATTGAATTGTATTTGTAGGAACCAAGCTCGATTTCAAGCCTAAAAGGTGTCAGTTATATAAATTATTCTATATATATTACATAAATTGTATATTTTACATAATGTGAATTAAAAAAAATAGTTTATTTTTAAATTATTGCTCAAATTTTGGCTTTCAAATTAAACTTGAATTTTCATGTACTGGGCCTTCTCCAACCTAATTTTAATTCGAGCATTACAACTTTAGGCCTTAAATTGGGTCCAACCTAAGATCAAGTCAACTTTAATGAATTGTTTTTTTCAAGTGAACTCAACTCAAACCTATTTACCAATTTATAAAGGATTGAAAAACTTTTTTTCTCACCCAAACTTAAAAGACATTTTCTTTTGAGTAACCATAGGAAAAAAAAGAGTACATTTTGGTTTCAATAAATGGGGATCAAGCAAACTTAAGAAAAGAAAAATGACTTCATTTTCAATAAGAAAATGGTGTTTGTTGGAAAAAGGCAAAGCATACCCTTCCAATAGATACACATAATCTCACAAACACTCAACCCCAAAACTAGGTTGGGAGAGTTTCACCATAATCTATGTAAATTCGATCTCTTCTTAAGAGTTCAAGTCCACAGTTTATAAATTTCTAGAGGAGAAGAAGATTCTAAAATTACTAATGCATTTGTTGATATATTATGACAAGATCCTCTAATCAATTGCTATTTAACTTGAGAATGAGAAGATATGAGGTTTTACTTTCATTTGATTGGAACACATATTAGAAACCACTATTAATTCCCTTGACTATCTTCGAGTTGCTTAAAAATAAAAGATTTTTTATTGGATAGTGATTTTTACACCTCTATTTTTTCTCATAGTAAATCTCTTTTAAAAGGAATTTTCAAATTTGCCGTTGCTTTTAAAAAAGAGTTGAAGAGAAGAGATGAGAGAAATAAGAGTAAATTTGAAAATTCCTTTTAAATGATGCACTATGAAAAAATGGGAGGTGCAAAAATCTTTACCCTTATCACTCTTATTTGTATTTTAATTTTAACAGAAAATAAACATTTTGCTAGAGATGATTATATGTTGAATGAGGATTCTACCTTTCATCATTATTATTATCAATATTATCACTAGAAGTGTTAGATTAACACTTACTCATATAAATATGTTCATTTTGAATCATCCCTTGACCACAATTCTATACCCAGCCATCCCATTATTAGAACTGGCAATGGGTTATCGAGAATTATTTGAGTTTGGGTTAACATTTTTCAATTCATTACTTATTTATTAAAAGGGTTGTCGATTCGGATTTACTTTGGGTTCAAATCACAAAATTTTAAACATATATCCATTTAAATTACTCGGGTTCGATTCGAGTAATAGGGTTGGGTCAAATTTTGTCAAGTCTTGTTCAATATAGACTTGGCAATATGTTAGTCGATCGAGTCGGTTTCGTGTTCGAGTCAACAACTTTCAACCATTACTTACTTATTCATTAAATAAGTTAGTCACTTTGAATCTATTTTAAATTTGGGACACAAAACTTGAAACCCATATCATTTTTAAATCAAACTCATCTAAAATGCTAAAGTTCAGTTTAGGTGATTAAATTTTGTCAAATTTTATCAGGTTTACACCACATGTAATAGAACACATATCCAAAGGTCGACTCTATGGCTGCGTTTGGATGGGGGTAAGAGGGGGTAACCCCCCCGTTACCCCTTGTTACCCTCGTTTGGTAAAAGGGGATGAGGGTAAAAATTTGAAAATTTACTCCTCTCATCCCATTTTTGAATACCCCTTTGGAGGTTGGGGTATTCACAATACCCTACCTCTCAATACACCTTGCCTTCCTCTTTTTATCAATTATATATTATAAAATTAAAATCTCTCAAAAAAAAATATATATATATATATTAAAAAAATAATATATTTCAAGTAATTAGCAATTTAATTTTGTTTGAAATTTATTTTAAATATGTGTCAACATTTTCAATATGATGCATTTGGATGAGGAGTAAATTTTACAGGGGTTACCCTTGAGTAGGGATAAACTGACATATTTACAATTTTATGAGAATTAATATTTTTTATTAGATCTATATAATATAAATAATAAAAATAAAATTTTATGAAACATAATTGTCAAAATATTCTATTTTTAAGGGGTGATTCTGTCGAAATTTCGATAAGGTCTCGAAACTCTGAAAGAGTTTGAGGTTCATCATAATCTCTTTCGGAGTAATTAGCAATTTATTATCTTCGAAGTTTATTTTAAAAATGTGTCAACATTTTCAACATGATGAATTTGGATGAGGGGGTAAATTTTATAGAGATTACCGGGAGTTACCCTTGAGTAGGGGTTAGCGGTGAAACTTGGGTTGGGTTTTGGCCCGACCTGACTGACCCGACCCGAAAATAGTGTGGGCTGGGTTATAAAAATTGTAATCTCGGGTCGGGTTGGGTTAGGAAAAAAAAAACCCGACTGAAATTCGGGTCGGGTTGGGCTGAAGAATTTAAACTTCAACCCGACCCGAAAAAACCTGACCCGAAAAAATCCGACCCGAATTCATAACTTAAATAAAACCCTATAGCCCTTCCACTTCCGTTTCTCCTCTTTCGAAAACTGATATCCACCTCTTCCGCTTCCTCTTCCTCTTCCCCTCTTCCCCTCTTTAAAAACTCGGGCTAACTCGGGCTAAATCGGGCTAACTCGGGTCGGGTCAGGTCAACTCTCGGGTTGAGAGTATTAGCAATTCGGGTCGGGTTGGGTTGACATACTCCGGTTTGCAATTCGGGTCGGGTCGGGTCGGGTTCAAAATTTTTTGACATGGGTTAGGGCTGGGTTTGTCAAAACCCGGCCCGCCGGACCCGAGTTTCAGCCCTAGTAGGGGTAACTGTAAGCAGGGGTAATCTGACATAACAATTTTATAAGAATTAATAATTTTTATTAAATTCATATAATATTAAAAATAAAAATAAAATTTTATGAAACATAATTATCAAAATGTCCTATTTTTAAGGAGTGATTCTGTCCAAATTTCGAAAGGGTCTTGAAACTCTGAAAGAGTTTGTTCATGGTAATCTCTTTTAGGGTAATTAGCAATTTATTTTGTTGAATGTTTATTTTAAAAATTTGTCAATATTTTTAATGTGATGCATTTGGATAAGGGGTAAATTTTGAAGGGGTTACCCAGGAGTAGGGGTAACTGTAAGCAGGGGTAACCTGACTTATTAACAATTTTATGAGAATTAATATTTTTATTAAATTCATATAATATAAAAAACAAAAATTATAATTTTTATGAAGAGATATGTAGATATTTTTTATTCATTTATTGGGATTTAAAATAATAATATAGAACAATTTTTTTTTTAATATTAGAATGCAAATGTTCATTTTAAATTATAATTATGAAAAATAATTTATAAAAAATAGATAATATTATTATAAGTTATATTATTAGAATTGACTTCATGAATTTATCCCTCATTCAAACGCAGCCTATGTTTTGGGAAAAAATAAAACAGTATTTAATAATTTAGTTTATATGGTAAAATAAAATCCAAATAATTTTAATAAAATTTAAGACAATTTATAATTTTCAGTGTTCTTAAAACTTGGTGGAGTCAAATTAACACATGTACATCATGCTAGTTTGGGAATTGACTAGAATTCAACTATATTTAGTTGGACTATTTAATGATTCTCAACCAAATGTCTATGTGATTGGACCAATGTAAATCAAACTTACTTGGTCAAACAATTTTAAACGTTGGTGTTGGGTACACCGCTTCTTCAATCTCGGAGGTCAGCACACGGAGTTTTTCATTTTAATATTAGAAGACCGCATACGAGATTTTAGCCCACGATATGAGAAATTGTAGAGAAGTAATTTCCACAACTCAGAAGTCAGAAGTAAATATTATTTTTTTCCTTTTGACCTTTTTAAAATAAATAAATCCTCCCAAAACGCGGGATGCCTCTGAATCTTTCTGGCCATTCGATTTTTTCCATCACGTTTTCATGCTTGTAAACTAGATTTTTATTAAATGTGGTTTGATTATTTTGATAATTTTTTTAAAATTCAAATTCTTAACAAATAATGATTAAAAAGTTTGATACATTGTACCTTGATAATACTAAAAGGTTTCAAAATTATTAGATTTGATTGGTAGATAATTCTATTATTTTCAATATAGTTATTAACTACTTATTATATTTCTATATTTTATGTGTTTTGTTTTTAATATTTAATATTTTATAATTATGAACATATTATCATATTTTTAGATAATTTATTATTAATTAATTGATACTATTATAGAATATCATGTAGATATGATGGGTCTGATCTAGTTTGACGATGGTTAAAATTGAACCATAGCAAATCAAACATTCCCCTGAGAAGTTTTGATCCACGAGCCACTTTTCAAAACATTGGCCTGCACAGTCTTGCACATTTTAAAATGAGAAAAATTAATAAAAATAAGTTAGATTGATTAAATTTATTAAAATTTAAATTTGCACTTCACCTTAGATTTCTGATATTATAAAAGCTTAAAGAAGATCTTTAATAGAGTCTTACTCTAATGGAGAACTCTATCGACTCAACAAAAACGATTCTTACTTTAGTAGTTGCATTGTCATGCATATCTTAAATGATCTCCACGTATTTGTTAGGAATGTATTTATTTTGAGGGGTCCTCTATATTAGTTTCTGTAGTACTCTGTTATAGGTTTTCTCTAGATAAATAAAAGTCATATAAAGATTTTTCCTCTTCTCTTTAAATTTCTTTATAAGATATTTTAGTATAAAAATAACTTTTGTTGTTGACCTACTCTACATAAATCCAAATTAGTTTTCAAATATATTTGATTCTTTTCTTAGACAACCCTCTATTATCCTTTTCCAAAGTTTTATTGTGTGATTTATGAGTTTGATTGCTCAATAACTCGCACAAGTTTGAATATTTCTTTTATTTTCATAAAATGGGACTATTGTGCTCTTATATCACTCATCAAACATTCAATTTGAGGTTAAAATTTTGTTGAATAATTGGGTGGGCCAATACCCACTTTTTTTATGACCAAGGTGTCCAGGCCTCTAGGAGCACCCTACTAATCCTCGTGGCATGTGCAAGTCTCTCAACCCACATACACTAGGTAACTCTATAGGGAGTGGCCATTTGGAGTGGAGTAAGAATGAAACTCCACTTTCACCTAAAATTTTGTTCACTGACCTCTCATTTGACTCTCCTTTCATAATATATCCACTTTCAAATTTTGTGCTTACCCAGTATTTTCTTTCTCTTATTTCTCTTTCACTAAAACCCTTTAGTTATTGTTGTTGTCAATGTATCGTGACCAAGATCCGACTTTTCTTCTTGCACCTTAGCTAATTTATAAATTCTTTTCTCACATTCCTTCATTCTCAAATTAGCGTATAAACCATCATATGCTTCATATTTGATTTTACTTACAATCAGTGTTATCAAAGCCGGACCGGCCAGTTCGATCGAAACCACTGACTGCAGTTCAGTCCTGGCTCACAAAAATTGATTTTTTTTTTTAATTCCTTTCAAAATATCAAAAATTAATATTAAAAAATAGATATATTTAAAATATAAAGATTTATTACTATTTCTATCACATATCTTTCATTGTTTTGATATATTACTCAAAGTTTGAATGTTATTTTTAATATTTATATTAATGTCATTTGTATAAGGTGTCTTATTTAATTTTATATATAATATTTATATTATATTATTACTTGACCAGCTTTACCTGACTTTGACCGCTGTTAAATCCGGTTGAATCCAAAATGCCTCAAAGATAATTCGTTAGACATTCGGATTAACGTTGCTTACAATCTCATTAATGACTTTTTGGGATATCTTGTAGTTCTTCTAATCTACCAACTCTTTTGTTTTCTGTTATAATTTAAATTGAATTTTCTTCTTATGTGTAGCTCTTTCCACCTTAGTGTTCCACCACTGCAAATCATTCTCTTTAACAATTTTTTTAATGAGCCTAAACATCTTACCCCACATATAATTATTTAGATATTGAAATTACATTTTGAAAATTAATAAAAAAATTATTTAACTACGATTCCTTTAAAAATAAATCATTGAATACTTTTTATTTTTTTATTAAAAATAAATCATTAAAAAAAATTCACTGAATCACATAAAAATAACCTCTTAAGATTATAACCAACCTTTCTAATTAAACATTTAACATATCTAGTTACCATATAAAATTACTTTTATATAATTTTTCATCTTAAAAGGCAATGAGGAGGGAAAGGAGAGAGTAGAGATCATATGATTTTGGTGTCTTAAAAGGCAAGCGGTGTTTTTTACTTTTAGCCGTTGGGAAGAAGGAAGCTTTTTATATTTTAATTTTCAACTAGTTGAGACTACTTTTTCTTTTATGGATCATCTCAGGTGGAAAATGCTGTCATCCAATGTTTGAAATTTTAAAATTTAAGAAATTCTATTGATTTATAAAAATAAAAGAATAAAAAAAATTATCAACTTGCCTAATTTGAATTTCTATTGAGTCGAATCGGACTTTGAATGACTCGCCTAATTCAATTTTAGGTTTTCAAATAATGATGTCAAATGATGATGATGTAAATTTTAAAAAAAATATTACTTGATAGTTAAAACAATTTATTTTCTTGTAACCTCTGTATTGATGTTTTTCAAGTCATGAGATCTGCAATTTAAGTTTGAACTTGATAATGTATGGTATCGAGTGGGTTGAACAAATTATATAAGTACTGTGGATGTATCGATTCTTTTTATGAGCAAGGTGTTCAAATCTCTTAGAGCATCTAACTAATCATCAAATATGTGTAAGTTTCCCTAATCATACACATTAGATAATTTTAAAGGGAGTAACTCTTTAGGGTGGAGTTGGAATTGAACTAAGGACTCATTATTCTTAAAGCGGGTTCGTGTTCTCTTTGGATTGACTGTGGACATACCGATTAAAAATAATTATCCAAAACAGTGCAGCTTTTCTTTTTCTTTTTTAAAAATGAAAATTAAGATTAACTATTTACTTATCTATTCATATATAAAAAGAGATAATTTAAGGTGATCTTCAAATAAATCTTGACCATTGACCGTTTGTTTATTAAGTAGTTATGATCTGATTTTATGTTGATACGTAAAAAATTAGACAAAAATGTTAAATAAATATTGACTATTATCCATTAAATAATTATAATTTATTTCAATATCATATGGAAAAAAAACTTAATAAATACCAGTTACCTTTGCTTCTAACTCTCTTTTGGAGCTTGGGATCTTGGACTTACTAAAGATGTTTTTCACTTGGTTTGTCCTAAAGACAGTGAATATCACCTGTAGAGCTTTTATAGTGGGTTTTTAACGATTTCCCACACGTAATTTTTTTTTAAAAAAAGAAGAAAATATTTTTCATAAAATAGTCTGTACATTTTATAGAAAGTTCAGTATGTAGCACTCTCAAAGATTACTTTATACATTTTATGTCATAGACTTGACCAAACTTGATTATTAAACCTTGACAGAGTCCTATTCAACCAACTTTTTCTGTTGTTTGACTTAGTAAATCTTACTCTAAGTTTATGTGCTTCAATTCCATGACCCCAATAATAAAGTTCAAAGAAAATCTCAAACTAAACCTACTTAGCAAGTCATCAAATTATATCTCGAGTTTGAATACTGTCAAGAATAAAAAATCTCAAGACATATGTTAATATCATCATTAAAATTATGTATTTCAACTTTTTAATTGAATTATATTGATCTATTGTCATAATAGATATAATCGAAATTCAGATTCAATCCGCTTCAAAATCTTATTGAGTCAAGTAATTCAAGTCAAATTTGTTGAATTCTATCGATTTAAGTCAACTCAGACTTATTTATTCAAATTATTTTGAGTTTTTAAACTATGATCCTTAGCGAGTTAGTAATATAGGATTACAAATTTACGTGTCCTTGTGGAGCACCCAATGAATAATCATCGTGACGCATGAGATACATGATAGAGAAATCTAGTGCAGGAATGTATTCATGTATCCAGCGATGCACTGAACCTTTCCTTTCTCTACTTTGAATGATATCACGCGCTTAAAGAGTTACAACTCTTTCTTCGCCAACATGAACCAAAGAGAAGGATTGGATTTCAAGCATTATATATTTAGATATAATATCATATCATTTTAAAAAATTAAATAATTAGAGGCACCTTTTATCTAAAATAGCAAAAAATTAATTACACTTGATTATTTAAATAATAAAGTTTAATTATTTACCTTTTTAATAATAGTGCCTCCAATAACATAGAGCTTACTTAATAAGTAGGAGAAAGTAGAGCTTACTTTTCTTTTCCCCAAAAATTTGGTAAACAATTTTTCTTTGTCCCTTTTTTTTTTTCCCACCATTCAACAACTATTCTTATGTATAATATAGATTAAAAAGTAGATTTGATGATTTATAAGTGAATTAAATTTAAAGTTAAAATCAATTTTTGGCTACTAGATCTTAATGGTTAAAATGCATAAATCTTAATTTTTTTTAAAAAATGCTCAGTGATTTTCAAATATTAAGATGAAGTATTAGAAATTGAGTTTGTGACTGAAATTCAAAAATGTGATGGATGTGTTAGAAAGGTCCAAACATGAATGTAAGACTGAGTCATACTTTTAAGCTCTCTAAATTTTGATGATTCTAAGTTATAATTTTAATTATTAAAATTTTGTATCCATTTGGGGCCACTTTGGTTCAATGCAAGAATTTGTTAGAAATCTCTAATCATGAATTTAAAACTAAAAAAGGGTCCTCTTTATTGGGTCTTTGAAACCATATGTTTTTTTCTTTTAATTTCAAATTTTGAGGGTGTTAATTTTTTTTTAGTAATTTAACATCATATCCTACTAATGGTCACTTTCAAGTTACACGTGTCTAGTGTTATATGTTATGTAAAGAATATTAAAAAACATACCAACCGCTTTATATATTCGAATAGTTGGATATCCCTACTTTCTATGAGAGGTCTCGTCTTCGATCCTTTGGAGCGTCTTACCCTATCTATGGTACTTGTGGGTGGTGTCATAGATCCAGAATTTTCCTAATGATCATCACAAAGTGGAGTTGGTAGGTTTCCACAGTTAAAAAAATATTAAAAACATTAAAAAATGCATTGGCTCTAAGCCTCTAATGTTTCGAAAGTAATTGGACAAGACTAAAATTTTAGTTTACAAAATTATCACATGCATATCCCGTCCATCTTAATAGTTAATACAACAGTTTATATAATTAACAATATTTAATTTAAATGATAAATAATAATATTTAATAAATTTTTAGTTATCAATTCTAGTTTTCTACAGCTAGTTGACAAAGAATGGATTTGAGGCAGAAGGGATGCACTCGTTCTATTTTGCCAGCAGATGAGATTTTAATGCAAGAAGCATACACCCTCCATTCGTGTTCATGTATCCCTCTTTTTCTAGTTTCTAATTGAATGAATCTCACGGGCTCTGCCTTTTTATCTCTGCAAGATCCAACGCATATCTCCAGCTTCAAATCTCTCTTTTTCCCAACAACGTCAACCATGAAAATGATTTTTAATTTTGAGATTTTAATTTCTATCAATAATCCCATATCATTTTCATTTAATCAAAATTCTATTGTGATATTTTGAATAATAAAATTATTATTTTCATGATAGTTTTTTATAATATGAGTTAATCCACCATTCATTTTGAAAAAAGAATAAGAAAAAGGTTAACTCTCTGACAAAAAGCTATTTCAAAGTTTGATGGATGATAGATCCATCTACCCTTTTAAAAACTAAGCGTTTTGTTTGTTCTGCACTCGGTTTGAGAACCTTCTCTTATAGATTCTCTTCACCAAGTCATCGCGAGTAATCTCCTCAACTCCCTTGGTGTTGGCCAGTTCCTTGTCTTGTCCAGAGTCTTTATTCTCATTGGAGAAGACTCTCCCGATTCAAGGCAGTCCAGCTGCTTTCTTTATCTCGCTTGTCGTGAGTCCGTCTAGTGTCTTTCGGTTGGATCCGCCGCCTCAGGAGTTGGACAGCTCATAAATATAATACCATATGATCTTATCTCTTTCAAATATATACTTAGATATCAAACATAAAGTCTCACTTTTCTATCATCATCATCATGTAACTAAAATCTTATCTATCTGGAGTTAACTTGTCGAAATCTACTTCTTTATTTGAATCTAATATAAATTATACCATCAATTACTTTTTGCCTATGATATCATTTCTAATCCGCTCCTCTAAAATTTAAGTAGTTTACTTCTCCTTGTGTATGCTGTTTATGGAATTTAACTTTATATATTGAAGCATGCTATGTTATTCTAATTATTGTAATGACCCTTTCCGCTTTGAGCTCACACACACGCCCTCACAATTTTACATTGAAACGAGCACCCATATATACATTCCAAAAGTCCTTGCGCTATTTGAAAAAAGAGTGCCACTTGTATCTTAAGATCCAATCAACCTCCCATCGCCTTCACTGACAGTTTTTTCTCTTTTCATTCACACCAAGTGTAGTATTCCTCTTCAACCCATTATTTATTTGTTAAACAGGTTAGTTAGTTTAGGTCATAAAATTTATTAAAATGCTTGGGTTAGGCTCAAAAGTCAAATTTTGTCAGGTCTAGTGGAAGGTAGACCTGACAACAAGTCAGTCGGGTCAAGGCAATTTCAAGTCGGGTCAATATAACTCTAAATCCATTACTTACTAGTTTATTAAATAGATTTGTCGATTCGAATATATTTTGAATTCAGATCACAAAACTTTAAATTCATAGTCATTTAAAATGCTTCAATTTAATTTAGATAATCGAATTGGGTCAAATTTTACAAGGTATAATGTCAATCTTTATATCTCTAATATGAGCATTGTACATCAAAGTTAATTGATATAACCAATATAGTTAAGTTCAAGCTAATAACCTTCCTATCCTATATTTCAAATCTCAAAGTGATGATAACCATTGGATGCACGTGAGACACCACAAGACAAATCAACGGCGGCGGTGGTCGTGGTCCAGCATTTAGCTAATAAATTTTGAACATCATTCAATAATTATAATCATTAATTAAGATCATTGAAATCTTATTATGTTTACTTAAGCTAATGATGATATTCAAGGATTCATCAAAATGTTTAAGCCAACTTAAGTTCACAAAGGTAGCCAAACATTTTATAATCGATTGTCAATTTGATCCAACTCTTCTCCATTAGCTGGACTGAATAAATTATATTAAATTAAAATCAGAAGATTACAGAATGTCAACACACCAAATAAAATTAAAAATTCTTGATTAATGACCAAGTGATTCAATGGCAGCCTTCAAAAGTTACACTAGTGGCAAGGAGTAGTTGAAATTCCTCCAATGGAGAGTGTGTTTTATTGGATGACAGGATATTATTGGATAATTGGACACGTGTTGCAGTGGTGAAGTCTTGTGTAACTTAGCTTAATGGATCAATTATTCAAATCTATAAATCAAAGTTGTGCCAATGTCACACACATCTGATGCTTAGGAGAGCCAAGGAGTAAAGCTTGTGGGATTTTTGTAACTAGATGATGGTCATCTATCATTTAATTGTACGTTAAGTCCGTATTTTACAAAATGTTTTCATGTGACAGAGGACCATTGCTACTTTTTCAGAATCACAAGTATAATCATGCAAATGATAGCTGCGACCTCCCTTTAGAGAATACTGATCATGCACAGAATAATATGCACTAGTTTTACCAGTTCGTAAATGCAGCAATGGTAAAAACTAGTACTTATATATGCAACACTATATATAAGTGAAAATATGAAAGTTATTGTAATCTATTGGTAAATATACTTGTTTTTCATATATAATTGACCTAGGTTTAAATCTAGTTGATGGTTATTTTATTTCATTCTTATCCTTTTTTTCATTTTTGTTTTGAAAAGAAAGAGTAATAATTAATAGGTGTTCATTTGTCTGAGTCCGACCTAAATAAACAGGATTTCGACAAAGATTTTTTGTTTGACAGGTCAGACTTGACTTTAAACCTATTTATTTTTTAAGTCCAAGTACAGTTATGTATGAGCCCGAGGCTTAAAAGCCTAAGCTGGAACCGTTGAACAAAATATCTTTGTCGAAAGGTATTTTAAGATTGGTAAAACTAGTCCAACGGGTTTTAAAACCCGCATGAAATTCGGGTTAAGTTGAGCTCAGAAATTTAAAATCGACCCGATCTGATCCGAATTGGTCCAATCCAACCTGAGTTTCAAAAAGGATAAAAAAACATGTTGCTAATCTTTTTCCCCAAATTTGGGCTAAGAAATGGATCGAGCCAGTTTGGGCTAGCCACTCAGGTTGGGCCAGACCCACAACTCAAGTTGGGTCGGGCTGACAACTTGGGTCGAGTTAGATTGAACAATTAGGGCCACCAACTCGGGTCGAGTCATATCAAGCTCAATAACTTTTTTATATAAATTAAATTGAGTTTATTAAAATCCAACTTTACCCACCCAAATTTCTGCCCTATATGTTTTCTTATTCAGGAGTACAAGTTGAAGCACCTAAGGAAGATCTTGCTTTGCCAACTTTCACTCGGATTTTTGGGAGAAGTATCCCATGTCTTTTGCTTTAATTATGCTTTGGCCAGATTTATTTCCCATTCTTACCCAAGACTTACTTTAACCTTTCTTATCATGCCTTTCTAAACTTTGAACATTCATCTTAATTTCAAATATTTTAATTTTTGCTTCAAAAAGAAGATTATTCATTTGTTCCTATAAATTATAATGCATTGGATAAACGACTATATTGATATAAAGTATATAAAATTTGGGATAGCGATTCTCCCACGGACATTTTGTGTAATGAGACGTGCGTTTTAAGGTATTGTCCATTTTACCTTTCCACTGCCGTACGAAAGAATTTAAAAAAAATTCAAAGATCCGATTTGTTGTTCTGTATGAAAAAAATAGTCTTACTTAGATAAATTTCAGTGATCTGATTTCAGTGATACAGTCAGTAATCCAGTCAGTGAGCTGATTTATACCTGCAGTAGAAGGGTAAAATAGGCAATACCATAAATTTCATGTCGAATTACACAAAACACCCGTGGGAAGATTGCTACTCTAAAATTTTATCATTACATGATCATCTTAGTATTGATATCAACCTTTGAAATCTTGATGAGTGTAAGCTATTAGTTTTTAAATATTTAAAATCAAGCGTTAAGTTGATTCACAAGGATATAAAACTTCATATGTCTCCTAACATTTTGATTCTCTTTACACTACATCTCACCATTGGGAAACCTAGGGTCCATTTAAAGGATAGTTTAAGTATCAGGTTTCACTTAGAAGAATTTTTGTCAGAGTTTTTTTTCTTTTGAAGAGGACATCCTAGTTTATTTTTAATTAAATGACAACATAAATTAAAATTTTAGTTGATGACATTTTCATCATATAAAGCAAAATAAGGCGGTAAGAGACATCTCTTAAAACAGGATGGTCACTAGCGTAATGGGTTAATAAGTTCATTACCAAGGTATTCGTTTGAGTATGAGCCCTATCAAAAATCACTTTAATCAAATTAATAAAGTCATATTTGAAGACAACAAATTTTAAAAATTAAAAATAATTTAAATTGATCAAATTTGAATAGATTAAAAAACGTTTCTTGATTGATTAAATCAACGTAAATTTTAGTGGACCATATATTTAAAGAAAGATATTTCCAATATACCTATTATTACTCCATTTGGTGGACTCCATCCTCCTCACACATGAGTGTACATGTCATCATTTCGCTAAAAAAAAATACTTGTATCCCATAAACTTTTCTAATTTCTAATTTGAAAAATAAATAAAGTCAGCACATGCCACTGTGAAATTTGTTACCTAAGTATTCAAATCAATATTAAAAACTCAAAACTCAAATTAGACTCGAAATTCTATTGAGTGAAAAACTAAGCTGAGTTTTAACTTTTTAAAAACTCGAAAAAAAATAATTGGCTCACTCAGTAACTGAGTCATTGGAGAGTCTTTGAACTTTTAAACGATGATGGAACAAATAGTACGAGCATTCATCTTTCGTTCTCACTGAGAAGAAAGTGTGGTGTCTTCAACCATTTCCATCATAAATGAACCTTTCAGGAACTGGGGCGAGCACTGGTTGAATATGTAATGGGCTTAACTTGAGGCAAAGCCTGTTATTATTATTATTTTTATAATATAAATATTCTCATTTTACAATATTATTTTAAAACTTAATCTTATAGATACATAAAACTATTTACAAACTTCGCCTCAAAATATGAACAACTAATTTTAAGTTCATGCGAGGTAACTCAACTACAAAAGCTTTTGGAAGGTCGAAGAAAATTATGTATGATTTTTATCAATTTAAAAAAAAAAAAAAAACTTCCATATTAACTAAGAAAATTGATTCGACAAAGATGGAAAAAACCACCTTCAAATGAATATGTAGAGATTATACAAGATATTTATAAAATAGGAGATATCGAGTATAATAATTACACCTAGAAATACTGAGGAGTTGAGTTCTCAATTGGAGTAAAATATGACAAAAGATTTACTTTAAATCCTTATTTATTTGTCTTAATTACTTGATGAGAACTTGTTCAACTCTTCTAAGATAACTCAATTTGATTGTAAAATCAAGTAATTTGACCAATGACTCAACATTGAACGAGTTTTCGTATTAACTTGGTCAACTAGTCGAGTCAAACTAAAAACTCGACCAAATTGAGTTCTTCTATTGAACTCGGACTAACCATGTAAGGGTAACCTCTCTAGCAAGAAGACTTTGAATCACTCACCCAAATATTAACATTTTATGTCTTCAAACTCTCTCTCTAGAGAAAATGTTAATAAAATAAAATATTATTTTTTTCAAGAAGAGAAATAAATGCAGTGACGTAATATTGCTACTTTACTTCATCTTTTATGCAACGGTTAACTTCGGATAGTTTCGAGTCGTCATGTTATGACTGATCAAGACTAGGTCGAGTCACTGAGTAAAATGGACTCAGCGAGTTGATTTTTTGAGTTTTTAAACTTTGGTTTAATCGTCCAGTAATTTGTACAAATGTAATTAGCCTGTTAATAATCCATGTATGACTCAATGATTCATGAACATTCCATGATTTCCTGGCCCAAAATGTGACATTCATAATTTTTTGGCCCATTAACAATTCAAATATTGTTTATTAGCTCATTATTAGTCCAAATCTTTCTCGTTGTCTCTTACTATTTCTGGCCCATTTATAGTCATTGTATTGATTTTAGTCCATGTATAGTTCACTGACCCATTAACAGTTTTCAGGCCCATTAATAATTCACATAATGATTGCGTGCCCAGTAACAGTTTTCAGGCCCATTGGCATTTATTGTACATTTAGGAACCTTTGTTAGAGGCATCAAAAGTACTCGTGGACCCAGAAACTTCTTATCAAGTCCAAGAAAGGATTATGTATAACTTTCTGACTCTTGATCAATCTATACAATGTTGGGTAGTTCAATTGGTCACTTTTCGTCTCAAGAAGCGAGAGGTCGCTAGTTCGAGTCCTAGCGGCGTAAACTGGGGGTGTCCTTGTGTGGGTGTGGGGCGCTCTCCCTCAGGGGTTTAGCTGGGGTCCTTCCCTCATGGTTCCCCTCAATTATAAAAAAAAAAAAAACACAATTCGTACAATATAGCCTTCGACAAGCAAACAGTCCATGTATTGTGTGCCTGTCCATTTGTTTCTGGCCTGTTAACGATTTCAGGCCCACAAACATTCTGCAGGCCAATAAAACTTTCTGCATGTTTAGAAGCCCTTGCCATAGGCCCGATTTATTCCAACAGGCCCAGAGATTCAGACAGGCCCAAAAATAGTTTCATGAAATTTTCAGGCCCTTGAACAGCTTATGAGAGGCCAAGAAAAAATAATTTTACAGGCCCATATCGTTCATAATAAATATTGCAGGACTAAGAAAATGATTTTCAGGCCTATAAGCAGAACTTTTAGAGGTTTTTCATGCAAAATTCAGACTTTGATGAACATTGATGCAATTCAAATTCTATATTTGAATTTTGAAGGTTGGGATCCTCTTTCAATTAGGACCCAATATGTTCTATGAGCTATACAACAATAAAGATGCCATTAGATAGAGAGGGAATCTTCTATAAATTAGGACTAGATATCTCCATTTCACCAAAGAAAGTATCATTAAATGGATGGTTGAATCTTTTATCAATTATAAGTCAGGATCTTATATCCACGTTCTACCAATTAAGATTCAAAAAATTAAAAAATAAAAAAATAAAAAATCAGAAAAGGAAAACGAAGAAGAGAGAGAAAGAGTAGCCACAGGTGGACCACTTTTATTTTTTACTTTTTTTCTTTCTTTTCTTCCTCTGTACTTTTCTCTAGTTGTTGTACAATAGTCTTCACTCTTCTTTCTTCCTTGGTCATTGCCACTTGCCAGGCTAGTGATGCAACTAGGTTGGGCCGGGCTGAGTTTTAGGCTGTCTGATCCTGAGCCTTATTGCTATTTAAGCATCAGACTCAAGCCTGGGCCAGAGTTAACCTGAAACTAGTCAAATCTGAGCCCCACTCAAACTGTATTTGTATGGCCCAAATCTAATTTCAAAGCTGACATGTACAGTAAAACCTCTATAATGTAATATAACTGAGACCATGGTACATATATATTACATTAGAGAGGTTATTTAAGTAGAGGGTCTAACAAATTGACATTCAATTTTTTAGTGTTTTTGAAGTATTTAAGTACAAGCCCGACGAGTCTAAACGCTATTAAAGGCATTAGAGGAGAGGGCTACCATCAAAAACATCAAAAGAAGAGATAAAAAGGAATATGTTAGACTATAGTAGAGTCAAATGAAGAAGAAGATTTTATAAAATGAGATTAGCAGCGAGAGACAAAGTAGGTGAGAGGCAGCTTTATTGGGAGACCTCTAGAGTTGCGTTTGGATGGGGGGTAAGAGGGGTAACCCCCTATTACCCCTCATTACCCTTGTTTGGTAACAAGAGGGTAAGGGTAAAAAATCTAAAATTTACCCCTCCCATCTCATTTCTGAATACCCGATGGAGATTGGGGTATTCACGAAACTCTACCCCTCTTTACCATGCCGTTCCTCTATTTTTCCCGCGAAACCCTTATTTGGTAACATTGTTGCCGAACCCTCTTCTCCTCTTCAATAAACCTCCATTCTCCCTCATTTTTTCTTCCACTATTGATGCTCCCTCCCTCGCTCTCATTCTCAGTCTCTCCCTCCCTCTCCCGTTCTTTCTCTCTCTCCATCTCCACCTTCATTTCACCGCTGTTGTAGTTGTTTCGCCACAACCGCCGGCGTCGTTGTAGCTGTTTCGCCACAACAGCCATCACTGCTCGTCCTTTAGCCGAGTCTGCAGCCGACCCTTGTCCGATTTTTTACAAAAGACGGTAAGCCTCACTTCAACTTCTATGTGATTTCTATGTCCTTTAGCAATTAGTGTTTGTGTATAGTGTATTCCATATGGAGAAATACTCCCATTGTACTATATATATACAAGTTTAATATGAATGAAATAGCAGGGGAAAATACCTTAATATGGTATCAGTAGATTGACGTTTGTTCTGCCGATCCTGGTTGTGCCTGTAAGGGCCCGGAATTTTTAAAATTAATATAAATGGGAATATCATTTATTTTAAGGATGAAAATTGGAAAATTGGTGGAGTAAATGGTAAATGGGCCAAAATTTGGATAAAGGCCCAAGTGTGGCCCAATAGACTATGGTTTGGATTTAAATTTATTTAAATGGGTCAAGAATGGTCAAATTGGGTTGAATACCCATTTGGGACCCAATGGGTCAAGATGGTTAAGCTCTAAGGTAAATGGGCTAGTGGGAAATGTAATTGGGCCATGGGCCCAATGGTGATCCATTTAGAGTGGGCTTAATGAAATTTAATCACCCTAAGTAATTTGGAATTAAACAATGGTGGTGTGGCCAAGCGGGACCCACCTCCACCTCATCAAGTGAGGTGGCGAGTGGACCAATGATTGGTGGGGCCGGCCACCATGGTTGACTTGGTCAACCATGGGTGGAGTAATGAACTTAGGCTAAGCATCAATGGATTAGCCTAAGGTAAATATCTAATTAAATTATTTAAATATGGTAGTCAAGAGTGGTCAAGGTGGGGCCATGAGGTGAAGATTCACCTCATCTCAAACTCAAAAAAAAAATTCACATACACGTTGGACTTGGTGGTGGTTTAGATAACCACCACCATAAAGCAAATAAAATATCTTAAAATATCTTTGGTTGGTGAAAAATTAATGTAAAGTGTAAATGAGGTCATCAAATGGGGATAAGTTTGATTTTTTTTCTTTCTCATATTCATTTTCACTAACTCCATCTTTTGCACTCCTCCATTGCCGTCCCATGCTCCAAGTGAAAGAGAGAAAGAGAGTGAAGGAGAAGAGAAGAGAAGGAGAGAAGAAAAAAAAGTGGAAATTTAGGCAAAATCACTCTAAGATCAAGGTTATTCCCTCCCCTCTCATCATCTCTCCCTTTCCCTCTCTCAATTTAAGCTCTACTTTGGCCAATTCTAGGGTTGGGGATTGCCACCATTAATCAAGAACCTTGACCTATCAAAGATCAAGAGGAAGGAGAGAGGAGGCTACGGAGACCGACGGGAGTGACGGAAATCGGAGGAGACGGCGGATTGTAAGTGTTTCTTAAACAAGAAATTTTGGAATTTTTAGGGTTTAAGAATTGGAATTTATTTTTGTGAAATAAATGGTGGATAGATAATTTTATGCTATGGAATTTAGATCCATCAAATGGAAGGGTGGAAGATGGAGAAAACCCTAAATGGGTAAATTAGGGTTAGGGTAAGAAAATAAATAAATGGATTATGTGCATTGGGCAATTTATGAAATTAAGAATGGAATTAGGTTATTGGAAGGAAATCATGGGCCATAAGGTTCGGCCATGCTATGGTGAGTGATTTGGTGGTTAGTTTAATTGGTTAGGGTTTTATGGATGGAAAACAATGAGGGTTTTGATTAATGAATTTATGGTTTTAATGAATGCATGGGAGTAAGGTTTTAAAATGAGTTTGTGATAAAAATGCAATGGAGTCTTATGGTTTTGAAATGCATGGAGGGAATGAGCCTTGAACCATGGGTTCGGCCATGGTAAATGGCCGAACCCTATGGTGATGAAATGATGATTAAATAGTGGATTTAAAGGATAATGTGTTGATGAATTTAGGGTTTTTAAATGAACAAGTGTAATGATCCAAATGGGGTTAAGAATATGGTTTAGATGCATGATTTAAAACCTCTCATGGGAAGAGTTGATGAATTAGGTATTTTGAACCCATGACCCATTTTGTAAGTCATTGTATGAGCTAAGGTTTGGTCCATGTTTGTGTTTAGATGAAGGAAAATTTTATTAATTTAGATGGCTGATTTTGTTTCATGTTGGGTCATGGTTAATGAATCCTTAGTGGATCTAAGTTATGGATGAATTTTAGACTTAAAATATACATGAATGGGTGAATGATTAAACATGGAAGGGAGAGTGGCAAAATGGTAATTATTAGCCACATTGAAGAACCATGGGTTCGGCCATGGTACATGGCCGAACCCCATGTATATTAGACATGAGCTTGGGTGCATTAGGATGACCTAATGAATGATTTAAATTGAATGGTGAATGGTGTTTGTGGTCCCCAAATGAAATGAATGAATAATGCACTCATATTAGTTAAATGCATGAGGTAAATCCCATGAAAAGATTTGATGAATTTGATGTTTTTGGACCCAAGAAAAAAATGGAGAAAGGAACATCTTGGGTTCGGCCATGGTGTATGGCCGAACCCATGCCCCAAATTGTAAATCAATTTGGGTTTAAAGTCAATGGGTATATACGTGATTAAGTATGGGCTTTGAATGGGTTTAAATGAGTAATGGTTAGATTAATTACATGACAAATTTTAATGTTTTGGTAAGTCAATAATGGACCTAAGTTAAGGACCTAAGTTGTGGATTAAATTTTGGGCTTAAGTAGGCATGAATTAATGAAAAATTGTTTATGTGAAGGGTAGTGGCAAAAATGGTAAATATGGGCTAAAATGAAGAAACCCACTAAGTTATGATTTATGGGCTTGGAAATGATTAAAACTTGGATTGATTTGGTAATTTAATAAGGTACCGGATAGCGCGAGCGGTACGCGAGTCGGAAGCCGGATTGTCGGACGAAAACGAAATAAAGACGCGAGTCGGTATTCGGTAGGATTCCTACATTTTTGTAAGCCATGGATTGGGTGATGTTTTCTTTAATTTATTTTGGAAAGTATGTGAATGCTTATGATGGGTTTTGGATTAAATATTGTGGGATGGTTTTCCTTTGATTTAGTTGGTAATCTTGTAATTGTTTTAAGATGGGTTTTATTACTATTGAATTTCATATATTACATGGCATATGGCATTTACATCTCATGTATGGCATGGGAGGCATATGACAGGGGAAGGATGAAACGAAACCGGAGTCCATGCTCCGTCGGGGCGACCGATAAACAGCATGGGGACATTTCACATATGTATTATTATACTTTGATGCTTGATGAGGCTTTGCCATCAAGGGGGGGGACTCTTGTAATTATGATACCTTGATGATGGTTCTTCCATCAAGAGGGAGGATTTGTGATTGTTTGTATCTTGACGAGGTTTTTCCGTCAAGAGGGATATGACAGTATATGGCAGGAATGATGGGTGGGATTCATAACATTGACACCCATGGCATATCATTTACTTATATTTCAGTATATGGTGGTTTATAGTTTTCACTGTGTTATTATCTGTATGTGGTTATTACTAACCCATGTGCTAGCCCTACTCGGAATCCTACTGGGCGCGTTGTTCTAACGCCCTACTTCTACCCTAGCTGACAATGCAGGAGATGGCGGACCGGAAGGGCGAGACGGAAGCCAAGCTTAGGAGCTTGGGGAGGCGGATTAATTATTTTGTTGTACTTTATTTTGGAAAAGATGTATTTGTATAGTTAGCTTGTCGGAAATGTAATAATTTAGGTAGTTTGCTATGTTTAGGTATTATTTTGGATAATACAGTATAATGGCATTTTCGTAGTTAATTGGGTATTTCTTCCCTGCTATCTGAAGAACTGGTAGGATAGTTCTATGATCATCCGCATTTATTTTTATGTTCCATGAGCTTACTTACTACGCGTGAACCGTACTCGTGGACTTATGTTCCACGCACGCGTAGGGTTGGCCAGTTAAGGGCCGGGCTTTAGAAGCTCGGAACTTAACTCGCGTCGTGACGTCCGCGCCCTTTGTCACTTTTATTTTAAAAAAGAAAAAAATGTACTCTAATTTTACGGTGAAAAGGGGCGGGCGTTACAGTTGGTATCAGAGCGAATTCGGAAGAATGAATCTCTCGAAGTAAGATTAAGACGGTTGCACGTCTCACTGACGGCTAAGAATCCCAACCGACCGACTCTTCGGAGACCGCTGCACGGGGGCCGGGTTAATTTACTTCGATTGACTCAAACTAAAGTGTTTAATCTGAGAACAACAATTGACGGAAAGGAATGATAGCAAGGGAAGAAAGATTCATTCTAGGAGACATTTATTGAAACATAGCAAGATAGGGTTTACTTCCCCAGAAATGAGAAAACATCTAGTTTTTTTTTCCCCCAAATTGATGAAACAGTACTAGATTTATCAGTCATAGCAAAGTAGGAAGTACTTCCCCGGTATTCCCAATTTGAACAACAGACAATAGGAATTTAGAGTTTCCCCCCCCAGAAACAAAGGAAAAAACAAGTGTGCTTATTTGGCAACTTTCCCCAAACAAAATATATTGTGATATACATAATAAATTCCCCAAAACCGAGATTGGTTTTATTGGAAATTGCAGTTGATGATTTTTGGGTTCTAATTGTATTCTATGAATACAAGTGTGTCAAATGAAGGGGAGTGTACGGAATTATGGGATAAGGGAAACCCCTAACTGTTTCATAGATTTGGTGTCTGCTTCTAGCATAGCAGTTAGCCTGGACTTTCAGGAGGGACCTCCCGAGGAAGAGGAAGAGGATGTAGCATCTCTTCCTGAGGAGAATATGGAAGACTTTACAATGATAAGAGAGTCGGTAGGGGAAATGGAACCCGATTGTATGCACGAGTTGTGCAACTAGGTTGGACACAACTGCACATACTATCCTTACCCTGTTGAAGTGGTATACCCGATTTGTGGACTACATGGACACGGGAAAGAGAGGACTAACTGTCCTTATATTGGAAGATAGTTAATGATTTTGGAGTTTTAAATGAAGAAAATAAGGGTGATATTAAATTGCACAAGCATACTTGTATTGTGAGTGCATGTGAATATACATGTGTTGAATTCTTATTGTTGAGTGTATGAGGTGATGAAATGTGGAAAGATTAATAGTTATGATCATACTAATTAAGTGAGGAAAGAGTATGTAAAAAAAAAAAAAAAAATATGTACAATGAGGAACTGCATGCATCAAATGAGGATAAGAGGCATGAACTTTTGATGTGGGGTATATGTTGCATATGCTTATGAGTGAGGCAAATGTGAATAAAAAGGGTGGGGAATATTTGTTAATGTGATGTATGGGTATACTTGGGGGATGGTACAATGGCTTTTAGAAATGGTTTTTATATTGGCGATAACCCATGGTTTGATAATTTGTCATGACCAAGTGAAGGGATTTATGTTATGACATATAATGGGTGATGATGTAAACGCTTTGTGAAGGGGTATAAGAGGTTCTCATGTGAACAAAGTGCCATTTGAGAGATGTTGGATAAACAATGTACTTGAAAGAGACCGGGATGCATGGGTTAACTTGCCACATGAAACTCGTGAGAGGATGACATTATGAGGAGAATGTGAAGGGTCTAGCTTGCAAAGACTAATATGTTGTATAAAAAAAAAAAAATTCTTGTATGTATAATGCAATTGCATTCTCCCAATGTGTAGTATAGAATATGAACGAGTGATGATAGGCCTTGAAGTGGGCTTATGGCTTTAAAAAGCATGAATGAATGATGGATCATGAATATATGAAAATATTTTATTTAGTGATTGCATGAGGATTCCCTATGATGTTACTAAATGGTGAATTAACAATCGTTGCAATGAGTTTATATGATGTTACCTTGGTAATTGGTGGTATGCAATGAATAGTCATTGAGGAACAAGGATGTGTTATAGACTATGTGTAAGATGATGAGTTGATGAAGTACCGGGAGTTATGAATGTGTAGTATGCATGAAGAGGCCGTGATATGCCAATGCGTTTGGTTGGAAATCTAGGTGGGACTGATGAAAAATTCCAAAGTTTAGGAATTCATGGATGGTCTTCGAATGTATTGGGATGACTTGCTTTGGATGAGTAGGATTGTTATTTCAAAATCTCTAGGTGTATTTTGTAAATGGGGTAGGGTAACCTAATCAGAATTAGGTTGAATCACTAGATCTTATTAATGTGTTATTTCTTATGTTACCTCAAGTTATGGTTTGATGAAAATGGAGATGAAAGATCTTGTTACACATGAGTTATGTTATTCGATGATTGTGTGTAATTTCAATTCTACGTGACTTGATAATGAAGGAATATGAACCGTATGATGTGGTAACCATTGATAACGCAGGCATGTAGGGTGGAATTTGGTGGTTGGTGAAATTGGTAATACTTGTGAATATTTTAGTGGTGAATGGGCACTATTTGACATAATCTAAGTAAGCTTAGATATATCACTGTTTTTATGGAATCTATGAAAATATGTGGAATAATCCGAAAGGGTAGGAAATTAGTATCTATATGATTTGGATTGATGTCGGGTATTGGTATTGTAGGAGTTATGAACAAAAAGGGTTAGCCACATAGTGGCTTATATGCAAATAAAGGTATGATTGCTTTTGATAGATAGGCCTAAGGGAAAGGTTAAGAGTCTAGTGAAACTTGAATGGGAAGCTATGGGCGACTGCCGAGTGAGACTGATCACCTGACTCTGTAGTTGGCCGATGGAATTCCAGGAGGGTGAAACTAGAAACCTAGTTAAAATAGAATCAACAATGGACTTGAGCATAGGCTTGTATTGGCAGACTAACTCACACGGAGAGTAGACAAAAGAACGTATTGAAGGAGTACGTATGAGAAATGTCTTGGCAACAGATAAAGTGAAATAGAATACGTTAGTCTACATAAAATCGCAAATGGATGCATGAGGAAAAGAGATAATACGAGGCAAAGTGAATTCTGCAAGAATGAAACTCATAGGTTGATATGAGTGGTGTTGATGTGAGTAAGAGATACTTGACACGATTGAACGGGAACAACGAATAGACCCAGAAATGGAGGAGACTTGGACCAAGATATCTACATGTGAGGTAGTATCGGAATTTGAGTTACGACCGGGATAGGGTCTTGTGTTCCGAGGTAGGACGTAGGTACCTAAGAGTTGCGGAAGGGAGTTGTTGGTTGAGGCACACCAAACCAAGCTCTCTACCCATCCGGACACCGCCAAAGATGTACCATGATCTTAAGAGGCACTATTGGTGGCATGGACTCAAGAGAGATGTGGCAGAGTTTATGCTCGCTGCCTAACTTGTCAGCAGGTCAAGGTGGGGGCATCAGGAGCCACCGGGGTTACTCAAACCCTTACCAGTGCCGGAGTGGAGATGGGAACATGTAGCCATGGACTTTGTAACAGGGCTGCTAAGGTCATCAAGGGACAACGATGCAATATGGGTCGACACGGTACATCCGAAATATTATCAGACTACATGGTGTACCCCGGACTATTGTGTCCAACAGAGATGGCCGATTCACTAACAAAGTATGGCAGAGCGTGTAATTGGCTATGGGGACCGACGTGTTGACCAACACAGTATTCCACCCACACACTGATGGATAATCGGAGAGAACAATACAGATATTGGAGGATATGCTGAGAGCAGGTATGCGGGATTTCAAGGGTGGATGGGAGAATCGCCTGCCACTGGTGGAGTTCTCCTACAATAACAGTACCTCCAGATGGATCCATTTGAGGCCTTATATGGTGGGCCGTGTAGATCTCCAGTGCGTTAGACAGAGGTCGGTGAGCCTGCACTGGTTGGACCAAAGTTGCTTGCGGAGACTACGGCGTAGATTAAATTTATACGGTAACCTTTACTCACTGCGCAGAGCCGTTATAAGTATTACGCCGACAAGAGGAGAAGTTTCCCCGAGTTTGAGGGCGGAGACTTGGTGTTTTTGAAAGTCTCACCACGGAAGGGACACATGAGATTCGGAAATAAGGGGAAACTGTCACCTAGATGGTGGGGCCGTTTCCAATCCTAAAGAGGGTGGGGGAGGTGGCCTATTAGTTAGCACTTCCTCCACAGTAATCATTTTTACGTGATGTGTTTCATGTGTCCGGGTTGAGGAAAATACAACCCCAACCCTTCACATGTCTTGAATGTACCAGACGTCGATGTACAAAGCGACGTGATGTGTGTGGAGAAGCCGATCAGAGTGATCGGGAGAGAACAAAGGGTACTGCGGAACTCTTTGTGTCGATGTTTTGAACCTCTACTTCGCTCGAATTTTCGGGACGAAAATTTTAAAAGAGGATTGTATTGTAAGGGCCCGGAATTTTTAAAATTAATATAAATGGGAATATCATTTATTTTAAGGATGAAAATTGGAAAATTGGTGGAGTAAATGGTAAATGGGCCAAAATTTGGATAAAGGCCCAAGTGTGGCCCAATAGACTATGGTTTGGATTTAAATTTATTTAAATGGGTCAAGAATGGTCAAATTGGGTTGAATACCCATTTGGGACCCAATGGGTCAAGATGGTTAAGCTCTAAGGTAAATGGGCTAGTGGGAAATGTAATTGGGCCATGGGCCCAATGGTGATCCATTTAGAGTGGGCTTAATGAAATTTAATCACCCTAAGTAATTTGGAATTAAACAATGGTGGTGTGGCCAAGTGGGACCCACCTCCACCTCATCAAGTGAGGTGGCGAGTGGACCAATGATTGGTGGGGCCGGCCACCATGGTTGACTTGGTCAACCATGGGTGGAGTAATGAACTTAGGCTAAGCATCAATGGATTAGCCTAAGGTAAATATCTAATTAAATTATTTAAATATGGTAGTCAAGAGTGGTCAAGGTGGGGCCATGAGGTGAAGATTCACCTCATCTCAAACTCAAAAAAAAAATTCACATACACGTTGGACTTGGTGGTGGTTTAGATAACCACCACCATAAAGCAAATAAAATATCTTAAAATATCTTTGGTTGGTGAAAAATTAATGTAAAGTGTAAATGAGGTCATCAAATGGGGATAAGTTTGATTTTTTTTCTTTCTCATATTCATTTTCACTAACTCCATCTTTTGCACTCCTCCATTGCCGTCCCATGCTCCAAGTGAAAGAGAGAAAGAGAGTGAAGGAGAAGAGAAGAGAAGGAGAGAAGAAAAAAAAGTGGAAATTTAGGCAAAATCACTCTAAGATCAAGGTTATTCCCTCCCCTCTCATCATCTCTCCCTTTCCCTCTCTCAATTTAAGCTCTACTTTGGCCAATTCTAGGGTTGGGGATTGCCACCATTAATCAAGAACCTTGACCTATCAAAGATCAAGAGGAAGGAGAGAGGAGGCTACGGAGACCGACGGGAGTGACGGAAATCGGAGGAGACGGCGGATTGTAAGTGTTTCTTAAACAAGAAATTTTGGAATTTTTAGGGTTTAAGAATTGGAATTTATTTTTGTGAAATAAATGGTGGATAGATAATTTTATGCTATGGAATTTAGATCCATCAAATGGAAGGGTGGAAGATGGAGAAAACCCTAAATGGGTAAATTAGGGTTAGGGTAAGAAAATAAATAAATGGATTATGTGCATTGGGCAATTTATGAAATTAAGAATGGAATTAGGTTATTGGAAGGAAATCATGGGCCATAAGGTTCGGCCATGCTATGGTGAGTGATTTGGTGGTTAGTTTAATTGGTTAGGGTTTTATGGATGGAAAACAATGAGGGTTTTGATTAATGAATTTATGGTTTTAATGAATGCATGGGAGTAAGGTTTTAAAATGAGTTTGTGATAAAAATGCAATGGAGTCTTATGGTTTTGAAATGCATGGAGGGAATGAGCCTTGAACCATGGGTTCGGCCATGGTAAATGGCCGAACCCTATGGTGATGAAATGATGATTAAATGGTGGATTTAAAGGATAATGTGTTGATGAATTTAGGGTTTTTAAATGAACAAGTGTAATGATCCAAATGGGGTTAAGAATATGGTTTAGATGCATGATTTAAAACCTCTCATGGGAAGAGTTGATGAATTAGGTATTTTGAACCCATGACCCATTTTGTAAGTCATTGTATGAGCTAAGGTTTGGTCCATGTTTGTGTTTAGATGAAGGAAAATTTTATTAATTTAGATGGCTGATTTTGTTTCATGTTGGGTCATGGTTAATGAATCCTTAGTGGATCTAAGTTATGGATGAATTTTAGACTTAAAATATACATGAATGGGTGAATGATTAAACATGGAAGGGAGAGTGGCAAAATGGTAATTATTAGCCACATTGAAGAACCATGGGTTCGGCCATGGTACATGGCCGAACCCCATGTATATTAGACATGAGCTTGGGTGCATTAGGATGACCTAATGAATGATTTAAATTGAATGGTGAATGGTGTTTGTGGTCCCCAAATGAAATGAATGAATAATGCACTCATATTAGTTAAATGCATGAGGTAAATCCCATGAAAAGATTTGATGAATTTGATGTTTTTGGACCCAAGAAAAAAATGGAGAAAGGAACATCTTGGGTTCGGCCATGGTGTATGGCCGAACCCATGCCCCAAATTGTAAATCAATTTGGGTTTAAAGTCAATGGGTATATACGTGATTAAGTATGGGCTTTGAATGGGTTTAAATGAGTAATGGTTAGATTAATTACATGACAAATTTTAATGTTTTGGTAAGTCAATAATGGACCTAAGTTAAGGACCTAAGTTGTGGATTAAATTTTGGGCTTAAGTAGGCATGAATTAATGAAAAATTGTTTATGTGAAGGGTAGTGGCAAAAATGGTAAATATGGGCTAAAATGAAGAAACCCACTAAGTTATGATTTATGGGCTTGGAAATGATTAAAACTTGGATTGATTTGGTAATTTAATAAGGTACCGGATAGCGCGAGCGGTACGCGAGTCGGAAGCCGGATTGTCGGACGAAAACGAAATAAAGACGCGAGTCGGTATTCGGTAGGATTCCTACATTTTTGTAAGCCATGGATTGGGTGATGTTTTCTTTAATTTATTTTGGAAAGTATGTGAATGCTTATGATGGGTTTTGGATTAAATATTGTGGGATGGTTTTCCTTTGATTTAGTTGGTAATCTTGTAATTGTTTTAAGATGGGTTTTATTACTATTGAATTTCATATATTACATGGCATATGGCATTTACATCTCATGTATGGCATGGGAGGCATATGACAGGGGAAGGATGAAACGAAACCGGAGTCCATGCTCCGTCGGGGCGACCGATAAACAGCATGGGGACATTTCACATATGTATTATTATACTTTGATGCTTGATGAGGCTTTGCCATCAAGGGGGGGGACTCTTGTAATTATGATACCTTGATGATGGTTCTTCCATCAAGAGGGAGGATTTGTGATTGTTTGTATCTTGACGAGGTTTTTCCGTCAAGAGGGATATGACAGTATATGGCAGGAATGATGGGTGGGATTCATAACATTGACACCCATGGCATATCATTTACTTATATTTCAGTATATGGTGGTTTATAGTTTTCACTGTGTTATTATCTGTATGTGGTTATTACTAACCCATGTGCTAGCCCTACTCGGAATCCTACTGGGCGCGTTGTTCTAACGCCCTACTTCTACCCTAGCTGACAATGCAGGAGATGGCGGACCGGAAGGGCGAGACGGAAGCCAAGCTTAGGAGCTTGGGGAGGCGGATTAATTATTTTGTTGTACTTTATTTTGGAAAAGATGTATTTGTATAGTTAGCTTGTCGGAAATGTAATAATTTAGGTAGTTTGCTATGTTTAGGTATTATTTTGGATAATACAGTATAATGGCATTTTCGTAGTTAATTGGGTATTTCTTCCCTGCTATCTGAAGAACTGGTAGGATAGTTCTATGATCATCCGCATTTATTTTTATGTTCCATGAGCTTACTTACTACGCGTGAACCGTACTCGTGGACTTATGTTCCACGCACGCGTAGGGTTGGCCAGTTAAGGGCCGGGCTTTAGAAGCTCGGAACTTAACTCGCGTCGTGACGTCCGCGCCCTTTGTCACTTTTATTTTAAAAAAGAAAAAAATGTACTCTAATTTTACGGTGAAAAGGGGCGGGCGTTACAGTGCCGATCTTTTCTCCATCTGAGATCTCTCGACGAGAAATCTCTCCGACGCCCGACGGCACTTCATCTTCCTCCTCGTATAGATCTGGTTCAGATCTGTTTGTCGGCCTCATGATCCGCTCCGCGCTCCAGTTTCTTGCTATAGATCTGGTCGAGGACGATCCGATCCACGCCTTTTCTTCTTTTTTGATTTGTTGCATGACGGACATGCCACCCCTTTTTGCTTCCGGCCTTGCTGCTTGATGTTAGCCATGATTTCCCCTCGTGCTGTTCGGCTACTGCGATTGGCCCTTGCTACTTGCCGTTCGCCGTGATTTCCCCTCGTGTTGTTCGGCTGCTACGATTTCCCCTCGTGTTGATCTGCTAATTTCAGATCTGTACCCGTTGTGCCGCTGTTCTCTCCATTTTAGACTCTCTAATCCCGTTGTCACGCCCCGACCCGAAGGGTGGGCCCGGAACGCGACTGATTTTTATTTTTTTTGAAAGATAAACTAAACCAACTCACAAGCATTCTCACTGAGCCGGATCAACGGTTAGGCCCAGAGGTCACACATGATCTGAACATATGGACTCAAATACAAACCATAAGTTTACCCCACATAAGAGACATAATAATATCAATAACATAGCATGATCAACTCAAAATCAACCATTGATTTCAACATTCAAAACATTATCTCAAATCACTACAAAGGCAACATAGCCTAGTACATCAAATTAACATAAATTAAGTACCACATCCGGTACTTAATAAAAGTCAACGGTTCCAAGAACCAACAAGAAAAGATCAGGGCATTCCCCTCCAGGGGAATCCCAAAACATTGCTTCAGCTTATCCATCCTAAGCTTGATAAGGAGGGTCCTCCTTCTCGGGTTCATCGCCTGAAAGGTGAGTGGTGTGAGCGAACTAGCTCAGTGAAGGAAATATAACAATGCAGTTTAAGTAAAGATATAATAGGCTAGCAACAGTTCAATATCACATGCTTGATAACAATAAGCATAATCTCAAGTAATACATTAACATCATTAAATACTGCCATTATCCACCGTAATGCCTGCAGACTACGCTGAGACCAGTATTAAGTCCCAACACGGTCAAAATACATCCTTGTAAGTACATCTCCGGCTCTGACTTAGCCGATACTGACACCCTCAAGTCAGCAACTGACGACAGCATGGTCCGCCCATGGTCCAGTAGACATAAACCATCTCTCATATGGCCGATATTGGTTTAATAGCCCAGGTACGTGGAAGCAGTCTTACATACTCATACGATCAACATCGTAATATCACAATCATCATCAGCACTCTTACCATAGTGCATCATGTCTAGGCACATGAGTGGGTTCATCAAAACTGAAACCACTCATTGCTCAATACTCATCTCATCATAAAACCTGTTTACAACATCTGCAAAGTTAAGTTCCCTCACCATGATTGTGTGGTTACGCGGTCTCTGTTCAAACAACACACAAGTGCACAATCAATATACATAACAAATACGTACACATACGTAGTGTTTTGGAAATCATACGTTTTCCCAAAAATATCCAGGGTTCATGGAATTGAGTCTCCTACTTGGTTTCTATCCTTTTTAAATTAATATAATAATAGAAAGGGGCTCAGTCCAAAACTCATATTGTTTTCTGGATATTGACCAGATTGACTTATTGAGTTAGGTCTAGATCCTCCGATCACTTCTCGGTTGTCTTCTGGATAGGACCAGATCTGACATTTTGAGTTAGACCTCGGGGTCACCCAGTGCCCGACTATAGTGTCGGCCTGAAAGTGAATCACTCAGTGTCCGGCCAATAGGGTCAGCCTGGAAGCGGATACAATAGTATTTACATTATAAATAATAAGAGAAAAGGGGTTAGTACATTTTTAATTTAATAAAGGGGGGTATAAATCATCACATCATTAATCACATCAAATAATAATCAAGATTAGACAAAAACAACAATCAAATAGTATTTTATCATTTAAAAACTGTGTCCCTCGGAACTGTGTACAGTAGCTTCGGATCATCCGAACCACACTAAACTAAGTCACTGACCTTGGAATATGGGTCTGATTTCGGATCGTCCGAAGGTTGGGTCTCGGACCTTCCGAAGTCCATCTGAACCGTTTAAAAATCTGAAAACAAGTCTCGGTGGGTCTGTATGCTCGGAACGTCCGATGTCTGGGTTCAGAACGTCCGAGTGGGTTCGGTCCTTCCGAGCTCGGCTCGGTACGTCCGAAAAGGGTTTGGCTTGCCTCGTGCGTAACTGGGCTTCGGGTGAAGCTCAGAACGTCCGAGCGTAAAGCTGTCGGACCGTCCGAAGGTTCGGACCTTCCGAAGACCGGCTCTCGGACCTTCCGAGAGTCGTCTTCCTCCACTGTCTGCACCAGCAGACAGTGATGGTAGACCAACAGTAAAATAGGATTCCGAAAATGGAGGTCTCCCGGACTCGGTTTTCACTTTCGTCTGGTCTGATAGACTCCTCTGGCAGTCCTCTTTCCATAGGGAATGGTTTGGAGCCTTGAAGCTCACTGGGCCATCCGATTTTAATAGTAAATCCTCATGGGTACATGAAACCCATGGTTTTCTTTAGATTTAAAACTGGTTTTTCTCACTCCACACTAAACCAAAATCGGTTTTATTTGATTCAAAATAGATCAGAATTGAAAGAGGAATGCAATGGATACCTTTGCTGAGGTTCCTGGTTTGAAAATCCAGATTTTGAAAATCCTTCCTCCAAGCTACGGGTGACTGAAAATTAGGAAGAACAGAGGCTGGGGAAAAGGGTCGGCCGGTCTGAGTTTGTCTGATTTCAAGAGGGCAGAGTGGGAGAAGAGAAGATGCAGTTTTTGCTGGGAGTTCAAACTGAGGAATCGAGGCTGGTTTTATAAGAAAATCGCCATAATTTTGGGTCGGTTGGCCACTGCATGCAGCGGCAGCTGACGTTTGCAACAGTAAACCGTCGGGTTTTCTGCTGGTTGCAGATCAGTCCCCCAACAGTTTCCAAATTGCAGATAAGTCCCAGTTTTAATAAAAACCGATTTTAAAACTAAAAGTAATAATTTAAGAATCAAAAACTTGATCCAACCTTACAGATAGGTTGGGTTTTGAAAACCTTGGTCACCATAAAAATTTCAGAATTTAACTCTCACTGAAAACCATTTATTTAAATAAAAACCATAATTTATCAATATTTACTTAATTAAACAAATGTAAAAATAACTAATTTCTAATCTTATTTTGAAGTGAAATGAAATAACTAGACCATTTTTAAAATGGTCTAATACCATACACCATTTTCAAAATTTATTTTATTTCCAAAACCCCTTTAAAATAATTAAAACTCCCTTTCAGGGTTTTGACAGGTGGGTTTTAAATACCATTTTCTGAAAATCAATTCATTTTAAAATCAGAAATGCAAATCCTTTATTAAGGAAAATATTATCAATCAATAACAATCACTCATCAACAAAATTTATAAAATAAACACAGCAAGTGGTAAATTACCAAAATGCCCCTCCAGCTGGACGAGCTGGATCACTGAGCTCCCGAGCTCGGATTGGGCCTCAGCTGGGCTTCCCTCGACGCCCTAACCGTAATCCTCGAGATTAACCGGTTAAACATGAATTATTAAGCTAAAGCACGCCTAATTTGGGGCAGGGTATTACACCCGTGCTGTGCTCTTTCGACTTATTTGATTACTTTAGAGAATAACCCAGCCCATGGTCTCTTTATCCTTCTCAGTTTCACCCACTTCTATCATGGCTACCTTGACCATCATCAACTTTAACTCCATTCTCCACACTTCCCAGATCTACTCCACCTCTGTCCCTGAACTTTTCCTGAAGCCTACACCAAGCCAGCAACCTTGTCTATGCAAACAACCACCATCTGCCCAACACACCATCGCCTAACCCAAACTGTCACCCCTCTGTTTCCAGGAATGTCTCCACTACCCAACTTTCCCCTTTGATCATTTCAATTAAAACCCATACCACCTTAGACCAACCTTTGACCATGCACCCATTTGTTTTATTAATCTGATTCTAGGCAAACTGTATACCATTTTTTGGAATGGACAGTTGGCAAAGAGTCAACAATGCAAATGGGAGAGTTTTAGAGTTGTGTTTATTATTTAAATCAAAGCTAAATTTAGAACTTATGTCTTAAACACTTCATTTTCTTTGAAGACATAGAAAACCATATACTTTGTTTTTATTTGTTTCTCCCTAATTCATATGGAGTAGGTATGGTTAGTTCTAAGTTTGAAAAGCATACTTCTTGTTTGAGTTACAGCCATACATAAGGCTCTAATACTTTTTGTTCTAAGTCTCTTCCATTTTCCTTTTATGGAATATCCTCTTCCACTGAATCTAGGCTACCAAAGCTATGTCATGATAATGAATTCTGCCACCTTTTTTATTTGTTCACAAAATTTTATTGCATTGTCAAGGTCAATTAATAGTTTTTTAAAAATTACCAGAACTCAAATATTAGGGGCATTACTCAGAAGCAATTGATGCAAGTTACAAAAAAATTCCAGTACATATCCAACTAATCTTGCAACTATGACTGCATGATCTGCTTTATATTAGATTTCTGTGGATGGGGGTAACCCCTTAGATGGGGGTAACCCTTGGATGGGGGGTAACCATTGGATGGGGGTAACCCCTGGATGGGGGTAACCCTTGGATGGGGGGTAACCACTAGATGGGGGTAACCCCTTGATGGGGGGTAACCACTGAATGGGGGGTAACCCCTTGTTATCCCCCGTCACCCTCCATTTGCCAATGAATTTGATTCGCTCCAAGAAGTGTATGGTGTATCAGTTGTAGACTTATCTCTCGTGCCTGAGTATCACTATCGTGCATTTATATTCTTTAGTTTTTTATGTGTGATGTAAGTATTTTCTAATGTATGATCTCGGTACTTGATATTAGACTTATTTCCAATTTTATACTTATAAAGTATATAGAGATTATGACATCCTCTGTAATATGTTGTGTTATAATAGGTTTAGGTATGGAGGACGAGGTGAACGACGAGGAAATTGTTTCTCTAGTTAATATAGTGACTAAGGTGGTAGGCATTGTTGCATTAGCTGCAGCAATGACTGCAAATTATTACAATGACATACAAATAGTAAGAAGGCCTCGCGACTTTAGTGAGTCACATCGAGAGCAACATATTTATGTAGACAGGGTCCTAAATTGCGAATTAGAATTATTTTGTAGAGAACAAATACGAATGAGTAGGAATGCATTTGTACAATTGAGGGATGTGATACAACAAAAAAGTTTATTAAAGGATACATTGAGTGTTTCTTTAGAGAAGCAACTAGTGATGTTTTTACACACTTTGTGACACAATGTTCGAAACCGAGCTATTGGTAGTAGGTTCTGCAGATCTGGAGAAATAGTGAGTCGACATTTCCATAGACTATTACGTATTGTATGCTCATTATATAAGGACTACGTGAAGCAACCAAGTGCTACTGCCCCAACTCCACCACAAATCAAATTCAATCGAAGGCGTTGGCCTTATTTTAAGGTAAAATATTTTTAAAATATATATAATGTCAATTATTTTATCTCTTAGTTAATGATGCAACGAGTTTTATCCCTCTATTTTAGGATTGTATTGGAGCCTTGGACGGGACTCATGTTCTAGTCACTGTGCCAGTAAAAGAACAAGAAACATATATATGTGGTTGAAAAATCAAAGGAAGTATTCGGACACAAAATGTTCTGATAGCATGTGATTTTGATATGAATTGGACATACATACTTGCTGGATGAGATGGCACAACACATGATGCTCGAGTTTTGCAAGATGCATTAACGAGGAGTCGTCCCCTTGTTGTCCCTGATGGTAACACATGATACCTTTTACTTTAATATATGAAAATATATACAAATTTTATTTATTGATTTTTTTTGCTACGTATAGGTAAGTACTATCTTTGTGATGCTGGATATGGTAACTATCCTAGTTTCTTGGTTCCATATCGTGAAGGGCGTCATCATTTTAGACAATTTACGGATAGTGAACAACCTTTTCTGAAGAATAAAGAAGAGCTCTTTAACTTGAGACATTCTGGTTTAAGGAGTGTTGTTGAATGTTTCTTTGGGGTTCTTAAAAAACGGTTTCCTATTCTGAAGTGGGCTTCAACTTATGATTACAAAATTCAAGTGAAGATTGTCATAGCGTGTTGTGTTCTTCACAACTTTATAAATATAGTAGACAAAGACGATTACTGTTTTTCTAATGAACGAGAAATGAATGAAGAAATGAACTTTTAGTTAGACGTTGTTACAACTCAAAATGAAGCTTCAACATTCACGTCTCGTAGGCAAATGCAAATTAATTGGGCTAAAAAACGAGATGCTATGGCAAATTCTATGTGGAATGATTGGTGTGAAAGTTCAGAATGATATTGTTAAGAATTGTTTTGTCGTTTTATCATATTTCACTTGAGTGATTATGATGGGATTTTAGTAAATATTTTATCATTTTGGAATATTTTGATGTAGACATGGGATATTGCATGATCTTATATGAGTCATACATGGAATTCACATAATGTATACTTTTTACATATGTTTTTATATTTTTTGTTATTAATCATTTTTATTGTATTTACTAGAGATGGAAAAAACAAGGTGGAAAAGGAGTTGCATCAAATATATCAAAGCATGTTCATTGGACAATGGACATGGATGATTGTCTATGCAACCTCCTAATTGATTAAATACATGAAGGAGGTCGAGTTGATGGAAAATTTACTACAAATGTATGGAACCATGTGAGGGACAATTTTAATACATCACAAAATACTAATCTGAATAAAGAAAATTTCAAAAAGTCGAATGAGAACATGGCGAAAAACATATAGTGCATTGTCTCAAATATCGAATAAGTCTGGCTTCGGATGGAATCCAATAGCGCAATGTTTTACGGGAAAGGCTAATGCTATGGATGCATTATATGAGGTATGATTTATTTCACAATTTTTTTATGCATGTTAAATAAATTTATGTAATTTAACATTGAATACATTTATTGTGTTATATGATATAACTTCCTTTTTTTTTTGTAGAAACATCATCACTTAGCACTATATAAAAATAAGAAATTCCCGCTTTATGAAAAATTTCTCATCATATTTGACAAAGACGTGGCCACCGGAAGTGGTGCTATAACTGGTGATAATATATGCGATATTACCATGGATGCTTTTGCTATCACACTCTTGGCTCAACTGGTCATCGAACACCTAGTGATGGGGAAGATTTGTTGGATTCTCATCCCATCGATCTCAATGAGGAGAACACTGAGAGTACAACATTTGTGAATGAAAAAAGATCAACATCATACAGACCGTCTAGAGTTCAACCATCTTCAGATGAGTTTGGGCAGAGAAGTAAGGTGAGGAAACATGGGATCGGGGATCGTTTGGCAATTTCTTTGGAAGAAATGACCAATGTTGTGAAGAAAATGGGATCTCATGTTGAGGTAATGGCTTCTAAATATCAAACTAAAGGTAAAACAGATGAAGAAAGAACGAATAGAGTTTGTAAAAATGTATCTGATATCCCAAATATTCTTCCTGCTTTGATCTACCCTACTATTGATTTCATAATAGCTAATGATATGAGGACATCTGTGTTTTTGGGACTGGAACCTCACATACGACAAGGTTGGATGCAAAATCATCTGTCCAAAATCATTGCAAATATCGGATCTACTACCTCATTTGATTTTCAACAATCTACCTCTGCTCCAACTGTTATTCCATCGACTACAACCGCTCCATCAACTACTACATTTGGAATGAATCTCGAATTAAACTAATCGTAGCCATATAAGTTTTTTTCTGTTATGGATGCTTCCTTATTATGGACTTTCTTAGATATGTTTTACTCCACTCTAACTTGCATGTCAAATGGTTGATTTACAAATATGAGATTATGTTTTGTTAAACATAATGTTGAAGATGATTGAGTAGGAGAAGAAAATGTTGCAATGAGTGATGGAATGTGTAATATGTAACACCCCGGATTTTCAGGCTATGGATATATATATATGGAAATTGTCCATTTAATTTATGAATTAATGGATATGAACCTTAGATGGGTAAGTTGTTGGGTCAATTGCCCAATTAAGACCCAACGGATCATGGATAAGGTTCACTTGAAGTAAATGGTGAGATGTATTTAATTGGGTCAAAATTGTTAATTGGGTCAAAATGTCCAATTGGGACCCAATGGGTCATGGTTGACTTGGTTGACTACCAAGTGACTTCAAGCTTAATTTAATTGAGCTGAATTAAGATGGAAATGGAATCAAGTATTTGAGTTGATTTTAAGTGAGTAAATGAGTTGAATTAAGGTTATGAGTTGAGTTAAAGAGATGAGTTGAATGGGATTTTCATCGTAAGTGAGTTAGGTGATAAGATGGAAAGTTACACCTCATGAAACCCAAATCAAGGTGTCACACGTTGGAGGTGGGAGTTTCATCTCATGGGATGAAAGTCCAAAGGAAATATTAATGAGGGTTAATGAGGAGGTGAAAGGTTTTTGGTTGTTACACAAATCATACCATGGGTACACACGTTGGAGACATAGGAGGGGTGTTCCATCTCAAGTGGTGTCTTGGCCAAGCCAAGGGACACTTGGTAAGACACCATCATTATGAGGAAGTTGAAAGGTTGGTTGTTAAACAAAGTACATACAAGGCTACACGTTGGAAAGGGTAGGAGTTTCATCTCATGGGATGAAACCCCCAAAGTAAGTATCAATGGAGAGATGAAAGGTCATGGGAGTTACCAAGGGGTATCAACCAAAGGACACCACCCTTGGCTGATTTACATTGGACAGCAAGGAGAATTCCTTATTTTATCTCACTCTCTCCATCTCTCACTCAAGGCCGACCACTCTCAAAGGCAAAGGACTTAGAGTAGTTTTTGGATCTCAAGCTCTCTCTCTCTCTCTCTCACAAACCTACACCCTTTGGCCGAACCCTCTTCTTGAAGTTTCATCTCAAGACCTCTAAAGTTCACACACTCGGCCAAGGATCAAGGAGGAAGAAAAGGCTAAGGAAGAGAAGATCAAAGGAACAAGAAGGAGAAAAGAAAATCGGAGGAATCGCGGAACCGGTAAGTACTGAATAGAATTTTGATTGAGTAAGATGGTCAAGGAAAGTAGTCCGGCCATTTCATGACCGAACCCTAGTCTTATTATGGCAAAAAACCTCTTGCATGGATCCTATAAGGATTATCATTATGGATCATGGGCTGGCCTTGCATGGCCAAACCCTAAGGTTGATATACATGGACCATTAAGGACAAAAGAAGGTTAGATGAGGTTCGACCATGATGTATGGCCGAACCCCATCAAAGGATTACAATCTTGGATACATGATTTTTAAATGGGAATGATGAACCATAGGGTTCGGCCATGTTGTATGGCCGAACCCCATGGAAGAAAATCATTGGTTTAAATGGTTTTAAAGGTGGTTAAACCATGGAAAGGGTTAAGGATATTAAAAGGTTTTAAAATGGAAGTATGTTAGTAATTGTTATGGTTTTTGAAGGATTCTACCTCTTTGAAACCATGGTTATGTAATATGGTTTAACTTCTTATTTTGATGGTTTATGTTGTAAAAATGTTATGTTTCAAATATGAGATTTTAAATGCTATGATTTGTATAATTGCATAGTATGTGGACATTTACATCTCATGCATGGCATGGGAGGGATGATATGTAACAGGAGATCCACACTCCGTCGGGGCGTCCGTAATACAATTGTGGGGGATACCTTGATGAGGAGTTTTCCATCAAGAGGTAACCGGAGATCCACACTCCGTCGGGGCATCCGTAATACAATCGTGGGGGATACCTTGATGAGGAGTTTTCCATCAAGAGGTAACCGGAGATCCACACTCAGTCGGAGCGTCCGCAATACAATCGTGGGAATACCTTGATGAGGAACTTTCCATCAAGAGGTTACTATGTGTTTGTGATGGGTGGGACTCATTGCATATGATTGCATGGCATGGCATTGAATCGGCATGATTATGATCTTTATTATCACGCAAGGTTTCTGGTTTTTATCTGTATGATTGGATCTCTATAATCATACACTGTTTGGATACGATGCTTTACAAGTATGATATGGTATATTATATTTGGATTTTATATACTAACCCATGTGTTTGACCCTAATTAGAATACCTACTAGGCGCGTTGTCTAACGCCCTACTTCTACCCTAGTTGATGACACAGGGAATTAACGGAAAGAGGAACGGGATCGGAACCAAGCTTAGGAGCTTGGATGATTAAGTTATATTTTGTTAAAGTTATTCATGGACTATGTATTTGATTAGCTAGCAATAGGGATTGTAATATCGTAGATATATTTGCTATGATTTGGATGGTTGATATTGGATAATTTAACTTAAGGAAATTATGATTTAGTGTTGGACTATTTTGCTATCTAAAAATGGAATAGAATTGTTATTCTATTATTATTCCGCATGATTTATTCCGCATGTTTAACTTGATGTACGTGTGAACCATTATAGTGGACTTGGTCCACGCACACGTATGGTTGGCCAGTTAAGGGTCGGGCTTTAGAAACTCGGACTTAGCTCGCGCCGTGACGTCCCGCTTTCGCTCACTCTGTTATTTAAAAAAAAAAAATAGACTCTGATTTTCGGAAAGCGAGTAAAAAAGGGTGGATGTTACATAATGTGCTAGTTGGGTGAGATTATTTCTTTTCTGTGTGTAAAGTAGTTAACACTAAATGCCAGAACATGAAGTTTATGGAGCTTGTCATACCCATGTTGAAAAGCTAAGTTTGATGAATAGAAATTACAAATATGGGATATTTACATTTATGAAATTTTAGTGGAGTAAATTGGATCTAGCTTTATGTAAGGAAGGTGAAGCATGCAACTTATGAGACAGAGAACTGATGTCTCATATTCTAACTTAGCAAAGGAAAATGGTTGGTAATGAAAAATGTACCAAAATTTCATTGGCCATCGACTTTTTTCTCCTTAGAAGTTAAAATGAAATTTTAGGCTAAAAGTTTGAGTCTGAAGGGTTGAATATCAAACGAATGAATCACATCCACATGTGTGTCAATAGTCAATGATAACTTAAAAAAAATAATAACCAAAACCATAGTTTTTTTACAAGAATAAGGTTGAATCCAACAACTAGAATTATGCTAGACTAGTGGATTGCTCAGAATGATAAACATCTTAGTAACAGAGGACAAAGAGTAAACAATATGTATCATAGAATCATGTTGTTTTGCTTGTCAGTCCCATCTTATTCTCTTGCTTCTCCAGATACTGCTGATGCAATTTCTTCTTAATCAAAATTGTTTCCATTGGGGTTGCCTCTGTCTTTTCTTGTTAGTGTGGCTTCTTGGTGATTCTTTTACAAACTGCTACTACTGAGTTGTTCTTAATTGATGCAGACCATTGAGTACTAGACTGCCTAAAGCAATCTACAAATCACCACTTACCATGGTTGATTCCAATGATTTTAACATAATAGAACACATGTTACCATAGCTAAAATTGGCCAGCAAGAAGGTCCCATTTAGATTTTTTTCCTTAGGCCTCAACTTGTGTCTAGCTGGCCCTGATGCTAGAGTATGTTAGATTAAAATTTTGGATATGTAAACATGTGTATATTGATTTGTTTATTTATTTTCTATTGGTACTGACTCCTCGTAGATGCAGGATACTTCTCGAAGGCGAGGTTTATAGGATCCCATGGACGAGATTAGAAAAGGAATGAAGATGTTTAAATATTTTTGTATTTTGTAATGGAAATGTATTTATGCTAGGCCTTAGAAGTTTATATTTGGAAGTTGCAATGTATATAGACTTTTGCTTTATGAACTTGGGTAAACTGATGGTAGTTAAACACTTTTGAGCTTGTTGAAATGGGTCTTGTGAATGAAATCTTGTTATGAATTCGTATTTAGAAAGAATTTGAAAGTGTTTGTGAATGCACGAGAAATGTATGTGGTAGAGAGACATTAGATGAAGGGAAATTGCCAAAATGTCATATTTTTAAGAGGTGATTATGTCGAAATTTCGATAGGGTCTCGGAACTCTAAAAGATTTTGAGGTTCATGATAATCTCTTTGTAGCAAAAAAAAAATAATCTTTCACACATGTTGGACACATGTGATCGGAAATTTGTAAAAAAATAATAATTTAGTCATGTGTCTCGGAGTTCTGCCCGTGACAATTTTTAATATTAATTTTATATTTGTTGTGATTTATTAAACTTTTATAATAGTTTATTATATTATATATTTCATGTTATCAATGAACAAATTATATTTTTTTATGAAGAGATATGTTAACATTTTTTTATTCATTTACTGGGATTTAGAATAACAATATCTATTTTTTTTTCTTTATTTATTTTTTTACTGTTAAAATGCAAGTGTTCATTTTAAATTATAATTATGAAAAAAGAATCTATAAAAATTGGATAATATCAGATTTACTTAATAATATTATTTAATAATTAAATTTTATAAAATTTCTCATGAAATTGTTAATATATCAAGTTACCCATGCTAATAGGTACAAAAAAATATTTTTTACCCTTAGGGTAAGTTTTTACTTTACCACTGCAATTACCAAACAAGATAAGGGTAACTTCTATTCAAAGGTGACCCCTACTCAAAGGTGACCCCTACTCGGAGTAACCTCTATAAAAATTACCCCCCATTCAAATGCAACCTAGGTATCAAAGGAGAAGAATGAATTAAAAGGAGAACATGAAAAAAATTAAAGGAGACCAATGGATGAGAGGCAGGCTTACTAGGAGATGAGACCTTTAGGTATCAAGTCTCAAATCTAAAAATTTTGAGTAAGCCAATGAGAGTGAAGGTTTAAGTGAGAGGACTATCATTGTGGTGTCTTCTTCTTCTAGGTATATATGAACATAGTGGATTGCCTCTAACGAGCCTCTACTTTTCTTTTAACGGGAAAGACTTGATGAAAAACAAAGAGATGGAGCAGTGGCATAGGTGTAATTAATTATTGTATCGGTCGAAATATATAAGTATTTGTAAAATAGGCCATTAAATGACCGATAAGTATAAATATCGGTGTTTTTATAGTTTTTTGGGTGTTTTATATAATTTTTAAGGTTTTTTGAATGATTCATGAAATCCATATTTTTTAAGATAATTCTATGACATAAATTTAAAGAAATGTTAACAAATGTTGATGGGATTAGACGAAAGGTCCTTAACAAGATTGATATAGTTTTTAGTGTGTGTGTGTTTGTATGTGTGTCAAGTTTTTTAGTATTCCAATATTTTCATAGAATTCATTTTTTTACCAAAAAAATAATAAATAGTAATAGAAGATTCGTGTTATTATGGGACACTAGAAAATATGAATTTCATATCGGGTGTTTCTTCATCTTGTTTTTCCATTTTCAAAATTTTTTATAAACTTTTCAATTATTTAGAACATACTTTATTGTAGCAAAACTTTAGCTCTTGAGTGTCTAATTCTTTATGTAAAGGACTATTTTTTTAACAAAAATATGCTTACACTAAATTTTCTAATTTTTCATTTTTTCCTATAATTTTTCTCATTTTTTTGAAAAAAAAACGGCTCCATATCAGCCGTTAAACAACTGATATGCACCATATCATTGATACAGCCAAATGGGTCGATATGGTCTGAGATCATTTTTATAAAACCCCTGCTTCAGATTGTAGTTGAGGACTCTCATATGGAGCACACCATAGTTATGTTTGAAGATGGATCTGTTGGAAATGTCTTATTTGAATAAATTATTTATAAAAAAATCAAATATAATTGAATAAATGAAGCTATTTTTAAAATTTTAAATATTCATTTTTATCTAATGATGAAAATTCATAGTATTAATCTATTAGAGTTTAGATTGGGGTAAAATTAATATGAATCTAATTTGGTAAGTGTAAGAGAAGAATGAATGATATTAAAGCTATAGTAGATCTGATTTAGTTGATGTCCCTAAATTAGGATTTCAGAACTTGTACTCGACTGGTCTTTGTTATATAAATATTGTCAGTTTTGTTAAACTTTTTATGGCTGATCACATATTATATGTAACCATTGCTCCATATATATTTTTAAATGTTACTTTATAAATAGTTAAGTTATTCCATTTATAAAAATAAATAGTAAATAAATGATTATAGTTGCTAATGTTATTATTACTGATAATATGAGATTTTAAACTCAAAGGGGTTGTTGTATTGGCCAAAACACATCTCAAAAAGCGGAAGTCTTGAGCTTGAATCCTATTCCACCCTAAAGAGCCACTATCTGTAGTTTTACTCGGTATATACTGAATATCTCTCCAGACTAATTAGGTGATTTAAGAGGCCCTCCAGACATGTTTCTTTAGTCTCAGAAGAAAGAGTGAGAAAATTGTCAAATTACACAAATGCTGGATAATAATGAATGTTCACTGGTGTACACATTTAAATTATATATTATGCATACCTTTGTGGAAGGCATACTTTAATTCAATTAAATGGATTGTTGAGAAGATCCTTATTTGAAAAAACAGGTCAATTAATTACTACTTAGAACAGGTCAAATATATTAAATATAAAAAAAACTATTGTAGTTATTCTGATTGACAATATATGATTTTAATACTGTTGCTGACATTTAAAGTCTTGTAACTTAAATTACGGAAATAGTCAAATCATGTTACCGGAGGATAATGATAAACATTGATGGGTCGATGCATTTAAATAATACTCCCTCCGCCCTATTTTAATCATCTTATTTGAAACATTTATACTTGTTAAGGAACTCTCTATATAAGGTTAGCACTCCATGTGATATTATTCATTTTCAACACACTTTATACTAGTCCAATATAAATGAGACAAATATTTTGAGATAATTTCAAAATCCATATAAGACAACTAATTTGGGATTGAGGGAGTACCTAACTACGTATTATGTACATGAGATATACTATAGCCTAAAGTAATAAATTTGTTGATAAATTCTTTATTTAAATATAGATTTATTGAATACTTGTAACGATGTTACCCCGCCCATCATGATATTGTCTGTAACACCCCGCCCTTTCTGGGATATTACATTGTCCACCCTCTTGGTTTTGCATCGGGATAAGATGGGATGTGTGCCCATACACACATCTCAAAAGCCTCACGGTGAGAGAAGGGAGAGCATCACTTATATCCCAGAGACAAGGACAACTCATAGGCGATGTGGAATTGCCTCCCCAACCCCAGCACTCTAACTGGCGAAATTTTCTCTTAGGTTGAGTTTGGATGAGGGGTAAATTTTGCAGGGGTTACCTTGGGTATTATGAAATATGAATATCTCTTATCAGGAAAGGATTTTTAAAAGTGGGAGGGGAGAGGTAAAAAATTGAATTTTTACCCTTACCCCTCTATTACCAAACTAACCCCCCATCTAGACACATCCTTAATATTCACGCCTCTCACACCTCCCCACCGGAGTGCGGGGCATCACCGTGTTCGAGAGCTTTCATCCCCTGTCACTACAGCTGCCTCGGATTTTATGAGATCCAAGTACACCATTTGGGGTGGGCCATCACATTCTCCCCACCTGAGATTAGAGCTATCCTCAGCTCTAATACCGTCTTATAACAACCTTGCCCCGCCCAACATGATATTGTCCGTTTTGGACCCACACCCGCCATCACGATTATGCATCAGGATGTGTGCCCATAGTATTCACGCCACTCTCACACCTCCCCACAGTGGTGCTGGGCATCAGTGTGTTTGAGAGCTTTCATACCCGACCACTACTGCCGCCTCGGATTTTATGGAAACTGAGTATACCATCCAGGGTGGGCCATCACAATACCACTTTAATTAATTAATAATTGATGTTTTCAAGTTTATTAAATTTTGGTTATTTTAAAATTTTAAATTTTTCATAACTCAAGTAGAGTGACTCAATCACAATTTGACTAACCTAATTTGGTTCAACTAATTTGACCACCGATAATTTCACTAAATTTCAATTAATATGACCCTACCAGAAACTAGATATATGATCGGGTGCGGTTGACTCAATGATGTAAATTGATATAGCTCCATGTTCAGTAATAAAGAGAACTTTGCACTGCATTTTAATGAATTTCAAGGATAGTCTTTTCCAATATTCGAGTCTAAGAGTATCAACTATGGCTCAAATGAGTTGATATAGAATCTAGAATCAAAACCCTAAAATTAAATGAAACTGAGAAATATTCTACAAGATTTTGCCTTTAGTAATTTGGAAAGAAACCCAAAATTAAGGGGTGAACTCTCTTGCACTTTGAAGAAAATTAAAACTCTAGCCAAACAATTTGAATGGTATCTCAACGGAAATCACACACTCAATGCAATAAAGAGAACTTTAGAATTCAACACAAATTCACATAAATAAAAAAAAAAAATAACATATCTTAAAGGTAGAAGAAAACAAAATAATCAAAGTTTTTATTTTATTGGATCATAACGCCCTTATTTATAATTTTTATAAGATAAAAGCAAAGAAACTCAATCCAAACATATTGGGGTTGGCAACTCAAAGGGCAGGAGTACTGAGTTTGATTTTCACTCAACTCTAAAGGACCACTCCTTTTGGAATTATCTAGTGTATAAGTAGAGAGGCTTGCAAGATATTTATAGAGAGCTATTAGAGGCCTCTACGTCAACAAAAGAAGAAAGGAACATATTGGGGTCATCTAACCCCCTTTTTAACACCTATAGTTGACATATGACACCTTAATACATCCTATTCTCCAAATAAGAACCGGTCACATCATTAATATATACTTTTTATTTTTTGTTTAGTAAACATATAAAATGAAAAAATAAGAAATAAATTAAAGACAAGTCTTAGATCCTACAAATATGGGTGTCCAACGTTTTAACTCTTGTTTTTTTTTTTTTTAATTTATATGTGGGAAACTGCAAGATACCCAGCGTAAAACTTCCACAGGTGAATCTATTATTCTTAGGGCACACCAAAATTAGACCATGAACGCTCAAACCAACAACCTCCCTCCAAGGAAAATCTTCGACATAAGCGCCTACTGCTTATTGATCTTAATGATCTTTGGTCGGTAAGGGACTTCAAATTCGCCCATCTACATTGCATGGGATTTTTGGTCCTTCACGAACAAGAACCAACAAACATTTTAGTGAAAATTATGCTTGGACCCTTACCTTTTGGACTTAAAGCTAATTTATTTCAATATTTTTCATTAGATACTCTCTAATTTTAATAATTTTTGAGCATTTTAATTTAAATAAAAATTGTGGAAATGGAATGGGTCCACCTAATTTGTCAATTCTTGAAATGTATTGCATCGTTTGACAAGTCACTCTAGAACTCAGCTTAGTCAATCTAAGACTTAATCTGCTCAATTTGACCATACCCAATCATTAGGTTTTTTACCAAATTGGTTTGACAATGTGGATTGGCTAAGCATTTGAATAGTTAGAAAATATGGTTTATAGTGATCTTTGTTAGGTCCAGAATAATTTTGACCTACTTCAATGTTTCTAATGTTGTGAAAATTATAACAAACAATGAATATTTTTGTGCAATTTATTTTACGAAAATGAATAGAATGTATAAGGTACATTGTCTCTTGAAATAGGTTTTCAAGAGGAACCAAATAGTTACATCATTTTAAAGTCCTAGATTCTACATGAGTGCCCATGTACATAGGCCTATGTACTTTTCTATATTTTTCCTCCGAGCTCTTGTTCTATGAGAATGCGTGATTGCCCAAGGCATGTTGCATGGGTTCCCTAAGTGACCCGGTTGTCACTAACGCAAAAGATTCACTCCGCATTATTAGTATCAGAGCCGGCCCTGATGTTTCAGAGGCCCCAAGTGAACTTTTAAAATAGGGCCCTTTGCCTTTATATATACTCACAAAAAAAAAATTATATATATATTTTTTTATAAAGTATAAAATATCCAAATAAAATATAAAAATCAAATTTATAATAAAGTATTATAGGGCTATTAATCTAATTTAAATGCAAGAATACATATAGTTTTTTTAGATTTTATGAAATTATTCAAGCCACTGTAAATTGGATCAATTAGAAAGTATTTGATTAAAAAATCTATAAAACTTATCATAATTCTCTCATTTGATTTATTTGAATGATTTAAATTTGTAAGAAGTAGATCCCACGTGTTTTAAATAAAGACATTTGAAGTTATTTTTACTATTAAGATGAAAATATAAGATTATTCCTCAATATGTAATAAATTTTTAGAATGTATTTGACAAAGAAAAATCAATTGACTGCACCAAATGATATAGGAAAATCCTATTTTCGAAAAAATAGAAAAGCATACGAAAATCAATTGAATTAAGGAATCTACCTAATCTTTAGACTAATAAGTAGATTTTATAAACTCAATACTTAAATATTTTAAAATAATGATTTGAACATAGAAGCTTTAACCGTGTATCTTTCGAATGATGAAATTAGACAAATAGATAAATATGGCAGGAGTTAATTAGGAAATAATACATGCTGAGAAATTGTTTAAATGTATTATTTCATATTTTATTATCTTTTTTAACTTTTATTATCTTTTTTAAAATAAAACACTGAACATAGAAGCTTTAACCGTGTATCTTTCGAATGATGAAATTAGACAAATAGATTATAGATAAATATGGCAGGAGTTAATTAGGAAATAATACATGCTAAGAATTGTTTAAATGTATTATTTCATATTTTATTATCTTTTTTACTTTTTATTATCTTTTTTAAAATAAAACACTAAACACCTAAAACAGATCTCTAACATCCATGATGAATTCAAAATGACGGGATCGATGAAAAAATACCTCAAAATCTGAAATCTGCAACTTAGCAAGCTGAAGGCGAGAGAGATCATGGAGCGAGTCAAAGAAAGATCAAAGGAGAGCGAGAGAAAGAGAGAGCAGTGACAGAGAGGTGAGAGAGAAGGAGAGGAGAGGTTGCTGGTATTTTCGGGTTTAAAAAAGGGCATATATTTTGACCGTTTTGAAGAGGTATACGAAGCGATAGAAAATGTGGAATGGAAGACGAACGGGCGGAAGAAAACGTGAAAATCGCGCAAAGGAACGCAAACACAAGGACGTTTCCACGCGGAATCGCAGAACTGCGTTCCGCATGTGCGGACACGGAACCTCGTTTTGCACGTGTGAACTCAGAATGGCGCAGCGTGCTGCATTTGTAAACGCAGAACCGCGTTCCGCGGAACGCGGGTAGCGAAAACGAACAGGTATTGGGCGGGATATTGGGTTAGCCCCGAGGCTCTTTACAAGTTATATATATTTTTGGAGGCTCTGCCTATTTGGAGGCTCTAGGCTCGAGCCTACTTCGCTTATAGGCAAGGCTAGGCCTGATTAGTATCAATGCTGAAAGGTAGATGTAAGCCACTATGACTGACCCCTCAAAGTGAGGCATGGACATTATGGCAATTGGTGAGACAGCCGAATGCAGAAGTGGTGGTTCCAAACTTATTATAATTACAGTAATGGTACAGGCTTGCAACCCACATATCATAACCATGAGCTTTTAGTGATGTGACGATTCATGCCTTGATTACAACATGAGAGTGTATGTTTTTTCTATTTTCAAACACAATTCATTGTCAGAGTATCAAAGAACTCCTCCATGTCATAGGGTTGGACACTCGATACTCATGTGATCATAGCATGTAATTTGTTTGAATCATATGTTAAATTTGCCTATGCCATGTTTCCAAGAACCATGCTTGTTGCTAAAGATTGTAGCATTGTCTTCTATCTTGGTTTGTTGATATAGATTATGTGAATATGATGAATCACACTTTTCCCCTCTTCAGAAAATATATTAAGGTTGTGTATTATATGAAGTAATCTGAAAATTCATATGGGCTTCTTTGTTGGTTGTTTTGTATGTGAATTGTAAATCAAGAGGAGGATAAATTTGGTTTATGGTGGAGAGAGTGAGATGTTTGAGTCTTATAATTTCGGCAAAGGATTTCAAGACAACTATTGAAATGAAAGAGAGGATATAGAAAGAGGGCTCCAATTCAGAAATCATTTTATTTGAGTTTAATTTCAGTGGATTGTATCATTATTATTATAATGTATACGTCTGTCTCATGAAGTTAAAGATCAATTTAAAAGTAATCCGGACCTCATTCGAAGAAAAGGATGTGAACTAAAAATTTCTTTTTTGAATTTGAATACTCAAAGACTTCATTGAAATATTTTCAAAAGAAAAAATTATCAATTGAAAAGTTTAAATATATCTTATTTTTTCTTTAAAATTATTTTAGAGAGGTATTTGATGTGCCTTTCATTCAATATTTGACTCAACAAAAATTCAAGTGGAGCAATTATTTAATTTTTTAACATATTAGAACTATTAAATTAAGTCTTAATTTCAAATTTTCAAATTCTGATTTAGATTAGAATAAAATATCTAATTTATTGGACTTAATTTGATAAATATTAAGAATAAAAATAATATTTTCTGGCCTTAAAGCATATTGGGTTGAAAACACACAAACGGGCTCTTATTGCGCTGCAGACGTCCGAAATACTTATCGGGCTGGGCCGGATCACGGGCTATTCGGACTTTCTTTTATCGGCCTGGGCCGCAGACTGTCCATATATTATCCAAATGCCCAAAAACATGGTAGAAAGACAGAAATTGAGTCAGCGAAAGAGAGAAGATGTGCCATTGTGTTATTACACTCATTTCATCACCGCCTGTCTACTTATGTAGATAAAGAAAGGTAACAGTCGAGTTGTAAACTTCAATGCTTACCATCATTTTCTCTCAAAACACTAAAAAAACTTGGATATTTGAGAGTTATGAAACTGTAAAGAGAGAGCTTTTCTTTTCTTTCTTTACTATTATTATTATTATAAAATTTTATTTTTTTATTCTCCTTTTCTTGCACTAGATAAGAGTGAGATTCTCAAGCAATAGAGGACTTAAAAAAATGGATGAGTTAGAAGGATATTTATAGATCATACCTCTCAAATAAATTTTTTTAAGGACTAAAAAGCTTATCAAATAAAATGAAATTGAAAGTTATGTAGAAAATTCGTCTCCGAGTTCAATTTAAAAACAAAGCATTTAAAATAAGAATTTGAGTTTTCCTAAACAAAGCAATAGTTTCAATTTTTAGTTTTTAATTTTTTAAAAATAGTACAAGTGTACAACAACTAATTCTTATAAGAATATTTTTTTAATTAGTATAAGGATTTTTTAAAATCCCCCCTACGTTTTCATATTTTAATGAAAATCCCACAACTATCTTCATCCTTTTCACGATACATGAAAACTATTTAATCATATAGATTTAATGTCTCTTCACTTGTTGGCCAACCGACGTTAATAAAGGGGGCTTTTTATGGATTGTGAAAAAGATGAGGGTAATTATTATAAAATTTAAATGTTGAGTGAGTTTTTAATAAAATATAAACATATAGGAGGTCATTTGAAAAAAAAAAATCTTTTTTTATTTGAGAGAGGGTGCTCTTAAACATTACAAGGATGGTGTATTGCTATTGAGAAGGATCTTTTCCTCTAATTTTTTAAATCTAAGAGAGTGAGAAAAAAAAAAGAGGAGTTGAGATACATTATCAACATCTAGGTTTAGAGTTTAGACTACATCCATTTTTAAAAAGTCTAGATAAAATTCCTTTTAAATTTAGGGGGTCATGCTGGTGAGATCTACTTGATTAAGTGAATTTTAAATTAGAATTAATTATTTTTGAAATTTTAAATTATATTTGACTTTTTTTTTTAACTAAAAATAGACACTTTTATGGAGAGATTTAAGAAATTAGTTTGAAAGGCTAGTAGTAAATATTTTTATTAGATGGATTTGGTTTATTTTTAGTAAATCATGAAAATTTAGGACTAAATTTGTGAATTAAGCTAACGTAAGTATATATTTTATCAATATAAATTTCAAATCTAAAGTACATTCTAATTCTGTGAAGAAGGGACATGGTTCACTTTGTAATTCTCTCCTGCACTGCAATAAGCATGTGATTTTCTTTTTAAATAATATGGATATCTCTACTCATCATTGAAGATAAGATTAATAACACGAAACTACTTACAAACTTTTTTTATTAGATAAGTCAAAAAGTGTCAAATTCAAAACCTCTAAGTATAAACTTAAAATCTTAACTCAACTAAACTAGACGCAACTCTTGCATAATTGGAAAAAGTGAATCACCCACTTTGCATACTTCGATTTTATATATAAATGTGCCTTTTATCAAAATTCAGTTTTATCGTATATTTTTTATTGAAAATGAGAGAGAAAATAAAAAAGATGTTGAAATGGGTAGATGTTTGGTGTCTCTTTGATTTTTTTTTTAATGATATGGATTTCTATGAAAAGAAAATTTTAGCATAATTTTATTATGAATTTTAATTCAGTGGAGAATAAAAATTTAAATTTGATATACAACTGATATAATTTTAATTTATTATATTATTTTTATTTTGAAAGAAAAATCAAAGAACCAATCAACTTAAATCAATATATATACAGATTTTGTTATTTTTCTTAAAATTTACAGATTTTGTTAAAAAAATAAAAGTATATTCTATATGACTTTATAATAAGATTTTTTTAGTGGGAGAGAGGTGGGCTCTTCGTCTTCCTTATAAAAAAGAATATTAAGATTTTTATTATTGAGTCCATAAGTTTTGTAAATTATAACTCACTCCTCCTTTCTTTATAATTAAAATCCTACTTGCCGCTACAAACGCTCCCGCCCTCTTCTTTTCCTGTTTCCGTCTTCTAGCAAGAGAAGAGGTTTGAATTCTCTCTCGCCCTCTAATTTCCAGTTCTCTTTCCTTCTCGATCGGAATCTCAACATGCGGGTCTCGAGAACATTTATCTAACTTTAGTTTTGCTGGAAATGAGGGACTTTTTGTTTCTTTTTGCTCTAGAATTTGCGCAATTTCCTCTTGATTATCTTCATTTTCTCTGAAATCAGATAGTTTTTGGAATTTTAGAGATCAGATTCGTATTCCTTTGCTTCCTGTGCAAAATCTGATGGAGATGTAAGCGCTTTCCTCGAGACTAGTCTTCGATTGTGCTGGAATTGCTCTTCTCGGTGGCGATCCAGTGAAAATCGGAGCTCGGTTTGAGATCCTGATCCTAAGGGTTGGAGAAGGATTGAATTTCAGAGCTCCGATCGTCCAAATTCTTCCCAAATTTGATTCTCTTTTTTTTTTATTCCGGTACGAAATTTGATTCCGATATAATGCACGTCGCGTGAGAAATCAGTTCTTCTGCAGTGAGCTTCTACTTGCTATCGTTTTGTTGGCGTTGTTCTACTAAACTTGCCGCACCATTTGACAATCCAATCCGAAGACCGGAAAATCACTTTCCAGAATTTCGGAATTTCAATATTCGGATGGCTTTTTTGCCCACTAAATTTGGTTATAATAGCAATTCTCTGTGGAAATTAGTCTTTTAACCGAAATTCCTATCCGGATTTTGGAAATTGACTTTCTAGAGTTTCGAATATCAATTTTGGGCGGTGACTGTCTGCAATATTGGTTTCATTGGCAATTTTCTGCGAAAATTAGGGCTTGATGCGAAATCCCATTCCAAAAATTGGGAATTCACTTTCAAGAGCTGCGGAATTTCAACAGTCGATGTTATTTATTGTTTCCTGCAACATTATCTGATAACCGGGTCCTGATCCAAGACCTGAATCCGAGGAAATGGAAATTGCGAGTAAGCTGAAGCGAACCATTTCAAGGCAGCTATCCTCAGGGTCGCCGTCGCTGAGGAAGAGTGGGAAGGTCAGTTTTGGCCGCCAATCGTCGCTTGACAGCGGACGAATGCGATTCAGCTTCGGGCGGCAGTCATCACTTGATCCGAACCGTCGGAATCCGATCTTTGAGGAACTGACGGTGCCTCAGAACCTGGACTCGACGATGCAGCTGCTGTTCATGGCGTCCAAAGGGGATGTGAAGGGAGTGGAGGATTTGCTCAGTGGTGGCATTGACGTAAATAGCATTGATTTGGATGGACGGACTGTTTTGCACGTCGCTGCCTGCGAGGGACACGTTGAGGTAGTCAAGCTGTTGCTGAGTTGGAAGGCCAATATTGATTCAAGGGACCGTTGGGGAAGCACGGTATATTTTGCCCTTTTCCGTCCTTTCTCTTACATTCTTGTTCAAACTTGAAACCATGGTTCTTATTCGAATAAGAGAAAAGTACCAGAAAATCCATAAGATTTTACTATTTTAGAGTAAGAGATTTTTTTAATAAACAGTAGCATGAATAGGAGAACTTTTAACTGCATGTGACTTAGTCTATAATATAAGCGAGTTAACTTATTTAAAATATATATTTGGTTTAATGAAAAAGTTTGACCTAATTTTTATTAGAATTAAATTAGAGTCTTGCTTTGTGTAACTTGATCTGCCTGAATTATTGAATTTTACATGCAAATGAATATACACATATCATTTCCCATATGTTTATTTGATATATTTTGAAACTCTTTACCGTTATTATGTTTTAATGATAGGAGAATTATTTTTCAAGATCTCTCTCCCCTTCTAAAACATGCCAACAAAATATATAAAGACCCGACTATCTACTTAATTATATGAGTTGGTCATGAGTCCATGATCGGTATGAACGCGAACCGAATTAGTTGGCCCAACTTAAAACCCATTATGACGGGTGCCAATATATGGGTTGGGTCAAAAAGTTATAACTTAATTTTATATATCGGTTTGGATTTGACCCCACTGCCCAGGTTGCACTTAGGAGCTGATGTTATTAGTAGAAAAGATTTTTTCTTAAGTAGGAAAAAGTAATAATGTGGCATGATGTCATTTAAATATTGTTTTTCTCATCAACAAGTCATCACATAGCTTTAAGAGAATCCCTTGCTATGTCCTGTTTCTTCTCAATTGAAATAGACCCTCAAGAGTTAGGTGCAGAACCAAGAGGACTCAATGGGTGGTGGCCACTCTAAGTTTTTTAAACCTCTTAATAGTTCTTGGATTTTTAGATAGGCCCCTTTAAGAGATTAAATAATTTGTATTTTGGCCTTTGAACAAATAACAGTTTGTACATTGGCCCTTCTGTAAGAAAATTTTCAATATAGTACGCTTAAAAATGTTGGAGATAAGAAGAGGATATCGGAATAGATAATACAAAAGCAAATTGGCTCACACACTACAACAGTGCTTACATACTTATTTATAGATGAAAACCAACCATAGTGGGAATCCTTACTTTTTTAGAACGTGCAAGCTTAACTCATAAAACTAGGAACAACTTCCTGACATGTAACTAACAAACTCTTCAGGAACAAGGACTGTTTACACGGGAAGACCCTTTATTGTTTTTAACTCTTCGCAGTTCGCACTTTGGCAGGGGCCTCTTTAGTTTCGCACGAGGTTGTATTTGTTAATTTTACAATCGTTTTTTTTATTTAATTAAAAAATATATTTATTTTTTCAATTTTTATATCTATTTTAAAAATAATAGTATTCTCTACATTTTTTTTATTTTTTTCTTAAATTATTTAATGAATGCTAATAAAATTTATTTAAATGTCTTTGATTTATTTTGTAATTTTTTGGGATACTGTTTTTAGATTTTTAATTTTTAATATCTTTTTTCTGTTTTTATTAAAAAAGTTCTCTTTTTTATTTTTTTCTTTTCAGATTTTTGTATCTATTTAAAAATAAATAAAAATCTCTATAAATATGTTTTTATTTTTAAAAGAGAATTATTTGATTTATTTGTTGTTTTTTAAATTTATCAATACTTAATATATATATATATATATATATATATATATATATATATATATATATTTAAATCTCATATTAATATACTTTTATGTCCTTTTTTGTGGATGGTGAATCAAATACTTAGATGTTTGGGATTTTGGATAATAAAATTTTATGAATTATGATGATTGGGTATGTGAAAGCTTATTTTCTAATTCGTTTTGATTTAATTTGACATTAGTGCATTTTGTCATATGTTCATATATTTGCATATTTGCTTATATATTATGAGGAATTGAACAATCATCTTATTATTCTATGTCATGTTATATGTAATTATAGTATAAATATTAATTTTAAAAAAAGTTATAAATCTTATGATTGTACGATTTTCAATTCACGATTCACAGCTTTAGACTGATTCACGATATGATTCGAGTTTGACAACATTGCCAACGAGAAGATCAAGCAACTTCAATTCCAAGAAATTACCGGCCCCAAATCCTTAATATCAAAAGTTCATTGAAGATACTGTTTGAAGGAAGAGATATCTGCATCATTGTTACCTGTAAGGATAATATCATCAACATAGACCACCAAAATCATCACAACTGAGTGGCGGTGGTAGATGAAGACCGAGGGATCCGACTAACAGCGAGTAAATCCATAAGGTAGTAGGACATTGCCAAACTTCTCAAACCAAGCACGGGGAGACTGCTTAAGACCATAGATAGCCTTCTTGAGTCTGCATACAGAGTTGGACTCCTTTGCTAAAACCTCGGAGGAGGAAGCATGTACACCATGGAGAAACACATTCTTCACATGTAATTGGTGCAAGGGCCAGGCATAAGTGGTGGCGAGAGAGAGATGTAAATAAAGGTAATCTTGGCATCAGGGGAAAAAGTGTCTTGGTAGTCCACCCTATATGTTTGTGTGAATGTTTTGGCCACAAGACGTGCCTTATATCTAGCAATAGAACCATCAGGGTTATCCTTCAAGGCAAAGACCCAGACCCATTTGCACCCAACTGGTGTGGAATAATATAATAAAAATAAGAAGAAGAAGAGAAGAGATGGAAAAGAGCAAGATGGAGAAGAATTCTTCTTTTTTCTATTGTATTCATTGTGTCTAAGCTGTAGCTTTTTACATGTATAAATAATACAGAAGAGAGCCAATTATGTTGACAGAAAAGGAAAAAAATAAACTAAAGGATAATTACAGGCTGTTAGACAACTAATCTAAGTTGACTATTCAATATACATTGAACCTGGACAATTTTGTCCTGAAATGGGTCGGGTCCCACAATACAGAAGAATGGTATCCGAAATGGGTCGGGTCACACGACAATTGGAGTCTTTCTCGGAGGTAGGGAAACCATCTCTCATGTGTTGTTCTTCTCAAAGGCAGCTAATTCTTCATCCATGTCTGCTTTCCAGGAGGGATGGCCGTGTCGATCCTCTTTGGTATCTTAATATTGTCCAATGCTGTGAGAAAACTGTGATAGGAAGGTGAAACAACATGATATGATACAAACTGAGCAATTGGATGACTAGTACACAAACATTTACCTATGTGAAATGCAATAGGGAGATCAGACTAGTCAGTGGCTGGTGGATCTGGACCACTGGCAGATGGGTGAGTGGAGTAAGCCGTAGATGGCAGTCGAGACTGTAGGCATTGATACACCAGAAGGAGCTTAGTGGGACTCGGGGAACTCACTTCTGCAGGAAGAAGAGGAAGGATTGGGGAAAGAGAGGAGGCAGAGGGAGAAGAAAAATAGGTGTCCTGCTAAAAAAAGGTGACATCTATGGAGATGTATGTTTTCCCAGTGAGAGGATCAATGCACTTATAGTCTTTGTGACAACGTGGGGACAGAGTTTATGGCCGGAGAAGTTGTGAACAAAGAAGACACACCCAAAGACATGTAAGGGAATATGACGAATGGGTTTATGTAATGAGAGACGGTCTATGAGGGACTGGTCTCGTTAAATGCGAGATGACAGTTTGTTGATGAGATAACACACACTTAACACTGCTTCGGGCCAATAGGACTGTAGGACATGCATGGTAAGAAGAAGAGACAGAGCCACGTCAAGAAGGTGACGATTCTTTCGTTCAAGTACACCATTTTGTTGAGGTGTAGAAGGACATGAGAATTGAGACTCTATGGTGCTTGTTTTGTAAAAAAGTAAGAAAGGAGTGTGGCAAATATTCCCCCCCCAGTTATCACTTCATAAAACCTGAATTTTACACCCAAATTGAGTATCAATCCACTGATAAAAATTTTGAAAGTGATAAAAAACCTAAGTTATGCGAGAGTAATCATCAATAAATGTGACAAAATAATGAAAATTAGTGCGAGATACAGTGGAAGATTGCCAAACATCAGAATGAATGAGTTAAAATAAAGTAGATGAAGTTTTATTGAAAGTTGGGGGAAGATGAGATCTAACATGCTTGCCATATTGGCAATGTTCACATTCAAACTGCCTCCCCGTCTCCTCCCTCCCCTCTTTTGCCCCCTAGTAGTGAGACTATCTCCTTGGTACCTCTCTTTTCCCATCCTTTTCTTTCCACTTCTATCCTTTCTAGCACACCCCATGCTTTGTTCCGTTTTGTGGCTTTGTAGGACCTCTGAGCAATTGGATGACTAGTACACAAACGTTTACCTATGTGAAATGCAATAGGGAGATCAGACTAGTTAGTGGCTGGTGGATCTGGACCACTGGCAAATGGGTGAGTGGAGTAAGCCGTAGATGGCAGTCGAGACTGTCGGCATTGATACACCAGAAGGAGCTTAGTGGGACTCGGGGAACTCACTTCTGCAGGAAAAAGAGGAAGGATTGGGGAAATAGAGGAGGCAGAGGGAGAAGAAAAATAGGTGTCCTGCTAAAAAAAGGTGACATCCATGGAGACGTATGTTTTCCCAGTGAGAGGATCAATGCACTTATAGTCTTTGTGACAACGTGGGGACAGAGTTTATGGCCGGAGAAGTTGTGAACAAAGCAGACACACCCAAAGACATGTAAGGGAATATGAGGAATGGGTTTATGTAATGAGAGACGGTCTATGAGGGACTAGTCTCGTTAAATGCGAGATGACAGTTTGTTGATGTGATAACACACACTTAACACTGCTTCGGGCCAATAGGACTGTAGGACATGCATGGTAAGAAGAAGAGACCGAGCCACGTCAAGAAGGTGACGATTCTTTCGTTCAGGTATACCATTTTGTTGAGGTGTAGAAGGACATGAGAATTGAGACTCTATGGCGCTTCTTTTGTAAAAAAAGTAAGAAAGGAGTGTGGCAAATATTCCCCCCCCAGTTATCACTTCATAAAACCTGAATTTTACACCCAAATTGAGTATCAATCCACTGATAAAAATTTTGAAAGTGATAAAAAACCTAAGTTATGCGAGAGTAATCATCAATAAATGTGACAAAATAACGAAAATCAGTGCGAGATACAGTGGAAGATTGCCAAACATCAGAATGAATGAGTTAAAATAAAGTAGATGAAGTTTTATTGAAAGTTGGGGGAAGATGAGATCTAACATGCTTGCCATATTGGCAATGTTCACATTCAAACTGCCTCCCCGTCTCCTCCCTCGCGTCTTTTGCCCCCTAGTAGTGAGACTATCTCCTCGGTACCTCTCTTTTCCCATCCTTTTCTTTCCACTTCTATCCATTTCTAGCACACCCCATGCTTTGTTCCGTTTTGTGGCTTTGCAGGACCTCTGAGCAATTGGATGACTAGTACACAAACGTTTACCTATGTGAAATGCAATAGGGAGATCAGACTAGTCAGTGGCTGGTGGATCTGGACCACTGGCAGATGGGTGAGTGGAGTAAGCCGTAGATGGCAGTCGAGACTGTCGGCATTGATACACCAGAAGGAGCTTAGTGGGGCTCGGGGAACTCACTTCTGCAGGAAAAAGAGGAAGGATTGGGGAAATAGAGGAGGCAGAGGGAGAAGAAAAATAGGTGTCCTGCTAAAAAAAGGTGACATCCATGGAGACGTATGTTTTCCCAGTGAGAGGATCAATGCACTTATAGTCTTTGTGACATCGTGGGGACAGAGTTTATGGCCGGAGAAGTTGTGAACAAAGCAGACACACCATAAGACATGTAAGGGAATATGAGGAATGGGTTTATGTAATGAGAGACGGTCTATGAGGGACTGGTCTCGTTAAATGCGAGATGACAGTTTGTTGATGAGATAACACACACTTAACACTGCTTCGGGCCAATAGGACTGTAGGACATGCATGGTAAGAAGAAGAGACCGAGCCACGTCAAGAAGGTGACGATTCTTTCGTTCAGGTATACCATTTTGTTGAGGTGTAGAAGGACATGAGAATTGAGACTCTATGGCGCTTCTTTTGTAAAAAAAGTAAGAAAGGAGTGTGGCAAATATTCTCCCCCCAGTTATCACTTCATAAAACCTGAAGTTTACACCCAAATTGAGTATCAATCCACTGATAAAAATTTTGAAAGTGATAAAAAACCTAAGTTATGCGAGAGTAATTATCAATAAATGTGACAAAATAACGAAAATCAGTGCGAGATACAGTGGAAGATTGCCAAACATCAGAATGAATGAGTTAAAATAAAGTAGATGAAGTTTTATTGAAAGTTGGGGGAAGATGAGATCTAACATGCTTGCCATATTGGCAATGTTCACATTCAAACTGCCTCCCCGTCTCCTCCCTCGCCTCTTTTGCCCCCTAGTAGTGAGACTATCTCGTCGGTACCTCTCTTTTCCCATCCTTTTCTTTCCACTTCTTTGCTTTTCTAGCACACCCCATGCTTTGTTCCGTTTTGTGGCTTTGCAGGACCTCTGAGCAATTGGATGACTAGTACACAAACGTTTACCTATGTGAAATGCAATAGGGAGATCAGACTAGTCAGTGGCTGGTGGATCTGGACCACTGGCAGATGGGTGAGTGGAGTAAGCCGTAGATGGCAGTCGAGACTGTCAGCATTGATACACCAGAAGGAGCTTAGTGGGGCTCGGGGAACTCACTTCTGCAGGAAAAAGAGGAAGGATTGGGGAAATAGAGGAGGCAGAGGGAGAAGAAAAATAGGTGTCCTGCTAAAAAAAGGTGACATCCATGGAGACGTATGTTTTCCCAGTGAGAGGATCAATGCACTTATAGTCTTTGTGACAACGTGGGGACAGAGTTTATGGCCGGAGAAGTTGTGAACAAAGCAGACACACCCAAAGACATGTAAGGGAATATGAGGAATGGGTTTATGTAATGAGAGACGGTCTATGAGGGACTGGTCTCGTTAAATGCGAGATGACAGTTTGTTGATGAGATAACACACACTTAACACTGCTTCGGGCCAATAGGACTGTAGGACATGCATGGTAAGAAGAAGAGACCGAGCCACGTCAAGAAGGTGACGATTCTTTCGTTCAGGTATACCATTTTGTTGAGGTGTAGAAGGACATGAGAATTGAGACTCTATGGTGCTTCTTTTGTAAAAAAAGTAAGAAAGGAGTGTGGCAAATATTCACCCCCCAGTTATCACTTCATAAAACCTGAATTTTACACCCAAATTGAGTATCAATCCACTGATAAAAATTTTGAAAGTGATAAAAAACCTATGTTATGCGAGAGTAATCATCAATAAATGTGACAAAATAACGAAAATCAGTGCGAGATAATGAGTTAAAATAAAGTAGATGAAGTTTTATTGAAAGTTGGGGGAAGATGAGATCTAACATGCTTGCCATATTGGCAATGTTCACATTCAAATTGCCTCCCCGTCTCCTCCCTCGCCTCTTTTGCCTCCTAGTAGTGAGACTATCTCCTCGGTACCTCTCTTTTCCCATCCTTTTCTTTCCACTTCTTTGCTTTTCTAGCACACCCCATGCTTTGTTCTGTTTTGTGGCTTTGCAGGACCTCTGAGCAATTGGATGACTAGTACACAAACGTTTACCTATGTGAAATGCAATAGGGAGATCAGACTAGTCAGTGGCTGGTGGATCTGGACCACTGGCAGATGGGTGAGTGGAGTAAGCCGTAGATGGCAGTCGAGACTGTCGGCATTGATACACCAGAAGGAGCTTAGTGGGACTCGGGGAACTCACTTCTGCAGGAAGAAGAGGAATGATTGGGGAAATAGAGGAGGCAGAGGGAGAAGAAAAATAGGTGTCCTGCTAAAAAAAGGTGACATCCATGGAGATGTATGTTTTCCCAGTGAGAGGATCAATGCACTTATAGTCTTTGTGACAACCTGGGGACAGAGTTTATGCCGGAGAAGTTGTGAACAAAGCAGACACACCCAAAGACATGTAAGGGAATATGAGGAATGGGTTTATGTAATGAGAGACGGTCTATGAGGGACTGGTCTCGTTAAATGCAAGATGACAGTTTGTTGATGAGATAACACACACTTAACACTGCTTCGGGCCAATAGGACTATAGGACATGCATGGTAAGAAGAAGAGACCGAGCCACGTCAAGAAGGTGACGATTCTTTCGTTCAAGTACACCATTTTGTTGAGGTGTAGAAGGACATGAGAATTGAGACTCTATGGCGCTTATTTTGTAAAAAAGTAAGAAAGGAGTGTGGCAAATATTCCCCCCCCCCCCCCAGTTATCACTTCATAAAACCTGAATTTTACACCCAAATTGAGTATCAATCCACTGATAAAAATTTTGGAAGTGATAAAAAACTTAAGTCATGCGAGAGTAATCATCAATAAATGTGACAAAATAACGAAAATCAGTGCGAGATACAGTGGAAGATTGCCAAACATCAGAATGAATGAATGAAAATAAAGTAGATGAAGCTTTATTGAAAGTTGGGGGAAGATGAGATCTAACATGCTTGCCATATTGGCAATGTTCACATTCAAACTGCCTCCCCGTCTCCTCCCTCGCCTCTTCTGCCCCCGAGTAGTGAGACTATCTCCTCGGTACCTCTCTTTTCCCATCCTTTTCTTTCCACTTCTTTCCTTTTCTAGCACACCCCATGCTTTGTTCCGTTTTGTGGCTTTGCAGGACCTTTGGGCATGGAGTTTGTGATAGATCTTTTCATCCTCTCCCCCCCCCCCCCCCCCCCCCCCCTCTCCTTCGGGCAGAATGGACGTCCCCTCATTAGCTCCCTATCCCCGATAGCCACCTCTGGCGCAATTTCTTAGCCAGTTCTTCCTATAGTCTTTGGTACCTGCGCTTTTTCATCACAAGATTGTAATACCCCGTGTATGTGGGTGTGTTGGAGGGGAGAGAAATTCGCTAGGGGTGTGAATTCCTTGTCCCACATCGCCTAGAGTGATGAATTAGCGCCGGTATATAAGTTGGAGCTTCTCCTCCTTCTAGCACAAGGCCTTTTGAGAGAAACCTTGAGTTGGTTCGCCAATGCAAAGTCCCGACGCTCAATATTGTGCTGGAGGGACGAGTCGTTACAAGAATCTTTCTCAGTCACCTCCTCAGACACTGAGGATCTTCGGCACACCATTCTCCCTTTGCTTTCTTGGAGTTGTTTCTACAGTGGAGCCCTCTTCAGTGGTCATCTTCGACATTTGGCTTGCTTCGTTACATTCATCTTGCTATCCAGCTAGAGTCTCGTCTTGGTCCCTCTCCGACGCACATGGTGGCTCTCCTTCAGTTTGGCTTGGTTCTTCTTCACAACTCTCCTCCGTGAATGAGGTTATCTCAGCTTTGTATCCTTTTTCTCTCTCATTGTTCTTACTTTCCTGATTGGTGTTTTTTCTCCCTTATCTCATGTCGGTTTGCATTTGCCGAGTCCCTTTAGTAATTACCCAACCTGGGGGAGCCCCCTAGTCAATCCTCTCCTTTTGCCAGACTTAGTTCAACCTCACTAGGAGAAAGAAGGGCTGGCCGTCTGGTCATGGATGATATCCAATTTAGAAAGGTCAGCGAGGGGATGGGGATGGTTAGAAAGAGAATTTACAGAATAAGAAATCAAAGTAGCCTTAGGTGGTATTGAGAGGGACAATGAGAGAATTTACAGGCTGTTATTAGTAGAATTTTTTTTTTCTCTTAAGTAGGAAAAAGTAATAATGAGGCATGATGTCATTTAAATATTGTTTTTCTCATCAACAAGTTACCACATAGCTTTAAGAGAATCCCTTGCTATGTCCTGTTTCTTCTCAATTGAAATAGACCCTCAGAGTTAGGTGCAGAACCAAGAGGACTCAATGGGTGGTGGCCACTAAATTTTTTAAACCTCTTAATAGTTCATGGATTTTTAGATAGGCCCCTTTAAGAGATTAAATAATTTGTATTTTGTCCTTTGAACAAATAATAGTTTGTACATGGCCCTTCTGTAAGAAAATTTTCAATATGGTACGCATAAAAATGTTGGAGATAAGAAGAGGATATCGGAATAGATAATACAAAAGCAAATTGGCTCACACACTACAACAGTGCTTACATATTTATAGATGAAAACCAACCAGAGTGGGAATCCAGACTTTTTTAGAACGTGCAAGCTTAACTCATAAAACTAGGAACAACTTCCTGACATGTAGCTAACAAACTCTTCAGGAACAAGGACTGTTTACACAGGAGGACCCTTTACTGTTTTTAACTCTTCGCAGTTTGCACTTTGGCAGGGGCCTCTTTTGTTTCGCACGGGGTTGTATTTGTTAATTTTAAAATCGTTTTTTTTATTTAATTAAAAAATATATTTATTTTTTCAATTTTTATATCTATGTTAAAAATAATAGTATTCTCTACATTTTTTTTTCTTAAATTATTTAATGAATGCTAATAAAATTTATTTAAATGTCTTTGATTTATTTCGTAATTTTTTTGATACTGTTTTTAGATTTTTAATTTTTAATATCCTTATTCTGTTTTTATTAAAAAATCTCTCTTTTATTTTTTTTCTTTTCAAAATTTTGTATCTATTTTAAAAAATAAAAATATCTAAAAATATGTTTTTATTTTTTAAAAGAGAATTATTTTATTTATTTGTTGTTTTTTAAATTTATCAATACATATATATATATATATATATATATATATATATATATATATATATATATATATATATATATATATATATATATATATATATATATATATATAAATCTCGTATTAATATATTTTTATGTCCTTTTTTGTGGATGGTGAATCAAATACTTAGATGTTTGGGATTTTGGATAATAAAATTTTATGAATTATGATGATTTGGTATGTGAAAGCTTATTTTCTAATTCATTTTGATTTAATTTTACATTAGTGCATTTTGTCATATGTTCATATATTTGTATATTTGCTTATATATTATGAGGAATTGAAAAATCATCTTATTATTCTATGTCATGTTATATGCAATTATAGTATAAATATTAATTTCAAAAAGGTTATGAATCTTATGATTGTACGATTTCCGATTCACGATTCACAGCCTTAGCCTTACACTGATTCACGATATGATTCGAGTTTGACAACATTGCCAACGAGTTTCTGATAAAAACTTGGTGTGTTAAGAAGATTCCCATTAGATGTAGATAACTTGTGTTCACATCCAATGGAGTATCAGTGAGTTTGCAGCCAAAATAGCCAGCTTCCTGGAGGAGATCCAGGGCATTCTTTCGCTGAGAGAGATAGAGGCCACGAGAATATCGAGCAGCTTCAATTCCAAGAAAGTACCGGCCCCAAATTCTTAATATCAAAAGTTCGTTGAAGATACTGTTTGAAGGAAGAGATGTCTGCATCATTGTTACCTGTAAGGACAATATCATCAACATAGACCACTAAAATCATCACAACTGAGTGGAGGCGGTAGATGAAGACCGAGGGATCCGACTAACAGCGAGTAAATCTATAAGGTAGTAAGACACTGCCAAACTTCTCAAACCAAGCACGGGGAGACTGCTTAAGACCATAGAGAGCCTTCTTGAATCTGCATACAGAGTTGGACTTTGCTAAAACCTTGGAGGAGGAAGCATGTACACCATGGAGAAACACATTCTTCACATCTAATTGGTGCAAGGGCCAGGCATAAGTGGTGGCGAGAGAGAGATGCAAATAGAGGTAATCTTCGCAACAGGGGAAAAAGTGTCCTGGTAGTCCACCCCATATGTTTGTGTGAATTTATGGCCACAAGACGTGCCTTATTTCTAGCAATGGAACCATCAGGGTTATGCTTCAAGGCAAAGACCCATTTTCACCCAACTGGTGTGGAATAATATAGTAAAAAGAAGAAGAAGAGAAGAGAAGAGATGGAGAAGAGCAAGATGGAGAGGAATTCTTCTTTTTTCTACTGTATTCAATGTGTCTAAGCTGCAGCTTTTTACATGTATAAATAATACAGAAGAGAGCCAATCATGTTGACAGAAAAGGAAAAAAATAAATTAAAGGATAATTACAAGCTGTTAGACACCTAATCTAAGTTGACTATTCAATATACATTGAACCTGGACAATTTTGTCCTGAAATGGGTCGGGTCCCACAACACAAAAGAATGGTATCCGAAATGGGTCGGGTCCCACGACAATTGGAGTCTTTCCCGGAGGTAGGGAAACCATCTCCCATGTGTTGTTTTTCTCAAAGGCAGCTAATTCTTCATCCATGGCTACTTTCCAAGAGAGATGCTTTAAGGCCGTGTCGATCCTCTTTGGTATCTTAATGTTGTCCAATGCTGTGAGAAAACTGTGATAGGAAGGTGAAACAACATGATATGATATAAACTGAGCAATTGGATGACTAGTGCACAAACGTTTACCTATGTGAAATGCAATAGGGAGATCAGACTAGTCAGTGGTTGGTGGATCTGGACCATTGGCAGATGGGTGAGTGGAGTCAGCCGTAGATGGCAGTCGAGACTATCGGCATTGATACACCAGAAGGAGCTTAGTGGGACTCGGAGAACTCACTTTTGTAGGAAGAAGAGGAAGGATTGGGGAAGGAGAGGAGGCAGAGGGAGAAGAAAAATAGGTCTCTCGCTAAAAAAAGGTGACATCCATGGAGATGTATGTTTTCCCAGTGAGAGGATTAATGCACTTATAGTCTTTGTGAAAAGGTGAGTAACCGAGAAAGACACAGCGCACAACCTAGGGACAGAGTTTATGGCCGGAGAAGTTGTGAACAAAGCAGACACACCCAAAGACATGTAAGGGAATATGAGGAATGAGTTTATGTAATGAGAGACTGTTTATGAGGGACTGGTCTCGAAAAATGCAAGATGACAGTTTGCTGATGAGATAACACGCAGTTAACACTACTCCGGGCCAATAGGACTGTAGGACATGCATGGTAAGAAGAAGAGACCGAGCCACTTCAAGAAGGTGACGGTTCTTTCGTTCAGCTACACCATTTTGTTGAGGTGTAGAAGGACATGAGAATTGAGACTCTATGGCGCTTCTTTTGTTAAAAAGTAAGAAAGGAGTGTGGCAAATTGATGCGGACCAGCAAATCCCAGCAGACATCTTTTTACTATTTCTTTCTATTTTTTATTTGGTTGTAATTAGAAATTAGGATTTACTATTTTCAGTGAGTTATTTTCGTTTTAAGTATATTTAGAGGTTTCTAATTTCGGTGTAGCTATTTTCTTACTTTGAGATTATAAATACATATGTAATCCCATTTTTGGGAGAATATGGTGGAATGAATAAAAGTTTGAGAAAATTTTCGCAAAATACCTGTGAGTGGTGCTATTGATTGTTGGAGTGATTCCAAAGAGCGTGAGGCTACGGCGTGAGGCTTGGTGTGAGACCATTCTTCTTCTTCAGGTACTCTTCCTTTATCTTCTATCTCTCTTCCTTTTCCTTCCTCTTCTTCCCTGGATTTCCGAGGACATCCCTTGCTGCCCCAAACCAGATCTACCCTTTTCGCTTCCATTCTCTTCTTCCGATCCATATCGTGTTTGCCGCAACCATCTTCATCGCCTCTAAGCCTTTCGCTACTCCTGGCATCCCATTCCTTTTGCCGTAAATCCCTTTTGCCCTCTTCATGTCTTTCGTATGGTTGCCTACCTTTCTTTTCTTTAATTCCCTTTATAAGTTCCAGTACATCCCAGTATCCCACGACCCTTTATCCATTAGACTTATTTAATTTGTTTAATTTTGGATCCTATTATTATCATTCACATTAGATTTAATATATCTTACATGATTATTTGTAATAAATTTATATTACTTAATTACATATATTAATTTTAGATTTTAATTTCAGCCACTATTAGATTTAGGGTACATTATTTTCGTCCTTTTTAATTTTTAGGGACCACATTAGGCATTTAGGGTCACCCTATTAGTTGTCCTACATCAAATTTGGTATCAGAGCCTAGGTTAGGAGAGTTTCTTAATTTTCCAGATCTTAGGTCGCATTTAAAAAAAATTAATTAATTAATTAATAAAAAATATTTTATTTATTTTTGTCATCATAGCGTCTAGCAAGGTTGGGTTGTTTTCTTAAACACCCATGGTCTTAAATTGCATCTTTTTTTTTTTTTTTTTTTAAATTGCATTTAAAAGAAAAAGAAAAGTCAATTTTGTCATCATGGCATGTAGAATCTAAGACACAACATTTAGAATCATCTAAGAGTTATGTCAGGAGAACCAATGCCACTTTGGGCTATTCAACTCCTTGCCCAAGTAGCCGAAATCCGTAAAGGTGTGACTGGCTTAAAAAATGCTGTGGCTGATTTGAAAATAAAGTTTGGAGTACCTTCATCTACACAACACACTCAGAAATTGCATGCTGAAATTAACTGTCAAATTAATAGAAGCAATGAAGAATATAAGTTTGCTGTAGATAATCATTGTGGATCAAAAGAATCTGATGTGGATGATCATGTGGCGGACCTCACACCTTATCTAGGTCCAACACCTTTACTTCTAGACCCCACCCTACATCAGCATGACCTTGTCCCACATATTGTCCTTCCTGACCAGCCTATTGGCCTTCCAGACCCACCAACAACTACATCATTGGACCCAACCTCACCTCATTGCCTTGAGTCTCTTATTAGCCTACCTAATCGATGACCTGTAACACCCTGCCCCTTTCTACAGCCTAAACGGGTCGTGGCCCGCTTAACTGTAGACTGAACGGGCGTCACCCAACGTGTCACACATCTAATAGGCCTTACATCACAGATTTGTGGCTGGGGGAAAATAAATATATATTTTTTTTTAAAAATTATGAATGAAATAACGAAGCCATCAAATCCTTCAAGCCCAAATTTACACCTCGCATACATCATAATATTATCTACAATATAAAATGAATAACATCTATTACCAACGTCAAATCTAATCTCACTACTCACATCCCATTCCATAAATAAAACTAACTAATAAATCTCAAATTTATCAAATTATTTGAATCAAATAATCAAGTCTCAAAGAATAAGAAACATCCAATAATTAACTCAATCAACATAGTTCAACACCTAGCTAGGAATTTAAATATTCATCCATAGTAACTTCTAGTTTTCAATGTCGTCCTCCAATCCTAAATCCAGAGGGTTACCTGCAATATAAGGGTGTGAGATCCAAGCCCAGTGAAGGAATACAATAGCACATATCCAAAATATGATATCTCCAATATATTCAATGTAATACAAATAAAGAAATATTAAAAGCATAAGTAATTAATACGCATTTAATGTCCATGCTTTATGCTATGTAATGCACAATGCACAATACCCAATGCCTCATTCATTCATAACAACACCTATTGTATTTGGTGGTCTACCCGCCGAAGCGAGGCTAACACAACACCACATGAAGTGAGGCTAACACAACACCACGGCTCACACCTCCATACCCATCCCATGAATATGAAGATGCCATGCCTACTATGCATTATCTCTATCATCATACCACATGTTATGTATCATGCCATAAATTTAAACATTACTCTAACAGTCATATGATCTCAAATTGACATAAGCACCATATACATGTCCCAAAGCATCATAATCCAACATCAATAATCTTACACTTGCATAATAATAAATTATGATTATGACAACACAATATCATGAATTCATCTCAATAACATCACAAATAACTCTACAACCGTAAATAAAATATCCATCTAATTCGAACATAATTATTGGACCTTTCAACAAGGCTAGTGGCTAATTTTCAACTATCTGGGCAGACTGAGTCCCTCACGGCCATTAGAACATTTAGCTTATCCATTTACATTACTCTGAGTAAGCACCGAATTACAACCACTATTCCTACATATACCCAGTCCATATCATAGGTCCAATATTATATTCCCAAAATACATTACATAAGGTAATATTTTTACATTGCTCAATCACATAAATAAAATAGAGAATATCATGCACAACAAAATATAGTGTATTGTTTTCCCTTACCTAGAAGTTTGGTGATATGCACAAAATAAAATACCGAAGCTGTCTTAGCGATCAGGAACCAAAGTTTGCTGAAATATAATAATCATAGTAAAAACCGATAAAAATTCATGCTAACCATTCGCCTAAATTTTCAAAACCACTTGAAAATTCATTCCTTATTATTTTATATTAACATAACTCATCTCTTAAGATCATAGGTGTTCTAGTCTAGCAAATAGGGATTCAAAGAAATCTAAGTTTTCCAAGTTTTACGTACTTTTCCAGGAAAATCTTTATAGGGAAGAATTCACTCATCTTGCAGAATTTTCTAGGAACAGCGTGTTTATCAATTACTTTTCATCCTCTACCAATAGATAGGTCTCTGAGTTATGATCGCAACAATATCTCGTGCGTCCCAAGGCGATATTCTTAGCCTGAGTTATGATCGTTTTACTGAGACATGTACACTGCCAAACAGTTTGCAGTCTTAAACGAGGTATCTGGAATGTAACCCGAAATTGACCTATCATTTCATCAAATTTTGATTTCAAATTCGAACAGTAACTAGATCTATTAGTATAGCTTCCAACCCAACAAATTTCATCGAAAAAGACGTTCGTGAACTCAAGTTATGATTTTTCTCGCGAGGATGCGCAGAAACATAAGCCCAATTTGAAATCCGAGTTTCATAGATTTCCACAAAATTAGGGTTTCCCTCTAATCGAAATCTAAGGTTATTAAATCAGTCTTCTTAAACCTCTAATAAGTTTTTTATCACAATTTTACATGTCAAAGTCTCTTCTATCATGGTCGAATTGAACTTACAAAAGGAAAAGATCAACACCCTTTCTAAGGTTCAATCGTAGTTTTCTTCTTCTTCTCTTTCTTCCTCTTTCTTTCTCTCTCTTTCTTTGTTCAAATTTCTCAAAGGAAACTTCAGCAAAATTGCTTTAATTTGAGAGAGAGATCATGGAAGAAGAAGAAGAAGAAGAAAAGAAAAGGATTTAGAAGAAATAAATCTACATGCCTCTAAGATGAAGAAAACCAATGAAAAACCAAAGAACAACAGGAAGGAGATGCTGCTTTACTCAACCAAGCGCAAGGAGGAAGATGAAGTTTTGCCCGAGGAGAAAGGAGAAAATAATCGTTGGTTTGCAAAAAGGGGCTATGCGCATGATATTTTATTTTAAGCGAAGAGGAGTCGCCCAAGGGGAGTTCTAGTCCATTTAGGACTTGCCTCCAACGTGTAATAGGATTTGGTTTCCTAAATTTCACAAAGGGGTATTTCCTATAATTTAATTAGGAAGGCCAATTAAATAAATCTCAGGATGAAATAATTTTGATAAACTAACTTGGTTTTCTAACTAATTTAGAATTTCTAAATTTTATTTATTTGATTAATTTGTTTTCTCTCTCACAATAATTTATTTAATTAAATTGTCTTTCTAAAATTAATTTTCCTAACGACAAGGGTTTGAGCACTTGAATTAATATTTTATCTAATGCTGACATAATTTCATTGTTTGCTCAATTTATGTTAATTGCGTATTTTAATTTTCTCTCCAGATTACATTTACTCAATTTAATCCTCTTTCTATCTAAAATTAATTTTCTAAAACAAAGATTTGAACACTAAATTCGACCAAAGCATTTGATTTAATATTTTATAAAATTTGCCCATGGCATGGGCAAATTGGTATTTTCATAATTTGGTATTTCATTTAATGCAACCACATTTTCAATTTTGATCCACTAGTAATTTATTTTAATTGGGCATTTTAAATTAGAAACTAGTCATTGAATTTTATTTTCTCACCAATTAGTTGTTTACTTCAAACAAACAAACATACACATCATCACTTTAATCCACTAACACTCTAATTCTACCCAATACCACTGACCTGCTACTCCGGGTCGGGTCATTACATGACCCATGGTCTGCACTTGTACAACCTACTCAGTCTGTACCTTCCTTGCCACCCGAGAGAGAAAAGATAGAATTTATCTTGGTAGAGGAAGATGTTTCCATCACTGCTGCCGGACACCACCTATATCCTGTGACGCGGAATACCAAGTCCATGACTGGTGCCACTTGGTTTGGTTGACCACGAGAGAGCTTCAATGACTTGCTTCGAATCTACTGGAGAGATCTCAGAGTCTTGTTTCATCGAAGGAGTATATTGAGTACACATTTTTGCTGCTGACACCCAGAGTTGCTTATGACATCCGCTTTGGTTTCTGAGTATATCATCGATGGCGGAGGAGAGTTGATCCAGCGTTCTTATTGTGGCTTGATGATGTTTTGCTTGGTTGACATTTGAAGACCTCACGTGCGCATGTTGCATATTGAAGACCCCACACTGGAAAGACGCGTGCGTGAGACGATTGATGTCTTTTCATTTGTTTGAACTCAAGGTCGAGTTCTTTTTCAGATGGAGAGATTGATGCGGACTAGCAAATCCCAGCAGATCTCTTTTTATTATTTCTTTCTATTTTTTATTTGGTTGTAATTAGAAATTAGGATTTACTATTTCCAGTGAGTTATTTTCGTTTTGAGTATATTTAGAGGTTTCTAATTTAGGTTTTGTTATTTTCTTACTTTGAGATTATTATAAATACCTATGTAATCCTATTTTTGGGAGAATATGGTGGAATGAATAAAAGTTTGAGAATTTTTTCGCAAAATACCTGTGAGTGGTGCGATTGATTGTTGGAGTAATTTCAAAAAGCGTGAGGTTATGGCGTGAGGCTTGGTATGAGACCATTCTTCTTCTTCAGGTACTCTTCCTTTATCTTCTATCTCTCTTCCTTTTCCTTCCTCTTCTTCCCTGGATTTCTGAGGACATCCCTTGCTGCCCCAAACCAGATCTACCCTTGTCGCTTCCGTTCCCTACTTCCGATCCATATCGTGTTTGCCGCAACCATCTTCATCGCCTCTGAGACTTCCGCTACTCCTGGCATCCCATTCCTTTTGCCGTAAATCCCTTTTGCCCTCTTCATATCTTTCGTATGGTTGCCCTACCTTTCTTTTCTTTAATTCCCTTTATAAGTTCCAGTACATCCTAGTATCCCACGACCCTTTATCCATTGGACTTATTTAATTTGTTTAATTTTGGATCCTATTATTATCATTCACATTAGATTTAATATATCTTACATGATTATTTGTAATAAATTTATATTACTTAATTACATATATTAATTTTAGATTTTAATTTCAGCCCATATTAGATTTAGGGTACATTATTTTCGTCCCTTTTAATTTTTAGGGACCACATTAGGCATTTAGGGTCATCCTATTAGTTGTCCTGCATCACAAATATTCTCTCCCCTCCCCCCCCCCCCCCCGGTAATCACTTCATAAAACCTGAATTTTACACTCAAATTGAGTATCAATCCACTGATAAAAATTTTGGAAGTGATGAAAAACCTAAGTTTTTTGTTTCATCAAATATGTCAAAGTCATGCGAGAGTAATCATCAATAAATGTAACAAAATAACGAAAACAAGTGCGAGATACAGTGGAAGATTACCAAACATCAGAATGAATGAGTGAAAATAAAGTAGATGAAATTTTATTGAAAGCTAGGGGAAGATGAGATCTAACATGCTTGCCATATTGGCAATGTTCACATTCAAAATGCCTCCCCGTCTCCTCCCTTGCCTCTTCTGCCCCCGAGTAGTCAGACTATCTCCTCGGTACCTCTCTTTTCCCATCCTTTTCTTTTCCACTTCTTTCCTTTTCTAGCACACCCCATGCTTTGTTCCGGTTTGTGGCTTTTTGCAGGACCTCTGGGTAAGGAGTTTGTGATAGATCTTTTCATCATCCTCCCCCTCCTCCTCTCCTTCGGGCAAAATGGACATCCCCTCATTAGCTCCCTTTCCCAATAGCCGCCTCTGGCGCAATTTCTTAGCCAATTCTTCCTATAGTCTTTGGTTCTTGCGCTTTCTTATCACAAGATTGTAATACCCCGTGTATGTGGGTGTGTTTGAGGAGAGAGAAATTCGCCAGGGGTGTGAATTCCTTGTCCCACATCGCCTAGAGTGATGGATTAGCATTGGTATATAAGTTGGAGCTTCTCCTCCTTCTCCTTCTAGCACAAGGCCTTTTGGGAGTAACCTTGGGTTGGTTCGCCAATGCAAAGTCATGCGGGCCCTATGGGCCCAAAACGCTCAATATTGTGCTGGAGGTACGAGTCGTTACAAGGATCTTTCTCAGTCACCTCCTCGGATACTGTGGATCTTCCGCACACCATTCTCCCTTCGCTGTCTTGGAGCTGTTTCTGTAGTGGAGCCCTCTTCAGCGGTCATCTTCGACATTTGGCTCGCTTCGTTACATTCATCTTGCTATCCAGCTAGAGTCTCGTCTTGGTCCCTCTCCGACGCACATGGTGGTTCTCCTTCAGTTTGGCTCGGTTCTTCTTCACAGCTCTCCTCTGTGAATGAGGTTATCTCAGCTTTGTATCCTTTTTCTCTCTCTCATTGTTCTTACTTTCCTGATTGGTGTTTTTTCTCCCTTATCTCATGTAGGTTTACATTTGCTGAGTCCATTTAGTGATTACCCAACCTGGGGGAGCCCCCTAGTCAATCCTCTCCTTTTGCCAGACTTAGTTCAACCTCACTAGGAGAAAGAAGGGCTGGCCGTCTGGTCATGGATGATATCCAATTTAGAAAGGTCAGCGAGGGGATGGCGAAGTGGTTAGAAAGAGAATTTACAGAATAAGAAATCAAAGTAGCCTTAGATGGTATTGAGAGGGACAAGGCTCCAGGTCCCAATGGTTTTAACTTCAAATTTATCAAAGTATGTTGGGAAATAGTGGGGCCAGATTTCATCGAGGTCTTTCAGGAATTCTATGACAACGGTGTTTTAAATAAAGGCCTTAAGAACTCCTTTGCCACCCTCATACCAAAAAGGGAAGGACCATCGGAATTGACCCATTTTAGACCAATCAACCTAATTGGATGCGTCTAAAAGTACCAACTGAAATTATAGATGAATCTCAAGGTGCATTTGTAGAGGACATGCAAATCCTAGATGGTGTTTTAATCGCAAATGAGTTAACTCACATACGTCTTAAAGACAAGAAGCCCGGTTTGTTATTCAAAATAGATATGGAAAAGGCGTTTGACTACATCGATTGGTCCTTTGTGAGTTACCTTTTTGACAAAATGGCCTTTGGTCATAAATGGAAGAAGTGGATGAAGTCTTGCGTAGAGGACACCACCTACTCCATCCTCGTCAATGGGTCACCAACCACATCCATAGTAGCCAGTAGGGGCGCCTCAGGCAGGGGGATCCTTTGTCCCCCTTCATTTTCACCCTAGTAGGAGAAGGTTTGAACAAACTGATTGACAAGGCTAGAGACCTAGGCATTGTAAAAGGGTTCTAGTTCTCAGGACAGGGACCGGTAGTAACACACTTGCAATTCGTAGACGACACTTTGTTATTATGCGATCCATCCATAGAAGAAATCACTAGTTTCAAGGCGATTCTAAGGTGCTTCGAGTTGGTGTCCGGGCTGCGTGTAAACTTAGGAAAAAATACTCTTATAGGTGTTGGGGTGGAGGAAGAAATGGTTAGGGGAATCGCGGATTTGGTTGGCTGCTCCACGGGAACCTTGCCTTTCAAATTTCTTGGGCTATCGGTGGGCAGGAACCCAAGGTTGAAATCTTTTTGGTCACCGATAGTCAAAACGGTGGAGAAAAGATTAGACGGATGGAGCGGAAAGTATTTATTGTTAGGAGGGAGACTCACTCTTATCAGATCGGTACTAATGAACCTGCCCACCTACTACATGTCCTTAGTTCAAATCCAAAAAGAATATCAAGGAGATTGGAACAATGTTTCAGGAGGTTTCTATTGGGCGACAAATAGGACAAAAAAAAAAAAAGGTTCATCTAGTATCATGGCCTGTCATGACCAAACCGAAACAAAGAGGAGACCTTGGAATCACTTCCCTTCAAATAAGGAATCAAGCGTTATTATGTAAGTGGAGTTGAAGGTATGGAAAAGAAAGAGAAACATTATGGGCAAGAGTTTTAATAGGTAGATATGGAATAGGGGAGAGAGGTGGATGGACTTTAAGAGACAAAGTGGAGAGAGAAGGATCTCGGATTGTGAAAAGTTGGTGGAAACTAGGAAAGGGAAGGGTCAGGTGGGTAGAGCTTTCAAAGAAAATATAAGACTTCTGGTGGGAAAGGGAGACCAAACCCTTTTTTGGGAGGAGGTGTGATTTGGGGGTAGACCCTTAAAAGCTGCCTTCCCCAGATTGTACAGGGTGGCAAGGGATAAGAATGTAGTTGTTAGTGATAGGTATAGGCTAGAGGGAGGCCAGGCTCATTGGCATTGTGACTTCAGAAGAAACCTTAGGGTCTTTGAACAAGAAAGTTAAGAAAGCTTGCAATCCCTTTTAAAGGACTTTTCCTTGTCCTTTGAGGAGGAAGACAAATTAATCTGGATGGGGGAATCCTCTGGAATCTTCTCGGTTAGATCAATGGTAAGGAGGGTAAACGACTCAAGCAATGACCTCTCACCCCCGGGTTTCGCATGGAAGAAACTAGTTCCTCCGAGAGTACAAGCCTTTTTATGGTGCGTAGTACAAGGAAAGACCCTTTCTAGAGTAGCCTTAAAAAGGAGGGGCGTACTCAACTCGGAAGATAACCTCCAATGCCCCTTATGCAGCCAAGCGGAGGAAGAGGAGGGCCACCTATTCTTAAACTGCTCCACCATGGATTATTTGTGGAAAAATTTCCTTAATCTCATGGGAATACTGTGGGTACTCGACAATACTTGTGTCGGGGCTGTGCATTCATGGTTCATTTCACGTCTTGACTCCAGAAGGAAATTGGCCTGGAATACAATTCCTGCAGCAGTCTTGTGGACTATTTGGAAGGAGAGGAATGCCAGAATTTTCCAATCAAAGAGCTGAGGGAAGAGGAATTATTCCAAAAAGCTAAATGGAGATTGTGCACTCGGCTCCTAGTAGGAAAAGACTTCATAGGATCCAAGATAATGGATTTCTATTAGTCATGGGAGGGTTCTATAATGGGTGCCCTTAAAAAGACCAAGAAATTAACCATCTGGGTACCACCACAATAGGGATACTTTAAGTTCAATGTGGATGGGGCAGCTAGGGGAAAATCGGGACCACAAGAATTGGGGGTGTCCTACGTGATCATAATGGGGAACCATTAGTTGTATTCCTAGAATTGATCGGTAGAAGAGAGTCGAATGAGGCAGAACTGTCCAACATTAGGAAAGCCTTGACTATTTGGAATTCCTTAGGGTTAGGCAATTTGATCATTGAAAATGATTCGACAAATGCAATTAAATGGGTATCAGGAGTATAAAAAACTCATGGAAGTTGGCAACAGTGGTTAAGGAGATAAAGGCTCTACTTAAGGGACGAGAAATCTTGTTCATTAAAATTAGCAGATCGGCCAATGGTGTTGCAAACTTCTTTGCAAAACAGCGAAAAGACTCAACAAGCCAAGGCGTTTACTATCTATGACATATGGGGATAGCATTTTTGGGGTGGAATTTTTCTGTTACCACTAAAAAAAAAGTAGATGACAATATAGGAAGACCTGCATAGTGTGAGAAACTGATTTTCAGTTAGGGGGTTCATTTTTTGTGAGGTGCTGCATGGATTTATTTTCAGCATGTCATGTACGTTGCTTCTCATGTATAGTAATGGTTCTCTGCCCTTTTTTTCATGAAAAACTGCTACTTTAGTAAATTAAGTTCCGTCCTAAAAAGCCCGTTGAACAGTTGGAAGGTGCTCCTAGTCATCTGTGCAAGGTTGCAGGTTTGGTAAGCTTGCTTATCATCATCATCACTACTGCTATTTGTTAATATTGTTGTTATTGATGGTCATGGCGGCGGTGGTGGTGATGATGATGTTCTACCTGTACATATTTAACACGTATGTATTGTTGAAAACTTGAAATTGTTGTAGGTTTGAGCCAGTCACGATTTAATAGTAGTAGTAGTAGTATAGTCATAGAAGTGGTAGTAATAATAATAAAATTATTGTTATTGTTATTATTATTTTAAAAACTAGAAGTTGCTTGTAGGTTTTCATGACAGCAAAGCTAGACGATTTTACTAGATATTTGTGTTATTTTCATGACAGGCTGCTGCTGATGCGAAGTATTATGGAAATGTTGAAGTTTACAAGATCTTGAAAGCCCGAGGGGCCAAACTTAAGGTATTACATCATTTTAATTTTTTTATATACTTGTAAAATAAGATGTTGGGACTTAATTAAGCATCTTCCTCAATTTACATTTTCAGATAAGCAGAAAAACTCCTATGGTTGTTTCTAATCATCGTGAAATTCCAGAGTATGAGCTTAATCCATTTGAACTTCAAGTTCGCCGAGGAGATGGTATCTCAAAGGTATACTCTTATCTCCTTTATTATGGCTACTTCATTTGCATTGTAAATGCTTACTTTCTTTGGTTCAGTTATTATAGTTGAATTTCTTTAGTTAGTCTCATGTTTGGTTGGTTATATGGATTTATATTCTATAAAGTTTATGGTTTTGTATCTTATACAATTAAAAACATGTGAAGCTCATGTTCCTTTTTGTTTATAGTAGAGAAAGGTGATTTTAATGTTCAAGGCATGAATTGCTTATTTTTAAGGGGGAAAAAAAGAACATAGATGCTAAATGCTCTATTTTAGTAGACTAGACACGACCTTAGTGTGTACATATCGAAAACTTTAGGAAGAGGGACCGACCACTGAAATCATGGAGGGAAGAGATAAAGAAAGATATGTTAGATCATAGAGTGACTGATGATATGGTTTATGATGGGGTCAATTAGAGAAGAAAAATTCATAAAGCCAATTCCAGATAGATGGGATGATGATGACCTATGATGATGAAGATGATGCTAAATACTCTTTCGGATTTTTATAGATCGCGGGAGAGATGCATGGGAGGGAATTGTAGAGGTTAGTAGGAGGGCGACTTGGTTCCCTCCACGAAGGTTTTTTTTTTTTTTCCTTTCAAATTTAATTTGGATGGGGTAGTGAGAGGTAAATCGAGACTTGCAGGGATTGGAGGCATCTTAAGAAATGAGGAAGCCAACGTGTCTCTTTTCTTTTTAGACCCATTAGGAGTTTAAGATTCGAATATGGTGGAGCTTTTAGGTATTAGGAGAGCCTTAAGCTTATGAGTGAATTTTGGTAAGGGGAAGTTGATCATTGAGGGGAACTTGGCAAATGCCATCAAGAGTGGGTGGGAGGAATTGCAACGCCCAGTCCAGCCCCTTTCTACAGCCTAAACTGGTCGTGGCTCGCTTAACTGCAGACTGAACGGGCGTCACCCAACGCAACAACGCATCTAACGGGCCTTACATCACAGATTTGTTGCTGGGAGAAATGAATATATATATATATATATATATATATATATATATATATAAGATTATAAATGAAATAATTAAAGCCATCAAATCCTTCATGCCCCATCTTAATGCATCGCACGAATTCTGATATCATCCACAATATAAAATAAATAGCGTCTATTATCAACATCACATTTAATCTCACTACTCACATCCCATTCCATAAAACAAAATAAAATCAATATCCTCAAAGTTCTCAATTATTTCAAGCTAACCAATCAAATCTCTCAAAATACGTAATATCAAATAAAGTAAATCCAATCACACGAATCCACGACTATACTAAGAAATTAAATGTTTATCCTTAAGTCTCTAAACATCAGTTGTCTCTTCCAATCCTAAATCCAGAAGATTACCTGCAATGTAAGGGGTGTGAGCTCTAAGCCCAGTGAAGGAATACAATAATTCATACCCAACATAATATCACCATTATTCTCTATAAATATGAACTTAAAACATAATTAAATAATATGCTTTTAATATCCATGCATTATGCCATGCAATGCACAATGCTCAATGCAATGTTCAATGTCTCATTCCTCCACAACATACCCACTGTATTTGGTGGCCATCCCGCCGAAGCGAGGCCTATAACTTACCACAGAGTGGTACTTCCCATATCAAATGGGGCCTACATAACACAACTACCACTAAATATCAGTATTCGTGATCTTTCATGGCCTAAAAACCAAACCTACCACATGCGTGGTACTTCTCACTAAAAACGAGGCCTGAAACTACCACCGTCGTGGTCATCATAAAAGATCATGGCCAACACCTCCATACCCATCCTATGAATATGAAGATGACATGCTCAATGCCATGTCTACCATGCATCATCTCTATCATCATGCCACATGTTATGAATCATATTAACATGCCATGAGTAAAATCATTGCCATCATTCCAAACATGATTATAATCTCAATTTGACATAAACATCATGTACATATTTTAAGCATCAAAACTAACTCCAATAATATCACAAGTACAAAGGAATAAATTATATTACAACATTATCATTATGATAACAGTATTATAAATCAACCTCAAGAACATCACTTATCACATCATAATAATTAACATAACATTCAACCAATTGGAACATAATTATTGGATCTTTCAATAAGGCTAGTAGTTGATTTCTATTTATCCGGGTAAACTAAGTCCCCTCACGGCCATTAGAATACTTAGCCAAATCCCTTACATTACTATGAGTGAGCACCGGACTACAACCACTATTCCAAAATATAGCTCAGTCAATTTCCTAGACCCAATATTACATTCCAAATATATGTCATACAATATTCTTTTCTATTGCTGAATCATACAAATAACATAGAGAATTTTCATGCTCAGTAAAGGTACAAAGTATTATTTTCCCTCACCTAAAAAGCTCGCAAAGTGTAAGTGATGAATCAAAGTGCATTCCTACTTGAAATCAATCAATAGAATGCCCGGGAAGTGTTGCACATTTATTTAAAAGGGGTCCCGAATATTATCAATGTCATTTCCAATTTGAACTAAACCATTGTATAGAAATTATTAAATATAGATTATTGGTGTTGTCCCTACTATGATCTACGGGTTATCCTAAGATCCAAGGAGATTGGTGAAAGTTGAGTCCATAAACCACATGGTCGAACCATGCCTACATCCAACTCAGTACAAATGAGACGAACCATGCCTACATCCAACTCAGTACAAATGAGACAATAAACGTCTTGCCTAAAGAATAAGTAACTGTTCTTTTAGGTTACTAATAATTTTGCTCAAAATAAAATAAAATAATTGAATAAATGGCCATAGTAACAAATTCCAACTATTCTGTAGTTTGCTTTAATAGAAAGGACCACATATAAATTGTTTGATTAGAAACAAATACATAACAAAAGAAGAATGAAAACAAGGACAAAAATAATTAAATAATCGATTTAAGAAAACCAAGGGACGGATGGATGGAAAAACCTTGCTCATAACTGGCCTTAACTATAATTGGAAAGTAAAGGAATCTTTATAGAAAATAATAATAATTCATAATAAATTTAGTCTAAGGAACACTTAGCATCCCAAGACTTGGTTTTGGAAAAGAAATAATCTTGTTTACCTCAAGAAAAATATGGAAATATTACTTCAAAAATCTGATTAAATGGAAACAGGGATTAAATTGGGAAAGGCATACATGGTCTATTAAATAACGATGAAGGACTAAAATCTAACTATCAAGAATGAATTTTTATTTTAAAACACAATAATTTAAATCACAAAAAGGAGGATGTAAGTAAAGTCAGGGATTGATAACTAGGAAGGTTTGGTAAACATTAATTCATAATGTATTCTCAGTCAAGAAGTGTTTGGGAAGTGTACCGTGAAAGAGGGGAAAAACTACAGCTGGTTTTGTTTTTGTCATCTTTAGGAAGGAGGGAAAGGAAAAGTAAAAGAAAAAGGGACCCAAGAAGAAGATGCATACCTGGTATGAAGGTTTCAATGGAGAAGGTTGGAGTTCACCGAAAGAGAGAGATCCACGTTCTAGCAATGCTGCCGCTGAAAGAGATTGAGATTTGGAAAAGGGTTCGACCGAATCGCATGGATTTATAGAGAAATCGAGGTCGGCTAGGTTGTCCCGAAAATCCTTGGATTGAGAGATGGAGACGGAAGAGGATTTGGTGGAAAGTGGGGTTTCCGTTTTGGAGAAGGAGAGAAGAAAGGGAATCGAATTTTGGGGAAATTTCCATCGTAAGGTAAGATAGGGGTTACCGTTTTTTTGGAGAAGCAGAGGAGAAGAAGGAAAAGAAAGGGAAAAGGAAAGGGAAGAAAATAAAAGGGGAAGTAAGGTACCGTGTGAAGTAATAAGGGGAAAGAGTGGAAAGCATTTAAGGTGTGGGTCTCCAAGGGCCCACATGGTTGAGTTATTTATTTAATTTCCAATATAAGTGGAATGAAATTCTAATTGAAATTCTTAACTTTGCAAATAAAAATCTAATTTGATAATTTAAATTTTTATCATTTTAATCTCAACTCGAAGCGGGTAAATCATAAATTTATAATTAAGGAAAAAAATGTGTGCATTGGGGAACCTAAATTAATTAAATTCTAGGTTTTTGTGTGTTTATTTATTTTACTTTAAACAATAAAATTAAAAGAAAATAACACATAATTTCACACAACACAATCAAGAAACTTATTTACTATTTTAGTTTTACCCGATTCGATTGACCCGCTACTCCGGGTCGGGTCATCACAGGAACTGAGAGGCCACCTTGGAAACTAGTTCATGTGTTTATAGAAATATGGGTACTATGTGTGGATAGGGAAGCTTCCTTTGAGCATGTCCGAAGGTCTGCAAATGGTGTGGTTGGCTTCTTAACCAAGCTTGGTGTTGTTCTTTTGTTGATTCTTATTTCATGTATTTTTTTTGTTTTTGTTTTTTGTTTAAGTGACCTTTTGTCTTTCTGATATATGTCATGGGGTTCCTTAAGGCGTTGGTTGAATCTTTGTAGTTTTGCTTGGGGTTTTGGGTATAAGCCTCTTATACTTGATGTCATTGTATTATTTTTATTTTAATGAACTTTTTTTCTTATTGCTCAAAAAAAGGCATGAGAGGATTTTGGGGTTCTTTTTCTGTAGTTACTTTCACATTATCTCACTACTTTGTATGAGCCTTTAGTGAATTGTAATATCCTCAATACCTATATTATACATGTTGAATGCCAAAAATATATTGTAGAAATGATGGAAAAATAAGGAGTAATGAGAGAAATGAAAAAAAATAAACTGTATTTGTTTAATTCACAATACATGGATCATCATGAGAATGAATAGGAATAACACACAATTTACAGAAGCAAAAAAAAACTCCTAGGTCAACTCTACAATATATTACTTCTATAATTATACATATAATAGTTTGAACACTAGGATTAAATTATGGCCCTACAACACTTGCACTAGGATTAAGTTGGAGCATAGATGTCTATCAAGCTGAGCTCAAACAAGAAATCATGAAGTCATGAAGTTGAGTGCAAGAAAAAGCCTTAGTGAGCATATTTGCTAATTGATCCTTGGGTTTAATGTAAGGACTGTCAATGTTGCTAGATGAATCTTGATCCTGAATGAAAAGAAATTCGGTCTTTCTCAATATGTTTGGTTCTTTCATGAAAAGCTGGATTTGATGCTATATTAATTGTAGCTTGATTGTCACAGTACAACACCATTCTTTGAATTCAGAAATCCTTAGCTCTTTGAGAAAACTGATATAACACGTAGTATTTGCTATTTTCTTGTAACCTTTGTACTAGAATGAGCAACAACAATGTTTCTTGCTATGCCAAGTGACAAAGTGATCTCCAAGAAAGATACAATAGCCAGAAGTAGAGTGTTTGTCATTTGGGGGAACTAGCCTAATCAACATCTAAGTAACCCCTAACATGAAGATTGCCCTGGACTCTTAGAAAAGATCTCATCCATGATGAGTTTTGAGATAACATATAATGTGAAATACAATAGTAAAATTCACATCCAGTGCAACATGCATAAATTGACTAACAAGACCAATAGGTTGTGATAAATTTGGACGAGTGATGCTTGAGTAAATTTTGGTAGTAGTTGGGATTAGACAATGGTTCATTGAAAGACCTTAGTTTGGAATTGACATAAATAAGAGTACTAGTGGGTTTACACCCCAAGAGTTAACTTCTTTGAGAAGATTGAGAGCATTTTTTCATCGAGATAAGGAGATATATTTTGGAAGAACGAGCAGGTTCAATACCAAGAAAATACTGAAACACCCCAAATTTTTAATGTGAAAGAGTATGAACAAATGTGTTTTCAGAGTAGTAATAGAAGCTTTGTAATTGCATATCAGGATAATATCATCAATATTCACTAGAAAGAATCATCATGCCATCTTTTGGACAACGAACAAAGATTGAATGATTAGATTGGCTGCGAGAGAATCCATAATCCAACAAGGCATTGTTGAATTTATCAAACTAAGCTCGAGGATATTGTTTGAGCCCATAATAGCCTCCTTCAGCTGACACTCCATTCCTTTTTTCCTCCGACAAATAAAGCCTGAAGGTGGCAACATATGCAATTACTTAAGATCGCCATGTAATAATGCATTTTTGACTTCTAATTGTTGAAGGGACCACTTTCAAGTATCAGAATGGAAATTAGAATCCTCAGAGAAGTCACCTTGGCAGCAAAGGAAAAGTTTCATTGTAAGCAACTCCATATTTTAGAGGAATCCTTTGGCAATTAGTCAAGCCTTGTATCTTTTTTTTGAAGACCCAGGAGAAACCTCAGACCCACCCCAACTTACGCCTTGGCAATAACCCTCCAAAACTCCTGGGGGAGTGCCATTGTACCCACGCCTCCGGGTATGGGCCACTGGGACTCGAACCCGTGACCTCTCCCTACCCGAGGGGAGAGGCCACCAGCTGAGCTATCCAGCGGTGGGTGTCAAGCCTTGTATCTAGCAACAGATCTATCAAGATTATGTTTCAAAACATCATTTGCAGCCAATAGGAGTTTTGCTAGTGGTAATGACATCATGTCCTATGTATGGTTTTTCTCAAGAGCAATTAATTCCTTTTCCATTGCTGCCTTCCAAGATGGATGCCTAAGAGTAGTATCAACTATGGACACAAAATCCAAGGAAGCAAGAAAAGTTTTATAAGAAAAAAAATTGGATTGTAGGAAACACATTGAGCAATAGGATGCTCAATAGGTAGGTCAAGACTATTATGAAGTAATGGCACTTAGATGGTGACTGAATGGTGGACAGTGGTTGGTCTCTAAAGGTCCAGAAGTTCTTCCTTTGATAGGCAACGAGGATGAGAAATGCCATACGATGAAGGGGCTGTAATATCAAAAGACTAGGATAGGAAGAAACAAGATTAAATTTTACAAAATATGGAATGTGTTAAAAAATGTGACATCCATACAAACAAAGAGTCAACTAGAGATCGGATCAAATACCCTCTACCCCTTTTAAGATGAAAAGTAGCCAAGCAAAGCACATTTAGGTGACTTGGGTGACAATTTGTTAGTTGATGGATGAAAATTATGTACAAAACATATACATCCAAAAACATGAAGTGGAATGAATGAAATAGGACCATACTTGGAGACAATGCCAACTGAGGTTTATTGTTTAAGATTCTAGTAGGCACACCATTAATCAAGAAACAAGAAGTGAAAATAGATTCAGGTCAATATGATTTAAGAACATTCATTTCATAGAGAAAAAAACAAGCTACCTTCAAGAAATGTTGATTTTTTCCTCTCTACTTCACCATTTTGTTGTAGGGTGTAGGAATATGATGTTTGGGATTCAATTCCATGACCTTGTAAATACTTCGAGGAACGAACAAACAAGCATTCACCACTATCATCATTTCGCAATATTTTGTATGGCAATTGAATTGATCTATGATCCATTTATGGAATGTCCAAAAATGATAAAAAAAATTCCGACTTAGATTTCATCAAATATAACCGTGCGAGCGAAATCATCAATGAAAGTAACAAAATAATGAAAATTAACATTTGATGAAATAAGAGGCATCCATACTTTAGAATGAGTTTAAGATAACAAGTAGAACCATGATTTTTGACAAAGAAAAAGATGTTCTATGTAGTTTCCTATATTGACAACTGTGACAAACAAAATCTTTAATATTCAATGATGGAACTAAGATTACCATAAAAAATGATGGAACTAAAGATTGGAACACATTATAGGAAGGATGTCCTAAGCGACTATGGAGCTCACTACTTCAATTAATATATTGAAAAATCACTTCATCTTTTTAGTTAGGTCTTAGGCGGTTCTCGAAAAAAGATAGTGAAAAAATTATCCCTAAAGTTGAGACTAATAGGACTACATAAACCAATACTTCCATAGATTCAATCATGGTCTACAATTATAGCTTCCAAACTTGTTGGTTGGGATCATTTCCTAGATAGAGCAAAGAATAGGTGATGATTAAAATCAAGATGTTGCAGGTGATAGTGTAATACCCTGCTCCAAAAAGTCCCACATTGCTAATTGCATTGGAAATTCCCTGGTATATAAGTGGTAGCCTCCCTCTTTATAGCATGAGGCCTTTTGGGAGCAACAATGGGTTGACTCGCCAAATGAAAGCCGTACGGGCCGTGTGTGAGGCCCTGAGTGGACAATATCATGCTAGCGGGACGGGTCGTTATAAATGGTATCAGAGCATGGTTCAACTCTCTACCTGAGGGTGTGGGCTTGGTTCTTGTGTGTGCAGAGCCGAGGACGGCTTTGGCTTTAAGGGAGGTAGATACTCTGCCCCAAAAAGTCCCACATTGTTAACTGCATTGGAAATTCTCCTGTTTATAAGAATAGACTTCCACCTTCTAGCACAAGGCCTCCTAGGCGAGAATGGACCATGTGCTAGGAACAAAACCTTGAGGGTTGCCGGGTATGGAGCGAGGCTCTACCCGAGGGCCCAAAGAGGACAGTATTGTGCCGTTGTGTACTCTGATACCCGGACAAGGCCTTTTGGAAGCAACAGTGGGTTGGCTCGCCAAAACAAAGCCGTGCGGGTCCTTGTGTAGGTCCAAAGCGGGCAATATTGTGCCAGTGGGACGGGTCGTTACAGATAGGATGGTTGTATGTGTGTAAGGAGTTTAGGGGTCTAACACCGAAGGATTTCTATTTGTCTTGGAAAGGTTGTATGAAAGGGGTCGGTAGAGTTCGAAAGTATAAGGTTGAGTGGGTAGCGCCTCCCCTAGGATCATGTAAATTCAATGTAGATGGGGCAACTAGGGGTAAGCCTGGGCCGACAGGTATAAGAGGGGTGCTACATGATGATGGGGGTAGGATGCTAGTAGCTTTTCTAGAATTGGTAGGGATAATGGAATCAAACGAGACAGAACTAAAAGCAATCAGGAGAGCACTTCAGGTTTGGTCTAAGTTTAGGAGTAGGTAACCTCATTATCGAAGGTGACTCGACTAATGCCATCTCTTGGGCTAGTGATAGGAAAGGCCCCCGGTAGAGGTTGGTATATATTGCTAGGGACATTTGGAGGTTGTGTAGGTCGGGAGGCATCACTTTTACTCATACATCTTGATCAACAAACAATGTAACAGACTTCTTGGTGAAAGATGGTGTTCATAAACAAATACCTTCTTTGGAATTCTTTTCATCTCACCAGCCTTGGGAGTTAAGGGAGTAGGGGTCTTCTTAGTGGAGGAGGAGTGTTTTGTTGTATCTTTTCTTCTTCTTTTTTCTCATGTTTTTTCTTGTATCTATTGTTTCTTTTCCTCATTCTTCTTGGTTCTGGGTATACCTCTCCTATACTTGGATCCTTCTCTTGTACTCTTTTCTCGTTTTAATGGATTTAAGTCGTTAATGTTTCACAAAAAGATTAAAATCAAGATGTCAGTGGTACCTTATCTTGTGTCAAATTCAAAAAATAAACTACAAGGCGAAAGATACTAGAGCAATGATGTATCAGACTACTTGTCTTCTTGAAATTGGATCTCCAGGTTTCTAGAATCCTCCAAATTTCGCATGAGCATCCAAATCTGGGTCAATACCAACAAAAAATCTTTGAACAATGTTCTAGCACCATGCCAAATGTGTCCAGAAAAAAAGAGAGCAAAGAAAACATAGCATGTCCAAAAGTGAGCCAACTAGCTTGATCACGTGTCATCAGTAATAGCTGAACAACCAATTGGTAAAGAACCAAGAGTAGGATTGAAGAAATACATGCCTTGATCTTCATGGAAAACCACCAATTTCTCCTTCTTGGGCAAATTCTAAAACACACAATTAGTAGGAAATAAAGTGACTGAGCAGTTCAAAGATTTTGTAAGGGCACTAGCTGATAATAAATTTGCAAATGTGTCTGGTAAAAAAAAAAATCTGATAAAAGATAAAGACTATAATACAAAAGGAATGGTCCCTCTACTGGCAATGGTAGTAAGTGTACTACCAGTAAGTCTCACAATACCATGAGAAGTATCAAAATACAAAAATAAAACGTACCTGCCATATGATGTGTAGCCTCCAAGTTTATGATCCAAGGACTTCGAAAGAGACTTAGAATGTATATGTCACATTACGTGATTGGGAAACTACAACATGTGGATTGAGAGGATTGAATGCTCTTTAGTTACATCCGGTCTTGCACAAAAGAATTGCACTTTTGATGAGAAACTTGTATGACATCTTTAATGTTGAAGAAGACAATGGAGGGTTAATGGAATTAATTTTAAAGTGATTGGCTTGCTAATTGGATGGTTTGCCATACAACTCATAACAAGTATCAACAAAATGATTTATAATTAGCAATAGGTACAGAAACGATTCCCTTTACCTTTCTTATTTTTGGACCCCTTGTTTAGTGGATCCTGGCAATCTTTAGGAACATTTTTCTTCCCTTTAAAGAGGGAAGATTGTCCCTTAGAAAGAAGTGCAAATTGTTCAACAATCACTACAGGAGTCATAACAGTTTGCCTTCATTCGTCACGAAGCAATTGGCTGATATGCTCACCAAGGCTACATCTCGTGCACATCTTGATCATATACTAAGTAAGCTGGGCTTGATTGACATCTACACTCTAGCTTGAGGGAAGTGTTGTAGAATTTGTTGTAAAATACAAATATTGTAAATATGACAAGTGTATTATTTCCCATAGCATACATGAGTACTTTCCTTTTGTTTTTTTGGGTGTAATATTGTCTCTATTTACACCATTTTAGCCATTGTAAACACACAAAATCAAGAAAGAGTATTCGGATTTTTTTCTCTACAATCATCTTTTCCTTAATTTTCTTCATTTTATTTTACATTTTTTATGTTATCACAATAACATTCATAACAAGGTTGGCTATCACATTTATCATTTTATGTATTTTGTATGCTCATTTAATCAAGAGTCTGGTGAGGGGATGGTTCTTTTTTGTGAGTTTTTAGGTAGAAATAGAACAATTGATATTATGATGTTTCTTTGGAAACGATTGCCTCCCTCCAAAAGGTTTTGGTTGTTTGAACTTTCTTTAATTTCCTTGGCAGGGTTCATATCAAGTGGCTAAGTGGAATGGAACAAAAGTTGCCGTTAAAATATTCAATAAGGATAGCTATTCAGATCCAGAAAGCATGTACTCACCGACCATTTTGCATTTCTTTTCCATATTTATTTGTACTTTTTTTCCTAAAATGAGAGGATAAACTCGAAATACCTATGTTATTTAGTTGCCTAAGCACCCAATTTTAACTTTATGCAAGTTATATCCTTGCTTTCTCAAACATGTTATGTAGATTTCAAACAAAATGGATTACTGAAACTCTTTTTGTACCATTATTATTTTAATTGAGGGAGGAGGATTAGGAAGAGTAAGGTGTAGAAGAAACCAAGTAGTCAAGGTGCAAAGGAGTCCTGGAGCTTAAGGCATAAGGCACATCTCTTGCCGCAAGCTTTTCATTTTTAATATTTTTAAACATATTTGTATTTATTTAATTATGTATATTATGGTGTTAGGCCGCATAGTCCAAGCATGGTGAGTCCCAGTTATTCATGTGTTATGGCATGATAGATTTAATATACAATTAAACAAACACAATCAAACAAAACATATAATCAAAGTAAAAACTTACCTATTTTTTACCTAAAGAGAGCCAAGACCTTTAATCTCGATGATCAAATAGAAGAAATCACAACTAGAAAGCTCTACACACAACCCTCTTGATTCAACGAATTTAGATAGTCTCCGTGCTGATGTAAGTGATGCTAATAAGGTGGATGATAGCAAAGAGATTTGTAAAACCATACCTCTCTTAATTGAACTCATGGGTTTATATAGGATTAGTTAATCATGTCATCACATGACACATAGGAGGCTAGGTGTCACTGGGGAGAAAAAGGCTTGGGCCAACACATGACACATGGTGGCTAGGTATCAATGGGAGATAAGTTTGTGCCATCACGTGCTTCATGGATGGTTTAGGTTGTTAGAAAACCATGACATGATAACATTCTTAAGGTAGAACTCACTCTCAAAAGCTAACCTTTGAGAGGAGGGTGCCTCAAGTGTTATATAGAGTCGTTACTTTCTCGAATTAATCGATGTGGGACTTTTGTCACTTCCTCACCCGCCCTCATGTGTAGCTGCACCCTGCGGCTGCATGTGGAAACTTGAGGCCCGCCCTCACGTCCAGCTGAACCCTATGGCTACACACGCAACCTTCTCTGATACCATGTTAGAAAACCACGACATGATAACATTCTTGAGGTAGAACTCACTTTCAAAAGCTAGCCTTTGAGAGGAGGGTGCCTCAAGTGTTATATGGAGTAAGAGCATGGTAGAATGTAGGCAGAGGAGGTAGTCAGTTGGGGCGTGTCTTTCAAGACAACTTTAGACTGATGGTGGGAAATGGGAATAGAACTCGATTTTGGTTGGATTTATGGATGGGGGATAGGTGCCTGAAGGATGTTTATCCGAGACTTTTCAAGGTAGCGAGGGATAGACAAGCCTTAGCCAAGGATTGCTATAGACGGATGCATAACACGATCTCTTGGCAACTGAATTTTAGCCGAAATTTGAGAGCTTTAGAATAAGAGAGTCTTGAGGAATTAAATCAAAGGCTGAAAGACTTCCCCTTAACAATTGAAGAAGATGAGGATTTTCTTTGGATGGGTGACTCCTGAGGTGTGTTCTCTGTGAAGACGTTAGTCAACTCAACCCTACATCAACACGTGGAGGAGCCTATTGTGGACCTAGCTTGGAGGGCCTTGCCCCTCCAAGAGTACAAACCTTTGTGTGGTGTGTTCTGAAAGGCAAAGTATTGACAAGGGCAACACTCAACAGAAGAAGGTTACTTGGGGTGGATAACAACCTCCATTGCATATTTTGTGGCCATATGGAGGAGGATATAGATCACTTGTTCACTAATTGCCATGTGGCTAGGAAGTTGTGGGCAAGCCTTATAGATATGGTGGGAATATCGTGGGTGTTGGATCGAACATGTACAGGAATACCATTCCATCAGTTGTGCTATGGACAATGTGGAAGGAAAGGAATGCTAGGATATTCAAACTAAAGGAAACAGAGGAAAATGATCTTATCCAAAAGGCTAAATGGAGGCTTTACACATGGCTACTGTCTGGAGTAGAATTCAGAGTTGTAGACTTCCTCACTTCTTGAGAAAGTTGCCTTAGTAGGGGGCCAAAGAAACACAAAGTCCAAATTCCATGGCACCCCCTCAAGCAGGTAGGTACCTTTAAATTCAATGTCGATGAGGTTGCCAGAGGAAAACTAGACCTGGCCAGTATAGGAGGTGTGTTTCGTGATTGGAATGGGGGGACGTCGGTAGTTTTTTCAGAATCCATAGGACGACGAGATTCTAACAAGGCAGAACTTATCAGTATTAGGAAAGCATTGACCATTTGGTCCTCAATAGGAAGGGGCAAATTGATCATTGAAGGGGTCTCTACAAATGTAATGAAGTGGGCGGCAAGGTGAAAAAGACCTCCATGGAAAATGATCACAATAGTAAGAAAAATTATAGTCTTATGTTTAGGAAGGGAGATCGCTTTTGTGGCAGTCTGGAGATATGCAAATAGGGTTGCTGACTTTTTCGCCTACTGGCGTGTTTTATCTATGAGATCTTTTGGGGACACTGGGTTTTTTATTATGTTGGAGGGCATTATTTGTATTTCTGTACTTTGCTCTTTGTACTTTACTCTTTACTTTTTGGCTATCTTGGAGTTTATGTCTCTTAGACCCTTTGATGACATTCTTTGTAAATTCTTTTATCATTGATATATTTTTTCTATTTGTTACCTATATGGAGTCATTACTTTCTCGAATTAACCAATGTGGACTTTTGTCAATAGGAGAGAAGGCTTGTAACACCACGTGCCTCATGGATGGGTTAGGTATCAATAAGAGAGAAAGCTTGTGACACCTCATGCTTCATGGATGGGTTTATGTGTCAATGGGAGAGAAAGCTTGTGACACCTCATGCTTCATGGATGGGTTAGGTGTCAATGAGAGAGAAAGCTTATGACACCAAATGACACATGGTAAGGGAAGAAAATGTTCATGCCACCAAATGACACTTAGCAGGTTGTGTCAAAAGGATGAAAAGATCATGCCACTAGCTTCCACATGTATGGGTTGGGTGGAGAAAGAATTCAGCTACCAAGTGCATAGCTCAAGAAATATAGAGGAAATGGACAAACTATCCTCACTAAATGGACTGCACACACGTGGGCTCAATTTATGAGCCTAAGTGAACCTACTACCAACGTATATCACCAATATAAAAATAGTGCAATTGTCTACAACTATTTCTGAGATATTAATGACAAATGCATTACTTTCTTTACTCACTATCAACTAAACATTGCAATACATACATTATAAAGAAAATGCATCAAATGTAATAGCACAAGTGCATAATATTAAATGTTAATAACAAAACTTATAATATATAGAACCAAGTACTAAAAAGTTAAAATCACGAATTAGTCATTAGTTCAGCAACAAAAATGAACCACCATGGAAGAGTAGAATAGGAAATATACAGGCAAGAAGTGAAATGATAGTCACATTATTCTTAATAATACTTCTAAAAGATTCAAAATATCAAAACTAAATAGGAACATACTAGAAAAAATCAAGTGCCTACCGTCATCGGAGGTAACATTCTTAACCACTTCCACCCATTTTCTTGACCCAACAGCCCTGCCACCCTTATACCTTCACCACCCAACATTTCATGAGGCTTCCTCTGATCCAATGCAATTCTCTCCTTTGCTTGTCCACCCAGACTGTAATACCCCCGTATTTGTGTAGGCATTGATGGGAGAGAAAAAGTAGCCAGGTTGGGCACTACTTGTCCCACATCGCCTATGAGGAGAGTTGTTCTGTAGGATATAAGTAGCACAAGGCCTTTTGGGAGCAATCTTGGGTTGGCTCGCCAATGCAAAGCCGTGCGGGTTCCTGTGGGCCCAAAGCAGGCAATATTGTGCTGGCGGGATGAGTCGTTACATAGACTATTGAGACCATTGAAACTTTTGAAACCAACTGGTTGGACTTTTTGCCTCTATTGAGCACTCCTCTGGAAACGAGCAGGGTTCACTTGCAGTCTCCGCCCTTCCTTAACAACCCCATTTGCTTCTTTGATTGCTCTCTCTGCCTAACTTCCGGAGCCCATTCGGACGAAGGCAAAAGTTCTTTCTACAGAATCCATTTTTCATGGAACGAAAGAATCAATCACCATTCCCCATTGCCTGAAGAATCCTTGGAGCCAAGTGGTAGTTGTGAACTCCGATAAGTTTGCCACAAAAAGGGTAATAAAAGTCTTATCACTGAAGCCGCTGCGTCTCCGTCCTCTCGCCTGCTGCCAGTCCTTCTCATCCTCTCTCTCCCACTACCCCTGCTGGTATCAGTCCTCTCCTCCAGTCTTCAGGTAAGGACCCTCTTGTCCCTACACTCTCTCTCTCTTTTGTACTCTCACTCTCACTCTCTCCCTCTCTCTCTCTCGCACTTTCTCTCAAAGCTCTCCTCTGGGAAACCATCGCAGAGCTCCTGAGGTCCAATCTCCTATTGTTTTGCTTTAAATGCATGTATGATCCTTACTCTAATCATAGTTCAATGATATCTGAATGTCCTAGCAAGGAAAACTCTTCTCTAGTTCTGGATTCATTCAAAGAAAACCCTTTGATAGAGTTACTACATTTCTTAGTGTTGCTTGTTTTCTTTCTTTCTTTCTTGTTCTGGCTGGGTCTATACCTTTTAGACTTTTTTTCTTGTACTGAATGTTTTTCTTTAATAATATTTTCTCTTTGTTACAGCTCAAAAAAAAAAAAAAAAAAAGGAAGAAGAAGAAAGAGAAGAAAATAACAAAGAAAAGAAAAAGAAATTAAAGGGGAAAAAAAGAAAAAGAGGAACAAACAGAAGATGGGAAAAAAAAGGCACGCCATTTAGTTATGCACTAGGGGCACCTAGGTTGCACCTTTTCACTTAGGCACGCCTAGCATGATCAAGGAGCAAAAGGCCTTTGGCGCCTCATGGCATGCCTAGGCTTGATTACTGTGAAAGAATCCTGTGACTATCCTAGCCAATAAAATGGTCCAATATTGATGACAATCTCAAAGAATCACTTTCTCCTTGCATAAAATAGAAATAACGCTTTCACACTTTTCCATATATAAAATTGAAAGAAAGCTTTTATATATACTAGTTAATAAAATAACCTACAAATACAAAAAACCCTTGAACTTGTATTTTCTTTTCAGTACATGAATGGAAATAAAACCTAATAAAACTGTTTTTATACTAATCCTTCCTTGACTAGGGCAGACATGAGAAGAAGAGGAATATTGAGTGCTGATAGTGATATTAGTTGCCCCCTTTGTGGTTCAGCTGACGAGACTATTGACAATCTCTTAGCCACTTGCCCTCTGACTTGGAAGCTATGGAGCTACTTTTTGGATATTATGGGAGTATCTTGGGTTTTCTCTGGATTGTTGGGGTCTTGGTTTCTTTCTCATTGTAACCGCATGAGGAAATTGGCTTGGATCACGATTCCAAATGTGGTGTTATGGCCTATTTGAAAGGAAAGGAATGCTGAGATCTTTGAGGGCTAGATCGTGGAAGCTAAGAATCTCATTCAGAAGGCGAAATGGAGACTGTGTATCTAGCTTAGCTCAAACAAGGAGTTTAGTGAGCTTAAAGCCTCAGACCTCATGCATTGTTGGGAGGGTGGTATGATGTCTAGACCTCGGAATAGAAAGAAACTTGTGGATTGGTCCCCTCCTCCATTTGGAATGTTGAAGTTTAATGTGGATGGAGCGGGTAAACCGGGTCCAACCGGGATCGGGGGTGTCCTTAGAGATCATTCGGGCTCCACGCAGTGTGGTTTTTACAGAATCAGTGGGGATCATGAACTCAAACGAGGCTGAACTTCTTAGCATTAGGGGAGCACTGACTTTCAGAGCTAGTTTTTTTTTTTTTTTTGGGGGGGAGGGGGGAATTAGTGATTGAGAGTGACTCTTCCAATGTCATTAAATGGGCCGTGGATTTGAAGCGTCCTCCTTGGAGGTTAATTACCTTGATAAGGGAGATTAAGGAATTGATCTCAAACATGGAGGTGTCTTTTGTCCATATCAGTCGCTCAACTAAAGGAGTGGCGGACTTTTTTGCGAAGAATGGTGTTGCTGGCACGATTTGTGGGTCCTTCCATTTACCCGGAGGATAGTTCATATTGCACCAGTGGTATTCTCATTGTAGTTGTCGTGATATGTTGTTATTTTGTTGCTCTTCTTTTTTCTTTTAGGTCTGAAGTCTCTTAGATCTTGTTTTTTTCTTGTTTGTGTAATTGTTTTTTTTTTTTTTTTTCAATAAAAGGTTTCTCTATTACCACTCAAAAAAAAAAAAAAAATACTAATCCTTCATTATTGCTGTCACAAGATCCATCTCCATATAAACTTATGACTACAAGTGGATAATATAACCTAGAATTGTATAATTAACTGTTTGGTCAAATCTCTCAACAGCCTACACACAACCCATTATCTAATAATTAGGCTTAAAATCTTCTATTTAAATCTTATGAACCCCAAACAAATAACTACAACTAATCCTGTCTTTTCATGGGCTTCTGGTTGAAAGCTTTCCTTTGCTTGTTTGTCATTTTTTCCCAGTTCTCATCATTGTAAGGTTTTTAGTGATGCAGATTGCATGGTTTTCTTGTTCAGATGCTGATCGGTGAACATTCACTTTTTCCCGACATACAAAACAAAGAGCAGAATTAAATCCCTTCATTCCATACTCCTTACTAATGTTTTCGAGTGTGTGTGTGTGTGTGAGAGAGAGAGAGAGAGAGAATATCTACAGAGCATTTAGCCCTAGTGTAATTAAATTAATGTAGCTTTCACTAAGCTAGATAAGTGTCGCAAATTAATCTTTCAAAATTCTTGAACATTTCACATTTCTGATACAGTTGGGTTGATTTGTAGTTCTCTCATACTCAGTAACTGAATCTTTCAACAAAAAATAAAACCCTCTGGCATATTGCTTTCTGTTCATCAAACCAATTGGAGAGATGTAGAACTTATCCCAACATGCTACAGTCTTATTGTTTCTGATAAGAGCTTCTGTATTTCTCATTTGTCATTTTTTTCCTCTAGTTCTCATAGAAACTGTGTTATCAGGATTTCCTAGTCAGAAACTTTTTGCATGAGTTTAATAATCTTTGTTTGCCAGTTGGCAAACATTTTCGAAGTTGCATCCCATGTTCTCTAGATTCTGACTAAACCCTTTATTGTAACAGAAATGCTTTTAAACATGAGTTGACATTGTTAGAAAAGGTTCGGCATCCTAATGTGATTCAGTTTGTGGGAGCTGTTACTCAAAATAGACCCATGATGATTGTTTTGGAGTACCATGCAAAAGTAAGACTTTTTACCTTCATGGTATCTTATTATGATGTTGTGCTTCTTATTGGTAATCTTCCTTGAAAAGTTTGTTATTGATGTGGAGTATAAAGTTCCTTGTCTTGTGTTGTCTCATATTAGTGAGTGTACTGAGTTTTTCCCTCCTTGAAGTCTTCATCAAGAAATGGGGTTGCCTTGTAGGCTGATTTCTACGCTGTCCTTGCGCATGTGTTATTTCATTGCATCAAAGAGTAGCAAAGAATGCCGTACTATTTTTATGTTATATTATTAAACAATAAATATAAGGTTACTGTACTCTGGTGAGTTTCAGGGTAATCTTGAAAGTTACCTTCTAAAGAAAGGACGTCTGCAGCCTGCTAAAGCTATCAGATTTGCTATTGACATTGCCAGGCAGGTTCTTCACTACTTTGCAGCCATAAACTTTTTACTTTTGCAGGCATTTACAACTTGATTGTCTTTTCTGCCATTATGACTGATCATCATTGTAAGAAACATATCCATTTGTTTGGGTGGTTGTCAGTTCCACTTATCTAGTTGCCCCTATTTGTGGCTAAATTTAGTTCCTGTACTAACATGTAATTGGTCACTGCTATGTTCCTGCTCATGATGGTTTTCCTTGTTCTAGCATTCTCCCAGCTACTTCCAGCACAACATAAAGGTGCAAGTTTGTGGATTTTCTTGATTCTGCAGTCATATACATATTATGCTTGATTCCACAGCCATAACATAAACAAAAGGGCACATAAGTCATCATTCAGACATAGACACTGGATTTTCTGGCTTGAAAATTAAAGAGCATTTTTATGCAAAGAATATAATCTAAAGAAAGAGAAGAAATCATGAAGAGAATTGTCTATTTATTGCTTGTCTGTAATAAAAATTACTAGGCCTTTTAAAATAGAGGATACAAAAACTGAAAATACTCTGTTTGACATATAAGGAAAATGGATTCTCCAACTACAATACTCTGAAGGAGAGAGAAAATAGACACCCACATTTCTATGTAAGACTAAATATCTTAAAAGCAATCCATAGAGGAAAGTCCACCTCCCTTCGGTAAGCTTTCATTGACTTTGAAAAGACCTACAATATAATGCCAAAGGAATTAACAAGCGAGCATCGAAGAGGAAATGCATCCTTAAAAGTATGTTGAGGTTATGCAGGATATTTATGACAGGGTAACAACTAGTGTTGATAGATGGAGAGGTTTCCAGTAGGAGTTGGACTTCACCAAGGATTAGTCTTAAGTGCATAATTATTTGTCTTAGTAATGGACTGTTTAACATGAAATATACATGATTAAGTGCCTTGGTGTATGCTATTTGTAGTTCATATAGTGCTAATGAGAGAAACTATAAATCAATTAAATGAGAAAGTGGAATTATGGTTGACAATTAGCAGGGTGAAGATGCAATACATGGACTGTAACTATAGTGGTTCGGAGAACATATAGGACGAATCAATTAAATTGAAAATGATTTGGTAGTGGATTGTGAGAAATTCAGATACGAAGGTGCAAGATTCAAATAGAGGGATACATCTCGACATAATAGGTTGAGAGTGGGATGGGTTAAGTGTAGGCAAATAGAGTCGAGTGTAGGCTAAAAGTGAGATCCTATAACCATTAGGCCATTAGGCTGCTTTATGGAGTTGAGTGCTAGGAAATTAAGAAAAATAATTATGACAAGGTTATCGTAAAAAATGCATATTTTAAGATGGATGAGTAGAGTAACATTAAAAGATGTAATATGGAATGAGCCTACTGGAGAAAACTCAGAAGTGGACCTAATAGATGAGAAAATTTAGGGAAGCCATTTAAGGTGATTTTGACATGTACATGGGAAAGCAGAAACAGTCCTTTTTCAAAAAATTGAAAATGTTTAGGTAGAAGGAACAAGAAGGAGAACAAGACCTTTAAAAACATTGATTAAAGGGATACAAAAAGATATGATAGATTGCAAGGTAACAATGGTTATAATTTTTTATAGGAAAGACTGGAAGAGAACTTAGAAAGCCAACATCAGATAGATAGCATAAATGGCTTTGATTATGATGATGATGAAGTGAGTCCACATTCATTTTGGACGAGTTCAATCTAGGAACGTGGATCTTGATGTCACATCTTCAATTTGAATATATGAAAAACATGAGGAATTCTTTTCTTTTTTTTAAATAAATATATCTACATAAAAAAAGTGAAAGAAATTTTTATTTCATGTTGTTGCTCCAGCAATTAGGTCCTCTCTACACCACTGATAGTGCTTGATATCAATTACCATTAGTAGGATGGTTTGGTGTCGCCAACCAACTCCTCATTGTCAGAATCATAGTTCTCGATGGTTATTTGGTATAAAAGCAACAATTTGGTGATTCCGGTCAGATGTCCTTAACAATCCTTTTGCCTGCGGATGTATATGCAGAACAATAACAGGTCTGCCGATGGCCTAGATTTACAACTAAGATAAATAATCAAACAATGAATAAACTGAACCAATCGATGAAATCAGACATTTGTGGGTTCAAGACCTCTTTTGTTTGTATTGATTTCCAAAACAAAAAATACAAGAAGGAATGAAGATAAGGAACAATAATAAAGAATCTTTCCAAGAAAACCATTGAAGTTACAAAGAAAACACTCAATCTCAAAAGCTATTTCTTTTGATCTCAGATTGCTCTCTGTTTTTCGTTCTCTTTCGCTCTACCTAGTCTTCTGCTTTCTACTGGCATTTATAATGAGTTGAAGACGATGGAAAGGTCTTCAACAACCAAGGTCTTTGTTGGAATTCCTTCGAACCAAGAAATTTCTTTTCTAGTTCGCTTCTATTCTGAATTGCTTGGATCATGTACAGCTTTTGGCTTGCAAATATGATTTTAAATCCGGCCAACCGTCTTTCCTCTTTGGTGGGACTTCTGGATGTGTACAGATCTTGTGAATGCACTTTTACTGACTTCAGCACTAGATGACACGTGGGTTGGAGCACCACGTAGGAATTCTGAGGTGGATTAACATGGTGGAATGCCGGTTTGGATGATGAGCATTTCTGACTTGAACAATTCCAGTTCTGTTGCAACTGAAAATAAAATTAGAACACTTGCATTTTCACTAGGGGTATGGGCGACCTCCGTTCAACTCCAAAATGATACAATAGCCATTAATCCAATCTATTCAAGTTGTCTTTTTGAGTTCTACTTTTGCATTCTAGCCTATTAACAATCATATTCTCTGATATTCCACGATGTATTATGTCCTTTATCCCTTTAGTTAAGGTTTTTTAGGGCCTTGCTATCCTTTTTGTTGATTTTACTATTTACCCTTTTTTCCGTAGGGAGGTTATTTTTGCTTTTCTACACGTGCCCAAAACCACCTTAGACAATTTTCCTCATGTTCATGTTTATCAGGACTAAAAAGTCTCTCGAGTGTGGCCATTTCTAGTTGTATTTTTCAATGTTACTCTACCCATTCATCTCAACATGCATATCTGTGATACCGTTACTTGTCTTTTCTTCAGTGATCAACACTTAGTTTCATAAAGCATTGTTGATATGCTAGAATTTGTATAGAATCACTCCTTCAACCAACCTGTTACTCTTCTATTGCAGAGGACTCTGCTTTCTTGCTTACACTTAGCTCACCCCTGTCATCTTACTAATTATATAAATACAATCCTCTGTTTGATTTGACAATTGAACCCTAAACTTATTGTAGTGTAGTAATAGGTTATTTTTAATTTTATTCTACTCTATTATTATGCAACAGAATGTTACAATTTGCTAATGCATTTTCCAAATAGCATTTTGCTGAGGGAGTGAGGGAGACTGTATTTTCTCACCCAATTGCTATTTTTTTGGTTCCCATTTCCTGATATATAGGATTTCTTCATTGCTATACAGCATTTTGGTCATGATGAAGGTGTTTTGCCTTTTTTTCTCTCTCAACAAGAAAATAATCTATAAATTCTGATGTTCCCATACAAATTGTTACTCTCTTCCAGGGGGATGAATTATCTGCATGAATGCAAACCAGATCCCATCATCCACTGTGATCTAAAGCCCAAGTAAGACAATGGCATGCATTAGTCAGTCAATCTCAATAGCATGATGACTGAAATTTTATTTTATACCTTCAGTAATGATGTACTGCTCTTGATTATTTGAAATTTTGGTAAGGTGCCAGAAATATTTTGCTGGATAACGGGGGCCGTTTAAAAGTAGCTGGTTTTGGTTTGATACAGCTATCTCACGTGTCACCTGACAAAGCCAAACTTCCTCCAGGTTCTCAGATTGACCATTCAAGTAAGCTACTTTTATTATCCTATAGTAGACATAATTAAGCCGGATTATCCGTTAAACTCATCCTGTAGTGTTAAAGCCCTGATGCTTATACAAAATCTAAGTTATACATGAAGCAAAGAGGTTTAATAGTCTCAAAAATAAAATTGGATCAGAAGAAAGTGGAAAGGAAGGAAGCCTCTAATTTCTAGCCAAATGTGTTTAGAGTTCATATAATATCTTGTTACCTTTTTTCTTTAGCAGTAACAAGAGAAAATTTTATTAAAGAGGAAGCAGTACAAGAGAATGGGGGGTCTAAAAGCTATAGACCCCACCAAAGAAGAAAATACAAGAGAAAAGGAGGAGCAACATAATGTGAAAATCTGCACGTAAAGTAAAGTAACATCTCCGAGGAGACATGAGGATCTGTCCAACGCAAAAATATCTTGTTACCTAGTGAACATGTTCTGACCAAAATTTACATTTATTCTTTGTGGTTTCTGATCATCTGTGACCTTGCAACCAAATGGTATTTGGGTTATACTTTCAGTGCATTGTCATATTTTGTTGTTTAAGTCTTGAACTCGGATGAGAATCAAATATGCTCTGATTTGGGACATATTAGGGCCTTGTTTTTCTTTCTTTTTTCTCTCTTTATATGATAGGCTATTTGGACTATGTTACTGCTGGCTCTCTTTGGTTTGGGAGAGACTTACAGTCGGCACCTAAAAACTGTAATCTGTTGTTACAAATTATGACTTCGTTTTTTTGGGGTATATTTTCTAGTGTCACCACTCAAAACAGGTCCAGCAAGTTTAAATCAGTGTTTGGTCTTTGGAATTTGAAATTTCTGATTACGATCTCCATCACCTTTTTAGTGAATTGAAGTTTCTTGATATTGGTGTATTTGTGATTCAACTAAATATGTTGATTAAGAGTGGTGCCTCTAAATGAAATATTGAATGCAGCTTTATTTTGTCTTAGATTTATACATAGCCCCTGAAGTTTACAGAGATGAAACATTTGACAGAAGTGTTGATGCATTCTCTTTCGGCCTCATTCTTTATGAGGTGTGTCTCAAATATGTTTCTTTTCCCTTTGTTTACATATGGTACCTTATCTTTTTATGTGGTTTATGTTGTGTTCCTGATTTTTTTTAAAGAAATATCCTGAAACCATAACAATGGAATTGTGCTAACAGCATTTTAGGAAATCATTACCTTTCATTCCTTGGATATTCTTAACTGGAATCACCATCATGAATATAGATGCATGTTCTTTTCCCTTTCATCTATCTGTATTGTGATAATAACATTCTCCGTCTATTCCTTAGTTCAAGCCATGCAAGAACACAGACTAAAAACTGGAAATTTGACTTCGCTTGGCACATTACCGCATTTCCAATGCAAGTTCCCTCTTCTGCAAAAGAAATTTATTGAATACTAAAGAAAGCTCCCCAACCGACCACACACAAACACACAGACACTCTCTCATAGTAGTCAAAGCACAAGGCACAATGAAGATGCCAAGAGACCCTGGAGCCTAAGGTACAAGGCACATGTTTAGAAGCGAGCCTAATTTTGATAGGGAATTTAATTAGATAGATTAAAATATATGTAGATCCAGATTGAGGAATTTGGCTCCTTCTCTAATCCTGGAGAGGCGATGAGGAGCTTTTCTAGCTCTGCATCGGTTCTTTGTCACGAACGATCGTTGGTGGTGGTTTGTCGCCTGGTTGAGGTGGGTCTCCATCGTAGACGGTCGACGTGCCTTCACACGTCTTGGCGTCACGTGGCACTCATGCAGAAGAGGTCAGGGTCATCTCTACTTGCAACAGGAAGGAGGAGGAGAGGGACGTGGCAACAGACGACTGGGTTGTCAAGAGTAGGTATGGTGTATGGTAGTTTTGGGATTCATAAACAAGTGGGATCTACCTCTAAGATACGCAAATAGGTAAGTAGATGATTAAACGACGTTTATCATATGATAAGTTACAGGTTGAGTTAGTTTTATATGGGGGAGCTCAATTCAATAAAAAAAAACCCCTGGATGTCAACATCTCATTACGATTGTTAATGGTCCTCAATATCAACAACCTATGAGAACTATCCGCTGTTGGATTCAGATACACCATGATGTATAGTGGATTAAGAGACCCTAGATTGTATCTCAGTCCAATAGGAACTAGGTCTTGTGAATAGCTGATTTTGCGGTTCAATATCCATCATGATGGGATGTTGAGATCCAATGATTTTTTAATGAAAAATGGGCCCATATGAAATTTACTCAAACCTTACTGAACGTTAAGAACATATGAGATTGAGTGATTTATGCGATTTCAAATTGCATTGGTTCCATATAATTAAAAAACATTGTTTTGAAGTCCCTCTTGCTCACTGTCTTCATTGGTATCCATTTTCCATATCTAGAAACCCTCTCAAGCCCTCTCATTCCTACTTCCTTCTTTTTGCCTATTCCAAGAAGGATTTTTCTTTCTATTGTTTCCTAGTTTCCTAATTTCCCTGTCCAACGAAATAGTCCATTCCTACAGGTTCCTCTTTCTATCCACCCCTCTAATCTCCTTTCTCCAATGCATACCATCCACCACACTGCAAGCCTGAGCTCCATTCAACTTCAACCCAAGCTCTTAACAACCTTATTAAACCCATTCTCCAAACCTTTGCCGTTATCAAGCTCTCGTTAGGGATCAAAAGTGACTTGGTTAGAGGTTCATGGAGCTCCAGCAACAAGACCTAACTGAGTATAGTGACTGAGAAATACGACTCATACCATCTTCATGCATTCTAATTATTTCAATTGTAATTAGAGACAAGGTACAACAACTTGGGCATGCGGTGTCGATTGGGTGGTGAATATGTAGTGTGGAACTGAAATGAAAGAAGAGAAATTAGATGTGGATTTTTAAAAGGGAGCAAAGATTAAAGGGAGGAAATAGGAGTTAGGTGGGGAGAGAGAGAGAGAGAGAGAGAGAGAGAGAGAGAGAGAGAGAGAGTTTTTCTTGGTTTAGTGGGGTGAGAAAAGTTGAAAGTGGATAGCTATTTGTGGATTGGGATGGGTCAATCTGAGTCCAACTCTTCTTGAAATCAGACCAGCTACTTGCCTGTTTTGGTCCCATCAATAACTTGAGATTGACCAAACCAATCAATAACTTGTGTCGGGCCATCTTGCCTTGGGTTGGGCCAGACCTGAGTTGCACACCTTCATCACCATGCTATGGTGATTGAAGTAGACTTTGTACCATAGACAGACTTGTAGCATTCGATCACTTGAGCATTGGCTTTTGTGGTGATGCAAGCATAAATCTGAACATGCATACCATATTTGCCACTTGAGCCTACTGATTTTCATGGAGACCCTGTAATGAATGTAAGTTGAGTTGGTATTTAAAAGAAAATTAGGGTTGAGTACAACTTCCACTCAGAAAGTGAACCACCCCATATAGATAAAACAAAGGCTTGGATGATTGATGATGATGGGTATTCAAAAGTAAAAGAAGATCTAAATGGCTCCAAGATCCTGCTTCAAAGAAGTAATGGGACCATCAGCTGCCATTTAGCTCCAAATTCCATTAGCCAAAAATCACAAGAATATAACGGGGACCTGGAATTTGATTTTCCTGATCTGGCTCTGTTACTGTTTCATCGGAGAGCTGCATTAAGTGATGAATTTCATAGGTTGGATGTCCCACTAGAAGGCCATGTGTTTTTTTTTTTTTACTTTTTTCTTTTATACCAAATACAACACTATTATTATTTTATCAGAAATGCCTAGATAAGCTTTTTAACTCCTTACTTCTGCATTTGCCTTCTTTTTGGTTTAGATGATTGAAGGAACACCACCTTTCCATCCCATGCCCCCAGAAGTTGCTACTAAAATGATTTGCTTAGAAGAAACAAGACCCCCTTTCAGGCTCAAATCAAAAAATTATCCTCCAGACTTCAAAGCGTAAGTATTCTTCTACTTTTGACTAACAAGCTTCTAGTTATGTTGCAAGTTTTAAGATCAAAAGCATTTTCCCATATGGCCAATAATCCATCCTGACTCTTTGCCAGCCCATCGATTGTATGGTTAAACCTTCCATTATTTCAATACAAGCTTTGCTTCTAAACAATTTCATTTTGGTTGATTTGTGAAACTCTCATAGGTTTTATTTCATTTTTGTTGTTTTTTCACATTACTTATATGGTCAATTATAATCTTTTCTCATTTCTATGTTTTCGGTCCTTAACCCATATTTACTGGAAACTATTTTCCTGTTTCAAGGCTGCATTTCTCCCTTCCTGCTTTCTCACATCCATGCCTTTTCAATACTAGTTTATGTTTTGTTTTTTCTTTTCTTTTATTTTTTATTTTTTGGAAGCTTGAAGCGTTTCATGTTTTCAATTCTTCTATTGTTTCTCACATTCATTTATCTTGATCTGGCAACTCATGCATGAGTCTTCAATTATTCTTGGGGTTTTCTTTTTGAAGGTTAATTGAAGAATGTTGTGATCCTGAACCCGTAGTTAGGCCAACATTTTCTGAGATCATTGTGCGATTGAATAAAATAATTGCCTACTGTACTAAGCAAGGATGGTGGAAAGACACCTTCAAGATTCGTTGGTATGCCTTCTTTTACCAAGCCTCTTATAAAATCCTTATTCTATTTTCAGGGAAAGTATGCATATCTAGATTAATTATTTCAGTATAGAAATCATGAACCTGTGTCTTCTCAGAACCTTTAGACCGTGGAACTCGCTATATTTATGAACATCAAAAGACTGTTACTCCAGACTCATGTAATGGAATGCAATGATCTCAGTAATAAGATGTCAAGTCTTGCTGATTGTTTCCCCTTTCCTAGCTGCCAGAAGGAGCTGGAGGGTTGGTCATGGAAGCAACCACTGCTGCGGAAGGTAGAAAATTTTCTATTAAAGAATGCAAAATTTCTCGGAAGTGTAATTCCAAAGCAGTTTGCTTGAATGATCAACGATGCTTTGTTCTGATATGTATCAAGGGGTCCTTCAGCTTGATCAATTGATTCCCAATAATGACCCCATAATAATATTGTGACATGTCTAGATCTGGTATGAATTTGAAGGAGCTGGATATAATGGAACGGTTGCAAGCAGCTAAAATTTTTAAAAGAAAAAGGTACTGCCATGACGTTAGAAGAACTATTGGTGCTGAAGATTTCACATCAAAATGTAATGAAAGCTAATTTTGAGATCCAGTAACATGGTCCATGAAACTTTCTTCAAGCAGAAGGCCGAGTATTATCTTGTTTCTGTATTTTTGCCAAATCATACAATAGTTTGCTAAACGTAATTGTGAATTGGTGCATTAAGTCGAATAGCACTTGGTAAGTACTAAGTTGTCCAGTTGACTATGGAAACTTTGTTTTATCACTCTGTCTCCTCTCTCTCACACACACAAGCTGAATATAATTCAATTAGGGTAATTTTCATATTGGATCCAAAGAATAAAATATAAGTTGATCATATGAAGGTGATTATCGTGAGAGCATCTAGGTGAGATGTAAGTCACAGTTCATTGGGGTTGTTTTGATTCAGCTATGTCACACAGTTGCACTGTTACCAACCTTGTTGAGATGTGGGCCTTACAATGATGACTTCCATAATTAATTCATGCACTGTATTGTGGTGCCAATGTTTTGCATTTGATCACAAATGCACATATTTTTATGTGCGTATGGTTGAAATGTCAGAAACAGCAGACACTAGGAGACGAGATAGACTGCTGAAAACGTAGAGGGAAGGATAAAGAATATATAGTGGACTGACAGATGTTATAGTTTTTGACACAGTCAAATGGAGAAGTAAAACTTGAAAATATGACCCCAAATAGATTGGATTGTGGCCTTTGATGATGATGATGCGCATATTTGTATGTTTCTTCTAAAGATTCTTTCTCTATGTCCATGCAGGAAATGAAATTATCAGCATTCAAGTACAACCACACAGATGAACAGATAAGAGGAAAAAAAAAAGGAAAAGAAGATGCTTTGAGAGAGTGGCGGTCGTCACCAAAGCATATACAGATTTTGGTGATAATGTTGTTGTATTACTATGTACTGTACCAATCAAACAATAAAATGTCAATTGGACAAGAAAGACTTGAAATTAAAGTTAAAAACTTTTTGGAGAATTTTCTTTCTTGTGTATTTCTTATGATATTAGCAAGTTGTAGTAATCTTTTCCTAAAAAAATTAGTAACGGCGGCTATGTTTGTTGATTTTATTAAGTATACTGGCCTACTCAATAAAATCCAAAGCAGTTTTGGCCATTTTACAATTTAGAATAGTGTTTTTTTACTACAATTATTGATGTGTTCATCATCATTTTCATCTAACTATTTATCCCATCAATCTGGGATAAGCTTTCATATTTGGATTTAGCAAATTCTTTTCATGGACCAATTGCCTTATTTGACGCCTATGGGACTTAAACCCGCAACCTCTGGACAATTAGTGTTGTGTTGGCCTCTATAAACTTCTTTAGTCCCTTTGAACTTTGTTATCTCAAATTGTATATGTGCTATCATTACTTTGTTTACCATCTCTTCTTCATCACCCAATGACAAAAAATAATGATATTAACACGTAATTGGTAGTTTTCCAACTAGGCAATCCAATCGAGAAATGGCCGAGTAAAGCTGGCTCAGTCACTTGCCTAGTCATTGGGTTGGGTTAAACTAAGAGGCTCAAAAATTTTACTCTAATTTGGGCTCAATTTGGTTGAATTTGCTGGGTTTGCCATTGGCCATGGTCAATATTTATTAGAATAAATGTTGTAATTTGTCTTATTTTATTGGGGTGTTGAATGTCCATTTGATAAAAAAAATTCAGAAAACATGAAGAAAATGTGAGGGATAATGTAGAGATGAAGATTGGCACATTTAATTTTTAAAGGTCCATGGACTATGTTGTTTATATGAATACAATTTATTATAATTTTCAAAAACAAAAAAAATGTATTGCTAATTTGCTATGCTGTCCAAGTCATATAGTGAATGACTAGTTTTTTTTACAAAAAAATTGGACCTTATTAGGGAATTAATGCTCATGCTATTATTAGGGTTCCTTCTACCTAACAAACCAAAAGCCATATTATTATTATCTTCAACTTTGCCCATGAGAAAAGGAAGATGGATAAGTGTCAAATGGACAAAAAACTATACTAACATGATAAACATTTGTCTATTAATGAAATCAACATGTGAAACACTGGAATAAGATGATCTTATCAGATGAAAGTAGTGAAAGCATCACAGCAATCGCCATGTTCAGCAGCATTAGGCATTTCCAATTAAAATGTTAAATCAGGGTTAAAGATACACAAGTGACCATTATTAAATTTACAAGTGGATGACAGACTTCTCTACAGAACATATATAATATCTAACCCTTCCCTTAGAAAATGGAACTGCAAAGAAACAGGTCCATTTCATCATAGAGATTTTGCTGACCACTTCCCTAAAGTTACCTGGTGTGTGTGGGTAAAAGAGGCTTGCAAATGTTCCGAAAATTAGTCGAGTGCTTTAAGACACTGAACGCCTTGGTCATTAAAAAAAATCATTTAACTAAATTGTCGTAGAGGAAACAAAATTTCATTGTCCTCCCAAAGGCAATTTCAAGCTAGAACTGTAAGCACTCTCTGACATCAGAGTCTCCAAAAGCTTCTTAGCTTCATCAATCCTCAACTCCCTCACCAATGCATCTATGACACCCTGCAGAATCTCAACATCAATGGTGCAGTTCTCTTTCATGCTCTCCTCACATAGTTCCATAGCAAATTCCAAATCCCTCTTGGAAGCACAGGGAATGAGTGTCTGGAATGTATAACAATCAGGGCTACAACCATTTTCCTTCAAGTCACTATAAACTTGTTTTGCCTCCTCTAATCTCCCATCACTGCAGTACCCTTTAATCAAGGAATTAAAACTGAAATGATCAGGTTTTAGTCCCTGAATTCCCAACTCATTAAACAGCTTTACTGCCTCTTCAGTCATCCCTTTTGAAACCAATCCTCGAAGTCTAATATTGTAGCTAAGAATGTCAGGAACAACCCCATACTCTTCCATCTTGGCCCAAACCTTTTCGCCGTCCACGAAATGGTTCCCACCATAAAGTCCCTTCAAAAGTGAATTGAATATATTCAGATTCGGTCTCACACCATTCTCTTTCATTAAATCAAGAGGTGAAGGTGCAGAATCCCGATCACCCATTTTGCAAAAGGCTTGGATTAAGATACTGAATGAGTAATTGTCAGGCTTTACAGAGATCTCAAATGGCAACTGACGGAAATTATCAAAAACAGCTTCATATTCCTTGGAATTAACACCGGCGGCAAGGAGGGTATTGAAGGATTTAATGGTGCGGGGGCAATTGAGCTGGGGCAATTCATCGAACAGCTTGCGGGCATGGCCGAACATGCCAGATTTTCCATAGAGTTGCATGATGCGTACTGCAAATCCTTCAGTTTTAATATCGGGGAACTGCTTCTGGTGCTCAAGGAGTTGTTCAATGGCATCGAATCGATTGGAAGAAGCAAGGCGCTGTATGATCACTTCATAGATGCGGCGCTTGCAGCGGAAGCGATAGATATGGGAAAACTCCTTGAATTTATGGACAAGGGAGTCGACGTTGCGGTCAAGATAGATGTCAGAGAAAATGGATTTGAGAGTGGGAGAATGAGAAGATGAAGAAGAATCAGCATTGACGCTGCGTTTGCGAAAAATGTCTGAGAGAATGGGCTTGAGAGGAGGATGTGAAGAAGAGACTGCAGCAGCAGCAGCAGTAGAAGAAAAAGAAGAAGAAGAAAATGAGAGAGAGAAGATGAGACTGAGAGTTGGGCGTGGGCGAGGAAGGAGGCGAGAGAGAGATGCCATAACTGTTTACTTCTCAGTTGGCTTGAAAAGGAGAAAGGTAAGAGAGAGAGAGAGGGAGGGAGAGGCGTAGACGTTCAAAAACGGTGTGGGTACACGTGCAAGTATATCTATCCAATAGGGCAAAATATTGGCCGACCTATAGCGATCGATATATCGATGGGTCCCACCAAGTATGGATGATATATCGGCATTGATATTGGTAGATATTTAATTCTTTATATTTCCAAAAAGATAAAAACTAAAAAACCGATGAAAAATGATATTTGATTTTTCTTTTATTTAATCAAAATCGATAGGTGAGAGTAATCACAATAAGTAATGGTGTCTTTTCGTTTTTTGCTTAATGAAAAATCAATGGAAATTTAATGATAACGTTTTCAAAATCAATGAAAAATTAATCGTGACAAAAATCAAAACCGATGGAAATTTATGGTGAGAGTAATGGCAATAATTAATGGTGACTTTTCGTTTTTGTTTAATAAAAAATCGATGGAAAATTAAATGTGACATTTTCAAAACCGATGGAAAATTAATGGTGACATTTGGAAATTTATGGTGAGAGTAATGAAAATAATTAACGGTGACTTTTCATTTTTTGCTTAATAAAAAATCAATAGAAAATTAATGGTGACATTTTCAAAACAGATGAAAAATTTATGTAAACATTGTCCAAACCGATGGAAAATACGTAAATGATCAATATTTAATAAAAAATTATCTATTCATGAAGCCTATAATTTTCTTTATTTTTTTAAAAAAATAAAAATCGAATATATCGATTGATATATTGATGTCACCGGTAGTTGATATATCAGCTGATATATCGTCGGGGACAATATTTTAAACCCTGCCCTACTCACACACGAGTAGAGTTGTCTGAGAATCAAATTCAAAACTCTTATTTCTTAAGGCGGATTTCTGATCATCATTCCGACCTCTTTGAATTAAAGCTATATGTCAGGACATAAAAAGAAACAAGAAGATGGGCAAAGCTCAGGCCAAGCAGAATGTAAACAAAATGGAAACTATGAACCAGGGCCAAATCTTAAAAAAGAGAGAGTTATACATAAGACCATTTTGTGCTTTGTGGATGCCTAAGATTATCAGCAGCTGGCCTTAGATAGCAATTCGTTTGCAGTAGCTATGTGAGCACGATTCCTCCAGTTGGCTGACGATGGAATTGCTAGTTACTTTATGATCCCTTCATCACTCATCAGAAGTTGATGAAACTACAGATCTTTTTTCACCATAAAATTCAGAATTCTCTATATGCCAATGAGGAGAGTGAGGGATCCATCACTCCAAGTGTCAAGTGAGGCACAAGAAATGTCACTGTGAATTCAGTTCTCAAAACCTAATCATTGAGAGGAGAGTACCTCAAGTGTTATACATATAATGATGTGGAACTCTTGTCATCAAATATTGTGATATTTTCAAATTTACCATGTTTTTTATCGCCAAAATACCGTTACCTGCGGTTTCCCACATGTAAATTCAAAAATAAAAAAAAGGTATCATTACCGCATTAATAATGTGTATTTATTGGCTTTGCAGTAAATTCCTGATAAAATTGTATTAAAAATCCGATAAATGGTAATATCGCGATAATATCCCGATAAATCACTGGTAAATTTCTAATTATATTTTTTATTTTTTAATATTTTTAATTATTTTTTAAAAATTATATTTTCCATGAGATTTTTTCGATAAAAAAGTTGAGAATTTAAAAATATCACAATATTATCAATCTCTGTTAATATCTCGAGAACGGTGTCTGAGACAATGGATCCACTGCTACAAGAACCATTACCAACAAAACCATCAGGCATATCATCAGGAGGTCTCGGTGGGATAGGATTAGGTGGAGGTAAGCTCCACATAACATTCTCAAGTCTTCATTCGAGAGACTAATATTCCCACACCAACTCACCCATGACTCCCATCACTTTGATTGAAAATACTATTCAAAAAGAAAAGAAAAGAAAAATGGAAACTAACTTAACATTTCTGCATTTGATTGTGGAGAAGGATTTTCAGAGGATTTCTCTGGATAGACAATTCCTTTGAGCAGTGAATTCCCTTGTTGAGACATTCTTCTAGATAATTACAAGTGAAAAGATACGAGAAAAAATAAGAAAAAAGAGAAAAAAAGAAGAGAGGAAACCAGGTTTTTGTTCCCTTTAAGAAAGTATATTTTAGTTTGAGAGAGAAAATAAATAAAAATTCCATTTTTCTCTCCTCACTGAATATTAAATAAAGAAAATCCAGCTGACATGTGCAAAGAAATTTGGCCGTACATTGAGTCATGGAAAACTCAGTTTTTTGTTATTTTAGTAAAATATTTATTTTCATTGAAAATGAAGTGAAACATTGTCTGAGTATGGGTATGTAAGAAAATATTCATCTGTTCCTCATTTAAGTTTTTATTCTCTCCCATGAAAAATAAATTCTTTTAAGAAAAAATAAATGTCTTATTTTTTGTGTTCTTAACAAAGAGCTCTTGTGATAAAGAACAGGGAGAAAAAACTCTTTTTTAAAACTCAGATACAGTCCTACTAAAACTCTCATGAATGAGCCTACTACCCTTAAGGCACACTAAAGTTAGGCTATGGGGGTTCAAATCCACAATCTCCTGCTTCCTCAGACAGGAGGCTACCAGTTAAGCTTTTTCTATACTCTTTATTTTTTATTTCATCATTCCTACTAAAATTCGCACGAATGAGCCGACTACTCCTAAGACACACTAAGGTTAGACCATAAGGTCCCGAACCCGTAACCTCCCACTTCTCTAGACGGGAGGCAACCAATTGAGCTTTTTCTATACTTTTTATTTTTTTTATTTCATCATTTCTCATTAATTTATACTTATAACAACCAATAAAATCTAAGTCTATGAATGGAAAAATCACAAATAATGGACCTCCACTATGGGCAGTGGGAATGTATCTTTCTTTGTGTCCTAGGGCCCAAAAATGCACTTATAAATGAGAAAAGATGTGGAGGATATGAAAGCACATCAACTCTCATAAACATTTGATTGTCAGTGCCTCATATCAAGTACAATTACCTTTTAGGTCTCTACTTTGATTATTTAATTGTAGTGTGCCTTATTTAATTAGAATATTTTGCATTTTGAAGAGGAAGATATCATTTTTTTATATGTATTTTACATTTATATTATTTATTAGGCCCTTATTATCAAGAAAAAATATTATTATATGTGTTATGGAGACCATCTTTTGCCTATTGATAAGGTTTTGGTTGATTTAGTAATATATTTATCTTTAAAAAAAAAACACATGAGTAAAGCTTAGGGCAGCTTGTAAATTTTCTCTAGAATTCAAAGAAAATAACTTTTCCCTTTTTCTTTGTTAATTTGTCACTGCAAATGAAAATTATGCATCAAATCGTGTTGTTTAGCAGAATGATCGTTGTTATATCTTGCTTTCTTCTAAAACAGATGGATAGATTATATTATGCAAGTATTTATCTTCATGAGTGGTGGGTCCCAACTATTTCATTAGAGTAATTTTTGAAAGATAATCACTCTGCGTCGTATTATCTCAAATATTTAGACATTGAATTCATCAAATGAGATGGAGATGAGTCTGTTGAAAAGGTTATTTAATGAATATCTACCCACTAAATATCACCCTGAATTAAATTAATCAAAACATTTTTTAAAGTTATAAAGTGTAAATATTAAAAAAATTAAATTATTAAATTTTGAAAAATTACAAAAATATAAGATGTTAATATTGGTTAGCCACACATTTAATGAAAAGCACTTCCAATGTAGTGTGTGGGGATCATTTCATTAACTTTTATAATGATCATTAATCATATTACATGGATTAAAAGACTACCCAATTTCTAGAATATTAGTTGCTTCCTATCAAGTTTTGAGAAATCCGATCAAAAAAAATATTTTCTGACTTTTATAATAGTAGAGTAGGCACCAGGTAGGACCCTTAGGATCTCCTAAGATTTTTTTTATGGATTTAGGACACTACTTGGAATCATATTGATGAATATATTTAAAAGATCATAGTTTATATATTGTTCTTATGAAATTTTATGTTGATTATACATCTCAATATATATATTCTCAAAATTTCAAACTTTAATAATGTTAGGTTTGTACAGAGGAAAATAATGGACATACATCTACGCCAGCATATACACACGCTCACGCAAAGAGGCCCTAACATTATAGTATGCTCTACCGATTGTTTCTCGCGAAATAAGAGGTTGCGGATTCGGGCATCTATGACCTAAATTTGGTGTGCCCTAAAGACAGTAGACTCACTCATGAGAGTTTTACACTAAGTATCCCACATTTCTCGTACGTAAATTTAAAAAAAAAATAAAGTATGCCTCAATATAAAAAATTAAAGATGAAAAAAATGTACTCACCATTCTAAAATACTCTCACTCACACAGAAGATCCTTCGAATTCCACAGGCCCAAACAGCCCCCAAAAGCTGTAGTGCGCTTAGGGGTCAAAAATTCAGTCGATACTGTGCGTATCGCCCGATATGTATCGGATTTTTGTAACGACCCTGACCTGAACACACAGGGATTAGGACTTAACTCAGTGTGATATTTTCCGCTTTGGGCCTCGCACACAAGCTCGAACCCGCACGGTTTTGCATTTGGGCCCAGGGCCCACGTGGCCCGGCCCAAAAGGCCTCACACTAAGTTACACATGGGTGACTTAATATAAACCCACCCTTCCTAAAGTCTCCCACCGATGTGGGACTCTAGGGGAGGGAGGGGTATCACAATTTTCGAACGCCAATATATATCGTTCGGATACGTATAGTATCGGCCGTACATATATAATATCGGCGATATTGACCGATATATCGGTCACGATATCGCCGATATTATAATATGAGTGAAAAAATATAAAAAATAATGGAAAATTGATATTTATTTTTTTACAATTATCTTTTTTCTCATTCTTTGCTTAATCAAAACCAATAAAAATTTATGGTGACATTTCGGTTTTAATGAAAAATAATGGATTTTTCTTTTTTTTTTTTAAGAAAATTTAATGGTGATTTTCGTATTTTGATAAAAAATTAATGGTAAATTTTAAAAAACCATGGAGAATTAATAGTGCCTAATCAAAACCGATAAAAATTATGGTTATTTTTCGTTTTTATTAAAATTTAATGTTTACTTTTCGTTTTTTGATGAAAATTAATAATAGCTTAATCAAAACTGATGTAAATTTATGATGACTTTTCGTTTTTTAATAAAAATTAATGGTGACTATTTAGAAAATGATGGCTTAATCAAAATCGATGAAAATTTATTTTGAATTCTCGTTTTTGATAGAAATTTAATTGTCATTTTTCGTTTTTTAATGAATTTAATTGTGTCTTTTCGTTTTTTATGAAAATTAGTGGTGACTTTTCAAAAAACAATGAAAAATTAATAATGGCTAAATCAAAATCAATGAAGATTTATTGTCAGTTTTCGTTTTTTGATGAATTTAATTGTGTCTTTCCGTTTTTTTATGCAAATTTAATTGTTCTTTTTTTACGGAATTAATGATAATTTAAAAAAAAAATGAAAAAATAATGGTGGCTTAATCAAATTCGATGAAAATTTATGGTTGTGACTTTTCATTTTTTTATGAAAATTTAATGGTGATTTTCGTTTTTTAATAGATATTAATGGTCATTTTTTTTAAAACGATGAAAATAATATTTGAATATGTAAACGGCCGATATTTTATGAAAAAATTACATATTCAATAAGCTTATAATTATCTGCATTTACTGTAATTTTTTTGGATTCTTTTTTTTAAAAAAAAACCGGGTTGAAGAGAGAGCAGAGATATCGGCCGATTTTTCTACCCGTGAGTGCGCTGCAATTTATAGAGAATTACAAGTAGATCCTTCCAATTCCATCGACCCAAACAGACCCTAAAGGCTATACTGAACAACAATATACAAAAATTACAAGTATTCAGTCATCTTCCATATGGAATCTAACCATAGAAAATTAGAAATGCTTTTATAACATCCATCACCAAACTATCGTGTTTATATTTCTTTCATCATAATATGAGGCAGTAGGAAGCAGAAACATGTAAAACACAAAAATGCCAAGTTACATGCATCAATCTACACGTAAATTGCATATCGCATGCTATCAAGTACCATGTGATATTCCATCTCAGCCGTCCTTGCTGACTCATTGGACACCCACATCCCTTCTTCACCGTTGATCTTATATGGGTCTACACACCCAATAAGGGCAATGGGTGCAAACAATATGTGATAGAGGACCGAAAGCCCGTCCCATCCAGAAGGTCTGTGACTCAATTCAGGACGAAGAACAGGCGATTCGGCTCCATTCTCAAACCGGCTCTCGTCGGCGACGCGTCTTTTCTTCACCCTTAAGAGCTTTTGCTTCATCGCCGCCATTAGCTGCAACATTGTCAAGGGTGATACACAGTTTTTATGTGTATATGTGTGAAATTGTGGATGGAAAAGAGAAGAAGAAATGAAGAAGAGAAGAGAGCAAGCAGAGAAGGTCTCAAATGGGTTTAGGAAGAAATGGCTTGCCAGCATTCAATGAGGGCTTTGGTGTTTGGTTTAATGGCGGGGGGTTTATTCCTTTTAAAGGCCCAACACTCTTTGTTTCCAACAATGTGGTCCATCTAATTCAGGAGCATGAGAGATTAAGACAGCAATATGAACCAAACCATCTAAAAATTGATGTTTTAATAACATTTCATTATTTAAGTGGGTATCTCTTATTATAAAAATACTGATATCATTCTCAATTCATAAAAGAATAAATGAAGAAAAATACCGATGTTTCTTCTTGATAAGAGACGTCGATGATCTTTTTACTATTTTTATTTTTTTGAATTTACGTGTGGGAAACTCAGACACACTTCTATTCAAATTCTCATGGGTAAGCCCACTATTTCTAAGACACACCAAATTTAGGCCATGAGGACTCGAATCCGCAAGATCCCTCTTTTTAATAAATGACTAACTTGATATTCTTTTGGAAAAAAAACACTAATATCCTCAACATTTTTTATAAATCAAGTGGCATTATTTATTTCAGGATATAAGCCTTATAAAAGCATCGATAATTTTAGATTCAAATTGACTTTCTAATGGATGATTGTTTTGAGGTGTGATTGAGTTGGACAAGTTTAAATTAAATCAAAACATATGATTTCAAATGCAAATTAACTCGAATTTCAACTCAAACAATCCTTTATGCCATTAATTTAATTATAATATGCCACTGTGACCTGCTACTGTGACCAAAGTCATACTTGATCATTTTGGGTTTAAGTTGCCATTTTCAATTTAATTATAATTAAGTCAGATTAATGGTAAAGAAAAGAAATTTTTGATTTCTTAACGTGTCTCAGGTTTTTCACTAGACAGTGCACGCCAAGTAAGTCAAGATAAGTCTAACACGACTACTCGACTTTAGAAAACTGATCGTATTGACTGAGATTTAATTTTTTGTAAATTGCACTCATAATGAATTGAAATTAATTCAAGCTCTCTATTTTATTGATCTAACTAAATGAATTTATGTTATAAAAAATATTAAATTTTTGATTTTTATAAAAGATAGCTTCACTTATCCAAGTAAAACTATTTTTTTTATAAAATTGAAACTAGATTATTTTATTTTAATCAACTTGATAAGTTAACAAGGTGTATGAGTCCAAAACCTAGTTCAAATTGATTCATAGCACTACTGTTTGTGTGTATAATATTTTTCTCTTGTGCGAGACATGTAATGCCCATGTGTGAGATTGCAACCGACAATTTCTTCTTGTGTGTGGCCAGACTAGCACCGTATCATGCCTCACCGGTTGGTAAGTGAGAGCCACCAAAACAGCAGAAGAGAAGTGGACCCACTGATTAAAGTTGAGCCACTCATCAATCATTAATCATTAAGCACTTCTAAACACAACTTTAAGAGTCTGAATATTAAAACCCCTGGGTACATTTTACATTAAGTTACAAGTCAGAACATGTGAAAAACAGGATTATGGTTAGAGGGTTTTAATTTGGAATGTATACAAATGCCATAATAAATTTAGGGTAGCAATCCTTTCACGGGAGTTTTATGTAACTCGATACAAGTTTTACTGTATTGTCCATTTTGCCCTTCAAAATCAGCTCGTCGAACCTATTCGAATCATCTCAGTTGGATTACTAACTGGCTCATTGGATCACTGACCCTTTTCACTGCGATATAAATCGGCTCATCGGATCACTGATTGGATCATTAGAATTTATCTAAGCGAGACTTTTTTTTTTCATACAGAATAGGAAATCGGATCACTGATTGGATCACTGAAATCGAATCACTAACTGCATCACTGACCGGCTCACTAACTGGATCCCTAAATTTTTTTAAAGTGTTTTTGTACGGTAGTGGAAGGATAAAATGGGCCAATACCCTAAATCCCGTGTCTCGTTATACAAAATGCCCGTGGGAAGATCGCTAATCTAAATGTGTGAAAGGAATCAACAAGAAGTGACAATTTACATCCCTATTAGCCAAATTATTGCATCATGCAATTTGATCCATATTAATTTTTAAAAATTTAGATGAATTCGATCCCCATTTTTAACTAATTTTCCACTAGATGAAAAGTTGCCTTTTGCCCTCAAAGTATTTATGATGAGACTTACAATCCTAAAAATCATACGCATCAATTGACAACGAAACAGATGATTGAAAGGACTGTAGTGGGATGAAAGGGATTGGTCAATGGATGATAGCCACTGCACACCATTCAGAATGCATGCTCCAAAACTTCATTTTAGCTTAGCCACTCTCCAAGGGCCCAGTCTACCTAAAGACTTACATCTCGGATTCTCGGCCCAGCCCAACCTGTTTCCAAAACATAATTTGGCCTCTCCACTTTCCATCTGAAGAAAAATGGTTATCACCACTTCACATTAGAGGTGATACTAGTCCTATGGATACATTAGATGGACAAGTCGTTATAGTTAGTCCCGTGCATCAAGTAAGCTCAGAAGAAGTCAAACTCAAGATCTCTAATATAACCTTACAAGTTTAGACCAAGTGAGTTATCCGTGCAGATTAAGAAGTAAAAGGAAGAAGGAAGAATGTGGGTGACTTTGTTTGTCGATTTCAAGGTGAGTGAGAATATATAGTGGATGTGTGTTATGCTTCATGCGTTCAGTGCTATTAGAATTTGATAATGGAGTTTTGCGGATGCATTGGTATATATTGGTCTTTGGGCAAGGACTTGGGTGCTCCATGAATTGTGAGATTGAATGTGTTGATGTTGTGGGTGCTCACACGATGATGTTGGTTGCTTGTAGAGGTGTGAGTTGTGTTATTTTGCTATTACATTGATTTTTTCCTTTTTTTGCCATTATCAGTAGAGAGTGTCGTATTCCTATGGTTTGTTTTTATTGTGAGATAAGTATTTGTATGTGTTTTTAGTAAATTTTAGGTACTTGACCTCTATTTTGAATAGGGCTTCAACTCGGGTCGGGTTTTGGCCCAACCGTATGACCCGACCCTGAAAAATCATGCAGGATCGGATCTAGAATTTCGGATCAGCGGGTCGGTTCGGGTTGAGATGATAAAATCCTACATGAAATTTGGGTCAGGTCAAGTTAAGGATTTTACAAGTTAACCCAGCTCGGCCCAACCTAATCTGACTCGACTCGACTAAAATTAAGCTAAAATGGGATTCAGAATGCGGGTCGGGTCAGAATTCTGGTTGATTAGGGTTAGAATTCAGGTCGGATTGGGTTGTAAGTTCGGATTGAAAATTCGGGTCGAATCGGGTCATGTTCCATATATATCAACTCGGGTCGAGTTAGGATTTTAAGGAACCCGATCTATCCGACCCAAATTGCAGCCCTAATTTTAAATGTTACAAAATGGAATCATCGGATGGATGCTATTGTAGCAACACTACTAAAAAATATTCATACAATCTTAAAAGGTTGTTGATGTTGTATAATGAGATCGATGGTTGAGATTAATTTTGTGTCTTTTACTAAAGAGTGTTTTGGGTTGTCATGACATGGACAGATGAATAAGAGATATCTGATTGACAAGTGTGCTGATAGATGGGTGTTAGAAAATGCACGAAGCTTGATGACTTGATCTAGATTTTGAGCCATGTGAACTTGTTGGAATGGATAGTCAGACTGGGATAGATGTAAGAGGATGGTGGCAGTGAAGGTGTGTTGTGCATCTCTTCTTCTTGGAGAAACCTACAAAAGGTCCCTTTATGGGACCCACTAAGTGATGAATCTAAATCGCTACAAGTGTTATTCTCTTCAACGGATTTAGATTCAACATTGGTTGACATGCATTTGATGTATCTTTACTGTGATGGGTAAAGATATTTATCTAATGATTTATTTTTATTTAAAAAAATCACGGGTTAAAGTGATTTAGTGAGTCCCACTTTTTACACTTTAATGGTCCACATGTTGATCTATCTATCCATCCGTTCAAAATTATTATCATAGGATGGAACCTACCCTCTTGTTGGGAGGAAACATCTTTTTTATCTCACGGAAATAACAATATCTAATATAGAAAAAAGAAATCAACGAAGAGAAGTGTGAAACCTCTGCCACCGATGTGGGAAGAGTCCCACATCGGAAGTGGAGGCTAAATGGAGGGGGTATTTAAGGGAGCCAATGTAATAGTCCGAATTTTTGTATCAATATATATGTGACAATTATTTGTTTTAATAATGGAAAAATGGGAATTTTGATGTCATGAGTATTAAATGGATCAATGATGGTCAAAGTGGGCCCGATAACCATGTGGGACCCAACAGATCAAATGGATTCAAACTCCAAGGTAAATGGTAAGGAAATAAATTTAATTGGGCCATGGGCCCAGTGTTTACCCAATAAACCATGAACTGGAATTAATACATTTAATTGGTCAATAGTAAGTAATTGGGTCAAAGATAGCCAATTTGGGTCAAGGGGCCATATGGGACCCAATGGACCAAGAAATTGGTGGGGCCGATCCACCATGGTTGACTTGGTCAACCATGGGTGGAATCATGGAAGAATTGGAGGGAAATAAAATAAGAATGTAATTATAAAATTAAAGGGGCTAAGTTAGGTAATTAATTAACTAATGGAGTGAATCACATAGGAGAGGGGGGGGGGGGGGGTGAGTCAAAATGGTTTCCATCTGAGTTGACTCACCTAACTCATGAGAATGAGTTGTGACTCAAACTCATCCCCAACCACCTCCACTAAAGGAGACAAAGGCCCCTAAAATTGGGGGTATGCAAGCCCATACCTCCCTCCATGCTTGGTAGGTGGAGGGAGTCAAACCCATCATCACACTCATCTCTCTCTCACTCTCTTCCTCTCCTCTCCAAACCGTCGTCCCTCTTGCAAGACCAGAAATACACTAAGGAAAGAAAGAGAAAGAGACTTAGAAGGAAGGGAAGAAGGAACTAGGAGTTGGCCGACCACTCCTAAGACCCAAGACGTGTGATATTTTCCCATTCACTCCTCCGTTTTTCCCTCTCAAAGCTGCTACGCCTTGGCCGAACCAAACCTCGGTGACCTTACCCCTACCAAACTCACCATTAGCCGAGTATCAAGGAGGAAGAAGAAGGAGAAAGGCAAAGGAGTAAGAGGAACAAGAGACAACCGGGAGAACCACGGGTTGTAAGTATCTCTAAACAAGATACTAAGTTTCGTAATGGTTAAAAATGGAATATTTAAGAGAAATCGCGAAGGAAAGGAAGTCCAAAACATGCAGTGGAAAGGACTGACGAAACAGTCAGTCGACTGAATCAGAGATTCAGTCGACTGAACAGATAATGAACGAACCAGAAACGAAGTTCTGGGGATTTCAGCCGACTGAATCATGGATTCAGTCGACTGAACTGACAATGGATAAATCAGAAACGAGTTTCTGGGAGTTTCAGCCGACTGAATAAGGTATTCAGTCGACTGAACTAAGGATGATACACTACAGAAGGAGTTTCTGGAGGTTTCAGCCGACTGAATCATGGATTCAGTCGACTGAACATAAATGTCTCGGAGAAGAAAGAAGATTATGGAAGTTTCAGCCTACTGAATATATGATTCAGTCGACTGAAAATGAACCTGCAAAACGAACAGATAACCTGAGGCAAAGTCAGCCGACTGAATCTATGATTCAGTCGACTGAAAGAGTAGGAACCATGTTTCAGCCGACTGAATGTATATTTCAGTCGACTGAAACTGAACTGACAAGAACAGACAGACAATCTGATTAAAAGTCAGCCGACTGAACCTGTGTTTCAGTCGACTGAACTCCTGATTCAGTCGACTGAACTCCTAATTCAGTCGACTGAATTGAAGGGTACGATTTTGAGTATTTTAAGTGATCGTTATTAAGCCGGTAGAAGAAATGAAAAATTATGTTAAATTAAAGGGACTGATTTTAATGATCCTATGACATGATTGGTAAGTCATTTATGGATCCGGGTGTGTAGATCAGTTATGGATGAATTATATACGGATTGAAATTAATGGAAAAAGAGGTCAAGATAAGGGCTGATTATGGTAATCTTATAATGTGGTTAAAGATCATTAATGAACATAGGTCTATGATCAGTTAGAGACTTAATCGTGGATAAGATATAGACTAACTTGGGAAATGTATAATAAGGTATTGGCACATCACAACGGTACGCGAACGGCGACCGGAACTGTCAGACGAGAACGAAAAAGGACGTTATCAGTATTTGGTAGGATTCCTACCTTTTTGTAAGCGATGGATATATGATAGTATTTTAAATTATTTTGGTGTGGCTTATGATGGGTTCATGATTATGATTTATCTTATGATGAGTTTTAAGTTACGAATTACATAGACTATATTTTAACATTATGCATTATATGGCTATGTATGGTATATCAAAGTATGGTTTATCTATATATACTACATAGCATAATGCACTACATCTCATGCATGGCATGGGCGGAAAAAAAATAAACAAACCGGAGTCCATGCTCCGTCGGGGCGACCGAGAACAGACATGGGGACATTGATATGGTATCACCGGAGTCCATGCTCCGTCGGGGCGATCGAGAAGCAAGCATGGGGATATCTTGACGAGGATTTGCCGTCAAGGGGGATATGATATTTCATGATGATGTAGATGATGGGTGGGACACATGGCATAAGCACCCATGGCATAGCATTCATCAACATGCTTATTTTGTTATATGTTATTTTATCGGTATGTGTATTATCACTAATCCATGTGCTAGCCCTACTCGGAGTCCTACTGGGCGCAGTTGACTAACGCCCTACTTCCACCCTAGCTGGTGATACAGGAGACGGAGGAAACAGTGGACGTGACGGGAGTCAGGCTTAGGGGCGTGGGAAAGCGGCTGCTTTCTTTATCAAAGTTTTATTTTGGAAATGTTGTAACTCAAGTAGCATAGCTTATTGAATTGTAATAATTTTGGATTTATTACTATGGTCTGGATTAAACTCTGTAATGTTAACATTTGAGACATAATCATGAACATGGGGGTATTTTGGTAATTTAATGTTGTATCTTCCCTTCTATCTAAAAATGGCAAGATAGTACCTATTATAATGTTCCGCATGTAACTATATTCCGCGAATTTACTTCCTACATGTGAACCGTACTCGTGGACTTTGTTCCGCGCACGCGTGGGGTTGGCCAGTTAAGGGCCGGGCCTTAGAAACTCGGACTTAACTCGCGTCGTGACGTCCGCACCGTTGTCACTTTGATTTAATTCAAAAAAAAATAGACTCTGAAATATGGTGAAAATGGGCAGGCGTTACAGCCAAGCCCGTTAACTAGCAAGACACGTTTTGGGCCGGGCCAGGTGGGCCTGTGCCCAAAAGTAAAATCGTGCGGGCTCGCTGTGTGCGAGGCCCAGAGCGAACAATATCTTGCTGAGTTTGAGCCCTAAGCCCTGTATGTGGGTCGGGTCGTTACAAGAAGCAAACCGCAATACAGATTTTACGTAGTTCCCTTTCGGTACGTCCACGGGGTTCAAACCGATCCACTATGTTCGAAGGTAAAAAAAAACGAAAAAGAAGCGGCTCTCGTTACAGATATGCTACTCTCTCTCACACAAAATGAAAATATACACTACCCTAATTAGATTTTACATAAGACACAATGTGAAATTACAAAATTACCCTCCAATAAACAAAATTGGCTGGGGACTTCGCCCCCATGCTCTTGGACTGGATTCGCCAGTACATCTTTGATGATCAGACTCCAACAGCCTAACATCTCTGAAATGGCACTTAGTCCATTTTTTCCGTTAGTTCTTTGGTAGTAAAGAGAGGTAACTGGAAAGGTTGTTGATTATTCATTTGTATATCTTGAAAATTATGATTTGGATGGATGGCGCGATGAAAAAGTAGGTGAAATGTAGCTCTAGACAAGGATATTTCAAGTGTTCTTTGTTGAAGACTTGAAGAGATGGAAGGGTGTTGATTTGGTGGAACATGAGCACATCGAAAAATGGTCGTGACCGTTTGATTTGAAGGTCACAAGGCTTGCATGAACAATGTTGTAGCTTTATTTTCTGTGTTATCTAAGTGATCAAATCTTCTCCTCATCTTTAGAGATGCAAGTAACTATTGTTGGAAATCAATCTTTTACTTCATTGGAAATAAGATTTTATATAGATTACAAATGTGGATATGTTCAGTATAGTTCATTGTGTAGATTTGGTCCATGTGATTAATTTGGTTTGAGTAGTGTTGTGGTTCTATTGTTATAGCTATATAATAATGCGGTTTAATGATGTATTGTGTAGAAATTTTAGGCTCAACTCCAGCTCTTCTTATTAAACAATGTATATATAGATGTATAAGTTTAAATACAACTCCTTAATCAGGGAACCTGATAAATATAGAATAATACAAATATATAGAGTCAATCCTGTTCGCTAATATATTGTTTTTGTTTGTTGATGTTGTTTATTATGTACTTTTGTGTGTGTTATTTTTCAGAATTTACAATGTTTTTTTTATATCCAATGGATCTATTGAAAAGGTCATTCTAATGTTGTTGTACATCTAGGGAAAAAAGTGTTTGTGACTAGGACTTGTGTGATCTTTTTATGATAAAAATGGATGGTGCCTGATTTTTGTGATTTGCTCTTATTAATTAGATGTTCAAGATGATTCTCATTTAGCAATGGTGATGAACTGATTAATGTATATTGGTGTGACATGGGCACATGGGCATGGAGACGTGTGGGACTTAGGGTGGAAGAGCCACCCTTTTGTGTGTGCGCTTATGTTAGACTCCAGTGGTTGTGTACATGTGTCATAATAAGAGTCAAGGGTTTTTTTCTATGGAAGATCATAATTGTTGGACCTGTGTGGGAACAACTTGTGAGTGATTGCACTCATGAACTATGTGGGTGTGGGTGGTGTAGGGTATTGTCAAGTTTGGGTTCTTTGTAGTCTGTTGGATAGATTGGATGGTTATCTTTTAGTTCTATTTTTTTTAAAAAAAAAAAATTAAGGTGTTCAAGTCTTTTAGAGTATCTGAATAATCTTTGAAATATGTGCAAATCTTTCTTCTATTCACACACACTAGGTAACACTTTGGAGAGTGTACCTTTTTGTGTTGAGAGTGACTTAAACCCAAGACCTCCTGCATCTCAGACGAGTTCTTAACCGTCAAACCAACTCTCACGGGTTTTTTAGATCTAAGCCTATATGAGTGTATAACTCTGCTTTTTAATCTTCTATTAAAAGTGTTTGTTGTTTGGTATGGTTAGTATGAATTTTTTTATGCCAACTTGGTAAAGATTAATCTAAGTGGTCTTTTGTGGTAGTGTAACATAAATTGATTAAATGAGTTGCATTTGTTGTTATTTTCACATATAATTAGCTACTAGATCTAAGTGGATATGAGTGTTCAATTTGAAACAAACATATTTCAAGTGGTATTAGAACTAGTAGACAATTGTATGTCTAATTATTTCTTTGAGATTTAACTTAGCTACTAGATCTAATTTGATAGGACGACTTTAGCTGCAGTTAGTTATTTTGGTAATTCTACCTAAGGACCTTGTAAAATTATTAACCTAAGGACCTTATAAAGTGGGAGGTGCCAAGTTCGAGTCTCTATGGCCTAATTTGGTGTACCCTAAGTGCATTGGGTATCACCCGTGGGGGTTTTACGTTGGGTCTCCTGCAATTTTTCACAAATAAATTCAAAAAAAAAAAAATTTCAAATTCGAACAAAGTTACCTAAGGTTCAACTATTCCCTTGAGGAAATCAGATTCCCAAAGTTCCACTGGTAAATTAGGTTATAGGACATTCACATTGGAGCATAGTATGCTCTTTCAAGATCAAAATTTGGAATCCCATCCAATAGAGGTGGATTTTTCAACCTAGCATTACATTTTTCCTTCAAATTTTAAAAGTGAAATTGAAAAATTCACTTGAAAATTCAAACATGTCTGACTTTCCTTCGGTTTTCCATAGTTTTGACTTTTGAGAGCTTATGTGATAAAAGCTGAACCCAAGGATAATTTCCCACAAATTTCCTCATTTAAAATTTATTTCCATTTACCATGAGCTTTGGGAATTTTAACTGTTTGGGTTAAATATTTATCCAAAACTAACCTAATTTTGACTATTGATCTTTGAATAATTAAAAATTTTCAAATGCAATCGACATGACTTTCCATGAGAAACATCATCTTAAAAATAATTTCTAAATCCATCCGTCTTCATGCATTGCACCTTACCCTTGTGTCCCATATGATCCAATGTCACAAATATCGTGATATTTTCAAATTTACCACATTTTTATCTGTAAAATTCATTATAGCATCAATAATGCATAATTGCGTTAAAAATGTGAAAATATTAATATCGCAATAATATCTAATAAATTTTCAGTAAATTACCCATAAATTCCTTATTAAGATTTTTATTATTTTTTAAATATTATATTTTCTACAAGATTGTCCCGTTAATTATCCTGTAAAAATTTGAGAATTTGAAAATATTGTGGGTTTTGAATCCCAACACTCAAACACTCAACTAGCTATTTGTTTCCAAACTCTACTTCATTCAATCGGCCCTTCTAAATTAGAAGCAAGGTGACTTAACTTGATTAATTCTTTTTTCATTCTATTAAGTTCTTACCATGAGCCTTCTCACCATGCGAGAGGCCACTCCTATAAATTGATATAAATAATAGAGGTGAGACTAATCCTAAAAGAATGTGTAAACCTCCAATTCACATACACTAATAAGTCGATGAAGAGTAACTTTGTAAAGAGTGACTGAAATTCAAATCGAACTCAAGAAATCTTTTCATGAAAAGAACTTCTTAATTGTGAGACATCCATTGACTTGCATTTTATCCACATCCATAGTGTTTGTCACCAATAAAAGTGAGAATTGAGAAATGGGGGTCAATCTCTAGTCATTTCACTTCATCCCTTGACAATATGGCAGGCCTTTGAAGTGGGAAATGATCACATAAATTCCATTGAAAATTTTGCAATGACTGTTGCTTTTCCAATAGAAGAAAATGGACCAATCACTAAGTAAATATATAATGATATTTATTCCCTACCCCCACATTCATGTCTTACCATTCATTCAAGTTTTTCTTTTAATTTATTTATGTTGACTCAACTTTTTTTTATTTATATACAAGTTGACTGGAGACTAATGGGTGGCCAAATAATAATTAAAAAAAAAATTCCATCCCCACATTAACTCCTTTCCATCATGGAAATTATTATAGCAGTTACCTTTCTACATTTCTTTTTCCACTTCTATTTTTTTTTTTTTTTTTTTTCAGATCTTAATGCATGATGACACTATGACACTTGTGACATTGTTCGCCACTTATAAGAACTTGAAAGCACAAATGGTTAGTGTCTACCTTTTGGCCACTTGAAAGCATATATAAATTTATAGATTTTAAATTTTGAATCATTTTTATTTGAGGCAGCAATTTAAAAATCATTTAGAATTAAAGTTTTCGGAATACATCCTCCCTCTCAGGTCGGGTCCTGCTTGATTTCTAAAATAATAAAGAATTACTAAAAATAAAATCTGTTTGAGAAAGTGTGTTTAATGGAAAGAATGATTTTGAAAACTGAAACAAAAATAATTTAAATTTTTTGTGCTACTTTTATCTAATAACAAGAGAAGTTTGATTTTATTGGAAATAAAAAGCATTCTATTTCTATCTCAAACCTCGACAAATCACAATTTTAACGTGGAATAGTAGAAGAGTTGCAAATAGGGGTCCAAAATGGGAGCCCATACAGACACCTGGAAATTCTGTCCCAATACACCTGTTTTCAAAATTTTGATGAAAAATACCGCCCTTCCACTCAAAACAGCTGCATCCAATGAATGAAATTTCCAATTTTTTCGTTCAGATGACTGGAAAGTCGACCAAATGGTTTGCAGGGAGGGGAAAAAATCAAAGGGCCCCACCGTTGATCGAAACCCAAGGTCTTCCTAAGCCGTAGATAGGTGGGTCAGGGGCGATCATGGTGGTGTCAATCCTAGGGTCAGAAGTGCAGGATCCACTTGGATCTAAGAAAAAAACCACAAATTTGATTTTCGGACGCCCCAAACAGCAGCCGAAGAAACTGGCCAAAGGATGGTCCCACGCGATTCAGATCAGAGATCTAATGGTACAGATGGATAAACCATCAAAAAATGGAATGGGTATGGTGGGTCCCGCCGGCAGAAACTTTCTCCAATCACTTGATGCCGCCAGATCTTCTACTCGACCTTAGATCAGGTGATTGGAGAAAGTTTCTAGCAGCGGGACCCACCATACCCATTCCATTTTTTGATGGTCTATCCATCTGTACCTTCAGATCTTTGATCTGAATCGCGTGGGACTCTCCTCTGGCTAGTTTCTTCAGTTGCTATTTGGGCCGTCCGAAAATCAATTCTGTGGGTTTTTTTCTTAGATCCAAGTGGCTATCTACGGCTAAGGATGACCTTGGGTTTTGATCAACGGTGGGGCCCTTTGATTTTTTTTTTCCTTCCCTTGCAAACCATTCGGTCGACTTTCAAGTCATCCGAACGAAAAAATCGGAAATTTCATTCGTTGGATGCAGCTGTTTTGAGTGGAAGGGCAAAAGGGTATTTTCCATCAAATTTTTGAAAACGGGTGTATTGGGACAGAATTTTCAAGTATCTATATGGGCTCTTGTCCAAAATTTGGGATCTCATATTTATTACTTATACAGGTGTATGGGTGATATGTATCGTATCGGGATTTATCAATGATATGGTTTCTTCTTTGTCTTTTTTTTTTTTGATTTTTTGACAAAAATATAAATAATATGAGAAAATCGGAAAAAAACCTAGTGGGAACATATTTTTAATAAAAAGTTGTCATTTTTATAAATTATTAGACCTCTGAGAATAGAAATTTCGATACAAATCAAACATGACTTAAAATTTTGAAAAATATCTATCTTCAATTGGACCATAGATGTTCACATGAATCACTAATGAGCAAAAGGGAGCTATTCCTACCAACTCATCTTGGACCCCTACCATTTATGGATGATCATCAAAATCCTGTTTATAGCTTCCACATGCCTTTGGGCTGAGGTTTATAGGGTGAGAATTTGGCATTGTACTAATCGAGCTCATACTGGAGAATTCTTTGCCTTTACTTGTAACAATTCTTTAAGGAACCCCAAATTGATTAAATGTTCTTTTTAATAAAAGTAATAACAATTGCACTCATGGCTTGTTTTACAAGAACAACTTCATAGTACTTAGTAAAATAAGTAATTCCTATTAAAAGACCAAAGAAAGACCCGGTGTGTAGAATTGAGAAGTTAAAAATGGCAGGCACAAGGAGATGAGATAGATTATTAAAGATGTGGAAAAAAACTATTAAGAAAGACATGATAGATGGTAGAATGACTAATGATATATAGATTTATAAGATCAAATTAGGGCTGTAATTCTGATCGGGCGAGTCGGGTTCTTTAAAACCCAACCCGACCCGAGTTAACATTTATGAAACCTGACCCGACTCGACTCGAATTCTAACCCAAATCAACTTGAATTCTGACCCGACCCGCATTTTGAACACATTTTAGCCTAACTTTAGCCGGGTTAGATTGGATTAGGTTAACCGGTAAAATCTTCAACCCAAATTCCAAGTGGGTTTTGTCTTCTCAAACCGGCCCAACCCGCTAACCTAGAATTCTCAACTTGACCTGTATGATTTCTCGGGTCGGGTCATGCGGGTTAAGTCAAAACCTGACCCGAGTTGCAACCCTAGTTCAAATGAGAAGTAGAATACAAAAAGTCAACCCTAAATAGATGAAATTTTGATATTTATTGATGACGATGATGTTAGAATCCATCCATGACCCTTCGAGGGAGGTTTGATGGGGACAATGAGATTGATCCCCCAATAGTGAGGAGAAGGAAAATGACAAGTAGGGCTTAAAAAACAAATTTCTTAGAATTAGCTTGTATTATAGTAGGCCAGTAATTGCCCATTTTTTTCTCAAATGATTGAACAAATAGAAGCAACCCATGGAAACTTCTCTGGAATTGGAAAAAAAACTCATGAAGTAAGAAAACTATTCTTACACCCGCCCACCCACCCCACCTCTCCCTCTCTTGTTATTTCTATTAAGCAGCTTCTTTGGCATTCCTAGGCAAAACCCATGTTAAAGGAAAGAAGAGATAGAATAGATCAGGCAGACTGATTTTGAATCCCCATATGGATGGCTTGAAATACATGTTAGGAAATAATATGAAAAATAAAAATCAATCACAACACGATAAGCACAACACAACAAATCTGGATACAGTTATTTGCGTGGTTCGGCAAAGATCTACCTATTTCCACAGAGCGACTAAATCCACTATTCAGAGTAAAGAGAGAAAATTCGTAGAAACTACAAAATGAATGACTCCATAAGTTTAAATCTTAAACTTTAGACCTGAGTCTCTTGTACAATGCATCCTTGCTACCTGCAATTAAATCACTCTCTTGCTTGCATTCTCAATTCTAGAAGAATGAACACATCTTTTGTCCTGCTCTCTGGCTTGCTTCCTGCACTCCCCTACATCACCTAACGTGGTCATTCCTCCATGCGCTTGAACCTCTTGTTCTCGAAGTCACTCCCACGCATGCGGCCGAATTCCCTCTCCACACACAATGTCAAGCAAATACCCACCACACCCACTGATATGTGAAGAAAGAAGCCATAAAACTAGCCAAGAAATCTGCAAAAAGTCCAGGGTCAATACTTCTTCTTCTCAGTCTAATGATTCGAGTCGTATCCTCAAGAATATATCTATCTCCATGACTAGTCAAGGGTCTAGAGTGGCCGATGCATCTTCAAATTTGTCATTTCCTCAAAAAATATGCTCTGCTAACATTGAGCCAAAAAAAAATCTATGATGAAATACTTCTGCCAATTACGTCTTCTTATGTGCATCTCTTGCTCTATACTCTCCAAGAACTTACATAACAATCAATTGTGGTTCTCCATAAGCAATCAAATCTGTTACATCAAGCATTTTGGCTAATTGTATCCCCTCAATCAAGCTTTTGTACTCTACCATATGTTGTTAGCTTGTGAACAATAGGAAGGATGTATTAAGTTACGTGGAGCCTAATTATAAGAGATATATTGTTGATCCGGTCACAGATTGAGTTGTGTATATTAAACAATTCCTCGTCGAGAAGTGAGAAATTCATAACAAAGGGTATTTCGAACAACATTCTCAACAAAGAGATTTGTAATTGTTTGTCCTTTAATGGCTACTGGGGATAATTTCAAATTCAATTGTTTGTCAATTTTGTTGAGAAAATTAATTTTATAAGGAAATTTATGAATTTTGCTGAAATTCATGTTTTCTAACACATGCCATAAACTTTGGTATCATGTCGGGCCATAGAAACCCGGCAGTTTATGTTATTTCATCAAAAATTTATCTTCATAAAAATTGAATATATTGTTGTCTCACCAAGTGAAGAAAATCTCACTTTTTCTCACTAAATTTTTCTGTTTTCCTCTATAGAAAATAGATTCTTTGGAAGAAGAGGAAAATGTTTAACGTTCTATACTTTCGACGAAGAGATCTTATTCCATAGAAGAAGAGAAAAGACTTTATTTTTTATTTTACTCTTTACTTTTCAGGAGTTGAAAAATGATAAAGAACCCTAACGTGATTTAAAGGTATGCATTGTGAACTTTATAAGCATCATATAAAAATAACCAACTCAGATGTAATTATTTTTTATGTTGTTGACATACATGTTAATGAATTTTAAGAAAAAAAAGACTTACGATACACATATATTACTAACAATTGAACAAAGTAGTAAGCCTACTACTCCCTACTTCTTGTGCTGATATTATTGATTCAAATAATCCAAAATAAACAAGTAAATGGACTAACTAAAACCGTTAATATGGGCATTTAAAAAAAAAAAAAAGGGGGCAACCATGGGTGCCTTTGGATGAGGGGTAAATTTTATAGGATTACCCTTATTTTGTTTCGTAATTACAATGGTAAAATAAGAAGTTACCCTAAGGGTAAAAAGATCTTGTTTGGTAATTGTAAGTAAGGGTAACTTTATATATTAACAATTTTATGAGAATTAATCATTTTTATTAAATTCATATAATATAAAAAATAAAAATAAAATTTTATGAAACATAATTATTGAAGAATACTCATCAATTAAAAAACAAAAATATTTTTGCTTCATAGCTGCAAAAAGGGAAGAGGGGCAAGGGTTTCCTGAAAACTCTCATGGTCCAAGGAGTTTTCAAAAAAGAGAGGAGGAGGGGATTTTTACCCCACCCATATATTAGGGGTCACCCCCCGTTGCCCCCATTCAAACGCAGCCCATATGCTGCCCTTCCTGTTAGGGGTGGAATTTCGGTGGGCCGAGCTGGCTTTCACTCACAACCCAGGCCCTAGCCTGATATTCAAAGCTGAGCCTAAGCCCCAAATTTAGATTGGACAAGCCAACCCGAGACGAGGATGATGAAAATATTAAACTCAAGTCTTAATTCGAGCTAATTTGGATGGCTCAGTCTCAATGTGGGCTTGCATTTTTTAGCCCAGACCTAGCATGAAACCGATTTAATCCTGCCAAGCCCAGGTTTTGCTCGGGTTGGACCAAGTGGGTTCAGAGGTCTAATCTATCCAACATCCACCCCTACTTCCTGTATTCCATACCTTGCTAACATGCAAAGTGTTGTCACATAAAGCTCTATGACTCTACATATACCTATTTATAAATTGATGCGGATACATTGGATAGTCTTGTGAGTGCTGTGGACTTTGGACAGTATTGTAGATGATTGTATTGGCTTTTATGGACCATTATTACCATGACAACTTAAATTGGAAACTGGCAAATGAGACCTCTCATTTCACAGTCTCAACCCAGTCAGACCCAATTCGGGCCAGACTACAGTCCAAGCCTAAGCCTAAGTCCAAATCCAATACCACCAAGCCCAATCTACCAAGGCCCAAGACTCCAAAGCGCTAAGCCATCTCCATGGTGCTCTCCACTGAGCCCACATTTGCCCATACCCTATCCTATCTATGCTACGGTCGATCACTAGATTTGATATGGAGATAGATGCTGATTTCTAGATTTGTTTTGATTTGAATTTGAATTTCAAATTTCTAGATATTTGGAGATTTATGAGGATTAGGACTCTAGTATTAATTTTTTTTATTGGTTAATGTAATATAAATCAAATCTAAAAGAGAGTTTGGGCTATCCAAACACCTTGGACGCCCAAGCCTTGTGGGTTTCCTGTTCTTTCTATTTTCTTATTTAAGCACATGTAAACCGCTAGGGGTGAAACTCGGGTCGGGTTTTGGCCCGAGCCTGCATGACCCAATCTGAAAATCATGCAGGTCCGATTATGAAAGTCAGGTCAACAGGTCGGGTCGGGTTGAGAAGTCAGAAATCCGTATTGAATTCGGGTTCAGTTGAGAGATTTTTAAGTTAATCCGACCCGACCCAGTAAAAAGTAGGCTAAAATAGGTTCAAAATGCTGGCCGGGTCGGGTCGGGTCAAGACGTCTGAGTCAAAAGTTCAGTTCGGGTCAAATTGGATTCCATATATTAGTAACTCGGACCAAGTTGAGTTTTCAAAAACCCGACCCGACCCAGCCCGATTTCAGTCCTATATAGTATAAACCACTAACGAACCAGTGCTATATGTAAAGTTACACAGAATTTTTATTTTGACCATTTCCTCCAAGGATCAAAACTTGTCTTAGAAACGTAACTGGATTTGCTTTCAATAATTTCGAAAATAACCATATTACCCTTACACTTTCAAATCTTTAAATAGGTAAGAACTTTTATTACAGCAAATTATAAACAATGAGGCACAATTATTTACTATTCACATCTTATACTTAAATGGTGGAGCTCACTAATAAAACAATTATATACTTATTATTTAAATATGTCTTACTTAAAACTACTTTAATTAAATTATACAATGAGAATTTTCAACGTATTTCTTAGATTTTCTTTTTTAAATTTTTATTAGATTGCCATGAGAATAAAATCGAGCCCCATTGAAATTAGTATTTGATAATCACTTTATTGTATAGATTCATGTTAATTTTTAAATGGTGAAAATAATTACAATTTCTATATAACTTTAACTTTTTTCAGTTTATTATGTAACTTTTATTTTTACTTTTTATGTCTGTTTTTTTAAAAAAAAAAATTGAATGCCTATAATTTTTATGTCTAACCATTACATTATGCTCATAATAAGATGTACTGACTCTATTAACTTAATAATGAATTATTTATTCAAACGTAAATATAAAATAGTTCCATTTTTAATCATTGAATTAAAACATTGAAAAATAATAATTAATTGTACATACGTATATTGCTTCGTTATTAGTAATTATTTAAAAAATATAAGTTGATTAATTAATTTCTTTTATTTTGATTTTTACCATCTAAATTTTATTATTTATTTCTAAGTCAGAGCTACTTGAGTTAAATAAGTTTTATTCATTAGATTTGATCGACATGCCTAAGTTATTATAATCTCAATAAAATTGGAATATCTGAGTTTATTTAAGACTTAATTTAATCTACTATCAAATCCACATATCTTAATTAGATTAAATTCAATTAAAATTTAGAATTTATTATCCAAGATAATTAGCAAAATTCTAAAACTAAGAATTTTATTTAATTTCTAATTATGCTGACATTAATTTTTTTAAATCCATTAAATGTAGTAAAACAAAATTAAAATCAATTTTAATTAAAAACTCTCCATTAAGTTTTTAAATTAATTTAGATTTAAAGAAAACTTCAAATCAATTAAATTAAAAATCCAATCACTACAAAAAGTCTCTTTAAGCAAATGAATAATCTGATTTTACTTGAATTTGAAATAGACCTGAACTGATTTAACTAATTTAATAAGACTCAATATAGATTAAATTTAAAATAATTTTAAACATGTAAAATTCAATCTGAATATAACCCGATCCAATCCAACTCAACCTATTTATTTTTTGAATTTACGTGTAGGAAACTGCGGGATATCCAACGTAAAACCTCCAGGGGTGAACTCACTACTCATAACACACCAAGGTGAGGCCATGAACCCGCAACCTCTAACTTTCTAAGACGGAAGACAATCAGTTAAATTATACTAATGTGGTAACTCGACCTATTTTATTGTTAGGTTTGTGCAAAATGAGCCTATGAATAGTATCATTTCTCGAAACTCAAATTTAGACTCTAAATTTCAGGATTTGAATAAAAGAATTTAATAAAATTTATGAATTCGCTTCACTCAAAATCTTATTCAATTGAATTCTATTAAATTTTTTAAAGTTTTTAAACTGAGTAGTGCAGAATGGATTCCTAATATAGGAAATTGGGATTTGGAACGGCAATGCAAAGCCACCGTCTCTCAGCTGAAAAACAAATCTCAGCCGTAGGTTAAATTGGTATTTCCCAGGAGAGGTAAGATGAGAATCGTACGGGTTTGGTATTGCATTTTCGTAAATTCCGCATTACTTTCAGGTGTGGGGCTCACAAAAAAAGTTGTGAGCATTTTACCATCGGTAAAAATAACAAATTTTATTTAATGGATTTATCACTTTAATATTGTAATATTAATTTTAAAAAATTAATTATAAACTGTTGATTTTATATAGTTTTTATTTAATAAGACAAGATAAGCATGTAACCATATTCACACAAATAAAGTGCTTCTTTAAATTTATTATTTAAAATAGAGCAAATTTAAAGAAGATGTATAAGGAGAATTTTTTTAAAAATAATTATTAAAATATATAATTAAATGAAATATATAAAAAACAAGTAAACAGAGAAACAATATACTTTCATACTTATTGAATCATCTTTTCAAAAAATAATTTATGAATTATGATATTATAATATTTAAGATTAAAATCATAAAATTAAAATAGTCATATAAAAATATGATTTGATACACGTCTTATTCGTATACCTTTTATATTTCATTTAATAATATTATTATAAATTTTATTTTTATTTATTTATAATTATAAAAAGGTAAATATTCTCACATGGAAAAATCATTTTATCTTACACAAGAATTTAATTTTTTTTTAGAATTTCTATTTTACCCTTTCACTTCCAATTTACTCAAAATAGAATTTTTTTGAATTCTCATGTTTTCTTAGGTAAAAATATGTATCCTTAAAAAAAAATTGGTTGGTACACTAAATTTTTTCTTAATAATAATTTTGTCAGCAATTGTCTTTGGCGTGTAAATTCTTTGTCGCGGCTTCCCAAGACATTGTGCTGCTATTGGTGAGGATAAATCCGTGATATTTATGGTACAAGTCGACGTCACTGCCATCTCCTATTCTCTCATGTGACTTCTGGCAAGTTCAAGCCACGTGTTTGACTGACCAAAATGGGCCCGTCCGGGTCGGGCTAATAAATCCGATGCCTTTACTCCTCGGATCTGCGTTTGGACGAAATTAACCCTATTACTTTTATTTGGGCTGCGTTTGGATGGGATACTATGAAGTAAAAATATTTTAAAATATTTTTTAATTAATTTATAATTTTTTTTAAATTTATATGTACTGAAACCACTTGATACTCAGCGTAAACTTTTATAGGTGAATTCACTATTCATAGAACACACTAAGATTAGGTCATGAGGGCTCGAACCCACAACCTCTCGCTTCCTAAAGTGGGAGACAACCAGTTGAGCTATAATTATTATTTAATAATTATGTTTTATAAAATTTTGTTTTTATTTTTTATATTATATAGATTTAATAGAAATTATTAATTTTAATAAAATTGTTAATGTATCATATCACCGGTGCTTACAATAACCAAATAAGATTTTTTATCTTTAGGATAACTTTTTACTTTACTACTCTAATTACCAAACAAGATAAAGATGACCCCTACTCAGGGATAATCTCTGTAAAATTTACCCCTCATCCAAATGTTGTGGTAATTAAAGTGTGAGAGTAAAATATTAATTTCTTATTTTTTATTATTAACTTTTGAAAATTCTTTTTGAACCAAATGTATTCATAATATTTAAGGACTTGTTTAAATAAGGGGTAACTAGAGGTAATTTTTTATTATTCTTATTTGGTAATTAAGGGATGGAGATAAAATATCAAGTTTTTACTCATTCTCTCCCACTTTTAAAAATCCTTTTCAAATTTGAGATATTCATAATATTAAGGATAACTTCCGGTCAAGAGTAATTACAGATAAAAAATAACCCCAAATAATAAAGGTTGCAATCCTCCTAAGGTCATTTTGTGTAACCTGATATGGGTTTTATGGTATTGTCCATTATACTCTTCACTTACCATACTAAAATATATATATATATAAAAGGAATATTAATGATCCGATCAGTGATCTGGCAAGTGAATAATTTATTATTCTGTATGAAAAAAATAGTCTCATTTAGATAAATGAAAGTGAGCCAGTAAGTGATCCGATTTCAGTGATCTAATTAGTGAACCGATTTCTAACATTCTTATCTTTTTTAATTTTCGGTATGGCAAGTGAAAGGGTAAAATGGATAATAGAATAAAATCTATATTGGATTATACAAAAATACATGTGGGAAGATCGCTATAAAATTTAGGCTGGGCATATAGACACCGCAAAAACCTGCCAGCAGACACCGAATTTGGAAATTTTACTGGAAATTACCATTGTGTCCTTTCCACGTGGAATCGACCTATCGATTCTGCAGTGCATTTTCTCATCGATCGATTGATTGCACAAGCGGAAGACATCGGTAAACTGTAGGATTGATTTTGTCAATCGATTGATAGCATCAATCGGCTATCAATCGATCGATTCATTCTATGCTGCAGTAATTTAAAAAAAAAAATCTTTAAAATTTTAACGTTATTTTTTAATCACTGTATATTTTCAGAATTTCTCAAATTCAATATCCGGACTAATTACGATAACCTGATAAAAATACTTTAAGACTTCAAGGTCTTTTGACACTCCGAAATATTTAAAACACAGTATTTTACAAATAAGGGTATTCCTAGGATGTGCCGAAAATACATTTAGGAGTGTCAAAAGACCTTGAAGTCTTAAAGTATTTTATCAGGTTATCGTAATTAGTCCGGATATTCAATTTGAGAAATTTTAAAAATACATAGTGCTTAAAAAATAATGTTAAAGTTTTAAAGGAAAGATAAAACTTTAACGTTATTTTTTAAGCACTGTGTATTTTCAAAATTTTTCAAATTGAATATCCGAACTAATTACGATAACCTGATAAAAATACTTTAAGACTTCAAGGTCTTTTGACACTCCGAAATATTTAAAACACAGTATTTTACAAATAAGGGTATCCCTAGGGTGTGCCGAAAACACATTTAGGAGTGTCAAAAGACCTTGAAGTCTTAAAGTATTTTTATCAGGTTATCGTAATTAGTCCAGATATTCAATTTGAGAAATTTTGAAAATACACAGTATTTAAAAAATAACGTTAAAGTTTTATCTTTCCTTTAAAACTTTAACATTATTTTTTAAGCACTATGTATTTTCAAAATTTCTCAAATTGAATATCCGGACTAATTACGATAACCTGATAAAAATACTTTAAGACTTCAAGGTCTTTTGACACTCCTAAATGTATTTTCGGCACACCCTAGGGACACCCTTATTTGTAAAATACTGTGTTTTAAATATTTCGGAGTGTCAAAAGACCTTGAAGTCTTAAAGTATTTTTATCAGGTTATCGTAATTAGTCCGGATATTGAATTTGAGAAATTCTGAAAATATACAGTGATTAAAAAATAACGTTAAAATTTTAAAGATTTTTTTTTTAAAATTACTGCAGCATAGAATGAATCGATGGATTGATAGCCGATTGATGCTATCAATTGATTGACAAAATCAATCCTACAGTTTACCGATCGATTTCTTCCGCTTGTGCAATCAATCGATCGATGAGAAAATGCACTGTAAAATCGATCGGTCTATTCCACATAGAAAGGGCACAACGATAATTTTCAGTAAAATTTCAAATTTGGTGTCTGCCTGACAGGTTTTTGCGGTATCTATATACCCAGCCTAAAATTTATCTCTCATCCAAATGCATCCTGGCCGTTGAGCAGTCCCACAGTCTATAAATACTACCCATCATTGACAAATGAGTGAAAGTAGCACTCCAGTCCACCTACGCTACTGCTACTCTATTATCCTCAACTGTAACCAATCTTTTTAAGATAAGAAGATCAATAAATTCCAAAAGAAAAATTCAATGACGGCTCCATCTTTTTCCGCATTTTCTTTTCCACTCCTGTCTCTTCTCCTCTTCCTTGTCTCCTTCTCCGCTTCCGTTTTGGCCTCCAGGCTCTTGCTATCGGAGAATGACGACATCTACAGGCGGAGTCTGCTCTCCAACGGTCTCGGTCTCACACCTCAGATGGGGTAAGCCTCTGTTTCTCTTCAATTTCTCGCCGGGATGCTGAGACCTTTGCCGGACTTATTACGACCTGAGTGTAAAAGGGATGTTAATAAGAAAGGGTAGTAGAATCGTTATTTCCTTTGCTTTTGGCTTCGATGCATTGCTTCTTCGTTTTTTATTATTTCTTACATTCATTTTTTGTGGCCTAAGGGAAATTGTATATTTAAATAAATCTAATAGATACATTTTTTTTATAATGTTGATGACTTGTAATTCTAATGCCTATAATATATCATGTGTCAATTAATTAAATTAAAGCCACTGAGAACACCGAATTGAGACTCATCCATGCTGGTGTTTATATGACCATGGTTTCATTATCATGAATACATGATCACTACAGTGTGCGTTTGATGATACAATTTACTGATATATCGGGGGATTTAACCCAAATGGTTTATTAGATTTGTTAAATTCATCATGTATCCGATACATGTCGGTCAATGCTTTAAACCAGTAAAACCCAAAAATCTACTATGAAGAAAAAGTGTAATTTAGTGGTTGGTGTCACTTAATGTCTGGCCTGGTCGATAGGGATGTAACCATATGTGAAGTGTTGATGGGTCCGTTGAAAAAACGTTTTGACCGAATTAATTAAAACAAGATTTTAAAGCTCTTCATACTTTGACCAGATAAAATTATTGTTTAATATTTCAACTTTTATTTAAAAAAAAATGATTTAATTGATCTGATCACGATGATTTTTAGTGGGTCACATACTCAAATAAAGACTTTTTCCAATGAATTATCACCACGCCATTTGGTGGGCTCTGTGCCAAGGTGTATGGAATAACTTCTGTACACACCAGTGTCTGAGTGATTATCCTTTGAAGTTCTTAATGTTGTTAATGGTGGTCTAAATTTTACATGCACATTTTTCTAAAAAATTTCAACCATTTTTTTCTTTTATTAAATAACATCAGTCCATTGTTTCTTTCCATTCATGACTTCATTGGCTTAATGATATTACGTTTTGTTCAGGTGGAATAGTTGGAATCACTTCAATTGCAAGATCGAAGAAAAGGTCATCAGAGAAACTGGTGAACTTTCCCTTCAACCCCTTCAAATATATTTGAAGTTCTATATACTTAAATTAAACTGGTTAAGCATGCCTGACTTAACTCAAGATTCAGTTGATCAATCTTAAGCATGTCCTAGTAAACTCTTGATTCAGTCACTCAATTGAAAGACACAGTCACTCTTAGTTTAACATTCCTAAGTTGCATTCCCACTTTTGGATTCATGTGCATCCAGTTGTGTTCTTCAAGTTGTAAGAAGCCAATTTTCTTTGGTCTTTGACAGAGTTGACTGTGATTTCAGTACTTGATTCAGCTTTGGGCATGGTTATTGTTGTTAATTTGAGTGATTTATGTACTTCTTTTAATGACTTTTACAGCTGATGCTCTGGTGTCGACTGGCTTAGCAAAGCTTGGATATCAGTATGTTAACATAGGTACCTAGTTTGAAGAACTAAGTTCTTGTTCCTTAATTACTTATCTAAGAATCAACATTAACTATACAATATTTTTGGTTTTAATAGATGATTGTTGGGCTGAGTTAGAGCGAGATTCTAAGGTTTGTTTGCATTTTCTACTTTTATTTGAACTTATTTTGATGTCTTTAGTCAAAATTTACACAATTGAATTTATCTTCCACTGCTATTACTGCTCCTAGGACTGATTAGTGTAAACTATGCTGTGAAAATACAGGGTTATCTAGGTTCCCCATAAGGTTACATTTCCATCAGGGATAAAGGCTCTTGCAGATTATGTCCACAGCAAGGGGCTTAAACTAGGAATCTACTCAGATGCTGGGTAAGTGCCTTGAGTTGGTCATTCTTTATTTGGTATAATGATTACTTGAGTCCTGTCCTTCAATCTTAACTAAGATTAGGCTGTTAGTAGAGTAATAAAGTTGACAAGTTCATTTGGGTTTCCATCTGCAATGAGTATTGCTTTCATTTTTATTTTTTTATTTTTGAAATGGCCAGGTATCTTACATGCAGCAAGAAGATGCCCGGATCACTTGGTCATGAAGAACAAGATGCCATGACCTTTGCATCATGGGTAGGATCATTAGCATTGACTTATATCCATATATTTTGCTTAGCATTTTGGTTCTATTTTTTCCAACTTTTCTAGGGGAAAAACTTTTTCCAACTACAAGGGATAGGTATTTCCTTGCTTGTAGAATTCTGAAACAGAAGTTACATGGATACAAATAAATTTGAAATGCACTATCTGATTTTGTAACTCCAAAAATTTTATGGAGAACTATGGGGTATGCAGGGTATAGATTATTTGAAGTATGACAACTGTAACAATGACTGGTAGCAAGCCAACAGTTAGGTAAAGTTCTAATCTTATGTGCATCTCACATTCACCTCTGTTCTTTGTTATTTCAATGGAGATGAATTAATTTTGAACTATGTCATTTTTTTTTCAGATATCCTGTAATGACCCGATCTTTGATGAACGCAGGACGCCCAATCTTTTTCTCTCTATGTGAATGGTAACTCTCCTATTTGATGCAAATGTGGTATTATAGTGTTGTTTCTCCATGGCTGTATTTAGTTTTTGGTTACCTTTTTCCCTTCTCAAATAGGGGAGACTTACACCCAGCTCTTTGGGGTGCTCAACTTGGAAACAGTTGGAGAACTACTAATGACATATCTGATAATTGGGATAGGTAAGCATAATTAGAAGCACCTGATTAACTTCTTTTATAGTCTTAACCATGCAACATATTCTCATTTAGTTGGTTTGGTTCCTTAGCATGGTATCCAGAGCTGACATGAATGAAGTGTATGCTGAGCTTGCGAGGCCTGGAGGTTGGAATGGTTAGTATTCATCACATTTTTCTAATCACATGATTAAGGAATTGAGAAGTCTAGGGCCACTTCATAAACAATTTGGGCATTAAGTCATATAAAAAATATAATTTCAGTGTCAAGAAGCTGAAAAGTCTTTTGTACAATTGGAAGGTGCTGATGTTGCAACTGTAGAACTGGTTCGGGTCATGTTACCATTAAAAAAAATGTTTGAGCGCTAATTTTTCATAATATTATTTGTAGGTGCATGAGTGGACTGTTATGATTTGTACCCATTTCTTGGATATTCTTATTAGAGGAATGATGATCCTATGCTGTCATCTTAATTGTAAGGCTGACTTCAAATGGCATTATGTGGGACATGTGGGATCCATCTCTTCAAAATATAAACTATTCGTTACTTTCTAATTCAAGGATACATATATGTGTCATTTTAGATTTTGTGAAGACCCATTGTTGGATGGATCAAATGAGATGAGTGTGATAAATTTAATAGATTTTTAAGAGGTGGAGCCCACATGTTCCAAATAATGCCATTTGAAGTTATCCTTGCCGTTAGGATGACAACATAGGATTCTTATAATAGGCATGATATAGTAAACAAATGTGATTCATATTCATTTCTTGGAATCATTTGTTATGGACTTGATATGGTAACATTCAGTTCCAATCAATACTAAAGTTTCTATCCCAATGATTTGGCTTGCTGCCATCAATATGACAATAGGGATGTTGTAATATTAAGATTTTCTGGAAAAAGTAAAAATATAAATACTCAGGCATTCTGTATTTATTTATTTATTTATTTTTGGATTGCAATTCATCAGATCCAGACATGCTTGAAGTAGGAAATGGAGGGATGACAAAAGATGAATACATAGTCCACTTCAGTATTTGGGCTATTTCTAAGGTATTCTAATGGTTTTATTAATGGTTAGATTGACCAAGTACACATCTATATTGTCTGGCTTTTAATATCTTTTTTCCTTTTTTTTTTATGACTTTTGCAGGCTCCCCTTCTTATAGGATGTGATGTTCGTAACATGACTAAGGAGACCATGTTCATCGTTGGCAACAAGGAAGTCATTGCTGTCAACCAAGGTGACTGGATTGCAACATGAAAATTTAACACTCTTGCTATATTAATTGAAAAAATAAAATATCGAACATAGAAATATTACAGATGAAAATTTACCTAGCATTTTTTGTGCTCCATGGAGCTCCAGGAAAGATTTTCCGTAACACTACAATTTTCACCTCTCTATCCTGTGTAGTCATCTTGTTATCTGAACATTGATCAATTAGCATTGATGGTCTGAAAATGTATGGATTAAATATAAGCACAACAATGACACTGAACCTTTTAATTGTTTCGGTGAGCTCCAATTTGGATATGACGTAATGAATAGCATAAATTGTTTTCTTAACCCAGACATTTCTGGTATAGCTTCCTTCTTTACTGTAATCATGACTTCTTGGATTTGAATGTCGAGTAGATCCTCTTGGTGTTCAAGCAAAGAAGGTCAGGATGGAAGGAGATCTAGAGGTATGCTATATCTATACAATGTTTGTGAATCTATTCTTGCCTGTAATATTGTAATGTTCACTGAACCTTTTAATTGTTTCACAGGTTTGGGCTGGTCCTCTTTCCAACTATAGGGTTGCTTTACTTCTAGTGAATCGAGGTCCTTGGCCTTCTCCTATTACTGCTCACTGGGACGATATAGGTCTACCCATGGAAACAGTTGTTGAAGCAAGAGACCTTTGGAAGGTATTTTGGTGCACTGAGTTATCATATCTCTGCATGCTTGACTATTCTTAAATAGTTCAGTACTTAAACATGAATGCTAGAAGTCAATCATGTTTGGCCGATCTCACGGTATAGGTTTTTGTTTCTTATATCATTTAATTTATTTTTATAATTCTGAATTAATCTGAAATAACATTGTGAGGGATTTAGAGGTTCAAGAATACAAGGTAAGAGGCAAATTCTGCTCTACCATTTCCTTTTTGATCTCTCAATTTTTCTAGAGATGTTTACTCCGCTCATCTTAGGAGAAACGAAGAGGAAGGTTGGAAGAGGGGCAGGCATTGAAGTGATCCCCATTATTCATCCAGTCAGCAAACATTTGGGTTATAAAGATGGATAAACTTTTCCCTGTTAGGAGAATTGAGAAATTTGACAGTAGAGAAAGTGATGACAATGTATGCTAAAATGGATTATATAATAAAAGATAAAATTAGAAGTGACTGCATTTAGAGGACATCTGACCATAACCCCCTTAGAGGAGAAAAATGAGGGAAAGTCAATTTAAGTGAGTTACATGTATGTAGAAGATTGGAAATAATCTTTTTCAGAATAAGGTCCTAGGAGAACAAGAAGGCCATTAAAAACAGGGACGTCCTCTAAATCACTGACAATCATTGTTGTGTATATCAAATTTCCATTTTCCATAATGCAACTGGCAATCTTGCCCAAATTGGTTCCACTTGGACATATTTGAAGTCCTGCAACCATTTTCCTCACGTTACACACTAGTAATGAAGAAAACTAATATTCTTAAGGTAGAACTAACTCTCAAAAGCTAGCCATTGTAAGGAGGGTGTCTCAAGTGTTATATAGAGTCATTGGTTTTTCAGTGCAGGCGATGCGAGATTTTTTTTCAACTTCACACCTTCCCTCATGTGTAGCTACTGCACGTATAGATACCTATGGAACTTGCTTTGATACCATGAAGAAAACCATGTCAACATCCTTGAGATAGAACTAAAAGCTAGTCATTGAAAGGAGGTTGCCTCAAGTGTTACATAAAGTCATTGGTTTTTCAGTCTAGGCAATGTGGGACTTTTTGCCAACTCCATAACTGACTCTAAATTAGATCCTTCTCACTCTATTATGAATTATACTCAGTGGTGGATTAAAATCATATTCTATGAAGCCATTAATCTTTGTGACCTTAAACATGGCTAGAATGATCCATTCAAGCTGTGTTTTTTAATGAGTTCTAAACCTAATTTAGATCTTTCCAATGATTCCATACCATGGTTGCACATGGACCGACCCCAAATACAGGTCCACATGATTGGCAGCGTATGTGTGTTTAGATGAATATAAGAATGATAAATGGCTGACTTCCCCTACATTCATATAATAATTTAGGAACCTATTTATTATATCCATCATAGTGTTCTACCATCCACTTGATTTTATTTACAAATGTATTAGCTTGAAAAGGTTTGCACTTGCTAATTTACATTTTGTGCTGAAAAATGTTTGGTATATGATTCTTAATCGCAACTTTGAGTACGAACTGATGTTCTGTCTGTTGTTTAAAGCTCAGTCTGCTATATCTATCTTTCTATATCACTAAGAATTACATTTTAGAAATCTCATTCATTTAAACTTTGCTTCCATTTGGAGAATCTATTTAACCAAACCAGGCTTGGCAAGGGCCTCTGATTGAAATGCATTGACGTCGTTTAACGTATATCTACATGCCTTAAAAACAATATGAACATAATCACAGCCTTTTTTTTTGTCTTAATTTTTCACCTTTTCTCTTTTTTCTTTCTTTTCTTCTTTTTTGTATGCAGCACAAGACACTGCCTCAGAGATTCAAGAACAAATTGATAGCTACAATGAATTCCCATGCATGCCAGATGTATGTGCTTACACCAATTTCTTCAGTTGATTGATCCTGGGGAATGTTTTTCCACCCATTAAAAAATGTAGTTCACCAGTCATCTGATGGAAAGTAATAATAATAATACTCTTTTCATGAACTATATGGATGGTATCCTGATTTAGTTGTACTGAAGAGTTGGCTTGATGGTCAACACGCTTGCCTCATGAAGTGTGAGGTCTTGAGTTCGATTCTCACCCAACCCTTTCAGGCCATTTCCCATGGAGTTACTCTCCATCGACTTACCTAGTATGTGGATTTGGAAGTTTATACATGCTCGTGAGATTAGTCTCACCTCTAATGTAGGATGGAGATACTCATGTTCAAAAATGTTACCGCTGCTAATAAATGTTGCAATTGTTGAAAGCATATAGCTTGAGTTTGTTGGAATACTAATTTTATTAAAATTAATATGAATGCGAATTAAGACCCGAAATGCTTAAAAGGCAAAAGGCTCTTTAGATTAAACTTCAATGTTCATGACATTCATTGGAGTTCATGGAGAAATCCATAATACTATAAATATGAAGGTGAAGCGACACTGAAAAATATTATCATAATGATGATTAGTGATTTGAGAAAAATCTCAAGTGCTGGAGCTCATCGGCCTAATGGAACTCACTCTCCCATTTGGACCCTACAACTACATTTTCTTAAAAAAATTCTTACAGCCTAACAGCACTCGGCTTTCTATTCAGACCCGACAATTACATTTTTTTTCTTTAGAGTTCTCTTCTTTTTAATGATGGGATTAAAAAAAAAAAAATTCTCTTTACCCCTCCCCAAATATCATACTGGCAAGCCAGTCTGTGGGCCCTTTTTGGGCCATCAATTATTGATTGACAAGAGGACCAATTTTTGTATAGTTAGAATGGTCAATTCATCTTTAAATTGATTTACATGACAATTGCTGATTAATAGCACTATAAAATATCTTCCAATCACTATTTTCAAATTTAGCATAATGCACAGGGTCCTTGGTGAATAGAAGGAATTGAGTCAAGCGATGATGAGGGTACATAACGGTTCCCGGCCAAGTCATCTGACCCTATATATAGATGGGGTAGACTGCGTATGCCATAAAGTATGGTTCAATTAGAGTGGCAAATTTAAAACTTTCTTTTTTTAAGATCAAGATATTCAGGCGTTTTACCAAATTAATCTTCGGAGCATGTGTAAACTTCTCTATCCTCGTATGCTAGGTATAAACTATAAGTGACATTTTTTTTTTGTTGAGGGGGACTTGGGCTCAAGACTTGAGTTGTGGCAAATTTAACTTTGATTCAAATTTATTGAAAAAAAAATCAGTTTGCATTATGTATAATCTTGAAAAAGAAAATTTGACTCAATATAAAATATATCTAAGTTGGGTTAGATAGAGGGTTCCACACTCAAACTTGGTCCGACAAAAATTGAAATATGCCATTGAAATACTTTACTTTTTTATGCATTGGGTTTAATTTATGTATCCACATTAACTTAAAAAATCTTAACTCATTGCCTCCATTTTTATAGTCAAATGGCCATGCATAAATGAAAATCCTTTTATCTTTAACTTTCTATAAAAAATAATATTTTCATCTTATTTTTAATTTTTAATATTTGATAATACTCAGGTCAAATTAGATCAGATTCAAATCAACTAAATAATATATTTATATCTAACTCAATTCAACTCAACCCATTGTCACCCCTAAGTGAAACCATGAAAAATATCAGCAAAAAAATGATATTTCTATCCGTCGAAAGCTATCCTCTATGCCACAATAAATAGTTGGACATAATTTTGACACAAGCCTCCAACATTTAATCTATCCAATATTATCAAGTACATCTATTGGTGTTCCATTAGGAATAAATTGTTGATATAAAAAAATTGAAATTTCAGGTACAATTTACTTTGTATGTCTGATGCATATAAGTGTAGTCACTTAAGTAAAACTAGGCAGGGGAGTCAATGGGTCGGGTCTGACCCAAATCCGACTGGATAATTTAATAAATGGATGGGCTAAATGGGTCATAGGACTGGAACAGGTCACATTTTAAGTCCAACAGACCAAGAGGATCCGACCAGCCCAGCCTGTTATCCTCACTTTAAAATATAATTTTATGAATCATGTAATAAAAATTAAAAGATGATAATAAGGTAGTTGAGATTTTTTTAATTTATTTGCATATTTACTTGCTAAACTTTTTACTTGGTGTATTCTCTTTATTTATTTTTTCTAACATAATTTCACAAGCACTTCAATATTTGTTTGATAGTTAAAAACTAGATGAGAAAAATGGTAAAAAGATGTCAATTATACCATTAATTTCATCTAAAATTTACCTATGAAGTAGATACACTTTGTATATATATGTATATGGACATTTCACACCATATTTTACTAGAAAGGGCTCTCTAATCCATAAGTCGGTCACTCCAATTCACCTAATTAATACTATAGGACACTTACGAGTCCACCCGTCGTCACCCATTTCTCTTTTTAAATAGGCTAGGTCATCCCAGGGGTCAAAAAATCGGGTCGGCCGATATCCGATACGGACGATATATCGGCCGATAATTTTATCTCTCATACCGATATCGACATTTTCTCTCTCCTCCGATATCGGAACCGTGAAAAAACCGCAAAAAACCGTGATGAATAGTGGTGAACCGTGACAAAACCGCAAAAAACCGCAAAAACTGCAAAAAACCGTAAAAAACCGTGGGCACCCTGAGAACCGTAAACCCTGAACCGCAGAAAACCGTGGAAAACCGCAGAAAACCGCGAAAAACCACGAATACCCTGAGAACCGTAAACCGTGGAAAACCGTGGAAAACCGCGAAAAACCGTGTAAAAACCGCGAAAAACCGTATCGGTGTTTTAAATTTTTTTTTTTTTAAAAATACCGATATTTTCGAATATCGGCCGATATTAGGGCCGATATTGGGGACCGTTTATCGCCCATATCGGCCGATATTCCAACTGTACGGCCGATACTTATCGTATCGGCCGATATTTCAAGGTTTCAAAAAACCGATATATATCGGCCGATACGATATGTATCGGCCGATATTTAAACCTTAGGGTCATCCCTTTGTGGTTTGCTTTGTTATAGGGTCGACGCGGCCGTTCCGTTTAATTAGTGGGCCTACCCATGACCAAGGAAGGTTCGACCGGAACCCAGCTAGTTGACATCGTTAAAACTAGGGGTGAATTTGGGTTAGGCCCAAACCATGACGACTCAGGCCTGGATCAAATTTTAGTTTAAATTCAATTTTTAGTCACTTAATCTTAAATGTCAAATTCACCAGCATCCTTGAATTAAGAATATTCAATGACTTTGGTCACTAAGAATAAGTGGCTGAATATTTCATTTTAAGCTCACATTTTTCAATATTGTAGCCAACAAAGTTTTTTGCCCTTTTTAGTTGTATGATTGGATTTTATATTTTAATTCAAAAAAGTTTAAAAAATCTAGAGTAAAATGGATATACCAGAACAAAAGCTAGAACTAGAGCTTGAACCATTTCGGTCTGTTTTTACTAGATAAAAGTAGGGTTGAAATTGGGTCGGGTCGGATCAGGTTTTTTAAAATCCAACTCCACCCAAATTACTAATATATGGAACCCGACCCGACCTGGCCCGAACTTTTGACTCGGACATTTTGACCCGACCTGACCCAAATTACAACCCGACTCGATCCGAAACTCGACCCGACCCGCATTTTGAACCTATTTTAGCCTACTTTTTATTGGGTCGGGTTGGGTTTGATAGAGTCGAGTTGGATTAACTTAAAAATTTCTCAACCCAAACTGACCTGAATTCAATGCGGGTTTCTAACTTTTCAACTCGATTCGCTAACCCGACTTTCATAATCCGACCCACATGATTTTCGTGTCGAGTCATACAGGTTCGGGCCAAAACCAGTGGGGGGGGGGGGGGGGGGGGGGGGGGGAGGTTGATTTGGTGTGGGGGCACGCCACCTCACTAAGAGTTCTAAGATCCCTTATTAGTTATTACTACACTGAGAATTTGTAGATTCTTTGCAAAATTAGGTTTTTCACCCTCCCAATCAATCCAATGATACATATAATTTGCTTAGATTTCTTTTAAAATCTTTGAACGAATTTTAATCACCCTCCGAATATCTCCGTCATCCCTCATGAGAAGTTAGTTGTCTTTCCCATACTAGCCCCATATATATATATATATATATATATATATATATATATATATATATATATATATATATATATATATATATATATATATATATATATATATTTCTCTCTCTATTTGGGGGTGATAGGTGTTTGAAGAAGATGACAAAGGCTTTTATTTTCTTTTATTGTGCATCAATTATCTTAACACAGACAAAATCTATTAGAAAATATGGGATGAAGTGAAATTCTTATTTTATTTTTACTAATGTACTGTTCATCAAATTTTAGTATACTGATAATATATCGCTCTACATATATTTGTTCTGCATATCAGTATACCAATACTTGATGAACGGTATATTAATAAAAATAAAATAAAAATTTCACTCTATTCATTATCTTCTAATAAATTTTTAAGATAAATCTCTGTAAAACTTCTTTCAAAAGGAAAAACACTAATGTGATTTTAATTTTTTTCCCTTGTACCATCCATCTTAAAGATGAAATCAAAAAGTAAAAAAAAAAAAAAATTCATCATCATGTCAACGACTCCATGTCAAGAACAAAAGATAGTGTCGGTGCATAAATTAATTTTTGATAAAAAATTATTAACTTCCGATTTGTACTAGAGCAAACGACACGACAGTATAATTAAAAATGGTCCGAGACAAGGGTAATCGGACAAGGACGTGTCGGTCCTATCAGACTCACCTCCGCACGTACTTCTAACATGCAAAAGGACACAGAGTTCTTCCACACTTGACAGCTCCCACTACGTGACAAACCCTACGTCTCCATAACCTAATCCAAATTCCAAAATCAGATCTATATTTTCTTATTTTTATAAGCCACGGACAAAATTTATCATGGGAGAGATAATATTTTTATTAGTGTACTGTATCAATAATATATTATTTTACATGTATATATTTTATATATTAGTATACCGATATTTAATGAATAATACACTTAATAAAAATAAATTAAAAATTTCACTTTTTCTTATGTCTCCTGTCTGTGTTAGGATTAATGTCTATTTTCATATTTAAGAAGACAATTAATTATGGATATTTCTTTTTTCTTAGTTAGGTTAGGATGATGAAAACAAACAAAAAAGAAAAAATTTAATTTTATCTAACAGGACTATAAAATAGTAAAATATAATAGAATTAAATAAAAGGCTATGAACTTCACCTATTTTTGAAGAAAAGGAATGATGAAAGTAAAATAGAAAGAAGATCCATAGATCTAATAATATAAGTTGTAAACAATAAGATATGCATCAGCTACATATTTATTTGTTAATATTATTAATCAGCTCTGTATTAACTATTAAGTCCACGACCCTTTAAAATTGAAATTGGGTCAGGTCATCCATCCATTCAAGGCTTTAAATAGATAACGGATTGCAGGTTTAGGCAAATAGTCCTGTAAACTTTTATTCTACTAATGTCATGTTTGATTTCAAGAATAAATATAAATACAATGGAATGGATTAAATGAACTTTGAAAGTTATTGTAACAACTCAACTCAATTCAGGATCATATTGTATGCTTTGTGTTAGACCTGCACGGTTTTATTTATAGGCTCAACCCACTTGGCTATGGGAAGGGCAATTTTCCTCTCTTAGACCTCCATCACATCAGTTAGTTGAGTGATGTGGGACTTTTCTCATACGCTCAGCTCTTAAGTAGGTGTTACAATCCATTCTTTTTAATATCAGAGCTGTCTCTGGTCTGTCATATCATACAGATAGAGGATCACACAGGTAGAGAGCTCACACAGGCCGAGAGTGAGACCGTATTCTGATACCATTTGTAATGACCTAATTCGACCCAAGATGATCACTTTGGGCACTATGGACCTGTACGGTTTTGTTTCTAGGCCCAACCCACTTGGTCAGGCCCTGAAGGCCTCATCTATGAGAAGGGTGTTTTCCCTTTTCTTAAATCTCCATCAAACCAGCTAGCTGCGCGACGTGGGATTCTTAGCTAGATGTTACCGTTGTAGTGTGTATAACTTTTTTATACATAACGTGAATTTAACCTTTACATCAAGAGGGCAACTATACAATTTATTACTAAGTGAGTTATTGGAAAAAAAGCAACCAACTAAAATTGTCTATCGATAACTTTAATGATAACTAATGGACATAATTAGGCCCAATGGATTGTTGACCCATCAAGAACGGGCGTTAAAAGTGAAATAGATTTATTAAAATTAAAAATAGTAAGTACTTATTAAAATGGAAAAAAATGGGCCAAACATGGGTTAAGTTATTGACCAAACAGGCCCATCTCGACCCATTTTGGTTACTTACTTCCAAACAGGGTTATAAATATGTGTATTGGCCAGAGAAAAAGGAAATCGGTTGAATATCGGTCGATTTCTTTTTAAAAAAAAAAAATAATAAGAATATCGGTTGTAGGCCCGACTGATATCTCGGCCGATATTTGTCCATATCGGACTAATATCGGCCTAGATATCGATCAATATTTATATATTTTTTATTTAAAAAACAGGTTTTTTATTTTTTTAAATGATTTTTTTTTAAAAAAGGTCACTGAGATTTAAAAAAAAAAATTAGAAGAGAGAAAAATCTCGACTGATATGAAAAATATAGGCCGAAATATCGGCAATGCTGATTTTTCGACCACTGCTTCCAAAGGCTTGGATGTTTTTGTCAAATAAAAAATGATCCATTTGGATTTTTATGTTGGCGTAGATGTACACAAGGAGACAACGTACGTTTAAATTCATGCCTTTGAAAATTACTTCAAACTTACTTCTCTCCCTCTATTCAAATTTATATAAGCGTACTTGGCATGTAGCTTTTGGCAGCCGTCTCTGATTTCATTGACATATTTTTATTTTTAAAATATTGACTTTTAATTATGCCATTATATTTTTATAATATCAGCCAGGGGTTTAAATACCGTTATCGGCCGATACGATATGTCGACCGATATATCATTATCGGCCGATATTTTTCTCTCTCCAGTATCGGCCGATATTTTGATATCAGCCGATATGATATGGCCGATATATCGACCGAGAAAGTGATTATCGGCCGATAATAATATATATCGGCCGATATTCACTCCTTCAAAACTGATACATATCGGCTGATACGATATGTATCGGCCGATATTTGTACCCCTTTAGGATCGACCTTGAGATTTCAGAGGCAGTAGGCGAACTCTTAAAATGGGGCATTTTGCCCTTATATATACTCACAAAAAAAATCATATATATATTTTTTTATATAGTGTGAAATATCCAAATAAAATATAAAAATTAAATTTATAATAAATTATTATTTAAAAAACCCATTAGAAATTCAAGATGACGGAATCGATGAAAAAAATACCTGCAAGTCTGAAGTCTACACTTGAGCAAGCTGAAGGCGAGAGAGAATAGAGAGAGGAGCAGCGAGAGAGACCATGGAGAGAGAGGTCAGAGGAGAGCGAGAGAGAGCACAGTTAGAGAGACTGAGAGAGCAGTGAGAGAGGCAGAGAGCAAGGAGAGAAGACGCTGCTGCATTAGTCAAATAGTCAGTTGGAGATTTTATTTGATTAATATTTTCGGGTTTAAAAAATGTAAGAATCTAAAGGAATGTATTAAGTGTAAATTTTGAACGTTTCAAAAAGCGAAATAGAAGAGACAAAAATCTCAACTGATGTGAAAAATCGGCCGAAATATCGGCGACGCTCATTTTTCGACCACTGCTTCCAAAGGCTTGGATGTTTTTGTCAAATAAAAAATGATCCATTTGGATTTTGGAGTTGGCGTAGATGTACACAAGCAGACAACGTACGTTTAAATTCATGCCTTCGAAAATTACTTCAAACTTACTTCTCTCCCTCTATTCAAATTTATATAAGCGTACTTGGCATGTAGCTTTTGGCAGCCGTCTCTGATTTCATTGACATATTTTTACTTTTAAAATATTGACTTTTAATTATGCCATTATATTTTTATAATATCAACAGGGCCGGCCTTAAGATTTCAGAGGCCCTAATTGAACTCTTAAAATGAGGCCTTTTGCTCTTATATATATATATATATATATTCACAAAAAAAAATCATATATATATTTTTTATAAAGTGTGAAATATCCAAATAAAATATAAAAATTAAATTTATAATAAAGTATTATTTAAAACACCCATTAGAAATTCAAGATGACGGGATCGATGAAAAAAATACCTGCAAGTCTGAAGTCTGCAACTGAGCAAGCTGAAAGCGAGAGAGAATAGAGAGAGGAGCGGCGAGAGAGACCACGAAGAGAGGTCAGAGGAGAGAGAGGTAAGAGGAGAGCGAGAGAGAGCACATTTAGAGAGACTGAGAGCAGTGAGAGAGGCAGAAAGTAAGGAGAGGAGAGGCTGCTGCAATAGTCAGTTGGATATTTTATTTGATTAATGTTTTCAGGTTTAAAAAACGTAAGGGTCTAAAGGAATGTGTTAGGTATAAATTTTGAGCGTTTCGAAAAGCGGAACGAATATGAAGCAATGTGGAATGTGGAATTGGAATGTGGAATGTGGAATGGGAATGGGGAATGGGGAATGGGAATGGGGAATGGGAGCAGTTCTGCATTCCGCACGCGGCACACGGAATTCAAGTTTTTGAACTTTCTAAAATATGATTATTTAAGAATATTTTTTTTATCTCTAAGCATTTGTGGTCTATTTAATTATTCATTATAAATATCTACAATTAAATACAAAGCTCACAAAAAAAAAAAATCACTACAACAGATATCAATAAGTCATGTTTATATGACTCCTCAAAATTTTATTTTACACTAGTGAGGGCATCAATTCAATATTCATGTAGCATTTAAAATTTCATTTTGATGGAAAAATTGGCCAGGAATACAAAGAAAGGTCTAAAACAGTTTAATTCGTATAAGGTTTTTGAATTGTTAAAACATGGTTCAAATTGACTTTTTTGGGAGACAAAATTATCCAAAATGATTTAAGTAGGGTTTAGAAACTCTCATAGTTTTTATTATAGAGAAGATTATGTACTTTTCCATCACTTAAATAATAAAAAATAAACAGAAAATACAAGCTGAGCGTTCTTTATTATAAAAAACCGAAGTGTTTTCTACACTTCCCTTTCTTAAATTGGTCTATTTACGTGTGTCTTATGAAATAGACATCGATTAGATTTTTTCCACTAACTCAATAAAATTAAGTTAAGAATTATCAGCAACAAATCTCAATCGAGCATATTTATCTGTTCAAGTTAAGCAATAAATAAAAAGACTTTTGATAGAGTTTTAATTCTTATATTTATTTAATTTAAATTGAAAAAATAATTATATATCTAACAAGATTAATTTCTTTAAAATAACACATCAAAAAATATTTTTTTATAATTTTATAAGATCGTTGAGAGAGTTCTTATCTCATTAAATTTAAAACTCGTCAATATATTAAATGAGCTTAGAAGATTTCTTCACCAAATCCATTCATTGTTTTGGTGATGAGTGCAAGCGACGGATGGATTGGTGTTGACGCCATACAAACTGCTGCTTGCCAGTGGAGGAACCAACAGTTTGTCGCCCGGGACTCGCCGCTGTCCAGCTCAGCCTGTGATAATGGGTCCCACCAAAATCCTCTTATAAATAAACCAATGCCCTCTTCCCCTCTCTTCAAATCTCATTTTCTCAACTTTGCTTACCATTCCTCTCACCTTTTATTATTTAGAAAAATTATATTATTCAAATATATATTATTATTATTATCAAAGTCATTTATTGTTGTCTACATGACTCGAGAATGGATTCGACTGAACTGGTACTTTATCATGCTGTGGATGTTGATGGCCACGACAACAATTGGAGCTCAAGTGAGGAATGTCGGAGATGATGAGATAAGGAGGAGTATGCAGGAAAATGGCCTCGGTTTGACACCTCAAATGGGGTAAGCTTCAACCTTCACTCATATTTTAAATTTCAAAACTAAAATTTATGGGGACTAAAATTCTGCTTGAATCTAGCCCCAAGTGATTCAATTTGACCTAACTCACGGTTACACAAGTGTATCTTTAGAACAAATGGTATCACAAGTAATAATTAATTGTGTAATTTTGATCGAGTTCTTTGTATTGATAGAATTAGTCTCAGTTCTAATGTAACAATGTGACAGTCATAATATAAAAAATATTTTTTTTTTTAAAAAAAAACAAAGTTAGACAAAAATATCAGGCAATATATTTGAAATATTAGTTTAATATTTTAATATATGTAAAATTTTTGGTAGCAGGTATTTAAAACTTGGCATAAGAGAGTTATTTTATTTTCAAGAAGAAAAATATCTTAAATTAATATGATTCTAAATGTATATTTATTTTGTTAATGTTGTGTTTAGATGGAATAGCTGGAACCACTTTAATTGCAAAATAGAGGAGAAGCTCATCCGTGAGACAGGTAATTCCTTGCATTCTCAGTAAAGAAGGTGACAATATTAATGTTGGAATCAGATTTAAAAATCGCTTCTAAATTTAACTGTGCGTAAAAAAATAGGCAAATTACATATAAAAAAAATATACTTGTTCTAAATCTATAGATGATTGGCGCTATTGACAATGGAGGTCCATTTTTACATCATTTCATTAATAAATTCTCGATTTTTACCGCAACCAGCTACTAGAGCTGTGGAGGGAATGAGTTTTTTTTTTTTTACCAAGGTGTCCATGTCTCATGAATCACCCGACTAGTGGCCCTTTAGAGTGGATTGGAGTGAGAATTGAATTCAAGACTTCCGCTTTGTAAGATGGGTTCTTAGCCATCGCTCCAACCCCTTTGGGTTACGACGGGAATGAACTTAGATTCATATCTAAATTTTTTTTAGAAGAGAATTAAAGGATTTTAATAATTTGTATATTGGTTCCTAAAATTTTAGTAATTTTTCGAGAAAAAAATTCCTGGTACCAATTTTTTACACTTTAATCTCATTTTTTTAGCCAACCTTTCCACTGACTACTGGATGATGATTGTGGATATTCATACTTCACCCAGTTATCAACGATCATGAGTCAGCTCAGACAATTACCGAGTAGATTCAGCAAGTTATAAATAAATCATTTTTTATAAACAAATGTCGATATTCCTATAATTTTTCACACGTAAATTCAAAAAAAAAAAGAAAATTATGAAGAGAAACTAATGCTTTCAAGTTTTAAATCTGACATGCAGCGGACGCTATGGTGTCGACGGGGCTTTCAGCAGTGGGTTATAAATACATAAACTTAGGTCTGTCGTCTGATATTTAAATGCACCACTTGATTTTATTGAAATTTGATTAGTAAGTAAGTTTCTAACCTGTGATTGTCTGCCTGTTTGAATCAGACGATTGTTGGGCTGAACTAAATAGAGACTCTCAGGTACAATATAGAGATTGTAGGAGTTCGAACCACCTTAATTCACTGTGTTTTATATAATTGTACAATATTAATCATCACGATAGTTATCATTATCATTATCGTTGAAGTCATTATTCCATGAATTTAAGATTGGCATTTATTTTTTTAATTATTGTCATCATCATCATCATCATCGTTGAAATCATTATCCTATTAATTTAAGATTGACAATAACCCTAAGGGGTTGTCCTAGTAGTTAAGACATAAGACTTAAAGATTAAGGTTTTAGATTAAATCTTTAGATTAAATCTCTAGTAATTTCAACGAAGGGCCACTCTTTATAAGATATGTACAGAGTAAGATTCTACTACAGAGATTTATCATCACTTCAACCCTTTAGATTATGAACCTATGCCTTTAAAGTTACAGTAACGTTCACTTTCAACTATACTAAATGTTGTTGTCATAAATGATACTATTGATTGAAAATGACCATTCTTGTTTTATGATGAATTGTTAATAATAATAAAATTGACGATGAAGATAATAATAATAATAATAAAGATTTTGAATAATCTATATTGAAATTTTGTAAGTGGAATGGACAGGGTAATTTGGTTGCTAAAGCTTCAACATTTCCGTCGGGCATAGAGGCCTTGGCAGATTATGTCCACGGCAAAGGGCTCAAGCTTGGAATATATGGGGATGCAGGGTATGACTTTTCTGCATCAGTGTATTTTAAGGATATTTTAGAGTAGCTTAAGATAATTTTAGTAATTTTTTCAATTTTAGGTTTGGACTAAGAATTTTAGGTTTAATTATTTTGCTCTTAATGTCTCTGTTTTCTCTTTTTTTTCTCTCTCTCTAATTTGAGGTTTCTTGAGTTTAGCATATGATAACACCATTAAAAAAATGGTGAAATACATATGAAATATTTTTTTTCGTCTGTGTTTTCCATTTCTTTGAATTTTTTGCACATTTTCACAATTTTTTTTGATGTACTTAAGAGTTAAGACATTTCGAAAATTTTGGTCCATAGGCATTGAAGTGCTATGAAAACTACTACTAGATTGTGGATTCGAACTTTTATGGCCTAACCTTTGGTGTGCCTTAAGGACAGTAGACTCATCCGTAGGGAGTTTTAATAGGAGTGTGTCTGAGTTTTCTGCACGTTAATCAAAAAAAAAAACTACTAGATTTAAATCCATATTTTTTATATGGGTTTTCTATTTTCCTAGTTTTAGAATAATTTTTTTTAGAATTTTTAGATTTTAGTTCTAAATTTTTAAGATTGATATAGTGGTATTTCAAGACATATTAGCTGATGCAATATATATCATCAGATATGCTCATATAGAATGCCAAGATTTGAATGCCTCCTTTGTATTGAGGATTTGAGGTCATATCATGTGTTATGCAACTTTTTTTTTCCTTTGGGAGATCAACTGAGTTGTATTAGATAATAGTGATCATGGTTGAGTTTACATTAGCTTATGATTTATAAGTAGTTTAAAATTTTGAAAAATGTAATTAAGTTGGTCTAAGTTGACACGATTTAATAGAATTTCGAGTCGAACCAATCAATAAATTCTACAGAATTTTTTTAATCGAGTTGAAAAACTGTCTCAACTATTTGACTCAATAAAATCTCTAAGTTTGAGTTTCCTATTTTTGACTATTTTGTTCTAAGAATATGCTATTGATGAATATGGTTCCAGGACATTGACTTGCAGCAAGACCATGCCTGGATCACTTGGGCATGAAGAGCAGGATGCCAAAACTTATGCTTCTTGGGTAATAATGCCTTATTTTACTTATTTAAATTACTTTGTAGACATCTTCTCTAGAAATATGCGGTTTCCCACACATAAATAATAAAAAAACTCACATTTAGAAGTTTTATTTTTATGAGGAACAATGTTTCTAAGTAGTTGCATGTTTTCTATAAAGAGCCAGACTTTGCAGTGTTTCTCAAAAACGAAGATTTTTTTTTTTTTTTTCAGGGAGTTGATTACTTGAAATATGATAATTGTCACAATACTGGTACAAGCCCAAAGGAGAGGTAATTGTCTAATTGACTTTTAAATTTTTTAATGTTCAATTTGATTTTTACTCATTTTATAGCCAATATTTTAAAAGCTAACTCGTGGTCTCGTGGATAAAATCGTCTCACGATAAAGTTGAGTTGAATACAGTTTGATCGATGTTCAAATGTGGTCAAATTCAGTTAAACCCATAACATCAGCAGGATGTCCCATGTAATCTAATATTAATTAATTGATCAATAGATCAATAAATAATAAATTAGTTAAAATATAATAATATATAAATAACTATAAAATGTAAAGCGTCAAATACAAAACAAATAAATATAAACATTTAATAATTACATTTTTATAGAAATATCTTGTTTATACTAATTACAATTACAAATGACAAAGTAGTCTAATAATCTAATATAATAAGTTCCAAACGTATTGAAGTTCAACTAAACTGCATTTTATAAAAATTAGGGTTGAACTGGATTCAAGAGTCGAGTTTTAAAATATTATTTATATCTTTTTAGCCAAACAGAATAAATAGTACCCTTACTTTTTCTGTTTCATGATTATCCGTTCACAGGTACCCTAAGATGAGCAACGCTCTGCTTGATTCCGGAAGGCCCATCTTTTTCTCTCTTTGTGAATGGTAAGTTAATTTTGCTCTCATTAGTTTCTTTCTACTGGTTTATGTGTTCCTTATTTTCTTTTTCTTTTTTCTAATTGAAACGCGATATATACTAAAAAGATTTTTAAGTTGTTGTTATATATTAATTGATCCACCTCAAGAATCTAATCAAAATATAAAAGGTCTTGTGTTCAAATCACGTTCTAACATATAAGACTACGGGAAGTAGTCTTATTTAAAGTGTGTGGATAGGAAGACTTGCACATACCCTAAAGATTAGTCACGTGAGATGTCTGGACACCTTGATTTAAAAAAAAAAAATAGTAAGTGATCAACCTTTAATGCTTAAAAAGAAAATAACTAAGTATAGCTTTTAGCTGAAAGTCTGAAACCCAAAACGCTTTAGTTGTAACATAGCCTAAAATATGTATCCATTTTAATACTAGTTATAAAATGTGTAAGGTCTAGTTAGAATTGATAAAAATTAGCAGAGGGCTAAACATTTGAGTTGATACTGTGAATTTTGAATAAATAGGTTTGTTTTCTAAATAAAGAGAATGTTCAGCCAAGAACTTTTGTAAGAGCCCTTTTATGTAGGGTCCACTTGAGCCATAATTGCAATTGCTTCTCGTCTCTGAAATGAGCCTCAATCCAATTGTATTCTCTCTATGAAAACCTCTGGACAGCCTACTCTGACCCTCGATTATACCTGTTTCTCATTTTTGAATTGAACCTCTAACAAATTAGATTCTATAAACCAGTCACAGCCACCATTACGTCAGACTTGATATATTTAAACCCCCTATCTAGTGTTGATTTTTGGGGATTTTTAAACCATTATTAGAATTGTTTATCTAGCCAAATTTTTGTTCAAGTAAAATATTACATTTTTCCTACGTCATGATAATAGGTAGACCACACATAAAGCTCTCGTCATTAGAACTTCTTGCAGATCACACTACCCTCTCAAATATAAAGATTCTCTTAAAATTGAAAAGATGCATGGGTTTAGAAATGATTTCTGTTGATCTCGCCTATGATAGTTCAACCGACAGACACTTTGGGTCAGAAACCAGAGGTCCCAAGCTCGAGTCCTTTAATCACTCGATGCCCGTCGCTTGTGAAGAGCTGTGTGCATCCGAAGTTTCACCCAACAGTCTCATAGTGAGGGTCTTGGAGTTCGTCATAAAAAAAGAAAGAAAAAAAAAGTCTAGAAATATTAGACTCGGAATCAGAGCATAATCGAAGCCTGTCTTCTCCAGTGCTTTCTTCAATAAGATATCTGTTGTTTTATCCAGTCTTTCCTTTTTTCTTAATCATTTTGAAGTAATTTTTATTTCTAAACGCAATGCTAAATGCTTTTTTCCTTTTAAATTGCCTTGCAAAAAAAAAAGGGGGCAAGAAGACCCAGCGACATGGGCAGCAAGTGTAGGAAACAGTTGGAGAACCACAGGAGACATTGGAGACACATGGGATAGGTGAATACATTACATAAGAGCTCCATTTCTTCATGATGAAGAACTGAAGTTATTTTTCTTTGTAGTATGACCAAAATTGCTGATTTGAATGACCAATGGGCATCCTATGCTGGACCTGGTGGATGGAATGGTAAGATCAACGACTTTAGTTTAACATGGAAGTCAGTGAAGTCAATTAGGGTTCCTCGGCAACTAAGCAATCAATAAAGCCAAAAGATAAATTTCAGACATGGTTTCACATTATTGAAATTACAGCCATGAAAATGTCTATACTTTTCATATTCAAGACTTTCAGTTTTCAAATTTATCATTTCATACAAAAGAACAAGTTACTATTAAAACTACATTTGTAAATGATTCCACACATGGAGTAATATATTATTATTCACTCACTTTTCAATCTTTTCTTCTCTAGATCCAGATATGCTTGAAGTGGGAAATGGTGGGATGACCACAGAAGAATACCGCTCACATTTCAGCATATGGGCATTAGTTAAGGTACTTGACTGATTCTTTTGACATGAATGTGTTCTTGCAATTAATTTTGTCATGAAATTTGAATTGTGGGCGTTTGTGATTGTATGTTCATAGGCTCCATTATTGATTGGGTGTGACATTCGGTCAATGGACAATGTAACATTAGGATTGCTCAACAACAAGGAGGTTATTGCAGTTAACCAAGGTAGAAATCTCTCTCTAGTCTTCAGTTCTCGACTAAATCAAGAAATTTCTATCCATGAGAATCCAGAAAAAAATAGAAGAATATGCTTGTAATATAGTCTTGATTTGTGAAATTGACAGAAATATGAGATTGTTTCACATATAAAATTTAGCATAATGGTACTGAACATTCAAATATTACCAGAAATGATATGTTAGACTAAAGAATAAAATAAGACATTGCAATTAAGACTTCAACGATATCATTATCTAGCATTTTAAAATTTGATCTCATGGACCACGTATTTTATCAGGAAGAATGACATTACATTACAGGCCTACAAGAGCAAAGAAATATTTTTGTGATGAAGGTTGCTTTTCTGATTGTAACCTTGTTTGAACAGATAAACTTGGAGTTCAAGGAAAGAAGGTTAAAAAAGATGGTGATTTGGAGGTACCCTTATCTAATATTTTTATGATTTCACTGTATCTTTTTGTACATTCCCTTCTTGCTGTTTGTGATACCATTGATAGCTCACACAAAACACCTAAGAATAAGGAACATCTGAAACTTAATGCACTCTTCCTTCAAATATGCAGGTTTGGGCTGGTTCCCTCATTGAGAAAAGGGTAGCTGTTGTCCTGTGGAATCGGGGACCTTCTCATGCTTCAATTACAGTGACATGGTCTGATGTAGGTCTCCCATCAAATGCCATTGTTGATGTTCGAGATTTGTGGGAGGTGAGATTCAAGAAAACAATCTTCTCACAAATTTGTTGCTTTAGTGGTGTTTTCATATGCCCATTTTCTTGACTTGGAGTTGGTTTTAATGTTGGAATGATGGCAGCATTCAACAACAAAGGCTGTTCGTGGGCAACTTACAGCTGCTATTGATTCTCATGCATGCAAGATGTATGTTCTTACTCTACAATAGAAGGCCATTGGATTGAGGAATACAGATTCAAAGATTTGGTTTTTTTATAAAATTTGCTTACAAATGATGAGAATACTGTAGAAGTGTTTATTTGGGCATGTTTTACAAGAAACAAATGAGGCTAGAATAAGGGAAGAAAGTGGGAGTTGTCAGCTTACCTCGCAAGGATAATAAAAGGAATTTGATACTTCCAATTGCAACATAACAATCTACGCTGGTACTTCACTTCATCTGCTATGCCAAAATGCAATGTTGAATGATTTCGTCACCCACTAAGAGGAGATATGCAAAGAGACAAAAGAAATAAGATGGATATGAAGGGAATAGGATCTAAAATGGTACAAATTAATTTGGAGAAATTTTATGCTATAAGTTGGGGGCCAATATCCAGGTTTCCAAAATACCTATACAGGAATTCAATTTTTTTTTGGCTAGCCAACAAATGCAGTTTGTATTTCTGCCATATGTATATCAACGGTATTACTACAGAACTTCATAGAGTTTGGGGTGGACATGGTCCCCTGGGAACTCCCCTCCCCACTATAATCTGCCCCTGGAAGTGGCAATATCTGAATTTGAACATTGGTACATGCTGATAATTACAGGAAAGCTACTCTTACAAGAGTTAATTTAGTGTCCACATATTGCTGCAAATATTATTACAAAGATCCTACCTTTTGGGTTGCATCATGAAGCATGGGTGAGCCCATTGTACTCCAGTGATCCTTTCTCCATTCTTTCTAATCTAACAAAAATTTAAGACTTCCCAGAGCAAAGATGCATATGAAAAATGAACTTTTGTTGGCACCTCTCAGTCAATAAGTGTTGCACTTGGAGGGGACATCTGTGCTCCTAATTCAGCCACAGTTCCTTTGAGAGAAACATAATTCATCTATCCCAGTGAGTGCACTGATGCGTGTTGTTGGCAGAAGCAACCTTAACAAGGGAACTGCAGAAGAAACTGGCACCATGGGCTTGATCTTCTCCACTGCCAATTTCACAACATGGGGATGTGGGACACAAAACCATTGGAGATACCATGAAAGAATTGTAGACCGGTGCTTATCTCCATCCAATTTCTCATGTGGCCACTTCCCATCAATCAAGTAGTTATGGAAATCATCCTGCACTTGTGAAGTTTTCAGAATCTCTTCTATGCGCTTGCTAAGAGAAGCAATAAAAGTAGACTGAACAATTCCTCTCATGCCAGTCAATTTGCCACTAATCACAGCACTGTTATAGGCAATTGCAAGCTGCAAGACATTCCCCCATGTCACTAGGTGTTCTGTTGGACAATCAAAACATGCTATGCTGTACAGTTATTTTTTTTATAATCAATATGCATCAGTGAAGAAGTTAACCACCAGTATAGTTTTTGAGAAAGGCAAAAAAGGAAAACCTAAAATTGTGGTTAACCATAACTTTGATTCTCAGAAGAGTTAAATGAAAATTCAAAGTTCAAGCACATCAACAGAATTGACATAAATTGAAAGATGAAGCCAACTTAAGACAAGACTCTGTTAATGATTTTAAAAAAATGAAAAACCAGACAGCTCTAATAGATGAAAGGATACAACCACACTAAGGAAATAAAGAAATCAGAACATTCAGTCTCAATGGAATAGAAAATATATTTGCTAAAAGTTTTCTCAGTGTCATGAAAGTGATTTGTTGGCCAGGTCATTTAATGGTGATCAGAGAAATTGTGATATTTGTTACAAGTAAATGATGCAAAAGTGATGTAATCCACAAGACGCCAATTATTCTTTTTGAGCTCGTCTAACACCAAGATGACAAGTGGAACACTTGCATTCATAGTTATCAAAGGCGAGTTCTAAGGCGTATTAGAGGGGGTCTACGCCTTAATAAGTTAAGGCAACACAGTGCGCTTAGAGCGCATTGATGCGCGCTTTAATTTTTTGTATTTAAATACAAATATAAATAACAGTAAGGAATACATTGAGTATATGAACAAGTGTGATAATTATATTAACAATGATAATGATAATTACGAAGGATCCACGATTGAACGATATGTTTTTCATTTGTTTGAGATAAATTCTTTTTATCTTGATTAGTGGTGCATGAATCTTATGATACAAACACTTTTAACCCTTTTCTTTTATTTATGGATTTTTTTTTAAGACCAAAGTGTCCAAACTTCTTAGAGCATCTGACTAATCCTTGGAGCATGTGCAAACCTCTCTATCTACACAAACCGGGTAACACTATGGGGAGTGACCCTTTTGTTGAGAGTGACTTGAACCCAAGACCTCCCGCATCTCGACAGGTTCTTGATCACCAAGCCAACTCTCACGGGTTGATGCATTTGTTTAACTAAGAGTGGCTAAAAAAGGTAATACATTTGTCATTAATATTCTAAAAATATTTGTATACAATTGCATTATATTCATATTAGTGCAAAGAATATACATACTTAAATAAATCCACATATTTAAAAATATATAAAAAAGTTCACCATAAAATAAAAAAGCCAGTGCCTTAATTATGCCTTTTCGGCTTGATGACCCCCTTTGCGCCTTAAGTGCGCCTTCTACCTTGACTACTATGCTTGCATTCTTAAAGTTTCAAAAGTCATTGAATTAAGTTTGATTAGGCAAAACCATTTCAAAAAGTCAATGAGATGGCGAGACTGTAATGCACAATGAGGACTGAAACAAAATAAGTTTAATTCTTGAGCTTTAGCAAATGGAAATTGGATCTTTCTAATGCCATATATTTGTCAAAAGTGAGACATGTAACCCATGAGGGTTGGCTTGCCAGTCAAGATCCCACCCAAGATGAGGGAGGTCATGGGTTGAAGTCACTATCAACACAAAAGGGCCACTCCCAGTAGTTTAACCCGGTGTATATGGATAGGGAAGTTTGCACATGCCCCAAGAATTAGGCAGGTGCTCTAAGAGGCCTAGATATCTTGGTCTTCAAAAAAAAGTGAGACATGTTGCTCAACCTTTTTTCCCTTACTGAGAGGACACATGGCTTACATGTACTTGAAGCTTACAATGAAACTAATTTAAAAACATTATATTAAAATAGTTGTGTTAAATACATAGATGTGCCCCGAATCTCATATTTTAGGCGGGCATACAAGTATGAAACTTGAACATCATCATCATGATCTAAGTAATTATTCCATCTATTTGGGGCCAACCCCAAGTTCTACTGTCCACTCAACCATACCAAAATCAGAAACTTCCCAAGATCAAGAATCTTTTAAGTGCAACTCTGGAATTCTAGTCCTAGTACCAACAGAGAGAACAAATGGCAGGCTTCCTATGAAGTCTTATGAGCCACTCAGGGACAACAAAGAAAACAAGGCCGAAGTAAGAGCACTAATGACAGTGGGAATCATATTCTTCCAGAACTCCTAGGGCCACTCACAATGGAAGGGACTCAAGAAATGTATCTGGCATGCATTGGTGATACAGGGCAAGTACAATTTGGAAAGGCTAGTGGTGGAGAGAGACTCATTATATGCAACAATTGTCAAAAGAGAGGAAGAAGGCCCCATGGAGGTCATTGCCAACTGCTTGTGACATTTCAAGGCTTTTAAAGGATTTTAAAGTTGTATATTTTAAGAGCTATGAGGAAGTTGGTAAACAGAGTAGCTAATTTTTTGGCAAAAGTTGGTTTTGGGTAACAAGATTGTTTTTTGTATTTTTTTTGTAAACAGTGGGGTTCATTTGTAATCACATTGTTATACTTCCCTTATACATTAGATTTGAGAATGATAGGATTGTCAATTTTTTAAAAGCAGCAGTGCTATCAATTAAGGATAATAACCAAGTGGCCAAAACCATAGAAGCCATTGCTTTTAAATATTTTATAGAAACACAAGTCAGTCTTTCTTTTTTACCAAGTTTAATGGTTTAAACAAGGCCAATAATTCAGTCAACTATTCCTTTTAAGACTCCATTTTTATTTTGTCTTTTCAACATGGTTTTAGAATTATTAACCCCACAAAAGGAAAAAAAGAGAGGAAATGTTACAAGTATCCAGTGATCACCTTTAAACTAGAAAGGAACAGCGAGTCACTAAAAACATCAATGCGCATGGCCTGCTCAGTCATTGACACAATCATTGTGTATAAGGAGAGATATACCTGCATTAGTGTCATTACAATTGTACATAAGTTGGTGATAAGAGTTGGGAAGACATCAGATAGCAAGAAACTAACAATCATGAAATGTTTCATAACTATTGCAGAACCTGTAAGAGAGCTGGTCTGTCCATGCTCACACATTCAAACAAAACTTGCAAGCAAAATTCCTTAAAATCAACATCAGCCCTACAGAAAGAAGATGGGTGAGACTATAGTTCACAGCATAAAGCTTACTCTGAAGAGAACACCTTTTCTGGTGATAAAGAAATAAAGCTACACGCATTATGACAGAAGCAGCTTCAATTTTGTCATGGTTAAAATAATAACTTCCAAATCCACAGTTGTTTTCATTCAGCATTGTGACATCAAGCCCATGTGAGAAGGGTTTGTGTTCTTTGATTTAGATATTTGACCATGAAATGACTCATGAAAAGTTATGTAGGTAATGTGTTCAATGACCTGGGATGAGCGTTTCACAAAAAAGGAAACTTCGCTTCTTGCTTCCTAAGGATGACCTTCTTTCTTACTCAAATCTGCCCCATCTCAGGATTTCTAGAGCCTTTTTTTTTTTATGACCATGGTGTTAAGGCCTCTTAGAGCACCCGACTAATCCTCGGGGCATGTGCAAGCCACCTTACCCATACACATCGGGTTACTTTACGAGGAGTGGCCCTTCGGGGGGGAGTGAGAATCGAATTCCAGACTCCCACTTCGTAAGGCGCGTTCCTGGCCATCACTCCAACCCCTTTGGGTTGATTTCTAGAGCCTTTTTGAGATGTCAAGTGGGCACACCTGGTCAGCTGTGTCAAGCTGGTGGGACGGCATGCATCCTGATGTAATTCATAGCAACACCTTTTATATTTGTTTAAGGACTACATATCCTCGTGTATTGTTTTTTGTTTAGAGCTCAAGTGTTTTTTTTTAATGGTGACCTCAAGTGAACTATATTAGTTGACTTTCCTTTTATACAAAACGATATTTTTTCAGTGCATAGTTTCCTCTATTTAAGAGAATCCAACTGCTGCACAGTATTTACCAGCCAGTCCCCATCATCCCCATACCCCCCCTTCCTCTTTCTCATTTGATGACTGTAAATATGTGTGAAGGCTTTCTTCTTTGCAACCAATACTTGGGGCTGTAATTTTTGGAGTACTAATTTTCCATCTTTTTTTTAGCGGTAACAAAGAGAAATTATATTAATAGAAGAAGAATAGGTAGAGAGCAGCAGTATTGAGTCTAAGAGGCTTAAACTCAAAGCTGCAAAAAAAGAAAAAGCAAAATACATCTGTCCAAACATCAAAGCTATATAACATAATAATCAACTCACCCCGCCCTTGATATGGAAATCAAAGATAGAAAACACCTACTAACATATTGTCACCCCATTCTTCGCAAAGAAGTTGGCCACTCTTGCTGATCTCCTAACTAGAGCAAAGGAGACCTTATGGCCCGAACACGACACCCCTAATCTTCTACAATTGTGACCAATTTCATTGCCACTGGATTGCATTTGACAAGTCCCCTTCAATGATTAGTTTTCCCTGCCCTGATGAAAACCATACAAACAAAGCTCTCCTAATACTAATAAGTTTTGCCTTGTTTGAATCCCTTTGTCATACTGACTCTAAAAAATCTATGGATGTTTAGCCGTTACAGTCACAGAAGAACTCTACCTACACTTGCCGGACCTAGTTTTCCCCTTGCTGTCCCATTGACATTAAATTTATAAGTTCTAGACGGAGGAGGAGACCAAGAGGTTTGAGCTCTAATCTTCCCCAGTCCTCTACTTAAACAACCCTCTCACGAGTTGTAAAAGTTCACCAATTTGAAGCCTTTGAACTCTTTCCCCGATAGGAGCCACGTACATAGCCTCCACTTTGCTCTTTGAATAGCCTCACTGACCTCTGACTCTTGTTCTCGAAGATTCTAGAATTTCTTTCCTTCCATATGGACCATAAGATATTATTTTTCCATCTTCTGTGATCCATCATCAGATTTCTCTCTTTTCATTTATCATGATTGAGAATTTATTGTTGGGAGAATCTAGTGGTTCCTTGCATCATAATTACCCACTTCTTTCCACTGGGAAAAAAATGAATTATTGATTATTGGTCTTAGTCACAAGCAACATGCATGTATATTCCTGAAAAACAAAGACTAGAATATATTGATGGAACTCTCCCTGAATCATCTTCCACTGATCCAAATAAAAGGAATAGAAAGCCAACATATCAAGTAAAGTCTTTGCTTATCTACTCCATGGAATATTGGTAAGATCATTTATTTGCTGCCCACTGCAAAAGCCATTTGGGACATGCTAGGATGATTACATACTGATGAGAATATCTCAAAAATAATCTATTAGATGTGTCAAGAGACCACTTGTCTTCATCAAAGGGAGTTATTTATTGTACAATACTACACCAAAATCCATGATCTAGTAAGAGTTAGACCATTTGATTTAGATGATGCGGAAGCGAGTGATTAGAAGACATTAAAGAGATGCAATAATAATCTTAACCTAAAAACCATAAAATAAAGAAGAATTATATTCACCAAGACTTACTTACAAGGGTTTGATCCTAGTCCAAGGACCAAGAAGGCTTTAGCCCAGGGCCGAAGCCCAGTGTGCATTGCACTAAAACTCCAGGAGTCTTTGTTTCAAAAATTCAAAAGTATAATAAATTCAAAACTTACGTGGGTATTTAAAGAAAAATGCAACGATAACACTAAGCTACCCTTTCTAAAAATATCATAATATAAATGGAAGGAAAGCCTAGCAATTGGACACATGGAGGGTCCTTATTTAATTACTAAATGCTAGAGATAAGTCTCCCAAAATAATTAATCTCTTTCCAAGCTTCCAACGATTCTTGTCTATCTCCACATAGCCAAAGTCGTCCAAGGTGAGAGGAAATAGGAGAGAGGAAAAATAGGGAAGCAAAAGATGGAAAGGATGTGGAACTCGTTTTTCGAGAGTGAAAATAGGAGGTACACGTTGGATGGGATTACGGAGAGAGAAAAAACGTTTTTGGAGAGAAATTTGAGGAAACGATGGTCAAAATTGCTTGGAATGTTGACTTGGGTAATTGGGCAGGCTTAGGACTCAATTGGATAATTTAACTGGTCATTTGGATATGGTAATTGGGCCATTCAGTGGTTGTGGCACAATATGATGTCCTGATGATCCAAGTTTACAAATACGACGGCTAATTAGACAGGGTCCAATTAGGGTGCCCACAGTCAAATCTTTCCAAATAAGCCAATACAATTTTATGAACGGTCCATTACGCCGGATGGCATCCATCATTCTCCTCCTCCCAAAAAAAACTTGTCCTCGAGTTTAGACCGACTTTCACACCAATTTGTCCACTTCAATCAGTCTGTCCATCTGGGTGAGTTGCACTACTAACTTCATGAAAATAGGAAATGCTACAAGATGATGGTCAATATCTGCAAGGCTTGGATGATGGCCATTGTCATAGGTGGAGTCGGGTGTCTGAAATCCACAGAACTTAATACGTTGCTCCGACGTGTAGAAAATAATAAACTGTGTATTATATTGAATATTTATGCTATTACATGTATTTATAACCTCTAGCTAACCCTAGGGCTATCTCAAACAAACTCTAACTCTAAACTGTAGTCATAAACTAAACACACCTCTTAATTAGAGATAAACATAAACGAAGAATCCTAATTATATAAGAACTCTAATTATTCAAATATCTTAAATATATTCCAACATTAGTTTGGTAGGCAGTGTTCACAAATTGTTAGCCAAGGTGTTGGTAAAGAGGCTTAAGAAGGCACTACTAGAAGTAATAGGAGAATTCGCAGGGGGCATTTGTAGAGAACAAACAAATCCTAGACGGAGTGTTAATTGTGAATGAATTGGTCCACATCAGGAGGAAGGATAAGAAACATGGGCTACTCTTAAAGATTGACATGGAAAAAGCATATGATTTGTGGATTGGTCCTTTGTAGGGTATTTGTTTGAAAGAATGGGTTTCAGGACATCGTTGGATAAGGTGGATGAAAGCGTATGTGGAGGAAACCTCATACCCCATTTTGGTAAATGGGTCTCCGACGCCACCTATCTCGGCTAATAGGGGCCTTAGGCAGACGGAAAGTGGAAAAAAAATCCAAGTCTGGGAAAGCTTCTGAGAAACAAGTCAGGACTCTTTCCTACCTGATACCATGTAGAATTATAATAAGAAAAGAAGAAGATTAAGAGAGAACACACAGTATTTGGAGAAGAATTATTCTCCATGATTGTTTCATTGTATTGAACATATAGAGGATACATGAATATATAATACAAAGGGAGCAATTCATGGTGGTTAAAAAGGGTAATAAATCAATGAATAAGCAATTACAATAATTTCTACAGCTAACGATATATTTTTAGTAGTATGACCTCCAACTTGATTGAGGCACAATAACAATCTAAAACAAGTTCCACCCAATCCACATGGTGGTTGAAATGCACAAAAGATACAAGCCAGTATGGTAGCACTGCTAGAAATGACAAATTAAAAGCCACCACAATAAAAAAATCACTTATATGCAAGAGGTTCACTTCAGTTTTTTTAGGTCTATTGTTACTGCTCCAAAAAAAAAATATCACACTATTTGTGTACAACTATTAAAGCCATTGTTATATGCAATTAACCTTAGACAGTAAAATAAAATGTCTGTTATGAACAAATGATTCAGAAAATGGAAGTATGCTTGCCTATTGCGCCAAGATGGGTCATGACAGAGTTGTGAAAATGCAATTAAGCTTGGGTCTGCTGAAAAGGTACTGATCAACTGGTCAACCTTAAATGAACTTGGGATAGTCTTCCCACTGATACCAGTGGCAGAATTTGGGCTTATATTATCAAAAACCTGCCATCAAAATGGATGCTTTGAGCTATGTACAATGTGTAAATAGGGGGAAAAATGAGAACCAATAAACCAACCATGATATCCATATTCTAACTCATCCAAATCCTACACATGCATTTTAATGAATATCCCATTTGCTAAATAAGTGTCATTGAGTACTGACAGTATTGACCTTGTGCATTGCTCGTGAGAGCAAAGATTGGCATCCAATGGGGTCGTCCACATAGGAACAAGATCCAACTTTTCTCTTGACATAGAGAAGACCACCATTAAAAGGATCATTTTTATCTCCAGATCTCCACCAGGGTTTATCTGCTCAAGAGGAAACCCACAAATATTTAACTGCAACTTGAAATAGAATACTCAAGACTCAAACCAGCAAATACATACTAGGGACTTCCATGGTCTACCTTCAGGCACGAGATCTATGATTTGGCCCCAATACCGTGGCCCGCAGACCTGAACAGTCTTAAGCTGCAAAGATGATAAAAATTATGTAATCAAGCAGAATATCTAAATTACTGTCTGTACAAAGTGTCAGAAAAAAGAATGTGCTATGCTTGGTGTGGTTGTGTCTGTTTGGGAGTTCCTCACGTGATAATATTGTATTTTATGTTTGATTCATAGGAGTACATTACTTTAGGATTAACACCGTCTATAAGTCTACCTCACACTACCTCCATTCTTCTTCTTTTCTTTCTTGGAATCGAAAGGAATGCTATACTCAACTGCATCAACATGTATCTACTGCATTGAACATTATGCACCAAATCTTTGTAAGAGGAACCTTGTTCTGTGATTTACAGTTGATATATTTTTTTTTATGAAAGAGAACCCCAAGACCCCCACCTCTCTCAGAGTACAAGAGCATTGGATTTGCAGTTGATATGTTGACTGTTGAACTGGTTCCCTATGTTTTTCCCCCTCCAAATCATTTTATTCTTTGAACCATCTACTTGGCATCAAATTTAGTGGTTGATGCTTTACAATCTAAAGGTTTCTTTAGGCATCTGCAACATAATGGGGCCTGTTAAGTGTTGAATCACCAAGAGATTGACTTTATTTGAATGCATAAAACAATTCCAAGCAATTTTTATTGACAGTTTCAGAATTAGTGTAAAGGTCAATTTCCATTAAGACCTGTTCTCAAAGTACCATATCGTCTTCTTTTAGATACAGGTATCTAGTTTGATTTTCACAAAATGAATAGGTTCACCCAGTCATCACAGTTCATTTGAAGGAGTGAAATATCCTACAAAAACTTGTAAAAAAATGAATTCAATCATTGATTACGGCCAACAATTTTTAGCTACATACTATAGGACGCTCAGGCAGGATGCAAGGGGTAACTTCACAGAAGCTTGTCTCAGCATTATGTTCAGTTTCTTGGATGGTGACTTCTAGAGGAACATAAACTGGTAGGTTTGTGTCAACATCAACAGTCTGCACCCAGCGAGCTTCTGTTGCAAGAACATACAAGTGCCTGAATGCCTGGGAAAGCACCACTTTTAGCAAATTAGATTACATACAAGCAAATGCATGTCATCTAAAAAAACACACCAACATGAACCTGGAGGTGGCAACGGTTATCATTTGGTCCTGTAGGCAAGCGAGGATAAAGTGCGATCAGCAAAGCAGCAACAGCACTGTTTCCAGTGGAAAATGTACGCGTTCCTCCACCAAGAAACAAGAACCCAATAGCCATGCTAACCTGGATGAGAATAAAAACGAAGAAAACAAACAAATAAGTTGGAGCAAAAGAGACAATTCATAACCTGAAAAAACAAAGAAAAACTATGTCATTCATGATCAAGAAAGCAGCATGAAGTTAAACTATTGGCTCTCTGAAGTTCAAAATCTGGAAAACAATCATGCTTTACAGATTAGGAGACGTGATTTTCTGTCCCCTAAAAACTATATATTTCTTTCAAATTTGTTGCATTTTATCCTTATAACTTCCATCATCGTATTTTTAGGCAATCTCACCTCTTATTTGTTATCCAACTTTCAACAGAATAGTCATAATCATCATTGTACACTTCCCATCTATCTAGGGCTGATTCTCCTCTTCCATTGTACCCTATCATACATAATATCCTCTAAAACACTACAATTTTTTTTTTTTTTTTAATTTCGAAACATCAACAATGAAGAATATTACTAAAGATAAATAAATTACAAGGCTATCTGTACAAAAGACTATATCATCATCCCCTGGAAGTCTGGAACCACATAACAATCTATTATATCCTTTTTTATCACTTCCCTCTAGGTTTATAATGGCATTCCACTCCTTGTACTTTGTATTTGTTGTCTTTCAATTCTTTGAATGAGGGGTTATATTCAGTCTCCTCCTTACATTTTTATACTTCAATTTCAATATGAACATCTAAAATTAATAATCTCGTGTTCGATGAATTTCACCTAGAATGATTTATACAATCTTTGCAAAATGTTCTTTTCTGTTGGGAAAGAAGCCATCTAACACATGAAGCGTAGCAATCCCTCGATCAATTCTTTTACCACATGTGTGAATGAAATAGGAAAGCAGTAAAATAATCAAGCATGCAACCATAAAAGTGACACCAATATTTACGTGGTCCGACAATGTGCCATCCAAGGGACATGCTCCGAGTCAATTTTCCAGTATAAAAATGGGATTACAAATAACTCTCTTTTAAACAAAAGAGGATAACAACATCAAGAGTATACAACTTGAGGACAACACAATAAAAGAAACATCTCACCAAATCAGTCTCCGCCTCCACTTGGGCGGGGTATCACAATCCACCCACCTTAAGACCAGAGTCGTCCCTAGCTTTCACATAGGCAGAGAGTTGAACAGTGCTCTGATACCATTTGTAATGACATGTCCCTCTAGCACAATATTGTCCGCTTTGGACTTGAAAAACCCTCATGGCGTTGCATTGGGCCCAAGTCTCACCCTTGGGCCCAAAAGGCCTTGCGTTAGAAGGGAGGGGTGCTTCCTTTTGATAAGCCACAACACATTCAACTCATTGGGCAATATGGGACCTTTTCTTTCCCATACATCCCCTCTCATAACAGCCTCCCTGTTGGGGCAGGGGTATTACAATCCACCCACCTTAAGACCAGAGTCGTCCCTAGCTCTATTACAACACACAGGCACATGGGCAGGCACATAGGTAGAAGGTTGAACCGTGTTCTGATACCATTTGTAACGGCCGTCCCGACCCAACACAATATTGTCCCCTTGGGTCCAAAAAGACCCGCACGGCTTTGCATTAGGCCCAGGCTCACTCCCAGACCCAAAACGCATTGTGCTTAGATGGAGGGGTGCTCCCTCTTATGAACCCCTGAAATTTTTTGCCCCCCCCCCCCAACCCACCACACACACACACACAGACCCCCCAACACACCCAACTCTCTTTATGCACTCTCCAACAGTGCTGCTGGGCATGGGCATCACAATACACCCCACTTAGGCCCGAAGCCGTCCTCGGCCCGGTTACAACACTGAGGCCCACACAGGCAGAGGGTTGAACCTGCTCTGATACCATTTGTGATGACCCGACTCCCCCCAGCAAGGTATTGTGGGTTGTGGTCCATTGTTGGCAAATTTCAAATTTGGTTCTAGCAAACATTTCAACTCGTTTTCTTATGGTTCCAAGCTCAAATTTTTATTTTTCCCCAAATAAGACGTGTGCAGTGGTAGTTTCATTTGATTTTATGTGAGTCCGATCTTTTATTTCATCATTAATATACTTAAATTATTTAATGTTTGAAATCTACACAAAATTCCTTAAAAGATTTATTTACCTCTTATTCGGGCTAAGCTTCTCTTCTCATTTATTTTTCCTACAAAATGCTCATTTTCTTATGTATTTATTTAGAGTATCAAGTTGTTTGGAAAATTTACATATACATAGATGAACATGAATAGACTCTTTAAATAGAATCTTATTTAAAATTTTCTTCCTTTAACTTTGGAAAATGAATTTGTGAAGAAGGGTGGCATTAATTGATTTTTGGTCCCAAGTTTTACCTTTTTCTCTGGATATCCCTATGTTTTTACTGCTCTTTCTAGGGTATAAGTCTCTTGCAAGGCTCATGTTCATGTGTCTGCTAACAATGAGTAATCATGTGGTTTACCAATAATAACAATATTAGCAGAACTCAAATAAACTAGCAAGTTTCCTTCCAGAGTAAATAAATAGATAAACTAGCATTCCGAATCTCCAATCCTAGTCCATGTATAGAGCAATGATATCCAAGGGTTTACACAAAACCTTTCTATGAATGTTAACTAGAAAAATATAATACAAAAGAAGAATATGCCAAACTTACAGCCATTTGAATTCCATAGCTGGTATGCCCATCAGAAGAATTTCGACTACGAAGAAATCTCAATAATCGAAATGTCTGTAAATGACCTGAGCCTGCCATAACCTGGTCCCACATAACAAGACTATCATATGAAAGAATATATTGGATGGAGTAGATATGACAGTAAATCTTTGTTCATTAGTTTACTAATGTGTCTTCCCAACAGTAAAAACTGAAAAGAGCTGCTGCACTACATAATCGATAAACCATAACCACAACAGAGAACACCAGGATGCTACTAAAGGAAATAGCACCACTTCTATTTAACACAGACACAACAATCAATCACCAAAACACAACAAGGAACCATCAATATGCTACTCAAGTAAAACAAAAGATACTGTCAAGGCATGTCCAAAAGGGCAAAACTTAGTCCTCAGATAACCTCTTAGCGAACAGCTAATTTCAAATGTAAAACTCTTCTTACAGGTTCTGCTCAATCTATGATATAAAGGTAGTGATATTTTTCCACCTTTTACAGAAACAGACTGAAAAGGGAGTATTTTATGAGAGTCAGCAATATTAGGAATTAAGGGTAAAAATCTTGCCAATGGTTTCTATTCATTTTCTGCAACCATGAGATTTTTTTTTTTTGAGCAGTAACAAATAGTAAAAATTATATTATGATAAAAAGATACAAAGGATGGCATCAATGGGTCTAAGAGATGCAAACCCAAAGATAGCCAAGAAGAAAAGAAAAAAAAATAAAAAGAACAAAGTGCAAAAGTACAAATAATTCCCTCCAACAGAAGCAAAATTCCATCTCCTAAAAGACCTTATAGATAAAACACGCCAGTATTACTAGAATCTACCCCTTTTTGGTAAAGAAGTCAGGGACCCCATTTGCATATCTCCTTATTGCCATGAAAGAGATCTCCCTTCCTGAACATAAAGCTTTAATTTCTCTTATTATTGTGATCAATTTCCAAGGGGATCTTTTAAACCATGCCACCCACTTCATTGCATTTGTAGAGTCCCCTTCAATGATAAGTTTGTCTCTCCTTATGGAAGACCAAATAGACCAATCACGAAACACACCCCCAATACCGACCGGGCCTGGTTTTCCTCTCGCAACCCCATCAACAATAAATTTAGAGGTATCTACTTGAGGGGGATTGTAATAGCTCAGTGTTCGTGTGGGAGGGGAAAGAAAATCGCCAAGGGCATGAATTCCTTGTCCCACATTGCCTGGAGTGATGGACTAGAACTAGTATATAACTTGGAGCTTCTCTCCTTCTAGCACAATGCATTTTGGGAGCAACCTTGTGGTTGGCTCGTCAATGCAAAGCCATGTGGGTCAGCGTGTTGGTCCAAAGCAGACAATATTTTGCTAGCGGGACGGGTCGTTACAAATGGTATCAGAGAATGGTTCAACTCTCTGCATGCGGTGTGGAGAGAGCCAGGGATGGCTTTGGTCCTAAGGGGGGTGGATTGTAATACCCCGTGTGTGTGTGGGCGTGTGTGAGGGAAGAGAAAATCGCCAGGGGCTTGAATTCCTTGTCCCACATTGCCCGAAGTGATGGACTAGCACTGGTATATAAGTTGAAGCTTCTCTCCTTCTAGCACAAGGCATTTTGGGAGCAACCTTGGAGTTGGCTCGCCAATGCAAAGTCGTGTGGGCTCAAAGCGGACAATAGTGTGCTACCGGGACGGGTCGTTATAAATGGTATCAGAGAAATGCCTTGTGCTAGAAGGAGAGAAGCTCGAACTCATACACTAGTGCTAGTCAATCACTCTGGGCAATGTGGGACATGAATTCACGCCCCTGGCGATTTTCTCTCCCCTCCCACACGGGCACACACACACGGGGTATTAGAGGGATGCCATGGAATTTGGACTCTGAAACCTTTGAATTTTGCTTCGGACAATAGCCATGTGTAAAGCCTCCATTTAGCTTTTTGGACAAGATTATTTTCCTACTAGGATCCCACTGAGATCGTTTTCCTCTATGTCTGCAACAATGAGATGACACACTTTTGCAGCTTAATCACACTTTTTGTTTTGGAACTTTTTTGCATGTGTAAGGGACTCAAGCTTTGAATGTTCTTCATAAGTATTTATTGATTGTTGGTATGTACACATGGAGATCTAGGTTCTACTTACGATGTTAAGCAATCAAAATCATGAACTTGATGACACGGTGAGGATGACACCTTTTCTAGTATCTTCACAGTTTGCTGCCTCAATATTCTTATTTTTTCATCTCTTACAGGATTAGAGTAAAATGGTCCTATATAATGCAATGAAGAGTATGATTGGTATGAGGAAATAATGATACATCATAATGATTGGAAACTCACATCTTTACTATAGACTCCACAACACCGTGGAGTTCTTCTTCTCCTTCCACTGCCATTTCGATATTTTATGTCCACACCACCATGGAGTTCTCCTCCCACTGGCCTTCTGCTCGGATTTTTGGCCACATAGTGTACCCTTCAGAATTGGGTTTTACATTAGGTCATTTTGTCATTTCAAACAATGATAAGGTTTGTTTAACATTTCCACATAGGGATTAGAAAGTATATTTGTTATTTTTCTCTCTCTCCCTCCCCCTCCTTCCAACGTACTAACTCTTTTGATGTACTCTGGAACATGGCCCACCACAAAACTTACAGATTGGCAATTAACATCTCTATTGTAGGCACTGGTCATATGGATTGTAAGTGTGGGGACATCACAATGAAGAGAATCATGTAATGCAGATAACCTTCTCGGTCTCCCTTTCATCTCTCTAATGATTTGGCAACTCACATCTTTACTATAGGACATGATTGTAGGGATTGCAACCATGAGGATATCCTCCAATGAAGAGTAACATGTATTTGATCCCCTTACTCGAACAGACACATCTATTGGGCATTTGTATGGGCCACAATCTAGTTATTTAGGTCACAGAGGATTAACAAGGCGAACTACTAGTTTTCATATACAAGATATCCATTTTAGTCACAATGGACATATTTCCCAATTGACACATCTGAAGGAATCAATGTTCGATTATAAGATCCTTAGTTATCAATTTGAGATAAACCTTGGCACTCCGATGCACAAGTTTTCCAATCTGGGTTTGATATGTGAAGCATGTTTGTTGATCGTGGAAATGATCAGCCTTCATGGGGTTCAGATCAATAGGCCAAATAAATTGAAATGGGGCCAAATTGGGTATGGGTGCAACTCACAAAAGGTCAAAAAGTGGGTGGTGTGTGAAGTTTGTCGATCTCTTCTTTAAATAATTCAAAGAAAAAAGAGAGAGGACAGCTGAAAAGTTTTGGAAAAATTTAATCATGTTTTTGCATTGACACTAAACAATTATATAGGCACGAGGATGACAAGTGCTTCCCTAGTTTGAGGGATAAGATACACAGTACAAATTCAAACACCCTGATGATTACAATCTTGAGTAACAACTTAATCAAGTAAACTAGATTTTATATTGGTAACTTTGTACTAGAGTACCATTCCACAAGGCCACACAAATTGGAGTTCCTTGCAAAAGTAAGAAAGAATGCATACTTCTTCAACACTAACCCCCATCTCCCAATGGAGCAAAGATGTCACTCATGCCCAACATGCCTATATGTTGGTTAAATACAGACCGAGGAACCGCCTTCATAAACAAATCAACAAGTTCATCTATTGAATGCACATAAGGAATGATGATAGCGTTGTTTTGTACTATGATAGCCCACTCCTGTAGGGTGGACTCAGTGCCCTGTAAATCCCAGCGGTGACAGGTGATCGGGGAGAAAAGAACTCCGAAACACAGGGTGCTCGAACCAGGTCGCAAGTGGAAGGAGGAGAACTCCACAGGGGGCGAGCCTGGGGGAGAGACAAATTCGCCAGGATGGCACTAGTAATCCCACATCGCCTGGATTATTGTCCGGTAGGGGTATATAAGCGACTACTCACTTTTAACTAGCATCAAGGCCTTTTGGGGGTGTGTGTATGGGCACATATCCAAAAGCAAAGTCGTGAGGGCGTATCAGGCCCAAAGCGGACAATATTGGTGCTGCTTGAAGGCATGTAGGTCATTAAAGACAGTATCAGAGCGGAAGACGGCTCTTGTCTAAGGGGGTAGGATTATGATAGCCCAGTCTTGTAGGGTGGACTCGGTGTCACGTAAATCCGAGCAGTGACTTAATTCAAAGAGCAAGTTTTTTACCCTTAGCAACATAACTTGATCTAACAACTACTTCTTGCCATGCCAAGAGACAAGATTACCCCAAGACACAAAATCACTAGATGTGGAACGACGATCGTCTAGTGAGTCATCCCAATCAACAGAGGAAAAACCACTAATAAATAGGTCACTAAAAGTAGTATACAACAGTTCTTGACCCAACGAACTCTTCAAGTAGTGCAAAATGCGGAGCACAACACCAAGATGTGTGGTGCAAAGAGAATGAATAAATTGATTTGCAACAATAACAACATAAGAAATATCTAGTTGATAATTGTAAAATAAATCAATCTTCCCACGAGTTGTTGATAGAACTTGGGATTAGAAAAAGGATCACCAACATCATGCTGCAATTTAGAATTTAGATCACATGGGGTCTTGATGGGCTTGCAACCAAGATAACATGTATCTTGGAGAACTAAAGCATTTGTTGAGAAAGAAACATGCCTTTCTTGGAACGTGCAACTTCAATGTCGAGGAAATATTATAGTGGACCTAGATCTTTGGTTCCAAAAACAAATTGAAGGTGAATTTCGAGAGCAACAATAGCACTTTCATCAGATCCTGTGATGGTAACGTCATCAACATATACAATGAGAAACATTCTTCTTTCACTTTGACATTGGGAAAACACCAAATGATCTAGGCGACATTGATGAAAACCATAAGCAATTAAAGCTTTGTTGAATTTATCAAACCAGGTGTGGGGAGACTATTTTAAACCATATATAGACTTTTTTCAAACGACACACTTCCCACTCTCCCCATGTTGAAGTTGGGTGGATGTCACATATAAACTTCTTTACTTAGATCACCATGAAGAAATGCATTCTTGACAACCAACAAATGTAAAGGTCAATTGAAGTAATTTGCGGTAACTAACAAATACAAAAAGAAGTAAACTTTGCAACTAGAGCAAATGTTTTCAAGTAATCTACCCCATAAGTTTGAGTAAAGCCTTTTGCAACAAGTCGTGTTTTGTACTGCGCAATGGACCCAAAAGGACTATGTTTGAATGGATTTTTCCATTTTCAACAAATAGGTTTATTATCCTTGGGTAGATGTGTAGATCAATCATTTCCCAAGCATTACTGTTTAAATTATGGCTTGGGGTTCACTCCAAAGATACTAAATGAGAGGAATATCAACATCTTCAGGGTCACTCCAAATATCTACGGTTTGAGCAATTGTGCTTTGTTGAGGTTTCCACCTCAATGCATTCAACAAGTATGTTTGGAGGATCTTTGAACTTTCTTCATGTCTTTTTCTATAATTTTATTTTTAATCGAGAATTGTGTTCTCTTGATACTTTGAAACATGAAGAAAGTTTTGACTTTCCCCCTTAAGTGGACAATGATCCTTAAGGTTCTCCAATAGAAAAAAAGGATTGAAGATTTCCGCAACCAATCATGCAATCCTTACTCAAGTGGACCAAGATCTTTCAAGTTCTCCACTTGTAGAGATTGTGGGTTAAAGCCCTCTTACACACCCAAAAAAAGAGGGATTTCCATGGAAGAATTATAATATTATGATGAAAATAATGTAATTCCTCACTTTTCTCCATGTCAAAGGATGATAAGTTGGTCCTCCATGGAGAGCACATCAATCCATTACTTAGATCATCTTGAAAGGGTACTTTCAAGCTTTCAAAGACTTAAATTTGTGTTTGCAATAAGACAATAGCGTTTTTTTTTTTTTTTTGAAGGATAATGAAAAATACAATATCTTTACAAGGGCTTTTTGAGTCTTAAGATGTTTACACGAGAAACCATCATGTAATAGGTTTTTGTACAAGCGATTGAAGAAACACAAAGCCATTTATAATCACCAAAATCTCTGAATTTCCAACTTCACCAGCATCACATACAACATTGCCATCACGTGCAAGGTCACAACTATTATAGAGAAAAATTCCATAATAAATAATTAAAATTCTAAGATCAAAATTTGATATGGCTAATGTACTTACAACAGAAAGGGAAAGAACAATGAGATGTAGGCATGTCTCTAGAGTGCAACGGTCTACATACTTCGACAACCCCTTGGGCAAGGAACTGCAGCTTGTCACAGAAATAGGTTTGATCTGCAAATTTTAAAATTGAGCAATCCCATGAATTGTGATTAAACCATTGAAAGAGACATCAGCATCGAAGGATGTACCTCATTCAACAAGTAGATGGCATAGTTGTAGAGAAGCTCTTGTGCATCACCATTTCTAGTACCAGCATACCTTAAACCTGGCAGATGTATGAGCTACTTCAGCAAAATGAATGACAAAAATGCTTGGTTGACAACCCGAGCATGGGTTGTGGGGTATTTCCAAGTGAATCCATGTGTATGGAATAAATTTGTTGGAAAGGTCTATGCTTGAACAGGTGACCCACATCAAATGAAAGCCATTCACCCCTTCTAAGTTTGGAATTTTGATCCATTTCAACCCTATCAAGAAGTCAATTATAAAAAATATAATACAATATAAAATGATGTAGATAACTGTGAGCATAAGCCTCAAAATGGATGAATTACCTAGAGAAATGGATGCTCCAGTTATTATGTTAACATATCCCTGAACAAGAGCTTCTACATCCATTTCATCACTATCGTTTGAATTGGCTTTGAGGCTCATGATTCCCACCTTCACAATCTCAGGGATCTGATAGTCAACCCACTCATTTGAAGGATGGATTCTGTAGAATTGCAAATATATGCAGTTAAGTATTTATCAAAGCATGTCATGATCATTGATATGTCATATTTAATAAAGGTACCTGCTCCACATTATCATATTCCTTGCGATGACACGGAGCATGATAAAATCAGGTCTTATATATTGCAAACCGAAATGTGTGAGAGGAATGGTAATCCTGGATGCCACAGCCTCTAATTCTGTCTGTGACAACAGAGTTAAACAATTTGAATAATTTACCACTATTGACAACATGAAAAGAACACAGTGGCCTACTAATCTAGAAATTTTAAGTGGGTGGAAAATAGAGTCAACAGTACAACATCAAAGAAAGTTCTACCTTCAAAAAGATTAAAGCTAATGCAATTGTAGCTCCAGGTGCTGTGACATCAATGTTGTCCTGCGTTCCATCCATCATCTAAATGAAGCACAAAAAGTTAATGACAGAATGTTAAAATGTAGATAATGGATTTGACAACATAGAAAAGTTTTAAGATCCAGAACACAAGTTGATAATTTGTATAACCTGCCCAGTACTGCGATTATAATCATCTCTTACTTGCACCATGTTTGGCAATCTCTGCTGATGAAAGTAAAGAAACTAATAGATATCATTTCAAAATTTAGTCAAAATTAGACACTAAAAATTGGGTTGAGCCTTGTGCTGCAATGGTTAATGTCACCAGTCCAACAACAGATTATCAAACAAGAATGATATGAAAGTAAAACAAACAAAGATGAGAAGAAAATAATACATTGCTGAACTCTTTGCCTCCAATGTATTGGAAAAGGCGATCCACTAAAGTGTTTGTGACCCCAAATGCATCTTTCCCTTGACCTTCAATTAATGTCTAAGTAAGTTTGAATGGTAAAAAATTAAAAAAAAAAAAATTGAAATATTAAGTACAATAATCCAAACCTAAAGCTACAAGCCCAAGCGCAGATCCTGCAGCAACGGCATAACCTTCTCTTTCAAGCACATTATCTCCTCCACTTCTACGACCTATTTCACCCTGCAAGCAAGTCCAGATATGATATTGCCATGTAACATACGCGCATCAACAAAATGGTGGAAGAAAATGCACTGTTTGATATCTTGAATAGTTGCAAATTTTAACAATGAGAAAATTAAACATAAATAAAACTAGAACATTCAGGAATTTCATTCAAGGAATAAACATAGACAATTTTTTGCATTATCATCAGAAAGATTCTATAACAGTTGCATAAAACACTAACAACCAACCAATTTAGTACAATATTAAGGTAAGATTCATGAATTTTATGATAGAATTAACAATGCATTCAAATTTTAACAGTTGAAATATTTTAGAACCACTCCCAAGTTGCAGTATTTTCAAATAGCCCACTTGCAATAACTAATACCCTTAGTAAGATAACAGAAACAACATAACACTACAAATAACAAACTACACAAACTAGATGCTCATATAGGGACGTTTAGAAAGTGATGTGGAGCATGCTCACTCATCGTATATTTACTTCCTTTTATCTCATTATGTTGGTTTAGTTTTAAGTTAACTTTATTTGAGGGTATTTTATGTAATTTTGGGTTTTTTTTTTTATGTGGAGGCAATTTGGGAATGTTTTATTGTAATCACTATATAAAGCCCTTGTAAGCCCTATGTGCATAAGGCTGAATGAAGATTGAAATTTTCGAAGGCCAGTTCCTTGCTCCATGCAAATGGTACTTCTTGGTGAGAATCCAAGACCTTGGTGAGAAGCAAAGTAGGGTGAGAAGCCCTTCTCTCTATCCACAGTGTTTTTTTATCTTTTCTTCTCTTCTTTTTTCTTCCCTTTTTCTTTCCTTGAAAACCCTAGCATATTCGAATGTCCCCTTCTCCTTTTCCCTTGAATTGCCGCTCCATCCTTTTCCCAAATCCCTCTCTTAACTGCCTAGATTCCCATATTCTTTTCTTCTTTGTGTGCCATCCCATACCAATCCTCCAAATCTAGCCTCTGCCGCCTCTAGCTGTCCCATCTACTAGTCCCTTCAACAAAACCCTAACCCTAGTCCACATCTAACCCTAATTCTAGCCATATCCTTTAAACCCTAGCCCTAATCTCCATTCCTCAATCCCAAAACAGCCCCATAAACTGTTGTGCTAATCCATAACAGTCCCATATATGGCTGTATCCTGCTGCCATATCCATTAAGATCCCCTATTTTACTGTCCCACACTGTTAAGATCACATATTACTGTTGTCCTACCGTTTCTCCTTGCCAAACAGCCACCTGAGACCCTATTTCTGTTGAAAGGCCTACATGTTTGCGGGATCTGACAAACCCCTTTGTTTTGAGGGACTTTCACTGCTAACATGACTTGGACTGAATTGTTTTATAATCATTTATATTAGATTCCAAGACTTGATTGTTTGTGACAAGGCTATATTCTTAATTTGCAAATACTAATTTGAACCGTAATTTCAGCCATAGCATGTTTGATAATAATTGTTTTCCTTCTTATTTGCATTAGTCACCTAGGGTTGCTGTTTCTTTTGTGTTTTGCATCAATTTGTCATTTAGGCTCATTCCATTTAGTGTCCTACGCCAAATTTGGTATCAGAGAGCCACGCTAGAATTTTTCTTTAAACATCTATCGTCCTAAATTGCATTTTATTTTGTGATAAAAAAAAAAAATTTATTGATCTGTCTCATCATTACATCATAAGTCATCCATTGCATATAGAGTCTAGGATATAGCATATAGCCAGTCTTTCCCTATTTGTGAGTCTATAGGAACCCTAGTGTGTGTGTCAGTGCATGACAACTAGGAGTGGGGTTACCTATCAGAAAGGGTCAAAACAATTTAGAGACATGTCAGGAGATCAACCCCCAGTTTGGGTTACTCAGATCCTCACCCAATTGACCGAACTTCAGAGAACTCGGGAAACCTTATGTACTGGCTTGGCCGTCGTGAGAACTAGGGTTGAAGTCCTAGAAGCCCCTACGAATGAGGATGGTGGATCAAATCATGGGGATAATAGGAACCTAGAACATAGGAATGGAGGCCGTGGAGGCCGAGGAGTTGGTCGTGGTGGGGACCAGCCACAAGGTATCATGAACCTACCGACAATGACGAACGTGTCTTGAAGAATGTTCATGCAAAGGCCCCTAGTTATGACAGTTGTCTAGAGCCCAAAGTCTTCCTAGATTGGTTGTCGGACATGGATCGTTACTTCGAGTGGCATGATATGTCGGAAGTTCGACAGGTCCGTTTCCCCAAAATGAAATTGGTGGGACAAGCCCGACTTTTCTGGACCACGGTGGAACAGAAAACAAGGAGATTGGGAGATGACCCCGTTATGCGATGTGAGTTAGATGAGGAGCCCAGCAAAATCCTCTCTAGGTTTAGACTAGGTCTTTGTCCTGAGTTCCAACGTGAACTCATGTTGCATCAAGTGGAAACTTTGGAGGAAAGTTACCAATTTGTGCAAGACTTGGAACAATACTTGAAACCAAACTCTCGAAAGCCATTTGATTCCACTGGTACTAATTACAAGGCCACTCTGCAAGGAGTCCAGCAGAGTACAGGGAGTCAACCGAGACAAATCACTAGTGCTCCACCCAAGAACAAGGATGCAATTGCAAAAGGAGCATGTGGTGCGAGCTCTTCCATGAGTGGCCTACAGTGTTATCGCTGTCCGGGCTATGGGCATTTCGCTCGTGAATGTCCTACCAAGACCAGGAATCAAGAAAGAGCTCTCTTGGTGGGAGAACAGTCCAAAGAAGAGACGGACCATGGAAAGGATGAAGAGATCTTTGAAGGAGTAGATTCCCCAAGTGACGAGGATAGGCAAACCCCCTTACATTGGTTAGGTGTGCCTTCACCCGACCCCCACCGTCAGAAGATTGGAGCCGAACAACCTTTTTCCACACCTACATCAAGTGTGTCTTGCAAATTGATTATGAATAGTAGGAGTTGCGCAAATGTCGTGTCTGCCAGCACGGTTACTCGATTAGGTTTGAAATTTGAGCCTCATCCTAATCCCCATCGAGTTCCGTGGGTCAATGACACGCCACCTCTGTCACTCAGTGGTGTCCCGTGCCCATCCATATCCTTGCCTATCAGAATACCGTATGGTGTGATGTGATACCTATGGGCATATGACCATAACGTGACATTGTTCGGATTGCTCGAACACGTGTTGTCTTGAGTACAAGGGTCAATTAAACTCACCCATGTACAGCCCAAGGACACTCCATCAAAGCAAGAGGTCATAAAGAGGGACAAACCGAAGGTTCAAATTGGAACTGTAAGGCAACGTTGTGGAACCACATGAGATTAGAAGGGATGGAGTGGAGCCAGAAATCTAGAGCCATGTGGTTAAAAGGAGATAAAAATACAACCTTAGTTCACAAGATTGCAATTGCAAGAAGGGCTATGATGCAGGACAAGGGATAGGTAACCCAAAATGCCTAATTTGATTCCCTAAAAATTAAAAGGGATGAAAATAATGCACCCTAAATCTAAAATGGGCTGAAAATAAATTCAAATTAATGCTTGCAATTAATTAATATAAAGTTCACCACACATAATCATGCAAATAGTAAGAATCTAATGTCTTTAAAGGGATTAAATGGCTCTATGGTGGTTAAATGGCAGTTTAGTAATTAAGGAAAAGGCTAATGTATAGGGGGTATATGGTTTCAAATAAAGAAATATGAGTTACAGCAGTTTGGAAGGGTAGGTTTAAGCGTGGCAGGGGATTAAAAGGTTACGGAAGCAAAGAGGGGAAGGAATAGGGATCGTGGAAAAAACTGTAGGGATTCTAGTGGGTTGTGGCATCACTCTTGAGGCATAAAAAAGGTTGCGGCAGCAATAGGAGGAACTGTAAAGGGGTCACAACAAGGGAGGGAGGCTGGAAGGGAGGTGGTGACACTTGATCTGGGTTAGGGAATGGGCAAAGACAACAGGGAAAGGCTATATGGGCTACAGTTTAATGGAGAAAGGTAAGAAGAAGGCTGTGAGACAGATTTGGGTGGTCTAATAGACCCAGAAGGGGGTGGCGGAAGCAACAGGGACAATTATGGAATGATATAGGATGATGGCGATGGGACTAGGAAGAGATCTGGCTTGGATAGGTTCGTGGGTACCAAAAAAAAAAAAAAACAAAAAAAAAGGGGAGAAGAGAGAGATGAGAGATAGAAGAATATTTATCTGGTTTTGGAAGAGGCTTCTCACTTAATCTGGTGGCTTCTCGCCGTCCTCAGTTTCTCAAAGGTTCCGTGGGCTTCTCACCAACACACATGCGTAGGAGACAATGTTCCGCAACAAACTTTCGTTTCTTTCATTCATAATCAACTGCTGCCCTAATAGGGCTTACAACACATTTAAAATAAACACACCAACAAAATGGCGAAAATACCCCTAGTACAAAAAACTAAAAATTCTATCCCAAATAAAAAAATACAATAATGAGAAATAAAAAAATGCTATGTGATGGTGCTCCGCATCAGGCTAGTAATGGAATTAAATCTATTGTGGCCATTTTCCTATCTTCACCAGACCAGTCATTCACGCCTCTCCCTCCCACTCCAGCCCCTCCGTCCTCCCCTCATTGATCTCTGGGTTTGTCGACACCTCCTCCCCTGTCGGGTACCTTTTCTCTTTCTCCCCTTTTTCCATTTTCATTGTGGTTCGCTTTCTGGTTTAATGGTTTAGGGGACACGTGCAAGTCCCAGCTTGGTAGTCATACAAGCTCCAGTTTACCATCCTCTTTTTTAACAGATTCTACATCCACCAGGGACACACTGTTGGGTTCCCAACGGTCTACTCCATGGAGCTACATCGATAGCTTCAGATCTTCAGGCCTTCTTCTTCGAGCCCTTACTGGCTTCGGAATTGGACTGTTGGACTCCCTTCGGCAAAATGAGGTTCACTCTGGGCACGCAGACTTTTGACTGGATCCCCCTTATTTTCGACATCAAGATATCTTATTGCCATTCCATACTAGACACCAGGCTTGACTCACACGTAGCAGCAACTGCTTTTATTTCCAGCACATTAACCTCGCCGTCATCTTCTACAATGGACAGCTTCTCCAACTCGTCGGCCCATAACCTGGTACTCTCGATCCTGAACGCACCTACATACTCTTTATATTATAGCTATTTCTATGGGTCTGATTTTGTCCCTTCACCTACCTTTGAGTTTTTGTTAGGACCCTTTAGTAGATTCCACTTTCTCTCATTGACCTTTGGTCTCGCTTGTCCTTTTCCTAGATACACACAAAAACATACATGTAAGAAAGCTATGATGAACAGTATATGACGACATATAAGACGAATATATGTACGCAGCTCTGCCAAGGACCAAGGAAAAGGAAAAATATGATATGAAACATACAGACAAGCTAAAATTGTTTTCACTATACAATATGGCATATGACACGAACTTGATTTTTTCCAACATCCAACAAAAATACACAATGCAATAAGGAAACGGGAAAAATGATACCAAAAGAATTTTCATAGTTTGAGGGTGTGCTGATCCTTCATACAGAAGCCCAACAGCCATGAGAGCAGCAGACTGGAAAATAAATGCGAATACATTGAAGATCAAAGTACTTTAGTTCATGAGAATATGGAAAATCAATTCTACTCAGTCGAAGTAATAGGATATTTTAAGAAACTGAACTCACTCACTTAAAGTGCAATAAATTCTAAAAAAGGAAATGTTCAACACCTAACAATAATCAGTAATAGATGATAACAATCAAGCTGACTCAATAATTTCTTTTCCTTTTGAATGGTAAACGATAAGAATGAGAATAGAATATAAAAAGAAAACCAACAATCCAGCCAGGTAAAGAACAAGCACAGAAACTAATTCAGGCATTCATTATCAAACTTGCTTCTTAGCTTGGTGAATTTTTTGACAAATTGACCAATGTTGAAATTTTGACCAAGGGGCTCATAAATAGAAGAAATTTGAATCCGATATTTCCAGCAACTTTCTTGTGAAGGATAGATTCTGCAATATGATCTGGGCATTCCAGAAATGATTGATCCTTATATTTTTCTTCAAATTATAATATGTTGGATGTAGATCAGGATATCCTCTACATTTTCCATGGTATCTGCAATCATACCTGACAGAATTTGAATTTCATTAAATGAGATTTGCACTCATTTAGTTTATAATGTCATGGTTTGATATAATAGCGCAACAGGAAATGCTTCTCAAATTAGAAACTTGTTTGATTGGTAGTGGTTACTGCTTTCTTATGATACTAGACAGTATAATACATGGGAAGGTCCCAATTCGACGAGACTCAGTTTGGGATATTGTTAAGACCTTAGTAAAACAGACGAAAATGAGTCCAGATCTGTTGACACAAAGAATGGCTGGCAAAACATTCTCCAGAGTGAAAGATCTGCTTCTTTCAGTTCAAATGTGTTAAATTAAAGCACGAAAATAGAACAAGAAAATACACATTATGATTAAATTATCAGCCAGATCTTTGGAAGTAGCTTGAAGTTCATCTACAATCTTATCCTTTTCCAGCTTGCTGAAGATTTAGCTTTCTTAGCATACAATCCCAAATCTTGGATGTGAAAGGTGTTGAAAGTAATATTGGAGAAAAGAAAATAATAATAAAAAGAGGAGAAAAGATTGGAAGAGAGCAATCTCTCTCTTTGAATGTATTCTAATTGTCTCTATAATCAAAGGAGAGTACATGTATAAATAGATACAAGGAACCAATTGCGATGGTAAAAAGGAAAAAAAATAAGAATACACTAAATTACATAGCTTGCAATATTCTCTAAGTCAACTTTCCAAACTAGGACGATTTTGGTCAACTATGTCCAGAGGTGGGTCCCACATAGTCAACAGTGCTCTATAGTCGGTCCCACAATACTCCCCCTCAAGTTTGTTGCATAAGGCACGATCGAGTTGAGTACGAGACACGGCCTTGGTAAGCATATCTGCAAGTTGGTCTTTGGATTTGAGATAAGGAGTGAAGATCTGACCTTCAAAAATGTGTTGTTGAAGGAATTGACAATCGATTTCAATATGCTTTCTCCGTTCGTGAAAGAAAGGGTTTGAGGCTATGTTGATGGCAACATGATTGTCAAAAAACATGATTAATAGATTGGCAGGGGCAAGGCTTAACTCAGAGAGAAATTGCCGAAGACAAGTAACTTAGACGCAGTATTGGCCATAGCACGATATTCTGCTTCAGCACTAGACCGAGCAATAACGTTCTGTTTCTTGCTCTGCTAGGAAACTAAGTGGGATCCCAAGAAGACACAATATCCTGAGGTAGAGCGACGGTCATCAGGAGACCCGGCCCAATCAGCATTTGAATAGCCACGAATTGATAAGTGACACTGTTGTGCATAGAACAACACTCGGCTAGGATGAGCCTTAAGATACTGGAGAATGTGAAAGACATCATGAAGATGAATATCACGAGGAGCATGCATGCACACCAACAACATATGATAAATCTGGCCGAGTGATAGTAAGATAAATAAGTTTCCCGACTAATCGCTGATAGAAGGCAAGATTATCAAGAAAGGTCACATCTGGAGCAGATAGCTTGACGTTAACATCCAATGGAGTGTCAACAGGCTTACATCCAAAATACCCCGCATCATGTAAGACACCGAGAGCATATTTTCGTTGAGAAAGAGAGTCATATAGAGGAACGAGCTACCTCGATCCCAAGAAAGTAGCAAAGAGGCCCCAGATCTTTAATATCAAAGGTGCGCTGCAGATAGGCTTTGAATGCAAAAATGGCGGCATCATTATTGCCAATAAGGATTGTAAAAGAAGGGAACATCTGAGCACACAGATAACTCTTTACTTCTCAAAGTGACTCCCACTAGTTCTTTTCATTTGCATAATATAATAGGAGGGTTTCCAGACTGATGTTTCTTTAGGTACCAAACAAACTTTCAAAAGTTGACGGGGAAAACCATCTTGAAGATTTGTCAAAAACAAGACCACAAAATGGCCTAAGCAGCACCCAAACCATATTGGGATAAACCAAAACAAGAAAATGCGTAGGTACACTTCTCCATTGTGATTTTCTTATTGAAATGGAGTTCATGGAATCAACAACTATGACAAAAAATAATTCCCATAAAATGGAGGGAAAATGGTTGATACCTGTAAAACTGTTGCCAACTCCAAATCTGGAAAGGAAGGTGGATACCTAGAAGGAATATGAAGATAAAGTATCTGCAAGAAACCATTGTTTGCCCAATGGATTGAATCATTATCATAATGCATTTAACAAGTTGAAATACATGAATAAAAAATAGCAATTTAGGGTCCAGAAATTGTTTAAAAAAAATGAGGTAAGACCACATACAAAGATTTCAACCAAAATTTGAATTTTGGATCCTTATCACAGTTATAGTTCTCAAAGTATATCCACTTCAGGAATTTATTCTACTATGGCCACTGATAGAATTTATTCATGATTTAATCACACTCGCACAGAAACACAACTTCTACCAACAAATCTGAACATTTCACAATTACAATCAAGTATAGTCCTAACTCATTCTTTATTCTAAATTACATGTAATATTTTATTAATGAAGACATACAAAAAGAAAGAAAAAAACAATAATATGACACATTAAAAGCATAGTAGACTATATTTGACGCAAAGGGTTACCAGCTATTCAATATAGCCTTTCACTCACAAGCAACCATCGAACAGCGTGAGTATGTTGCATCTTGAGTTAGGAAGTGTACCAAGGTTTCATGCCTCATCATGCATTCTTGTTACTTGAAAGATTGGGAGGTATAAAAATTTAAGCAAACACATTTTAGTAATTTTTTAGGTTCGGTCTCTTGTTGCTCTTTTATAAATCCAATCTTCTAGAAAAAAAAATTGAATGATTCGTAAGTAATTAATTCAAATGAAGGAGGACCAAAAAAAAAAAACAGATACAGGGCAAATTAGCCCCACAAATTGGAAAATAAAGAAAAAGAGAAAAACCCACTGCCCGGGTCCAGCAAGCAGTAGGGCCCCAAAGACAGGCCCAACAATGGAAAAAGCCCACAGCCAAAAAGGATGCCCCCAAAATGAACGGCCAACAAATACACAACCCAGCCCAGAAAAAACAGGGAACGAAGCCCAAACACAGCAGACCCAAGAACACAAACAAAGGGCTCCCAAGCACAGAAAACCCAGGAAAAAAGAAAAAGAAAATGCAAAGGCTCCTCGAACAAAACACCAACAGGCACGAGCCAGGAGAGAACAGCCATAAGCTGCAGCATGGCAATGACCAAGCAAATTAAATCCCCTGAAAATTTCCAGTATTGTTTAATGTGTGCATAATGGTGTTGCAGTATCTGGAGATCCAAGATGTAAGGCAATGGATGGCATCCTTGTTGCAGGTACCAAGCACATCCGGTTCATAATGTTAAGGACTTTGGAGATGATTCTGGGATCATACGACCTCAGTTGGATCATGTAAGGTGAGGTTTCAATGGCATGACCATAAAGATAGGTTCTGAATCCATGCTTTGTAGAATGCTTATGTAAGAAGATTGATGCAATGAGAAATCTAGATATATACATTTGTTCAGTTATGTTGCTTCTAAACAAGTGAAAACCAATCCAGCCAACATAAGCGAGGTCACTAAGATCAAGATTCTGTTTGTTTAGCGAGAACTGAGATGATGTTCGAGCTAGGATGTCCAAGATGAGATTAGCATGCTTTTCTAATCAGGTCCAAAATCACAATTTCTGCATGGCAACCTACTTCATTGTGCAATTTTATTTTCATTATTTGATCATTTTCACATCACCAACATCACTATTGCATAAAATGAAATCAGTCTCTAGCAGTTGGAAATTTTGTGTGTGCGTGTGTGTGTGTGTGTACGAAAGAGAGAGGGGAATCTTAGCGAGATTCACACATAATAGAAAATAATGTACCTTTGATATTTCTGGATTCATAGTTCCTCTATGAGAGGCAGACATACCAAGCAGTATCCCCACTGTTGCGAAATCAGTTTCCTATCCATTAACAACACCATCAACAATAATTACAACTCAAGATATCATTTCTTCTGGAAATAAACATAAAAACAATGGAGTTACAAGAACCTGTAGCACAACTTGAAAGTGCTCACAATTGCAATATCTTTTAAAAATAAATGAAAAAGTAGTCCTTATTGTTGCAACAACAAAGTTGCAGGTTGAGGCACATTATCATTTCATGTGATGATTGCCCATGCCCAACCTATAAGCAGACCCTTTGTGAGCCCATCTATGTAGAACCCATCAATAGTGATAGTTATTGGTCCATTGGAAATATCTAAGATTGAATATGGGGCCCACTTAAAATCAAACTTTTGGATTGATCAATCTATGATTTATTTGGGGATTTCTTACTTAGATGGCCTAGACAAGTACATGATCTTGGGATCTAGGTGCCTATCAAGTTTGGAACCCCATATGATCACTATTCTTGATATGATCATAAGGGCACATAGTTTCCAGGGGATAATGAGAATATTTAATGAGCCTATATAATAACAATAATCAAAATTTACATTTTGACACAAACATAATTAATGAATAACATCCACCAAATAAAAATTAGCTATCCACCCTATCGAAAAGAAAAAAATTATGCCGATCCTCAACAATTATTCAAAAAAATTATAAATAAATACATGTATTTGTTAAACTCATTTACCATGTTAAATAAAACCAAACCTTTGAATATTTTAATGTATAAAAAAGAAAACGAAAAAAAATACTCATTCATTTAACTTTCAAACTTTTTGTTATATTTATTAAGAAAATAATAGTTCATGTAAAAACCGTAAAACTTATAGTTGGAAATAAGTTTTAAATTGATCGCTCATTTTACAATATTCATTATATTTATATTTATATTTCTATAAGAAGAATAAAAAATTGAAATATATAGAATTTTATGTGTAGATCAAAATATATTTTACTACTGGTTCATACAATATTCGAAAACTCAAAACACAGAACTTGGACTTTACTCAAAATCCCAAATCGCACACTCCAAATAAAGTAGATTGCCATCTATAAAGCTCATATCAAAACTATTCCATATATATATAAAACCTTTATATCAAATAAAACATTGACATTACCAGACATGATTTCTAGTAAAGATAGAACTAAGCTTAGCAACCGTTGTCTTACTAAACAATCCTTGCACTTCATGACCCAATCCATTGCAAGTTCTATGGGCCTACTAGTGGGCCTCAGAGTTAATCTTCCTTAACATCAACTTGGGTCCGATTTGTTTATATATGTAAGTGTCCTCACATTAATCACGTATCGAACACCATCAAATGCACCAAAAAGTTTCCCAGGAAACCCTAAAGAATCTAATCTCTAGAATGATTATTTATTTACTTATTTTTGAAGATGTGTTTGGAATGATTCAGATGATGGCTTCAGAACTCTCTCCAAACACTAAAATCCCCTCTCGAAATGCTAAGAGTGTAGGGTAGTTTAGGCCAAGAGTACCGATAACAGTAACCAGAGAGGGTCAAAGGAATAGAAAAATCCATCAAAAAATGAAGGGATTGCATGTGCAATTCCTTGCACCCCTCATATAGTCTCAAGCTCCAACACACACAATTTGTTTTCATTATTCATTTTTCTTTCCTTAACTTTCCTCATCATTTTAGCCATCTCTTGGCCAACAAGCCATTGATCCCAACCATTTAGGGTATGAAACATGTGTGTGACACTTCAGCAATTTGGATCACCAACACGTGCACATGCAAATGAATGCACAAAGTAGGGAAGCATAGATTTGTGCACATTCATGCATGTATTTGATATCTAATATGTTATAAGGAAATGGGTACTTGAGGAGCAAGAAGGTTCCAACACGTGGCATGCTCTCTAATGCAACATACGTGATGTGGTGCTCACAACCAATATGCGTCATTACTCATTAATCCTACTTTTTTTCAATATCATCGGTATCCCCACTCCACATTGGAGGTGAGAATAATCTCATGGATACACAAAACTTCCCACAACCCTTGTGTATCAATAACTCTGAGGAGGGTCGAACCTGAGACCTTTGGTCTATTCCCAGAAGCTCAAGCCAACTGAGTTACAAAAATATATTCATGCATGCAGATTCTCCATTCCAAAAATCCAACCATGTATGTTTATCTCGTTAACTTTGTTCTACATGCAATCTGCCAATGCTACTTTTTCTCCATGTATCCTTTTCCATCAAATCTATTTCTTTCCCTACTACAATCATCTCGGACTTCCTTTGACCAAACCTAATTTGGCAATTTGTGTGCTTTTGTCCATCCTCTACCCCTGGTGAACCATCTAAGTACGTCCTGCACCTCCCAATTAATTGTTCTCCATCGACTTCTACCAACTAAAATGGATTTACCTAGCTTATTGATGAGGGCCAAGATGGTGTAATGAACCTTTCTAAGTCTCAGTTGAGCAAACCAAATTGAACTTCACACCGGGAAGAATCAATTTGGGTTCTTACCAAAGACAAGCTCTTGGCAGTCTAAGGTGATAACTAGTTTCTAAGAAACTAGGCACCCGTTTGGATGAATTAAATTAAAATAATGCAATTCCAAAAACTTACTTAAATTGCGATTAATATAAGTGCTGAAATCCAAATGGAAAATGGATACAATAATTTAATTCAAGCAAAGCACGAAACTAGAAATTCAAGGAAACTCACAAGATAACTCAAAGCCCAAACTTGAAACTTTTTTTAAACTTCAATTGCTCACTCCAAAATTCGATGATCTACCAGGCTACCATGACCTCTATTTATACTAAATAAGGAGGTAAAGAAAAGGAAAAAAAAAGATGTGTTACATAACACCAACGAATGAAAATGAAGAGAAAAAGAATTGCATCCAATCAAAAGGTCACACTTAAGACTAATGACATGTCTCTACCAATCATTTGTCTTTCCTCCACACTTGAATTGGAAGTTCAAAACTTGTTGGAGAGGCCTCACACGCCCATGGGAGAGAGAACTACCATCCGATGGGAATTTCCAAGCTTGGAAGATGATGTGGAAGAGAGAGCTACCATCCAATGGGAATTTGCCACCTTAGACGACGATGTCTTTCAACCAATAAGATGCTTCCAAGTCTTATGCCATGATAAAAAATGAAGCAATTAATTCTCTCATTTACATCTTCTAGTGTCATGCTCGTAACACCTACTCAAAATCCCAACAAGCCACCATTTAATCTAGAACAAACTAGACCATCATAATCACAATCTATTTTAGATACAGGACCTCGATTGTGAAGTGCAAGATATGAGTACTTCTTTTTTTTGGAAAGGGAAGAGAGGAGAGGGGGGGGGAGGAAGCGGGGGGAATAACATAGATATCCCCCTCCCATGGAAGTGAGGCTGATCCCACAAATACACAAAAGCGCCCACAAGCCTTGTGTATTGGGTTACTCTAGTAGGAGATATGAGGACAAAATATTCTTCGATAGAAATTGCCATTTATATCTTTTTGAATTAACATTATTGTCTACATCAATAGCACGTATCAAAGGAACTTGATATAGTTAAAAAATGAATTGGTTACATCACGAAGATGAGAAATAATTCATGGTGAATTAGGTAATCACTATTTTTTTATGGAGCTCACCAGTAGAAGTTATTTCTACATTAGAATTTCAATCATTTTGTGATACATTGTCATCCAATTAGACCAAATCAGATAAACTACAGAATCTTCATATCTTTTACAACCACACTTTTTTTGAGACGTTAACAATAAAGAAATTTATTAAGGACAATAAGGTATTAAGGTGTACAAGAAACTTACACCGATATCACCCTGCCACCCGAATACAAGATCACAAGTAATCATCATAATACTCTGAAGCTGATCCACACTCTTCACTCCAGCATAGAAAGAACAACAAAATAACCAGTATAGAATCCTCCCTATCTATCCCAATCTTGGCCAAAAAATCTACCACTATGTTCATTGACTACCTGCAATGACTAAAGGATTCCTTCCATCCCTAAAACACAAGTCCCAAATCTCCCTTACCATCAAAATTAGCCTCTAGGGAGATCTTTTTGTCTTTTAAAACCATACTTAGAATAATTTATGTCATGATCCACTCCAAATTCAAGCACAGATTTTTCCAACCAAATCAATCTCATCCACAAAGGTGGCTCCTATAAAGAATAAATGACCAAATTCACAATTAATCAATTATCAATGGATAATTCTCTCACAAGCATATGGACTTTCAAATTTTCCAAATGCACAAGTTTTGCCAAATGAAAACAATTTCTATTTCCTTCTTTAAACTATTGAAAACAAACACTTTATTCCAATCTTAGAATTAAAAATTGAGGTGAGAATATTTGGTGAGACGGCGGCCACTCTCATACATTATAGTTATAATGAATAACATGAGATCCAATTCACAATATATTATATTAGAATATTTTAAATTATAAAGGATTACAATTATTATGAAATGTATTTCTTTTTTTTTTTATTTTTTTAATTATCCCATGAAATTTCACATTTTGTATCACTAAGTTCATCATACCTCAGTAAAAGAAGTTAATTGAACAAAGTTTTATATTTAAATGAAGTCCATATCATAGACTTTAGATGCAATTATTCTTAATTTAATGAGATATTCACTTTTAATCTTTTAGATTTTACAAAGAACTACGTTATTTCAAAAACATTTGAAATAATTTTTGAATAAAATATATCACTAAGTGGACAAAAATACCTAGACATTCACCTATTGACATTGCAATTATCATTTGTAACATTTAAACTTTATATTCCATTATTCATTATTTGGTTTAGTGAATATTTTTCTATAATTTTTGTGTGGTCGTACATCATGCAATACCATTGCAACTCAGGGATGGCAATTTGGCCCAAAAATTCAAAAGCCAGATGAGTGTGACCAAACAAAAGAGGGTTGGTTCTTAATACTGAGACCAAATGCTAATCGGGTAGGCTTAAACATTCAAATTGGGCATGTTTAAAAACTTGGCTGGGCTTCAACATATATATGCTCAAGCCTGAAGACCAAAGCAATTGTAAGCATGAGCATGTATAATCCTACCGCAGATTTTTTCTTTCTTTTATTTAAAAACATCCCTCCGGCAGTTCTACCGAACCCCACTACCTTATTTCCCTTCTCTATGTCTTAATTACTCTTCCAACCCCAACATCCACCCTCCAACATCTCTCTCAGTGTTCAGGGACTAGGCTTTCCAGTGCATCTTTTCCCTCTTTTCACTGCAAATGCACTATAGAAGCATCCAACTTCATTGTTTTCTTCCAGAACAATGTGATGAAGGAGCAGATTTGTGAATTAGTGCCATTTCGTAGTGAATCTCTTATCCCTTCTGTTACATTTTTATTCCTTTTTTTCTAGATTATTTCTTTTTTTAGCAGATTATGTTGAGATCAACCTTTTAAACGGAATGTACTAAGATGATTTGAAGAGTGTTTTTTAAGAAAAGTCTTAATACCTTCCCTTTCTCCATGTAGGTTTTTGCTTGATTACGAGATGGTTTGAAATTTGTTTCCAAAAAAAAAAAAGTCTCAAGTTCTGCAAATCTCAATCGAGCTTGGGCTATCCGTCAAACTTCTTAGTTTCAGGCCGCTTAGGCTTGGTCATGTCTTTCAAGCCCATGTGAAACTCAGGCTTATCTGTGTAAATTCAGGGTCAGGCTCAATACAACACAAGCTCAGCCCATGCTGGATCACTGCCATCCCTAAAGACAGGTATGGCAGTCTTATACAAAAGGATAAACCAAATTTATCTAATTCATCAAGACACTGCCTACTAATCCATTTTATTTACTTTTAGCTATTTTTTGCACACACTAATCCTGTTTTTTTGGTGGTCAACCTTATAGTACTTCTAAAATCTTTATTTGATAAAATAAGGACTCTTAAGATGAGAGGGTCCTATCTAGCCTGTATATGTATTATATATATGATTGGATCATTGTCAAAGTGAAGAAGGATGAGCATTCACTGTACATGATGAAGCAAAGCACCAAGAGAATTTTTAGTTCTCAAATTATTTCAATCATTTTAATATTATCAAAGCTATTATTAACTCTTCAAATGTTTTATAAGCTATTAATTTACTTTACATTCTTTACCTTTTTTACACAATGTTATTCTGAAATCTTCCATTTTCATTTAATTTTGTTAAAAAATTGATATTCGTTGGATTATATTTCAAAATTTTAATAAAGTTCTGTTTTACTTTTCACATAATCTAATTATGAAAGTAAATTTCACATTTTATTTTATTGTATATGTTTTACAAGAACATTTACAAGTGGGTGTTCTATTGTCAATAGTTCTAGAACTAATTGTCATGAAAATTTTAATTAGCTTATTTTTATTGATCTATATCCTAATAAACTTATTTTATTTATTCATTAGAATTTAATTCTTTCTATATTATTGCTAAATTGTTTTTAACATTTTAGATATTGTATATATCAGTTTTATACTAAAATATTTTGAAGATATTTTTGATAAAACAATACCACCCCTATAAGTTGCTAAAAACTACTTGAATTTTCTAGTACTAAAATTGTTACTTTTATCATTTAAAATTTAATTTTTACATTTTTATTATGAAAGTGAGTAGCTATTTTTCACCGTTAAGTGCCCCTGTATACTGTGCACGTCATAATGATGTGTGATTGTGTGTGTAAAACCTACTACTAACAATAAGAAAAGGCAAAGCAATTAAAAGAATATCTACATTGAACCAACAAAACTGAAAGAAACTAAACAAACCTCAGAAAGGTATTGATAAACATCAGTCATCACTAAGACATGCAGATGTCCATGCAATCCTAATGCTAGAAGAAGTCCTGCATGAGCAGCATTTGCCTCCTTTGGTCTGTTATATGCAATCCATGTCCTTGACATCTTACCCTGCATAAATGGATCCAAATAAAACTGTCAGTAAAAAATAAATGTCTAAAAGGAAATAAACTAATGAAAAGCAGTAAAGTCAGAATGGTTTGAATTAACAAAATACCGCATTGTTTGATTACTATGTTGGACAAATAAAAAAGTTCAAAAAGGAGATACTTCTCAATAAGGTATAGATTAAAAAATACAATAAAACAACCTGAAAGGGAGCCACCCTCAATCCGGCAGCAACACCATTGTGAAACTCAGGCCAAGACCTTAGTTCAACCATGTTCCTTATATTTGGATCTAGATTCACCTGTTCAAAGAATTGCCAATGACAAACAAGAAAGAAAATCTAATGGAGAAAGCTGAAATCGATGATTAAGTTACCTACATAAGTTGCCATATCTACCATGAAAAGGCACACAAGATATGGCCAATATACCAGACAATCGGTTTTTTTTCATTGTCTCAAAATTCTGAAAACAAACAAAAACCCAAAATATTGATAATGTAGAATTTGTAGATTGATCCAGACAGATCATTGGCCTATTAAATGTAGTGTTCTGAGAAATGATCATATGCAGGAGACCTAACAGCAATACTGTTAGACCCTGCACTTCCACTACCCATTTTGGAAATTCTACATTTAAAAGTACTAATATTCATCAAATGAGTGACGAGATGCAGCACCTCATGGTATCACCCTTAGGTCTCCTGCAGAAGGCCTTCCTCTCTACTAGAATATACTAGAATCAATACATAACTATAGATTCAATTTTAGAAAGAGTTCCCAAAATGATGATGGCACATGCATATTTGACCAGCCCAAGCAGAAAAAAAAAAAAAAACAGAAGATTAAAGGGGTCACGAATTGAAGCCAACAGGGTCCAATTAAAACGTAAAGGTCCATGAACCATGGTCAGTCCATGGCAGAATTAGAAAACGATGCCACTAGATTTCTGAACTTCTAAAGTAACAGCCACTATTCATGGATCCACTGATGTCCAAAATGACACAGAGAAGGATTCAGTGGATATGCTCGACCACATATAAATGGAATGAAGCAGAAAATGTCCAAGATTGCCAGAACATATAGAAGCCTTTCATTGCTTAAATAGAAAAGTAAACTGAATCATAACATACAGTTGCATTTTGTTGTGCAGGCAAACGGCCAGCCAAAACAAGCTTCGGTATGGCTAGTGCCTACAAATTTTACAGAAAAAAAAATTAGAAATAACAATGAATTACAACTAATCTTTGTATGAGAACCTGTAAGTGTGCACGTGTGCTTATAAACTGAATGAAGTGATTGCCTTTGTAGTTTCAGAAAGGGAAATACCTCTGTCAGTAATGTACACGTGGTTGCAAGAGTAAATGCACCTCGACCAAAAGGCAAAGCAGTAGTCCGTTGAGCAAGCTGCCATAATTGTGCCTACAGGGAAGACCATAGAAATAACGTTCAATAAAAGAAGCTTAAATAGCAAATGATAGATCATAAAACTCTAAGAACGAAAAGATTCCATCCCAATTAGCAAGGCACACTTTCCTTCTTTAAGATGTAATAACTGCACACAACTACACAAGCAAAGACATACATTTTAGCAAAGCTCCAGCTTTCCAACCAGCTTCAAACAAAACAGGCCCCTTGCAGCCCAATCATATTAAATCATAAATTAAGTGGAAAAAATTAAAAATCGTGATAACAATTAATAACACTTGAAAACAAAAAAGAAGCATAGCTTAATTTTCTTTCAGGTTTTTTCCAGCATTGGAAAATCAGTATATTATCCTACTATGTGACAGTGGATAGACGACGAGAGAACGAGAGCACCTGAGAGGAAATGGGAATAAGCCTGGTGCAGCAAGCAGGCATGGCAGAGAGGATGGCACAGTGTCATGGGTCTAGACTCTGTGACCAGAAGAAGACATGCGAAGACCATCTTTAATGTCAAAATCGTGTGGTCAAACCCAGGCAATGGAGATTTTAGTTGTGTAGGAGTTTCCGAAATACTCGAGAATGGCCCAGAACAGGCAAGAAGAGTCCGAAACAATGTGGAAGGTTCCGGATGGTTCAAGAAGACTCTCCAAGGTGCTAGAGTAATGTGGAGTACTCTAGAATCTTTTAGAATATTATAGAGTTTTGTAAAAGAGTCTAGAATTATATGGAAAGTTGTAGAAGTGTATGGAAGAATGTAGAAATGTAGGAGCTATAGAGATTCTTAGAGTATTCTAGAATGTCTAAGAGTGTAGGAGACTCTAGAAAGTTCATGTAATGTAGGATTGTGACACTTGGCACAATCCTAACCACCTATGCTCCAAGCCTCACCTATAAAAGGAGGTGAGTACCTCATTTGCCATCAACCCTCCAACACTCCACATAGAGCTTGAGAGAGGAGTGGTGAACTTGGGAAAGAGTTGAACTCCCCAAGGTGTCGTGAGTGCTTGTCAAGTGTCCACGCCTTGTAATTCTGTATGTTCAATTCAAGTAAGTGCATTCTTGACATTCCCATCTCTCTCTCATTCTTGTATTCAAATTTATATGTGGTTTGGGTTGATCACATTGGTCCAAGGAGTGACCATATTAGTGGTAAAGCTGACTCGCTTGACGACAGATTGTTCGAGTGAGTGCTGCACAAGCTGAATTGACGAAGGATTCTGTAACCCCTTGACAGGAGGCTGGCATGAGGTAGTTTGAATGGCAAAGAAGTTCCAAGGAGAAGAGTGACGGACTACCCTACTCATATCCAACCTATTGGAGATGGGGACAACTAGGTGGTTGTACACAATCTTCAATCAATGGTGCTAGTGGAAGACATCTGTTAGAATGAAAATAGAGAGAAAAGAAAGTAATGGAGGAAAAGAGAAGAAAAGAGAGAATATGTATTGTATTGCTTGTATCTTCAACAAAAGATGATACGTGTATATATATAATACAGTAAGCCAATCAATTTAGAAAAAAAGAGGGAAGAATAATGATTTACATTCAATTACAACCTAAGTCAACTATAGATCGTAACGTGTGTAAATTGTGAAAAATGCATGCACCATATCTACAACACTCCCCTCAAGCTAGTGCAAAGATATCTCTTAAGCCCAGCATGTCTAAGACATTATCAAGTTGTGACCGAGAGATGGCCTTGCTGAGCATATCAACAAGTCGATCCTTAGATTGCAAATAAGGAGTGAGAATATTACCCGCTGAAACGTGATGACAAAGAAAGTAACAGTCAACTTAAATATTCTTTGTACACTCATGGAACATAAGGTTGATGCAATGTTGATGGTGTTATGGCGGTCTGATTATTGCAGAACACCAATAATAGTTAAGAGGAGGCAAAACCCAACTCGACTAGAAATTGTTGCAATCATAGTAATTCACATGCAATATTGGTGATGGCATGATGTTTAGGCTCCACACTAGAACAGGCAACAACAGTCTGTTTCTTGCTACACCAAAAAACCGCACTCAAACATCTTTCCCTTACACACCTCAACAAAATGGTGTTGCTAAAAGGAAAAAACGTCAACTTCTTGAGGTAGCCCGTTTCCTGTTATTTACTATGCGTGTACTTAAGTCATATTGGGGGGAAGAAGTTTTAACTTCACGTTATCTACTTAATCGCATGCATTCACGTGTATTGCACAACAAATCTCCAATTGATATTGTGTCTATACACAAACATGTTTCCACCATTCCTTTACATGTCTTTAGATGTGTTTGTTTTGTCCATTTATTCTCTCGCGATAAACTCTCCCAACGTTCTCTAAAATGTCTATTTTTTGGGATATTCACTGGTCCATAAAGGGTCTAGGAATCTTAATCCCATCACTAATAAGATGTATGTCTCCATGGAAGTCACATTTTTTGAACATGTTCCCTATTTTGATCGAACTAAGTCTAACTCTTCACTTCCACTGTTCTTCCTTTCTCACAACTGATGTTACTACTCTTGCAAATTCCAAGCCCACTCTTGTATATCAAAGGAGAAGGCATAAGCCCGCAGCTCAACATGACGCCACGCAACCATCTACTAGTTGCTAAGAACCTTCTCCTGCTGAACCCAAACTTCATATTGCCTTTCAAAAAAATAAGTGTGCATGTACTGACCATCTCATTGTAATGACCCAGAGTTTCAAACCCATAACTCAATGTAATGTTCCCGGAATATTTTGAATAAAATTTGGAGTTTTGAACTCAAATTGGAAATTGATATGAAAACTGGAGATTAATTAACAAGATTAGAGAAGTGATTAATAAATTAAATGAAATTAATGGGGATTAAATCAAATTAGAATTTAATTTCAAAACCATGTGATGAGGTGGAATTTAATTAATTGGGATAAGTCGATGAGGTGGCGAATATGCCACATCAGCAATGACGTGGCAAGGCATGATGAGGTGGCATGCCAAATGGCAAGATAAGGATGAAAGCAACATCACCACCCCACCTTTAGTTTTGACCAATAAGTACTCTTCACCTCACCACCCCACCTTTAGCTTGGACCAATAAGTACTCTCCACCTCACCACCTTTAGCTTTTGCTTTTTGACTAAAAAGCAAAAGGAGGATAACGTAGAGGAAAAAGCAAAAAGGTGAGGAGGAAAAGTTAGGGCTCCATCTCTACCTCTTTTCCTCCATTCTGTTCTTCTATCCTCCACCTCCTTCCTCTCTAAAAATTTGAAGCAAGAAAGAGAGAGAGAGAGAGAGCTGGAAATTGCACTTCCTCTTCCTCTTCCTCTTCCTCTTCCTCTCTTTGGTACAAATCTCTCTTGAAAGCTTGGAGATTGGAAAAAGAAATGAAGGACTTGAAGACTTGATTAGAGCTTGAACAAGTAGGTTCCCTAACCCTCTTGGTTATTTGATTAGATGTTAAAATCTTCATCTCTTTATCTAAGTTCTTGCATCAAAGAAACTATAGAGAGAATCTAAGAAATGGAGTGTAATGAAGAGATAATGGAAAGTAGTAGGTATTTTCATAAAATGGAGACTTACATGAGAAGTTCTACTTAAAATGCCTTGATATTTAGATATTTTCTTTTAGAGTTTTTTTATAATTCCATTAGAATATTTGAATGTGTTTTATTTACTGATTTTTGTAAGAAAAAGGGTTTAAGAAAATGATATCTTATGATGAACTTTGGAAAAATGATTCATGGTAAAACTGTTTCTGCAAATCAGTCCAAAAAATGGACCTGTAAACATCTCAAAATGATTTTCTGGGAATTTATAACTATTTTTCAGATCTTCTACTATGAACGAGGTTTTCAAAAAGTATTTATTCGCAATTTTTGGACATCGGAAAGTACCCGAAATAATTTTGTAAAAACTGGACAGTTCTAAGATAGAAACCTGTTTTTACATATCAGTCCCGAAAATGGACCTATAACAATTTCAAAATGATTTTCTGGATATTTTTTAATATTTTTCGTGTATTCTACTATCAAACAGCTTTCCAAAGAGTATTTACTCGAGTTATTCCGATACCGAAAAGAACCCAAAATGATTTTTACAAAAACAGTGCGCATAATACAAACTAGAAAGGCTAGTTTTGGTCATCTTCACTAGATCTGAAATTTTATTTTCTAATAATGAGTATTTTGTTCCTAAATTCTGACTCGCTAAAGCATATATCAGTGACTTTAAATAATTTGGAGTTTTATGAATTATGTTTAAATGGAGTTTTATGAATTATGGGTAAAATGACCATTTTACCCTTGGTTAGGACAAAACACACCTAAAATGACCTTAGGATGTGTGAGGGCAGTTTAAGTATTCTAAGGCCCTAACTTTATATAATGATTATTATTCTTGGCAAATACGAACACGAACAAAGATCCAAGATTAACCCCGACGTCGTTTGTGCCACTTCAAAACCCTTTCTACTCCACTGATCACCTTCGATCAGGTAGGTTTTCCTACATCGTTGAATCACTATGGTTGTGAATCAAATATTTTGCTATTATTATGATTTGGTTTCCTATTAAAAAATCATGTGATCTAGATTATGAAAGTATTGTCTATGTCAATTATATTGTGTTCGAACCGTTTTACCGGAAGATGATATCGTGATATGAAGTTTTGAGACATTTTGAATACATGATATTTTGTTTACATCTTGAAAATATCTGAAATTATATTGAATATATGATATCCTGTTTTTGAGATTATATGAAAATGAGATTTGATCATACATCCATGAACATTTGCATAGGATGGGAATTGCATAATATTGGGCTAATAAGCTCATGGGTCAGAAAGAAGTCCCGAAATATAACAATATTGGGCCATAGAGCTCCTGGGTCAGAAAGAAGTCTCGAAACAGAATAATATTCAGCCATAGAGCTCCTGGGTCAGAAAGAAATCCGGAAAACCTTGATGGGGCATCATAAGGACATACGTGCATCATGATACCCATGGCATGACATTTCATGATTTAAGTATGAGTTTCCTATTTTGATATAATTGGAGTATGAGATTTTGATGATGAATATGAATTTATAATAAGTCTCCTATTTTGATATAATTTGAATATGAGATAAAAGATTGATTATGGATTGAATATGAGATTTTCTAATATGATGTTATTTGAGAAGGTTTGAGAATCCCTCGATGATATGAAAAGGATTTGAAAAAATGTATTATTGTGTAACATGTATATTTCTAACAATGAAAATGAAGTATATCTATTTTGTTGTAACACTCCTATATGCACCCCCTTTTCCCTATGATTGGAATTCCTACTGGGCACGTTGACTAAGCCCATACTTTCCATCTTCAGATGCAAATGCAGGTCAAGGGAATGGAGACGAGGCTAGACCAAGTGACAGCCAAGCATGAACGAGATGAGCACGAGAAGGAATTATGATTAAGATAGTTTCTTTCAAAGTTTGGGAATGATGTAATTTGTAGGAGTGTTCATTTTGGAAATGTAATAACTTTCACTCCTAGACTTGAATTGTGGTTTTGTATTTGACTTATATTAACGTTGAGGAATTCCTTACTTTTGCTTTGAGATGTGTTTCATCATTCATGCAATATATAAATGGTTTAATTTCCGCTGGTTATTTCTAGCATGTGCAAAGGTTATTGTGGATTTCAATTCACGCATGTACAAGGTTGGGCCAGTCGAGGGTCGGGTCTTCGAACTCGGACTCGACTCGCGTCGTGACGCCCATTCCTGTCCACAGAAATATTCATAATCTATTACTCTGATCATAGTGGGAGAGGGAGGGGCGTTACACTCATTGATCACTTTATGTCCTATCATTATGTGTCTCCATCTTATCACAGCTTCCTGACCGCTCTTTACAACACTCAAATTCCTAAGAGGATTGATACGACTCTTCGATATCCCTCCTGGAAGGCAGCAATGGAGGAAAAATTGGCAAAACTGGAGAAACATCATAATGGGAGATGGTTTCTCTTCCTCCGGAAAAGACTCTTTTTGTTGAAAATGGGTTTTCACTCTAAAGCATAATCCTGATGACACAATTGCCCGATACAAAGCTAGACTGGTTGCCAAAATGCTTCACAAAAACTTGTGGGATTAATTATCAAGAGACCTTCTCTCCTATGGCCAAAATCACATCTGTTACGATCTTGATATCCATTGCTACCACGCATTAGTGGCCTCTTCATCAATTAGATGTTAAGAGTGACATTCTTCATGGTGACTTAAAAGAAGAAGTCTACATGCTTCCACCGCCCGGGTTTGTGAAACAAGGGGGAGCAAGGGTTGGTATGCAAACTCGAGAAGGCAATCAATGGTCTCAAGCAGTCTCCAAGGGCATGGTTCAACAAATTCAGTAATGCCCTATTGCAATATGGGTTTTCACGTTATTAGACAGATCAGTTTGTGCTTCTCTACCATGTCGACTCTATTGTGATACTTCTAATTGTTTATGTTGATCATATTATTCTCTTCTTCTTCTTCTTCTTCTTTTTGAGCGGTAACAAAATGAATTTCATAAAAATAGACATGAAGATACAAGTATAAGAGGAAAATGGGTTCATGTAAAGACCCGACCCAAAAAATCTAGGCTTAGGGCTTGGCTCAGCAAGAAACTATCCGCTTTGGGCCCGCACACGCGAGCCCGCACGGATTTGGATTGGGGTCTAACCCAACTGGTAGGCCCCAAAACGCGTCCTGCTGAGTGAGGAGGGGTTGCCACTTACATACTCCATGCGGTAATCCCTCACTTCCGATGTGGGACTCTCTTCTTCCCATTCTACCGCACTCGCACTCCCTCTCTCTTCACTTGGGCCGGCCCTTATTGGACTCAGCCGTCTGGGCCGGGTCAGGGTCTCACAATCCACCCCCTTAAGCCCAGAGCCGTCCCCGGCTCGACCCCATGAATCCAGTGGAAGGCAGTAGGCCCACACAGTTCGAGTGCTGAACTCGGCTCTGATACCATTTGTAACGACCCGTCCCGCTAGCACAAAATTGTCCGCTTTTGGCCCACACACACAGGCCCGCACGGCTTTGCGTGGGCGAGCAAACCCAATGTTGCTCCCAAAAGGCCCTGTGCTAGAAGGAGGAGGGATTCCAACTTATATCCCACAGAACAACTCTCCTCATAAGCAATGTGGGAGAAAACCCGAAACACTTGAAATAGGGGATAAGAAAAGGGTTGTTTGGGAGGGCCTCTACACAAAATAGTGGTCTTTAGGGTAGGGAACTAGATAGGGATGCAAAACGAAGCAAAATGGGACTGAAAACAGTTCATTTGTACGGCGGTAAGACATGTTGGGTCCGAGCCTAGTTGATTGGATTTGGGTTTATTTGGGATTTTTGGCAATTTTAAGGTTCCAAATACAGGGGGAAAAGGTGGGGAAAAAAGAAAAGGAGAAGAATAAAAGATTAGGAAGAAGAGAAAGGATAGAAAGCACTTGATTCCTTGGAAATGATAAAAAAAACACCAAATTCCTTAGAGTCAGAACGAAGGAGGGATGGAGGCACACTGTGCAGAAAATCGCCACTTCTATTCAATTGTGAAATAATGAGTTCACAAGTATTTATAAAAAACCTATGAAACCCTAGAAACACACACGAGTGCCACATGTGTGAATAACACAAGCCTTTTAAATTAACTTATTACACTCCATAAAGTAGATACTCGATGAAAATAAAATAAACTTCTTAAGTCAACAACTATTGCAACTTTGGATCCATTTATGGCAACTTTGGATCCATTTAACGGTTTAGATCAAGCTAATCACAATTTGATGGACAAAACAGGTCCCAAAACCAGATTTGATGAAATGGACAATCAAATCAGGCCTTCCAAACAATCTAATCACAAATCTATGAACAATTTGGGCTATCCATGCTAGAGCTGCCTCTATCCATGATCAGATATGTAGGGATTGTGCAGAAATTCATCACCCAACCCCAACCATGATGAGGTAAAATCTAGATTTTGATGCATCCTTTTTTGTTGTTGTCCCATGATGTCCTCATCAGTATGGTTGGAAAATAGTTGGCATCTGGTCCGTATTCCAGAGTATGTTTCGTCTAAAGAAAGAGAGAGGCTACTTATCAATGACTATCCAATTGGAAGTGGGATCAAAACTCTCGGTGGACAGGCAGATACTGCATGTCTGAATTGGCAAGGCGAGATGTTTTCTACGTGTCAATGACACATGGGGGATCTAGAAAGGGGTCAAAATCTTGCAAAGGAGGGGAAATGACGGACGACATGGTAGATAGGCATTCAGTACAAGAGGTGATTGGTTTGAATTTGGGAAAAGGAAAAGGATAATAAAGGATATTGGGAAAGACATTGCTACCAATGGTGTTAAAAACCATAGTGTGGCACGTGAGAGAAGAGGTGCTTGTAAAGTAATTGGACTCGAGGCATATTAACTTAACGAACCAAGCCAGTACAATTATATCTTAATGGATCGTGGGCAACAAACCTATATTTGAATTGAAAGTTCACTTACCCCTTAAATCAAAGATATAGTTGTATCTGCTTGTATATATAGAGAACCATCTCTCATTGAGAGTACTACACTGTCAAATGATTTTCTCATATGATTCTCCCACTCTCCTCTCATCTCTTGATCATCTTCATCCTCTTTCTACTTCAAATTTCTATTTCCAAATAAAGAAAATTCACAGTTGATAGTCCTAGAAGATAAACCTTTTCACTATAACTTGCCAAGACCACAGAATGGGCCACCTAAAACCACCAAAAATGTGGCAATCAGTTTGAATGGAGCCAAAAGAGTGTATAATTTTGAACTTAAAATCCTCTAATAATGAATTTGAAACACGATGGGTTCATTTTTCTTCATCCTCAAACATTTCTTAACCAATTCCCATTGCTCTTTACTTTTTTTATACTCAAAAAGAAAAAGGAACAAGATTCATTAGAACTTACAAAACTATGGTAGTTTTCCCATTCCACGAAATTCTAGATAATATAAGACCCCACCATCAGAACCCATCTGCATTGCTTCACTAGGTTTTTTGTTTATCTATGAAGTACAAGAGTAGCATTCTACAACAAATAGAAATGTACCTGTTGGAGATCCTGGTCAGAGGCACTAGGATTAACAGAAGTCTGAATTGCTACAGGCCTTGCAGAGCATAAGAGACGTCTAACCTGGGTTCACAAAGCCAATTTTAATAAATAAAATTATGCAAATTAATTAGAACATATCATTACAAAAAAGAAAATGGAGAAGCCAAAACGATAAGTCATTCAAAGGAACTCCATCATAATCAATTGTTCATGCAATGAAAGTTTATGAAGTGCATGACACAAAAATAACCAAGGTATGAAGCAGTAAATATAAGAACCTAAACAAATATAAACTAGTCCAAACATTGAGCCTATTATGCTTCTTCAAGAACAGCAAAGGTAATGGTAATTTATTTGGATGTTACATTAAACACCAAATCAAATAAGAAAGAAAATGAATTGCTTACAAATTCTATTGAACAAAATAGAAAATATCAATCAACCTAGCATATGTGTGGCATAATAAATGTTCTATAGACAGTCTGCAAGAAAAAGTACCAAACCTCATTCAACCGCAAATCACGACCAAATCGCAATTGCGAGCTGGCATCGAACATATGCTCCATTCCATCAGCCATCAACCCATCAAGGGAATCTGTATCCTCAACCTTGACACCATCCAATCCTGCCATATCAGAAATTGATGGTGGAATGGTAACTGGGTGCAGATGTAGCATATATGGTGCAGATATGGAGACTAGATTCATGCTGGCATGAGACTCAGGTCCTTTGGTATTGCTTGAGGATTCAAAACATCTAAGTGCCAAATCCTCTCTACCAACAAGAACATATGCAGCTGCTGGCCAATCAGAGGGAGGGGACTCTCTGCATGTTTCCAATGCCTATGACAATGAAAAGGCTTTAGTACACATAAAACAAAGATATAATAATCATTATAACATAAAAAATAACAATTATGCACTTTCCCTTCTCTTTTAATCGTAAAAAACTTCCTCTAAGAGCAGACCGTAATGAAATAGTACAAAAGGGCAGAAATTTCTTAACATGACATTATTTCAAGAACCCTTTTTTCCTGGTAAAACAACCTCTGGAAGAATAGGCCAAAATGGGCAGAGATTCCCAAGAAACATGATATTATCCAAAGAACCCTTTTTTTACTGGTAACAGAACTTCTGGAAGACTAGACCAAACAGAGGAGTTATAAATCAGCAGAGTTCCCCAGAAACAAAGAACATAGACATATAGACATGTAAACTAATCCATAGAGATCTATTCCCTAAGAAACATTTATTATCCCACATACTTACAGTTTTTGAACATTCTAAAAATGCTTGTATAGAAACTATAGGAAATATTTAGCGCAATATTTATTATTTGAAAAGGGAAAGAACTCACATGACGCAAAGGAAGAGATACACCAGCAGGTAACAAGTCCAACTGCCTAAGACCGAATCCTTCAGCAACCATTGCCAACACAGTGAGCTCTTCTGGCATACTTGCAGATCCCTTTGCAATGTTACAATACACTCCCGTAGAAAGTTTCCTTCCAATCCTCTCTGATCCTAATAATAAACTGTAGAAAGAGACTATTTTCCGAGCCCAGCTCACCACAGAACATCCGTCTTTACAAATTAAAGGTGGAATGTCATTACAATTGACAAAACGACAACCATATAGCAAACAATTTTCAAGCCACCTAAATAAGCACGGTGGAACTCTAGAAGCACAAGGGGAATGGTTTATCTCAACTTTCTGCAAGAGGCAGGGGAAATCACGAAGGTAATAGTCGATGTAGCTAGCCTCACCCAAACATGTAGCAATATGGCATATTAGAGTAACAAGAGGTACCAAGTCACTGCACGCAAATTCAGCATGCCGAAATGTCAAAAGCTTCTCAACTAAGTGTATAAAACAAAGTTGATGTAAGAAAGTGCAACACTAACAGGTATACTTACATCCATGCATACATATGCAAAATGTGTGCATTTATAAAAACATACATATATGACAGATTTTGAGTTAAGAACCATAAAACTTCCTATCAGACAACCACAGCAAATGGAAAAGGGTATTGGTAGGTCCATGTACCATAAGATTGGAATGTGAAAGCATGAAACATTTTGCTTTGATGGTTTTTAAGGCTTGAGGAGTTGGGTATTTAGGACCTTTGGATTTTTCGGGGGGGCTTTTTAGGTTATACTTGGGAGATTCATTAACACAGATTTAACGAGGGTTAGACGTCCCCCTATGGATAGATATTTCCTTCCCCATCTGGCCAGTCTCCTCTCTAACTTTTCTACAACGGGTGCCCAGAAACTCTTAAAGTCTTGGATTCCCTCCTACAGGTAGACCTAGGTAGATAAAAGGCAACTTCCCAGTACCACATCCTATCTCACCCGCCAAGTCCTTAAGAAGCTCATCCTCCACATCAATACCGATTAGGGTGATTTTGCCAAGGTTGATTCTAAGTCCAGAAACTAAAAGTACCAGAGGATCACTTTGTAACCTATGACTTCGTTTTCATTAGGTTCACAAAAGAATAGGGTATTATCTGCAAACTGAAGGTGTGTGACAATCGGTCCATATGCTATGCGCCAAAATCTCTAACGATTCCTAACTCTCTGGCTTTTTCCACAACTTTGTTCAAGCTTTCACCCACAAGTGTGAAAATAAAGGGAGAGAGAGGATCTCCCTACCTCAAGCCTCTACTAGCTACCAATGGTGAAATTGAGGATCCATTTACCATAATTGAATACGTAGTATCCTCCATACAAGCTTTCATCCAGTGTCTCCAGCGTTGCCCAAAACCCATCCTAGCGAAAAGGTCCCCACAAGTGACCAATCAACGAAGTCATAGGCCTTTTCTATGTCAATTTTGAAAAGAAGGCCCGGTTTCTTATCATTTCTACTCATGTGTGTCCTAATTCATTGGCAATCAAGGCACCATCCATAATTTGTTTGTCCTCCACGAAGGCACCCTGTGATTCACCTATTATCTCTGGTAGCACCTCTTTTAACTTATCGGCCAACACCGTGGCTATAAGTTTGTAAACACCATCAGAGAGACTAATTGGCCTATAATGCAAGAGTTCAACCGGACCTTCCCTCTTTGGAATGAGAGTGATGAAGGATTTCTTCAATCCTCTATTAATGATTCAATCTTGATAAAATTCCATGAAAACCCTAAGGAAGTCTGGTCCCATCGTCTCCCAACAGGATTTAAGAAAGGAGAAGTTCAAACCAACAGGACCCGCGGCTTTGTCTCCTTCAAGGCTATCTAAGGCTGCCCTAATCACTTCTAAAGAGAACTCTCTCTCTAACCAAACCAAACCCTCTCCTCACCAACCCTACTAAACTGGATCCCATCCATCATTGGACGGGGGAACCGCCTTTCGATCAAAGAGGCAGAAATGAGCTCAGACAAGGGAATGTCTGGACAAGTGACAAACAGGTATGGAGAAATGGCAAATGCAAAACATAAGGGATAAGGGAGGGAGCTTGCCCTCTAAAGTGACTACAGTATAAATGGAAAAAAGGGGATTTACAAACGAGAGTACCCGATCTAAGAATGTGGAAGCATAAGCATCGTCCACAGAAATAGAGAAGAACTAGAAGAGACAACAATCAAGCGGTGCGTCTAGAAAGGTATAGTTGGGATAAGCCGAAGAAGAACATCTGAAGGACCTGACGTCGAAAATGAGAGAAAGTTGGGGTTCCAAAGACTTGGGTGGGATGAAGCTTGACACGAGATGAAGGTGAGGTGTCCACCCGAGCGAGATGTGTCACCTGGAAGACACTGGACGAAAGCAAACCACGAGGTCTAGAAAAAGAAGGATCAGAACACATGAAAAGTAAGAGGGGAGAGTACCCGGAGCCGAAGCCAATGGCGATAAACCAGTGTGAGGGGTGGGAAAAGGGGAAGAAGGATGGGCAGAGGTTGGAAATTGATGCTCGAAAGGAGACATGAAGATATCCGAGAAGTCTCCTCACTGCCTCTCTAATACCATTCTTGTCCACTATTCTTCGGCCTTCTACTACAATTGATCTGATGTTATTGGACGCATTACGAGGGTTGGCACATGTGTGAAAGAATTTTGTATTTTTAACACCCTCTTTCAACCACAAAACTCTAGACTTTTGTCGCCTTTCCACCTCTTCCAAACATAGACAATCCCAAAGGATGGCCTTACTGTTTTTCTTGGACGCAAGCCCCTCCTCGTCAAGGTCCCATTCTTCCAATCTGTTCCATCCCTCAAGTTCTTGGATAACTGTTTCTTTTCTTTCTTTCATTGGACCACCTGTGGACTTCACTCCGTCCTTGATCCTTGATTTTAGTAGGGTAAGTTTCCTTGATAATACAAAACCACCCCATCTGTGGATGTCAAAACCGTTTCAACACTCCTAGACCAAGCCCACAAACTTAGGGTCCTCCAACCATGCAATAATGAAACGAAAAGGTTTTGGGCCGCAATCTATCTCCTCAGTGACAAACAATATCGGGCAATGATATGAAATTGGGCTGAATAATTTTATCTGACTTGCATTAGTGAAGTGAGTGTCCCAGTCTGATGAAGTGAGGAATCTGTTGGCCAAATAGTTAAATCAGCATCCCCTGAGTTGGCCAGTTTGTCACTTACGTGACTGAATCTGTGTGTACTAAAACTCGCCTCTGGTGGATCAGCATAGTCAAATCATGCTAGAAGTCCAGAAGCAGTGAAGATTGGAAGGCATCGCACCAATGACAAACAAACTCCTTGAATGCCAACCAATGCAGGTATATTGGACCATAGGACAAACCTAAAAACCTTAAGATACTTGGATAAAATCGGTTGAATCTTAACTAGATCTCTAAGCTTACCCAATGGAGTAGCTCTCAAGCTTACGAAATGTTCTTATCTTTTGGTGTTCCTGCAATCTTGATATTCGTTCTCATAGTTAATTATATATGATTGCAAAAGAACACTCAAACAGCTCTCCATCTTTCTAGATGTTCCGTGGGTCTTAGATAAAACCTGTGGGGGGTGCGTAGAGTCTTGGTTCTTGTTGGGATTACAACCTAGGAAGAAACTGGCCTGGAATATGTTACTGGGTGTAGTTTTGTGGTCACCTTGGAAAGAAGGAACAATAGAATTTTTGAAGGTAAATCAATATATATTGATGAGCTCTTTCAATTAGCAAAGTGGAGACTTTATGTATGGCTCCTTTCTAGCAAAGATTTTAAGGGTCTACAACCATTAGATCTTTTTTTGTCTTGGGAAGGGTGTATGAGCAATTCTAGGTGGAAAGGGAGATAATATGAGAGTTGGGTCCCACCAGATCGGGGTATCATGAAACCCGACCCGAAATTCCGAAGAAGTCCTATCCCCCCCCACCCCCACCCTCTCCCCTCCTCCTCTAGGAGTATTCTAGATATCGGGCATGCTCAACCAACTGAATCTGTCACGCCTACTCATAGTCGCTCTAAACTTTCGACTGAACCAAGTGAAGCGACCACCAATGGTGGGAAGTCAGGTCAATGCATTCCTCACTATGAAGTCAAAAAGAGCCTCCATCCCGCTAGTATATCCTCTTCCACTCTTCCTCCCCGATGGGTATCGGACTACAATGAAGTCTCATCCCAAACACAACAAATTAGAGCTACAGCTTTGGAAGACCCTTGATTGATATAGATCTAGAATCCATCAATCTTGTTGAAAACTATAAGAGAGATGGATTCCACAAAATGAGTAGTGCCCCTGGATTGTTATGAAGGTTTGTTGAAACCGTCACAATCTTGTATACCCCATATCTCCCTAAGCAAAGATGCTATCATTTCTTCTCTTTTAGTCTCCTGGATGAGCAAAATATCAACTATTCTTTTTGATGAAGCACTGAATTGCTCCCCTTTTCGCACGAAGGCCTAGACCCCAGACATTCCAAGTGAGGAACTTCATTGAGAACCTCGTCGACCCCCGACTTCCTTTCCTTGCATCCTCTTTCTTCTGTCGTAAACCTTGAAGAAACTACCTCCCCATGTTAGCATGGCAGGGATTCTGCTTCTCCTCGATGATCTTGACAAGGAAAACTCTTCTTCCACCAATCCCCCATCTCCAGTGATGCTGGTCAATAATCACAATGTTGGACGCGAGAGGAATCCTGCATTTTCATCTCCTCTCTCTTCGATGTTACTTTCACATGTTATTATTTAAAAATAAATATGTATGACAATTGGTCAAATATTATGCCAAGTCTTTAGTCACAAGACTAAAGCTCTTGCTCTTCTCAAGAGGTACTCTCCTTCGACACTCCTCTCTAAAGATTTAAGGTATCATTTGTTTACTTTTTTTAATTTCCTTTGTGATGTAATAATGCCACATTACAAGCTCCCAATGGTTGAATTGTAATTAGAAGATAGGAAACAATAGCAAGTATCGACGTGTGCAGTTAGAGAGGATTCTTTCTCAAATTTTTTTCACTAGTCAAACCATTATATAAGAAGGCTACGGTCGACCAAATTGTACACAGCAAGTTGAGTCCAATAAAATTCTTGGCTTGGAGCAAACAAGTAAATTTGAATTTATGGTTTTTTTTTCATAGTAACATTTCGGAATATATTAATAAGAAAAAGCTTTACAACAGCAGAACAGGATCTAGGAGAACTAGACTGAAAAAGAAAAAACTAAACAAAAGCTATGCCATCTCTGGCTAAAAAGCCAAAGACAGTCCAATACATATGTACAAGAAGTACTATCTACTCGTAGAAAAAACACTCCTGAGACTAAATTGTTGACTCTATTTTTAGCAAAGAAGTCGGCCACGCCATTTGCCATGCGACTGATATGAGCGAAGGATACATCGATTCCCAAAGAGAGGTCCCTAATCTCCCTAATTGTGGTAATCAATCTCCAAGGGAGACGCTTTAATTCATTAGCCCATTTTATTGCATTTGTCGAGTCTCCCTCAATCACTAATGATCCATGCCCATAGACTGACCATAAAGTCAAAGTTTTCCTAATACTGAGCAGTTCCTCCACGTTTGAGTCCCTAATCCCAACCGACTTTGAGAACACCAAAGAAGTGACCCCAGTTATGATTCCCAAGAACACCGCCTATCCCTGCCGAACTTGGTTTTCCCCTAGTATCTCCATCTATATTGAATTTCATGACATCCCGATTTGGTGGAACCCAAGGACACGAAGGTCTAGCTGATTTAGCAACGTCACTCATACAACCATCCCACGACATAAAGAAATCACCTGGTTTTATCCCTGTGAACTCTTTATCGAATAAAAGCCACATACTCAAACTCCATTTTGCCCTTTAGAAGAGTTCGCTTTCCTCGACCGACTTTCCTTCAAAAATCCTAGAATTTCTTTCTTTCCAAATGGTCCAAAGTACTACAGCTAGAACCTTGTTCCAAGCTGCTTTCACTTTGGGACCAAGTATTGTTAGAGACCACAATCCCAAAGTTCCAACGCAAGTTCTATCTAGAACCCAAGGAATATCAAAGAGATTCGCAAGAGCCACAAATTTCAAGCAAAAGGACAATTCACAAATAAATGGTCGACGTCTTCCTCCGGGAAACCACAATGGGAGCAATGAGCACTTTCTTCTGATCTCAGTAAACCTCTCCTTCTAAGATCCATTTTCGTGAGGATTTTCCCCTTAAGAGCACACCACTCAAAAGTTTGAATTCTAGGTGAAACTAGACCTTTCCAGGCTAAGCTCACAGCAAAATCCGAATAAAGTTGTTGTGACGACCCGACCCTACCGATCACAATATTGTCCGCTTTGGACCCGACCCTGGAGAGATTCCAGCCACCCACCTCCTGTAGTGTTTCAAGGTTTCGCCCAAAAGCTTGGATAAGATTTTCATAGCAACCTTCCCACGGGTAGCCTAAGCACATGACCCAAGGCTTCCTGGTATGACAAAACGAGTTTGGAAGCAATAGTCCAAAGAACAGAAGTTGTACGCATTCAATGGAGGCTTTAAGGAGTTGCAAGACTTCCTCCTCAGTTTTCATGGCCACTAAAAAGCATTTTCTCATATCCTGCTTATCAAGGGATCAGAGAAACCTCTCCAACCGGCAAATGAGAAATAACTGATTGAGATAAGACACCCACAGGAGAGATTAAGATAGCATTGGAGAACCAACCATTGATCTTATTCTCTTCCCCTGTGGTCACCATCAAATTGATTGCCCTTTCTAGCGATGTTAAGGTCCCACCGATGATGGATGTTGCTTTCTTTGCTTGAGGAAAGTTTCCAACCACATCGACCCATCGTTGTTCCCCATAATGGAGTATTCCCATCCCCGGAGCTGAACATCTCTATTTGATTTCAGCAACCGGAGTTGAGAGTGTTTTGCTCGTTTTAATTGAACGCTTTGGGTTTTCTCTCCTCTTAAAATGGGCAAGATTTAGCAACAGCCTCTGCCCTCCAAGATGTGGTCACTGAGCTCCAAAATCACTCGTTCCGCTTGACTGCCGCTGCCCATCCTCACAAAATCAAAAGTTCTGCCTGCAGCATCTTTCTTCTTCGGAATGAAGGTATCTTTCACCGTCCAGCATTGCCTGAAGAGGCCCTGTAACCAGCTTTGAGTAGTCAAATCCAGAAAGTTAGCGACGAATAAGGTAGCAGAAGAAAGATCCAGGCTTCCTCGCTTTCTCCACCCTTTGGGTTGCTACCAATCCTCCCCATCTGCAACCTCCTTTCTCTCCTGCTGGTCTCGCCAATCGCTGGATCGTCTCCGGGTGAGTCTTCTATCCTCCCTGCACTCCCTCTTTCTGTCTCTCTTGCTCTCTCATTCTGGCCAATGCTCTTGCTTAAAGACTCAAAGAGGGTTCTTTGTCTTTTTTTCTTTTTTTTGAAAGGTAAAGAGGGTCCTTTGTCTAACAAGACCATTTAAGATGATTCTGATTATAAGACCATTGACAGCCCCAATTTGAAGAACTAAGGGCCTATTAGGTTAAAGTATTAAAAGAAGGGGGAAACCATTTTTGACATAGAATGGTGTGCATTCATAGCACAAATGGGAAGTGCTAATATGCAATCGTAGTGAGATGCATTGCAAACTGCATTGCTAACATTTTGGCCAATACAGTTGGACTTTCAAAGCAGGATTATAGGGTTCAACAATGATGGTGGTGGTGGTGGCATTGATGATAAGGATGATGATAAATCATTTTTAAGAAAAATACCTCTGAAAAGGGCAGCAAATTCCCAATTTTTTTTTACTGTACTATTATATTGCATACTTACAACATTCAAGAATAGAAAATCACAGTGGATTAAAAAAAAAAATCTATAATATGGCATCTCTGATACAACCAAAGAGTGCTATAATGGATACATATGAATTCCTATTAGGGAAAAATGCCACCATTTCAAAGCAACGAGACTACACATGCAAAAAAAAAAAATCAGGGACCCAGTATGTAAATGAGGGCATACTGTTTCCGATGATTATCAAGCTTCAAACTTTCGTAGAGAGCATGTAAGGAGTCCAATGTCTCCATCAGCAGTTGACGATAGAATGACTTATCTTGACTCTGTTCGTTGAGAACATGTGCACCAGAAAAATTAGAGTGCAGAGAGTCAAGTCCACTTGCAGAAAGCATTCCTTTAATAAAGGTGTGTCTGCTGTAATTCATGTGAAACTTGCTGCTTATAAGAAAATCCCAACATGTATCAGGCATCTTATTGGAAAACTTTGGAAGCTTGAACCGAGAATTTCCACACAGCTGCATAATAACACTACTAAACGAATCCCATTCTGAGTCAGCACAAGAATCCACATTTGACAAATAGGTGAAATCACTATTCCCCCAAAGAAAAACAACAAAATGATTATAAAACGATGGATGCAACCCCTCAGCCATTGCTGCAATGCAATCATCAGCCAATGAAGAAGAAGGACTCCGTCGTAATGCACATCTAAACATCTGCAGGATGACAAAAGAATACATCAATACTATTACTATGAGTAATAGCAGAATCATATGAAATTATTAATGAAACTGAAATTTCACCAATAATAAGTTTATCCATAAGAAAACTAATCTAGTCCGTTAATTAATGGTAACAAAGCATATTTCTAACCATTACTTAAAAAAAAAAACATACTTCTAACCATCATAATACAAAATGTTTTGAAACTTTGGCCGGGCCAGCAGTCAGACCACAGTTAAACCGTGACTGCATATACTCAAGGGCAGGTTGAATGAAAAACCCCGTTTAAATGGGAAACCTTATAAATCTGTTAAAAATAACAAGATTTACTGCATTGGAGGGTTGAACCGCAACCTCTGACCCACTTTAAACCTTTTGAAGTAAACAGTGAAAAAAAATAACAAAAACTAAAAATCAGCCCACTTCTCAGTCTCTCTGCTCATGACTCACGAGACTACCCTCATCCTCCAAAAGTCCCACTTTGCCAATTCTCTTGTTGACTACTACATTGCTCAGGTTCCCGATTTCAAAACTTCTCTCTCTGGTTTACAACATGACGAAATCTCCGGAAACGGCATTCATACAATTACAGAATATGGATCTGAATCTCCTTGTATTGATTTATTTCATCGTATCTTAAAAGGTCCAAATCTTTGATTCAAATTTTTTGTCTTTAATGATAATGTGACTTTCATTCTTCTTCTCTATGGTTTCTATCGTCTTCTTTCTTTTTTAATTTAGTTTCTTCTCTATGGCTGTGTTTGTTTCACGGGTAATGGGGGGTAAACGAGGGTAAGGGATAAAAAGTTAGATTTTACCCCTCCAATCTCACATTTAAAAACCCTTTTGCAGCAAAGGGTATTCATAATGGTAACCCCTGGTCAAGGGTAAGCCCTTCAATTTACCTTTCATCCAAACGCAGCCTATGTTTCACTTTCGGTTCACCCCTCTCTCTCTCTCTCTCTCTCTCTCTCTCAAATTCAAAAGTTATTACTGCAAAGGTGATGACGACATCCTAGGCCCAAATATGCAAATGAAAAACTATTTGATGAGATTGTAGAAATGGCTCCCCAATTTCATGGAAAAATTGATGATACAAGAGAGAGCTTTCCAAAGGTCTAAATGGGCCTAAAAACACTACAAAATGAGCCCATATGGTGGCTACATGGTTAGGGCCACATTTGATGGTCCAATAGGAAGGGTTGAGGAGTGACAGGAAGAGAAGATAAGAGCTCCACATGTACATGACATGTCAACATTATCTCTCCAATTATTAGAATAGAAGAAGATGTCTCCCAATAGCATGTATGGGTGCCTACCATAATTGAAGACTTAGATCCAAAACTTTTGTTAGCAATTAAACCAACAAAATTAAAAGAGAACAATCTCCATTAGCGAGTCTTGGTCACCCACCACACAACAAGATCAAGCCAAATTCATCCACAACTTCTTCTTCTTTTTAAAGATAACTTCATTAATCAAGAGAAAAAGAGAGCAAGCACAAACCGCAAGCAACCTAGGAAAAAAAAAAGGAAACAAACCCAAAATTATATGAAAATGTTTACAATCTCCGAAGAAAGAAAAACACCCTGACACGATAACTCATGACCCTCTGAATTGGCTGACGAGGAACCCAAGACAGTGAATATCCGTAAGATATCATGGAATGACGAGTCCTATCCATTTTATCTAGGAAACACCAAGGACAAGGAGACCCCACAACCTAACTGACAACAATCTTAGAATCACCTTCTAAGATACTCTCAACTGCTCCTAACTCATCCAATGCCAAAACACCCCTCCACAAAGCATATAACTCCACATCTAGAACAGAATCATTGTTAAGAGGATCCGCAAAAGACAGCACAGAAACACCAAACCCATTCCGAATAATCCCTCCATATCCTGCTAAACCAGCCCTCTTGCACACAACTGCCGTCAAAATTAAGTTTAAGAAGTCCCACTGCAGGAGGAGAACAAGCCACGGACCCTACCGGAACTGACTGAGGCAAGAAATGATCTAGTGATATCCAAGCACGACAAATATCTGATACCATAACTCCCCAGAATTTTCCAGAACCCACCATCCACTAAGCCACTCTGCTCTTAATAACTTCAACAAGGTGCTTAACAGATGACACTCTCCCTTTAAAAATCCTGAAATTTCTCTCCATCCAAACAAATCATACAATACTCAGAACTGTAGCCTTCCAAAGAGCCTTTCAAAAAGAGCTCCCAACAAGAATAACTTCTTCATTAAGCACACATAACCAAGACTTCGGCATGCAAAAATCCAACCCTAATCGATTAAAAAGTTGCACCAAATTTGATAAGTAAACCTATAATACACCAAAAGATGATTGACAGACTCCTCATCGGCTAAACACATAGGGCAAGCATTGACAATGAGCACACGACGCAACCTCAAATTATCTATTATCAAAATTTTCTCCAGACCAGCCAACCAGGGCCTGTTTGACACAAGTTGAGGCCTAAGGCGAAAATTCTAAATGGGGCCTTCTTGGAATTTAAGATATTATTATAAGTAATATTTAATTAAAATTTCAATTATATAATAAAAAAATTATCTAAAAATTATTTTTCTTGATTTTTGAGATGCAAAATTATTAATTAAATTTTTGTATTTAAGTTTTTCGGAAATATTAAACATGTTAGTGAGACCCAAACGGAACCAAATCATCATACTAAAAAGAAAGTGCAAATACATGCTTCAGATCACTGGTCACAATTAGTACTTTAATCATCAAAACAGTAAAGGCATGCAACTTAAAATAAAACGCATATTTAACAAAATAACATTTAAACTGATCAAACACATAAATGCATACAAGGTTTTGATCTCCTTACTTAACACATACTAAACTGAACTAAATTAAAGGTATATTAAACTAAATAAAGTTAAATAAACACATTAAACTAATTTAAGGTTCATAAACAGATATTAAACAGAATTAGAATTCTAAAACATACATTAAACTGATTTAGGATACACCAAACATATTCAGAATTCAGAAGCATGTAAATAACTGATCTGAAATACTTTAAACTGATTTAAGAATTTATAAACAGGTATTAAACTAAACTAAGTTCCAAATTTAAATTCTAAGTGCTGTTTTATTTTCCCTACCTAAAAAATGAGATTTTTCTGAAACCCAAAGGAAAGGCAACAGAATGGAGCAGTAAGCCCAGTGAATCAGGCAAGTCAGCCGCAAATTGAGCAATCAGACCAAAGTAAGAATACAGAGAAATGAGAGAAAGAGAGCGAATGAGATGTGAGAAACAACAGAAAGTAAAGAAAATCAGGGACGAGAACAAAATATAAAATTGAAATTCCAAAAAATAAATCCCCATCAGTAAACAATCTCAAACCAGTAACTCAAATCGATAAACCCATTTCAGTAAACAAAGGAAATTAAACTAAAATGGAGGAAGAAATAGAGAGACCTTACTGCTGAGAAGAAGAGGGGGAGAGAGACCCTAGATCGGTCATCAGGCGGCCGAGCGTCGGTGATGCGTTGGAGCAAGGGTGAGAGAGATCGACGGCGTCCTCATGATCCGATACCTGGATCTTGTTGCTGTTGCTCTCCAACGAGATCGAGAATGAGAGAACAAAGGGGAGAAAAAAGACAGAAATCGAGTGAGAGGGAGGAACAGAGAGAGAAAGGAATCGGGAGAGCTAGCAGAGAGAAGAAATAGAGAGACAGAGAAAGAGGGAAACAATAAGGGAGAGAGAAAAGGGAAAGTGGTAGGGTTTTTGCACTTAGGGTTTTGCGGAGGCCAAATTTGGGCTCTTTAACGCCGGTTTCAAGTTTTTAATTTAAGAGAATAAAAAATAAGAATTAGTGCTTCACGGAAAGTTAACGACAATTCAGGGACTTTTTTAGATGGGGCCTCAAGCCGTTGCTTTTCTAGCTTAGCCAACAACCCAAACATCTTCATCTTGAAAGAGGAAACCCCCTTCCAAATTTTCAAACTCACCCTAGGCACATCACCAGCAAAAATAAGCTTATCACAAAAGGATTTAACTATAAACATCCCATGAGAAACTGGATCCCAAATTCGCCTATCATCACCACTTCCCAAAATATAAACACTGCTCAACTGAGCCATTAACGCCAACCAATCCTCCACCATCCAATCCTCCAACTGTCGTCTGAACTGCGGACACCACATTGCTTGACCAGACTGCATATCCACACACTCCCTAACCCTAGCATCTTTATCTGTAGCCAAGGAAAAAAGAGCAAGAAAAGATAAAGCCAATGGAACATCATCCACCCATTTATCCTTCTAGAAAAAAATGTGCTCCCCAGAATAAGCGTGATACCTGATATAGGAATCAAAAATCATAGAGATAGATCTGACCCCTCTCCAAAAGCCAGACACCCTTCTTCTTTCCACAATGACTCGCCAACCCAAACTTGGTAACATGTACTTTTGATGAAGAATAGTCTTCCAGAGACTGTCTGAAGGCTCCCCCAATCTCCATAGCCACTTTCCCAAAAGAGCAGTATTAAACAAGCGAAGAGGCCTAATTCCCAACCCCCATCCTGCACAGACTTACAAACCTAGGACCAGGCAACCAAGTAGGAACTTTCTCTTATCCCTATCATCATTCCACAAAAAAAAAAATTGAATACTTTCCATCTTTGTAATTACAGCAACCGAGCATTTAAAGACACTCATAAATATACAAGATGCTAGAGAGAACATATTTAATTAAAACAATTCTGCCCCCAATAGATAAATTCATTCCCTTCCAAATAGATAGCCTATTCTCCATTTTTTCTACCTCCCGATCACAACACCTCTTATTTGGTTTCCCAAGACAAAGAGGAAGACCAAGATAAGAGGACAGAAACAAGGCAACTCTGCACCCCAACACCGCAGGCAACTGAACACAAGAACTATGATCAACACTAACCCCCATCAGTTCATTCTTACCAAAATTGATTTTCAGACTCGAGCACAGCTGGAACCATAATAGAACCGCCCAAATCAATCTCAACTCCTCTAAGTCAGCTCTTAGAAATAACATATTATCATCGGCATACTGCAAATGAGTGATGTCAAGTTCCATATGAGCTATCTGAAAACCATGAATTAAGCCCTGCAAGGAATTGGTCTGTAGCATGAGGTGCAACGACTCAGCACCATGACATAGAGATAAGCATACATAGGATCTCCACGCCTAATGCCCTTCTCCATTCTAAAGAAACCTTTGGGACTACCATTCACTAGCAGCAACAAATGAGCCGTAGCAAGACAGGCACTGAATCCAAGTGTGCCATCTATCACCACACCCCATCCTACCCATAACATAATCAAGGAAATCCCAACCCACCTTGTCGTAAGCTTTTTGAAAATCAAGCTTACAAACCACCTGGCTCCCCTAGACCGAACTCTCGAATGAATACTCACGACCCACCACCACTGAGTCCACAATTTGCCTCCCTTTAATAAACGCACTCTGATTAGGGGAAATGAGAACTGGAAGCACCACCTTGAACCGATTCACCAGAACTTTTGCTAAGAATTTGTAAGGACTCCCAAGCAAAGAGATAGGACGAAAACCATTCAATTCAGAAGCTCCCGATTTCTTAGGGATCAAAGTAATAAAAGCAGCGCCCAAATCTTTGGAAATAATACCCCTTTCGAAAAACTCATAAACAAAGGCCAAGACATCCAACTTAACCAACTCCCAAAAGTGCTTAAAGAAAATAATAGGAAAACCTTTTGGCCTGGAGCTCTATCTTCACCCAATTGCCAAACTGCCCGCTTGACCTCATCCTCCTCAAAAGGAATTTCCAATGGCTGGGCTTGAGCTACAATAAGAACCTTAAATGGAAGTGACTCAGGCACAACAGACATACCAAAACCTTTAGTATACAACCTTTGTAAATAAGCAACAATTTCATCACATACCGCACCCCTATTCTCCACCAAATCCCCATCAACCAAAATAGAATGAATATAATTGTTTTGACGTCTAGAGCTAGCCATATGATGAAAAAACTATGTATTCTTATCACCTTCCGATAGCCACCGAACTCTAGATCTTTGCTTCCATTTAATTTCCTCCTGAATAGCTTTCTTCTTAATGCGGGAATCTGTGATGGTGAAGAGAATCGTGTTCTTGATCCATGGTCCAAGGTCAACTAGCCAGGCACAAAGGCCCAACATAGTAGACCTTGCAACTCAATAAATAAATTGCACCGTTGTTATTTAAGTTCTAGGATCAGTTATATATTAGGTATGTTTAACTCTTAACGTATCTATTAAGTAAATGGACCGTTACATTTTAAAATTGCTAGAGTCGGTTACGTTAGGAATATTTATGTTTTATAAAAACTGTATGTAACTTAGGATTGTTGGCATTAAGCCCATGTATGGCAGTTTCTGATTTTCTTATTATAAAAAGGATGGTATGTAGCCAAGAGAGAGAGGAGAGATGGAATAAAATAGTCCTTATTTTTCTAATGGAAAATGTGGAAAGTCTAAGCTGCCATTGCTCCATACAACCAGCAGTAATTGCTGAAGTCCTGCAAGCCAGGAACTTGGGTTGATTCAAGATCCCCACCATCATCAGAACCAGGCTCAAAGCGTAGCAAACAGATTGCAACAGCTGGTTTCTGATTCATTCAGAAACGTGTGAGATTTATTGTGACTAATCTCCAACCAGTATCCGATCCAAGGACAGATGCAGAGGCGATGCAACCCTGTCCAAACAGCAACCAGCATTGTCCCTGATTTGAAGGTTCCCTTTGACATGTGGAGGTACTCCGACACCCTCCTCTGCGTTGAGAACCAAGTGTCTGTAACCATTGACAGCCCAACAGCGTTTTTGGATCTGACCTGGACAGTACTGAGCAGATATCGTCATCAGCCTGTTCTGGTTCGTGCTGAGTTTTGTCATGTCCTGTTAAACAGGCTCAGATGTGTTGGGTAACACAGGTCAGTCCGTTCCAGATGGGACAGTTTTGGGTAAGTTTTCAAGCCAATTGAGATAGACTGAAACCAGATCGTCATTATCAAGGAGGCTTCCAGACCAGAACAAAGACCTGAGAGAATCCTCTGTTCAGACCCATCTGAGACTTATGTTCAGTCCAATCCGTTTGTGGATTACTGACCGAGTCTGGTGAGATATATCAGTATTGAATTTTTGCAGAACTGAGGCTGACCTGTTTTGATCTTATAAGCCTGATTCCACACTGACTTTCACACCAGTTTGACATCTGGGTTGCTCTAAACCCTCTTCCGCATGCTGTCTAGATTCTCCGGGTTGTTCAGCTCAATTTGAACCCAAGCAGGCCCATTGAGCATTCGGGTACACCTAAATCCAGGCCAGATTGAATACGAACTGTCCCAGCCCATTGGTTGCTTCCTATATTCCACCTAGCCATCATCACTTCTTAAGGCATTCCTTTAACTCTGTCCTCCTGATTAGTTGATCTTGCGAGAGCATCCCTCCTCCTCAAGTCCATGAAAGGACTGTAACTCATCCAACCACAGTGCTGTTAGTGTCCTCACGACGATCTTTAGCCCAAGACCTCATCTTACCCCTCAAATCCTTAACCTTCTACAAAAGGCAATAACCCTTCCAACCTATTGGAATAACTTCCCTCCACCAGCCTTCCACTAACTCCTTGAAACCATCTTCCTTTAGGCAAGAAATTTCAAAACGAAAAGGGGATGGACCCCAAGAGTCTAAGCAAGAATCCAACAAAATAGGGGTGTGGTCAGACACCGGACTAGGCACTGCTCTCTGAACAGTCTGATGAAAACACTCCAACCAACTCACATCCACCAAGAATCTATCCAGCCTAGCAAGAGAAGGATTATCTTGCTTATTGGACCAAGTAAAAGCAGCACCACCTAAAGGTAAATTAACTAACTCCATCTGATCTATCCAAGAACTAAACCGCTGCATAGAACTAGAGATTCTCTGACATCCTTTATGCTCAGCCATCCTTCTGACAGCATTAAAGTCACCACCCACACACCAAGGGCAAGAGGAGTCGCGTCTCGTCGAAGATAATTCATTCCAAAACTCAGCTCTATCTGAATCAGAATTAGGCCCATAAACATTGGTAAATAAACACTCCTTTCCGGCAGATACATCTTCCAGAATCACAGAAATGAAAAAGTCTTCACCACTGCAGAAATTAATCTCCATTTGTCCGAGTTCCATACACAACACAAACACCCCGAAGCGCCATCAGAAGCTTTAGCCACCCAACCCATACGACCATGGCCCCAAATTTCTAATATCACCCTCTTCAGGATTTTCACATTTTGTTTCTTGAAGAAGGATAAGATCAGGCTTCTGCAGAACCACTAACCTCTTGATCAACACCCTCTTTGTCACAGCCCCAATCCCCCAAACATTCCAAGAAAAAAATTTCATCACTTAATGACTACATTCCCCTCCGAGCATACCACCACTAGGGCTTTATCATAATTCACTGAGGACTGTAAATTTTTGAACTCCCTCTCCCTCTCTCTAGTTCTTCTCGCCTTCTGTTCAGTATCCTGTTCTTGCCTCTCCACTGCCCGGAAGTCTTTTAATATCTCCAACAGCTTTAGTGGCCTCTGTGAAAAAGAAATACCTAGTAAATTCCCTACCAACAATAATCTCTCTGCCTCCAAGCCATCAAACAGTGAAGTTAACCTCTCATTATTGTCCCTCTCAGCCAAATCAGCCCATCGCACAGCTTTACCAAATGTACCAACACCCCCAAACAAATCCTCTTCCACCTCCCGCCCTTTACCATCATTTTCCTGCAGAATAGTCGTCGCCGAAAAGAAAGCATCCTCTCAGACCTGCTGCATAGGCACCGGCAACACCAGAGGAACCTCCTGAGAGTCACTGGAGTCCTGCGAAGCCAACGTAGGGGAGCACAAGCCATTCGCATTTCCGCCATTGGGGAACTGATGGATAACCTCTTGCTTATTACGTAGCTGGGCTTGAAACGAAGTCCCTGGGTCCTCAGGCCTTGGGCTTAGTTGTTGCCCAGAAGAGGGGCCCAAAGGAACCCACCCAAGCTGCCCTTTGTTTTGGCCCCTCAGGCCTGATGTGCGAATTACGGCCGGAATCAATGTGCATGTCTCTCTTAACTGAGGACTCAGTTGGGGCCCAGAGTAAAAGTGGCCCAGAGAAACACAACCATCTCTCCGGGCCTGACTCAATTTTGAATCAGACTGGGCATTCCTACCCGATCCAGTTACCAGAGCCTCCTTCTAACCTCTTAAAGCCTTCTCCTGTTGCCCTAATCACAATTCCTTATGAGAGAAATTCGCAGTAGGTTCCATGACTGGCGCTGAGACAGAAGGAGAGATCCGTTGACACTGAATCATCACCTGCGAAACCAATTGTCCCTTATTCACTACCGAAATCTCCGCTGCCACATCAGAGCTGTTACCACCATTGTTGCAAGAGCGTCTCCTCTCCCTTTCCGGCAACTCCAGTTCCCGGACTTCTTTCTCAGCAACAATGATAGTCTGGTGTTGAACGACAGCATCCGCACCACCAGCCACAGCCCCTTCTTCTTTCTCTTCAGAGACAGCCAAGAAATCATGAATCCCTGACCTATCTCGACCTGTCAGATCCTCCACTGGCGTCACCACCCTCGGTTCCACTTCCATCCAGAGATTGTAACGAACGTCCCCAACATCGAGCCACAAACGTTTTGGAATTTCTGAGTCAGAAGGATGAACAATTTGCATTCGAACAAACTCCACCACTTCCATCTTCAAGTATCAATCATCTATTTCCTTCACTCCCACAAGTTCCCCAAGTTTCTAAAATGTTCCCTTCTCCCATACATGCAACGGAACACCAAAAATCCTAACCCAGTCTGCAACAACTCCAGGTCCCAGCAGTTCTGTCCATTTATCAATTCTTTTAGAGGTCCATCTACAAAATGAGACCCTCCATTTGAGAATCTCATTCTATCCTCTTCAATTTCTGGAACTATCCAAAACAAGATGGGAGGTAATTGTCGCACCATTACCCGAAAATCGAACCCCCATGCCTCCAGCAGCCAATCCTTTGTAGAATAGGAATATGAAAAATAAGAAAAAGAACAGAGAAAGAATTTGGCAGAGAATTATCTCTGTCAACTATATTGATGATGTATTCCTCTTAGAGGATACAGTGTTTAAATAGAAAATATAAAGACAATCTAGGGAACAAAAAAGGAAATACAATAAGTATATCCTAATTACAATCTATTGTACCTTCAATATACAATGAATCTAGACATTTACTGGGGCCCACATCACAAGACGTGTGACGTGTGGGTCCCACAACACTCCCCCTCAAGCTAGTTCGAAGATGTCGAGTAGACCCAGCTTGCTAACAACGGAATCAAGCCGAGTTCGGGAAACTGACTTTGTGAAGAAATCGGCCAGCTGATCCTTAGATTGCAGATAAGGAGTGAAAAGTCACCCTTCTGAAATATGCTGACGAATAAAGTGGCAATCAACCTCAATGTGCTTAATCCGCTCATGAAAGACTGGGTTAGAGGCAATATGGATGGTCGCCTGATTGTCACAGAACATGATAAGTGGATCAGCAAGAGCAAACCCCATTTTAGTAAGAAATTGGCGAAACCACAGCAATTCAGAAGCAGTATTTGCCATGGCCCGATATTCAGCCTCAGCACTAGACCGAGCAACAACAGACTGCTTCTTACTTCTCCAGGCAATTAAAAGGGAGCCCAAGAAAACATAATAGCCAGACGTAGAACGGCGATCATCTGGAGAACCGGCCCAATCAGCATCTGAATAACTACGAACCGGGCAAGTAGGTTGGTGTGCATAGAACAAACCACGGCCGGGATGAGCCTTAATATATCGTAGGATTCGAAACACGGTATGAAGGTGAGTGTCCCGTGGTTCGTGCATGAACTGACTGACGACACCAACAACATACGATAAGTCTGGTCTTGTGATGGTCAGATAGATGAGCTTGCCAACTAGTTTCTGATAAAAATTTGGCGTGTCAGGGAGAGTTCCATCGAAGGCAGATACCTTGGTGTTCACATCCAGCGGAGTATCTGCAGGTTTGCAGCCAGAATAGCCAGCTTCTTGGAGGAGATCCAGGGCATACTTTCGCTGAGAGAGATAAAGACCACGACAGGACCGAGCAACTTCAATTCCAAGAAAGTACCGGAGAGGCCCCAAATCCTTAATATCAAAAGCCTGTTGAAGATACTGTTTGAATGAAGAAATGGCTTCATCATTGTTACCGGTGAGTACAATATCATCAACATAAACTACCAAAATCATCATAACAGAGTGGAGACGATAGATGAAGACTGAGTGATCTGACTGACATCGGGTAAAACCATAAGATAACAAGGCACTGCTAAACTTCTCAACCAGGCACGTGGAGACTGCTTAAGACCATAAAGAGCCTTCTTTAATCTGCAAACAGACTGAGACTCCCCCTACTTGACAAATCCCAGAGGAGGAAGCATATAAACTTCTTCCTGAAGATCACCATGAAGAAAAGCATTCTTCACATCTAACTGGTGCAAGGGCCAAGCATGAGTGGTGGCAAGAGATAGCAAAATGCGTACAGAATTAAACTTGGCGACAGGTGAAAAAGTGTCCTGGTAGTCAACTCCGTAAGTCTGTGTGAAGCATCTGACTACGAGACGTGCCTTATAACGGGCAATAGAGCCATCTGGATTATGCTTTAAAGCAAAGACCCATTTCCACCCAACAAGGGTTTTGCCTGGAGGTAGGGAAACCATCTCCCATGTATTGTTCTTCTCAAGGGCAGCTAACTCTTCATCTACAGCTATTTTCCAAGAGGGATTTTTCAAGGCTGTGTCGATCCTCTTTGGTATCTTAATGTTGTCCAATGCTGTGAGAAAACTACGATAGGAGGGTGAAACACCATGATAGGAGGCAAAACGATCAATGGGATGGCTAGTGGTACAAGAGCGCTTACCTTTGCAAAGCGCAATAGGAAGATCAGACAGGTCAGAGACCGGTGGATCTGAAGCACGTGCAAATGACTAGGTGGAGTCAACTGCAGATTGCACTCAAGACTGCCGGCGTTGGTACACCATAAGAGGCCTAGGTGGACTTAGGGAAGGAAGATTGTCAGGGACAAGAGGAAGAACAGGAGAAGGAGAAAATGTAGAAGGAGCTGAAAAATATGGGTCCCGCTCAAAGAAAGTGACATCCATGGATATGTATGTCTTCCCAGTGATAGGAACAAGGCACTTGTAACCTTTGTGAAAAGGTGTGTACCCTAAAAAAATACATCGCACAGCCAGGTGAGAAAGTTTATGGCCAAAAAAGTTGTGAACAAAACAAACACACCCAAAGACATGTAAAAGAATGTGAGGAATGGCTTTATGTAAGGACAAATGATCTATGGGGGAGTGATTTTGTAAAATGCGAGAAGGCATTCTATTAGTTAGATAACAAGCAATTAATATGGCTTCTGCCCAATAGAACGAGGGGACGTCCATAGTAAAAAGAAGAGATCTGGCCACCTCAAGAAGGTAACGGTTCTTTCGCTCAGCTATACCATTCTGTTGAGGTGTGGAAGGACAAGAGAACTGAGAATCGATGCCATGTTTTCCTAAAAAAGTAAGAAAGGAGTGTGACAAATATTCTCTCCCGTTATCACTCCGTAAAACTTTAACTTTACTCCCAATCTAAGAAGCACCGATACGGGTACGCGTATCGGACACGATACGTATTCGATACGGGGATACGGTAAATTTTGAAAAACTAGGATACGGGTGCGGCGGGTACGCCGAATTAAAAAATTATTATATATACATATAGACTAGAATTTAATAATTACTAGTTATTATATTGAAAAGTATAAAGCATTTCATTATATACATATAGACTAATATTTTCTAAATATATGAGTGGTCTATTATACATTATCATGGATTGAATCTTATAAATTCATTTTAGCTTTCAAATCCATTCTAATAACAATGTAATTAGTTATTATTTTTTTAAAGCCAAATCAAGAAAGCTACTTATCATAATATTCTAAATTTTTAACTCTAAAATGAAATTTATTATAATAATTATGTTTTCTTTTATTTGAGAAAAGAAATTTTAAATAATTAGATAAAATTATGAGCTATAGGTAATTATGTTACATTAATATAATAAAAATAAAGAAGACCTTTTAATAATAATGATAATGGTAAAAATATTAGATGGTAAATATAATATTAAATTATTACAATAAGGTAAATAAAAGAAAATATTATAATTTTTACTTTCAACATAAGTAAATATTATATTTAAAATAAAATTTTATTATTTTTCCTTTAAAATAATTTTTTGATAAAATATTAGAGTACATAAGTCAGCTCTTTGCTACGGGTGGTCACTTACAAACCCTAATACCCTTCTTTTAATACCCTTCTTCTCTTTCCCTCTCTATTAAACCCTAGCCGCGGCCGTCCTCTGTATTTTTCCCATCAACGAAGAAGAAAAAGAAGCAGAGAAGAGAAAGGAAAGCAGGTGTAGCGATTATTTTTTCTTCAATCTTTTCTCCATATTTTCTTTTTTCCTCTTTTCATTCTCTCTTTCTTCAATCTTTTCCCTCTTTTTTACTTCCGCACGAGGTGTATCCCGTGCCTTTTGTCTCGGCCGTGTCCCGACAGTATCCTCTTCATTTGCTGCCGTATCCTAACCCAGATACGCGTATCCGAGAAGTATCCGTAATTAAAATATTTTTTAATTAATTGGATACGTATCCGGTACGTATCTGAGGCGTATCCGGCCGAATACGTGTCGGATACGTACCAGACACGGGTACTTCACTAATTTTGAAGTATCCGTGCTTCCTAGCTCCCAATTTGATTTTGAACCCACTGGTAAAAATTTTGGAAGTGATCAAGAACCTCAGATTTCTGTTTCATTAAATATGTCTATGTCATGCAAGAGAAATCATCAATAAGCTAACAAAATAAAGAAAACCAGTGCGAGAAACAATTAAAGATTTCCAAACTTCAAAATGGATGAGTGAAAATAAAGTGGATGAACCTTTATTCATAGATGGTGAAAATGATTTCTAACATGTTTGTCATATTGGTAAGGTTCACATTCAAAATGAGTAAAAGATAAACTAGGCACAAGCTGTTTGAGAACAGAGTCGGCAGGATGTCCTAAACGACAATGCCATAGCCACACATCTGAAGATGAAGAGGTCGAACAAGCCTCAGAGCCACCATAGCAAGAATCGAGAAGATAGAGACCACCTACTTCACGACCACCACCCAACACCTGCTTCGTGTTCAGGTCCTAGAAAACATAATGAGAAGGGAAAAATGTGACTGAGCAATTCAAATGTTTAGTCAAGGCACTAACAGATAACAAATTGCGAGATAGATTTGGAACATACAAAACAGAGTGAAGCTCCAAATTATGTAGAAACAGGAACAATTCATTTCCCAACAATATTAGTGAAGGAGCCATTGGCTAATTTGACCTGACCACTAGAAATAGGAGAAAGGGAAGAGAAGAGGGTGGACATACCAGTCATATGATCGATAGCACCAGAATCGACACTCCAGGAATGAGGAGGCATGATGGGCAGATGATTCATTACCTGAAGGAGAGGAGACAACATTGGATACCTCAGAGAACTGAAGGTGGTCAAGGCGTTGCAGGATGAAGTTAAGATTTTGATGAGTCACAGGAGTATTGTCATTAACCACATCAGAGGAATGAGGAGCAGCGGAGAGATTGGCTTGCTTAGGGTGTCCATGAAGCTTGTAGCATGAATCAATGTTGTGGTTAGTCATCTTGCAGTAGGTGCAGAACCGAGGGCCCTTCTTCTGTGGACCTTTGGTGTCCCTTCGAGGATCAGATGAGAAATCCTTGCCATGGAAGCTGGGTGCCCATGAGCCATAGAAGGCATAGAAGAATGGGTGGTGACCAATGCAGATCATTCAGCATGCAGTGGAGTCATAACAAGACGACGACGATCTTCTCGAAGTAAGGCCGAGTAAACCTCATCAAGAGATGGGAGAGGTCGTTGCCCAAGAATCCGGGCTCGGGTGGGCTCAAATTCAGGGTTAAGTCCAGCTAAGAAGGCAAAGATCCGTTGTTGTTCAACATACTTGTGAAACGTCAGATTATCTACCGGATCCTTAAAAGTAAGGGATTGAAGTTGATCAAGCTCCAACCAACTGGATTGCAGAGTTGAATAGTATTGGATGAGAGATAACTCCCCCTGTCGGAAAGTGGCAGCAGTCTGAGATAATTCATATATACGAGCAAAATTATTTCCTTCAGAATACAGAGTCTTCACAGTGTCCCATACAGCTTTGGCGGCAGGGCCGTCTAGACCATAAGGCAAGTCAAGCGACCGCCTTAGGTCCCCGCTTGACAAGCTCGTACTCTTTACCTGCAAAGGCCCCAAACGCAAGCTTTTGTCAAGAGTGGCGGCGACGGCGGCTAGGGTTTTGAGGGTTATCACCGTTAGCACAGAGGGGGCTGAGGGAGAATGGGAGATAAGAGATGGATTTTTCGTTAAAGAGGTTCCTAAAAAATCACAAGTGAATTTTAAGTAGCTCTCTCGTGAGCACCTTTTAGTGGATTTTTTTTAAACTTAGAAGTTTTAAAGATTTAAAGATTATTTTTTTATACTCTCATTTATTCTATTATAAATATAAATAAATAGATAGAATACTTGGGAGGCAGAAAATTTGATCAAATAAAATGTGGTTATCTAGATTAATTAAATGGGAAAATTCAATTCATTTTTAATGTTTTTCATTTGATATAAATTTATAAAATGGTAATTCAAATAAAAAGTAATTATATGATTATTTGTTGTCTATTTATAATTTTATAATGGTATTAAGAAATTGTAATAGATTATATAATGTAGAATTTTGGTATTTGAATAGGTTTATTTTTTAATTCAGACTCGTCAAACTCGTTATACATTAATAAATCTGAACACACATAAGATATAACAGCCTACAAGAGCGACCCATGCTAAATTTTTATTATGATTTTACAAAAAGTCACAAAAGTCAATCAACTTTCAATCTATTTAGCCATTATATACAGGGCCGGCCCGTGAGATTTCAGGGGCCCTAGGTGAACTCTGGAAAATGGGCCTTTTATACACTCACAAAAAATAAAATTATACATTTTTTTTTACAAAGTATGAAACATTTAAATAAACGTCCTAATCAAATTTATAACAAACTATTATTTAAAATTTATTCAATCTTGAGATGCAAAATTATTAATTAAATTACTATATTCAAGTTTTTTTAACATTTTTTTTTCGATAGATAATATAGTTAATCCATTCAATCTTTCTTATGACATTGTAGACCGAAGATAAGATTTTATCAGTTTTAACTTTGAAAAACTTCTTTCTGCAAAGGTAATTGTACGGGTGTAGTCAACATTATTCTATAAACAATCCATGCATTTGGAAAACAACAATTCATTCTTTTTATATAATTTAGCACTTCAAATATTCATTTTAATTTTTTTCATACTGCATCTTTTATTATATTCGAGTCCAACACTAATGCCAATTCTCATTCAAAACGAAGATATTATTATTATTTTAATTTTTCAATTTTTCTGAATTTTTTAAAAAATTAAAAATTTCTTAATTATAATGATTTATACTTGTATATTAAGTCTAATAAAGTCTACATTGATCAGATGAATAAAGCTATATTTTTTCATCTCTTCAAATTTTAAAAGCTTTAAATTATTTTTAATTCAAAATTACCAACTCAATATAGGTTTCTCTTTCGCTCTACTTAGATGATACATATATTTTAAAATATTTGTTATTAATTAAAATTATTGTTATTTTCATTATTATTATTAAACTCAATAAAATGAGAATTATAATAATTATTATTATGATTGTTACTAACATTATTTTAATTTTTTAAGTTTAAATTGAGTAGAAAAATTATATAAATTTCCAATTTTGAGTATTTTAAATTCGAAATAGTTAAAAATAGTCAAATGATTTCAAGTGGTAGTAACTTAAAAGTCATAAGCGGAATTAGTTCGGATTTGAAGGCCGCTCTATTTAGATGATACGGATATTTTAAAAGATTTTTTATTAATTAAAATTATTGTTATTTTCATTATTATCATTAAACTCAATAAAAATGAGAATTATAATAATTATTATTATGACTGTTACTATCATTAAAAGATGATATATATATATATTTCAAAAGATTCTTTATTAATTAAAATTATTGATATTTTCATTATTATTATTAAACTCAACAAAAAAAATAAAAATTATTAATGTAAACAGCGAGATTTGATACCAGGCCACTCGTATGAAAGAGAAGCACCTTAACCACCGTAGACAACAATGGATTTACGCTTTTATGTGCATTATTAACTATTTAAATATAACAAAGGAGTTTATGGACTTTGTGAGCCCTTTTTATTTGGGAGCCCTAGGCGACCGCCTACTTTGCCTATAGGCAGGGCCGGCCCTGATTATATATATAATAAAAATACAACTAGAGTGTTTTTTCAAATTATTTAAGATGATTCATAACAAAATAAGGTTGAATTAAAATTATATATGGTAAACCAAAAGTGGATAAAAAATTGAATCTAGAATTCAATTTTTAATCCCTTGATTTTACTAGTAAAAGTCATATTTTAATTTTTCATAAAAAACATTGTTTACTCCTAAATTTTATTCTAACTCGTCAATTAAACATTAATTAATAATTTACTATTATTTATAATATAATATTCATAGCACGGGTTTGGCTGGATTTGACCACAGTTGAACCCGATTGGACCTTATTTAACCCAACATTCCTTGGAGACGGTTTGCTAGACGGTTCAGTTCTAATAATATTGTCGGTAACAATTACTTCTAAAGAAAAAAGTTTTTTCAAACTAAAATTGATAAAATCTTACCTACGATTAACAATGTGACAAGAAAAAACAAGTGAATTAGCCATATTATCAATTGAAAACGATTTTTTAGTAAAATTTGAATACAAAAATTTAATTAGTAATTTTGCATAAAAAAAGTAAAAAAATATATTTTAGATAAATTATTTTTATTATATATAATTAAAAATTACTTATAATAATATGTTAAATACCAAGAAGGCCCCATTTAGACTTTTTGCCTTAGACCTCAACTTGTGTCAAGACGGCCCTGTTTGGCGGGGGGAAGAGTATAGACGAGACGCCGCACATGAGCATCCATAGAATGAAGAAATCAAGTCTACACCAGAGAGTTATTTGCATTCCAGATGGATAATGTTAGATCAGTCTTAGCCGGTTGGGGAGTAGTACCATCAAGATAAGAATAGAACTGCCTTGCATTTAAAAACATTGTGGCAGAATGGAACCACTCAAAATAGTTCGTCTCATTGAGTAATACTGTCGTGATCCGACCAATCTATGGGGAGCCAGGAGAAGAAGAAGCGGGAAATGGGCCCCACAAGGTACAAACCAGTCGCAAATCCGTATGCAAAAGAGGCAGAGGGAGATGCGAATATATAGGTGCAAGTGGTAGGGCTTAAAAATCAACAAGTGGGTAGATCAAAGAGAAACAAGGCAAAATCTAAGGGTACAGTCGCACCGAACAGTTGCAGAAAAAACAAGAAAAAATGGGGTCCACCGTAGATGACAGATGGGACACCCCAGTCTAATGGAATTCAAAGGGATAGGCGAAACCTGTGTGCAGCAGCAATAGAGGGAATAAGGACCCAGCTTCCAGATCTGGGCAAAAGAAAACCCAGAAGAAAAACTGTGCAGCAGAGTGAAACAGACACTCGGGGGGGCCCACCGTTGACCGAGGAGGGAGGTCCACCTTAGGCAAGTGGAGGGGGTCCAGGGGCGACACCAATGGAAGAGAGAAGAGGGTAATCGAAGCTTAGATCTACCAGATCTAAGCAAAAAACTTAGATCTGGGTATGGTTGCTTCAAAAAATCGTGGAATGAGATATCCAATAAAAACCCTAGAAGACCAATTCCAAACAAAGATCCAATGGGATAGATGGATAGCTCTGTCAAAAACAACAGGGAAGGAGGAGTCCCCTGCCAGCCCGAGAAGATTAAGGCTGCAGAAAGGGAAGGTTATTTTAAGAAAATCAAAAAAAGAAAATCTTCCCTGGCTGATACCATGTAGAATAGGAATATGAAAAATAAGGAAAAAGAACAGAGAAAGAATTTGGGAGAGCATTATCTCTGTCAAATATATTGATGATGTATTCCTCTTAGAGGAAACAGTGTTTAAATAGAAAATATAGAGACAATATAGGGAACAAAAAACGAAATATAATGAGTGTATCCTAATTACAATCTATTGTGTTGACCTTCAATATACAATGAATCTAGACATTAACTGGGGTCCACATCACTAGACGTGTGATGCGTGAGTCCCACAACATCCTTGATCTCCACTTCCGAAGAGTTTGCCATACGAGCCACCCCAACCCAAGTTTGAGAAAGCTTCTATCTGGATGAGAAGTGGTATGGTACCATGAGATAGGCTTTGTTGACTTTCTTTGCAATGAGGGCTCAACGGGTATACCCCTCCCAACAGATCCCCGATCATCCCTCCATTTCTCCAGACCAAGAATCGCAAAACTCACTTGAAGTTAGTGGCATTGGAAATTCCCTGGTATATTAGTAGCCTTCCTCCTTCTAGCATAAGGCCTTTTGGGAGCAACAGTGGGTTGGCTCACCAAAGCAAAGCCGTGTGGGTCCGTGTGTAGGCCCAAAGCGGACAATATTATGCTAGTGGGACGGATCGTTACAAATTTGGTATCAGAGCCGAGTTCAACACTCGGACTGTGTGGGCCTTTCCTCCTTCCCTAGAATTGTTGAGCTGGACCACGTCGAGTTGGGGGCGGCTCGAAGCTTTAGGTGGGGTAATTGTGATACCCTGAACCGATGTGGGAGTCCCACATCGCTAATGAAGGGTGAGTGATTGGGGTATTTATGAGGCCAACCCCTCTTGAGTAGCAGGATTGGTTTTGGGCCGGGCCATGTGGGCCTGGGCCCAAAAGCAAAACCATGCGGGCTCGCTTGTGTGCAAGGCCCAGAGCGGACAATTTCTTACTGAGTCAAGCCCTAAACCCTGTATTCGGGTCGGGTTGTTACAATCATCCACTTTACCATCAAACAATATAATTGTTGCATCTGCTTCCTTCTCCGTCTTAAAACGCACAAATGAATCAAAAACAACACCAACAGCTCCGAATATTCGAACAAGATCTCCAGCCCTCCATTCAGGTATGTTCCTAACGAACAAAGAAAAACTCTTCTTCCACCAATCCCTCATCTCCAGTGATGCTGGTCAATAATCACGACGTTCCACGAGAGAGGAATCCTGCATTTTCATCTCCTCTTTCTTCGATGTTACTTTCACATGTTATTATTTAAAAATAAATATGTATATCATTTGGTCAAATATTATGCCAAGTCTTTAGTCACAAGACTAAAGCTCTTGCTCTTCTCAAGAGGTACTCTCCTTCGACACTCCACTCTAAAGATTTAAGGTATCATTTGTTTACTTTTTTTAATTTCCTTTGTGATGTAATAATGCCATATGACAAGCTCCCAATGGTTGAATTGTAATTAGAAGATAGGAAACAATAGCAAGTATCGACGTGTGTAGTTAGAGAGGATTCTTTCTCAAATTTTTTTCACTAGTCAAACCATTATATAAGAAGGCTACGGTCGACCAAATTGTACATAGCAAGTTGAGTTCAATAAAATTCTTGGCTTGGAGCAAACAAGTAAATTTGAATTTATGGTTTTTTTTCACGGTAACATTTCAGAATATATTAATAAGAAAAAGCTTTACAACAGCAGAACAGGATCTAGGAGAACTAGACCGAAAAAGAAAAACCTAAACAAAAACTATGCCATCTCTGGCTAAAAAGCCAAAGACAGTCCAATACATATGTACAAGAAGTACTATCTACTCGTAGAAAAAACACTCCTGAGACTAAATTATTGACTCCATTTTTAGCAAAGAAGTCGGCCACGCCATTTGCCATGCGACTGATATGAGCGAAGGATACATCGATTCCCAAAGAGAGGTCCCCAATCTCCCTAATTGTGGTAATCAATCTCCAAGGGAGACGCTTTAATCCATTAGCCCATTTTATTGCATTTGTCGAGTCTCCCTCAATCACTAATGATCCATGCCCATAGACTGACCATAAAGTCAAAGTTTTCCTAATACTGAGCAGTTCCTCCACTGTTTGAGTCCCTAATCCCAACCGACTTTGAGAACACCAAAGAAGTGACCCCGTTATGATTCCCAAGAACACCGCCTATCCCTGCCGAACTTGGTTTTCCCCTAGTAGCTCCATCTATATTGAATTTCATGACATCCCGATTTGGTGGAACCCAAGGACACGAAGGTCTAGTTGATTTAGCAACGTCACTCATACAACCATCCCACGACATAAAGAAATCACCTGGTTTTATCCCTTTGAACTCTTTATCGAATAAAAGCCACACACTCGAACTCCATTTTGCCGTTTAGAAGAGTTCGCTTTCCTCGACCGACTTTCCTTCAAAAATCCTAGAATTTCTTTCTTTCCAAATGGTCCAAAGTACTACAGCTGGAACCTTGTTCCAAGTTGCTTTCACTTTGGGACCAAGTTTTGTTAGAGACCACAATCCCAAAGTTCCAATGCAAGTTCTATCTAGAACCCAAGGAATATCAAAGAGATTCGCAAAAGCCACAAATTCCAAGCAAAAGGACAATTCACAAATAAATGGTTGACGTCTTCCTCCGGAAAACCACAAAGCAAGCAACTAGCATTTTCTTCTGATCTCAGTAAACCTCACCTTCTAAGATCCATTTTGGTGAGGATTTTCCCCTTAAGAGCACACAAGTCAAAAGTTTGAATTCTAGGTGGAGCTAGACCTTTCCAAGCTAAGCTCACAACAAAATCCGAATAAAGTTGTTCTGACAACCCGACCCTACCCATCACAATATTGTCCGCTGTGGACCCTACCTAGGCCCGCACTGCTTTGCTTTGGGCCCTGGTCCAAAAGGCCTGGTGATGGGAAGGGGCTTGCCTCCTCAAATAAAGCCCCTACCACCCAAGTCCACAACCAATGTGGGACTTTGGGTGGGGGTATCACAATCCATCCCCCTTAAGACCAGAGCCGTCCCCGGCTCTGTCATGTTACACTGACAGGGGTCCACACACACAGGTAGGCAACGTCACGAAAGTAGAGCTCACACAGTCCAAGTGTTGAAGCAGGCTCTGATACCACTTGCGACGACCCGACCGTACCCATTACAATATTGTCCGCTTTGGACCCCACCTAGGCCCCCACGGCTTTGCTTTGGGCCCTAGCCTACCAAGCCAAGCCCAAAAGGCCTCACGATGGGGAGGGCCTTACCTCCTCAAATAAAACCCCTACCACCCAAGTCCACAACAGATGTGGGACTTTGGGTGGGGGCATCACAGTTGCCATTGGAGGAGGAGCTCAACCATGGACTTGACCGAATAAAAGCCAGGATGAATCACCCGACCAAATCAATTCATCCACTTCTCCTACAAATAAAGGAAATACATTTACCTGAACGAACAGATCATCTCCGTACCCTTCCTCAGAAGAGCGTAACTCTGGCCTATAGTCAAAGTGCTAAGTGATATGTTGGCCCTCTACTGAATAACAATCATGCACTAGGGCGCACTTCTTCCTAGATATCCTAAAAAGCCTCGGATACAAATCCTTTAGAGGTCTGTCACCCATCCAAAGATCCTTCCAAAAGAAGGTCATATCGCCTTTACCAACCAACAAACGCATATTTCCTTTGTACAGATTCCCCACTACGGATCTATCTGAATTTAACTGCCACCAAGCCCTGACTACCAGAGATCTAAATATATGTTGAATTAATTTTAATTTATGCATATGGTTTGTTGGAATGTTTGCATTTAAATTTGATTTCGAATACTTGCATTCGGCATTATCATAATTAATTTTAATTCCATAATTCAATTTTAGATCTCAATCAAATTTTAATTTCATTAGTGAATCTGGCATGGTGTCAATTTTCCTAGTGAAATTTTAAGCCTTTTTTATTTCTTGTGAGTGAAATTGAGATTGATAATCCATCGAAGCTTCGGATTTTCTCCTAACACGAGCTGTTGCGACATTGGGTAAATTGGGAATTTTTAGATATGAAATTCCTTGATCCGATTTGTAGAAATTGAATCTGAACTTTTATGTTGCTGAAGGCTTGTGGAAGAGTGCATAAATTTTGCATATTCTCATGTATTTGGAAAGAGAGAAATTCAAGAATCTCTGAAGGAGAGTCCATTAAGATCAAAGAGCTTTTTTTTCTAAAAGGTAACATAATTTATTAAAAAGAGAAGAAAGGATGTACACTATAAGAGATTGACCGAAATGGCCACTCTAACAGAAAAGAACAAAACAAACCCTCTCGAATTACAGTAGCCTATTTACAATTTCCATTGATATAGACACCCCTGACGAGCCAAGTCATCTGCGGCAGAGTTTGCTGACCGATTAGCCCATGCAATCCGAAAATCATGGATAGAGGTAGTGTGCCGAATCTGCTCAACTTTATCTAAATAGAATCATCGACACTGAGAACCTATAGCACACCCCACAACAACCTTAGAATCTCTTTCAAAAATACTTTTAACCCCTAATTTTCCAACTCCAAAATACCCCTCCATGATGCAAATAAATCCACATCTAACAGAACCGGCTGGGAGAGGACCAGCAAAAGAAAGCAAAGTATGGCCCAAATCGTTTCTGATTAGTCCTCCATAACCTGCAAGAGCAACCTCATGCATACAACTGCTATCAAAATTTACTTTGAGTAATCCCATCGGTGGAGGAAACCAAGAAATTGTAGGTCGAGAATTTGTTTGCTACGAAACATAATCAACTGATGCCGAATCTCTGGATAAATCTGACACAGAAATTCCCCTGAACTTCAATGACCCAACCATCCACCAAGACACCTGAAGTTTGATAATGGCTAGGAGGTTCGATATGGATCCTTCTTTGCCTTGAAAAGTTCTCTTATTTCGTTCTAGCCAGATAGACCACACTATACTCAGCACTGTTGTAGTCCAAAGAGTTCGCCGAAAAGAAGAACCTAACATCACCACCTCTTCATTAAACAAGTCAGACCAACCTCTGGGCAAACAAAACTTAATACCCAACATCTGCAAGAAGTGCACCCAGATCTGTTAAGACATCAGGTAATGAAGCAAAAGATGATTCACCGACTCCGCATCTGACAAGCAAAGAGGTCAAAGAGCTTTTTCAAAAAGCCAAATGAAGGGTTTGCCTTTAGGCTTCTTTCTAACAAAGAATTCAAGGACCTTAAAGCCAAAGACCTTTTGTCATCATTGCATAAGAGGACACTCTAGGAAACCAATAATCTCGGTCAATTGGTCACCTCATCAAAGAGGTGTTCCAAAATTCAATGTAGACCAAGCTTCTAAGGGAAAATCGGGATCGGCGGGGATATTTGGTGTTCTCAGGGCTCATAGAGGCCAAACATCATTGGTTTTCATAGAATCAGTGGGGAATAGAGATTCAAATGAGGCGGAACTGCTCAGTATTAGGAAAGCTCTAACCATTTGGGCAGGTTACGAGGATAGAAATCTAATAATTGAAAGGGACTCGGGAAATGCTATCAAAAGGGCAAAAGGTCTCCCTGAGATTGATTGCCATGGTTAGGGACATTCGGGCCCATATTTCAGGACTTGACATATCCCTCGTCCAAGTCAGTCACACAGCCAACAAGGTGGCAAACTTTTTTTGCGAAGAATGGAATTGCTAGTTGTGTTTCCAGCATCTTTCAACTTTAAGGAAGACAGAATTAGAGATTGCTTATTGCTCATCGGCTTTCACCTTTGTTTGTTTGGTTTTGGTTTTACGTGATGTATTTTTCTTAGATGTTTTTTATTACATATATTTGTTGGGTCTATCCCTTTTAGAACATCTTCTTTTTGGGTTTTGTACTCAACTTTTCTATTAATATAATTCACATTTGTTACCGCTCAAAAAAATCAGGAAACGACAAATAGACAACATTAGGGTAATGGAGATGTACATCCTATGTTGAATGACATAAACGATGCTCGAAATGACTATATTAGGAAGCCCTTAAAAATAGGGGTAATAGAGGATAAAATGAGAGAAACTCTTTTGAGGTGGTTTTGTCATTTTAGTACAAGACCAGAGATGGACTCAACAAACAAAGTTGAGAAGTTACAAATTGAATATACAAGGAGATGAATACCATTAAAAATAGGGAGAGAAGTGACAAAGAAGACATGATAAGACTGTGGGGTAACAAATGATAAGGTTTTTATAGGGTCCAACGGAAAAGTGGAACTCAAAAAGCCAACTCCAAATAAATGGGATAATGCTTAATGATGATGATGGTGACAATCCAACATATAATCAACATCGTGTCATAAGATAAAAACCCACATTCTTGTAGCCTAAAGTTCATGGGTTAGAGTCTCATGAGAGTCAGGTATGCAGTCAGCCCATGGAAAACAATTTTTCAAATCCAAATATAAATGTCAACCTCAGATTAATGGAATAAATGGCTTGATGATGATGACAATGATGATGACAGCTTGTTGTAAGACTTTCTCCTAGAATGAATTCACAATTTTAAGAAGTTATCCTCCACCTATGCTTTCTCTTTATGACCTTTACATCCACTATTCAAAGTCACAAGATGTTCTTCTTTCTTCTTGAAGTACGTATTAACTACAAATTAAAATCTATCATGAGGTGGCACTGAATCATTTCCAATTTCATCCAACTCATCTAATAAAGAAGCTCATATTAGGGGTGCAAAGTTCACTAGAATGATTGCCATCTGACAACCACTAGTTTCCTACATTCATGATTCAAAGTGACACATAATGGAATATCAACAAGCAGAAATTTCTACTATGTATAGGTTATTAGTTAATACTCAGAGGGGTAGTATGGAGTCGGAGATGAATTAGGTTTTCCCTTGACCAGATCTAACTAACGTGAAGCCTAGATTTTTCAAGCGTATAGCTTAAACAACTCTAGCACAAGGCCATAATAAGTCATGTTGGTGGGCAGAACAGGCTGTACAAGATGGGTAGAACAATATTGTAGTAAAAGCAGGTGTGCATGACCATTCCTATGTAAATATAAATATATTATAGAGAGAGAGAGTATTATTAGCAAAGAAACATTAGTGTTAATTTATGTGAAGAACTGATAGATCACTTCATATATTTCTCCTTTTAGCATTGAATACTCTCGATCAAATGAGTCTAATATGTTCGTCATCCATTGGATAATTAAGCTTCATAATATGCTAAATAACATGTTTATCATCAGTTAATGAATACATTAAATAAGATATACCTAGTGTAAAATCACCAGATAGATGGGCAAAAAAATGGATTCAATGAGGACAATGCTGATGATGGTTACCATTGAACAAGTAAAAACTATTCCAGCTAGAAGAAGTCCAACATGGTGCTACAAGAGTAATATCAGAAAATAAAGGCTTACCAGCAAGTAAAATAAATAATCAAGGCATCAAAATATGAAAAAATGGCATACCTGACCATTATTCACGATCACATTAATTTTATTGTCGATAGCATCTGCTAATCCAACAATCTTCAACTCATGGCAATCAGTTGCCAATCGTAAATGTCCCATGCTGTCAGAAACCAAGCCTTTTCCCATGCCATGTGGCAAATAGTACTTACATAAGCATTGCTTTCCAGACTGCATATTTAAATGTGATGAAACCATAGGCATCTTATCAATGATCGGGAAGTGGGGGTAAGGTAAATATACAAATACTAGTGAAGAAATGGTACCATATAAGAAAAAAATTGTGAAACCCTATGATGTGGAGCATACCATCACCGTGGATATAGTTGCTATTTTCATAATTTCTATTTTATGTAATTGCTTTATTTGATTAGGGGTAGTTTAGTAATAGTTTTTGTTGTTTTATTTTTAGTAGTATAAGTCTTTATACAAGTTGTAGCCTTTGAGGCATGAAATACACGATTGATGAAAATAAAAATTTAAGTTTTCGTGCAAACCATGCTTGTGCCGTGTATTGCCATGAGGAGTGAATCCTTTGGGCGAGAAGCCTTGGCGAGAGTCCACATCCATCTTCTCCAGGTACTTCTTCTTTCTTCTCTCTCTTTTCTTCTTCTTCTTCTCTCTCTTTTCCTTTTCTATTTTCCCTGCCCGTGAGTCCCTATAAACCCATCCCCTTGCTGCCGTTGTTGCTGCTACCCTTCTAGACCTATACTCCTCCATAGCCACCCTTTGTTTGGCTCCCATAGCCATCGCCATCACCCCAACTACCTCCCATCTGACTGTTATCCCTTCCTAAGCCATAGATCTTGCTGCCGCCTCTCCAATACACCCTCTAACTGCTGCTGCTGCCTCTTCCTGCCCGTCTTGCTTCCGTCTCCCCTTCCCAGAGCCTTTTCCCCTATCGCAGCCATAAGAAAATCTTCCTGTAGCCCTTAATCCTCCATCGCCACTTCCAGAGTCTTCTCTTTTTTACTTTCGTAACCCCCACATATCCCTTCCCATTAAAGTGTAACCCATAAGGACCTTTGTAACTTTTTTCATTCAGCCCATCCGTATTACCCTTTTGAGTCCAAGCCTAAGTTTCTAACTTATTAACCCATGTGCCCATTTAAATCTAAACTATTCCATTCTTTAACTTCTCATGTATTTGTTTACATCAAATTCCAAGAATATTTTGGGTGAGTATTTGTGATAGATTTATATTAATTAATTGCAAATATTAATTGATTGCTTAATTTCAGCCCATTTTAGATTTAGGATGCATTATTTTCATCTCTTTTAATTTTTAGGGAACCACATTAGGCATTTAGGGTTACTCTATCTTTTGTCCTGTGTCACCCTATTTCTTTGGAAACTCTATAAAAGAAAATGATAAGAGGAAAGAAAAGCCAGCAAAGAAGGGAATATGTCAAAGTAAAAGATTTTTTTCCCTTTTTTTTTCAAATGGTAACATCATTAAAAACAATAAAAGACACAATCCATGCCAAAAACATAGAAAATCCAAGCAGCACAAAGGCAGCAAAAGAAAAAGAACACCCCTTAAAACAATCGATACAAGAATTCATCAGAAATAAGATTTTAGGAATGATGAGAATAACTGATAACTTTAACAAGAGATCTAAATTAAATATGGGTTCCACTGGATCCCAAATATAAATGGATACATTCATATGCATAAATCTACAGGCATTCTTTTTAACTGATATATAAACATGTGTATGAATATATAGTATACATATAAACATATATATACATAGATATATATATATATACATAGATATATATATATATATATATATATATATATATATATATATATATAAAACAAACAGAAAGAATGAGAGAATAACAAATATAAATAAAAAAGACAAAATACTTCTTTAAGTAGCCAAACAAGAGACTTAAAACAGGGTAAGTACAAACAAAAAACACTGAAAATGAGAACTTTAGGACAGAAAAGAATAATTTTAGAAGAGATAGGATGCAGAGATTACATAAAGGAGGAGATTGTTCTCCATGGTCAACACAACAATGTCTGCAAATGGTAGTTGTCCACCTTTGACCCTGTAAAGACAAGCAAGATGTAGCAGTGGTTTGATTGCTATAAAACAAAGATTTAAACCATTAAGAAGTCTCCTTACCTTGGCCGTGTTACAGTCACAGAGGATGCAGCAATTGCAGGGATAGTCCAGCTCATATGAGGTTCAACATCAACAATAATCTCATTATTGCACTCATCAGTTTGAAGCCTTACAGCAAGTAGTAATTTTTGTTCTTGAAGAAGAAAACAAATGATGAGAGCTCCATCATCATCAGTCGCAAGAAAAACCTGGCCAAGTATAGAAAAATAACAATACAATCATGTCCACAGAATCATCAACATTTAACCCTAAAGAACATAAAATTACATAATATGACCAAAAAAATGTACATCCCAATGTGGCCTTTTATTAGCTTCACTATCCTTTATGTGAATTGTTTCATTAGCATTTAATATCAGAAAAAAAAAAACTAAAACGAAGTTACAAATCTTTCGAAAAACTTTCCAATGACGGACGAGTTCCTCCCCATTTTAAAGACTGCTCTCACCACTCCTGATCCCTTCTTTAATTTGGACGCAATACACTCCCAGTCCCCTTGACTCTCCCCGAACAAAAAGTATAACATTTTCCCCAAAGAGAATTAGGTTTACTTGCCATATTGCCGAATCCACTAACATGGTAACACCTCATTCCCATCTTTCAGCTTCACAATACCTAACACACCATGCTTAATCAGCTTCAACACCTCCCCTCAATTCACCAAATGAACATTTTTCCTCATTGGAGCCCTCGCTAAAAGTCCCTCTCCAATTTTTCTAGTCTCTTAGCAACAACTGTCAGGTGTTCAAAAAGCGACATGTAGTACAAGGGTAAATTCACCAACCAAGACTTAATTAGAGTAGTCCTACCAGAGATAAATAATTCCGAACCACAATGACAATCTACACTCAAAATTCTCAAACACCCAATCCCAAAGAGAAGAAGATCTAGAGTTAACCCAATAAGCAAACTGAGATATTTCAGGGGTAATTTGCCCAAGGCACACACCCAAAATGCAAATAAGAGAACTTAGATTCTCTTCATCAATATTCAAATAATCATAGAACTCTTCCCCAAATTCATACAAAGTCCTAAAACTATCTCAAAAGTTCTCAAAATCGCCTTCACCCAAATATTTGTCTCTCATCAGTGGAACAAAAAACGTTATCATCAGAGAACTCAAGATGGGAAACCACTAAATCTTCGTTGCCCACTCTGAAACCTTGAATCTAATCTCCCTGACATGCAACATCAATCTCTTAAAACCATCAGCATCTAACGTAAAACAGTTAAGGAGATAAGGTCTCCCCACCTAAGACCCCAAAAAGTTTTATTTCTAAGGAAAGCAAGGAGAACCATTAATAAGAACTCAATAAGAGGCATCCGTCAAACAAGCTGACATCCATCTTCTCCACCCATCATTGAACACCAATTTAGAAAGCAAGAAATCAACGAAATCCCAATCAAAATGGTAGTAGGCCTTTTTCCATATCAATATTGAGCAAAACCCCTTCTTCCTTGGACTTCTTTAATATGATTCACCTCATTAGCCACCAACCCCCAATCTAGAATCTGCTTGTCACCAATAAAAGATCATTCAGGGTCTCCTACAAATCTTCGAGAGAATTGCTTTCCAACGGTTAGCCAACGGTTTAGAAATGACCTAATAAATGCAAACAACTAAGTTGATCCCAGTCTATAATGAGAACACTCTTTTGGGCCATTGCGCTTAGAAATAAAAGTGATCAAGGTGATCTTTAGTGCCTTATGCAAAACCAATCTATTAAAGAATTCCGACACCACTTTCATTAATTGAACTTAATATCAGCCATAGTAGATTAGGTCATATAAAACTATTTTACGTAGTTGCATTAATCATCTAGGGTTATTTTTTTGGGTCCCCTACATCAGTTAGCCAACACCAGTTTCACCCCTCAACCACAAAAAATCACAAGAATGTATGACATCAAAAGTCAAATGAAAGCTAATTCATGTGAAGTTTTAAAGGTGGAATATTCGGTCTAATTACAAAGAACATGAAACCTCAGACCCTATAACTGAAAGATTTCCACATGTGAATACATAGCACAGAACCTTCTTTTGAAAAAGTAGTACAAGTTTGCATTGTTGTACATAACAGTCACTGATACAGAACAATAATGCTTCACAAGGGAAAAAAAGAAGAATAAGCAATTAAAAGTGTCTGCGCACGGAAAAAGAAGTTACATTTATAGAATCCCATCTCCAATAAATTGAGGCTTATATAGAATATTTGACGTAATAAATTATAAAATGCTATATAAATCACGATTGCAATTAACATTAGTGGAAAATTATCATATACCAAACCAACACCTTACTGGCAGCAGATTGAGCACATTTTCCTTGCCATATCCTTCGCAAGAGGAACTCTTTTGATATTACATCAGCCACAACTGCATGAACTGTTGTACTGGCACTGGCTGCTTCAATGTTGGAATTAATAATTTCAACAAACCACAAAGAATGCTGCATCTTGCCTGACAGAGGAAAGATATCAAAAAATAAAGAAACAAAAAATATCATAATAATAAAAAAGAACCTCAACGGAACCTTTATTATATGAAGCAACTAGAGGAACAGCATCACTGGTCCAAATTGTTCTCTCATCATAATCCTTCATGGAGCTCAGCTTGCCCTTCTCTTGAACAAAAAGTGCCTAGCATGGGATACACAGCTCAGATTCAAACTCAAGCATAATGCAATGACTTAATATTGGATGGCACATTAACTAACTGCACAATATCATAATCATTCTAATCACCTACACCTATCACTTTACAGTGAGACCAAACAATAAATTAAAACTATGATTGCAACTTAGGTCAACTCCAGCTCTATTTATGGTAAGATAACTCAGCGTGGTTGCAACAATAAGAACATTCCAACTAGGGTCAGCTTTGCAAGTGTCACCTTCCACCAAACCCAACTTAAAAGCCGTAACGCCCCAGTCCATCCAGCACAATATTGTCCGCTTTGGTCCCACACGACTTTGCTCTGAGGACCCTACACCAAGAGGCCCTCTAAAACGCGTTGTGCTAGGAAGGAGGGATCCTCCAATATATATACCAGGGGTTTACAACCCTTGTTGGCGATGTGGGACTTATACACAAACACACCCAGCGCTCCATGGAAGCCTAGCGAATTTATCTCCCATCTGTGGGACGTCTGGTCTCTTCAGCTGGGCCCCCCAAGGGCGGGGTATCACAAACTACCCCCCTTAAGACCAAAGTCGTCCCCGGCTCAACAACCAGTCCTAGTTCCACTACCAAACCACACAAGCACCAGCAGTCCGAGAGTTGAACCGTGCTCTGATACTATTTGTAACGCCCCAATCCACCGAGCACGATATTGTCCGCTTTGGTCCCGCACCCGGCCCGCCCGACTTTGCTCTGAAGACCCCAAACCAGGAGACCCTCTAAAACATGTTGTGCTAGGAAGGAGGGAGCCTCCAATATATATACTAGGGGTTTACAACCCCTGTTGACGATGTGGACGATGTGGGACTTATACACAAACACGCCCAGCCTTCCATTGGAGCCTGGCTAATTTTCTCCCCTCTTGCGGGACCCCTGGTCTCTCAGCTGGGCCCCCCTCTCGAGCGGGGTACTACAACCTACCCCCCCTTAAGACCAAAGTCGTCCCCGGCTCTACCATCGAATCTGGTTCCAACTACCAGCCCACACCCTCAGTCCGAGAGTTGAACCATGCTCTCATACCATTTGTAACAACCCGTCCCACTAACACAATATTGTCCGCTTTGGGCCCACCTGCGGGGGCTTCACGGTTTTGCATTGGCGAGCCAACACAACGTTGCTCCCAAAAGGCCTTGTGCTAGAAGGAGAGAGTTCCAAGCTTATATCCCACAACAATCCAACTCTCACCGGCGATATGGGACCTTTCACTCCATCCTAGCGACTTTCAAGGAACCCATTCTCGCCTCTCACAAACCTGGGGTATTACAATCCATCCCCCTTAAGGCCAGAGCCGTCCTCGGCTCTGCCCACACCCACAGTTGAGAGTTAGACCATGCACTGATACCATTTGTAACGCCCCGCTCCCGCCAGCACAATATTGTCCGCTTTGGGCCGCACGGCTTTGCTCTGAGGACCCCACACCAGGAGGCCCTCCAAAATGCGTTGAGTTTTATGGGGGGAAGCCTACTTATATACCACAGGAAATCACCCCTGTTGGGCGATGTAGGACTACTCCCACACACCCAGCGCCAGGCGTCCCTAGCCTGGCTTCTCACCAGGGGTGCTATCTAGCCCCAGGCTCCTGGCCCCCACAGGGAGGGGAATCACAACCAGGATGGCGTGAAAGGTCCCATATCGCCAGTGGGAGTTGGATTGTTGTGGGATACAAGCTTGGAACTCTCTCCTTCTAGCACAAGGCCTTTTGGGAGCAACCTTAAGTTGGTTCGCCAATGCAAAGTCGTGCAAGCCCCGAAGGTGAGCCCAAAGCGGTTAATATTGTGCTAGTGGGACAGGTCGTTACAAATGATATCAAAGCACGGTTCAACTCTCGGATTGAAGGTGTGGGCTGGTGCATGTTTGGTCCGGCATGGTCGAGCCGAGGGCGACTCTGGTCTTAAGGGGGGTAGGTGTGATATCCTGCCCCGTGGGGGCCAAGAGCATGAGGCCAGATAGCACCCCTGGTGAGAAAAAAAATAGCCAGGCTAGGGATGCCTGGTACTGGGTGTGTGGGAGGAGGGTGATTTCCTGTGATATATAAGTAGGCCTCCTCCCATAAAGCACAACGTGTTTTGGAGGGCCTCCTGGTGTGGGGTCCTCAGAGCAAAGTCGTGGGGCCTAAAGCGGACAATATTATGCTGGCAGGAGCATGGCATTACAAAAGCCATGTTTGGTCACTAAATATGCAATAAGAACTTTCCGACTTACTAAAGCTGTTTTTATTCTTGCTTACATGTCCAAACCATCTAAAATGCTATTCCTTAACTTTTCAATTTAATTAGACCCACCAATACATTTCCTCCTATGTATCCATTCTATCATTGTTACTCCACAAATCCATCCTACCATGGATCTCAGCCAAGTGTACTTTATCTTTATTGTCAATTTCTTGTTGCCCAACATTTAGCTCTATAAATAATATAGTGATGCAAAACTAGTTTTTGCGTCTTACTACAATGATCTCTAGTTTTTTAACATAAGGATGAAGGAATTTCTCTTTTTCACTCATTTCATGCGTGGATCTAGAATTATTTTCAGTGGAACATTAAAATTCTTTGTGGTGACAATGGCAAAGAATATTTATCTCATTCTTTCTTGTTGTACCAACGAAAGAATGGGATTGAATCTTAGACCATCTATAATTCCCCCCCTTCCCCAAAAAAAAAAAATAATTAATAAAACAAAACAAAGAAAAAAAAAAAAGAGAAATGGTGTGATACTGTCAACTTTTTTATGTTGCACAATCTATCCTCATTAAAATGAAAGTGCCTAAATATTTTTCATGCTTAAAGCAATTTTTTCTCTACAACTTTGAGAGAGGAATTGTACTATTTCATGATTTCTGTTCTTTTTTATTTTTGGTTCTTATATCTAGTAAGACTAGGATTTGGTTATGATTATCTTAGTATGTTGTATTTTTCTTTTTCTGAGTGTAAACCTTTTAGACCCGCCTCTTGTACTCTTTTTAAGTCTTAATGCAATCTCTAGTTATCACTCAAAAAAAAAAAAAAAGCAATTTTACATACATGCTATTTGATCAATTGTTTGCCTATGATTTTTTTTCTACACATCATCATGTCTTTAATCTTCTCCTCAAAGTGTGTTTGGTTGTGTTTGTTCATGCATAACTTTGATATAAAAAGGCATAACGTTTCTAACACATCCAACTTTTATTTCATCGGAATTTGAGTGGAGCAACACATCCATGTGGGGCTGAATAAACAGGTAAGAGAGCCCCATCAAGTCATCTAGATATGACTTACCATGCTAGGTGATAAGTCATATATGTGAGGCTTATTATGAATCTTGAGGGCTCCTTGGGGACCGTGACCATACATAAGGAATGAATTCCTCTTGGCTTCAATGCTACTTAGGATTCCATCTATTGCCCTAGAGACTTAGAGTGAGATCTTTGGATACCCCCATAGTATTATTTCTTGTCACCATCAAGGTTACCGTGAGTTCCTATCTCAAGTGACATGATGCTTATCCCAGTTATACAATCAAATCTACTACCCTTCAAGACATTCATATGATCTACAGAAACTTTAACTTATCATGTAGTAGAAACTCACATATTTCTTTTATTGTTAAACAAACTACGAGAACTAGGGGAAAATAGAAGAATATAAATCTCTCAAAAAAGGGGAGAAAAATAGAAAATTTGCTTCATAAAAAGAAAGCAATAAAACATACCTGTGGCTCTTCCGATGGATGTTTCAAAATCAGATGAGACGACATTGATGATACACTCCCCATAAAATTATGACCCAATGAGTTGAGCATATTTACATTATTTTGAGGATTGGACCCATATTCTCTATTTGAACGAGATAAATCTCGGACATTCAATAGTGGACTTGAAGATGGAAAATATAAATAGGGTGGGTGGCTCTCATCAATAGCTCGTTGGAGGAGTAAGCCAAATGGAAGAGGCCAAACTGACGCAATGGAGTGAGGGAGTGGAATGCAACTGATTTCACCTGTATAATTTTTAATCAACCATCGAATCAATTTTTGGAAGAAAAAAAAATCAATGAATGTAACAGCTAACACTAACTATATGCAAATGCTAAGTTGCATGGGTACAAATGCAAATATTAGAGTTCAACAGAAGTGCAAGTTGTCAAACTCGGCAAACCAAAAAAATAGGACATGGGGACGGCATCATATTTAAATAAATTTAGATTTAAATTTATGTAAATGAAAACAAGGTGCAAAAATAACGTTGAGAGAATAATTTACTAGTTTTACACTAACCAATTAAGTGACAAACATATTGATAATTTAATTAGGATTTAAGAGGAGAAAGGTGATGTATTATTTTATTCATCATGAAAAACAATGTTAAAAATCACTAAAATAGTCCATGAACAATGGGTGAGAGTGTATAACAAAGGTGCAAGTGTCCGACATGGGTGTGTCATACATATTGAGAGTTTGTGCTACATGGTGCAAAAGTTAATCACTCTTATCAACAAAAAAAAATTGATTGCAACATGACAAGTCTAAATTTACTAACACAAGAATAATTGCAAATGCATGTTAAAACAACTAGAGAAATAAAAAAGCACTACTATATCCTTCGAAAAAAAATGCATATCTCAAATTTGGGTAATAAAATAAAAGAAGAATCAACTTTCAGTTAAAAAAGGTGAGAACAGAAACAAGACAAATACAAGTCTCACTCACCAGAGCCGTTGTAGATAGTCAACGTGTCAAATTGTAAAACACAAAGAAGAGGTTCTGATATGGCATCCATACGGCACCAACAAGCCTAGAATATAAAGGGGAAAACTCTTTAGAAGAAAAGTAATATACATAAAAAAGATATAATACAAGGATTGCCATCAGATAAATTTTCATCAAACTCAAGAACAGGAATCACATAGTTCATAGAAAATAGCTATCTGATATAGAAAAATGTACAAAAGAAACCAATATATCAATGAAATTTTAAAATGTCCAATTTAATTTTAAGTGATAAAAAAGAGTACAAGAATACAGAAAGATATGTAAAGCAAATACTGCATGAAACTATTAAAGAAGTTGCTCAAGGGGGCTGTTAAGAATTCAGCATTGGAAGTGCTGTGAGTAAAATTGTGGATTCAAAGCATCAGGAGTATTAACTTCTTTATTTCTTTTGTTTTTACGGCTCAAAAGAAAAACTTCTTTATTTCTTTCAGATGGCTTTCTTGACAGTATCATCATTCCCCTTTAAAAAGGATTGACGTTAGAGAATCCACAAGTTCATGACAGGTTGCAATATAATAAGATCAATCATACAAATAAAGACGGGTTTCCAAAAACTTGAAGAACGGTCACAACCCATCTTCCTCAACTGAAAAATCATTTAGAAGCTCAACATATAAAGCAACATCCAACAACTTCCTTTCCTCTGCTGTTATAGCAGAAGAGGTATAGCGAAAGTGTTTCACTTTCTTATGACTTGAAAAGGGGAGGGGGAGGGGAAAGATCTAATGGGTATGTTAATAACTTCACTAAAAGTATAGTAAGGTGTGCCACTGATTTGAATGTGTTTATCCTAGGGCTAATGTCAAGCTTCCTTTGATGGTGTTGTATGTCAATCTAATTTTTATAAAAAAATGAGATCATCATAAAAAAAGAATTGCAAAGATGATTTTTTTCCTAAATGGTAACAATATTGTACCAGGAAGAAGAAATGCATACAATATTGCAGGGGGCTACGTGCATCTGGAGTTTTACCCAACGCCTTCGTACTCAAATAGGGGTATTCATTTGTCCAAACCCAGCCTGAACGAGACCTAAACAAATGGGCTTGGCAAAGAATTCTGTCTACTGGGCCAGACTTGGGCTTTAATTTGAATCCCGTCGAACTTAAATTAAACCCATTTATTGTCGTGTACATATACCGTCTCTCTCTCTCTCTAAAAAAATTGATTGGCAAATATCGGATTTAATTGGATGGGTCAGTGCTTCGGATGGGCGCAGGTTATTTTTTTTTGGTGAAGCTCGGCCCAAACCAAACCAAGGAACACCCCTAGGATTCTTCGTCGTAAAAAAAAGAATAAGAAATGGATACCAAAAGAAAATGATAAAAGATCAAAGGCTCGAATAACACTGTAAAGTTGGGGAGGGGGGACGGACCTAATGCAACATAAAAATGACCTTCCGCATTTATCAAGATGAAAATCTTCTCTTGCAAGTTTTTTCCACATATTAAGATCCCAGCATCATTTCTATCATGAAATGGATGAAGAATTGGAGAAAGTAGGTATTGGGCTTCTGCCTCCTCTTCTTTTGTCTGTTCATTTTCCTTTTTATTTCATTTTTTGTATGTGGGTGGGGTGGAGCGGGAGGGGTGGAATGAGCTATCCTTGGCCCCAGGGCTACTTTGCTTTACTTGTATTTTTATCACTTCTTCAATAAAGCTACCATCATAAAACTTTAATAGCAATAATAATTAAGTAATCAGTGCCAAGCCAACTCATTAGACTTACATCACTTAAAAATAACCAATTACAATGCATATATTTTCATGTTACGAACAAGAAAGTGCATTATTATTTGAAATATAACTAAAGATACATGGTGCAATGAAAGAATACCATAATGATTGAACTGCTTAACGTGTATCTTCTGTGTACCCTTGACCCTGTGCTCCAAATCATCCTGTGCAAAGAAAAATTCCATGGAATGTAAAGGAATAAAAACTCTCACCTCCAATATGGGATGGTGATACCAATGATATTCCCCCACAAAAAAATGTAAAGGCATAACAATAAGAAAAGAAACAATACTAAAGTGAAATGAGATCAAGAATCAACTAATAAATATGACAGCATATATTGTAGAACTGAACAAGAGTTACAATGTGGTATCAATCATTTTTCTGAAACAGTAACCACAAAAATGTATTAAAACCAAAACAGAGTACACAAACTATAGAGCAGTTCAAACTCCCCAAAAGAGGATCGATGCATACAAAAAGAAAAGAAAGGTACAAATAAATCAAAAGAAATACATAAGGATCATGCCTCTCCACTCCCGCCGTTGCTAGAAAATCTGCCATAACATCTGCAGATCTTCTGACATGCTAAGAATGCGACTTATATCCCTGAGATTGGAATCAACTTCCATGGAGGATTTTATTTTTGCCCATGCAATCGCATCAACTGAATCCCCCTCAATTAATAGCCTCATATTTCCAATAGACTTCGTACATCTAGAGCATATCTGATACCCAACAGTTCTAACTCATTAGCCTCTCTTACCCCAATAGGAAATGAGAAGGCTAGCTTCGTTACTCACTCATCATTATGTAACACCTTTCCCACACATGCCTGCCATGCTCACCTCTAGATATCGTCCACATTAAACTTGTAAACACCTAATAGAGGCAGCTTCTACCTTTCTAAAATTTTACCTTTAGTATGACTCCCTCCAAAACATTCTTTCCAACACCTACATAGATCTATTTAAACAAAACATTTTAACTCCTTACAGCTAAACAACATAACTCCCATTTGGCACTATCAAGAACTTCCTAGATAGATTTCCCTCTCACCTCAAAGATCCTAAAATTTCTTTCCTTCCAAATTGACTATAGCATCACCTCACGAATCATTTCCCATCCACCTTCCCTCTTCCCCTAAATTGACTATTCATCCATGACCTTAACACACCCAGCAACATACTATGGAGTACCCAAGAAACACCCATCATGTCTAGAAAACCAAACCAAGTCTTCCTTGAAAACATACATGTCCGAAGCAAATGATCCCCATTGTTCTCCTCCACTGGAATCATAGGAGGTTCCTTACCTTTCCAAACCCAACCTTCTGAGGGATCTGAAAATTGGTTGTTAGCACAGCTTTAATGCAAGACTTCACTACAAATCCCCAAACGGATCCCCCAACCAAACTCTTCTATACTCCTCCGGGCACACTACCATCCGTTCCAAGATTTGAAGCAAATTCTCATAATCCATTATCTCATACTCCATTAGAGCTCTCCTGAATAAGACAAACCATATGACCGAGCGCCCTATCACTTTGTAACTATTAATCATTGTCTTTCCAACCACTCACAATCCTATAAAGTCACATAAAACACTTTTCAAGCCATCCCACAAATAAATGCTCTCAAAAGGAAACCCTACACCCATTACCCACTAAATATCTTAAACCTTGCCAACCGCTTGAAAACTCACCCCATCCTACAAATCTCCTTAACTACTGTAGATACATCTTTTTCCACTCTCCTCCAGTCCCCCTACCCTATACAGCACAACCAACACTTTCCTTCATAGGACATTCACCTCTTTACCAAACCTCCATAACCATTTGCAAAGAAGAGCTTAATTCCTATCTAACAAAGCCTAGGCCTCCTTCCCCTTTAGGTTTTAAGACCTCATCACATTCCACCAAGTGAATCTTTTTCCTCTCTCCCATCCCTTTCCATAGGCAAGTCACTTTGAATCTTCTCCAACCTTTTTACAACCCTTCAAGGATTTAGAACAAGGATAAAAAGTAAATAATAGGGGTGCAACTTGGGTTAGCGTCAATCCAATCCCTACTAACTTGACCCAAAACATAAGCAAGCTAAACCAACCAATTTAAAATATGTATTTGGTCTGGGCCAAAAAAACTTGATCCGTTCTTAATTTGGGTCGGGCTAAAATCATGCTTTGTAAAAACCAACAAGCCCGAATAACTCAAATGGACCCCATCTCCAATCCACATGATCATACACTTTTTCCGTGTCAATTTTCAATAAGATCTACTCCCTCTTCTCCTTTTTGACCGAATTAATAATTTCATCTACTATGAGAACCCTATCCAAGATTTGTCTATCTTCAATAGGAGCCCCTTGCATATCTCCAATAACCTCCTTCAAAGAACAACTTAACCTTTTTGCCAACACTTCAGCAAACAACTTATAGATACTCCCACTAGACTAATTGGCCTACAATGACTAGGCTCTGATGGACCATCCCTTTTCTGCACAGGAGTGGTTTTTTAACTCTTTATCAATATACCTCTATCAAAGAATACACCAAACATTTACATAAAATCCCCATCCACAATGTCCCAACAATACTTTACGAATCTAAAATTAAAGCCATTCGGACTCGGCACCTCATCCCCCTCAATCCCACCAAACATATTCAAATCAATGAAGCCCTCTTGGGCAGGATTCATGCCCATCCTCGAAAGATTTCCCCTTTAACTCATGGAAGCTATTGCTGCCGCATGCCATTAACCGACTCTTTTCCTTTAAAGAAGATCCTTTTCTCATTGAAGTTCCCTCCTACCCCAACACCCTTCGTCCCAATGATTCCCTTGCCCTCACTACCCTCGTCTACTCAACTTCTACTACCCTCCCACATGTAAAAGAATCGTTTTAAAGACCTGCACGTGTTTGGCTAACAGAGGTTTTGTCACCATCAAGCTCCGACAACCCCTATCCAACCAGCTTCTCTATGGCCTAGCCTGAGAAATGCTCTCTATTTTTGCCATCCCAAATCTCAAATCCCTCTGCTACCCCTGACAATATCTTCAAATCGAACCTTGAGGCTGCATTTGTTTGCACAGATTTTCCTAGGAAATTTTATTTTTCTAGGAAAATGAGATTTTTCCATGTTTATTTGCATAGGTTTTCCTAGGAGTACAAATGATTATCTTGACTCAACTAAGATTAAATGGATTATCTTGACTCGACTACTATTAAATGGGTTGATCAAACTCAGCCCATTTACAAAATGAATTGACCCACTGGCTCGTTATCCATTTAAGAAATAGACCAACCTGATCTGAGTCGACAACCAAGCTTAAGGGCTAACTCATCTTGGCCCATTTATTAGAATCTTGACCAACCCGTCTCATACCAAACTTGACCTACTTAATGGGTCAACTTGGATTTGGCCAAACCCAAGCCCACGTGGTAAACCCAAAAAATTCAGGTTGATTGGGCTCGAGTTGGTCTCATTTTTTGGGCCTAAAATGTCAAGCCCAAATTAGAATTTGGATTTGGTTGAGACTAGTACATGAAAGCCTAATTTGGCCCAAAAGTCCAAATTTGCCCAATGATTTATAGAATCTAATTTTCTTTAGATTAAATATAAAATTTATGTAATGTATAGTTTATGTTTAATAAAATAATACAAGAAAAATTCTGTTTTAGGCCAAAACAACCTAGCCCAAATAAGCCCACATATACATTTCGGGCTTGAAAAGTGGGTTCAGGCCCTAAAAAATATGGTTGGGCTCAAATTTGAATAATTTGGCTAGGTCAAGGCCCGAACTCGGGCATGCCTAAAACCTGGCCCAAGCCCTCATGTAATTTGGTAACAAACAAACATAAGAAATTTCTTAGATAAAGCAATTTCCTACTAAGCCATTTTCCTAAGAAAAATTTTCCACTAGAATTCAATTTCCCAGAAACACAAATATGCCCTTAACATCTACCAACAATTAAAGGCATTGATATGACTTATTCATTAAATTCTTCCAATCTATAAGCACCAATTTACCAAATCTTTCCCTTATTGCATCAAATAGGGATTCCAAAATAATGGATCAATATGATTCGCATTAGTGAGTAGCCATATGAGCATCATACTTCTAGAGAGATAAAAACCTCCCTTCAAGGTCTGATATACTCCTTCCCCCACACTAATCAGAGAAGTAATGAAAGAAATAAAAGAGAGGAGAAATAATGAGAGAAATTGATCTATATTGAATTGAATTAAAATGGTAGTACAGGACTCTGTTTTATAGACACAGGATGCAGCTGTAAAAGAAATGTCAATTCCAATATATACAAGATTGTGAGACTATACAAAAATATGGACTTCTTTCCATAAAAGAATAAAAGCATATTCACATTATCAACAACACTCCGCCTCAAATTGGTGCATAGATATCGATAAAGGCCAGCTTGTCCAAAGCATCATCAAGTTGCGAGTGAGAAATAGCATTGGAAAGCATATTAGCAAGTTGATCTTTGGACTTCAAATAAGGAGTGATGATATGTCCAACAAAGATGTGATGTCAAAGGAAACTAAAATCAACTTCAATAAGCATTGTCCACTCATGAAAAACAAGATTAGAAATGATATTGATTGTCGCCTGATTATTACAAAACATCAACAATGGCTCAGAGGATGAAAAGCCTAACTAGGTCAAAAATTGTTGAAACCAAAGTAACTCAAAGCAGTATTAGCCATGGCAGATATTTGATCTCTACACTAGAACAGGCGACAACATTCTATTCCTTGCTTCGCCAAGTGCCAAGATGAGCACCCAAGAAAATACAATGGCCAATAGACCATTGATCATCTAGAGAGTCGTCTCTATCAAAGTGAGAATAGCCGGAAATAGCAAATTGAGAGTAGCACTTATAGAACAAGCCTCACCCATGAGCTTTAATATAGTAGAGAATCCGAAAGACAATCTGGAAATGAATACGCCATGAACCATGCATAAATTAACTCACCACCCTACGACATATGATTAGTCAAGTGATAGTGAGATATAAGAGCTTGCCCGCTAATTCCAGATGAAACGTTGTATTAGCCAATAGAGTACCACCAATTGCCGAGAGCTTGGTATTGACATCAATAGGAGAGTCAACAAGCTTGCATCAAAAATTGTCAACTTCTTCGGTATTGCTAGGGACATATGGCGGATGTGCATGCGTGGTGGCGTCTGTTTCACTCACTCTCCTCGATCAACAAACTGTGTGGCAGATTTTTTGGCGAAAGCTGGGGTGCATTTACTTTCTCCATCTTTGGAATTTTACTCCTCTTCAGCCTTGATTCTTGGGAATCTGGGGTTTTCTGGTCTTTTGCCTTTGGGTGGCCACCTTGTTGTATTTTGTTTTCTTTTTGTTATTCTTCTTTTTGGGCTTTGAGTATACATCTCCTATACTTGAATCCCGACCCTTGTAATTTCTATTTTTAATGAGTGGTTGCCGTTAACGTTTCAAAAAAAAAATAGTCAACTTCTTGCAACAAATCAAGGGCATATTTTTTTTTTTTTGAAAAGAACAAATCAAGGGCATATTTCTGTTGGAAAAGGAATAGTCCCTTAGATGAATGAGCAACCTCAATCCCAAAAAAGTAGCAGCAAAGTGGCCCCAAAACATTAATATCGAATAATTGTTGAAAACATTGCTTCAAAGCATCTATGGCTTGTCCATCGTTCCCAATGAGAACAATATCATCAACATAAACAACGAGAAGCATAATAATAGAGCTAGTGCGATAAACAAAGATATAGTGATCTGATTGACATTCAGAAAACCCATACCGCAACAAATCATTATTGAACTTGTCAAACCATGCCCATGGAAATCATTTAAGACCATAGATTATCTTTTAGAGCTTGTAAACCAACACGGACTCCCCTTCTTAACAAAACGAAGAGGAGGAAGCATATATACTTTTTCTCGTTAATCACCATGTAAAAATGCATTTTTGACATCCAACTTATGCAGAGACCATTGATGTGTGGTAACAATGGAGATCAATATATGCAAAGATATGAGCTTGGCAAAAGCAAAGAGTCTCTTTATAATCAATGCCATACGTTTGCGTGAAGCCTTTGGCGACTAATCGAACTTTATGATGAGCAATAGAGCCATCTATATTATATTTAAGAGTGAAAACCCACTTACACTCACTGGTGTCTTGTCGGGAGGAAGAGAGACCATCTCCTATGTATTATGGTTACATTCTAATGCCATTAATTGCTCCTCCATGGAAACTTTCCAAGAAAGTTCCTAAAGAACCTACCGCTCAAAAAAAAAAAAAAAAAGCTTCCCAAAGAACCACATCAATCTCCTTAGGGATACGAGAAGAGTCTAAGGCTATTGAAAAGTTATGATAATGAGAAGAAAACCCAATTCAAGACATGGCAAAAAACAAAGAAGACAAAGGATTGGGAGAATAACAAGATAGTAGGAAACGTGTTGAAAAAAACTATAAGTAAAGCCAAAATATGAAGCCTACGATGACTCAAATGTAAAATTGGGGACAAAGGAAGGTGAATAATGTATTTATGAACTTGCTAAGTGCGGAAGCGGAGTGGTAGAGATCATAATCACATAAAATGTATTACGGATGAAAACCAAAGATTAAAAAGTGAAGTTACCATGGAAGGAGTGATTGATGAAGGGATGGTGAGCAAAATATAAAAAATTGAAATAAACTTAGCAGTGAAAAAAATGAAGAAGAATAAAGTGCTAGGAGCAAATGATATCCCTGTTATGGTTTGGATTGTGCTAGGTGAAATTGGAGTGTGTTAGTTGACCCAATTCTTCAACAAAATTTTAATCTCAAAAATAAGCTTGATGAATGGTGCAAAAGTACAATGGTCCCTTTCTATAAGAACAAAAGAGATGATTAAAGTTGCACAAATTATCAAGTGATTAAACTCATGAGTCACATTATGGAACTTTTGGAGATGGTGATAAAAGCTTGTCTAAAACAAGAGTCAAGTATCTCCTGAAAATTAATTTCAGTTTCTGCTAGGCAGGTTAACAACGAAACTATCTTTATACTAAGACAGCTCATACAGAGATTTTGGGACAAAAGGAAGAACCTGTATATAGATTTGATCGACCTAGAAAAAACTTATAATAGAGTTCCAAGGAAACTGATATAGAAAACATCAAAAAATAAGCATATTCTTAATATGTAGAAGTTATGCAAGACATGTACGATGGCATAACCAACAACGTTAGAACCATTTGTAGAGAAACAACGGATTTTCTAGTCAGAGTGGCACTGCACCACATATCTACTTTAAGCCCATATCTTTTTTGTGTTAATCATGGATGACTTAACTTCAAAAATGCAAGACAAAGTGTCACAACGTATGCTTTTCTGCAAAAGATATAGTATTAATTAGTGAGGCAAAACAACTCTCAATAATAAGTTAGCATCTTGGAGGAGAGCTTTCAAAATGAATGGACTAAAAATTAGTAGAACTAAAATAGAATACATGGAGTTTAACTTTAGTAGAACAAAAGATATAGAAGGAAATCTGATTAAAAATAGAAATAACTTTGCAATGCACTATGGTAAGTTTAGATACTTGGGTCTATGATAGAATCTTTTAGAGGATTTGACTTAGATATAGCTAATACGATGGGAGCGGAGTGACCAAAATATGAAAATATACACAAGGCAACAAAATTTTGTGTGATAGGAGAGTCTCGCCTGACGATTTTGTAAAACAATTATCAGACCCATAATGCTTCATGGAGCATAGTGTTGGACAATGAAGAAAAGACAATTTGACAAAGTTAAGGTGATGGAGATTCGCACGTTAAATTGGAAGAGTTGATGAACCCTAAAGAATAGAGTTAGAAATGATTACATCAGTAATAATTCAAAGAAAGCTCCAATAGATGACAAACTGAGAAAATCTCCTTTGAGGTGGTTTGAGCATGTAAATATAAGACCATAGACAATCCTTGTTCATAGGGTTGAGAGATTACAAATTGCAAGCACAAGGAGGAGGGGTAGGCTATTGAAAACATGGAGGAAAAGGGTAAAGAAAGACATGGTAAATAGTGGAGTGATTGACTCTATGATTCATGATAGAGTCAAATTGAGAAGTAGAACTCTAAAAGCCAATCCCAGATAAATGGGATTATGACAATTATGATAACAATGATTCTCACAAAAATGCAAAATGGATGAGAATCCAACAGTTGAATGAGATGCACACTTGGAAACAACCATAAAGGAATTCTAAAGGGAAACATATCTTGGAAGTTGGAATTTCTAAATTAAATCGTAATTCCACAAAATGCCGTGCTATATGAAGGTATTGAAGTCCACATAATTCTGCGAGATCTTATATTCCCAATAAGGGAAAAATCCAGTTATAGAATATCCAAGCTATGCACATGTATGCTCAATTCCAACTTCCAAGCCATAAATATTTTTTTCTTAAAAACCTAGTAGGTTGGGAGTCTGTGGTCTTTTCAAAAATCCTAGTGTCCCAATTACTAGTCAGCATGTGGCACAATTCGCAAGTGCTCTCACTGGTACAGCCACAAATGTTGTAGGTTCGAGCCATGTTACCATGTATTATATATATAGGAGCTCTCCCCTAATGGTGAAAATTCATTGAATTAGATCAATGAGCTTTAAAAGTTAAATTGGTGTTAAATTTGACATAGTGCAATTCATGGGAGTAGGGAGTGTGAGGGGAAATTGAATCCATTATGTTTACCATAGGCCCCACAAACAAAGTTTGCATTAGAGTCTCGTGAGAATTGTTGCTGAGGAGGAATTGTTATATATATACTTAATAATCCAAGCTTTTGTATAAATTTCCAGGCCTAGCAAAAAGACCTATATGTGAAATAGCCAATAAAAAAAACCTGCAAACAAAACAATGTAAAACATCTACCAGCACGAAATGATGCAATAAAAAAGGGAATGCAATAAACGAGAAAATTATTGATGAGGATGCTGTTATCGCTATTACCGGTTTCCTCGGATGAAGAGCTCGTGATCTCCATCGCCAAAGTCATGGGAATCGGAGACGGTGACATCGGCATCCCTCTCGCAGGCGGTATGAGGGTGGAAGAGGAAATACTTGTAGGTGTCCCCAGCATTTTCAAGAGGTTTACCGCCGTCGAGAGCTTCGGCAATGAGGCCGAAGGGCTTAAACTCTCCAAGAACGCTAAGTTGGCGAGTTCCGACCGGCATCGGATCGCTTCAAAATAATTTTTGCTTCTTCCCGCGCTTTCTCTGCTGTTTGAGTAAGAACTGAGAACATAACCCTAAAGGGTGCTGCTAGCGTTACAACCTGTTGAACGTAACAGCCTCACATCTTCCAATCGGAGATGCACACGTGTGCTTGAGCTTTTCGAAAGAAGGTACAAATTCATTCAGTAATCTGAATCGTTTTGGGCTTTTTATTGGGTATTTTCTTCTCACATTCATTCTCTCAAATTATAAGCTGCGTTTTTCTCAAATTTTTATTCCTCTCTCCACCTTTTTTAAAACCCTGAGCGTATGGGAAACTTTTGCCCCTCTTTACCCATTAAATGTATGGAGTAAAAAAAATAAATTAACTGATGAATATTATTTAATAAATATATTTTATAAAATTTTATTTATATTTTTTATATTATATAGATTTAATAAAAAATATTAATTCTAATAAAATTATTAATATATCAGAATACAGTTAGCGAATAAGATTTTTTTCTTTCAGGATAAGTTTTAATTTTACTCCTATAATTACAAAATAAAATAAGGATAACACATGTATAAGCGTAACTTCTGTTCAAAGATAATCTTAGATAACCTTTGTAAAATTTATCCCTCATCCAAACAAAGCCATAATTTTACTTAGTATTAAACGCTAATGGCTTCCTGAGACAAGCCTGAGGTTTTTAACTAGATAAATGGAGAAATGTTGAATATCATTACTTTAATAATTTCATTTCCATTTAAAACGGTTACTTGTTTCTTCTATTACGATTTAATCGCTCCAATAATAACATACATTTAAAAAAATTAAGATAACTGCCACAACCCATGTAAGAGCCATCCATAAAAATATTTATGGATTTGTTTAAATTAAGAAAAAGTAAGAGATGGAGAAGATGGAGAGATTGTCCTTTTTTTTTTTACCTATTTAATATTTAATAAAGTTAGAACTTTTCTTCTCCTTTCATTCTTCCTGACATTTAGTTTCTCCTTAGCTCGAATTTCCTTTCCATCCTTTTTCTCACCTTTTCATTCCATGCATATATATTTTTTTAAAAAAAATCAAATTCCTAAAAACAGTGAAATTTTCTCATATTTATTTGTATAAATATTTTTAAAACTGTAGATTTTGAGGACCAGACTTTTTCAGTGAAAACAAAAATCTAAATAACCAACGAAGAAATGCTTTAAAGCAGACCTTAATGAGCTTAACAAATAAATAAATAATACATTGATCATACATTACTTAATTTTATATCATTGAAAGCTCAAGTAAGCTTAAATGAGTTCAACCAAGCAAATTTATTTATTAAATGACTAATCTAACGTGACTGATGACTTAGAACAAATTTGAAGTCTCCACCTTCATTAAGTCAACCCATCAGTCAACTAAATCATCGACTAAACTGTCAATCTATTGAACCATCGACCAAGTCCTTGACTCATACATATTTAGTTATTTTTTTGGCTTTTGATAGATTCACTCATTCCATCAGTCGACTTAAACATTAATTGATGACTGTATGAAAATCTGAGAAAGTCTTCGATAGATTCAATAGATCTATCAGTCGACTGATAGTTATTCTTTGAAAGGTTATGTTTTAAGTTGAGCTATCAATCGACTTATTAGGCAACAACAGTAGATTTTTGAGCATTTAATGTTTCTTCCAAATAAAAAAATTGCTTTTAATGCTACCCAACGGTCTTGTATTTGAAATATCTATAAATAAATGTAAACATTAATGAACAATAATAACTGTTTACCAACTTGAAAATATAGAGAAATCAACTTGCAATCATAAAAGCTCATATTCCCATTTTACTTGCAAATCACTTTTGAGCCAAATTTGTTCAAATCCTTGAATAACTTTTAGTGAGCTAAATTTATACATATTTAAGAGTTATTCTTGAGCTACAACTTGTAATTTTTCATTTTTCTTTGAGATATCAAATTTGTGAAGGTTATTATAATCCCAGTGAAGATAGAAGAATGGTATACTTCAAATATAAAGAGTGGTACACTCGAGTTTGTAATATGTTTATTCTTCACCCGTGAATGGGAAGTTTAGTATATTTAATCTTTAAGTGGTGTACTTAAGACGGGGACGTAGGCAAGTCGAACCTCGTAAAATCTTAGGTTCATTTTATCCTTATTTTCTCATTTTCTCTATTTTATTCGTGCTTTTATTTATTACGAATTTACATTTTATTTTTCTAATTTGTGAAATTCAAGAAATCTCAAAAGTTTGTATTTGACCCAATTCACCCCCTCCCATCTCGAGTCAATTTTTAAACAACAATAGTAATAAGCCTCCTATAAAAACAATTATTACGAGACTCTCATACAAATTTTGGTTTGTGATGTCCCATAATAGATCTAATAGATCCAATTCTCTCCTCACAGCCACTACCCCTTTGTGAAGTGCACTCATATGAAATTTGGTAACAACTTAACTTTTAAAGTCTATTGATGTAATTCGTTGAATTTTTACATTTAAATAGCACTTTTAATAAATGTAAAATTTTAAGGATTTAAAAAAATATAACTTCTCATCGAGAGCTTCAGAAAAACGTGACTTCTTATATTCAATAAAGATAAATATATTCAAACACAGTTTTCTATGCGAACCAAAGTGGAAGTAGTTGATATACTATCCTCTGAATTAGATTTAATTTGAATTTATTCTAAGTTGATTTATTGTTAGATTGAATTTTTTTTTGCATACAAAATTAACCTTATTTTACCTATTGATTTTTGGATCTAATAAATTGTGGCTTTTGAAATATGATGAATCCGACGCTCATATATTTTAACTTGGTGGGCCCCACATACAATGTCACACCTGCACGATTTTCACACGAATGTACCTATTTATTTAATGTACTTCTAAAATTCTAATTCTAATATAATCGAGAACATTATCTTGCTATTAAAAGAAAGCATGAAATAAGATATCTGTCGTCAACGATATACTATTATATATGTGTATTATTGTATTGTTTTATCTTGCCATCGCTCATTTTCTTATATATTTTATAGTTCAACATCATATCTTATCCTTTTATATGACTATTGCCCCTCTTTCATCTATCAAAATTCAAATAAAAGAATAATAGAGTAAACAATTTTAATAATCATTACCACTAATTTATAAAGTTATTAGTAATTGCAGAAGTCAAAATTGTAATTTAAAATAAAAATCTATTGGTTACATAATTGCAAAGTTTTATTTAAATATTTATAATTAATAATTTTATGTACAACACAAAATATATTAATATATATATTTATTATATCAAAAAATATCCTTAAGAATATACACGAAATATAAAAAGCCTTTAGCAAAAACTTTTAATAAAAAACCTTTTAAAAAATTGGATAAACCAGAATCTAGTCAGAAAAAACCAAGTCCAAATGATATTTGTTTTAAATGTGGTAAAAAAGGTCATTTTTCTAACAAATGCTACAAAAATGATAAAAAAAGAATAAAAGCTATTATTGAAAGATTAAATGAATTAAATCTATCAACAAGTGAAAGTGAAAATGATTCAGAAAACCTAGAACAAACAAGTGAATCATGAAAGTGAAAATAACATAATTAATAAGATAATGGATCAATTCGATATAGGAAAAATAAAAGAATGTGAAGATAACCCAAATTGTAAATGTAATATTTGTATGATAAGATAAACGTCTTAAGTGAAAAGATCAAATTACTTTAGATACAATAATGCAAATTGAAAATACAGAAAAATAAAAGGAAATGATATCTAGAATTCTAGCATTAAATAATAAATCACAAAACCCAATTCAAACAAGTCAAAAACCAATTCAAATGATAAATTTAAATAATATATAAAAATTTATCAAAGTTCGATGAACCTAAACCTGTTGATATAAAAGATTTACAACAATTAGCACATCAATTAAATAATGAGATAAAAGAATTAAAGAAAGATATTAATCAACATAAAATGAGATTAGAAATTCTTGAATTAAATGCCAAGATAAGAGTAACAGATAGAGGCGAATCTTCTAATCCTCCTCCTGAAAATATAGGACACATTTTATTAAATGAATTAACAACCATAATATATAGAAAATGGCATGTAAAAATAAATTTAAAATTAACAGACTGATATAACAAAAAATTAGTTACTCTATTAGATACAGGAGCAGACATAAATTGTATTAATCAAAGAATTTTACCTTTAAAATATTTTGAAGAAACTAAATATTCTGTAAATTCTGCAAATGGAAAAGAAATAAAATTAGCTTATAAAATCCCTGATGTAACAATTTGTAAAAAATAAAAATGTATTCCTAACATTTTATTTTTTCAAATAGATGATATGTCTGAAGATTTAATTTTAGGAAATCAATTTGTAATGCAAATTGCACCCTATATAACAACAAAAGATGGAATTCTTACTACAATTGACAACACAGAAGTTATATTTAAATTTGTTTCACAAGAAAAACCGAATGAAATAGACCAATTAAATAGGATAATTGTTCAGAAATAAAAAATTAAAATTGATGTTCAATCTGCAATAAAAAATGAAAAATCTTTGAACAAATTCAAAAGTTCTTTTTTAGCTAAGAAAGAACTTTATGAAAATACTTGCATCAAAATGCTGTTCTGAACTCCGTAACGCATTATGGGGGTAGAAGGAACACATCGTTTCTCTCCCGTACATAAAAGTCTTCAAAGAAAAAACAAAAGCAAGAGTTGCATAAATGTCGCCTGAACAACAAGAAATGTGTAGAAAAGAGATAACTGATTTTAAAAAATAAAAATTTGATAAGAGAAAGCAACTCTCTTTGGAGTTGCACTACTTTATATGTCAATAATGCTGCTGAACGAGAATGTGGTGTACCTCGTTTAGTAATTAATTTCAAACCTTTAAACAAGGTCTTGCAATCCATTAGTTTTCCAATACCTAATATTCAAGACATTCTTCACAAAATTTATAATGCAAAAGTCTTTTCAAAATTTGATTTAAAATCTGGATTTTGACAAAAAAATTAAATTAGAAGATAAATATAAAACTGTATTCGTAGTACCTTCAGGTCATTAAGAATGGAATATTATGCCCTTTGGACTAAAAAATGCACCATCTAATTCCAAAAACTCATGACTGATATATTTAATCCCTTTAGTACGTTTATCCTTGTTTACATTGATGATATATTGATTTTTTCAGATTCAATAAATCAACATTGGAAATATCTTGACATATTCAAAAGGATTGTGATAAAAAATGGTTTAATTTTAAGCCAAAGAAAAATGAAATTATTTGAAACTGAAATAAACTTTGTTGGCGTTAAACTAAAAAACAATACAGATGAACCTATCAATAGAGTTATTGAATTCGGTGATAAATTCCTTCATGAGATAAAAGATGTAAAACAATTGCAAATATTTTTAGTTTGTTTAAACTATGTTTCAAATTTCTATCAAAATCTAGTTAATGATAGAAAAATATTACAACCAAGATTAAAGAAAAATCATACTGCTTAGAATAATGAACATACAAAAGCAGGTAAAAAGAATTAAGCAAAAAATTAAAAATCTTCCTTGTTTAAATTTAGCAAATCCTGAAGCATTTAAAATTGTTCAAACACATGCTTCTGAAATAGGATACGTTGGTGTCCTAATTCAGTCAGAAGATAATGGAGAGAAAATAGTTAGATTCATTTCACGAACATGGAATCCTGCTCAATCTAATTATTCTACAGTCAAAAAAGAAATTTTAGCAATTGTCCTAAGTATTCACAAGTTTCAATTGGACCTTTTGAATAAAAAATTCTTATTAAAAACTGGCTGCAAATCTACTAAAAAAGTCATAGAAAAGATGTTAAAAATATAACAACTAAACAAATCTTTGCCGATGGCAGGCTATACTTAGCGTTTTTTATTTTGAAATTGAATTTGTTAATAGAACCAATAATTCTCTAACTGATTTTTTATCTTGAGATTTTTTTTGCAGAAATTAAGTATAACATCTAAGAAGCCCTAGAGGTGGAACAAGAAATCTTCGATACCTTTACCAATTTTCTGGTAATTGTGTTCTTTGCAATTCTGATTTTCTGGATCCTCAATCATGCAACCTCCTAGTAGGCCCATGAGGCCTCCTTCTCCCTTTAAAAAACCCAACATTTGCAAACAATCATGAATCAAGATTCTTTTGACATCTGTCCTGGTACTCCTCTCTTTCCGCGACCGAGACCAATTAGACCTAGTATTTATGAAAAACATGCCTTTTGGGGATCTCCCTCATCTTCACAATTGTCATCTCCAACAACTATGCTATTTCTAGACTTGGCCCAACATCTGAATTTCAGACTATTTTCAATAGATATAATTAATTAGTTTATACTCTGCCTGACACCTGCCATCCTGAATTAGTTTCTATTGGAGAAATAATTCCATACTGCTTTACTCCAAATAATTATGTTAAAACATCCTGACCATACAATTTTCATCTTGCAATCCTAAAGAAACACAAAGTTGTTCTTTTGACCATTTAGTAAAGATCAAAACAAGAGTCATTTTGAACGATATTTTCCAAACAACTGTGAAATTGGTTATTCGAAAATAAAAGTTTTAAAAGTTATTTCTGAAGAAGAGTGGGGTGTCCCTTTATTTCAACATATGACAATTTCGAAACCAAACATGTGTAGCACCCTCCCTCTCCCACTAGGATCAAAGTGGTATTTAATGAGAAAAAGAGAGAGACGAAGAGCCACGACGCAAGTCAAGTCCGAGTCAGAAGACCCGACCATCAACTGGCCCAACTAGTGTGTGCGCATGGATAGAGTCCATTTTAACTCTTGCAACACACTAACATAAAACCTGTAGAAGCATATACATAGTATTTGATACATTTGAATGATAGGTCATTCTCAATCCAAAATAAAGCATATTAATCCATATAAGCTAAATGTTAAATAACTAAAGAATTCTAATATCATCATCTAGGAGTTTATACATCATCAATTAAACTTCTAATCATATAATTCCTACAAAAAATTACATGTTCTCAAAATATAGGACAAAAAGAATGATAATGTCTTGTATCTCCAAAATGTCAAAATGTGACTCTCCAAAACTTTGTTCTTTGCTTTCATCTCCCATCATGCTTGACTAACATTCGGCCGAGCCTCATTGCCCTTATCGTTTCCTGCATTAGATTCTAAAAAAGGGGAAAATTTGTGGGCTTAGTCAACACCCAGTAGGAATTCCCATCGGTGTGGGTACTAATATGTGACATATACAAAATCATAATATAAGATAGGTGCTTATTACATTCTAATTCACATTTCATAAAAACATCTCCCATCCCCACTTGAAATTTCAAATCAAAATCAAAGTTATGTGTAAATACCAAGTAATAAACATCTCGAAATCATAATTCATCTCATAACCAAATATCAAATCATACTTTCCAACTTAGTATATAAAATAATCATGAATGACATGCCATGGGTGCCATGAAGTCTATGCAATCCCTTTATACCCCATGCATTGGAAAGTCTGTCTTTCCCAATTCAACAGTTTTATCACTAGCCTCTTATGCCCGTAGCTTTCTCGTGGCATCTGGATAGGAGCTACTTTCCAATACTTAGCATTTCTACCAGGACTATCGGGGAGTGCTATCACCCATACAATCCTGCGTAGGTTTCGGGTCTCACACCCAGGAGCATTCAACCCATCTTAATGCCATATCTTGTCACATGGACGGGGCAAAGGTCTATTTTGTACAATTCCTTTCATAAGAATCCATATTCGTAACGCTCATACATTCCCTCATGAATGCATGATTCATATTAGGGGTGAAACTCGGGTCGGGTTTTGGCCTGAACCCGCATGACCGACCCGAAAATCATGCGGGTCGGGTTATGCAAGTTGGGTCAGCGGGTCGGGTTGGGTTGACAAGTCAGAAACCCGCATTGAATTCGGGTTAAGTTAACCCAATCCGACGCATCAAATCCGACCAAATCCGGTAAAAAGTAGGCTAAAGTAGGTTTAAAATGCGGGTCGGGTCGGATTTCGAGTTGAGTCGGGTTATAATTCGTGTAATATCCTGCCCCAGATTAAGCGTGTTTTAGCTTGATAATTCCTGTTTAGCTGGTTAATCTCGAGGATTTCGGCTAAGGCTTCAAGGGAAGCCCAAGTGTGGCCCGATCCGAGCTCGTTAGCTCAGAGATCCAGCTCGTCAAGCTGGAGGGGTATTTTGGTAATTTACCGCTTTTAGTTATGTTTTTATATAAAATTATATTGATATGTGTATATTATTGGTGGATAATATTCTCCTTAACGAAGGATTTGTATTTTTGATTTTAAAATGAATTTATTTTCTGAAAATGGTATTTAAATCCCGCCCGTCAAAACCCCGAAAGGGAGTTTTAATTATTTTAAATAATTTCAGAAAAGAGATAAATTTTGAAAATGGTACTTGATGTTAGACCATTTTAAGAATGGTCTAGTTATTTCATTTCACTTCAAAATAAGATTTACAAATTGGTTATTTTTACATTTGTTTAATTAAGTAATTATGGGTAAAATATGATTTTTCTTTAAATCAAGGGCTTTTAGTAGGAGATAATTTCTGAAATTTTAATGGTGACCAAGGTTTTCAAAACCCAACCCATCTGTAAGGTTGGATCAAGTTTTTGAGTTTTTAAATTATTACTTTTAGTTTAAAAATCGGTTTTTTTTATTAAAACCGGGGCTTATCTGCAATTTGGAAACTCTTGAGGGGCTGATCTGCAACGGTAGAAAATTTCCTGCACACGCCATGCAGGCGTGTACTGGCTGCTCCGCCGGATTTCCGGCAATCATGGGCTCCCGTCGTCCCGTCCCATCGTGCAGTGAGTTTCCGGCCTCTCTTACCGGCGAATGATGATCCCCGTTGTCCCATCCCATCGTCGCTGCATGCGCTGCGGTTTTTCGGCCTCTCTCCTCAACTGAAAGCCTATAAATTCAGCCTCCTTCAATCGGTTTGAACTCCCAGCAATCTTCTGCTTTCCCTCCTCTCTTTCTGTGCCTCTCTTCTCAGCTGAAACCCAGCCGACGGACCCTTGTTAGCCTCTGTTCTTTCTCTGTTTATCAGTCACCGTAAGCTTATAGGGAGATTTTCAAAAATCCGAATTTCAGTCCAGGAACCAAAGTGAAGGTATCCATTACATTCCTCTTTCAATTCTAACCGGTTTTGAATCAAGAAAATCAAGTTTTGACCCTGTTTTGATGGAGAAAAACTAGTTTTAAAATCTAAGGAAAACCATGAGTTTCATGTACCCGTGAGGATTTACCTTTAAGATCGGATGGCCCAGTGAGCTTCTGAGCTCCAAACCATTCCCTATGGAAAGAGGACTCCCAGAGGAGTTCATCAGACCAGGCAGATGTGAAAACCGAATCCGGGAAGCCCTCCCTTTTCAGAATCGCATTTCACTGTTTATCCTCCGTGACTGTCTGCTGGTGCAGACAGTTGGGGAAGACGACTCTCGGAAGGTCCAAGAGCCGATCTTCGGATGGTCCTAACCTTCTGACGGTCCGAGCCGTGACCCTCGGACGTTCCGAGCTTCACCAGAAGCCCAGTTACGCCCGAGGCGAGCCAGACCCTTTGGAAGGACCGAGCCAAGCTCGGAAGAACCGAACTTGCAGACCCACCGAGACTTACTGTTTTTTGTTTTATCGGTTCGGATGGACTTTGGAAGGTCTGAGACCCAGTCTTCGGACGATCCGAAGTCAGGCCCATGTTCCGAGGCCAATAACTTAGTCTAGTGTGGTTCGGATGATCCGAAGCCACTGTACCCAGTTCCGAGGTGATGTTCCGAGGGACCCGTTTTTAAATGATAAAATATTGTTTGATTATTGTTTTTGTCTAATCTTGATTATTATTTAATGTGTTTGATTATTTGTGATGATTTATACCCCCTCTGTTAAATAAAACTGTACTAACCCCTTTTCTCTTATTATTTATAGTGTAAATACTATTGTATCCGCTTTCAGGCCGACCCTGTTGGTCGGGAACTGAGTGATTCACTTTCAGGCCGGCACTATAGTCGGGCACTGAGTGACCTCGAGGCCTACTCAAAATGTCAGATCTGGTCCTATCTAGAAGACAACCGAGAAGTGACCCGAGTATCTAGACCTAACTCAATAAGTCAATCTGGTCCATGCCCAGAAGACAATATGAGTTTGGACTGAGCCCCTTTTTACTATATTATTATCTTGTGGATGATTTAACAAGGATAGAAACCAAGTAGGAGACTCAATTCCATGAACCCTGGATATTTTGTGGGAAAACGTATGATTTCCAAATACTACTCGTGTGTATGTATTTGATCTGTATATTGATTGTGCAGTTGTGTGTTGTTTGAACAGAGACCGCGTAAACCACACATAACGGTGAGGGAACTTAACTCTGCAGATTTTGTAAACCGATTTTTATTGAGCAATGAGTGGTTTCAGTTTTGATGAACCCACTCGTGTGCTTATACACGATGCACTATGGTAAGAGTGCTGATGTTGATTGAAATATTACGATGTTGATCGTATGAGTATGTAAGACTGCTTCCACGTACCTGGGCTATTTAACCAATATCGGCCATATGAGAGATGGTTTATGTCTACTGGACCATGGGCGGACCATGCTGTCGTTAGTTGCTGACTTGAGGGTGTCAGTATCGGCTAAGTTAGAGCCGGAGATGTACTTGCAAGGATATATTTTGACCGTGTCGGGACTTAATACTGGTGTCAGTGTAGTAGACAGGCGTTACGGTGGATAATGGCAGTGGTTTCATGATGTTGATATATTACGTGAGATTATGCTTACTGTTATCAAGTATGTGATATTGAACTGTTGCTAACCTGTTTTATTATTTACTTAATGTGTATTGTTATATTTCCTTCACTGGGCTAGTTAGCTCACACCACTCACCTTTCAGGCGATGAACCCGAGGAGGAGGACCCTCTCTTTCAGGCTTAGGGTGATTAAGCTAAAGCAGTGTTTTGGGATTCCCCCGGAGGGGAATGCCCTGATCTTTTCCTGTTGGTTCTTGGAACCGTTGGCTTTCATTAAGTACCGGATGCGGTACTTAATTTGTGTTAAAATGATGTAATAGGCTATGTTGCCTTTTAGACAATGTTTCGAATGTTGAATCAATGGTTGACTTTCTTATGCTTTGTATTAATCAATGTTGGATTTGATTTGAGCATGTTATGTGTTGATGTTGTTATGTCTATTTTTATGGGGCAGGCATATGGTACATGTTTGAGTCCACATGACGGGGTCATGTGTGACTTCTGGGCCCAACTGTTGATTCGGCCCAGTAAGAATGCTTGTGGTTTAGTTTATTTATCAAAAAAAAAAAAAAATTAGTCGTGTTCTGGGCCCACCCTTCGGGTCGGGGCGTGACAATTCGGGTCGGGCTGGGTCAAGATGTCGGGGTCAAAAGTTCGAGCCGGGTCGGATAGGGTTCCATATATTAGTAACTCAGGCCGGGTTGGGTTTTTTAGTTTTAAAAAACCCAACCCAACCCGGCCTGATTTCAGCCCTAATTCATATGCATGATGACACCATCGCTAATATTAAATCCATTTGCATTTCATAATAAGATAATACATATACATCAAACTCCCTGTTTAAAACACACATATAATAAATCTCAAAATATTGAAATCGAAACTAGAAATACATATTCACCATGGTACATCAATAAGAGTGGGAAAACCTACTTGATTGATGAATTTCAGTGAATGAGATGGAATCCTGTAGATGTACAAACGACGTCAGAGTTACTCTCGGTCCTTCGTTGGTTTACCACGTATGTCCAAAACACAACAATTATGTCACTACGTTATGAATCTCAATGATTCAGTTTAGGTATTAGTACTAGACTTAGTACGTAGGTTGGTTGGTGAAGATTAATGGAGTTTATTGATGTCACTCAAATCCATAACAAAATCCCCATAATCTTAGGCTCTTACTAATACTTAAAATTGTCTTCACACACCCTAAGGTCACTGATATATATATACATATATACATACATACATACATACATACATACATACATACATACATACATACATACATACATACATATATATATATATATATATATATATATATATATATATATATATATATACATGTATATATATATATATATATATATATATATATACATGTATATATATATCCTAGAGAATTAAACACTCATTTTTAGAGAATAGATCTCTTAGAATTAGTAAAGGTAACCAATCTAGTCTTTCTCGTTTTTGATGTACAACGCACTATTTTTGTAAAAACCATTTCGGGTCCTTCCCGGTATCGGAATGACTCGAGTAAATACTCGTTGGAAAGCTCTTTAATAGTAGAAGAACTGAAAAATATTTAGAATTTCCCATAAATTCATTTTGAAATAGTTATAGGTACATTTTTGGGACTGATATGTAAAAACAGTCTTTGTTTTAAAGCTATCTTAAACATCTAGTTAAGTGTTTGCCTTTTCTAACCTGTAAGTAATCTCTGAACATGGTTCATATGGTAGTGAGTGTTGTTCTAAGATTTCAAACATGGTATGAACAAATCGATAATGCTTTTATCAGAACTTAATCTATTAGGTACTTGATTAGCTAAGTCTAGGTATGTAGCATAAAGAAACAACAGAAAGATGTCTCAGCTGTATAGATCTAACCCAACAATATTTAGGATTGATTTGTAAGCCTAAAGTTGACGTATCAAATGTGCAGAAGAGTAGTGGTTACAGCTGGTCTTAATCCATACAACTTTGAGACTGAAAACTCATGTACAAAAGAGGGGTAAAAGAATGGGTTGATTTCCTTTCCACTGCTCAAATTGGATAGCCACTAGGCTGTGTTTAAAGGCCCAACTTAATCAGGTTAATGGTGTTAATAAATTTCCATCGGCTTAAACAAGCTTCTTGATGTTTATCATCAAAGGAGATTAAATAAGTCTTCAAACCCACTTAGGAAAATAAGGCTACATCTTAAAGACCATCAAAATTCCAAGATTAAAACCACCAAAGATGCAACGTCTCCTTGTTAGAAAATTGGGTAATCTCAGTCAACAAGTCAAACATCTAAGGGTTTTCCAATGAAGATTGGAGGAAGAGATTGAGGGAGGAAAGACGATGGGAGATCTCATACTTAGGGTTTAATTTCAGCCTTTATTCAACCATGGCATGGGTATAGACGGTTAGATTTGGCCCAAGTGATTCCCTGAGATCTCTCCTTATTTTGAAATCAAATAAGATATTTATAATCTCATACCTTACTTAGTGGGCTAGATAATGAGAGAATGGTTTTAATAACAGTAAATACCCACCTCTGTAAAGGTCAAAACACACTAAAGTAAAATAAATTAACCAAAGGGCTTACCTTTTGGATGAGGGTGTAGCGATGGAAGTGGAGAAGAGAAAGGAAAGAAAGAGGGGATTGCATGAATGGAGGAAGAAGAGGGCACCTATAATACTCCAACCCAAATTAGTGTCTCATTGTGTGATTATTAGTCGTTAACAATGATTAGTGATTCAGATTAATTTACCAAGTTAGTCTAATTAGTCCGGATATTTAATTTGAGAAATTTTGGAAATACACAGTGGTTAAAAAAGAACTTTGTAGCTTTAAAAGAGATTTTATTACTTAAAACTATACTAATTATACAGTTTTAATTTTTTTAAGTAATGAACTGTGCATTGCTGTAGCGACCATCCTCCGATCCATGCCTCTGGTCGTAGGATAGGTGATGGAAGGCCATTCCTTCAACTCTTTAAGAAGATGAGGGAAGTTTCCAGTGTCACGCCCCGACTCGAAGGGTGGGCCTGGAACGCGACTGATTTTTTTTTTTTTTAAGGTAAACTAACACAAGCATACTCACTGGGCCGAAACAACGGTTAGGCCCAAAGGTTACATATAATCCCAACATGTGGACTCAAACACAAACCATAGGTCTACCCAACAAATAGACATAAACATAACATCAATCATATAACATGAATATATGAAATCCAACCATTGATCATCATTCAAAACATTGTTTCAAACCACTACAAAGGCAACACAACCTAGTACATCACATTTAAACAAATTAAGTACCACACCCGGTACTTAATAAAAACAAATGGTTCCAAGAACCACCAGGTAAAAATAAGGGTATTCCCCTCAGGGGGAATCCCGAAACACTGCCGCAGCTTATCCACCCTAAGCTTGAAAAAGAGGGTTCTCCTCCTCGGGTTCATCTCCTGAAAGGTGAGTGGTGTGAGCTAACTAGCTCATTGAAGGAAATATAATAATGCAGTTTAAGTAAAAATAACAGGTTAGTAACAGTTCAATATCACATGCTTGATAACAATAAGCATAATCTCATGTAAAACATCATCATCATCTCTTATCAATTACTGCTATCATCCAACGTAACGCCTGCCGACTACGCTGAGACCAGTATTAAGTTCTGACATGGTCAAAATACATCCTTTCAAGTACATCTCCGGCTCTAAACTTAGCCAATACTGATATCCTCAAGTTAGCAACTGACGACACTCATGGTCCGCCCATGGTTCAGTAGACATAAACCATCTCCTATATGGCCGATATTGGTTCAACAGCCCAGGTACGTGGAAGTAGTCTTACATATATGATCAACATCATAATATTCTCAATCATCATCAGCACTTTCACCATAGTGCATCCTGTTTAGGCACATGAGTGGGTTCATGAAGTCTGAAACCTCCCATTGCCCAATACTCATTTTATAATAAAACGTGTTTACATATCCTGCAGAGTTAAGTTCCCTTACCGTGATTGTGTGGTTACGCGGTCTCTATTCAAACAAACAGACAAGTGCACAATTAATATACATAACAGATACGTACACATAAGTAGTAATCTGAAATCTCACGTTTTCCCAAAAATATCCAAGGTATATGGAACTGAGTCTCCTACTAGGTTTCTATCCTTTTTAAATTATCATAATCCATATAATAATAAATAAAAAGGGGCTCAGTCCAAAACTCATATTGCCTTCTGGGCATTGACCAGATTAACTCATTGAGTTAGGTCTAGAGCCTCGAGTCACTTCTCGGTTGTCTTCTGGATAGGACCAGATCTGACATTTTGAGTTAGGCCTCGAGATCACTCAGTGCCCGACTATATAGCGTCGGCCTGGAAGTGAATCACTCAGTGCCGGACCAATAGGGTTGGCTTGGAAGCCAATACAATAGTATTTACACTATAAATAATAAGAGAAAAGGGGTTAGTACAATTTTAATTAACAAGGGAGGTATTAATCAACATCAAATCACATCATTAATCACACAAAAGACAAACAAAAAATATTTTACTCTTAAAAACTGGGTCCCTCAGAACATGCCTCGGAACTAGGTACAGTGGCTTCGGATCATCCGAACCACACCTAATCTAGTCACTGACCTCGGAACATGGGTCTGACTTCGGATCGTCCAAAGATTGGGTCTCGGGTCGTCCGAAGATTGGGTCTCGATTCGACCGAAGTCCTTCCGAACTGTTTAAAATCAAAAACAAGTCTCGGTGGGTCTGGGTCCTCGGAACATTCGAAGTCCTGGGTTCGAAACGTCCGAGTGTGTTCGGTCCTTCCGAGCTCAGCTCGGTTCGTCCGAAGGGGTCTGGCTTGCCTCGGGCGTAACTGGGCTTAGGGTAAAGCTCGGAACGTCCGAGGGTTAGCTCTCGGACTGTGCGAAGGTTCGGACCGTCCGAAGATTGGCTCTCGGACCGTCCGTCAGTCGTCTTCCTCCACTGTCTGCACCAGCAGACAGTGATGGCAGACACACAGTGAAATGCGATTCCAGAAACAGAGGGTTTCCCGGATTCGTTTTCCACAGATAGTCGGTCCGATGGACTCCTCTGGGAGTCCTCTTTCCATAGGGAATGGTTTGGAGCTCAGAAGCTCACTAGGCCACCGGATTTTAACAGTAAATCCTCACAGGTACATGAAACCCATGGTTTTTCCTTAGATTTTGAAATGGTTTTTCTTACTGAAAACAGATCCAAATTCAGAATTTCTTGATTCAAAACTGATTAAAAATGAAAGAGGAATGCAAAGGATACCTTCAGTGAGGTTCCTGGGCTGAAATCCGGATTTTTGAAAACTTTTCCCTTCCAAGCTTACGGTGACAGAAAAACTGGTAACAGAGGCTAAAGCAAGGTCTCTGCTGGTTTGGGTTTCAGCTAAGAGAGAAACAGAGAGAGAAAAGAGTTTGCTGGGAGTTCAAACAGCTGGACTGAGGCTGTATAAATAGATTTTTGGACGGAATTTGGGGTCGGTTGGCCACTGCATGCGGCGGCAGCTGACGTTCCGAACAGTGGTTACATTGTTCGGTAATTTCGGTTGAAAATAAATCCTCAGGGATTTCTGGTTTTGCAAAAAGGCCCTTGGGTTTAATAAAATCCAATTTTACACTAAAGGCATGATTTTAGAAGCTCAAAAACTTGATCCAACCTTAGAGATAGGTAGGGTTTTGAAAACCTTAATCACCATAAAAATTTTAGAATTTATCTCTTACTAAAAACCCTTGATTTAAATAAAAACCATGATTTATCAATATTTACTTAAATAAACAATTGTAAAATAATCAATTTAGAAATCTCATTTTGGGGTGAAATGAAATAACTAGACCATACTTAAAATGGTCTACTACAAAATACTGGTTTCAAAATTTATTTCATTTCCAAAACCCTTAAAAATAATTAATACTCCCTTTCGGGGTTTTGACGGGCGGATTTTAAATACCATTTTCTGAAAATAAATTCATTTTAAAATCAGAAATACAAATCCTTTTTTAAGAAAAACATTATCAACCAATAATAATCACATATCAATAAATTTTATAAAATAAGCCCAACAAGCGATAAATTACGAAAATGCCGATATTTCGGAGTTTTGGGGTCTTGGTAGCAGTGGGAAAGTGTGGGCCCCGTGTTGGGTCCTGGTTTTCCCGATTTTGAGTTCGGACACTCGAAGGGCACTTTGGTAATTTTGAATTATTTAATATTTTATCGTATAAAAAATTTGAAAATCACACGTTATCTTCCTCGATGTTCAACGTTTGATTTTCAATGAATTTTAAATTATTTATTTATTTTTGAAAAATTTAAGATTTTATTTTTAAAAAAAATAGAAAAATCCTAAGTTAAACCCCCCCTCCCCCAAAAACCGTAAACCTTTATACCCTTTCCGCACAGCACTGTAGTAGCTCGCTATAGTGCCGCCGCATCCTTCTCTTTCACCCCCTTTCTTCTTCTCCCCCTTTCTTCTAACCCTAACCTTAAACTCCCTCCCCCCTCGGGTGCCACCTCCACCACTCCTTTCTCTCCCCTCTCTCGACCTCCCCTCCCTCGACCTCCCCTCCCTCCTTCTTCTCTCTTCTTTCCCTTCCTCTATCCGCCTTCCGGATTCGCCGACTCCAGTCTGCGGCGACCTTTCCTTCACCTTCATGACGCCACCTGAAGCCAAATCCCTCTGGCCGATCTCAGGTATCCTCCCTTGATCTCCTCTCCTTTCTTTCCTTTATTCTTTCATTTTCCTTATTCCTTCATTTTCCCTTGTTTTCCCTTTTTTTCCATTCTTTTCCCCCCTTTTCTTGCTAGGTTGCTGAGTTGACTCAGCCGACATTTAGTTGACTCAGCTGGGTTCAACTCTTGGTAACCCAGGCCTAGACCCAACTTGGTCAGTCAGGGCCAGACCCAATTGGCCCAGACCGATTTCAGGCTCGGCGCAGTTCGGCCCAGCCCAGTTCAGCCCTGCCCGTTTCGACCCAATTTCGGGCCCGACCCAATTTCAAACCCAGTTTCCACTTTTGGGCTCAGTTTCGAGCCAGGACCAATTTTGGACCTAGATTTCAGTTTCAGGCCCACTTCAGTTCGGTTTGGACCCGACTCACTTTCGGACCAGTTTATAGTCCAGACTTAGTTTGACCCGTTTTGCTTGGTTACTTATCCTTATGTTCGTGTTTCAACAGATTGAGCCCCTTCAACTTCAGGGCTCGTTTTCTCGCATTGGATTTCAAGGACACACACTGGTGAGGGGACTTATCACGCTTTTAGCATGCATTTATGCATATTACTACTCTATCAGATGTGCGGGTACGGAATGCAGCAAATTGGGGTCCCTGGTATTATAAGTCACTCGGCAAGGGAACTGTTGATACTATTACGTGGCGAGTCCCCATACGGGTGTATTCGTATCTGATGCCCACAGAGGCATATATGAATTGAGTATTTGATGTCATAATTGATTGATTGTGTGGTGACATGATTGGAGTTTATTTTGATTGATAATATGTTAAGATGTCAGCATGTGAATATGTGATATGTGGTGGTATATGTCTGATTATGGTGTGATGTATTATGGTGATAATATGCCATATGATTATATGATGATTAGTTTAGACTGCTATATATTGTAACATGCTTGGATGTTAACATGCCAGCCCGTGATATATAGTGATATATATACACCTGATTATTATACAATGAACTATGTTAATAGTATGTGCAGCGGTATTTGTGCATGCATATAGCTAGCATATGTGGGATGCCGGTGGGGCATGGGTACTAGCCACATCAGGATCTAGAGACTCCTCCTACCTTGTCGGGTAGTTAGGGTGGGGATGTTATGTGGGACTGCACAATGGACGCTTGGTTGGGATGCGGACTTCCTTGTGATTGGAATTAGGTAGTTGTACCCCCTGCATGTATCAAATGGTCGGTCCGTCTTGTGTTTCTCAAACACACCTATGAGAGAGGTGTAGTCTGATTTAGAGAACAATGTACCTGGGAGTCCCAGATAAGGACTAATTGGGAGGAAGTTATGTCAGCCCTAAAGAGAGACCATCGGGTTGAATGTTGGTTCACTCAGGATAGTCTTGGAAGCCCCTACAATCAAGGTACCAGAGTGCAGGGTGGACGAGATAACCCCGGATGATCGAGTAGGCTGAGGAGGTGCTCGCCCGCTCATTGGTCGAGGGATGAAGCGGTGAGGGACAACTCCCAATAGTATGACTTGTGATCCCCGGATGACCGAGTAGGTTGAGGAGGTGCTCGCCTGCTCATTGGTTGAGGGACGATACGGTGAGGGACAGCTCCCGCTGGTATGCTTTGTGATTCCCCGGATGACCGAGTAGGCTTAGGAGGTGCTCGCCCGCTCGTTGGTCGAGGGATGAGGCGGTGAGGGACAGCTCCCGCTTGTATGACTTGTGATCCCCGGATGACCGAGTAGGCTGAGGAGGTGCTCGCCCGTTCATTGGTCGAGGGACGATGCGGTGAAGGACAACTCCTGCTGGTATGGTTTGTGATTCCCTAGATGACTGAGTAGGCTGAGGAGGTGCTCGCCCGGTCATTGGTCGAGGGACAATGCGGAGAGGGACAGCTCTAGCTGGTATGGTTTGTGCTTCCCCCGGATGACCGAGTAGGCTGAGGATGTGCTCTCTCTCTCATTGGTCGAGGGATAGTGCAGTGTGATGTTCCAGGCTAGGACACCTGTAGGGTGGGGACAGCCAGCGGTGTGATGTGAGATGATGTTCCAAGCTACGACACCTATAGGATGGGTACAATCTGAGGTATGGTATTCCATTCTAGGACACCTATATGGTGGGGATAGCCTGTGGTGTGATGTGGTAGTGTGTTTACCTATGGTTATGACTTTGGGGTTCATTGTTGAGACTTGTGTTGTGGATGTTGACTCACCAAGAATTTATGGGCGCCTAACGAGTGAGTTCGGCCTACTCACTCGGTAGAAGACCTATAGAATTCTGTGAGGGGTGGATACACCAGTCATGTGGAAACCAACAGTTAGGGTCCAAGGTTAAAGGTTTGACCATCGAGACTCTCATGCTTGGTTGAGGAGACCATAAATGAGTCTGGTTGGCAGTCCGTTGAGGACTGGTGAGGTAGTTACTCCTGTGTGGTAGTAGATGGACTCTAGTGAGTCCGACCCTTGGGTTGGTCGTGGTATGTGTGCGGGTTGTCATGAGAGAGTCGTAGGTCTAGTCGAGGAGTATGGATCCTAATCCGGTTGGAGATCAGTCTATATACTATAGGGTGGGTGGACTGCAGCAGATGGGCACATGAGGGAGTTGCCATAGAGTTGGTTAAAGGATACACTGGAGGCCCGACAGATGTGAGCCCGTGTGTTGGGGGTAGGGCACCCGCTTGCATAGTCATGCATGTAGACGTCATATACATTGACATGTTCATGTGATCTTATACAGTGTATGCTTGGTGACATATGATGCATGTGTTACCCTCACTGGACATGTATAGCTCACCCCTTGCCATACAGGTACTCCATAGAGAAAGGGTCGACGAGACCCTTAGTCGGACGTTGGGCGTAGAGTTGTAGCTTTGTACTTTGTCATGGTTCCAGTTGGTAATTGATGACTTGTTAATGCATTTGAGATATGTGTACTTTTCATTAAGTTGGATGAATGTAATAATGGAATGATGTTATTGTTTTCAATTATGATTAATACTTTTTGGTACTATCGGTTATTGTTTTGAGTGTGGATTGTGGGAACGGTACTTCCCTTTATTTTGAGGGAAAAAAAATACCCCTGAAATAGTATCGGATCGGTTTTAGGACCTTGTATCAGCTTGACGTACTTGTAGCGGGACGGGTCGTTACAACACGTGTATATATATTTATAAACGCATGCATGGTAGGAAGGCATATTGCGTGTGAAGAAAGCAGAATGCACGTGTGAGTTATAATATGCATGTGTGAGTTATATATGCAGGTGTGAGTTATATATACATGTGTGAGTTGTATATGCTTTTGTGAGTATACATGGGTTTGTATGGAAAAAAAAGAACAAATGCCACATGTTTTGTTAATTGTTTATTTGCATTGTAGATTTTATTTTCTATCACATGCAATACCTATGATTATTAAGTTCTCTTTACTGGGCTGGAAGCTCACGTGTACCTCAATGCAGGGTGTGATCTGGAAACAGTGGATGACCCCTCTCCGATGACCTAAACGGTGGAATATCTGGATTCCAATAAGTTGTTTTGGATTAGAATTTACTTAGTTGCATAAGTATGTAAGTATTGTTTGGTTTGCCACCTGTGGCTTTCAAACTTATGTGTATGTGTAAAATCATGGTGTGTAATGTTATATAAACATAAGTTGTGTTTATATTATACTTAGAATAATCTCATGTGATAGTCTAGATTTCTCGAACAGATGTGGCTTTTTCATAGGCTTAGGTGAACTCGAGGCCTATGGACTTGTGGAATTTGGATGAAAGTAAAAAAAAAAAAAAATTAGTCGCGTTCTAGGCCCATATCTCGGGTCGGGGCGTGACAACACCACCTTATGGAACAAGAGGGAATGAGAATAGAGAGGAAAAAACATTAGTTTTTTCCCTCTTTACCTTTGGCTTAAGTGAATAACAAGTAATGGGATGAGGTGGAGGGTATGCATTGGCCCAAAATGGAGTTGGAGTGGGTAGGTTTCCTTGCATTTAATGCAAAGTTGGGAAAGTGGTTGTGGTGTGTCATTGCCATGACATGTGGCATCCCACCTCATTAAATAATATTAAATTAAATTAGTAATTTAATTAAATCTAATCTCACTTAATTGGTTAATCACCTCTCTAATTTTTGCTAATTAATGTCAACATTTCCACAGATCTCCAATCGAAGTTTAATTCTAAAAAAATATTCAAAATAATCTGAGAAAATTACAGTGGGCCCCAGAGTCGAGATCCTGTGTCGTCACAACATGCATGATTTAACATTTAATTATTGGGATTATATGTCTGCTTGGGAAAATATTTTGTTTTATCAAAATTCTGCCTTTTTACATTCTTGGTTTGTTCATATAAAAATTGACAAAATTGACGAAATTCCTTTGTAGTGGTTTAACAAATTTTGGACACCTTTTGGTGCGCATAAAGAAACTCTTCCAAAATCTGTTTTACCAACATTTCAAAAATATACTTCTATTATGAAATCTGAAAATAGAAAATTATTTGATACAATAACATTTACTTTTGATGAATGGGTAACCATGGACGTTTTATACTCATTTCAATATCCCTTGGATTTGTAAATGGGTTCTCAAGAAACGAATGGATTTGACTCCTCTTGTTTTATCTAGAAAAATTGAAATCTGAAATTGGAAAAAATTCAATTTTGATGAGATAATTTTCTATGGAGCTGAAATCTGTCAAACATTTGAAACATCTGGAAAAAAAAATCATGTGGTAAGATTGAGTGTTAGTTTTATCGATGCACTTATTGCATCTACAAAAGAAACACTTGCAACATCTGTTACCCTTTTTTCTTAAAAAGCTGAAGCATCCCTCTCTTCTTCTTCCCACTCTCCCAAAATTTCAAAAGAAGCTCTGGTGAATGCTGCTGACCTCTTCAAATTGAAAGATGACTGGATGAAAGAAGTACTTGATCAATTTGGTAGATCTCCTGAAACTTCCGAAGAGTCATTTTCAACAAAAGCTAAAGGATTAATGGCTGAAAATCAGTTTGCTGCCCTTCAATAATTGCCTGAAACAGAAGAACAAGTTCAAATTGATGACCTCGAAGATGAAATCTCTCTCGCCAAAAGGAATCCATTCATCACGGTGAAAAATAACAAAAAGAAGAAATAAATACTGTATTAAATATGCTTTACTGTATTTATACCGTATTTTACAAATACAATTCTGTCAACCCAAGATCTTGAAGCTTCGTTGAAGTTTCTTTCCAATATTAATATCTGTTTTCAACAAAGTCAAAAGTTACTTTTATCCTGTCTCTCACTTGTCTGTCACATGTGCTACTATTGAAGAATGTCGGCAACATCTGAACCGATCATCTGATAAAGATAAAAGATGCTCATGACACCTGTCTCAACTTTTCCACTAGCAACATGCTGATTTGACGTTCGCTGTTGACTGCTTTTCCTCTTTTAATAGATTTGTAACACCTTGTCTTTACTTTTCTGTCTTTAAATTAGATTCTCACACCTATAAATTGGAGTATATCTCAATAACATTATAAATTGAGAACGATCTCTTTTGATATATCTCACAAAAACTAAATTGAATATTTAAATTATATCGACAGTACCAAACTATCAACTGCATCAATCTTTAATTTAAATTATTTTTTTTCTTCTTAGTTATCAGTGAAAAGACCTGGCGGTCTACAGTATCATATTATTGTTTAAAATTATTTATTAATAATAAATCTTTTTTTAATGATAATTTTTTTAAACCACGTGCCTTGAGCCGCAGCGGTCTAAATCATGCGACGGTCAAAAGTGCATGCTAAGACAAGTGTATGGTGCATGTAGCGTCCGTTTCTGCTGAGGACGCACACAGATTTTTGCCTCGTGCACTGTGGACCCACCGAATGCCAATAACAACCTCGTAGATCTCACTCACGTGGCACCGTAATAGCCGTTCGATCTCCTTCCATTCTGTACGGAGCAGCATTTTTCTTCTATTCCTACCAGCAGGAGCTGAAGTCTTAAGAGAAGTGTGAACTGTGAAGGTGATCACTGCTCAGGTGGGGAGAGAGAGTAAGTAAACTGAAACGGGGGATCGCGGGTTCGAATCTCCGTCCGCCCCTTGAAATTCAAAAACCGCTTGTTTTTTTTATAAAAAGGGGGAATTTAAGATCTGTTGTTTGTCAAAGAGCATAAATTCCCCCACTCAGGCCCTTCTGTTACTGTGAGTAAGCTTTAATTTGGTTGATCGATTGTTGTAGGTTTGGATTTCGTCGGAGGAGAAGAAAAAAATGGCTAACATTGACATCGAGGGGATCCTGAAAGAGCTTCCCAACGATGGCCGGATACCAAAGACGAAGATCGTCTGTACGCTGGGTCCGGCCTCTCGATCGGTGCCGATGCTGGAGAAGCTTCTGAGAGCCGGCATGAACGTCGCCAGATTCAACTTCTCGCACGGAACTCACGAGTATCATCAGGAGACCTTGAACAATCTCAAGATCGCAATGCACAACACTCAGATCTTGTGCGCTGTCATGCTCGATACTAAGGTCTATTTTGCCTCCTCTTCCCTTCCATTTTGCCCAATTTGAAAGAAACCCATTTCATCTCATCCGCCTTATAGAGATACAAATGGCTAGAAATGAATGTCTAATGTCTGATGAGGCTGAATTTGTTATTGTTGTTATTATTATTATTTGGTAAATCCACTAACCCCGTTTTGGTTTGGTGACGTGCAAATCCGCTGAAAATGGGTGAAGAGTCCTCATGATCAGGTTGTGTCACATTAGATTTTAACTCTGAATCAGATTTCTACCCCACCCCAAAAAAATCTGAATCAGATATATGTGTTAGGAACTTGGTTTAATTCATTGTTCAGAACAAATGGAGGAACGAATTGATTCATTGCTCTGCTTTTATCTTCAATGTTTTTCATTTTTGTTTTGTGTCTGGAAGGGAGGGGGGGTTGGTTTCCTTTGCCACATTGCACAAATTAATAAAGAAGGAAAAGCAAAGTTGATTCCTTTTTCTTAAAGGTTACACTTAGCGCTTCTATTTTGTGATTGATTCCTTTCTTAGGCCAAACAAATTGTGATGGATATTTTAAATAATCTGGATGCTTAGATTATGTAAAATGGTAAATCTGCTATCTTTACAGTTGCAACAGCAGGACACCGATTGCGAATTGTCTCCTGTGATAATTATACAGATAATTGTCAATTGAGAACAGTTCTTGATCGGTAAATGATATTTTCGAAAGATCCTAGCCAAGGATATAGGGCTCTCAAGGGTGAGCCTAGCCAAGGATGATCCATGGTTTGAAATCACATTGATTAGACGATCATAGCCATCCTTTTTCCCTAATCAAGCTATGCTGTCAACAAGCATTATTTTAATGCCATCTGAATGCCATAATAGAGGTATTCGACCACTTATTTTTTAGAAAAAGCAGAGTCTATGTAAAGCAAGTACTGTCCACAGATCCACCGTGTGACACTTCCACACAAAGTGGAAGGATGCTTCTTTGGATTTAATAATAAAAATTATCCATGATTGTGATGAGTTTTGTTACACTTCAAGTATATAATATCGATTATTTTGTTAGGGTTTATTCTATTATTAAAATATTTTTTAATCCTTATTTAGTTTTTGGCATGAAATTGTATTCATCAATATTATTGAACTCTGATTACATTCATCTAAGGTATGCTTTGGGTCTATTTGTTCAGCCACTAATCCTTGAATCTAGCTACTGGTTTCTAATCATTTCTTGTCATTATGCTCAGACTTCTTCTTTCTGTTCCGTGTCAATACTTAATTTCTTCATGTAAGGACTATTCTTTTTGATAACCAAGGTGTCCAGGCCTCTTATAGTACCCGACTAATTCTCGGAGCATGTGCAAGCCTCCCTACCCACACACACTGGATAACTCTATGTGGAGTGACCCTTTGGAGTGGAGTGGGAATCCATGTAAGAACTATTTGAGCCTTCTTTACATGCCAAACCATCTCATACAGCATTACCATTTTTTTAACTCTTTATTAGAGCCACATATAGTCATTTTTCCTCATACATATTTCTACATTTAGCCTTTCTTGCTACTCTTCTCAGTGATCTTACCTCAGCGAACATATATCAACCAGTTGCGCTGTTTCTTTTTCTTTCTTTGTCTTGCAACATTCAGCTCCATAATGACGGGTCTCTCATCATCATCATCATTATCAATTGCCAAAATCCCATTTATTTGGGTCAACTTTTGAAATTCTACTTCTCAATTTAACATTGTCATAGACCATTGATGATGGAGGGGATCTTATGTTCGATTTACGCTCAACCCCAAAGGCCCACCCCCCATTGAACTTATCCGGTGTATGGATTGGGAGGTTTACACATGCCCCGATGATTAGTCGGGTGAGACACCTGGACAATTTGGTTACAAAAAAAGAGTTAATCACTTAGTATATATCATGTCCCTTTTATCGCTTCCCTCTAGGTTTTCAGTAGCCTACCTCTCTTCCTTGTACTCATGGTTTTTAACCTTTCAACTTTGTGTACTGTGGCCATCCCTATTGGGGTTACCTTTTAATTGTCCCTAATGATCATTTCTAACTCTATCTTAGAGGTAATGTACTCATTCAATGTAGCATGCACATCTTCATTACCAGTGATTGTCTATTTGTATTTTCTTCATTGTTCAAAACTATACTCCATAAAACATTGTCAGCCTAATAATTGTTTTATAGAATTGTCACTTTAAACGATGTGTGACTCTTTTATCACACAAACCTCCACTTGTTTACACTTTGCCCACTATGCTCCCATTTTCTTAGTTATATCTAAGTTAAAACTTCCATAGGATTCTAATATAAAGCAGAAGTATGTAAACTTATCATTGTGCAATACCAAGTCATTCTCAATTTTAATTGGATCACGCTTTCTATCTTTTGTTCTCCTAAAGTTACAATTCATGTATTCTATTTTCATTCTACTAATTTTTAAACCATGTTTCAAAAGTTTTCCGGATGCCAACATTTATTAGTTCGTTGGTGGCTCTCTCTCTGTGTGACTAAAATATGAATGAATTTGTTTTTATCTTATGTATCATCGTCATAATCAAAGACACTAATCATATCTATCTGGGATACTAGATTGATTTTTGAGTTCTTCTTTTCCATTATATCTTGTTGAAACCATACCCTGTATTATCCAATCACTACTTTGTACAACTGCACAAAAAAAATTACTATCCTGTTTCTGGTATGCCCTCTTTGCATCAGCGCTGATCATAATATTCTTATCAAACTTACTGTTTTTTATTTATTTTTGTAGCAGTACCAATATTCTTATCAAAGTAGTGAGTCTATCCCAAGTGTTTTGATTTTGAGTGTCTGTACAGTCTCGCATTTTGAAATGAACAAGAAATAAGTTTCATATTAAGATGACTAAAAAAATCAAATATCTATTACTGCTCAATGATTCCTACTTATTAACACTAGACAGATGTTATTGCTAACTTAACCCACATCACATGACATCACAATCACCTCTCACTTTATTGAAATAGGGACCTCCAGAGACTGAGACAACTCAAGGATCTTGGCTGAAAATTCAGAACTTGGATATGACTTAGATGTGATGGAGTTTTGTTGACTGAGTTTCGATGTGTGTCACACCCTTATGTGAACTTACTTATGTGCTATGAAGATTTCAGCACCTCACATCTTTGAAATTATGATGCATGACCTAAGTTGCATAGGTATGGGTGTGAGGGTTGGAGTTTGACACGTGGGCACGTGTGCAAGGTTCTGGACTCGGCAAACCAAAAAAGAGTTGGAGATGCAGTATCATGTTTATATAATCTTAGTCTAAATTATTTTTAAAGGAAGGTGTGAAAATAACATTCATAGAAAATAATGTATTAGTTTTACTTTCAATAATTAAGTGACAGACATGTAGGCATTTTAATTAGGTTTTAAGAGGAGAAAGAAGTTGTAATGTTCTATTTCCAACAGAAAAAAGGTAGTTGTGATATTTTAGTCATCTTAGAAAACAATCTTAAAAGATACTAGAAGAGATCATCATTAGCAATTGATTCATTTAGGCCCATAAATTGAACCTACTTACATATGACTCATTTCATGTAGACAATAGGCCATTTCCTATGTTTCTTTAACCCATATGTTAGTAGCTAATTTCTTTTTTCACTTAATCCATATACATATTAGCTAGTGGAATGAGCTTTTCTTGCCCTTGACACCTAACTCACCAAGTGTCATTTGGTGGCATGAGCTCTTTTTTCCCCTTATACTTAGCTTGCCATATGTCATTTTGTGCATAAACATTTTTTTCTTTTGCCAAGTGTCATATAATGGCATAGGCCTTTCTCCCATTTACACCTAGCTCATCATGTGTCATGTGTGGCATAAACCTTTCTTCCTATTCACCCTTAGGCCTAGCATATATTATGTGGTGGCATAAACGTCCCTCCCATCGACACTTAGCATGCCATGTGTTATGTGGTGGCATAAGCCTTTCTTTCCATTGACATTTAACCTCCATGTCTTAAGTGGTTGCATAAGCCCTTTTCTTCCATTGACAACTAGCACACCAATCGTCATGTGGTGACATCATTAAATAAACCAATGAACCCAAGAGAGAATAGCAAGTTTTGAAGTTTCATTTGCTATCGTCCATCGCATTAGCATTACATACTTTTTCACAATGACCATCTGGTCCATTAAATCAAGAGGGTGAACCATGTAAAGCTTTCTAGTTTTGATTGTTTCTATCAGATCATCACGATTAAGTGTCTTGGCTCTTATTAGGTCTTAAAACATATAAATTCTTACTTTGATAATTTGGTTTATTTGATTAATCATGTGTTAGATCGATCATAGTATGTTTGTGGCATGTTTTGATTGTGTGGCCTGTCAACCATAAATTTGCATGAGTTTTTGACATGGATTCTAGTGTCTAACACTGGTTTATCTAACATGGATTCATCACACATCTTGAAGAGCCTTTGCAACATAGTGCATGACCAATCAAGCCTACTCACATGACCAAGTATTTTAGGTGATTCTAAGTTTCTAACCCTCACCACAAAAACTGAATGGTATGGTTTGTTTCATCCGTATAATCTCTAAGGGCAAGTTACCTTTCAAAAAGAAATCTCCAAGGGCAAGTTTGTATGCCCAAAGTTTCTTGGGATTTTAAAGTCTCAAGGTCAAGTTTTCTTATAAAAAACATCCTAAACACTTTCTCACGAAGACCATGGAAAAATGTTGGGTCATGGGAAATTACGAGGCACACCTTTAAGAATTTGACTAAATCCATCTTAAACACATTGATCACATGCATACTCGACTTAACCTATTATTGAACAGGTTGACATGACTTGACCATGCTTAAATGAAATGACAACTAAAATCTACGAAGATTAAATAGGTTGACCCAGTGTAGCCCATTTATAAAATGGGTTGACCCAACTGCTCCCAATCCATTTATTAAATGGGTACAACTTGATTTGAGTACCCTATCCAAAGCTTAAATGGGTTACTCAACTCGTCTCATTTACTAAACGCTTGACCCAATCCAGCTTGTACCAAACCTAACTCATTTATTAAATGGTTTGGGGCATCCCAAACAATCTCAGTTGAGTTGATCCAACGCGAAGCCTAACCTAAATCTTTTATTATAAACTCTTTAGCTTCACCCAAGTACTCAACTAAGTTTAAATGGGTTGACCTAATTGTTAGTCCATTTATTAAATTGTTGACTACTTGACTTACACAATACCCAAGTCATTATTAAATGAGACCTAACTCAAAAAGATTTATTTCTTAAATGGTTTGACCCAACCTGAATAACTCCAAATCGGTCAAACCCTTAGCGAATTCATTTATTAAATGAGTTGACTTGAGTACTCGATGAAACTTAAATTAGTTGATTCATTTGACCCATTTATTAAATGGTAGACCTGACATACAACGTACAAATCTCGATCCATTTATTAAATGAGTTAACTAACCCAGCTTGACCTATTTATTTGTCATTTTTTCTTATGTAAGCTAGTGAGTAAATGTAAGGGAACTTTTAGATTAGAAAAGAATTCCTACTAAGCCATTTTCTTAGGATTTCTTTTTAATTCAATTCTAGTTTTTCGTTAGAATTGATTTCCTTAGGAAGTGAACAAACCTGTTAATGTTATGCTGTCATCGGGTCAATCTCAAGTCCAACATCTAAAGTTTAAATAGCATAGTGAAAACAATTCTGAAATAGAAATTGTAACTTGATCATGAAGACTCGAGTATTAACAAATGTAAACTGTTTCATAAAAAGTACTATCAAGGTTAAAATCCTAATTGAACTTAAATGGAATCCTTTTGGAATCAATAAAATGTTGTTATCTTTAAAAAATGCACGGGAGGGGCATCCACACATGAGTTGACTAGTGGATTCACATGGTGATATGAGCCATAATCATGGGTGGTTTCCTTGCATCAATGTTTAAAAAACCAAACCGTTAATAAGTTATTTTTTTTTTATTACGGTTTGATTTAATTAGGTCTAGTTGCTGGTTTAACCACTTTGAACCGTTATGAAGCGAAATATTAATATAAGATCATACTAGCAAATATATTATTGTAGTTAAAATCAAATTACTAAAAATTGAAGAACTTTAAAATCATATTGCGACCATGATACTATAGTGTATCAAGCCTTGAAAAATATGTAGAGTGCTAGGGCTGAATGGTATTCCATTTGTAGTTTGGTCTATTTTAGGTGAAAATGGAGTATGTTGGTTGACCCGTTTATTCAACAAAATTTTAGCTTAAAAAAGAATGTTTGATGAGTGGCATAAGAGTACTATGGTCTCTTTTTATATAAAAAAAAGAGATATTCAAAGTTGTACAAATTATCGAGCGATCAAACTAATTAGTCAATGAAACTTTGAAAAGGGGTAATAGAAAGCAAGGGTTAAATATATCTGAAAATCAATTTGGGTTTATGCTGGGTAGGTCAACAACAGAAGCTATATTTATACTAAGACAACTTATGGAGAAATTTAGGGAGAAGAGGAAGAACCTTTCTTTGACTTTTATTGATTTAGAAAAGGCTTATGATAGGGTACCTAGGAAACTAACATGGAGAACCTCAAGAAATAAATATATCCCCAATTGATTATGTTGAGATTATTTAAAATGTATGGTTGTGCTACCACTAACATTGGAACCATTCGTGGAGAGACGACGAAGTTCTTTGTCGGAGTTGGACTACTTCAAGGATCTACTCTAAGCCCATACTTATTTGTGCTAATCATGGATGGCTTAACATCAAGAATTCAAGATGAAGTGCCATGGTGTATACCTTTTGCAAATTATATTGTTTTAATTGGTGAGACGAAACAGTAACTCAATGCAAGATTAGAATTATGGAGGACAACATTAGAGTCACATGGTTTAAAAATTAGTAGAACTTGAAATATAATATATGGAATTTAACTTTAGTGGGTTAGATGATAGGGAGAACAACCCAATACGAATTGGTGACGACTTGGTTGTACATTGTGATAAGTTTAGATACTTAAGCTTCTATGGTAAAATCTCAGGGAGATTTATTTTGGATATAATGAATAGGATAGAAGTAGGGTCAGAAAATATAGACAAGCTAGTGGGGTTCTATTCGATAAAAGATTTCTTTGCCTAAAGGATGATTTTATAAACAATTACTCCCTCCGTCCCATTTTAGTTGTCTGATTTGAAATATTTGTATTTTTTAAGGAACTCTCTGTATAAGGCTAGCGCTCCATGTGATGTTATCCATTTTCAACACATTTTATGCTACTCCAATATAAATGAGACAACTATTTTGGGACAATTTCAAAATCCATATAAGACAACTAATTTGGGACAGAGAGAGTATTAGATTTTCTATACTTATGGAGCAGAGTGTTGGGCAATGAAGAAAAAACAAATAGACAAAGTCAAGATAGCAGAGATGTGTATGCTACGTTGGATGAGTGGATCAACTTTAAAGGATAAAGCTAGAAATGGACGCATTAGGGATAGTCTAAAAATAGCCCCACTAGATCATAAATTGAGAGAAACTCGTTTGAGGTGGTTTGATTATGTTTGTAGAAGACCAAACACAATTCCAATGTATAAAGTTGAGAGACTACAGATCGAAGGCACTAGAAGGAGAGGCCGACCACTAAACCTTGGAGGGAAGGAATAAAGAAAGATATGCTAGATTGTGGAGTGACTGTTGGTATGATTTATGATAGGGTTTATTAGAGAAAAAGAACTCGTAAAGCCGACCCTAGATAAATGGGGTATGTGCCTTTAATCATGATGATGAGGATGATAAATTAATGGCCTCGGTGAAAAAAATAAAAGAGAGAAAAAATGTAATAGTCTTTGGACAAATCAAACCAGTTTAAGGATCAAACCATCTTAGGGACAGGTTCAAGTTCAACTGGGTAGGAGTAGGACCGATGGTTCGGTTTGTTTTTAAAACACAGCCATGTATCAGTCTAGACTGAACTAGGGGTGCAACTTGGATTAGAGTTAATGCGAATTTGGTTGACCCGACCTGAAATATGCACGGGCTAACCAACCCTATTTAAAATATAGGTTGGTTCGAGTTAAAAAAGTTTGACCCTTTTTTAATTTGGGTTGGGCTAGGGTTTAAATGTATAACCCAATCTGCCTAAATTATTCATTTTTATATCATGATTTGTTGAGTTTTTAGAATTAACTCTCTACAATGATTATGTTTTAGTGGTAAAGTCTTCTTTTTTATGCCCTCTTCACTTGAAGCATATCAATATATATATATATATATATATATATATATATATATATATATAGACTAAATTATCTACTTAATTATATGGGTTGACCTTTGACCCCATTTAACATGGCTTGAATTAAAAATGGGTTGGGTTATGAGCGGGTTGGAGGAGGCCAAAATATGGGTTGGTTTGAAAAATAGTGACTCGAATTAAATATGGGTAGGGCTAAGATTTGGCTCTCAACCCGATCCGACCACCTAGGTTGCGCCCCTAGCCTGGACTCACCTAACTCTTGTTTAGTCTCTCAGCATCCTGTTGAGTCGAATTGATCGCCTAGCAATGCAAGGCAAGCTTCTTGAACTATACATCTTATTATCTCGGTCTTCATCGAATCCTAATATGGATCTATAAATTGATTTGAACCGTAGAGAAGAAATGATTTAGATCTATGCTCTTGTAAATCTGCCTAATCTGCCCTCATGTGACCTGGATTGTATATCTCAGAGAACTTAATATCCTGCTCAATCAATCTCACTGCAGCCTTTAGACAGAATAACCGTTATTTTATTCTCCATCTGTGTATCATTGCAGGGTCCTGAAATTCGAACTGGTTTTCTAAAGGATGCAAAACCCATCCAACTAAAGGAGGGTCAGGAAATTACAATAACTACTGATTACAACATCAAGGGAGATGAGAACATGATTTCTATGAGTTACAAGAAACTTCCTGTAGACTTGAAGCCAGGAAACACCATCTTGTGTGCAGATGGAACCATTACGCTCACTGTCTTATCTTGTGACCCTGCTGCTGGGACTGTGAGATGCCGTTGTGAGAACGCTGCAATGCTAGGTGAGAGGAAGAATGTCAATCTTCCAGGTGTTGTGGTGGATCTCCCAACACTTACGGACAAGGATAAGGAGGACATCTTAGAATGGGGAGTGCCCAACAAAATTGATATGATTGCTCTATCATTTGTGCGCAAGGGTTCGGATCTTGTTAATGTCCGAAAGGTTCTCGGGCCACATGCAAAATACATAAAGTTGATGTCAAAGGTTTGTCCTGACTGCTGACTACTTCATGCACTTAAATGTTTGTCATTTCCTTTTATGATCACTGACGTGCTTTTGTCACAGACATTTTGATTGCATGATCACTCATATTGCATACAGATTCACTCAAATTTACCGATTGTCACCTAATGCTTTTATTTTGACATGAATTAGATGTGCTTTTACATTATTGTGTGCACCAAAGGGAAGCATACTCCCACAATTATACTGGGTATGTGTATATAGTTTATCCATGATGAATATGCAGCAGGTTGCACCACCAAACTGAGCTTATACAGAATGTGGACACTGAATCGAACATGCACATATGTATATTAGTAGGTGCCAGTTATTGCATGGATCTACAGAGATGCCTAGACTAACCATGCTTGCAATTAAAACTCCTCTATTAGTAATTTGGATATGTTGGTATATCTATTTTAGCATGCATTTTAACAGATATATGCACAAAAGATTATTGTATGAGGTGACTGAAAAAAAGAAAAAAAACTAGTTTCTCATTTATTTTTGTGCTTAAAAGTTAGAATACTCATTTTGTGCTTTAGAAGCAGAGGGGCTGAGTAGGACTTGTGATAAGTAAGGCAAGGGAATTGGGCACGTTGAATGGGTTTCGAGTGGAAGATGGACCAACCTTGTCCCATCTATAGTTTGCTGACAACACACTTCTATTTGTGCAATGCTTTGAATACAAATATTGAAGGCATCATGGTAGCAGTTAGATGCTTTGAAATGGTATCAAGTTTGAAAATAAACATGTAAAAAATGTGGTAGTGGGCATAGATGTGGTACAAGAAAGGTTGGATGTGTTAGTTTGGTTGGTTGTATGCAAGAATGAGAAGTTTCCTATAATTGTCTCAGATTTCTGGTGCTGAAGACACACCTTTAGTCTGAAATGCTTCAGATATGAAGGGACCAAGGTAGTATTTAGATGTTATGAAATGGTGTCCTGGTTAAAATTAAACATGAGAAAACCTGTGATGGTGGAGCAAATATGAACAAGAAAGGTTGATTGAGCTAGCTTTGGTGGTTGGATGGATTTGGGAATTACTTTAACTTATCTGGAACTTCTGGTAGGTGCGAATACGAGAGCAAAATATTTGTGGGATTTGGTATTGTAGAAGTTTGAGGAGAGGTTGGCAGCATATGACCAACCCAGCAATATATTCTATATCCTTTTCTGAAACATCAGTAGGTGTGAGAAAGAAGTTAGAGAGAATTGAAAGAGATTTTTCATGGGAGGCAATGCGATAAAAAGTAAAAATGGTTCCTCTTGTTAAACCGGAAGATGTAATAAAGCCAGGAAAAGAATAAATTTCACCATCTCAAATAAGTAAATAAATAAAGCTAATGAAGGGAGGTCTAGGAATCACGAGAATGAGACATGGGACTCTATTGGGCAAGTGACTGTGGATAGCTGTGCATGGTGGAGAAGGGTTCTATTCCATAAATGTGGGTTGGGGGGAAGTGATTTTCTTGGAAGGAGCCATATGGGAGGATCTTTGAAGGAAAAGAACTGCAGCAAGAGAGGTTTTTCATTTGTCAAAAGCAAGGTTGATACAGTGGGCATGTGATAGGAGAGAACTTCAGGGTATCTCAGCTATAAACTCAGAGAGGACTTGGATTATTTACATGGAAGGAGGAGGGTACATAAGAAGAACAGCAAAATGGGATGGAAAAAATCTAGATGTAGCAGCTAGGGAAAAGCATGCGCCAGTACTGATGGGATTGTACAGGATGCATGAGAAGTTGGAGCCTTTTTCTCGTGGGTCAGATGGGAAGGATTCTGATGAAGAGAAGTTGTTGACAGTTAAGGAGACAATGAAGATCTTCAGAAGGAATCTTTCAAGGTAAACTAATTATGAGCAACTCATCTATCACAGAAGGGCCCATTTAGGAGGGAGGGAAGTACCTTGGAGGATGTTGATACTCGTAGAAATTAAAGACTTAGCTTGAACAATGGATGTATCTTTTAAACGTGTATTATAGAGAAATTGTGGACTTGACTAGAACGATGGATTTTTCTTCTTCACTTGTATGAAGGTCAGTTAATGGCACTGTAGATTTTCTGGCTTAGGAAGGGTTTGATTAGTGTAATTTATTTATTGGGTTTTGGATGGGAGAATGAGGGATTTGGAGAATCTCGGTATATGCAAATTTTGCTTTTATATAGTTTAGAAGTATGTGCAATTTTTTCTTTCCCAAATTCTTAAAAATGTGTGCACTTTGAAGTTTCAAAATGCTCTTTTGTTGGTTGTACCTTATAAATGTAATTAGTTGTCTATGAATATTTAATCATATTGTTGTTAAAAACGAAAAATGAATATCCATTGCTCTCTGGATCTATACCCACCACCTTTTTGGATAACATGGGTATCTCCAACCCATATTGGAGGTGAGACTACTACAATGGATACACATTGGAGGTGGAGATGTACCCATGGCTTATCAACAAATGTAAATGTATTGTGACCAATAAGAACATTCCTTCTGTTGTTCAATAAAGTTCTCTTCATAAATTGCAAAGCATAATATTTTTTTAATCAGTTTTCCATGCTTGTACCAGCTGCAGCTTTGATAATGATCTTGATAATATGGATTTATTTGCTCAATAAGCTGTTAATTCATGAAGATGTTCCTTTAATGGTTGCTCTTTTCTACTGATTGCCGTCTGAATTTGAAGGTTGAGAACCAGGAGGGTGTGATCAACTTTGATGATATCCTACGTGAGACAGATTCTTTTATGGTTGCTCGAGGTGATCTTGGTATGGAGATTCCTGTTGAAAAGATCTTCCTTGCTCAGAAGATGATGATTTACAAATGCAACCTTGTGGGTAAGCCTGTTGTTACTGCTACCCAGATGCTTGAGTCCATGATCAAGTCACCCCGGCCGACACGTGCTGAGGCCACTGATGTTGCTAATGCTGTTCTGGATGGCACTGACTGTGTCATGCTTAGTGGTGAGAGTGCAGCTGGTGCTTACCCAGAGATTGCTGTCAAGATCATGGCCAAGATTTGCATTGAGGCAGAGTCTTCCCTCGACTATGGGGCTATATTCAAGGAGATGATACGCTCAACACCTCTGCCAATGAGCCCGCTGGAGAGTCTTGCCTCTTCTGCCGTTCGTACAGCCAACAAGGCTAGAGCTACTCTCATAGTAGTGCTGACACGTGGTGGCACCACGGCCAAAGTTGGTGGCGAAGTACCGACCAGCTGTGCCGATCCTGTCTGTTGTAGTCCCAGTCTTAACAACAGACTCATTCGATTGGACATGCAGTGATGAGACACCGGCAAGGCACAGCCTTGTCCACCGTGGTTTGATTCCGCTGCTGGCTGAAGGCTCTGCCAGGGCGACGGACACTGAATCTACAGAGGAGATCCTGGATGCTGCGCTGAAATCAGCTACTGCGAGGAGTTTGTGTAAACCAGGGGATGCAATTGTGGCTTTGCACCGAATTGGTGCTGCTTCAGTCATAAAGATCTGCGTAGTGAAATAAGAGATGAGGTACAAGGACATGGGGCTCTCTCTCCTTTTTCTGGTTTTCTTCCTCCTTACTTACTATCAGCCATTTTCTGTCTCTAGAGGATTTTATGTTTTTTTCTCCGAGTCTGTTGTAGGATTGTTGCCTTATTCTGCCGACAACCCTTCTCTGCTGGTGAGGGTCGGTTTTTCTGTCTGCCTGAAAGCATCTTTCTCTATTCTTCCAGATAGCATCGTTGATATGGGGTTTACTTTTGTTGCTAGTTTCATTTTTTCCCCGACTTGTTGCATTGTGTGTTGTGAAATGTCTTGCCTTTCACCCTTACACAAGTTTTATATCCTGAGCAGCCAAAATTGTTTTGGTTTGGATATGGGCCAAAATATAAATTTCAAAAACTGCCGTTTATCAAAAATGAAAAAAAAAAAGTATTCGGCTGGGATTTTCGAGAATTAGGTTTAGTGGGTCGGGTTTAGCTTAAAATTGGGCATTTTAAAATCGGGCTTTCAAAACACCTCTTTTTGAAAATAAAATTTCGTTGAAAACAAACACGCAGATAGTTTTAAAATATTGTTTTTCGATTTAAAAAGGACTTGGAAGAATTCGAAATAAATTTGGTTGAACACCAGTTTGAATTTGTGCGGATTTCTAAAATTTTCATGTGTATTTAAGTTAGGGGAAAGTGTGTAAATTTGGAGATCTAAGGATTCAAATTTAGGTTATGAAGTTTCAAAAAATATCATGCACTTCTAAGAAATAAATAAATAAATACAAGAATTTTTTAAATGAGATTTTAAATAAAATGTGGATTGATACATATGCAAAAAAAATATATTTATTTAAGAATGAAAGATGGGTTGGAAAGGTGGTTTTTATCTTCACTTTCTTATGACTTGTTTGGTTAATTCTTCTCCCATTTTTTCCTATTTGGTTCATCTTAAAAGCTAGACTTTTAAATTGAATTAATTCTAGAATTTTAAAGACCATCTTTGATGGGATAGTGTTGACTTTAAAATGGAATTTATTTGAGAAGGGAATTGATTTAAGGAGTTTTTTTTATTAACATTTGACATTGTTTTACGGTAAATTAAAACTTTGTCAGTCTGTCTTTCATTTTATAGCAACAAATTAAAAGACTAATTTGAAAAAAAAGGTTAATAAAAACTCTGGTGCTAAGAAACACTATCTAAATCAATTTCTAAATTGAAAATATAAATTATATAAAAGTTCATTTATTAATATTTTTTTATCTTGTTCATAGCCTATCAATTAGATTCAAATGATCTACACAAGTACTTCAAGTACTTTTTTTTTTCCATTTTTTACAAAGTAGAACTCTAAATATCAGAATATTAGGTAAAACTCTAGATATATGCACGTCTCCACAAATCATGTACATGATCTACAAATGTACTTACTATTTAAATGGGCTATTAAGTAGGTTTTCAAATAGTTTTTATACTGTAAATTACAAACATTAAATTAGAACTACATTATCAATGGTGAAACCTATCCTTGATAGGGTGTGCATTGTTTGACTCGACGCCATTATACATCATTGTATAATAGCTTCCAATATGCCAAAATTGTACAATGTACTAGATGAATTTATTGGACCTTTTTTTTATAATAATAATGAATTTATTAAGTATTTATAAGATAATAATTTTATGGCAAAATCAGTAATAAGTCATACACCAGAGATATTACTAGTGTATGCATTGCATTGTTGACATTACTAATCTGATTCTGATGGAGGAACTTAGTCATTGAATATATTGCTCAAGTAGCCAATGAGCAAGATCATAAGCAACAGAGTTAGTTGATCTTCAGCAAAAAAAAAGTCATGCGAGAAAATTGATTTTGTGGAAAATATGAAAGGGCACTTTTGCCTTTCTCACCATGATTGATATATATAGGATACAAAAGATCAATTACAATCCCTAATTTAGGGACATGGCTAAATACAATAAGTACACAGAGGGAAGGTCAGGTCAACACTGTCCGTTAATACTCTCCTGTAAACTTGACGGTGGTAAAGTGATGAGTTTGGAACTAAGGACAAAGAAGTGGTGCTTCGGTAGCCCCTTCTTAAAAATATAAGCAAGTTGATCTTGAGAAGAGATGAATTGAATGTGATAAGAGCCTACATCGACACGTTCGCGAATGAAATGATAATCCAACTCAATGTGTTTGGTCCGAGCATGAAACACAGGGTTGGCAGTCATGTATGTTGCACTTAGATTATCGCACAGGAGAAGTACTTGAGAAGTGAGAGGGAAACCAATTTCACGTAGAAGATTCTGAATCCAGACTATATCGACACAAGTGTAGGCAAGGACCCTATATTTAGCTTCAGTACTGGAGCGAGATATCGTCTGTTGTTTCTTTACACACCACGAAATGAGATTAAGATCCAAGAAGATTCAATATCCAGTAGTGGAATGACGACTATCAGGATAACCGACCCAATCAACATCAGAGTAAGCGACCAGTTGGAGATGGTTTGAGGCACGCACAATCGGTAAACCACGACCAAGAGAGCCTTTGAGATAGTGAAGGATGCGTTTGACATCATCCAAATGGGATGTGCGAGTCTGACTCATGAACTGAGAGGTGACATGCAGTACAACCTTTGACTCTACACAATTCGACTTTTTTTTTTCCAGCCTTTCTCACACACTACCACAACCTTCCTTCTACGGACGTTCTTCCCTCTTCTGTTGTGCAGCGTTGCTACTCACCCTTTTTCTCCATTGCTGTCACTGGCCGGTTCTTCCGGATCTACTTGCTCTCGACTTCCCTCTTCCAGATCTGTGCTGCTCTACTCCGATCTACAGCCAACGTACTTAGTTCGTCTTCCTGCGGCTCTGTTGGCAGATCTGTTCTAGATCTCTTCTTCCCCAGCTGTTCTGCTCGCTCTGAGTTGTAATGCCTTGACCCTATGGTGGGCCCGGAACGTTACTAATTTTTTTTTATAATCTCCCATCAACTAACATCATAGCTGGGCTGGATATTCAAATTTGCCAAAAAACTCATCATATAAACAGTTACACCTGCTCCTCTCACGTGGACTTAAACATGTACCATATGTTCCCATATACAAATACATATTTCACAAACAAATATCTCAATTTAATCGATCAGAGTTACAAACAAAAACATAGCAATTCACACATGCTTAGATTTATACTACCACAGACGGTACTAAAATCAACATAACATCATTTGCATGAAAATAGACGTTGTTGGTCAAGCTAGCCAAATATCTAAAAGAGTCCTAGAGGGAGTGATGTGAATTCTAATTTACTCGCAAGCGTACGAACCAGTTTATAGTATAGAGTATGAGTGCGAGGTCGTATCCAAAGGAAACCGACAAAATATATGTATGAAATAGAAATTGGCACTATTAAAAATGTGATTTAAGGAAATAATTTTCTAAAACATTTAGTTATAGTCTTAATTTAGAACAATAAATTGTTTTGATGAATTTTTGAGAAAAAGAAAAATAAATCAAGAATAAATACATTTTTTACATAATCTACAATGGAATCGGGTCAAACATCGAAGCGGCATGTTATCCGGTTTAAAAACAAAAACATGGCCTAGACTATGAAATATTCTAGAATTATTAAATATAATTCAAGTTTCTTATTTAATAAAATTCTAATTAGAATAATTATGTCTTTCATTAAATCGGAATTTTTCAAATCAAGCCTTAGGCTTGAGCGGGTTTTAAACTTGTGTTTCCCTAATTCTAAAACAACCGTTCTTGATAAGAACCTTAAACTGGAGAGACGGCAAGTCCCACTGATCCTAAAAGGGGTTCCACTTTTCCTTGAAAATTCCTCAAATTAATTTGTTTCATAAAGTTCTTAAAAAGAATTAAAATTAAATTGAAAACCGTCATTATTTAATATTTAATAATTGGGAATAGCATACATCTAAACAAACCGTCATGAATTTTATTAAAAATTCGAAAATGAAATACAATTCTTTTGGACTTTATATAAAAATAAAAAAATTAAAATAACTTACAAGAAATTATTTATTTTTCTCTGTCTTTCGTCGTCCAACTTCAGCCTTCAATGTCTTGCTCGGTTCGACTTTCAATGGACCCAAACACTTGAATTTATAGGAGAAAAATGAATGAGATAAGGGGCCCTTTAAATTCAGCCGGGATAAGACCCTTTTCAAATTCAAATTCAGCCCGGCTGAACCTTGTCTTTCTTCATCTCCTTATCCCTCCCAGCTTCCAACGGCAGCTGATTCTTTTCTATCTTCTCTTTTTCAAAAACCCAGCTGCTATCGGTTAACTCTCCTTATCCTTTCTTCCTTTGCTTATCTCTTCATCTTCTTGCTCGGCTGCTATCCTCTCTTATCCTTTATCTTCTCTTATCTGGATCGGATAACTCCCCAACTGGCTGCCCTTCTTCTGCTGCTATCTTCTCAACTAGCTGCCCTTCTATCTCTTCCTTATCTCTTCTTTCGGCTGACTCTTCTCTCTTCCTTATCTCTTCCAAATTTGAACCCCAACTGCTACATGGCAGCTGGTACACGGCTCAGCTGCCTACACGGTAGCTTTCCATTTTCTTCTCTGCTCAAACAGCCCACCTTCTTTGGTTCAAAATCAACTTTCTTATCCCCTTTTTTTCTCTGTTTATCTCATCAAAATAACTTTTGCTTTATCTTCATCTTATCTCTTGATCGGTTGTTTGAGTTTTAAAAACCTTGGAAACTCGGCCTCCTCTCTGATCTTCCTTTGCCTCGACAGATCTGTACAACTGCTGCTCTGTTCTCCTTCAGTTGGCTGCTCTCTGTTTTCCCTTGCCATTGGTCTCTGCTTGCTGTGTGGCTGCCTTTTTCAGCTGCTGCTCGTCATCTCTTGCTGCTGCTCTGCTTCAGTGCTGAGATCGCAACTGCTGCCGCCGCTGCTACTGTTCCGTCATCTCTGTAATGTCGATCTGGTTGCTTCCTGTCATCTGTTCTCAACTCTTCTTTCTTTCCTCTACTTGCCCCCAGCTGGCTGCGATGGAACCTTGCTGCTGCCTTTCTTCTCCTCTGCAGAGCTGTCCTTCTCAGCTGCTGTCTTCTTTCTCTTCTTGGCCGCTGCCTGATTCAGCCACTCCATCTCTGCTGGTTGCCGCTGCCTCTGCTGCCTTCAGCTGGTTGCTATCTCAGCTGGTTTCTCTTTTCCTGCTACCGCTGTGTGCGATGTTGGCTGCTCAGACTTCCCAGCTGGAGATGCTGTCTTGCTGCTATTCTGTTCAGCCAAGAGATATCAGCATTGAACCAAGGCAGGTTGCAACTCTTTACTGCACTTAACATTGATTGAACCCTCGCAGCTGAGCTCCAACCCTTATCTGGTAGAAACAAGCTAACAGCCATGCGCTCACTAAGTGACTTATCCAGCAGATCAATCTCAGGACTCGGCCAAGAGGGAAGGCTTGCATCTGCTGCTACAGTTTCTTCAATGGATCGATCCAAGGCTTCATTGGAGGCCAAGATGCAATTATTGGGCCCCACTTCACAAATTTCCTTGTGGTCAAGGGCCTCCCATAAAGAACCCAAGTAGCTCAAGACCAGTTCACGTGGCTTAACTTTTATGGTGGATAACCAGTGGGCCACCAGCACGGTTAGCTGGTCTTCAGTTTTTCTCCTTATGAGTCCTGCAACAAGAGAAAGAAAGGAATAGAAAATAAATGGAAATAGAAAAAGAAATGGTAATATTAAGCTTTCCTTCAGGTGCCGGCCACCCCAATCGAGAGTCAATAAGAAGGGTTGGTTGATGTCGACTGAATTTTTGACTTAGCCACTTTTTGATCATTTTTATTTTCTTTTTCTTATATTTTTCAAAATAAACTGTAAAACTAAAAATAACCCTAAACATATCTAATATTTATAAAATAAGGACTAATTAATCTAATATTAAAGGGTAAAATTGTAATTTTACGATGTTCATCAGGGGGTGAATAGGACTATTGGGGAATTTTAAAATCTATTTAAATATTGGCCACTTTAATGATTAATCAATACAAATTTGCTCAATTAATATTCTAAATGTGATTTACAAGCAATATTAAGTTTAAGTAAATTATGTGTGTAATAAGATATGAGCTAAGCAAGTGCTCAAAATAAGGTGAAGGAGATGAGAAGAGATGGAGAATTGTGACACAATGATTTTTACGTGATTCTGCAACCTTGCCTACATCCACGCCTCAAGTACACCACTTGAGGATTTCACTAACCTTCTCCTTCACGGGTGGAGCAGAAACTAATTACAAAACTTAATCTACTTCACGGGTGTAGATCGACCTAATCACCAAGAGAACACCTCTCTTGAAAGCCAATAGGGTTACACCAACCCTTTACAATATTTCACAATTAATAAAAAGAAGTTGTGCTTTAAAATATACCAAGAACTTAGCCTTGAGTTACTTGAAGTAGCTTGGGCTTGTTCTTGAATGTCCTCCTCTTCTTGGCTTGATGTAAATGCTCTAATGAAGTCCAATCAAGATGATAGCAAGGAGGTCTAGGGTAATTAAAGGTTTTCCTATGAGGATTAAGACCCTAGAAGGAATCTCTACTTAACTTAGAGTATAAGATGCTCAAGATATGCTTATGAGAGCTTTTAATGTGTTTGAAATTAAGAATCAAAACTTAGAGTATTATAACTATGGAGTTTGTAAGCTTTGGAAGTTGTTGGAAAGCTTGGAAGAATGTATGAATAAATTGGGCTCAAGTCATCAATCCTTTTCTCTCCAAAAAGCATCACATTTATAGGCTAGAAAAGTTCCAACGGATCTATCTTCGGACCTTTCGTAGATGGGTCTCGGACCTTCCGAGGTTGCAACGGTCGGATTCCGAACAGTCATATTACAACAGCTATTTTGACCCTGCAACGGATAGTTTGACTGATCCTCGGAACGTCCGAAGGTTTCTGTTCGGAACGTCTGAAGTTCTCAGGAATGCCTGGGTTCAGAGTATCCTCGGACGTTCAAAGACCATGTTCTCGGAAGTTCCGAGCTACCCATAAATCCCACAACTGATAGATGAAAGGAATATCCTCGGACGTTCCAAGACATGTTCTCGGAAGATCCGAGCTTCCGAGAAAAACCATTTTTCACTAAGTGTTGGAAACTTGAGATTTTGTGAAAAACGTGCACATAGTGGAGAGCTCATGAGTGTTCTATGCAATCAGTTAGATTTAACTATAATGAACATTTTAGATTGCAAGGACACACAAAATATGGAGATATTTGGTAGATCGCAAGAGCTCTCCACAGGGCAGAGGGGGATTAGAAACCCTATTTGTATTATTCCAATTTTAATTAAAAAGGCTTCTAAGGCTTCTAGGTCAGTCCTATGGTCCATATACCTGTGATGGTTGGCATTCAAAGAGTTCTTTAGGTTTTGGTGTGAGCTTTCAAAACAACGTGTCTTCTGGAGCTTTAAGCTTAATTTGACTATGCATGTCTTCCAGAGATGAGGTCTAAGACACGTAGATGGTCACGACTCAGTCAAAGAAATTGACAACTCAGGACTCAGTCGGACACAGTCACGGAATTGACAACTCAGTCTGACTCAGGAGTGGCAGATTTAACTTTTAGGCCAACATACGTAATAAACATATTTCCCATCATCGGAAAATATGATTGACTGTAAAGGCTCGCTCATCGTAAGTTAGCAGTGGAGGTTCCTCCTCCTCAGGTGCCGACCCTGCAATGTAAGGGATGCGAGTTCTAAGCCCAGTGGAGAGATCTTAAAATAACACATTCACCAACATGTATAGGTTAAACAATACAGTTTAATTATAATAACAATAATGGTCTAATATTACCATTTTAAAATCACAGTTATCTGCTCATGAATGATTTATTTTAACATACTTACCAATTTATCATAAATGGTTTCATGTACTATTTATCTTACATAAATTCATAATTGGTCTACTATATTAATTTATCAAGTTACAATCACTGTCATCTCACTGCCATTCTACTGTCATGCCGCTGACGTATCTCTGTCATACCACTGCCATATTACTGCCCAATAGTTTCGCATATCATTTATCATACTTGAAATCATAATTGGTCTACTATACCAATATTTCAAATCATCACTGATACTGCCATACCACAGTAACACTAAAGCATTACATTGACTATAAATGCATTAAGTCCCGACACGGTCAAAATACAACATCTTGCAAGAACATCTCTGACACACCTAGGCCGGTACTGACACACTTGGGACAACACCTGACACACCTGGGCTAGTAGATACAAACTGACACACCTAAGCCGATAATAGTTCAGTAGTTGAGGGTACGTCGATGCAGTATCAATATCTTAAATGCTTAAGTTTTCACATCGGAGCATCTTACCAATAGTATCAACTTCATACTTCAGTCTTCAACATAACATGATGCTCAAGTTCTCAAACCGGAGAATGTCATTATCAATACTAACTTCATAATTCAATCTCTCATCATAACGTGATGCTCAAGTTCTCATACTGGATAATGTCATCATCAATATCAATACCATGTATGATAAACATTACTAGTATTAATATGAAGATATCTTAACAATATATATCAAGTCGAGGCATATAAGTGACTTCATTCTTCGTTTATAGACTAGTAGACCTCGACTCTTTGACACCGTGTTATGCTTCCGTTCTAACAGTTAGAAACAATTTTCATCCTTCACATAGAAGCAATGTCATGTCTCGTATTCTGGCATATTCGGTCTTTTCCATATCATATAATATCCATGAAACCTCTCATTGCACTAGATTTAGGTTTACAACACCTGATTTACCGATATGGTATTATTAAGTCTTCTCACAGTAAAATGTAAAGTATAGCGGGTATATGTCAAATACACAAATAGAAAAACCATGAATCATATAGTCAAACAAAAAACACAATTATATACAATACATCATACATTCATAGTTTTTCAAATCCTTCTTTCCTATTTTTTGGAAAAACTCTAAGGGAAATGAATATGAGTCTCCTTAATGGGTTACTATCCATTTTTAGTTATAATAATCCATCAGTATAATAAAGGTGCTCAGGCCACTACACATATTTTCTTTTGGAAATAACCATGGAGACATATTGAGTTATGCCTAGAGATATAAGATGCTCATGCCACTACTCGTATATTGAGTTAGACCTATAGATCACTCAGTGCCCGAACCCTTCTTTTCTACCAAACGATGAAGTTAATCTGTAATACCCTGACCCGAATTAGGCATGATCTATATGTCAAATCATATTTTAACTGGTTATTCTTGAAAATTACGGTTAGGGCTTTACGAAAAGCCCAGGTTTGGCCCAGTCAGAGCTTGAAAGCTCGATGACCCAACTCCTCTAGTTGGAAGGGCAAATTGGTAATTTACCATTTATTGATGATATTTTCACTATTTATGTAATTATTTGATTAATATTGAGTAATATTGATTTCCTTAATCGAGGATTTTAAATTTATAAATACAGTATTATATTATTTTCAGAAAATATTATTTAAAACTACCCGAAAAGATCCCAAAAGTGAAGAAATAAATATTTTTAAACAATTTTAGAAATGAGAAAAGCTTAAGAAAATATGTGATTTTAGGCTTTACAAAAACTCAATGTTTTATTTCTTCAAATTCTGAAAATGAAGGTTTTAAACCTTTTTATAAATACAAGATTAATTAAGTAAATAGTCTCAAAATGAGAATTTTGTTTAAATCTATGGATTTTGATAAAATGTAAATCTCCAAAATTTTATGATAAGTAGAGTTTATGAAACTCAACATTTCTGTTAAGTTGGATTAATTTAATTAAGATTAATAAATCATGAAATTGGTTAAAACTTAATTAAAACGAAGAATGACTTATTTGCAAAATCTGTTGGAGGAACTTATTTCCAAAATTCTAGATCGTTGCTCCTCTACGTGGCCGTGTCGACTTATGAAGACTCCCGTGGGCTGCTGGTGAGGTGTCCTTCACCTGGCCTTGTTGGAGGGTTTATAAATTCTAGCCTTTCCCAGTTGGATTCACCCTCAGTTTAACAGTTAGAAACAAATCAACCTCCCTCTCTGTTTTTCAATTTTTTTACCGTAGCTTGAAGTGGAGGGATTTTTGAAGTCTCTGATTTCTACCTAGGAACTTAAGCGAAGGTAACCATTGTGTTCCTTTTCAAATTCTAGCTAATTTAGAATCAAACAGAAGTGAATTTGGTTAAGTTTTGAGTGTTAAAAATTGATTTAAAGTTTTAAGGAAAACTTAGATTTTTATGTGTTTGTCTGTTTGTACTCTAAAAATCTAGTGTTTTTGATAAGTTTAAGAGGTTCAATTTATTCCCTTTGTCAAAAGGACTCACTAAGGAATCCATTTGACCAGTTAGATGTGAAAAACGAACCAGAAAACCCACTGTTTTTGGATTCGTTTTTCACATAGCCATTTTCCGTCCCTGTCTGCTGCTGCTGACAAAAGAAGAAGACGATTCTCGGAAGGTCTGAGAGTTGGGCTTCGGATTGGGCTTCGGAAGTTCCGAAGCCAACACTTTGGAAGTTCCGAACTTCGGTCCGGGATTTCGAAGTGACCAGAGGCCAAACTTTTCTTCTGCCTCTTCTGGCAGGGATGCTCTGAAATTGTTCGGAAGAGCCGAATTGTTCGGAAGTTTCGAGCTTCACTCGGTAGGTTCCGAGGCACACTGAGACCCCACAGTTCTTGGTTCCGAGACATGTTCTGAGGAATCCAGTTCTGTTTTATGAAACTTGGTTTAATTTAGGATTTCATGATTTAGATCTTACGTTTTAATGTGATGTTTATACCAATTTTTGATAATTAAAATTGATACTAAGCCCTTTTCCTTGATATTCGATTGTATATATATATATTATGTATTCACTTCCAGGCTGATGCTCTATCTGTGGCTGACATAACCCGATAGCTATCGTAGGTGAGCAATTTTCTTCGCCGCTTGGTTGAAAAGAAGGGTTTGGGCAATGAGTAACCTTTAGGCCTAACTCGCTATAAGAGAAGTATCTTGAGCATCTTATACCTCTAAGCCTAACTAAATACGTCTACATGGTCCTTTCTAGAAGACAATATGAGAAGTGGCCAGAGTACCCTATTATATATTGCTGATTATTCTAATTTAAAATGGTTAGTAACCGAATAGGAGACTCAGTTCCATTTACCCTGGAGATTTCCGGAAAATAGGATAGAAAGATTTGAAATATTATAAGTATGTATTGCATTGCATCCATGTATATTGACTGATTATTGATTGTATATCTGTTTGCATGTTTGACAGATACTTCGATACTCACATTTTCGGTGAGGAGACTTAACAATTGCAGTAAGAGTAAATCAGGTTATGAGAATCTAGTGCAATGAGTGGTTTCAAGGATCATATTTAATGAACCTACTTATGCGCCTAGACATGATGCACTGTTGTGAAAAATACTTATTGACATTTTACGATGTTTATCGCATATTGAGATTATGATAAAGAAATGCTTATGAGCTATAATGATGTTGATACTGCTTCCACATACCCTTAAATTACTAAATCGTTATTGTGATACCCTTGCCCCTTATGAAAACACAGCAAACTGATGTGGAAAGTCCCACATCGGTTTAGAAGAAAGAGGATGGTGGGTTTTGTTGTGCAAATTTTAAATTTATAACTCGCAAGCGCACGAACCATTTAGATAGTATAGCGATTAAGTGCGAGGTCGAACCCATCGGAACTTAGGAAAATATATCCATGAAAATACACCATTGAATTAGATATTTTAAGAACTTTGAGAAGTATGGAGATAAATCATAAATATGAAATAATTTATCTAATCTATGAGTTTTAATATTAATTTAGAAACATTCTAGATTTAAACATAGAATCTAACAATTTAACTAATTTTAATTAAAATGGTGGCATTAATATAAAAATATAAACAATCTCCATTTAATTTAAAATACAGAATTAAGATGCAATTAAATTATTTCCAACCTAGTTCATCAATTTCAAAAATTTGAGTTTTTATAAATAAAAATAAAATTAAAGACACCTAAACTACTTCTGTACATATTTACAGTGGAACTGGGTCAAAGAATTATGGAGGGTTTATTTTCCATATTTTAAAAATAATATCAAGGCCTAGAATACGGAGCTCACATTTATTATTTATCATGTACTCAAATTCTTCATCTATTAAAATCCTCATTATGAAATTTATGAAATCAATTAAAATAAGAAAATTCAAATCCGGCCTTAGGCTAAATAAAATTTAAACTTTCAATTTCGAATCTAAAAGTTTTTTTGCTCTTAAAAAGAGCCTTAGACTGAAAAAATCAAGTTCTATTTATCCTAAAGATTTTTTCTGCTTTCATTGAACAACTTAAAATAATCTCTAATATAAATCCATAAAATGAATTAAAATAAAATCAAACTTTCATCATACAAAAATAAATAAGTGGAAAACCATATTTCTAAGGGTTTTTCTGCCTTTTAATTATTAATAAAATTTGGAATTAAGAATTATAATGCATTGAAATTTTGGAATAAAGACATAAGAAAAATACAATGGAAATCAAAATCCACCAACCTTAGAACCCAATGTAGATCGAAAATCCCACAGTCTTTCTCCTCCTCTTCTTCCTCTCCTTTCATTTGCTTCAATGCCTAAGTTCAGTTTTCTCAATGGGAGAGAACTAGTATTTATAGATGAAAGGAGGTGGAATGAATGGATTGGATTCAAAGATTTAAATAAAGCAAGGGACACATGGAGGGTGGATTTGATTTGTGCTAAATATGGAATGACTTAAAAGAGGCAAGGAGCTAAATTTGTATAAGGAAAGTGGGTGCAGAATCCCGTTTTTTACACATGCACCATCTTGCAGCTCAGTTTTGACCCTTTTAACTTCCGAATCAGGAAAAGTCATAAACTACAAAGTTATAGCTCTTGAAGTCTTCTTTCCAACGCAAAAAGAATCAAAGAAATCGAACATCGGACTAGAAATTTATGACCAAAATACCAAACATGTGTCAAACCTTCCTTATTTTTCTCCCTTTCTTATTTTCTTTCTTTCCTTAATCCACTTGCCAAATTCGAAAATCCTCTTATATTGACTTGTAAATTTCGAATTTCCTCTTAAGATGATGAAAATATTATTCACACATGTGGATTTCTTCATGGGCTTTTCTTAATAGGCTCAATAATTGGGCTTGAGGTCCAAAATAACTCATAATGCGCCCAGGCTTTATATTTAAGCATTTTTCCTGTCATCCTCACTTTTAAACCTGCAAAACACAAAATTATGCTAATTATATAAAATTAAATAAAATGAGGTATTAACAATAATAAATTAGGAGTAAAATATGTATTTATTTTGCACTCATCAAATACCCCCAAACTTACATTTTGCTAGTCCTCGAGCAAAACAAAAACTAAAAACTCTAAAAACAAAAATAAAAATCCTAAACTACACCACTTTCGCTGGCACTTTCGATTGCATTTAGCGTATGCAACAAGCCTTTAAACCCATAGCTCACCACTAGTGGACGAGTTATAGTCTCGTGAGGGCTTTCAGTGATGATACCCACAAACATCAAATTTCAGCAAAAATATGTAAATCAAAATTTAAAAATCATACAACTCCAAAATTATTTTACAAAATCTATACTTAGAGTGTAGTGTGTGATAGCCAAATATTAACATATCCTTCTTTTTCAAAATACCACATAAGTTTTGAAACCACCGGCTGAAAATGCGTTTTGACTCCAAATCTCACAGTGGTATATCTCTCAGAAAGACTTTCATTCAGAGATTGGGCTAATTTCTCTCAAAAGTATATGTGAGCGGAATAATTTCTCAAATACAAATATCTCACATATTTATCATCAAAGAACGATTAATAACAAAGAATAATATAGATCTCATGAAAGGATGCCATTTTCCTGAGAACGTTGAAGTAATACACCATTATTCTTCTTCATCTATTCTCCACTTAAAATACCATATTAACTGAGGATCAATAGGACTTCCTGTAGGACGAAACGTGGCTTAGGACCGGGTCATATCAAAGAAGGATAAACAAGACTCTAAAATAAATATTTTGAATAAAAAAAAGCTAGAGGTCTTCAAAATTTTATAATGGGATTCTTTCTTCCTCTATTTTTTTCATCACTTTCACAGCATTTTTGTCTGTCTCTTTTTTTTTTTTTTTTCACATCCTTTTTTTTTTTGATGTATGGATGTTTTTTTTTTTTTTTTTTTCACATCCTTTTTTTTTCTTTTTTTTTCATTGATGATTTTCTTCTTTCTTTTGCATCTCTCATCATCATTTTTTTTTTTCTTTTCAAGTGCCATAGTTTTCTCAGAATACCATCCCAATAACAATCATCTCTAACATTTTCCGGGCCCTAGAATAGGTCATAGATTTTTCAATTTTGGCTCAAACTCCACAACCGGAGTTGGGTATGGATAACATGGTTAATCAATAAAAATACGCTAAATTTATATTCAAGGCTCAAAAGTGGGAACTAACATGATAACATATGACGAAAATAGGTTGGCTTCAAAGGCTCAAACGATCCAAAATAATGGCCTATATCACTTCCTAAGCTTTATATGACTATTTCATTAGCTTCAAAAAAATTAAGAAAAATTTCTGGTGTAAGAATCAAATTTTGATGTCATTCTCAGTAATTTGACCAAAACAAAGAATAATGAGATCCAACAACAAATATAATGATTATGCGCACATCAAAGAAAATAAAGATTTACTTATAACACTCAGATAAATCGAATGGCTCAAAAGCTCACTGGGTCACAAGTCTCCACTGGTATTCTTCCGGTGATCACTCAACTCATGAATATTTATCTTTTTCCAACTAAGTTAATATGACTGTGTAAAGATTTTCCAAGTATAAATTTTACAAAATTCAAATGGAAAAGCATGATATAAAAATTTTAATCCACATATTAATGCTAAAATTCAAAGATTTTTTCAATTTTTTTTTTTTTTTACTCCAAAACAAAACATAAGACTGATAAAACAAAACATAAGACTGATTTTTTTTTTTTTTTTCAAATTGACTCTAAAACGGACACATGACTAAAAACAAACACAGTGTAACCCCCTAATACCCCCAAACTTAAATTGGACATTGTCCTCAATGTTCCCTAATCTACAGTGATCAGTTGCAAATTAGAAGAAAATATCAGAAACGAACAACGAAAAATTCAGAAAAATACCTGAGAGGGCTCTCTTTATTCAAAACCTGCAAAAACAAACAGATAACAAAAACACAAACACACAACAAAGACTCTATACGGACACAAAAACAAAAAAAACTGACTCAACAAAAACGAAAACCTAAACTAAACATATATCGAAACATATAAAAAGATTCAAACAAAATTAAAAAAACTAACCTAGATAGACTAACAAACAACCTCACAAACACGAACAATCAAATCCTAATCTAGTTATTAAATACTCACACAAGGTTTTTTTTTTTTTTTTTTTTAATGCAACCTAATCTAACAATGCAATACCCAAAGCAAATATGCAAACAATAATCAAATAACTAAGCTAATGCATGAAACTAATACCTTAATATGCATGAGCAAATTAAATATGCAATTTTTTTAATTTTTTTTATATGCAAAATAAATGCAAGACAACCTAAGAAAATCTATATGAATGCATGAAAAATTAAAAATTTAAAGAAAAGAGATTTAGGCACTTACCTTAGCTTTTAGTGTTTACTTCCGCAAAAATTTTAGAGCATACGATTAAAATCCCTGAAAAATAGAACACCACAAACTTTGGTGAAGATTCTGAATCTCATAAAAATGCATGAAACCTAATCTAAATGCAATTTCTTAATGTTATAACTAGCGGAGGAAATAAAATGATTGGAACCTAATTAAGAACTCTAAATTAAATTAAGACCATAAAAATTTGTAAATTAATATCCACCAAATTAATCTAAATCAGATTTTCAAATAAGTTCAAAGTTGATCCAAATTTTTTTTTTCCTTTTTGAAACTTTTTAGCTGGAACTTTCCAAATTCAGATCTACTTTCTAAAAATAGAACATGACTAAATTGGATTAAAATTCTAAGATTAGAAAATGCTAAAAATAGAAACTAGATATTTTTGAAAGTTTCTAAAAATAGAAATCTCCAAAAATAAAAATTTTCTAAATTTAGCAGTGATTCCAAATTTAGATAATCTCCTCATTATTTTTAGAACTTCCAAATAAGGTAATCTTCTAAAATTAGAATTTCTAAGAAAAATAGAAAGTTCTAATTTTAAAGAGTTGCCAAAAATAGATATTTCTAAAATTAATAATATTTCTAAAAATAAATAATTCAATGGCGATTTTTTTAAGTTCCCCGGCAACGGCGCCAAAAACTTGTTGTGCAAATTTTAAATTTATAACTCGCAAGCGCACGAACCATTTAGATAGTATAGCGATTAAATGCGAGGTCGAACCCATCGGAACTTAGGAAAATACACCATTGAATTAGATATTTTAAGAACTTTGAGAAGTATGGAGATAAATCATAAAAATGAAATAATTTATCTAATCTATGAGTTTTAATATTAATTTAGAAACATTCTAGATTTAAACATAGAATCTAACAATTTAACTAATTTTAATTAAAATGGTGGCATTAATATAAAAATATAAACAATCTCCATTTAATTTAAAATACAGAATTAAGATGCAATTAAATTATTTCCAACCTAGTTCATCAATTTCAAAGATTTGAGTTTTTATAAACAAAAATAAAATTAAAGACACCTAAACTACTTCTGTACATATTTACAGTGGAACTGGGTCAAAGAATTATGGAAGGTTTATTTTCCATATTTTAAAAATAATATCAAGGCCTAGAATACGGAGCTCACATTTATTATTTATCATGTACTCAAATTCTTCATCTATTAAAATCCTCATTATGAAATTTATGAAATCAATTAAAATAAGAAAATTCAAATCCGGCCTTAGGCTAAATAAAATTTAAACTCTCAATTTCGAATCTAAAAGTTTTTCTGCTCTTAAAAAGAGCCTTAGACTGAAAAAATCAAGTTCTATTTATCCTAAAGATTTTTTCTGCGTTCATTGAACAACTTAAAATAATCTCTAACATAAATCCATAAAATGAATTAAAATAAAATCAAACTTTCATCATACAAAAATAAATAAGTGGAAAACCATATTTCTAAGGGTTTTTCTGCCTTTTAATTATTAATAAAATTTGGAATTAAGAATTATAATGCATTGAAATTTTGGAATAAAGACATAAGAAAAATACAATGGAAATCAAAATCCACCAACCTTAGAACCCAATGTAAATTGAAAATCCCACAGTCTTTCTCCTCCTCTTCTTCCTCTCCTCTCCTTTGCTTCAATGCCCAAGTTCAGTTTTCTCAATGGGAGAGAGCTAGTATTTATAGATGAAAGGAGGTGGAATGAATGGATTGGATTCAAAGATTTAAATAAAGCAAGGGACACATGGAGGGTGGATTTGATTTGTGCTAAATATGGAATGACTTAAAAGAGGCAATGAGCTAAATTTGTCTAAGGAAAGTGGGTGCAGAATCCCGTTTTTTACACATGCACCATCTTGCAGCTCAGTTTTGACCCTTTTCACTTCCGAATCAGGAAAAGTCATAAACTACAAAGTTGTAGCTCTTGAAGTCTTCTTTCCAACGCAAAAAGAATCAAAGAAATCGAACATCGGACTAGAAATTTATGACCAAAATACCAAACATGTGTCAAACCTTCCTTATTTTTCTCCCTTTCTTATTTTCTTTCTTTCCTTAATCCACTTGCCAAATTCGAAAATCCTCTTATATTGACTTGTAAATTTCGAATTTCCTCTTGAGATGATGAAAATATTATTCACACATGTGGATTTCTTCATGGGCTTTTCTTAATAGGCTCAATAATTGGGCTTGAGGTCCAAAATAACTCATAATGCGCCCAGGCTTTATATTTAAGCATTTTTCCTGTCATCCTCACTTTTAAACCTGCAAAACACAAAATTATGCTAATTATATAAAATTAAATAAAATGAGGTATTAACAATAATAAATTAGGAGTAAAATATGTATTTATTTTGCACTCATCAGGTTTATTTGAGGCCACCCAACTCTACTCTAGTGTGGCACCTTTTGGGCCTGGCTATGTGGGCCAGGCCTAGGAACAAAACCGTGCTGGATCGTTTGTGTGCGAGGCCTAGAGCGGACAATATCACACTGAGTTGGACCCTAAGCCCTGTGTTTCGGGTCGGGTCGTTACAATTGGTATCAGAACCGAGTTCAAAACTCGGACTGTGTGGGTTTTCCTCCTTCATAGTGTTGTTGAGCTGGGCCAAGTCGAGCCGAGGGCGGTTCGAGGCCTTAGGGGGAGTGATTGTGATACCCCTGCCCCTTGTGAAAACACACCAAACTGATGTCGGAAGTCCCACATCGGTTTGAAAGAATGAGGATGGTTGATTTATTTGAGGCCACCCACCTCTACTCTAGTGTGAGGCCTTTTGGGCCTAACCATGTGGGCCAGGGCCCACGAACAAAACCGTACAGGATCGCTTGTGTGCGAGGCCTAGAGCCGACAATATCACACTGAATTGGACCCTAAGCCCTTTGTTTCAGGTCGGGTCGTTACAATTATCGGCCTCAGGTGTGTTGATTGCCAGCCTCGGGTGTCTGGTTTGCTTCTACTGGCTCAGGTATGTCAGTTGTTGGCCTAGGTGTGTCAGTACCGGCCTAGGTGTGTCGAAAATGTACTTGCAAGATTGGTATTTTGACCGTGTTAGGACTTAATACTTATAGTCTCCTTGTAGTGTCTAGGTGTTACGGTGGATGTCAGCAGTTATAGAATTATGATAAGATTTTGGACAGGATAAAATCATTATGTTGAAAATGTTGATTTTTGGCTAACCTGATATTCTGTACATTGCATTGTTATGTTCTTTCACTGGGTCAGTTAGCTCACACTACGCACATTCCAGGAGATGTACCTGAGGAGGAGGAACCTCCATATCAAGCTTAGGATAGATAAACTGTTACGTTGTCTTGGGATTTCCACAGATGGAAACTTCTTGTTAACTTTTGGTTCTTTAGAACCATATTTTGTGTAAAGTACTGCATGTTACGCCCCGCCCTTTTCCCAATGCTTAAAATGAGAGTTTTTTTTTTTTTTTTGGAAAACAAAGAGAAAGGGATGGGGGTTGCCACGATGCGAGTCGATCCCAAATCCAAATACTCGGACCTCGACTGGCCCTGGACAGTGTGTACATGGATTAATTTCCATGATAACATTTGCAGACACTTAGAACAAATCAGTGGAAATTAATAACATTCATCCAAGATCTATATGAATAACAAAAATAAGAATCTCCTAGGAGTTAACAAATCAAACTATTAACGGAATAAATGAATTTAGGAGTTATAATTATTACATTTCTCAAAATAAAGCTCCTATAAATACATTTCATCTATTATCAAAATAAACTTGTTCAAAATATCTGTCCAATTGCTCATGCTCTGTTGCCACTTGGTTTACCTCCTTTTCCTTGGGCTGCGTTATCATCTAGAGGGGAAAATTATGGGCTTAGTTAACGCGCCCAGTAGTAAATCCTATCAAAAGGGAAGGGGGGTGCACATGAGTGTTATAATCATTATATCATATACTTGTATAAAAAATATACATTCATAACTGTCCATTCAAAAATCATAAGATAAAGAATCATATACATATCACAAGTCATGATTAATAAGGAAGATTCATAAACATAATCATCTCACATAATTAGGATCACATACATATAGCCATTATTAACATGAATGCTATGCCATGTATGTCATGACCCATGCTTTCCCTTATTGATTCCATACTCAATCACAAATCATTCTCATTCAATGGTTCATATACTGGCCAAACATGTGTCCGCAGCATTTCCGGGGGCAACCGATAGGGTGTTGTACCCTATACTGACATTTAACCGGGGACTAACAGGGGGAGTGCCAATCTCCCATACTCTTTCGCAGGTTTTGGGACTTCTACTGACCATGGAGCTCTTATGGCCAAATTTAATGCATTTTCTTTGTAACCAATGGACGTGGCCAATCCATTACAGTTTGGTTAAATCAGTCCAATCATCATTTCATATGCAAACCCAAGGTTTAGTTCTAGCTAATGTAAGTCCCATCCCCTGTCACATGCATGAGGTATGTAAGTCCCATCCCATGTCCAAAAACTGGGCCTGATATATAACAAAAAAGTGGTTGTTGGGTGTTAAGGACAGCAAAAACAGTCCTGCATTCTGATTCAATTTAAAACGCAGGTCCATTGAAATTTGGTTGAAGCAATAGGAACTATGAATGAGATTTCCAACAGCAACATGTCTGAAGATTTTGGACTTTGTCAAGTCCAACTGAGTTTGCCAATGGGCATCAAGACACATTTATTTAAACCGGTTTAAGCAGTGTTATTGGCTTAACTTACATGCTAGACTTGTAATACCTTGACCCGAATTAAACGTGATCAGTATGATAAATCGTACTTTGACCGGTTAATCTTGAAGATTACGGTTAAGGCTTTATGAAAAGTCCATAGCTTGAAAGCTCAATGATCCAGCTCATCTAATTGGAATGGCAAAATGGTAAATTTATCATTTATAAATATTATTTCTTCTATGTATGTAATTATTTGATTATTAATGGATGATATTGATTTCTTTAATCAAGGATTTTGATTTATAACTTCAAAATTATATTATTTTCAGAAAATGGTATTTAAAACTACCCGAAAAGACCCCGAAAGAGAAAAATAAATGTTTTTAAATAATTTCAAAAATAAGAAAATTTTGAGAAAATTATGTGATGTTAGGTTTTAATATAACGGTTTAGTTTATTACTCTAAATTTTGAAAATAGGTTTTAAACCCTTTTATTTATCACAAGTTAAAATAAGTAAGATTCAAGCCACTGTTAAAACCAGACCAAACTATCTCCATCTCTATTTTCAAAATTTTCACTATAGCTTGGAAGTGGGAGACTTTTCAAATATTGAATTTTCAACCTTAGAGCTCAAGCGAAGGTAACCATTGTATTTGTTTTTAAATTTTAACAAGTCTAGACTTAAACAGAAGTGAAAATGATCAAGTTTGGAGTGTTTAAAATGAATTTGAAGTTTAAGGAAAAACTTGAAAATTCTTATGTTTCCCTGGATTTCTTATTAAAATCGAATGTCTTAATTCAGTGTTAAGGATTTAATTTATTCCATAGGTCAAGAGGACTCATAGAAGAGTCCATCTGACCAGTTGGATGTGAAAAATGAACCCAGAAAATCCACTATTTTTGGATTCGTATTTCACTCTTCCGCTGCCGTTACTGTCCGTTGTTGAAGACAAAGGAGGAAGACGACTCTCGGAAGGTCCGAGAGTTGGTCTTCGGAAGGTCCGAAGCCTACACTTCGAAAGTTCCGAGCTTTGGATCGGAGTTCTAAAGTGTCCAGAGGCTAACAGTTTCTCCCACCTCTGCGAACGGTATGTTCTGAGTTTGTTTCGGAAGGATCGAACCTCTCGGAAGTTCTGAGCTTCTCTCGGCAAGTTCTGAGACATACCGAGACCCACCGAATCTGTTTTTCCGCTCGGAAGCACCTTCGGACGTTCCGAGACATGAGCCTCAGACGTTTTGAAGGACAGAACCATGTTCCGAAGGTTCTGTGGACTAGTTTCAGGCAGGGGCTCGGAAGTTTCGAAGCCACAGTACCAAGTTCCGAGGAACCCAGTTTTGATTTATAAATCTTGTTTGATTTAAGATTTCATGTTTTAGACCATAGGTTTTAATGTGATGTTTATACCTTTTTTATAATTAAAAATGATACTAACCCTTTTCTCTTAATACTATAGTGTATTAGTTACTGTATTTACTTCCACGCCGATAGTCTCTATCTGTGGCTGACTCAGCCCGATAACTATCTGTAGCTGTACGATTTCCTTCGCCGCTCACTAGAAAAGAAGGGTTTGGGCACTGAGTGACCTCTAGGCCTAACTCGCTATAAGAGTAATGGCCTCAACACCTTATACATCTCGGCCTAAGTCAATACGTCAATATGGTCATGCCCAGAAGACAATATGAGAAGTGGCCTGAGCACTCTATTATATATACATTGCTGATTATTGTAATTTAAAATGGTTCGTAATCAAATAGGAGACTCAGTTACATTTCCCCTGGAGATTTTCCAAAAAAAAAAAAAAGATTTGAAATAATATGAGTATGTATTGCTTGTTATGCTATGTATATTGATTGATCTTTATCTGTATATCTGTTTGTATGCTTGACAGATTGATCTGTACCACACATTTTTGGTGAGAAGACTTAACACTGTAGTAAGAGTAAATCAGAATAAATGAGATAAAATGCAATGAGTGGTTTTAAGGATCTGTTTTAATGAACCCACTTATGTGCCTAGACATGATGCACTATTGTGAAAAATGCTTATGGATATTTGTGATGTTGATCACATATGATGACGTTTATGAGATGTGATGTTATTAATACTGTTTCCACGTACCCTTTACTATTGAACCATTGCCGAGCTGTGTGTGTCGGTTTACATCTATTGGACCAGGTGTGTCGACAGTTGTTGGCTTCGGGTGTGTCATTACAGGTTTTGGGTGTGCCGGAGATGTACTTGAGAGAACTATTTTGACCGTGTCAGGACTTAATACTATTGGTTTTAGCGTAGTATTTAGGTGTTACGGTGGATGTTGGTAGTTGTGGAATGATATTAAGATTTTTGGCAAGTTAAAAACTGTTATGTTGATAATATTGATTTTTGGCTAACCTGATGTTCGATAAACTGCAATGTTATGTTCTTTGACTAGGCAAGTTGGCTCACACTACTCACATTTTAGGAGATATACCCGATGAGGAGGAACCTCCGTATCGAGCTTAGGTACTAAAACATATACCAAAAGTCTGATACCAACAAAAGCACAACGGCAACACATAACATGTTCACATAAATCCAACACTGAATTATCATTCAAATCACATCAGAGTAACTATAGAAGTATAGTAGTTTTAGTACATAACATTAATACAAACTAAATACCACACCCGGTAATTTACAAAAACAAGAGGTGCCAAGAACCAGAAAGGAAAGATAAGGGTATTCCCCTCAGTGGAGATCCCAAAACACCGCCGCAACTTATCCACCCTAAGCTTGAAATAGAGGGTTCTCCTCCTCGGGTTATTCTCCTGAAAGGTGAGTGGGGTGAGCTAACTAGCCCAGTGAAGGAAATGTAACAGTGCAATTTTAAAGTAAACAACAGGTTAGCAATAATCAACAGTTTCAATAATATCTCATACTTGATAACAAATAAACAAAATATCATTATTAGTCCCATAATTCATCTTTTTTTTCCATTACTGCTATCTTCCAACATCACACCTACCGACTATACCGAGACCATTGTATTAAGTCCCGACACGGTCAAAATACATCCTTGCAAGTACATCTCCGGCTCTCCCATAGCCAATATTGATACCCTCAAGTCAGCAACTGTCGACACCCATGGTCCAGTAGACGTAAACCATCTCTCATATGGCTAATATTGGTTCAATAGCCAAGGGCACGTGGAAGCAGTCTTACACATTTCATATGTTCAACATCATAGTATATACCAGCATCATAAGCACTCTTACCATAGTGCGACAAGTCTAGGCACATGAGTGGGTTCATCAAATCTGAAACCACTCATTGTTCAAAACTCATCTCATAATAAAAACCTGTTTACATTTTCTGCAAAGTTAAGTTCCCTCACCGTATATGTGTGGTTTCGCAGTCTCTGTTCAAATAACAAACAAGTGCACAATCAATCTAAGCCACATACATAGCATCAAATACATACACACAAGTAGTATTTTGAAATCATCCTTGTTTTTCCAAAAATATCCAAGGTACATGGAATTGAGTCTCCTACTTCGTTTCTATCCTTTTTAAATTACAATAATCCACAATATACAGAAATAAAAAGGTGCTCAGTCCAAAACTCATATTGTCTTCTAGATTCTCAGGTCACTTCTCGGTTGTCTTCTGGATAGGACCGGATCTGACATTTTGAGTAAGGCCTTGAGGTCACTCAGTGCTCGACAAATATAGCGTCAGCCTGGAAGTGAAATCACTCATAGCCCGACCAATGGGGTCGGCCTGAAAGTGAAATACAATAATATTTATACTATAGTAATAAGAGAAGAGGGTCAGTACATTTTTTTTTTCAATCAATATAATCCAACAATAATATTTATTTATTATTATTTTTTTTTTCAATGGGTAATCCAACAATAATTTTTTTTTTCTTCTTCCTTCACTGTCTGCAACAGCAGATAGTGAACAGGCGACACTATAGGAAAAACGAATCCAGAAACAGTGGGTTTTCCGGATTCGGTTTCCATATCTAGCCGGTCCGATGGATTTCTCTGGGAGTCCTCTTTCCATAGGGAGAGGTTTGGAGCTTGAAGCTCAGTGAGCCAACCGATTTTAATACTGAAAGCTCACGGGTACAAGGAACCCATGGTTTTTCCTTAAACTTTGAAATGGTTTTTCTTGCTCAAAACTAAACCAAAATCAGTTTTTCTTGATTCTAAACCACCTAGAATTTGAAAATAAATATAGTGGTTACCTTCACTGTAGTTCCTGGGCTGAAAATCCGGACTTTGAAAAACTTCCCTTCTAAGCTTACGGGTGAAAAAAAAAAGAGAAACAGAGGCTGAGAGGGAGAGTTTGAGAAAACCAGAGAGTACCTGGGAGGGAGATAGAGATTTCAGTGGGAGTTAAACCAGTAGATTGAGAGCCATTATATAGAAATTTGGCCTGGAAAGGGGACCATCCGGCCATTGCATGCTTGTGCATGCAGCCGGGGCTGTCGTCCGGTACAGTGGAAACACTGTTCGGGCGTCGGTTGCAAAACGGTCCCTACAAAATTCTGATTTTTTGCAAAAAGGCATCTAATTTGATAAAAACTAGATTTTTAACTTAAAATATGATTTTGAAAGCTCAAAAATTTAATCCAACCTCACCAATAAGTTGGGTTTTAAAAACTCTAGTCACCATAAAAATTTTGAGATTTAAAACTCACTAAAAATTATTGAATTAAACAAAAATCATAATTTAACACTATTTACTTAATTAAACAAATGTTTAGTAAAACAATTTAGAGACCTCATTTTGGGGTGTGAAAGAATAACTAGACTATACTTAAAATGGTTTAACATAAAATACTTATTTCAAAATTTATCTCACTTCGAAAATCATTTAAAATAATTATTTCTCCCTTTTGGGGTTTTGACGGGCAGTTTTAAATACCATTTTCTGAAAATAAAATTATTTTAAAATCAGAAATACAATTCCTTGATTAAGGACAATCATATCATCCAATAATAATCACATAATAACATATTTTATAAAATAATTTTATAATAATAAGCTGTAACTTACCATTTTTCCCCTCTAGCTGGACGAGCTGGATCACTAAGCATTCGAGCTCGGATTGGGCCACACCTGGGCTTTTCACAAAGCCCTAACCGAAATCTTCAAGATTAACCGGTCAAGCAAGATTTATTAGTCTAAACTATGCCTAATCGGGGGCAGGGTATTACTTGCTCACACATATTCGGCTGATAAAAGGGATTAAATGTGCATCCATGTGAAGTGGATGTATTAAATGAAATTGGAAATCAGCCAAAGGTAGGCCATCATCTCTTATTGGCATTTTCTCAAATAGTGGGTGGGCGAGTAAAAGGGAGGAGATGAGAGATTCATTTATAAGCTCTCCTTTTTTTTTAAAAAAAATAAAATATTTATCAAACATCCATATAAATAAATAACTAATTAAAATAAAAGAAATAATGTTACTTGTGAATCAACCCAATTAGGTGGCCTTTGACTGCATGAAAAACTCAGTCAGCCAGTACATAAGTCTTAAAATCAGCTAGTAAACAGTCCTACAAATCAGTGGTTTGAAACTTGGAAATCAGTCTCATTTTCAATGGTTTTGAGACTGAAAAACAGTCCCAAAACAAACCAGCAAGGGGCCGAAGTCTACTCTCAACTTCCAGCCGATTATGGACTGAAAAATGAGTCCCCAATTTTTTTCCAGCTTCCATTCTTCTTTACCAAATTCAAATCAGATTGTTTCTAAACCATTTCTAAGCTCCTAATTAAATCCTAGTACTAAGTTAGAGAAAACCAACCTTTGGTAGAGCTTTTCCAAAGATTTTTCCACAAAATTTTCCCAAGAATGATTCGAGGAAGGAGAATGAGTTGTTGCTTTTTATTTTCTTCTGATTTCTTCTTGCTGTTTGAGAGTGAGAAGGAAGAAGGGAAATAGAAGAGAAAAATTAGAGCTGGTGTTGGTGAGGGAGTGAAGAGAGGGTCGGCTGGGAGAGAGGGAGGATATGAAGCAGCATGCAAGATGAGTTTTCCTGTAGTCTACCAGCGCCAAGGGTGGATCTTGCCATTTCCACTTGATTTCTATCACAAAGAGGACTGCACAAGGATGGGTTTCCTTATCTCTTTCCAACACATGGTATGGGTCTTCCTTATCTCCATCCAGCATATGGTATGGGTCTTTTTTTTTTTCTTTTCCCTCTTTCTAGTTGAGACCATCGCATAAGGGGGAGGGGCTATATTTTTTTTTAATGGGATTTGGATAGGGTAGCACATGGGGGTCGGTTGGTGAGTTGCACAAGGGTCTTGCTACCTCGAGTGTGGCCCACTTGCCATGTAGCAAGTTGTGTCACCACAAATGCGACCCACTTGACACCTCATTACTTTAGTTTAATTTATTTAAACACTACTAATTCCACTCATTAATTTATTTAATGAACCATTTAAAATTCTGAAAATAAAAATCATAGTTCTCATAAACCACATTAATTTCATTCAATACAAAAATTCCCACACAACTTGATCAATTTGATCATTCACCTTTTAATCATCACAATCTCCATTAATGTCATTATTTGACACTAATATTTATATCAAAATTCTCAACGATTACCAATTTTGGATTTAAAACTCCAAATTCGTTCAAAATACAATCAAAAAATACATCAGGCATCAAGGTCAAATTCTCGGGTCGTTACACGTAGTTACTCTGATATGAATACGAGATAGTTGGTTTATGGAAATACTTATTTGTATGATATATGTTTATAAATGGGTAGTTATGGTACATGTTTGAGTCCACATGTTGAGAACATATGAGACATTTATTTCTGGGCCTAACCTTTGATCCAGCCCAGTTAGAAGTTTTTTGAGGTCAATTTACAAAAAAAAAAAAAAAAAATTTAGTAGCGTTCTGAGCCCACTTCCGGGTCGTGGCGTTACATAATCGCTCAGCTACTGATATCTACCGGGCTACGTTTCCCCTGCGCCATAGATAGAGAGTATCGGCCTGGAAATGAATACATAATATATATGTATACATATAATAATACAAACAAAATGGTTAATATCATTTTTAATTAAGAATCTGGTATAAGAAACATCGCATCAAAATCTAAGGTCTAAACTTAATATGAAATCCTAAACTCAATCAATCAAAATGAATCTCAAAAACCAGTTCTGTGTTCCACGGAACATGCTTCGGAACCTGATACTGTGGCTTCGGAACTTCCGAGCCACTGCCTAAATACTGGGTCTAACAGAACATTCAGAACTTGACTTAGCTCCTTCGGAACTTGCTTAGGAACCTATCTTTGGAACTTCATACTATGGCTTCGGAACTTCCTAAGCTGCAGTATCAGAATGTCTAAAATCTGCTTCGGAGCATGCCTTCGGAACTTGATACAGTGCCTTCGGAACTTCCTAAACTCAGAACCTGCTACAGTGCTCAGGTTTTAAGAGTTGCAGCACTGCGACAGTGACTTCGGAACTTGGCTTCAGTACTGCTATAGTAACCTCGGAACTTCCGAATCAGCTTCCGAGACCTATCTTCTTCAGCCAGCCACTTGCAAAAAGTGCAGTGACGGGATATACATGGTCAAATACGAATAAAAAAACAGAGGGGTTCTTGAATTTGTTTTCTAAATCTAAATAGTCTGATGAATTTGTCTACGAGTCTGCTATATTTTAGAGATAAATTGGACATAAAACAATAAAGAAAACCTCTGATTTTGAAGGTAAAATCATCAAAACACATGTAAAATCATGGTTTCCACTAAATTTCAAAACTCATTTTATGGCTCATTTCAGAACCAAATTTACTTCTGTTCAATCCAAAACCTATTAAAATTTCAAAAGGAATTCAATGCATACCTTCGCTTTGGAAATCGGTGTAGTTTTAAAGAATTTGAAAATCTTCCACTTCAAATTTAAGTTGCAGAATCGTACAGAAAGAAGAGAAGTTTAGAGGGAGAAGATGAAGCAAAGACAACAACAATAATGTAGATTAAACTGTTGTTTCCTCCCTCCCTCTTAGTGGTATATATAGAAATTCATGATAGGCTGTTGGTGGTGTGGGATTGATCCACGATGGGCATACGAAGCCTATGCTACGAATGCATAGGTTCTTTTATTCATGCGCAGCTGCATGGGTCGGCTATGTATTTTATTTTATTTACATTTAAGTCTATCTGATTAATTCTAATAATTAGGTAAAAATTGGATTTAATTAGATTAATCCAACTAGACCAAATCGTCGGGGTTTAAAAATCATAAACACTGTAAAAATTTGGGGAATAATATATTTCGAAAATCAATTGATTTTAACAAAAATAACATCTTAGGCAATTTCTATAAACCCAAATTATATTTAATTAAAGGATTTTAACATTTTATTTTCAAAATCTCGAAACAAAAAATGATAACATAAAATACAGATAAAAAACCTGACATATAATTATCTTAAAACTAATTATTTTTTAAAATATGGATCTCTTCGGGTCAAAATATTAATATTTCTAAAAACCAAAACATAGATTAAAAGGTGCTATAAATTCATCATTTCAAATCACCACCAATGCATACTCCAATTATTCCAAAAATACATAATAATAATAATTAATAATTAAATCACTTAATAATAACATTGGTAACAATTTACCAAATTGCCCTTCCATCTTAAATGAGTTGGATCTTGTGAGCTACCGAGGTCTGATCAGGCCGATCTTGGATTTTTCAAAAAGCTCAATTCGTAATCTTCATGATTAACGGATCAAAACACAATTATTAATATAAACCACAAAGTTACTCCTAATTTTGGGCCTGGGTATTACAGATCTTCGACGAACACTCAGTTCGTTTGCCTGCAGATCCGTTCTAGATCTCTTCTTCCGAGGCTTTTCTCTCAGATCTGGCCTGTTTCTCTCACCGCTAGTGCTTCCTGCCTTCATCGTCTGCGTTGCACTCTCTTTGCTGCTTCTTGGCACAACGCGGCTGCACGCCTCTTTTTGCTGCCGACTTCAGTCTTTGTTCCTCTGTTCATCCCGAACCTCGTCGATCTCACCTCTTCATCTGACTTACTCGACCGGCGTTGACTCTAGTTTTGCCTCTCCAGATCTCCTAGTTCCTTCTTAAGATTCCCCTCTTGGCTGCTGCTGCTTTCCGCATCCCCTAGCTGTGGCCACAGTTGTCACGCCCTGACCCGAAAGGTGGGCCCGGAACGCAACTGATTTTTTTTTTTTTGGAAACTAAACTAACTCAAGCATTCTAACTGGGTTGGAACAACGGTTGGGCCCAAAGGTCACACATGATCTCAACATGTGGAGTCAAACATTTACCATAAGTCTACCCGTAACAGATACAACATCAACACATAACATGATTACATAATTCCAACATTGAATTATCATTGAATACATCATTAGAGTAACTACAGTAGCATGGTAGTTCAATACATCACGTTTAAACAAACTAAGTACCATATACGGTACTTTACAAAAACAAATGGTTCCAAGAACCAAAAAGAAAAGACAAGGGTATTCCCCTCAGTGGGAATCCCAAAGTAACGCCGCAACTTATCCACTTTAAGCTTCAAATAGAAGGTTCTCCTCCTCGGGTTCATCTCCTGAAAGGTGAGTGGGGTGAGCTAACTAGCCCAGTGAAGGAAATAAACAGTGCAGTTTAAGTAAACATCATGTTAGTACATTATCAACAGTTGCAATATAATATCTCATGCTTGATAACAAATAAGTATCATCATCATCATTCCACACTTCATCATCTTTTCCATTACTGCTGTCATCCACCGTAACCCCTAGATACTATACTGACACCAATCGTATTAAGTCCCGACACGGTCAAAATACATCCTTGCAAGTACATCTCCGGTATACACCTCAAAATCGGTACTGAGACACCTTGTCAGTCACTGTCGACCCACCTGGTCTAGTAGATGTAACCGACATACTCAACTCGGAGATGGTTCAATAGTAAAAGGTACGTGGAAGCAGTATCACATAACTCATAATCAACCTCATAAGCATTTATAATCATCATAAGTACTTCTTACAGCAATGCATCATATCTAGGCACATGGTGGGTTCATCAAACTTGAAACCACTCATTGCTCAAGATCTATCTTATATAACCTGTTTACACCTACTGCAAAGCTAAGTTCTCTCACCATAATTGTGTGGGATTGCGGTGTCTGTTCAACAAGCAAACAAGTGCATAATCAATCATAAGTCAACATACATAGCATCAAATGTATACACACAAGTAGTTTTTCAAAACTATGCTTGTTTTCCCAAAAAATATTCAAGGTAAATGGAATTGAGTCTCCTACTTGGTTTCTAACAATTTTAAGTTACAATAATCTACAGTATAGTAATAATAAGGTGCTCAGTCCAAAACTCATATTGTCTTCTGGGCATGACCAGATTGACTTATTGAGTTAGGTCTAGATTCTCAGTCACTTCTCGGTTGTCTTTTGGATAGGCCCAGATCTGACATGTTGAGTAAGGCCTCAAGGTCACTCAGTGTCCGACAAATATAGCGTCGGCCTGGAAGTGAAGTCACTCAGTGCCCGACCAATAGAGTCGGCCTGGAAGTGAATACAATAGTATATACACTATAGTAATAAGAGAAGATGGTTAGTACATTTTTAAATTATTAAAGGGTATAACAATCATATGCATCATCATTCAATCAAACAAGATTATACACTTAAAACTGGGTCCCTCGGAACATGCCTCGGAACCAGGTACTGTGGCTTCGGCTCATCTGAACCATTGTCAACACTAGTCACTGACCTCGGACTGAGGGTCTGACTTCGAATCGTCCGAAAATCGGGTCTCGGATCATCCGAAGTCCTTCCGAATCGATAAAATCTGAAAAACTGGTCTCGGTGGGTCTGTGAGTCTCGGAACATGCTGAGTGAGGCTCGGATCGTCCGAGTAGGGTTCAGTCCTTCCGAACTCGGGTCGGAACATCTGGGCGAGTCTGGCTAGCCTAGGGCGCTTCCGGGCTTTGGGTGAAGCTCGGAACGTCCGAAGGGTTCCTTTCGGACAGTCAGAAGGGCTTGACCCTCGGATCGTCCGAAGATCGACTCTCGGACCGTCTGAGAGCCGTCTTCCTCCACTGTCTGCAACAGCAGACAATGACGGGCAGACCTTGTGTGAAATACGAATCCAGAAACAGTGGGTTTCCTGGATTCGGTTTCCACATCTAGCCGGTCCGATGGACTCCTCCGGGAGTCCTCTTTCCATATGGAGTGATTACATTCTTTAACACAGATTAAGCCAATAGATTTTAAAACCAAAACCTGACCGGTAAAAGAAAAATCGGGTTTTTCCTTAATCTTCAAATTGGTTTTAATCATTCAAAACTTAACCAAAATTAGTTTTTCTTGATTCTAAACCACTTAAAATTTGAAAAGGAACACAATGGTTACCTTCACTCGAGTTCTTGGGTTGAAAATCTGGTCTTTGGAAAAACTTCCCTCTTAAGCTACGGCAAGAAAAAGACTTTGAAAATAACAGAGAGGGATCGACTGGTTTGGTTTTGTTGGCCTAAAAGTTAAATCTGCCTCTCCTGAGTCAGACTGAGTTGTCAATTCCGTGACCGTATCCGACTGAGTCCTGAGTTGTAAATTTCTTTGACTGAGTCGTGACCGTCTATGTGTCTAAGACCCCATCTCTGGAAGACATGCACAGTCAAATCAAGCTTGAAACTCCAGAAGACACGTTGTTTTGAAAGCTCGCACCAAAACCGGAAGAACTCTTTGAATGCCAACCATCACAGGTATATGGACCATAGGACTGACCTAGAAGCCTTAGAAGCCTTTTTGGTTAAAATTGGAATAATACAAACAGGGTTTCTAATCCCACTCTTTGCCCCGTGGAGAGCTCTCGCAATCTACCAAATATCTCTATATTTTGTGTGTCCTTGCAATCTAAAATGTTCATTATAGTTAAATCTAACTGATTGTATAGATCACTCATGAGCTCTCCACCATGTGCACGTTTTTCACAAAATCTCAAGTTTCCAACACTTAGTGAAAAATGATTTTTCTGGGAAGCTCGGATCTTCCGAGAATATTTCTCGGAACGTCCGAGGATATTATCAGTCGTTGGGACTATGAGCAGCTCGGAACTTCCGAGCATATATCTCGGAACGTCCGAGGATATTATCAGTATTTGGGACTATGGGCATCTCGGAACTTCTGAGAACATGGTCTCGGAATGTCCGAGGATATTCTGAACCCAGCCATTCCTGGGAACTTCAGACGTTCCGAACAGAAACCTTCGGATGATCCGAAGTTATCCGTTGCAAGGTCAAAAGAGCTATTGTAATATGACCGTTGGGAATCCGACCGTTGCAACCTCGGAAGATCCGAGACCTATCTTCGGAAGGTCAGAAGATAGATCCGTTGGGACTTTTCTAGCCTATAAATGTAAGGCTTTTTGGATAGAAAAAGATTGATGACTTGAGCCCAATTTATTCATACATTCTTCCAAGCTTTCCAACAACTTCAAAAGCTTACAAACTCCATAGTTACAATACTCTAAGCTTTGAATCTTAATCTCAAACACATTAAAAGCTCCCATAGGCATATCTTGAGCATCTTATGCTCTAAGTTGAATGTGTTAAGTAGAGATTCCTTCTAGGGTCTTAATCCTCATAGGAAAACCTTATTTACCCTAGACCTCCTTGCTATCATCTTGGTTGGACTTCATTGGAGCACTTACATCAACCCAAGAAGAGGAGGACATTCAAGAACAAGCCCAAGCTACTTCAAGTAACTCAAGGCTAAGTTCTTGGTATTTTTCAAAGCACAACCTCTTTCTATTAATTGTGAAATATTGTAAAGGGTTGGTGTAACCCTATTGGCTTTCAAGAGAGGTGTTCTCTTGGTGATTAGGTCAATCTACACCCGTGAAGTAGATTAAGCTTTGTAATTGGTTTCTTCTCCACCATTGAAGGAGAAGGTTAGTGAAATCCTCAAGTGGTGTACTTGAGGCGTGGATGTAGGCAAGGTTGCCGCATCACGTAAAAATCGTTGTGTCACAATTCTCCATCTCTTCTCATCTTCTTCACCTTATTTTGTGCACTTGCTTAGCTCATATTTTATTGCACACTTAATTTGCTTAAACTTAATATCACTTGTAAATCACATTTAGAATATTAATTGAGCAAATTTGTATTAATTAATCATAAAAGTGCCCAATACTTAAATAGATTTTAAAATTTCCCAATAGTCCTATTCACCCCCTTCTAGGACTATTTTAGATATTTGGCTAGCTTGACCAACAGGTTTCAGCTGAGTTTGAGAGAGGATAGAAGATTTTGTGGGAGTTTACTCAGCTGAAGAGGCTGGGATTTATAGCCATTTTGATCGGGAAGAAGTGGCCATCGAGCCACTGCATGCGATTGTATGTAACTGCTGCCGACGTCCCTAACAGTAACCGTACTGTTTGGGCGTTGGTTGCATATCAACCTTCAAAATTTTTCATTTTGCAAATAAGTCCCTGTTTTGATAAAAAGCCGATTTTCAACTAAAAGCATGATTTTAAAAACTCAAAAATTTAATCCAGCCTTACAGATAAGTTGGGTTTTAAAAACTCTAATCACTATAAAATTTTGGAGATTTAAAACTCACTAGAAACCATAGATTTAAATAAAAACCATAATTTAACACTATTTACATGTTTTAACTTGTGTTAAATAAAACGATTTAAAAACCTCATTTTTGGGCTTTGAAAGAATAAACTAGACCATACTAAAATGGTCTAACATACTATACCTGTTTCAAAATTTATTTCATTTCAAAACCATTTAAAAATATTTATTTCTTCCTTTCGGGGTTTTGACGAGCGCTTTTAAATACTATTTTCTGAAAATAAAATTATTTTAAAATCAGATATAGAAATCTTTGACTAAGGAGAATAATATCAACAAATAATAATCACATAATAACACAATTTATAAAATAATAACAATAAGCGGTAAATAACCATTTTGCCCCTCCAACTGGACGAGCTGGATCACTGAGCTTTCGAGCTCGGATTGGGCCACACTTGGGCTTTTCTCAAAGCCCTAACCAAAATCTTTGAGATTAACGGGTCTAAGAAGGATTTATTAAGCTAAACTACGCCTAATCTGGGTCAGAGTACTACAACGGTTGTTTTCAAGAAACCAAGCAACCAAAAAAAAAAAAATTATGGTCTCTTCACCTTCTCCCTAAGCTCCATCACTATTCCAAATTTCTCCAGCCTCATCTCCCTCAAATTGACAGAGACAAACTATCTCCTTTGGCAAACCCAAATCAAATCATTCCTTGTTGGCCAACGCTATTGGCCATTCATTGACGGCACCAACCCCTGTCCTCCTCAACACCTTCCCTCTGCTGATCTTTCTAAACTGACCCTCAACCCTGCCTACGCAAACTAGATTGAGCTCGATCAGACACTTGTTGGTATTATCATTACTACCCTTTCCGAACCTGTGCTTGCCCAGGTGGTGCGTCTCTCCACCTCTCGTGAGATCTGGGACTACCTCCAGCGCAATTTCTTGCAGGACTCTCTTGCCAACACAACTCATTTGCGTATTCAGGTGTTATCTCTCTCCAAAGGGACTAAGACTATCTTTGAATATCTGCAGCATGCCAAATCTCTTGCTGATGTGCATGCTGCTATTCATCAACCCGTCACCAATGATGACTTTGTTACATCAGTACTTTGCGGACTTGGCCCCGACTACTTCATGCTCTGCACTACTATCATCAACTCTCCACGGCTTTCGGTGTTCACGGATCTACGAGCTCGCCTACTTTTATTTGAGTCACAGCTCTGATACCATGTGGAAAATATGAAACGACACTTTTGCCTTTCAAACTATGATTGATAGATAGATATATATATCTATATATATATATATATGATTAGGGACATGGCTAAATACAGATAAGCACATTGAGGGAAGGTCAACATTGTCCGTTAATAGATTTAATAGTGTAAATTTTATAAACAATTTTTTTTTGATAAATCAACAGTTTATAACAATTATAAATTTAAAATTTGAAATCACAAGACTAAAATAATCAAATGAATATTAAATTTCACCCATCCACTTTGTTTGCCATTTTTTTACTTATCCCAACTAATGATGTGCCACATACTTCAAATGTAAATTTGTATTCACTCTCATGCAGGGTTTAAAATCTCGGCCGATACGTATTGTACCCGGCAAACTGGAGAGATATCAGCCAAATATCGGTTGATATTAATTTATTTCATTTTTTTTAAAAGAATTTCAATATTAGCGTGGGTCCAGGCCAATATATCGGCCGATATTTAGGGTTTTCAATTTTTTTAAAAAATTCTTTTGGCTTTTTTCGATTTTTTTTAGATTTTTTTTTTAAAAAAAAACCACCGATATTCTATCAATTTTTTTTTTTTAAAAAGAGAGAAAGTTATTGACCGACCTCTTGGCATGCCCTTTTTTGCACCCGTGCTCTCATGTGTCTAACCTATAAAAGGATTCACTGCAGGTTCTCTGCCGTCTCCTCCCTACACACATGGATTTAAACTATGAGGAATAACTCCAAAGAGAATGGTCCAGTGGGATTTGAGCGTGAATCAAATTCAAAACCTCCTCCCTTCATAAGAGAGCTTATTGACCATTATGCCAGCCCCATCCAGATTTACGAAAACCACATAATATAAGATAATTTTAGCAATCTAAATAAATTGAAAACTTTGTTCTTAAGAAAAAAACTTCAATTCATCTGACGTAAGACTATAAAAATAATTGTTTAACTATGGAAAAATATTTTTAAATTAATAAAATTAAAGTCCTTTTAAGATTTTCCATCTATTTTATGGCATTATATCAAATGAATAAGATAAAATAAAATAAAATTTTACAATGAAATAGATTGGACAAGATATGTAATATAATGTGGCTAAAGGCCCACAAAATGTATAGTGTCACTTTATTAAAACAATGAATCATTTCTCCTTTCACATGTAGTTGTCTTTTAGACAATGGCTCTCTTATTATACTTAATTTTTTTAAAGAAAAATAGATGTGTGATGGGCCAACTTATCTATTATTCCTAGGGTCATCATAGTCATAGCAATGAAAACAACAAATTAATGGTTTATATGAGTTTGATAGTTTGTCTTTTATTATTTTTATATACTTTCTTAAAATTAGAAAATGAAAACCCCAATTATTTATAATGAGGACTGTTGATCAATCCTTTGCATGATAGTGATTTTCAGCTTGAATTTTAAAATGGTCATTTTCCATATTAAACTAATCACCTTTTGTGGGCTTATATTAGATGAGTTGCCAATTTTCTTTTTAAGAACAAAGCTTTATGTTTAAATAGATTTAATATGAGCCTCACGAAATCTTTAGTGTTAGTCTGCCAAAAATGTTCCAAGGCAAACACCAAGGTGTGTATTGTTGAGGTGACAAGTGAGTGAACTATAAAATATTTTAATTTGAAGTTTGAAATTAAATTTTAAATGATCTCAACATTTTTTTATTGAGATATATAGAAAATAACAAAAATAGTAAAATAAATGAAATTTGAATACGATTTAATCATTTTAGCTTTATAATTTTAAACACTATAAATAATAATTGGATAAAAGAGTTTCTTTTAAATTATCTTATCTACAAAGTACCATATTCATCTTAACCAGTCACATGACATGATAAGTGCCTAGTTTCCCCATACAAAAAAAATCCTAACCACTTTAGAGTTGTCTACAAGAAATGGTGAGAGACACCTCTAGAGAGGAGATTGAGAGGAGAAAATCACTCATAATATGAAAGGGTTATCAATGCCTTTATATAAATTAAATCGATAGGATGTGTCTCTAATCATCAAAGTTGGAGGCTTCTAAACTTGTGTTGCAAGTAGAGCTTTAAATTATTATTTTTTTAAAAATTTAATATCCTCTTCTAAAAACAATTTTCATATGACTTTCATATTAATTTTAGTTTGTGGATTTTATAATAGATCTAATAGATTTAATTTTACTTTATATCTACTCATCTTTCGTGAATTATGTCTAATTTAATTTTTATAAGATTTTGCTATAGTAGAAAAGGGCCCTAATTCTCTAAAGCACTTGTTATATATATATATAAGGGCTGCAACTCGGGTTGGGCGTGTCGGGTCAATCCGAACTTCACAACCCGATCCAACGAGAAGTCTAACCCGATTTCTGACCTGACCCGCACTCTGAACGCATTTTAGCCGAATCGAGTCGGGTTAACTTGTAAAATCCTCAACCCGACCCGATCTAAATTTCATGCAGATTTTTATTTTCTCAACTTGACCTGACCCGACCAGCTGATCCAAAATTCTCAACCGGATTAGAATGATTTCTCGAGTTTAGTCAAAATCCAACCCGAGTTGCAGCCCTAATATTATATTATATAAACGGGCCAACAAGCCCAACGGATCTCATGTGCTTCAAATTAAAGCCTGCTTATAAAATAGATAGATATATTTGTCCACGTTTACGTCATGTTGAATTAATTTTACTTGGTATCTATCTTCCTTTCATGAATTATATCTGTATTTAATTTTAATTTTTGTTGGTTTTTGCTAGAGTAGAAAAGTCGAAGTGATTTTATAAATTCCTAATTCTCTAAAGACCTTATTGCCTGTTTTATATATATATATATAAACGGGTCAAAAAGCCCGATGGGCCTCATGTGCTGCAAATTAAAACCTGCTTATAAAATAGAATAGATACAAATTAACACTCCTCACTAAAAGTTAAACTTCCCACATTGTTTCTCACGTATATAATGTATCCATCTTTATTTTCAAATTCCACAGGAACATTTGCAAGAGAGCATTTGAAGAAGGTGGTGTTTCTTTTTCTCTCTCTCTTCTTTCTCCTCCTCTTCCTTCATCATCTCCGTCTGCAGCAGAGACCTCTTAGTTTTCTCCTCCTCCTCTCCTCTTCGCCGTCTCTGCAGAGATCTCTTCTTCACCATCAGTACTCAAAATTCAACTTACCCTCATGCTTCGACCTCAGCCTTGAAAAAGAATTAGGTAATTCGTCCCATTTCAGACCTTGTACTTCTTAGACGTACGTGGATTCTTGTTTTTATTTTTTATTTTTTGGAGATAAGAATTGTGGGGAGTTTACTATATTCTCACCGATTTCACAGAATCTTTATTTCTTTGATTATTTCTTCGGCACAAGTTTTGGTATTTGTGACAAATGAACTTAGTCGGTATCAATTCAATCAATTTTTTTTTCTTTACCGTTCCCTTATTCTGTTTCGTATAAAATTCCATCAGAATTGTAATTTTCAGATTCTAAGTTAGATGAATATCTGAAGTCTAAAAGTTGGATTCCTGCAAATTGCCCTTTGTCTTTTGTAGGTTCACGCTTTGGAGTTCTAGAAACTACACGTTCAGATTGTAAATCATAAATCTCCTGAAATTGGAATAATGTGGAAAAATCCTACCCTACAATTTTGTTTGATAGAATGTGTAATTCTTGCTCTGTTCACTACAAGCTATCAGCGCTGTCTTGGAATGAAAGGCAATAAAATAAGTCGAACAAACACTAACGGCGGGTTGGAGCTAAGGTAATTCTTTGGAGAATTTAGTGAACTCCACAAAATTCCAGCACTACCTAGTTCTTCGTATAAGATTCCAGAAGAATTATGATTCTTCAAATTCCATATTTAGTAAATTGGAGAATTCTTGTCTAGTCTTCTGGTTTTGGTAGGCTTCAAAGTAATAAGCATGAATCTAATAATTCCATTACTAAGAGGTTTTGGCTCCAGAATTCCAAAAAGATACTTCAGATGAGAATTTGCAAACCTCCTCAAATTGGGACTCCTTCAAATTTCATTATTCCCATTATGGATTTTTTTAATAGCATTTCTGTGATAGAATTTCAGGTTCACCAAACATGACATTCTTTTGACGATTCTATAAATTCTATAAATTCCAATTCCACCTGAGTATTCCAGCTTACAGAACAAGCCCTAAAGCTACTTGTATTTACGGTCACTGAATTCATGTGGACAAACTGTTGGGCTTTTACTTCATCTATCACTATCATAGCCATTTTCCCAGTTGTCTAGGGTCAATTTTCATACCTTTTTTTTTAAATAAATTGGGCATGCCTACCTAATACCCAGTAACTATTATGCTTCTATCTTTGTTTATAAATTTTTAAATTTATGAAGCGTGTTGTATTCTGCTTATTATTGTTAAAATCTTAAAATACACGATTCGTATCTTACGATTCATATGATATGATAAGATGAACGATTCGTATCTATTAATAAATCTTACGATTTTTATAAATAATAGAATTATGGGGTTATTAGGAGTGTGAAAGCATGAAACACTTTGTTTTAATGATTTTTAAGGCTTGAGTTGATAGACATTCGAGACTCTTCTATTTTTTTGGGGCTTTTTAGTTTAGGATTAACTTTTCACGTTATAGTTGGATTATATACTGGTCTTATACTTTTGGGAGTTGGAGCATTGAAATTTGAACTCTAATGAACTAATTATATAATTTCACTTGATATTGAAAAAAGTTGGAGAATTGCTCATATTATTAAATTTTAGATATATTTATGTTATTACATATATTAAATATTTTTTACGGAAAATACTTATAAATCTTATGATTCAACGAATTGTGATACACAATTTGCGCTTGAAGATGTATAACGATACGACAGTTTTCACAACATTGATTCTGCTTCTTCGATGTTACTATATTACGCATGATTATATGAATTCTTATGTCCAAAGTGATAAAATTTATCAAATGTTTGTTCCTTGTTTGCTCATAATTGGTTCCTTTCTTAATCTATGTGATTTCTGTAGCACGAGACGCCTTCTACATGGTCCTGCATTTTCTGCTTTCTCATATGATCTTACCACATCAGGCTGGCATTCCTTATTACAGAACTGATCATTTGATCCCAATAACATGTAAAAGTTATCGAAAATGGAGCTGCATGAAAAGGCAGCATACATTGCTTCCCAGTCATTCATGTCACAGGTATGGAGATGGAGTTGCTCCACGCGTCTTTGTCATCTCCGATTTGCATACTGACTACCCAGAAAACATGATGTGGGTGGAACGCATGTCAGCTGTGAGATACACAGGGGATATTCTTCTTGTGGCTGGTGATGTAGCTGAAACATATAAGAACTTCGTATTAACTATGACCTTATTGAAGGAAAGATTCAAAAGGATCTTTTATGTGCCAGGAAACCATGACCTTTGGTGCCGTACAGATGGAGAAAATTATGTAAGGAACTTTAAGCTTTCTGGTTTTCCTGGTTTTCTTAATTAGATTTGTAGTTTACTAGTATGTTGGGTTGATGAAAAAGACAATAGCTCTTGATGATATGTTGGTTCATGTGCATTGACTGTTTTAGATGTTATTCTCTTTCATCTGCTTCATGAATTCAATTGATTGGACTCACTTTCAAATAAGTGAATTGAAAAACACCGGTGTACAAGTGACTGGTTGCACTAGTTAACATTAATTTCTTGTAATAGATTCTTGAGGGGTATTCTAGAAACATGATAGAAGGAATTCCCAAGCATGATCTTCCAAGAGGTCATTACAACTTAGTTGTATGAGATCTCTGTATGATTTTGTTATTGCATGATTTGTTGGTATGACCATCGATATCAATGGTCAAGATTTTAAATCCAATTTATCATGGTATTTTTTGATTTATGGATCAATTGCTCTACAGTAGTGATTGATTATGAGAGCTTTAAATTGCTTTCATTAGATCTAAAGATAGATGATATGGGTGGGGATATATTGACTAACAAGTGCACACTTTTTGGAGACTTGGTTTTAGTGGCATCCTTTGATGGGAAGGATTTTCTGTGCAACCTAGTTATGCGGAGCCCAGAAGGTCACACCTTGGAGCACTTAGTGTATATTGGATATGAATTGCACATGTGTTTGCATGCCTTCATGGAGAATTCATTTGTGAAACTCTTGCATTCATTCATGTGGATTTATGGTTGTGAAACTCTTGCATGCCTTCATGGAGATTCATGGTTATAAATCTCTTGCAAGCCTTCATGTAGATACAAAGTTGTGAAACTCTTGCATGCTACACATAAACACATGGTGACTTGAAGTGCATATAAAAGAGAGTATGGGCACTTGAGAAATCACCCAACATATTTCTCTCTCTCCGAACACCTCCTAAATTCTTAATCCCATTTGCTTCCATCAACCTAGAGGTGCAACCTAAGGTGGACTTTGGCACAACCAAATCTAAAAGGCCAACTGTCCAAGGTACATAGTATGTGAAATTTATTTTTCTTACATAGTTATTCATTTTATTGCATCATGATATTTTGATCAAGGATGTAGATCCTGTGGGTATGTGAGGCCTACAACATTATATTCAACTTCTTTAATTTAAGAAAATCATTTGTGTGAAGTTGAGCTGGCTGCTTATTTTTCAGGTTGATTCAATTGAAAAGCTGCATGTGTTGCTTGACACTTGTAGAGAACTAGGAGTAGAGACAAGCCCTGCTATAGTAAATGATTTGGGAATCATTCCTCTGTTCTCTTGGTATCATGAGGTAATTGGTTGTTGATCTTGATTCAATCAGACCAATCTTCAAAACCGCTGATGTCTTATTTTGATAGAAATTAGATGGTTTGATCTTATGGTTATTTTACAGAGCTTTGATAAAGAGAAGGATATAGATGACATCAGGATTCCTTCCTTGGAGATGGTGATTCTCTTTCCCTTTTTTCCGTGAGTTTTGATTGCTTTGATATTTTTTTTTTTTTGATGAGCTTTTGATTGCTTTTACTGATGTTGATAATTGTTGAGTTTGCATATAACTTTTAATGCTATTGACAACAACAATGCTTTGTGATGTTTATTTTGGTAGAATCCTCATGTTATCTTGGATTTAGGATCAATTGCTGCCAAGGATCTGCTACAAAATATTGTTACAAAGAACTCATTCCCATGCATAATTTTTTTAAGTGACCATTTTTGTGCATGATTCTATATCCTTTTTTTTCCCACATTCATCTCACACTGTAAGTGCTCAACCCAAAATTTGTAGAAGTACGTCTTCACACATTTAACTAGCTTCAAATTTGGAGTAGGCATATTTTGCTCAACTAGCCCAAACTTTAGCTCAACTTAAGCATTGGTAGATCGAGCTTGGATATTTTGGGTTGTTTCATGTGGGGGGCTCATGTTAGGCCTGAAAGACATTGCACTCCTAGGAACACCTGTATAACAAAATGAATCTTTAATATGATATTGTGAACAACATTCGTGCATGGCGGAAAAATACAAACATGCTAGTGGAATAATATGTGATCAGCAAGTGCTACTTGATTAAAAGTCATTTTTATGTAGTAGGTATTCAGACGTGCAATGCTTTATGGAGTTGAATGCTGTGCAATGAGTGGACAATTACAAGTGGAGATGTCTGGTATAACAAGAATTGTTTGAATTAAAAATGAATACTTAGTTTATCCTTTTTTTTTTTGAAAAAAGAGAGAGAGGGATGGAGGGGGAGGGAGACGGAGAGGGAGAGAGGGGGAGGGGAGAGAGAGAGAGGGAGCGAGGGAGAGAGGGGGGGGGAGATAGAGGGAAGAGGGGAGAGAGGGGGAGGGGAGATAGAGGGAAGGAGGGAGAGAGGGAGAGGGAGGGAGGGAGAGAGGGAGAGGGAGGGAGAGGGGGAGGGGAGAGAGGGGGAGGGAAGGAGAGAGAGGGAGGGAAGGAGAGAGAGGGAGGGAGGGAGAAAGAGAGAGAGGGAGAGGGGGAGAGAGAGAGAGAGAGAGAGATTAGATGGTTGTGCGTGCTTTGAGGCCTGGGCCTGGATACAACCTGTGAACAAAGAACTAAAATATTGCAAATAAATAAAAGGAATTGGGTGAAGAGGATTCCCAAAAAAAAAAAAACTTGGAACAAAATAGTTTGAAGTAACACATTAGAATATGCAGTGAGAATCTGAGAACACAAGTCCAATGTGGATGAGTGGAAAAGTTGAATCACAAAGCTGGCATGGGCAGTCCTTTTATACAGTCACTTTTTTTTGGAAATGCTAGTTACCATAAGCTTTGAGAAACAAATGGACTTTTGAAAAAATGGAGAGATGGTTGTGCTATGTGATTAATTGAATGGCCACACGAATTCTGTGTAATAAATTGCCCATTGATTTTTTTTTTTTATCATCATTTTGATTCTACCTACATTTTTCAGTTTTTTTGGTTGGTCTGTTTTGTGCATAACTTTTCTCGCCTGTCTTGCAATGAACCCCCAGAAAAATCCATTAAATGTTTTTTTTTTGGGGATATTTTTCATGTAAAAAAGGTCAGAAATGTCTTGGTCCTATTTCTAGTAGGTGTTTTGTTTCCATGGACCTCTAGTTTTTTGAACATAAACTGTACTTTTGGAGGACAGATTCTCATCCTCCTGTGCAGCTCTCTTTTGGTTCTCCTAGTTACTAGTGATGATTGTGCATTTCATCCTCTCATTAGTTCCTTCTGATAAAGCGACTTGCTGTCTGCCATTGTTTACCTCCGAAATCTTCTACTTCCCTCTTCCAACCACCACCACGACATACTCTCCAAAACTAGCTCATCCTTTCGCAGCTATTTGTCTTTCTATTGCTCTCAGAAGAGGTAAACTCTTTTGAACATCCAATTGAATCAATTTGTTTCCTTTCATACAATTTACCTATCATATTATTCCTTTCCTGCCTCCTTGTACACTATTTCTAGTTAGCTCTTAAAACATTCATCTTAGAAAGCTACTATGGAAGGATAATTAGCAACCCTAGAGAAAAAGCACACTTAGGAGATGACCAATGTTCCTCATGGAAAGAATTTTGTTGGCCATGTGGATATTCGTGCTCAATATAATCTGGATGACACTAATAATCGATATAAAGCACGACTCATGGCTAAAGGATTTACTCAGATGTTATGGTGTTGACCATCTTGAGACTTTGATTCCATGGCTTATTTGATATCTGTCTAGGTTCTTATTTCTATCTTTGCTACATTCAATTGGCAACTTCATCAATTAAATACTAAAAATGACTTCTTGTGACCAGGGAAGCATGGACAGGTGCGTCCTCAAAAGGTTATACATGGATTAAAACAATCCCCACAAACATGGTTCAAGAAATTTAGTTCTGCTCTGATTGCATATGGTTTGAACTGTTTCCATTTTAACCTCACCATATTTGTGCATCAGATTGAGCATCACATTCTTGGTTGTAGATGTCAAAGAGATATTCTCCTAATTGGGAATAATGAGCATTGTATCTTTACTTTCTAGGATCATCTCAAGTTTGTCTTTGGTATTAAAGATGTAGGATTTCTACGCTACTTTATTTGGATTAAGTTTTTTTTATCATCTAAGGGCATTTGCTTAATGAAAGTATGCAATCAATTTTCATGATGCCAACCTTCTTGGCTGCAAGCCATAAATTCTTCGACTAACCCAGAACTTTAAAACTTTCATGTTGTTTTTTTATCAGTCAGTTCATGTATGCACCTAGAAATATCCATCCCATAGTTGTTTTCTGTATCCTATTATAGACCAAATTGGAGTCCTGATTGAAGTATGCTTTATTCTCTTCATGACCATCTTCATCTTCAAGGTTGTTCAGATGCTAACTGGGTTGGCTTTCCAAATGATTGACAATCCACATCTGGCTACTCTCTCTTCTTTGGTAGAAATTGATCTCTTGGAATATCAAGAGGCAGATTTTTTTTTTGAAAGGTAATTAGGAATACTTCATTAATGGAGAATGTCAAATACAAAAGTTAGAGTGACCAAGATGGGCACATGAAAAAGGGATTATACAAATGAGAATGAAATCTAAGACAAATCAGATCTTAAAACACGTTACTTCATTTTGAAGTCTGCACTACATTAGTTGATCTGCGAATATGCATGGACGATAAATCCAAGGAGGTATGTAGATATTTGATCTCTCTAAACAGAGGATAAGTTTCCAATGAGGTTTCTTCTTTCTCTGAACTCATCTGACAGAGTGACAGTGTTAACCGAATCACTTCACACAATGAATTTACCCTGAAAATAATTACAGAAAATCTTCAAGGCTTCTCTGATGGCTAAAAACTCCACTTTGTTACTAGTTCAAGTGCTAAAGCTGAATATTGGGGAATGGCCAACACAGCTTATGAGCTATTATGGTTCAAGGTTCAAAATGTTTCATTTTGAGCTTGGTATTTTACATCCCAACCCCATGATCATGTTTTGTAATAACCAAGTTACCATTCACACCTTTTTTCTCCATAAACGGGTGAAGCATATTGAGGTCAACTATCATTTAATCATATTACTTCTAACAATGTCACTAGCCCTTGCTTCTATTCCAAAGAACAGTTGGCAGATATACTTACCAAAGCTATTTTGCGATCGCAACTAAAAGATTCATTGAGCAAACTGGGCTTGATTGATATCTAGGCACCAGCTTGAGGGGGAGTTTTAAGGACTACATGATAGTCCTTGATAAGTCTACATTTTTTTGTATACTTTCGTTTGCTTTCCTTGTAGAGAAAACCACACAATTTCAGTTCATCAAATCCTTTGCTTAAGATGTGCATGTAACCTTTTGACTCACTTCAATATACAACATTTTCCTTTTTCTTCAAATTCCTCTTTTTTTTTTTTTTTCCTTCTTCTACTCTGAATCTTCTTAGATCTTGCATGGATCCTTTAGATTTTATTGGATGTAACTTGTGGACACTTGGATCATGTCTTTTTGAGGCTATTTTGCCAAAAAAAAAAACTAGGTGCCAACATTTGACACTTTTGCCATTTTTTGCAACTAATTTTAAGGGAAATGTTTCCTATACTAGTTTGCATCCAATTTAGTGAAAATGAAATATCATTCAAACTGTTGCTAGAGGTCTAGCTTAGATGTCTTTGTTTCCATAAATCAACTTGTTTTGCTACCAACAATATATCTGGTTCATCTTTCTTTGTCCAAAAGATGTTTACAGTTACCAAGCTAACATTGTCTTATCTTCACAATGTCTTTTTATACGAGGGTTTCAATTTCCAAACATGCAGGTGTGTAAAGACTTCCATGCATGCAAATGGCCTCAAGGATTATCATGCAAAGATGTTGTCCTAGCACAATACTTTGATGCATTGAATGAGAAAAATCTTGATTCAATAAAGCAAATACAGAGGAGAAGCAGCCAAATAATAACTTTCTCTCACTTCCTTCCACGGTATGTAGTTATCCCAAAATTGGAATTCTATTTATTGATATTACTTGAGCACGTCTAGTACTTCATGCTGTAGGTCAGGGATCCCCAACAGTTAGTTGAGTGAGCTGGTTGTTGTTACTTGAGATTGTTTTCAGAATTTCCTAAAACTGTTGATAACTTTTTGTTTGCCTGGACGCACAAACTGTTTGCACCTCGATGGGGGAAACTACTCTCTTGTTTTTCCATGTATATAAAAGAAATAAGATACTCTCAATAAATAATTGTACCCTTTATTTCATTTGAGATGGGCTGTGTTGTAATTGAGGAAGTTTTTGAAAAGGAGAGAGAAAAATGAAAGAGGTAAGAAAGAGAAATGGGAGTAAAGGAATAGAGAGCTTAGAGGAGAGCTATGAGCCTAAAATGAAGTGTTTGGCGTGACACAATACAGGATCATTGCCTACTGTGAAGTGTCTGGATGTCATAGTTAGACAGGAAAAAGAGATGCTCTGTGATGAAGGAAGCACCTCCTTTTTATAATCTAGTATGAACCCTTTATTTCATTTGAGATGGGCTGTGTTGTAATTGAAGAAGTTTTTGAAAAGGAGAGAAAAATGAAAGATGTAAGAAAGAGAAATGGAGTAAAGAAATAGAGAGCTTAGAGGAGAGCTGTGAGCCTAAAATGAAGTGTTTGGCGTGACACAATACAGGAACATTGCCTACTGTGAAGTGTCTGGATGTCATAGTTAGACAGGAAAAAGAGATGCTCTGTGATGAAGGAAGCACCTCCTTTTTATAATCTAGTATGAACCCTTTATTTCATTTGAGATGGGCTGTGTTGTAATTGAAGAAGTTTTTGAAAAGGAGAGAAAAATGAAAGATGTAAGAAAGAGAAATGGAGTAAAGAAATAGAGAGCTTAGAGGAGAGCTGTGAGCCTAAAATGAAGTGTTTGGCGTGACACAATACAGGAACATTGCCTACTGTGAAGTGTCTGGATGTCATAGTTAGACAGGAAAAAGAGATGCTCTGTGATGAAGGAAGCACCTCCTTTTTATAATCTAGTATGAACCCTTTATTTCATTTGAGATGGGCTGTGTTGTAATTGAAGAAGTTTTTGAAAAGGAGAGAAAAATGAAAGATGTAAGAAAGAGAAATGGAGTAAAGAAATAGAGAGCTTAGAGGAGAGCTGTGAGCCTAAAATGAAGTGTTTGGCGTGACACAATACAGGAACATTGCCTACTGTGAAGTGTCTGGATGTCATAGTTAGACAGGAAAAAGAGATGCTCTGTGATGAAGGAAGCACCTCCTTTTTATAATCTAGTATGAACCCTTTATTTCATTTGAGATGGGCTGTGTTGTAATTGAAGAAGTTTTTGAAAAGGAGAGAAAAATGAAAGATGTAAGAAAGAGAAATGGAGTAAAGAAATAGAGAGCTTAGAGGAGAGCTGTGAGCCTAAAATGAAGTGTTTGGCGTGACACAATACAGGAACATTGCTTACTGTGAAGTGTCTGGATATCATAGTTAGACAGGAAAAGAGATGCTCAGTGATGAAGGAAGCACCTCCTTTTTATAATCTAGTATGAAAAGAAAGAGCTCTGCGAGATTATAGTTCATAATCGATTCAATTAGACTCTTCTATTTTTGAAAGACAACAGGAAACACTTTATTAAATCCAAAATAGGAATACAAAATGGAAAAGAAAACAGACCCAGCGAGTGACTGGCTTGGCTACAAAATACTAATACAAAAGATTCATAAAACAATTCATGTCAAATCCTTCCAGCAACCACTAAACAGACCAACATCAAATCCAGAAGAGGAACTCAATGCCAAAGCCCATTGAATCAAATTAGATACCAGATTCTGCAAATTAAAATCTCTGCTGATACAGATTTGCCTTCGAAAATATTTCTGTTATGCTCTAGCCAAACAAAGAGGACAGCCGAAGGGATCATTTTCCGAAGAACTTGACTCCTTTTAGGAAAAGGTCCCGATCTCCATTCAGACATGAGAGCCGGAAGAGTAAGAAAATAAAGCCCAAGCAACAGAAAAGAGAGATAAGAAATAGGACCAAATAGGCTCAACTGTTGGAGGCAATGTAGTGGAGCAATCTGAGGAGGAGATCTCAGTAACTGAACCCTTGAAGGAAGGTTTTTGGAAGATCAACGGAAGGTCCAAGGCCACAAAGGACAAAAGAGATTGTCTTGAAAGATCCTTAATTGAAGACCTAAACACATTGATTGGGGAATCTTTTATGAAGTGGTGGTCCAGTTCGATAGAACTAATTCAGGGAAGGGAAAAATCAACTATATGAATTGTGGAAAGCAAATTTTACTTTCCTTCCAAAGTGGAAGCTATGAAATGGTGGAACTGTGGAATTTGGAGAGGTGGCCCATAAAAAACAATCATTGATTTTTTAAAATTAAAATGAACCATTTGATAAAATTTTGGCCTAGCAGGATGAAACCAATGGTTAGGATGCATCAAATAACAATTATACAAAGTCCATTGAAAACCAATTTCAAAGTCAAAATAGGAATTCAAAATTGGTAGGTTTATTGAGTCTCGACGCTATGGGCTGACTTTACCATGGTTTAGGTTAGTTTAAGTTAGGTTTTTTCTTCTAGCAATTTTCGATTTTTGGTCAGTTCAATATAATACAATTTTTGAAGCTCAAGTTTGAGTGTGTTTTGTGAGGCTTCTCAAGTCAAGGCTTGGACTTAGGTCCAAAACAAGTAAGTACCATGGTCTTTTGAATTATTATTGTGTCTTATTGGGTTCTTAGATTAAGAAATTCATTTTGCTTATGATTCAATCTCTTTAATTTCATCCATCAAAAACATGAATTATAAAAGAGGCTTTAATCTAAAATTCAATAAGCACACATAATTCCTTGGTCACTTGTCGTCACGGGTTTCGTTCGTCAACTTGTGGCATGGCAAAACCCACTCGTAATTACTCGAATGGTTGCGGATCCGTTCATGGACACATGTAGGGTGGAATTGTTTGTGTTTTTCCTCATGTAAAAAAGCTATAAATGAGGGCTTATACGCCCATTGTAATGCATGCATTGGCTTTGAGTTGACTTGAAGATAAGTTTGGTTCTCTTCTAATTTGTGGTGAATTCTTGTTATGTCGAATTTCTTTTGAATTTAATTTTTGCATTATAATTAATTAATGCAATTTAAATTTTTGAATTTGCAATTAAATTAGTTGTTTGCAAATTTTAATTTTTGAGAAATTCGATTTTGAAGACTTTTGTTCAATTTTACCACTGCAGAAATTTTGTCCTTAGGTAAGATTTGGGCCTTTGAATAATATCTTTGTGAGTGAAATTTTTATAGGTTCTACAATCAAATTTGGGCTCCCAAAATTTAATTGGGCCAGATTTGCGATTGGTTTTTGGTTCATCAATTCATTGCTTTCCTTCGACTCTGATTTTGTTTTCTTAGAGTGTAAATTTCATATTTATTTGGAGAATTTTGCCTTGGAAATTTTCCTCCAACATTCTTATTTTTGGAGCCATTGGCCGAATTTTCCAAACCCTATTTGTCGCCACAACTTCTCTTTGAAGTTGGGCTACATCAAAGTCAAATGTATAGTGATAAAATCAGTAAAATACATGCATTGTGTATTTTTGGAAATGATTTTATGTTTACTTGCATCATGTGAAATTATGAAGTTTGCCAATTGTGCTTTAGGCCTGAGTTATGTCCTGAGAAGAGAATGCTATTTTATCCAAACCTCCCAAAGATCATAGGGTCTGATAGTTTGGAAGCCCGACTGAGGTCTATACATGGGAATGATGGCAGCTCGACAGCTTGTCATGTGTTTGGCCACACTCACTTTTGTTGGGATGCTGTGCTTGATGGCATCAGGTATTTCCTTGCTAACATCTTGGGTTTTCTCTAATATTAATATGAACTTTTTATACAAGAAGAATCTCACACTTTGATGCAGGTATATCCAGGCACCTTTGGCTTACCCAAGAGAGAGGAAAAGGAGAATGAATGGAGGTGAGGATTGGTTGCCATTTTGCATTTATTATGATGGGCATTTGGGAGATATGCTCTCACCTTGCTATTGGTCTGATTACTATTCCAAAAACAAAAGAGAACCCGAAAACGTAGAGCTTGCCCCATGGGTTACTAGATTTTATTCAAGGTAACCATTGATTTGTTGTATCAGTTTGTATGATCTACAATGAAGTTCTTCTGGCATGTGTATAGGGCTATCCTTTTCTTTGTGAAGTTCAGTGAAGGAACAAATGACACAATGAATGAAAGAACTTTTTCAATCTCAGTAGTTCTGGCCTCCACAATATGCACGAGATTGGTAGGTTGTGTGGGAGACTACACGATTCGAGGTAGGTAAAGATTTTGTTAGAAAATAAGAATAAAATCACTCTATTATTCCTTATATTATTCCACTAAATGAGAGCTATATTTATAGAGTACATTGATGGATCTTGATAGATACTATACTATCTCAAACGATAACTCATGATCCTAACTACTATCTACTTGAGAGATATGTATAATCATATATAATCTGATCATAATCTCATCATAATCTATCACAATCTAAATTATCTCACCATAGCCTAAATAATATGCCTTAACATATCTTACCACCACCCCTCAAACTCTAGTGGGTCCGCCACTTGATTTTGAACTTATTTCACTTGATGATCCAACGGTAAGATGATGTTATCTGATGGGGTGGAAGCAGATTAACGGTAGATGCAATGAGGTAGAGTACACGACAAGGGCTGCGTGTGGATGAGGGGTAAATTTTACCGGGGTTACCCTTGACCATGGGTTACATTGGGTGTTATGAATATCCCTTGGTTGGAAAGGGTTTTCAAAAGTGGGAGTGGAGGGGTAGAATGTTGATTTTTTATCCCTACTTTAGTTACCAAATAACCCCCCATTACCCCATGCTACCGTCATCCAAACGCAGCCAAGATCAACGTGTTGTAGTTGATCCAACGACGAAGAAGTAGGAGACAGATGATATTCTGACATGTGAGATCCACTGATTTGGATGGTCTCAACGACTCGAACCACAACTGAAGACTAATGCAAACAAATCTGGGTAGAAATCCTAATGAAGTAGACAAAAGATATAAATTGTTACCATAACTGACCAGATCCAGCAAATAGTTGACCCAAACTAAGCCACAAAAGGCAAACAATGGCATCGGCAGAAGCTATGACTACTGATAGAGTGGCAAGACAATGGCAACGAAGATGATGGTCGCATCAGAGGATGGTCGCATCAGAGGATGGCGGAGATGACGGTGGTGATAATCTCGAAGACCCAAACCAATGACGGGAGCAACATAAAGCATGTGTAACATAAGCTCTAAACTCCTACATATTCAAACACAAGATAGGCAAGCTAAGAGAATATATGAACAAGATTCCTCAAGATCAAGTAAACTCATCATCCAATCAGGAGGGTCTGCTCTCGACTGCTAATCAAACCTGGCTAAAACCCTGTTAGAAAATGAGAGAAAATATAAAATCACTCTATTATTCTTTGTGTTATTCCATTTAATGAGAGCCATATTTATAAAGTACATTGATGGATATCGATAGATACTATACTATCTCAAAAGATAACTCGTGTTTCTAACTACCTATTTGAGAGATATTCATAATCACATCACACTCAATGCATAAGCTATCACAATATAAATTATCTCATCAAAATCTATATAATATAACTTAACATATCTTAACAGATTTACCCTATGGGATTATCTTTAGTCTTGTGATTTCTCTCTTAAAATTCTGACTTTATAAGCTGGATTGCATGTTGAGGTCTGAAACTTTACTCTCTCTCCTTGTGGCCCTTATGCAAGCAGCGGAATCCACATATCATGTGGGGACAAGTGGACCTCTAAGGATTTCTATTTCTTGTCAAACCTCTTACAAAAAAAATCCCTTTTCTAAGTGGAAAGAGAAGAAGCTACTCTTGTAAGTGATTTTTTTTTTAAAGAGCTTCCTGTAGAGAGAGTATTGTTCTAGATGATCTTAGGCACACACTTTTCTCCATTTTTTCATCATTTATGTATAATATTATACAAATGAGGGGCCACAAGAAACTGACTCCTTGTTCACCTTGCCTTTTTCAATTTGATCTCTAGACATCTATTCAGAATGATACTTTAGATTTACAACAAATAGTTTCTATTTGCCACTTAGATAGTTTTATTTCGAAGAGTATGTTTCGTATATATGTGTGATTAGTCTTACCTATAATATAGGTGGTGATACTCATATTATCCAAAAAAAATGGAATTGAATGAACTTTGGCTTTGGCCCAAGCATTTTCATTCAATGCTCGATATTCTTGAAACGAAGGGGTTGTTTGGACATATGGTGATCTATCAAAATTAGACAAAAAAATCTCAATATTTCTACACAGGAAAGTTTTGACAGACCTCATATTGAAAGTCAAGAAAACATATCTTTCTCATACGTGATGTCATTTTCATTCCATCGTTGTTGCTGGTAGAAATTTCTTTTGGGTTGATGAGGATGTAAGGGAGGGGGAAGATAAATGATCAAAGAAGTGTTTTTATTTCTGATCAGTTGATCACCCACTTGATTAGGTTGGATGTCGAGACTCGAGAGAGCGACATGGAAATTTAATTTTTTCCTTGATCATTGGTCTATTAATTTAATTCTCAAGGTTTAAAATGATAGTCTAGGATGATCAGATGAGAGAAATTTTATCTGCCTTTTGTACAAATTCCAAAGTGCCCGTTGTATTTAAAATTACGGAAATTTCGATCTGACTTATCCATTGGAAATTTTTAAACACCCTAGATGTATTGAAAATTCTAAAAGCACCCTTTCAAGTTAGTTAAAGAATGTCCCCAAGGTAAATTTGCTGTCAACCCCCACAAAAAATGTGAAAAATGATAAAGTTGCCCTTATTTGTCCATCTCTTCACTTAGCCTATCCCTCTTCCTTCCAACTCTGTAGGACTAGTTTTTTTTTTTTTTTTCCTTTTTTCTTGTCATCCAAGTATGGACGAATCTCTAAGAACAACATGAAAAAAGGAGGAATATATGCAATCCATTTCCTGTTCCTTCTTCCCACAAGTAAGTGTCAACTAGCGACGACCATGCCTTGTTAATGACTTGAGCCCAACATGTTTGAACGCCTAATATGACAGTAAAGATGGGAATGTGACCAGTTCTCTATCCGAAAGGCCAACCTAACTGTAAACATAAAAATGTGATTACATCTTTGTGCCTAAGTTGACATCCAAAATGCAAATAATTTCACCATTTGACCTCTATTAGCTCAAATCAGGCAAGAACAGAACTAGAATTCGGATCATGAGTTACAAATTTTGGCCACAACCCTAATTTTTTGGATTTGGTATTGGTTGAAATATAAATATTAGAAATATCGATTATTTTCAGAAAAAAATATATCAGTCGATATTTGTCATATCTCAGCTGAAATTTAGCCAAATTTCTGATATTCCAGTCATATTTTGAAAATTTTGGTCAAATTTCTGTCATGTTTCATAATTTGTGGAGATTTTGTTGATTTCACTCATTTACAATTTTTTTACCGAAATATCGGCTGAATTTTTTTATCCCCCAAAGGATGGAAATTTGTACCTCAGATCATGAATTACCAGGCTTGAAATGTCAATATCTTGAAGACTTGTACTGATCTCAACAAATGAGATGAGAACTTCATACCATTTACTGGAAATTTGAGAAACCATGACCAACTCCTATTTTGCTTCAGCAGCACGTATATTCTAGTGTGTGGAAGTCATCATAGTCACCTCTCCCTCTTTCTTACATGATAATTGCTCTATCAGTTCCTTGAGTAACTTGTTTCATTGAGAGAATTTCTATTACATGCCAAAGCTAAATTTAAATTATCATGATGGGTCTTGAAATCAAAAGGCTCAACTCATCCTGACCCTCTTCAAAATTTTAGTCTCATTTTCAACTTTCCGACCAAATTCTCTGTGGGTATGTTTGCTTAGCATAATTTTCCTATGAAAAGATAGGAAAAATCAATTTTCCTATGAATGGTTTTCCATAAGGAAGTTTGTTTGGCATGAGAAATGATTTCTTATATGAGAAACTAAATCCAAATTTCTCACGATAGTTTTCACATGTATATACCCTCGCTTCTTACTCCTCTTCTCACCACCTTCTCGCACCGGAGGTTGTCACCGGTATCATCCATTGTTGATCTCAGTGTTGTTTTCTCGACTTTGCAGATATTTCTTTTTCTCTCTCTTTAAAATATGCTTTTTCCAAAAAAATATTTGAAAATCCTTCTCATTTTTTTAGAACTTGTTAATCATCACTTTTATTGGGGTTTTGATTAGGGTATTGGGTTTGAGAGATGGATAGAGGATTTCTAGCAAGAATTGGAGGTGAAAGGATGGGGCCAAAGGTCTTGGAGGAAAGGGGTAGGGATACTGAAGTTCTTCTTTCAAAGGTAGAATAGCTTTTAGTAGAATATTGCCCAGACAAGGGTGTTAAAACTTCTCTGCATCTTTGATAAAACTGTCTTCTTCAGATTTAGAGGCCCCTGCAAGTATCACATTCTTTTTCCACGATTGATTTGAATAAATTGGGAATCAAAATGAAAATGTGGATGAGGAGATCTAAAATTTTGAAAGAGAAAAGAATAGAAGAAAATGAATCGCTGCTGTGGAAGAGAATGCAACTGGAATAAAAGAGATGCTTAAAAAGCAATTTCTGTAAAAAAATATTTTATATAAGATTAAGAATATCAATTTGGCATCTGAAATAATGATTATTCAAAAGAATCTAAAGAATAATTCTAATTTTTTTTATAGAATTAAGTCAATCAAGTCGGACCTGCTTTGGACAAAATGGACCCGACTAGAATTAGGTACCGAAAATCTGAAATGGCTAATTCTTTCAAACCGAACAATATCGGCCGATACGATATGTATCGGCCGTACAGTAGTAATATTGGCCGATATGGTCGATATTCGGACCGAAATATCGGTCCCAATATCGGCCGATATTCATAAATATCGGTATTTATTTTTTTTTTAAAAAAAAACACCGATACGGTTTTTACACGGTTTTCCACGGTTTTTTGTAGTTTTTAAACGTTTTTTGCGGTTCACCACGATTCGACACGGTCCGTCACGGTTCGTCAGGATACGGCTTTCACGGTTTTTTGCGGTTCGTAACGGTTCGTAACGGTTTGTCAGGATAGGGCTTTCACGGTTTTTTGCGGTTTTTCAAGGTTTTTCGCGGTTCGTAACGGTTCGTTACGGTTTTTTGCCGTTTTTTCAAGGTTCTGATATCAGAGGAGAGAGAAAATGTCGATATCGGGAGGAGAGATAAAAATATCGGCCGATATACAAATATCGGCCGATATATCGGCCCGGGCGGTATTTTAACCCCTGATTTAAAGTACAAAATGGCTAATTTATAGTCTGAAATGGGCTGGTTTTGGTGTCTAACATGGGTCTATTTTGAGTGCTAAAATGGGGGGATTTAGATTTAATATTTATAATTTTCTATAATTTTGACCTCTTCTTCGTCTTTCTTTCAGATCTCAATTGCTTCTCGTCATATCTCTCTCTCTCAAAAATGTTCCATTTCTTAAGAAGTGAAACATACAAATACTCTCCCAGACCTTTTTTGTTCATGAACATAAAATACCTTTTTTTTAAAGGATAACTATTTTATTCATAGAGAAAGAAATTTACAGAAAAATATTACAAAACCAAACTAATAATAAAGCCTGTCATCCCAAAAATTACATCATTCTTTTCAAAAACTCAGATGACTCTTAAAGACCCTTGTCTAACCATTGAATCAGCATTGAATGTGCAGCCCGAATTTGCATTTATCTAGATAATTCCGAAGACATATAAAACCCAAAACCCAGCCCAAGATCACATTGGAATTTCCTTTTAATATACCTCCATGGCACTTAACCGCTTTATTTCCAAGTAGATCAGTCATCTTAATACGGATAAAATTTGTTAAGAGACACGAGATAGAGTGAAATTGTCATTTTACCCCTACTGATGTACCGTTTATCAAGTATCATATACCGATAACACGTCGCTCTATATGTATATGTTCTGCATATCAGTACATCGGTACTTGATCAATGGTACACTGGTAAAGATAAAATGAGAATTTCACTCTATTCTATATCTCCTAATAGACGGCCAATAAATATTACTATTGGGTGTGCAAGTATGACTCTTGTGGAGGTGGCAGCCCACAAGCAACTAGAAACCCAAGTAACATCTTTCACAATCATCAAATCAATAAGAGAACACTTATGTAATAATCACTACTTGGACTCTACTTAGATGTGTTTGTAAAATTATATTGTTTAAATAGTAATTTTTTATAGAAGAAAATGGAATGACTGTTTCAATCCTAAACCAACCAATTTTTTTTATTTGTTTTAGCATGGCATTTAATAACATAAATTAGGTGAGTGACACCTTTGCATCTTTTAATTGTGCATCTTATAGATTTTTTCTTTTTTAAAGATATCTCGAAGATATTCTTTTACTATATTAAAAAGAAAAAAGTTGCCTCAATCAGGAGTTGAAATATCGGCCGATACATATCGTATCAGCCGATATGTATCGGTTTGGAAGAGCCCTATATCGGCCGATATCATATCGTATCGGCCGATATTCACTTTCTCGGTCGATATATCGGCCGATATCAAAATATCGGCCGATATCGGTTGGAGAGAGAAAAATATCGGCCGATATATTGACCGAAAACGGTATTTTAACCTTTGGCCTCAATCACTATCGAAACAAAAAGTAAATATGTTTCATGATGCATAGAACTGTTGAGATAAAAAGTAAAAATGTATTATAAGAAAATGTTTCATGATGCATAGAGCTCTTTGGATAAAAAGTAAAAAATGCATTATATTGGCCAAAAGCCTGATATATATCAGGGCTGTATCGATAATATCTATATCAGCCTATGGTCTCGATATTGATAAAAGCCGATATCGATCAGTCCTAGAAAAAATTTCAATAAGAATATAATTTTATAAATAAATTTCAATTCTCTAAAGAGAGTCATGAACATTGTTATTGGTGGTATTTTCAAATTTACTATATTTTTATCAGTAAAATATTATTAATGCATTAAAAATACATTTTTATTGACGCGGTAATAAATTTCTGATAAATTCTCAATAAAATTATAATAATATCTCTGTAAATTACCGGTAAATTCTTTATTATCATTTTTATTTTATTAATAATTTTATTTATTTTATTTTTAAATATTATAATTTTCACGAAATTTTCTCGTAAAATTCTCGCCGTTAATATCCCGAGTTCGGTACGTGTGACACATGAATACAACAAATGTGATGTGTCTGGACTCCATTCCAACCGTAGTGATTGACTCTCTAATACGTGCAGCCTGCCTTCCTTTTCCCTTATTATATATGCCAATTGCAGACACGATTCGGTGTCACCTCATACATATCACTTTTCCTCCATGCCTTAAGGTACGACAAAAATGCATGAAGACAAAAATGAAAGAAGAGAGAAAGAACGTTTAAAGATTTTCGAGTCACAGGCTCCTTTGGATGGAGGGTGTTAATTTTCAGGGGTGCATCGAGGGGTAAGGGTTTCATTTGCATAGAAGGGGTATTCAAAAGGAAGATAAAGAAGAAATAAATTAACAAACAAGGGTCACCCCCCTTACCTCCAATCCAAACACAGCAATAGGATTTAAAAATACAGATTTTTCTCTCGAAGTCCCTAGCCCAGTGTCAATGGAAAGTATTAATAATATCTCATATCGCATTGGAACCTTAGGGTTATGAAAATTTGGAGAGCTCACTTGAGGATGAATTATTCTTGGGTCTGAAAATCAATTCTCTCCGTCAAGGATACTGGAAAGGCCCACATTTTCCATTCCATTGGTGATGGAAAAAAGACCCTCTTTTGGTTCGATCCTTGGTTAAGGCCCCGGTATATCATCTTTGATCATTTTGGAGGTAGGCCCATTCATAGTCTTAGCATGGGCAGCAATATCACTGTCTCAAGTTTCATCAACCGTGGCATTTGGCAGCTTCCTTCCCCCTCTTCAGATGCCTTGTGTGTCATTTGGGATTTGATCGCTTTGGTTTCGCTTCATGCTCACCCTATTGATGATGTCATTCTTTAGACTGCTAGCGATAAAGGGTCCTTTTCCTTCTCCTCAGCGATTGGTGTGCAGATTTTTTCTTGGGCTGATCTCGACTGGATTGTTCTTGTTTGGTTCCCGGGTTGTATTGCTAGACACTCCATTTTCGCTTGGAAATTGTTTAACAATGGTCTCAAAACTACTGATATGCTCATCAGTTTAGATTACAATTATCAAGTCTCTTGCAGCCTCTGTTCTTATAGCAGTGAATCTAATGGCCACTTCATCCACTGCAGTTTTATTCTTTCTATTTGGAAGCTACTATGTGCCAAGTTCAAATTTATTTGTTCTCATCCGAACATTGTTGTTCAAGCCTCCCAGCTCATTTGTGCTTGTTCCAACCTCATTCAGAAATTGGTAGCTTGTCTCCTTCTCCCAGCCACCATCTGGCACTACTGGCTTGAAAGAAATTTTCGTATCTTCCAGAACTCTTACAACAATCCTAAAAAGTTATTCTTTCAAATTACCTCTGATGTTCGTAATAGAATTATCTTCCTTCTCTGCAACTGTGACATGTCTAAGCTCGATAGCTCTTTTACTGCTCTCTGGGACCTCCCTCCTTTTGTCCCCATCTCTCATTTGCCCATTGAAAGGCATCGCTGCCATTCGGATTGTCCTATTTCACTGACTTTTTCTGTCATTTTGGTTCAGGAGCGTCCTCACTTGGGTGCTCTCCTTTTTGGTGACGCTTCCCAAATCTTGAGCATTTGCATTTTCCCTACTTCTTCTATGTCTTGCTCCATTTCTACTCTGATTTCCATCCAATTGGTGTTGCGTTGTTGCCTCCAACTTAATATGTCCATTGACAAACTTCTTCTGCCTAATCACGAATCCTCACGTGCTTCATCCAACCTGGACTCTTGTAACTAGCGTTTAAGGATTCATGCTCAGGTCATCCACCTTCTGTCTAAGCGTCTTCATATCTGGTATCTGAACTTGACTAGGAATACTGATCTTTCCTACCAAAGATTGCTTACTTGGGCAAATATTATTATAACTCCCATTTTATCTACTATTTGTACTGGTGTAACACCCCATCCCGAAGCGGCGTGTTACTGCCGATACTAAACCGAGCTATCACACATTCCAAACTACCGACATATTTTTTTTTTGACTAAACATCAATAGCCATAATAGAGAAGAGATGCCACAAGTTCAGTTAACACAACAGTGCAATAGGTGGCTAGTACAGTCATCCACAACGACAAACAATATCCAAAATAAACACAAGGTTCTTTCTAATTAAAAAAAAGGAAAGTAATTAACAATCCGAAAGCATCATCGCCTAAGCCTGGTCTTGGGACCCTCTGGATCCCGCATCCATCGAGCCACCTGAAAGGCAAGGGGGTGAGTACTTCATACTCAGCAAGGGAACACATGCATATAATCACACAACATATATCACACACTGCATATCTACCACTAAGGAATAACAAAGACCCACGTACATGGTTCCCACGCAACACGCACTCGACCCACCGTACGGGCCATTCGGTAGGTACTCAACATGGCCCACGACCACCTTATCTAAACAACCTCAATCCCTTAACCAATGAGCAGGCGAGCACATCCTCAGCCTATTCGGTCATCTAGAGATCGCAACTATACCGGCGGGAGCTGTCCCTCACCGCTCCGTCCCTCGACCTAGGCGAGCACCTCCTCAGCCTACTCGGTCACACGAGGGTTACAACCCATGCCAGCGGGAGCTGCCCCTCACCGCTTCGTCCCTCGACCTAGGCGAGCACCTCCTCAGCCTACTCGGTCACACAGGGATCACAACTCATGCCAGCGGGAGCTGCCCCTCACCGCTTCATCCCTCGACCTAGGCGAGCACCTCCTCAGCCTACTCGGTCACACAGGGATCATCTCATTCATTCCACCTTTGGGTAACTACAAGAGGCTTCTAAGGTTACCTTGGGTGAACCAACCTTCAGCCTGATGGCCTATCAAGGGTTGACACGACTACTTCCCCAACAGATCCCTATTGGGGACTTCCGGACACCTTGTTCCCCAAGTCAGGTTATACCTCCCCCAAAGGTGTATCTGGTGACCACAAGACAAATCGACCATTTTATTCAAGCAAGGGGCACGACTACCCACATCCAATCACAAGGCGGTACACATCCCATCACGCGTCCACCTCATGGTCCCACATAACCCTAATGTTACTTAACGTCCAAGCCCCTCCGACATTCCACACATCCGACAAATGCATGTATGATTAACAATAGGCATGTGCAAGTACAAGTAATAATAGACATATTCTCAATGAAGCAACATCGAATCCTAGACAATCAGGTATACCACAGTCTACCATATACTAGCATGTTGATATTTCATCATGTTGTCAATCAATCACATCCAATTTACTTAATCATGCACAACTGGTATAATATCAAGTTCATCTATCATTCTCACATCATTACTGGACGCGGATACACAGAGTGGTCCCCTCACTGCATACTTATCTGAACGGTTCCCTTGCCGATGGGTAGAACTAGATATAAGGGGTCCCATTCTGCGCATTCCGCATCCACATAATTCGAAGGTAAATAAATGCAGAAATGTGTATGCTAAAAGTGTGTTAGTTCCCTCACCGGTGTGCGTTTGAAAATTAATCGTGAGAAGGCGGGTCCGTTGGTTTGAAGGGGGCTCGATCTGAAGAGACAAGAGCACAGAATAAGTAAAGGAGATAAAACAGGCTAAACTAAGCTCGAGCTGAAAAAAAAATGGGCCGAAAATGGGTCGGGCCTAAAACTGGGCCCGAAATGGGCCGGGCCTGAAACTAGGCCGGGCCCAAAGTTGGACTGGGCCTGAAAACTGGGCCGAGCCCAAAACTGGATCGGGCCGAGTTGGGTCAAGGGCGAGCCGAGCTGGGCCCGGCTCAGCGGGGCCCACACTCGAACTCAGCTGAGCCAACTCGGCTGCCCAGCCGGAGGGGAAAGAGGAAGAGGGGAAAAACGCCGGAAAGAGAGGAAGAAGAAGGAAGAGGGAAAACCGAAGGGGGGTCGGGAAAATCCATCGAAAAACCGGACAAAATCAGAGGGAAATCGGAGAGAGGAAGGGAAAAATTGATGAAAACCGAGGTGGGCTCGGGGAAGAGGGAAAAACCGACGGAAAAGGGAAGGTGGAAGAGGAGGGGAAGAAGATACCTTGCTCAGTCGGCGGTGACGGCGACTCCGAGACGCCGGTCGTCGGGGCGAAGGAGAAAGAGGGGCCGGAGGCGGGAGAGGGAGAAGGAGTATGGGAAGAGGAGGCGGTAAAGGGTGCCGCGGCACTGTAGCTGCGTGCTACAGTGCGTGGCGAAGGGAAAGAGGGGTTATAAGGGGGAGGGACTTAGGGTTTAGGGTTTCTTTTCCTTTTTTTTTTTATAAAATCATACTTTTGCAAAAACAGTGTTTCAAAATCAGAAGAGAAAAAAAATCGGATGTCAAACCTCAGATGTGGAAGAGTGTGATTTTCAAATATTTTTTTTTTGCATGACAAGGTATTAAATAGTTTAAATTACTAAAATGCCCTCCGAGCTTCTGAGCTCGGGATCGGGCGAGACGAGGCCTATAACGGGATTTATCCGCTCCCCACTGCTACTGAGACCCTAAAATCCCGAAAAATCGGGTCGGGTCGCTACAACTGGAGTGTTTTGTACAAATCTATAGATTTGTGACTTTGTTTTCTTAGATTGTCTGCCCATGTTTTTGCTTGGTCCGAGATGTGGACTTTTGATTCTTTGCGCCTTTTCTGCTAGGTGCCTTGAAATGTTTTCCTCATTTTGAATGATACTTACCCCTTCTTATGGGCCAGTTTTGAACTTTTAATTACATAAGAAATATTAAATATATTAAAAATCATATGCGACATGACTATCTATTCTAATGATTAAGATTTCATTTAATTACATAAGAAATATTAAATATATTAAAAATCATATGCGACATGACTATCTATTCTAATGATTTAGATTTCATTGACTAAGATGAGCTCAAGTTTGACTTTAAAAGTCCTAACGGTTCAAATTGACTCAACTTTTTTAGATATATACAGTCTCAAAAGGAAACTACAGTATGTCTAACTAAAAGACTGAAACACAAGGACCATGAATCTTGCAGTAGACTACGGTATCCAGTGTTCCACTTGATAACACGCCCGTTATCAAACTAAAGTGAGTGACTCTTTTGGTGAGGGGATTTGATCCCAAGACTTCAAATAAGTGAGAATTGATTACCAAATTAACCCCTTGGATACCATACCATATATAATGGACCGAATCAAAAGAAGGTTGGCATGTAAAATTTTATCATAAATTTTCGCCCAAATGTCAATTCCTTAAGTAAAATCCCCAACATGGCATTTATTAGATACTTCACCAAAACACAGAGTCTTAAATACAAGAAGAGACAAAATAACAAGCCCAGCCGGAGCTAAGCTCAGTAGTCTTCAGGAGCCAAGGGTTGGTGCGTATGTGGAGGCTCTACAGGAATTACAATGAACTCATATATCAGACCTGCTATGGCTGCACCGATGAAAGGCCCTACCCAATAGATCCAATGGTCTTTCCATCTCCATCCTACCAGTGCCGGACCAAAGGCCCGTGCCGGGTTCATCGAAGCTCCATCAAATGCTCCACCTACAAGGATGTTTGCACCCACGACCGAACCAATCGCCAGCGGTGCGATTATGCCTGAATTTCCCCTCTTTGGATCAATGGCCGTTGCATACACAGTGTAAACCAGCCCAAATGTCATCACTATCTCCAACAAGAGTGCATTCCCCACCCCAACTCCAGACGCCACTGAGAACCCAGCAGGCCTCTGCAACATGAAACATTTCAAATCTCTTAAAAATAAAACAGATTCAACTCAAAATCCCGTCCAAGCTAAGGAACTCGGCTGAGTTTCTGAAATGTTCGGGAGTCCACATCAGTTAAGAGGGAAAAGATATATAGACTTATACGGAGCTAGACATCACCTATTTCATACTAGTCTTTTAAACTAGAAGCTCAATCTTAATAATGATATCAGAGAGAGACAGATTTCCCAAACCACAACATGTGAGCTCAGGGATTTCTTAGCCAAACAGAATGGTTGACGATGTTCTATCCAATAGAGAACCTCGTCCGGAGAGGGAATTGTTGAGATAAAGACTAGTCCCACATCAGTGAGGGAGAAAATATATGGACTTATATGGAATTGAATATCTCCAACTATCAAACTAGTCTTTTGGGCCAGAAGCCAGTCCCAACATGAAAAAACTAAAAAAACTCAGAAAACAGAGCAAATTTTTAGACATCAACAAGCAGTAATGGCAGCAACTGAATTAAGAAAACAGAATCTGTGGATGGTATGTTACCATTCCATCAGTGGTAAACAGCAGTAAGAGGGCGGCTACAATGGCGCCCAAGAGCTGAGCCACCCAGTAGAATAAGCTGACGAGGAGAGAGATCCGGCCACCCACAAGAGCGCCAAAGGTGACCGCTGGGTTGACGTGGCCGCCAGATATGTTGAAGGAAACCGCAACGGCTACAAACAACGACAAGGCATGTGCCAGTGCGACAGCCACCAGATTAGAGTTAACCGGTTTATCATTATACATCTTGCCTGCATGTAAAACAGAGAGACGGGTCATGCAATTTACGTATGCAAGGTAGAGTTCACAAATGGAGAATCTGATGATGCGTTGAAGTACCCAAAGCAAGAACAGAGCCTTCTCCGACAAAGACGAAGATGGCGGTGGAGATGAATTCCGATAGAAAGGCACGGTAGGAATCTGGGTGTGTGGCTTCTTCTGGCCGGCCAAAGGTAAATCGGCGTGGCGGCATGGTGTCTACTTCAGAATACGATTATCTCTTCTTCTTTCGTCTTTCTTCCTTCTTTTTTCTTTCCCCTCTTCTTCTTCTTGTCAAGCTTTTCTTCTTCTCCTTCTCTGCTTTTTTCTGCTTTTGCATGCCCAGATGAGCGAGGAAGGAAGAGAGAGATGCCTTAAATCAGAGAAGAAGAGTTTGGACGATCTGGCCACGTTGCGTATCAGTGGATGAGATTAGTGGCACGTATGGAAATGTGTTGGATGCAGGGACTCGGTAGGCTGCTGTTACCTTCCCATCAACTCTTAATCTTATCCCTTTTCTCCCCCTATTCGTTTTATTCATTTTGGCCGGAAGTCACTCAATAAGAACCGACCATTTTCACGCAGGGGTCTAAAAAATGTATCACGGTGGATAAAATTCTCTTTTCTAATTTTTTTTTTAATAAAAACTATTGAGATATAAGCCGATATGATACGACATGTTGGTATATTGATAAATATCGGCCGATACAAATCATATCGGCCAATATCGACCGATACGAATCATATCGGTAATGTTTTAAAACCGTATTCGTATCGGCCGATATTTGGACCCCTATTTTTACCTTATTTAGAGAAGTGATTACTTCGAATCACTTTTAATTTCGTGGAAGTGAAATACTCATTTTTATCTAAATTAAATAAAAAAAAATAGAATAGAAGAAAGTTTGGAAAAAAATGAATATTTCATCTAATTTTAGAACATCTAAATTAAAAGTGACGGTGCAGATATCATTTCCCGTTATTTATAGTGATTTCGAGAGAAAACTTATATTAAAGTTATACTATTAAATATTAAAAAAAAATATTTTTTAAATAAATAGACTATATAAGTGAAAAAAATCTCTCTTTTTTCTCAATAATTTTTTATATATCTGGGATGCCCAAGTCCAGAAATAGAGCTCTATCGGTCCTACCGACGGCGTGTAGTTGGTCGGGTTTGTGGGTGTAGAAAAAGTCTCACATTGTCCAGGAGCTGGCTTTGAAGAGGGTTTATATGATGAGGGAGCTCACCCCCAAGCACAATGCGTTTTGGATCAGGAGTTAAGTCTGGGCCCAATGTAAAGCCATGTAGAGCCTCCAAAACGGACAATATTGTGCCGAGTTAAGTGCACTTCGTCACAAATGGTATTAGAGCACAAGGTTCAAACTTTCTATCGGTCTCTCCTGTGTTGTAGTTGAGCCAGGGACGACTCTAGGTCTAAGTGGGATAGATTGTGACACCTAAGCTAAAAAATAGAGTTCTGTCAGTCCGACCGACGACGCATAGCTGGTTGGGCATGGGGGTGTAGAAAAAGTCCACATTGTCCCAGAGTTGACTTTGAAGGGGTTTATATGAGGGAGCTCACCTCCAACCTAGCACGACACGTTTTGAGCTAGGATTTGAGTCTGAACTCAATGCAAAACCGTGCGGGCCTGTGTGGATCCAAAGCAGATAATATTTTGTCGAGTCGAGTGGGGTCGTTACAATATCTTTCTCTCTTTCTTTTCTCTCGTTGAAAAATAAATATTTTGAAAGAAAAGAATAGAATGTCATGTTTTTTATAATCTCATTTTTCATTTTCTTTACTGTTTATGTTTGAAAATGACAAATAGCCTCTTAGGGAAGTAACGGAAAACACCTCCTACAATTCTGACAAGGATCAAAGTTTTTAGATATTTTGTATTTTGTGTAGTTGTTTAAAAAAATATAAAAAGGAAAAGAAGAAAATGTGCAGCAAAGAATGAAGAGAGGAAATCATTTTAAGAAAAAGTAACAAAGAAAAAAGAAAGAAATTAAAGAGCAAGGGTTTTTCCCATGTCTTTAGGAAAAATCAAATTTATGGTTGAGTGTGGAAAAATTGGCTATATTTTCTCCTTATTAGTAAATAGCAAATAGGGAAAAAGGAGGGATTCATTTTTCCTCCCACTTCTCCTCTTAAGCTTAAATTTGATTTCCTTTGGAAGAGAGAAGAGAAACTATGGCTTGCCCTCCTCCTTCCTTTCTCCACTATTTTCTCCTTTCTTATCATACCCTTTTTTTAATATAAATTATTAGAAAAACACAAGAGAATCCTCTACTTTAAGAAATCTTTAAATAAGGGAATCTCTTTAAAATTTTATTCTCAATGCATTCTAAAATATTTATATATTTAAAAATAAAGGAGGAGGAACATTTAGTCATATTTTAATAATTAATTGCTATTATATACAAAATGTTTAAGATTTTAATATATTAACATTTGTATTCACTTCTATAAAACATCCAAATTAACATTTTGTAACTTCATCAACATCTATATAATAACAAAACTATTTTAATTTCCTACCGATGTGGTAAGTCATTTAATTGGTATCTTAGTTAACTTTTGAAAAGCTAACCAATTGTGATTATCAGATAAACTTGAGGACATAAAATGGTATAACTAAGGTAATTGTAATCTCCCGTTTATAAAATGGGTATACAGTCATACATAAGATTGAGATGGTTTCTCATAAATTTGAATTTGAAGAATTCTTCTAACCTTCATATTGAAAAACAATATTGATTTGCAGTACATGAAGAAAAATAAACCCTAATGACAGTAAAATAAGTTGGGCAAAACTCTAATTCAAGATGAATGAATTAAATGAAAGATATATTTCATTATTTTAGAAAAATTGGTCAAATGTTAAATAGAGAGATTTCCAAAATGGAATCTAAAATTAATAAACATGAATAATGTATAAGATCCTAAGTCAAAAATCCAATCTCTACACTTTTACTCATTCATGACCTACATCACTGGTAATAGTTTGTAAGATGGTAATTTTATGTATTGGTTGCTTAATCATACAGTAAAATCAAACAATTTAAACTGAACAGTTTGAAAAAAAAGGGTCCATTTATTATATTTTTTAGAAAATATGAGACTTTTTACTTTTTTTTTTTCTGAAGTCATATTATCTAAAAGGGTTTGAGACTGAAAATGTTTGTATTCTAATGTTTAATTATGTTCGTTTGCTTCTAATTAAATATCAGGTTTAGATATGTTGATTTAGTGCTATATGACATGTAGTGATTACTTTCACAATTAGTATGAAGAAGGCAAGGCTTCTCTAGTGAAAACAGATTATATATAACTAAAGTAATATTTGAAAAATAAAACATTTTTACAGTAAGTTTGAGAATATTAGTGGTATCTATGTAGTTCGTTATTTGAAATTCTAATAAATTGAGGAAAATTTAAGTGTCATGACAAGTCTCAAAAGTGTCTAAAATAATATTAAAATGGTTAAGAATGATTAATGAAGTTAGAATTTTTTAGGACCAAGGTGTCTAGATGTATCATTGGATGAGGACTTTGCCTAATTAATCTTTAGGGCATATGAAGACCTCATTCTACACATACTGAATAAGCAACTATGGAGACTAACTCATTGAAGTTGAACGTGAATCGAGCTCAAAATTCTACTTCTTGAGACTTACTTTATTAAAAATAATTAATAAAGCTAAAATTACTAAAAGCCAAATTAAAAAAAAAATGCCTATAACTTTGTAAATTAATTCAAGAGCTAATGAGCTAGAATATTTTTTTTTAAAAAAAAAAAAACAATATGACAACTAGGTTGATTAACAATATCTCAAATGAGACAAATAAGCTCTCTTCGCCATTAATCAAAAAGTTGATGAAGCCAGTTATGAATAATCATTCCTGCAAGAACGAAAGGATAGAATCTAAGCAAGCATGAGAGTTTTTGAAAATACATTCAAGAGTGAAAAAAATTCACCCACAGTCATTATGAAGTAAGTTTGAAGCATCCGCATGAGAAGTTTAGAATTTATTTCTAGTTATTTTGCAAGAATATTGATTGTAATAAATCAATCAAAGCAAAAAAAGAAAAAACATTAACAAATGTTTAAATGATGGAAAAGATACTGAGATCTTTAAATCCGAAATATTATTTCGTTGTAGTAATTGATGAAGAACCAAAGGAGTTGGAGTTGTAGTAATCATTGAGGAATCAAAGGACTTGAAAGTGTAGTAATTAATGAAAAACCAAAGGACTTGAAGTGATAGACAATCAAGCAATTCATCAGATCTTCACAAGCACTCGTATAAATCGGTGAAAAAGGAGAAAGAAGAACATTTTTGAACCTGTATTGTGTTTATTTCAAGGATAACAGAGGATAATGGGAGAAAGAAGAATATTTTTGAACCTGTATTGTGTTTATTTCATGGATAATGGAGGATAATGGGAGGTAATCCTCATTTGACAACTAAAGATAAAGATAAAAGGTCTAGATTTTACTCATCCAATCTCACATTTGAAAATTCTTTTCCATCAATAGATATTTATAACGGTAATATTTGGCGAAGAGTAACCCCTGGTCAAAGTTAACCCTCATCAAAGTTGGCTCTGACTTTAAATCAACTAAGCCGCCACTTAGGATCCTCACTTACACTGCTCTCAGAGTCTAGGACCTCCATCAATTCACTGTGCATAAGGCCTCTGAGATTTTAAGACTGATACTGACCCTCACAAATATACTCCTCATCATCTCACGTGTAATTTATTGAAACTTAAAATAGAGGAAAATGATAATTTAAGTGAAATAAAGAGCCAAACAGAGCATAATTTTAGAAAGAACGAAGAGATTGGTGCAACTTCACCAGTTGAGAAACAACAAAAGAAAGGCATAATGAAGAAAATGTGCAAACTTACCAAGGACGCTAACAAGGACATTTTTCAAAACCATGGAACCCTGGCTTAATAACGTGTGAGACTGTGAGGGCCATCAAATCGAAAAGAACGGTTGAGATTAAAAGAAATTGAGACTGGCTTGAGATGATAGTTCTAAGTTTTCAAAGTGAAAATTCCGCCAAGGATTTGTGAGAATCACTCGTCCTCAATAATCTCAGTCAACCAAAGTCGTTCTCTCTGTTCCCTCTTTTTCAGACCATCCAAAATTTTAAAATCTGCAAAATAAAAACTTCTAATAACTTTGCACCTTTATGTCTACTACGAGACCTATTGTCAAACATTTTATTTTACAGAAGAATGATTGAGTCAAACGATTTGAAAATTAGTAAAATCAAAATGAAATACATGATGTAATTTTTGTTGACTTGATAATAGTGACAGTAACAAGCAATGTTATCTTGGATCGTGAAGTGAATCCTCTCAATGTAGGATTAAATAAAGTTCAACCATGGTCAAAACTATGTCATGAATATATTATAATTAGTATTGAATTATTAAGTAAGATTTAATTAATGAGTTAAAATAAAATTTTAAATTAAAAAAAAAGGGAAAAAAGAAAAAGTCTAAGATGATGAAGTAATCTAAAATATTAGATCAATTTTTTGAAAACGTTCAAATATTAGATTATGAAATAAGATTTTATTAATTTTGAATTTAATATTATAAGATTATTATAAGATTTTTTTGGTTTTTTACGGTTTAATATTCAAGAAGGTTTTTCTATTGAATCGATCCGTTGAAAAGACGGTTGCGGTCAAACTGGCCCAATTCTGATAACACTGGTAACAAGGCTGCATTTGGATGGAGGCTAAATTTTCAAGAGGATACATCCAGGAGTTGTATGGAAATGGTATTCAAAAAGTGAGAAAATGGGGTAAAGAAGGGTGTTATTCTATTATCCCTAATTACCAAAAGCAGCCAAGATAAAAATAAGAAACAACTTAGTTGTATATTGTGATAAGTTTATATATTTGGATTTTATGGTAAAATGTTAAAGAGGTTTTGATTTAAATATAATAAATAGGATATGAGTCTTTTTTTTAAAAAAAAAAAAAGATAGAAGAGGTGGACAAAATATATAAAATATAGACAAATTAGTGAAGTCTTGTGTGATACATCAAATAAAAATCATAAAAGATTAAATCTAAAATTTAAAAATAAAAACAATTTTAATGAGTTAAATCTAAACCCAGAAATATCATAACATTTTGGAGTTTCTATATCAAAATCCATTTTGCTTGTCATTTTATATTTATGGAAAAAAATATAAAAAATAAAATATTTCTTTTTCTTTGGTCGGATGAAAGCACTTAGCCAATCTCATGACATCTTCCTCTATTTTTAAGAAATTCATTTTCTATAAAAGGTGAGACCAGAATTTATTGAAGAAAAGGTTATCTCCGTTTGTCAAAATCATATTTAAATTTATTTTTAATGAAAATAATTTTTTAACTCAAACAATCAAAATATTATTATTTTTTAAATTGAGACCGAATTTTATACTTATTATATAATATAACTACAATCCCACGTAATCCTTTTCATTGAAATGCTTTCCTCATTAAAAGAAAATTAAGTAATCCTCTCAATCGCTTGGAAAGCCACAGCCACCCTTCACTGGTTCCAAACAGGGACGCTGAAATGGGTCTCTCAGGTCTCTTCCTCGCCACTGCCCCAGCCTCAGCACCAGCAGTGAGAGCTTTCATCTGCATATGTTTATACATTAATTTCTCATAAATTACCCTCGTTGTTCTTCTGTTACTCACAAATTCTTCTGCAGTGGAAATCGGGCGCCTTTTCCTCTTCTTCGAAGAAACCAGTTAAGTGTCGGGTCAGGGCTTTCTTCAATCCCATCGATGAACGCATCGTCAAAGAAGCTCTCAAGGTATCTCTTTAGCTTCTTCTTTTTAAAAGAGAAATGATTTACACTGCTTTGGCTTCTGGGTGTTTACTTTTTCTTTCTAGTTTGGTTTAATTTTAATTTTTTATTTATTTCCCAAGTTAATTGTACATAATTCACGCTTGAGGGTAGTCTGCGATTTCTTTCTCTTCATCACTACTTTGGTTTCTGGGTTGTGCATCATTATCTCTATCTTTATGATAATACTTGAAGAAGAACCAAAGCATTAAGATCCGATGGCATACCACATACTGTACTAACAGAAGTATGGATTTTGTTGGGTGAGATTGGAATTATGGGGTTAACCAAGCTGTTGAAGGAAATCTTAGGTTTGAAAAAATGCCTAATAGATATAGTAAGAGCATTACGGTTCCTATTTACAAAAGCAAAGGGGGTCATACTAAAATTGTATCAGTTGGCGAGGGATTAAGCTTATTAGTCATACTATGAAACTTCGGAAAAGAGTGATACAACAATGTCTAACCATTTTTATGCAAGATAGGTCTCTAGCAGAAGCTATTTTTATATTAAGACAACTTATGGGAAGGTTAGGGAGAAAAGGAAAAATTTACACATGGTTTTGTCGAATTAGAGAAGCCTATGATGAGGTTCTAAGAAAATTATTTTGGCAAATGTTTAGAATGAAAATATTCCTAATGAATACGTGGAGATTATATAGACACGGACAATAGAGGAACCACAAGAGTAAGAATGGTTAGTGGGGAGGGAGGAGTTTCCTGTTGGAGTGGGAGTGTGGGACTTCACCAAGGGTCTATGTTTAGCTCTTATTTATTTGTCTTAGTTATGAATAGTTTTTGACATCAGGAATCTAGGATGAGATCCCATGATGTATGATCATAATTGAAAATGATAAATGAATGGTAGAAACTCAGTCTCAACAATAAGTAGAAATCTGTTAAAAACTAATCTTAATCAAGATCTGCAAGCATAAATCTAGATCATATAATAATGGTTTAGATCAGATCTTTTGAAGAGATCCAAACAACACTATCTAGTGTAGGTCAAGGTTTTATAATCATACCTTCAATCTCACAAAACAATGTAGAAATCCTTTTCTACCATAGGTGCTAAAACCCAAGAGAGAGAGAGAGAGAGAGATGGTAAATAATGTAATTAGGATCCTATTGAGGATTCTAATTGATTTGTTTTTTAACAGTCCAAGTATTCTTATGATTTTAGAAAAAGGGAGTCTGAAGCACTAGGATGAGAACACATTTAGTTGTTCCAATCTCTCTCGCTACATTATATTCTCCTTGCTCTGTTCTCTTTCTTTCAAATTTGCAATTGAGCTGTCCACTATTGAGATTGGTCTTGATTATTAGTTGGGATGTAACGAGGGCTTAGATATTTTCTCATAGATCTCTCTACCATGCATAAAGAAATTCGCATGAGGAAATATCTCTAATATGCCTAAAAAGTAGGGAGATAGTTCCATTGAGAGAGAGAGAGAGAGAGAGAGAGAGAGAGAGAGAGAGAGAGAGAGAGAGCTCTAATTGCCGGTTTAGTGCAAGATACCATAAAGAGATTTTGTGTATGATTTTGGAAGGTTAAGTAATGAAATAAATAGGATGGAGAAATCTTAGGCTGTGGATGATTGATGGGTGGGAGGCATGGAGAAACTTTGTGGATTTAGTTAATATATAGATTAAGCCAGCACCTCTAGAAACATCTGTTTGGACTAAAACTTGTATGAACTGACCTACTCCAAGATCTGGTGTGTTCTCTGTGCGGCCCACCTGGTATCACTTCCTATCATATATATGGTTGGCTTGTGCAGTATCATTTCCCCGGTTTTCATATGCCTGCAATTAACATGCTCTCATTCATCAGTAGGATGTTGACCCTTTACATGTGGTTGTCAGGAGCCTATTGCATTCATGAGTGGGATGTTTGCGGGTTTTCTGAGGCTTGATTTGAATGAAGATCCTCTGAAGGAATGGCTTACCAGGACTGTTGAGGCTTCTGGAATTACACAGGAAGAGATTGAGAATGAAAGTTCTCAAGTTGAAGAAGATGCACCCCAGCAGATTGAGATTGAATGAAGCTGGCTTTGGAAGTCTGATCATTTCATTCTTTTGTTTGTCAGACTATATAGGTTGAAGGTTGCCCATAGTCATAATATTTTAAAAGCATTAAAGCTCTTGCTTCGATCTAATATAAGATACTTTCATTTGTGATCTTTATTTTTTGACGTGTGATTTATAAGATTTGGCATATTCCTCTGAGATCCACATTTTTTGGTTTTCAAGCAGCAGCTGACCAGCTTCATTATAAGTTGAATTATATGTTTTTTTTTTTTCCAAAAAAACAGCTGCTTTTACTCTTGGAGGCAATTTGGCATTGTATATTTTTAAACAATTAAAAAAAGAATTTTATTGGAATGTTGAAAAAAGGTACAAAGCACATTACAGGAGAGCTATACTGTGATATAAATGAGAACTTAACAAAGCCAAATTACTACACTCACGAAAATGATGTAGCAATAAACTCAGACCTCCTCACCCTTGCCTTGGCCAAGAAATGAGCCATTCAATTGTTTTGAGTAATGCAGGTATTCAGATAATTGCTTCTGTTGCTGAAAGAAGAATAACGAATGTGCAGAAATACACATGCACAAGATTTTAGGGAATGGCTGTTGATGGCAACGATAGTAGATACTCTGTATTATATCATATTAAAGTGGTAGGAGCTCTCCTTGGGAGGAGCCATGTCGTTAGTTCATTCCTCTGGTAGCTCCATGTCAGTAAGGGAGCTCCATGTGAGCAACTAATGACTCATTGTTCAATGCTTAGCACTTCATCTGCAGTAATGCCATTTAAAAGAAGTGAATGCACACTTCCTCTCTCATCTATTTGGAGTCTATTTTATAAGGTCTTCTTCATTTATCTTATCATAAACCATACCATCCGTTATCCTCCATATTTTCGAAGGTCGTTCTCTCCTCCCTAGTGTCTTCGATCTGTAGTTTTTTCACTTGACGCACTGAGGTTGTGCTTGGTCTTCTACTAAATGACAAATTCACATCAAACGAGTTTTTCTCAGATTGTTATCTACCAAAACTATTTTTAAATTATCTCTAATGTATTCGTTTCTAATTTCATCTTTAAAAATTAAATCATTCATGCAATGTAGCATACGCATATCTGTTGTCTTCACTTTGTTTATTTGTGTCATTCACATAAAATAGAATTGGGACAATTTTAACACACAATACCCCACAAAAATATAATGATAGATCTAATCATCTAAGAGATGATACATTTACATTTTAGAGACATGATTTTAACCATCAATGAACTTAGAAAATGAGGTGATCATATGGAAATGAGTACCAGGTATATGTCCCAACAATTTCCAAAATGAAAGAAGCTTGAGAGAATCCAGTTTCGAAGTGAATTTCATTATTTAAGATTCACTTTCACTTTTACATGTACGAACAAAACCATTAAAGCAGTCACACAAAGCCTTCATTTACTTTCAAACCAAATCAATTCCCACTGTTACATCTGGAAATCTAAAATTTTATCAATGCAACTGCCAGTGGTGCTAAAAGCTTGATTTCTTTGAAATCAAGTCAATTCCTACTAAATTCAAATTTCCAATTCCAATAAAGATTTTGTTCTAAGATCAGCCCCATGTCTCAATGTTTGATTTGTTCATAAATTGTTAGTTCTCAATCCATTCAAATTGTTGAAGGGAGCATTTCTTTGGATCTAAAACAGTAGTAATCAAAGAAAATGTATCATGCACAAGACTGCTATGTGATATGGAAATGAATGACACTATTAAAATGTAGAACATCTTACACAGAATTCAAATCTCTATTTTCATTAACAGAATGCGCAAATGACAAAGTAGGGTGAAACTTGGGTCAACCTATACGTATCGGCAGCACGTTTCAGGTCGACTGAGATTTTGAACCCAACTTAAAGAAATCCACTCTCCATGGCACAATAGGTTGTCCTCAACTTAGTAGGGTGACAAAACATGTTATATTTTAAACAAATAGACCTAAGCTTAGTTGCCTTGTAGATGGCAAAACATGAAAATAATAATAATAATAATAATGCAGCAGTAGCTAATCTGTATATAGACCACAACATGAAATAAAAAAGTGGCAAATGGAATATGCACAAACGTATGTGCAAATACCATGCCCATGACAATGAGGCTGTCCTTGTGCCAACTTCAATTTAGGTTTAGAAAATAAGATGTATTCAATGGAAGTGGAGTCTACACCCTTTGAGGCATATCCACAAACATGTAGAGTGCAAAAATGAGAGACACATCTACAGACACGTGGCATACAGAAATGACAGGCATATCTCCATTTGGGGAGCAAATTAAATGCAACAAAAATCAAATGAATGTTTTACATACATTGAATCTAAGATCAATCAATCATATTCTTATGTATCAGCACATAGAAAAATCATCTCTCTTGGTTTTTTATCTCGATTGTCATGGTGCCTTTCTCTGTCAGCTCTATATCTGTAGTAGCAATCATCACAAAGTCGTCGCAATGAGCTACATCCCTATGCTTAACACTGTGATACATGAATTGATCTTCGTGGTGCCTTTGACTTTCTCGGCGACACTAATACCTTTATCATCGTCAAGGTAATCACAGTAACGATGAATTTGGTATCCGTCACCTTCAAGATCATTTTGGTTGTAAAAGTGACTGATAATTAATAGTATCCTCGTATAAGGCAACATAGTGGGTAAGCGTCTATGACAACAAGGTGGCGTTGTATAACAAGGATCTATCGTTTGTACAAGAGAATTATACTGGCCATATCAACTTAAAAGAGAAATCATAGATGAAATCTCATAGGTAGAAATAAAATCAAAACCAATTATTTGACTCTCCTACACTAAGAGCCTCGCACTATGTAACAGGATGAAGAAATTTCATCGTCCACATTGATCTATGGACTTCAACCTTCACCAAAAAAAGTCTGCCTCATGCTGTTAGCTGACCGCCTCGTATGTTTGAAATAGATGATTTTATTCTTTGTCAAGAACCTAATCTCTCTCACCACACTATCTATTATTCATGAAGACTTTTTCCTACCATTAGCCAGGTAATAGCATTCAGAGAGTCGTCTTTCACTAAAAAGTTAGTGTTGTCGTTACCACAAATTGACCAAATATAGATTGCTCTTCTGATTAGCTAATAAAACTAAAATTGTTCTCTCCCTATCATCATGCACTATCCCCTCTATATTTGTTAGGATCAAGTTCATCCCTGATAGCATAATAATTTAGGGAATCCTCTATTAGACTTCACCCAACTAACTTTAAATTTATCCCTCATTTTTCTTCTCCTAAGACACCCTCCCAGAGTCCCAAGAGAGAGAGAATTCCTCTAATGAATGATCGGGGGAATTACTTACATAGAGAAGCCAACTCACAAGATCCCATTTTGATTTCTCAAAGACTTCCCTAACCTCTAGATTCACCTTCATATATTTGACAGGTTCCTCTCCCTCCACACGTACTAAAATATCACAGTAGAGATTAACCTTCACATCACTCTTTTTTTTCCTATTACCAGAGCTCTCCACCACTCAGTTATTACTCTCCATATTCCTATTACACACCCACAAAAAACCATCATATTAAAAAAGTTGTTCTAAATGAATCTAGAAAATTGGCACCTACATATCAAATGGTCAACAATTTAAGACCTGACTTTGGTTGGCGTAAACCGAGATCAAGAGAGTTCTCACGGAAAAGTCCCTTGAGAATATATGTGCAAATCTATTTGTCTTCCTCCTCTAGACATACTTGAACTTCTCCCTAAATGTCGTTTTAGGATTGTATATTCTCCTTTTCAAAGACTTTTAGAGCTCTTCTTCCAATGTGTGTTGACCATATGAATGTCCATAATACTTTTCTACAATCGCATCTTTATTACTTGTTATCCTACATAACGTTGGATAGGGTTCCTTCAACGTCCTTTCACCAAACCATATGTCCATTTCAAAAATAAAACTTATTCCCTTTCTCCACCATCAACTTTATTCCTTCACTAAAGATTGAACCTATCCTGCTTGCTCTATTGCCCAAGTTAACTAATATTTTTGCAACAGATGAGCCCCCCTTTAACTGCCTTAGCACCTAATCTCGATCCTCCCAAATTTTCTACTCCATATCTAAAAACTATAACACGTCTCCATAGAGCATTTTCTTTCAGTCCAAACCTCCAGGAGCATCTACAAAACAAAGCGTGATTCCTGCCCGAAATACTGAATAAGCCTAGGCCATCTATCTCCTTAAGGTTTAAGATTTCCTCTCATTTTTACTAGGTAAATCTTCTTACTAGCCCCTTTACCAAATAGAGAGAGTGTTGGGTCTAAAATTATTCAAGTACAAAGATCTATGAAGGTAAAGACAAAAAGTAGTTGGAAAGTATTAGAAATAACTAGCTAAAAACTGAATTTTTTGAGGAAAGAAAACATAGTTACGACAGAATTATAAACAAGGGTACCATCACAATTGCCATAATGTTTTGGGTGCAGTGACTGAATAAATGAAGCAAAGGTCAGGGTAGGTCAAACTGTTTATAGAATGACAATTTAAAAGAACTCTAGGTTTGTCTTTGTAAAATTTTGTTGTTGTTCAAAATAAAAAGTTAAGAGAACATGAAAATCAATAAAACATTAATTGTAAACTGATAACAACTTTTTCTTTCTCCTTAGAAGAACCCTTATGTTTGAAGTTATTTGAAGGAACCATAAAGGTTTTAATAAATTTTTTTTAAAAAAAATCTTAACTCTTTGGTAAAGATTGAAAAAAACCCTTTGATCATTGTCAACTAACAATTATTATTTGTGCTGGGTTTTTTGCGTATAAGATTTTGGAGCGCACCTGGAGGGCAAAACACTTAAAAGTAACGAGTTTGAAAATTTTATCAGAAAGATCAGTGTTATCTCTTACATTAGTTAGATTAGATAATTATAATTTTAAATTAGAGTTAAAATAAATGATAATAAAGAAACTCAATAATTAGGGCTGCAACTCGGGTTGGGTCGAGAATTTTAGGTTAGCGGGTTAGGTTGGGTTAAGAAGATAAAAATCTGCATGGAATTCAGGTCGGGTTGGGTTGAGGATTTACAAGTTAACCTGACCCAATCTGACCTGACCCGGCTAAAATTAAGTTAAAATGGGTTTAGAGTGCGGGTCGGGTCAGAATTCGGATTAGAATCTATGTCGAGTTGTAAAATTCGGATCAAGAATTTGGGTCGGATCGGGTTTCATAAATATCAACTCAGGTTGAATTGGATTTTAAGGAACCCGACCCGCCCTATCCGAGTTGCAGCCCGGCCCGATATCAATCTAATAATGATTGCAATTTTTATCACAATCAAAATGAGGACATGCCTAATGAACAAAATGTAGTGGATAAAAAAATATGAGTGACAAAATGGTCTTATATAAACCAATTATGCGATAAAAATAAGTGATTTTTAAAGTTGGTGAAAGTTTAGCCAATAAATAAGAAGCTTTTAAAGATTTTTCTTAATAGTTGAAAGATTTTTTAAATTCATGAAAAATTAGAAGTTTCTTTCAAATAAATTCAACATATGAGTGGTTTTTTCAAAAAAATAAAAATAAAAAAATACTACATTTATCTTGAAAATATATTCTTTTACACTTTTTTACTCATATAGCAAATTATATTTGATTGATCTTTTTAGAGTTAGTTACAATACCAATTAATTGGCTTATTATATTAACTTATACTACAAAATAGTATAATCTAATTAAGATGCCAATCAAATGACATGCCATATCAATATATATTATAAAAAGTACAATTTTAGAGTAAATTTAATATTTTTAAAAATTTCTATGATAAAGTTGATTTCTAAGTATAGGATCCTTAAACTATCCTATGTCAAGTCAACCACATAAAATATATAGTTTACTTAACTATTCAATGTATTTGTTCAATGGCTATTGTTGTTATAATCTTAACTTAAGTAAAAGGTGGAAAAGATATTGTTAGTACGATTATTATTATTAAAATCATTTATTGATTTGCACGGGCGAGTGGTCGGAGAGCGCCTGAATTTTGTATCTGCTTTTCTGCACCGAAATAATGGCCGGAGCGAATGCTTTGACGTGTTGGGGAACTTTGTATCTCCCACCTTTAAAGCAACCTTCCAGAAATTCAGAGTCCAACGTTTGCTGAGAAGCAAGATTCGAATTGCTCACTTCTCCGCTCCACTTGTTTGTTAGTGAATACTGATATTCTCCAACTAAAACTCCTAACTAGGGTTTTCTTTTCTTAAACGTATTCGCGTTTATAATGCCAGACTCGGCCATTGTATCTAGGGTTTTTGATCGGAATTTGGGGCATGTTCAAGACATCTATGCTATTCAATATATTTTCCTTTGATCGTAAGTTCTTCTGAAATTCTTCTTTCGTTTCCTATTTATAGATTGCATTTTAATTTGTCTGTTTGCATGCTATTTGATTGATCTGTTACTTCTTGTTCTGGTTCTGACAATATCTTCTCTTTAGATTTTGTTTCCTGTCGTATGAATTGTCGAATTGGCTTTTTTTGTTTGTTTCTTAAGTAAATCTCATCAGTGAGGGGAAAAAGAAGAGAGAAACCAAAAGCTATACTGAAAAGTTTAAAGCTTTAGATAAATGATTGACATATATGCCATTTTTCTTATGTGTCTTTGTTCAAAGAGGCGATGATGTCTATCCCCTTCCTCAACAACGCTTGCTCCATGCTAAGGGATAGAAGCAATGCCAGATTGGAGTTCTTCAATCTCAATGCCTACCAAGTGCAATGTAGCGTTTGAGACATTTTTTTTATATTGCTGATACGAACAAAATGCCTGGATCTTCTAGGTGGGATTATGATAGTCTAGAGCCCGATCAATGGGTTTATTATGTCTCAGGCTGGGACTGTAACCTCAAAGAACTTGACCCTGACAGAGGGTTCAAGTTCTGGAAAATTGGAATAGTTGGGGAGTCTTTTACTTCAGGTAGGAGACAGAGTCTAATGACTCATTAGAGAAAGCACAGGGTCAGAAGAGCAGATGTACAATGCTTTGTTTCAGAAACAAGAAATATGTGTGGAAAAAAATTTGCTGGGGTCAACTGACAATCAAGAGAAACTAGGTATTGGAGAGCCATTTGATTATGATGTCATAGGATAGCTGGCCCACATCCTGGCAGAGCTCATTATCTTCAACCCCTTTCATTCATTGCATTTGGCCCAATGTTCTGAAATCGAAACGTATTATAAAATCGTTATACTTCTTGAACCGCAATGTATCGTAATTTGTAGAATCATAAGTGTCTTCTCTAAAAAATATTTAATATATGAAATAACGTAAAATATATCTAAAAGATAACAATATGAGCAATTCTCTAACTTTCTTTCTGATGTAGAATGCCTGATTTCACAATGGACCTCACTTAGACTTTTCTTTATTTCATGTTATTTTAAAAGCCTCCTATAGGCTCAGTTGTAATGAACCCAGTAGACGCATAGTCCCTGCATGATAGGTAGGGGTGAAATGACCCGACCCGAGAAATCATGCGGGTCGGGTCATGCGAGTTGGGCCAGTGGGTTGGGTCGGGTTGAAAAGACAAAAACCCACATGGAATTTGGGTCGGGTCGGGTTGAGGAATTTTCAAGTTAACGTGACCCGACCTGATCTAACCCGACCGGGCTAAAATTAAGCTAAAATATGTTCAGAATACGGGTCGGGTAAGAATTTTGGTTGAGTTGGGTTAGAATTCGGATCGGGTCGAGTTGAGAGTTTTGGGTCAAAAACTCGGGTTGGGTCGGGTCTGGTCGGGTCAGGTTGGGTTCCATATTTTATTGACTCGGGTTGTGTTGGGTTTTAAGAAACCCGATCCCACCCGACCCGATTTCAGCCCTAATGACAGGGATGGAACCGACTATCCGTCCTCCCATTTCCTGTCCTCCCCTTTCACAGAACACTGCTAGCATTCCACAGCCCCAATGTCAAGTGGTATCAGAGTGTGTCTCGATCCTAGAGACCCATTCCCTCATTCAGCTTGCACGAAGGGTTCCTAGATCTCGATCCCCAGCAACGACTAAAGGACGAGCTCCCTTTGTCTCGCTGCTGCCTCAGCTGAGGTGTAGTCCATGGACCTCTGTCTAGCCTTTATGCCCTGCCACAACGGAGACTCATTGTTCCTCTGCTCATGACCGAGATTGCCCATCCTTCATTTTGTTCTTCTACACCTTCTCGAAGGGGATTTCCAGATCTTTGGCACGACTAGTTGCGCTTGGGATGAGCTTTTCCTTGCCAGTTTATGCTCCAACAATTTGAAGGAAACCTTATTTCATTTTCTCTCAAACGAAGGCAACTGTTGTTTTTTTCTTTTTTGGCCGCCTGCCTCGTCGTCTCGCCTGCCGCTCAGGCTCACTGCCAGCGACTGAGAATCCTAGCCATCTCCATCCCTTTGATTTCTTGGTCTGCTAGCTTTGTCCGTCCTCACTGCGTGGCAGGTGACGAGAACCCTAGTTGTCACCACCGCTGCCATCCCAGCTAATCCTCAATCCTCAACTCAGCTACTCAACCCGTCGTCGCCGCAGCGTCCCAACCTTTGGCCATCTCTCTCCCTCTCTCATCCCAGCCCCTCATCCTTTATTCAGCAGCCCAGCCGACGAGACCATCTCGTCAGCCCATCAAACCTTTCCCGCTGTGTCATTTGGTTTCTTGATCGTCTTATCCTCCTTGCCCTTGGACTCGATGGCACCCCGTGATGAATGCCGAATGACAACAACCCCGGAGATTTTGTTACCGAATTTGAGTTGAAAGAAATCCTTGTTGATTTTCGATCGTCCCTACTCGAATCCATGAAAGAGATTGTGCATGGAGAAAGGGATAGAGGCAAAAAGAAAGTGAAAGATAACTATGATGTTAGAACGGAACAACCACCTATCATCACCAACTATGATTTTGAATTTCAACATCATCACAATTCTAAGTACTCCAATCAGGTGGACTCAACCCTTAAAACTTAGCTCCATAGTCTATTTTGCACCACATGCACGGTTAAGGGAAAATTGTGTGCTTTAATTATTGACAGTGGAAGTAGTGAGAATTTGGTTTCCCAAAGTATAGTTGACAAATTACAACTTCCCGTTCAGCCGCACCCTCAACCATATTCTGTTAGATAAATTAATGATGATTGTTGTCAACAAGTTACTTCTTAGTGCAGTGTTACTTTATTTTTTTGTTGGGAAATATCATGATGTTGTTCTCTGTGATGTTCTCAGTATGACTACTTACCACATGTTGCTTGGTCGCCATTGGCAGTTTGATGTTGACGCCATCCATCGAGACGAAGACAACACTTATGCTTTTGTGAAAGATGGTTTCAAATTTGTTCTAGCACCTTCTACTAGTAAATCTCAGTCACCTTCATGTGAAAATCGCACTTGTTCTATCTCCAATGACATTGTGGAAGACTCAAAGGAAACGGGCCGCCTCGATGCACTTGTAGTTCAGGAAGTCCCTCTGGATACTTATGATATTCCTCCTCAGATGCAACCTTTGTTGGATGAGTTCCCTTTAGGTTTCCCTATTTCATTGCCTCCCATGAGAGATATACAACACCATGTTGCCTTGTGCTACCCTTCCACACTATTGGTTACGTCCTAAGGAACATGTCATTCTTCAGGAGCAGTTTATAGACCTCTTGGCGACAAAATTGATCTGTCCTAGCTTGAACTCTATGTGCTGTCCCTGTTTTATTAGTGGCAAAGACAAATGGCTCTTGTTGTATGTGTATTGACAGTCGCACAGTTAACAACATAGCCATTCGACTATTCGGGATTGGCCTACATCTCGGTCTGGTTCTTCAAGACATTTTCTGGTACCTCAAGACAACTTCCCTTACTATGGCGATGATGCAAATGTTTTGCCTGATTCCAACTCGAGTACGAGTTTTTTGCAAGACCAAGGGACTAATGTAGAACGCCTGATCTCACAATGAACCCCACTTAGACTTTTCTTTATTTCAAGTTATTTTTTTTTATTTCCCCCTAATGAAATTAGTTTACTTTAATTGCATTTTCGTTTTTACTACAAAAAAGGCTCCTAAAGGCTCAATTGTAATGAACCTTATTACTATAACTAGAATTAGAGAAGAGTTAGGGTTCTCCTTGAGGAAACCCCTTTCCCTTTTTATTTTTCTTCTTCCTTACTCCCTTTTTCTCCTTCATTTGTCTCATGTAGACGAACCCAGCAGCCGCACTGTCCTTGCATGACAAAGACGGAACCTGACTGCCTGTCCTCCCCTTTCCCGTCATCTTCTCTCACAGAACGCCGCTGGCATTCCGTGGCCCTGACGTCACTTTCATTAAGTGAATATTAAATAATTTGTTCATTGGAGCCAAATTTCAATGCTCCAACTCCCAAAAGTATAAGATTAGTATATAAATCAAGTATACTGTGAAAAGTCAATAATGAACTAAAAAGTCTCCAATAATTGAAGGTCTTAAATGCCCAACAACTCAAGCCTTAAAAGCTATTAAATCAAAATGTTTATGCTTTTATATTCCTAATAACCCCATAATTCTATTATTTATAGGAATTATAAGATTTGTTGATAGATACAAATCGTTCCTCTTATCATATTGTAGGAATTGTAAGATACAAATCATGTATCGTAAGATTTTAGCAGCAATGCTTAGCTCTAAGTTAGGAAAAAAAAAAAAAAAAAGAAGACGTAATTATTATGCTTTAGGATGTCGGAAAGTATCCAAATTTGGGAATACAGAGGATAAAAAGGCTGCTGCCTGGATTCCCACATGTTGTGTTATGAGGACCAAAATTGTCAATGTTGTATGTTTCGACATGGATGAAATGCTTTTGGGCAGTTCTACCCACTACAGACCCTTGTACTGCTTAGGAGAAGTTGATGGGACATAGTATCAGTGGTTCATTGTAGATTCGGGTTTGCACTGGATATCATGATTTTCTGTTATTTGAATAACCTTGGGATTACATCAATTTGCGCGAATCTCTATCACATTGAACAATGAATTCTAGTTAGCCATTGACAATAGCTAGTTGAGATGTAGGACTAGAGTTGGTCTCGAATGGTAATTCTATGTTATCAGGTTTCACTGTTCCTGTACCCTCCTACCCAAAAGGCCTTGGATGCATGATAACTTTGTGGTTCAATCTACCCTCCATTGATTTTTTTAAAGTTTATTGTGATGAATGGTTAAGTGAACATATTGTAATGACAGATAGGTTATATTGTAATGATGCACGCCCATGCCACGATGAATACTTAAAAAAAGAAGGGCATGAGGGTGGGTTAAGTTTTTAAAGAAAAAGGAAAGCATGGGTGTACCATCTGAAGTGCCGAAAAATGCTTCCCATGATGATGAGGACGAAAACTTGCTGCAGGGGAAAGCACCTACAATGGCCATGCTAGCTGCTTGAAGGCCTGGAAAAATTCGTCATTCTTTAATTCTTAAGAGGCTTAGAGAATGATAGACCCACTATGCCTTTGCCAATCAACATCCTAGCAACCAGATTTAAAAGGAAGGTGATAATGATCCTGCCAATATTGCAGGATGATATGTCGATATCTGATAAAGCACTAGACATGTTGGACGAACTATTGCCACATGAAGGCAATGGGGTTCTCGACTATATTAGGATTTTCATAGATTTGCCTAACTAGATGATGAAGGTACCAACAATGAAGCTGCTGTGGGATCAAAAACTTGTACCATGCACTGCTCAATTGGCTGGTATTCTGAGTTCGAAATATTATACTGGTCCAAATATCATTTCATATACCTGTTTCCACTATAGTTTGTTTAATATGATAGTTTATGTCACTTTAATGTTTTATTTTCTCACTTTATAGTCTTGTATTAGGTCATTGTACCCAATCTATTCCTGAAGACAGATACCTATAACTTTATTGCTAATGATGTATTCAATTTTATTCAACCAGTTGTATTTAATCTTGTAGGTTTTTCGACATAAGTGCCGTAGTTTACGTTGAGAATGCATAGTAACATAATTTTCAGAACTTGTTTAATTGGTGACTGAACTCACCACAGCAGAGTTCGTTAATGCTTTTCATTTATATTAATAAATCTGAATCTGAGTTTGTTTTTTTTTTTTTTTAATTTTTTTTTGAAAGGTAAGTTTGTTTTTATTATTTAGTTTAGTACTATAATAAAGAAAACCTTGTGTTGAAACATTAACTTTGCATACACTTATCTTCCCCCCGCCCCACCCCCCTCCCACACTCCTCCTCTCGTAAGATAGGCTGTTGTCTTATGCGCTTCTATATTCATTTTGGTTTAACATATTGTTAATCTCATCTTTGGAATATGTGACATATAGTTACGAGAATTCTAACTGTTGTTCTTTTGGTACGCACTATGGTTAGCACAGCCTATCATTCTAACCCTTGCTGATAAAAAGAAAGTAGAAGGCAGAAAAGGGCCAAAACTTGATCTGGAGAATTTTCTTAAGGAAAAAGTGGATGCTTAACAAAATTTTAGTTCACAATTTCCTTTTTTTTTTTTTAAATTCTCCAAGTAAATGGTAGATATCATCCCATTGGTGTGATTTTTAGGCTTTTGCACATCAAAGATTGAGCTGACTGACTAAAGTTTTGATCCTGCAAATGCTTGCTGCATGGACATAGTTTGGTATCTGATGAACAAAATGCTCATACTTCACACCATAGAGTTTTACTACAAGTTTTTTGTGTTCAGTGTTGATGTAGTCGATACATTTAGTTTTCTATCTTATTGTTTTCTATTCAGCATGGCTTTTATTTGGTTTTGGTCACATCTTACTCATCAGTAACTTGAGGAAGTGCATATGCAGTTTTACTAGATGCAAAGCAATGTTGATCCTTTCCATTCTCTATTCAACTCCACTTGGAGCTCTCTTATCTTTTTGAGGGAATGGATTTGCAGCTCAATCTTGCGACTTTGCATGGTCCTGGTAAGTTGGATAGTGTCAATTGGCTGCATAAAATCTGTTATCTGAGTTGTGTATGTTACCAATCCATTATTTGATTTCTGTCAGTTACGATCTTCTTTATCTTTTGCAGATTGGTACTCCAGTCAGGGTCTCACTTTCTAAAAGCCCTGCAGAAGTGACAAGACCTTTTTGTTTTACTTATATGGAGGCCATAGACATTAGCTCCTCTGACAGTGAAATTGAAATGGAAGTTAGGCAGATTAATAACAGGAATGCTTTTCTACAGAAACCAGTTACATCTGCCATTTCCAGAAAGCTTCCACCATGGGCTGATCCCATCATGAGAGGATTACCACGGGAACCAGGTTCGTCTGCCATTTCCTTCCAGGATGCTTTTATCGTGGACTGACCCCTCTGGCAATGCTTTTCTTCTAGCATTGAGTTCCATCTGCCATTCCTGGAAAGCTTTCATCACGGGCTAATACCACTATCTCTAATTCTAGAAGTCAATCCATGATATATAACACAACAACTTCTGTTTAATGGAAACTTATGTTCAATAGATTGAAAATGGAAATGCAGATGCCCATTATTGATACTAAACCAGTTATCTAATTTTCAGGCTCTGCTGGATCATCTCAAAAGCAGTCCCAGGATTTGTTATATACTTTGGCTTCCAGAAATAATAATGACTTCAGAAGCAGCAATAAGGTGCCAAATGAAAGAATGAGAACACAAGTGGGGTCTGAGGTTAGAATTTTACCGGCTTCTACGGTTGTATCACAGACAAAATCTCAACATGGTCCCAGGATTGACTTCCATCCGGGTACTTAGTAATCAAACATTTTACATGTATAAGATGCAAAGTGTTCATCAAAGATGATTGCAGGATAAAACTGAGGTGTCTGGGTATTTCTGTGGTTTTGTAGGTGCAGATTGGAATGATCGCAAGTTTCACATGAACGATGATTCAGGCGGGAATGATAAAGATGTTGTTGCTCTTTATGAGAAAGGTGGGACACACAGTCGGATTCTACCTTCATCTTTGATGCATGGAAAGTCTATTACTAATTCACAGCCTGCTAGATCAAGTGAGGGTGTCCATCTCTCTGGAGTGGAGGAAGAAGGACCTAAAGAATATGATGAAAGAGAGATTTTTCAAGCAGCACTGCAGGTATTATCTTGCGGTCTATATTAATTTTATCTTTTTTGAATTCATTATATTCCTTGTATTTGTCCTCATGTTTATTTATTATTTTTATGATTTGGTTCACATTAGAGTTGGATAGTTTTGGTTATGGTATGCTTTATGAAGCTGTGTGTTTTGTAAAATTTTCTGGAACTTATACTATGGTATGTATGCTTTATGAAGCTGTGTGTTTTGTAAAATTTTCTGGAAACCTTTATATACCTATTCCTCTGTGTGTGTGTGTGTGTGTGTGTGTGTATCTAGCTATCTATCTGGAAGCTGTTGTTAGAGCATCCATTAATCTCTCCCATAAATCAGCTAATGGTGAAGCTAACACTATTTCAGACAAGGGGTTTACATGGTAACAATGATTGGTCTGTAATTGTTCCTTTTCTTCTTTTTATGTTTTTTTTTCCAGGCTTTTTCTAAAATTCTATGGGGCCTTCCATTTCTCCTTTTCATTGACATTATCACCATTTCAAGAAAAAAAATTCCTATGATTTCCTTGTTGAATATGTGAAGCTGATAAGAAACAAATGCATGTACAGTAAAAAAAGAAAGAAAATATAAAAGTTTGAGATTATTTTTTCTACAACTAACAATGTATGATCATTTTTTGAGAATTTATTGGTCTTTAAAAAAACATATTGTAGACAAAATTTTCACGACCCCTGGGCGATTTCACCCTTGAGCTTTTGTCGCCCCTAACTAGGGCTGCAACTTGGGTTGGGCGGGTCGGGTTCCTTAAAATCCAACCCGACCTGAGTTGATATATATGGAACCCGACATGACCCGACCCGAATTCTTAACCCGAATCTCACAACCTGACCCGACCCGAATTCTAACCCGACTTAACCCGAATTTTGACCCGGCCTGCATTTTGAACCCATTTTAGACTAATTTTAGCCAAGTCAGGTCGGGTTAACTCATAAAATCCTCAACCCGACTCAACCCGAATTTCGTGCAGGTTTTTATCTTCTCAGCCCCACCCGACCTGCTCATTCGAAATTCTCGAACCGACCCCCATGATATCTCGGGTCGAGTCATGCAGGTCGGGCCAAAACCCGACCCGAGTTGCAGCCCTACCCCTAACCTTGTGGAGCCCATAGCTGGGGGGGGGCGGGCGGTCCAGTGCATGGGGATGGCTGGGTTTGAAAGGTATTCTCAGGGCGATGCTTCTCATTAAAAATTATGTCCATTTGAGGCCAGTTTTGAATGGATTTTTAATCGAACAGTGAGATTGACTCCAAATGGGTTCAAATTGGGTACATATACGATTCATGGGGGATAGATGTGTGTGAGAAGGAGAGGGTGCGATTTCGGACCCGGAGGGCCCCACATGGGAGCATATGGGTGACTTTTGCCAAGGGGTGAATTTCCAAATTTCACATATGAATTTGCAATCCTTTTTTAAAAGTAGTGATCCACAAATTGTACATGAAATTTGAAACAGGAATTGCAGAACTCCTTAGCAATCGGTGAACGTTGATTACAAAACTACAAACTACAATTTGATGTTACAAGGATTTTAAATTACATGCAATGTTCACAACTTAAATTCTTCATGTCCTTAGCGGGAATTACAAGTTTGTAGATTAGTCCCATTGTCGGTTCTTCAGGACTTGTTCCACTTTGTGGAGGTTCAAGTATTTGAACATCAAGTTCATGGTAGAACTTGTTCATGGATGTTAAAAGTATTAGTCTAAAGACATGTTCTGTTTGTTGGAGTTGGTGAACTTATATTTGAATGTTGATTAATGTATAGTGTACTCTAAAGACGTGCTCCACTTTTTTAAGAGGCATGTAGATGGTGGAGATTGATCCACTGGAGTTTTTCATGATTTTTGGCCACTTGTTAGGAGTTGAAGTGTGGTGCTAGATGTATTTACACGTGGCATCTTAAAGACTTCAGTAGTGGGAATAGATACATAAGATACCAATGGAGTGAGGGCTCCAAACAAACACCATAAGAGTTCTCATGTCCATGAGGTAGAAACTAGAGACCTTAAACTATGCTAGATAGTTCAAGTGTGAATGAGATTAGCACACAAACCACACAAGTATTGGAGGTACCAATGAGATATGTATTCCAAACCACAGCAACATTGAAAGGTATCTGTGGACATGGATCATAAACTAGACTTAATGTTCCCCAAGGATTTTAATTTTTTTCTTGAGGCTTAGGACTCCCCAAAGATTTCAAAGTGCCCCCATGGACTTGGGGGTCCCAAGAGCTTAAGGAAAATCATCAAGAATCCTTAAAGTAGTGCCTCAAGGATCTTTTAAGAAGAACCCAACAGAAGCTCTTTTGACATGCCCCAAAGACTTGGAACATATTTGTGGAAGAGGCCCAAGAATCCCTTTAAAATCTCCTTGAAATGGCCCCCAAACAATTTGCAAGTCTTGCCAAACAGTTGTCTTAAAACAGTGGTCAAAGCTACTGCCTTCTTTGAAAGACCCATTGAATGCCTTTTTTATAGGAGTGGAGCTGCCTAACCATAGGACCACTCATACCCTCATTTTTCCATATTTTGTTTTGTTCTTTTTGTTCCTTTTCTTTTTTCCATTTCTTTTAGTTTTTTCCATTCATTTTCTTGTGTTTCCTTGGGGCATTTAATCAGCCATTTTTCTGTGTTAGGACCACCTAATCCATTTGTTTGATGCGTCCAACATCCAACCATCAAATTGAAGGGTGCCAATGAATGCCCAATTCATGGATTGCTTGTGATGGATGACATTGTCAGTTTGTAGTTGGATCCTTGCATGAGCTTGATGTTCTGATAGGACTTTCTGGAGGAGATAATGGCATTGGACGAAGGAGGCTATTCCTCATATGATTGTGATCTTTGGCCATAGTGGGGACCTGTGCCATATTTCACCTAAATGAAGAGACAATTGGACCATCTGGTGTTTTGTATGCTTAGATTTGTGGTCCAAGTAGGCCTCGCCTTTGATTTGAGATGTATTTCACTTGGACGAAGGTGTCTTTGTTAGATGTGACATATTTCTAGTTCATTGTGGATCCAACGAGGTTGATCTCTATTAGCCTTGGATTTTGGGTCATAAGTGCCAAAGATGGATCCTTTACCTTGGACAGCTTAGGCATTGTTTTTCAGCTTCAGTGAGGATTGCATTAGAAATTTGACAATCAAATGCTTCTTTCATGGTGGATGAAAAGATGGACACCATTTTGGATGTGATGCAGTCTAGGGTCTTCTCCAAAGCTTGCCTTTGGAATGAAACTTCTCAGCATACACCATGGGATTATCATACAATATGTTCCAAAGCTCTTTGAAGAAAGCAAAGGGGATGCCATCTAAACTAGGGGAGCACAATTCATTTAAATTCTAGACAACTTTCTTGATCTTTTGGAAAGAAAAAAAAATCTCTCTGAAAATAATATGCATTTTGGGAGTAAGTGGAGCAATAAAACAAACCTGTGACTGAAAGTCTTTCCAAAGAGATTAGAATATAAATCTTTGAAATAAATCAACAACAAAACGCATGATTCTCATCTTTTACAATAATGTAAACATCATTAATAGTTATGGATTTTACATGGTTACTTTTTGATGTGCAACGCCACATGAAAAATTTGATGTTCTTGCCACCTTCTTTGATCCACCTATCTCTTGAATACTCTTTTCATTTGATTTCCTCTTGGACACGTTTTAGTTTTAGCTTAAATGGTTCAGTTGGATCTTCTATAAGTTTATGGTCACCCTTTGAGAGATGACTCAATTGCTCACAAAGGTCAATGTGATTAATGCCATCTAGAATGGTGGGCATGGATTCCAGAGGAGATATAGTAGGAGTGCTTCCATCATAAGTCTTACTTTTGAGGTGCTTCAACTTTTGGACAAGGGTCAAACCTTTCTAGTCTTGAGGATGGAGATTCAACTTATCAATCTCTAACAAGGTCCTTGAACCCCAGTTCCTTAAGTCACACATAAATTCAAACAGAAAGGAGGATGACCCCATGAATCTTCAATAGTGTTGAGGATGGACCAATGCTCTAAGGTAGCCTCAAAAAGACTGCTAGGTTGGAATCATATAAAGGTCTAACCACTCTTATTTAGAGTCTAAACCATCATAATCTCCTATGGATCTCTTTAGATCTTCTTTAGTTTTGTTTGATGTGATTTATAGAGCCTTGGGTTATGTCTTTTGTTGTTTGCAAAGCATTTCAGGTGCCAACAGAAGCCCCCTTCGAGGATGCACAATGAGGAAAGAGATAGTTGAATAGGAGTTAGGGATCCTCGAAGAAATTTAATATTATTTTCTTTTTTTGCAGAGATGTTATTAGGCTTCAAAGGCCATTCTGATCGTTAAATGAAGTGGGCCTCCTCTATGATTGGAGTTGTATCTCATTGATAGGAACCTGAATTGGAAAATAATGGAAAATGGAGAAAATGGGGATAGGGATTTCACTTCAAAAGGAAATCATCCTCCTATGTTGGTTTCACTTCAAGGAGAAACCGACATCCTAACCAAAGGTTGATTTTGGGGAAAACTCCTCTACTTTTAATTATTCACTCAGCCTATATAAGTAGGCCTAGGTTTGCAACTGAAATGAAAATAATAATATTTGAAAATTACAAATAAATACCAAATGTTCCTAAAATACTTGATTAATTTGAATCCTATCATTCCAACCCTCCTAAAAATGGACCTTGTTCTCAAGGCTCAGAAAATATCCTTGAGTGGGGACTTCTTGAAGTAAATTCTTCTAATGCTCCTAAATGTCTATAAAGAATGACGACCCACATTGACTCCAATGCAAATCCGATAATTTTGAAAATGTTGATTTCCTATTGTGGGCATCAAGGTGGAAATCGACGTCTACCACTGAATGAGCATGTGACCCTTGTCATTGCTTGGTAAAGCAAACTAATCAAAGTGGACTGAAAAAGTCCCAACATTTTCTGAAGGGCCAACAAAACTAGTTTACTCGGGTGAGTGGCTTGATGAATCTCTTGCATCTGATTGGTGTCAGCTAAGGGAGTCAAGTCAATTTCAGGTGATGGGTCTGAACTTCGTCCATTGGAATGCGAATATCATCTCTAATTTCCAACTTAGAAGCTTTTTGCGAAGTGTCCCCTATCAGAAGTGCATCATTGCCAACAATATTAACATCAATAACAATTGGGGATGGCATGACACTCTCATTGGTAGTGGCCTCACCACTATCTATTGGTGGATTGCGTGCTTCTTTGGAAAGAACCTTCGCTTCCAGGAGATCCTTTTTGTACTTGAAAGTGGCCACTAATTTTTTTCATTTGTCTACCATGTCATTGAGTCATCAATTTTAGGGGATGGGTTTGAACTTCGTCCACTGGAGTGTGTGAATATCATCATCCTTAATTTCTAACTTATAAGCTTTTTGCAAAGTGTCTCCTATCAGAAGTGCATCATTGCCAACAATATTTACATCACTAACAATTGGGGATGGAATGACACCCTCAATAGTAGTGGCCTCACCACTATCTATTGGTGGATTGCGAGCTTCTTTAGGAAGAACCTTTGCTTCCTGGAGATCTATTTTGTACTTGAGGGTGGCCGCCACTACTTTTTTTTTTTTCTTTTGTCTACCATGTCATTGGGTATTTCTCTTATAGCTACATCAAGTGTGGTCATACGTTCTTTCATACATTTGGGTTTTGTGATTTTTTTTTTTTGGAAAATAAGAGTGGGTGTGGAAATAAAATTAAAGGAAAAAAGGCTTGATTTGATTTTTTTTTAAATGAAAAGAAAATGGGTGTAAAGGGTATGACATTTAAAAAAAAATAAAAGGCGGGTTTTAAAAAAACGTATAAAGAATGGGTTTATGTGGATTGGGAAAGTCTTGGTTGAAAACGTGGAAAAAAAGGATTTTTTTTTTGGTTCTAGTGGAAAAGGTTGGTTTGGAAACGGAAAAATATAAAGGTGAAAAAGGGTTGAAAGAAAGAAGTATAAAAATGTTAAATGGGTGAGTTTGCTTGAAAAAAAAAGAAAAGGTAAAAGGGCTGCAAAGGTTAGTGGGAAAAATAGAAGGGTTAGACGAATCTAGAATCTACTACGCTCGTGGTGCAGATTGTGGTGGGTGCAGATTGTGGTGGGAAAAGCGGCAGAGGCAAGCAATAGTGATGAAGGAGGTGGAGATGCAATGACGTCTTCTCTCTGTCTTTTTTTTTTTTAATAGTTCTTAGGTTAGGCGGTGGATCAAGGTGGATATGGGTGCCGATGGCAAGGGTGGAGGGCGACGAAGGGGGCGATGATGTGGCGTTAGCAATGGTGGCCGGGTTCCAATGGGGCAACAACGGTGAACAATGTACACAACAGTAGCGGCCTAGGTTTTCTTTTTTTTTTTTTAATTGTTCCTCCAATTTTCGCTTTTTTTTTTTATTGTTCCTCCAATCTTCACCTCCTTATTCTTCTTCTCTTTTTTCTTTTGTTTTTTTCCCCTTTCAAACTTGGTTGCATGGTTGACAAGAGTGCAAGTTAGGTCGAGCTCAACCCATGCCAACTCAAGAAAATGGCACTCGAGTCTACTCAGGCGGGTCTCATGTTTGGGTTCAAAAGCCAGGACTCAAATTTAAATTGGGTTGGGCTCGTGCCTAGTGTCCTCACAACCTAGCTTGACCTGAAAATCCGAACCCAAAAAAAACCCAAATGAAACTTGGCCTACTATAGCATGGGTTGCATGTGGTCCATTCCAATTTTTTTTTTTTTTTCAGAAATTTTGATAAATAATGTAAAATATCTATCCTTACGAATTGGAAATAGACTTAATGAGCTATACATGGACCAAATTTCATCCTAAAACTCAATGCATAGCCATTTGATTTTAACAATCAAAATCAACAAGTGTTCTTGATTTTAACAGTCAATTTAGCAGACGTCCTTGAATTGAAGAGCGCTTGTTGATTTTGACCATTAAGATGAAGTGGCTATATATTGAATTTTGGGATGAAATTTGGTTCATTTATAGCTCTTCATGCTTAATTTCAATATCTACCCTTGTTTTATTCATTTGACAAATAAAAATTACGTAAGAAAGGGGAAATTATGCGGACCACCACACGAGTTTCCATATTTAACAAGTTTCTATATTTAGATTTAGGATTTCCAGCTTTTCATAATTGTATTTTTTCTTTCATTTATTTCTTTAGTAGTTAGTTTTGTTTGGAAAATTTAGTGATTTTACATGTAATTAGGGCTTTCTAATCATTGGGGGTAGTTTGATATTTGTTTATTTGAGGGTGTTTTGGTCTTTTTAATGTTTTTAAGTCATATATATATATATATGATGTAAACCTTCTATACGGGATTGACACTTAATCAATGAAAAGAACAACTTTTGCTTTGTGCAAACTTGCCTCCATCGTTGGAAGCATGGTGAGAAGCCAAGGAACCCTCGTGAGAAACTAGGGAAGGAGAGAAGCCACGGGAAAATGTGAGAATCCTCTTCCAAGATCCAGGTTTTTATCTCTCTCTCTTTTTCCCTTTCTTCTCTCTTTGCTGCCCTCTCAAACCTAGTTGAATTGCTGTCCCAGAATCATCCTATTGTTGTCTCTGATTTGTCCCAAAACCGTCTTATTGTTGTCCCAGATCTGTCCAAGAAAAATCCCTGTTTACCATCCAGAACTTGTCCGAGACCATCCAAATTCGTCTCTCCTTCTCTTTGTATTGCTGTCCATTAAAAAAACCATCACCATAGCCTTGTTCAATCCCTATTTTCCCATCCATTAACCATATCCTTTAAACCCTAGCCCTTGTCACCCTTCCCTATCCCAAACAGCCCCGTAAACTGCTGTCCCAACGCATAACAGTCTCATATATGACTGTTTACTGCTGTCCTATCCATTGAGATCTCCTATTTTGCTGTCCCATACCGTTAAGATATCATATTACTGCTGTTCTACAATTTCTCATTGCCAAACAACCAATTTAATTCATATTTCTGATGATAGATCTACATATTTATGGGATTTGACAAACCCCTTTGTTTTGAGGGACCTTTACTGCGGATGTAACTTGGTTTGGATTGTCTTATAATCACTTATATTATATTCCAAGAATTTGCATGATTCTTTGTGGTAAATTTTATATTAATTAATTGCATGTATTAATTGGAATTTAATTTCAGCCCATTTTAGGTTAGGTCATATTAGATTTATTCCTCAATTTCGCTTGCATTACGCATTTAGGGTTATTCTATTCCTTGTCCTGCGTAAGAAAAATACCTCAGTGTGACTTGGTGACCTTATATTGTACATGTATCATTGTAATTACATTATATTAATTTAAATAATATTAATATATATTAAGTAATTAAAAACCTTAACTTAGTTGCTATATCTAATCAACAACTCTATTGTGGGAAAAAAAGATTATTTGGTTTGACTTTTATATGAATAGGAAAATGACTTTGGAACTTTATTTACATGATAGGTGTGATGGGATTTGTGGCTATGATAATTTTTATCATGAAAAAAGAATTGTGATTAGTGAATTTTGGCTTAATTATGGTTGATCTTTAACTGAATTAAGGTTTGAATGCCCAAAGGCCCATGTGGCCCCTTATTTTTTGTTAAGACCTGAGCTCGAGTTCAAATAATTAGGGCTCGTATGACTAGTAGTAAATGATTTTCAACTAAATTGAGCAAGGGCCTGAAAGCTTGTATGGATTGTTTTTTTGTTAGGACCCAGCCCAAGTTTAAAATATTAGTGCACTCTAATTTTAGGCCCTATATTTGTAATTCGGGTCCTTCCCTGAATTTACTCAGGCCCCGACCTGACCCGACCCGCTCGTCTTGCACCCCTAGTGGATGGATTCACAGATTTGGTTTGCCTAGGCCGGCGATGGCGACATATTGGAGGGGAGTCGCTCGTCATCGTCATCGTCTTCTTTTTCATCTTCATTTTTCCTTCAATAGATCTAGCCCATGTACTGGGGGTTGGAGAAGGCGAGGCGACGAACCTATGCCCATCGATGAAGGACGACAACAGTTGGATCCCTTTTGTTGCTTGTGTTTTTTTTTTTTTTATTGAAAACAACGATGGATGGAGATGGAGAAGGAACAAAAATGAGAGATCCATGGGCGATCCAGGCTCTATACCAAGTTGATGGGAATCTGAATTGGAAGATAATGGAAAATGGAAGAAATGGAGAAACATGGAGAAAAATGGGTTATGGATTTCGCTTCAAGGGGAAATCGATCTCCTAAGGTTTCACTTCGAGGAGAATCCAGCCTCCTAGCTAAGGTCTGATTTGGGGGAAAACTCTTCTCTACTATTCATTATTCACTCAGCCTATAAATAGGCTCAGGTTTACAACTCAAATGGAAATAATTTCTTTTTGAAAATTAAAAATAAATATCAAATATCCCTAAAATTTTATTAATCCGTATCCTATCACTCACTTCATGTAATCTTTGTTGGAGGAATATATTCATAAGCTTTAAGTGCTTGCAATAGATTCGATCACTTGATTAAGCTACCTTCGCTTGAACAGGTGGAGTTGACAGTTTGCTTTGGATGTCTTTGAATCATTAACTTATCCTTGGAGAAACTTCAAGTATTCACAGTTATTCAAACCATGGGGGGTTTTGGGGGTGGTTGCTTGCTGACAGCCATTTTCCTGTCTTTCCCATGTTATATAGAATCTGGTTATAATTGCATTATTTGTCTGTAGTTCTTCATGGTCTCCTTCCTTTACCATCGAAGATTTTGAACTGTAAAAAGGATTATGGTTTTCTTGTAGGATCTTGCTCAGCCAAAGGTAGAAGCCAATTTACCAGAGGGTCTTTTGGCTGTTCCCCTTTTAAGGCACCAGGTCTGTCTGTCTCTATCTAGCGTGCTGCTATAACTGCAATTACTACTTTCACTCTTGTATGAGATGTATGTTCTATTGGTTAGTGCTAGATTTCATGGTGCAGCAGTTTGTCATCTTACAGAAAATTGCCTTAGCATGGATGGTTCAGAAGGAGACAGCTAGTTTGCACTGTTTAGGTGGAATTCTTGCGGATGACCAGGTTATTTGTCTGGAATCTAGTTGATCCCCCAGGCTCCCATTGTATATTTATATTTTATTCTATTTTTATTCACCACATTCAGGTTCATGTTGCTCTTATCTTACAGGGCCTTGGTAAGACCATATCTGTGATTGCTCTTATACAAATGCAAAGGCCCCTGCAGTCCAAATCTACCTTCAATGATTCATTCTGTATTGAAACTGAAGCCCTGAATTTGGATGAGGATGATGAGGGTATCTCTGATGTGGAGAAAGTAAATCAAAATGGAGGGTCTCATGACTTTAGAAGGATGCTGGCAGAAAAGGCAGTGTTGCCTACATCTTGTAAGGGCCGGCCAGCAGCTGGCACGTTGGTTGTGTGCCCAGCAAGTGTTCTTCGACAGTGGGCTCGAGAACTGGATGAAAAGGTTTGCAGTGAAGCTAAACTCGATGTTTTGATATATCATGGGGGTGCCCGGACAAAGGATCCTGTTGAGCTGGCTAAATATGATGTGGTTCTTACTACATATTCTATTGTAACCAATGAAGTTCCAAAGCAGCCTTTGGCTGATGATGATGATAGAGATCACAGAAATACAGATAAATATGCATTATCCTCAGAATTTTCCACCAGCAGAAAAAGGAAAAGTACTTCAAATGCTGGTAAGAAAGGAAAGAAGAACAAGAAAGGTATTAATGGTTCTGCTTTTGATTGTGACAGTGGTCCGCTTGCAAGGGTTGGTTGGTTGAGGGTGGTTCTTGATGAAGCTCAAACCATCAAAAATCACAGAACTCTAGTGGCTAGAGCCTGCTGTGGTCTGCGGGCTAAAAGGAGGTGGTGTCTATCTGGAACACCCATACAAAATGCAGTTGATGATCTGTACAGCTACTTCAGGTTTCTGAAATATGAACCTTATGCTGTCTATAAATACTTCTGTTCCTCAATAAAGAATCCAATATCCAGAAATCCAAGCAACGGTTACATGAAACTTCAAGCGGTCCTGAAGACTGTAATGCTGCGTCGTACAAAAGGTAACTCCCAATTATTTTTTCTGTTGTACAATAATGTTAAAGATGAAAGTTTCTTATCTTGGATGTTACTAAAGCTGTTCAATCTCATCAATGAATTGTCAAGTTGAATACTTTTAAAAGAAGTGCATGGTTCCTACCCCTAAGATCAAGCATTCCTAAACCACCTTTCACCTTTAAATTTGTCACTTCCTCCCAACTCACTAGATGAATTTTCTTTGTCTGGCCTTTCCCATCCCAAAGGAAAGCCCTTTGTAGTTTCTCCGACCTCCTCACCACTCCCTTGGGCATTTCAAGTAACAACATAAAGTATGTAGGGTGGTTTATCAAGATTGATTTTATTAGGGTCAACCTGCCTCATAGAGACAAATATTTCCTACTCCAAGCTTTTTAACTTCTTCTCAACCCTTTCAATAATGGGATTCCAAATCGATTTGGATCTAGGATTTGCACCCACTGGAAGTCCAAAATTTGTAAAAGGGATCTTACCCACTCCACAACCCATTTCATTCCCCAAGCTTTTCACTTCCTCCTCTTCCAAACTGGAAACCCATTTCACAACTTTTTCCGAAGTTCACCCGTAGACCTGACGCTTAAAACATCTCGACACAACCTTTTTCCTGAATAGTTCTTCCCTAGGAGCATCGTGGAATAGGATGGTTCCATCTGCAAATGGTAAATGGTAGATAATTGGGCCACTTTGAGTAAAACCTCTATACCTTTAACAATTTGATGCGGAGCATTTTGGAGCATATGATTCATCATTTTTATTTTTATTACTTATTTGGTTTGATGTATTTTTTTTTTTAATTTATTTGAGGGTATTTTGCTTTATTTTATACTTAGGGGTATTTTCGTCATTTTGTTGGTGTGTTTATTATGAATACATTGTAAGCCTCATTAGGGCAATCAGTTAATGAATGAAAGAAAAATATGATGGTTGCATTCCAAAGAACTGCTCCATACGCATGTTGGTGAGAAATCAATGAGCCTCGATGAGAAGCCAAGGACGACGAGAAGTCATGGAAAACGGTGAGAAACCCCTTCCTCTCTACCCAGGTACACATCTTCTATTCTCTATCACTCTCTTTCTTCTTCCCCTCTCCCTATTTTGTTTTCGTCATCGCCTTGCAACCAAACCTTCCATAAGCCCTTTTTTCCCCTTTCCGCCACCAACAATAGTCCATTCTATTGCAGTCATAGATCCTTCCCCAAGCCCCTGCTACTGTCGCAAACCCCTCTTTAAGACCCTGCTTTGTCGCCATACCTCTTCTCCTTGTCGCTGCCTTTTCTAAGCACCAGATTTGCCGCCGTATCTTTTGCAGTCCGTTGCTCTTTTGTTGCCACTGCCCAAACTCCTTCTCTGGCTTTGCCGCAACCCATAATCAATCGCATGTGACTTCCGTAATCCACGAACCATTCCTTTTATTTGCCGCAAGTCACTATTTACCTTACTTTCATGACCCCACTTTACCTTACCCTTTTATTCCAACTCCATTTACCTATTTACCCATTTCTTTTATATTTTATTTCTCATATGTCACCCGTCTAGCCTAGCATTAGCTATTTAAAGCCATTTAATAGATCTTATTCTTAGTATTTTCATGATTATCTGTGTTAAATTTATTTTAAATTAATTGCATATATTAATTGAGTGATTAATTGCAGCCCATTTTAGATTTAGGGTGCATTATTTTCATCCCTTTTAATTTGTAGGGAATCACATTTAGGCATTTAGGGTTGTCCTATCCCTTGTCCTGCATCACAATTCCTATTTCTCTAACCTTTTCCATCTATCTGCTAAGGGCTTTGGCCACCATCGTGAAAATGAAAGGTGAGGATCACCTTGTCTTGACCCTCTTGAAGCTTTAAGGGGTGCAGTTGGTGACTCATTGACTAAGAATACAATGATCCCGCCACTCAATCTTTCATCCACCTCCTCCTTGTAAGGCCAAAGCTCCATTTTGCCAAACATAGAATCAACAAACCCCTGGTGTTTATGCTCACCATTGTAAAAACGAAAGGTGATAGAGGATTACCCTGTCTTAACCCTCTTGAAGCTTTAAGGGGTGCAATTGGTGACCCATTGACTGAGAATAAGATGATCCCTCCACTCAAGCTTTCATCCTCCTCGTCCACTCAAGGCCAAAGCTCCATTTTGCCAAACACAGAATTAACAAACCCCCAGTCAACATGCTCATAGGCTTTTTCCATGTTTAATTTCAATAAAATGCCTCTTCTCTTCTCTTTTTGTCTGCCATGTGAAACTCATTTGCTGTCAAGACCTCATCCAAGATTTGTCTACCTTGCACAAGTGCTCCTTGAGATTCTCCAATTATCTCCACTAAGATTGCCCTACGTCTACCCACCAACACTTTTGCCAATAACTTGAAAACAAACAAGACTAATGGGGTCTGAAATGAGCAAGTTTGGAAAAATCCATTTAGTCTCGGAGCCTTATCCCCCTCCATGCTATTCGAGGTTGTCAGAACTTCTTTTTCAGACTCTCTCCAACCAACCCTCTCAGATGAAATAGATTTGAAGAATAATCCATCCAATATTGACCTCCCACTATCCCTACAAGTAAGAATGGTTTTTGTAAGAAATTAAAGGGGGAGGACAATGACCTTGAAATGCTAGGGACAACATGCAGTCCACCAGTCCTAGATAAATGGTTGAAAACTGGAGCCTCAGACGACTCCACTCCTGTTTCCAACCTAGGTTCGTGAAAATGACTCCTTGGGAGATCAACTTACTTGTTAGGATCTACAGAATGACTGTAGTGGACATACCACACTGATAAATTATGCCAGGGAAGATGCTGGTTCAAATGGTCTTTGGTGCTGACACCTAAAGTCTGATCCTGCATGTTCGAAGCCCTTGCCAGACCGAAGTCGGAGGAAGTGACATCGCAGGTGAGTGAATATGGTCCCGCATTGAAACGATTTGACGCAACCAAAGCCCTCCAAGATGGAAGCAACCTGTGTTGAGAAAAGGTGGTAGGAATAGATTGTGCTTGTGAAGCAAATGGAGCAACTAACAAGATTGAATGTGTATCAACTGAATCAAACTGAGGTAGTGGAAAAGGAAAAAACTGAGTGTATACCGCCTTTAGGAATGACTTTTGACGTGGTAAGGCTGGAATGGAGGCTAGGATCCACTATTGGTGCTTGATGGGGGGAGGCATTCGGTGACAACCCCCGAGTCTAACTAACTTCTTATAACCTATTATCCTACTGAGAGTAAAAAATCTCCATAAGAAACCTCCTCACCTTTTCCCTTATCTTGTTCTTCCCCTCCACCCTTTGGCTATTTACTACCAAGACCTTGATAGTGTTCACCATTCTTTTTCTTGAAGCTACTTTGTGGAAAAACTAGGTGTTTTTATCTCCCTCTTTAAGCTCGATGGCTTGAGACTTTAGACGCCACTCAATTCCCTCTTTTCTCAAATGCTCCCATAATTTAGCCTTCCATTCTCTTCTCACCCTCAGCTCTTCTGATACGTCTCTTTCTTCCTCAACCTCCCACCCATCATTTTCGCTCAAGATCCATTCCTTTCTTTCTTTGGAAGAGCCACCCGATGTCCTATTCCACACCTTTATTTTATGTTTCAAAAGCTTCAGTTTTTTGTGGAGAACAAGACCTACCCATCCTTCCACCTCAAAACTATACCACCACTCCTTGACCTTGTTTAGGAATTCTTTATTCTCAAACCATCCATTGTTGAAAGGGAAATGTCATAGCCCCCAATCCTCCTCCTCTGTACTAAGAAGCATTGGCCAATGATCCGACACCAGCCTTCTAATATTACTTTGGAAGTATCTTTAGACATTTCGTCTCAATCCTTTGGCATAAGGAATCTATGAAGCTGACTCATAGCTGAACTATCCTGCTCGTTGGACCATGTGAACTTACCACCAGTTAGGAGGTAGTCAATAAGGTGACAAGATCCAATACATTTAGAAAAGCCTACCATAGCACTAGAAGATCTAGAGATGCTTCGGTGTTTCAATGGGAATCTAACCACATTAAATGTTCTGTTAATGCACCAGTAACTATTCCAGCTCTTCTTCAAGTCTTTTCGTTCATTCCAAAATGCCTCCTTTGCATTATCAAACATTTAGCCATGGACATTAGTGATCATCACATCCTTATCATCCTAAGCAACCATCCATAATTGAAATAGATCTCCCATCCACTCTTTTTTCCAATACCTCAAACACCTCAGGCCCCCATAATGTAACCGACCCCCCGATGATCCTTTCCACAGTTTGAAGTTGAAGAACCAATCAATGTTCCCCACACTCCATACCTCCCTAATGTCTCTTTGATTTAACACGTCCTTCTTGGTCTCTTGAGTGAGAGTGAAGTTTGCAACATATTTTCTCAGCAATCTATGAGTAGCGCCCCTTTTTTGTTTGAGGCCAAGGCCACTGACAGTCCCAACTAATAATCTTCACTGGTTACCTGCGACCAGCTCCATTTTCCCGGCCTTTTCTTTCTTGAGTAGTATACCCTCAAGAAATTGAAGGTTCCTATGGGCCCTGGTTTCTTTCCACTTCTCCTTGAGCTTTTTGAGACCATCGAAGATTTGTCACATTCATCAATCCAATTCAAAGCTGACTTAGGTAGTTTTGTATTCTGAAAATGAATACCTAGCTTTCCACCCACAAACATGATTTTTTCTGGTATCCATTTCGCTATAAACTAGCTGATTTGCTAACACAGCCTCATTGGCATTCTTGAAGTTGTTGTGTCTAATGGAAAGGGTGACACAACCCCTCTTTGGAGAGGGAGCATCACCTCTAGGAGACTTTTTTTTTTGCAAGCATAGCTTGTCGGTCCTTACAACATTGTCTGCCTGAATAGAGCTTGATAAAACGGCCATTCGAGCTTCTTGTTAATATCTCCTAATTTCGGTGAAGAACTCCCCTTGGGGATCCTTGGAACTTGCAGAATTAGGGAAAAATTGTCATCTGCTCTGGAGAAGTCATCTTCTATCACCAAAGGCCATTGTCATCATAGACAGAAACAAAAGGAGAGAATATAGTTCTATTAGTAGAGGCTGATTCAATATAGGACTCGTGTTCCATTTGGCTTGTGACCCTCCTTTTCTTAGCTGCAACAGGGGATCTTCAGCCTGGTTTGATTTGAAATTGGACTGGATATTAGCAGGCTCAACTGTGGCTTCCATAAAAGAAGGCAAAAATTCCAATAAGGAGAGCTAGGCTCTCAGCCATATGAATTGGGTTTTCACCTACTCTGGTGTCCATCCCATTAGCAAATGGTCTTTGTCCTTGGACCTTGAAACCCTCATTAACCACAAATCTCTCCTTCTAACCTCCTTTCCATTTCTTGCCCTTTGGGTGACGCAGCCACTGCCTGCACCTTCTCCCTATGCTCTGATGTCATGTCATCACTCATCTTAGAGTCTCTGCCAACCTTCTTGCCACTCCTCTCTGCACATGCGAGTGAGTCTTGCACGTGTGACTAAGTGACCCTTGGGTTTCCTTTGACAGCAAAAGCATCGAGAGTTGCATGTTTAGATTCAACATTGGTGCAATTGTTGAAGATAAAAATGTAGAAAGAGAAGAAAAAAAATGAAGAGAAGGGATGAAAGCTTGAGGGAAATTAATTCTTTGTACGTATTTCTTATAATAAAGAAGAAGAGTACACATGTATATATAAATTATAAGAAGCCAATCAATGTTGTAAAAAATGAAAGAATAATCAATTACACCTAATTTTTCTCTAATTAGCAGTTATATTTAGTAGTTTCTCTAATTTTTCAGTTACTATTATTGTATTTTCCAATTTAATTTTTTTCTTAATTGGTGCTTACTAACTTTAGTTCTTTCCTCTTTTATTTTATCTTCCATATTTGTATTCCTTTTTTCTATATAAATATAAATGACAAGGTCTCTCCTTGATTAAGGAAGACACTTATTCTACACAACTTACACTTAGCTTCGTCCACTTTGATTCGATCTGCAGAAACAACATGTAGTGACCCGACAGACAATTTCTTTGTGTGTTGCATACAATTTCTCTTCTCTTAGTACATCAAACACTTGTTGCAACTGGTCAAGGTGGGAAGTCACGTCTCTGTTGTACATTATGATATCGTCGAAGTAGACCATGACAAACTGACCAATGAAGGTCTTCAAGATTTGATTCATGACTCTCACGAAAGTGCTGGGTGCGTTGGAGAGACCGAACAACATGACCAACCACTTGTATAGACCTTCTTGGCTCTCGAATTCTGTCTTCCATTCATCACCTGGGTGTATCCAGATATAAAGGAGGACCCAAGATTATCACTCTAAAAAAGAAAAAAAAAAAAAATACAAAATAATATAACAGGTCTAGGGACGAAAATTAAAAACAATCCTGCGAGGACTTGCTGAGTTAAAATACAAATAAAAGAAAGAAGAAAATGAGATGTCACGTGTAAGATAAAAGAAAAAGAGAAAAAAACACGAAAGAAGAAACGAAGGGAAAAAGGAAATACAGAGAGGGCTGCGACGGAAAATGGTATGTTCTTTTCTTCCCCCTTTTTCTCGCCTCTTTCTTCTTTGTTTCTTCCTCTTTCCTCTTCCTCTTCCCTTGTCTTCTTTCATTCTTTCATTTGACTCGCACGGAACAACGATTTGTTGGGTTGACTCGCACGATTCGTGAGTCAAACCCAGAATCGTACGATTTCTTTCTTCTTGAGATTTGCTATGCGATTTGACTCCTTCAAGTCCACGATTCGAACCGTGAATTGTGCGATTTTAACAACATTGGTATAGACATTCTTTCGACCATAGTGAGGAGTGTTCGTATCAATGGCTGAACTTCAGTGTTAGTGGTATCTTGTTGTGCTTCATTGTTGATGCCTTCCAATATCACGTCTTCTTTATCAGTTCCATCCCTTATGATGTGCCTGGTATTTCCTCTTGCCATTGACGTACGAGGAAGGGTATTAGCCGCTTTTCCAAAGGAACAAAAACCTTCCAAAGAAGGAGAAAACACTACTTCCAAGAAAAATGTGTTGCCCAAAATAGCAGGTTCCAAAAATAATAGGTTGCTAAAAATATACTTTCAATTCAGGGGTCATCAAAAAACTAGACGGTTTCCGAAAATGCAAACTTCCAAATTTAGCAAGTTTCCAAAATAGAAACTTTCTAAAAATAGCATGTGCCACAGAAAATTAGACAGTTGCTAAAAACACCCACTTTCTAAAATAGAAAGTGTCCAAAAATAGCAATTTCACAAGTAGAAGGTGCCGAGAGTAGCAGTTTCTAAATTAGAACTCAAATTCACGTACTGGAAATGAAGTGCGTTCGTCCACATATTCAGATCTAAGCTCTGATCACCAATTGATGAAGGGTAGAATCGGGTGTAAAGCCTACCTATGCATCCACCTTTGAATTGAGAGATTCTGCAAGACTCGGCTTGGTAATTCGATAGAATTCCAAGAGAACCTGGATTTAAAGAACCCAGATGTCTTAGAAGATCCTCGGGCCAACACCGATGAAATATGTCACTTGATAACCCACCCGAATCTACGACAAACGGGGTTTCAAAGAGGATGAGCCAAAACCTCTAATTTTCAACGGAATAAAGAGATGACTTCCTTGGGTGAAATTGACACTATGCAAGATCACTCAAGAAAACATGGAATTCTGGAATTGATTCCTTGAGTCAAATCCTAGAACTAATTGCAAAATTCATCCAAGGGATTTGGACAAAATTTGGAATTGGAACTAGAACTAGAACTAGAAAATCAAACTAGAACTAAAGAAACCAAAGGAAACTAAACTCAGAGAGAGAGAGAACAACTTCAATTCAAAGTTGAATTTGCTTGTATTGCTTGGTGCTTTGTACAATGCTCAAAGGCCTCTATTTATACACAAAAACTCAAAAGATATTTACAAGAATTGCCTCCATCTAAACCATCCATTCCACCTCCTTTGATAAGAATCAATCTAAGTGATTCGTTCCAAGCTTCTAAAATTTAACATGGACGACTTTCTATGGTTTAGGTAAGATCCACATGCCATTCACCTTCTATTTTCCCATCTTTCCTCTTTTCTAACCTTCCTCCATGCATGTGAGAAGAAAAATTGTGTAAAAAGCTAAATGCTTTTATTTGGGCTGCTAAAAGGGTCAATTGGGGCTTAATTAGGTGGATTTGAAGCATTGGACCCAGATGACATAAACTTGGGCTGATTTTGGGTCAATTTGGGTGGCTTTTGAAGGTGGGAATGCTGATCTTTGGCACCATTATGTCTCTCATACCCAATTATGGCTAATTGAGTAATTTCATTGCTAAGGTCATCTTGAGGGTCATCTAATGGTTCAATTTGGCTCTCAATTTCATGCATGAAGTCCCCATCAACAGTTCTCCTTTCTCTTCTGGCTATCTGTCTCCCCTAGCGGTTTCGTCTCCGTGTTCTACTGAACATCTGGTGATCAGTTGTTGTGGGATCTCCCCTTCCTTAGAAACTTAACCGATGAGGAAACCAATGAATTTTCTCCCCTCTTGCTTCTGCTCTCCTCGCTTTTGGATTCAGTTTCATGACGATGACTCTCTGGAGTGGTGGCTGGACTCCTCTGGTTCCTTTTCAGTGAAGTCTTTTTATGTGTGATACAACTAGTGCAATTCTTTTCCGGCAGGAAATCGAGCTATTTGCTCTTCCAAAGCTCCCCCAAGCCATTGGTTTTTCTAGATTGTGGGTCTGGGGAAAATCCTTATCCGGGATAACCTATGTAAGAGGGATAGGATTTTGGTTAGTGGGTGCTCTTTCTGCCTCAGAGCATTTGAAGATGTGGACCACCTCCTCATCCATTGTTCTTTCTCAACGTCAGTGTGGAGTTTCGTCCTGAACCAATTCGGCATACAATGGTCTATGCCCTCCTTTGTTGCTCAATTGTTCTTTGTTTGGAGATCCATTATCTACTAGATGTTCTGCAATATGGCGGATAGCTCTTTTTGTTACCATATGGACCTTGTGGTGGAAACACAATGATAGGGTGTTCAGGAATAGTGCCGAGAACGCCCATGGTGTTTGTAGTCGAGTTATGGCCAAATGAGTTACTTGGGCTTCTTCTTTTGCTGCCTTCCAGGAATTTTCTATCTCTGACTTGAGAGCTTGAAAAGAGTGTATTGGCTCGTCTTAAAGTATGGTGTTGAGTGGTGCTTCCTTTTCTCTATTGCTGTTGTTTCTATTGTGCAGCTCTAGTGCCTTCTTATTTTTAATACAATTACAGTTACCATTTCAAAAAAAAAAACTACAAAGAAAAGGATTTTATGATTGAACTTAGTGAGTTTGAATGATTCGGCCTCCCCTTTTTTAGGTTAATATAAAAAAAACAGTAAAAATATTGTGCAAAAAATTGTGAAGTAGAGAGAATTTTCTACCAATTTTTTTATTCTCACTGCCTTTTTTTTTGAGCAGTAACAACGAAAACTTTAATTAAGAAAAAAGGATTACAAGAGAAAGATACACAACAAGAAAAAACCAAAAGACTTAAGAGGGATAGGCCCAGAAAGAAAGCCAAAACAACAAGAGCAAAAAGATACACCACAACAAAGCAGCTAATCTCCAGGTAACTGAAAGAAGCCATGGATTGGACCTTCAACGCCATTTTTTTCGAAGAAGCCCGCCACTCCATTGCCATTACAACTAATGAGTGAAAAAAAACCTCCAAGCCTGCCCCCAGATCCTTAATCTCCCTCACCAAGGTGATTAACCTCCATGGAGGACGCTTCCCCCACTAGCCCATTTGATAGCATTGGATGAATTACTTTCAATTACTAACTTCACTCCCCATAAACCGGATCCTAGGGATAAGGCTCTCCGAATACTAAGAAGTTCCGTCTCATTAGATTCCTTGGTCCTCACAAATTCCGTGAATACGATACTAGTGGAGCCCAAGTGATCCCTAAGAACACCCCCAATCCCCGCCTGTCCCGGTTTATCCCTAGAGGACATGCTTCTCACTACTACTATACACATTTGTGACCAATCTGATAGAGAAATAAGTCAACATCTTTATTCTGCAAAGTATCTCTCTCCACTCTCATGTCACATCATCCATATCTACCATACCCAGTTTTTCATTTTTACATGTAAAACAACTAACAAGTGCCTCTGCGGTACATATGGCATATTGGTATATCCTGCATAGCCACTTTTGGGCATTGTAGATTACAAGTAACAATGGAAGGATATTTTGGCCAATAAACTTCTTTAGAATTGTTTTTGTTCATTGTATGTGCTTGAACATTCTCAACTGCTATGGATGTTGCATGTAATGAGGGATTTGTGGCTTCCTGATACTATCCACGTTTGATTTGGCATAGATACTCTGATTGATGGAGAACCAATTGTTCAATTGCCACCAAAATCGGTATGTTTGAAGAAGGTGGACTTCTCGAGCGAGGAGCGAGCTTTCTATTCTAGGCTAGAAGCAGAATCGCGCTCACAGTTCAAGGTACTACTATTGCTGTTTTTTTTAATGTTCTTAAGGTCCTACTATTGCGGTTGACTGTTGTTGAGAAGATAATATTACTTGTAAAAGGACAGCACCGGTGAACCATTATAATTTGAAGTTTCTGTCTTCAGTTTACTTTTTGTCGAAATCTTGCTGAGCAAGTGTTTTATTTTTAGTATATGCTAAAATGCTTGTTCTATTTTATACATTGTGGAAGGTTTAGACTTATATGATTACACTGGAATGTGGCATCTCGAATTCAGGAATATTTTTGTTCAAATATGGTGTATGGTTGGTGTATGATTTCTTCATAACACTATTATAGACACCCTACTTTAGACACGCTATATGGTTCCTTAAGGTGATCTATTAGGGTGTAGACTCAATAAGGTTCTATTAATTTTAAAACACATTAATAAACCCGTTTTGGAGAGCAACGCTTCCAGGTCCATGTCCAAAAAAAAGAGAAAAAATGCACTGGCCAAGGATTGGATTGAAGTCCATTGATTCCAAGGCAATAGTCTTAGCTAGTAAATCAAAATCCCTCGTTTGGATAAGAGAAGCTATGTTTTTTAAGGCCCCCAAAATTTCACAGTTATCTAACAGTGGAAATTCATTAGGTTAGATCAATGGGCTTTAAACGTCAAATTGTGTACAATTTGGATCTATTAGGTCTATTGTGGGCTTCACAAACCAAAGTTCTCATGACAAAAAATATAAGAGTTCAAAATTTAATGGTTTTATATGCCTTAGACAAGTATAATTTTTTGGCTTTAAAGATTTGACAATGTATAATGGGTGGATTGGTGCGAATTTGGGATATATACCAATCACAAAGGGTAGGTGAGTGTGAATGGTTTGGATACCATTGGAGGGCCCTACATAAGAGGTCTTCTGAATATGTTCATATATACATGGGCCACACTTTAGTAAACACGTGTAGTAGAAAAAACCTATACCCCATTTTTTGGACCAATAGTAGGTGTCCACGTCATTTATATCACATGGGGTTATCACCTTTTTCAAGGCAACTTTTTAAGTCTTGTTTTTTTTTTTTTTTGTGTGTGTTTGTGTGAGTGTGTTGTGTGTGCATCAAGGATCATCTTAAAATTAGTTTGCATTAAGCTTGGTTTGTGGGTCCGACAATGGGACCCAATCAATCATTCCCTCCCCCCCCCCCCCCCCCCCCCCTCTCTCTTCCCCATCTTCCTCTTCTCACATCCACCTCCTCCCTGTGAATTGCACCTATATCCAATTTAATAGTAATTTGACTTTTGAAGTCCATTGGTTCAACCAATGTTGTGAAAATTGAATCGTATCGTTAAATCGTTATAAATCTTGAACTACAAGATTCATAGTGTTTTCTCTAAAAAATATTTAATATATGAAATAACATAAAATATATCGTAAAATGTAATAATATGAGCAATTCTCTAACTTTCTTTCAATATACAATGAATATTTTATAATTAATTTATTGGAGCTCAAATTTTAATACTCCTACTCCCAAAAGTATAAGACTGGTATATAATTCAACTATACTGTGAAAAGTCAATAATGAACTAAAAAGCCCTAAAAAAATCGAAAGGTCTTAAATGCCCATCAACTCAATCCTTAAAAACCAGTTAAAACAAATATTTCATGCTTCCACACTCCTAATAATCCCATAGTTCTATTACTTATACGAATCATAAGATTGGTTAATAGATATGAATTGTTCCTTTTATCATATCGTATGAATCCTAAGATTTTAACAAGAATGGGTCTAGCCTGATGAATTTCCACCATTAGTTAAAGTTGAAATTTTGAGGGTCTTAAAAACATGGCTTCATTTATTCAATCAAGATAAAGTTTTATAAATGTCTTATGCCAAGGCCTTTCAAAACCACCTATCTATGTGGGCTCAAATGGAGCCGTCGGGTTGTTTACACCAAACTTTGGTGTAAACTAGTTTGCAGGTGATCCCTGTTATATGACGCCACTGGGGCCCACATGGATGGGTGATTTGAAAGACATTGACTTGTATATGCCTATAAAATTTCATCTTGATTGGATAAGAAAAGTCATGTTTTTAAGAACCTCAAAATTTTACATTTATCTAATGATGAGTAATTCAACGAGTTAGATCAATTGGCTTTAAAAGTCAAATTCGGTACAAGTACGATTCAAAAGAGAGAAAGAGGAGGGAGGGGGGTGTGAGGTGGGATTAGATTCATTAGGTCTACTATGGACCCCACAGATCAAATGTCTTATGAATTTCTCATGAGAGTTGTTCTTAGGGGATCCTTGTTTTATATATATATATATATATATGAAATTATTCAGTAGAGACATTCTGTGTGGGGCTCTCCAATGGTTAATCCAAATTGTTTGCGAAAAACTTTGAATTGTGGGGTTCATAGTAGACCTAATGGATCCAATTTCTCCCTCACACCCACCTACTCCTGTGAATTCCACACCTACTCCTATGAATTGCTCCTTTAAAGGTGAAGGTTTTTGGTTGGTTAGCAGGATTGGAGAAGATATTGACGATTGATAATTTGCGATTATGACGTATGATTATTGTTAATGCTTGCCCGCTTCTGCCTCACTCAGTTTCGGTGAGATATGTTACCTGGTCTCCTCTAGAATTGGATATCCTTAAGCTTAATTTTGATGGGTGTTGTGTGCGTGAACTTCGGTTATTCGATCTCTTGGGTTTCCGGTTTGCAATAGATGAGTTGGTTCGCCAGGGTGTGACTTTGTCATCAGAAATTGTTAATAATTTTATGTAATTTCCGCAGGTAGTTTTTCTCTTTTTTTTTTTTTTGTGGCCGGCTCTTTCTGCCTATTTTGATTTTTATGTATATGTTTCCCCCCTTTTTTTATTAATAAAGTTATCTTTAAAGAAAAAAACTTACATCTAATCGTTCATTCTAGATGACTCATATATGTAGTTATGGCTCTAACATCTTTTTAGCAGATGCTTTCATTAGCAAAATTATTCTCAATTTGAAACTTAATTGCCTAATAGTCTATAAATAATATCTTCTTTAAAAATGAAATTTGCATGCAAATCTCTCTCTCTCTCTCTCTCTCTCTCTCTCTTCCCTTCTTCCCCCCCTCCCTTCCTCCTTGACCAATAGAGAGCGTAGCTCATGGTTAATTTAGGAGAGGTGTTTTCCCCTAGTCTTTCAATTTTTCCATTTCATTTCATATTAATGCATTCATTAGAATCATTTTCGGCATCGATTTCATTTTCCTTTATTTTTTTTTCTTCGTCGTGTTTCTCTCTATTCAACCCTTGCCAGATCTACAACTGGGAAGCCTTTTGGCTTTCCAAAGGTGGGTTCTTAGGCATGCATCATCTTCTAAAGTTGCATTCTTAGCCATACATCATCTTCCAAAGTTGCGTTCTTAGCCATACATCATCATCAAACCATCATCTCCTTGTGAATCTGGTGTTTTCTGGCCAAATCTATTTGTTGTTTTTGCAGAAGCAACTTCTATGGAACCCATCTAACTAGGTATAACTTTGTTTCTATAAAAGAAGCCCGTCCATTAAAGGTAGTCCCATCTTTCATGAATCCATCTCTAGTTTGCATATTTTATAGTACCCTATTAAAAATATTACCAACCAATATAGAGGCTCAGGAACCATATTTGTGGGCTAAGGCATCATTATGGTACCTTGGAAAGCTTGGGTTAGAGTAATCCCAATTTCAAGGGCTATGGTCAAGGCCTTTAGCGAATCGAATACCTATCCATTTTTACTTTATTGTTGGTTTATGCATGTAATTGGTATCTTTGGTCTTTCAACCCTTGGCTGCAAGGTCACCGCCCGGCCTCTTTTCTTCCTTCTCCTCACCTCATTTGTTTTGATTTCAAATCCTACCCTCATCGAGCAAGCGACCTTTTTCCTCTTTCTGTCGTACCACTCCAGCGCGGATCGTCCCTGTGGCCTCCCGAGTTCTACATCTCGGCATTTACTACTGTTTCTCCTCGTCGACCTCGAGTGTTGCTGTCGGTAACCCAACCGTCTCTCCCATCTTCCTTTGGCCCCCTGCATGTTACCAGATCTGCTGCTCTGCTCAAATCTAGGTGTTCTTGAGCCTACCCAAGGCTGCCCACCTCTGTCGACTTCAGTATTCATCCCAGTCTATACCCCTGCTTCTTCAGCACCAGATCTCCTCACCGAGCCTTTCTCTTGCGCACTGTTTTGTGCTTCTTGATGTCTCGCCAATACCTCCACTGAATCACTCCTGCCAGCCTTGTCATAGTATCTGCCTCAAAAAGTCCCACATTGCTAGTGACATAGGAAATTCCTTGGTATATAAGTAGTAGCCTTTTTCCTTCTAGCACAAGGCCTTTTGGGAGCAACAGTGGGTTGGCTCGCCAAAGCAAAGCCGTGCGGGTCCGTGTATAGGCCCAAAGCGGACAATATTGTGCTAGCGGGACGGGTCGTTACAAGCCTGGTCTGATCCATCCGGAGCATGTCCATCTACTTTAAGTCACTGTTCGCATGCTGCTAGCCCCGTCAGGACCTCGTCCGAATCCCGTCTGAGATCTTCCCATGCACTTTGTTCGTCCGTGCATTCAGATCTCCAGTCTGGGTCAGATCCTCATCTGATTTCCCTCAGATCCCTATCGCCTGTTAAAGTCCCCAGTTTTTGCGCTCTCCTAGCGGATTTGGCCGTTGTCGTGCTGTGGAATCTGACCTTTTGGCCGAGTCAGGGGATTTGTCTACGGCTCCCCTTCTCTCCACCAACCTTCTTCCTTGCTGCGGTCATCGGCATTCCTTGGGGACCTGCTTTGCGGCGTGTTGCGTGCTCCCTCCTGTGCTTCTGATGTGCGTTCAGCTTCGGTCTTTGGTGTGCATTCTGCTTGCTCATGTTGCTCGGTTCCTCGTGCTTCGTTCAATCTCAGTCTCTTCCTGTATGTTTCTGAATGTTTTATTTTTCCTATTTGTGCCACATGCTTTTTTGGCGTGGCCTACCTGTTCCTGTTATGTAATTGGGCTGCCCTTTTCCTTTTCCTGTATTGTAATTGCATCTCTGATGCAATTTTTTATTAATATATTATATGAACCATTTCAAAAAATAAAATAAAATTGGTCCCATCTGTATGTTTTGTGGTTTTGATTTGATCAATATAAGAAAGTAATTTTTTATTCCAAACAAGAGAGCTCATTCAATTGTTTTGCTTATGGAGGTACTTTTGAGTGTCACGTGTTCCTAAATGGTGCTCCTACCAGTTTAGGATTCATGGTCCCAAAATCTCGTGTAAGAAGGTGATCACTATTGCAGTGTTTGGATGTGCAAAAGTGAGTAAACTTTTCCTGGAGAAGTGTAAGTTCTCTTGTTTGGCAAGTGACCAAAGTTTTGTTACTCGGAGAGAAGATGTTTTCCACTCTTTGCAGAACACCATGTGCAATCTGGCACTTAGTTACACTTGATTATGCTTCTCTTTTTTCAGCCTTTTTGCAGTTCAATAAGAATCTAATTGTTGAATTGAAAGTTCAATTAAAACTCGACGTATAGACCAAATTTTAGCTTAAAAATTAATTCTTAGCCACTTGATATTAGTGGTCAAACATCACCATACATCCCTTTTTTTTTTTCTTCTAATAGAGCCTGGTGATTTTGATGGCTAAAATCAAGTGACTAGGATTTAATTTTTTAGCTAAAATTTGGCCCATGTGTCAAGCTTTTAACCAATTTTCAATCCAATCAGATATTTTTCTTTTAAAATTCATAATTATTCTAAAAAAATAATAATGATCTAACACACAACTTATGTAGTGTTACTAAATTCTCTACTCGAATTATTCAAATCAGTAATCTCCAGGGGAACCTCAAACGATATAAATTCTCCTGACTTTTCTTATTCTAGAAGTAAGGAAGTCTCCTCATCCAAACACAACCTTTTTTTTTTTTTTTTATGGGGCCCATTTTCCCTTTAATTTGTATCAAAATAGATCAAGGAGGATGGCAATCATTTGCAATTTGATCTAAACCATTTATGGATTCGAATTAGTGCACTTGCAGCTGTGCTTTAAAACCTACAGCCATAGGTTAATCATCATGAGTATAAAATTTTTGATGGTTGGTTATGGTTCGTGTCATTGAAATCTTTCATAATATGGTATTTTTAGGTTTGTTGATGGAGATTTGTGATCCATCGAAATTTTTGTAAAGTTTCCTTCTAATGTTTGTTGTTGTACCTTGCTCTTAAGGATATCATTTGGTATATGATGTGTATGTACTTTTTTTTTAAAAAAAAAATTATTTTTACCATAGCCTATGTTCAATGTTGCAGGCATATGCTGCAGCTGGGACAGTGAAGCAAAATTATGCAAATATTTTAATGATGCTTTTGCGTCTCCGTCAAGCTTGTGATCACCCCCGTCTTGTTAAAGGATGTCATTCTGAGTATGTTGGAGAAGCTTCCTTGGAGATGGCGAGAAAACTTCCCAGGCAGACACTGATAAGCTTATTGAATCTTTTGGAAGCGTCGCTGGCAATTTGTAGTGTATGCAATGTATGATTTTTTACCTGTTATATTCCATTTTCCATTTATTGTTTTTTTCTCTTCAAAAATATTTTTGATTTCATCCTTGGTACTGGTATTGATACTATCACAAGTCGTGATGTAGGTGAGTTTATTTGCACTATAGGTCCAATTTACAAGATAGGCTGTCTGATTAGAAATTCCAAAATTCACTAATGAGTTTCTATTAGCCTTGATGCGAACTTATTAGATTGAAGTGATCTTTGTCATTCCCAGAATAGATGTGATATAACCATGTGACAAAGTTTAGTTCAAACTAATCATGATTGCAATCTGGTCTGAAGGATCCCAGGGGCAGTTAAAATTCACAGGGCCAGGTTTTCAATGGTCTACCTTGGCTACTGTAGGCCCTGCATGGCAGATTTGCTCACCTATTGGCAGGGGTATAAATCTCAGTGTCGGCCGTGATATCGGCCAATATCCGATATCGGCCGATAATTTTTTCTCTCCTATTTTTTTTATTTAAAAAAAAAGCTACCAATATTTGACCGATATATATCAGATATCGGCCGATATATAAAGGTTTAAAAAACTGATATATGTATTGGCCTATATTATCACCCCGGCCTATTGGACTAGTGGTAATTATCATCTAAAAAATCATTTCTGTTACTTACAGATGACACTGCTAGAACAGAATCTTTGAGCATTGCTTTCCTGCTATTTTTATGTGATGCTTTTGCAGGACCCACCTGAGGATGCTGTTGTTACAATGTGCGGTCATGTTTTCTGCTATCAATGTGTTTCTGAAATTCTAACTGGGGACGATAATTTGTGTCCAGCCGCTGACTGCAAAGAGCAACTTGGTACTGATCTATTATTTTCAAGATCTACTCTAAAAAAATGTATTTCTAATGAGCTTGATAGCAGTGCTACAAGTTCTTCAGGTGTGACTGAGGAAATTGCACATGGGCACAATATTGGTACTTCAACAAAAATTAAAGCTGCTCTGGATATTTTGCATTCACTTAATGTGAAGAACGGTGGTTCCAGCAGTATGTCAGGGCCTTGCAACTCTGATATGCATCCTGATACAGATACATTTACTGACTCTAGTTTTCAGCATGAACTACCAGAAAAAGCCATCATTTTCTCCCAGTGGACTGGTATGCTGGACATACTTGAGACTTCATTGCGAAACTTCTGTATAAACTATAGAAGGCTTGATGGCACAATGACCCTTTCTTCAAGAGACAGAGCAGTGAGAGAGTTCACCACCGACCCAGAGGTCTGATAATTCTACCACATGAAAGTTACATTTCTTTGTAGATATCAAATTGATTGATCATTTTTTTTTTTAAAATTATATCAAATTGTCTGATTTTTCCCTCTATTATTGTTCAAATTGTTTGATCATTAGAATGCTTTATGAAACCCAGAGGGGGTTGGCCTGACGGTCAAGAAGCTCCCCTCATGAAGGGAGGTTTTGAGTTCGGTTTACGTTCAAACCCCTTTGGGCCACTCCCCATGTGGTTACTCATCATTTGGAGCCGGTATGCGTGTGTAGGGAGGTGTGCACATGCCCCAAAGAATTTAACATACACTACAAAAAAGCAGTAATTTGATCCAAGTGGTTCCATTGTATGGCGATCCAAGCCACTGATCCGATGTGGCCCTTTTTATTTTAATAATCAACAGTAATTTGATTGTCAACTTTCAATCCAAGTGCATCCATTGTGTACCAACTTTGCCTGTATCTCTTCACATCACCCATCAGGATTTGGATTTTGAAGAAAAAAACACTTCACACAGGGTGGTGATTGTTGGAGCTGTGCAAACTGAAGAAGGGAGAGTCATGGTTAGAAAGACCAATTGTGGTGCTCAAGGTTGCTAATTGCTATGTCATCTTTCTGGTTTGGTGGAGTAGGATGCTTAGTCCTCCCTAATGAACACATGGTTGCATGACTAGAAGGTAGGGGATAGATCTGTTATGTCATGATTATTGTCAAATGGAACATGAAAGGATTAGTTGTGGTTGCTAAGCAATACCAAATTAATGCTATGGTGAGATTTATTAGAAGTGGATGTTCTTTTAATGCCAGAGAAACTGAGTTACTTCCCAATCAATTTAGCATGGATGATTCGTGGAAGAAGAGAATCAGAGTGGAAGCTAAGGTGTTCAATTTGTCTTATTTAGGGGTGCAACTTTGGCCCAAAAAAAGCCTGAACAAAATCAGGTTCAGTTGACCTGGCCTTGGGTCACGCTCATTTTCGGGTGCTCAAATTAAAAGTTCAGGTTGGGCCCAAGCCTAGTACATGAAAGCCCGAGTTTGGCCAAATCTTGAATTTGAGCTACATTTACGTAATATATAATTTGTATTTTATAGAATAATATGGAGATTTTCCTTTTAAGGCCCAATGGAACTCCAGCTGGATAAGCCCACATTTACTTGGGCCGAGGCTCAGGCTCAAGCATGCCCAAATGCAGCCCAGAGAGAGAGAGAGAGAGACTTCCCTTTATCTGAAACAACAGTCCACACCGAATCAGACACAACTTGGGCAGCAGATGGTTTCCAGGGATCTCCAGAAACAGAAGTAGAGATTGGCTGCTGATGTTGATAAGACGGTGGGAGTTTGGGAGGTAATTTCGGGGGTTTCGCACGTTGCACAGCCAGCTTCTTCTTCTCTTTAAAGAGTCTTCCTGTTGATGCGATGATTCCTCTCAGAGCTTCCACTTCAGTCCCGTAACGGACGAAAGTGAAACCTTGGTTGGTTTTTGAATCACTGCTCAAAGGTATGAAACTGTCCACTATTTTCCCAGATTTGCTGAATAGGGAGAAAATGTCTAGTTTAGAAAACTCTCCAGGGATGTTAGAAATGAACAGAGAAACAGAGTTTTTCCTTCTATCCTCCCACTGATTTTGAGAAGCAGAGGTAGGGACAGGGAGAGGGTTTCTCTGAGGGATTTGGGTTGAGGAGTGAAGAGAAGAAAGGGATGGAAGGGATTGGCAGTTGAATAGGAAGGGCCTGGATGATGGAGAGAGGAGCTTATTTCTGATTCATGAGATGGTTGACATGATTGACTGGTCCTTTTTTGTAATCAACTAGTGTAAATCTAGAGGTAGAGAAGTGAACCTCCCACTATAAGTGTGGATGTCACTATCAACTTCTGTTGGCCAACAAAGGAAGTATTATGAATTTTAGATCAACCTTTGGCTATTCTCATGCTTAGTTATGGACTGGCTATGTGAATTGAATTTATTGGAATTACGGTGGATTTTCCTCATCTCAACCAATTGAGCACTTGGTTTGGTTGCAAGGTCAGTTCTCTACCAACCTCCTATCTCTGTCTTTCATTATGCATAGGCCAGAGAAGATGGCGATTATGTAATGTTTTATTCTGCATTTCAAGAAGCACCTATCTACATGGAAAGGTAGATATCTTTCATTTGATGGGATGCTCATGCCTCTGAAATTTGTTCTCTTGAGTCCTCCCAATCTACTTGTGTCCAGCCATTGCTTTAGGTGCTTGAAAACAATAGATAACTAGGTAGGTAGATAGATTAAAAAGTTACAAATGGCTATGCTGGTTATGGTGGTTATGTTATGATTCAGTTGATTAATAGGCCAGCAATAGTGAGCCTTAACGGTTAGAAATGTGAAGGCAATTTGAGAGGTTGCAACCTTGTATAAATTTGATGGACAAGACATAATTATATAAATGACTATGGTGGTTACATAAATTAAGTTGATCAGTGGCAGTGCGTCTTTGAAAATACCATCTATTCGTAACCTGATGGAGGATCAACAATAGGAATCTTTAAACACTTAAAAAGTTATAGAAATGTGGAAGGCAATTTGAAAGGTTGCAACCCTGTTTAAACTCTATATAAGGTTTAATATGAGATTGCTCCTTTGTTTGATTTTGACATGATCCATGCATCTGTGAAGCTCCATTGGGTACAAGGTTTCTAAGGATATTTAGAATATCTTCTTCCAGTCAGGCTCTAGTGAAGGAATTTGTTTGTACGAAAATGGCAGCATAGAATGGACTCTGTTCATACAGAATTTAAATGAGGAAGAGATCAAAGACTTGATCATCAGTTTGTGAAAAATCGTGAGGTTTGTAGATCCAGTAGCATTTGAGTGGGTGTATGACTTCATCTAATGAGAAAGGCGACCATTTTGCATTCAAATGCCGATTTGTGCTTCCAGGCCCCAGCCCCCAGTCCCCGACCCCCCCACCCCACCCACCCACACAAGAAAAAAAAGAGGCTGAGGCAACCAAACAATGAAAAGTGCCCGGAGGGAAGAATGGAAATATATCTAAAAATTAAAATTAGAATGGAATAAAAGGGATACTTTGTAAGAATCTCTCAAAAAAAAAAAAAAAAAGGAAGCTTGGTAAGTGTCAATTGAATGAATCTCAACCGTTGAATTAATGAATGGTCTTAAACAAAGGGAGCATCCTTAAGGAAAGGTCTCCACCAACTGGTCTCTGTTATCAAAGGATATATCTTTTAAGAAAAGGCTTCCTCCAATGGAATGAATTTTTTTTCACCCAATGCATGCCTGTGGACTTGAAGGGATCTGAAGGCAAGATGTCCTGGACCAGAGAAAGATCTCAGTTTCATATGGAAAATTCCTTTTGAACTGTCTGAAGGATTCTCTTGTCCACTAGGTATCTACAAGAATGGTGAAATTGTTCTGATTGTTATTGAACATAACTTTGTTTCATACGATATCAAAAGAAGGTATAGAACAAAATTGATTGATGTTGTTCTCTGATGTCACAAGCTTTGTCTCCCTCACTGATTCCATTCAAATCACAATGGCACATACATGCATCAATCCCTGTTTAAACCATTTCTTCTTACAAGGGCCAGGTAAATGTGTTTGTTAGATAAATGTAAGGTTTGCATCTTTGGGAGAGGTGAGCTAGGCAAAGGCACATACATGCATCAACCTTGTACTTGGGGAGAGGTGGGGGTGTCGTAGTTCTCTGTCATAGAAAAAAGAAATCTTTTGGACTCTATAATCCTTGTTAAATAGAAAGGAAAGAGCAGGGCTGGGGTAGAGTATGTGGTGCTTGCTGACTTGCTGTCACTCTTAATCTCCTCTCCTCCTAATAAAAGTACATGTACCTATATAAGGAGGGACTCAACTATGAAGTTCAATGGATGGGTTTTACTAAATGCGCGTACATATATAAGTTATCCTCTTTAAGAGTTTTGTTCATAGGCCTATGTGCATATATAAGTTACCCAGTTAATTACATCATCAATCCAATTATGAACCAGTAGGGAGGACTTCAGCCATATGCACTTGAGACCCGAGCCAACTGGATTATTGAACAGGTCAGAGACCTTGAACTGAACCTTGATTTGCCAGGTTGGGTCCGAAATTGCAACTCCTAGGGAATCCTTGAAAGGAGGATTAGATCAGAAAGGTCCTGGATCGTCGAACCATAAGTCCAGCTTGAGCAAAATGATGCATGAGGAGACCAGTGTTGATGCTACATTACCCAAAAATTTCTCATCTTTTTAAAGTTCCTTTTCTTTGTCCATAAATGTGTCAAACATGAAAAATTGCTTATATGTGCTCCCTTTGTTGCTAGTTTCCTGGTGCCTTCCTGAAATGTAATATCAACTCATTTTATGAGTTTTTTTAGGTGGTGGTTATGATCATGTCATTAAAAGCTGGAAATCTTGGTCTAAACATGGTTGCTGCCTGTCATGTTATTCTTCTGGATCTTTGGTGGAATCCAACAACAGAAGATCAAGCTATCGACCGGGCACATCGAATTGGGCAGACTCGCTCTGTGACAGTATCTCGGTTAACCATTAAAGACACAGTGGAAGATCGCATATTAGCTCTTCAGGTAGTACATTTTCTTCATTGTAATTTTCTCTGTTGAAACCATTGTTCTTTTATTGGTTTCTTTGGAAATTTTGAGTTACCTGTCTGGATGTTGTCAGATGATGAATGTGAAATCAGTTTACTTATTGGGACATTTGATGAAACATAGGACTGTGCAAGCGCTCAGCTGCCCGTTGTGAAAAAATGGGCTTGAACATGTGTATTTGACCAATGGGCTTGAGCTTAAAGGCTCATTTCTTAGCTCATTCAAATGAATAGCCTGCTATGGGCTTTTAGGTAAAGCCCATTAAATCCCTTAGGTTCTTCAGCCCATAATCAACTATTTATATATAAATATATAATGACGACATATTATTATATTAGGCCCCATATAGGCAATGTAATTCCCTTCATAAACGAAATCATCGCATTGAAATTTGAAAGTGGGCCTTAATGTGGGCTTCCATAATTTGAGTTATGTGGAATGCTTTCTACTTCCAGCTAGCCCCGTTTACCCATCGTTGCTCCATCCACATTGAATATCACCACCCCAGGCCTCCCCTTCCGTCCTTCTTTGATCTTTACTTCCTTCACATGGTCCTCCAGCACTGCTCTCCAATCCCTAGAAATCATAAATGAGCATGTCCACAAAACTCTATTCTATGCCTCATCCATAAGATTGCTTTGGTCCTTCAACAATTCAGAGGTAGCTTTGTCAAAACACTCTTTCCCTTCATACATTTTTTTGTTTCACTCCTTCCATACTGACCAACCTACAACTGCTGGAATAATCTTCCAAAGAGATTTGCCTTTGCCCCCTAAATGGATTTCTTCCCCAACTAATTACATGATCTCCCCTACTAAAATAAAGTCTCCAAGTAACACCACATAAAGCTAGGAAATAATTCCACATGAAAGAGGTAGTGCAATGAAGGAACAATTTATCCATATATTCTTGCTCGGTATCACTTAAGACATGGAAGATATATCCATCCGAAGGAATGATTCTTCGCCACAATATTAGCTTGGTTGAGCAAGGCCTTGCTAGGTAGATAGTAATAAATTGGATTCCACCATTTGAATTGAAGATTTTTATCACTTGCTTTATCTTGCCTTTTTTGTAAACTTTTGTTGGGATTATTTATGTAGATTTTTTTTTCTTATTATCTTTATTAATTCTAAGCTATATAAGACTCAAGTTCTTCTTTGGTATGGGTACTTCATTATTTAATTAATATGATTTCCCGTTGTGTAGAAGAGAACGTCAATGTTTCTAGTTTTTTAATATCTGGATTTGTGATACCCCACCCGAGCAGAGCGCTTGCCCTTGGGTGTGGGTGGGCGTGAAATAAGTCCCACATCTGAAGTGTGTGTGTGTGTGTTGGGGGGGGGGGGGGGTGGGGGAGAGGGAATGATTTGATTGGGGTTTATATGTGGCCACACCTTGGAACTCAAGTGAGACAAGTTTTGGGCCTATCCTTCGTGAGCCAGGCCCAATCTAAACCTGTGCGAGCTCGCGCAGCGGACAATTTCTCATTGAGTCAAGCCTTAAGCCCTGTTTTCGGGTTAGGTCTCTACAATTGGTATCAGAGCCGAGTTCAAGATTCGGACTGTGTGGGCTTTTTTTCCCCTTCCCTGTAGTGTGAGCTAGGCCAGGGTCGAGCCGGGGGCGGCTCAAGGCTTTTAGGGGGGGTGATTGTGATACCCCACCTGAGCAGAGTGCTCGCCCTTGGGTGTGGGTGGGCGTGAAATGAGTCCCACATCGGAAGTGGGGGGGATTTGCTTGGGGGTTACATGTGGCCACATCTTGGAATTCAAGTGAGACGCAGTTTTGGGTCTATCCTTGGTGAGTCAGGCCCAATCTAAGCGGACAATTTCTCACTGAATCAAGCCCTAATCCCTTTTTTCGGGTTGGGTCATTACAGAATTTGAATCCAAATCCAACAATATGAAGTGGTGCTAGTTTAGATTATACATTTATGAATCTGAATTTAAATCTGACATTATTAAGTGGTTGCAATTCAAATTTACGATTTACCCGAGTCCAACCTTTTTACATCCCTAGACTTAGGTAGTAGTTCAATGCTCTCAGCATAGCTCTCATGTTAGTGGGATTTGCAACATATTTGATTTTCTCTATGGAGAGCTGTAAGAGCACAATCAGTGAAAACATGTAGATCAATGAGAATAGGAAAATGCTAAATTTACCGTCGCACCATTGTATACCCTATGCTGATTTGGCAAGTAATTTGATTGGTATCTTAACTATTGTAAAACCAACTTATTGTGACTTTGCACATGAGCTTGAGGGTATAAAAACGATATAATTTGAGGTTAAGTATTGCATCTTCCATAAAAATAAGATGACATCAAAATTTTACAAATCTAAAAAATCTCACATGCATGCCTTCCATATGCTGGTGTCAAATTATGCATTTCAATGATCCCTCCTGTTTAAATATGGGATTTGTACGTCATGCGACAACATTTGGATCCTCAGTGTTGGAGTATTTCGCCAAACCTAGCTGCAACATCTTTTCCATACCCCAACTACTTGAATCAGATTTGGAACTCATGAGATATGCAAGTCCAAAGCCATTCTAAAGGTAAGAGATACTGTTCAGTTTTACCATTTGGAAGATCTTCCGGGCAGAAAATCAGCCCATTTACTTGTCAGTTGAGCTACATGTCTGTGACAACAATAGAACTACTAAAACAAAACAAGAAAGGCTCTGATTCAAGTGAGCCATGATAGCAGAGAGCTAATTTTTAAAGAAAAGTTGTAAGATTCCAGGATGGATTTTCCGAAAGACATCTTTGAACAGATGGATGAATTGACAGCTGCATTAATGGATGTGTGCATGAGATTCAAAAATGGATTTCTCAAATGGGAAAGTGGGAAATTCCATTAAGTTCCCGAAAGTGGTGAAGCATCTTTGATGGTGGGGTCCTGCTGCTGTGCACGTCCTATTGTTTATCAGTCTTGTGAAGATTTAGTCTTTAACAATTATCACTTCGATATATTGGTACTTGAAAAGGCATGTCATTTATTTCCGTGGCAATGGCAAATAAACACAACATTTCTGAATTTGCTTAAGAACTTGCTTTGAATTTTATTGATCAATGTCATAAAAGTGTTTACATGAATTTGTCGTCGGATTTCACGTCTTATTTTCTGATGTTTTATTTGCCTTGAATAACAGGAAGAGAAGAGGAAGATGGTTTCATCTGCATTTGGCGACGACAAAAGTGGAAGCTTTGCCACTCGACTGACAGTTGAAGATTTGAGATACCTATTTATGGTCTGACTGGCTTATCAGGCTTGTCTAGCTTTTGCTTTACATTTCATGGAGGATCTATTAGATGGTGGTGCCTCTTTTTTGGTCGACGCCAAATAGTTGGCAATGTAGGCGAAAGCAATTTTGTTTGTAATCATGAAATACAGATGTTGGGGCAAAGTGCCTGTAAATATATGATTTATTTATATATTGCCCAAATGTAGGTGGAAAAGACATCGATATCCTACATTTATTATTTTATTTACTCCCTCTCTCTTTCTAGATTTTCTTGCACATAGCCCAATGTGTCCCACCTAGGCCTACATATAGATGGGTGGGTTTTTGGTGGCTCGTCTCTAGACCTATAAAATTTCATCTTTATAGAGATAAGTGAAGTTATATTTTTTAAAAATCAGCTTTATATGGAATTAGAATGCTGAAAATTCACTGGGTTAGAAAGTAAATTGGTATCAAATTGGGTAAGAATGAAATTATTCATAATGGTATTAAGAAGAGGGAAGGGGTCGGAGGGGATGTAAGAAGAAGAGCTTGGCCAAAATGATAGTGAAATGGTGCATTTTTACTGCTCTACCCCAGGGTTTTAAATCTCGGTCTCAGGCTGATTAGAAATCTCTTTGTTTTTTTTTTAAATCAAAATCACCGATATCAACGATATATTTCTCTGCTCTAGCCATGTGAGCCTACCACTTTATATTTATACTTTTAATTATCTTTTTTTACCTAAATCAAATGTAGAAAAGCAAATTCGAGGCACCAAGGGTATGTTTTTGCATAACAAAACTTTTTAAAATAAAAATTGATTTTCACATTGAATTTGTTTTTTCATTGTTTTGTGCAATCTTTTTATAGAAAATGGTTTTCACGTCTTGGTCTTTTTTTACAAGAGAAGTGTAAAACAAATTATTAGGAGGGCTCGGAAGCAATTTTAACCATTTGTGGATTTCAAGGTATATGATTCAAACTCATAGACTCATTATGGTCCAGCCCAATTCATGCCTCAAGATCCAATCTAAACATGACTTATGACTATTCATGACCCATGATCCAATTGACTTGATTTATTATCCACTCCACAATCCATCAAATTCAACCATTGTCTCAAGGTCAATGAAACTTATGAACCAATTTACAACTTGAAACTTAGATGATGGTCTACTCAAACTTAATTCCATTGATTGATCGGTGATCCGATTAGTCAACCAGAATTAAAAATAGGATGGAATTTTAAAAATGAGTTGGGTTATGGGTGGATTAGAGGAGGCTAAAATATGGGTTAGATTAAAAAATAATAATTCAAATTAAATACGAGTAGATTAAGATTTAATTCTCAACCCATTACACCCCTACCTTCCTACTTTGAATAATAGGAAGAAACTCAAATCACTCTGGTGGATTCTTTTTGCTTAATGCTGTAAAAAATAACTCAAGTGCGGCGGCTGATCAAGTTCATGGAAATGATTCGGACAAGTATCCAAGTTTTGTTGTATATTCAGGAAGTGCATATGGTTTTATAGAATCAAAGATTGGTTGAAAACATAAAACAAAACCGAGCAACTTGTGATTGGAAATGGAGAGTAGGTGCAAACAGCAAGGAAAGGTCTTCAACCCCTCAAGAATTGGTAAGTATTTTGTATTCACCAGTACCAAATGTAATAACTATTTGCAGTATTTTGGTTTTTCTTGCATATTTATTGAAATATTACCATCTTCTACTGATCACTTTTAGTTACTGAATAATTACAAAAAATCAGCAATTTTTGTTTTTATTCCGATATAGTCAAATTTTTTAGGGCTTTTCAATTTCATATAATGCCTCCAACTCTAGTTTTTTATTCTAAACTAACATGCACATAAATTTATTAAAACCCAAAGGGGTTGGAGTGATGATCAGAATTTTTTCTAAAGAAGCGAGAATCTTGAGTTCAATTCTTAGTCCCACCTCAAAAGGGCCACTACCTTAAAGTTACCTGATGCGTTGTAGGTAGGGAATCTTGCACATAACTCGATGATTAGTCAAGTGTTCTAAGAGACTTTGACACCTCAGTCATTAAAAAATAGTAAATTTATTAGTATATTTATTCATTATATAATTTTTATTGTTAATATAATATTTTCTATGAAAATTATCTGATAATATCATGGTAGAACTTCAAATTTTGAAAATATCCCATATTAGAAAGAAAAGAGTCTACTCTAAGAAGTACTTGCAACTGAAATTATGGTTGAAGAACTGAACCCCATAGGCATCGTGGATCAATTTTTCCCTCAAATATTAATTTGCTGTAATTTGAGTAGGGAAGCTGCTCTCAAATGTTACTGAAATCGCTTTACAACAAACATATAATTTCCTCTCTCAGGTCACATGAGCTATCGATTTTTTTAAGATGATTTAAATTTTTTTTTTTTGGTTTCATTGTATGAAATTTCTGCAATGGCACATTTTTATACAATTTTTAAAGAATTGTAGGTTTCTCCTTAATTTATATTTTTTTGTGATATTTAAAATGAACGAAATTTCTAAACTGATAAATGGGTCTACATAGATTTAGGTCTATATTATGTAATTGGATAATTCATTTAATCGAATAGGAAATTTATTTTGATAGACCAAACATATAATTTTTAAAGAGGTATGAGTCTCGTAATAAATGGGTTCGTAATCGTTGGGGGTTTGGATAGATGGGTTGACTAAACTAGGACCGAGCCAAAATCGGCCCAACCTACTCTACTTGGATTCAATAAGAAAACTCTCAATTTTATTTTTTTAAGGCCCAGGAGAAACCTCAGACCCACCCCAACTTATGCCTCGGCCATAGCCCTCCTAAAGTGCCTGGGGGGAGCGCCATCACACCCACGCTCCCTAGTATGGGCTACTAGGACTCGAACCCATAACCTCTCCCTTCCAGTGGGGGGGAGGCCACCAGTTGAGCTACCCTAGTGGTGGGTAAAAACTCCTAATTTTTGGATGATTTGGAAGTCTCTAAATGATCCAATACTGCAGGGCCATCTCTGAGGTGCAGTATCAATTATGCTCTTCATGTAATTGTTTTTGTTTGGAGAGAACTTTTCATAAAAATATACTATCGATCTGATCACAGGTCGAGCTACGTAAATCTTTATGTTGTGGTTTTGTTTCTCTTTGTTAATTGCTCTCTTTTGTTTTTCATAATATCATTGTTTGTGTAGTCGAGAATGTGATTTTCTTCGAACAACACAAAAACCTACTCTAGAGTCTTCATCTCCCTCCACATCATCTTCATTAATGACCCTGGCTTCTTATTAAATGTCAAATCTTCCATGTTGAAGACATCAAATGAAGAGTTTTAGTCCACAACTTGATTCAGTAAGAGTTGTTATAGGGTATGAACAAATCTCTTGTGCTTTAGCTTTCTGTGTGTGTGTGTGTGAATTCATTCTTTAAATATACTAGCAAACATCACCTTTTTCAAGTCATATGCCATTTTGCACTTGTTCATTGTTGTTTTGAATTTCAAGTTGCTCATCTCAATCTGCCATTATTCTTTCTTAACTTGTTTATGTTTCCACAATTTCTGCTTTCACGTTTGCTTCAACTACTACACTACAACTCTATGATTAGATCCAGATAACAATCTTCAAGAACACCTTTGAGCTTGCCAATATATCATTTAGTCAAGGAATGCGAAAGCAATATTTGGTGATGATTTAATTGATGTTTCAACCATCGATACACATCCCACAACTATCATTTTTCTTTGGTGTCACTAGTATGGGTACTGACATAGGTTCATACTCTTTTAAATCAACCTTTGATTAGTGCAACCACTTGTTGGTTCAGACTCTTCCATAATTTTGTAGACTCATCTGATGGGCCGATTGAGTTGGTAGAACTAAATCTAATTTGAGATCAAAGTGATGGATTTTACACATCAGTAGTAATCATTAGGAAGTTTATAGTGAAATTCATCTACATATTTTCTCATAGAAACTTGAAATACAAGTCATAGATTACTTTTTGTACTTATTTTTACTTTAATGAATTTCAATCATGGTCTCTGGTAAAACATGGCACCTCTGCAAGTGTTTACTATTTTTTTCTTTTTGCAAACAAGGCAGAGATGTCCAAGTTTGTCTGTTTTTCACCTCATCAATGAATTCTAATAGTGATAGGCTCATGTCCCTCTTTTTATTAGGCTCTGGTCATGCTAATTCATGAGTTAGCCCCAAGATTATTTTTCTCTATATTTTCAGGAAGAATAAAATTTCTTCTAATTAAACTCTTCTTAACCCTGTCAAATATCGACAGTTTGCCAAACAATATATGGCATGTTTCCATTGAAACCATGTTAAGATGTCATCGCAATACTTATTTCATATAGAAACAAAACTAGAACTTACAATCTCTGATTACCTCTTAAGCAAGGAACTTTCTGTAGAAGTTTTTCTATTTTCAACTTGTCAACTGCTTCTTAAGAGATACTATCAATGATCTTTTAGCACACCTTAACACTAATGGTTCATAGCAGTAGAATATTTTGATGTATATCGTTGCCTCCGTCGATGTATCGCTCTATCAGTTCGGCCATTGGTTCTGTCATCTCTGCTAGTCAATCCCCTTCTCTCTCGCCGGCAACTGAGTATTCGAGCTGTCTTGGTAGTCACTAGTCTTTCCTTTCATACTTTCATAGTTCAAAGAGTCACCCGAATTGCCAACGGCTCCATAAAGTTGGATTCATTCAACTTTGGAAAACAAGGGGTTGGATTTCTAAATTGTTGCAACGGTTGAATTTCTAAAGGTTTTTTCATGAAAGTACAGAGCACTACAGCATTTTAGCAGTTTTCTCATCCAGTTGAAAAGGAAGCTTGGAAAATGCAAATCCAAGGCCTTGTAAACTCAAAAGAAAAAAGGGAGATTCTCACCACAAATCATACCAATCAAATATAAGAAATGAATTCCTGACATTTTCCCCACCCAACGTTGAAAGAAGAACAACTTATGGAAAACACTACATCATCACAAAATGAAGAGCAAAGTATCATCTCATCTCATGGAAAGTGAAAAGTAAGAAAAATAGTCTTTCCTCTTCTTCCATGAAACAGAGCCTTTTTGCAGTGCCGGCTCTGAGATGCCTTGAAATCTCAGGGCCCTAGGCCTAGTGCAGGCCCTGAGATTGTGAGTAAAGTCATTGGTCACATTGGTGGGGGCCTTAGACGGCAACCTACTATGCCTATAGCTTGGGCCGGGCATGCCTTTTTGCTAACAACATAGAATATAAGACGTATTCCTCTTCTCCCAAGGAGCCATTTTCGATAGGGGAGATGAAAATTTTATGAGGAAAAAATTATTTAAAATGATAATATCGCGTAAGAAAGAGTACAATTAGTTTAGATCTTAACATGACCTTCATAAATTTAACCTAAAAATTCATAAGTCAAGACGATTAGGTTGGTTCATTGATCGAGCAATGGCTAAGCTTGAGATATCGATTGTGTTTGGTCATGAGTCAAATAATAGATTTGATTAGATTTGACCTATCAATTGATTTTTAAGTCACGGATTGATTCATAAGTTTGATTATGTTGACTATAAGAAAAGGGTTAGATTGGTTGGACCATGAATTGAATATGAATCGAGTCAATTAAATTATGGAATACGTCAGTGGATATAGAATGGGTCAAGAGCCATAGATTGGGTCATAGGTCATGTTCCGGTTGAATTTTGAGTCATTAATCGAGTTGGATCATGGTTAGTTCATGGATTAGATCATATATCTTGAAATCCACAATTGTGGAAATTACTTTCTGACCCCTCCCCTTATGAATTCATTTTCCACACCTCATAGAAAATGACAAATCTATAAAACCCATTTTCATGAAAAAAAATTCGCATAAAACAGTAAAAAAGAATTTCAGCGTGAAAATCATTTTCTATATTCACAAAAAGAAAAAATTGCAACCAAACGAGTCCTTATATTCAATCCAAACACATCAAGTCAACAACAGAACATATATGTCAAATAAAATCCATAGGACAATCTACTTCAGTAATTGGATTTACTTATTTTACTTTTTTACTTTCTCTGCTTCCTTGTGGATTGTGCTTTTTAATATTAACGATCTCATAAGCACATTTCATATTTTAGAACCCTCTATGTATAATTTTTGTAAGTTCCAAATGCATAAACATGGTGTTATTAATTTGGATACCAGCATTCTTGAGCAAACACTATATTTTATTGATAAAAATATTCTACAATTTTAATTCAAAATATTTTTTTTTGTTCCTTGAATAAATACAGAAATAATAAAACTTTCTTATCATATAATAAAACTTAATATTTTCTCAGGAACAATGTTATCGAAATTCGAAGGCCCAATGTATCGAATTCAAAGCCTCATGGCCTATTTTACTGTTTCAAACGGGTAAGCACAACCTTGAACAACATGCTACCATCTGATGACCCTGCAGGAGTAACTCTTTTCAAGCGCACAGGATCGGCCTTAAATAAAATCCACTATGGTCGAGTCTCTCCTGCCTGGGAATGATTCGAAGATTCTCTCACTGCGCTTATCCTCAATCATTATTCCTATCATCATCATCTAAATCATCATCAAAGCCATTTTTTCCATCAAACTAAGGTTAGCCTTTAATATAAAGGTGAAACTTGAGTTGGGTTTTAATCCGATCCACATGACTCAACCCGAGAAATCAGTGAGTTTGAGTTATGTAGTTGAATATTTCGGGTCGAGTCAGGTTGGGAAAATAAAAACCCACATGAAATTTGGGTCAGGTGGTTAAGAAATTTAAAATTAACCCATCCAGAACCGACGTAATCCGACTCGACCGGCATGCACCAAATTCAAAAACATCACTCGAGTTGACTCGGGTCAAAAATTTAAGTCGGGTCTCGTTAAATAATTCGGGTCAACAATTCTGATTAAGTTGGGTCGAGTTCAATAAATTTTGACATGGATTAGATTGGATTTATGAAAACCCAACTTGACCCGACCCTAGTTTCAACCGTAGCCTTTATATTTGAATTTGACAAACCCATTTCCATAAGCCAACTACCCATCTGACGTTGATGGAACTTGAACTCATAACTTTTAAACCATAACAAGTCATCACCAATTGTGCTATACGTTCTTATTTCCTAGCTTTATTAAATGATGAGTTCATATTGTTGGCTTAACTAAATTAAAAATACATAAAACATAATTAACATCCAAAAGAAAATAAATTTTATTATGTATTTTCATGAGAGATGAACCACCATCATGATACAAAAGGTCAACCATGCAATTAAAATTGTAATTAGATTTTGCAAAAGAACCACGTTGAACAAGGTGATGTAATTCAAACTAAGAGGAATTTTCTAATAAAATATATTTTTTAATCTTCTAGAACAATTTATAGTATCAAGACTATGATTTGATGAAATAAAAGACTCATGAAGCATCCATATTTAGCCAACTCAGATTTCTTTCACACCATTGTCCTCAATAAAACCTCAGCCGACGCTATGTGCATTGGTCAACTTTGATTCCTTTTACCAAACAACAAAGGTCCTTTTCTTGTGATAAGCCCAAGTTAGGTACTACCAAGGGATCTAAATTAATATTTATATATTCTAGGTCACAGCCGGATCATCACATGAAAAAATGCATATATTCAGGGTGGGCATTTATCAGCCAAGAGAGAGAAAGAGAGAGGATACATTACATGGCCCCACCACATTTCATCCCTTCAAAAAAATAAAATAAGGGGACAAAAGTACCAGGTAAATGGACTTGAATCAAAAGAATGAAGAAAATGAACAGATTCCAGTGTGCTAGATTATGCACGTCGCCGCAAGGACAACAAAGAGAAAAGGTAGCCTGCACATAGTTCGAAAACTCAAGTTGAACTTGAAATTCTATCAAGTTGAGTAGCTAAGATGAGTTTTTCAACTTTTTTTTTTTTTGAAGAACAAGGTGTCCAAGCCTCTTAAAGGAACCTGTCCAATCCTTAGGTCATGTGCAAACCTCTTCTAAACTCAAAATCCTATCGAGTTGAGTAAAGCTTGGACATGCTTGCTCGAGTTTTTAACTATGGTTCTAAGGCATCTTTTGTAGCTTTACCATCCACCACAAATGAGAATTACACAAGTAATTGAAATTTTCTTTTCACAAGTTGAACAATGAAAATGTATATAAATTAGTAGCCAAGAAATTAATGAAACATATCACACAAATGTTTGTCACTTGAAGAATGCTGCCCATGACTTTAAAAGAGAGGTAGAAATCAGCAGAAATCAGCAGATCAAATGATAGTCACCACATTGCCATTGGACGCAGATGTGCTCAACATGATACAACTAACCGACTGAATTGGGCATATGCTGCTCTCAAACATATACTCATTTTCAGGTGATAATCCTTGTAATGGGAACCGGGGAAGAGATTTTTGTATGCAAGGATAGAAACGACTTCCAATCTTTTGCAGGTAAACTGCGTGACAGCTGATTGCAAGGCCAAGAAACCCCATACAAAAGAACCGTCATAGTACTTGTTGGGGCAGAAGTTAGTGAGAGGAAATTGAACCAAAATTTGCAAAGAAATACCAAAGCCTAGGACATGGGTCTTGCCTGGTTGATGTCAAGACTGAATCTTCAAGAAGCATTTCAAAATCAAATCATCGCATAACTGATTCTTTTACGAAAGATCGTCCACCTGAACTGTAAAGGCAAAGGCAAAGGCAAAATATGAGGAAACGGTATTTAAATTGGGAAGAAAAGTGTAAAATGATAATTTGAACTCACGCATATTCCAGATGGATATTCAAGAATCGTGCATTCTCCTTGCTCTGAGATAGTGTTATAGAGCCTTCAATAACTTGGTCCTGCTTCACCTCTATTGGGTCATAGAAGTAGAACAAGGTCTGCAAGAAAAATGCAAGTTGGCATAAATCGAACCTTCTCATGCAAGGTGTATGTTTGTCGGGCAAGTGCTCAGTTTTTGGAATAACTCCAACCAAAGCAAGCAAAAGGTGTAATTGAAATGCATACCTGTTGCCAATGAGTTGGAGCATCCTCAGGTGCAGTGGAAAGCACGATTGTTTCATCTGATTTTAGTCGTTTTTTCCTCTGATTAGAGCCAGGGATGTCAGGAGATGACACGTCGCCTGGTAGGGATGGTGTATGATCAATGCTAGGAAAAATTGCAGGTCCGCTGAACACGACGTCAAACCAGAAAGCGAACCCATGGAAGGGGGCTGCCAGCACGAAGACACAGGATGTTATGGTTACAAAATCTATAACTACGTGAGTCAAACCATGGAAGGGGACAAAGGTGTGACTGAAATGAAATGCATAGCAAGTTGCTTTCACTCATTCTTCTTCTCTCCCACTCTCTGTTACCTTTTTGCTTTTCTATATACATTATTGCAGCATTTTACTATACTTTGTAATGTTATTAAAAATGCAATGGATTTCATTTCATTATTCATAGGAATAGACAATGCATCGATGACCTTAAATGAAGAGAAATAAATTTCCCTTTAAAACTAATTATGCAACATGTGAAAAGGGATTCAGTGAGGAAGCATGGAATGAAAAGGGCAAGGCAAGGCAGTGAATGAGAAGTATGCACCTAAACATACCGAAGAAAAATTGAAAATTTATGCCATTTAAGGAAACAAAATTGGAGATCCCAGTTCAAGACCATTCATGAATTCAGAGTCATTATTTAGTGGTTCCAATTTCCCCTGAATTTTGGACATTGTGACTGGAAATCCACTAATGGAAGTTAATCAGGGAAAAATATAGAGACAGTGAAGAATGAAGGCCACACAGATATATGGGTGCACTACTAAAAGGAGAGTTGCTACTGATGCACAAATTTGTTCTTGATATGCAAGCAACTTATGTAATCATGCGGGACAACCCAAGATGGCAAAAAATAAAGTTTGCCAGACTATTTTAATTTAAGCAAAATTCTTAGGGATAGTGTCACCAATGGGAGCAATAGTCCATAACAATTTGTGACCCAAATACCATTCCAAAAAAAAAAAAAATTACGACCCAAACATTGTGACCACATTTCCCCTAAGGGTTTGTAGATAATTCTCTTGACAATAACTTTGAACATCCCAATATGATCATGTGCCCATTCAGTGTGTTCTAAACTTCTAATGTTCCTTGGGACTGACAAAGAAGAGGTTTCTAGCCACTACATCAACTTCACATGCTACTACCTCAACCTAACACCATGTATGAGGAGTCAGAGTCATATGAGCACGTCATTTAGTTACAAGATTCAAGCACAGTATTGGTATTTTTAAGAAACCTGTATAAAACAAACTACAGCTGACCTGGAAAAGAAAAAAAATGCATGCTATCCTTTAAAGAGATCAGATTTGATTAAAAAAGGGAATATGCTACACACAATCTACTATTGGTTGATAACAAGTTCTCCCTCTTTACATTATACTAGTGTAAACAAGTGCTTTGCACGTAGCTTTATGAAAATAGCATCAAAAGATATTACACCTATTCATTGAATTGAATGGTATATTAAAATTAAATTATACCTATAATTTATACACAAAAAAAGTATAAACTATAAAAGACATGATACTAAAACACAGCTTTATTTAAATATCTACATATATTAAAATTATAGTTTATATGTATCTGCATATCTAAAAATTAATAGTGGACCAAAGTGGATCTTATCGAGAGAGAATATTATCTATCTCATGACTACTAAAAAAAAAAGTGCCTAAGAATATTAAATATTCAAAAAATAATTTAAAGTCATTAAAATTGAGAGAATTTTTTTAGCAATAACAAAGACTAAATATATTAATAGAGAAAGAACCAGTACAAGTACATCAATGCAAAATTTGGACGAAGTCTCGGTTGTTAATGAAGTGGTCCATATGAGAAAAAGAGACAAGAAACCGGGCTTCTTGTTAAAACTGATGTGGAAAAGGCATGCGATTTTGTGGATTGGTCTTTTGTTGGTTACCTCTTTGAAAGGATGGGCTTCGGGCAAAGGTGGAAAAGGTAGATGAAGGCGTGTATTGAGGACACATCGTATTCTATTTTGGTCAACGAGTTACAGAACCCATCTTAGCCACTAGGGGCTTAGACAAGGTGACCCAATGTCTCCTTTTATCTTCACGTTAGTAGGGGAAAGCTTGAACAAGTTAGTTGTGAAGGCTAGGGAGATTGGGATCATTAGGGACTTCAATTCCTTGCCAATGGCTCTGCGGTGACTCACCTTCAGTTCGCAGATGATACTCTCTTCTTCTATGAACCACTTATGGAAGCAGTCAGGGGTTTCAAAGCAATCTTGAGATGTTTTGGGTTAGTGTCCAACTTGAGGATTAACCTGGGGAAAAACACTCCGATCGGTATCGACGTGGACCGTCTAAAGGAATTGGCAGGGGAGGTGAGATGTGGAACGAGGGAAACTAACCTTCACTTATCTGGGCTTAGCGGTGGGTGGAAGTCCAAGGCTAAAAGGCTTCTAGACACCTGTTGTGGAGAGGATAGAGAGGAGATTGGAAGGGTGGAGTCGAAAATATCTTTCACTTGGGGGCTGCTCAACATTAATCAAATCAGTGCTCTCTAACCTCACCACCTATTATCTTTCCATCTTTGAATTGCCGGTTGGGATTGGTAAGAAAATCGAGCAGAAGTTAAGAGATTTCGTATGGGGAGACAAGGAGTAAAAAGGAAAGATTCATCTGGTAAAATGGGAGGAAGTGGTCAAGCATATCTAGATTTTGCCAAAAATAGGATCTTCAATTCGGTTTCAGGGGTGTTTTGTATCCAAGGGCTAGGTCCTTGGGGTTCCATTTTCTGTTTTTCATTTTGTTGGCTGTGGTACATCAATGCAAAAGAGAGTATAAAATTCAAACCCTGAAAAGCAACCAAAATAGGAACGTGGAAAAGCATAAAAATAAAGAATGCATCCATGTAAGTAAACCTAGGATCGACTGAACATCATCTTGCTCGAACTCCTCCTGTCTCAAAGATGGAAACGCATGTAACTCAGTGGAGGTAGAAGACACATGTAACTGAGTGGTCAATTCCATTCTTAGCAAAAAAATCTGTCACTCCATTAGTTGTGCGACTGATTGAGGGAAAGGATAACTCATGTCCCAAAGCAAGAGCCCTTATCTCCCTAACCGTGGTAATCGATTCTCGTGGGGTTGCTTCAACCCCTTAGTCCATTTGATTGCATTTGTCAAATTCTCTTCTACAACTTGTTTTACATGTCCAATAGCATTACAAATGATCAGAGCACTCCTAATACTATGAAGTTTTGCCTTGTTCGAGCCCCAAGTCCTACCTGACTCCGTGTACACTAGAGAAGTTCCAACATTTCTAGACACATTGCTGAGGAGGAGGACCAATTGACTAAGGTTTTCGGATTTCTAGGGTTTCTGCTCATGCACCCTTCCCACGAGAATAAGAAATTGGTTGTTTTGAGTCCCCTGAAGTCTTTACCAGAGAGAAGCCATACACAAAGCATTCTATTTGGCTTTTTGAAAAATCTTACTTTCCTTAGTTAACTTCTCCTTGAAGATTCAAGAATTCCTCTCCTTCCATATGGACGATAGGATAGCTGAATAATGCTCCAAGCAGCCTTCAATCTTCGGGCTAAGGCAAGAGAGGAACCAAGACCCCACTATTCCTTCACAAGTTCTATCAAAGACCTACGGGATTCCTACAAGGCCAGCGAAATTTATCCACAGATTTCTAGAGACTGGGCATCTAGCGAAAAGATGATCAACAATGCCCTATTCTTTTGTGAACCAAATACAAATGAAGTCATGGGCTACAAGACGATACTCAGGTGTTTCGAGTTGGTTTCAGGTCTAAGGATCAGCCTCAGGTAAAAGTACACTAATCAGGGGTTGATGTGGAAGGAGAGCTTCTTAAGGAGTTAGCAAAGGAGATAGGTTGTGGTACTCGAAAGCTATCATTCATCTACCTCGGCTTACATGTGTGAGGGAGTCCAAGACTTAAAGATTTTGGGCACCTGTTGTACGGAAGATAGAGAGGAGACTAGCTAGATGGGGAAGGAAATATTTATCCATTGGGGGGCATCCTACCCTCATTAAGACTATATTAATGAATCTCCCAATATGTTACTTGTCCCTCTTTGAAATGCCAAAAGGAATAACTGAAAAGTTGGAAAAGATGTTTAGGAGATTTCTTTGGGGAGATAAGGACACGAAAAAGAAAGTCCACCTGGTTGCTTGGTCAAAGGTGATTAAGCCCAATTCAAAGGGAGGGTTAGGAATTGCCCCACTTCAAGTTAGAAATCAAGCCTTTTTGTGTAAGTGGTGTTGGCGCTTTGAGGGAAAAAAAGGCTCTGTGGGTTAGAGTTTTGACCGCTAAATATGAGTTAGAGGATAACAGTGAGTGAATTTTGGATGAAAATGTCGAAAAGTTTGGTTCTCCGATCATTTAAGGCATGGTGGAGTTTAAGTCGAGGTAGATCGGTGGTGGGTAGTTTGTACAAAAATAAAATAGGTTACTGGTTGTAGAGGTAACATGACCTTCTTTTAGAGAGATCTTTGGATGGGAGATAGACCTTTAAAGGAATTGTATCCCGGGCTTTTCAGAATATCTAGGAACAAATTGGCCTTAGTACATGACGGCTATAAAGTTGTGGGCAATCACATTTGGCACCTTGATTTTAGGAGAGAGTTGAGATCCTTCGAGAATGGAAGTAGGGATGACCTGTTGGCCCAACTAGATGAACTTACTTTGTCTTTACAAAATGAGGATGAACTCGTTTGGACAGGTGACCCCTCTAGCACCTACTCGGTTAAGACAATGGTGAGTTGTACCTTCAACATCAACACAATGTGGATCCTCTTTCTAGTTTAGCCTGGAAAGGTCTAGCTCCCCCAAGGAAACTTTTGTATTATGTGCTCTTAAGAGAAGGTTCTTACCAGAGTGGACCTAAAGAGGAGAGGATTGTTGAGCCCGGAAGAGGATTGTTGTTGTTCTCTATGTGAAGCCCCGTAGGAAGATGTAGATCACTTATTTGTAGTTGCCCTGTTGCACGAAACTTATGGATAAATTTCGCTAAACTTTTGGGCGTTCCATGGGTCTATGACAGAACGTGTGAAGGGGTAGTGGGATCAAGGTTCCTTTCGAAACTTAGACTTAGGTTGAATGCAGCCTGGAACACGATCCCAAGAGTTGTCTTGTGGACCATTTGGAAAGAAAGAAATTTTAAAATTTTCGAAGGAAAGTCAATTGAGGTAAGTGAGCTTTTCCAAATGGCCAAATGGAGATTGTATGTGGCTTCTCTCCAGTAATGAGTTTAATTGTCTGAAAACCCATTGATTTCCTCTCGTCGTGGGAAGACTGTTTGAGTGGACACATAAGGAAGTCGAGACCTATAGCCATTTGGGATCCACCTCCACAAAATGTTATGAAATTCAATGTAGATGGAGCTTCTAAGGAAAAATCGGGTCCTACAGGGATAGGAGGTGTTCTTAGGAACCATAATGGACTATCATCCTTAGTGTTCACAGAGTCATTGGGGATAGGGGATTCAAATGAGACGGAACTCCTCAGTATTAGGAGAGCTTTGACTATCTGGATAGTCTACGAGCATGGCACACTTGTGATAGAGGTGGATTTGGCAAATGCAATCAAATGGGCTAAGGGACTAAAGAGACCTCCTTGGAGATTGATTGCCACAAGAAGGGAGATTAGCTCTTGCTTCGAGACTTGATGTTTCCTCTGCACAAGTCGAACAACAAATGGAGTGGCTGATTTCTTCGCAAAGAGATGAGTCGACAACTTAGTTTCAGGAGTGCTTCTTTGAGTTAGGAGGGGATAGAGAAAGGGTGAAAGCACATACGACGATGATTGTATTTGCTTTATGGATGTCCTATTTTGTCTCTTTATGTTTTGTTTTTATCTTTCCTCAGTCTAGCCCTTCTAGACCCTTTTCTCATTTGATGTAATTGTTTCGTTTTCTCTATTAATGAAAATTGTTTTTGTTACCACTCAAAAAAACAAAGCAAAGAAGAAGAAGCAGTAGCAGTATTACACAAACTAGGAAGGTAGAGAAATACTATAACATAGGAATAAAAAAACAGGAAACGGAAAACAATATAAAAAAATTTGGGGAGGAAAAAAAAGAAGAAAAATAAAAACTAAGAAAATAAAAAGCAATAAAAGTAAACAATAAAAAATAGCATCACTTAAAAGAGGAGAAAAGAAGTAGGAGTGGCAGCTGCTTGTGGTCTCCACCTCTTCTTATCTTCTCAGAATGACATTAGGGTCATGTCTTGTTACTTATACTTTATTTCCATTTTCCCATTTTACCCTTTAGAATTCTTCAAAAGACTTTCGTGTCTGTAAAAAAATGACGAGATGCATTTTACACTGGCTTGACTTGAGTAAAGTAGCTTGACTTGTGTGAGTGACAATTTGATAGTAAAACTAGCCGAGTTATGCATTTTTTCTCAAGTTGAGTGTTTAAACCATGCTTCCAATGCACTTCCTTACCTTGCATCATGGATGTGAATCTGTATTTTGCGGTAATAGATTCAAGCTCCTGAGTTGTAACGGTGTAGCAATCAACATGCTTCACCTGTTCCAGAAAACCCACATATGTAATCAAAGTTTCAAATGACACTAGAACAGAGTTACAAAATCAAAATTTTAGTAAATACGTTCTACTTCTCACTTCTGTGGATCCTTTTCTAGATCATGAAAAGTTAGCAATAAAATGAAATGCACTTCAGATGATAAACAAAAGTAGTCATTTTTCATGAACTAGAGTAGGACTCACCACAAATGGCCACGTTAACACATTCTCACCCGATATTGTTTCCACAGATGGCTCTTCAAATGCACACTGCTTTGCTAGTGGCAACATTGCAGACACTGCAGTAAACGCGTTAACGCAAACAGAAGTAAATAATATTTTAAAAAAAAATACCAAAGATATTACCTACTCCACTTGTATAATGTGCATCTTGTATTTGTGGCATCATCATCATCATCATCTCATCGTCAACTAGTAGGGTTGAGTGAAACATAGAACTCAGAAGGTGGGCCTCAGATAGAGGGGGTAATGGCTTTCATGATAATGATTACCGAGAGCAATGGTATACAGTGTACTAGTAGTATCCTACAGTTGTCTGTGCTAAGAGAAAAGTTGGGTCCTAAGCATTAATAATGTAAATTTTTCTGCATCCATGGGGAGGTTGAGATGGTAGGCATTACCATAGATGGCTGGCACCCAAAAAATATGTTAGGTTGGAAGAACATTCTTCTTCTTTCCTGGATCATTCCTGCATGACTTTTTAACTATCACCCTATGTTGCATGGATATGGGTGCAAGTGTCAGAGTCAACAGGTTCAAGGTGACAAATGTGCCAAAGAAAAGGAACATGGGGACACACCATATTTAAATCAATTTAGATTTAGTTTATTTTACAAGAAAATAAGGTGCAAAAATAACACTAATAGAAAAAATGTTCTAGTTTTACTCCAAACACTTACATGACAAACATATTGATATTTTAATTAGGTTTTATGAGGAGAAAGGTATTGTAATATTTTATTCTATCTGAAAAGCAGTGGTAAAAAGTACTAGAGAGGCCATAAAATGGGTGTAAGTGTTCAACACAGACGATACTAGTATCTAAAAATAGGTGCAGTGTCCAACACAGGTGCATCACATATCTTGAAGTCTCCATAAAACATAGCTGTCAAATTGTAGGCCACCAACAAAATGGTTACAATCTTATCACCCAGTAGAGTTATAACAAACCTAATATGGAACAAATGATGATGATGATGATGATGATGATGATGTGCCCCTCTAAAATGGATATTGAGTATCAGGAATCTACTTGAGGCTCAGGATAGTTTTTACATTAAATCCAGTTTGAATACTAATGTTCAGTGAATAGGATATATTGGACTGCATACAATGACAGATTCAATTCTCATAAAAGCTCATAGAAGCTGACCCTTATCATGGTCTGAAACATCATAATTAATAAAATAAGATGTGCCCTTACTATCAATCCCATAGACGTTGCGCCAGAAGTCAATACTTTCACTATACCTATCAGAATGTGTAACCGGTGCCATGTACAACTGTAGAGAAAAACCATGAAAAAAGTAAAATATCCAGCATTTGCTGTAGTTTCAAACCACAACATGGATCAATTAAAACAACTAGATAACAATAGATCATATAACTTTTGGAAGCTCTCATTTGTCATACCACATGCATATAGACAGACAGATTCAAGCTCTATCAGGCTTAATCAAGCACAACCAGTGGGCCTCACCTAGGGGTATGCATGTTGGAGGATCGGGGATAAGTAGGTGTACGAGGATTAGGCCCCATTCGACATTCTAAGGTATAATTTTTGCTCAAAGTTTAGAGGTATCTGGTGCTTATATATGAGTTTCAATCCAAACGTAATACCATTTCGATGGGTGTCAAATTGGGAGATCAGTATATGATAACTTACAATGGGATACTGGATGGTCTTTCAAAAAAAAAAAAATTCGGGGTAGTGGATGTGAGAGGGTTGGGCTTGGTGCTAAGTGCACTCCAGTGAATTTCATTAGTCATAATAGGTCTTTTTTGAAAAATTTAGACATACTAGAACTTAAAACTCTGTAGATAATTTCCTACATATAAATATAACAAAATTATTGAAAGAGATCACAAGTAAGGATCTAAGAGTGCTCTCTATGAGCTATGGTCAATTCAAACTATTTACATTCACCCAAGCAGTCATCCTAGTTTCATAAAATGTATAATGATCTAGATACACCAATCTCTCTCACAAAATAGAGACCTTGTCTTTTTTTTTAAACTAGGGGGCCTACCTAGATTCACGCTAATCACTAAAGAGTGGATGAAAAGGAAGGCCATTCTTCTAAAGGGCTGTCTTTTTCAGAGAAAATATGCTTTACATCTCTTATAGGATGTAGGATATTCTGGATGCAAGCCAGCAAACACTCCTCTTGATGTCAACACTAAGCTTTCTGCCTTAGATAGAATACCACTAGATGACCCCACATTTTATGACAAAACTAATGGGTAAACTTGTTTATCTCACCATTACTAGGCCAAATTTATCCTATGTTGCTGGAGTAGCAAGTCAACTTATGCATGCCTCACGTGATGCCCATCTTCAAGTTGTTTTCGGATCCTTTGTTATTTTAAGGCTCACTTTGGATGAGGATTATTCTATAAACACCCGTCTCAAATGGTCATTCGCGGTTACTCAAATGTTGATTGGGCTGGTGATGAGGGCATCACAAGCATAATTGAAGATGAAAACTCCATTTCCCTAGCATGCAAGATCCTTGATCCGGGAATTGAATACATTATACATGGTATGCATGAAATTTGAAGGCAAAATTGATCCATTGAGTGACTTCCAAGATGACCTTAGCTATGAAATTGCTCAATTAGCCATAATTTAGTATGAGAAATACATTGGTGCCAAAGACCCATATTCCCAACTCCAAAAGCCATGCAAATTGACCCAAAATCAGCCCAAGATAATGTCATATGGGTCCAATGCTTCAAATTCACGTAATTGAGCTCTAATTGACCCTTTTAGCAACCCAAATCCAAACAATTAAGGTTTTACACGAATTTTCTCTCACATGCATGGAGGAAGGTTGGAAAGTTGGAAAGGTTGGGAATTTAGAATGTTAGGTTTTAGTAACTTGTAATGTATGGCTAGGATTGATCCTTGGAAAAGGTGGTGAAATGGACGGTTTTGATGGATGACAATCCTTATAAATATTTTTGAGTTTGTGTATAAATAGAGGCCTTTGGGCATTGTACAAAGCACACAAGCAATACAAATCAATTTTCGAAATTGAGATTGAATTCTCCTCTCTTTGAGTCCTTTGGTTTCTTTAGTTCTAGTTTGGTTTTCTACTTTTAGTTCTAGTTCTAGTTTCAATTTTTGTCCAATTACCTTGGACGAATTTTGCAATTAGTTCTAGGATTAAATTCAAGGAATTAATTCTAGAATTCCATATTTTCTTGAGTGATCTTGCATAGTGTCAATTTGGCCCAAGAAAGCCTTGGCTTTAACTCTTTATTCCGGTGAGAATTAGAGGTTTTGGATCCATCCTCTTTGAAGCCCCATTTTCCGTCAATCCAGTGGGTTATCAAGAGGTGTATTTCATCGATGTTGATTCGAGGATCTCCCAAGAGGTTGTTGGAGTTCTTTGAGTCTGGGATCTCTTGAAATTATTTAGAATTACCAACTGTGTCTTGTAGGATTCTTTAATTCAAAGGTGGAGGCATAGGTAGGCCTTACACCCGACCCTAATGTTCATCAGTTGGTGATAAGAGATTAGATCTAATTTTGTGGACAAACGGACTTCACTTCCGGGTACGTGAATTTTGAGTTCAACTGTTATTCCGGGCACCTTCTATTTGAGAAGTTGCTACAGTAAAAGCTCGATAAATTAATAACCTCGCTTAAATAATAAAATCTTCCGGTCCCAACTCGAGCCAGCGTACTAAATTAATAACCTCGCTAAATGCATAAGATAATAATTTTTTAGAAATCCTTAAGGGCTCAACAAAATATAAATTAATAATTGATGAAGTACATAAAAAAATAGCAAACAAAAATTCATAGTACAATATTGAATAACTTTTTTCCTTAGCAACTTCTATTTTCTCAATTCAACTCTTTCTCAAAATATGCATCTAAAGTTGTCTGCCTTTTATTTGTACCTAAACTGAACTCAACCTCATCCTTAATTTTTTGCAATGCATACACCACCTCTTGTATACTTTTTTCATGTTGTAACAAGCAATTATAAGCTTACTACTGCTTGAAAGGCCTCTTTTGGAGAAAAAGTTAGTAAAACACAACTGTCATCTAGATCATGATCATCATCGGTAGGCATATTCATTACCCCTTGAATAATCTCTTCATCAGTAAGCGATTCCATTACTGCATCATTCTCACTAGGATAATTCAAAAGGTGCTCAACATCCATCACATTTCTATAGCGCAGACCAGAAATGGCTTCACGTAACCCATGGATGCCTTCATCTTCACCATATCTTCATCTGATCGAATCTTGCAATGCCGAAAACAGTATGCAATTGTTGTTGTCTTCACATCAAAGTTCCTTTTTAGAGTCTCTTGGGCTTCTATGTATTAACTTTTGACCACATCCATTATTTTTGGATTTATAAGCCATACATATACAAGTAGTAAAAACATAATACTCTCTCTAAATTAATAAACATTCATTTATTGGTAAATTAATAAATTATTCATTTATCGATAAATCAATAACCCCGCTAAGATAATAATTTCTCTTGGTCCCAAGAGTATTATTTTATATGGGTTTTACTGTATTTTGGGAAACTTTCTAAATTTAGAAAGTGGTCATTTTTAACAACAGTCTAATATTCTGAACCACCTGATATTTTTAGATTTTTTTTATTTTAAAAAGTTTATATTTTTGGAAACTTGCTAAATTTGGATGTTTGCATTTTCAGAAACCATCTAATTTTCCAGTGACCCCTGAATCAGAAGTCTATTTTTGGCAAGTTGCTATTTTTGGAACTTGCTATTTGAGAAACTCTATTCTTGAAAAGTGGTGTTCTCACTCCTCCTTTTAGAAGCTTTCTACCCATTGCAAGAGCAGCTAGTACACTTCCTCATACGTCAATGGGGAGGAAATACCAAGCGCACCTTCATGGATGGAACTGATCAAGAAGACGTGGTATTGGAAGGCATCAATGATGAAGCATAGCAAAATACCAATACCATTGAAGTTCAACAGTTGAGAGGTATGATGCAGCCCTCACATGCAATATAGCAGCCATGCAGATTAATTTCCAACAACAACTGCAGCAGGTGGTGAACTTACAGACTGTGCAAGCTAGGCCACCACCTCCGGCTAGATCTCATCATTCTAGCGACGGTATACATGTGGAAGGCTTCGAGGACAGTGACTGAAAGATCCAGCATTAGACAGCTGAGAAGACGACTACAGAATGCCAGATTTGAGGGCAAACATCAAGAAAGAAATCACCATGAAGATGAAAAAAGATTCTTCGGCATCAAGGTAGGCATTCTAGAATACTCCCAAGGTATGATTGTTGATGATTATCTTGACTGGATAGAGATTGTAGATAACATCTTTGAGTGTAAGGACATTCCTGACCTCAAACGTGTCCACTACGTGGTCATCAAACTAAAAGGGAGAGCCTTGGCATGGTACAAGAAGCTCAAAATGGAAAGACGTTGGGGGAAAGAAAAGATCCAATCCTAGGATCCTTTAATCCAGGTTCTTTTTTATTTTGTTTTTCTCCTCTAATGGCATTCATTGGCCGATTTTGGTAGTGGAAGAAAGGATTTCTTATGCATATCTCAGTTTCTTATAAGAAAATTTCTTGCTGCAATTTTTTTGTCTGCCGTACAAAATAGTGGTTTTTTCTCTCTGGAGTGGGACCCATAGATACCCTTGCCATTTTTAGCAATACTTTTGTAACAACCCGTCCCTTCAGCACAATATTATCCACTTTGAGCCCCACGTGGGGCGGCCCACACGGCTTTGCATTGGACCTGACCCACAAGGCCAGGCCCAAAAAGCCTTGTGCTAAGGAGAGGGGAGCACCCTCTTATAACCCCACACCCCTTCCACCTCATGGGCGATGTGGGACTTTTTCCCACACCCCCATGTGGCCCCTTAAGACTAGAGTCATCCCTGACTATGTCACATCACACTGACAAGGGGTCTACACAAGCAACACAACACAGAAGGGTAGAAGGCCCGTATAGTCAGAGTGTTGAACCGTGCTCTGATACCAAATGTAACAACCAGTTGGGTTAGGTCGTGATACAAATGGTATCAGAGCTCCGGGTTCTACACTCAGGATTATGTGGGCTTACTGCCTTCCATTAGATTCGTTGGGTCAAGCCGTTGGCGGCTTTGGGCTTTAGGGGGGTGGATTGTGATATTCTGACCCATGAGCAAGGCTAGGCCCTAGAGAGGCTAATCCAAGTGAAACTAGGCTCTGTCGAACAGACCAGCAAAGTGGGCCAGTCGAATCCGACAGCCCATCAGTGGGTGGGAGTTGTGGAAAGTCCCACATCGGAAGTTGAGGAGTTTGAGAGGGGTTTATGAGTAACCTTGCTCCCTCAAACCAGCAAGACGCGTTTTGAACCTGGACTTGGACCGAGTCCGATCCAAAAACCATGCGGGCTCACGCGTGTACAAGTGTGTGCGCCTGTGGGTCCAAAGCGGACAATATCTTGTTGGGCCAAGCCCCAAGCCCTTTTTATGGGCCGGGCTGTTACAACTTTCCATCCATATCATTGTTTTCCAGATCTAACAGTTGTAGGCCCCAGTTACCTAGCAGCCATTTGAAAATCCAGAAACGTCATTTTTCCTAGATTATCTATTTTTTTCTACTGTCAATCCTAATCTTCTATTTTTTTGTTTATGCCTTTTGCAAGGCCATTTAATTGTTGTTTTCTCTGATTATTTCATTTCATAGAGCATGAAGAGATGGGGGAGGGAGCTTGCCCCTTAAGGGGATCAGGGTAGAAAGGGAAAAAGGGGGGGTGGGTTCAAGAGCAAGAGTACACAAATAAATATCGCTTCTTGTCTTCAAAATTAAAATACATAAAAGATATTGTAAAAATAAAATTAAAGTATGTAAAAAGAGAATCTCTACCAATTTGAGATATATATCAGTTTACAGGGGTGAATGAGTAAAAAGTGTTTGGATTGACCAAATGAGCAGAGTACGCGATGGTGGTCTATCCAGAAAATAATTACTAAGAAGTGTATGTATGAGAAAGATTTACAATATATCATTTATATATAGCAAAATCAAAAAGTTCATCTCATAGTTAGAAACAAAGGCAAGCTCCATCGAATTATGACAATGATGAGAGATGAATGATGGAAGGTTAGACTTCTTAGAGTGGTGCCTTGTAGTCAGCACACTAGTGACTGCATTCAAAGGCATTTATGTGTGTGGACACCGATTGACTTCATCTGAAAGTGGACAAATGCATCTGTTAAACTGCCTCTTTGGTAAACAAATAATAAATAAATAAATAAACAAAATATTACCATAGCATGCGAAGGAAGAATAAGTCCACCAGGCTTAAGCCAACGATCTCTGGCTGTAATTACACTGGACAGCATGCTCTGGACATGAAAAGAAAAGACACAGGACTAAATCCACAAGTCATGCTGCATAAGTTAGAAGACAATGGCATTTACACCAAAACGCCTATGTAACAGAACCACCAGTCATACCACACATCTCAGAAAGATACCAGTATACTAATTTTAACCTTGCTATATAACAGTTACATGTCAATTTGACTAATTACCTCATATAGAAGCATGTATCCCATCCATTCTGAAATTATGACATCAACCTCCTCATCAATGTCGACATCCTGCAGTAACCAACTTCAGTGCAAGGAGGTAGAACATTGAACATGATGAAGAACAATCTACTTGACAAGCCAAAGATTGCATAATCAAGGCATCAATCTAATGCAATTAATGGAGTGATGATGCAACGCATTTTACATCATTGATGTAAGTTCTATTAACTAACCAACTTCACAACACAAGAATAGAATACTGAACATGAAGAACAATTAACAGTACAACCCAATGATACAAAAGGCAGGCATCAAAATAAATTAATTAGCACATGTTGATGACTCACGGTCCATCATGAAGCCAGTATGCATGATGAATTTAGTGACTATAAAATCCTTGGAATCCTCCATGAATATGCTACCATGGTGCCTGTCACTTCAAATAGGAAATCCTCTTGCACCATGTCATGTTAAATACTACATTTTAATGTGTCAAATTCATTTCCTTGTCATATCCATGACGTGTCCCTGCCATATACATTTTGACTTCTACAATTTCATTCCAAACTATCAAAAACAATACCCTCTTATCACCCCTAATTTTTTTTTTTTGACTAATGTCACTCTACATTTCATCATGTACTTCCTGCCAGCTTACTTGTTTCTCCCTCCTTCCCTCACTAGCCCCCTATACATATGTACTTATGCATGTATATACATAGTTACGATCTCACAATGCCACTTGTGTTTGCACCCTCTATGTTTCACAAACACTTCAAGATGCATGACACATTTCTTTTAGACACTTGCATCCATGTCGAACACTCACCCATGTCAAACACGTGTCCATTATTCATGGACTCTTTGAGCACTTTTTCACATTGCTTTCCAAGACGTCTAAAATATTACACCACCTTTCTCTTCTTAAAACCTAATTAAGATATCAAAATGTCTACCATTTAATTGTTTAGAGTAAAACTAGTGCATTATTTTCCAATAGTGTCATTTTTGCATCTATTTAAAGTAATTTTTTTATTTTAAATTTATTTAAATATGGTATCGTGTAGCCATGTCCTATTTTTTTAGCTTTTCGAGTCCCACACCTCGCACCCATCTTGGACTCTACCCATACCATGGTGCAACCCATGTTCAATGGAAAGATCTAGGCCAATAGGACCTACCAAAATTTACCTTTGTTGATCAATAAGGCCACATAGGATCAATGGCGTCATAGGGCATGAGTTTACTACAAAGATTATTGTAAGTCGAAATAGGGTAGAGGGGTAAAAGAAAAGGGACAGTACCGCATTTGGGAGCGGTACAATCAACTTAGTGATGAAGATCCCTGTGTCACCTCGTCATTATATCAATCATTGAACCACAAGATTGGATACCACAAAGCATGGGCTTGCTCAAAATAATAAGAAAATATTGGTCCATGTGGACAGGGTAGAACAAAACAGACTTTTTTCAATGATTATTTTGGTTCTCACACCACCGAGTGCTATGTGAGATTGTGAATAAACACTTTCTCAGCTTTGTCGTTATTTATTGTCATTAATGTTGTCTGACATGTTATTTATATGAAGTTTGTTTGGACTACATTGTAACTCCTTCAAAGTATCAATATAATGAATAGAATATTTAGTAATTTATTTGCACTAATACAGTTGAATGTAATTGACAAATAGAAACAGTCAAAACTGCTTCAATATTCATAGGACAAATATTAAATTTGCAAACTAGATAAACACCATTCATAAACAACTAATAAGTTAATGCTACAATGTTGGCTATAGATGGTAACTTACCTCAACTCGACCATGTAAAACAATGACCCTGTCTGATAAATTGTTTGCTTTAACAATTTCATTTGCCTGAAAATGTTAAGGAACCAAGGGAATTTAATGAAAGATCCATTTATTATACTAAGTTCTCAACCTTGCATCAAAGCATCAATGAGGATCTCATAGGTCCATTGTTAGAAAAAGAATATTTTTTCAATTTCAAGTAAACAAAATTAATCAGCTAATAAAGCACAACCAGGAGAAAGCGGAAAATAAATAAATAAATAAATAAAACATCACTAATGAACAGTGAAGAAATTCAAATATACTGCCAAATTTAGGAGGGACAGATCAGTTTTTAAGAGTTTGTACTAGTGTTAACACTTAAAAGTGCCTCAAAACTACATGTTTTACATGATTCAGGCCTCAAAAATTATTGACTGGCCCTTATCCATTGATACCGAATGAAGATCCAATGAAACCCATGAAAGACCAAATGAACATCATACTGCTTGATCAATCAAAGGTGGTTCATGAACCGTACAAAAATACCTTAAAGTTTTAATGAACTACAGATCTCAACCCAACTGATGCCATGAAACCGACGAATTGTATCCAATTTGCAAATTTAAAGATATAGAGTGGGGACCCCTTATATGATTTTTTTTTTTTTTGAAAATTACCCCTTATGATGATTATACAATCACAATCCAGGCACCATCTAAAAGATCCCTGAATTATCATCACATGCAACTTATGGATCATCAATTTGATATGTGGATCAAAAGATAAAAGTATAGGGTTCACTTTTGATGATCAAATAACCACAACTCATACAGAATCTTCAAATCTTTAAGTTAGCTCAGCAATGCACCATAAGAATTTAAGATCCAAGTTTGAGTGAAAAGGATACATTCAAATATGACAAACTGTTTGAGCCACACACAAATCAACTTCAAGATGATCCACAGACCACATCTTGATCTAAAACTTTACCCAGATCTAATACCATTCCGTGGGCCATTGAGTTAGCTTTCATAGCAAGATACAAGCTTCAAATGGAGAAGTTATAGATAAAATACAGGTAAAGGCCAAAAATGCATAAAATTTATATTAAAAAAAAAAAAGTGATTGCCCAGAGAGGGCACACAATCACCTACTAACAAAGATCACCCCTTATTTTTTCCCTTTGTTGTCTTTTCTAATCCCCATTTCAACAGTTATAGAAGTTTCCGAAGACTTCTTTGGAGAGTCCAAATTGTCTCCAGCTGGGTCAGAGACAAATAACATAAATTTTTTTGGACAAAATTGCCCTTGGGAAGCTCAGCACCCCAAAATCAGCTGCTTAGCAACCCCCGTTACATATTTCAACAGCCACGTTCAGCAGTTCAATAACCACTGAGCACTTCAGCAACAACTCAACAACTGAGTTTAGAACTTAATGTGGTGGGACCCACTACATGGCACAGTTGACCATGTGGGTCCCACTTCTAGACATAGTTGACCAAAATAATTCCAATTTGCAAAGTTGACTCATAATATGTTGCTAGCTGTCTAATTTATCGTACTTGATTATTCTTTGATTCATTTCTTTTTTTGCTATCATAATTGACTCCATGTTTATTATTTATACATGTACTCTCCTACAGTTTAATATAGAATACAATATAGAGAAAATCTGATGCAGGACAACTACTAGGGTGACCCTAAATGCCTAATGTGGTCCCTAAAAATTAAAAGAGATGAAAATAATGCACCTAAAATTAATATGGGCTGAAATTAAGATTCAATTAATAAATGTAACTAATGAATATAAAATTTACCACAAATAAATATGCAAATCCTATGAATAAGATGTGAATGAAAAGTAAAATTAAATGACTTAAAAGACATATGACACATGGGCTATAAATTAAGATGGATACTTAAGTCACGTGGGTACTTTGGGCTCTTAGGGTAAAAACGAAACAAGGCTAAGATGGTGGAAGCGAAAGAAAAACAGGAAACAACGAAAAGAAGGGGATGTTTCAGAGACGGCGGCAAGGAGGGATCCTGGGAGGGAAAAGGCTGCAAGAGATGAAAGGTTTTAGGCTGATTTGGCTCTAAGGAAGAGTTCTGGCAGCAAGGGGAATCAAGGAAGAGGTCTCGGCTTCAGATCTGGGCTCCAAACAGGGAGGCTGAAAGGGAGATCTGGTTAGGGAAAGGGGGACGAAGGTGAAGGAGGAGAAAAGAGAAGAAGACAAGAGAGGTAGAAGGGGAAGAGAAGTACTTGAATCAGAAGTAGGGCCTCTCGCCAAGCCTCACGCTAAGGAGTCACTCCCAATCGCACCACTCACAGGTATTTTGCGAAACTTTCTCAAGCTTTTATTCATTCAACTATATCTCTCAAAAACGAGATTACATAGATATTTATAATAATCTCAAAGCAAGAAAATAGTAATACCTAAAATTAGAAACCTTTAAATACTCTCAAACGAAAATAACTCACTGAAAATAGAAATTTCTAATTTCTAATTACTAAAAGCCCTATCTAAAAATAAAATACGAAAATAGCAATAATCTGAAAATGGAAGGTGCTGAGATGCACCGCATCAAAATCTTTCTCCCATTATTCTTTTCTTTCTCATTCTCCTTTATTACTTTCTACATGTTATCAGCCAGAACTGATTTGGACGCTTTGAGGATTCTTATTCAGTTTTACTGTTCCTTGTCGGAGTTACTGTTTGTCATCGGACTTCAACCTCGTCTTCGACTCTCTAAGGATTTTTGTTGCAAATCTCCTCCTCTTTTTTCCCCATTCTAGGCTTTTTCCAACCTTTTTGGCCATCTTTATGCCATTCCTGCATTGCAATACTGTGTTGTCTTCATCTTTGCCGTTGTTCCACTTTTTTCCAATGAAAACTCCAGGGACGGGACCCCCTCATATCCCTGCCGTTTTATGGTCTATCCATTTATACCATCAGATCTTTAATCTGACTCGTGTGGGGCCCTCATCTCTACAGTTTTTTCGGTTGCTGACTCAGATGCAAAAAACCTCATTTTTTATGTTCTTGGGTCAAATATGCTGGCTTTTTACTGTTTTGGCTTGGAATCAAGCTTGTTGTTGTCACCTCTTGCTGGTTCTCCATCTTAGAGGTCCCTTCCATCTTCATCATCAGTGGGCCCTATTTTTGGCTCGACCTCTTCAAATTTGTTGCTAAACTCACGATCTGGGGGTCTGGTGTCTCACTATTTGGACTCCATCTGCCCCTACAGTCCGCTACGTTGGTGGTTGTTCGATATTGTCTCCGCCCCTATTGGTGCTTTGCATCTATTAGGCTTCCACTCTTGCTTGTGCTTGGTGGGGTCCCCATCTGACGCACTCTTCCTCCTAAGTTGTTGCATGTAGATCTGTTGGGTGTCTTTTGGGCTTTTTTCCCTACCCTTGCCTTCTTATCCACTATTGTATGAGGTTATGTTATTTGTTTTGATTTATTGGCACATGCATTCTTCCACTGTTTCTCCTCTTTTTGATATTGGTCAAAGGAAGAAAGATACTTGATTATGCTCCTACTGCAAAATGAACAATCATTATGTTGACTTGTGCTACAAGCTTCGTGGTCGCCCAAAGCAAACTCATCACACCGGTACCCCTTCCCTCGTTGACAATTCTTCTAATGCGGCTAATGACAATGTCCTGTGACTCGACAGGAGTTTGCATTATTACAACAGCAGCTACAACGCTTTCAATCCTCCAAGGTCTAATGTTGTCTCCTCGCAATCAGGTACTGAACCCCTCGCACACCATGCCTCCACCCATTTTTGGATTTTCGATTATGGGGCTTCTAACCCTATGGTTGGTATGTCTAACATTTTCTCTTCCCTTTCTCTAGTTTCATCTAGTAAGGTCAAATTAGCTAATGGGTTGTTTACTGATATTGCTGGTAAAGGGACAATCCATGTTTCTTCTACTTTGGACTTATCTTCAATTTTGCATATTCTCAATTTATCATGAAATTTATTATCAGTTAGTGCCCTTACTAAAACATTGAATTGCTCAAGCACCTTCTTTCCTTCTCATTGTGTCTTCCAGGATATGTCCACCAAAAAGATAATTGGTGGTGCTCGTAAAGTTGACGGCTTATACTTCCTAGACCCACATGCTGGCAATTCTTCTGAAGCTTGTTCGACCTCCTCCTCGCACGATGTATGGCTTTGGCATTGTCACCTAGGGCATCCATCTGATTCTATTCTGAAGTAGCTTGTTCCTTTTTGGACTTTCAATAAATTTGAGTGTGAACATTGCCAATATGGCAAACACAGTAGACCTGCATTTCCCTCATCTCTCAATAAACATACTTCTACCTTATTTTCTCTTATACATTCTTATGTCTAGCAATCTCCTTCTGTTTCCGGCACTGATTTTCGTTATTTTGTCACATTTATTGATGATTATTCTCGCATGACATGGATATATATATGATGAAACACAAGTCGGAGGTCTTTGATCACTTTCGTACCTTTCACCATTGGGTTCAAATCCAATTTACTTGTAAAATCCAAATTTTGCATAATGATAATGGGGGAGAATATTTGTCGCACCCATTTGCCAAATTTTTGCAAGACCATGGTATAGAGTCTTAACTTTTTTATCCTTCTACACCTCAACAAAATGGTGTAGCTGAACGGAAAAATTGTCACCTCCTTAAGGTCGCCCATTCACTTCTTTTTACCATACATGTCCCAAGTCCTATTGGCCAGAAGCTATCTTAATTTCTTGTTACCTTATTGACCGCATGCCATCCTGAGTGTTACAAAACAAATCCCCTCTTAACATTGCATCCCTGCACAAACAAGTCCTTATTCTTCCATTGCATGTCTGTGGGTGCGTCTATTTTGTTCACTAGTTTTCTGGTGTGAAACTTTTTCCTCGAGTTGTACGACGCATCTTTTTGGGATACTCTCCCTACCATAAAGGATCCCCTCACTAGTAAGACATATGTATACATGGATGTCACCTATTTTAAAAGAGTTCCTTACTTTTGTCCAAATGCGCATGCTTCCCCCTTTCTTTTGTTCTTCCTCTTCTTCCTGCAGATATTGGTCCTTCTAGCACTTCCAAGCCCAGTCTGGTGTATCAACGCAGGAAGCCTAAGCCCAAAACTGCAGTTGACCCCACTCAACCATCTCCCAGTGGCCCAGATATGTCCACCACCGACCATGATCCTCCTATTGCGCTTTAGAAAGGTAAGTGTGCTTATACCGATCATCCCCTTGACAGGTTTTGTGTCCTATCATGTTGGTTCTCCTTCCTATCACAGTTTTCTTACAGCCCTGAAATACATTAAGATTCCAAAGAGGATTGACACTGCCCTTCGTGATCCCACCTGGAAAGCGCAATGGAAGAGGAATTAACAACCCTTGAGAAAAATAATACTTGGGAGATGGTTCCTCTCCCTCTAAGAAAGGCTCCAATTGGGTGCAAATAGGTATTTGCTTTAAAGCATCATCCAGACAGGTCCATTGCCAAATATAAAGCTCGTTGGTTGCCAAACGCTTTACACAGACATATGGGGTTGATTATCAGGAGACATTCTCTCTTGTGGCCAAGATTACCTCTGTTCGAGCATTGATTTCTTTTGCTACCACTCATGAGTGGCCCCTCCATCAATTGGATATGAAGAAAGCCTTTCTACATGGTGATCTACAGGAAGGCTACCTATGGCCTCAAGCAATCTCCATGGGCCTAGTTTGATAAAGTCAACAATACTTTGTTGCCTTATGGTTTCTCTCGGTGTCGGGCAGATCATTCAATATTTCTCTACAGTGCCAACTCGGTTGTGATGATTTTGGTGGTATATGTTGACGATATTGTCCTTACTGGCAATAATGATACCGTCATTTCTGCATTCAAAGCATATTTACAGCGCACCTCTGTTCGAGTATTGATTTCTATTGCTACCACTAGTGACTAGCCCCTCCATCAATTGGATATGAAGAAAGTCTTTTTACATGGTGATCTACAAGAAGAAGTTTATATATTTCCCCTCCTGGGTTTATGAAACAAGAGGAGAAACAATATGTCTACAGACTCAAGAAGGCTATCTATGGCCTTGAGCAATCTCCACGGACATGGTTTTGATAAATTCAGCAGTGTTTTATTGTTGTATGGCTTTTCTCGGTGTCAGGCAGATCATGCAGTGTTTTTCTACAGTGCCAACTCAGTTGTGAATAATTCTTGTGGTATATGTTGACAATATTGTCCTTACTGCAAATAATGATACCATCATTTCTGCATTCAAGCATATTTACGGCGCACCTTTGATATTAAAGATTTGGGGCCCCTCCGATACTTTCTCGGGATTGAGGTAGCTCATTCCCCTAAAAGGCTTTCGCTCTCTCAAAGAAAGTATGCTCTCAATCTATTACAGGATGTCGGGTATTCTGGATGAAATACTCATTTAGATGCCGACACAAAGTTATCTGCTTCAGATGGGACCTTTCTGATGATCCTACATTCTATCAGAGATTAGTCGAGAAAATTGATTTATCTTACCATCACTCGGCCGGATTTATGATATGTTGTTGGTGTGATCAGTCAGTTCATGCATGTCTCTCGTGATACTCGTCTTCATGATGTATTTCGCATCATTCGTTATCTAAGGCTCATCCTAGACAGGGGTTATTCTATGCACGACAGTCTCACTTGCTGGTTTCATAGCTATTCAGATGTTGATTGGGTTGGATCTCTGACAACTGATGCTCTACCTCTAGATATTGTGTCTTGTTGGTATCCCACTTAGTTTCCTGCCAAAGCAATAAGCAGAATGTTGTTGCTCGGTCTAATGCTGAAGCAGAATATCGTGTCATAGCCAATATTATATCTGAGTTACTTTGGTTTCAGTAATTCTCTCCGAGTTAGGCTTTGCCCCTACTGATCTGTTAATAATGTTCTATGATAATCAAGTTTCCCTCAACATATCATCAAACCATGTCTTTCATGAAAGGACTAAGCATAATGAAGTCGATTGTCACTTCCTTCGGCAATACATTTATGACGGTCGAATCTTCATTCCTAATCTACAATCCAAGGACCAACTTGCAGATATATTTACCAACGTTGTTTCTCGAACCCAACTCAATCATGTTTTACGCAAGCTGGGCCTACACAACATCTTCACACCAGCTTGAGAGGGAGTGTTGTGGGACCCACTACATGGCCCAGTTGACCATGTGGGTCCCACCTCTGGACATAGTTGACCAGAATAATTCTAGTTTGGAAAGTTGACTCAAAATATGTCGCTAGCTGTGAAATTTATTGTAATTGATTATTCTTTGATTCATTTCCTTTTTTACCATCATAATTGACTCTTGGTTTATCATTTATACATGTACTCTCCTACAGTTTAATATAGATAATAGAGAAAATCTCTCTCCATTATTCTTCTCTTTCTCTTCTCATTCTTCTCCTTTATTACTTTCTACACTTAACACCCCTAATTTAACACTTAAGGAGCTCAGCATCTCTATCTCAACACTTCAACACCGCAAGACTCAAGCAACTCAACAGCTCAGAATTCAACATCACAACACCTAAGCGACCAAGCATTTCTGCAGCATGAGTTCATTGCAATTTAGCACCCAACAGCTTCGCAATTTATACTTGAGAGAACTTCCAACATTTTAGCAATAAATTTAAAAATCTTACGAGGAATTATTCGTTGCATCAAGGATCTAAGATTCCTGTCCAGATTTGGATGTTCCAAAAAGGATGTAGATACTCATGTAGATTTTACTCAATCTTGCACAAATCTAACTTGTTCACGTCCCTAGCCCTATTATTCGTTTATTAAATAGGTTCAAATATTCAACTGATATTCTACTTTTTCTAGATATGGTTGAGCAGTGTTCTCAAGTTGTTCATAATTTTTGTAAAGGGATGGGTCAAGCTAGGTTCCCAAGTTGACCCAGATTTATTGAAGTAAAAGGACCCTTATTACTCCCACACATGCTATGAGCACATACGGGTGGACCCACCAATGATGAGAGCGACAGTTTTACTACGATAGTCCAAGTTTGAATATGTGGCCCACCGAAATACCCTTGGTTGGATTAATGAAGCCATGATTTCTTGAGGAAGAAAAAACAAAGTTTTGGAATAAAAATTAATTTATAAAGTTTGGTTTCTTGAAAATGTGCTTCACTAATCAATCAAAGTAATTTTGGTAAGTCATAAAGACCTTTTCAAAGGATCCATCACCATCATTATTGGTAGTCTACACTCCTAGATGCGTACACTATAAAGGGAGCCTATGGGATCATCATTCTTTATTGAAACCAAGTATGAAATCAACCCATTTATTAATTGGGTTTATTTTCAGTCAACTCATTGTTTAAATGTGTCAAGATGCCCAACATGAACCTTGTATTACCAAGTTGTAGTAGAAGGTTATTCTAGGAGTGAGATATATTGGGTTACCTTTATTTCTTTCCCATGTAGATTATCAAATTTTATCTAGGAGATCAGGGATATCATTTCTTCGAAAGGCTTCCTAATGTAAAGGCAAAGAATCTAGTGAAAAATAGGGATGTGTTCTTTTCTTTTGTAATTTTTTCCTTTTTCTTAGAAATTTTTTTTTTTTTTTTTTTTGAGTGGCATTCCCTTTTCTTAGATTTGACTTTTGCTTAAACTAAAGCTCCCTATGTATCTCTTTTTATCTCTTCTTTAGTTTAATTTCTCTTTTGAAAAATTAAAGGTATATTATAAACATTTATATTGATCCTCGGAATTATTGGATGAGCTAAAAATTTGATTGGTATCTAGATTTCAAGACTCCAGACTTATATAGTTGATCCATTGTGTTTGTGTTGATACGTGAAGCCCACCTCTCAAATTGACAATCAAAAAATCTATTTAAGATTATTGAGGTAATCCAAAAAAAATATTTGACAATTCTAATTTAAAATATTTTGGATTTTTATTTTTTTACTTTTTCACCTTTTTTTGCTATCTTTCAATTTATTTTCAAATGAAATACGATAAAATGTTTTAAAACCATAAGTTGCATGTAGATCTAATCACTAACAACATTTCTTACTTAGATATTAGAAATGTTTAAATTGATTTACTTTGCTTAATGCTTGATTAGAAATTATTAGTTTCAATTTACATATCTTTGAACCAAAATAGATTAAGTTTATCAATGCACTCATTTCAAGATCATACAACAACGCAAACATATTTAGGTTAAAGGGGACCGACATTTTCTATATGTTGAGTTAGAATGACAACAAACTTTGCAGTCCAATATTTTCCAATATTCTAGATTTTTTGGATTTTTTTTAGAATTTTTAAGAGGTTTTAAAATTTCACTCCAGGTAGGACCGGTTTGACCAATACTTGAAACTATGACCCGATCCATATCATGTATCAGTAAGGACTAGTACAATGATTGGTTTCAACTTTTTTAAAGATGATCACTATTTCCTCAAATGAGAGGAATAGGCTATTGGTATTCAAGTAGTGGCCTCTCTAGTCTACCCTTTCAAGGTGAATTGGTCAACACTCTCTCAGCAAGACTTGGCATTACTATGCTCTTCATTTGTGGAGGAAATGTCACTTCTTCACCTAGTTTGGTGCCATAATTTCCTTCTTCTGAGAGGAAAAGGACAACATTCTTGCATCACTACTGTCCTTATTTGAGGACGATAGGCAAATGTTTGATGGAGTCCACTTTGATAAGACTTTAGGAGCAAGGAGCAGCAGCTAGGAAGAGTTTCAGGAGAAAGTGAAGGGTTTAGAATTAGTAAGGAGGCTGATACAGAACCAAGGTTGGATGAGCTTAATGTTAGGTTGTTGAACACAGGGGCAAGGATTCTTTTTCTTTATTTTTTGAATGATGATGATATATTTATTGGGAAGTAAAAAACAAGTACAACAGAAGAGCCCAAACAGGGCCAAAATTAACATTAGATACAAGAGCACCTGAATCAGAGGCTGACAGCCATTACTATCAGCAAACACCTAAAAACTAGGAAAAGATGCTAAAGACTGGCATCTAACAGGACTCATCAATATCACCAGTAACTAGCTACTTTCTCAAGACAGCTCATTTCGCCAAAACATCCGCTTCACCGTTAATTTTTCTAGGGGTTTACATCAAAGATGTGCAAGGATATGATGGGCAAATACTTCATGAGAATTGAAAAGCTCACAGAAGGGGTGTTGTTAGGAAGGAGTTAAAGACAGCATCGATAATTTTAATTCCCAAAAACGAAGTTCCGACAAAGCTAAACCATTTGAATGCCTTCATATGAGGGTATCCTTTTGACATAAGATCATCCACATGAATACTTCCTATCCCCACTCTTTTACATATTGGAACACAACCATGTTAACTCTATAGTTAGGTGTACCATCCCTGTTTTAACCTAGGTTTACTAATGTCCTATTGTATATAACTTAAGGTGATGATACCCTGCACCCCTCCTAAACAAGGGTAAAAAAAAAGGTCATCAATACATATTAGCCGATGCGGCATATCAGTGGTACATATCACTGCAACCATTTTTCGGTTAGTAGCACTCTTTCTCCTCTATTTAAAAAAAAATGCAGAAAAAATTTAAAAATATATAAAAAATGGACAACCTACTGTGAACATATTTTAGTTAAAAAAGCGGGTCCTTTTCATAGAGTATTTGTCTCTTAAAAGTCGAAATTTTGATACAAAAAAAGTATGTCTTAAATAACTGAAAATTGTCCAAAATCTTTATAAAATGAAAAACCATATGAGGAAACACTTGATATGAAATTGATGTTCTATGGTGTCCCATAATGATATGTATCTTCTATTATAATTCATGAATTTTTTTTTATGAAAAAAAATTCATCATGAAAATGTTGGAAAATTAGAAAATGACACAAAAATTCTACAAACTATATTAATCACATTGAGGGCTATTCATTTAATTCCATGAACATCAATATATCATTTCATTAAATTATCTTAGACAACCCTCACACAAACACCCGACAAATTATATCGAACACAACTCCATTCAATTCCATGAACACTCAATAATATTTGATTATACTATTTTCACAAAAAATCCCCACAATTGGGATTAGTTTAGAGCAAAAATTAAAAAAAAAAAAAAAAAGATGAAAATAACTTAAGTGGATAAATCTATAAAAAGGTTGGATTGGGTAAATACATTTCACACTTGAAGAACTTTCTTCTAAACCTTCTTAAAATCATACCCAATACAAGATTCAAATTAAAAAGTGGTCAAAGCGGCAATTTACAAAAAAAAAATTGTAAATGACAGATACTACATTGTATTGGCCGATATGGTAGGTCGTTTAACAGCTCGTATCAGTTGCATTTAATTTTGTACAGACGATACAATATGCATAGACCGAATTTTGCACCCCTACTCCTAAAGCCACTATCTTTGAAAGCCTACCTAAGCGAGGCGACGGTGACAGCAGTGAGTTTATTATAAATGTCTTTGCTTGAACTTGTAGCCAACCAAAAATCAGCTTGATTGGATAAATTAAGCCATTTTTTTAAGCCACAAAATTTTATCACTTTTTGTCCCTAAATGGTTGTGTTTTAAATTCACGGCTTAATTAATCTAATCTAGGTGATTTTTTTATTAGCCAAATTCAAGCTTAAATCTTTCCAGTGGACTCATCACTGTTGCAATCAACAGACTTCACATAAGAAAGCCCATAAAAGTGCAGCTTGAGGAGGGGTATGGATCATATCATATCATAATACATATATACATACATACATAAAGTGAAACTTGAGGGGTGCGAAGAATCATATCATAACAAACACACGCACACTTACAAACAGACACACACACACACACACACACACAGAGAGAGAGTAAACGTACCTGGGCAGCAATATCACTTGCTTCCACAGCATAAACCTAAAAGAACAATATAACATTTAAGAACAGTATTGACATTGGAGAGATGTGATAACTTAATAGAATTGAATATGCTGACCCCATAAGACTTGAATCTTTTGTGGAATCAATTGATACAAAAAGTAGTTCTTAAATTATAGCATTAAAGCATAAAAAAAATCCTTTTTATTTCTCTTTTTTTTTTGAAATGGTAACTAAGAGATTTAAGAAGGCACCAGGTGCTATGAAACAGAATAAGCTAAAGAAAGGAAAGAAAAAACCCCACAACCCCGTACATCGAAAATCCTGAGCATCAAAATACTAGGCTAAAGAAGCCCAAAACCCCATACACCAAAAGCCCAAGCATCAAAACACTAGGCTAAAGAAGCCCAATACTCTCTTTCCATGCCCGCAAAATATTTGTCACCATGTTCGCAGACTATTTGTCAATAAAGAACAATCCTTGACAAAGTCTATTTTGTAAATTGGTTTCTTCACCTCCCAAACACTTCATTTGCCATTTTGACTGGTTGCCAATTTTGGTGAAGAAAAAACTACTTATTTTGGAAATTACACGGATGTATAGAAAAGAAGAAAATTGTCTCTGCCCCCATAATGAACCAACCCACACTGATGTTCATCCTTCTGTAATTTATGCCATATGGGTATCAAGTAAATCAATCATCTATTCAGACACCATTTGCATTTTAGTCTTCACTTTGTGGTTTTTACAAATAAAATAATGAAGGGTAGGATCGGGTTTAATGCCTACCTATGCCTTCAACATAGAAAATAAAGAATTTTGCAAAATCTGGCTCTAGATCATAGAAAACCCGAACTCAAAGAATTTCGACGTCTAGGGAGATCCTCGGATCACTTCGACGGAGTAACGCCTTTCGATCACTCACCCCGGATTGAGAGGCAAACGGAGCTTCTAAAGGATGAGCCAAAACCCCAACTTCTCCCTGGAGAGTGGAATAAAGCCAAAACCTCCTTAGGCAAAATTTGACACATGCAAAATTCACCAAAGAAAATAGGAATTTCTAGATTTCTAGAATTGATTTCTTGAATCAATTCAAGAACAAGGATCAAAAAAATCGCCCAAAGGAGAGGCAAATTATTGAACTAGAACTTGATTATAACAAGAACCAATCAAGAACTAAACTAGAAGAAACCAAGAATTCAAGAGAGAGAAGAGAGAGAGAGAGAGAGAGAGAGAGAGAGAATTTGCTTAAGTAAAGGAATTCAATTCTAACTTGGGATGTCTTACAATGCTCGCCCAAGGGGCCTATTTATACACAAAAGAGCAAAATTTAATTACGATCATGCTACCCATCTTAGACAGTACATATCACCTACTTAACTAAAACTCAATCTCAACCATACATGCAAAACTTGCCCAAATTGGCTTGGCTGACTTCGCCGACTTTCCCTTTCCATTTGCGCAACTTGCTTAGTTTTGATACCTAGCTAATTTGCTCACCTTCCTTGAGAACCACTCCATGCATGTGAGAGAGCAAATTCATGTACAACCCTAATTGCATGGATTTGGGTTGCCAAAAGGGTCAATTGGGCATGGAATTGTTGAATTTGGAGCATTGGACTCATATGTCATAACCTTAGGCTGTTTCTTCTTCTTTTCTTTTTTTAACGTAACCTTATGCTGATTTTGGAGCAATTGAGGTGGCTTTTGATGTTTTAAATGTGGGTCTTTGGCACCAATAAAGTTATACTCAATTAAAGCAAATTGAGCAATCTCATCACTTAATTCATCTTGGTAGTCACCCAATTGATCGAAATCTTCTCCAATTTTATGCATAATATGTATAACATCCCCATCATAAAAGAAGTTAATATCATGATGCTATGTAGTTCTTACTTGTCTCTGTCTCTTTCCTATATATCATCATCATCACCTAAGCTATTTACCCCATCAAAATTATCTCCCACCCATCAACACTCAAAACATGATGACAGATACTTTAACTTCCCCTGAAATGCCACTTCCAGGATGCCTAAACACAACCTCAGAGACTGTATTTGAAAATTGAAGTCTCAGATTGGGCATGTCTCTTTTCATAGGTTCAAGCATGTTTTCAAAGATAAGGAAGTTTAGAAAGCAAATGAGATCAATAAAAGTGGAATGGTAGTATTACGACAGTTCTAACAAACCATACCCGCTTGGCACCAGCTTGAGCACAGAATATAGAAAGAATGCCAGTCCCACAACCAACATCCACTACAACCTGCAACACATGATCTTGAGTCAATAAAGAAAGAGGTATATCAAAGATACTAAAGCATTTAAATCGGGTCTGCAGAGCCGTGCAGGTCCGCTAAACCCATGGCTCATCCACAAGCTGCAAGATACTAGTAGTACATCAGGAGGGCAACAATATGGAGAGTAAAACTAAGGTCAGCATACTCTCTAGGTGAGATGCATACAGAGGAATCACTGAGATGCTTAAGCAAACTAGCCATCTATATTCATACTATATGTGCAGTCCACCCACTGAGTGGACCTTCCTGATTGTTTTGCAAGGCACTCCATACTGTGGGGTTTTCCTGCTGCATGGCATGTATGTCGGGCACATAAACATAACCAATCACAAGTAGATAACTGTGCATAGGCTTTGCAGTTTGCACACACCACTTTTCATTATGCAAGTGCCCATAACAAAGTTTTTGCAATATAAAAGATTATTATTTTGTGTCAAGTAAATCAGATGCAAGCCCAACAATAAGGAACACAGTAATGATAATATTACTTTGCCTGCAATTGCATTTTGATGATGCATGATAGCAGCCCTGTACGTGTCAGTCCGCACATGATCCTGCACAGAAGATGACATTTAGCACAATTTTTTTTTTTTTTTTTTTGATAGCATGAGATGCAGCAAATTTTTCAAGCCAGCTAAAATACCAAAAGTAAATGTGCTTTTAGACCTGCATAAACTATAGCAGTTTATGCAATAACACATTAAATCACACTTAACTTGAATACCTCGGCAAAAAGGAATTTACATAAACTATCATATTTCCAATGCGTGTGATTTGATGGGTGATACAGAAACCAAAAATCATTGTGCACAAATAATTCATCGATACTGCTGGTGATCTGGGATAGCTGTGACTATATACATATTGGGAACACATCAATAGGCACTATAAACCTATTAAAGAAAGGATACAGAAAGCAGAGAAGAAACCATCAGCAAATGATGCCAAAAATGCTTCGAGAAGAGCGCAAAAAAGAAAAGGGAAGGCAACTTTTCACTACTGAAGCCAAAAATCAAGAAGTGACCCATTACAGGAAAACACCGCACAGCAATTAATAAATGAAGAAGAGAAGGCATTGCTGAAGAAGCAGGGAAAAAGGGAAAGAAGACCTTGATCATCTCTTCGTGGATGCCGACATGAGAATAGGAATGGAAATAGGCCTTGTCGAACTCGGTGTAAGGAGGCCTCTCTCTCTCCCGAAATCCAACCCTGGTATCCCTCGACCCACGACTCCCCCTCCGGTATCGATCCTTGAGACCACCCACTTGCTGGTAGCCATTGCTCGGGACCATTGCCATTTCTGATCTGCCGGCTACCCAAAGAGGAGGAGGAGGAGGAGGAGGAGGAGGTCAGTCAAATTATCAGCAGCTTTACAAGTGTGTCTTTTTTCTTTCTAGAAGCCTTTCTTCCTCTGTATTTTGTCTGTATAGATATGATCCGTCTCTCTGCTTCTCCCTCTCCTCGGACACGGCTACAACAACATGGCATAGACCTACCTAGTTATAAAATGTGTGTAAACCTTTGAATTGACGTCATTGTGGTTAGGTCCTGAGATGGGGCCCATTGTTTGCTCTCGTGGCGATCTGGCCCCTCCTGCAGATATCTGATATGTGTCAGTGGGAAATGATCTGTGCACCTCCTATTTTTACCAAAAGTACATTCTCTATAAGTGAAATGCCAGTTTTGCCTTCAACTTTTCTTTCCTTTTTCAGTAAAGCACCTTTCATTTTTATCCAAAACTGACATTTCACTTGTAGGGAGTGCACTTTAGGTAAAAATAGGAGGTGCACAAACCATTTCCCTTCTCAATTTGTTTATAACATTCAAAGCCCAATGCTCCTCCTCTCGAAGGCCCGTTTCTCTTGGTCTATTTGAAGTAAATTTTGAACTGCATTTTGTTCAATTTTATATATATAATTATATATTTTAATATATAAGGGTTGGCTCGAGAATTCACATGAGATGTGAGAGCTCTTAGGTTTAAATCACTCTAATATAAAAAGGTCACTCCCCGTAATATTAATTATTGCATGTAGATAGAGAGGTTTGTATCTCTCAAAAATTTACCAAGTGCTCTATGAGACACGTTGGTCTCCAAAAAAATGAATTATATATTTTATAAAATGATTTTATAGTGAAAGAATCATATGAAGTGAAGTCACTCTCCATAATATTATGTGATGTGTGTGGATAGCGAGGTTTACATATATATATATATCTCAAATATTAATCAATTGCTCAAAGAGACTTCGACACCTTGGTCTTCAAAAAAAATTAATTATATATTTTATAAAATATTTTCACAGTGAAGAATCATATGAAGTATGTCTATGAATATAGAATTGATTTCAAATATAATATATATATAACTTTACAGTGCACGTGTCACGGCCGATTACTCCATTTTATTGGAAAAGATGAAGAAACAATATTTATTTGATTTTCAATATTCCTATTTACATGATGAAAAATAAAACTATAACTTTGGTTCAAATATATATATATATATATGAAAAATCATTTTGATTGAATAATTTTAGTTGTATAATTAAATTTGATAAAATTGCACACTTATCAAGTATTGACTCTCTGATCCTTCAAATTCATAATAAAAGTTTTTCAATTTAATTATTTTTTAAATACTATATAAAATAAAGATCTTTCAAATCCATCCAAACTCATAATCACAAGTGAGTTATGCATAGCACTCTCGACTTAAGAACATTTTATGAGATGTGCGGCTAAACCTACTATCATTGAAAAAGGGGAAGACCTTTGCTAAGCAAACTTAGCCATTGAGTCACCATTGGAAAGTACCAACATATAGCCTATGAACTCTAAAAAGTACGGGTTGATGCGAGTTCAGACAACACATTTGTAATGACAATGAATGTTGGACCATTTGATCTACATCATAGATTGTGATCTAAACCGTCAATATAGTGGATCATGTTGTATTTAAATATATGTAGGAAAATGGATGTCATGTGACATCACAAAAAAAAATATACTTAATGTATGATCTGAACAATTGATAAACAAAAATCTCCAATTTCTTTTGACTTGACCTATAACAACTGATCAATCAAATATGGATCCACAATAACCAATTATTGATGATCTTCTTTATGACACATTTTACATAGATGAATTGTTGGAACAACATTTAGATGTTATGGTTGTGGTTGTCCAAATTTTTCTATTATGGGTCGTGGAATCTTTTAAATGGAGAATTCGTCTCATGAAGCGAAGGTCTTATGTTTGATTTATGCTCAACTCCGAAAGGTCACTCTCACTCTCTATAGCTTTATCCAGTATATACAGATTGAAATATTTTCACATGCCTCGAAACAAAAGTGCAAATATCGGTCGTTTTTCTAAAAAAATGAGGAGAGAATAATATCGGCCGATACCAAATTTTGCACTCCTGCCTCGAATGATTAGTCAAGTGAGAAGCTTGAACATCTTTAATCATAAAAATAATAATAATAATAATAATCAAAACTACCTATGAAATAAATAAAGGCTTGGATCAAAGTGAAAGTGTGAAGTAACTGTAATTGATTCAGCTTAGCCATTGCAAAAGAGTAATTTTCAGTATACTAGGATATATAAGCTGCCCAATGTAGAAAAGTCATTTTTAGTATACTTAAACTAGATGTCATAACAATCACATTTTTTAGATAAGGTGATCACCTGCCAACAATACCATGGTGTTATAAGGTGCATGGCTCTGTGAGAATGTTATAGAGGGATATCATTTTAAGGTAATTTATAAGAAATTAACACACATATACAAATTGAAATTTCCCACGTCTAGATTCTCACAATGCTTCCTACATTTCAATAGAGCTGATTAACTGAAGATTTGGATAACTTAATAGGTTACTTCTCACTTCTGAAAGATAACCAGTTCAAACTCTGACAGTGTTAATTGAAGGCGTTTTATGTGGATATGGGGCGTTCTCCCATAAAATTTATAAAGGCTCTTGCCTCACTATTCCCCTCAGTCATAAACACAAGGTAAAATCCTAGACTTTTGAAACATCAATCTGACATTGCCAAATATGTTCACTCGCACACTGGACCCCATGTGATAGACCACCCAAATGCTAAAGAATAACACCTGTCATTTCAAACAATATAACACCTGCTCAAAATAAAAATAATAATAACACCGGTAAAAAAAAGATTAACTCATATACAAACTCAGTATACCAACATTCATTCAAAATCATGATTGTATACTCAGATGGGTATAAGTTTAACTTGTTACCTCTCGTCTTAGGAAGTGGGAGGTTACGGGTTCGAGCCTCCTTGTCCCTAACCTTGGTGTATTTTAAGGGTAGTGGGCATCTATGGAAGTTTTACTAAAAATATGTCTGAATTTCTCTTACGTTAATAAAAAAAAATCATCATTGTACTCCATCCATTTGTTACAATGCCACCAGTGTCCAAAAATTACATATCCATTCTAATACACAATAAATTTCATTAAAATCATCATCCAGACTATTCATTTATTATGTATTCATCATCTATTAAAAAATTCATAAACTTGTTGAACATTGTACATCCATGCAAATACATTTATAAAGGTGTCACAACATCTACCCATGGAAGATAATGCTTTGTAAACAAATTCAAAATTATACATCAATTCCAACATTTACTTCCACACAGAAAGTTCCTATTTTCATCTATTTTCCTAAAATAGCTAGACAAATTCTAAAAGTGTTACACCTGCAAAAGAGAAAAAAATAAAGTCAAATGATTAGAGTCATCTAAAATCACTCCCAAATCCGTAATCGTCTACCAATGGCCAAAGGGCTCTAGATTTTTGTTGGCAGGAAGGTCTTGTTTGACTACAATTGTCATCTTATGTTTGGTGGTATTATATAATTGTTGGGAGGGGTGCGAACGAGTCTTAAGTTGGAAATGTAGAGGTCCTAAGTTGGAAATGTAGAGGAAGATATAGGGGTTTAAAATGAACTTAGGTCGCTCCACCTAACAGACTAGTCTTTTGGGCTGAAAGCCTAGGTCGTAATAAGTAGTATCAAAGCCAGGTCTCATACTATCTCATATGGGCTCAGGTGACCCCCTAGGCAAACGGTATAGCCAGCGTCACTCTCTCCTCCATAGGGCCTCGTTCGAGTGGGAAAGGGGGGGGGGAACGAGCTTTCCATTAAAAGTGTAGAGGGAAATCTAGGAGTGTATAAATGAGTTGGGTTACTCCACCTAACATGTTAGTCTTTTGAGTTGAAAGCCTAACTCCTAACAACAATAACTTCTGCAACCAAATTTCAAAATCATTCTAGATAGGAGATGAAGATCCCAAATCTACAATCAACCACCATTTGAAAAAAATGTTAGATTTTGGTTCAGGTAGAGATTCCTTAATCCAATTTAGTGTAGTATTTCTTGATATATGGATCAATTGATTTATGTTAGTGATTGATTCTGACTTCTGAGTGCTTTAAATTGCTTCCATTAGATCTAATGGTAGAAGATATGGGTGAGGACATGAAATGAGGCTAATTAGGCCGCCCATATAGACACCTGACTTTTCTTTCCTTACACACTCGTTTTCAAAAAATAGTGTGAAATTACGATTCTGCCCTTCCACTTAAAATCATCCGAACAAACATGTAAGTGTAAAATGTGTTCGTTCAGATCTTGAAACCATCCGAACTAATATGTGGAAAATGTATTTGTTCGAATGGTTTTTGGAGAGAAATTTTCAAACGAAGTCGTTTCTCGATTGATTTTTACAAACAAGATATCAAAATTCAGTCTACTCTGAATTTTATAAACTCCGGGACTAATTTTAAGTAAAAAAGATATAGTTTTGGACTTCAAAATTGTACCCAAAGAATTAAAGAAAAATGACCTTCCCTCTTAATTCTTTAGGTATGATTTTTGAAGTCCAAAACTATACCCTTTTTCACCTAAAATCAGTCTCGGAGTTCATAAAATTCAGAATAAATGAATTTTGATACCTTATTTGTAGAAATCGGTCGAGAAACCGCCTCCCGACATACTATAATCTTTGCGCGTTTTCATCGGGTTTTCAAACGAGGTGTAGATATTCATAAGTGGAAGGGCAGAATCGTAATTTCACACTATTTTTTTTTTTTGAAAACAAGTGTGGAGGGAAAGAAAAGTCAGGTGTATATGTGGGTGACCGCTAATTAAGTGTACAATTTTGTGGGATTTTAATGACATCCTTTGATGGGTAGGATTTTCCACAAAACCCAATTATGTGGAGCCCACGAGGTGAACCTTGGAGCACTCTTTTTACATATTGGGAAATGAATTGCACATGTGTTTACATCTCTTCACGAAGGAGTCATTTGTAAAACTCTTGCATGGCCTTTATGGAGATTCATAGTTGTGTCAGGCACTTAAGAAATCACCCAACATCTCTCTCTTCTAACACTTTTTAAATTCTTAATCCCATTTTCTTGTGAAATCTAAGGTGGACTTTAGACCAACCAAAGTTAAAAGGCATTGGGATATTTTGTATATTGAATTTATAACATGATTCTTAATTTTATCATATTATGATATTTTGATCAAAGATATTGATCCTATGGATGGGATGTTTTAATCCCTTCACATTTTTTTTCCAGAGACCCTCTATAGATGAATTTGACCACCAAATTCCACTAACATTATAGACAAGAGATGGTGCCATAGAATAGCCAAACCATGCTAGATGCGATGAATTTAGCTCAATTGTTAGGCCATGTTCTGCCATACCGATTGCCTCCTACTTGGAGAGACTGCAATGAATTCATTTAAAAGTTGTAGTCCTTATAGATAGAAATGATGATCCCAAATCTCTTGGTGTAAAACTGGAAGAAGGGTGTTATCCTTTAGCCAAACTATAAACCCTTTTTTACCACCAAAAAAATGGATAATTTCATCGAAATCAGCCACAAATATGCAGGGCCGTCTAGATACAAATTGAGGCCTAAGACAAAAAATCTAAATGGGCCTTCTTGATATTTTACATATTATTATAAGTAATATTTAATTATATATAATAAAATAAATTATTCTAGATAATAATTTTTTTAACTTAAAAAGATCAGGAGACCAACAATACAGAGCATTGAAAAATTTATCCCATCCAAGTGAAATTAGCATATTCAGCAATTAAAATAGAATAAGAACACTTTAAATGATCAGTATACTGAGTGGACTAAAGTGCAAACAAAGAGTGAGAGACAACAGAGAGAAGGGTTTCCTGGACCTACTTTCATGTTTTAAACCTCTTTTGAAAATAATCTTAACAAGTTTCGATATTAAAACTGGTTATAATTAAAATTAATATTAGCATTAAATCAAGAAGTAAAAGAGATAAAAGGATTAATATGAGAATCATTTACAAAAATCTGAAAGAAGAAGAAGAGGGATTTCGACCAATCTAGGTTTCAGAATGAATTTTCATTTCGACTTTGACAGGAATTTTTCAAACTACCTTATGTCATAAATTCATTAATCCAAACTGTTTATCAATTATAACCGAAATTTTAAACTAAAAAATAATAAAGAAATGAATGGGAAAGAAAAGGGCCTTACCAAAAACTTACAGAAGTCAGAGAAAGAGAGTGAAGATGTAATTATTGGGCTCCAATAATCAGCAAAGAGAGAGGGGTTGAAGAGATATTGAGAGTCTGAAGGAGAGAAACAAGAATCCCTTTTTATAGCTTCATCGAGCTTCAACCCCATAGCGAGAGACTTGGATGAGAGCCAAACCACGGCGAGAGGAGCCTTCTTAGTCCGGGGGCCTAAGGCGATCGCCTTTCTTGCCAAAGGGTAAGGACGGCCCTGCAAATATAGGTCTCATTATAAGCAAAAGCTGGAGATCCAAATATTTTTTTGGCTAATACTTGATGGTGGGCAGTCGGCACCCAGTCTTGGTTAGTTGTGGGCTTGCCCATGATTGACCATGACAGTCATCTTCTGTTCAAAATTCTTTTGTAGCAAATTCAAGCACAAAACTCTAAAATCTTTATATGCAAGTGTAAGAGACCCTAAATTTGCTTTTGTCTAACCCTAATTGGAGGATTCGGACTTCGGAAAGCTTGCTGAAAATGATTGATCATGATGTTCACCATCATTTCTGTGGCCTTCTATAAAGCTGCCAAATTCATAGGTTATTACAGGGAAGAAATGGAATTTCAAGTCCACCAAATAGATGCTTTTAAAATACTTATGATTCATTATGGATTTGAAAAGTTGTGATCATTTAAACTAGTCAAAAAAGTTGAGCATGTTTGTCCACTTAGGAATCATTATTTGATGAATTTGACCACCAATATTTTGGTTATTTTAGGCAGGAGAATAGGCGATGGACATGTAAAATTTACAGTTGTCTAATGAACAACGAAGAGAATGGGTGAGAGTGACATGATGCTAAAGGAAATAGAAAAGAAATAACCAAACAGCAAGGGAGGCTAAGGGGTTAGCCTAGTCATAAGACATAAGACTTCATAATTGAGATCTTGAGTTCAATCCCTAATGACTCCGATGAAGGGCCACTCCTCACAAATTTAGCCAGTGTGTGCAAGTGTGTGCAGATTGGTGGAGTTTCACACACCTCGGGAGACTAGTTTGATGCGATGCGTGAACACCTCTATACCTCAAAGGAAAAAAAAAAAGATTGACAAGAGCAATCCAAATGGTTTAAAATACGATGATACTAAAGGAAATTGGTTTTTTTTTTTTAAATGTAAGAGTATTGGAATCTCTCAATAAGTGCTAAAACACTAGTATTTAAATGCAACTCTCAATACCTTCATATGATAACATAGAAAATTACGTAAAAAATAGTGACAAAAATGAAAAATAATGTTTTGAAAACTCAAAATCCACACAAAATTATCTATTTATAGACCTTAAATATCCCACTATAACACTCTTTCACGGGGTTCGAGTCACAGAATGGACCCCTCTAATAAAAAGCACATATTCAAATGATATTCCATTTCATAAAGGATATGTAGCATACAATGACTACTGCATTGATTCAAGCAGGCCTCTAAATAGATCCAGATCCGGCCCAATTCATCAGGATCCAGATCCAGTCCAATAGGCTTATCGAATCATCTGGATCCGGCCCAAATACATAGGGTCCAACAAGATATGGATCCAACCCAATAAGCTTATCAGACTGTCCAAGGCCATTAAGGTCCAACTGTCTGTTTTACACAGTATAATGGCATAACTTGCTCCCAATGTCCCACTAAAGGTCTAATTGCCTATATTACACATCAAATGGACCATTCAGACTTCGATTGTCTACCACTTAGGCCCAATATTGAATTTTTACTACTAGACCCAAAATCACTAATAAATTTGAGCTCAATATTATTTTTTAACGTAACAATTAGGCTACAACAAGCGGGAATTAGCCTATATATATGTGGTTGCCATCAATTAGGCTTAATTGCATATGCTTTTAAAAAATAAATGGTCTCAAATAATCGACCACACCGAACATGGGATCAAACTCAGAAAAATTTATAAATTCAATACCTTTATTTCTAGAGGCAAGGAACATGATATAAGATTAAAACAGTTTCTGAGACAGATTTGAGAAATGGGCTTAACCCATTTCCTTCTCAAATATGGTGATCTTGGCAAGCCTTGAAGCATTCATATGGTCCCTTTAACAGTGAGAACCTATTCTAGGGATGATCAGGCCCAAAAGCCTAAAAGATAAAAAAACCTCCATTCTCTTTGAAATCCTTCCCCTCTTTAATGAACAAGGAGAGGGATGTCATCATATCTTTCCATGCATTGAAGTATTTTGATGGAAGTGTATATTGGATTTAAGTACTTCTTGTTTGGCTCCTCTCATTACCATGCTTTATACAGAACAAAATCACAAGTCAGTAAAGAATACTTAAGACCATGAGTGCTCAGCCAGTTATCATCATAATTTAAAAACTAAAGAAGTTCAGTCTTCTTTGGATGGCTAAGGAAATAGTCAACCCAAGTCCCATTATTTTCATTTTTTTCTTTTCTAAAAATCTATCCTCTTAATGAGAGGTCGAGAAATAATTTTGGGCCTTGATCGATATATAATTTTAGACACTGCTGTGGGAAAATAATAGAAGAGTCTTAAAAAAATAATGTTTATTTAACTCACCTATCCTTTGTACCAGCAGCTGAAGTAGATGCAATATCCATAGTGCTTGAACTGAGAAAGAGGATTATCAAGGGGAATTCGGGAAATAATAACTCACCTATCTTAAAATCTTACTGGCATGGGGGTATAAATTAGTTTCTTCCCATGAAGATTGAAGATGATAAAAATAAAGTAACACCCCCCACCCAACTAGACATTTCCAGGCATCTAATATTGAGCTTCCAAATGGATATAATATATAGCTGACAATTGGCATAAATTTGGTGGTGAAAAGGGAAATATATTTATATTTAACATAAAATGCTAATGAAAACTCTCAAAAAAAAAAAAAAAAATTTACTGCAAAATGCTAATCATTCCAATCCTAGGCACTGTTTGGTTGTGGATTTTTGCTCCTTTGAGCTGGTTAAGATAATTTTATTGCCATTATGAAAGAGTAGAATTTAGGTTCCCCACTCTTTTTATGGGGTGATTGCATTTCTTGGTATTCCCCACCAAATGAGTAACATGGACCATTGAATGTTTATTCCAATTATATTATTTGATTTGAATGAAGATTGTAATTAGGATATCAACCTACAAGTTCCTCAGCATAAGTGTGTTAGGATATCTAGATTAGGTCAAGTTAAGATTGGCTTAATCTCTAAGTAACAGAGAAAAGTACTGCTAGATCCTATAGTTATTGATGCGGAGCACCACATGAGTTTTCATATCTAGATTTAGAATTTTCAGTTTTTCATGATTGTATTTTTTCTTTCAGTTATTTGTTTAGTCTATTAATTGGATTAGTTTTTTTTTTTTTGGTTTGGAGAAATTTAGTGATTTTACATATAATTAAAGATTTCTTGTCATTGGAGGTATTTGGTCTTTATTTATTTAGATTACTTTGGTATTGTTCATGTTTTTAAGTCATTACATATATGACGTAAGCCCTCCATACGGGTTTAACACTTAATGAAAAAAGAACTATTGAAGCAAAAGAGACTCCTATGCTCCATGCGAATTGGACATTTCCTTGGTGAGAAATCAAGGTTGCCGTGGTGGAATCCACAAAGGTGAGAAGCCTTCCTCTATTTTCCAGGTATTTCTATCAACCTTCTCCTCTTTTCTTTTCTTCTTATCTTTATCTTAGCCATACTCTAGCCCAACCCACATCCTCTTGTTTTCGTCCTAGATCTATCCCAAAATCGTCCTATTGTTGTCCCATATATGGCTATGGGACAACTATAGGATGGTCTTGGGACATTATGCCCATTTCCATTTTCAACTAAATGTGAAAGCTAATATATTAAATTCAATATCATGAAGAGCATAATTGTTTCTTGCAGAATCAGAACAAGAAGATTGTTAGTGCCCTGGCTTTGCCGAGTCTCTAAGTTTGTCAATTCCATGACTCGGGAAGAAGCACTTGCTAGAAGCTTGAAAACTCAAGGTGATCAAGATTGAATATCATGCTCCACCGGATTAAAGCTCATTATTATGGCAATAACAAAACAGGTATTTGGCCATAGATGACTTTAGGTGGTACACACACCTTTGGAGGATCATTCCTAGGCTTAATTGAACAAATAGTAAAATCATAAAAAGCCTAGAAAGGAAGCTTGACAGTGAATTGGAAGCGAACCTAGAAATATGAATTAAGTTCACTGTCAGCTCGACCAGTCGTTCTCACCAACCCCCTGTGGAGACAAGAGCAACACATCATGGTCAAAGACTGGTCAACTAAATTGAGAAAGGTTCTGGAACATTGAACTGTCATTCTGGGTATGCCTCTGATTGAGAGTCTCGTATACACCGACTGTAATACCCTGACCCGGATTAGGCGTAGTTTAACTTAATAATCTTGTTTGATCGGTTAATCTCGGAGATTATGGTTAGGGCTTTGAGGAAAGCCCACGTGTGGCCCAATCCGAGCTCGTGAGCTCAGTGATCTAGCTCGTCCAGCTGGAGGGGTATTTTGGTAATTTACCGCTTGTTATTATTATTTTATAAATTATGTTATCATGTGATCATTATTGGTTGATAATGTTCTCCTTAATAAAGGATTTGTATTTCTGATTTTAAAATAATTTTATTTTCAGAACATGGTATTTAAAACTGCCCGTCAAAACCCCGAAAGGGAGAAATAATTATTTCAAATGATTTTGGACATGAGATAAATTTCGAAACTAGTATTTTGTGTTAGACCGTTTTAAGAATGGTCTAGTTATTCTTTGACACCCCAAAATAAGGTATCTAAATTTTTTTATTTAACATTTGTTTAATTAAGTAAATAGTGTTAAATTGTGATTTTTATTTAAATCAATGGTTTTTAGTGAGAGTTAAATTCCAAAATTTTTATGGTGATTAAGGTTTTCAAAACCGAACTTATCTGTAAGGTTGAATTAAGTTTTTGAGCTTTCAAAATTTTATGTTTAGTTGAAAATCGGCTTTTTTATAAATTCAGGGGCCCTTTTTGCAAAATCCAAGATTTGTTGAGGACTTATTTGCAACCACCCAGCGGAACAGTGTTTTCACTGTATCAACGTCCGCACCCGCTGCATGTACCGGCCGAAGGCCCCCTTCCTTCGACCAAAACTTTATAAATTCAGCCTCAGTCCTGCAGATCAAACTCCCACTGAAATCTATCTTTCTCTCTTCTCTCAGACTCTCAGCTATTTGAAACCAAAACTAGGCGATTCCCTCTCTGTTATACTGTTTTTTCAGTCACCCGTACCTTAGAAGGAAAGATTTTTCAAAGACCGGATTTTCAGCCCAGGAACTCCAGTGAAGGTAATCATTGTGTTCCTCTTTCAATTTTAGTCGGGATAGAATCAAGAAAAACCAGTTTTGGCCTTATTTTGAGTGAAAAAACCATTTCAAAGTTTAAGGAAAAACCATGGGTTCCTTGTACCCGTGAGCTTTCAATGTTAAAATCAGATGGCCCAGTGAGCTTCAAAGCTCCAAACCATTCCCTATGGAAAGAGGACTCCCAGAGCAGTCCATCGGACGGCTAGATGTGGAAACCGAATCCGGAAAACCCACTGTTTCCTGATTCGTATTTCACTGTGTGTCTGCCATCATTGTCTGCTGTTGCAGACAGTGGAGGAAGACGACTCTCAGATAGTCCGAGAGCTAACCCTCGAACGTTCCGAACTTCACCCGAAGCCCATTTACGCCCGAAGCTAGCTTGACCTACTCGGACGATCCGAGCAGAGCTCGGAAGAACCGAACCCACTCGGACATTCCGAGCTCTAATTTCGAATGTTCCGAGACTTACAGACCCACCGAGACCCTTTTTCAGATTTCTTCAGTTCGGAAGGACTTCGGATGATCCGAGACCCGATCTTCGGACGATCTGAAGTCAGACCCATGATCCGAGGTTAGTAACTAGTTTAGGTGTGGTTCGGATGATTCGAAGCCACAGTACTTGGTTCCGAGGCATGTTCCGAGTAACCCAGTTTTTAAGTGTAAAATGCTATGGTTTGTATATTTGATTTCATGTGATGTGATGTTAGTACTCCTTTTGTTAATTAAAAATGTACTAACCATATTCTCTTATTATTATAGTGTATATACTATTGTATTCACTTCCAGGCCGACTCTATTGGTCGGGCACTTAATGATCTCACTTCCAGGCCAATGCTATATTTGTCTGGCACTGAGTGACCTTCAGGCATAACTCAAAATGTCAGATCTGGTCCTATCCAGGAGACAACGAAGAAGTAACCCGAGGATCTAGTACCTAACTTAATAAGTCAATCTGGTCAATGCCCAGAAGAAAATATGAGTTTTGAACTGAGCACCCCTTTTATTATATTATCTGTGGATTATTATAATTTAAAAATGATAGAAACCAAGTACGAACTCAATTCCATGTACCTTGGATATTTTTGGGGAAACAAGTATGATTTCGAAAATACTACTTGTATGTATGTATGTGATGTTATGTATATTGACGTGATAATGATTGTACACTTGTTTGTTGTTTGAACAGAGACCACGAAACCACACATATACGGTGAGGGAACTTAACTTTACAGCTAAAATATAAATAGGTTTTGTTATTTGAGATGGATCTTGAGCAATGAGTGGTTTCAGATTTGATGAACCCACTCATGTGCCTAAACTTGACGCATTATGGTAAGAGTGTTTATGATACTGGTAAATGCTATGATGTTGATCATATGAAATGTTTAAGACTGCTTCCACGTGCTTTGACTATTGAACCAATATCGGCCATATGGGAGATGGTTTACGTCTACTGGACCACGAGTGTCGACAGTTGCTTGCTTGAGGGTGTCAGTATCGGCTATAGGAGAGCCGGAGATGTACTTGTAAGGATGTATTTTGACCGTGTCGGGACTTCATAGAATGGTCTTAGCGTTGTCGATAGGTGTGACGTTGGATGACAGCAGTACTGGAAAAGAAATTATGAATTATGGGACTGATGATGATATTATGCTTATTTGTTATCAAGTATGAGATATTATTGCAACTGTTGATTATATTGCTAACATGTTATTTACTTACCTGCACTATTATATTTCCTTCACTTCGGCTACTTATCTCACCCCACTCACCTTTCAGGAGATGAACCCGAGGAGGAGAACCCTCTATTTCAAGCTTAGGATGGATAAGCTTGCGGCTGTGTTTTGGGATTCCCACTAAGGGGAATACCTTTATCTTTGCTTTCTGGTTCTTGGAACCTCTTGCTTTTGTAAAGTACCGAGTGTGGTACTTAGTTTATATCAATTTGATGTATTAAACTACTATGCTTCTGTAGTTATTCTGATGTGATTTTGAATGATAATTCAATGTTGGATTTATGTGATTATGTTATGTGTTGCCGTTGTGCTTTGTTGGTATCAGACTTATGGTATATGTTTGAGTCCACATGTTGGGATCATGTGTAATCTTTGGGCCTAACTGTTGATCCAGCCTAGTTAGAATGCTTGAGTGTTGTCTTAGCTTTCAAAATATATATATATATATATCAGTCGCGTTCCGGGCCCACCCTTTGGGTCGGGGCGTGACACCGACCAATCGGTGATGAACTTAACGACCCCTCGAGGTCAACGACTCGTCGATGATAACTTTTAAGTTCTGGAACTTAGAACTCAAGTTGACTCTCGAGAAAACAAACATCTCGGTAATTCAAAACCGATCGAAAGTAACAGGACCCACCACTCGGTAAAGGGCAATAGGTCGTTCTGGGCAGGACAAGTTTCGGGATATGAAACTTTGTCTGCATGGTGTTGCCCCAGATCGAGACCCTCGTATGGACCAACCTCTCGATGCCATGACTGTCGACCCATTGGTGACACCGACCTGTTGATCGAGAATTAATCATGTCGTTGGGAGTGCATTTAATGTGCAATGGTCGGGTGGTTGAATGGTAATAAATATGAACACCGACCCATTGGTGCCCCCGACCTGTCGGTACTGGACAGTTTGAAAAACTGTGTTGACTCCTCTATAAATATTAGTTGTGTGATCATTTAATCATCTTTCTGGAACTAAGAAAATTCACACGCTTTAAGGAACAATCAACTCTCTTGTGCCTACACAATGAGAATCAAATACAACCAAGCTATTGATTGAGTTAGTGAAAGAGAAAAAGAGAGGAGAAAAGAAAAGATACAAAGTAGGAAAGATGTTGGTAGAACCAGTTTCTTAGTCACCCTAAAATTATGATTGCTCAACGACGGCTATAAGGCGAAGCATCGGGATTAACTCAAGCACACATTGGGTGATCTTTGATAAGCACACATCTTCGAGAAAGAGCTACAAGACAAGTGCTTATTGTTTTAATTTTTTTTGTTAAAATCTTTTTGCTGTGAAAGTGGATTAAGGAGGCTTGGCTCCGGAACCACTATAAAAAATCTAGAGCATAGTCTCTAGGCACATCTGGTGGGTGAAATTCACTGCCAATTAACATAGATGGAATTCCTATTTTACATGTGGTGGGTGAAATTCTCAGTCGATTGAGTTAGGTGAAATTCCTATTCTAATTGTGAAGGTGTAAGTCCCCACTTAGTGAATTTGAAGATAGCTCAAGGTTGAGCTAGTCCTAACAGTGGATGTAGGTTGGCTAACCGAACCACTATATATCTTGTGTCCTTATGCTTGTGGTGTTAGAGCTAATTTCTTAATTGTTTAAATTATTTTAACAAGACCTCCTTTGTACCCTAATTTTAAAGATAGACTTACATGAATAAAATATAATAAAATATTTTTATAAGTTATATTTTCTTACAGCCACATGTAAGTGAATCATCAAATGTAAAAGATGATTCATAGAACTTGTGTATAGTAGCATAGCCAATGTGGAGGATTAATATCCGCTGCATGACTTTGGAATTTCCTATATATAGCATCAAAGGTAATGAGAGATTTCATTAGCCCATTGCAAAAGAACCGACCCTTCACTCATTACTTTTTTTTTTTGGCTTCTTCACGTCCTTCAGTACTTCATTTCTTCTACAGCTAGTTTTTAGCCAAAGTTTTTGAAGAGGTAAACCTCTGCCCAAGTTTCCCAAGTAAAGGTATATAATCCTTCCTCCTATGTATTTTCAACTTTTAGAATCTAAATAGAGTATTTTAGAGGAATAAAATGAAATACCATTTCAATTATTATTTTGAAATTATTTGTTTTAAACTTAAAATGAGTTTTCTCATTGAATTAATTGTGAATTATTATTATGAATTGATTTATTTTAATTTGTTTAACTTGAAATAAGTTTATAATTGTTTAAAGATAAGTATAATTTTATTTACTATCTAGATTTTTAATTTTTTTATTATATTAGTTATTTAGAATTTAGTGAAGTCTTTACTTATAAATCTCAGTTGAATTATTTGGGTATTTTTAAAAGTGTTTTAAATTTTCTAAATATAGTTGAATTTTGAGAAATTTTAAGAAAAGATATGATTAAGTTGGTTTTCTTATACATCTTAGAAAATCTGAAATATATATATATATATATATATATATATATATATATAAATCTTAGTTTTTGTTTAAATAATAAATTGACAAATTCTAATTTAGCCTTGTTAATGAGTTTAAATTTAAATAACTTGGAGACTTAAATTATTTTTAGACCACTTAAATTAATTATTCATGTTAATTCTTTTAATATGTGTAATTTTGAAATTTTATTAGGATTAATAATTTGAGACTTGTGTTGATGATTGTCTAGAGACCCTTATTCTAAATTAAAAGTGATACTAACCCTTGGTTGTATTATTATATTATACATATATTATGTATTCACTTCCAGACCAGTACTCTCTATTTGTAGCGTAGCGGAAACACAGCCTGGTAGCTATCAGTAGCTGAGCGATTAACTTCGCTGCTCGATAGAAAAGAAGGGTTCGGGCATTGTGTGATCTCTAGGCCTAACTCAATATACGAGTAGTGGCTTAAGCATCTTATATCTCTAGGCCTAAGTCAGTATGTCTACACGGTCATTTCTAGAAGAAAATATGTGTAATGGCCTGAACACCTTTATTATATTGATGGATTATTGCAACTAAGAATATATAGCAACCCATTAACGAGACTCATATCCATTTCCCTTGGAGTTTTTTCGGAAAATGAGTAGAAAGATTTAAAATACTGTGAATGTATGTTGTACAGTCTATAAATGTGTATTATGATTAATTGCGAGTGTATATTAATTGTATTTCTATTTGTGTAACAAATACCCGCGATAGTCTACGTTTTACGGTGAGGAGATTTAATAATAAAAGATCAGTAAATCAGGTTTTGTAAACCTAGATCTAATTTAATGAGTGGTTTCATAGATTATACATGATATGGAAAAGACCGAAAAGGCCAGAATGCGAGACTTGACACTGCTTCTATTTGAGGGATGAAAATTGGTTCTAACTGTTAGAACGGAAGCATAACATGGTGTCAAGGAGTCAAGGTCTACTAGTTTATAAACGAAGAATGAGCCCACTTACATACCTATACTTGATATATATTGCTAAGTTATGTTCATATTGTCACTAGTAATGTTTATCATGCATGGTGTTGTGATTGATATTGATTTCTCCGATGTGAGAGCTTGAGCATTATGTTATGATGAGGGGTTGAAGTATGAAGTTGATATTGTTGATGAAATACTCTGATATGAGAACTTGAGTATCATGTTATGATGAGAGACTGAAGTATGAACTTGATACTATTGATAAGATGCTTTGATGTGAGAACTTGAGCATTTCAGATATTGATACTACCTCCACGTACCCTCAACTACTAAACTATTATCAGCCCAGGTATGTCGATTACCGTCCCCGGTGTGTCAGTTTGCATCTACTGTCCCAGGTGTGTCAGTATAGATGTGTCGGAGATGTTCTTACAAGATGTTGCATTTTGCCGTGTCCGGACTTAATGCATTTATAGACCAATGGTGTTACGGTGGCATGACAATATCACGGATAACTTGTGACATAGCAGTATCACAGATGAGTTGAAATATAGGCATAGTAGAACAATTATGATTTCAAGTATGATAAAGGATATGCGAACCAATTGGATAGTGGTATGGCAGTAGTATAACAGTGATATGGCAGTGGTATGACAAAGGTACGTCAACAGCATGACAGTAGTATAACAGTGGTATAGTAGTGGTATGACAGTGAGATGACAGCGATGGTGACTTAATAAATTGGTATACTAGACCAATTATGAATTCAGGTAAGATAAATGTAGCGTCCCTCCCTCTCTTCATATTTATCAGAGTATTTAATTGATATTATTTAACAACGGGAAGAGAGGGGAGAGTGCCACGACACGAGTCAAGGCCCAAATCTGAAGATTCGACCCTTGACTGGCCCAACTAGTGCGTGCACATGGATTTAGTACATGTATGCTTGGCAACACACTAACTTACAATTATGCGAAAAATATGTACATTTATTTAAAACCATGATTCAATCCTTCTCAATCTAAGCTAAGCATAACAATAATCCCGTAGAATTTATTTCTTAATAAAATGTTCAATACAATAACTCAAAATTCTCAAATAACTCAACCCTATTTGTTTAGTTCTCTACTAATACTAAACGATAAATCTCCACGCAATCCTCCATCTTCCGTCATCCTCGTCTACACCTGGCTGTTGCTTGATCCAACCTCACCACCTTTATCCCGTCCTGTATTAGTTTTTAAAAGAAAAGGGTATTATGGGCTTATTCAACGCCCAGTAAGAATCCTCATCGAAGTGGGTACCAACATGATATATATAAAATCGGGGGGAAATATATACAAGTTCTTCAAATAATTCAGTTGAAAACATCTCCAAACCATATTTCAAAACCAGTTCATATCTCATACTTGTAAAGCATTTAAAACAACTTCATAATCACTTTATAATTCAAATCACAAACATAATACTTTCACTAATTCATCAAATCAATAATGCAATTGCCATGATACATGAATTAATGTAAACGCCCTCTCATGCCCATGCATTTTTCTCTTTCATACTCTCCATGCAAACAGTTATAATCATTGGTCATTATATTCGTAACTTTTCTAAGACACCAGCTGGGAGCTACTACCCAATACTAGCATTTTAACCGGAACTACTGGGGGAGCGCTACACACCTATACTCCTGCGCAGGTTTCGGAAATTCTTCTGACCCTATAGCTTTCTGCTCAATTAATATTGGCATAAATTATAACCCATAAACGCGGTCATACAGAATAGTTATTTATTTTGAATATTTCAGGTTAGAGTTTAACATCTCCTAACCTTTGATACAACTATTCCCATCCCACATAAGATGTATACTTTCATGTCTATGTATCGATAAATCATCTAAATCATGCATTGAAATTAAATATTATCTCCACATACATAATAATCATGTGATACTTTAAGAAAGTAGGAAAAACCTACTTGATCAAAGATGATTAGTGAAGAGAGATGAATCATGGGATAACACGAACGGTGTCGGGGTTCCTCTCGGTTCTTCGTTCGTATACATATGTAAAGAACATAATTCGCATATCACTAAGTTGTAATTTCTAATAATACAAACATTAAGATTTTTCATTATTTCCAATTGATCTAAATTATATGTTCAAATGGGATGCTTTTAAGCAATTGAAAAAACATAGATACTTGTTAAATCCCTTTGAACCACTTTCATTTAAATATTTAAGGACCATATTTTGTTGACTCATTAATTTGCCTTAATAGAAAAAACCATATATAAAAGGCTTTAGGGTACCAATACATGAAACTTTTAGGTCATTATTAGTATTCAGAATACATGAGACCTATAAATAAATAATTTAAAAATATTCATAATTGAAATAATTTAGGAAATAGTACTTTGTAGAAATGAGTAATTTCAATTTGATCCTTTACATACTTTAAATAAAATCATATAAAACAAAACCCCTCGATAATGGAAACCATATGTAAAGGAAAGTATATGGGTGATGTTGTAGATTGACAGTTGAACGCACATGGTACGGTGGGAGAGAGAGATCACTTAAAGCAATGAATGTTGTATTAAACTAATGAAATAAACAATTTTAACCTTCAGAACATTAACTACCTAAATAAAATAAAAGCTTGGAGACATGCTAAAGGACAACACTAAAGGTGATGGGTACTACAAGCCAAAGAAAGGTAACTAGATGAAAATCCAAATTGAGATATAAAATAAACACCGACCTGGGTCGTCACTTCAAATTCAATAGAAATTAGTACTTAAAATCATTTAATCCATTAAGATCAGTAAATAATATTCTGAAAACCTAACCCATTAAATTTTGAGCACTTAAATTAATTAAGCTACTTTAAAAATAAAATAAGAGGGCGAGGAAATAATAATTTGCAAAACCCCCAAATCAACATCTGTAACACCCCACCCTTTTCACTCTAATTTTCAGAGTTTATTTTTTTATTTTTATAATAATAATCAACAAGTGATCGGGGCGGAATGTCACGACGCGAGTTAAGTTCGGATCTCTAAATCCGACCCTTAACTGGCCAAGCCCATGTGCATATGAACTAAGTCCATAAAACTGATCCGCACATGGTATATTTATAACTTGCGGAATTAACTTAGTATAGATCTAACTGAGGTTATAATAGAACCTATGATTAATCCAATTTCCATTTTTTTAGATAGCAAAGTACATAACTTATTTTCCAAATCACTAATCGATCTTAACTAATCGTTTAATCCAAACATCCAACATAAAACAAACCATAACATCTAATTAACTACATTATTACATGCCCACACATCTAGCTAACAAATTACATTGTCCAAATAAATAAACTACCAAGTCCATCAACAATCCATTCACAGTCCATTCCAATCATTCAAAACGCCCAAGTTTTCGTGCTTGGTCCTCTTCTCCAACCACGTTCTTCCCTTTCCCTGCATCATCCACTAAGGATATAGATAGGGCGTTAGATCAACGCGCCCAGTAGTGTTTCCGAATAGGGCTACCACATGGTTAGTTAAAACATGCAAATAATATCATAATAATACATGTGAGACAAAATTCCATAAAATCATGCTATGTATGAAATGAACATGTAATGAGTCCCACCCATCACCATTCAACACAGCCATCACTTGACGGGATTCTCATCGTCAAGGTACCCACAGTGGTCTTTCGGACGCCCCGACGGAGTGTGGCCTCCGGATTCCTCCTGATGGGATTCTCATCATCAGGGTACCCCACAGTGGTCTTTCGGACGCCCCGACGGAGTGTGGCCTCCGGTTACAACACCATCATCCCATGCCATGCATGAGATGTCTATGCAAACATGCCATTTGTAAATATAACATTTGATTCAAATAACTTATTCAAATAAGCATAAAATAGCAAATAAGTTATGTGGTTACAACAAGGTAGGAAACCTACAATAGTTTACTTTGTTCGATCCTTCCTTTGGACCGTCTTCCGATCACGGCTCGCTCACCGTTCTAAAAATCCGAATACCCTATGTACATGGCAGCAAATTAATCATTTATCCACCTAATTTCCAGCAAAGCTTAATGTTACAAGAACCACCTAGTGGGGTTCGGCCAAAGCCATAGCCGAACCTCACCCATTAAAACTTTGGTCATTCATTTATTTAATTAAAACCTATCTAATTGCCCAAACTTCTAAATGAACCTTGATAGGGTTCGGCCATACATTATGGCTGAACCTTACCACTTTGGTTTTAACCCATTTATCCCATCATATGATCATTTTATTTTGATCATTTCAGCCATAATTACGATTGTGCCATTGAGACCAACCTTTGCTTTAAATTAACTAACTTTCATCACCAAACATAAAACCATCTTTAGTGGGGTTCGGCCATACACACGGCTGAACCTCACCACTTAATTTGATCCTTCTTAAACCTTCCATATCTTCATATAAATCAACCATTATGTCCCACAATTACCATTAGTGGGGTTCGGCCATACACATGGCCGAACCTCACCAATGTGATTTTATGCTCAATTTCCATAATTCATATTGGCCGATTACTTACCCATACTAACTCCATAAACAACATATATTATTCTTAAATCAAAGCATATAAATAATACCTAATGTTTATCATAAACTTAACCCAATTATTCCACAAAACAGTCCATGAGTTTTCATGATTTCCATGGTTTCCATGGGGTTCTCAACATGAAAACCAATATCATTTTACATGGGGTTCGGCCCTCTATCATGGCTGAACCCAATGATTACGTTTACTGTTTTTAAACCTCAATTATCCAGGTAATAACTGTATATCTAAATCAGGTTTTTAACCTTCAAACAACCATCCAAAATTAGCCAAATTTCATAGGGTTCGGCCATGCTTATTGGCCGAACACCATGAGATTAATTTTGAACATTTAGTCCTTCATCTTAGGTCTGAAACCAGCACCCAAATCCATGTTTTTAAACCATTCTAAAACATGTATTTACATCTTAAAATAATAACCCAAAACAGTCCACCAACTTCATGGTTTATATGTTTCAAATACATCAAAACCATACCATCATTTGCATGGGGTTCGGCCCTCCATGGTGGCCGAACCCTATGACCTTTGGTTTTGAATTTCTTAATCATTCATCTATGTCCAAAACAAACTTCCTTATTTATGTTTTAACCTTTTTAAAACACACACTTAAAATCATCTAAAAACAGTCCCATATTTGTATGGTTTTAATTTCCAAAAACCATCTAAATAAATCAATTATTTCCATGGGGTTTGGCCATCCAATGGGGCCGAACCCTATGGTGCAGCTTTTTATCTCATTCATGTACTTCCAACCAATATTTAACCTTTGTTAGATTCGGCCATCCAATGGCCGGATCATGATTTAAAAATTGTTCATCGAAAAACCTACCGTTTCCGCGACTCCTCCAATTGATCTTCCCTCCGGCTTGTTCCTTGTCCTTTCTTAGCCTCTCCTTCTTCTTGATTCCTTGATGATCAGGGACTGATTTAAACAACCAGCTGTTGTTCTTGGTAGAAAACGGCAAAGAGAGAAAGAGATAGAATTTTTTTGACTTTGGATGGAATACCTTGAGGCCAACTCTTTTGCTCAAGGTATGCTTTTGTCTTGGTGAAACAAATCAATCAAGGACTGATTTCATATCACTAACCAGCTGCTGCTCTTAGTGTTTGGGAAGATAAAAACGACCAAGAGAGAGAGATAGGGAGAGAAAAAACTGAAACATCTTTGGCTAAATTTCAATCAGCCCATGTGATCTCTTTGGTACCCAAAAATTGTAACTCCTAATGCATTTATCTTTAACTCTTATTTCCTTTGGGGGTTTCATCCTTGAGATGAAACCCTCCAACGTTTTTTAACCCTTGACCTTCCATCTAAGGTGGTTAATCCTCATGGTTCCAATGCATGTAACCATTTTAAATATAAAACCTTTATGTAACCTTTATTTTTTAATACCTTCCTTGGGGGTTTCATCTTTGAGATGAACCTCCAAGGGTACCCAACGGCCTATGCATATCCTTGTAAATTGTTTGCATTCCCTCCTTCATTCATGCATTTGTAACTCTCAAAGCCATCACTCTCATATCTCCATGGTAGCCGTTACATGCATGAAATTGCTCATGCATGCAGCCAACGTCCCTAGCAACCCTTGTGACTTCAAAAAGTAACTCCCATTCAAAATGTAACTCCCATTTTATTCATCACCTAAATGGGGGTTACATGCATGGTAATGTCTCCCCATGCACCAACGTTTTTCCTTGCTCAAAATTGGAATTTAAAACACTTCCCCTCTCATTCACACACTTCATAATAAAAATACACATTCATCCAACTCATTTATTCAACTCACCCAACCTAAGTCATTCATTTAATTTAACTTAACTAATAAATTCAACTCAACTTAACCCATCATTCATTTCAACTCAAACCAAACTCAAGTAATTAATAAACTTAAATTAACTAAGCTTGAACTCAATCCATGGTTAATCATGCCATTCACGACCCATTGGGTCCCATCTAGCCATTTTGACCCATTTATCAAAATTTGACCCAAATATGATTCTTGACCCGTTTAAATTCATCTTATCCATTTATTTGTTTTGTAAACAAACTACCATTCTTTGGGTCTTCATTGAGCCCTTGACCCATTTAAATTCAAATAAATTTTATCACAATGGCAATTCCGTAAATATGAATATTTTCATATAAAATGATAACTTTGAAATTCCAGGGTGTTACAATACAATACTCTTTTTATAATTTTCGTCCCGAAAATCGAACGAAGTAGGATTTCAAAATAATTCATACAAATAATTCAGGGTGAGATGTTCTCATCTCCGATTCCAATTCCCAAGTGGCCTCCTCAACACCATGTCGATCCCAAACCACCTTGACGAACTGAATCGCTCGATTACGCAACACCCTTTGCTCACTCTCCAATATTCCGACCGGCTTCTCGACATAAGTGACGTCGCTTTGCACATCTATATCTTGCACATTCAAAACATGAGACGGATCAGGATTGTACTTCCTCAGCATCGACACATGGAATACATCATGTAGAGACGCCAATTGCGAAGGAAGTGCCAACTGATAGGCTACATCTCCCATCCTTCTGATAATTGAAAACGGTCCCACATATCTTGGCGACAATTTTCCTTTCTTCCCAAATCTCATGTGCCCTTTTCGTAGCGAGACCTTCAAGAATACCATGTCTCCTACTTCAAATTCGAGAAACCTCCTCCTCTTATCAGCATAGCTCTTTTGCCGACTCTGTGCGGTCAACAAATGTTGACGTATCAACTGGATCTGTGCAGTAGTTTCTGCAACCATCTCAGGTCCTATCAGTGCATGTTCACCAACCTCGGTCCAGCACACTGGTGACCTGCATGGTCTACCATACAAAGCTTCGAATGGTGCCATCTGGAGGCTTGCCTGGTAGCTATTGTTATAAGAAAATTCCACCAATGGCAAATGATCCTCCCATCCACCTTTGAAGTCTAGCATGCACGCCCTCAACATGTCCTCCAACGTTTGTATTGTTCTTTCCGATTGTCCATCGGTCTGTGGATGGAATGCTGTGCTAATAAGTAGATCGGTTCCCATGGCCGATTACATGCTCTGCCATACCCTGCCGGTGAATCGGCCATCTCTATCAGACACTATAGTCCGTGGGATACCATGTAATCTGATGATGTCTTTGATATATTTCCGACCCAATGTCTCCGATGAATCCGTCATTTTGATAGGAATAAAATGCGCAGACTTGGTCAATCGATCTACCACAACCCATATAGCGTCATTGCCTTTCGAGGACCTCGGCAACCCCGTCACAAAGTCCATGGAAATGTGCTCCCATTTCCATTCCGGCACTGCTAAGGGTTTGAGTAACCCTGGTGGCTTCTGATGTTCCGTCTTAACCTGCTGACAAGTTAAACAATGAACCACGTAGTCTGCAACATCCTTCTTGAGTCCATGCCACCAATAATGTCTTTTTAAGTCATGATACATTTTTGTGCTACCCGGATGAATGGACAGCTTGCTCTGATGTGCCTCTATCAATAATTCTTTTCTGCAGCTTCTTGGCACATAAACTCTACCCCGGAACATAAGACCCTGTCCTGGTCATAATTCCCAATCCGGTACAACCTCTCCATTAGACATCTTGGCCCATGTCCAGGTACAAGCAAGGGGAAAGGAAAGGTCATTGACCGAGAGGGGAGCTGAGCCTAAGTGCTTTAATGATGGATTTGGATTACGTTATATTACTGTCATTTGAATACTATTGCTGGTCATGTAATAATTCGTTATTTGCTATGGTTTGATTAGGATAATAACCTGTGGATCGTTGATCTATGTTATTTAATATTTAAGACTGTTACTTGCTATCTCGTCTTTCTATTCCGCAATTATCTAGATTATTCTGCATGTTGATGTTAGTTCCATGTGTGATTCACTATCATGGTCTATTCCATGTACACATGGGTGGCCAGTTAAGGTTCAGACTTGGGTAGTCTGAACTTAACTCGCGTCGTGACGCCGCCCGCTCTCTTCCGATGTTTATTTTAAAAAAAAAAAAAATTAGACTCTGAAATTCTCGGAAAGGGCGGGGTGTTACAACATCATCTCAAGATTAGATTCTACGTGTGATTTCTCACATTTTAGGAGGTTAATACTCATAATTTAACAAACAATTTCACGGATTTGAACCCTATTCTTGAATTGGGGAGAAAATCCGACAATTCCAGAATCAGTGCTATTTTCATTCCATTAATCCAAATTTGTCCAAGGTTGATTCTAAATCACCCTAGACTCTAATTTAAATCTAAATATTAACTTGAAAAATTGAACCAACCTTAAACAACGCTTTCCGTAATCGTCTTCTTCTTTCCTTTTTTTCCTTTCCTTCATCGCTTTTCTTTCTTCGCTTTCACAGTGGGGAAATGGGTTTCTCAGTGTAAGGTTTGGAAGATGGACTACTGACTGTTGTGTGAAGAAAGGGGAGAGAGAGAAGTCTTGTACGACTATAAGATGGAACAGGGACTACTGTGGGCAAAGTAAAGGGAGAGTGGGGAGTGTCGTGTGCACAAGGAAGTGGAACTTCCTTGTGCCGTGCGCATGGGATTTTGTGGAGAGATGGAACTACCGTGTAGACTTAGTCAAAGACTAAGTGGTGGCTTTTCTATTCCCTTTTCGCCCTTAGATTATTTAAGGTGTGACATTTGGGACCCTTTTCCACAGTGACATGATACGTGACCGAACCATTTTAATTAAATCTTTTGCATTTAATTTCGATTGTGATACCCGACATTAATTTAATTTTGTAAATTTAGATTCTACTTAATTCCTCTAAATTAATTGATTAATTCATATTACTCTCCATTAATTAATACAAATTCAATTTTAATAATTTCTTAAAATTTCGAGGTGTCACAAATACTAACACATTTTAGAATTTTTGCCCCAAAAATGGAATAAGGTAGGGTTTAAATAACTTACATGAAGAGCTCTGGATGATGTGTCCTCATTTCGGACTCTAGCTCCCATGTCGCTTCTTCATTGTCATGTCTTTCCCACATTACCTTCACAAAAGGAATTGCTCGATTCCTGAGTATCTTCTGTTCTGCATCCATGATTCTGGCTGGTCGTTCGACATAAGATATGTCGCTTTGTATATCCAATTCTTGCACATCTAACATATGTGAGGCATCTGAATGATACTTCTTTAACATTGATACATGAAAAACATCATGTACATTGGACAGTTGTGGAGGGAGTACAAGACGATATGCAACCTCACCAATCTTTTGAAGTATTGGAAAGGTCCAACATATCTCAAGTGACAACTTCCCTTTCTTTACAAATCTAATCTAACCTTTTCGTGGCTAGACCTTCAAGAACACTTGGTCTTCCACTTCAAATGTCAAAGGCCTTCTTCTCTTATCAGCATAACTGTTCTGTCTACTCTGCGCAGTCAATAGTCGCTGTCTGATAATTTTGATTTGTTCTGTAGTCTCTTCTACCAATTCAGATCCAATGAGTGTAGCTTCACTTGCCTCAGTCCAACATACAAGAGATCTACAAGGTCTGCCATACAACACTTTTAAAGGTGCCATCTGCAAACTGGCTTGGTAGCTGTTGTTATATGAGAATTCCACCAATGGAAGGTGGTCTTTCCCAACTACCCTCAAAGTCGAGTATACAAGCTCTCAACATATCCTCCAAAGTCTATATGGTCCTCTTTGACTGACCATCTGTTTGTGGGTAAAAAGCCGCGCTGAATAACAAATCTGTCCCCATAACCGCTTGTAAGTTATGCCATACTCTTCCTGTAAATCTGCCATCACGGTCTGATACGATAGTCTTAGGTATTCCGTGCAATCTGACGATATCTCTGATGTACTGCCTACCCAACATTTCTGACGAGTCAGTTACCTTAATAGGTATGAAATGTGAGGACTTCGTAAGACGATCCACCACCACCTAAATTGTATCATTGCCCTTAGAGGATCTAGGCAATCATGTCACAAAGTCCATGGCTATATACTCCCATTTCCATTCTGGTATGGAATTAGGATTGAGTAACTTAGGTGTCAGTGTATGTTCAGTCTTTACTCGCTGACACGTGAGACATTTTGAAATAAAGTCTGCAACATCCTTCTTAAGTTCGGACCACCAATATCTCCTTTCTGAGATCTCAGTACATCTTGGTACTTCCAGGGTGTATCAAGAATTTCGATTAATGTGCCTTTTTAAACAGTTCTAATCTGCACTCCTGAGGTACGTATATCCTGCCTTGATACATCAGGCGTTGTCCTAGTTGTAGTTTCCAGTCTTGAACTGCTTCTCCCTTTGCTAATTTCTCTCATATTCCAGTCATCTCTGGGTTTGATCTTTGCGCTTGTTCTATTCTTGATGTCATAGTGGAGTGTACTATAAGATTGTATATACATCTTCTATTCGTGATCTGAAGATTCAAATCTTTGATTGCTGACATCATTCTCCATTCCTATCGGATTAGACTGGCTATTGTTCCATGGCTCATACGATTGAGTGATTCCACGACTTTGTTTGCCTTGCTCGGATGACAAAGGAGGGCAAAGTCATAGTTTAATTTTCAAAGAGATTTTCAGATCTCTCAAGAATTCGAAGGGCATTTTGGTAATTTTATAATTATTGCGAATTTATCATGAAAACTTGTTCAAAAGTCACACGTTTTTCTGCCCGAGATCTTTCGAATTCTTTTTTTGAGCTTTTTTTTTTTTTCTACTCTTCTGAAAAGATTTTGAAAAAAAAAAAAGGGGCTGAAACCCTAAACTCTGACCCTGATAAACCTTACCTTCCCGCGACACTGTAGCCGCTCACACTACAGTACACCCCCCCCCCCCCCAACACACAAGCTGTGGTCCTCGTCTTTCTCCTCTCCCTCTCTCTTGGTTTCTTCTTCTTCTCCTTCTCTACCTCCGACCGGCTCCACCTTCGTTTTTCCACTATTTTCTCTTTTCCTTTCTTCGATTTTTCGGGATTTCTCTCTGTTTTCCCCTTTTTTTTTCCCTTCTCCTTTCTTCCATTTTCCACGCCTTTACCCGATTTTCCCGTATTTTTTCTTTTTCCTTTCTTAGATTTCCTTGCTTTGCTCGGCTTTCCTTGTTTTCCTTTTTCCTTTTCTTCATTTTCTCTGCTTTTTCCATTATTTTCCTTTCTTTTCCCTCTTTTTCCCCCTTTTCCTGGATTTTTGCCAAGTCAACTCAGTCGGGATTTTGTTCTGAGTCAACCTGGCCCTTGGGCTGGAGTGGCGACCTAGCTACTCAGCCTAGTGGCCCAGACCCGACCTAACCCAGACTTGGTCCGGCCTAACCAGGCCCAGACCTGGTTCGACCCACGTCTGGCAGGCCCACGTCTTCGGCCCAGTTTCCAGACCCGACCCTTTTTCAAAGCCCGTTGTCAAGCCCGTCCCGTTCTTCAGACCTGACCCAGTTCGGCTCGTTTAGGGCCCAGGCCCAGTTTTAGGCCCGTTTTCTCCTTGGCCTCTTTTTGACCCGTTTTGTCTTAATTACTCATCCGTTCTCCCTTGTTTCAACAGATTGAACTCCTTTCAACCCAACAAGTCTCTTATTCGCTTTGGATTTTCAACTCCACACACTACGATGAGGGGCTTATCACTATTTTAGCATGCATTGCATATATTCATGCCTTTATTTTTGGACGAAGAGCCACCAAGTGTAACCCTCTATTTGTTTAGCCACCCGGTAAGGGAAAACTGTTGAAATAAGTTGGTGGCAGGGGTTCCGCTCGAGTGTACTTCCGTTATCTATATGCGTCGTATCGAATTTTAATTAGACGATTTGATAATTGAATATATATCACTTGAAAACTGCTGATGATGTTGGAGTGTGTGTTCATTAAATGTTAATGAAATCGTGTTGATTGTAGATTTGCGTGATTAAGTAATTCAGTGTATACTTCTGACTCGCATGATGAATTATGTTGTTGATTTTTTGAGTATGTTGTATAAGAGCGTATCCTCGTCGCTATACATGTTGTGACCTCGTGTGCATGCATTGGAGAGACTATTCATATGTATACATGCTTATGATGATGTGATGAGTTGGTTGTTGGAGGACTTACCCAGTTGTGGTCTGGTGGCCGAGACCCCCATAGCGGTTGCAGGTCTCCCCATTGCGTTCCGGTGGTCGGGTGCCTACCCATTGAGATTGGCTTTCCCCGTTATGCTCCGACGATCGAGACCCTCATAGGAGATGTAGGGTATCCCCGTTGCATTCCGGCGGTTGAGGCAGTAGCATATTGCATGATCTCCGATTGTAGTCAGTAGGGGACTGGCGTTGTTGGGGGACCATTGAGAGTTACGGAGATGATAACTTGGATTCGGTTAGTGGAAACATTGGTTAATAAAGTAGTTGAGTACCGTATGCATGGGTATTTTATTCACTTATGATGTTCACTGCTATTTTTATATGTGATCTATAACTATGTTGCTAATATGTGGTATATTTTATCATTTCACTGGGCTATTTTGTTCACCCCTTATCTTTCAGGTGCCTTGCTTGCGGAGGGGCCAGGCGGGCCCCTTGAGCAAGTACATGGAGAGGAGTAGTAGTGAATAGAAGCTTATATTTATGTTATGTTTGAAATTTGAAGAATTTTTGTCATGCCTCGACCCAAAGGGTGGGCCTGGAACGCGACTGATTTTTTTTTTGAAAGCTAAGACAACACTCAAGCATTTTAACTGGGCTGGATCAACAGTTAGGCCCAAAGGTCACACATGATCCCAACATGTGGACTCAAACATATACCATAAGTCTGATACCAACAAAGCACAACGGACAACACATAACATAATAACATAAATCCAACATTGAATTATCATTCAAAATCACATCAGAGTAACCACAGAAGCATAGTAGTTTAATACATTAAATTGATATAAACTAAGTACCACACTCGGTACTTTACAAAAGCAAGAGGTTCCAAGAACCAGAAAGCAAAGATAAGGGTATTCACCTTAGTGGGAATCCCAAAACACCGTCGCAGCTTATCCACCCTAAGCTTGAAATAGAGGGTTCTCCTCCTCGGGTTCATCTCCTAAAAGGTGAGTGGGGCTGAGCTAACTAGCCGAGTGAAGGAAATATAAGAGTGTAGTTAAGTAAACAACAGGTTAGCACAATAATCAACAGTTGCAATAATATTTCATGCTTGATAACAAATAAGCATAATATTATCATTAGTCCCATAATTCATCATTTCTTTTCCAATACTGCTATCATCTAACATGACGCCTACCGACTACGCTGAGACCATTGTATTAAGTCCCGACACGGTCAAAACACATCCTTGCAAGTACATCTCCAGCTCTCCATAGCCGATACTGACATCCTCAAGTCAGCAACTGTCGACACCCATGGTCCAGTAGACGTAAACCATCTCTCATATGGCCGATATTGGTTCAATAGCCAAGGGCACGTGGAAGCAGTCTTACACATTTCATATGATCAACATCATAGCATTTACCAACATCATAAGCACTCTTATCATAGTGCGTCAAGTCTAGGCACATGAGTGGGTTCATCAAATCTGAAACCACTCATTGCTCAAGATCCATCTCAAAACATGTTTACATTTTAGCTACAAAGTGAAGTTCCCTCACCGTATATGTGTGGTTTCGCGGTCTCTGTTCAAACAAACAGACAAGTGCACAATCAATATACATAGCATCAAATACATACATACAAGTAGTATTTTCAAAACCATACTTGTTTTCCCAAAAATATCCAAGGTACATGGAATTGAGTCTCCTACTTGGTTTCTAATCCCTTTTTAAATTATAATAATCCATAAGATATAATAAATAAAAATGGGTGCTCAGTCCAAAACTCATATTGTCTTCTGGGCATTGACCAGATTGACTTATTGAGTTTGATCTAGATTCTCAGGTCACTTCTCGGTTGTCTTCTGGATAGGACCAGATCTGACATTTTGAGTTAGGCCTCAAGGTCACTCAGTGCTCGACAAATATAGCGTCGACCTGAAAATGAGATCACTCAGTGCCCAACTAATAGAGTCGGCCTGGAAGTGAATATAATAGTATATACACTATAGTAATAAGAGAAGAGGGTTAGTACAAATTTTAGATTAACAATGGGGGTACTAACATCACATCACATGCATCAATAACAAACAAGATTTACACTTAAAACTGGGTTCCTCGGAACATGCCTCGGAACCAGGTATTGTCGCTTCGGATCATCCGAACTACACCTAAACTAGTCACGGACCTTGGATTATGGGTCTGACTTCGGATCATCCGAAGATCGGGCCTTGGATCATCCAAAGTCCCTCCAAACCGAAAAACAGAGAAAACGGGTCTTAGTGAGTCTGGGTACCTCGGAACATCCAAAATTAGGGCTCGGAACATCCGAGTGGGCTCGGTCCTTCTGAGCTCTGCTCGGATCGTCCAAGTGAGTCAAGCTAGCCTTGGGCGTAACTGGGCTTCGGGTGAAGCTCGGAACGTCCGAAGGGCTCAGACTGTCTGAAGCTCGACTCTTGGACCGTCCGAGAGTCGTCTTCCTCCACTGTGACGGCAGACACACAGTGAAATACGAATCAAGAAATAGAGGGTTTTCTGGACTCGGTTTTCACATCTAGCCGGTCCGATGGACTCCTCTAGGAGTCCTCTTTCCATAGGGAAATGTTTGGAGCTTTGAGGCTCACTGGGCCATCTGATTTTAACATCAAAACCTCACGGGTACAAGGGAACCCATGGTTTTCCTTAGATTTCAAACTGGTTTTTCTTGCTTAAAACTAAACCAAAATCGGTTTTTCTTGATTCTAAACCACCTACAATTTGAAAAGGAACACAGTGGTTACCTTCACTGGAGTTCCTGGGCTAAAATCCGATCTTTTGAAAAATCTTCCTTTCTTAAGCTACGGGTGAAAAACCAGGAAGAACAGAGGCTAAGGGTTGGCTGGTTTTTGGTTTTCAGCTAAGAGCAGAGAGGCTAAGGAGGAAGATAAAAATTTTCTGGGAGTTAAAACAGATGGAGGAGGGCCTCTTTTATAGAGTTTTGGCTGGAGGAATGGGTCGGACAGCCACTGCATGCAGTTGCATGCAGGTGCGGCTTATTTCCGCTACAGTAACCTTTGGGCTGGTTGCAGATCAGCCCTCCAACAGTTTTCAATTTGCAAATAAGTCCCCAATTTTAATAAAAATCTGATTTTCAACTAAAAGTATGATTTTCAAACATCCAAATCTTAATCTAACCTTACAGATAAGTTGGGTTTTACAAACTTTGATCACCATAAAAATTTTGGGGTTTATCTCTCATTTGAAATCATTGATTTAAATAAAAATCACATTTTAACACTATTTACTTAATTAAACAAATGTTAAATAAAGCAATTTAGAGACCTCATTTTGGGGTGTAAAGGAATAACTAGACCATACTTAAAATGTTCTAACACAAAATACTAGTTTTGAATTTTATCTCATTTCCAAAATGATTTAAAATAATTATCACTCCTTTTCGGGGTTTTGACGGGCGAATTTAAATACTATTTTCTGAAAAAAAAATTCATTTTAAAATCAGAAATACAAATCCTTTATTAAGGAGAACATTATCAACCAATAATAATCACATAACAACATAATTTATAAAATAACAACTAGAAGTGGTAAATTACCAAAATGCCCCTCCAGCTGGACGAGCTAGATCACTGAGCTCACGAGCTCGGATTGGGCAACACCTGGGCTTTCCTCAAAGCCTCAACCAAAATCTTTTAGATTAACCGGTCAAACAAGATTATTAAGCTAAAACATGTCTTAATCTGGGTCAGGGTATTACAATTTTAGTCGCATGGACTCAATATCACATGTTTGTTTGGATGACTGTATAATCACTTGATTAGTTTACAGTTGTGGTTCGTTATGTTTCCTAGTTCTGGACTCGTGGTTTGTTAAAAAAAAAAAAAAATACTATTATACCCGATATCTGTCCTTTGTGAGTTTCTGAGGTTTTTCGAAGATAACGCACTCGTAACGGGCGGGGTGTTACATGACCCGTGGGTCAACCGTGACCTGACTGAAACATGGGTCGGGTCATTTTAAGACCCTTCTAGATTAAAAATCCTCTGCGACCTGCAGGTCAACCCGATTTTTCTAATAAAGCCGTGACTCTTGACCCTTAAAAATCCTTGGTTTCTTTAAATGAAGAAAATAAAAATGAAGATTTTGGTTCTTTTGAAAATATGATTTTGGATTATTAATTTTTAGTATTTACAATTGGGTTTGTGAGAAGAAAAAAATATTTTTTATAAAATATAACCTTAGTTAATAATTTAATATTATATTAATAACACGGGTTTGAGTATGGATCAACCTGGTTGAACCTTATTTAACCTACCTTCCTCCAAAACGGGTCAGCTATCCGGGTTGAATTTTAAAACATTGGTGAGAACCTATTCCATGGATGATCAGACCCAAAAGTCTGAAAGATAAAGAAGCTCCATTCTGTTTGAAATTCTTTCCCTCTTTAATGAACAAGAAGAGGGATGTCATCAGATCTTTCCATGCATTGAAGTACTTTGATAGAAGTACTTATTATTTGGCTCCTCTCATTACCTGTTGTATACAGAACAAAATCACAAATCAGTCAAGAATACTGGAGACCATGAGTGCTCAGCCAGTTGTCATCATAATTTAAAAACTAAAGAAGTTCAGTCTTCTTTGGATGGTTAAGGAAATAGTCAGCCCAAGTCCCATTCTTTTCAAATGTTTTCTTTTCTAAAAATCTATCCTCTTAATGAAAGGTTGAAAAATAGTTATGGGCCTTGATCGACATATAGTTTTAGACCCTACGATCAGCATTTCAAGTCCGCTCAAGTATAACAAATATGGTCATCATTTGTTGTTGCTACATTTATCATTTTTGTCATTTTTCCTTGACACTGCTGTGGCAAAATAATGGAAGAGCCTTAAAAAAGAAAATGTTTATTTAACTCACATATCTTTTGTACCAGCTGCTGAAGTAGATGCAATATCCATAGTGCTTGAACTGAAAGGGATTCTCAAAGGGAATTCTAAGAATAATAAGTCACCTATCCTAAAATCTTACTAGCATGGTGGGTACATATTTGTTTCTCCTCTTGAAGATTGAAGATGATAGAAATGAAGTAATACCTATAAGTCTGGGCTAGACCAATGCGTAGGGTCTTTTACCAATTTTAAGAACTATTCAAATAGATTAATTATCAGATTTTTTTGTAGTGGAAAATATTAATGTGTGTCAGTAAGCAATGAAAATCTATCAAAACAAATCAACAACACCATATGTGCACAACGATTTATAGTGGTACGCTTTACCTGAACCTACATCCATTCTTAGACTCACTCAACCTTGGCTATCCGAAACTCACTATGATATGATAAACTACCCTAACATTACACACCTATATTTTGAAAGGTTTGACCACCTTGGTTTAATCTCTTACACCTATTTTTTTTATAGTGGTTCAAACACGAAGTTCTAATCCACTGTACAATAATGAATGAAATAAAGTGAGAACATTTGCCTTGGTTTAGCTCTAATCTTGCGAGTGTGTTTTTCAGTGATACCTCGATGCTTTGATCTTCAAAACTTGAGATGATCTAGTGTTTGAAATCGCAGGAGAGGCTTGGTCTAGGGTAGCTTAAGGATGCTACAGTAAGTCCCTTGTAAATTATCTCTAAATCACATCAAGATAAACTTCTTAAAGTATTCCATAGATGTTTGTGGATGTGATTTAGAAGACCTTAGAGAGGTTCAATGGTGATTGATAGTGGTTAGAACCCCTCTGAAGAGTCTAGAATGCTCAGGTTTAATCTTACAATTAATTGGCTTATTTTTGCTTAGAGAAATGAGCCATATTTATAATATTATTGTTCATAACAGCTAGTCCTCAGGGGGCTCGAGCACTATTTATACAACAACTAGTTTTTTTAATTTCTGCAACAATGCCGCAAGGGGTTCGGGCACTATTCATACTACAGTGTAGATAGTGAAATTTAGGCCTCAGATCGAGGGGCTCAAGCCAGGGCATGAGGGGGTCGATCATGACAGAGTTCAAATATTCAAATTAAGCTCTTTAACTGTTTGTCCTTCTAGCCTAGGGTGTTTGGGCCCCACCTAGAGTTCACTAGGTCATTTTACCTGTATGGTTGCCAGAACACATGATGATATGCTCCGCAACAAAACCTTTAATCTTTAATTAGTCTTCACGCTTTGGTCAACTCGAGACACTAACAAAACCCCCCACCTCTGCCCCAATTAGGCATTTCTAGGCATCTAATATTGAGCTTCCAAATGGACAATATATATAGATGACAATTAGCATAACATTTGGTTGTGAAAAGAGAAATATATTTATCCATATTTAACTGAAAATGCTAATGAAAACACTAAAAAGAAAATAACTGCAAAATGCTAATCATTTTAATCATTGCCACTGTTTGGTTGTGGATTTTTGTTTCTTTGAGTTGTTTAAGATAATTGTATTGCCATGAAACGAAAGAATACACCTCTCATGACTAGGGGTTCAAAAAACGGCCCGGCCGATATGATTCTCTCTCCTCTTTTTTTTTTTTTTTTAAATATCGGTATTATTTTATTTTTTCTGTATTAAAAAATATAAAAAAACTGAAAAAGAAACTGTTTTTTTTTTTTTTTTAATTTGAAAATGTAAATATCGGCCAATATTTTGAATAGCGGCCGATGTCTGGGCTGATATTGGGCCGATATTTTGACCCGGGTCCATCACGGTTTTTTTTTTTAAAAATACCGATATTAATCATATCGGCCGATATTAGACCGATATGATTCGGCGATATATCGGCCATATCGGCCGATATGAAGGATACGTATCGGCCGATATTATACGGTGTTTAAAACCCGTATGGTACGTATCGGCCGATATCTCGACGCCTGCTCATGACTCATGATATCTAGACTAGAATTTAGGTTCCCCGCTCTTGTTGTGGGGTGATTGCATTCCTTGGTACTCCCCATCAAATGAGTAACATGGACCAATGATTGTTTACTTCTCAGTTATATTACTTGATCTGAATGAGGATTGTAATTAGGATAACAACCTACATAAGATAGAAATCGTTATCCTCAACATAAGATAGAAATCGTGTGACGATGTTAGGAAATTTACATTGTACCAAGTTAGGATTGGCTTAATATTTAAGTAACAGAGAAAAGTGCTACTAGATCCTATAGTTATCCATAGCTTGCTGATGAATGAAAGAAAGTTTTATGATCTTTTGGTTCCTAACATGGACACAAAGCAAACTGCAAGTATAACTTCTCTGGTTTTGATCATAGTTCTTGAACTCGATTCACTTGGCCCAGTCTAGCAGATTTGTCGAGTCTTACACTTGGGTTTTAATAGATAATATTTGGATTTGAATTGCTTGGTTAAACACGAGCTAGGCTGGTTCTCGGATCTGTTATATATGGTCACGAGAAATATATGGAGCTTCCAATGGAATTTTTCAATAAAACTTGTTTTGTTGGATTCCAATTTGATAGATTTATTTGCTCTCCAAATTTGGAAGCAAAAGAAGGTGATTTGATGCCCTAGATCTAATCCGAAACACAGACCAAAATCTGATGGATATTTGAAATGCAGTTTCGCAGGGTTTTACAAATAAACCATAACTTGGGTTATACATATTGAAACAATACAAAATTTATGTCAATTCTGATTAGAACACTCCAGTAAAAATTTGAAAATAAATTCCGTTGGTTTGATAGGTCAAATTAAATCTGTAACTGAACCACATTGCAGATCTGTCATTTTTGGGCAGTTTCACGGCACTAGATTGTAGAATTTTAATTTCGGTCTGTGATTATCGAAACGACACGAAAATTGTGCCTAAACTCAAGCCCATAAAAATATCTAACTCCAGTAAAAAATCTGGGAGGGAATCTGTGATTAGTGCAAGCCAAAACATGAGAAACAATGCAAACTTTATGTCCATTTTGATCAGAGCATGGGACTTGCTTTTACTGCAGCAAGCCAGAATACCAAGAGACAAGGAAGAGAGCTGATTAGTTTGTCGTGTTTTGAGAAAATCCAAGGGTCGTGTACAGGAGGAAGTTGCAGAAACTGCAAGCAGTAGTTAGCATATTAAAAAGAAAAGAAGGAAAGGAAAAGATACACTTGCTGCTGCCTAGAATCAATTTAAGAAGATCGGTCCCAAGATAGAGAAAAAATCAGCAATGGAAAAATAAGCTATGGCTGGATGGAAAATTAGGATCGGACTGAGAAGCATTGATGGGAGATGTTAGCATGAAGAAAACGGCAGAAGCATAAGCAATCAGCCAGCGTTGCAGAAGCTTGGGATAAATCTTGAAGAAAGAAATAAAATAGAAATAAGCGAATCAAGAGAATAATTGAAACATGGAAAGACAGAGGAGAGTATTCGTTGGAAGGAGAAACCCATTATACATGTGTCCTAAGGCCCATGCGCACAACACACTGAGTCGGCCATGCCTTGGCCGATCTCATTCCATGCTCCCACCTCCTTATTTGAACAATGCATTCTAAGCCCTCCATGTGTCCTTTCCAAAGGTGTGCCAGTCGATCCTAAACCCTTTTATATCACCTCCTTTTATTAATGAAATAAGCTCATCTTAGCCATACACCTACCCCTTTCTATACATGTAATACCCGATCCTAACCATTCATTCCCTTCCTTCTCCTCTATAAATTGGAGGCCTTCCCACACTATGAAATTCGAACCTTGGCATTGAATAAAAAGGCTATGCAAAGGAGAGGAAGAAGATAAAGGAGAAAGATTGTGAAATTTTCAATCCACGTTGAGTTCTAAGGTTAGTTGACTTTGATTTTCATTGTATTTTTCTTATGTCTTTAATTCCAAAATTTCATTCATTTGTAATTTTTAATTCCATATTTTAATTCATAAAAGAATGTGAGATTATTAGAATTATGAGTTTCCAAATTTTGATTTTTATTATGATGGTTTGAATAATTTTAGTTCTTCATTCCTCCATTGGTAATTAATTTGGATATATGAAATAGTTAAATCTTTTATTAACATTACTATTCTAGGTCTAAGGTTCTTTGAAATGAATGAAATAGTTAGATCGGAGAATTGCATGAATAATCTAGATCTAAGGTTCGGATTAATTAGGGAACTAATTTGATAAAAGACTTAAATAAAATTTGAATTTTACGTGAGCTCTATATTCTAGGCCATTATTTTATTATTAAAATATGGATAATAATGTCTCATTGATTCTTTGATCCAGTTCCACTGCAAATATGTACAAAGGTAATTTTAGGTATTTTTAATTTTATTTTTGTTTATAAATTCAAAATTCTTGAAATTGGTGAACTAGGTTGGTAAATTAATTAATTGCATCTTAATTCTATGTTCTAAGTTAGATTAAGATTATTTACAATTTCTAGATTACTTCCACCATCTTAATTGAAATTAGATAAATTTTGTATTTTCTGTGAAAATTAGATTTCTTTAATGGATAGTTTCTATTTTTAGATGTTGTTCCTATTTTTGGACTTGATTTTTATTTTTAGAATATTTCTAAATTAAAATTAAATTTCCTAGATAAGAGAAATAATTCTATGTTTAGGATTTATTCCATGATTTTCTAAATTTCTTAAAATATATAATTTAGTGGTATATTTTTCATGGATATATTTTCCTAAGTTCCGATGGGTTTGACCTCGCACCACTCCTAACCTATATTATAAATGGTTCGTGCGTTTGCGAGTATAAATGTGATATCCTGACCCATGAACCAGAGGCCAAGCCCTAGATAGGCAGATCCAAGTGAAACTGGGCCCTGTCGGACGGGCCAGTAGAGTGGGCCGATCGGATCCGACAACCCAGTAGTGGGTGGGAGTTGTGGAAAGCCCCACATCGGAAGTTGAGGAGTTTGAGAGGGGGTTTATAAGTAGCATTGCTCCCTCAAACCAGCGAGATGCGTTTTGGACCCGAACTTGAGCCGGGTCGATCCAAAAATCGTGCTGGCTCACGTGTGTGCGCGTGTGGGCCCAAAGCGGACAATATCTTGCTGGGCCGAGCCCCAAGCCCTTTTTATGGGTCGGGCTGTTACAAATGGTATCAGAGCTCCGGGTTCTACACTCGGACTGTGTGGGCTTACTGCCTTCCAATGGGTTCATTGGGTCGAGCCGAGGGCGGCTCTGGGCTTTAGGGGGGTGGATTGTGATATCCTGACCCATGAGCCAGAGGTCAGGCCCTAGATAGGCTGATCGAAGTGAAACTGGGCCCTGTCGGACGGGCCAGTAGAGTAGGCCGGTCGGATTCGACAACCTAGTAGTGGGTGGGAGTTGTGGAAAGTCCCACATCGGAAGTTGAGGAGTTTGAGAGGGGGTTTATAAGTAGCCTTGCTCCCTCAAACCAACGAGACACGTTTTGGACCCGGACTTGGGCCGGGTCCGATCCAAAAACCGTGCGAGCTCGCACATGTGCACGTGTGTGCATGTGTAGGCTCAAAGCGGATAATATCTTGCTGGGCCAAGCCCTAAGCCCTTTTTATGGATCGGGCTGCTACAATAAATTTAAAACACAAAAGTATTTTAAGTTGGTGAACTTATAGTTGAACTCTCTGGACTAAGTTAGATTATACGGTTTGTGCTAAACTCTTGAGGGATGTTATGGTTGAGACATTTTGAGAATGTTTTCAAATTATGATAACTAAATGTGATTAGATTGTTGAATGTTGAATGTTGAATGTGTATGTGTATTTGGAGAGCAAGATTGGTCAAAATGTCCTATTTTTAAAAGAAACTCTACCGAAATTTCAATAGGAATTCCAAATTCTAAAAATGTCTAATGGCCCTAAAAGAGGTGTTGCACGAGTGTTTCCCATGTGCTCTGTTTGATACTTGTGTAGTAGAGCTTCCATTTTTTTTCTTTAGTCACATGTCCAATGAGTCGGGGCATGGCAAACTCCTATTCGAGATTATCTTAAAACTAAAATTAGAAAAAGGATGAAAATAATTCAAAATGTCAAACTTTAAGGAAAAACATGTTTGGGATTGACAAATATCTTTCTGGTAAAAAAGCTGACTTCTAAACCTTCTTAAAATTATGCACTATCAATCAATACTCAATGAGCTTGCACTCATATGGCCAAATTATCAACCGTACCAATTGCTGCGACGATACACATCAACCATTTTTAATGCCTCTGTTGTAGAGTCGACCAAAAGTCAGTGTTGATTTTACAATCAAAACATACATTCACTTTGAAATATTTTTTACTTGCTAAAATCTGTGTGCTTTATTAATATAATCAGGGCAATTTTTAAGTAACGTACTCACACAAATCATTTTAATAAACTCATCACATTGAGCCAACATTTGTTCCATGTGGAAAGAAAAATTTAAAATTATAAAGATTTAAGGAACTTAAAAGACATGACTTCAATATTTAATAACATCATCTTTTTAAAATCTTGTAGTTACATATGAACCTGTTCAACATACCCAAGAGATACGGTCAAAGTAGACCTTAAGTAAGGTAAAAAAAATTAGAAATTAAATAATAATTTAAAGTCATTAGTAGGTGTAAAGCTAAAAATAACTTTATTATTCTAATTAAAATGATTATTTTTTATGAATAATATTCATATTTAGGGGCGGCTCTATGCAAAATGCAAAAGTGGAACTTTTAAATTTAGTGTCAACGATTTAACTGATAGTATTTTCTTATGATGTGATGTTCACTCATGTTGGATGAAAATTAGTTCTGACGTTATAAGAGTAACGTAATATATTAATAATTTTATTAAATTTTTATTCCTTCCCTCCATTTTTTGAAAATTCTTTAGATGATAGGATTTTCAGAAAACCCTTGTCCGTCTTTACCTGTCTTTATCCTTTCTTTACATCTATAGAGTAAAAATATTTTAAAATAATTTTTAGTTGATAAATATTATTAAAGAATTATATTTCATAAAATTATATTTTTATTTTTATATTATATAAATTTAATAAAAATATTAATTTTAATAAAATTGTTAATATATTATCTATAAGTTAAGTTCTTAGTTTACTAAACAAGATTTTTATTGAATAAATTCTTACTTTGCTACTGTAATTAACAAATAATATAAAAGTGACCCTGTTCAAAAGTGATTCTACTGAATGGTGACTCTGACTCAAATATAAACCCTACCCCTTATCCAAACGCAGCCATACGTATAAAAATTTAAATATGAAAAAATTATTTAAAATTATTAAAATTGAGAGTTCTAACAATTATGATTCGATTGACAAAATAAAGTTTACTTTTAAAAATTTTAGATATCATGGAATCCTCACAATTGTGAGGAATGGACATCACATGACGTCTATAAGTGTGAAATGGGAATTCGTGGCCTAGATTAGCAAAATGGTCATCATGTTCTTCAGCTTTCATTGTTCAATTTTCTGTCGGGTGGATGAGGCCTGATTTGGTTAAGAAAAACTTTTTGAACAATTTATAATTTTTTTTTTTGTACAGTTGTGGTTTTAGGTTTCAACCGTGGGGGATCGGCTGTTACTATTTTGGGGTTATGAATTGGAAAGAAAATGGGATTTTACGGCTCTAGTCACTAAAGTGGAAAGAATTTTACTTGGAAGATTCAAAAGCAGTTAAAAAGAGGGGTTTAATAAGTCAAGATTTTTTTTTCTTTTCTGGATATTTAAGGTTTGCTTCTGTGGAAGTCTCATCTGAAAGCCTCTTTCTTGAGTTCCCCAATGGATGGTCGATGTGGTATCTTTCACCTCAAATCCAAAATCCTAATTCCTCTCCGTACCTACGTTTTCCCTTCTCGTTCACGACCCTACTTTATTACTTTTGTTTTGGGTAATTGAGTGTTTCTCATGATCGAAATGAATTCCGTGCCTCTTTACACTGATGTGTCAGGATTCATGGGTTTCTTGATTTTCATGGCATTTGACAAAGCCCCATTTCTGTTGTGGAGCAGGCAAATTTGACACCTCCCTTGAATTTTGGTTATTTAGGGGTTTCTGCTGTACTTACTCTTGCCTCTTTGTGGGTTTATTTGGCTAGTTTCTCTCACCTCTTAGCTGACACATCTAACTCCTCTTCATCACCCTTATGTCATTTTACAAGTCTTTCTGTGCACCATTCCCTTCTTCTAATTAGCCAGAAGGTCTGGACATCACTCGAGGAAACTTTTCAGATCTAACTTTTAAGAGTTTTTGTGAGAAATTCTGTACTTGGATCTGTCTTTATCTGAGAATGAAGCCCTTTTTCTAATTGGAGGATTTTTTTTTGGATTGATTTGTATGAAGAAGGTTGTCGTTGTTTTAGAGTGTCTTTTTGAGGAAAGAAGCCGAGAAGGTTTTTCCATTTTGATTGGGTATTGGAAAAGTCTATTCGATTTTAGTACTTGGGCAGATTTATTTTATAGTTATTTCAGATTATATCTATGTGGATTATATTAGCTGATTAGAGCAAAGCCAGATGACCACGGATGAAACAGGCAATGGCTCCTCATGGAGTAGGGAGGAGGAAAAGGCATTTGAGAATGCAATTGCTATTCATGCGGAGGATAGTAGTGACCGATGGGAGAAGATTATGGAAGCTGTGCCGGGAAAGACTGAAGATGAAATCAAACACCACTATGATCTTTTAGTGGAAGATATCATTGGTATCGAGTCTGGTCGTGTGCCTTTGCCTTCTTATGTTTCTTACTCGGAGGGTTCAGGAGATCATGCGAGTGATGGCGAGCCAGGTAGGAAAGGAGCACCCGTTGGGCAATATCAAGGTGATTCCAACCAGAGCGGGAAGGCATCAAGGTCAGATCAAGAACGCCGAAAAGGAATAGCTTGGACTGAAGATGAACACAGGTAAACTCCTACTGATATTTATTTTCTGTCTTCCTAGACATGTTCTGTGAAAATGTTGGATTTTTTTTTTCTGAATTGGAATGGCTACTTTTGTATCATCACGTTTTTTTAGTAGCCAGAATGCACATCTCCAATTAAGTACTTCAAAATCGAGAAAAATTGGTGCTTACCTTCAGTGTCTGGACACATTGAAATGCTTGCTTTGGAAATTTTCCTTTTTCAGAACTTCCTATCTGAACTCTCATTGACCCTATGGCTGCTAATTAAGTGGAACATGAATCTTTCTATCCGGTATGTTCTTCATAGTGTCAAACTGTAAAAATAAGTTTCTTGTTAATTCCGTGATGCTTTGGGCCAGCATCTTCTTTTCAACCCACATGGGTAGCTCAGTCGACCTAAGCTTTGAGATTAGGACCAAAGGTCTTGGGTTCTACTCTTCCTAGACTAACCTGATACACGAGGCTTGCAGGTGAGCTTGTGCATTCGAGAGAATTAGTCTCACCTCCAAGGTGGGGTGGGGATACCTAATGATAATTTCCCCCAAAAAGGCATCTTCCTTCTTGGACACCTCATTGAAATGCTTGCTTTGGAGATTTCCTTTTTGGGAACTTCTTACCTCTATTCTTATTGACCCTATGGCTGCTAAACATGAATATTTCTATCTAGTATGTTGTTCATAGTTTCAAACTGTAAAGAAAGGTTTCCTTGTTAATTTCGTGATGCTTTGGGTCTGGAAGCATCTTCTTTTCAGTCAACACAGGTAGCTCCGTTGGCAAGCTTTTGGGAGTAGGACCAAAGGTCTTGGGTTCTACTTTTCTTGGACAAACCTGATACATGAGGTTTCCTGGTGGTTTTGTGCATTCATGGGAATTAGTCTCACCTTCAAGGTGGGGTGGGGATACCTAATTATAATCCTCGCCCCGCTTACCCCCCCGATCCCCCCGAAAAAAAAAAGAAAAGAAAAAGGTACCTTCCTTCTTACATTTTGTCCTTGGTCTTGTTTTTGGCTTCCTAGTGGTTTTGCATCCATCATCTCATCATCTTGGAATTGAACTTTAGAAATTTTCATTTTGAAATTTGAACACTTGCATGTGCATACCACTCATGTTTGTTTTAATATTCACAAATTTGCCTTTCACTTAATTTCCTTTAGGAATTGAAAGCGATTGTGATTTGTTTACAATAGTTAACATGCAAATATGGAAGTTAAATAATAAAACCAAGGGGAATGGAAGCTATGTTGCACAAACTCTTCAAGATGTGCCTTGCACCTATGTTGGAGACTCGCATCCATTCTTCATGTTCTCTTCTAGTACTTCTTATCATTGTTTTCCAAGATGAATAAAATATTACTACACCTGTCCTCTTAAAATCTAATTAAAATATTGACATGTTTGTCACTTAGTAGTTTAGACTAAAACCGATTTATTTGTTTCTATTAGTGTTATTTTTGCACCTTTTTTCATTTTAGATAAATTTAGATTTAAATTTATTCAATTATGGTATCTTGTCCTTGTGGTTTTTTTTTGTTTGCCGAGTCTAACACCTTGTACTTGTGTCGGACTCCGACACTTGCACACATACCCATGCAACTTTTTTTTTGCCGAAAGATAATTTGAATTAAGAAGGAGAAAGAGAGGTAGAAGAGCTTTAGTTTTAAGTAAAAACCAAAGCTAGGAAAAAAGAAAAGAGATTACAAAGGGGTAGATAACATTCCTGATTTGGCATGATGATTTACCTTAGCATTCACAGAATGATGAATCTTCTTGACACACAAACATGTAGAAGATATGCTATCCCTAATTTCAACAATATATTTTGAGAACCTCCGGGGATAAGAAGAGGAGGAAGCCCAACTTTTGGAATTGTGGGAATCGCCCTCTACTTCACAATAAAAAATATCTAAAGAGTCAAGCAACTTGCCACTTCGTAGTAGAGCCTTCATCTCCAACTTGTTGGTATTATCACCAACTAAAGGTTCAAAAAGGAAGCCAATACTGAAGAAGAGCTATCTCTAATAAGGCCTCCTATGCCTCCAAAACCTTATCATTACTTCCATCAAAATTAAGCTTGGTCAAGTCGTGAGTAGGGGGAACCTAACTGGAATGACCATTGAGCTTGATCAAGTCAAGAGTAGGGGAAACCTAAATGGAAACAATTGTCAAACTTTTTGAAGGAAGCAAATAAGATCTCCAATCACGAATAAAATTAGATTTCGAAATACCTTGAAACTCACCTATTGAAAAAGCCGGTGAAATAACTATTTGTTGAGCCAACAAATAGACTTGATGAGAAGAGGAAGCCTTATTATCAAAGGCTCGGTTATTATGTTCCTTCCAAATAGACCAGAAGGTAGCCACCAAAGACAAGTTCCATATCGTTCAACATTTTGAAAAACCAATACCATAAGTCCATGACTTGATATGAGCAGCCAAATTCTTATGTATGATCAATCCCATTCTTTTTGAAGAAAAATGCCATATTTGCCTTGAGAAAACAATGGTGTGCAATTTAGGATACTTGCAAGGAAGTGCTGCAAGAGAGATGAGGTGCTGCACCTGTACGACTAATAGAAATTGTTCAAGCCAAAATCAAACTCTTCTAGCTACTTATGGTTTGTGTGCTGATTTCCCTGAAGAAATCAATTCCACAAAGAAAATTATGTTTGGGTGCGATCCATGTTATTTGACAAGCATTGTGGTTGGCCGTGGAAACCAAATGTTTTGTTGTTTGCATCAAAACCCTTATTTTCAATGAAAATGAATGAGACGTCATCTCATTGAGTGAGGAAAACCCCTAATGCAAATCGAGGTGGTGTAAAAAACCTTCCTCGACTCACGCAGGAATTTTGGGTTCCAATTATCTTACAGTTATGGAATGCCCAAACCAATTAAGTATCTTTAATTGGATTCCTTGCCAAAGACAACGTTAATAACAGTCTAAGGTGACTCTAAACCAAATGGGTGCCTTAGCTACCCTTGGATCAAAAGTAATCCCAATTCTCAATTAAAATGGATGAATTGAATCAATTCAATTAAGATTAATGTCGAAGGTTGCAAATACAATTAACTCGCTTCTGAACTATGTCCAAACAGTCTTATAAAATCACCAAGTTTAAACACAAACTCGGGCCCCTAATCAGGTCCATTCGATTGATAACTCGGCCCACAGAATGGGTGGTTTTTAGGCCCATTTGGAACAGTTTGGAACCTGTAAATGAAGGCCCAATTTACTGTACCTTGGACTGAGTTCTGGCTAATAAAAACCAGGTTGGATCCTGTAAATTTAGGCCCAGATAAACAGCATAAATAGGCAGGGTTTTAGGCCCAGTCCAGCAACTCTAACTCTGTTTCAGCAGGCCCAAACAGCACCTTGTTGGGTTCACTGCAGGCCCAGTTTATACAGCAGTTAACAGGCTTCAAAACAGATCTGATGCAGGGCTGGTTTGCTGACTTTCGGGCCCAGATTACTGCTGGGTTTTCAGACTGAAATTAGAAACTCAAAACAGCCACTGAGTTGGCTCAACCCGGATACAATTAGATCTCAACAAGGCTGAGTTTCAACTGTTCAACTTAGTTAATTACTGAAGCAATTCCTTGCTTTAAACCCAAGTTAATTAACTTAAGAAACTGATTCAATAAATCACAGATTAAAAGAGAGTTTGCGCTAAGAGGAAAATTTTAACGAGGATGGACCTTAGGAGGCGTGGTTTGTTGAGGTCGGAGGATTCACTAGTTGTCCTCTTTGTGGGCTGGCCGATGAGACAATTAATCATCTCTTAGTCGCTCGCCCGGTGACTTGGAGGCTTTGGAGTTATTTCTTAGATCTCATGGGAGTCTCCTGGGCTTTCCCCGGATCTTGGGGAGAGGTCATGGAATCTTGGGCCCTCCACAATCTTAACTAAAATGAGTTCTGCTTGGATTACGATTCCGGCGGTGGTTCTGTGGACTATCTAGAAGGAGAGAAATGCTAGAATCTTTGAGGAGAAATCACCGGAGATTGCCGAGCTTATTCAAAAGGCAAATTGGAGCTTGTGCATTTGGCTGTGCTCCAGAAAGGTTTTTAAAGACTTTAAAGCCGGTGAGCTCTTGCATTCGTGGGAGGGTTGTATGAAGTCTTCTGTTTGAAATAGGAAGGTTCAGGTTGATTAGTCCCCTCCTCCTAGCGGACTCTGAGATTCAATGTGGGGGCGGAGCTTCAAGAGGTAATCCTGGGTCGACATGGATAGGGGGAGTTCTAAGGGACCATTCGAGTTTCTCTCGTGTTGTTTTATTGAATCTTTGGGGCATAAGGATTTTAATTAGGCAGAACTTCTTAGCATTATGAGAGCCTTGACTTTAGGGGCGGGTTTGGGGGCAGGGTAATTAGTGATTGAATGCAACTCATCCAACGCAGTTAAATGGGCCAAGGGGGAGAAGCATCCTCCTTAGAGGTTAATCATTTTGGTAAGGGAGATTAAGGAGTTGGTATCATGGCGGGAGGTGTCCTTCGTTCACATCAGTTGGGCATCCAATGGAGTAGCGGACTTCTTTGCAAAACATGGCATTAGCGGTTTGATTAGAGGCATCTTTCAGCTATCAGGCTAAGAAGCACCGATACAGGTACGCGTATCGGATACGACACGTATACGATACGGAGACACGACAAATTTTGAAAAACTAGGATAGGGGTGCGGTGGGATACGCCGAATTAAAAAATTATAATATATATATATATATATATATAAAATAAATTTAAACATTTACAAAAACATTTAAAAAAAAAATCATAAATACTAGTATGCGATAAAAAGAGTCAACATTTCAACAAATACTAAATTACTAAGTACATGATAAGAAATATAAGCCATTCACAAATATAAGGGTATTTTGCGAGAAGGGAAGAAACTAATGTTATCAGAACCGGACCGTCTACCAAACCGTCTTTGAAGAAGGTTCGGTTCAACCGGGTTCAGCTGTGGTCAAACCCGGTCAAATGCTGCCCTGAATATTATATTATTAATATTATTTGATTATTAATTAATCTTTTTTCTATATAAATAAAGCTCTTATAAGAAAGAATTTTTTTTTCAAATCAAAACAAAATGATTTTCAAAATCTTAATAATCACCACTTATTACTTTGCAAAGTATAAAGCATTTCAATATATACATGTAGACTAATCTTTTCTAAATATATGAGTAGTCTATTATACATTATCATGGATTGAATCATATAAATTTAATTTAGCTTTCAAATCCATTCTAATTCACAATGTAATTAGTTATTATTATTTTTTTAAAAGCCAAAGCACGAAAGCTAATTACCATGACATTCTAAATTTTTAACTTCAAAATGAAATTTATTATATATAATGTTTTCTTTCATTTGAGAAAAGAGATTTTATTTTTTTCATTAATAATAATTAGATAAAATTATGAGCTATAGTTAATTATGTTACATTGATATAATAAAAATAAAGAATACTTTTTAATAATAATGACAATGGTAAAAATATTAGATGGTAAATATAATATTAAATTATTACAATAAGATAAATAAAAGAAAACATTATAATTTTTACTTTCAGCATAAGTAAATATTATTGTATTTAAAATAAAAAAATTATTACTTTCACATTAAAAGTAACTTTTTGATAAAATATTAGAGTACACCCGTGAGCTCTTTAGGAAGCTCATGTGAGTTCCTTTTCATAAAGATGGGTTTTCACTTAGAAATCCTAATGCTCATCTTTTAATACCCTTCTTCTCTTTCATGCTCTCTATTAAACCCTAGCCGCCGCCGCCACCGCTGCTATCTGTATTTTTCCCATCAACGAAGAAGAAAAAGAAGAGAAAGGAATGCTGTGAAAGGTGTAGCGATTTTTTTTCTTCAATCTTTTCTCCATATTTTCTTTTTTTCTCCTTCCATTCTTTCTCTCCGTCGTATCCCGTGTTTTCGCCGTGTCCTGTGGGCCGTATCCGATGTTTCCCCGTATCCCGCCATATCTGTACGTGTCTGATGCCGTATCCGATCCGTATCTGTATTAAAATATATTTTATTTAATTGGATACGTATCTGACACGTATCCGAGCCGTATCCGGTCATATTTGTGTCGGAAATGTACCCGACACGGATACTCGAATGGTTTCGGAGTATCCGTGCTTCATAGCTATCAGGAGATTAGTGTGTCTGTTGTTGCAATTTTTCTCTATTTTGTTTTGGTTTTTGTTTCTTATTGATCTTGTATTGGGCCTAATCCTCTTAGGCCTTTTTTTTGCTTCGTGTATCTGTCTTTGTTTTTTTAATAAAATGCTTTCTGTTACCGCTCAAAAAAAAAAAAAAGAGTTGGGCTTACCCGTATAACGCGACGAAATGGGCCTCCAATCCAACGCAACTCAATCCAATTGCTTGATCGAGTTTCACACTTGGACTCACTGAAAAATTCAGATTTCTAACCTAAACTTAACGCAAAACGAGTTAACTCACTACACTACTTATCCAATGAAAACTAAACATTTAAAATAACCTATCTCAAACACCACTCGTTGGCTGCAAGTTAAATCTCCCACACGTCTTCATAACTCAAATCCAATTGAGACTCAACGAGTCTTTAAAGCTTGGGACTCGATTTGAAATTCAAACGAGTCGGTTGAGTTTGAATTTGAACGAGTTAGCCTCACACGTTTTGTGGAGAGAAACTGGGTGGTCGGACTTCTTTTGCACTTGATGATGAAAATGGCCATAACTCAGGCTATGTGACTTGGAATTGGCCAAACTTGGATTTGTTGGAAAGGTCTTTGATTAAGTTTTCCAATGGTCGAAATCCGATGTTGTTTGATCCCTCAAATTCTCTGCAAGTCACTGCTAAGTTTCTGTCAACAATTTCAATCTAACTTGGCTAGAGTTGTGCCAAGTGTTGCCTCGCCAAGCTTCCCACGAGTTCTTTGCTTCCTCAGGGTTTAGAACGTGTAATCCTCCTCCAAATGGGGTCCGCTACGATCTCAAGTGGGCCTTGGGCCCACGTGTGGGTCCACATGCACTGAATCTTCCAATTCGGAACCCAGACTGGCTAGTTCGACCCCGTGCTTGCCACGGAAAAAAGCAAAACTCTCTTCACCTCTATTGCCTCCTGGGATGTCTGCATAAACCTCTCTCTTTTCTTCATTAAATTTTCTGATCTCTCCCCATGGAGAATGGATTCCTTGGACGAAGAGGGAAGGGTCTCATTTTTTTTCATTTTGCACCAACTTGAAAATTACAAACAACCCTTCAACTCTTTGAATATCCTATCTAATAAAGACAAAGCCAATTGAGCTTAAATTCATTTACCTTCATGAGATGTTTGTGCAAAACTATTCTTTGTGGAAATTGATTTCCTTGATTCCTATTTCTGTAGAACATGAAATCTATTGATTTTGTCTCGCATAAATATCAATTTCTATTCTTGAGTGTGACAAAACAGTTTCTACCATGATCCATCGATGGTTTTTTTCTATTGTCAAGTGGGTATAGCGTTGGTTGTAACTCATTTACACATAATTCTACATAATAATGATGATGCTGACTTCATCATAATAATAACAATAATAGTAACAATATTAGTAGTAATATAATAATAATAATACTACAAATAATTATATATTTTGTAGCTAGTTCAACTGTAGTTTACTTAAAAATGGTAATATTATGTTATAAAGGGTGCAATTGGGTCAACTTTTGGCCTAACTTGCCTCGATCTAATCTAGAAATCTAAGAGTTAGGTCAAGTTAGGTCAGTTCATGGGTTGGAGGTGGCTTAGGCATGAGATATGGGTTTTGTTGGGTCATGGATCAAGTAATAGATCTTGTACATTGTGTTTAGTTAGGGTGAACAAAACCTGCCCCTTATGGTTGGGGTCATCCCATCTATTGATACAACAGGTTTTTTTTTATTGAAGGATTAAGTTATTACTGAATAGAGAGAAATTGTAATTTTCATTATAAAATGATGATATCAATTTGGAAATACTTTTGGTTTGTTAGTATATTAGACAAAGTTCCATTGGTCTAATTCGGGACTCTCCGATGCATCTTTACTCTATCTACCCTACCTACAAACATGCCGAGGTAATAATGAAATGAACCGGTCCTTAGATTTATTTGTGGCCATCGAGGAGCCATATAAAGTGGAGGTCTCATGTGCGGTTCTGGTGTTTGTCACTAGTGTGGCATGGGTTTGCAGGAGGCATCTTTATTATGGCTTATGCCCAAAATATTGAAGCTTCTACTGTGGAGTTCACAAGCCTAGTTAGACCTAGCAATCAAAGGTGAAGCTAGGCTCTAGACCTATTTTGTGACCCACCTACTAAGATTTTTTAGATTTTTTTTTTTTTTTTTAAATTATGAGCCCCTTTCTTGTGTTTTGGATAATAACATTCTGATTCTAGTATTTTTTTTGAAAGGTATTTGAAATTCTAGTTGACTAGATTATTAACTATTAACTGATTTATAGTTAATATGAACTATTGGCTACTAATACCTTTTAAGAAACTCTAGTTAATATGTACTATACTTTTGTGAGGCCCTAGACCGATTTACGATACGATTCGAGTTTGACAACATTGGGTGAGACTAATCCCATGGATACACCCAGAAGCCTCGTGCATCAAGTAAGCCCGAGACGAGTCGAACCCAAGATCTCTAGTCTAATCCTAGAAGCTTAGACCAACAGAGCTACCCATGTATGCTAATCACTTGTACTTTTGTTATTCTCCAAGTTGAATGGGTACATGTGCGAGTGTCAGTGTCCGATATAGGTGCTAGGTGTTGGACTCATCAATCTAGAAAAAAAATAGGGCATGGGGACATGCACCTTATTTAAATAAAATTAAATCTAAATTTATTTTAAATGAAAATAAGGTTTAGAAATATCACTAATAGAAAATAATGTACTATTTTTACTCTAAACATTTAGGTGACAAGTATATTGATATTTTAATTAAGTTTTAAGAGGGGAAAAGTGTTGTAATATTTTAGTTATCTTGAAAACAACGTTAAAAAATAAAAATCATTAAAATAATCCATGAAGAATAGGTGTGAGTGTCTGACATGGGAGCGCCACACATCTTGAAGTGTTCATCTAACATTGTTTATTCTGGTTCATGATCCATGTGATACGGAAACATAGAGGAGTGGGGTGAGATATCTCTCAAGGTTAAGTTTTTAAATCTAAGATACAACCATGAAAGGGATTATTTGGATGGTTTGCTAAGGTGTCCTTTTGGGTACTCTCCATGAAATGTAATTTCAATTCTTTGTATTATTTCAATTGATCTCGTCCTTAATACTCCTCAGTCATTTCATTTTTTGAGTACCAGTGAGGACTTATGCTTCACATGTAGCTCCATGAATAAAGCATCAAGAGAGATCACACCTGTTTTATCGAATTGAATAGTATCCTAAAATTAAATTTTGCACTCTATAGTCTATATTTATAAAAAAAACATAAACTATAAAAGATGATATGAAAACACGACTATATCTAAATTATACTTTATATGTATATGTTTGAATAGATTGACATTGACCCGAAGTGGGTCTCATGCAAAGTGTAAATATTGGTTAATCCGTGGCTACTTAAAAGGGTGCCTAAGCATATTAGAGGTTCAGAAAATAATTCAAAGTCCTCAAAATTGTGAGGGTTTAAAAACATGGTTTCTAAGATTTTGATGTCATGATTTTTATGGGGTTCATCTTTTAGTGGTCGTTAACATTTGAGGAGCCTAAAAGATATGGCTTTTGTGATTGGATCGGTGTGATTGGATATCCTGTTTATAGAAGAAAAGATCTATCCAAGGGACCCATCATATGGGCCAAAGATGAGCCCCACATAAGATGAAGAACAATGATTAAGGAATAATTTAAAGTGATGAAAATTTGTAGAGCTTAAAAAACACAAATTTGGTTAGATCCCATATTCCACTGGACCCATCACACTGGATAAAAGTAGGTCAATAATTTAATAAATTAGTTGTCAATATTCATTTGATGGACACTTGAGTGTGTCGTATGGAAAGTGTTGGAGAAGTTTGGGCCCTACAAATTCTCTCCTATATATATACATATGAAGGTATAAGATTTTGTGCTTGCAGTGTGTAAAAACTTTAATTCAAGCTTTCACTCTATTGAAAACTCTTTCACTTTTTAATGACTGGGTTTAGTTGCATAGATCTATTGAATTTTAGCTTTCACATGTTGAGCTCAGGTCACTGATTCAGAATTCTTTACATTAGATTGCAGATCAGAAGTTTGTTCCATGTATAGAATTGTGGAAGTTCGTTTTTCCTTGCTAGTGAAATTTGTTTGCTACTTTTTTTTTGTGTAAATGCTAAAAGCAGTCCTAGGCAACTGTGTTCTCTGTGAAGAAACCAATATCCTTAATAGTTTCTGATTATTGGGTGTCTAGATTCTAGAATCTTTGGTTTCAATTCAATCAATAATCAACAGACTTGAATTTGTCACATTTCACTGAAAACTTAAAGAACCTGGCTTGCATATGCTGGCTTGGTGCAATCTAAGTGTGGCTAGAGTGCATTTTGTTCCTTCTCCAGTAGCATCACTAAAGTTTGTTCCTTGAAGGGAATATGAAAGGAAGACTTCTGTTTTACCTTGAAGCCTTGTTCGGTTGTACATTGGACCTCATTCTGCTGTAGCTTGATCGTTTAATTTCTTTAATAAACACCCGAGCTACTATTTCAAACACCCAAGCTACCATTTCTTTAATAAACACTCGAGCTACCATTTCATACAACAATAATGATAATAATTTGACCCAAGTTTCTCCTTGGTAATGAAGTTGGTAATCCCATAGACCCAAACTTTAAGATGCCTTGTTTGCCTCAAGTCCTCTAGCAATCTTGAAATTCAAAAACATGGACCACTTGTGTTTTTTTATTAGATTTTTATAATCCTTTGGGCTACTTGTGAAGTTGATTGATGAATTGCTTTGGTTGTTGAAATTGACAAGAATAGGAAAAAGAAAAGAAAAAACCTTCATTCAGAAAACAAACGTAATGTGGAGTTGTTTTTTTATTTCACTAACTAAAATTATGTCATCTGAAAAAAGCATACACTGCGGCACTTAATCTTAGATTCTTGTTGTTGGTTATCTATGATTAGTGCAAATAGGTATGGACTTAATGTAAATTCTTGGTGGATCCCACTTTAATTGAGAACTCAGTCGCTTCTCCACACATTGTTCTAACATTGGTAGTTACACCATTGTACATATCTTGGATAATTTCTACGTAATCATTAGGAATGCATTTATCTTTTAATATTTTTCCATATCAATTCCTTTGAAACTCTATCATAGGCCTTTTCTAGGTTATTAGATACCAAGTGTAGATTGTTTCTATTCTCCCTAAATTTCTTTATGAGTTGTCTTAGTACAAAGATAGATTACGTTGTTGACCTACTTGGTATACTCCTAAATTGATTTTCATAGATACTTTACTCTTGTCGTTGATGAGCCTTTATTATGCTTGCCCCAAGTTTTGTAATGTACCTCATGAGTTCAATAGCATGATGATTTTCACAAGTTGAATATCTCCTTTGTTCTTATAAAAAGGGTCCATTGTACTTTTGTGCCGCTCATAGGCATTCTTTTTGAGATTAAAGTTTTTCTAAACAATTAGATTAACCAACTCTCCAATTTTACCTAGTACAGTCCAAACTTCGACAAAGATACCCTCCATTCTTAGCGCTCTATGCTTCATCTTTTTTAAGGCTATGTTTACTTCTGTTACTAATATTTTTTTCACCAGCCTTTCATTTGCCACTCCTTATGAGCTTCACTTTCAAATTCTGTATTCAAAAGGTCTTTCTAATATGTTTCCCACATTCATTATTTTGCTATTTTTAACTAAGGCTCTTTGGTTTTCGTCCCTAATACATTTTATGCGATCAAGATCTCTACTCCTTCCTCTCATACCTTAGCAACTCCTTCCTTCCTAATTTTGCATATTAGTCATTGCACGCTTCGTATTCGACTTACAGATTTGTTAGCAGCTTTGAATATTGTTTTGTGATTCTCCCAATATTCCACCTTCTTTGTTTTCTACCATATCTTGAGTTGAGTTTTCTTCTCACTTATAATCCTATGCTGGTTAATGTTCCACCGCCACTTGTCTTTATGCAAATCTATTCTAGTTTTTTCAGTTTCACCTAAAATCTCTTTGGCTATTTCTTTAATAAGCCTAGAAATTTTACTCATAAGAGTTCAAAATATCAACCCACTCATTGTTTCTTAGAACCTTATCGTTGAACATATCTATTTTTTCCCCTTCCAAATTCCACAACCTAATTTTGGGAGAATCCTTTGTTGCTCTTTTTATTGAATTACTCGTAATTCACATCTACAACTAAAAGTCTGTTATGTTGTAAGGCTTTTTCTAGATATGACTTTACAATCCTCACAAAGGGTCACTTCCTTACATCTAAGTAGAAAGTAATCAATTTGAAACCTAAACTGTCCACTTTTAAAGGTGATTAGACATTCCTTTTTTTTACTTTTGGAAAAATGTATTTGCCATGGCAAATCAAAGACTTCCACAAAATCAAGAATTGTCTCTCCTATGTTGTTTCTTTCTTCATACTCATGCTGTCCACGTGTGGTTCTCCATTTAGATTGCCTCCAATTATGATACTCTCATCTATAGGCATATTTTGCACTAGATCAACCATACATCTCCAAAAGTCATCTCTCACAGTGTCTCCTAATTTGGGTTGTGGTGCATAGGCTCTTATAATATTTAGAGTTTCATAGTCTACAATAATTTTGATAATGATACTCCTATCGGTTTTAAGTTTACTTCTACAGTCTTCTCTTTTCTTACACTATTAACCACTATGCCTGCTCCATTTCTAAGTTACGCTCTTCTGCATAGAATAACTTAAACCCATCTCCTTAATCCCTAGCCTTACTACCTTTCCATTTAGTCTCTTGTAAATGAGGCCATACCTGTATTTCTTCTTTTCCTAACATCTACTCACTTAAAAACTTTGTCAAAGTACCTAAATTCCAAGACACTTAAACATAGTTTTGAAGTTGCTTTATCCCTTATTATTTATGTTTGCTAAATAGGATGTCAACCTAGAATTCCAACTTTAAGTATGGAAAAGAGAAGGAAAAGAAATGGTAGATAGAACAATAGAAAGGATTTGAGAAAAAGGTGAACACATGGGCTCACTGCCTTGCTTAACAGCTTAACATCTCACCTTTACAATAAAAATAAATAGATAAATAACCAAATAAAAAATACTAATGATAAAAGAATACAATATCGTAAAAATCTTTATTATAGAATGAGAAAAATCGTGCCAAAGGCTAAATTAGAAAGTAATAACAATGCTAAAACATATTATAGATAGAAATAAATATATGACTATATATAAATAAGTAAAAATTGGGCTAGAGATGATCATGACGATGATAAAATAATGATGATGAAGAATTTATCTAAAAAAAAAGGAAAAAAGGAGAAGAAGATAGGAAGTAAGGTGAGGTAAATCAATTTACCCACTAGTTTCTGATAAAATGTGGGATCATTTAGGGGGATCCCATCTAAAGTAGAAAGCTTAGTGTTGACATCAAGAGGAGTATCTGTTGGCGTGCATGTAGAATATCCTGCATCTTGTAAGAGGTCTAAACCATATTTCCTCTAAGAAATAAAAAGCCCCATAGAAGAACAAATAACTTCAATCCCAAAAAAATAGCTGAGTGGTTCCAAATCTTTGATATCAAAAGAGTGTCGTAAATAGTCTTTCAATGCATTAATAGATGGAGTATTATTCCAAACAAGCACAATATCATCAATAGAAACAACTAGAAGCATCACAATGGAGTCTACACGATAGACAAATACAGAGTGATCTGTCTGACTGCGAGAGAAACCATACTGCAATAAGGCATTGTTGAATTTATCGAACCGTGCTCGTGGAGACTACTTGAGTCCATAGATAACCTTCTTGAGTTTGCAAACCAACCCTTGCTCCCCCTGTTTCACAAACCCGGGAGGAGGAAGCATGTGGACTTTTTCTTTTAGGTCACCATGAAGAAAGGCATTCTTGACATCTAGTTGATGAAGAGGCCACTCATGCATGGTAGCAATGGATATCAAGACCCCGAACAGAGTGATTTTGGCCACAAGGGAGAAAGTTTTGTGATAATCAATCTCATATGTTTGTGTAAAGCCTTTACCAACCAATCTAGCTTTATATCTAGCAATTGAACCATCAAGATTTTATTTTAGTGTGAAAACCCATTTGCAACCAATATGAGTTTTCCCTTGAGGAAGAGAAACCATCTCCCATGTATGTTTTTTTTCTTTTCTAGTGCTGCCAATTTTTCTTCCATTATTGGCTTCCAGTAAGGATCTCGAAGAGTCATATCAATCCTTTTAGGAATATGAGTATTGTCAAGAAGTTGTGATAAGATGGAGAGATGGAATGATAGGACACAAATCGATCATTGGGATGGTCAGTTCATGCACGCTTACCTTTCCAGATGGCAATAGGAAGTTCAGGTTCAGTAGGAGAAGGCTTGGAGCCACTAGTAGATGGTTGAGCGGCATCATGTTTAGCTGAGGGATTATGCTTTCATATTTGATTTACAAAAATGTGTTTGGATTTGTTAGGATTAGCAACATCATTTGTGAGTATAGGAAGAGCTGAAGGAAATGAAGAGTTAGAGCTAGTTTGATTAAAGTAGGGAACATGTTCAAAAAATGTGACGTCCATGGAGACATACGTCTTACCCGTGACAGGATTGAGACACTTATTCCTTTTATGGAACAGAGAGGTATCCCAAAAATAAACATTTGATAGAATGCTTGGAGAGTTTGTCATTAGAAAACAAATGGACAAAGCAAACACATCCAAAGACATGTAAAGGAATGCTGGAAATATGTTTGTGCATGGACACAATATCAATTGGAGCTTTGTCATGCAACACACATGAGGGCATGCAATTTGTGAGATAGCATGAAGTTAAAATAGCTTCTGGCCAATATGACTTGGGTGTGTGCATAGTAAATAGCAAGGAACGAGCTATCTCAAGAAGGCAACGAATTTTTCTTTCGACAACACCGTTTTGTTGAGGTGTGTGAGGGCAAGAGTTTTGAGAATCAATGCCATAGTCTTGCAAAAATTGTAAGAATGAATTTGATATATACTCCCCCCCCATTATCACTTGGTAAAATTTTGATATGACAATCAAATTGGGTTTTGACTCGCATATAAAACGTGTGAGAGTGATAAAAAACCTCAGACTTTTCTTTCATCATGGATACCCATCCCAACATACGAGAGTAATCAATCATCAAGAAAGTAACAAAATAACAAAAACCAATACGTGAAACAAGAGGAGGCATCTAGACATCAGAGTGAATAAGGGAACAAAATGTAGAAGTACTTTTATCAAATGATAGTGGAAAAAGGTCTATGATGTTTGCCATATTTTCAACTTTCATACTCAAATGTATCAAAAGACAAGAAAGGAACCGATTGCTTCAAGACTTTATTAGATGGGTGCCCTAACACACACCCTGAAAAGACGAGGTAGAACAAGCTTTAGTGTGGTTGTCGGCTTGAGGGTTGAAGAAATATAAGCCCTTGGCTTCACAACCACCATCAATCGTTTGCTTTGTGGCCAAGTCCTAGAAGACACCGTGAGTAGGATAAAAGGTTACACAACAATTCAATGACTTAGTAAGTGCACTATCAGACAAAGTATTTCTAGATAAATGAGGAACATGTAAGACAAATTATAAATCAAGACTAGAAAATAAGGAGACGATCCCTTTTACCTGCAATATTAGTGAAAGAACCATCGACTAATTTCACTTTACCAAGAGAAAGAGGAGAAAGCATGGAAAAAATGGGACATACCAGCCATATGATTAGTAGCTCTAAAATCGATAATCCAGGATCTATTAGGTGAATCATGGAGGGCAAGTGGCACAGTTCCTGACTAATCTGTAGCAACATGGGAGACCTCAGAGGATTGAAGATTCTTTAGTTGTAACCTGTCTTGTTGTAGGGAGGCATATTCATGTCTAGACACTCGAATTATGTCATCTTCAAAAGCATAGGAAGGGATTTCAGTGTGATGGATGGGGGGGGCAACTATGAAGCTTATAACAAGAATCAACATAGTGATTGATCATTTTGCAATACGCGCAAAACCGAGTACCTTTCTTCTTTGTCCCTTTACCATCTCTTCGGTCATCATTCATTGTCCCCTTGCCTTTGAAAGAGGAGGGTCCCTTAGAGACAAGAGCTGACCGATCACCATGCACAAAGGCAGAGGACATAACTAGACAACTCCTTTCATCGCCAAGCAATGTAGAATTGACCTCATTCAAGAGTGGAAGTGGTCACTTGCTTAGAATTTGCGTGTGAATAGGCTCAAAGTCAGGATTAAGGCCAGTCAGTACGTCAAATGTGAGTCTTTTTTCAACATATTTCTGATGGAGCTAAGTATCTGTAAGTTTCTCAAATTGAAGATTCTCCAGTTGATCAAGTTCCAACCAATAACTATTCATTTTTAAGTAATATTGAATCAGAGATAATTCTCCCTAACAAAGATTGGTAGCATCCTGATATAGTTCATATATACGAACAAAATTATCATCATCAGAATATAGGGCTTGTACTGAATACTGCACGTCCTTCGCAGTGGGTAGTGTTACCAACCCTCTAACATGCTCCTCCATAAAATGTAAGGGTCAGATCTGAACCAAGGAATTATTAGCTTTTCATTCCTTATATTTTGGATCATTTTTTCGTAGGTTCTCTGGTTGTACCATCAATTCAGTCTTTTACTTAGCATCAAGGAATATTTTGGCTGAATGAGACCATTGAAAGTAATTGGTTTCATTTAAAAGGGAGTCAGTGATCTTCCCAGTATGGGTAGAATCAGAAGATGTGTTCCCAAGAATGCTTGAAGTATCAGAGGATAAGCTTTTCATTCCTTATATTTTCGATCATTTTTCTCAGGTTCTCTGGTAGCACCGTCAATATAATTAGTCTTTTACTCAGCATCAAGAAACATTTTAGTTAAATGAGACCATTGAAAGTAATTGGTTTCATTTAAAAGGACGGTGGTGATCTTCCTAATATAGGTAGAATCAGAAGATGTGTTCCCAAGAATGCTTCAAGTATTAGAGGATGTCATTAAATATAACTATGCTACAGTTATTGTTCACAAAAAATAGCAGAAAGTGGGCCCCACAATAAAAAAAAATCAATGGCACCAACACCAACAATGGGATGAGAAAAGAGGCCAAGAACGACTAGGTAGGAGTGGATTAAATGGTAATCCAGCCCTAAAACTCCAGATCAAGAGAAAATTTGGAAAAAAAATGCAGATCCAAGATGTATAGCAGCAACGACGACAAAATTGCAATAATAGTGGGCCCCACTGATCACGGAAGAAAGAAGAAGCCGAGGAGATGAAAGCTAGGGCCCTGACCGACTCCAACAATGCATGTTTCAAGGAGAAAGAGGGCCCCCTGCAGCAAATCCGAAGCTCAAAAGCCAAAAAATATCGTCCCTAGGCGTCCTTAACGCAAAAACGAAAATGGAAATAAGGGGCTCGACAAGGTACCAAAACATAGGACCCACCTGATGGATGGAAGGAGAGCCCATAAACGATATAGGGTGCTGGTGGTTTTTAAGGGCAATGAACAATATCCGTATGGATAGAAGTTGAACAGTAAAACTGTTCATGGAACTGTCGCCCTGGGCTTACTGTAGTCTAAAAAAATCGTGGATCATCGTGGAGACAATTCAACCACGAAGGGAGACGATTGCAGGGGAGAGAGGCACACCAAAGGCTGTAGGAAATGTAAACATACCCAAAAAGATGACAACAGAAAGTGGAAAATTCGAAAATGGAACTTAGCTGATACCATGTTAAAATGAAAATAAGGACGAAAGAAAAGAAGTAATGAAAGGAAAAAGAAAGATTGAGGGAGATAATTCTCGTGTATTGTATTTGCTGTATTTTTAACAAAAGATATATGTATATAAAGAATATGGGGAGCCAATTAAGGCGAAGAAAAATGAAAGAAAGATCAGTTACAATCATTTACAATCAACGATATTTAACAATATCTAAAAGCAACTCACATGTGCAAAATGTGATACACCACATCGTTCAACAGTACCTGTATAGTTTTTGAGCTGTAATTTATTTTTTGCTGGCCCAATTTCTTACTCGGCCTTCTTTTTCCCTTATGTAATTGGATATTGCATTCAATAAAGTTGTCACCTCTCAAAAGAGAGGGTTTTAAAGGCTTCAAAGATTCATCATTTGTGGGACATGAGCTTAGTCCAATTGTGAGTGTATCTTGGAATGGGTTGAAATCAGGTGTGAATCCCACTCATGGGCTGATAACAGGTATAAGGTGGGGAAAAGTATAAATGTAGACCACCAAAAAAATAGTTATCAAATTCTTAACGAACTGGTTCTCAATGGATAATCTCTTAATTCTTTAGGCACCAGCTGCTGTTTTTCTCAAGGTCTTATTTTTTATGGTTCATCATGCTGTTTCAGGCCATGATCTTTATTAATAGTGATGACTTGATATGAAATCATTCTAGTAGCCTTTGCTGTTGGGTTTTTTTTTTTCTTAATATATATTATTTTCTCCGTTCTTTTACAATACTTTTTTTTAGGATGACTAGAATATCACATTGATTTAACAGTTTATATTAAATATCCAATCCTTCTGTCATTCCACATTTTTCTTCAGTTGTATTCTCTCAAAGTAGAAACAATTGGCCACTGGCAATAGTTTGTGCCATTGAACTTTTGGGTATTTAACTGCCTGGTTATTCTTTCATCGAACAGGTTGTTCCTACTTGGATTAGATAAATATGGGAAAGGCGATTGGCGAAGTATATCTAGAAACTTTGTTGTGTCAAGAACTCCTACTCAGGTGGCTAGCCATGCACAGAAGTACTTCATTCGCTTGAATTCGATGAACAAAGACAGACGGCGGACGAGCATTCATGATATTACCAGTGTTGGAAATGGGGACACTTCACCTCAAGGGCCTATAACTGGTCAATCCAATGTATCTACTGGTGCTGCTGGGAAATCGGCCAAACAATCCTCCCAGCCCCCACCTGGTGCTTCTGGAGTTGGTGTATACGGGACAACTACCATTGGCCAGCCAATTGGAGGTCCCCTTGTTTCTGCAGTTGGCACCCCAATAAACCTTTCTCCAGCACACATAGCCTACGGTGTTGGGGCCCCTGTTACTGGTACTGTAGTTCCTGGTGCTCCAGTGAATGTCCCACCAATGACCTACCCAATGCCACACGCATCTGCCCAAAGATGACCACTGTTGAATCAATGTACATTAGGATGGAGAATTGGCTGTTGTGTTTTTGGTGCTTCTGGTTCTGTTGCTTTGGGTGAAGTAATGTGGCCACGACAAGCACGGAGTCTCTAATACATTGCATGTTATTCTGGAGTTCTGGCTTTGTCAATTCTTATCATGCCTCAATGAGCCATAGAAGGAATTGTTACAGTTGTAATATGCAAATCTGTGTGAGAGGTGGCAGCTGATTGGATGGACCCATCCTTTTTACTAGTTCTTTTACTTTGATGTGGTGTGTATCCTTTTAGCTTCACCCATCAGTTTAGATGCATAGAAACAGGATCATCAGGCAAAGGTGTAAAGGAAAAACCAATATTATTATGTGTCATAAAAAAATTATGTACAAATTGTGGCATTCCTTTTCTAACCTATTTTATTCTCTTTCCTCTTGGCTAATGTTGTGGTTTTATTCTTTGGTCTGGCATGAAAATTATCTTTAAGACCTTTCATGACCCCTCCCTTCTTTTTGTTTGGTAACATAGGTATTTCCACGAGTATGTGTAAAGCTCTCAATTCACACACATAGTAAGTCGATGAAGAGTAACCCTATGGAGAGGCCTGAAGGAGTTGAGTGTGAATCGAATTGAAGACCTCATTTCATGAGGCGAGCATCTTGACCGTTAAACCCACTCTTCATGACTAGTTGATCACTCATATTGTAACCCTAGGTGAGTGGAGTTGATAGCTGGCTAGCAATGTGGGTTACTATATCATCGGCTGGGATCAACATCCTCATTCAAATTGATTAGTGATATTGGAAATTCTGACATTTTTATGGGGAATTGATTTGGGCACCGCTGCAATTTTTTCCTATCATTTTATCACAAATGAAGCACTGTGCCGAAATCAATTTCCCTTCTATGACTATGGATGGATTAAAGATGGAGTCGATGTGACTTTAGATGTTGATGCTTTACCTCTCATGGAAGGTGGTGTTGAAAGTCGTCCTTGTGGGGTCATGTTCAAGCAAATGGCCACTGATTCCTTCTTGTATTCAGATGATACTGAAGTGGATACTCTCAAATCTCAAGTGGTCGAAGTTTCTTGAGCTTCTTGACTATTCTACTGCAGATAAACATTGTGGATTTGTGGTTATCTTGCATTTATTTATTTTTGGACTGGTGGGAACTTGGCTGTGATATTGATTAATACTGATAGGGACACATTTGGTCCTGCCATGTTTTCTTTTTCTTATGATAAAGATGCTGTAGCATCACCAGTGGAGGGCTTTTGTGCAAAAAATAAGAACATGGGTTAGGAATATCACATCATGCACATTTACTTTTCTAAAAAAAATATCTTGTTTAAATCAATCAAATCAAATTTTAAATCTTAATTTTAAGAATCAAAATAATAACTTAATGATCTAATAATTATTTTGAACTTAAAAGCATTATTTGATTTATTCATTTAAGATGATTTTTTATTGATTACATATTGCACCAGTAAACATTTGTAACTTGAAGATGTTTGTTAGAATTTTAATGAAAATATCATAAGGTTGGCTTTTGAAGACGGAAATTGATAGGGACGTCGTTATTCACAAAAACAAAGGACTTGAAGATGTTTATTGGAATTTTAATAAAAATATCGTAAGTTAAGCTTTTGAAGACAGGACAGTGGTGTTCACATTAATAGCGAACATTTGAATTTGTTATTTTGCTTATTTGTCATCATTTAAACGGGCATTTAAACGGTGAAAAGATATACTCATATCCTATGCCCCTATTAATTTCTTTTGCAGACCATTAACACAAAAATATTCTCCAAGGCCCCACTCCCAACCTTATCAACTGAGCTGCAGTCTGCAGATACCCAAATACATCCGCCACTTAATTCCAAGGAAATTATCCAAGCTCTCAAATCTGTCAAATCTGTCCTGAACCTAATTACGCTACTCTTAAGCAAGTTACCAATTAATATAATTACTTACTATTTGACACAATTTAATGTGTACCTAAACTAATTTTATTAAATAGATTGACTTGACAATAATACCAAAGTTGCAAGGAAACATATCCAAATCACTAAATCCATAGTATCCGATACATGACCAATCTATATTCTACCTAACTTAGCTGACTACAAGCAAGTTTACCCACTCTAATATTATTACTAAACCCATCTTGATCCATACTTAGTGTAACCATATTGAATTGATTAACTTATTAGATGGATTGACACAATCTATATTATCAAATACATAAATGATACTCACTTTTTTCGGGTCCGAACCAAAATTGCCAACCTTGGTATATGTTCTTAGCCAAAGCAAGCACGTCTAGGTCATGTTTTCTTTTTCCTCGTAACATAGATATCTCCACCCATATTAATGACGAGACTAATTCTATGAGCATGTGTAAACCTCTCAATCTACACACTATACTGATAAGTCGATGAGGAGTAATCTTACAAAGAGTAGCGCAGAGAAGTTTGAGTGTGACTGTAAGACTCACGACAAACCGTCACCGTGTAGCCAACTTTTGAAGTCGAAATCCCAAGGATGGGTGATTTAGTAAAGCACAATGTTGCCAAATTTTGTATAAAAATATTGCAGCTCAACAGTTATCGATGGAATCCCTTTTTTCCTTACTTTTTTAAATGTTAAAGTAAGATCCATTTTAGTAAGATAATTTTAGTAAAATAATTAAATATATTATGTTGGCCAATTAGCCTTATCATATTCAAGATCCAGCTCTAGAGCATAACTGAAAATTAGGACTAATAGACTTTTTTATCCATAAGATTTAAGTTTATAAAAATAACATTGAAATGGGTATTAATTTCTATATATTTTGATCGAATGGCTAGCAATCAATTTTTAATCTCAAAATTTTAAATTTAAATGCTCTACAATCATGATTTAAGTATAATGGGACCCGATGGCCCATTACATATCAACTGTTGAAAATATAGTATCTATACTCGGTAACAGATTTTTGTTACCTTAGCAATTATATCATAGAGTGGATTTCACTGTCTGAAAAAAAAAATCTATTTCAATAAAGACATGTCACTACTGACTTGAGAAGTACTCCCTCTGTCTCAAATTAATTGTCCTATATGGATTTTAAAATTGTCCCAAAATAATTGTCTCATTTAGTATAAAGTGTATTGAAAATGGATGAAATCACATGAAATATTAGCCTTATAGAGAGAGTTACTTAAAAAACACAAATATTTCAAATGAGACAACTAAAATGGGACGGAGGGAGTAAATATTAAGCATACATTGGCACTCTTGTGCTGAATTAATATTACCCAACCATACAACTCTACAAAACCAACAATTTAAAATTGAAATTTATCTCATGTAACACAATTAAAAGATCATTCTAGAAATTTTCATATCTTCTACAGTAAAATTAGGAAATACAACAGCCAAAAGAGAACACGTTATCCAACTTTAAAGATTAAAATATACATGTACATGCCTCAATTTATAGTGATTCAAAAACCAAAATGAAATTCAACAAGTTTAGTTTCAAGAAATTATATAAAACATCTATAAATAATGGAAAAATATGGAGTTATAGTAACAAGTTCAACTGCTGCTCAAACATTACAGATTTCTCATACAACACCATGCGGTTTCCTACACGTAAGTTCAATTTTTTTTTTTTTTTAATAATTTATCTATCAATCAGAAAAAAAGAGCCTAATATTAGCAAGAACATGAAACTGAAGGATTTTCAGATAGCATATAATCAAATAATTTTTTTTTGGATTTACAGAGAGCAAATAATCAAATAATTTGTATTGATTAATAGATTAATCAGATTAGCATGAAATTTTGAATGAAAGTCATTGACATAATAAAATATGTAAAATAATAATAATTCAAGTCAAATATAAACTTGGCAGCATTTACAATTACAAGCAACAAACATTAAAAACAAGAAACTGCATAATACTTATCCAATAATCTCATTTCATACTTAACCATTTTAGAATATTTCCTACCGTAGAAGTTGTAGAACCATTAAAACATGGAATAGTGATAGGAAGCTTCTCCTTAAATCTCCCTACGATCATTTGAATTGTTTTTTTACCAAAGTGTCCAAGCCTCTTAGAGCACCAGACTAATCTTCGGAACAAGTATAAACCTCTCCACCAACACATGTTGGATAACTCTATAGGAAATAGTCTTTTGGAATAGAACAACAACTCCCTACCAAAATACGCTTCTAGGGTGAAAAATAGGTCCAGTGTTACACTGCGGTTTGTAACATTGAGATGCAACCCACACTGTCTCCAGATGATAACCTAGAAAATTACAAAAAAAATAGTGGCAAAAATGAAAAGTATTGTTTTGAAAACTCAATCCACACAAAATCATCCTATTTATAGACCTCAAACATCCCTCTATAACACACTTTCATGGGGTTCTAAAGTCACAAAAAGGGACACCTCTAATGAAAAAGCACATTTTTAAAATGATATTCCCTTTCATAAAGGAGATGTAGCAAAGAATGGATATTAAACTCTTCAGGGTTGAGATGTTGCCTTTACGATTAAATCAAAACCCTCCATTCTCTCTTTTATCATTTAGACAGTGAGATTGGTTCCATAGTCACTCAACATTTTCCCATTTAATTGTACACAAGTAGTAATATGACATCTCTTGTGCTCTTAGGATTGAAGCATACCACAATGGGTGCACTTAAATAAAGTGGTACTGCATCTGCCTTCGTCCCCAATTCTAACAACTTTCATTAGGGAAGAAGAAGAAAAATCCAAATACAAGCATATGAATATTGGGTGGAATACGGATGAGAAGGGAGAGAGATGAATGAACTTTGGGAAAAAAAGTTAGGGATACAGATGGAATGAAAAAGAAGAAGGCGTTTCACACATAAGACGTGTTTCAAAGTGTCACATCCCAACATATACAATCTCCACAGCATGCATTGACCGTTATATACTTCCTCTGTACCAAATTAGTTGTCCTATATGGATTTTAGAATTGTCCCAAAATAGTTGTCTCATTTATATTAGAATAGTATAAAGTGTATTGAAAATAGATGAGATGATATGTAGTGCTAGTCATATATTGAGAGGTCCTTAAAAAAACACAAATATTTCAAATGAGACAACTAAAATGGGACTGAAAGGAGTAATAATTTTTTTGAGAATCAATACATATCGACCCACACGAATCAGCTTGTATCGGACCCACCAGGCGCACGATGCAATTCTTGAATTTTGGGTCAGTCCTTGTAGTGTGCATGGTTGGCCAATTTTATTGCTTCTTTTTATTATTTTCAACTATTTTGAGACCCACAACCATCAAAATCCTTTTTTTATGTAAAGAACCCTCTACACCCCATCTTTGAATTTTAACTTAAAAAAAAAAAAATACAATTTTCAACTCTTTTTCGACAACCCATAGTATTGAAACGCAAGTTACTTGTTAGACCTACTAGTGGTAAAAATTTATTTCATAAAATTTTATATTATGTTTTAAAATATTTCTAATTCTCTATTAGACATTTGAACATCATTTGAACATGTAAATTACCTTACAAATGTGAAGGATATTGTTTATTTTGACTGGTAGACACTAACAGGCATTTAATATGAGTTGGGTTCTCAACCTGAGCGCAAGTTATACCCCCAATTTGATCAAATGCGAGATTAAAGTTGGGGCCTCACCTCAGCCCAACAAAAACTATAATTCATTTCATTGCCCTCCCAGCCCTCAAAACGCAGTGTCCGGCCAACTTTGATAATTGTAAATAACAACTTATATTAGTTCTCAAGCCAAACACCTACAGAAATCAATATGATCATCAAAGGCTCACAGCAGGGGTATAAGTCTCAACTGATGCTCTACATATCAGCCAGAGAAAAATAAATCGCCCGAAATCTCAAGACTTCTTTTTTTTTTTATAAAAAAAATATCGATTGGAAGCTCCATCGATATCTCGACTGATATTTATAGTTTTTAATATTATTTTTTAAAAACAGCCTTTTTTAATTTTTTAAATGATATTTTCAAAAAAAAGTAACCAAGATTTCCGGAAAAAAAAAAGAACTTTGAAGAGAAAGAAATTCCGCCGAGATCTGACGACTGTTTAGATGATCATAGGTGCCTTGGAAAGGTTATCATAGAATCACGTCGCCTCAATGTCATAGAATAAAGGGTTTAGCTGATGCATATACAGATTTGTAGAGGGGGAAATAATAGCTGACTGTGTTAGTCACATGGTCAAATTAAGGCGAGCTTCGAATGCTTTTATTTAAATTCTACTAATATTTAGGATCTATCAGCTCAAAATGGCGGAGTATAGATAGGAAATTTGAGTTATAAAAAAAAGGTCCTTTAATGGCAATGGTACAATGAGCTGAGACGAAAGATTAATTGAGATGAAATGAGAATGGAAGAAAAAATAGGGAACTTATTTACATGGTGAAAATGAAAAAGATACATTGCCGGCATACAGAAGATAGATAGACTGACACAGTACCGGTGAAAATGAAAAAAGATACATCGCACCAATACCTGCAGGGCTTACAGCACATGAGATTTGTGCAAATTAACTGTTGTTTCCTTCGCAGAAGGCATTATCACTGAAAAGCACTAGCAACATCCATTTGGTTGGCCTTCATTGTTTGAGTATCACTTGCGGCGTCCATGAGCTTTGCTGTCATTGTTTATCCTATCTGCATACATTGGAAGAGACACAATCTCTCGTATTTCATCTAGTACAATGTCCTCTGTAATGTTATCCCCGATGCTTCGCATGACCTATGCCATAGATGAACTATTATTATTACGCTAAAGCAGATCTTGCACATTTACCTACCAAGATAAAAGAGGATAAAAAAAAAAAAAAAAAAGCAGACCTTGCATTTACTGCCAATTGAGAGAAGTAACTGGTGAAGAGACATTACCTTCCAGTACGTACCGATATCATTTGGGGTTGCTTTGTCCGTCCTAATACGCATACATGTCCAACACTGCTGCGCCCCATCCCAATTGCATTCAATGATCTTCCCAGAATACATTGAGATATCTGATTCACCTGCAAGTTTTAGGGACATTGCTTTCAAGGGGGAAAATAGCAGGAAACAATTGGGAAACATCTGAAGTGAGATTTTGTAAAATGTTGTAGAATACAAACTATCCAAAAAGGGGAAAAAAAGTAAAAAAAAAAAAAAAAATTAGGATACAAGATTACCAGTTCCACAAATGAAGAGGTAGGCCATGGCAGGCAATTATTAGATCCCTTTTCCTTACCCACATAATAGCATTACATCATATGTGCCTAAAGCATGGTTGAGTCTGATTTGCAGCAGATTCATCAGCTCATGCAAGCAAACTTCCCACGTTTATAATGAACTTATGCAAACCATAAATAGATGACAACAGATACGTTAATTCAGTGATATCTTCCATTAATTTGAAAGCTTCAACTTATTCCACATGGTCCATGGTTACTTATTGAGAAAAAGTGGCACTATTGACACTAGGACCTAGGACTGACCCTGGGCCATTTTCTACATTAACTTCTATTAATTTCTTTCTTTCCTGTCAATTTGAACAACTCTAGGGCTAGTTTTAGCATTTCAGATGGCTCTGTGACTATGTTCTTGTGGAGGGACAGAGATACCTCTTGTTACTCCCTATTAGTCCATATGATAGGGGAACCCGATGGGATTAGTGGAATTGTTGTTGATGATGATGGTTTGAGTTGCAACTCCTATGTAAGCAATACAAGAGAGCTCAGAGGTGTTGGCTAAAATTAGGCCTCTAAAGAAGTGTGAAGGAAAGGGGGAGAGGCACCCAATCAGAGCCATCAGTACATCCGTACAGAATCATATGGCCACTTACATAGATTTGTTCTCAAGCAAGACCAAGTGGGTCCTGACTTTGCATTCTTCACTCCTGCTTGAAGAAAGCACAATCAGGAAAGGGAAGAACCCCATCACAGCCCTTCTGTACATTAGTACAGCACCATATGGTTGCTTCGACTGCCACAGCCTCGCATCCATCCAGGAGAACTAAGAGATGTGGTCTCAGGACCAAGTGGGTCCTAGACTTTCCATTCTCCTTCATGTCTCTTTCTCCTCTCTGGTTCTCTTAGAGGTTCCATCATTGGAGTTCCACATAAGCTTGAATTAGCTGGAACATCATAAACTAATTGCTTAGCATAAATAGAAGCTCCTTGAATTGAAAACATACCTCAAACAGAACCATGTGGCCCTCTCTCCCTCATATACAAACTTGAAATAGCACACTTATTCCCACATCACACTTCATGAATTGGACTTTTTCTATCATTACGTCGTTATTATTACCACTTCACAGTTCTATCAAACTCCCCACATTCTATGATCCGGTGAGCTATGAACTGAACCACTGGTGGATGGCAATCCAGGCAATCACAAATAAATCTAATTAAAAAATTCATATTCTAGTACTTTTTTACTATTTCCACAGAAAGATACATGAAATGCCAATGAAGATCATAAATTTGCATTTTTTCAGAATACAAAATGAATACTGGGCCAGCATGTGACAGGCCTGGAACCAAAACTCTAATACAAGAATATCATTATAGCTTATAACAAATCCTTCCAACTTCCACAGAACAGGTCAACATCAAATCCAGAAAAAGAACACCAAGCCAAAGATCACTGAATTAAATTTGATCTGATTCTGCGGAATTAAACCTCTAATGGTACAGATTTGCCTTTGAAAATTCTTCTGTCATGTTCCAGCCAAACAAACCAAATTCCAAAGAACTTGGCTCCTCTTAGGAAAGGACCTGATCCCCATTCAGATATAAGAGCCGGGTATAGAAAAAGGAAAACCTAAGCAACACAGAAAACAGATAAGAAATAGGATCAACAAAAGATCAGTGAATAAATAAACGATCAATACATTCCTTATTTCTCCAACAGAGAAAACAGATATTCAGGGTGGAAAAGTTCCTCACCTTAAGGCTGTCAATGGTCAAATCCTTTTTTTTTTTTTTTTTAAGTCCGGAGGTGTTCAGGCATCGCACCCGACTAGTCTCCCGGGGTGTGTGAAAACCCCTCCTATCCACACACACCGGGTAATTCAATGGGAAGTGGCCCTTCAATGGAGCTCCCATGGTTTGAACCCATGACCTCCCTCTAGAGATCATGCTCCCAAACCAACTGAGATAAGGGGTTAATAGTCAAAGCTTTATTGAGATAAGCTATCCAACAAAAGCTCTCGACGTTGAAAGAGGCTGCAGATTTCCATTTGGCTTTGAAAGGGAACAAAGTTGGGGGATTCGGTTGAACGAGAGACAGCATAGGTTTGCAAGAAAAGATCCCATTAGTTTCCTTATTCCAAACCCTCCTATCTGGAGCACCATCTCCCAGAACACATCTTTCAATTGTAGATAGGATCCACAAATAAAAGAATTTCAAGATCCATCAAAAAAGAGAGAGAAACTTAGGAAGAGATGAAACCCAAGCTGCACACCTTGCCATGACACAGAAGTTCCTTTCCACCCTTGTTTTTTCCTCTATATTAGCCAAACCCAAATGACCTTTCTTTGTCAGTAGAGAAACATCCTCGTACTTCACGAGGTGGAGTTTCTTCTTATCCCCCACTCCATCTGATGTAGGACACGCACAACTTACATGGAGTACTTACAATTTTCGTATTTTAGTATTTATTTTCAGAGTCCTTGTAAGAAAGCCAGGTCGGTGACTTTCCTCGTTGGTTTAGAAGTCTAAGATTAAATATTTTAGAATAAATCAAGAAGTTTCCTAATGTGTGTGGGATTCTAATCCTATGTAGGTTTATTTCTAGATTTCCTTCTTTCGTTTTTTTTATATAATGGGTTGAGAACAAGCAACCCACAATAAATATTGAATGAAAATATGGAAGGCATAGCCTTTTTTTTCCTATCTTCTTTTCTTGTCTAGCTACAAGAATATCTTCTTTTTCTTCCTGCCAGGCGTGCTTCCGCATCACCATCCCACAAAAAATCCCGTTGGATCTTTTCAGGCATCTTAGCCACTTTTGCAGGTATTGTGAAAAATTTGCATACAAGTGCCCATTTTTATTTAATAATTTAAAACATAATATATATTAAGTAAAAGATTAACAAACCAGAACCATTTGTGTATTGCATTCCATGTACCACGACCCACATTCCATGATCAACAAATCAACAATGCAAGTAATCGTGATCATTATTATCATCACATCCACATCCACATCCAGACTCAGCCTTGTGAATTCACCTTAATGTTGTCAAAATCCTAGGATTGACAAATAGAATCATTTTATCTAACCACAAAATTTTTCGATGTCTCCTATAATAAATAATTTAACATTTTTATTGGTAACATATAATTAGATTTTATGATACTAAAATCTTATGCTATCTTAAAAAGATGTATGTCATGGCTATCAAGTAACAGAATGACATTGAACTCACTGTCCTCTCCTTTACGCTTTCTGAATTTTGTTTGTGGTCATTAAAACTCAAATAATAGTTTTTCTAATTAAAGCTCTAACATGAATGATATCAAGTCCTCTCACTATCATTGGGAAGTCAAGATCCACCAGTTATGCTGACATGAAGGTGAGCCCCCCAGTCCAAATTCAAGACATTCTTATGAAATATTCATGTGTTTCTTTTAACTAAATTAAAAGGTAATAGCAAGTTAGGATCAAGGAAGACACTGTATCACAATTATTATTATTTTTTAAAAAGGTTAGGATCAATGAAGACACTATCAGAAAAAAAAAAAAAAAAGAACAAAGCTTTGGTAATGATAATTGTCATAAAACTTTAAAAAACATATCATTTACGTTTTTTCCCCCCACGCAGTCCACTCTTCAAATGCTGCTCAAATCTTTTTCACATTTGATGTTGGATTAAAGCAAGTATCATTGTTCCCATTCTTTAACAAAAACGCCATATTTTGCACCCTCCTTAGAATGCCACAACTTATACAGATTTTTCTGTTTTAGTAGCTGTCTTATTTTAACTTTAGAAGAGGGTAGTTATGTAATTTGTTAATTTCCTCAAATTAGTTTTCTTATTGAGGGGAACGTCTCTTATAAAAACCCTCTTGTAGCTTGTATTCGAACACAGCATATGAAATAAAAATTTGAGACTTTTTCGCAAATCTTTGTGCGATTGTGAATTGGAGAGAATCCACGGAAGCCAAAGGCGAGAAGCCATCCTTCTTCTCCGTACGACTTTTCTCTTCCTCTCCTCTCCCTTCTTCCTTCTCTTTCTTTATTCTTTTCCTTTACCTTGCTGCAACTGCAACCCAAAACAACCCTCTCTGACCTTCCGCCCTTCCCTTATTGCTTCCCAAGCCTTCATTCCATCTCTGTAGCCATTCTAAGCTTTCGCCCCTTCACTGAAACCCTTCCCTGGCCATTGCCTCTGCCGCCAGCAGCCCCAGATCCTGTTCCTGACTTTCGCCACTGCTCTTAACCCCTCCCTCGGTTTTGCCCTCTCTCCTAACCCTTTACCTTAGTCCAGCCCCAAAACCCCTTCCTACCAGTTTCGCCCCTACCTAAAAGCCCTTTGTTGCTGTCCTAGAGCCTTTTTGTCCTTCCTATCTCCAAATGCAACCCAAACAGCTCACCATACTGCTGTCCTAAACCCTTTGGACCTTTACTTAGCCCAAACAGTCTTTGCTACCACTTCCCTTGTGACCCCTACTGCTGCTGCCCCTCTCCCATAGCCTGCTTTCTTTTTAAACAACCCCTTTACTGCTGTTGTGAATCCTTCTTAGGAATTTCCCTGCCCCTAGATATCCCATACAGTCTCAAATACTGCTGTCCACTTTGTTTTGACATCCTTTTGATACTACACAGTTAAATTTAATCCTGTCTGATGTGGAATCTATGTGCTTGTGTGATCTGATAAGCCCCTTTGTCTTGAGGGCATTCTATTTTGAGCTATAACTTGATTTGGATTAAAATATAATTGTATACATTGAATTCCTGGAGTTTCTTGATTGCTTGTAGTGGATTTCTATACTCTGAATAGCAATTATTAATTTACTTTTAATTTCAGCCCCCATACATTTGCTTCACATCGATTTCTTGTTATATCATAATTGCATTTAGGCATTTAGGGTCCCCATTAACATGTCCTGCGTCAGGCAATCAATGAAAACAATCCTCTCAAAGATAAACAAGGTGGACACCTGAATGCAAGCCAAATCCCCAAGATAAGGTAACCAAGCAGAAGCACTCAAACAATCCAAAGCTCACAAAGGTCTGCATTTTTAAATAACCTTTTGGAACTCCAACGGCCATTTGATGTGCCTCAGCAGTTGGTTGCATTATTTCACTCCTTTCTAAACAAGATCCAATTACCATATCTGAAAAGAACATATATTTTTGTTGATGTACTCAACCTTTTGCTGTTTGTGTCCCTTTTCTCACTCTGTACTTGAATCGAGAAAGCCATAGATGAGGATGAGGAGCTCATCTCCAAGGAAACTATCTACATTAGAAAATATTGCCATGCTAAAGTCCAAACTCAAAACATCTAAACAAGCAATATCTTTTCCAACCACAACACTAATTCTTCACAAACAGTGATCTTATTTTTCAGGTTTTCTTTTCCATCAATTTTTTTTTGGTGATTCCACTCTCACATTGCACATTCCAGGGTGACCTCTGCCAAAGAACGTCCCAACCTCAGATACCGAATGAGCGGCAAGAGACATGTTTAGAAGCTTCATATGATGAACAACCTGTCAGCGAGAACTACTCCTAGGCTCAAAATAGGAGCACCCAGTAGGATTGGAAGGGCACGAAGTGGACCAAATTCATTTCAAAACTTGATTTTAGTAGTCAAAATTTCCAAGGATGGAAAAAAATTGAGGGACAAAACACTTGAGAATTTATTTCTCTACATATTTACCCATTTATCTATGCACATACGGAGAATTTATAGGTTGTGATATAGCACAACATGCAGAACCTCACAAAATTTCTAAGCTACAATGTAGCACAACATGCAAAAAACAACATTTCATGTCTAGGATTTGCAATTACAAGAAATATGCATGTATTGTTTCTTAAATGACAATCATATCCTCTTTCTTTTTCTTTCCCCTGGATCCTTCCCACTCTCCTCTTGTTTCCAATGGACTCTTATTGTCTCCAGCTACCTTGTATCTACTCGTGTACTAACTTCAGCCATATAGAGTACCCTCCATCACCAAAATTAGTTCCTTGCTTCACCTCTCACCCATGGCGTTTGAATCTGCCAAATCACCATCAAAAGTCCATGGTAACAAATTCAATGCCACCTCTCCTTCGCCATCTCATTCTCCAATTGAATATCTATCAAATTAGCGAAGGGGGAGATTTATCCCCCCATTAGGTGGAATACAAATTTCTCTCTAATTTCGATATTCAAGATGGGTCTATGATTCATGTTGATTGTATCACTGATGGTTTCTCTATAATTTCAATGATTAGATAGTATTTAATTTTGAATATCACATATTTCTTAGCATCCACCAATTTGGAGAATGCAATTTGGGCCTATTGTATTTTGTTGAAATTCCTCGTTTGACAACTATATTTTTTTTCTCCTTTGCTCCAACTTTTCTTTCTCCAAACTAGGTTGGATACAGATATGATGGCATTTTTGGTGATGGATAAATTGTAGACATGACTAGTTTGGTGGTCAAGAAGAGGAAGTGTAGAAACCTCGAAGAAATCCATCTAACTATTATGCTTTTATAATGGTTTTCTAGTGTTGTGATGGAAATTGAAGGGACAATGAAGGGCATGGAGGTGGTAGTGGTCAAAGGACCCAAGAGAGAGTTAAGAGAAAGGAGGATCTGGGTAGCATCAAGATTGGTGAATGTTGATAAATTAATTTGGGGAGATCTAAGAAATTGAACAAATATGACTGTAATTTAGAAGAATAGATGGTAGAGTGAGGTCTCTCACGTTATACAAAATAAGTAAGCAGTAGTTACGCTTGTAAGGTTTTTTATTTAATTTTTTTTGCACTACGAGAGAGAGAGAGAGACCCGATGGTAACCCTGTTAGGTAGGAAAAGAACTGAAGATTTCACATAGCACTATTGATCGAAAAATCAATCTAATTTCTTTCATACCCTACGCATGATGATCCATTCTAAAGGATAAAACCTATGGGCCTTTTTGAAATAGAAGGTAAAACCTATGAGACTTAAGGAATGATGTAAGGCAATGAAATTGAAGAAGAAAATAGAGACAATCAAATTGTCTCATGTACGATTATGTGGAGTGACAGTAAGGGTGACTTACATAAAGTTGAAGAGCACCTGAAGATGTTCCAAGGATTTGTTGTTGGTTCTACCCTTGAAAAGCATTGTGCGCTTCCGATGACAAGTCGTCAAGGGAAGAGGTGGCCCTCATTTGATGTACCTAGCCATCGGTTTTTCCTAGCAGTTTCTTTCATCCTGTCGCTATCTTTTCAAGCAAACATGATGATCACTATCAAGTAGGCTGTTTTGACATCAATTTGAGGAATCTTGACATTTGGAAATGAGATTTTCAAAATTAGTGTAGACCAATGGTGATATACCTCTCCCATTCTTGGCATTCTTCAAAGGTTCCCTAAATTCACCATCATGTGGATATTTGGGATCACCATTGACCTTTAATCACGGCTCTTTGGGCTGAGTTCAAGGGCTATACGATGTGATTTGTAAGGGTCTGACTATGGAATTGGTGATTGAGGGGTTTATAATCATGGGGGTTTGTCTTTTGGTTCTCTGCCATTTGTACGTATTTTGTGCCTTGTAAGAAAATATTGGTTACCATCTCAAAATAGTAAAAATAACAATAGAAATATTGATATTCTTTTTGAAGAATCAAATAAAAAGTAATTAATACACCTCTGTATGGTCACAAACTAGCATTTCATACTCATTGCAGCTAAGCATATTGCATGAGGGATAAGGCTTGAAATAAATCCTACAGCCTAGTTGTTCCCTATTAAAATCAAGGATCTAGAGCTCTAAAAGCGTGCCTTCTATCACCAGACAACCCATTTTTATGTAATTTGCCTCTTTGGGTATGCCCAAGCATAACAAACCTCTGCAAAGACACATTTTGCTATCGTTGGGAGTTTGTGTTGAAGAAAATTCATTAAAATTGTGGATTAGTTTTACCCTTCTTAGAAGTGCATTCTGGATCAGATTGGACAGCATGCCTATTATATATTAAATATACATAATACAATGTATTATCATGTGCACAATTTATAAAGTATAAACACAAAAAATTAAGACAAATTCGACCACAAGCCCCTGAGACTACAAACCTACAAACTAGAAGCTGACCACTGTAGCATATAAAGAAGAAATCATAACATGTATGCATTAGAACCGGCCTCTTAATGCAGTATCCCTCATACTGTCAAGAAACCCACAGCCAAAAGTCCTTCAATAGAATGAGAATATAAGTGACGTTCAAAGTTTCAGTGCATGCCCAAATCTTCTATCATGACATGTAAGTATCTCAATATCTCCAAATAAATGCAGGCAATATCTGCTGGTCAGTTCTAGATTTAAATAATCTCTGTCTGAAGCCATATGCTCCATCTGCTGAGTAGCATATTTGTTTAAATGATTCAATACAAATAGTATATAGCCAAATCTAATTTACATCTATAAAAAACAAGCAAGCCAACTCAAGCTGCAGCCAACAGACAGTACACAATAAGCAGTGGCTAATAATAATCTCCTGCACCTGAAGCAAACCACAGATAATAAATGCAGGAATAGTTCTGTTGGTCAGTTCTAGATTTAAATAATCTGTCTGAAGCACTGTATGCTCCATCAGCTGAGTAGCACATTTGTTTAAATGATTCAATACAAATAGTATATAGCCAAATCTAATTTACATCTATAAAGAACAAAAGCAAGCCAACTCAAGCTTCTGCCAACAGACAGTACACAGTAAGCAGTGGCTAATAATAAACTCATGCATGAAGCAAACCCTAGATAATAAATGAAAGCAAGCAGATCTACCATGATCCTTCAATGGAAGGTGAATCAAAGGAAGAAAAACAACAAATGCAGAAATGAGCACATGCATTTCTTTTTCAACAGTGTGCACACTAACATTTACTTTAGCTAAACTAATGAATAGTCTTTCCACAAAAAAATTTCACAACATTTACCTTTAAAGACCACACGTTCCCCTTCCAATAGCTTCTTTCTTCCTTTCTGAAATATATAAAGTAGCGGACGGTTATCATCCACCTGTCAGCATAAGCACTATTAGTGAATCTCATCCAGGTAAGTCAGAGTTAACACATAAGAGAACAAAATCCATGTGTATAGAAAACGACACCAAAATGATTAGGTTGCTTATTTTAGGGTCCCAGGCTCCACTCAGAATGGACTTCAATAGAAAATGTTCAAAATTGTACCCAGGCTAGAGCTATCTAGAGGACACCATACAACCATGTCCAGAGATGCTCTGGCCCCAAACACAAGTTCAACCCTAAAATACAGATATAGGCACGTAAGTTCATGAACCAACTGAAGCTAGCAAATCAAGGGTGAATCTTGTTCACCCCCATCCAATTTATTTCGAGGACTAAAATTTTAAAACATGATTCAGCACAGAGGTCACAGATACAACAATAATAATACAAAACATTTCTCAAAAGCCCAAGACACATGCAAACTGAGTGTTCCATTCAAAACATATTTTTATATACATTCTTTAGTTCTCAATAAAAATACCATGTTACTACTACTTAAATTTATTAAATGAACTAACTAATTCATGCACACTAAATGTCAAGTGTCTATTTTGTACAGTTTTTCTATACTAAGATATTTTTTAGCACTGTTCTATATATGACCAGTGACAAGCATTAACTAAGCAACAGAACATATCTTTTGGAGTACCCTTAAAAAATGGGATATACAAAATGGTACAGGTGTCCAAAACGATATATTGAGCATCAAAGTGTCTTGGCAACGTAGACTCGAATATAATAAAGCTGATGGTAATACCTCAAACAAGAAATCAATTGAATTCATTTCTGGATATTTCCACTTTAGAAGGCCTTGATGGGTACGAGGCACATATTCATCATCCCAACCCTGGGAGGAAAAAAATAAACAAAAAATCAAAACAAACGTATAATATAAGATGACAAATACTGGATGGTAGAAAAAATCTCAAACTGGTAACATAAAAATGCCAACCACGTACAAATCTATCCCAAACATCCAAATAGTCAGGCTACAAATAGCTCAAGAGAACTACATGCAAATATTGTAGTTCTTGATTAATATGGACAGTTCAGAAAATCAAATAATACCTGAAAAATAAGACCATCTGCTGCATGTGACAGCCTAGGAATGAATTCCTTTAGAAGTTTAGTAACTGTACAAAGCATATAAAAATCCTTTCTCCTAACCTGATTAGTCAAAAAAAAAAAAAAATTCAAAAAAGGAACTGAATCAAGTTACGAGCATATAAAATGATGGAACAAAGAATATAAAATAAACATGAAGGTCAATATACCCGGAAAGGTTCCATGTCATATCTGTAATTTGGATTACTTGTAAGAATTTTTGTGCGTTCATCATATTTTCGAGGCTCAACCACTTCTTTCTCAATTAATTTCCACCTCTCAGAAAAGGGAAGCTACAGTAAAGTTTCTCACAAAATGTTATCATTTGAAGATGCAATAGCAAAATTAACTAAAAGCCAAATAAAAAGAAAGAAGAAAGAGAAATCAGGCACCAAAACAAATTACATGCAAGAACTATTACTCAATTCTTCTCACAACAGATGGCCCTTTTCTTAAATGTGCTCAAACATCTCTAATGACATTTCTAAATTTTTTATACATATATTGGGATAACTTGCTAAAATCCTAACCATACACTCGTCCAAAATTCTATCCTTCTTGCTCCACATTCTATCTTGGCAAATCCTTTTAAGTTAACTGGAAATTATATTCTTGTTGTTTTCTCATTTCCCAACATTCAAGCCCTCCATATGTCAATGCATTTTGAACTCAATGATCACAAAAGACTACATAAGATATATAACACAATGAGACTGAACCTATGATTCACAGGCACAACATAGATATTACAGGGATACATCATGGATGTGACAAGGGCATACAGTTTAAACATATAAATGAAGTATCCAACATATATACGAAGTTGGTAGTTTCTAATTCTCCAGGTATCATAAGACAGTACAAAATAAAATCTTATACCTCAAAATTCATATTTGAAGGCTCAATACATTTTAATTAACATCCACCAAATGAAGGATAGCTGCATCAAAGTTCCTCATTAAACATTCAGATTTGAAAAATATGACACGAGGAAAAACTATGAAACATTGAATAAGAAAAAGAGTAAGAGGTGAACCAGACAAATAATATGTCAACCTATCATTCCATTCCAAGTTTTTATCGGTCTCACCCTTATTCCATGAAACTATAATCCTTCAATTCTCCAGAATAGCTTTGTTTTTGTTCTTTTGTATGGGCCTTAACCATCTAAAACGGTATTTCTTGATTTTCACCTATTTGGGTCGGTTAGAACACTTATACATTCAACTGTAATTCCATCTTATTCCCCATAATAAGCTCAGTACCTGATATATGAGTTGAAAAGCACAGAGATAGAGCTGACCCCTTTCCAAAAACCAGACGATCTTCTAGTATCACTAGATACTCGCCAGCCCAAGCTATTTAACCTATACTTTTGCTGAACAATACTCTTCAATAGACCATCTGATGGCTCCCCCAATCTCCAAAGCCACATTCCCAAAAGAGCAATATTAAACAATCGAATAGGCCTAATACCCAACCCCCTTCCTTCACTGACTTGCAAACCTGAGGCCATGCAACCAAGTCAAACTTCCTTTTATCCCTCTCATCATTCCAAAAAAAACTTTTCTGAATTTTTTCCAACCTTTTAAGCACAACAAATGGGCACTTAAAGACACTTAAAAAATAAACATGAAGGCTAGAAAGAACATATTTGATTAAAACAATTCTTCCCCCATTCAATGAATACCTTCCCTTCCAACAAGATAACATTTTCTCCATTTTCTCTATCACCCGATCCCAACATCTCTTATTTGGTTTCCCTTTACAGAGAGAAAGACCAAGATAAGAAGACGGAAAAGAGGCAACTCTACACCCCAACACCGCAGTCAACTGAACACATAAACTATGATCAACATTAACCCCCATCAATTCAGTCTTTATAAAATTGATTTTCAAACCCGAACACAGCTGGAACCATAATAAAATCGCCCGAACCAACCTTAACTCCTCTATGTCAGCCTTAAGAAACAAAATAGTATCATCTGCATACTGCAAGTGAGTGATGTCAATCTCCATAGAAACAACCTAGAACCCAAGAATCAAACCATGGGAAGATACTTCTTGTAACATAAGGTGAAGCAACTCTACCAAAATGACAAAGTCAATGAAGGCCACTTTGAGTGCATAGTTTAGATGAGGTTGCATCCCCCAAATATATGGAGAAACTACAATAACCATCATTTACAACTCTCGTGGAGTAATTTTAGATTTAGGAGTTACAAGTTTAATAACTCTAATAGTTTAAAATTTTACATGTTATCATTATTATAATTCACATAGTGGGGCAGAAAAGGTTCAGGTTGAAGAATTGAATAATCATGTCACGTCGTATAGGGCAAAACACACCACCAACAACTTCTTCATAACATAAACCACCAACCAATCCACAAATCAGGTCACGTTAAAACACAATACCCTACCCTTATGCCAAGCTGCCCATAGTGGCAATTTAAGATGCAACCCACCAACCCAATAACGTAATTGCAGGTTCAAATTGGTATTTCCAATACATCTAATAATCAGGTCAAGTTAATGCTGATACAATAAATATTCAGATCATGTTTGACTCATGTTGATGACCAACATCATAATGTTCAAGCTGAATCTGTTTCTAGCCAAATGTTTAGAAACTAGCTGACATTTGGGACATACTACATCTAACATCTATGGTTACAAGGTTGTAAAATTCGAATCGTATCGGAAATCGGTGTAGAGGTGTGAATCGTGAATCGGAAATCGTAGAATCGTAAGATTCAAAATATTTTTTCTAAAATAATATATAAATTATAAATATTTTAATCATCCATCGATAAGTTATTCTAAAATTATTCTATAAACTATAAATAATTGATCAAAAAATTGTTATCCCCAATTTGACACTTATCATCTATTGTAAATAATTATCCACCAAAAAAAGACAAACCATATTAATGTGAGATTTAAATATAAATATTACGTATTGATAAATTTAAGAAATCAACAAATAGATCAAAGGCATTTAAATAAATCTAAATAGCATTCATCAAATAAAAAAATCTAATATATAGAGTATTATTTTTTGAAAATAGATACAAAAGATTAAAAAAATAAAAAAGAAGTTCTAATAAGAACAGAAAAAAGATGACAAAAATTATAAATAAGAAAAAATAATGTGAAAAACAAGAGAAAATATTTGATTAAAAAGAAAAACAAACTATCTAAAAAAGATTCAAGAATATCACTCAAAAAAACACATAAACTTAAGGGAGTTAACCAATTTTCACCCCTTTTTTTTTCCATACGAGTTTGACACCAGTAGTTGGACTCGATCCGTGAGATAAAACTAGTCACGTGAGTGACTCGAGAATACCAAGAGGCAATTTTCACCTTTTCTTTATGCGAACGAGACACTGTATTGGACTCAAACATGTGAAAATAGTCACTAGAGTGACTTGAGAATACCTAGAGTCGTACAAGCACAAAAAAGAGGCAGAAAAAACACTCGAGAATACCTAGAGTTGCAAGCAGAAGCACAAAAAGCACGAAACGAAGGAAGGAAAGAAGAAAGGAAGGGAGAGACGAAAAAGAGATGGAAGGTTTGAAGATCGATCGAACATGGGCTCCTTGGTATGTTCTTCGTCGTTTCTTTCTCCTTTTTCTTCATTTTTTTTTATCTTCCTTCTTACAAAGAAGCGCACGAGTCTACAATTCTTTGGGTTGACTCGTACCATTTTGCGAGTCAACCCAAGACTCATACAATTTTTTGTAAATACCGATTCATCATGCGATTTGAATCACTAGACTGTCCGAGTCAACCCTTGTATAGTTACAACAAACACAAACAAAAAAATCTTAAAAAAACACTTTTGATGCTATTTTTCAGAAACTGGTCACATTAATTATACATAAGAATCACCAACAGGTTTTGCATAGATTGAAGTAAAAGATGTTATGAATGATGAACAAAACAAATGACACACTATCACATGAAAAAGTACTTCAACATTCTATTCTGACCTTTATAACGGACTGTCCATTAAGCGCCATTAGATCATAAATCAGGTATCTTCTCACCAGCTTTTTATCAGGCAGGGTATCAATTACCATTTCACCATCAAGTAAAGTAAATTTATGAGTCCACTCATTTTGGTTCTGAAAAAGAGAGAAAAAAAACAACAAATAAGAAAGGGTCAAACTGCAAGTAACACATGATGAAGAATAAGAAGATATCTTTCAAAAAAAAAGGAATAAGAGGACCTCTCCTTGATACAGACCTGATTTGTATGTCTCAAAGGAAACCGCATCTGAACTCTTCGAAAAGTGAAAGTCCTATCAATCAAATAACAGCCATGATAAGTGATAAGCATCATGTACCGTGTACCATCAGCTTTCCATGTTGCATAGTAATACCGCTGCCTCAGGAGTTGTAAATTTTCCCTACATGAACAAATAAAAGCACTAAACTTAAAAACTGTGAACACTGAGCAGAAAAGATAAGAATATCTAGCCAAAAATGAAATTGCCACCATTAATTTGGAATGTAGATAATAAGATATCAGTGTATCAATAACACAGTAATGTTTATGATATCACTGTCCCATACAATGGCATAAGCCACAAAAAGAGCTATTATATGCAAAATAACACTGTTCCCAACCCAATAAGGGCAAGAAATTCATTGTAGTAAGGGCCCCAAATTATGAAAGAAAATCACCCTCCAATTGGCACACTGTATGCAGATGAACACCACTGGTTGTTGTTTAGTTCTCTCTCTCTTTCTGAGAAACAATGAAGCTCAAATTTTATAGGGAAGCTAAAATTTTAATTTAAGGTAACGACAAATAGATAATCCCTAGAAAGATAACTTCATTAATTCAAAAGGGAGAAACAAGAAAGCAGGCCAAAAAAGCCCACCAAAACAGAAAAACCAAAACCCCTCCCTTCCTCCCTCGCTCACAAAAAACAACTATCATGCACTGTCACTCACTCTCAACTACCATAAAATAGAAATGCATATTTTCGCCCAAGTATGGACAGCCTGTACTCCCCCCCTTTCTCACACACACACAAAAACAACTCTCATGCACTGTCCATCAGGCATGAGGCATTTTCTAAAGCCATCAGGAGCTAGGCCACAAAGAAGTTCATTTCTACAAGATAAGTTACTTTGTTATTTTCACAGCATGCTGATTCATGTATGTTGTTTAGTAAATTGTACTGTTGATAATTCATGACATCCATTGTACTCCTTTCTACATTCCTAAAATTTTCTAATTTCCTATTTTTTGTTGTAACAAAGAGAAATCGTGTAATGAATCGGTTCGATGAGATTTTACATGTTTGACTTATCTGATTTATAAAGTATTGTATATAATTGCATCTCGAAAAAAAAAACATTTCAAAAAACTACTGTGCATAAATGTTCCTCCAATATAAGTTTTGTAGTACTTAAAGAAATAGTAATTGAACTCCTTTCATACCTCTAAGATCACTCAGAACATGAGAAAAGACGACTACGATGCTTACTGATTCCAGGCTTCCAGCAAGTACCATCCCAAGGATGGCTGAGATGGATACCAAAAAAATCCACCCACCTTCTTAATTATGTTACATGTAATTCCACTATAATTATTTAGTCTCAGAAATCAAATCTGTTATAACTATTATGATATTCACATAAAAAGATAAGACTACAACAGATGGTCACTGCTCATTGTGGGAACCATAAATTTTGTGGTTTGAGTCACTGAACATCAAATGGGCAGTTCGCCCACGGAAAATAATTTGCTAAATCCAATTATAAGTGCCAACCCAAGACGATGATGATAGAGATCAGTTTGTTTAGATATACATGAATCATCTTGCCTCATAAAACCCACAACAGTCCTTTATGTTTGCTGCTGATAGGCACATGAATCAATACTAACATGTGGCAGAGTTCACTCATACCAATAAAAAAATATACTCTCATCACTCCAAGATCCATCATTACTTCCACTCACAATGATGTAGGACAGGCTCTTATACCAAATCTGATGTAATACAACCTCTAATACCAAATCTAGCACACAACATGTCAAAATACTAGAAACCCTAGACACATGTCACAGAACTTAATTATTGACACATGCAAGAAACCTTAAATACAGAACCAAAAAAAAAACAAGAGATAAGACTACAAAGATTATTGAGATTTTATATTTTTATTCTTTTCTATTGTGAACTTTCCTAGCATATGTCAATAATTAAGTATGTGGCACATGTGGCTAGGGTTTCCAATATTTATTTATTTTGATGACCAAGGTGTCCAGGGGTCTCACCTGTATTTGGACAGGGGGCATTTTAACCCGGCTAGTCCTTGGAGCATGTGCAAGCCTCTCAATCGCGCACACATCGGGTAAGCAACTACGGGGAGTAGCCCAGAGGGTGTTGAGCGTGAATCGAACTCAAGACAATATTTTGGCAAGCCCAATGTCACACATATTGTCTTGAGTTCACAATATTGTTCAATAAATAAAAGACTATAACATTCCAATTAGGATGCTTTCTAATATTAAAAAAATTCAGAATTTTATGCAGGCCTAGTTATAATTTGCTTGAATTGCTAATATTTAAAAAAATGATAACTAAATTTGGTTGGAAAAAAAACCAAGGGATTTGCATTTCTTATTACCTTCTTCAAGGTCTTCTGGTACATCATGAGTGAGGATTTAGTTGTTTTTCTAGACGAGCTCCATAAGCAGGGCAGAGTATCTAAGGAGCTCCACACCACCTTCATTGTCCTAATTGCAAAGAACGATGGTGTGGCATCTCTCAAAAAGGCTTCTGACCTATCAGTCTTCCTTCTATTATTTCTCCTTCCAGTCCATTGTAGTTCAAGGCAAGCAGATAACAAACACAGTCATCACTGCCCATGAGTGTATTTTTCTTTTGAAAGGTACATTGCCCCATGAGTGTATTGACTCCTAACATAAGACTAGAAGGAACAGGTGTCATCTGTACGTTCAATCTCGAGAAAGCCTATGATACGATTGATTGGGATTTACTCCAATTTGTGTTCTCATGTATGGGATTCGGTAGCAAGTGGTGTTCCAAGTGGCTAAATGTGTTTCTTCTGCCCATTTGTAGTGAACTCTATGTGACCCTTTTCCATGATCGATCTAAACCAATGTTGTCAAACTCGAATCGTATAGTGAATCGGTCTAGGAGTGTGTCTCGTGAATCTTAAATCGTAGAATCGTAAGAGTTTTAATTTTTTTGACATTTTTTTATTATAATTATTATTTATACTACAATTACATATAAAATGGCACAAAAATATCAATATGAGATTTAAACATAAATATTAAGTGTATAAATTGTTTTCTATTATCAGAAAACTATATTTTTATATTTATAATAAATAAAATAACTGTAATATAGTATTACATAATACAAATTACAAAATACTAAAATAACTATAATACAATATTACATAATACAAATTAAATACTTGTATCAATTTAATTTATGTAAATAAAATAGATTAATTTTTTTTGGTTTTTTTGAAATTTATTTTATGTAATAATATTTAGTGAGATATAATATAAATTATACATCAATAATTTCTTTTGTTTTTAAGGTCATTGAATTCTATTCATTGTCAAAATGTCACTCAGTTATGTAATTATAAGACTAAATAATGTTTATAATTTAGTACAGATAAGTTTTAAAAAATTAACAAATAAATTAAAGCCATTTAAATAAATTTTATTAGCATTCATCAAATATTTTTTAAAAACATAGAGCTTTTTTAATTTTTAAAATAGATATAAAGATTAAAATAAATAATAAAAGAGATTTTTTAATTAAAACATAAAAATGATAATTAAAAAGTTAAAAATATAAAAATGGAGTAAGAGAAAAAGTCGTGCGCTTCAAAATAAAATGATGGTGGAGACATATGTGCCACCTAATACATATTACCATGGTGCGAGTGTCACATATATGTGACCTAAAGTAAATACTTATTACTGTGGTGGAGTGTCACATATCTGTGACCTAAGTAAAGGGTACTCACGCACGAAACGAAAGAAAGGAAGAGGCAGCGACTGTAATACCTAACCCTCAAAGGAAGAAAGAAAGAAAAAGAGACTACATTAGGTAGCAGGAAACGAAGAAGAAGAAAGAAGAAAGAAGAAAAGATGAAGGTGAGGCAGAAGAACTGAAACAGGCGGTTTTTCATTTTCTTCCCTTTTTTTTCAATAATATTTTCGCTCTTCTTTTTTCTTCCGCATCGCACGATGGTGCGATTGATGATTTTAGAGTCGCACGATCTGCAATTTTCGCAAAACTTGCCCGATTAATGGAGTTTTTCGATTGAACCAGCGAGTTGACTCGTTGGACCATCCGAGTCGAGTCAACTCGTCCGAGTTGCGACATTTTAACAACACTGATCTAAACCATTCAAATTCACCTACTCCCCTTGAATTGGCACATATCCAAATTTGCACCTATTCCCTTCTTTTATCTAGTTCAATTTGGCAATTTATGAGCCCACAATATATCCAAACCTTATAAAACCATTGAACCGTGAGCTCTCATATTCACGGCCATGATGGAGGAGATATTTGTCGCCCCTCCCCAACTTTTTTTCGTTTATCTTTCTCTTTTTTATTTTGTGGGTAGGGGGGTGGGGGGGGGGGTGGGGTTGGGGGGGAGAGGGAGCATTTGTAGTGACGACGTTGTTCCTTTTCTTCCATCATATGGAATTCCTTACTAGATCCGTCCAGTATCTTTGGGGTATTCATTGTACCCTCTAAGACCACATTAGAAATCGGAGTACGCGTCCATTTGGAGGTAAAGGAAGGATCGTGTGGAAGTATTTCCCAACCGACTATTTCTTGGTCAATTTGAAAGGAAAGGAACAACAAGGTCTTTACAGTGAAGGTTTGTCCACCTCTAACATATTTACAAAGGGTACAGTGATTTCTAGGCAAACAGTAAAGTCATATTCTTTAGTAATCACTTCCTCGGCAAGCATGCAGAGGTTCTCACATTTAAGGAAGCCTTGAGGATCTTTAGCAGGCATTTTCAAGGGAAGCTTACAGTAAAAGGAGATTCTTCTATTGCAATCAAGTGGACCTTTGGTAAGAAACCTTCCGTGGAAGCTCATTACGGTCTTTAACCTTTTGGATGTGTCTTTGCATATCCAAAAATGATGAATAGCGTCGCCCATTTTCTTGCTAAATCTAGAATTTCAAGATCATTTTTATAGACTTCTCTTCAGATTTACTGTTCTTTATCCTATGTTGTATTTTTTTTGGGTTTGGGCTGTGCCCATCTCATCCACTTCCCATTCTTATCCTTTGTATCTTACTTGGTTCCTTTTCTAATATATAAAAAAAAAGGTTCTTGAGAAACTGGTCACATTTTTTTAGAAATTATGATTACCATGTGTGACCTTTGTATTATCCTTAGCATCAGAAGAGCTTTACATATCTAGAAAACGTACGGGCAAAGAAAACTCATTATTGAGGGGAATTCAGCAAATGCAATTAAATGGACAAAGGGACAAAAACGAGCGCCCTGGAAATTGAACACCTTGGTTAGGGAGATGGCTTCGGGAATGGAAGTATCCTTTGTCCAAATCGGCAGATAAACGAATGAAGTGGCAGATTATTTTGCCAAGCTTGGAGTCGCCGACCATTTTTCGGGCGTTTTTTCTTATTTGAGTTTCTTATTGTATTTTCTGTTTTCTTGTAGTATTTTCCTTTTGCTTGGGTCTAATTATTTTAGACCTTTTCTTTCTTATTGTACTTGTCCTTTTTATAATATATTATCTTTTTACCACTCAAAAAAAAAAAATGTTTTCAAACCCCACTTACCACACCCCCCCCCCCCCCCCCCCCCAAACAAAAGGGCTTTACCACTCAGCTAAATAGAAACCAGGTCTTAAGATTATCATCATTATATTATGCGCAAGTGTCTAGGAAAGGCCATCTCATTTTCACAAGATTAATGAGCAATCAATACAAACATTTGTGCGACAATGACCCACACGCATACCCATTCAAGCTGATTTTTGGTAGGCCCCATCCAAGCTTCATTTATATCCAACCCAAACCAATGGACCCAAGTAGACTCCATATGGGGTTGTTGACAAGTCCCCAGATCCCCTAACATGAATGGATACAAACATACACAGATGTATAAACGCATGAATAGTAAATATAAATATAAATTGTGTGCACATATTTCCTATCATGCTACCAAGTAAGTAAGTAAATTTAAACCTGTTGAGGGAAACAGGGTGCGATCCTGGAAATTGCTGGTTACCTTTAGACTGAAAACCAAATGTGCAAAATTAGAAGTGACAATAATTATTGAAATAAAAGTAAATACTAATTATTTTACTTGGAAGCTGAAACAGGCAAGAGTCACCAACAGCAAATGAGACCATACTTGGGGAAAACAGAGCAGCATTAATTGTGCGAAAAATAAATCAGAAACAATGCTGGACAAAGAAGAACTCATTTATCAGAGAACTGCTACAAAGTATTTGCCCTTAAATAGCTTTCTCACCAATACAATGGATTTGCATCAAATCCAGTCTTAAAACTTCCCACCCAACTATTTGTAAGGCAGGATCCATGCATTATTAAAAGCCTTGGGATAAAGGGAGACTTGGCCAAGTTGACAGGTCATTAAGTCAAGACTCTAGACCGATTCTGAACCAGATTCAGACGAGTCTGTCAAGGGAATTATTTGGTTCATCAAAATTTTAAGTCAAATCAATTTTTCAGGGATCCAAATGAATTTGATCTGTGATATGTACTACATTTCGTTTTTGTTTGTTTCTTCTTATCCAGATATAGTCTCTTTTGATTTACAGTTTTCTCCGAAAAGGTGTCCATAGGGCATCCCTCTCTTTGACCTTGTTTCGGCTCAATGCTACTTTTTATCACTTTAGGCTTTTGTCTTGAGACGGCAATCAAATTACCTTTCAAAAGAAATATCTAAATTAACAACACTATGCATGTCTCACCACATATATCTACAATCATATATGTAGTTTTCTGAATATGAAAATCATATCATAAATTGTTCTGTTTACTAAATCATATCAGATCATTAATCGAATATTTTTTAAAAAAATTTCTACAAAGGAAGTTTTGTCTGAAGACCACCTTTAAAAGTAAAAAGGATAAGATATTCAAAATCCATGCATTTTGTATTCAAACCATCAATGTCAATAATCAATAAATGATGATAGTATCATAACTTGTAGTTATTAAGGTGCCATTGGGTTACAAAGACTTAGGCACAAGGCAACATGCCTACATGCAGACAATATCTTGTTAAAGTATACATTTCTATAGCTTATAAATGTCTCTGTTCATTAATTGCCTTTATCACAAAAAATACAACTCATTCATCTAAAACATCAAAACGCATGGGCAATTGGGCTTCCAAACACATCAAAGAAATATTTATCATATATATATATATATATATATATATATATAGAGGCAAGTATGTTATATACCTAATTGGAGTTTCTAATTAAGCATTACTAGCTAATAATTCATATCAACTAGGATGTCTAATTAGAATTATTATTATTACAAAACATCTAAAAATAAAAAAGATAATGATCGAAAAACTTTCTAAAAAATGGAACATAACTAAGATGACCCAGCCTTAGAGCTAGCTAATGTATGAAATGGGTCAAGAGCCTAGGCACATCCAAGGTGCACCTTTAACTACAATGATTATGCCAAGTTGCGAAAAAAGAAAATCATGTAGGACTTGTAATCTACAATGTGATCATATACAGCTTATGTAATACCCTGCCCCCAAAAAGTCCCACATTGCTACTGGAATTAGAAATTCCCTAGTATGTAAGTAGTAGCCTTTCTCCTTCTAGCACAGGGCCTTTTGGGAGCAACAGTGGATTAGCTCCCCAAAGCAAAGCCGTGCGAATCCGTGTGTAGGCCCAAAGCGGACAATATTGTGCTAACGAGACGGGTCGTTACAAATTGTATCAGAGCGTGGTTCAACTCTCTACCTGAGAGTGTGGACTTGGTTGTTGTATGTGCAGAGCTGGGGACGGCTCTGACTTTAAGGGGGGTAGATTGTAATACCCTGCCCCAAAAAGTCCCACATTGCTAGTGGAATTAGAAATTCTTTGGTATATAAGTAGTAGCCTTCCTCCTTCTAGTACAAGCCATTTTGGGAGCAACAGTGGGTTGGCTAGCCAAAGCAAAGCCGTGCGGGTCCGTGTGTAGGCCCAAAGCGGACAATATTGTGTAAGCAGGAAGGGTCATTACAGCTTACTTGATCAGTGTTCCGCAAATTGACTAGGACCATAAAAGAGAAACCAGATATAGTAAAGCTCACATATAAATTTTAAAAAGCTACCAAAAATTACAATTCTTAAAAACAGGATTTTAAGCATAAGATTCAAATCGTTTCCTGTAAATTCATGTCAAATTGTAGGGACTCAAAATCATAACTTCTAAGATGTAACAACTATCATATGTATATCAATATGCATGTGCATTAGGATAAATGGCTTAGAGATTGATGATCGTGTATGTGTACGTGCGACATTAATGACAATATACTCAATACACAGAGAACCGATAAGTTGTTTTGAGTGCCTACTGCTGGCATGTTTAGTGAATTCAAGCAGAATTGACGCATATCATCTTGCTGGTCATAAGGTATTACATCACCCAATACATCATCAATTGTCATCACTTTATTTTCCATGGCCGTCTCCTGCCATCATCGAGATACTTTACATTAGAGATAATAACAACATAATCAGACTATCAGCCAAAAAAAATCCAATTAAGAAAATTTACAGAAAGTCTATACAATCTGACAGCCATATGATGTCCAAACCAGAATCAGTGTAAAACATGGTCCTAAAAATTGGCAGCTAATCCAATTCTCAAGATATCACAAAATAGAAGCCCTTCCACAGAAATTGAAGCCTTATCCAAACCCAACTTCACTAAAAACCAAATCACCAATAACTTGCCCAAAAAAACAATATTATTGCAGCGTTAAATCATGCTAGGACAGTACTAAGAATGTATAGATATGAACAATTTAACCATAAATATTAGATGGGAAACAAGTATAATTGGGAGTAATCAAACAATTAGATGAAATGTGTTTCAATAGACAAATTGGCATCCACATCTTCACACAAACAACATAGTTCATGGGTAAGTGGGTAAATAGTTGGTAATGGATGGGTAATTAGAAAATGGGGAAAAGGTGCATTAATGGAGGGGGCAATGAATTATGGGAATAAAGAAAGGATAAAGTAAGGAAGGGTTTACACGTGGGTGGTTTCTTGAACGGTGAGATAAAGTGGTCGCTATTGTCTTGGCATTTGAAAAGCAGCAGAAGAAGGTACAATGGAGAAAGGGATTAAGGGGACTGTAAGTGGTGGTCTCTTGTGCAGGTAATGGCAGTGAATGGAGTAAGGAGATGGCTACGGTGTCAGGGAAGGCAATGATAGATACAGAAGAAGAAAGAGGAATGGAGGTGGCTTCCCAGGAACTGTAGTACCTGGGACTGGGCAGAAGCTCTGTCTGCAAATCTAGATGAATCTGAACAGAGGAAGAGGTGGTGCAACCTGGGATAAGGCCCAGGGTTCCGACGAAAGTTGGGTCTGAATCTCCGCCAGCAGGTATCATCTACAACTTGGGCAGAATGGAGAGCACACAAGCAGTGCTTCTGCAAAGAAACTCAGACTTGTTCTGCTCAGTCTAAGTTGAGAAGATAAGGTAGATAAACTTTTATTCCAATTCTGAATATTCGAATGAGAGAGGTAATCCTCTCGTGTATTACATCCCAATATGTATAAAAGGAGAAAGAAACCCTATGCTCAACTAACAAGGAAAGTAGAAACGGGATGGGAATGGAATCCCAAGCCAACGAGACACCTACTACAATCCAAAACAAAAACGACTTGCTAATAATAAAATAATAATAAATCCATAAAATAGGAGTGGGGGCACTCATTGTCGTGTCCTCCCATCACAAAGGGCAATAACAAACAAGAGGCTCCAAAAATGAATTTCACTGCATGTACAAAGCACCAAGAGTTTTGCAATCCTGCCTCACAGGGAACGTTAAAGTATCTAAATGCCAAGACCTGTATGAACTGGGAACAAGAACCACGGAAAAAGAATCCAACAAATTATTATATTTTACACTTCCTAAATGATACCTACATGCAAAGGATCCGCAATAACACCACCACCATCATCATCATCCTGAATAGCTTCACCATTAAGATCAAGATCAGAAGATCTTTTCCACTCAGGAGTAGGTGGGTACATAATTTCCTCAGGCCTTTCTTCATGATAAAATGCGTATAATGCGTCAATATAATCCTGCTTATAGATTCCAGGAGGGCGAGATTTGGCAAAGATTTGCAGTGCCTGTCCAGTAAGTAACACGACAAGGGTAAATTTAGCAATTGAAGACACCACCAACATTAGGTGAAAAGTAAACCATACCTCACTGACAGACATGGGTTGTGAACGCATAAGATAATTAATTATCATGAAACCCGTACGATTATGTCCATGTGTGCAATGGACAAGAATATACTTCTTCGAATGCTTCATGCGGGTGAATTGCAAAACCTGAAAAAAAAGGTATTAAGAAACCATTTCAGACAAAAAGGAATCCTTGACCAACAAAAACATGAGTGTCCTATTAGAAGGATATATACATGTGAAGTTTAAAACGAAAGGTTTTTGAAGAACAAAATACCAAGCACGAAATAGGTCCATTACATAAAATAACAACTGAATGCCTGAACATAAATCAGAACACGTTTCCAGTTTATTGCATACCAGGCCAAAAATATCAGCATTTAAATAGAGTGTATATCAGAATGAATAAATAATCACAGAAGTCAAGGTGCAAAGCACAATCAACACACCAAGGAGTGTTCAAGCTTAAGGCGCAAGTGCATGTAACAGTTACTTAATACCTGAAAAAACATGAGTAGATTCATTGACTTGCCTTCTTGCTGCATCAATCAATTCCAACAAAGTACTAATATATTCACTCAAAGCACCAATTTGTATAGTCAATTCAACTTCCAAACATCTTATACAAGTATGTATTATCCCACGCACAAGTAAATTATATATTAATGAGAACTTCTAATAAAGGAATTGGTTTCTCCAGAACAATGTCACCTATGGGCAGTTTGCCTGGGCCGTGTGGTTTCTCCCATTCTTCGTTGCCATTTTTTCCTTGATTTCTCCTTTTTGACTGTCATTTTTTAGTTTACCAAAATGACCAATGGCCTTTTAGCTTTCCTCTCTTTAGTCATAAAAATTTGAAACTAAGGCTTTTATTCATTAGCAATAATTGCAAAGCAGAGTGCATAGTTCTAATACGTTAAAGTTAAAATTAGTCGTTTAAGAAAATGAATTCTACATTTATCTACCAACTTAGCCTGTACCAGTACAAACATTAATGAGTATCCTTCCTTATGAATCCCCTTATCTGAATTTATCATAATGAAATTTTGACACATTTTCTACTCACCTCATGGTAATAAAATTTGATTAACTTCCAATCAACAAACAATTGTAAGTTAATCTCTCTCCCCTTAATACAAACTTTATTAGCATTTTCATCTAATCAAAACTCTCCCATTTTACAAATCTCCTCAAAGCACTTTTTTAGCTTCATGTTCCAAAATAGGTTCTAGCATCCAACACAATTCTCCCCTCTTGTTCATATTCAAGCCCATAATTCTCTCTAGAAGCACCATCATCGACACCTCTCAATCATTACTATCTCTGCTACTAAGACTTTGCAAGCATTCAATGACCAAAAGGATTTACAAAACAATTTTGATTTTCAGAACACAGGGTGTGCCTTTTAATTATGGATGGCCAATAGCCCAAATTTCACAACCCTCAACTTGACAATGACATCTTTTCAACAGAAAGAATGGTCCATGGAACTCCAGTTGATCTTTTCATATCAAGGAACAGGACCCATAGTCAGGGCCGGCTAGACACATGTTGAGGCCTAAGGAGAAAAATCTAAACGGGCCTTCTTGACATTTAATTAAAATTTTAATTATATAATAAAATAAATTTTGAGAGATTTAAAAATCTTGAACCCCCCAAATCCATCCAATACCCCCACATACATACCTCAACGGTTGGGGAAAATTTAATTAAAGGTTATAAAATTGGGACCTTGAACAAATTCAAAAACTAACACAAGAAACCAGAGAGCAAATCATCTAATTTCTTCAGAAAAAATATTTCTTTTTTTGTCCTGAAGTTTGAAGTACTAAAATGTTTGTTTTATAAAAAGCATTTCCCTTTCCATGCATCAAACCCCCCCGCCCCGCCCCCCCGAAAAAAAAAAAAAAGAGCAAATCACACATCAATGGCAAAAATAAATCTCACAAGCCCTCTCAAAGAGAATCAGTCCCGAAGACGGATCATCCATAACAATATCCTTGACAGGCAGCCATAGAAAGAGCTCCTCCTAGGAAAAGTTGGAGACGTTGGTCAGAGGGCCGTAGGTGAGATTGGCAGTGATGATGGGGTCGTACAACTCGGAGAGAAAAAAGGGCGCTTGGGTCTCCAAATGTTGCTGCCGCCAGAGGAGAAAGAACAGAGAGAGGAGAGAAGAGGAGACGATTTGTTAAAGGTTTTGGATGAGGCTAAATTAGAGATGGGCACACAGATGCAACATAAAAGGGGGGCCGTTAGGGTTTTACAGAAGGGCTCATTTTTTTTCACGATTTTCGGCAAATAAAGGGGTTTTGTGTCTTTTAAGAATGGATGCCTAAGACAAATAAAGGGTTTTGAGGCTTTTAAGAACGGAAGCTTTAGACAAATAAAGGGGTTCTGAGGCTTTACCTGCAACTAGAATTTCGGACCTTTCTAAACGTGGGCCTCAAGCAGTCGGCTTTTCTTGCTTACAGGTTAAGTCGGCCCTTCCCATAGTGTAGTGACCTGACCAGGAGTAGCAGGTTAGTAGAAATTGGTATTGTTTGTGTTAGTATATTATTTTATTTTATTAAAATTATTTGGGAAAAATACACTTGACTTAGAAAATAAAATATTAATTCAAGTGTTCAAATCTTTTGGTGGTTAGAAAGTCATTAATTTTAGAAAGAGAATTTAATTAAATAAATTATTGTGAGAGAAAAAATTAAGCAAATAAATAAAATTTAGAAAGATGATTAGCAACTCCAAATTCGTGTCCCATAGGAAGGTCCCACCTTGGATGCGTGAATAATGTTAGAAACCTTTTTTTTAGCTTATTTCAAGTTCCATTTGAAATTCCTAAGACTAATTCCATTCGTCCGTTGCTTAATGCCCCATGAATTCCAAAGACTTCCAATTATAACCCCTCCTAATTTCACTCCTCTTGGCCGATGTCTATCCCTCTCTACATCCCATTTGTTGGCTTCTCCTTCCTATACACAATAATAAAATTCGTGTGACCCTTCTCTTGCAAGCCTTGGCCGATCCTTCTTAAGGGTTTCTCAAGTCTTCTCCTCTCACCACCTCAAAGGTATGGTTCTACTTCCTCTTCTTCTAGTTTAATTCCATGCTTTTCTTCCCCTTTCCTCTCCTCTTCTATGATAAATCCAAATCAGCCATTGCTAGAAAATTCATAAGATAAATTCAAATGGAGAGGAAAAGAAAGAAAAAGAAAGAGAGAGAAAGAAAGAGGAAGGAAGAGAGGAAAAGAAGACTATGATTAAACCTTAGAAAGGGTGTTGCTCTTTTTCTTTTGTAAATTTAATTCGACCATGGATAGAAGAAATTTTGACCTGTAAAATAATATTAAAGGACTGATTTAAGAACCATAGGTCGTGATTTGTTTTCCCCTTGGCATTGAAGACATGATGCTTTGCTGCCCATGCAATGATTAAAATGCATATTCATGATTTCATTTAAAGACAATGTTTTTGTCTTCATTAACCGTGGTTGATACTATTATTATCATCTTATTTTTCTATTTTTATTACAATTCTTCTTAAAGAAAATTGTACCTGTTTTGGTTAAGTCGGGATTCATTGTTTTAATCCAAGCTTATTATTTTATAGGGTATTTTCTTCTTATATACTTTCAAAATTTGTCTAAGTTAATTATTTAGTGTTTTGAAAGTATAAAGTTAGATATTGATTTATCCATCTTATCGTTTAGAGCAAAAGAAAGTGTTTATAAAAGTGTAGAAGTTCTTATTTTACAGTTCAAGAATAAAATAAAATGTGTACTAATAGATTTTTATTCTGTAACTATTCTACATATCCAAGTGAATTTCAAGAACATAAACTACTTGAGAAGATATTATTTTCATATCATTACCGGTGAAAAAGTTACTATTTTAATTGTTTAATTATAAGGTTTAACTTTATGATGCTATAACTGAGTCCTACATTTTTCAAATAAGCATTCCATAAACCAACACCATTTCATACTTGGTCTTTTCTATGAAGTCAGTTTAGATGATTTGACTTATCCATGTATTAAATTGTACGATGATTTTAAACTTAGGCGTTTATTCTTACTAAGGATTTATGGTTTTGCACTCATTTCATTCAACTGTTTCGTAATCGTTAGAATATCATTAAATCAAATCGTTTAATATTTTTAGTGATGGTTTTTAGTAACTTGAAAGAGTAGTTACCTATCGCTTAAGCAAAATCCGCATTATCTAGTTAGTACCAAGTTGGATTAGGTATGGTTCAGCCATGTGGTGTATGGACTCAAACTTCACCCTCATTCTTGAACCTTAGGACAACCCATAGACTATAGCTGAGGCAACAACATACCTCACATATATTTAATGTGAATTGACAGAGGGATTTAATAATTCTCATATTAATGGTACTTGGAATATTTAAAACACTATTCGCAGCAAACCTTGGACTTTGAGATTAATTGTCCCTAGAAAGATATGTGGACTTCTCATTCGCACTTCACAAACTTCTAGAACCGAGAGTAACTCCGAATCGTGCTATTCCGCGATTCATCCCTCTTCACTGATCATCTTCGATCAAGTAGGTTTTCCTACATTATTGAAGCACTAAAGTTGTGACTTAAATATAGTATTTTGTCATTATGAATGAGATGATTGATTTTCTCCAAATTTATGTGTTCAATTATGAAAAGTGATGATGCTTATTTTATTTTTGAAATACTTGAGATGTTTTCAAGTATATTGCATGAGATTTGAAATCATGATACATTCATGTACCTCATGTATATAGCATGGGATGGGAAGTGCATATGCCGAGTCAAAGTTGAGTTGTCCGGACATTTTTGGTCTCGGAAATAAATTGATAAACTTGAATAAATATTTACGTTTGGCCGCGTCCATGGTTCAGAATGTACGGCATTGAATTGGGCCAAGAAGAGCTCCTGGGTAGACAGTCCCGAAACCCTGCGCAGAAGGAGGAGACCATACCCCCATTGATAGTCTCAGTTAATTTGTGGATGAGAATCAACACCCTGCAGGTTGCCGTTGCGAATGCTGAGGACATAATTGGCCAATGATAGAAACCATTGAAATGAAAGGATTATGTGGTTGATTCATGGGGCATGGAAAGGCATTCATTCTTCATGGCACCCATGGCATGGCATGTCATATCATGATGCACATTGAGTACGATTTGAATATGAGATTTCTACCATGAAACGAATGAGTTGTGTATTTATGTATTATGAGAAATCCAGTGCAAGGTGTAAATGATTTGAGGAAGATATTATGTTTATAACATGTGATATTTTATCTTGTTTATTATAACACTCTTTAGTGTATATTTCTTTATCAGGAACTCCTATTGGGGGCGTTGACTAAGCCCAAAATTTCCCCCTTTAGAATGCCAATGCAAACCGAGGAAAGAAAAACGAGGCTGGACCAAGTGGAATTCAGGAATGAGAGAGATTTATGCAAGGAGAAAGCTAGAATATAATAGTTTATGTTGCTTTAGTTTGAGAAAATTGTAATTTACAGGAGAGATTATTTTGGAGATGTAATGTCTTTAATTCTTACTGCATTTGAATCTTTATATTTGACTTATGGAGAATTCTTATTTTTGCTTGAGATTCGAGTTCTTTGTGATCATAAATGTATGTTATTAATTTTCCGCTATGTATTCTAGCATGTGTAAATGTTATCATGGATTTCAATCCATGCACGTGCTAAGTTGGGCCCATCGAGGGTCGGGCCTTTGGACTAGGACTCGGCTCGCGTCGTGACACTCGCCTCCCTCCGTGGAAATCTTTATCTATTTCACTCTGATCTCACTCTCGGGAGGGAGGGGTGTTAGACATAGCCATGTCAAATCCAAGAGTTGACATTTGAGTCCAGTATCTTATAAAGATATACATTGAATATCAAATCATGTATGCTGGATTCAAGAATTTACAGTGCCACCTATACATTTATAATTGAAAGAGCTAATGGTGGACGGTGGACCATTGATCAAACTAAACATCAAGTTTCTCTGAACATGTATATGGGTTATCCCTAAACAACAAGATATGAAATTCAGCATATCATGTTGTGTGTCCTAACTAATCTACAATAGTATATCGTACCCAAAAAAAAAAAAATATATATATATATATATAAAGATCACCTCATAGACAAAAATATTCACAGATTCATTATCCGGTACTGCATCACGTCCCTTGCAACGAATCTGAAACAAAGAAGCAAATCAAATGTTCAAGTTCAATAGAAATGGATGACCCAATCAATTTTTTTCAAAAACAAATTACGAAAATACAAGTCAATCCCCAGCTCACCTTCACATGCTTAATACCTTGTTTCTTCCAGTCAGATGGATCATAATAGCGTGTAGTATTTGTTAGATCAATCACCAAACCCAGCTGGACAAGGTAACAACCAAACTAGTAAGAAAAAACATCGATTGAGAAATAACAATGTAATGCATTTGGGATATAAAGCTTTCGAACAGCTTATCAAAGTATCCTTGCAAATCATAATAATACCTTCGCATTAAAATAGAGGGGTAGTTTCCTCTATTTAAATGTGTGCACTCAATTTAAGTAACATGTATACCATTAGGTTGTTCGTCGTTTTTCAACTAATGGAAAATGAAGAGCATGGAAAATGAAGATCTTTCTCCGTACTTCCAAGAAATAAGGGCTTCCAAAGAATTCACTTCCCCTAGGGGGAGAGGGGGTTATAGGAAAATGAGGAAAAGTGAGGTTTTCCTTGGTTGCCAAGACAACACCATAAAGATTTCGACACAAAAAACAAAAATATCAGGTTTACATGGCGAACATGAGGCTAGATTTCATAGCTTTCTTTTCTTTTCTTTTTTGTTTTTCTTTCAGGTCTATCACTTTTAGACCTTCTCTAGCCCTATGAATGAAGTATCTTTGTTACCGCTAAAAAAAAAAATTCATAGCACCTATTGCAAGAGATCAATCAATCCAAAACATAACTTTTTCCATGGAATTGCTTTCCTTGAGGAAATACATAAACAACCTCTTAGAAATGATTTATTAAATCAAACTTCAATTGTCTAAAAGAAGCATTCTTGATTTGACCATTGATCATATGGAAACGTCAGACAACAAGCAGAAATAACATTGACCCAATGTTTTAGAGGGGAAAACTATAAAATGCCCAAGCATTTTTTGCACCCGGGCACAAGGGGTCCAGTGCACCCACTTCATGGTAAATCCAAATCATTGAAATTTCACATTTCTCTTTTAAACTTAGAGCCAACATTCCATGATGTCCATTTGATGCATCTTCCCTATTGGATTGATCATGATAGGTAAAACATTTAAATGGTTTTTTTTTTTTTTTAACCTTAAAAAATCAAGGGTTGGAAATGATTCAATGGGTCCCATCTTTTGACAATTTGATATCCCACATGATAGTCAATCAAACTAAAAATATATATTTTAACATAGGGTGAGACCTACCCTATGCCACAACCTGTTAAGACACCCAAGCTTTTCAACCTGGGTATATGGTAGATCTTCCCTATTTTAAAATCCAAATTAAAGCATCTAGCTCAACCAGAACTAGTCTTTAAGACACATTGGTTTCTAGGATGGTTTATGTTTGTCAATGAACTATTGCAATTATTACTTATTCATTCTCTTCTTTTTATCTAAAAGTGCCATTTTCCACCAATGATATTATAGTATCAATGTTGCATTTATTATATCCAATATTTCACAATTTTTTGGCCATTTATTTTTAACGATAAGCATTTATCACATTATTAAGATGTCATACTAACATCACAGTGTAAAACAAATTGAAGCAATCATTTGAGCTAATTAGAAATAATTGAGACGAAAAATGGTTCAATCAACTATTTGAGTTTTAAATTGTTGACAATGACATCTTTATTCTTAATGAGTGACAACCTGCTATTCTTCTTAGATTTATGGCTAGCTAATCTTATCAGTGTTAAAAATTTAATAATAATGATAATAATAACAACAACAACAACAACAATATACAGATACACACAGCAATGTAGAATTCATACATGTCGAGAATTCCACTATAAACAATTTAGCATATCAATACTCCATACAAATGTACCAAATATTGCCCATTTACATTGATTTTCTACCTAAATGAATAAACACAGTCCACAAGGAAGTCCCTCACAAGGAGAAACGTCAATCCCAACAGCATGCTACTTTTCCTTGTAGTGTCCAATGCAAATTCAGTACCCAAATCCTCAAAAAAACCAACTTGGCCTAGTCCATATATGGTAATAATAAGGTGCAACCAATCGCAAGGGTCATACCTAGCCCTTCTCCCGCAAGCTAACCAAGTGCGATTGTAAAGGTTCTGGATCCCTACAGGTGGGACAAATTTCAGCCCAAAAAACCATTCAGAGCAACTTCATTTTAGTGCTCAAATACTCAGGTATTGATTATTTCTACTAATAAAAATCAAGTAGCTAGAAGTGGTATTTAGAGCTAAAATTTGCCCCACCTATAGTACAGCCAAAGCCCTTTCCATCCCACTGGTCATTCATTGATTGTGCCCTACAAAAAAAATTAAAAAAATAGAAAAAAGAACCAGGGACAACCCATGCAACCGGTCACATCTGATCTGGTCTATATAAATAGTTTTTTTCTTACACATAAAGGAGGCACTTTTACGTATGTGTCAGATAGATCATGACTGTTGATTTAATGAACATTTTTTTTTTGGCCATTGCATTTGCACCTTCTCCTATAACAAAATCCAACAGAGATGTGTATACAGCTCTTCCTCTATACCAGGTTAAATTTAGAAGCTTAACAAATTGTGGGGGAAAATTGAGAGAGGTAAATGAAGATGGAAAGAAGTTGCTAGAGAAAATAGAGAAAGGAATATAAACATCGATTTTCCCGAATAAATTTGTTTCTTCAGCTCCAGATACAAATCAAATCAGAAAGGGATTTGTACTTGATGCTCAAAACTACGTTGGTTTGGAGGTGATAGATTTCATGGGTTTCTTTATTAAAGCCATCTTTATTCCTTTCATTTTTTTTGAAGACCAAAGTCGTCTTTATTCGTGTTTAACAGTTCATCTCACTTTTCTGCATGAAGAAGGTCCTTTCAGGTAATTGATGAAACCTACATATCTGATTATAACATCAGCAAAATTGTATATTTGTAGCCTAAAAAAGAGTTGATAGAAAAAGATAGGATAGGATTGGAATGGATCGATACCTTTCTTGAAAAAGGAAAAAGATGAAACATAGATCATGGATCAACTAAGCTCTCTCGGGGACTTTCTTAAGAATAAGAAAGAGGAACCTCATGGACATACCCATTGGCAGCATCCACCAAGTCAGAAATTAACTTGATATAATGGAGCTCTATTCTGAGTCTTGTCCCAAAATTTTCCCCATCATCATCTTTTAATTGTTCCTTTGTTTTGTGTTGTCCATTAGGTGTCAAGCCCCATAAATGGTACTTACTAGATTCATCCGACAACAAAAGATAATATTATTAAAGGCTACCAAACTGAAATTCCGGTTGCCAAAAGGCAAAGCCCACCTGCATTATTGCTCTGTTTCAGTCAGTTGGCTATCTATTTTTTTTCTTTTTGGTTGAATGATATTAGATGTATATTTGTTTTGTTAACGTGTTTGTAGTCCCCCCCCCCCCCCCTTCTCCAAAATCTCATCCATGGAGAGAGAATCTGCAAAAAAAAATCACCATTTTTATAAGTTCTGCACCCCCCCCCCCCCCCCCCCCCCCCCCTTCTCCAAAATCTCATCCATGGAGAGAGAATCTGCAAAAAAAAATCACCATTTTTATAAGTTCTGCACTTTAAGGTTACAATTGAGGCCGAAAATCTCTAATTTTTCGGTTTTTTACTAGGGACAGATAATTCCCTGTATCTGTCTCAATCTTTGGGTATGAAGTTCTATAAAATTAGGAGGGTTGAAAATATGGTTTCCTTGTTTCAGTGAAAGAGACTTTTTCTTTTGCAGACCCATGTTCAAGACCCAAAACATTGGACCAAAGCAGCCCCTACACATAGTTAGCAATTTGCCATTTAATACTCATGTTAATACCAATATCAAACACATTTTCAAAAAAAAAATTCTTTGCATTGTTTATACTCAAATTATAAACATACATTTCACATTAACATATAATAGATTATACTTGCATAGTTTACACTCCAATTATTCTTTCTTTTGTTTTCTTTCCTTTTTGGCACTTTGGCTATATAAGTATATAATAATAAATATTTTTTATCAGGTAATTGGAGTTCTAAAGATTGAATATTCAAAAAGATTAAGAAACGAAAATATTTGTAAACATCTCATCATTCCCCATTTTTACCTAGCAGATAGAAAGAAAAAAAAATTAAAAATTAAATGCTAGTTTTCTCCTAAATTTTTTAGAAACAACAATCACTGTAACACGAGACAGGTTCACCCAGGAGATATTCTGCATGCATGAAATTGGAACCCACCTTGATGGGGTCCAAGGGGAGGAATTGGATCCATTTGAAAGATATTTTTTAGACGACACTCTCATAAAAAATTAGGTCCATTAGCTTTTAAAAGTCATGGTTTTCAAAGGTCCAAAAATAAACAGTAAAAATAGAGGCAGTTTTGCATGGCTTACAACTAAGAATAGGTTTAAATTGGGTAAGGATCGAATCCATGGGGTACAGTAAAGTGTAAGGGGGCCAAGGGTTCAAATGGAGCCCTAAAGGGCCCCACATAGGGGTCCAAAATTGATGTTGCCTATAGGCCATCCTGTGGGTGAACCCACGTAGTTTAGCCACATCATACAAGTCAATGGGCAAATTTCGAAGCATCCAATCCCAACAAAGATAAGTATGGCATGTTGTTTCTTTTTACTTATGTGGAACATGTAAGGTCAAAGCACATAAGCATACATGGATGGCTATGTGAGACCACAAAACCTTCTAACGAACCAATATGGGTGGATGCTTATGTCTACATAGTGCTGGAACCCACACAAATATCTGCAATTTCGGTGGAATGCAGAAGTGAGACCAACACAAACCCTTTTAATGAATCGAAACGAATGCTCCGAATGCTTAATGGAGATCTAATAGGGTATCAAGGAGATTATTGCACCATGCATGGATAGCAGAAGAGTCAGGAAATAGAGGGGGAGTCGCCCAAACTTGGTGAGGTATAGAGCTCAAAATCAAACTCCAAAGTGAAACATTGAATGGTCATTTCTAACTAAATCAGATGTCACTACATTAATACGGAATTCCCCAACACAAACCCTTTTAATGAACCGAAATGAATGCTCCGAATGCTTAATGGAGATCTAATAGGGTATCAAGGAGAATATTGCACCATGCATGATAGTAGAAGAGTCAAGAAGCAGAGAGGGTGTAACCCAAATTTGGTGAGGTGTAGAGCTCAAAATAAAACTCCGAAGTGAAACATTGAATAGTTATTTCTAAGTAAATAAAATGTCACTCCATTACTATGAATTCCACCATCCGAAATCCACTAAAGAACCTTTTCCTCTTCTTTATTGGATGGGAACACTTTTTGAAAAGGACAATCATCTTTTTCTTGAAATATTCTCGAAAAAATACCCAAACATAGAAATATGTTACACTTATATAAGAATCATGGTTTCACAAATCGGCCTAAGTTGGAGTTGTATCCACCAAGTCAACTTGGACTCATCCCTGATGATACAATTGCTTCTTATAAGACTCAAGTTGATTCCTATCATTCTCACCGATTCAAAGTAGAATTCAGCCAATCCTGAGACCAACTCGGCCAATACAACTCAAACTCAGCCCCTACAGATTTCGAGACAAAGTTCAACATCAAAAATCTCGAAAATAATTGCTAAATCTTTTGTTCTAAATCTTTCAAATAGGATGTGTCATACATGTTCATGTTTGTTCCCAACTTTTTATGGTCTCTACTTAATGGAATAAACACTAAAAGAGAGATGAAAACACGCAAGTTGTGGATATATCAAAGTGTGTGGAGAAGGTCTTGGAAAGATTTAGCATAATAAATGTTAAGCACATAGGAATCCAAGAAAAGACCATAGAAATGCGATAAAATGGATGATGAGGTACTTGAAAGGAACGGTGAATATTGAAATTATGTTTGAACAAGGCGAAGCTACATAAGACCTTTGCAGGTGACTTAGACAAAAGAAGATCCACGATAGACTGTGTATTCACATTGTGAGGGGTACCAGTAAGTTTGAAGTCAATGCTTCAACCAACGATAGCCTTATCTACAACTGAGGCCAAATATGAAACAGTAGTAGAAAGCATAAAATAAGTAATATGGTCAAAGGATAGGTTTATGAGCTTGGGATTGAGTAAGGTAAAGTGCAGATACAATGTGATAGTCAAAGAGCTATACATTTGACTAAGAACCAAGTATATCACGCCAAGCACATCAATATAAAACGTCACAAGCTTCATAAATGGATTGAAGAGGCTAAAATACACTTGGAAAAGATATGCATACAAAGGATAATGCACCTGACATATTAACGAACCAGTTCCCACAGAGAAATTGAAGCCTTCTTTGGACTTGATCAACATTGCAATGTTAAGTTTGTGGAGTGCACCCCCACACACAAAGGGGTGCCGATGCATGCCTTGTGAAAGCTACAGATGGATGAAGATATTTGTAAGTTATCTTCAAGGTGACTCGATAGAATTCAAGCCAAGGTGGACATTATTGTGTTTGCCTTGTGTTTTGTGGTGATTCAAGCCATATTGGATGGTAGCCCCAAATTCGGGGTTCGCAGAGATCTAAATTTTTAGGTCATAAAGGTATTTTTGTAATTTAGTACTTAGTGTCATCTATACATTTGCATCTTTTAGAGATTTCTAGGATTACAGGATTCATACGTGTAGATAGAGGTCTGAGAAAGAAAGTCCTTGAATGAAGTGAAATCTCAATTGCCAGATACGTTCCGTTCCAAATCTTGACATTGAACAGATCAAATCGGCATATAGATCCATACCGCCCTCATATTTGGAGTGATCTAGTCTATTCCGGTGCACACCAGTCGATTTCATCCAGAACGATTTTCCACCTTTCCAGTTTTTGTTCATTTGTTCTAACTTATATTTCCTAAAATGCCCTCAAAAGTCCTTCATTCTATCAAGCATTTGAGTGTAAAGAGGTAACCAAACCTCTTTACCCTAAAATATACACTCCACCACCGGATTCCCTTTCTTGTTTCCCAATTTGCACTTCGAGCTACCAAGCATTCCTCCTCTACAAGGCATTTGTCTGGCTCCAGAACACTGTTTCTTCATCTTCTTCCTCTGCTAGGCTCTCACCGGTGCAAAAATATTACTCTCTATCTATCTCTCTCTCCTTTTTTTTTGTTTCATTTTCCCCTCCTGCAAAAAAAATAGATTTTAATTTTTTTTTTAATAAAATCTTCAATTCCTCTTGAATGTCAAATGGGGCAGCTATTGATTAAAATCTTACATGAGTTACATGTATTGTTGTTTTTTTTTAACAGAAACAGTGAATGAATTTCAAATTTTATAACGACCCGTCCCGCTAACACAATATTGTCCGCTTTGAGCCCACACACACAAGCCCGCACAGCTTTGCTTTGGCGAGATAACCCACTATTGCTCCCAAAAGGCCTTGTGTTAGGAGGGATTCCAACTTATATCTCACAAAACAACTCTCCTCATAAGCAATGTGGGATAAGTAGCGCCCAATCTGGCTACTTTTTCTCTCCCATCAATGCTTACACAAACACGGGGTATTACAATCCACCCCCCTTAAGACCAGAGTCATCCCCGACTTTGTCCACAAACACGCCCACACTCACAAGCAGAGAGTTGAACCGTACTCTGATATCATTTGTACCGACTCGTCCCTCTAGCACAATATTATCCGCTTTAGGCCCACACACAAGCCCACACGACTTTGCTTTGGCGAGTCAACCAACTGTTACTCCCAAAAGGCCTTGTGTTAGAAGGAGGGATTCCAACTTATATCCCACAGAACAACTCCTCATAAGCAATGTGGGATAAGTAGCGCCCAATCTGGCTGCTTTTTCTCTCCTATCAATGCTTACATAAACACGGGGTATCACATAGTGGGTGTAAGTCAAATATGTGATCCAGCATCTACCGGCATTTAAGTCAATGATATCGAGATCCTATAAAGTTCTAGCATAAGATGAAGCATAACCTTATGAGTTCAGTAACAAAACATCCTCAAGAAAATCATAAATATATAAGTGTCCTAAGCATTACTTTAAACAGTAATTAGGTAAAAAAGAAGAGAGAGATTAATTAGAGTTCTTTTTCTGAAATGAGTTGCGTAGATGAGACAGATCACATGATGCAGAGCAGCCCAGCTGGGCCTGGGCCCAGTTTTGAGCCAGGCCCAGCCACCAATTAATGTTATAGGGTTTTTGACGCAGGACAAGACAAAAGGGTGACCCTAAAGGTGACCTTAAATGCCTAAATGCGATTATGCTGTAATAAGAAACTAAAATGAGGCTGAAATTAAAATTAAATTAAAATTAATAATAACAATTAGAATAATAAAATCTACTACAAATAATCAATAAAATTCAGAGGATTCAATATAAGTAATAAAATCACAATTCAAACCATGTCATAGCTCAAAGTAAAAGGCTCTCAAAATCAAAAGAATTATCAAATCACACAAACACATAAAACCAACATCAAATAAAGATTAAATCTGATTTTGACAGCAGTGTGAGAGGTTAATGAGGTTAAGAAAAGGCCAGTTTTATGGGACAGCAATAAGAACAAGAGAAAGACAGGTAGGAGGGACTATATGAGTCTTTTGATGGCAGATCTGGGCTTCCAAAGGGGTTACGGTAATTGTAGAGGCTGTAGAAAGAGGGAATAAAGGCTGCAATACAGTATTTGGGGCTGGGCGACACAGTATGAGGGGAAAGGAAGGGATGGCGAAAGTGAAAGGGTGGTTTTAGGGGCTGGACGACAACAAGGGAGAGAGTTTTGTGGCACAACAGCAGTAGAAAGGTTTTAGGGAGAGGATGGAGATGGTAGGGAGGGTTTGGGGTTCCAGAGGCTTAAAAGAAAACAAAAGAGAGAAGAGAAGAAAGAAGATAGAAGAGAGAAGAGGGAAGAGAGAGAAGAGAGGAGATGCTCGTACCCGGAGGAAGGAGGAGGAGGAGGAGGAGGAGGGCTTCACGCCTTTCGGTTTCTCACCGCAATCAATCGCATGTAGCAGCAAACAATTTCTTTATTTCGTCGTATGTATCTTGCCCAAAAGGGCTACAAAGCTTTATAAGGCTATCTCACTTACTAAAAGAAACTAAAAACAGAAAATTACAAGATTGCCCTTACTTAAAATAAAACTAGAAAAACAAAAAGAAATAACCAAAATAGATAGCAGCAAAAGAAATAACCAAAATAGCAGCACAGGGATGCACCGCATCAGTTTTATAACCCTACTCCAACGGCAAAGAAGGTGAACGATGGAATGAAAAAAAAAGGGAAAGCTTGGAGCCGTAGCCCATGCATTTTGGGTTACCCTAGCCATTCTTTCCTGCATCACATTTCAAGGATCTTGACATAAGCATGATACCTTCAAAATATTGTTGTGCAAACAACCCACAAAACAATCACAAATGTAAAGAGAAAATCACACACAAGAAGAGAACAAAGATAGCACAGAGATGTACGTGGTTCGGCAACCTTGCCTACATCTACGAAGCATGAATCATGAATCCACTATGAAGAGAATACCCATACAAAGAATTAAACCCAACCCTTCTCTTCACATCTCCCCCTCTGGTTTTTCCTTTCTCTCTCTCACCAGCTGCCTCTACAATGCTACACAACCTTACCCTAAAAGGAATGAAAGAGAGACTATATACTAGTGGGCTCACTTGGCCCACTGAGCCTTACAAACAGTACAGGCCCATCAAAGGCCTTTGAGCCAAAAACTAACAAATATAACTATTTTAATACTAAGAATTAACGCATGTGATATTTTTCCATTTTTTTGAAATGGTAAGGATAATGTATGAATGTGGCAATGAGCACTTGCCAACTGTGTTATGGTCTCCAATCAAATACGGCAAGGCAAAGCTATTGAAATTTTTCAACATGGGTTAATAAAAAGTAATTTACAAACGTATTGCAAAGCAGCACAAAAGTCCACCATGACTAAGAGAGAGATACAAACATCAGCTGGTGCACATGGATATACAAGGTTGACACCAGTCAGGCATCTTTAAGTGCAGTTCACTATGACTCTTTTTTTTTTGGTTATTGAAATGGAAGTCCCAAGTCATGTTATTTAATAAAACAAAGGCGATTTGCAGCACAAGCATCTTAGCAAAAGTAAATTCATGTTGTCATTTTAAGAACTTGCTGGCATTGCATAACATTGTGTGGACTTCTTTTATTCGCAAAATCAAAAGCAAGAACAGAAGTTGATACAGAACATAATTTGCAGATTTTTTATATAATGAAACTGGAAGAAGAGGAAGAGAAGAAGCCAGTTTAAATCAATTCCGAAAGTGTAAAATGGTTTAATCAGTCAGAAGATTTCAGCCAGGGCCAGCCAAAGGCAAAGATAGATATGAAGCGCATGATTCATGTATTTCAATGAAAAACAACACAATCCCAAAAGTAGAATATGAAGAGAATTGCTGGAACTAAATTTTAACTCCTATGATGATATTACCTCCCTTCCTGATGCTCTTTGTTGGTGAATAACTTGTCTTAAGGAATATCTTTTGCCAGGCAGCACAACGTCATTAAACATTTCACTCAATGGAACTTTAGATGGTATTAAATTTAATATTGCATGACCATATGCAGGACAATCCAACCAACCTGTAATATCAATAAAATAACCATATATACCATTAGAAAAGAATATATATATATATATATAAGGCAATGACTAGACCATGATTAAAGAAAATGGTAACAATTCAATTAAATCACGACTACAGCTCAAGAAAATATGAAAATAGAAGCACTTCTTTTTAGCAGACCAGTACATTAATCCCTTTTTTTTTTTTTGAGCGGTAACAAAGATGATTTATATCAATAGAGAAATAAAAAATACAAGCACATCAAGGGAAAAGATGGTCTAAAAGGACTAGGACCCTTAAAAAAGACACATGAGAAAAACAAAAAAACAAAACAACCATATAACAAATACAATCAATTGAGCATTCAATCATTATCGAATTACTCCTATCTCATTTTTTCTTTTGAAGACCAAGGTGTCCAGAACTCTTAAACCACCTGACTAATCCTTGGGGCATGTACAAACCTTCTTATCCACACACTAGGTAATACTATGGGGAGTGGCCCTTTTTGTGTTGATAGTTACTTGAACCCAAGACCTCCCGCAATTCAAGTGGGATCTTGACCGTCAAGCCAACCCTCACGGGTTAGAACTCCTCCTATCTCAAAGGTGAAAGGCACCAGACTGGATTATCGACTCCGTTCTTTGCAAAGAAATCTATCACACCATTAGCTATGCAACTGACCTGGGTGAAGGATACATCGAGTCCCAAAACAAGAGCCCTAATCTCCCTAACCATGGTAACAATCTCCAGGGGGGTCGCTTTAGTCTCTTTGCCCATTTGATTGCATTTTCCAAATCCCCTTCTATCACTAGTTTTCCAAACCCAGAACATGTCCAAATGGTTAAAGATCTCCTAATACGGAAGAGCACCTACCTCATTTGAATCCCTAATACCCCACCAACTCTATGAATACCTGTTCGGCCGTTGTGGTTCCTAAGAACACCTTACATCCCTGTTGGTCCCGGTTTTCCCATAAAATCTCCATCCACATTGAACTTCAGGATGCCTTGCTGAGGAGAGGACCAATTGACTAAGGACCAGTACATAAATCCTATAAAAATATAAGCATGAGGGAAAATGTAAAGAACAAATCAAAAAGCACCAATCCAACAACCTTAGACCTTGAGCAACTAATCTCAAAAATTGGGACTTGAAGATGATTAAATACCATCCAAGTCTCAGTCATAAACAAAGCCAACCAAGGATTGGCAAATGTTGCCTCAAGGATAGACCTGGCAATAGGTCGGGTTTGGTTGGATCGAGTTTTATTTGGTTCAAGACTATTGCGAGTACGTGTCAATTTTGGGTCTTGTTAAATGGGTTTAGTCGTTCAGGTCCATTTTGGGTTTGGATTATGTCAGGTTTATCCATTTACCTGACAAAGAACACTTTTCAAGTGAGATCTGAGGTACAAGTTTTGGTCAAAATCAATTTCTCAGTCCTTGGGGGACCAAAAAAATTTGGCCGATATTTCAATCATATCGGCTATCTCGACCAATTTTTGTTTTTTTTTTTTTTTTTTTTTGAAATGGTACTGAGATAATATTAAAAGCACTAGAGGTGCTCTCAGCCGATATTTTAAATAGGTGAAATCATAGAAATCTCCAAAATTCAACCGAAACATCCAAAATTTCAGCTGAAACAAGACAAATAATGGTCAGTACAATTTTTACAAAGAAATCACAAATATTTCTACATTTATATTTCGGCCCATAACAAAAAAAATGGAGCAAAATTTCAAATTTCGCCTAAAGGCTTGCGATCATGAATGACTAAAAGGGAAGTTAACAAATTGACTCGGCTCTCCTCTAGCAAGTATAAAATCACATTAACTATCAAACTATCCATAATGGGCTCAGCCTAACCATCCTAAAGCTTGATTTTGAGCTTCAATCATGAATAATTGTAGCTTTGACACATGATCCGACAATAGGAAAGATCTCATGGAGGAGCATCATCCACAACATTTCCTCATTCAACTTCAAGGAATTGTTTAGTTTTCTTTGCCAATCAATGGGTATTGCATCAAGAGTCTACTCAATTGCAATGAAAAGAGTAATGAGATGTGAAAGACAATATACAAGACTAGACAGGGCTTGAGATCCTGAATGACTAAAAGGGAGGTTAACAAATTGCCTCGGCTCTCCTCTAGCAAGTATAAAATCACATTAACTATCAAACTATCCATAATGGGCTCAGCCTAACCACCTTAAAGCTTGATTTCAAGCTTCAATCATGAATAATTGTAGCTTTGACACATGATCCAACAATAGGAAAGATCTCATGGAGGAGCATCCTCCACAACATTTCCTCATTCAACTTCAAGGAATTGTTTAGTTTTCTTTGCCAATCAATGGGTATTGTATCAAGAGTTTACTCAATTGCAATGAAGAGAGTAATGAGATGTGAAAGACAATATACAAGACCAGACAAGGCTTGGGATCATGAATGACTAAAAGGGAGGTTAACAAATTGCCTCCACTCTCCTCTAGCAAGTATAAAATCACATTAACTATCAAACTATCCATAATGGGCTCAGCCTAACCATCCTAAAGCTTGATTTTGAGCTTCAATCATGAATAATTGTAGCTTTGACACATGATCCAACAATGGGAAAGATCTCATGGAGGAGCATCCTCCACAACATTTCCTCATTCAACTTCAAGGAATTGTTTAGTTTTATTTGCCAATCAATGGGTATTGTATCAAGAGTTTACTCAATTGCAATGAAAAGAGTAATGAGATGTGAAAGACAATATACAAGACCAGACAACGCTTGAGATCATGAATGACTAAAAGGGAGGTTAACAAATTGCCTCGGCTCTCCTCTAGCAAGTATAAAATCACATTGACTATCAAACTATCCATAATGGGCTCAGCCTATCCATCCTAAAGCATGATTTTGAGCTTCAATCATGAATAATTGTAGCTTTGACACATGATTCAACAATGGGAATGAATTGTATGAGCACCAAAGAAGTTGAATCCAATGAAACAAAAGGAGTGTTAAGTGGTCCGGATTGATAATTAATGTGAGCCCCACCGGTATACACTTATAAATTTCATTTAATTATATAAAAAAGGAGTCATTCGCGCCAATAATTTAATATATATATATATATGATATCTCAGCACCTACCAGAAGGAATCTTTGTTCCCTCATTATATCTAAGGTTCCTCTTTTGAACCGTTGAATCATGCTTTGGTGATTGTGCAGTCCTCCTCTGACCTTCATCTGGGTGTTCTCTTTTCATTCGTCGACGCCTTTCTTCACGCTCCTTCAACATGTTTCATTCAAATTAGTAGTGTCATCACAAAAGATGAAATTAAATAAAAATTAAAATTTAGTGACTTGTCAATAACCATAAAGGAAGTAATCAAAAAGGCGAAACTACAGCAAAACGAAGATGTGCCTTTTCTATATATGTCTATCGAAAAAGGAGTTGTTATGTCAAGTTATTAAGTAACCTCAACAGTGCATTTATTTCCAGCTAGATATTGCAGCACAATGATAAGTGCTTACTGCTGCAACCACAACTATAATTACCATTCCAAAATTAAGTTAGAAACTTATGTCTTTCCTTGCATGAGGTTATTGTCGATGATACTTCATTTTATAGTCCCAGCAATTTATGAAGAAATAAATAATAGGATCTTAAGCCTTGGAAGATCCACTAGCAAAATTATCCAGCTAATCAACATGTGCACACTGCATACAAAGTGGGAAACTATCAGGAAAGATTCAAGGGTCTAGGTCCCAATGATGTGTTCTAGAAGTGGTGCAATATGCTACAAAGTAATTTTTAATTTTCAAAAGGTGATGGCAGACAAATCATTACCATTTCATTGAAAATTAAATGTTAAATCAGGCCGCTAAAAGTAAAACAGGGCCCTTGGGCATAAAGGATATCAGCAAAGAGATGAAAAAGGTTTATTAAAATAAGAAAGGTTTGTGGGTTTTGGGTGTTACAGTGCAGTACAGAAGAGGCAGGCTCCTTATGTGTCACTGTTTTTAAAAACGTCATTTTGAAAATGGGCTGTAAGATTAGCCTTGCTAGTGCATCGATCTTGTCAGAAGACATAACATCATTTTCACAAGACTTGAGAGAACACTTTGCCCACTCAACAACTTTCAACATGTAGAATAGTGCAAAATACATGGTCTGAGGCCATGCTTTAAGATGAAATTGGTAGAGTGTATTCATATTCAAACTGCTTCTATCAATTACACTTTTTACATGCATACATCATATCATGTGTCTTTCTGCTGAAGTATTTTGATTTTTTTCTGAGAAAAAGGTGAGTGTCACTGCTAAAGGCTCTTGAGGCAAGAAGCCAAAGACCAAACAGACAAACCAGGAATAACAAACCTGGCCCACAAGCACATACCAGCAAGGAACACCGCATCAGCGGGTGCGGACCGTAGAATATTATTCTGAAAAAGAAGATCATTACTTTATGGACCATTAACATGTCCTTCTCATCTGTATATTTTCAGCCAACCACTGAAAATTTCAACGGAAAACCAACAAAATACAATTTTAGGGAATCTCCTCATCCACAGTACAACTCAAGATACAGCGCTTTTTTTGGGGTGGTGGTGGTGGTTGGGGTGGGGGCGATGAGCTGACCATTGGGTAAGGGCAGGTCCCTTAGGTTAAAGAATATCAAAACCAAATGACAGCAAGAGCAAATTGACCAAATACAGTTATCCCTAGTTTCTCATAAGCCACCAAAACCACACAAAAAATATAAACAATTAACAAAATCATAAGTAAAGGTACCCTGCGTAGTGTCTCCACAGCTGTCTCTATGTGCTCTTCCTCTGTCACTTCTTCAACTTGTTCTACAAAGTTCTCTTCCTCATCTTCTTCAGGCAAAGGAGAGGCATTTAAGTCCATGGAGACGATCATTCAATGTCTGACCACCAATCACATTCCTCTATCTACCTTCACAAATACGAAATCAACTCGTGCTTATTACATGACTAAGGTCAAAAAAGTACATCAGATCCAGACAACAGAGAAACCATAAGAAAAGAGAATTCTCTCTCTGAAATAACGAGTTTCAAGCTTACGAAGTGCAACAGAAAAATCAGCTACCAAAAACGAAAATCCGAAAAAAAACAACCATACGATGGTAAAAAATTAAGAAAAATCTAACAATCACCATAACCAGAGCCCTAACCACCTTTTCAAAAAAAAAAAGGCTGAACTGACGTTCTATTCAGTATTCGTCAATCAAGAACCAAATAACGGCAGAATTCATTTCCACAGCCCGCTTCGAAATTGCTTTCGAGCTTCAAGCAAGGGGAGAAATCGACATACCTCGGAGAAAGGAACACAGAGAGATCGGAACGACCAGAGAGGAGATCGCGCTTCTTAGGGTTTCTCTTTTTCCGTCCTAGGTTTTTGGGAGTTGCAAGTATGCCTGTCCCGTATCAAACTAGCACGAGTTTCGCCTTGCGTGAACTCACTCATATAATCGCCCGTCTGAGTAAGCATGATGACGCATGCCTTTTTCTTTACCGTCTCTAGAATCGACACGTGTCAAAAACGTGGGCACATCTGACCGTAAGTAAAATCTTATATTTTAAGGGAAGTGACGTGGACGGTGTAGTCTTTGATAAACTGAACACTGTACATAGTCTTTTTTGTTCCATCCGTTCCGATTGTACCCTCTTTCTGCTCTGTACTGTTCCGTTTCTTTTCATTTCCTCCTTTCGACTCTTTCTATCGTCAACGCGGGAGAACCCATCTTCTCCATCGCTCTCGGCTGTAGATATTCTCTCCACCTTCTAGAACGGATGGCATTCAAGAGCACTACAAACCCAAGCCATCTACGTGAGGGAATTGGAAGCAATTGGTTGAAATGTTATGGCATCGGCTTCCCGCAAGCATATGAATTATTCCAATGATGCTTTGAAAAGCTATGTGCCTGAAATAGGGTTGGCTCAACCCCTAAGCAAAAAGGGCAATCGTTTGAAGCCCAATTGGTTAAAATGTTATGGCATCGGCTTCCCGCAAGCATATGAATTATTCCTATGGTGCTTTGAAAAGCTATGTGCCTGAAATAGGGTTGGCTCAACCCCTAAGCGAAAAAAGGGCAATCGTTTGAAGCCCAACAATTAGGAAGGCCCAAATTTTTTAGTCTGGATAGTATATTATTAGAAAACTCTTTTTAGATACTGCATGGACACTACGCATTTATAACATTTTTCCTTATCTCTTAATAAAAACCACTCTTCTCTGCAAAACCTTAACTCTCACTCTCTCGCTGCTCTCCCTCTCACTGCTCTCCTTTCGCACGATATATTTAGATAAGGGGTAAATTTTAGAGGGGTTACTCTGAGTAGGGGTCACCTTTGAGTAAAGGTGATCTTTGAACGGAATTATCCTTATCCTCTTTAGTAATTACAGTGGTAAAATAAAACCTTACCGTAACGATAAAAAATCTTTTTTTATAACTACATGCAAGGATAACCTGATATATTAATATTTTTTGAATTTTTTTATAAAATATAATTATTAAATAATATTCATAAAGTAAATTCTAATAATATTATCTATTTTTTATAAATTATTTTCATAATTATAATTTAAAATGAACACTTGCATTCTAACATTAAAAAATAAATAAAGAAATTTTTTGATATTATTATTTTAAATTCCAATAAATGAATAAAAAATATCAACATATCTCTTCATAAAAATTATAATTTTTATTTTTTATATTATATGAATTTAATAAAAATATCAATTCTTATAAAATTATTAATATGTCAGGTTATCCCTATTTACAGTTACCCCTACTCAAGGGTAACCCTGGGTAACCCTTACAAAATTTACCCCTCATCCAAATGCATCACGTTGAAAATATTGACAAACTTTTAAAATAAACATTTAACAAAATAAATTACTAATTACCCCCATAGAGATTACCATGAACAAACTCTTTCAGAGTTTCAAGACCCTTTCGAAATTAGACAGATTCACTCTTTAAAAATAGAATATTTTGATAATTATGTTTCATAAAAATTATTTTAATTTTTAATATTATATGAATTTAATAAAAAATATTAATTCTTATAAAATTGTTATATCATATTATCCCTACTTACAATTACCCCTACTCAAGGGTAACCCCTCCAAATGCATCATGTTGAAAATGTTGACACATTTTTAAAATAAACTTCTAAGATAATAAATTGTTAATTACTCCGAAAGAAATTATGATGAACCTCGAAATTTTGACAGAATCACTCCTTAAAAATAGGATATTTTGACAATTATGTTTCATAAAATTTTATTTTTATTATTTATATTAGATAGATTTAATAAAAAATAATAAATCTCATAAATTTATTAATATGTCAGTTTACCCTTATTCAAGGGTAACCCCCTTAAAATACTCCTCATCCAAATGCATCATGTTGAAAATGTTGACACATTTTTAAAATAAATTTCAAACAAATTAAATTGCTAATAACTTGAAATATATATTTTTTTAATTATATAATATATATATATATATATATATATATATTTTGAAAGATTTTAATTTTATAATATATAATTGATAAAAAGAGGAAGGTAAGGGATATTGAGAGGTAGGGTATTGTGAATACCCCAACCTCCAAAGGGGTATTCAAAAATGAGATGAGAGGGGTAAATTTTCAAATTTTGTCATCATCTCTTGTTACCAAACGAGGGTAACAAGGTTAGTAGGGGGTTACCCCCTCTTACCCCCGTCGAAATGCAGCCTCGGACTCTCACTACTCTCTCTCTCGCTGCTCATCTCTCTCATAGTTTCACTGTTCTCTCAATTTTTCGGACTTCCCGGTGTTCTCAATAGACAAGAAAAGGTAACAACACCCGAGAGTTTTTTTTATGAATTTTGGTAGGTAATGGTAGAAGATCCTGGATTGAGGGTGTAAGTTGGGTAGTGACAGTAGAGCCTGGAGATACGAAAAGGGTTTGGTGTTGGAAGGGCCTGGCTGAACAGAGATGGAAGGACTTGGGTTATAGTGAACTACGTTTGAGTGGATGATGGGCTCTCAATTGAGAGCAGGTCAGATATCAGCCAATACGTACCGTATCGACCGATATTCACAATATTGATCGATATCGGCCTTTTGTTAAAAAAAAAAAGGAGAGAAAAAAATATATCAGCTGATATCGAATTTTTACCCCTAATTGAGAGTAGCTGGGATTTTTGAGAGATGGGCTTGGCTAATTTAGGCGTATGGAACAATGGAAGGAAGGGGAAAAAGAAGAAGAAGATGAGATGGAGAATGGGTTCAAACCTGGATTGGGATCTGAAGCAGTAGAGTAGGCAAGCGTTGGCTGCTTCTATCTTTCTTATCTGCTGCATTAGAGGATGACTAAGATTTATTTATTTTTATAAGTTTTGGTTAAATGGGTATTTGGAAAACATGAATTTACAAAAATACCATGCTTTTGTTTTGGAATATTGATTACCTTTTTCGTAAAATAGAACCCCTCTTATGCCATTTGTTACGGGTCTTTTTTTAGCTGTGTTGAATTAATTAAAGTTTATTCTCATGCCTATAAATTTTTATTTAACAATATATTTTCTCTCTGCAGATCATGTTGTGACTTTTAATTTAGAGATATTTAGGTGAATTGGTAGAATAAATAGAGGACATTGCAATCATTCATCAATTCTCTTATTTTTACTAGTACTAAATTCTATTGTTCTTTAATCTTTCAATTTTAGTTCATTTTAATTATTCTTTAATCTTAAAGATTTTGTCTTATATATAATTATTTTTTAATCATTGACATATCTACTAGAAAATATGAATCTGAATTTCAAAAACTTAAAAAAGGTCTTTTTATTATATAATTAAAATTTTAATTAAATATTACTTATAATAATATCTTAAATACAAATAAAGCTTCGTTCAGATTTTTTTTTCCTTAAGCCTCATGTCGAGACGGCCATGAACTGAAAAGGGTTGAACTATTGGCTATGTAAAAAGCCATGTTTTTCTTCATCACTTTCAAACCCAGACGTCGAGTATCTCAGAGAAACTCCCATCCCCCTTCTCAAACCAGATCAAGACACTCTCGGACAGTTTCTCTCTAGGAACTTCATAGCCTCTTAGAAAAAAAAAAAACTCTCTCTAGTCCAAAGACAAGGGACGAAACTCTCTTTCAATGGATTCTCTCCACAATGCAGCAACGATGGCAAAAGACCCCATCAACTTCTCATTTTCTGTAGTAAAACACCACCCCTTTTACCGTCGCTCGGTGCTACAAACTGGCCACAATAATCCAGCAGTTTCTCTCCTCGGCAATGGTCTCTCAGAGTTCATCAGGACGGAACTTTGTTTTGATTTTGCCAAACAGCAGTACCGATTGCAAACTCAGGCCTTCTACCAGAACTAGTCAGCGCTCAATCATCTGGGGCGTGGCTCTTCATTCAGGACACTCAAACGTTCCTGGGCAAAGAGTGAGACCCATTCTTCACTCGGGTGCAACAGTACCTGACTCAGTTTATTCCTCCGGATTAAAAACATCAAGCTATTTCTCAGTTTCGTTTCTCAAAACCATACAAGATATTGGGTGTTTCATTCTGACCCAGTTTTGAGTTTGTTTGACTGAGTCGAGAGCCTTAATTTAGACTTGTAATTACAAAGTCATTACTCGGTGTATATTTGGGATCACTGGTCCAAATGAGTTCGTTTTTGCACTCATAAAGAACACTTTGGAGGAATCCCAAGCCCATACCATGCGCGGTGTAGACTTTTTACTCTTTTGACATTTTTATGGAAAATGTTCCTAAGAATGATGTGGAGTAATACATGTGATTTTAGTGGTGTTCGAAAGTTCCGAGTGTGCTAGAATAGGATTGACCCTAGAGGGGGTGATTAAGGTAATTTCCAAATTCGTTTTGGTCCTTTAAAAATCACTTGATTAATTAAGCAATTTGCAGCGGATAAATTAAATTAATCAAGACGTGTTGTGTGATAATAAGAGTGTGCCAATTATAGATCAATCATACAAGCAAAGACCAAACACCCATAACACCATATTTATAGTGGTTCAGAGTAAACCCTCCTACATGCACTGATGGACTCACCCAACCTTGACTTATCCCAATTCACTATGTAGGGAATTACCCTAAAAAAAATATAATAAGAATACCACCTAATTCGATTGACTGAGAATTTCACCCACTCCCTGAGATTTTGAAAGTTTCGACCTACCCTGGTCAACGTCTTTATCCCTCTACTTTTATAATAGTTCAATCCCTCTGATCTAATCCACTGTGCAAGATGATTTATGAAAATAAAATTAAACTAGAAGCACTTGTCTTTGAAGCTTTGCAATCTGAAGATGTGCTTATGAATCTCCTTCCCAATGTGATCTCGTATGTTGACTGAAGATGTCCCGTGTGTAGAACAATCACAATCCTTGAGAAGTCTCTAGGAAATTGGGTGACCAATATCTATCCTAGTGGTTTGTCTTCCTCTCTCTCAATCTCAATCTAGGGAAGATTGGATTTTCAAAGGATTCACCTATGTGAAGTGCATAAAGAGGAGTTGGTATCCTCTGGAAATACCTCTAAGATTTTCCTATGTAAAGAGTCCAAGGATCTCAAGCTAAAACTCATCAAAGTTTGGATAATATATAGGCAAACACAAAAATCCCGACTTTGAGTTGTCGATGGGTCGACCTGGTCAACGGGTCGGTACTGGCATAGTACCGTTGCAATTTGACCGTTAACAATTAATGCATTTCCAACTGATATAAAACGGTCAATACCAATGGGTCGGTCACATCATGGATCGACATAACTTATAGACAATGTGTCGATATTGTCGATCGAATCGACCTGAGGCAAAACCATGCAGACATAGTTTCAAGTCCAGAAACTTTTCAAACCTAGGTTAACATGTCGGTACCATCGATGGGTCGGTCTTGGTACGCTTGATGGGTCTGTGACCTCGGTATGTCTATCCGAGAATAGACCAGAGTTCTAAGTTTCATAACTCACTCAACCCAAGTCGACGTGTTGTGCACACCGATGCGTCTAACTTTCCTAATCGATGTATTAGTGTGTACGAGACACTCGATTTGAGAGCAACTTGGTTTTACAGTCTGTTCCTAACCAGAAGCTCAATTTTTCCAATCGATGTATCAATGACCTCGATGGGTCGATCCTGTTATCACCGAGGGCTCGGTGAACTCGATACTCGATCTAAGTGCAACCCCGAATGGCAGTGTGTCCACTCCAAAACCTTTATCAATCCGGTCGATGTGTCGAAGACCACGACGGGTCTGTCCTGTCTTATCGATGGTCGGTGGACTCGACGAGTAGACTTGACAGTTTACTAGCTTTCCAATGTTTATCTCATCTGCTTCTGTGACAATCTCGGGTGCACTTAGGCTTGATTATATTTTTATCAATATGTTCCACTAAGCCTATGCAAGGTCCACCTAAGGGTTTGGGTTCCACCTATGGTCATCTATGGTCAATTACCTTTTGTGATTGCTATATACTTTGTGATGATGAATCTGCATATGACCTCCATCTTCGGAGTTATTGATTCAATCTTCATCACATTAGTCTTGTTCATAGCTTCAACCTTCCGAGGCAATGCTTCACTTAAGTCATGGAATTGACAAATAGGCGACTCGGTAAGCCGGGGCACTAACAGTGTTGGTTTCTGCTTATATTAAAAAAAGAAAGAAAGTAAGAGAACAATAGTGAAATTTGGAGTCTAGTTTTAAGAGTTCTATGGTGGGAACTCATAGAAGTGCATGGGTTGTAATGGCCCTCCCTCTAACCACCGTCGTTAGAGTAATATATTAGGAATATTTTAGTGGAGGGGGAGGCGAGCTACACGACGCGAGTCAAGTCCTAGTCCGAAGACCCAGCACTTGACTGGCCCAAGTAGGGTATGTACGTTAACATTTGCACACACCCTGTTAATCCTGCGGAATTTTAAACATTTATAGCATTCATGAATAGCCAATCACGTCTCATAGCAAAATAAGAAATTTCGAAAATGATTATACATCGAGTCAAATACAAATAAACTTAAATATATGAATCCAAATCATAAATATACATTCCCCAAAAAGATTACATTCTTACACAAAAGTACATTGATCTCATATTTCTCATAACATCAAAATAATTCCAAGTCCACAAAACTTTGTTCTCTAATCTCCATCTCATCCATGCTCAGCTATCGCTTGGTCCGATATCATTTCTGTTTTCCAAATCCTGCATGCAAAACTGGTGGGGGAAATTTATGGGCTTAGTCAACTTGCTCAGTAGGAATTCTGATCACATAGTATGCCTATGGTGTGTCATATCTAGACACTACAAATACTTGTACTTTTATCAAATCTCGATCATATCGTACTTCATATTATACGAAACCATACTTAGGTTATAAATACATACTTATTCACAAACAATCTTATTGAAGATATAATTACTACTCTTCTCAAACTATTTACTTATATTACAAATCTCAGATATCATAATTGAAAACATATGTACATACTTCTTTACAAGATACTCATACATAATTCATCTCGTACTTTCATTCGCAAAGGTATAGTCAAAACAATACTTATAAGGAAATCATATTCACTCATCCTTTCAAAAATACTACATGTCAATCGTGTATCATAATACACTTCTCAAGATGTATTTCTAAATCAAGATAAAAAACTCAAGGCAAAACCTTAATCGTTTTATTATGAAAATGTTTTATCATAAACTCATTCTTGAAATATTTCACAAAGCCATACTCTTTTCATTACTCCAATACCATATTTAGTTCATATGAATGGTTATGCCATGGGTGCTATGATATATGTATACCCTTATCATGCCCTATGCAAGGTACCTCAATATCTCATTTGAAACAACTGGGGCATTTCACATTCCGTATACATCATTTCACATTTAACATTTTTCTAGGGGAGTCTTAATACACATTATTACAACACCACCTGTTCCACTGGTGTAACATCATTCCTTTCAATCTATCACGCGTGCAGTACGACATCAAAGTCTGCCGGGGTTAATTCAGCACTCTTGTTGTGCAAATTTTAAATTTATAACTCACAAGCGCACGAACCATTAAATAGTATAGCGATTAAGTGCGAGGTCGAACCCATCGGAACTTAGGAAAATATATCCATGAAAATATACCATTGAATTACGTATTTTAAGATCTTTAAGAAATATGGAGAAAAATCATAAATATGGAGTTATTTATCTAATCTATGAGTTTTAATCTTAATTTAGAAACATTCTAGATTTAAACATAGAATCTAACAATTTAACTAATTTTAATGAAGATGGTGGCATTAATATAAAAATATAAACAATCTCAATCTAATTTAAAATACAGAATTAAGGTGCAATTAAATTATTTCCAACCTAGTTCATCAATTTCACAAGTTTTTGGATTTATAAACAAAAATAAAATTTAAAACACCTAAACAACCTATGTACATATTTACAGTGGAACTAGGTCAAAGAATTATGGAGGCTTTATGTTCCATATTTAAAAAATAATATCAAGGCCTAAAATATGGAGCTCACTTAAATTATTAATCATGCACTCAAATTCTTCATCTATTAAAATTCTTATTATAATAATTATAAAATCCATTATGTTAAGAAAATTCAATTCAAGCCTTAGTCTAGATAAAATTTCAACTTATAATTTCAAATCCAAATATTTCATCCACTCTTTAAAAGAGCATTGAATCAGAAAAATAAGTTTTATCTATCCTAAATATTTCATCCACTCTCCTCGAATCTCTTAAAATAATTTCAATCATAAAATTATAAAAAGAATAAAAACAAAATCAAACTCTCATCATACATAAATTAAATAATTGGACGACCATGATTCTAAATAAATCCACCTCTCCTTTATTAATAAAATTTGAATTAAGAATTATAATACAATGAAATTTTAAAATAAAGACATAAGAAAAATACAATGCAAATCAAAATCCACCAACCTTAGAACCCAATGTGGATTGAAAATCCCATAGTCTTTCTCCTCCTCTTCTTCCTCTCCTCTCCTTTTCTCCAATGCCCAAGTTCAATTTTCTCAATGGGAGAGGGCTAGTATTTATAGATGAAAGGAGGTGGAATGAATGAATTTGATTCAAAGATTTAAATAAAGCAAGGGACACATAGAGGGCGGATATGATTTGTGCTAAATATGAAATGACTTCAAGGAGGCAAGGAACTAAATTCGTACAAGGAAAGTGGGTGCAGAATCCCTTTTTTTACACATGTATTATCTTGCAGCTCAGTTTTGACATTGTTAATGTCCGAATCAGGAAAAGTCATAAACTATAAAGTTGTAGCCCTTAAAGTCTTATTTTCAATGTAAAAAGAATCAAAACAATCAAATATCGGAGTAAAAGTTTATGACCAAAATACTGAACATATGTCAAACCTTCCTTATTTTTCTCCCTTTCTTATTTTCTTTCTCTTTCCTTAGTCCACTTGCCAAATTCGAAAATCCTCTTATATTGACTTCTAAATTTCGAATTTTCTCTTGAGATACTGAAAATAGTATTCACACATGTGAATTTCTTCATGGGCTTTTCTTAATAGGCTCAATAATTGGGCTTTGCAAATATGGAAAATCTAATAATTAATTTTACCACTTACAATCAATTCTAAAAATGTACTAAATTAATCCAAACTCTCATAAATGGATTTGAATCAATTAGTCTACAAATAAAACTCCTAAAATTGTGGTAAAATAATTATTAAAAAATCTAATTTTCCAAATTATCAATTTATGTCCATAAATTGCAAATTCTCCTTTTTAATTCTCATATCTTGCATTTCCCTCTAAATCCTGCAAAACATCCAAAATCTCGTTAAACATATTATAAAACATACAAAATAAAAGGCTAATTAGTCCAAATACAAGGGTAAAATAGTCATTTTCCGGTGCTCATCAACTCTGATTCGGTAAATCATGATACAACCCTAAAATCCGTCCGGACATTCGGCACTTTGGTTCGTCCACTCAACCCCATAATTATAACTCAGACTCTAAGGTCAATTTATTCTCATGTTATGCCTTTCCCATCCCATGCTTAATGCATGAGAAATATGAATGCATTTGATTTCCATGATTCATGCTATGTGTTATCAACTTATTCTTTTGATCTTACAAATACTCTTTTCATCATAAATACCTTATACATTCTAAACACATCAACTTTATTCATCATACCTATATAGAGACTTTTTGCATAATATTCAAAACATCACAACTTCTCATTTTCATATAATACTAAATCAGTCAAAGCAATACTTTTATAATCACACCTTTTGATTCTCATAATGCCATAATTTCTAAACCAAAATACATAATTTTCAATTAAAATCAGTTTATCATTTCTTTTCTCATTTCTTAATAAAATAATAAGTCCACATCCAATTGCATTTCAACGAAGTATGAAAACGTACCTAGTCTAAGGTGATCAGCGAGAATAAACGATTCACGAAGTAGATCGGGCAATGTAGGAGTTAGTCTCGCTTCTTCGTTCGTTCACATGTGTCAACATATAATTCTCACATCAATATAGCGTAAAAACCCTCTAATTAAATTTGTGGAAGTCTTAATTAAGCTTTAAGGGTCATTTGATGAAAGTCATTAGAGCCTAAATAACTCAACATGTGTATTTTGTCCTAACGAAAGGTAAAATGGTCATTTTACCCATAGTACTCTATTTAAATATAATTCATAAAACTTCAAATTATTTAAAGTCACTGATATATTCTTTAGAGAATCAGAATTTAAGAATAAAAAACTCGTTATTAGAAAATAAAATTTCAGATCTAATGAAGATGCCCAAAACTAGCCTTTCTAGTTTTGAAATACAAACTACGTACTATTTTTGTAAAAATCATTTTGGGTTCTTTTTCAGTATCGGAATAACTGGAGTAAATACTATTTAGAAAGCTGTTTGATAATAGAATACACGAAAAATATTCAAAATATCCAGAAAATCGTTTTGAAATTGTTATAGGTCCATTTTCGGGACTGATATGGAAAAACAATTTTCTATCTTAGAACTGTCCAATTTTTACAAAATTATTTCGGGTACCTCCTAGATGTCCGAAAACTGCGAATAAATAATTTTTGAAAACCTCTTTCACAGTAGAAGATTTGAAAAATAATTATAAATTTCCAAAAAATCATTTTGAGATATTTAAAAGTCCATTTCTTGGACTGATTTGTAAAAACAGTTTTACAATGAATCATTTTTTTCCAAAGTTCATCATAAGATATCATTTCCTTAAACCATTTTTCTTACAAAAACCAATAAATAAAAACATTCAAATATTCTAATGGAGTTATAAAAATACTTTAAAAGAAAATATCTAAATATCAAGGATTTTAAGTAAAATTTCTCACATTATTCTATTTTATGAAAATACCTATTATTTTCTATTATCTCTTCATTACACTCCATTACTTAAATTATCTCCATAGTTTATTTGATGTAAGAACTTAGATGAAGAGATGAAACATTTTAACATTTAAATCAAATAATCAAGAGAGTTAGGGAACCTACTTGTTGAAGCTTTAACCAAGTCTTTAAGTCCTTCATTCTTTCTTTCTTTTTTCAACCTCCAAGCTTTCAAGAGAGATTTGCACCAAAGAGAGGAAGATGAAGAGAATTTTCCAGCTCTCTCTCTTTCTTGCTTCAGATTTTTAGAGAGGAAGAAAATGGATGAGGAGGATAGAAGAAGAGAATGGAGAAAAAGATGTAGAGATGAAGCCCTACTCTCCTTTTTGCTTGTTCCTCTACCTTATCCTCATTTTACTTTTTAGTCAAAAAACAAAAGCTAAAGGTGGTGAAGTGGAGAGCACTTATTGGTCCAAATTAAAGGTGGGGTGGTGAGGTGGAGAGCACTTATTGGTCTAAGCTAAAGGTGGAATGGTGATGTTGCTTTTATCCTTATCTTGCCATGTGGCATGCCACCTCATCATGTATTGTCACGTTATCGCTTATGTGGCATATTTGCCACATCATTAATTAGTTTTCATTAATTAAAATTCATTTCATTGAGTATTATCAAATTAAATTAGTAACTTAATTAAATCCCCCTTAATCTCTCTTAATTAACTAATCACCAAAAATTCCATCAATTAATTATATTACACTCTACGTTTAAAATTATTTTAACTAAATCATCCTTTAATTTAGTATGTTTTAAATCTCGCTTAATTAATCTATCATCTCTCTAATCTCATATTTTTACTTAATTATTTATTTCCTCATTTGACCTAATACATAGTATCAACCCTATTCATTCCTCATTATTAAAGAAAATTATATTAATTTACTGGATTGAAATTTTGGATTGTTACATGGGTCTCTTTATGAAAGCTATTTGGTCTAAAGCTGGTGTGGACAACACCACATGGTTGTTGTGGTTCTTCTTCAAGATCAAGATTCAAGAGGCAAAGAAAACAGAGTAACGCGGAAATGAAGATGGAATTGTGGAGAAGGGTTATGGAGATTGGAGTATTTAAGATGGAAGAAGGTGGGTGGAAATGTATATAAGCAGATTGCTGAAAGATATTGATTTGTACACGGTCAAACCATCTCAAAATGGCCAATGGCTTGGTTCATGGGTTGCGTTTGGATGGGGTAAGGGGGGGTAATGGGAGATACCCCTTTACCCTTGTTTGGCAATGTAAGGATGAGGGTAAAAATTCAATTTTTTACCCCTCCTCCTCCCTTTTTGAAAATCCTTTGGAGCACAGAGGTTTCAGGAAACCCTTGCCCCTCTTAATCCCTCTTTGCACCTATGGAGCAAAACATTTTAAAATATTTTTTAATTGATGAATATTATTTAATAATTATTTTCATAAAATTTTATATTTATTTTTTATATTATATGGATTTAATAAATATTATTAATTCTCATAAAATTCTTAATATGTCGGTTTACCCCTGCTTATAGTTACCAAACAAGATTTTTTCCTCTCAGGGTAAGTTTTAACTTTACCCCTATAATTACCAAAGAAGATAAGGGAAACCCCTGCTCAAGGGTAACTTCAGGTAACCCCTGTAAAATTTATTCCTCATCCAAACACAACCATGTAGGGGTGAAACTCGGGTAAGGTTCTGACTCGACCCACATGACTCGACCTGAGAAATCATGCAGGTCGGGTCATATAAGTCAGGTCAGGTTGAGAAGACAAAAAATCCACATTAAATTCGGGTTGGGTCAGATTGGAAAATTTAGAAGTTAACCCAACCCGACCCGACCTGACTAAAATTATGCTAAAATAGGTTCAAAATGGGGGTCGGTTAAGAATTCGGGTAGGATCGGGTTGTGTCGGGTTCTATAAATATTAACTCAGGTCGGGTTGGGTTTTAAGAAATCCGACCCGACCCGACCCGATTTCAGCCCTACAGCCATGGTATTTGTTCATACGTCGAGAGCTGCCAAGTGCTTGAAATCCGATGGGTTGTTGTTCAATACATCGGAGGAGTTGGAGTAAGGAAAAAGAAGAGAAGAAAGAAATTCTGAAATAAAAAAAAAAACAAAAAGTGAAAGAAGGAAGTAGAAGGGAAAAATTGAATAATAATAATAATAATAATGTTCGGTTATCCTATTTTAATTAGCGAGATTACTAAATTTCAAGAGAAGTGATCGGTACATCAACACTTTAACTTTAGGTGTACCAAAAATAAGTAAAATACCTATTTAATCAAAAAAAAAAATTCCCTCTTCTCATTTGTTTGGACAAAATGTATATTTCATCTGAGTTTAGTGCACCAAGTGTAACAGTTTAGTGCACCAAAATGTACAAATCCTCAAAGGATAGTCCATGTGTCTCAAATAAATAAATCCTAAACCAAATCTAATTTTCTCTAAATTAGAAATTCAAATGGTCTAAGACTTTGCTCTAGCAGCACTCGGAAATCCTAAGCCTGTTTTTGAGCTTCACGTTGATCTAACTCCAAAGGAAATCCTGAAATGTAAGGGGAATGCGGTCCAAGCCTAGTGAAAGAGACAAGCACAATCATGTAGCACATTCAAACATGAATCCTCAAATAATCAAGGTAAATAAAAACACATACTCATAAATGAATAATGCATGTAATTCAAAATGCCAATGATCCCCAATCCCATGCCATCTTCCAAACCACCAAACACCCATGTGCACATAAATGGTCCGCAGACCAGGCCCGTCAACCATAAGCTAGTTGTCACAACGTACCACACGAACACTGGTTTGTCAAACGAGACGAATGCCTCTAAATCACTAGTATAAGCATGTCTTGCAATGCAACCCTAACTTAGCCATCAGCTTAAGTCAATGGTCACAGAGGTCCCTCGTGTGGCCATCAACTCAATCCAAAGACTTGACCTAACTGGTCTCCAATAGTCAATTGTCATTGAGGTTCATCATCTCTGGTCGTCAACTTAGTCCAAGGAATCGACCCAACTGGTCATCTGTTGGTCTCTGGCCAAAAATGTCACCAACAAATTACAGGCTACCCATCCAAAATCTCTGACATCAATCCAACTGTGGATGCTCATGCATGATAGCAAAATATGTAAATCTATGCATGAATACCACGATCAAATAACAATATGAAGATTTTCACATAAACATTTGTCAATAATGAACCTTAAATAATCTATAATTAATTTAGCATGTCCAAAAATACTAAATTAAATCCAAAGTTAATATATTCTAAAAAATAAACATGTGCACTCGTCATGGTCAAAAAAGCTAACTCTCCATTCCCCTCTCTCACCTATAAATAATCCCTCACTGCTCGCCTATCATCTCTCTCGTCTACAATCCTTCCCTCTCTGCCCGTAGCCATCGCTACTATTGGGACACCAGAGCAGTCACTGTCGTTCGAAGCAGTACAGCAACCACCAACAATCTCGATAGCTGAGCCACCTCCTGTATTTTTGGATTTTCTACAAAAATCACCACTCGATCGCTGTCCACTCGGGTCTCAAAGAAACAATCTAAACTAAGACTTGAGGTGGGTGAACTGAACCATACTTAGATATGAAGTTATGTTGTGTTCAATGATAAGAATATTGATACAATATTTAATACGATATGCTGTCTTTGTTGTTTAAAATGTCTAAAAGATGTTTGAGCCGTAAATTAATATTGGTACATGAACCCATATCCAGAGATGAAAGATTGTAAGGGAGTAGGTGCCAGATTGACCTAGGGTTATCACATTTGAATGAAATCTCCATTTGATATTTGGTTAAATGATACTCTCTCTCTCCCAAAATATTTTTTCTATTTAAGATTTTTTTTATTTCTTAAGAATAAAGTAAATATAACTTTGCTTTAATATAAAAATAAATGAATAAAACAAGTAATTTGGAACAGTTTCAAAATACATATAATGTTAGCGTTTATTAGCGGAAATAATAAACACACTCGAAAATAATGTCGGAATAAATCACACAAGCACAACGCCAAAGAATTTACGTGATTCGGCCCACCTTTGGCCTACGCCCAAGGAGCGTGAATCCTTTTATTAAGAGAAGAGATACAATGATGAGAGATCAAATAGTTTGTACCCAAACTAAAAACAGTGTCTCCACCAACCAACAACTCACTATCAGCACCTTGCTGATCTTGCCTCTGCTGTCTTGCTGATCTGCTATACACGGTGTTGTATTCAGCCTGCCCTGCAAGCTATTCCTCCTGTGAACACGATGTGCAGACCCACTCCTCTCTGTATGGCAGAACTGAATCTGCTGTCCTTTCCTCTCAGCCGTAGTGTTTGTCCTGTCAAAAGCACTCCTCAAATCTCTTCAGTATATATAGATGGCAGCCAGTCGGTCCCTTGACTTTAACTAAGCAATTGCCTATTACATGAACTTCCCACGTTGCGAGTCCTTTGCTAATAAGGACACGTCTCTGTTATTGGAGTCTTGCTAAGAATACACCATGTATATATTAAGACATTGCCGAGAATTAACAGATTCATGTACAGTTGTTGCCTAAATCCAATAGGATTTCCTTCTACTCTTTAAGAGTATGATTCAGCCTCTTTCCTTATTAGGAGTCTTACCCAATTTTATGATTGGATTTGAGCCACGTACGCAACATATAAGACAAATATTTTGGGATAGAGGGAGATGTGATTCTACGAATGTGTGTAAGTTGTGTTGAGGTTTACATCTTGGGCTTGGGAGATATTACTAGTTAAGTTATGATAATGCTATTGCTACATTGATCATAAAAAAAAAAAATAAAATTAATTTGAGACGCTTCTTTGAAATAAAAGAGTGCCAACGAGGCTTCTATGATTATTTTTGTTTTGCATTTCCAACAATGCCTCATCTCCAAAGAAATCATCGAAGGTAGAAATGGATAAATCGGGAAGAAGAGCACCTGATATTAATCGAGAATTGGTGTCTATGATAGGGGAAGGAAGAGTTGAGAAAAATACTAGATTAGTGATTGGAGAAAATGTTGGGATCGTGGCTCAAATCCACTTGATTGTATGACGTGTATAGATATTCATACACGACATTGAGAATCTTGATAAATCAGCCAGGATTAGTAGGAGAAAATAAAGGGAAGCAGTAACCCGACCTTTTCTACAGTGGGTTTCTTGGTACGGTGGAAGTTCTCAACTGGCCTAGATTTTCTCCTCTAAGAAGTTGAGGCATGGCTGGATTTAGACAGGTTGTAAATCTCGGCAGTTTCCTAACAGGTTAAGGAATGAGGTCATCAACCCTCGGTGGAGAAAAATCAGCAAGGCAATCTTATGTCTACATGGCAACTGCTGTGGATAGAAGGACACGGCATGACCGACTGAATGGGGGTTTTAAATGGAGCAGTTCACGAGCTGCAATACACAGCAGTAGGTAACGTGCATACAACCAAAGAGAGAAAGACAGAGGGGTCTTCTTACTGCCTGCATTGAAGTGTTTACAACAGTGGGAAGGAGGAGCCAGCAGGTAATCTGTGAGCAGAGTAAAAAGCCTCTGCAAACAGTAGATGTAAAGAGAGACGAGCAATCTCAAGACAAAGCTGTGAGAGGCGCAGCCAAGGTGCAGACAACGAAACAGAAACACTGATACAGATCTGAGGTCAGATCTGAATGGTTGGTGCTCTCTGAGAAGAGAGAGATACACAGTGTTGCGGGAATTGTTGAGGTGCTCTAGACTGAGTTTGGGTTTGTCTTACTGGTTCCTTATCTCTTGTATTGTGTAATTTCTCTCTTAATAAAATCTTTCACGCTCCGTGGACGTAGGCTGGGTGGGGCCGAACCACGTAAATTTGCTTGTATTGGGTTTGTGCTTATTTTATTCCGTTCGATTATTCTTGTTTATCACGCTGTAAGCGCTAACAGAAAAAATGTTACTTAAAACTTTACAGGTTTGTACAAGTGACGTTATGAATTACGAAAAGGTTTTGCCTATGGTGATTTCATCGTTGATGCAGACATTGTTGTCAAATCACTAGTATTTTTAATTTATTTGTTTTTAATTATAATAGGCTGGATATATAGACACTACGTTTTCCTGCCATCAGAAACAGTTTTTTAAATTTTGGAGTGAACTTATCATTTTGCCCTTCTGTATTTTGATAGTCTGATCGAGCCTCCAAATGGAAGAACCCAGGAGTTTAAAATTTGGTATAGGCCGATATTTTTCTCTCTCCTTTTTTTTTTTTTTACAAAAACGACCGACATCAGCCGAGATATTGTGATATTCGGACCCTGGAAGAACCGATCGAATGAATGTTGTGGAGAGGGATTTTCAAAAGAAGTAGTTTCTCGATCGAGTTTTAGAAACAAGGTATCAAAATTCATCTACTCTAAATAATATGAACTCTGAGACTGATTTTAAGTGAAAATTGTATAGTTTTAGACTTAAAAAATCGTATCCAAAGAATTAAGAGAGAATTGACCTTCCCTCTTAATTCTTTGGGTATGAATTTTGAAGTCCAAAGCTATACCCTTTTCACTTAAAAATCATTCTCGGAGTTCATAAAATTTAGAGTAGATGAATTTTGATACATTGTTTGTAAAAATAGGTTGAGAACCCACCTCGTTTGACGGGAGGCCATTTCTCGACCGATTTTTACAAACAAGGCATCAAAATTCATCTACTCTGAATTTTATGAACTCCGAGATTGATTTTAAGTGAAAATGGTATAGTTTTGAACTTAAAAAATCATACCCAAAAGATGCTGTTTCTCGACCGATTTTTACAAATAAGGTATCAAAATTCATCTACTCTTAATTTTATGAACTCCGGGATTGATTTTAAGTGAAAATGGTATAGTTTTGGGCTTAAAAAATCGTATCCAAAGAATTAAGAGGGAAGACCATTTTTTCTTAAGTATTTGGGTGCGATTTTTTAAGTCCAAAACGATAACATTTTCACTTAAAATCAGTTTTGAAGTTTATAAAATTCAGAGTAGATAAATTTTGATATGTTGTTTGTAAAAATCGGTCGAGAAACGACCTCTTTTGAAAATCGTTCTCCACAACATTCGTTCGGACAATTCCTGGAATCGTTCGATCGGTTCTTCCATTTGGAGGTTCGATTGGACGATTCCTTGAATCGTTCGATTAGTTCTTCCATTTGGAGGTTCGATCAGACTATCAAAACACATAAGGACAAAATGGTAATTTTACCTTCAAAGTTCAAAAAACGATGTCTGGTAACAGGACAACGTGGTATCTATATGTCCAACCTTATAATATTTGGATTGCACTTTCTTCATGTCATAACAAAAGAATTTGAAATTTAATAACTTCTATTGAATATTTTTTTTGAAGAGTAGAAAAAAAAAGCTAAATAAATCTCTATTCTAATTGATTTAGAGTTTGGGAACTCGAGGGGTCAAAATCTCATTATTTCAAGATAATAATTTATTAAAATCTCAAGTGGACTATTCACATTTTTATTGGCATTCGGATTAATAGAACGATCATATGCAAACTTGTCTACGACATATTACCCGCATATTTATCGATAAGGCTTGTCGAACAGGGGTTGTGATGTGTTTGATTTGAAAATGTTTTTTATTGAATATGTAGTTCTTTGAAATTTATCTTGATTGAATTAATTAAACTCTCTAAACTTACAAGTTTAAATTATATTACATTTCTAAACTTTTTAGTCTTTAAAAATATGACTTGATTAATTCAATTAAATTGATCTTTTATCAAATACATATATAAGGAAAGACCTTTGTATAAACCATCACACCAGTGAATCCCATGTCTAAGTGGGAGAGGTATCATGCCACACACCAATTTGGAGGTGATTATTTCACTTTCGGTATCGTCTCACTTTATGGTAAATGATAAGATAAGTGAACCGGTAAGTTTAGCCCTTGTTGATTGTTTTAAATATATAATTTTAGATATTGAAAATTTGATCAATATAAATAATTAATTTTCTATAATTATTGCAAATAGTTATAATCATTAAATGAAATAGTTTTTTCAATTATTTTATTCTCTTAGTCTTTTGTCAGTCTTAAAAACAATTAAAGAAATATTTTAAGGTGACTGTCAGATGAATTTGAACTCTTTATTTACAGTAAAATAGATTTTAAAATGGAATTTAGTGAGTTAGAAGAATTTGTTCTAACTTAATTATACAATTTTTTTAAAATAAAAATTCACGCAAAATTGATCAAAAAATTTTAAAAAATTATGATTAAATTTAGTAAATGTATCAAATATGGCCAAAGTTTTTTTATGTCAGTATTTAAAAATAAAAAATGTTAAAAATTTATAAATTAAATTATGTCCTTTGTACACATTGCATGCACTAATTTGGATCAATTGAAGATCTTTAGATGTGCTGGTCGGACCCGAATCCGACTCCCTAAACAACGGTCTCTTTCTGAAGCAGACAAAAGAACTCAAACAAAGCAGACGGCACCAATATATATACTGAACGATCGAATGAGTGGCTGCGATCAAGTCCACGTGTCTGACTTATGTCCAAACCGAAGCGGAATTTTAAGTTTGCAACTACCCCAGGACTCTTCTTTGCGTCTTGTCCAACTAAAGCACCCAACTTTCTCTCTGGGTCTCAATTCCTTCTTTCTTTTCCCCTGTATCAGTTTCCATTCTCTCTCTCTTTCTGCATCAAATGAAGAAGCAGATAAAAAGATAAAAAAGGTTCCAAATTCTATTCTTTTGGGATTGGGAAGATCTGGTTGTCTGTAACTTTTTTGATGAATCAGATTCTGGGGTGGAATGGGCGGAGTGACTTCATCCATCGCTGCCAAGTTCGCTTTCTTTCCCCCAAATCCTCCATCTTACCATCTTCTCTTCAACGACTCCTCGAACACTCTCTCCATACCCGAGCTTCCCAGAAGAGACGGTGTTGACATCTGGAAGCTCCATACACGCCGCGGTCAGGAGATCGTGGCAGTCTACATCAAGCATCCCAAGGCCACGGCCACCATTCTCTATTCCCACGGAAATGCCACCGATTTGGGTCAGGTCTTCGAATTGTTCTCCGAACTCAGCGCCCGACTCCGCGTCAATCTCATGGGGTACCCTACTTCATCATATAATGCGAATTTACTCATAATCATAGATTGTTTGGAATGTTATTGCTCGTTCTGTTTTATTTCCCTCATTCCTTCTTAGAAGACCATTTTTTCTCAGGATTCAGGTCCCCCGTGTACGTAATTCATTTTCTTTTTTTAAATTATCAGGTCTCCTGTTTGTGACCACTTCTCTTGTATATATATATATATATATATATATATGGTGTTACTTCTTTATTTCTTAAATTTGATGAAACCAATTTAGGTATCTCACTACTACTGGACACATGAATGAAAGTTTGTATGAGGGCCCCTACAAGTAGATTGGTCACTTGGAACTGTGCAGCTCTTTCAGTTTCTTCATATCCGGACCACCAGATCAGACCCTAATGGGCCTCTGAATTAGATCTCTTTGTTTTTCTTTTAAATTGTAAGTAGTGTGACTTGAACCTGCAAAGGAACAACCTTGCAGTTGCACAATTGACCACTGACCAATGTGCCACTAACTGAAATCATTTATTCACTTATTACCCATTGTTAAATGAATGTTTTGTTTTTCTCATGTCTTTAACTTCGGGTAAATTTGTACTCAACAGTGTTGATTACACAAAACTTGGTCACTCTTTTAGACAAGTGATCATACCAAACGACACAACTTAAGCACAATGACTCATCTCCATTAGCACAATATTGTCCGCTTTGGGCCCAAAATGGGCCCTCACGGCTTTGCGTTGGAGCATGTGCCCATTTACACGCCCCAAAAGGCCTTGTTTGGTATTATAGTACGTAGCTAAAATATTGTCCTCTTTGGGCCCTCGGTTCCTACTCCCCTAGCAACCCTCAAGGTTTTGTTCCTAGTGTTGGGATGTGGCTCGATTCCACAAAAATAGAGTCCATGATTTTCTCTCATAGAAAATCATGGGGATTGGCCGAATGGAGACTGTCCTAAAGTAGGCAACCCACTCGGCTACATCTTTGCCGTATCCGCTCTCATCCATCCAACGTGTAATTATATACACTTTGCAATTGGTCCCTAGACGAGTCCCATATAGCAATTGAGGTGTAGAACATGGCAATTGCTATATGGGACTCCTCTAGGGACCGACTGCAAAGTGTATATAATTACACGTTGGATGGACGAGAGCGGATACCGCAAAGATGTAGCCGAGTGGGTTTTCGCATGGTGAAGGGCCTGTTTGGCCTTTGGTGCTACGTATGGAGATGACATCTTGGCCATATGCATAGAGAGGTTGCACCACACATCAGTGTGTGTGACCGTAGGTGTGTGGGAACATACCATGGAAGGAGACACAACCTCGCATTCGGGGAGCACGTCGGGATGTGATCGGGGAGCGACGGAAGCGTAGAGGAGAGTGAGACAGAAGATGGGTTCTTCTAAGTATGAGAGTGGTAAGATGAGATGGGTGTACAAAGGAATCGAGACTTCGGGTTTGGGCTCTAGACTCAAGGGAGTCATTATTTATTTTGTACTTGTATTCTTTCTCTCATAGTGAAGATTTCTGTCGGTCCATGGACGTAGGCCGAGTGGGCCAAACCACGTAAATATTGTTGGTGTTCTTGTGTGCTGTGCTTATTCTGTTTATTGTGTTTATTTCCGCATAATAATCCTAACACCTAGCACATGGCCTGTCCACGCCTAGGAGGTCTCGTGCTAGAGGGAGGAGTGTTCCAACTTATATCCCACAACACTTTCAACTTCCTAGGCGACTGTGGGACTTTTTAGTCCACGTCATGGCACTTTCACTCTTGGGCACTCAACGCCCCACACTATGGGCGCTCAATGCTCTAGGCAGGGCATCACAATCCACCCCCCTTAAACTAGAGCCGCCCTCAGCTCTATTACATGTCATAACCCACTTCTGCATCCAAGAGTTGAACCGTGGTCTGATACCATTTGTAATGACCCGTCTCCACTATCACAATATTGTCCACTTTGGGCCCAAAATGGGCCCTCATGGATTTGCTTTGGAGCGTGCGCCCATACACACGCCCCCAAAAGGCCTTGTTTTGGTATCAGAAGTGCGCAACCACAATATTGTCCTCTTTAGGCCCTCGGGTCCAACCCCCCAGCAAGCCTCAAGGTTTTGTTCCTAAAACGTGGCCTGTTCACTCCTAGGAGGCCTTGTGCTAGGGGGAGGAGTGTTCCAACTTATATCCCACAACACTTTCAACTCCTTGGGCAATATGAGACTTTTTAGTGCACTTCATGGCACTCTCTCTTTCCCACAACGCCCCTCACTCTTGGGCACTCAACGCTCTTCACTCTGGGCGCTCAACGCTCTAGGTGGGGCGTCACAACAAGATTGATAGAACAACTCACACAAGTCTTGAACAAACACAAACCCAACTTATATTGATGAACAACAAAATTTGACGCAGCGGGGATCAGGTTGAAGAAACTAGGATGGGCATCAGGTTGAAGAGACGAGGATGGGCAGTTTAGCATGAAGAATAAATTGGGTGAATTAGGTTGATGGAAATATGGGTATGGAGGGGTCAAGTCAAGTCAAAAGGGGTGTCCATAGGTTAGGTGTAGAGGTTGAAGTGTGACAGTTCTGGTTCTCAGAACTAAACAGGAAAGGAGAAAAAGGGGATGGCTCGGTTGTGGAGGCTTGGACAGAAGATTGTGGATCTGGGATGTAGAAAGGGCAGAAACGAATGGATGGGGCAGAGGATTGGTTGGGACTCACATCTGGGCGAAAGGGAATGGAGGACACAACTGGGGAAGGAGAAGGAGAGGAATTGGACAACTGGGTTTGCGGATGGGGCAGGCAATGTGGGTGAAGAAGAAGAAGATATGGAGATGGAAGGTACCTGGGTTGAGAGGGAATGCCGATGGTGGTTTGGGGAAAACCCAAACTGAGGTGGTTTCAGGCAGATGTAGCAGCAAGTTCAAAGCTTGAAGGCAGCGTCTGGATGACCTTACAGATTGATCGGTGGAGGATGGGTGTTAGCAGAACGACACCTGGGCATCTTGTAACCAAACCTTAGCAGCTCAAAGGGTTGTAGCAAACCCAACGCTTGCTGGTATGGGAAGGTTCGTCCTCCTGCTTGCAGGCAGGGAAAGGACGATGAAACTCCAGGGAAGCTTCAAACGCAGTTGGAGCAAGGAACCCATGAGGAAAATCAAACAGGTCAAACACAAGAACTTAGAAGAAACTTAGATTTTATTCATTCAATCAATTCATTGTCCTTTTTACAAAGCCCCAAAGGGGTATTTATACACAAACAAGCATTTGAAAAAGATAAGATAAGCTAGGATAAGATAAGGATAGATAAGTTTAGGATACGGATAGGATGGGATAAGGATAAGGTTGGGATAAGGTAAGGATAATGTTAGGATAAAGTAAGGATAAGGATAGGATAAGGATAGAATAGGATAGGATAGGGACCTTTAATCTTTAGTGGAAAACCTCTTGACCTACACATGCTATAGCAACCTTCTTCTGTAACTGGCTTTCTATTTTTTTTTTCTTTCTAATTTTTGTGCTACATCAGAATTACAAGGCTTAACACTATGCAAGCACTAACACTTACACAACTGAAGCTATCCAACAAGCTTCAACACCTGGGGAGTTCAACTCTATCCCAAGCTCTCCTCCTTAGCTTGAATCCTATCTCAAGCCTATGAGGTATTGGGGTGTTTTTGGAGATTGTTTGCAAATGAGTTCTCCACTTCCTTTTATACTTGAGGCCTTGAGCATGCATGGCTAGGATTGTGCCAAGTGGCATCATCGTAAACTCCATGAAAGTTCTAGACCTTATTCTAGAAGACTCTAAGAATCTCTACATTCCTAAAATTTCTAGACTGTACTACTTCCATATGTTTCTGCAAATTCCGCACAACTCTTTAGACTTCTACACTCTTCTACAAAACTCTAGATAATTACATTACTGTAGAGAAACCCATATGACTAGCACCTTGAAGAGTCTTCTTGAACCATCCAGAACCTTCCACATTATTCCAGACTCTTCTTGTGTGTTTCGGGCCATTCTTGAGCAATCCAAAATCTTTAAAAACTTGTTCACCTTCCAAAACTAGGTGACAGTTGTCCCTAGATTCTACTGAGGTAGTCCGAAGCCTCCAAAAGGGTGATTAACTGCTTGATCACCGGATAAAGCCACCTCTCATAACCCCATTTTAGGGCATACTTCACTTCTCTCCAGCGTCATATGTGGTATCAGAGCTTGTCATGCATCAATGTTGTAGAAAGGTGTCTAGAAAGTTCATGAGTTGTAGAATGGTGACATGTGACACAATCCTAGCCACTCATGTGCTATGGATGCTAGTATAAATAGGAGTGACTAGTTCATTTGTAAGCAAGCTCAGGAGGGATTTAAACTTTTGAGGAAGCTCGGGAAAGAGTTGAACTCGCCAAGTTGGCTTGTTGGATAGTTTAAAAGCTAGTCAAGAGTTTAGCTAGTGAGTGAGAGCGCATGCAAAGAGTTCAAGCCTTATACTTCTCTTGTTATTCAATATGGTTGGGTTTTTCCTTTGTTTTAAGTCTTGAGTGGTGTTCTTTCTCTCATTCTTTTGTGATCAAGTTTGTGTTTTGGGCGTGATCACCTTTGTTCCAAAGTGTGATCGCCTTTGGTCCAAAGTGTGACCAACCTTGGTAAAGGCTTACTCACTTAGCGATGGACTACTAGAGTGCATGCCAGCGGACTAGAATCAGGAAAGGATTCACTACATCCTTGACAATGTGCTTTGATATCTTAGTATCTCTTGATAAAACACTGCAATTTTGCTAGTGGACTATGTTTTCTACTTGCACCCATTCTTGTTCACAAAATCTGTCCACGGATTGATTCACTCATAATCTAGGCATGCCATCTTGATATTGGTCCTGTTTGAGAGTATGAGCTGCATGCATACTCAGTCATTTATGCTTTCTCTATGCATTTTCCATAAAATTATTTATCCCCAACATTCTTTTGGCTGTCTACTGTATTAGTGCTGTTTACATGGGCATAGACCAGTCATTGTTTCTCTAGTCTTAGAAAGTATTCTTTCTTCTCAAGCTTAACTTCTTATCTTGTCTATTCTAATTTCAGGTGTTACCTCAAGGGTGACTTGCCTTACCTATACTGTACTAAACCTGTAGATTGGTACTTTATACAATAAAGAACATTCCTTTTCCCCATTTCATACTTTCTTTTCTGAATTCTTTGATTGTTGTGATGTGCACCCTCTTGTTTATTCAAAATTACAATCTCTAGTGTTCAATATATCAGTTTATTGTAGATTCTAATGGAACTTTTATACAGATATGACTATTCTGGATATGGACAATCTACAGGGAAGGTTGGTTTCTTCAACCAATGCTGACTTGTTCTCAAGTATTTTCTTTTGTTCACTCAGGAGATTTTTGTGTTGCACTAATTTAACCCCTGTTGGATGGTCCTTGGAGAGAGGATTTGGTCCTATGCTGGCCGTATGCATATCGATGCAGCCAGGGCATTTCCTTCAAAAGTTTGACAGCTGTCCTCTTTTGGGTCCCACAAAGCATATAATTTGAATTATATTAATTAAATCTATTCAAAGATAAAAAATTCATTTTAAAAATTTTGTTTAATTTTTTTGAAATCCATAAAAGTGGATGGTTGAATTGGGAAACTTAATTTTTTAACTTAAAAAGGACCTTGAAATTTGTGTCCAGACTTATCCGTCCATTTTTATAGTATTATATCAGAAAAATAAAGTTATAGTTTTAGAAAATAAAATTTTATATTTCAATAGATCTAATAAGTATGATTCAAATGATATGGTTTGTGGGACCATTAAGAGAACGTATGTAAAAAAAATAAAAAAAAATGCCGTGGCCGTACCTAGGTGTATACGGCCAGGGCAGGACCAAATCCATTCTTGTCCTTGGAATGGACTATGCAACCATCCACCTATCTCCTTATCCAGATGGTGAGTGTTGCTCCCATCCAATTAGGAGGCTCCTATCTGCAGAAATAAAGGAGATTTTTTTCCCATCCACTTCCCAATTTGGGGGATGATGGATAGTTTCATCCTTAATATGTCCTGTTTGCGTTGCATATCCTTAGCCATTTTTCTTTTGAAGTGACAATAGTTTGTCCTTGAAACAGCCGAGTGAGCAAAATACATATGCCGACATTGAAGCAGTTTATAATTGCCTGAAGGAGAAATATGGAGTTAGAGAAGAGGATGTAATATTATATGGTCAATCGGTTGGAAGTGGCCCAACTCTTGAACTTGCTTTCAAACTACAACACTTGAGAGCTGTGGTTTTACATAGCGCCATTCTCTCTGGCTTGAGAGTATTGTACCCAGTCAAACGTACATACTGGTTTGACATTTACAAGGTAATGTTTTGGCCTTGAATTGTATTTGTGGGGCCTATGGTTCAACTATCTAGATCATTGATCTGAATGATTCATTCCTCCTGGTAAAACTGGCCCCCAAAATAATCTAGACAAAAATCCTAACCCTTAAGGAGAGCAGCATGCAAATGGATGGGCACAATGAAATACAGCAGATATCCATTCAGCGGAAGATGGATGTTGGGATTTGGTCTTGGTTATTTTTGGGAATGGTTTATCCATGATGCAGCCATTAATTGAATGTTCTAGACTTCTAGCATATGAACCTTACATGTATAAACTCTCAAGGCTAACAAATTCTATGGATATCTTCATGTCTTGGAGCATGTAATTCCTCAGTATGAAATAGTTTAATGGCTTGTCCCTACTTTATGCAGTATATGACATTGTTTTGCTTTGTGTACAGAATATTGACAAAATTGGCATGGTTAACTGTCCAATTCTAGTTATTCATGTAAGTATTTGAACTCCTTTTCTACATCCTAGTTTTTCCCAAATAATTGATTTCCTTTTTCTAATATTAATGTCTCCTTAATTGTTTGATAATTTAAAAGTTTTGAGCTACTTTTCTGAGAAATTATACCCAGCTTTGAGGCAATTGAATTTTCTGTTATATGTGGGAATCTTTTCTTTCCCTTAACTATTTCTAATTAAAATCAGTTTGAGGATTGTGTCGTGCCTAATAGACATTTATATGTTTCTTAAACATTTTCTCTCTCAATACACCAATGGTACTGACAAGAGCCCCCCCCAACCAGTCCCATGATTCTAAGTAGGGTTTTACAGATCAAGGATTCAGCTTTGTTGTTTGTGTCATAATTAAGATTCTGGTTTGCTAGGTTAGGATGAGATAATACACTTTTTTTGGATTGTTGAGGTTGCCTGGTTTGTGAGCTTGGGGTTGCTCCATTCACAGGTTTTGGATCGATTGATTTACTAGTTTTCTTTTTTCTAGCCAGCAGGACAAGGATCTTAATCTGAACACCATGGTATTTGATCAACTTGACGTTTCCCTCTTTTTTCCATTCAAATGATACAAATACCATGAGAGAGCTGGACTAGCATAAAAAATGGAGGGTTGTGGGTTAGCAACACTTATTAGCTACACCAGACATGTATCACAATACCTAAAAGGTGATTGTTTTGGGTGATTTACTATTTTTTTAATGATGAACAATCATTTCTTTTTAGATTGGGCAGCTATCAGTGAATGGTGTTCTGTTGATAGATAGATAATCCAAAATCCTCCCTTCATTTTAGTGGATTTTTTTTTTAGTGATAGGAGAACATTCTTCAAGGTTCTCGAAAATTTTCTTATAGATGAGAAAATTTAAGTGATTTGTGGCTGAAGTTGCATTTGGGTTTTTTAACAGGAAAGAGAATGGTTGATTTCATTAAAATTCTGCATCAAACATACCAAGTTGGTGGCCTCCATTTTCCTACCAACATTGCAAAAGATCACCAGCTTGTGTATAAAAAATCAGTTCCAACGAATGTTCAAAACTATACGGCTTGAGGCGATGATTGTGGGTCATTGATTGTTTATATATTTATGGTCCACCATATAACTGATGGTTTTCCAAAAGCTGTGAGCTGATTTTGGTATATTAAACCATTACACTCCTTTATGTCAGTGGGGCAATTAGGCACACAATTGTCCATGTATGGTTGTCCCACAACAGTCTCTCTAGTTGCCCACTTAGTCACTCTCAAAAGATCCTTAGCTAGTGTTTATTCTTCATGGAAATGATGAAATAAATAGAACTCCTTTGTAGAGATCAAACAAATAAAACAGACAACTAGGACCTGTCTTTATGAAGGACTCCAATTAGAGCTGAAGCCTTTTTGATGCAGAGCACTGACACAAGCATTGGCATTGGGGGTATTTGGTCTTTTTCTCATGTGATTTGTAAAAATACTCCTTAAGCCCTCATTAGGGTAATTAATCAAGAAAATACACGATTGTTGAAGCAAATTGCTGCATGCGCATGGCCTGTTGGTGAGAAGCCCAGGATTTGCGAGAAGCCACGAAGGTGTGAAATCTTTCAACCATTTTCCAGGTATTTTCTATCTTCTTCCATCTCTCTCTTTCTTCCCTTTATTCTTTTTATTTTCTTGGTTTGAAACCCTAGTCGAAACCATCCCCTTCAATCCTATATTGCTGCTACATCATAGAAACCCCCATTATCCCTTTCCACCAGCCTTCCTCAACCCCTTTACTGTGTTGCCAACACCCATACCACCCTTAACCATCATCACCAACCTTTGTATCCTTCCCCCTTGCTGCCGCTCCCTTTCCCAACGTCTTTGGGCCCTATTGCTACCCCCTGTACACCCCATGCCCTTTCCGCCTCCTGTCCTACCTTCCATAGCCCCTTCCCTGCCCTGCCGCCACTGTCCATAGCCCGCTCTTGTTGCGTGACCCTCCCACAACCCCATTGGAGTTGTCGCCACTACCCTGAACCTTTCCCTGCTGCTGTAGTTCTTTCTCCACCCACATATGTTGCTGTCACAGCCTGCATCAAACCCAAATCCATCTATTCAGCCCCATATTTGTTGCAGTAAGCCATTTATGACTCTTCCTACACTGCTGTCCTGCACCTCTTTCATCATAACAGCTATTGTCCCTCCCATACAGCTCTCACCTGCCAACCCCTAAAAGTCCATATCTGCTTATTACTACCCTTTTCCAGGCTCATTTAACTTGACACAACCCTCTCAAGCCCACATCCTGCTGCCTTTAACCCCTTTATCCCCATATCCTGCCACCGACATCATAAGAAATCCGTGTATTTATTGCCAAACAGCCTGAATTAATCCTTTTTGGTGATAGATCTACATATTCATGGGAACTAACAAGCCCTTTTGTTTTGAGGAATCCCGTCGCGTTTGGTAATTAGGTCTAGATTATGATATAGTTGTTTACATTGAATTTCTGAGGATTCCATGATTGTTGGTAGCTTATTTATATATATTTAATTGCGAAATATTAATTTAGATTTTAATTTCAGCCCATTTAGATTTAGGAGACATCATTTTAATTCATAACTACATTCGGCATTTAGGGTTACGTATTCTCATGTCCTGCGTCAAGTTTGGTATCAAAGCAAAGTTGGTTGTTTCCCTAAAAATCCACAGTCCTAAATAGCCACGTTAGGTTGTTTTCTTAAATGCCCACGGTCCTAAAGTGCATTTTTTTATAATTAAAAAAAATTCATTGTCATCATAGCGTATAAAGTCTAGGACACAACATCTAGTTAGAATTTTTCTTTTAATTGTGAGTTAGACCATCTAGAGATATGTCACGAGAACAACCCCCACCTCGGGCTACTCAGCTCCTTGCTTAGGTAAACGGAATCCGTAATGATTTGGTCGACATGAAGACTGATTTGGCCGACTTGAAAACAAGGCTTGAAGTCCTAGCAACCCGTAGGAACCTAAGACATAGGAATGGAGACTGAAGAGTTGGTCGTAGTGAGTTCTAGCCACCTAGGCATCAGGAACTTGCCAAAAATGACGAACGTGTCCTGAAGATCGTTCATGTTAAGGCCGACCACAGAGATGTGGATGAAGAGCACTATGAAGTGTCAGTGTCACCTAGGCCGTCTGAGTGCACACCTTCATATGCACAACACATTCACGATTTGCACACTGAAATTAAATGTCAAATTAATATAAGCGATGAACAATATAAGTTTGTTGCAGATACTCATTGTAGGTCCAAGGAATTTGATGTGGATGATTATAACGACCCGTCCCGCTAGCACAATATTGTCCGTTTTAAGCCTACACACGGACCCGCACGGCTTTGCTTTGGCGAGCCAACCCACTGTTGCTCCCAAAAGGCCTTGTCCGGGTATCAGAGTACACAACGACACAATATTGTCCTCTTTGGGCCTTCGAGTAGAGCCTCGCTCCATACCCGGTAACCCTCAAGGTTTTGTTCCTAGCACATGGCCCATACACGCCCATTCTCGCCTAGGAGGCCTTGTACTAGGAGGAAGGCTACCACTTATATATCAGGGAATTTCCAATGCAACTAGCAATGTGGGACTTTTTGGAGCAGGGTATTACAATCTACCCCCCTTAGAGAGTTGTGCAGGTGAAGGACATGGGTCATAAAATGGATCTGGAAGGCCAAGAGGTACAAAATGTAGAGGCTGAAATGGATCTTGGGGGTCTATCGCACCCATAGTTGTCCAAACCTTCACTCATCCATCCGCCTGGTGAATTGTTACATTTATAATGTTAATTGTCCCCCCACCTACTCATACCAAAAGGGTTATAGAATGTTTCATTAAGATAAAAAAATGTTGGATCCATAAATTGGTCTAATTTGATAGAACCGATTATTGTCAACCCTAATCCAGGTGTGATGTGAAGTTGTGACCCACTTGGTTAGCTGGGATGTGAGAGGACCATGCATTACTAAGATTTTACTGTAGGTGACCCTACTACTTGTGCATCGGCACACACACATGCACGTCACATTGCCCCTTCACATCCCACCCACCAAGATTTACTGTTTTTTTTTTAGCAATAACAAATAAAAAAATTATATTAATGATGAAAAGATACAAATGATGGTATCAAAGGGTCTAAGAGACACAAACCCCAAGATAGCCAAAGAGAAAAGAGCAAAAGTACAAATAATGTCCTCCAATAAAAGCAAAAAACTTCATCTCCAAAAAGATCTCATAGATAAAACACTCCAGTAGTACTAGATTCCACCTCGTTTTTGGCAAAAAAATCAGCAACTCCATTTGCATATCTTCTAACCGCCATGAGGGAGATCTCCCTTATGCTCTAATTTACTATTGTGATCAATTTTCATGAGGGTCTTTTTAACCTTGCCGCCCACTTTGTTGCATTTGTAGAGCCCCCCTTCAATGATTAGTTTACCCCTCCCATTGAAGACCAAATGGTCACCAAGATTTACTGCTGATAATTATTCCATGTGAATTTTAGTGACAAAAACTGATGTCATGTTTGTATTTTATCTGGTTTTTTTCTTCTATATTAATTTTGAATGTTAAAAGACATTCAGTGATATGTAAACAACTTTTTCCCTCATATTCTTCTAGGGAACTGCTGATGAAGTAGTTGATTGCTCCCATGGGAAACAACTTTGGGAGCTTAGCAAGGAAAAGTATGACCCTCTATGGCTAAATGGTGGCAATCATTGCAATCTTGAGTTTTACCCTGAATACATCAGACATTTGAAGAAATTTGTGTCGGCAATGGGTAAACTGAAAGGTGCGAGAAATGATTCAAAAAGAGCAAAGATGAGTGCCGATGATCAAAGTGAACCAACTGAGCCTGAAACCAAAGTTAAACCCCAAATCAGCTCTGACCTTCCCGAGAATTCAAGAATCAGTTTAGATAGCCGTATTGAGAAATCAAAGAAGATTGATAAGCCTGAGAAATCTCGGATGAGCACTGACAATGTTGACAGGTATAGGAGAAGAAAAGGATTGGTCTGGTGAAGTTTTCTGAATGGCATTTTATTCTCATTTTGATCAGGTACCTTCTCCTATTGAGTTCATGTTAATAATGTATCATTCTAATTATGAATTATAGCTTCCTGACAGAGAGAACAGTTTATTTTGACATCATTATTTGCAAGGGGAATTGTAAGATCATCCTCCTAAGGATACCCATTGTATTGTCGGGCCTAGTATTTATATGTAGAGCACATGGTTCTGTGATCGATATCATCTTGTGGGACCCTACATGCGTTTGTATGGGTGGGTCTGTGGGTGTGGTTTTCTCTTGCCTTGAGCTGTCTCAGGACTGGAAATGCTATCATGGACTGGCCATTTTGACTGTTGAATCTGGGAATTGTTTTATTTGTCTTTCAACTGTAAATTTGAAGGTTGGCGATAAAGGTTTAGGATTGTCAAGTAGTCAATAATGCCTAATTCTGGGCAGCACCTCCACTGAGTCAAGGGCCATGGACACTATAACAATCATTCATATGCTTGAATGACCTTATTTGAAAGGCAATTGGTATTTGCTCCATGCTCCCCTCTCCACAACACATCCCCTCATCTCCTAACACCCGCACACACACCTCCTCTCTTAACGCCTGCACACAGGCAAAGAAAGAACGAAGACTTGACCAATGCATCCAAAATATTTGATGCGGACCACTACACGAGTTTCCATATTTAGCAAGTTTATATATTTAGATTTAGGATTTTTAGCTTTTCATAATTATATTTTTTTCTTTCATTTATTTGTTTAGTCCAATAGTTGGTTTTGTTTGGGAAAAATTAGTGATTTTATGTAATTAGGGCTGTCTAATCATTGGGGGTAGTTTGGTATTTGTTTATTTGAGGGTATTTTGGTCTTTTTCATGTTTTTAAGTCATTATATATATGATGTAACCCCTCCATACGGGATGAACACTTAATGAATGAAAGAAGTTTGAAATTTTCTCTGCAAAACTTGTCTTCTGTGAAAGAAATTGGTGAGAAGCCACAAAGGTGAGAAATCTCCAAGAACAAGAAGGCGAGAAGCCTTCCTCTATCCAGGTTTTTATCTCTCTCTCTTCTCTCTCTCTTTTTCCCTTTCTTCTCTCTTTGATGTCCTCTCAAATCCAGCCGAACTGCTGTCCCAGAACCATCCTATTGTTGTCCCAGATCTGTCCCAAAACCGTCTTATTGCTGTCCAAGATCTATCCAAGAAAAATCTCTGTTTACCATCCAAAACTTGTCCGAGACCATCCAAATTCATCCCTCTTCTTCTCTTTGTATTGCTGTCCATTAAAACAACCGTCACCATAGCCTTGTTCAATCCCTATTTTCCCATCCATTAACCATATCCTTTAAACCCTAGCCCTTATCACCCTTCCCTATCCCAAACAACCCTATAAACTACTGTTCCAACCCATAACAGTCTCATATATGACTGTTTACTGCTGTCCTATCCATTGAGATCCCTTATTTTGTTGTTCCATACTGTTAAGATCTCATATTACTGCTGTCCTACAATTTCTCTTTGCCAAACAACCAATTTAATTTCTATTTCTGATGATAGATCTACATATTTATGGGATTTGACAAACTCCTTTCTTTTGAGGGACCTTTACTGCAGATGTGACTTGGTTTGGATTGTCTTATAATCACTTGTATTAGATTCCAAGAATTTGCATGATTTTTTGTGGTAAATTTCTATAGTAATTAATTGCATATATTAATTAGTATTTAATTTCAGCCCATTTTAGATTTAGGGTGCATTATTTTCATCCATTTTAATCTTTAGGGACCACATTTAGGCATTTAGGGTTACCCTATCTCCTGCCCTCCGTCAACATTGCTGTCTCATCAGAAGCCATGTCAATTCCTCAAATATTAGTATCAGCAAGAACACCTGGGATCAGAAAAACAGTACTGTTCAGGTACAGTTGGAACTTCTGGTTAAACTATAGTTGACCATTATATTTATCTTTCCGCTTAATTGTTATCTATATTGCAGGAAGACACTCATTAGTTACTGACAGTAAACCTCGCTAGTTATCAATTCCTCAGGACGAGTTTCCATTTTCTGATGATTTATTGTCAGTGGTAGCAAGCCATGAATCTGTTGATTCAACTGCAATGTAGCCAAATGACTTCCAAACTTGCCTGGGTGAAATCCATGGGTATTTGATTACTTTCTACCTTGCAATTTTGATGATCTCAATTGGTAATGAGCTCTGTATGTAAATATTTTGTCGTTCTTGTAGCTGAATTCAATAAATGGCTTACATCGTTGGATCTAGTTTGATACTGGGTCTGGGTGGTGTGTATAATAGTTTATAATGTTACTGAAAAACTGCAGCTCATATTGTGATGATGTTAAGCTTTAACGTGTCTGGCACGAGTTTTTGAGAACCATTTGAATCAAGTAATATCGCGAGCTTTGATTCACTCAAACTGCTATATTGGCGTGGAGCCAAATCCATTTCATGACTAACATATGTAGCCAATAGTCTCACAGTATTCCAGTTTTGTTTTCTTATAACTGTCCCACAGTTGGTAAGTACTCAATGTTGAAACCCTGAAGTCATTGATTCGTGTCCTAAGAGCATCGAGTAAATGGGCTATATCCAATAAAGAATTTCAACTCCGGGTAGATGTGATTAATGGTTTTGATGATTATGGCAATGAGCTAGAAAGTTCCTAACACAGCATTTCAGACTTCAGTGTGTAAAAAATCATGTTGTAAGTGATTCAATGAATGTTTGCTGGGAACCATCCATCTCTGCATCCCCATAGGACCAAACATGTGTCAATTGACAAGCATATGATGCCTAATGATGATATTGTCAATGATATACTATTTAGCTTTCAAATAATGCTTGCTGCTCATGACAAAACTTGGTGTTTGTCTCAGTAGAGATTGGCTTTCCAGTAATCTCCCAAGTGGTAAAGAATTGGTCTTATAGATGATTGTAGATACAAGGTGTTATGAAGCGCAAGCACTTTTGAGCTGAATTTCCTTCTGTCATCACACCTGTTGGTTCTCTCTTCTCCTTTATACAAGTGTCAGTGCATTACCTGTCCAGAAATCCTCATGGTTATGTTTTTTTTAATTTATGAAGAAAGTGTCTAGGCTTTTAGAGCACCAACTAATGCTCGAGACATATCCAATTCTCACTATCCATACACACCAGATAATTCTACGGGGAGTGGCTTTTGAGGTGAAGTGGGAATCGAACACAGAATTCCCGCTTCCTGAGATGGTCAAATTCCCACCTTTGTTTGTGGGAGGCGTAATAGTTTGGAGGAGAAATTCACTGGTATATAAGTGGTAGCCTTCTTCCTTCTAGCAAAAGGTCTTTTGAGAGCAACATTGAGTTGGCTCGCCAATGCAAAGTCGTGCGGGCCCGTGTGTGGGGGCCCAAAATGGACCATATTGTGTTAGCGGGACGAGTCGTTACAATTGGTATTAGAGCACAGTTCAACTCTCGGACTGAGGGTGTGGGCTGATGCGAGTCTAAACCGGCTATCGAGAGCCGGAGGCGGCTCTGGTCTTAAGGTGGGTAGGATGTGAGACCCCGCCCAATTTAAGGGCCCAGCCTTGGACCAGTGGGGCACTAGAGGGAGAGAAAATAGCCAGGTAGAGGTGTTGGGTGTGTGGGAAGTTCCACATCGCTTAGTGAGGACGTCTGTCACTGGTATATAAGCTTGGACGCTCCTCCCATAAAGCACAAGGCCTTGTGGGGGCTCCTCTTTGGTGGGGTCTTCAGAGCAAAGCCATGCGAGTCCAAAGCGGACAATATTGTGCTGGCGGGAGCGGGTCGTTACTGGAGGTCTTGGGATCAAACTCTCTTCAACACAAAAAGGGCCACTTTCCTTAATTCTATATCCGGCGTATATAGATTGGGAGGTTTACACATGCCTCAATAATTAGTTAGGTCGGACACTTGGATACCTTAGTCTTTAAAAAAGAAAGATGTATATTAATGTCTTAATTTTTAATCATGTAATACAAGCATTATACATATTCAAGTATAGTGCAGAAAAAAAAAAATGTAGACCTGACAATGGCCGTGTCGAGTCTTATTTATGTTTGGGTTAACAATATTCAACTCATTATTTGTTTATTAAACGGGTTAGTAGGCTCGAGTCTATTTTAGATTTGGGTCACAAAAATTTGAACTCATGCCCGTTTAAAATGTTTGGATTCGGTTTGGATAATCGAGTTGGGTCAAATATCTTCAGGTTGGTTCAAGTTTAACTTGGCAATAGATTAGTCGGCTCGGGTCAATTTCGGATTTGGATCAACAACTCTCAACTCATTATTTGTTTATTAAATGAGTTAGTTGGTTTAGATCTATTTTGAGTTTAAGTCTATTTTGATTTGGATAATCGAGTTAGATCAAATTTTGCCAGGTCTAAAAAATTGTTTTCATTAAGCAAATATTACGTTATGCTCACATTTTAGGAGACGTCTATTAGTGCTAAAATTTTGTGTACGAACTTTTCTAGCAACAATGTTTTACCTGAATAATTAGGTGACGTTGTGCACGTGTGAGTGTCCAATAGACCCTACAGGGCCCATATAGATGGGTTCAAAGGGTTAGGGTAAGGTCTATTTGAAAGATAATTTCAGATGATGTTTCTTATAAAAAATCAGATGTGTTGGATTTTAAAAGTATGATTTTCAATTGTCTCAAAATGAATTTCAATTCAATGGTGAGATCAATTAGAATGAATTCAAATTGTGTAGGGATTTAATTAAAAGAATAGGATAAGATGTGAAGGAAATGGGGGGTGTGTGGGGCTGTGGTGGGGCCAATTTGGGGCTTCAAAGAAAGTGTTCTCTATGAGCTTGTTTACTTGAGTGCATCCATCTTTAAAAGTGTTAACCAAACTTTTGAACTATCGAACCAATGACACTCGAACTTCCTTATTCCACATTTTCCTTGTATTTGGAAGCAATCGAGATCCCTAATGAGGCCCTTGTGTCATTGCTAATCATTTGTAGCAATGATTCCTTACATTAATAACAAAACTAAAACATAAAAATCATACCAATGAATCACTACCAAAGCCTCGACGCTCAACTCATGTGTACCTGGTCAAGACCATACTAGGAAAAGAATTCAAAAAATCAATAGAGAAATTATTCATTGCAAACCGGTTCTCAAAAACTGGTGCAAATTTTCAATTATTATGATTGAATTAGTATAGAGCTATCAAGTTTTTCAATTCTTAAAAAATTTAATAATCGTGAACTAATTCAAATACTCACAAACTGAAAAACAAAAAAGAGAAAAGGAGAGAACCTACTCATGTACGGGCATGAGGTTTCTCACTATTTGGCTTTCAAGGCTTCATACTAGTGATATATCTTCTCGACTTTTCTCACGAGCATTTAATATTTTTAAAATTAAATGAAGAGCTGTCCTTTTCAATCTTTAGACTTTTTTTTAATCAAGGTGTGAGTCTTTTAGAGCACTCGACTAATCTTCAAGGCAACTATAACCTTCTCTTCCCACACACCGGATAAATTTACGGGAAGTAACTTTTTAGGATGGTGAAATGCGAACCAAACTCAAGATTCCCACGTTCTAAAACGGGTTCTTAGTCATTACTCTAACCCCTTTGAATTTTTCTAGACAGAATGGAGGAAAATCACAATTACCATGCTAATCAAACTAAGACTCAATTAAATAGGTACATAAGGAAACTGTTAGAGAACTCTTAAGATAGATCTCTCATCTTAATTTTACCTTTCAATACATGAAATTTACATATTTCCAAAATTGCAATGAAATAGAAATCTTGTGATATTGGGCATTGGCTATGGACCATATTTATGTACATAGTGAACCTTCCTTCATGGCTCTACTCCTGCATCATATCTTGATTGAATAGTCTGGGTCCTCTTGAATTTTTTCAAAGAAATTATCTACTGAAAAATTATTCACCAAGATTAAGTTCATTTTGGATACAGTGGGAGACCATCGAAACGTCATCATTGTATTGTGTGATGTTCCTTTTGATTTTTAAATGCCCACTACAGTCGTAGTTGACAAAGCTTCTATTTGACTATTTTTTTGAGGTCGGGAGGTGTCTAGGCATCGCACCCGACTATTTCCTTAGGGTGTGTGAAATTCTCCTATTCGCACACACCAAGTAATTCGATGGGACCCTACTCTATACATATTCTCATGAGAAGTGGTCCTTCATTGGAATTCCCACGGTTTGAATATAAAACCTCTCTCTAGAGATCTTGCTTCCAAATCAACTGGGATAACTTGACTATTAGCACTTGATGGGAGTCAACGCTACCTTATTTGCACCACCTTTAGTTCCTTTTCATTGTTTAGGTATGCAACGACTGAAATTAGACTCTCATGAGGTTCCTGCATCTCATGGTTAGGGTTGCAAGCGTATATTTCTGCACAAAATATTGTCTTGAAAAGAAAATGTATATTTCCTAATTCTTAAAGATTTTCTTATTTTATTGGCTGGAAACAGGGAAACAAATATTATATCTGTCGAGATTTGAAATATCGGCTGATAAAGATGATTTAAAAAAAAAAAATAGGAGAGAAATTTTTTAGCTAATATTCAAGATTTAAATCCTTGGCTGAAAGACTTTTTTTGTTTTTTGAACAAGATGGTATAGGTAAACAAATTATAGCCTAAATTTTTAAGACAAACCTCCCTATCAACACACACGAGTAACACTATATGGAATGACTCTTTTTGTGTTAAGAGTAACTTGACCTCAAGACCTCCTGCATTTCAGACAGGTTCTTGACCGCTAAACCAACCGAATCTAATTATCAAAGTCTTTTTTTTCATTGGAAAGACTTCTGATCTCTTTAGAAGGTGCCAATTGCCCATCTTTGACCTTAGTTATCAAATTGAGTGGATTTCGTGGGGCTCCTCAAATCAGAGCTTGTTGAAAATGAACGAAATATTTTCTTGTCGAAGTAGAAAACCTCCTATTTTTTCCTCATCAAATTTTCTTCTCTCCCCTAATGGGAAATAGATTCTTTGGAAGAGAATAAGTCTCATTCTTTGTGTTCTTTATAATGATCTTATGTTCCATGGAAAAAGAGAGAAGTTTCATTTAACTGGAAAACAACACACAGTCCCTAAAGGTTTTCACTGTAAGTTCCAACTATAACATGACCAAAAGAATTTATACAGCAATTCACTGATGACCATTTAAGCAGTATGATTTATTATACACGTTAGAAAATATTCAACATGTCCATTGATGTGTTAGTTCTATTTTCTCTGATCTAATGAACACTCAAAGCAAATTAATACTTCCATCCCAACTTTAATATTGTAAGACTGTGTAAGAAGACAAAATGTAGATAGAATTCATATGTTACAGCCTTTAATAAGGCAGTTACATCTACAAGGCCGCTGGTAATCAGTAACATCAAATATTCACAAACTCAAGAGCTGTATGTGGAAGCAGCAAATGTAATGCAAATCCATTTCAACGGCTAACCTGCATGAGGAAATTTACCTTCACCTTCCTGCTAGTGTGAGTTCCGCGGATCCAGCCAATACTGGTCTATCCACTATTTTCCACAAGTTGAGCTGTTGGGTTAAGAGCAAGCTCTATTTCCTCTAATGAACGGCCTTTTGTCTCCACCACATTGCGACTTATGTACAGAACAGCAAGAAGGCAGACAGTAGCAAATCCCAAATAAACCATGCTGATTCCATATTTGTTCACGAAACTTAAGAAATAAAGGCCGATAACAAAGTTGGAAACCTGTCATACAAGTGCCAACATAGTTTATGATTATGCATGCTGTAAAAAGGAAGGAGGTCTTAAAAATGTGTGTATATGCATGGTAATTTTAACATTCCCCTGTATTTCTTTAGTTCATGTGATGGGATAAATTGGCAGTTTCCAGACTCAAAAAGAATGAATTAGACCTCTGTTCACAACTTACCCAGTGTGTGCCCAAGGACAATGCAACTGCCTTTGCTCTAATTCTGGAGGCAAATATCTCCGGAAGAAGAAGAGCTGGAACAGGTCCCGCACCCAGAGAAAAGGACAAGACATATCTGTTTCAATTAATAGTAAATTCAGATTAACATATTATATGACGAAAGGGAAATCATTATTGTAACATGGATAGAAACAAAATTGACTCACGCGACTGTGCCAAGAACAGCCAGGGTGCCAGAGTATGGTGCGAAAACCTTCCATGTCAAAGACAGCGAAAGGAGAAACATTGAAGCAGCCTTGAAAAATACAGCACATCACAACACAATCATCACATACTTGGGTTGAGAAAAGCGCATTCTTTTCAATACTTGCAATGATAATAATATCTAGGAACCTATGAATCAAATGAGATCACTCACATCTAATTAAAAAAATGAAGACATACACTAACATGAAAATCTTCAAGGCAGAAGAAAAACAATGCAATGCAAAAATAATGAGAATTTGAAATGGATAGCAATGTGCTCATAGTTGCAAATGAAGCATCTGCTAAGAAAACTATAATTCTATGATATAGTAACTAAAAAATGATGGAACTCCAACTGTTGGCTATGATGGTGGTTTTGGTTCACAATCAGTTCATTATGAAGATCAATTACCGTGCTGGCATTAATTTTGATTCAAGAGTGGAGCCACATGGGCACACCTCACATGTTACTTATCTATCAAGAATGTAAGTTAACTTGAGAGATGGTGCCAAATATCTAAGAAACAAAGCCTTGCCAAATGTGTGTATCTGAGAAAAGACAGCGTCTAGATATTTCTATAGCATGCAGTTGTATATCAAATGTAAACTAAATTGAGAGATGGTTACCAAATAATAAGAGAAGTAAATCCTTGTCAAGTGTGTGTGTGTGTGTGAGAGAGAGAGAGAGAGAGACAGGCAAAATTGTGTGCTAACCAAATTATTTAAGTGCTAAAGACTGTCCACAGAATAAAAAATGCATCATGAAATAGGAATAGTTCATTCAGAAACTAACTTCAGATCTATCAGATTCATGTCAGAAGCTAACACTACAGGAATCTAGTATTAGAGCAAGTTTACATTTAAATCCAAGAGATAAGCTCATAAAGGCAAAACAGTTGTGTCAGAAGAACCAAGTTGACAGCTAAAGACAAGAAAAACTCTGGTATATGTAATTACGGGGCAAGAATTATCATTTCAATGGCATTGTCAAACATGGAAAAAATGGAGGCAAGTGTAATATAGAAAGGATGTAAAGAGAATTTGACAATAGTACTCCTTGCAGCCACTATTTCAAGAATAACTGCAGGATATCTAGAAGGATGTGCAGGTAGACATGGGTGCCACTAAGCACAAATGCTGTCATAAGTCTTCTGCAATTACATGGAAGACAAGATATGATGGAGTAACTTGTATGCAATATATAGGGTTGTTCTCAGCCACAACCCAGCCAAAAACCCACCCAAACCTATCATAGATAAATGGGTTTGAACACATTTACCAACATGTCAGGTTGGGCTCAGGCTAAGAAATTCTTAGCCCATTCATATAAACAGCTGGAATCAGGCTGTTAAAAGAAGCCCGTGAAAGCCCATTGTACTTTTGGCCCATTTAGCCATTATGTGTATGCGTACACTTGGTCCATTTTCCCTTTTTTGAAAAAAAAAAAAAAAATTTGAAACTGATTAGAAAATTGAATGTTCAGATTGAAAGTAGAATGGACCAAGTATGATTTGACGCTATAAAGTTTTGTTGTGTGTGAATAATGTCCAAAATTTTTAATCCAATTTTCTATAAAGTTAATAATGTTGACCAAATTAATACGCTCAGCCCTTGTTAGATAGATCTCAACACCAAAATCAATTTCAAACTGGTTAAAGAGAGCAAGGTTAGAGGAAGGTACTACCATTCCTGTAAAACTAATGATTAGAAGACTTCTCCTTCCTTGCCTATCCATCAAAGAAGATGCAATGACAGTGCCTGTAAAGAGATACCATCAGTTACTCAGAATCTGCACACTAACTGACATGTTTCGGAACTGCATACAAGAAAGCTGAAGTTTGAAGCAGAATTCACATAACAAAAGACCAACCAAAGACATTTGAAGCCCCAACAAGCGCACTTGCTGCAACATCAGAAGCAATACCAGCGTTGCGGAACACAGAAGTAGAATAATAAACCACAGCATTTATGCCGGCGAACTGTTGAAACCAGAACAATGCTGCTCCTACACTAACAACTGGTAATTGGGAACCCTGTTAGAAATGGTCATACCTAATATTCACCATTTTTCAGTAAAAATTTCATAAAGAGAAGAATAATTATTATGACCACACATGATGACAGAGTTGGAAATATCACACCACACATATTTAAAAAAAGAAGAAAGGAATATACTTCATATTACATAATGAGTGTGTAACATTCAAATTAAATATTTTTGGTAGTATGTTAACTTAATGAAATCACCTAAGAGGGAGCAACTCCCATTGCCCAGAAACAGCAAAAGGAAAAGAGAAAGCTATACCACAATAACAAAACAAAAATAATGTGGCCTGGACTCTGGCATTGCATTTCCAACCTACCAATGACTAGGGAACACGTCATTGGGGTTTTCCCACAATTGTCCTCTTCCGTATTTTGAATTTTAAATATTTTAAGGAGCATGTGTTCCATCCAACACATTTTTAAGCAAGATGAAGTCCAATTCCTGCATCCATCATTGGTTCCCCCGCCGGGGGTTAGGGGGGCAAGCAGCTAAAAGTCATGAAACAATCCCTCCCTTGTCTCCCCTCATGCTTCGCCCAATGTCAAAGAGTGATGTTGACGTGTATTAGTGAGTATTGGAGGAGTTACAATAAATCTCCTAATTACATTAGGCGAGCCCCTAAATTGGGCTATGCTATTATTCTCTCCTTCCTCCTCCAACACAACTCTCCAATTTATCCATGACTCTCCAATCTCTACAGGGACGTTGCTCAAAGAGCTTAAGCCTTTGTCCAAACCACATTGAAGCAAGGAAAAAAAAGGAATGTTTCCCCTCCATTGTGAAAGGATCAATTTCTACTACACCAAAGAAGCTCCCAATTTCATTTAGCATTTTCAACATCCAAGCCCTGAGGGGAAGTCCAGAGACCCTAACCCACACAAGCCTAGACTCAAGGATGGGAGTCCAAAAGGCTAGTTTGGTGAAAAGGGAGTCCTTGATCTTGGGGATGGTCATAAACAAGCCTTTCAGCTTCTTCTAGGACTAAATACTGTAAAATTTCTTTGGCCGCAATCAATACAGCAGAGAAATGCTACGCCCAGTTGTTGCCACTCCAACTGCAACCAATTTTGAATTTCAAGGGTCCCCAGTGAAGTAGATGGAAGCCAAGCAACAAAGAACTTGTTGAGATTAAAACATTGTCTATCCACTAGGTACTTGCTCAAAATGATGGATTTCCCTCTTTGCAAGTAAACAATCAGGATGAGAATGAGTTGAGTAGCCCACTCCCCAAATAGAGGGGTTGGCACTAAAGGGTACAAAGGGGACGGACCTAAGTTACAAATACCCAATGAAGTAGATGGAGGCGAAGCAAACAAGAACTTGTTAAGGTCAAAACGTTTTTATGCACTAGGTACCTGTTCAAAATGATGGATTTCCCTCTTTATAAGTTAACAATATACATGAGTAACAGGACGAAAGTGAAGTGTGCCCTAAAATGAGGTTATAACATTCAAAACCTTAGATCTAATAATGTAATTAAGGAAATAAGAAATCTGAATGATAACTAGTGATACATGCTAACAACATGAAAATGAAACACGGATTTAAAAAGTTAGTATTCGGGTAATCAATGATTAAAACAGGATCTTAAATAACATTACAAAAGCAAAAGAACTAAAGAGATCCATGGCATACAAGCATATCAAAACCCTAGAAGTAATCACAAATGAGTTAGGGCCTCCAAAATCCAAATATCCTAAGATTATATTCAAGTTGTCTTGCAATTCTCCAAACAAGTGAAAAGTACAGTTTTGCAATGAATAATAGAGTCCTACTCAAATACAAACCCTAAAAACACCCAAAATAGGTCTAAGAAAGCGGTTGTTTGGAGGGTTTCTGCACAAAATAGTTCATGGAAGGGTGGGAAATCAAAACAGAAGGCACAAGGGGTCAAAAAGGAACCAAAAGAATCCTGTCCACAAGTCGTGGTGGCCTGCAGAGTCAAGATGTAGCCCTGGTTTGGTTTGTTTTGGGTTTGTTTCGGATTTCTGGGGTGTTTAGGGTTCAAAAAATGGGACAAAATTGGGGGGAAAGTTGGAGAAAAAGAAAATGAGAAGAAAAAGAAAAAATTAGGAGGAGAAATGATAGAAGACACTTGGTTTCCTTGGAGTCGCACCAAAAGAGAGGTGGAATCACTGTTGTAAATGTTGTAGTAATTTCACATTTTATAGAATGTTGGGAGAGTTTATTACCACTGTAATGACCCGTCCCGCTGGCACAATATTGTCCGTTTTGCGCCTACACACGGACCCGCACGGCTTTGCTTTGGCGAGCCAACCCACTGTTGCTCCCAAAAGGCCTTGTGGTAGAAGGAGGAAGGCCACTACTTATATATGTCACGCCCCGCCTTTCAACACCTGGACGAGTGTGATCTAACTGTACAAAATTACATCACCTGCTGCCCTAAACGGGTCTTACATCAAAAATCTGTGGCTAACTTCAACAAACATAATTACATTCACAAGCCACCAAAATTTCCCAAGCCGACAACCTGCTCGAAGACATAACATCTCATTTGAGCTTTCCAAATAACTCAAAGGGACAAACATCACTCACGTAAGGATTCCTAAACGCATCATTTACACACATTCCCATAACAATCAAATTGAAGTGTTCTCAAAATTAATCTATACTTGAATTCATTATCCAAGTTTTCACAAATAAAAATAAAACAAATAAATAACTTTCTCAAAGTCTCAAAACAAATAAATAACCATCTCATAACCTAAATAATAAATTCTGCACTAAGCGTTTCTACGAATTCTTCATCGACTCCTCGCCTTCTAAGCTCAATTGTGATTATCGTCCAGACCCAAGTCCAAGGGATTGCCTGCAATGTAAGGGATGAGCTCCATGCCCAGTGAAGAAAACAATAACACAAACATAGCATATGATACCCCTACTTCCTCAATGATATTTCAAATAAGCAAGCATAACAATTTATTACATGCTCATGCCTTTGCAAAATGTAATGCTCAATGCCAAATGCCATATTCCAACCCATTATTACATCTACTGATATTTGGTGGCCTTCCCGACGAATCGAGGATAACACATCGCCTTAATGGCCTTCCCACATAAAGTGAGGATAACACAACCTACCACCAAATAACAGCCCTCATGACTTGTCACGGATATCACATCTCATCTACCATAATGGTCTTCCCACTTAAAGTGAGGCTAACAACACTACCACCGTCGTGGTCTTCGTGACAATCATGGATCGCACCCTCATACCCAATGCTATGAATATGAGAATGCTATGCTCAATGCCGACAAACATGCTTAAATATTCATAACATGCCTATGAAATTATAAATCTCAATCTAAGCAGATTATAACATCATACTAAATATCTCATTTGCCATAGCATGCATAAACCTTGAAATAAACGTAACAATAGTCCATGCGTCATAATATTTGGATGATATATACCAACATTCAACCATGTCCAATCAAGGTTAATAATCAGACAATAACATACGAATAACCATCAATCTACGAATATAACTTATTGGATCTTTCAATAATATTAATGGTTAGACTCCACAATCCGGGCGGACTGAGTCTCCTCACGGCCAATAGAATGTTTAGCAAAATCTCCCTTACATTACTGTGAGTAAACACCGGATCTCAACCATTATTAACATACACCCAGTCTATTCTAGATCCAACAGTTATATTCTAGTCACACAACAAAATACAATATTCCATTGCCTAAACACATAAGAATATAAGGAATCATGTTTCAAAGTATGCAGTGAATTGTTTCCCTCACCTAGAATTTTGTGAAGTATGAGTGATGAATTCAAATGCTCTCCAACTCGTGGTCAGGTAGTAAGAATTTCGGAGTGTGCTGCACATCATTTATTTGAAGGTTCCACGAACAATTAATTAGATGTCTAGGCAAACTTACATTAATTAAAAAAAAAAAAAAAGAAGTAGGTTGCTGCCCCAACCATAACCTACGGTCAATCCTAAAGTCCAAGGTTAAAGGTGAAGGTGGAGTTCATACAATGTACGACAGAGTCAAGCCTAATCCAACTTGGTACTAAAATAAGATAAAAAACCTTCTCTTTAAATTTTCTGATATCTTCGCTCAAAATATAATAAATAATAGTATAGTTGTAGCTATAAACTCGCATTGTTCAATCATTTAACTTAAAGAAAACCACATAAGAAAAGGTTGTACAGTAACAACTGTAATGAGGATTCAAAATCATAAACCAAAGAGTTTATATATTTATATAAGGTTTAACTAGCAGTAATAATATGCTATAAGCATTAATAATAGAAAAGGGAAAGTAGGTGAGACTGAAGAAGATGGGATAAAAAAAATTGGATGAGTTACCCACTTTAAGGGGGTCTTGTAGGAATATCCTCTTCTAATAGGTATGAAAATAAAATAGGACAATGCTTAGGAACCTATTGTAAATTTCGGAATCCTTTATTATAAAACAGTGTAGTAACATAGACCAAAAATAAAGTAAAGTCTTTCGAAATAAATTGGAATTCATAAACTGTTTTGGGCATCACCAAGTAAAGTTTATAATCCACAAACAGTTATCTAAATTGATGGATTGTAATGGGCATACCTTAAAATATCCACACTAAGAAATACTGTGCAGAAGGGGTCGGTTAACCACAACAGTCACTTGATTGGCTGAATTGGAACAGTGGGACAGCAAGGGGAAACACCCAAGTTTAGGCTGTGTTGGGTCCCAAACAGTCCCCAAAAATCCACAATCAGCAGACTGAGAAATCAATCCCAGATAACACCAGTTACATGATTAGTTTGGCTAGTTTCTATTCGTCAATTCACACAGGTAAATGTAAATAACAGGGTATCTACTTCTATGCATTTGTTTGGGAGAAGGAATAGATCTATGGTGGGACAGATTTGGGTCACAGCACGATCGGCAAAATAGGGGCAAATTCTGCAAACTCTGAAATCAGTCCACATTTAGTTATTTTGGGGAAAAGAATTGGGCAGCTACTGTTCACGGATGAGGGCAACTTCACAGATGAGGAACAGCTATGGTTGGCAAGGTATCAAATATTAAAACAGAGAAGAGAAAGGAAAAGAAGAGGAATCAAAGAGAAGAAAGCGACATACCTGGTTAGCTCGATACAGATGGCTGCGTTTGGATCTGGGTACAAGAACAAGACCGAGAGGAGATTGGGGAAAGATCACACTTGTTTCCACGTGCTGCAGGTGGAAGGCTTCTGATTCACAATACTCAAAAGGAGAAGTGAGAACGATGCAGAGAGAGAGAGAGAGATGTAGTACAAGGGATCGCAAAGATAGGGGTTTTCCCTCTTCCGCTTGGCTTTAAGTGGCTGTCGGCTGCCCCAATTTTGGGAGGGAAGATCGGGAGGGGAAGAGAAAGAGGAAAGGGATTTGATTAAGGAAGGAAGGATAAGAAGGAAGGGAAGGAGTCTTACCGTTCTTTCCATCGGGATTTAGGGCTTTATCAAAGAAGGCAGAAGGGAGGAAGTCTCATAGTAAAAGGAAACATAGGAAATTAAAAGGGAAAGAGCAGTCTAGAAACGTGTAGGTTCAAAAGACCCACACGATCAAGGTTAAGCTATCTCACCTCTATTTGATATTTTTTTTTTTTTAAATATAACTTCAACTAAAAACTTTCAAACTGAATTTATTTATTTATAATATTCACTCCTATGGTTAGTTCAATTATAAATGGGGAGTACCTTTAAATTCTAGATTTTAATAAATTGTCCTTTATTAATTTTGTCACTCGTCAATTAAATTCTAGACACTTAAAAATTGGAATTTATTTATTGATTTTGAAATTTTAAATAAAATATTTCCAATTGAAATTCTAACTTAGGGGAATATAATAATCTAAGTTGATGATTTATTTTCCATTCCCTAAATTTAATTCGAAGGGGGTAAATTTGTAAACTCTCATTGAGGGGAAAATGTGTGAAATAAGGGTCTAATATTAAATCCCTAAATTTAATTATATTTTCTCCAAACAAAATTATCAAATTAACTAACAAATCAATTTAGACTAAAATTAATTTTACCCGCCACTACTGACCCGTTACTTCGGGTCGGGTCATTACAATATATCAGGGAACTTCCAATGCCATTAGTAATGTGGAACTTTTTGGGGCAGGGTATTACAATCTACCCCCCTTAAAGCCAGAGCCGTCCCCGGCTCTGCACACACAACAACCAAGCCCACACCCTCAGGTAGAGAGTTGAACCAGCTCTGATACCATTTGTAACGACCCATCCCGCTAGCACAATATTGTCCGCTTTGGGCCTACACACGGACTCGCACGGCTTTGTTTTGGCGACCCAACCCACTGTTGCTCCCAAAAGGCCTTGTGCTAGAAGGAGGAAGGCCACTACTTATATATCAGGGAACTTCCAATGCCACAAGCAATGTGGGACTTTTTGGGGCAGGATATTACAATCACAGAACAAATGGACAAAACAAACACATCCAAAGACATGTAAAGGAATGGTGGAACATGTTTGTGTATGGACACAATATCCATTGATTGATTTGTGTCCTATCATTCTCTCTGTCCATCTCATCACAGCTACCTGACTGACTGCTCTTGACAACACTCATATCTTCTTCTTCAACTTATATTGGCAAGATCACCACTGCCCTTTTAAATGAGACCAATTACTTCCAATGGTCTCACTAGGCCAAAATGTTCCTTGATGCTAAACAAAAGACTGATTATGTTGATGGTACTGTAGTGACCCGACCCGAAGTAACAGGTCAGTAATAGTGGGTCGGGTCAATTAGAATTTGATATTGTGTATGTTAGTGTATTATTGTATTTCATTAAAATATATTTGGAAAATAAACTTCAAAATTAAGAATTTAGTATTCAAATCCTTATTCGTAGAAAGTTAAATTAGATAGAAAGACAATTTAAAATAAGTAAGTGAGAAGGGACAAATGGAAAATTGGTTGTCAACTTAAATTTTAATTCCCCTGAGTTAGAATTTCAATTAAAGGTATTCAATTAAGAATTTAAAATCAATAAATAAGTTCCAACTTTAATTAACTAAATTTAATCAATGAATGACAAACTAATCTAAGGGAAACCCGACCCTAAAACCCGAGATTCATTCTAAGTCGTGTGGGCCCTTTGGAACCCACACCTCTTCGGTTCCTTTTAAATGTTTCTCCACTCGAGCGGATGAATCTAAATCCCTAAGGTCTCGATGGAAAGAGTCCTCAAAATCCCTTCTTTCCTTTCCCGTTGCAAACTCCACCGCTGCACTTGCCATGGGATTCCTTTACCTTATGGCTCACATCCTCTTCCGTCTCCTTCGGTAAGTAAACCCTAGATTTTCTCACCGACCCTTCCCCCTCCCTTTAAGAGACCGTGTGAATCCTTCCCTTCCTTGACCCTTTCGAAATGGCGACCGCAAGACCCTTGTGTCTCCCTCTTCCGATCGACATCTTCTTCGCCCACTCTCATATCTGACGAAGGTAGCCACTTGGAGGAGCGTCCGCCGCTGCCTACAAGCAACCAGTCCGGGATTTTGTTCTTTTTCTGGTAAGCCCTTAAATTCCTCCTTACTTCTTTAATTTCTTCCCTTATTCCCTTTGTAAATCTCGAGCCAGCCAACCAGAAAATCCTGGTTGGATGGTGATTATTTTTCCCCTCCTTCACTCAGCAGTGGGATCAAATCAATAGGTGACTCAGATCAGTCCCCAATCCCTTATTCGTGAACAGTACCTACCCAGTTTTTCCCTAAATAACTATAAGTGTGGACTGATTTCAACCTCCATAGAATCTGCCCCTACCCTCTCTGGTTTCCGCCCAACCAGTCAGCTCTTTTGTTTGATTTCTTTACTTTGGCCAGGTCCATTACTCAATTGTTAGATTGGATAAATGAGTGACTCAGTCCTTGAACTATCCTAAGTCGGGACTGATTTCAACCTCAAAACATGTATGTAGAATCTGCCCCTAATTTGCCAATCATACTTTGACCCAGCCGAATACCTGTAGATATTTTTCTCATCTCATTCATTAATTTCAGTGGACCAAGGTAGATAATAAGCCACTATAATTCAGTTCTCTGTTTTTACAAGCTTTCTTTGTGAAGATTGACTTAAGTCCTAGTTTTTATCTACCTATTATATTACTATGATAATACGTATTGTGAACCTACAAGTGTTTGATGATATGAAAGTGTACAGGTTTCTATTTTATAAGTACTAATATATTTTGGAAATTTTTAAGTGTGGTATGTATCAAAGAGAATTTCAAGAACTCTTAACCTTCCCTTCTTAGGCTAGAATTATGACTACCGCTTATATGTTTAACCCATATTTTTGTTTTGAGCCATGAATATAAAATCGACAGTATGTGTACACATATACGTTTATAATAAATCTACATAAGTAATCCTTCCTTTTCAAACAGGGAATTTCCGCTTAATCAATCTTTTCCTAACAACCCTTTCTTTGGTTTTAAAGTTTAAACCCACATTGTGTATATGGCTATGCCCTTTTATGACAATGTTTTCTTTTAACCTTTATCTACACTTCAACTTACATGTAACTATATCTGAATTTGTTTTAAAGAGGAGAAAATAAACTACAACCTAAACATATTATCTCTGTCTTTCTCAGTGATGTCATTATCATTCTATATTTTTATAAGGGTTAAAGATATGATTTTTAGACTTAAGCACTGACTTTTGTTTCAAAACATATATGGCTTTCACTTCAACCGTATTACTACCCTTGTAATCGTTATGGTTTTATTTAGTTAAAGTATTTAATATATTTTTAAAAGTTATGACTCCAACAGTCTATTTACTCATAGGATTTGATTAAAGTTCTTAGTAACTTAAAAGAGAACCCATCCTTTTTGTGAATAAGATTTTATTGTCTTATTAGCATTAAGTGAGATTAGGCATGGTACAGACTCAAGACCTTCACTCTAAGCCTTTGACCCTAGATTACCTTAGATGGGGTAGTAGGATATGACCCTCCACTATTTAAACAAAAGAAGCTTAAAGAGATTAACAAACATCAGTTTTTAATTGCTTAGAACATTTAAATTAATTTGCAGCAACTTTAGAGTAAAGACTTGTTTATAAACCTTTGGATTCTTTGCTAGCACCATACATTTCATGCGATTCTAGGTGAGGGAAATAATTCACTACATACTTTTGAACATGATTCCTTATATTATGTGTTTAGGCAATGAAAATATTGTATTTTGTTATGTGATTGGAATATAATTGTTGGATCTAGAATAGACTGGGTGTATGTTAATAATGGTTGTGATCCGGTGTTCACTCACAGTAGTAATAGGGAGATTTTGGCTAAACATTCTATTGGCCGTGAGGAGACTCAGTCCGTCCGGATTGTGGAATCTGACCATTAATGTTGTTGAAAGATCCAATGATTTATATTCGTAGATTGATGATTATTTGTATAGTATCGTTGAATTATTAATCTTGATTGGACATGTTTGAATGTTGGTTTATATAATTCAAATAATTATGATGCTTGGACTATTGCTACGTTTATTTCAAGGTATATGCATGCTATGGCAAATGAGATATTGATTATGATGTAATAATCTGCTTAGAATGGAAGTCATAATTTTATAAGCATGTTATGATTAATTAAGCATGTTGATTGGCATTGAGCATAGCATTGGGTATGAGGGTGCGATCCATGATTGTCACGAAGACCATGACGGTGGTAGTGTTGTTAGCCTCACTTTAAGTGGGAAGACCACTACAGTGGAAGAGATGTGATATCCGTGACAAGTCATGAGGGCTGTTATTTGGTGGTAGGTTGTGTTATCCTCACTTTAGGTGGGAAGGCCACTAACGCGATGTTGTGTTATCCTCGATTCGTCGGGAAGGCCATCAAATATCAGTAGATGTAAATAATGGGTTGGAGTATGGCATTTTGCATTGAGCATTACATTTTTGCAAAGGCATGAGCATGAAATAAATTGTTATTTATGTTTACTTGAAATATCATGTGAGAAAGTAAGGATATCATATTCTATGTTTGTGGTGTTGTTTTCTTCACTGGGCATGGAGCTCATCCCTTACATTGTAGGCAATCCCTTGGACTTGGGTCTGGATGATGATCAAAACTGAGCTTAGAAGGCCACGAGTCGTCGAAGAATACTTGGAACTGCATAGCTTATGGAAGAATTTAGTATTTAGATTATAAATTGGATTTTTAATAGATTGGAGACCTTTGAGGAATTTGTTTATTTGTTTTATTTAGTTTGTTGAAACTTGGATGATAAATTCAAGTATTGAGTAAATTTGAGAACATTATGTTTTGTTAGTATGGCAATGTGAGTAAGTTGGTGCGTTTAGAAATCCTTATGTGATTGATATTTTATCTCTCTAAGTTATATGGAAGGATGAATGAAATATCATGTCTTTAAGCAGGTTGTGGACGTGAGGAGTTTGGTGGCTTGTGAATATAGATATGTTTGTTTGAAAAAAATATATATAACCACGGATTTATGATGTAAGACCCGTTTAGGGCAGCAGGTGATCTAAAATTGTGTAGTCAGATCACGCATGTTTAGGTGTTGGATGGTGGGGTGTGACAGGTACTGCCCTGGAGCCTGCAAAGGATGATCCAAAATAAAATGAATGGAAAGCTAATAATTCCTTGGTCCTAACCTGGCTCTTACATTCTATGGAGGAGCAAGTTAGAGCGTTGGTATATATACTACTTACTGCAAAGGATGTATGGAATACAGTCCAAGCCTTATATTCTGATGATGATAACTCAGCTCACATTTATGAATTATATTAGGATGTTGCTCATCTTCAACAAGGAGAGTTATCTCTAATTCAATATTATTTAAAAATGTGTTGTTATTGGTTGAAATTTGATCAGTTGGAGACTATTAAATTTGAGCGTCCTACAAATACTTTATTACACAGAGAATATGTTGAGAAACGGCGCACCTTTGATTTGTGGGTTGGTCTTAACCCTAACTTTGAGCTTATTCAAGGTCAAATTTTGAGCAAACAACCTCTTCCACCCCTCAATGAGGTTTATTCTACATTACTTCGTGATGAGAGGTGTCGCCTGGTTGTGCCCTCTACCTTTGTGCTTGTTGATCGGTTTGCTCGTCTTCAAGGGACCTCCCTCTCTCAAAAGGAACCGATGATTGATACCTAACAGGATACCAAAGGACAGAAGAAGAAGGGTACCCGATTTTGTACATACTTCAAAATGACTAATCACTATGTGGATTCCTTCTATAAGCTTCATGGCGGGCCCTCCTCTAAGCAGGCTCATCATACCAACACACCCTCTATTGATGTTGAAGATGAAATCATTCGTGTGTCTAAACATTATCACTTAATATAAGTACTTCTAGATTTTGTTTTCTTATTTACTATGATGTTTGGATTTCTCCTTTTGTTTCAAGTACTGGTTTTTGTTATTTTGTTACTTTCATTGATGATTTTTTTTTGTATGGCTATCACTTCATCGAGACTCGAGCCCAGCCCAAGGACTTGAAACTGAACTTGAAGGCCACGCAGGTAGCGAGTATCGGTTATCATTGATGATTATTCTCGTATGACTTGGGTATACATGACGAAACATAAATCTGAGATTTTTTATCACTTCTGCACGTTTTATCAATGGATCAAAACCAAATTTGATTGTCATATCAAAATTTTGTGCAATGATAATGGGAGGGAGTATTTGTCGCATCCATTTTTGCAATTTTTGTAGGACAATGGCATTGAATGCCAAACCTCTTGCCCTTACACACCTCGACAAAATGGTGTTGCTCAAAGGAAAAGTCGTCACCTTCTTAAGGTAGCTCGTTCCCGTTATTTACTATGCATGTACCTAAGTCATATTGGTTGGAAGCTACTTTAACTTCATGCTATCTAATCACACGTCTTCACGTGTATTGCACAACAAATCTCCAATTGATATTGTGTCAATATATAAACATGTTTCCACCATTCCTTTACATGTCTTTGGATATGTTTGATTTGTCCATTTGTTCTCTAGCAATAAACTCTCCCAAGGTTCTGTAAAATGTAAAATTACTACAACATTTACAACTATCACACCACCTATCTTCACAAGAGAGTGCAGAAAATTACTTCACTTGCATTCTATTCTCAAACAATGGGTGCTTAGAATATTTATATGAAAACTTAAGAAATCCTAAAGACACACATGTGCGCCACTTGTGCAAACAATACAAACCATCTAAAATAACTTATTACATCTAATAACTTTTAATATTCAAATAAAATAAAATAAATTTCCTAAATCAACTACTAAACTCAAATAAGGACAATGACAACTCCAATTGAATGGATCTATCTACAGAAAACTCTCTATAATGTAGTATTCTATAAAGTATAACCTGTCTAAAATAATATCGACAGTTGGTCCCGACCTTGGGTCCATACAAAATGTGTAACGACCCGTCCCGCTAGCACAATATTGTCCGCTTTGGGCCTACACACGGACCCGCACGGCTTTGCTTTGGAGAGCCAACCCACTGTTGCTCCCAAAAGGCCTTGTGCTAGAAGAAGGAAGGCTACTACTTATATACCAGGGAATTTCCAATGCCACTAGCAATATGAGACTTTTTAGGACAGGGTATTACAATATGTAATAAATCTCTCTAACTCGGTACTTAATATGTTCATAAGAAAAAATATATTGCCCCAACCATTTTGTAAAGTAATATTCCAAACACTCAGAATACAAAATTACAGCAAAAGTGACTAAGGACTTCACAAACTACATCATCTAAACTCCGGAAAAGTAATATGAGATAGACTTCTGGATAAGCTTCCTCATTCTTTGGGACGGTGCAGACACTCCGTTCTCAATGAACGAGAATTGTATAAGAATGAATGGAGTGATTTAGTTTCTATAAAGAGAAGCTAAAAGGACATTTTAATGATAAATGAGAGTTTTAAGGAGATTATTAGAAAGGAATACAGCTAAACCCTCTAATTTAATAACATTTGTAATGTAATATATGTACTATGGTCCCAACCATATTACATTATAGAGGTTTTATTGTAAACGGTTGCAATCAAGCCAAACACGATCCGATGGACAAAAGCAACTCCCAAAAATCTTATCTGATGAAATGAATGGCCAAAGTAGGTTTTCCATGTAATCTAATCATAGATCTATGCACAGACGTTAGATCTAATGCTCATTTCGCAACATTATTGTCCCGGTGGATGTATGATGTCACTTCCAAGATCTCTGATAGATCCGGTAGCCATCATGGACGTCCTCATCAATGAGATTAGAGTCAAGCTGCCCACACCCCAAATGAAGGCATCGACACTGAAGCTGACAAAGGGGTTGTGCCCAAGTTACAAATATTGCTAGGAGAAAATTTGCAGCTCAAACCTAGACCAAAAAATTTCAGCCAAAATTTTGGATTTCGGTTGAAATTTGTAATGGAGGGTAAGACCAATAGCTAGATGAATTTTAGAAAATCTGGCCTTCCGAACTTGACATTGTTGGTTTATAAGTTTTTGCCATTGACATCAGTGATAACACACCTTCAACTTCAATCCCAAATTGGACAAAAGTACTTCAATCCCAAATTGGACAAAAGTGAAACCCCAATGCTTGCCCAGTGCTTCGTCAACAGGTAAAAAATTTTCTACTCCCATTCTAGCTATGATTTTTTTGTCTATTTGGAAGAAAAGGAAGTCTAGGTTTTCAAGGGTAAGAATTGCTCAATAGACGAGATCTTTGAGGTAGCAAAGTGGAATTTAACCAATCCGGTAGTAGTGATTTAGGAGTTTGACAATATCTCTATAATAGACTTGGTTGGGCGTTGGGGTGACTGCTTGCCAGGTGATCTGAGAAAGGAGAAAGTGGTTGAAAGATGGAAACCACCCACAATAGGGTATTCAAGTTTAACTTAGATAGTGTGGTAAGGCGTAAACTTGGACCGCCAAGTACAAGGAGAGTGAATGAAGTCAGTGTTGTTGGTACTGCAGGGTAGTAGGGATTCCAATAAGGCAAAAATATTGGGAAATTGGCATGCTCTAGAGTTACAAAATTATATTTGGAGAGGGGGTAGAGGGTGCTATTATTGAAGGTGATTCAGCCAGATTAGAAGATTTTGCTGAGGGACGGATATGGAGTTTACTCATGTCTGGTGATCAACTAGTGGGGTGGCAAATTTTCTTACGAAAAAGGGGATGTTGAAAAGTGATCCTTTTGTTAGTTTATTTTTATTGTCATTTTTTGTACCTTTGCATATTGTCCAATACTGATTATGTACTTTTGTACATTCTGTCTCTTTTGATAAAACTTCTTTATTACTGTTTAAAAAAAAAATCCCAAAGTTGGTAAACAATGCATAGATATCAAGCTTGGTGAAGGTATTTGGAAGATTGAGGTAAACAAAGACACAAAAGGTTTCATTTGCTCCCCGAATCCCCTTTCTCATCTCCATTTCTGAAAAAAAAAAAAAAAGATCAACACCCAAAAACTTTGCAAGCGAAAACTAGACTTAAAATCTACATATGTTGCCAAAGAGAGGGCCTGCAAAGCCCTCATTGAAAGTCCATCATCATCCAAAAGACCCATAGAGTTCCCTTTTATAGAGGAAAAAGGCCATTTGCAGTCCTACGGCACCAAGATGCCCTTTCTCCTTTTCTTACTCTCTTTTGTTTCATTTTCTTTCTCCATTTTTACTTGGTCTACTCCTTGTTTTTCTCCGTTTTCTTGTTCCTCCCCTCTTTTATTTGGTTTTCCTTGGGCTTTTCTAGGCCATCTTCCAGTTGGTGAGAACCACCTAATTCATTCAATTGATAGGTCCACCAATCCAACCAGCAAATTAGGCATTTTTAGGGTGATAACACTGATCTCAAGTGTGGTTTTCTATTTCTTTTTAGCCATCTCCTTCTTTGTATGTTTGTGCTTCTTGTGATCTTAGCAATAAAATTTGTTACCACTTTCAAAAAAAAAAGATTACAAGGGCAAGTTTAAGAACCCTCCTTTCTTCTTCTTTTTTCTTTTAGGGATAGCAAACTTTCATGGACAGAATGTAGGACAGCTATCTTCAAAAGAGAGAGAGAGAGATGTCTTCTGGAACATCTGAGGTTTGGAGATCCTGATCGGACAAAGTTCTGTGAACATGTGAGGTACACAGTAGTTCAATGATGGCAATTTTTGTTGGGATGCGCTCAAGTCGTTACTATGGGAGGGCTTGTCAAATAAATCCTCCGAGGTGTTGGAGTTTCCACCCCGAATCATGATAGGAAACTCGGCTAGAGAGAGAGAGAGAGAGAGTAGATAGCTGCTAGAAAATGATGCTACTGTATTAGGATGCATAGTTGTGGACTAAAATATGGAACCTCACCTTGGATAACTCATTTCACATGCAATTTAAATCTCTCGCATATGGCAACAGTATTCATTCAATTCTTTCATTATATTTCTATCACTAATGATATAATAGGAAGGGAAGGGGAGGGGAGGGGAGGGGAGGGGAGGGGAGGGGGAAGAGGCGTTAGGAAGTGGGGGTGTTGGGAGGTTGAGTGTGGAGGTGGGCCAGATAGCTGGATCAAGGGCGATGATGTAAAAGAAAGTTTCCTTCACTTTTTCCCCATTGTGCAAACAACAGCATTTGATCATTGTACAAATAACTACCAACAGTAGACAAGGCTTAACATGTTTACAGAAACAAAGAACTCTGAAAATTATAAAGCATGGAAGAAGAGACTACCTTTCCAATAGCGTCTACTGAAAAGATCAAACCAACGTGCTTCCTGCTCAGTTAAGCCCCGACCACCAGCTTTTAAGTCATCCATAACCTCAGTAACTTTGTCTGTTCCATAGAGTGACCTTACAGATGTTTCAGCTTGAGAATACTTACCCTTCTGTATACAAAATAAAAATCTTAGTTTCATTGGTAGAAGCAACATACATATGAGAAGGTTCCCAAGTAGAGGAAAGAAGCAGAAGCAATCATAGATCCCAACCACAAATTAGAGCGTACTACTGAACTAAACCTGAAAAAGCCAGCGAGGGCTTTCGGGAGAAATAGCCATCCCAAATGCCATTAGGATAGGGGGCACAACTGAGATTCCAAACATTGTCCTCCACCTGAACAAAAGATCAATTGAATCCAAATGACAGAAGATGCAAATATGTAAATAACATAACACTCCCATAGTAAGTTATGTTCCTTGAAAAAAAAAAGGTATAGCTAGAATAACATTGATGCCTTCAATTTTGAACACTAATTGTTCCAAAGTGAACTTTATTGGTAATATATTTTTCTTTTTGTTGTGACTGCTCAAAAAAAATGTGAACCTTAGTAGCACGACTAATATGGATATTATCATCAAAGGACCATCAATCCCAAGTAATACGGATATAACAACACTAGTTGTGTTAAGATAACTTCTCAAAAGAATAAATAAATAAATGAATGAATTGTTTAAAGATTCTCTCTTTGGATACCTTTGGCCGTTGAAATCAACTCAACAGTAACAGTAAAGAAAAAAGAAATGGATCCAGTGCATGTAATTATTTTAGCTATGTTTAAGCTACACCTCCTCTCTCTTAATTTTTTTTTTAAATGGAAATTATTTATATAAAGAAGCATTGTAATGACCTAGAATTTTTTTTAACATGTATTCAACAAATTCAGTTATTCTGGTGATTCACAACTCTCATTACTTCATATCAAATTTACAATGTGAACCTGTAGGGATTCTGTTGAGTGCAACTAACAGTTCCCATAGTGAAACATGAGCTTCTTTATTTATGTGAAATTTTCCATAACCACTGGTACATTAATTATTCAACTGGGCAAGCAGATCTGGAAATATTAGTAGTTCTAGGACTAGCTACAAGTTTGTAGTAAGCAATTCTGAGTTCAGCTTCTCACTGTGAACAAGAAAATAAGATATGTAGTGATGAAAGAAACAAATACCAAAGATGATTTCCTGCTAACGGCAATCCAGCCACCAAAGCAATAAGTATTCCAATACATATAAAGAGCTGATTTATAGATCCAAGTGCACCACGCATCTCAGTCGGTGAAATCTGAATTTCAGCAAACAAGCTTCATAAAGCTTTCAACATAATTACAGGTGTGCAAATTACAGTAACTATGATTTGTTTTCAAGTTAACTTACCTCAGATATGTAAAGCGGCACAATTGTAGATGAGATGCCAATTCCAATGCCTGCAAGTAAGCGTCCAATTATCATTGTCTGTATACTCTGGGCTGTAGCACTGCAAAAATCTTCAACTAGGTAAATACAACTCTTTACCAGCAGTAAGTCAAATTTTCACAGATTTAAAATCAAAGGATATAGTGAAAACCAGAGAAAAGGTCCAACTGTGAGTGGTATTGCATCTATTTGAAATGTCCGTGTTCTGCCAAATTTATCAGCCAAAGATCCACCTGTGAATGATCCAACAGTAGCACCAGCAAGAGCTGAACTAACAACCCATCCTGCCCAAAATTTAATTGTTACCAACTTGTCAGAAAGCCATGAAAGTAACAAAAATAGAATAATATAATCTTAAGAACTTCCATGAATACCAATATCTGTATGGACGGATATCAAACCATAGCATGTGACAATCTCAAACTTAACAAACATGAAGAGGATCACATAGCCTGCTCAATTAAATACCAATTTGTGGGGTTTTAGTGGTCCATCCACATCTGTGACCCACTTACTTTTAGCTACATAAGTGAGTCTTCAAATATGGGTGAATAAGCTATGGGACCCATATTTAATGGTGTTTGGCACATGTGAGTCTATTCACATATGTGGGTGACTTATAAGTCATTCCCCGTTCTATTGTTTCATAAGAGCACAAAATTAAAATCCTTGGTGTAAGTGTGTAGAAAGGAGAGAGTTGGGAGAAAGAGAGAACCCATGTAAGAGTTCCTCTTGTTGCCGAGAAAAAGTGAGAGACCTTGTTTTCTTTTCGTTTTCGATCAAGAGTGTAGCAAAAGGGGACTTTGGTATTCATGAGATGGTGATCCTCAAGCTAGTGTCTTAAATAGGTATGCTTGTAACCCTATTCTTGTATAGTGAATTTGGATTGTAGAAACGTGGTTTTCCCTTTTAATTTGGGAGATTTTTTCATGCAAATCAGTGTGTTCCATCTTACTACTTCCATCTCTTTATTGCTCTTTTTAATTTCTTCATTTTATTGCTTATGGTGGTAGTGGTGGATTGGCATATTTCATATTTTAGCTTTTATGTTTGTTGACAATCCTAAATGACTCACGTAAAGGGAAAGGGTTCTGCACTGTTCCCCAAGACAATGAACAATAAAAGTCAATTAGGATCATGACTTGAGGAGGATTCCCTTTTTCTCAGTAATATTGAAACTTGCATATTTTTTGTGCTTGCCTTGTAGCACAGTATTTTCAGCAATTCCAAGATCTAGAGCAAGATATTCAAGTGCTCCATTCACCACACTGCAAAAGAAAGAACATGTGCAAAAATCAGAAATTTGGAAACATGCATACTTAAGTTTGCCAAATGTTGCAATATAACAAGGTCAGACAGAAAAATAAAAAAGTTTAAGTGAAAAACATCAAGGGCTACTTCTTCAGCCACAGAGATTATGACGGCATGGCATATTTTATTGTCCTATGCTTCTGAAAAGGACTTCAATGTTATAAATGTTCAAAGCTAAGAAACAGAATAAAATCATACCCTAGATGATATCCAAATACAATAGCCCCCAGACAAGCAATGCCGACATATAGCAAAACTGATCCAGAAGATTTTGATTGAAGCTTGCCAACCTCAACATCGTCAACATCTCCATCTGCAATGGAATAATTGCATAAGTCGCACATCAGAAAAATAAATGTTTATAGTAGAAGCCAAAGTTTCCAGAGCCACCCCCAAGTTTCAAAAGGCAATTAAAAAACTGAATACCTACTTTTCCAATGAAGAAACAGAAAAAATTACCAAATAACCAACATCATCAAGATAAGCAGAAAACTGTACTGGGTTTGATTTCTCAAATTCTCATAGTTAGACACAAAAATGTAACGCTCAGAACACTGGATAAATATTCACAAGTAACCAAGCATAATTGAACAATAGCACTGCAAGAGGGGGGGAAACAATGTGAGCACATAAAAGAAGAGAGAATTCGGAATTTGTAAGATGGGTCTTGTCCAATTTTTGCCATGCGTCACGTAGAAATAATAAGTTAAAACGAATTGATTCTAAACGTGGAAAACCATCAATGCGACCTTCACAGCAATAAATTTAGTGCAAGAAGGATTCCAAGTAGGAAAAGTGGGATGCAGACCAGAAGAGCGAGCTCTGACGAATGCAGCAGTCCTGTCCTTGGACTTGAAAATAGAATTCACTCCCATAACCAATGAACCAAAAAGTGATCCGCAGCGTAAGCTTCTTCTATCCATCGACGACACCTGAACTAATCTTCCTAAATTATCCAAGGAAATCAGATTAAAAAAATTTGCAATTTGGACTTTGGGTGCTAAGAAGCAGCACCAACTGCGAAAGCCTGCATGTCGGTATCTTGAATCGGCATGAAATTAGACCATCGGAGAGACGAAGGGGTAGAAGGGTGAAAGGAAAGGACAATGCGTTCAACTTCGGCTCCTGTCACATGAAATGCACCCAAGTCAAAGCTTGGAAACCAGAGAGCTATTCGGGATTCGTGCCGTGGGTGTTTTAGGATTGTTCAAATATTTTAATAATTTTTATTTATTTTAGGTTTTATTTTCTTATTTTTAATTTTAATTTTTCACTTTTTGCTGTTTCATTTTATGATGCAATATGAAATTTGAAATTTTATACTTTTAAACATTTATTTTATATATAGTAATATATTATGATATCATAATGATATACTAACATTATAGTTTAAACAATTTAAAATAGTTTAGTTACTTTGATTCAATAGTTGAATGTTCTAAAATACTATTTAATTAATAATTTTATTTTTTAATAAGTAGTATTTACAAGCTCCTGGGATTCATTAAATTGGATGATATCATATAATGCACTAATATAGATGATTTATTAATTTAAAAAATTGTCATACAAATATAATATAAGAATAAAATAAACCATTATTACAATGGATCACTTACTTTAATTGAAAGTCAACTAAATATTAATTTCTCTTAGAAAAGAAAATTTATATATTACCATGGTGGCTTTTTTATTTATGAGTGAGCTCATCATATGCATATATAATTGTCAATTTTTTTTAATTATAAAAAATATGGAAAAGGGTGTCATTTTTTGCTATAATTAATACAAAAAAATTGTGTGCTTTAAGTTATAAATTTGACAAGCCTTTGTTAGATAAAGGGAAAAATGCTAAAAAAAGGATAGTTTTTCATTATATTAGAAACATATTTATAAATATATAAAATGTATCTTGGGAAAATAATGAATAATAAAAATGATCACATCAATTTTTAATAAAGTAATATAATCCATCGTAGTCCTAATTTACAAATTTTAATATATCCTAACACTCCTCTCAAACTTAAGTGAGTCCACTTAAGTGCAACTTTATTTAACAAAGTAATTAGACAATTCGATGATGCCATTTTGTGGAATAAGTAAAGTGGATGATAGAATCAGCAGGTTGTAGTTGATCCAATAATAAAGAAGCAAAGATAGAGATCTATATTATGGTGCGGGAGATTGACAGATTTGGATGATCTAAAATAGTTGGAACCAAAATGAAAGCAAATGTAAGAACGTTTAGAGTGTTTTTTTTGAGACAGTTAAGAGTAGACTTTAATTAATAAAAGGAAAGCAGTACAAGAAGAAAATAAAAAAGGGGGCAAGCTTATGAAAAATAAACCCCCTCCCAACAAAAAGGAAAATAAAATCCAACAAAAAAATCAACAATCTACACCCCCAAAGAACTACTCAGCCGGGGTATAAAAAGTGCCACGGATCGCCCCATCTACACCATTCTTTGTAAGGAAATCCGCTACCCCATTTGCTGATCTACTAATCTGAGAGAAAGATACTTCCAAGCCCATCGATACTTCCAAGAACATTTAGAGTGTTCTGAAAGCCAAACAAAATCTCTATTCAGATTTTATATACTGAGATACTAATGAGACACACCATACAAATAGTTTGTGTATGACGTTTTACTTCTATTTGATCATCATATCTATTGATTTTAAGATCTTAAAAATCAATGGTCTTTACTCATCGAAATTTAGAGGCCAATATTGTATGGCTTAAACTATCAATTGGCTTTAAATAATTCATATTCATTTATTACTTATCAAACGAATCCGAATATGTGAGATCCATGATTTGATGACATGTCTCATTAGAGAGTCTCACCAACCTAACTCAAAAACAAATCAAATAGCAACACTTTTTTTTTACAATTATATTGCAAGTGCCCTAGTGGGGTTCAGGGTTGGCCCTAGCATTAGGCAGTGGGGGCTGCCGCCTAAGGCCCTCCATAATAGGTCTGAAAAATAACTTTATAGTAGGGCCTCTTGAGATTTTGGGGCTTCTACCGTAGGGCCTCTCTTATCAATTTTGTCCAGAGCACCTCAAATTTTAAAGGTTCTTAGGGCCAGCATTGGTGAGGTTGATTCAAGTTGGCCATTTTGGGTGTTTTAGAACTCGAACAAATAAGCAGCAATAGTCTCTACTGGTGTCTCATTTATCTAGGATCGGTTTTATGTGTTATTCTTCTCTAATAAATTTTATCATAAAAAAATATAAAAAGAATAAGAACTCTAATAAAGAGTCAACTGGTATGTGAAGATATGAACTAATTGCCTTGTCTGACGTCTAAAACTCAAATAGATAATTAATAAAAACAAGGGTAACTCGGCCAGTGTGTGTGTATGATGAGTAAGATTGGGATCCAATGCAAATCGTGTGCTGGTTGATAATTATGTGGATCCATCTCCCATGGAATAAACAATCAAGCATGCTTTGATGGTAGATTTGTGAGTTTCTTATGCTGAGGCCATCACGGTTTTGAAGACTTATAATCCCAACGGGAGTGAGATTGTTGACTTTGCAAATGGATGGATCGTTCATTGTCGTTGTATGAACCACAAGATGGGTGCTAAAAAGAAGTTTCAGACGACGATGTGTCATGGTGCTAATCGAGTCGTTGTGACTGTCAAGAACTCACAACGCCCAATCATGCACATTGGTGATGTAGAGGTCATGGCTAGATTCAGTGAGGACCAAATGTTACGTGGTGTGTACCATGTAAACAAAAGAATCTATTGTCATTTCCACAAATGACTATAACAGGATCCTACATCCTACTTGGGTTAGAAGATGTGCGGGCACAACTGGATCAAAAGTGGACAATATCACACTTTAAAATTGGAGCAGGGTGTTACATGAGTGCATGGTGATAATGACATAATTCATCAACCAGCTACCACAAGAGTGGTTGGGACCTCTCTCTCTAAAAGAGAAGCTTCTTTGAGACGTGTCTGATATGTTTCTCTCACTAGAAACTTATGGACAAAACTTGATAGGACAGCGGTGAGATGCAATTTTAGCTCTTATTATAAGCACCATAAGGGATGGTGATGCTGTGATCCATCTATTGGGAAGATCTATATGTCTTGTGATGTTGTCTCTGATGAAGCATCGTTGTGGTGGTCCATTGACAACCTTCCTATGTCGAATTTTTTGGATTGTGAAGATAAGATACAGAAGCATCTACAACATAATAATCAAGGTAGAAGGATATGTAAAATAATATGAACCATATTATTATGACCCATTTAACTTGAGTCAAACATAGGACCCATAATCAAATGTAAGGAAGTGTCGATTATGAAGAGGTGGATTCGGTTATTGCTACTTTGATGGAAAGTGTCCATATATTCTCTAACTGCCTAAGAGTCCTGGTCTCTGCTTTGAATCGTTTTTCTCTCAACAATTCCATCACATTAAGCAACCTTTACATAGAACTAAAGAATAGCAAGAGAAAGAAATCAAAGACATCGATTTCTCCTTGTTTGTACTGCACTCACAGGAAGGATCTAAGCAAATACACTTAAGGATTAACACTAAAATATCATTGGATTTAAGTGATAGACTCCGGTATTATTTAAATTATGAAGTATATTTCTGCATTATGATTATGATTTTGTAAAGCATTGATAATTAAAGATCTCATAGATTTATCATAAAAGATTGAATTATGTTAATAATTGTGTATAAATCAAATAATAAACTGAATTTAATTAATTATTAAATTCATATCAAAATTGTCAATCTATAAAGAAAATTATGAGAGGATAGTGATTAGTCTTTGGTTCCATTCACTCCACAAGGAACCGAGGTTACTCTCCTTTGCAGGTTCACTAAGTTCCCCTAGAAAATTGGTGTTGGCTCACCAAGGGAGCAAACAGCTGAGAACAGATGATCGTCTCGACTTCAAAATGGAAATTAGTATAGTCAACTTCTCTCCAAGGAAGTCTTCATGTGTTAGAAAAGTAGGAAAATTGGTAAGACTACAATATTTTTTATAATAAAAATAATGATATACTTTTCTACAGTTTAATACAAGTCTAGTATCCCTTATAATTATAAAAAATATTGATGCTTTTATCAAATTTAAAAAGGTAGACTCAATATAATATTTTAAAATATTTATTTTAGAATAGTAGCACTTTATGGATATGCTAGACAAATTTGAACGTCTGAATTTACCCCACTCGAAGCATTTGTACTATACGGTGTAGACGGTAGAGGGTCGAGAGTAATTACCCGTATAAAACAAGGCAGATAAGGAAAGAGAAGGAAATCTGAAGCAATCGAAGCGACCGTCGCTCTATATATTTCGTACTGTTTCTTCCTCTGCGCCCATCCGTTTCTTGTTGGGTGTTCCAACCCCAAAACCTGAAGAAAGAAGAAAAGAAGGATTTTATCTTGAGATAAAGAAGAAAGATAGATTCTTCCAAGATTGCAGAAAGAAATAAGGGATCGGAGGAGAATAAGAAGGGGAATCAGAGATTGGTGGAGGGAGAAATTGCATGGCCGAGGAGAGGGAGAGAGGAGGAGAATAGAAGGAAAATAAGGACAGGAAGAGGAAGGCGTGTAGAGCTCGACGCTGCCGCCGACAAAAACGAGGAGCAGTGGAAACAATGTCTGCCATAGTGTGTGGAAAGAGATCCTTTTTTGAAGACGTTCACACCCCTTCCCCCCCTTCTGTCTCCAAGAGGCTCCGTTGCTCCTCATCCGGGTCCGGATCCTCTCCCATCCGTCTCTCCCCGCCCCGTTCAGTATCCGCCTCGCCTGATACTAATTCTATTTCCGCTATTGCTTCTCCCATTTCTCATCTCATCGCTCTGTTCCCCGACATGGACAACGAGGTTCTATTCTTCCCTTTCTTGTTCTCTGTTTTGATGGAAACAAAGGGTTGTACTTCCCTAGAAATAAGCAATTCTCGAGCTCCTTACAGTATGGTTATTTTTCCAGAAAGTAACTACCCTCATCAACCATGGAAGGGGTGCCTTTATTTTATCTGGAATCAAAGTTTTCTTTTCTTTGATTGTTTGTACTCAATTTAGGAGAATTTTATTGCTTGGTTACATGGTTTGCGTCAAATGGTACTTTAGTTTTTCATTTTATTTTTTGTATAAAGTCAGAATTGAGTTTACTTTGATGAACCACTGACAGCAATTGGTTTGACATCATATATTTGGAAAAATAGAGAATCATATTATGTGGGGAGGGGTTATCTTTCTACCCATCTTTTTATGCCTTAAGTTGAAAGAGGGAATCTAAGTTTCTCTGATTCCTCTATGCGATATCTGGATTTGGTCTTATGGGGTGCTTGTGGATGTACTTAGAACCAAATCATGATTGGATTGGATAGTTTGGTCATATGGGAAATTATATTGGGTGAGGGACTGTTTCTCCCAAATTTTATATTCTAAACTTGTATTGTGACATAATCCCAACTCAATTTGAATGTATCCCACTATCTGGGGCTTTCTCAATTGAGAATTTCGCAAACGGTATCCAAACAAGAAGGAAAGGAAGTGAATTGGATAATCTCCTTTTATCATACTCTGCATTAGTATGTGCTCCATACACTAATGAGAACATGTTATATTTGATAGTTCCTTTTTTTTTTAATTATTGAAAGGTGATGTTTGATAGATTTTCATTGAGCATGCTTGCTATATTCCTTAGTCAGGTGATTGTTAATTATTATTATTATCAGTTTGGACTAAGTATTTACTTTTTTCCCCCCAGCTTCTTGAGAGAGCACTAGCAGCTTGTGGCAATGATTTGGACTCTGCAATCAAGAGTTTGAATGAACTTCGTTTAGGATCTGCAGATAGGGACATAAGTTCCGCTGATGGCAAATCTGACTCCAAAATGGGGGGAAATGATCAACTACCATCACAAGGTACACATTCTGATATGTATCAGATGGTTGAAGTGCAGGCTAATTTGGCCTTCTTTGCTTGTTTGATGGGGCACTTCTATTTCAATTTTCAAAAAGTATGCTGCGTACAATATTCATATGTTATCTATTTATGTGGGATGGACAGAGTGAAGATATATGTGTGTGTGCGTGCGTGTGTGTCTCACCATCTCAAGAAGAAAAAGTTCTTGCTGCATCTGAGTGAGAGAGGCAAAACATTTAGGAAGTTGATAAAAAATATCATGAATAAGCTAACTTAAAGAAATTTGAGAAAAAACGTGAGAAAGAGAGGTTGGGTTAGGGAAACTTAGAAAAAAAGTTATGAAAGAGAGGATAGGTTAGGGGAATTAGGAAAAAGTGAGAAAGAGAGGTTGTGGAATAGGGGAAATTAGGGGGAAAAGTGAGAAAGAATGGTTGGGTTGAGGGGAATAAAAAAAGTGAGAGAGAGACAAGGTTAGAAAGCCAATTACACATAGGATTTCCAACGAGATTTCTTATGGGATGGGCAGTGGGAAAGAAGAATCAGTTACACCTAATGGCATATTTGGGTCAACTCTATAATAAGACATGTAAAAAATACAATATTTACAACACTCCCCCTCAAGCTGGTGCGAAGATATCGATTAAGCCCAACTTGTTTAAGACATTATCAAGCTGTGATCAAGAGATGACCTTTGTGAGCATATTAGCAAGTTGATCTTTGCATTGCAAATAAGGAGTGAAAGTTTGTCCTGCTGAAATATGATTGTGAAGAAAGTGACAATCAATTTCAATATGCTTTGTACGTTCATGTAACATAGGGTTGGATGCAATATTGATGGCAACCTGATTATCGTATAGCATCGGTAATGGTTCAGATGAGGCAAATCCTAACTCAGCTAGAAATTGCTGGAACCAAAGTAACTTAGAGGCAATATTGGCCATGGCACGATATTTTGCCTCCATACTAGAACGAGAAACAATATTCTGTTTCTTGCTTCGCCAAGAGATTAGATGAGATCCCAAGAAAACACAATATCCTGTGGTCAAGCAACGGTTGTCAAGAGAGCCAGCCAAATTAACATCTGAGTAACTACGAATGGCCATTTGAGACTGGTATTTATATAATAATCCTCGTCCTTGTGTGTGATCAAGGAATGTTGTGTACTTAAGGTACAAATCCTTCTTTTTCTTTATCTTTTTTCCCCTTCTCTTTTGTCCTCTCTTTTTCCCCACCTTTTCTCTTCTTTCTACACCTTATTTTTGTTCATTTTTCATCTAAGCCCTAACCCTAGCCAAATTAGGATCAACCCCACCATCGGCCACCAAAACCCCGTGGGGACATTACACTCCGTACAAGTCCATACGACTGAATGAACAAGCATATTTTTGCCTTGTTTTGCCCTATTTTGAACCCCAACCTTTGGATCCCTATCTTAGACCTATAAATCTAACCAATGAACCTATTTGAGGTCTTGTTTTGCCTAAAAAAAAACAAACCCTAATTCTAGGTGATCTCATGGCCGTATTTCATCATTTGGGTGTGCTTTTTAAATCTAAAAGACCTAGGATAGGGTTTGACTTTTGAGGGATTTTTCATTGAAGGACAAACGTATAATCATGAGGGCATTATGTGTAGGTGTCATTCTTTTTTCTTTTTTTTTTTTCTTTTTTTTGTTTTTGAATTTCTTTGATTAATTGTTAATGTGAATTTGCCTAAGTTTTTGTTTTATTCTTTGTTTAATATTAATTTATCTAACATCTTATGTGAGAATCATGGATATATGTTTCATGTCATTTTAGGATTCACCATATGCATTTTGTGTCTCGGATAGGCATCCATCTATCATTTAGATCTACGGTTTCCAATAGTTTGGCTCGTCCTGTTAGAATGAAAATAGGGACAAAATAAAGGAGGAAAAGAGAAGAATTGGGAGAGATAATACTCATTTTGTGTATTGTATTACTTGTATTTACAACAGAAGAGAATACGTGTATATATAGAATACAATGAGCCAATCAAGGTGATGAAAAAAGAAAAGAAAGATGGGTTACAATCATTTACTATCAATGATATCTAAAAGTCAACCACACATGTAAAATGTGAAATTACACCATATTCTACAACATTCTCCGTCAAGCTGATATGAAGATATCGAATAAACCTAGCTTGCTTCAGACGTCATCAAGTTGTGACTAAGAGTTGGCCTTGGTGAACTTATTAGCAAGTTGGGTCCTTGTTGCAAATATGGGGTGAGAATATGACCTGCAGTAATGTGATGGCGAAGAAAGTGGCAATCAAATTCAATATACTTTGTGCGCTCATGGAATACATGATTTAAAGCAATGTTGATTGCAGTTTGATTATTGCATAACGTTAATAATGGTTTAGAGGAAGCGAAACCCACGTTAACTAGAAATTGCTTGAACCATAGTAATTCACAAGCAATATTAGCCATGACACGATATTCAATATCTACATTAGACCGATCAATAACAAATGTTCTTGTTTTGCCAAAAGACTAAATGAGATCCTAACAAAATTCAATATCATGTAGTTGAGCAACGGTCATTAGGAGAACTAGCCCAATCGACGTCTGAGTAACCTTGAATGACCAGTTGAGGTTGATGTTTATAGAACAGACCCTTTATAGTGTGAGCCTTAAGATAGCAAATGGTTTGAAACACTTCGTGAAGATGGGCACCTTGCGGGGCATGCATAAATTGACTGACTACTCCAATAACAGAGGATAAATCTGGCTTAGTAAGGGTGAGATAAATAAGTTTGCGCACTAGTTTCTGATGAGAGATCTATAGTGGAATTTCATTGAGCAGAAAGCTTAGTATTGATATCAAAAGGAGTGTTTTTTGGCTTGCATCTAAAATATCCCACATTTTGTAAGAGGTCTAAAGCATATTTTCTCTGAGAAAGAAAAAACCCTTAAAAAGAATGAGCAACTTCAATCTCGAGAAAATAACGGAATGGCCCCCAATCTTTGACATTAAAAGAGTGTCGTAAATAGTATTTTAATGCACTAATTGATTGATCATTATTCCCATTAAGCACAAAATCATAAAAAAAAACTACTAGAAGCATCAAATAGAGTAGGCACAATAGACAAATACGTAATTATCTGTCTGGCAACGAGAGAAACCATACTTCAATAATGCATTGTTGAATTTATGGAACCTATGTCCGTGGAGATTGCTTGAGATTGTAGATAGCCTTCTTGAGTTTACAAACCAACTCTTGCTCCCCATGTTTCACAAACTCGAGAGGAGGAAGCATGAATACTTCTTTTAAGTCACCATGAATAAAGACATTATTGACATCTAGTTGATGAAAAGGCCACTAATACGTGGTGTCAATGGATATCAAAATTCGAATATATGTGAGTTTGGCCACATGGGAAAAGGTCTTTTGATAAGCAATCCCATATGCCTATGTGAAGCCTTTGGTAACCAATCTAGTTTTAAATCGAGCAATTGTACCATCAGAATTATGCTTTAGAGTGAAAATCCATTTACAACTAACACGAGTTTTTCCTAGAGGAAGATAAACTATCTCCCAGTATGATTTTTTGTCTAGTGCTGCCAATTCTTCTTCTATTGCCGCATTACAGGAGGAATTTCGAAAAGCCATATCAATCCTCTTAGGAATATGAATGTTGTTAAGAGCAGTTAGGAGGTTGCAATAAGGTGGAGAAACAGAGTGATAAGACACAAATCAATCAATGGGATGGTTAGTACATGCACGCTTTCCTTTCTGGAGGGTAACAGGCACTTCAAGTTTAGTAGGAGAAGGATTTGGGCCACTAGTAGATGGTTGAGCAGCATCACGTTGAGCCATGGGCTTGTGCTTTCTTCTTTGATTCACAAAAATAGGTTGGATTGTTAAGGAGTAGCAGCCTCATTTGTGGGAATAGGAAGAATGGAAGGAAATGAAGAGTTAGAGCTAGTCTGAACAAAACAGGGAACGTGTTCAAAAAAGGTTACGCCCATAGAGACATACATCTTACCTATGATGGCATCAAGACACTTATACCTTTTATGGAATAGAGTCCCAAAAAATAGACATTTGATAGGATGCTTGTAGAGTTTATCATTAGAAAACAAATGGATAAGGCAAACACATACAAAGACATGTAAAGGAATAATGGAAACATGTTTGTGCATTGACATAATATCAATCAGAGCTTTGTTATGTAACACTTGTGAGGGCATGTAATAATCAGATAGCATGGAGTTAACACAACTTCAAGCTAATACGACTTAGGAACATGCACAGTAAATAATAGAGAATGGGCTACCTCAAGAAGGTAGAAATTTTTCTTTTCAGCAACACCTTTTTGTTGAGGTGTGTGAGGGCAAGAGGTTTGAGATTCAATGTCATGGTTCTGCATAAATTGTAAAAATGAATGTGACAAATAGTCTCCCCCATTATCACTTCTATTTTTTTTGATATGGCAATCAAATTGGGTTTGGACCCACAGATAAAATGTGCGAAAGTGATAAAAAAGCTCAAACTTTTATTTCATCATGTATACCTAAGTCATACGAGAGTAATCATCAATGAAAGTGACAAAATAACAAAAGCTAGTACGTGAAATAAGAGAAGCCATTCAAACATCAGAGTGAATAAGAGAATAAAATATAGAAGTACTCTTAGTAAGTGAAATTGGAAAAACATCTTTAAGATGTTTGCTATATTTGGCAACTTTCACACTCAAATTTATCTTTGATAAATTTCAGTGTGAAAAGTATGGTGTAATTTTCACATTTTATATGTCTGTTGGACTTTTAGATATCATTGATTGTAACCGATATTTTTTCCCCTTTTCATCGCCTTGATTGGCTCCCTTTATTCTATATATACATGTATTTTCTTCTCTTGCAAAATCAAACAATACAATACACAGAGAATTATCTCTCTTTTCTTCCCTTTAGTTTCTTTTGTTTTTCTCTTTATTTTCATTATAACATGATATCGACCAAATTTGATTTTTGAATTTTCTGTCTTATGCCGTCTTTTTTGGGGGATTTCTACATTTCTTGCGGCCCCTGGTGTGCCTCTTTCCCCTACAATTGTCTCCCCTCTTGGTTGAATCGTTTCCTCGGCGGATTCACAATTTTTTTCCCCAGAATGCAGCAAGTCCAAGGCAGCAGTTCTAGGAACAATTTTACTGTTCACCTTCAATCTGTATAGACACTGTTATCGGCCTTCGAAACCACTACCACCCAAACCATTTTTGGGCTCTCCTTCCATCCATCAGGTGGGTCCTAGGGCTTGGTGTCTTGTGGGGCCCCTTATATCTCCATTCTTGTTTTCGCATTAGGGACGCCCAAGAATAGTATTTTTCGGCTTCGGATCTACTGCAAGGGCCCTTCTTCCTCGGCGGATTCACAATTTTTTTTCCCAGAATGCAGCAAGTCCAAGGTAGCAGTTCTAGGAACAATTTTACTGTTCACCTTCGATCTGTATAGACGCTGTTTATCGGCCTTCGAAACCACTACCACCCAATCCGTTTTTGGGCTCACCTTCCATCCATCAGGTGGGTCCTAGTGCTTGGTGTCTTGTGGGGCCCCTTATCTCCATTCTTATTTTTGCATAGGGACGCCCAAGAATAGTATTTTTTGGCTTCGGATCTGCTGCAAGGGCCCTTCTTTCTCCTTGAAACTAGTACCATTGGAGTCACCCAGGGCCTTAGTTTCATCTCCTCGGCTTCTTCTTCCTTCCGTGATCGGTGGGACCCACTATTGCTGCAATTTTGTTGTTGTTGCTGCTACACATCTTGGATTTGGATTTTTTCCAGATTTTGTATAGATCTGGAGTCTTGGGGTTGGATTGCTATTTAATCCACTCCTACCCAGTCACTCTTGGCCTTTTTTCTTTTCCTGCTGGTTGGTGCCACTGATCTGTGGATGTGGGACCCACTTTTTACTTTTTTTCGTTAACAGTTACTGTAGCAAAACTGTTTTTTTTTTGCATGACATTCCCTAGCCTACTTCTCCTGGATCTTTTCAAATACGCTTGACATCTTGGGATTCAAAAATACCAACTGATGGTATATCTGAACTTGCATCTCAATAACGTTGATTTGGAATTTGATTTGTTGGTAGTTAAATGTATTTTTGCGTTTGAGAACATGGCAATTACTATTGGAAAAAAGGATATTTGATAATTAACAAATGAAATCTCTCTCTGTTTTTCTCTCTCACACACACATACACATGCACACACACACACACAACCCGCACGCCCTACAAATTTGTCATATTGTGAGTGTAGCATGTTGGCTGGGAAGAAAGAAGAGGAGAGTTATATTCTGATCTGTCCTTAGGTGATAATTGAGTCATCTAAGTTGTTTTGAGAAGTGGATCGGTTCATCTTAATCTAAGAGTTGGTGTTTTGGCAGGTGGAAACCCTGCTCCGGAGGATCTGGCTACCCAAAACATTCTCCCAGCTAATGGTTCCGAATGGGTGGAGCTGTTTGTGAGTGAGATGATGAGTGCTTCTGATATGGATGATGCCAAAACTCGTGCTTCTAGGGTGCTGGAGGTTTTGGAGAAATCCATTTCTACCCGAGCAGGCATTGAGGCCAAAGAATGCTTTCAAAAGGTAATTATGTAATTTTGCACGATGCTTGGCCATATATATGGTAAATGCATGTGTTAAAGTTTTTTATTTTAAGTTACCATTCATTCTATTCTCTTATGACACTTATGAGATCTTAACATCCATCAAGTCTCTGTTATGCCGTACGCTATGAAGCCATATTGATTGGATATTCTTGCACCTTGATTTGGAGTTAATTCCCCTTTAGAAGGAAAAGATGGTGGAATGCTGTTGATCTTTCTACCCAATCATTTGTTTGCTTTCCTCAAAAGCCTCGAATCAACTGCTGACATCCTGACTGTAGGTCATCAAGAGAACTTGTTGGATCATCAGTTTGATTCTCATGTGCATCACATATATATGAAACTCGAGCCTTACCCTTTCTTGTTCCTTGTCATCATTCATTCAAGCATGGACAAATGAACTCTGTGATGCTGAATCTTCTGGTTCCATTGCGGATTGATTTAATTGATGATAGCCTTTTTGGTGGGTCTAAGTGGAAATTCCCTTTTTTTTTTTTGTGTGTGTGTGTGTATATACCAAATAGAAGAATCTTTCATTGGAAAGAGAAAGGTGAGTGCCAAAAAACCGACCCAGGAGGCACCAAGTGGATAGGACTAGTACTTTGATTACTAAGTTGCTTTTACCTTGGTATTCTGTGAGCACATGAGCCCAGGCCCTTCTGGCTTAGGCTTACTTCTTGCAGTTCCATCAATATTGAATTAGCAGCACTCCTTAGAGGAGGTTTCCAACAATCCATGATCTTAATTCATTTGCTTTGGTCGATCAATACCAACTGCCAGTGTCATTGCTTGCAAAAGAGATGCCAGTGAACTCCTTCCTCCCTTTAACCCAATTGATAAGATGAGCCTTTGCTGATTGGAAGACTTCTGTGACTGAGCTCTCCTTCCCTTCAAAAACTCTGTTGTTGCATTCCTTCCAAATAGATGCAAAAGGTAGCTGTTGTTGCTTCAGAATCTTGCAGGTTGTTGTTGAGGACCCAAGAGCTACCATTTTATTTAATGAAAGAAGTCCAAACTGAATAGATGGAGCAAAATAGGAAAGATGTCTAGAAATTTCTAAATCTGCCCCCACATAAGGGCCAATATAGATCCTTCTTGAGAGGGATGATATGGTGATGCCTAAGATTATACTTTATGAGGATCCTATTTGAGAAAGTTGACCAGCAAAAACCCCCATCTGAGTTGGTGCTAGGCCCTTGGCAAGGTTGATGACAATAGCGATCTGACAAGGGATTTAGGGGTTCAAGTTCTTAGAAGGGTGGCCCACCCAAACCCTCAAGTCTTTCCTCATCCTTGCAAGTGAAACAATCATAAAGAGAGAAATGATTGACATACTCTCTCTCTCCCTCTCTCTCTCTCTTTCTCTCTGTGCCCAAACTCTATATTCTAGATAACCTTGATGGACTCTAAGAAAGGATTCCTTGAGATGGACTTCACGATGCATACATCCCATGTAGAAAGAGACTTTATCCCCTTCCGTTGAAAACCTAAAACCCTTAAAAAAAACCCTCTCCGACTCCAGACCTATCAGTCCCCACTTTGAAGATATACCTGACTACAGCCAACCCATTTTTCTAGTTGGACAAACACAAGGCCACTCCTCCTCCGGCAACATAAATTTGTGATATAGAACTCTCCTCCAAAGAGCTGAGGTTTCTTGGCAAACATTTATCATTGTAGATGAAAAGTAATTAGCAATGTGATGGAAATTCCACCTTGACATCCATGTTAATTTGAGGATAATGTGGCTCAAAGTAGACCCGTAAGGGTTGGCTTGGCGGTCAAGAACCCACCCGAGATGCGGGAGGTCTTGGGTTCAAGTCACTCTCAACACAAAAAGGACCACTGCCCCTAATGTTACCCGGTGTGTGTGGATAGGGATGTTTGTGCATGTTCCAAGGATTAGTCAGGTGCTCTAAGAGGCTTGGATACTTTGGTCTTCAAAAGAAAAATGTGGCTCAAAGTAGATGCCTATTATACCATTACATGCTGAAAATTTACCATGTGCAGCCTTTTGGTGGGTCTAAGTGGAGAAATTGGAGTAATTGGCAAATATTTATCATTGTAAATGAATTGTAATCAGAAATATGTGTTGGGAAACTACCATGACATCCATGTTGATTTTAGGATAATGTGTTTACAAGCAGATGCCCTTTGGAAAATTCATGGGATTGATCATAATAGGAGTGCTATTTCGTGGGCAAAGAGAAATACTAGTGCAACTTGGTGAGTTTCTGTAGAGACTAAATCTAGAGAAAAGCAAGCATTAAGAGGCAATCTTTCATGCTTTCCTTGTTCTATTAGTTGTTGGAATCCATTGCCTAAATGGTTCCTTAAAACTCCCTCTCTCTAGGTGGGTGGATGCAGGTTGGGGTTGGGGGGGGGGGGGGGGGGGGGGGGACATAGGGTCTTATTGTTTCTTGGAGAAAGAAAAAATGTTTTCAACTATATCTGTTCCCTAACACTGCACACTATATTTCATATGACCTTTTTTTTTTGGAAACAATAGTATGTAGCGTTGAAAAGAATAGAAGAAGGAAGAGGAAAATAAATTGAAAAGAAAAGAGAGAGAATTTTTTGTTGAATGATATTCCTCCTAAATTAGATTCTCGAGGAAGGCTTTTGAAACATGCAACTAAAGTTTTAGTAGAACACAGTACATGAGTGTGGTTTTTTTTTAAATGTAGGGTAAGTGTTCATTCAAAGAGGGAAATAAATTCCCAAGATAATTACAAAAGAGAGGGCAGAAGAAGCCCCCAGAAATATATAACCACCAGGGCCAAGCAGATCATAAGCAAAAAAATAATCCCAAACCTGACTCAAAGAATGTTAGGAAAATGATAAAAAATCCCAAATCTAGAAGAGGTGATAATCTGCAGCCTTCTGCAGTAACCAAGAACCTTTTCGTGAAGAGAATTAGAAGCCAGGTAGACAGAAGCATTGCAATGCTGCAGGTGATGCTTGATGCCATTGACATGGATACGAGAAGACCAAACGACATTTGAAGTTGCAGATATTAGCCTAAAGAAATCATTATCCAGGCATTGCAGATGTTTGATACGCAGGCCAATGTCATATATAAAACCAAGAATTTTCTGGGTGAAGATTAGCTGGTTGTTCTCATGGTAGAACCTTGGTAGTGAGCAACAAGCAAGATCCCATTGTTGTAGGTAAGAGTCCTGATTAACAGAACGCAGTCAGTGGAAGCAGGACTAGTAATGGTAGTGGCAACATTGTTACGTGACAATGGCTGATCCGGAGAAGGAAGGTCCCAGAGGGCTGGGAAAGGGCCCTTTAATTTGCAGAGATCATTGTTAGAAAGAAGAAAGAGGATGCGATTTCTGATGTCCGACAAAATAGTCATACAAATCAGATGATCGGACCTTGTAGTGTTGTTGAAGGTCCTGCAATTCCTCTTGTGCCAGGCATGCCATACCAAGGCAGGGACAGTCAGACGAGCAGCCAGAAGCTCCTAGCGACCATTCCTAGAATTGACAAGGGCCATAGATTCACCAAGGATGTCACCAGAATTGCTGTTAAAAGAAAATTTACCCACGATAAGTCTCCAAATGCTGAGAACAGTTTTGCACTGAAGCAAATGGTCATTAGTTTCCGGATGAGAGTTGCAAAGGATGCAAGTTGGATCAACATGGCTACCAATCTTGATCATCAGTTGCTTGGATTTCAGCCCAGAGTTAAGGAGAAGCCAAAGGTAAATGGATTGTTGGTTAACACATCCAGGGAGCCAGATCTAATTGACGTAACCATACCGTGGAAGCGTGCTGAAATTCGACTTGATATTAGTGGCTATGGAGAGAATGCCAAATTGATCCCCAGCCCAGAGGAGCTGGTCGCTGGTAGGCAGCGTCCAACAATTCTCAGAGATGAAATCACTGACCATAATGTTCCTTCCCAGCCCTAATTCATAGATTGGCTGATCACCAAAGGCTCTCTTAAGATGAAACCATGCCTAATCCAGGGTCTCTCCAGAAGTTAGTACTTACCCCATCACCAATGGCATGAATAGCCACTTTGTCCCGAGCACTTATGACGGATCTCCAAGCCCATGAAGGATTGCTACCTAAACCATCTTCCCAAATGTTCTTCCTTTTCATTTACTTAGCATGGACCCATTTAATCCACAAATCACTTTTATTGTTGGCAATGTTCGCCATTAAGCAAGCTTCATTGATGATGGAGAGATGTCTCAGCCCAAGCCCACCCTGTCTCTTAGGTGTGCAGATTTTATCCCAACTGAAGGTATGGATTCTTCTCTGCTGCTCGGAGTTCCAAAGGAAATTCCTCATCAGTTTTTCAATAGCCTCCATACAAGCCTTGGGCAGCAGGAACGCACTTGCCCAAAAAATGTGAAGGTGATTAATAGTGGATCTAAGTAATTCCACCCTTCCAGCAAAGGATAGGGAACTACCAACCCAGCCAGAAATTCTGCCCCTAACTTTAGAAAGCAGCTCCGCACTGTCAGCAAGATGAAGCCGAGAGGAGAAGAGAGGCAACCCCAAGTACTTAATGGGTAGAGTAGCTTCATCCATGCCAAGAGAACTCAGAATAGCTTGCTTGACAATGGTAGACCCAGAGAAAATGATACTGCTTTTCGAGAGATTGACCGAGAGGCCAGAGAAAAGGCAAAACTCCTTCAAAAGGCTAGATAATGCATTAACTTAATTGAGGTCGGCAGCACAAAAAATCATTAAGTCGTCAGCAAATAGCAGGTGAGAAATGCTTGTACCCCTTTTGGAGAAAGGATAAATGATTTCCTTATTCTGAACTGCACGATTGAGAGCACAAGAGAAGGCTTCCATGATCAAACAAAAGAGAAATGGGGATAGGGGGTCCCCCTGACGAAGGCCTCTAGTGCCAGTGAAGAACCTATGAGGGGACCCATTAATCAACACAGAGAAAGATGGAGATTCGATACAGCACTTGATCCACCCAATCCATTTATCCCCAAAGTTCATTTGGTTCAGTATAGAAAAAAGACAACCCCAGTTGACACTATCGAAGGCTTTCTTCAAGTCGATTTTAATGCACATCCTTGGGGAGCCTTTGCTAAGATGGATGCTACAGATTAGGTCATGGCAAAACATAAGATTTGCACTGATGCCCCTCCCTGGAATGAAAGCGCTTTGATGATTGCTAACAAGCTGAGGCATAAATTGTTTCATCCTAGCCACCAAAATCCTAGAGATAATTTTGTATAACTCATTAGAGAGGGCAATAGGCCTAAATTGCTCAGGACTGCTGGAGCTTGGGTTCTTGGGAATCAAAGCAATAAATGAAGACTTCACTTGCTTCAGCAGCTTAGAGGAGTGGAAGCAGTTAATGACAGCAGAAGTGACATCTTCACCCACAATATTCCAACAAGATTGATAGAATTTACCGTTGAAACCATCCGGTCCTGGAGCTTTTGATGGGTTAGCCTTGAAGACCACATAATAGACCTTACTGCTGTCCGCAGGGGAGCTAAGAGAAGAAGCATCGGCATCACAAAGTTTAGAGGCAATGTTGAACTCATGGAATTTGCCCAAATGAGTAATTTTCCAATCAAGAGTGGATGAGTTGCTCCCAAATTGTTCAGTAAAGTACTGAATGAAAGTGTTATTGATAGTGGAAGGATCATTGCTCAAGAGACCATCAGAACCAACAATAGACCTTGTGTTATTCCTATGCTGATGCACTTTGTTGTGGAAAAACTTGCTTCCCATATCCTTTAAATTGAAGCTCAAAAGCCTGGATTTTTGCTGTAGCAAGCTGGCTTTGAAATCCAGTAAAGTACTGAATGAAAGTGTTATTGATATGAGTGCGGCTTTAGTGAAATGGAAAATAGGAAAGCAGAGTTGATTAAAATTGTAAATGAATTAGGTATCATGTCATGCTAAATTTAGTTACTTAGGTACATTTGTTGAACCAAGCAGAGGATCAGATGGGGATATAACTAGTAGGAAGAGAGTGGGGTGGGACCAGTTTTATGTAAGTTGACGGAATGTTGTGCAATAAGAGTGCTAGTTTGGCAATACATAAAAGACAGGTAAATAAGGTAAAGATCATAGTGATTCTTATGTTTAGATGGATGACTAGAGAAATACTGGAAGATAGAATTAGAAATGAATGCACGGGAAGTCCTTGAAATTAACTCCTATATACGACGAGGGAATACTTCTTAAGATGTTCGGGCATGTATGTAGAAGTTTGGAATTATCCCCAATATGAAAGATTGAATGGCTACAAGCAATAGGTAGGAGGAGAGGAGGCCCTTCAATAACTTGGGTCCAAGAGCTATTACTGGAGAAAAACCTGGGTTGAAGTGATTAGGACATGATAGATTTTGGAGGGCAAAGAATATGATTTTTGCTAGCTCAGGGCAAAAACTAGAACTCAAAAGGCCAACTTTGAATGGATGAGAAGTGGCTATAATGATGATGATGAATGAAAACTGTGGGAACCGAGCAGCAGTGGGCTCGGTAACAACCACTTTGGACCGGGTTCCAGCAACAATCGCCTTGGGTTCACCAACCCGAGTAGCAGTGGGTTGGGTATTAGCTGTGCAAAGATGACGCAAGTTATGGCCGTAAATGAAGTCAGATCGTAAATACTGAAGAGCAGAATTAGCACCTGAGGATGGAGGTTCCCGTTGGCAAGATTTGTTTCAAATAAATGATTAGCCATTTAAGGATTAATCATTAAGAACTTTTAGGATTAGGTCCCATGTATTCAGGAAGGGGATTTGGCACTGTTATTTGTATGCGAGTCATTTTGGAAAATAATCAGAGAAGATTATCAGACTGTTAAGGAGGCAGAACCACCTTGAATCAGTTCAATCTGTTCTCTCTCTTTCTTATTTCTCGTTAAAAAATCTACTTCCAGACTATTTTTTTGGTGAACCGAACCGAATACCTACATTGATCAATTGGTGTTCCACCAAAAACACATCCCCATGTGCAAGGAAGAAGAAAGGTTTCTTGCCAATTCCCAACATATGGGTGAGCCATTAGGCTCATGACACTAGTTTCTTAGCAAACGTTCTACGACAGCGTCCACCATGTTAGATCTTGGGTTAGTGGAAGTTCCAAAATGACGACAGTCGAGATCTCTATTATTTCTGGAAGGTTTATGTGTGGTCAGGAATCTCTCTCTCTCTCTCCCCCTCCCCCAACAAAAGGAAAAAATGAAAATCATTTTACTTATGTTTTCGGCATGGTTTTTTGTTAAATAAATAATTTGTATGTGTGATTTTTTGTTCAGGAAAATATGTTACTGAAAGAGCAAGTTGAAATACTTGTTCGAGAAAACACCATCCTGAAGCGAGCTGTAGCGATCCAACATGAACGTCAGAAAGAGTATGATGAGAGGAGCCAGGAATTGCAGCATTTTAAACAGCTGGTGTCTCAGTATCAGGAGCAATTGAGAACACTTGAAGTATGTCTTCAATGCATCTCATGGACACCTATATGTTCCAAGACATTTGGATATTGCAAATTTGCATTTACTGTTACTTTCTGGCTTAACCTGCACCATTTTTTTATTTGAAAGATAACCTGCACCAATTTTTTTTCCATGGATAACATTGGATTTATGAGACCACTTACAGATATTTTGAGCTGTCTTTATTTTGGAAAAAACCAAAATTGACTGATGTCTAACTACCAGCCAGTTTTTATCATTCCAGGATACCCACATGAAAACTTGAGTATATCAGCTCTTTGGTAGAAATTATATGCACTCTATAGACTAAACCACATGAAAATTTTGAGTATATCAGTTCTTTAGTAGAAATTATATGCACACTGTATAGACTGAAGTATCAGCTGATATACTGAAAATATCAATCAATACTCGTCTGGTTGATTTTTGTTTCTGCCAAAATTAAAATCTAAGGGTCTTCATTACCACATCATGACTCCTGTTGAAACCAAACGTTCTTGTCATGATTTAAAGTTTGTATTTGATTCAATGTTATCAAAGTTCCTGATGTATTCTCATGCTTGGATTTTTTATTTGACACAACCCTTTTCCCTGACTCATTTGTTGTTTTGTTGTCCTGCAGGTGAATAATTATGCATTGACAATGCATCTCAGACAGGCCCAGCAGAGCAACTCGATCCCAGGCCGTTTCCATCCCGATGTCTTCTAATATGAGCAAGCAGTTTGAAAAGAAATTTCGCTTCATTACCTTGAAATATCTTTTGACTTTAGTTAAGATCGTATAGTACAATATCTGCGACCACAGGTTTCTGGTTTATGTGTGTCAGTCATTCTATCACTCAAAAGGGGAAAAAAGACCTGTCTTCAAGATTTCAACTTTGTTGAAACCCCAATTATTGTAATAAAATTTGTATTGGTGCTTGGGTCTTTTTTATTATTATTTTTAATCGACAAATAGCTTTGAATATATCACTGTAGAAGATTGTAATTCAAGTTTGCTTGTGTTTGTGCCAGTGACCAGAAAAGGTGTTGTTGGGTAAATTTCACTAATGGGATATTCGCATTGGTTGTTCTTTGGTAGGCAAATTTGTGCTTACATGTATGAACAATGTCAGCTCTTTCTCCAATTGGTTGCGGCTGTGCCTAATGGATATCTTGTTTGTCAACTCTCACCCTTGCCTCATCAAGATGTTGAGTCTGGAGATCCTAACTAATTGGAGCAAGGCTTGAAGGAGACTTGCCAGAATCAGTTGAAAAACTCTGAATTTTTTTGGCAATGAAAAACTCAAAAATTTATTGTGCCGAAGTTGGATTGGAGTTTAAAAAAAATTCTAAGATTATAATTTAGGCACTTTTTATCTTATGCACTTATTGTGGCTTTCATCACTTAAATGGTGGCATTTCTTTTGGACATGCTTAGACATCTTACTTGACTAGGACACTTTAATTTGACTAATTTTTGGGTAAACAACTACAGGGAATGACCTGTTGGAGTTGAGCGTGAATTAAATTCAATAGCCCGCTTCTTGAGTTGTACTGTTCTTATCTGTGACATGGTTTTGTCAAGAAAGAAATGAAAGAGGCACTAGGCGTTGTAGACTCTAAGTTGAGGACTTGACAAGCAAGCTTCTTTCAAAGATGTCATTTTATATTTGCTTGAGAGGTCAATGAAGATCTAAACCACTAGAACTAGAGGGGGGAGGAAAAAACCATGGCAATAATGTTTACATCAGGGGTAAAAAATTTGGCATCGGCCGAGATATTTGTCGATACGAGATATCGATTGATATATATATATATATTTTTTTTTAAATGTATCAATATCAGTAGATATTTACAATATCAGTCGATACGTATCATATCGGCAGATATTTACAATATCGGTCGATACGTATTATATCGGTCGATATATACAGGTTCTCAAAATCGATATATATATCGGTCGATATGATACGTATCGGCCGATATCTCGACCCCTGGTTTACACCCTTATAACATCAGTTTGCTCTTTCATTGTCACCAACATGGATCATCCATGCAACCCCAAGGGGTTATCCGAATTGGTTTGGGAGCAAGATCTCTAGAAGGAGGTATTGAGTTCAAACTATGGGAGCTCAAATGAAGGGCCACTTTCCATGGAAATATGTATAGAGTAAGGTCCCATCGATTTACCCGGTATGCGCAGATAGGGGGGTTTTCACACACCTCGGAGGACTAGTCGGGTGCGACGTCTGGACACCTCTGGACCTCAAAAAAAAAAAAAAAAAAACATGGATTATCCATGCAAAGGTACTTGGAGGGTGTTTTCACATGATAATAACCACGAGGCTTGCACACACCACGTAGTTTTATTCGGTGAGTGGTAAGGAGGTTTGCACACGCGAGGACTAATTGGGTGTTTTAAGAGATGTAGAATACTTCGGTCAATAAAAACAACCACAAGGCTTCAATGATTCTTAAGATGAGTTTTAAGGAGATTATAATACTGATTAGAGTAGGACTCAAAGATCATAATTTAGTTACAAGGGTAAAAGTCTTGCCCTCAATAATAAGACTTTGTGCAATTTAGGTCCCGCAGTTCATACGCTGGTTTATATATGTCCTGCAGTTCTTTACGATTAGAGGAAAATAATTCATAATTAACGGATAATAATTATTTAATTAATCACGATTAATCATAATTAACTCTTAAATTGGGCTGGGATATTACATCCCACCCCCTTTAAAGAAATTTCGTCCCGAAATTTAAATAGAAAAAATCGTACCTTTAATTAGCGAAGAGACTCGGGTATAATTTCCTCATAGTCGATTCTGGTTCCCAAGTGACGTACTGAGTTCCTTGGTGTTGCCATAACACTTGCACTAGTGGTATAGTTTTTCGTCAGAGCACCTGAGTCCTAGTATCTTGGATCTCAAGGGGTATTTCTTCAAAAGTTAGATCTTCAGAGATTTCAATGTCTTCCACGTTCAACACGTGAGATGGATCTGATTCGTATTTTCTGTGCATAGACACATGAAATGTATTGTGTACCTTTTCTAAGTTCCGAGGTAGTGCTATCTGGTAAGCAACTTCTCCGATTCTATTCAAAACTTCGAAAGGTCTAACGTATCGTGGTGACAACTTTCCTCTACGTCCAAATTTCTATATTCCATGACGTGGAGCTACACGTAGGAACACAAAGTCTCCGACTTCAAATTCCAACGGTCTCCGTCTTTTATCAGCGTAACTTTTTTGTCGCCTCTGAGCGGCTTTGAGACGTCGCTTTATGACTTCCACTTGTTCTGTCGTTTCACGTACCATATCTGGTCCTAGCAGAGCTTTGTCACCTACTTCTGTCCAACACAGAGGTGATCTACAGGGCCTACCGTATAAAGCCTCGTACGGTGCCATTTGTATACTTGACTGATAGCTGTTGTTGTATACAAATTCAATTAAAGCTAAATGATCTTCCCAGCTTCCTTGCATGTCCATGACACATGCTCTCAACATATCTTCTAATGTCTGGATAGTCCTTTCAGATTGAGCATCTGTCTGAGGATGAAATGCTGTACTAAAACATAACCTGGTGCCTAACTGCGTTTGTAATCCCTGCCAAAATCGAGAGACAAATCAGGTATCTCTATCTGACACAATGGAGACTGGCACTCCATGTAGTCGGACTATCTCCTTGATATACAACATACTCAGAGTGGTCAAAGTGTCTTTCTTTCGGATAGGTAAAAACTTGGTCAGTTGATCCACAATTACCCATATGGAGTCATTCCTCATTGCTGATTTTGGAAATCCTGTTACAAAATCCATGGTAATATGTTCCCACTTCCATTTGGCTACTGGAAGAGGTTGTATTTTTCCACCAGGTCGTTGATGTTCAGCTTTGACTTGTTGGCAGGTTAAACATCTAGAGATAAAATCTGCCACTTCCCTCTTCATTCCTTTCCACCAGAATTGTTGGCGTAAATCGCGATACATCTTGGTACTACCAGGATGAACTGCAAACTTAGAGTGGTGGAAATGTCTAAGCACTTCCTTTCTGCATCCTTCTGACTCTGGAACAAACAATCGACCTTTGAAAGTTAAACCTCCGTCAGTTCTAACCTTCCAATCTTCTGACTCTGCTCCACTCGATAGTTGAGCTATCACCTCTTGTGCCTCAACATTATTTTGCTGTCGTTCCAGTACTATTCCGACTATTTCGGGTTGCAGCACTAGATTTTGAATCCATGCCGATTCCCTATTTTCAACCAATTCTAAATCATAGTCAGATAGGATTTCCAATAATTTCCATTGTAATGACGCTACCTTTGCAACATCACTACGAGACTTCCTACTTAGGGCATCTGCTACCACATTAACTTTTCTATGATGGTAGGAGAGTTCAAAGTTATAATCTCATAAATACTCCATCTATCTCCGCTGCCTCATATTTAAATATTTCTGAGTGAATAAATACTTGAAACTATGGTGATCAGAAAAGACATTGAATCGTTCACCATATAAGTAATGTCTCCAAAGTTTCAGGGCAAACACCACTGCTGCTAGTTCTAAGTCATGAGAGAGGTAGTTTTGCTCGTGTCCTTTTAGCTGTCTGGACCCATAAGCAACTACTTTTCCCTCTTGCATTAAAACACACCCTAATCCCAGTTTGGAAGCATCACAATGGACCTCATAACCACGTCATTGTTCAGGTATGATTAACACAGGAGAGGTGGTTAGTTAATCCTTTAGGTCCTGAAATGCTTTCTCACAGTCTTCTGTCCACTCAAATTTGACATCTTTTCGTGTCAAACGAGTTATTGGTACTGCAATTTGAGAGAAATTTGGGATAAATTTTCGATAATATCCCTCTAAACCCAGAAAACTTTCAAATTTCTGTGACATTTTTGGTCCTTTCCCAATTCATAACTGTCTCCACTTTTGCCGGATCTACCGAAATTCCATCTGCCGATACCACATGTCCGAGAAATTGGACTTGTGTCAGCCAAAATTCACATTTACTGAGTTTAGCATATAGCTGGTTATCCCGTAAAGTCTGTAAAATGATACGTAGATGTTGTTCATGTTCTTATTCAGTCGACAAAAAATTAAAATATCATCGATGAAGACGATTACGAATTCTCTTAAATACGGTCGGAAAATCCGATTCATCAAATCCATGAAAGTAGCTGATGCATTTGTTACTCCAAAAGGCATGACCAGAAACTCATATAAGCCATATTGGGTACGAAAAGCAGTTTTTGGAATATCCTCCTCCCTGACTCAAAGTTGGTGATACCCAGACCTCAAGTCAATTTTTGATAAACATCTTGCTCCTCTTAACAAGTCAAATAGATCATCTATTCTAGGCAATGGGTACTTGTTTTTTATGGTTACTTGGTTCAATGGCCGGCAATCTATACACATTCTCAGTGACCCATCTTTCTTTTTCACAAAGAGAGCTGGTGCACCCTAAGGTGAATTACTCAAACGAATTAAGCCAAGTTGGAAAAGCTCATCTATTTGCTTTGCTAACTGTTTTTGTTCAGCCGACGCCATCCTATATGGTGCCATAGACATAGGAGATGTTCCAGACTGCAGGTTAATTACAAAGTCTATCTCTCAGCTTGGAGGTAAACCACTGAGTTTATCTGAAAACACATCTGGAAACTCACAAACCACTCGAGGTAAACTGGCTTCTATACCTTCTACATCCTCCCATCCCATGCTAGCTACAATTCTACTAGGATATGCCTTCAAAGCAGAAAACTGAACTCTGATGTTCACATATGGTACTAATTTCTCTACAAATCGGATTCTGGTCGGTGATATCCCATAAATCTTCCTTTGTAGGCAATATATCAAAACCTGGTGTGCAGTTAACCAATCCATTCCTAGAATGATGTCAAAATCTGTCATTTCTATTAAAAAGAAATTATATACTATATCTAGATCACCCATTCTAAGAACACAAGATTCGCATATCTAATCAACCCGTACTTTCTTTCCTAATGGTGACACTACCATCAAAGGTTTGGTGGCAACTACTGATGATAAATTCAATTTATCCCGACATGATTTAGAGATAAAAGAATGTGAAGCGGCGGTATCTACTAATACTTGTGCCATGAAACTAAAGAGAGGTATGGTACCTTCCATTACAGCGTTCTCTGCCGGCTCCTCCTCCTGGGTTCCCATGGTGTAGACTCTTCCTCGAGTCATCTGAGAGCGTTGTTGACTTCTAGCTTCTCCAGTCCTTCGTGGCACATTTCCAGATGCCACTAAACCTCTGGAGGGTGGTGGAGTAGACTGCATTAGTTTAACATTCTGAGAAGGTCCTACCATGTTGCTTCGGGTATCAGGATAAGGACAATCTTTAATGAAATGTCCCATTATTTTGCATTTGAAACACACTGGGCTATTAGCTGCTGAAATGTTGTTATGTGGACATTGCTTCACCGTGTGACCCAGCTGATTACAAGTGTAGCATATCACTTGCCTGGGTCCAGTGTTACTAATCTGTCCCACAAATGTTTGTCCCTTCCTAGTGAATGAACTTTTACTAAATTTCCTCTTTTGTTAGGTAGAGGAGGTTTCAGTGCATCTCCTTGACGAGACCGATCTACATTTTGTTAGTGGTGTCAACTGCTTCCACCATAGAAGCTCGATTAATCACCTCTTCTAAAGTAGCAAATTGAATTCCTGCCACTTGCCGCTGAAGAAAAGGACGAAGTCCCTCAATATAATGCTGGATTTTCTCCTCCTCATTGTCAAAGATGCGGGGAGCATACTGACAAAGGTTTAGAAACTTTACGGTGTACTGGGCTACCGTGTCAGAGCCCTGTTTTAGATCGAGGAATTGTCTCCTCTTAGCATCCTTTGCCACCTTTGGATAATAGCGAGCAAGGAAAGCTGTAAAGAACTCCTCCCAAGTCATGAGTTCACGGTTTCTTGCATTATATCTGACTTTCCACCATTTATAGGTGTCTCCCTCCAATTGATAGGTGGCGAGAGTCACCTTTAGGTCCTCAGCTGTGGCTAGGGTGTCGAAGATTCAACCAATCTGGTTAATCCAGTTTTCAGCTTCAGTTGGTTCCGCATTTCCCGAAAAAGTTAGCGGGTTTAATTGTTTGAAATTTTTCAAAGCTGAAGTAACTCTTCCCTCGGGAGTTCTCTCCCGTGGTCGGCGGAGATCATCTACAACCCTTTGGAAAGCCTCCACAGTGACATGGACCGCGTCTAAGAGTTCAGGTTGATTCGTTGGGGGTGGTACTGCATTCTCCCCCTGGTTTTCAAAATCTCCCTGTGATTCTGACATCCTGAGGATCACAGGTATCAATAACAGAGTTCAAAGTAAAAACTTTATCACATCACACAGCAATTAAACATACTTATATATTACATTCAAAGAAGATACATAGTCCTTACACATCAAAGTATAAAAATATTCACACATACTCTTCACATACTCCTTCCAGTTTCCCATACTAATACTTTCTTACATTCTACGATCACTCTCACATTTTTTTACATTTTCACATGTTTATATATTTATATTTTTACAACACTCCCTTTCATCCAAGTTCAAACAAATTTATACATTAATCACACAATAGTACACACACACAATTATATCATCTTGTACCGATCCTCTTCCTGGATTCTCTCCCAAGCCTAATCGATGTCAGAGCCTCTCAGTACTCCCAACATCTTTTGATTCCAATCCACAAGATATCGTCACATCCAAATATTGGGTTTAAAGTATCAACTTGATACTAAAATCACACCATTTATCAAAATAAAGGGGATTTGATTACATTCCAACTCAAGCAATCATTCTACTAATTCCCACACACACAGTCCGAGATTTGAACCATGCTTTGATACCACCTTGTCACGCCCCGAACACAAATGTGGGCCCGGAACGCGACTAAATTTTTTTTTTTTTACGATAAACTCTAATCACCCAATGTCATAACTGGGCTGGATCTTCAAGTTTACCAAAACCCGATCCTACAAAATGTCACACGTGGATTCAAACATATACCATAAGTCCCCATATACAAACCCAATCACACAACGAATATTTTCATTTGTCTCATCAATGTTACGAACGACAACATAGTGGATATAATGTATACGACATTAAAACTTAGAAACATAAGTTTCTTATGCCACATGAGGCATATTTATTACAAACACTCAAACATATTCAAGCAGGCAAATGGTTTCCACATGCGAAAAACCTTAGGACCTTCTAAGTTTCGATTTTCAACGACGCACCACTGGTCCCTCCAATCCCTCCTCTGGTTCATATCCTGCATTATAAGGGACGTGAGCAACAGCCCAGTGGGGAAAACTCACCATAAAATCCAATGATTGTAATGCAACAATGCATGCCATAGAAATGCATGTTATTAGCTTATCCCATTTTCACCTTAAGATCATCTTCTAAGGTTTTTATTCAGATTGTATTGTTAACACCGGTGTCGGTCCCCAGCCATGTTACAATACCGGAGTCAGCCCGCATTTGAAGTTCCAACCAGAACTAATATTAATTCCTCAACGGAATTAATATAGCAACTTGCAAGTGCATAAGGTCTCCACAACCCGGTCTACTAGCCATCCAATACCAACGGTTGATGGCGGTCGACCAGAACCTACTAACACATCCAACCCAAAGGTTCGCAAACGGTGTTCGGCTAATCTCAGCAATTATAGTCCAACGGCCAATATTCAACTTTACAAAGTTGTTATCTTCCACAGATTTAACTTATGAATATAATTATCACATGCAAATGTTAAATGCATGATAATGCATGATTTGCAGTGCCCTCCTTACACAGGGACTTATTCTGAGAGAACCACCATATTTCAACCATACCATTTGGTGTATCAAATGCCAGTACAAGAAATCAAGAAAATAATCAATAACATACCAACATATAGAACTGGATTTAATAACACGAATGCCTTCACCCAGTTTTTACCCGACAATTCCCAGACACTCCATGGGTCCATACTGCGTTAGAGACTACAAGTCCTCGAATCCCCGTGTCACGCCCCGACCCGACTGGTGGGCCCGGAACGCGATTGATTTTTTTTTTTTTTTGAAAGATAAGTAAACTAAACCACAAGCATTCTTACTGAGCCGGATCAACAGTTAGGCCCAGCGGTTACACATTAGCCCGTTAAGTGGACTCAAACATGTACCATATGCTTGCCCCATAAAAATAGACATAAAAACATCATAACATACTCAAATCAAATCTAACATTGATTAATACAAAGCATAAGAAACTTAATCATTGATTCATCATTCAAGACATTGTCTAAAAAGGCAACATAGCCTATTACATCAAATGGACATTAAGTACCACATCCGGTACCAAAAAAAAGGACAATGGTTCCAAAACCAACATGGAAAGATCAGGGCATTCCTCTCCAGGGGAATCCCAAAACACTGCTTTAGATTAATCGCCCTAAGCCTGAAAGATAGGGTCCTCCTCTTCGGGTTCATCGCCTGAAAGGTGAGTGGTGTGAGCTAACTAGCCCAGTGAAGGATAATTAACAATGCAAATTAAGTAAATATAAAACAGGTTAGCAACAGTTCAATATCACATGCTTGATAGAAAAATAAGCATAATCTCAAGTAATATATCAACATCATTAAACCATCAATCACTGTCATTATCCACCGTAACGCCTGCCGACTACACTGAGACCAGTATTAAGTCCCGACACGGTCAAAATACATCCTTACAAGTACATCTCCGGCTCTTAAACGTAGTCGATAATGACACTCTCAAGTCAGCAACTGACGACAGCATGGTCCGCCCATGGTCCAGTAGACATAAACCATCTCTCATATGGCTGATATTGGTTCAATAGCCCAGGTACGTGGAAGCAGTCTTACATACACATACGGTCAACACCGTAATATCAAATCATCACAGCACTCTTACCATAGTGCAACATGTATAGGCACATGAGTGGGTTCATCAAAACCGAAACCACTCATTGCTCAATATAACACCTGTTTACAAAATCTGCAGAGTTAAGTTCCCTCACCGTTATGTGTGGTTTACGCGGTCTATGTTCAAACAACACACAAGTGCACAATCAATATACAGATCAAATACATACATACGAGTAGTATTTTAAATCTCACGTTTTCCCACAAAATATCCGAGGTATATGGAATTGAGTCTCCTACTTGGTTTCTATCCTTTTTAAATCATCCACAAGATAATAATATAATAATAAAAGAGGCTCAGTCCAAACTCATATTGTCTTCTGGGCATTGACCAGATCGACTTATTGAGTGAAGTCTAGATCCTCGGGTCACTTCTCGGTTGTCTTTTGGATAGGATCAGAGCTGACATTCTGACTAGGCCTCGAGGTCACCCAGTGTCCGACTATAGTGCCAGCCTGAAAGTGAATCACTCAGTTCCCGACTAATGTCGGACTGAAAGCGGATACAACAGTATTTACACTATAAATAATAAGAGAAAGGGGTTAGTACAGTTTTAATTAACAAAAAGGGGTACTAAACATCAGATCACAGAATCTAACAAAATAATATTTTTTTTTTTAATAAAATAATAATATTTAATTATTTAATTATTTATTCATTTTTTTCCTTCGATGGGAACCAACATTTGAAATCATAAGCAACTATAATCTCAAATAAAAATATTTTTTTTTGAATAAAATAATAATATTTAATTATTTAATTATTTATTCATTTTTTTTTCTTCGATGGGAACCAACATTTGAAATCATAAGCAGCTATAATCTCAAATAATTTTTTTTTTGAATAAAATAATAATATTTAATTATTTAATTATTTATTCATTTTTTTTTCTTCGATGGGAACCAACATTTGAAATCATAAGCAACTATAATCTCAAATAAAAATATTTTTTTTTGAATAAAATAATAATATTTAATTATTTAATTATTTATTCATTTTTTTTTCTTCGATGTGAACTAACATTTGAAATCTTAAGCAACTATAATCTCAAATAAAAATATTTTTTTTTTGAATAAAATAATAATATTTAATTATTTAATTATTTATTCATTTTTTTTTCTTCGATGGGAACCAACATTTAAAAATATGAGCAACCATAATATCAAATAAAAATAATTTTTTTTAATAAAATAATAATTTTTTTTTCTTCTTCTTCCCCGTTCACTGTCTGCAACAGACAGTGAACGGCGAGTGAACAGTAAAACCGAAAATGGAAAATGGCTATTTTCTGGACTCGGTTTTTACATCTGACCGGTCTGATGGATTCCTCCGGGAGTCCTCTTTCCATAGGGAGAGGTTTAGAGCTTTGAAACACAGTGAGCCATCCGATCTTAACACCGGAAGTTCACTGATACGAGAAACCCTAAAATTTTCCCTAAATTTTGAAATCGTTTTTCTCACTGAAAACAGAGCCAAATTCAAAAATTTTGATTCAAAACCGATCGAAATTGAAAGGGGAATGCAGTGGTTACCTTAGATTGAATTCCTGGGCTGAAAATCTGGATTTTTGAAAAATTTTCCTTCAAGATACTGTTATTGGAAAAAAAAAAAACTTAAAGGCTCGGTTGAGGGTTTAACAGAGAGTAGAGAGAAGGGAGAAGAGAAGGAAATCAGTGGGAGTTTAAAACCGAAGATTGAACCGGTTTTTATAGGATTTTCGGCCGAAAATCTGGGATGAGACGCGACGACGGATCGCCGGAAATCCGGCCGAGCAGCAGCACGCCCGCACGCCGCTGATGGTGCTACAGTAACTGCAGGTTTTTGGTTTTTGCAAATCAGCCCTTCAAGTTTTCTGAATTGCAGAAAAGCCCCTAGTTTTAATAAAAACCTGATTTTTAACTAAAACAATAATTTAAAAAGCTCAAAAATTTAATCCAACCTTACAGATAGGTTGGGTTTTAAAAATCTTAATCACCATAAAAATTTCAGATTTTAACTCTTATTAAAAACCATTTATTTAAATAAAAACCATAAATTTACACTATTTACTTAAATAAAGAATTGTTAAAATAAACAATTTAGAGACATCATTTTGAGATGAAATGAAATATCTAGACCATTCTTAAAATGGTCTACCATAAAATACAAATTTCAAATTTTTTTCATTTTCAAAACCCTTTAAAATAATTAATACTCCCTTTCGGGGTTTTGACAGGCGATATTTAAATATCATTTTCTGAAAATAGTTTTATTTTAAAATCAGAAATGTAAATCCTTCATTAAGGAAAAAATTATTCACCAATAATATTCACAAAATCACACAATTTATAAAAATATACACAACAAGTGGTAAATTACCAAAATGCCCCTCCAGCTCGACGAGCTGAATCACTGAGTTTTCGGGCTCAGATCGGGCCAAACCTGGGCTTTCCTCGAAGCCCTAACCAAAATCTCTGAGATTAACCGGTTAAACAAGATTAACGAGCTAAAACTCGCCTAATCTGGGGCAGGGTATTACACCCCGACACCACTTTAACACCTACGTTCTAAACAGTTAGAACATTTACATCTCTTACATGTAGGCAGTGTCAGGTCTCGTATTCTGGACCTATATAGTCTTTTCCATCTTTAATTGACCATGGGTCCTATTTCAGTCTGGTGTTAGTGGGTTTAACATATAACACAATACAATTGTTGGTTCGAGTCTCCTCACCTTCTCCGGTTAAGTTTTTCACAGAAAATCTTGAGTGCAAAATTCCGTGTAAGATTGACTAAATTTAAAAATCCTTAAAAGAATGCGGAAAACCCGAACGTTCGGCTGCTGCTGGTATGGCCAAAGCAAGAGAAAGAAGAGGAAAGAAAAATAGGAGAGAGAGAACTTGCTGTTTTGAAAGAAGCAGAAAGACTTTAAGGGGTTTTGTTTTTTTTTTTTTTTCTCTTTCTTGCTACCTCTCCGATGACTCCTATTTATAAGTAACCGTATAGATTTTTTTAACCATACCACCTGCCTAAGCTATTCATTAGCTTTATAGGTTTTTAATAACTATGTATTTATTATTATATATTTTATAATTATTATTACAACTACCGCACAGTGACATAAGCAATTGGCGGTGTTGTAATCTTCTTTGAAACTTATCTTTCATCTGTTTTCTGATATTATTTTATAATATAATATTAGTTTATTCTTTTTACTATTTACATCTATGTCCTTTCTTTTATCGGGGTATTTCAGGGTCTCACTAAATTGATACAATTGGTTCAGTAGGTCAGGTATTAAAAATTAAGAATGGTATTAAAATTTGGAGTGAAATCTATCTAAAAAATCCAGTGTTTTTGCCTAAAAATCACCGTTTTAATAAAATCTCATAATCTTCAAGATTCTTTTTGAAAGTATCCAACCTTATAGTTTGATAGAGTAAATTTGTCTGATAAAAACATCCTAAAGTTTCAAAGTGTTTTGAAGTCAAAAACCATATTTTCCAAGGGAAAGATTATTCAATGGCCCATATTCACGGCTTGAAGTAACTATCAAAAACTCACTATTTTAGAGTGTAAAGAAATAAACAGCTTAGTTATAATACAGATTGAGTACTGACTCTCTCTGTATATTTTTAGGACTTCATCTACTCTGTCAAATTGAGATTTTACCACTTTAAAACTTAGGGGTAAAATAAATTAGTGAAATTATAACGAGATTGGCATGTCATTAGATCCGGAATTTAAAAATAATGCATAATCTAAAATTTGAAGTTCAAACTAAGTCAAATGACTGAGTTTATACAGCACCTAAGGTTTAAGCCTAAAATAATATATTATTATATTCGTAACTTGTCCATACACCTTTGAAATTTAATTAAAAGAGTTATCGGATTCGGATCGAGTCAAACTCAGATCCGTTGAAGAAATTATTTGATACTCTTTACGATTAGAGAAAAATAATTCATAATTAATGGATATTAATTATTTAATTAATCACAATTAATCATAATTAACTCCTAAATTGGACTGGGGTATTACAATATAGCTAGCCCAAACAAATAAGATTTATATTTATTTTTGACCCATTTAAAAATTACTTGGGTCGGGTAAACTCACTTTCCAAGTAAGTTGGATTCCAGTTAGAGTAAAAATTCAAATATTAACTTGAGATGAAATCAGCAAGCAACCTAAGAGGCTAAGACCTAACATGAAAATGGTGGCGTCGAGTATCTACAACCTATAAAAAAGTTAGATTAAGTTAATCATCTACTAAAATGACTCAGATTTAAAATTGGATGCTGCAAATATTTTTGAGTTGGCAGTTGAGTTGACATCCACTACTCACCAACATAACGTTGATGAATTATGAGAACGAGTATTGAGATCGTGTAAGCAATGTTTTAAAATTGGTCCGTGGTGCGAATCATTTTAGAGGAAGATCAGGTTAAATAATGTTCAATTAGGTTGAATCGTGATTAAACTCGGTCAAACCCATACCATCAATATAATATTATAAATAATATTAAATTATTAATTAAGATTATATTTTTATTAAAACATATTCTTACTCTCACAAACAATTATAAATACCAAAAACTAATAATCCAAATCATCCAATATCATTCCAACAAAAAGATTTTATAAATCTATAATCTCATCTAACAATCTAATCCAACAGTCCTAATTAATATCCATCCTCCAATAACAATATCAAAATAATAAGTTTCTTAATCCAAAATATCATCTAAAAACTCATTGCTAATTAATATTTCAAAACAACTCATAGACTCAATGTTAGTTAATATCCAAAAAAATAATATTTAAATTCTAAATTCATTATGATCTCCAAAAGAACCAACATATCCAAATTCATTTTGATCATTTAAAGAAACCAAGTTTCCAGTTTCGTCTCCATTATTCTTCTTCATCAAATTTACTGAAATTGAAGAATATACATATATGGGAATATCTATGTGCAACTCCATATTATATAATCTAAAGTTCAAATAATATTGTATGATTATAATTTAAATAGTCATACCTAAATCAGCTGCTTTAAATTGCGTATAACACTAGCAGTGGTTCTGAATCTTAAAGAATCTAGAGAGTAATATAATAATAATAAAAAATAAACAATCTAAGATTCATTTAAAAAAATGACTATTCCATAGTACCATACAAGCATACACTGCACACATACCGTACATGGATGATGAGAGGAGCAAGAGGAAACGAAAATCCCGATCAATTCATTATAATTTACCTTATTAATATTTTCATTTTTTATACTTTATTAATATTTAAATATTATATTTTTAGTGAGATTTTTCTGTTAATTTGTCGGAAAAATTTTGAGAATTTAAAAATATCTCAATATTTCTAATTGCTGTTAATATCCCAGAACATTATTTGTGACCATGACCTGCCCAACACAGATTGTTTATTAAATGGATGGGCTAATAGGCTAAAGGACCTTACTTGACTTGGATCCAATAATTCCTAAACTTTATTGAAGTTTCATTTTTAAATATCTATATGCTCAAATTTGCATACATTCAGAGTCGTACGTATCCTGATTTGACTTATTACAAAATAATTCTACTCTCGAACTAGCGCATTCAGTTCTTGTGCTAACGTACAAAATAAATATTGTTAATGTGCAAGAAGTGTTTTGTGCGCTAGTACATGAGATTAAATGTAATACTTCAGGAGTAGAATCACTGTACAGTAAATTAAATCAAATTACATATGACTCTGTACGAAAATTTAACTAAGTAGACATTTAAAAATGAAGCTTCAATGTATAAGGGTTTTTTTAATAAAATAAGTTTGACTGAACATAAAATGCTATCACCCAAATAAAGTTTTTGGAGGCTCTGATCTAACATTGCTGTTTTTGAAGTATTTTTATGGGTAAATTCCTAAAAACTAAGCTTCATTCAATTGTCTTTTCTAAAAACTATTTCGAAAATGAGAATGTGCGTTTCACACTTTCACCCTCCCCCGTTTATCACATTTTTCAATTGTCATTGGTAGCCGTAGCCAAAACAGCGAGAGCACCTGTTGCAGTGCTCCCGCAGAAATCCCCTATATTCTTTTCCCTTCCTTTTTAATCCACCATTTAAGAGTTTCTCTGTCGAATCCTTGCTCGTCAACACGCTCTTGGCGCCGAGACAAGAACGTCTCTGAATCAGTTAAAAGAGGAGAAAGTCGGAAAAGCAAATTAATCTGCTCCAGTACTTCTTCCTCTCCCAGAATTAAGAAAAGGCAAAAAGGTGAAGCACAGAATCTTTTTGTAATCTGTCCTCAAAATCCATGGCTTAGACAATAGATACTAGATAGGTAACCCAAATCGCCCAAAATCCATCGACCCAACAGTCCAAACTACAGCTTCAACAAAACCCAGAAATGAAAGCCGGGAAATTCGTCGAAAACCTGTTCAAATTCTTGTCATCTAACTCCGACAGAAGCACTTCAACTGCATCAGAATCCGAGAATAAAGGGGAAGAAGAAGAGTTGTGCGAGATTGCAGAGCAAGAGCCTAAGCAATTCTCACTAGAGGCCCTTGCCGCTGCCACCCAAGATTTCCACCCTAAGCAGAAGCTTGGAGAGGGCGGTTTCGGGCCCGTATACAAGGTATGCAGTGGCAGAGATTGTTTGTTTGGCGTTTGGATATGGAATTTTGGGGGTGTTTTCCAGATTTGAATGTAATTTTGGAGAATTTACAGGGGAAATTGGTGGACGGGAGAGAGATAGCGGTGAAGAAGCTGTCGAGAGAGTCGAATCAAGGGAGGAAGGAATTCATGAACGAAGCGATGCTGCTGGCTCGGGTTCAGCATCGGAACGTGGTTAGCCTGCTGGGATACTGCGCACACGGCGCAGAGAAACTTCTGGTCTATGAATACGTACCCAATGAGAGCCTGGACAAGCTTCTTTTCTGTAAGTCTCTTTATTATATATTTTTTTTCTAATTTTAAAATTATTAAAGGTTATCACCAGCAAATCTAATCCATAAAATAAATATATAGAGGTCTAATTCTAGGAACTCAGCCATTTAATTTACACATAAAGTCAAATTAATGTTAAATTCTTACAAATATTATACATGAAATGAATTCAAAGAAGTTGAAGCTTTAAGAGTTTAGATCAAATTGCTCTATACCTGCTACTTTCTTGTTTTTTTTTTTTCTCTTTAATCTTTAACCTATAAAATTATTCCAAAATGATGTCCCATTCCCTCCCTACTTGGCATTCTCTTTATCCTAGAAAATTAGTCCAAACTGATGGCCCATTCCCTTTCTGACTTGGCAACATGGTCACAAAACTTGGCCAAGATTATTTATGCCATTAAGTTCTATGAGGTTCATTTTGCCCCTATTCACATTCATTGACCCATTGCATCTTAGTTTATCATGTGAATTGTTAATTAACTTTATCCAAAATCTTAATGGGTTGATGGTCAAGAATCTACCTCTACCTCATGAAGTAAGAGTCATAGAGTTTGAATCTCATTCTATCCTAAATAATCACTCCATATAGAAATACTGGTGTGTATGGGTAGTGAAGTTATACATGTCTCGAGAATTAGTCGAAATACTGGTGTGTATGGGTAGTGAAGTTGTACATGTCTCGAGAATTAGTCGATTGTTCTAAGAACTCAAGAGACGTGTAGTGAAAAAATGAAAAAACCTGATCCAACCCATACCATCTATCCATGTGGTCCATAGACTCCCTTGGACAATGTTGCACGTGTGCAATGTCACCCTTGTGCCCTGTCTCTTCTGAGGTGTTTACAACGTTTATGAGTTTCCGGCATCCACCGACCGTCAGAAGGGGAATGAAATTATGATGGCCACGCGGTGGAATAAATATCAGTCTCCACATGTGAAAACCGTGACGGGCATTGTCAAATTATTTTAACTTTTGATTCTAATATATTAGTGAGGAGAAAGACACATTTTACATGAGCAATATTGATGAATGATAATAGATTTTTTTCTCTATTTTATAAATTTTATATTTTTTGTAAAGTAAAAGATGGGCTAAGTATTTTGAACTCATCAAATATATTTAAAAAGTCTTTTTAAAAATATTTTATATGAATTTTCTCTATTTTCAAATGATATATGATAAAGTTAGATCAAATCATTTGAATTCATCATAAACACTTTTTTTTTTACTCTATTTTTAAATAATTTTATCTATTTTTCAATATTGGTATAATAAAAATCTGTCTAAAATTTTAATTCATCAAATCAAATCTTAAAATTCGTTCTTATATTTCAACTATTCTTTGATAATTTTTTAATTTTTATACGAGCATGAAAATAAAATATATGAATGAAGATTGAGATTTATTTGCCAATCATTTTAAACTGTCTCTTTTATATATTAATAAATAAAGTAAAGAAGATTAATATTGTATTATTGACTAAATATATGTATCATTATTATTTGATTCAAAGGTGGATATGAATTAGATGGAGTTTACTTTTAAATGGAATGGGGCCCAGCCTGATAACTAGAGGTCCGAGCAATCGCACTTCACTGTCAAGAAGTCCATAGATGCAGAAAATTGCAGTAAATTTTACTTTTGAATCGGTCAAAATTCTTATTCAAAAACGATTATAGAAAGATGGATAATTTCTTCCTAAAGACGACCTTAACTAGTGTACAAAAATTAGAGATTGAATTAAAATCTTAGAGTTGAGAAATTTAATTTTTTAAAAGATTCGTTGACTTACTCTACTTTAGTTATTCAATTTTTAGAAGGACTCATTGACTTGTTCCGCTCTAAATCCTATTGAGTTGAGTTCACTTGAGAGCATGACTTGCCTTTGGTTTGTTCATCCCTGTCTTTTTAAGGATCAAGGTGTCCAGACTTTTCAGAGTATGTAATTAATTTTTGAAATATGTGTAAGTCTCTTTATCTATACATCGGATAATTGTATAAGGAGTGACCTTTTTGGACAGTGGAAATCAAACTTAGAACCAAGGGTTTTAATATCGGCTGACATCCGATATACATCGTCGATATTGTCCGATATCAGTGGTTTTAATTAAAAAACAAATTAGAGAGAAATTTATCAGCCGATAACGATATTTTTACTCTTGTTTAAAACTGTCACTTTTTGAGATAAATTCTTGACCATTACTCCAAACCAAAGGTTGAAATATTGGCTGATACATATCGTATCGGCCGATATGTATCGGTATTTTAATACCAAACGATATCGGCCGATACGATATATTTCGGCCGTACATAAATATTATAGGCCGATATGGCCGATATTTGGTCCGAAATATCGGTCACAATATCGGTCGATATTCATAAATATCGGAATTAAATTTTTTTTTTTTTAAACACCGATACGGTTTTTCACGATTTTCACACGGTTTTCCACGGTTTTTGCGGTTTTTCGCGGTTCTTCGCGGTTCTTCATGGTTTTTAACGGTTCAAGGTTTACGGCTTTCACGGGTTCTCACGGATTTTTACGGTTTTTTGCGCTTTTTCACGGTTCCAATATCGGAGGAGAGAGAAATGCCGATATCAGAGGAGAGAGAAAATTATCGGCCGATAGTTCGGCTGATATGCATATCGGCCGATATTTATATCGGTTTAGGCGTTTTTTAAATCTTTGCTTCAAACCTTTTAGACTTTGTTCTACCGGAGTTTTAGGAAAGGAAAAGATGCTACAAGGTTAAAAAGGTGAGACCCGTGCAAGAGTTTTGACTCTCATTGCTTCTCTATGTTTGGTTCAAGTTTTGAATTGGTCTGTTTCACTTAAAAAAGAAAAGAATTAATCCGTTTCAACTTTCAAAAACAAGTGAAACCTGTTTCATTAATGGAAAAATGATGTGACTGAATGAAAGTGTGAGTCGATTTTGGATAAAGTTGGATTGATCCAAATAGTGCACAAGGAGGAGCAAGTCGTGCCAGAGGCTTGACAATGTTACTTCTTTCCAAATCAGCACAAGGCGCTGATGCCTCTGATTAATTATTATTTATTGCAAGACGAAGCTTCTTCTATTAATAATAAAGACACATCACGCGACATTTCTTTCTCATGTAATCCTAATTTGTGACATTCAACATCATATTAGGGACAAAATATTTTTAGTTGGGTCACATCGTCCTTATTTGGGTTTTCATGGGAGGATTGTCACATCTAAAAATACACATTTTCAGATTCATCTGCCTCTGTCAGTTCTATATGTGCTCAATTTAAATTTATTATTGAATTTTTTAGTGGTAACAAATATTTAATATATTAAAATGTAAGAAGTAATTATAAATAAGAATAGAAAATCACGTCATGTATAGGTAGTGAGGTTTGCACATATTCTAAGGATTAACCATGTGCTCTAAGAGGCCTAAACACCTTGGTCATTAGAAAAAATAAGGAATACATAAATACATTCGTGGAGCTGAAGCTCCAAACATCCAGACACAGTAGAAGACCCTCAATCACTGTCTTAAATGTGGAAAACACTTGTTAATGTATGATCTATCTCGTCCTTCGCAAAGAAGTTTGCCACATTGTTAGTTGTGCATCTGGTTAGGTCGATGGATATCTCATGACCTCCTTAGTTCACTTGACAACATTTGTCGAATCTCCCTCTATAACTAGGATTATTGTAGTCCAATTGATTTTCATTTGATCAAAGCTCTCTTGATATTGATGAATCATGCCTCGTTTGAGTCTCGTAGTCCTACCGGCTCTGAAAAGACTAGAGAAGTTTTGCTTTTATAATTTCTAAGAACGTCTCTTATCTCTGTTGGTTCTAATTTACCTTTTGATTCTCCGTTAATATTGAATTTATGAATGCCTCACTGAGCAGGAGACTTGTTGACTAGTGTTTTCGGTTATTTTGGGTTTCTAGGCAACCCTCTCAAGAACTGAGGAAGTCAGTTAATTGGACTCCTTCAAATTTTTTTTTTGAGGAGCAAACCTAAGAGCCACTATTTAACTTTTTGGAATCTCTCGCTCATCTCCGTTATCTTGTCATCGAAGATTCCAACGTTTCTCTTCTTCTAGATTGGCCATAAAATCACTATAGGAAAAATTAATTATTGAGTTGATGTCACTTGTTGAATTAAAAATTCATTTAAACTTTATCATGGTTTATAATTATACCCTTTTAAATTTAATAGAATTATTTTTCTATAGCAAATAATATCGTCGGAATATATTTCAAAGTCATCAAAATCTTATGCATTACACTTTACCAGAGGTCAAAAATTCGGCTGGCTGATAAATTTCTCTTTCTTTTTTTTTTTTTTAAATATCAGTATTTATTTTATTTTATTTTTTCTGAATTAAAAATTAAAAAAAAATCAAAAAGGAAACTGTTTTTTTTTAAATTGAAAACGTAAATATCGGCCGATATCTGGCTGATATCGGCCGATATTTCGATCCGAGCCCACCACCATTTTGATTTTCCTTTTTATTAAAAAAATATCGATATAAATCATCTCGGCCGATATCGGATCGATATATATATTGTCGATATATCGGCCATATCGATAGAGAAATAAGATATACGGCCGATACAATACGTATCGGTTGATATTAAACGGCAGTTAAAAATCGATATATATCAACCGATACAAAACGTATCGGCCGATGTGTACCCCAGCTCCTTACCCCTGTGTAATACAGGGCCCATAGATGATTGTGGCTCATCGGCAACTGTGCCAGCTCAAAGTGATTCTCTTGCAAGCTTATACACCATTATTAAATTTAAATCTTAATTAACAAGGTGTGTAGAGGACAAATTTCTTTTGAAATTGATTTTCAAAAATATGATTTTTTAGATCATTACACCTAATAGTAAATTAAAAAATTAGAACAAGAAGCTAACACTTAGTAAAGCAATTTAATAATATTTATTGACCAATTCTAGAATCGATGGAGCACCTTTTCCTAAAGGATTACCCTAATTTGAATAAAAAATGCTCTTAAAATATTTTATTACTTTAAATAAAAATACAATTAAGTGTCCGCATGTGAAAACTTGAAAAGAGCGTCTTTCCCTCTTTCAGACGTGTCCCTCGACTTGAGCCAATTGGCGTTCACAAGTCACGTGTTCCAATGAAGTCATCAATTATTTATGACAATTTAATTATAGCTGATTTAATAATAAGATGAAGTTTAAACACCTTTTAAATTATAAAAAATAATTATTGATGTAAAAATATAAATAAACTAATTTCATCAACATAATACTATTATATTTGAATTAAATATAGTAGATGGATGAAATGAAGTTACTTGTCATTTGTTTTGTTTAATTAAATGAATAAATGTACTTAAATAAAATTTGTTTCTTATAATAAATAAATTAGTAGTTTTTGCTTTAGCTTAATAAAGTTAATGTATTTATAAAATATTATACTTTATTAAGATTTAAATTAATTAATTAATTTTTTTTACAATTTGATTCTAAGGTGACCCTTCTACAACTTTGATGGATGGGGCTCAGTTAGGCTCCAATGAGACCTTTTTACCTGATATCTATTTATCCTGCTCAATTTTATTTTATTTTGAGTTAGATAGATTGTTGATTTAACTTTATAAGTTTACACTGTTGAATAAAATTAAAATTTTGAAATTTGAAAAATTATATTTATATAATATTTTTACAAGTGTCTTATTCTAAGCTAAGGCCTTTCCCACAAATTATTTTTTTCCTTCAATTTATCTTGATAAGTTAATAAATTTTCATTTTGTCCTTTTAATTTTTTAATTAATCACAAAAAATTGAAGCATGTAATGATTTCAAAACTCCTTTAAAGTAAAAAGTACAAATTAATTCTATTTACTGTCGAAGTTTTGGTATTAAATAATTGATCGATACCACATTTATTAGAGAGTGGAGTGGTTGGCAGAGGTCAGGTGAGGTACAACGCTGGAGTACCGAAGCGGTTGCTCCATGTGATGTGCGCACGCGGATTAGTTGGCAAGTTGGGAGGTGGGGCCCACCATTTAGTGGTTTACAGCCGCAAGAAAGTTCCTTGTCAAATGAACACAATTTTTGGTCTTTTAATGAAGGGGCAAGTTTTGACACGAAGTCGGCCAACTTTAGCGTTTAGTAATCAAACCCGGTGGGCTTGGGTTGGTTTTATACTGACTCACATGGGTGGGTTTGAATTTTAATTTGACATTTTGACAAGCTCAACGTGTTAAAAATGAGTTCATGTGAAAAAATAACGTTCTTTTATATATCTAAAAATATTACATTAATTTTTATTTTAATTGAAAAAAGTGCCCAAAAAGCTAAAGAGTATTTGAAAAGTATTTATATAGCTAATATATGGTTTAAAGTCCAATAATGGTTAGACTTGGACTTTTACAAGCCATTTTGCTGTCATGTGTGCGGTATTTGTATACTTGGCCATTTTTTAATATATTAAAGTCAACTGGAAGATTAAATGTTCAGAGTGAAAGTTAAAGTCAACTGGAAGATTAAATGTTCAGAGTGAAAGTAGGCATGATATGCTATAAGGCTGCAATTCGGATCGGGTTTTGGTCTGATCTATATGACCCCGACCCAAGAAATCATGCGGCTCGGGTCAACGGGTCGGGTCGGGTCGGATTAAGAAGATAAAAACTCGTATGAAATATGGTTCGGGTTGGATTGAGAATTTTATAAGTTAATCTGACCCAATCCGACTCAATCCGATCTGACCCGGTTAAAATTAGTTTAAAATGGGTTCAAAATGTAGGTTTGGTCAGAATTCGGGTTGATTAGGATTAGATTTGGGTTGGGTCGGATTTTAAGGAACTCGACCCGTTCGACCCAAGTTGCAGCCTTAATATGCTATAAGTGGATCAAATTTGAACTTAAAACTCAATTTCAGTGGACTGTCTTTAAAAAATCACTAAGATAAAGATGTTCATTTATTTTGACTACTGAGATTATGTAGTTAGAAATTGAATTTTAACTCAAATTTAATCCATTTGTAGCACATTAAGTCTACTTTTAATTTAAACGATTAAACTTTTAATGCTCTTAAATGGAAATGCTAGAACTTAGTATTTCTCCAAATAGGCGAGCCCAAGTTTTTATCTTGCAAAGCTTGATAGTAGGGGTTTAAAAATTGGTATCGGTCGATACGATATGTCGACCGATATATCGTTATCGGTCGATATTTTTCTCTCTCCATCCGATATCGGCCGATATAATACGGCTAATATTTCAGCCGATATTGTGAATATCGGCCGATAGCGATATATATTGGCCGATATTCACTCCTTCAAAACCGGTACATATCGGCCGATACGATATGTATCGGCCGATATTTGTACCCCTGCTTGATAGGCTTTGGACAATTTTAAATTTTTGTATATATAAACAGTTGTCATAGAGCATAACCTGGCTCGTGAACACCCCTGCTACAAAATGACCTAAAAAATTCTGAAATATGTGATAAATATAAAGGTGCATGGGAGGAGCCCTTGTATATAAAAGAGATTCTTTAATCGACACTCAAATAAATTCTAGTTATTATTTATTAAAAGATTGTGATTTGCTTTCATATTTATAAGTAAAAGACAAAAAAAAGAGATTTTAAGATTAGATTTAATTAGTGAGAAGAATTTATAAAAAAATAGATTATTAAATTTAGAAAGCTATAATTATAAAAAGTTAAAATTAATGATTAAAATATAATTATTTTTTAATCTAACGATGAGATCGACATTGCCCAGTTCAAAATTACTCGTGAGAAAAGAAAATAGTCGACAAGCAGATTTTAAATCCAAATTAAAAATCTCAAATTCAAAAATAAAAAAGCTCCATTGCCATTTCACCGTACGGCTGCCCCGTTCACCGGAAGTCATGTCATCAGCCTGGCTTTGCTCTTTTAGAATTTATGTTGTGTTTGGACGAGGGGTAAATTTTCTTGGAGTTACTCTTGGGTAGGGGTCTCCTTTGAATAGGGGTTATTTTTTTTTTTTATAATTGCAGTTGTAAAGTAAAAATTTAACGTAAGAGTAAAAAATCTTGTTTAGTAATTATAAGCAGAAGTAACATGATATATTAATAATTTTATGAGAAATTTTATAAATTATAATTATTAAATAATATTCATGAAATAAATCCTAACAATATAGCTTATAATAATATTATCCAATTTTTGTGGATTCTTTTTCATAATTAAAATTTAAAATGAGCACTTGGATTCTATCAATAATTTTTTTTTTTAGATATTATTATTTTAAATTCCAATAAATAAATATAAAATGTTAACATATCTTTTCATAAAAATTTATAATTTATTCTTTGGTGACGTGAAATGTAGAATAATAAACTATTATAATAGTTTAATAAATTACAACTAAGATGAAATTAATATTAAAAACTGTTACAGGCTGGACTTCAAGACACATGACTTAACTTTTTTTTTTTTACAAATTTCCGATCATATGTTCCCAACATGTGTGAAAGATTATTTTATTTGCTGTAAGAAGATAACCATGAACTTCAAACTCTTTCAGAGTTTCTAGACTTTACCGAAATTTCGTTAGAATCACCTTTTAAAAATATGTCATTTTGACAATTTCCTTTTATATAATATCTGACTACGTACATTTCTAAACATTCAGAATAATTTTATCAAAATTAATAATTTTTATTACCCACATCCAAACGTAAGAAACAGGAAAATAATCGGCCAGCGGGTTGTCGAAAATCTAAATAAGGAAAAATCTCCAGTTTTTGATGCACTTACCTGGCCTTCACTGGCTCTCCCTATTTCTTCTAAATGGCTCCAAAGCCAAGCAAAAGCTGAAAGCAAGCCGTGGCGCGACTCTACCGTTGACCTGAACTCTAAAGGAGTCCAAGTCCAGTAGAATAAAACCTGGACCTGCTTCGATTCGACTTGAAATAGTTTCAGTCGGACCAAAGATCACTGAGTTTGGAGTTGGGCTGCTTTCAAGTTTTGAAAGCTTCTGATTTTCTAGGGTTGGATTGGGTTAACTCAAGTAGAGACCCAACTCAAAATATTTGAATATAGTCTAACATTTTATGTATAATTAAATCAAAACATTTAACAATTTTAATAGTCTCTCTCATGCAATTTATAAAGATGTTTTTTGCCTTTCATTTTTGACCTTTTTATTTTACCCAATATGAGTCTTTTCATGATTTCTTTTAATTTTACTTCTTTTGATTTTGATTTTACCCAATTTTTATTTTATGTTTGAAAGTGGGTGCTATTTCTTTAGTGGAAATGCATTTATATGTGATAAAAAAAGAAGAAGATGGGAAAGTGTTTGGCCTAGAGTGTAGGATGGGCAGATTTTTAAGAAAAAATGATATATTTTTTTTTTTGAAAGTGAGAGTTTTTCATGTTTGTCTGCTCTTGGAATTTAGATTCTGCGGACTAAATTCTTTTGTAAAATAGTTCCAAAATTTTCTCATCATGATCGATAGGTAAATACTTTCCTAAGAAAATTTATAAAGTTCAATTTTATGAACTTAGGCCAAATAAATCTTAAACACATTGATCATATTTATATGACATTATCGATTTGACCCATTTGTTAAATGGGTTAAAGCATCCAATTAAGCTATGAGTTGACTCAATCTGATGCATTTATTAAATGGATTAATTTGGTTCGACTAAGATTAAATGGGTGTGCCAAATCAACCTCCAGCCCACTGCTTATGTGTTGGGTTAAGTGGATTACATTCTCGCCAGTTTTGGCCCATTTCGATCTGTTCTGGTCCAAATGGGCCTGATTCGAGCGGAATGGGCAGTAATGGCTAGTTTCGGCCCCCACCGGTTTTGCTTTACAGATTCATTTTTTTTTAAAACCTTTTTTAGACATACATATAAAATCCAATAGTACAATAAGGACGCTTGATAACTTCCACTACTGAGATGAAGCGGCTAAAAGTTGAATTTTGGACTGAAATTTGGTCTAGTTATAGTGTATGAAGTATATTTTGAATTAATATGGTTTATTTTTGAAGTATATGAAGAAAATTTGAGAAAAAAATGAGATGGACTCCATTTGCCTATTTTAAGTTTCGACCTTTAATTTTAAATAAAAGGTGAATTCAAGTTTATTTCTTGGACATTTTTTGTATTTTTTGTCTAATTCAATTTCTATTTGATTCTTATTAGAGTAAAATTTAAACATTCTTGAATTAGTATTTGATAACTACACTATTATGAATTGGGTTTACTGACATAACTACATAAGTAGTCACTTTATGATAATTTGTTTTTATTTGTTTAGATTAGTGTAAAATGAGGAAAATAATCAATTTAAATGTATTTATAAGTTTCTATTAATTTCTTCATATTTATTATATTTTTAATTAAATTTTTTATGCCATTTTTCTGAAACGGACCAATGAAATGGTTGAAACGTCAGAACGTTCCATTATGGAGACAAAACCGGAACGGCCTTCTAGACGGATCGATCTGATAACTATGGTTGTAACCATTCATTTACAGGTATATATGTGATAATGTATCATCAGCCTCTCAAGGCATTATTTTCACATGGATGACCATGGGGCAAAGGGATCACACAGCCAACTCTCTTGGATTATTTTCCCATTATCATAGTCTTCAATGTAGAGGTCTCCCCCTCATCTTAGTTATCTGCTCCTTCCTTTGCACATCCTTAGAGCCATGGTCTTTATTTCTTAATCAAATTCACTTTTTTTTTTTTGGAAAGTATTCTACCTTCAGCTATTGTGGCATGTCTCCTAGCTCCAGGTGCGGTTGTTCCTACTTCAAGTCTTTCTGTTGTTCTTGATTCCTTTCATCATCCTCCAAGGGGTCCTTACTACAATCCTAGGTTAAGTGCAAAGGTGGAGTCGTCTGAGCTATTAGGTTTCAATCTTTACCCAAATCTTAGTAGAACATCTCCAATCTCCTCTACTTCTAGGGTACCTTTATCCCCTTTCAGTTGTTGTAGAGATTAATCGTTAAATGTAGGGAGTAAGGGAATACCTCTGATGGATGGGTGGCCTTTGAGGTTATCTTCGAAGAAAATATTTTAAAGGCTTTGATAGTATGGAGGGAGACAAGGATCTGGGGTCAGATAGATTTAATTTTAGGTTTATCAAGGCCTGCTAGGAGGTGCTCCAAGGTGTCTTTATGAGGGTTTTAAAGAATTTCACCTCAGGGAGATTAATAATAAAGAACTTAACAGTTTGTTTATTACTCTAATTCCCAATAGGGAGGGCCCATAAAAAAAGGCCCATTTAAGAGCCATTAGTCTAGTAGGTTGTGTCTATTAACTGCTAGCTAAGGTTTCAGCTGGGTGACTTGAATAGAGTTAGGAGAAATCATTGGGGAGTCACAAGGGGCTTTCGTGGAAGATAGATAGATCCTAGATGGGGTCTTGATCGCTAATGAGATTGTTCATAGTAGATGTAAGGGTAAGAGTACATGCATTTTGCTAAAACTTTATATGGATTTTTGAAGCAGCTAAAACTTGATATGGATAAAGCTTACGATCACATGGATTAGGGCTTTCGTTTAGTGTAAAAGCAGTGTTGAGGTGTTTTGATCAAATTGAAAGTTAACTTGGTAAGTGTTTTGTCATAGGAGTGGGTTTGGAGGAGGAGGTGGTTAGAGCTTTAGTGGATGAAATGGGGGTGTGGTGTCAGGCAAGGTTCCAGTTTGCATACTTAGGTCTTCTAGTGCGGGCTAATCCTAGGTCAAAGTCTATGTGGTGTCCTCTCATTGAAAGAGTTGAAAAGAAATTAAATTCTTGGTTTAAGAAATGTTTGTCACTGGGAGGGAGGGTAACTCTCATTAAATTAGTCTTAGGCAGATCTACCTATTTATTTCATGTCATATTTGAAATGGCCAATTGTGTGGCTAGGAAGTTAGAGCAATTTCAAAGAGATTTCTTTTGAGATGAAACAAGGGATAAGAAGAAGATTCATTTGGTGAATTGGGAGGAAGTCATTGACGTCAAGGAGAAAGGAGGATTAGGCATTGTTAGATTAAGGGATAGGAATCAGGTACTCTGTAAATGGCTATGGAGGTTTGCGAAGGAGAATAATGCACTTTGGAGGAGAATTTTAGTTCCTGTGTATGGGGTTGAAGGTTTTGGAGGTCGGGAGTTAGTTAAGAAGGTAGGTAGAGATGGGTCGGAAGTAATTAAGGGGTTTTGTAAGTTGAATAATAGAGAGTGTCGGGTTGGTGAAGCTTTTAGGAAGGGAATTAGATTCTTGGTTGTAGAAAGTGATCGAGTTAGATATTGGAGGGACTAAGTGTGTGGGGAAAATGGAATTGAAAGCTGCATATCCATGATTGTATAGGCGGCAGCAGATAAGGAAGCAATGGTGAAGGATTATTATGATCTTAGGGATCAAAGGATTACTTGGACAATTGGCTTAGGTGGTTGCTAAGTGATTTTGAAATGTGGGAGTAGGAAAATCTTAAGGCACTACTTTCAGAATCCTTTATATCCTTGGAGGAGGAGGATTAGATGATTTGGTTGGGTGTGCCTTTGGGGAGTTTTTGGTTAGGGGTATATACTGAAGGAGGTGTACTCCTTATCCTCGGGCTCTTAACCTCCCTGCTCTCTAGTTTGAAACAGTAACGTCCCTCTCGGGTGCAAGTGTTTTGTTGGGCAGTTGCAGAAGGTAGGATCCCAGTTTAACTCAACTTGGGGAAGAGGGGTATCTTGCTGGTCCCAACTTCATTATCCCTGTGTCTTGTGTGGATCTATGGAGGAAATTGTTGATCACATGTTTTGTAGATGTGAGTTCGTACCAAAGGTGTGGGCTTACTTATTACAACTTATGAGGTGTGGGGTGGGTGCTAAATGGGAGGTTAGATAAAGTCATGGAAGAATGGGGAGGGGATCCTTATAAGGGAAAAAGGAGAGTGACCTGGCTTCTAATTCTGGAATCTAATTCTACGTGGAAGGAGAGGAACCAGAGGGTCTTTGAGGGTAACATGGAAGAGGTGCATAAGGTTATAGAAAAGGAGAGATCGTGTTTGGCTTGTTGGTTCTCCATGTGTAAAGAATTCGAGGGCTGTTCGGTGTCAGATCTTCTATTTTCTTGGTAAGGGTGTACTGAGGGGTGTGAGGAGGAAGAGAGTCGTCAAAGAACCATGGGTCAAACAGCAATTTGGGTTTCATAAAATTATTGTAGGTTGGGGTAGCAAAAGGAAAGCTAAGACCAGTTGGAATAGTTGTAGCCCACAACAATAGGGGTGAAATAGTTATGTTCTTCTCTGAGTTTGCGGGGATAAGGGAGTCTAGTGAGGCTAACTTACTGGGATTAGGAGAGCTCTTCTATGACAACCCGACTCCCCCACACGATATTGTCTACTTTGGGTCCTACGGCCCCGCACGGATTTGCTTTGGGCCCTGGCCCACCTGACCATGCCCAAAAGGCCTCATGTGAGAAAAAGGGGCTCTCCCCTCAAATAAACCCTTCCCACATCTCCTTCCTGGGCGATGTGGGATTGAGCGTCACAATCCACCCCCCTTAAGATTAAAGCCGTCCCCGACTCTGTTACAGTCAGATAGACAGAGGGCCCACACAGACTAGAGACTTGAACCGTGCTCTGATACCATTTGTAACGACCCTGACCCGACTCCCCAAGCATGATATTGTGCTCTTTGGGCCCTCGGTCCAACCCATTAACTCTTGGTGACCGAGTCAACCCTCAAGGTTTTGCTTTGGGCGCGGCCCACTAGACCAGGCCCAAAAGGCCTCATGTGAGAGAGGGGGCTCTCCCCTTAAATAAACCCTTCCCACATCCCCTTCCTGGGCGATGTGGGACTGGGCGTCACATCTTTAGCTTTGCTCTAGGAATCTAATAGTAGAAGGGGATTCCAGTATTGCCATAGCTTGAGTTAGAGGTAGGAAGTGACAACCTTAGAGTTTGGTTTATATAGTCAAGGACAGTAGAGAGCTGTGCAGGGACACAATACTTCATTTCAGACACATCAAGAGGACAGCTAATTGCATCGTGGGCTTTCTCGCGAAAGTGCTTGTTGAGAGACAAAAAGATGTCATTGAATATTTGTGATGGGTGCATGGATGTATGGGTGTATGGGCCAAATTCTCCTTTACTGTATTTTAGTTGAATATTTGTGAAGATGCTTGGGTGTATGGGTGAATTGGGCCAGTTTTTGTTTGTTTTGTTGTGCTTCTTTCTTTCCTTTCTCAGTTTCTATCTGGTTTACTTTTGTTTTTGCTCTAGTATAATCCTTTATGCAGAGTTATTTGATATCACATTTTGTTATTATCTTTTTTCTATCTTTAATATATTTTTCTTCTTTGTTTCCACAAAAAAAAAAAGTACTCTACCCTCGTGTAGGGTAGTTTGGTTGATCTTGAGTTTGTTGGCATCACTTCCAACTTAGGTTTGTATAGGTGTAACAGGTCAAATTTGGGTAGGATCTAAGTAATTCCATCTCTGATTTTGCCTCCAATTTTTTAGATGAAGAAGTCCTCCTTAGATGCTAGGATATAGGATGTAACTACATGTCTACATCAAGGTGCTTATATTTGAATTTGCATCTACATCAAACTCATGATTTGGACTTGGATTCAGTTATGGGTTCTCTAAATTTTATAGTTTCATAAGTTGGTAACAATATAAATTCCATGTATTTTCTATGTGATGTTTCACATGTTGTTACATACTTTTTTTGCTTACATAATACATTTAATTTGGTATTGATAGTGTTAAAAAAAGCATGCCATTTAAATATTGTCAAAAAACTTTTGTCATATTAACCTTTTGTGACATGTGAAATACATTCAAAAGCTAGGATTTTAATAAAATGGGATATAACAATCTTAATAAGAACTTGCATTTTGCATAAAAGGGAAAGCATGATGGGCCCTTTCTATCCAACAACAAATCCAGATGTTATAAATGGTGGGAATAGTTTCTATCACCTGATTTTAGTTAAAAAAGATGGATTGATGGGTTGAATGGATGGTTGATAATGGTATGCAGATGGTGGACAGCGTGGGGTGTTGGATTGGAAGAAACGATATGACGTGATTGTTGGAGTGGCGCGTGGTTTAGTGTACCTACACGAGGATTCTCACTGCTGTATCATCCACAGGGACATCAAGGCCAGCAACATCCTACTCGATGACAAATGGTCTCCAAAAATAGCAGACTTTGGTATGGCCAGGCTCTACCCTGAAGATCAAACACATGTCAGAACGCGTATTGCTGGCACCAAGTATGCTATAAAGTTTCATTTCTTCTACATCATCATTACTGGAGGTTGAAATTTCAGTTTCAAGAAAATCATAGATGTCAATACATGCTTTGAGCATGTTTATATAGATACAAATCCATGCATTTAGAATCTAAATTCTTGAGAACTTAGTTTTCTTAGTTTGCTGCATATAAATCTATGAATTAGAATCTTGGAATTGTAGGTCACTGAAGATTAAAATTTTGAGTATTTCTGTTCATGCATAAACACACCCTTTATTTTTGGACATATATTTCATGTTTTGGATGTATGTTTGATATTTGGATGATCAAACATCCCCTCTTTTGTTATGTGTTAAGTGACATTCATTAAAGTGCTCTATGAATTTTGGGATTGGTGACATAAAATGTCTTAATCGTTGAAATAGTACAAGGGAGTTCTGATTATATAGAAAAGCAAGGGGTTTTGGATAGCCAACCTAAATTTACAGCGAAAATTTAATGATTAGATGTTTTATAGATGTAAGAGTTGTTTGTCCTTTTAATTATGCCATATCTAGTTTATTATGTGTGTATCACTTAAGCAACCAATGATCTTAGATACAACATGATATCTATTAGTCAACTTTATCCACACTACCTAAATTTCCTTAGATGTATCATATCATGTATGGATTATTCAAATTATGCTGGACAAAAATAGCCCAGGTAAGGATAATACTTAAATATTTTTTCTCTGTTTCCCATGCGAAATTTCCATTTTTCTTAAGAAATATCACTATAGCAGAGCTAGGACTTGTATAAGAGGGCTATACAAGGGCATACATCCATCACAAGATCATACATCCATGCAAAAAGGGGAAAAAAAAAACATAGAGCAAACACTGAAACACCAAATCATCAAAAGAAAACCCCAATCCCCATTATACCTTGACCCAGTGATTTAATATTATAAAAACCCACTACCGGCAGCTGTTTTAGGACTTCAACTTCGGCCAGGAAATCTGCCACGCTATTCGCTGATTGCCTAACATGTCTGAAGAGGATGCCTCTATCCCTACTCACCTTTCTGATATCCCTAACAATGTTAACCAACCTCCAAGGGAGACTCTTCCTCCCACTAGCCTAGGCGATGGCATTAGCAAAGTCACCTTCGACAATAAAGCTTCCATTTCCATGCCTCACCCACAGGTTTACCTCTCTTCTAATCACGAGTAGTTCTACTTCATTTGACTCTATAATCCCTGTCGCCTCCGAGAAAATCAACACTCTTCCCCTATCATCATGAGCTACACCCCCTATACCAGTCGAACCAGACTTGCCCTTAGCCGCACCATCCACATTAAACTTGTGAAAGCCAAGCTTAGGTTTCATCCATTGTATACTGTGAGGATTTGGAGTAATTTTGAAGTGTCCTGAGACCATAGCAGGGAGTGGTGACTACAATGAAGAATCCCAAATGATGGGCCATAAGTCAGCAGTATTAGTGTCTAAGTGAGCCAATCCTAGCATTGATCTAATCCAAGGAATCTCTGTTGTCTGATGTCCCTAATCAATGACATTGACTTGCCTCACAAGCAAGCGAGATCAAAGAAGGTTTTTTTTTTTGAATGATAAGTCAGGTCAAAGCAGTTATCATTAAACTGCATCAGTATCTTCCCTTATGTGGACAAAAAGAATCCTGTTTCCCTTTTAACCCAAATGGACATTGCATGGGAGTGGAATATTTTTATCATATTCCCACCTGGACCTGTCCCATTACATCACCAAGCACCTTCTGCAGCCTTCTTTTCAGCTTTGCAGCTGGACTCTTCCATTCTTCTCCTGTATTTTTCTCCTCCAATTATCTACACCATCTCTTTCATTGCCACTCTTCTATAAAAGCCTCTCTTCTTCTTTAATTATCAGGGGCTTCTCCTTTACATCCAAATCATTTTAAGAAGCTTGATAGAACTTAATAGGTTTTACACTTAGGTTTCTGGTGTGTGATTATTGTTACTTTAGATTTTAACTGAGGTGTAAGCTTGTCTACTAATACTTTTTTACTTGCATTTTCTTCTAGCTAAGTTTCTGCACTCTAGGTGTGCCAAGAAAGACTAAATATCAGTGCTCTCTGTTCTCAGGTGCGACACTATATTTGTTTGAGAAAGGAACATGAGCTAAGGACCCATGTTTTGGACCTAGTGTTATGTCAGCCTGTGAAATGGGTACACTGATGTTCATGGCTCTCCTTATCTTCTTTACAGTTCTAATTCGATACTTTAGTCCATAAGACACTGTTATTATCTATCACTAACTCGTTAGTTCCATGTTACTTAAGGGCAGTCATTACACATTCCATGGTTTGCAAACCCAGTGGGTTGACTTAGAATCTGCCAAGTTGACTCAACTTGATCACATAAGATAGCGTTGTCTAAGATCCACCTAGCCTACTAGTTGAAACCTGATGAATCTTGCATGGTTGACTTATGATTTAATTTTTTCGGGACAAGTCAATCAGCTCATTTAGGGTTCATTTCCAATATTTAGTTGAGAGAATTTTTTTTTTTAATTTAGTCTTTATTTGTTTCCAACCTTATTCCTAGCTTTACAGGGTGAGAGATTTAAGGGTTTATGAATTTTAAGTGTTGGTTTGTTACTTTACAGGTGCTGTTTATGGATAATGGGCGTTAAAACTTGGGGAGTAGGAATTGATTCTTAATTGTAGATTTTAGTGATTAAATTTGGCTTTTATTTTGCACTCCAAGTTGAAAAAAAAAATTCTGATTTTTTATTTCATTTTAAGGCTGTTTGGTTTATGTGTTTATTTTTTGAACTGGTGAATTACTATTCCTTTTTAGATTCATAAATAAACTTTTCAGAAGGAAAATGTGTTTTGAATTTTTAACAATTTTCTATATTGTAAATGCATATATCTAGAACAATTTTTTTTAATATTAATTAACTAACTGCCTGGTCTACCCACTGAGTTTCGTTTTTGAATCGACCCAGTAATTGAACAAGTCCTGATCCTAATTGCGGTGGGCAAACTATCACAAATTGTAGTACAACACACTTTGACCTACCGAATGTTATCGCTTGGATTGTTGCATAAGTAGTGAATGGTTTGAGGATTTTACATATGTTGTGCAACTCAAAAATTATTGATTCAAGGATAATAACCATCTCAAGAAAGATTGCCTTAGAACAGATGGTTGGAACAATTTAAGAGCATTTTACTTTTCTTGCACATGATTCAGTGAATATGATGTGACAAGAGCTTGTTATGCGACTGGTAAGTGGTAATGCTGCAACTTTAAAAGCTATGGGCTCAAGTCTTGGAACCATTAAAAAAATTTAATGGCTATGGTCATCCATCCTAACTGTAATTTAGGTGATAAATGGATCTCAATCCTTTCCATCCACACTACCCGTGTATGTGCTCTGGGATGTCGACAAAAGTGAATGACATTGCACTATAATGCAGTTGAACTGTGGTTGAAAGTATGTAATATTGCTACTGATAGATCGAGACTGAAAAACTATATTAGTATGTACAGCGTAACTTGGGACGTTGTCCATCTTACTGTCAACTTGGAGTTGTTTGCTGTCTTACCACTTAGTAGTTTGGCCACTGTAACTTGAGGCTAGAATCCATCTACACAGGCTCCACATTTTGGACTGTCAAAGAAAACCCTTTAGTATTTGAGTGATACTTCAATGAAAGACTTAATAAAAAAGAAGAATCTCATGATCTGTTTATCTATTCTTGCAAAGTATAACCACGGAAAATGCATTTGGAGAAAATAAATGAAGTCTTCAAAAGAAATTCTCCCAGGTAAGATATTGGCCTGGGCTTGGTTTCATCTCTTCAATGTCTTAGATCAATGAAAAGTGGGACCTAGCAGTACAGCTTCTCCATATTATAATGTGATTTCACTGAAATGGAGCAAGGGTGTAATGCATCCCATGGGGTAATCAGTTATTCTTTCCTGCAGGACAATTTATTGTGTTCAATGGCACATAAAGATACTTAAAAAAACACATGAAATCCTGTGCAACTAACATTAGACCCAACACCAGTGTACTAACTTGCTTTACAATATTTACCAAGCCAAGTCACATTGGCATGAGTTGATACTTAATTGTGGCTTGAGCTGTGAGAACATTAATATTTTTGTCATACATAATTTCAAAATCATGATGATAGCACAACACAGGACTAAACGAAGACATACTGAGCAGATTCAGTGCCAAATGGTATAGTTGTTTTTTACCTTATAATTGAAAAATATTCAAAAGCAACAGAATTTTGAATCTACCAGAGACTCTGAAATAGCAGTCTAAAATGATGTTCAACATAACAGTACACTATTGTCGACTTGAAAAAATTGTAACACCAATTTTGGGGTGTGCACATTTGAAAGTGTCGAGGGGAAGGATCCTCAATTGACACAAAAAATCATGAAGACAATTTTAAGATTTCTCCAATCCTATTGTAGGAAGTATTAAATGAGATGGAAAGTTCGAAAAAGTACAACCACTTGCTATAGAGTGCCCTTAGGGTAAAGACCCTAAACCATACTACATTCCTGTATGAAGTGTCCTTGGAGTATCCCCAAATCACACTGTAAAATAAGAGAGAGAGAGAGAGAGAGAGAGAGAGAGGTTGCAATTTCTCAAATTTCTTCATGCTATTCTCAAGTTTTACGAGTTTTTTTTTTTGAGTTTTTCCAAGTTTTCTAGTCTTTGTTGGAATTCCCAAGTTTTCTTGAAATTCCTCTCTAAGTGAGAGAGAGGTTTCTCAAAGTTCTACATGCTATTCTCAAGTTTTACAAGTTTTTTTTTTTTTAAAAAAGTTTTTCCAAGGCTTTCATAGTTTTTGTTGGGATTCCCAAGTTTTCTTGAAATTCCTCTCTAAGTGATGAGCAAAAAGTCCTCAAGAGAGTCCCTGAAGGATCACCACAAACTCTATGGAAGGGGTATTTTATAAGGCTACGAGAGAGCTTTAGAAAATGGCAAGTCAGTGGGGTGGCTGGTCCTTTGGGAGGTCAGTCCCGAGGGGAAACCAACCCTATGGGGTGATTACTGTTGCTACTACCACCAACGGCACCGCTATGATTACTACTATTACTACTACTATCTCTCGGGTTTCTTTTCCAACTCATGTAATTTTGTTTTCAACCTCCAAGTTGACCTTTGCCTGTTGCATTTGAGAGCTCATTCAATGTCTTATGCGGCAGTACCAAATTTGTTGTACTTTTAGATCAACAGGTAGACTCCACATAATCTTGAAGTAGACACTTGTATTTAGACAATTTATGTTATTTTAACCATATCTTTTTCGCTTCAAGTCGGGCTTTAAGCCTCTTAGTTGTGTTGGGAAGCTTGGTTGGAGATTTTAAGATGACACTCAAGTTGGGATAGTTTGATCATTGTAGGTGGGCCACACCTCCTCCTTATTATATTGGATTGACGATCTCTAAGTTAAGTGAGGAAGGTACTTTAAGGATCTTTCAAGTGGTACTGAGTTGTGGTCATATGATCATCATGTGTGGGCCTTCATTGTATGATTTGATCCTCATATCAGGTCGACAATTTGTTTCTTACATGACATCTTTTGGACCTTAGATATGTTACTGATAGCATTGTAAGACTTTTTCTTGAGCAATAGTAGAGATGAAATATATTAATGGAGAAAATAGTAAATGAAGTGGGTCTGAGAAACTTAAACCCAAAAAGAAAAAGGTAAAGCGTCAATACAAAAGAAAACCTCAAAAGAAGGCAAAACAAAGCAAAATACAACAAGAGCTCTGCTCTAAAAGCAGGGGCTCAACTCCTAAGGCATCTTTGAACTATCAATGATTCCTTTTGATTGTTTACTATAATGTTAAGGTTCATATGATATTTCACAGTTCTTGTTAGATTTCATTAGATTGAATGATATAAAGTCCAGATCAACATGTATGTCATGGATTCATTAGATCCTTATTGGATTTCATCAAGGGCTGATCAACACATATGGAGATCTAGATCACATAGATCATGCTGTTTGATGCATTCCTAGATGTCAACATATATGGACATACCCACTCATCCCACACGTGTCTAAAATTAGTACATAATTAATCTATGAGATTGGGGTGGCTACAAATGCAGCCAACCCTAACCTGACTTGTATAAAGCTTTGTATTATTATGATAATTTTTTTTTTTTATGGAAGGTGTGTTTTGTGACTTAAAAGTGTTCCATTTTCCTTTCTGTGTAGTGGATACATGGCTCCTGAGTATGCAATGCATGGTCAACTATCAGTAAAGGTTGATGTCTTTAGCTATGGTGTTTTGGTTATGGAGTTAATCAGCGGTAGGCGGAATTTAACCTTAAACAACGCACTTGATGCACGGGACATGCTCCAATGGGTAAGTCTAAACATCTCATGAAAATGGTTATTTTTCTCTGAAAATAAATTATGTGATTGGACTATCCTATGGGCCCATTGTAGATGGGTTGAAGCACATCAATTGCATTAATCAGTGTTCGAAAATCTCATAATGCCCGGTGGTAAAATTACGGTGGACCATCATTTCGTGTGTTTGTGGGCTGGCTTTGTTGAAAACCTTCCTCTGGTGCAAAGTCGTGAAAACCCTTTGCAACCCATGGGTTAAATGAGTTTAGATGCAGGAACCATGTCCAGTGTCCTGTTTTCAGCCCCTTAAGTTGAAACTTGAAAGTGTATAAAACATAAGGAAAAAAACATGAGAAACTAGGTTAAAATTTCCTAGAGAAGAGGGACCACAAGTGGACAGATGCTGCTTTCTGCTGGAGTTCCTTCTTCTTGTAAGAGACTAAATGAAGTATGTGGCTTGTTTCAGAGTACTAAAACCTTTGTGTGGGATTTGGTAAAAGGTAAAGGAAAAAAACTTTTTTATTTTATCTTTGGGAACATGTTGTTGACATGGTTTTGGGTATAGAGATGGTTTGCAGACAACAAAGAATCTAGGTAGGGTGGATTTGATTTTGATTGTTACAACTAAAAAGTAGATGGGAACGAGGGGGACATAGTGGGGTGAGCTGGTCAGGAGATGCTAAACGAAAATATTGTTTTATTTGAAAAATATCCAAAAAGAAAAATGATACCAGTCCATTATTTTTTATTCCTTTTCTGTTTGAAATTATTGCTTAATAATGTTTTAATACTTTCAACAAAATTTTACACATTATCATCTTTCCTTTTTTTTTTTTTAAATGAAAATTTGATTGTTGTAGTCATATTATTGTTGTAAGGCAGAGTAGACCTCTTCCAGAGAGGGAAGAGGGCATTGTCCAAGCAGTTGGGCCCGAATAGGTTCAAAGTCCTGGTTAAGGTCAGCCTAAGAACTCAAAGGTCCGTCGTCAATTAACAAGCTGGTTATAGAGAACAACATCAGTAGGGTCCACAAACTAAACCGATTCAAGTTGATCTAATTCAAGCCAACAGGTCCGCATCTTTGAATAATACTGAATGAGGGAGAGCTCCCCCTGTCGAAGGTGAGAAGTAGTCTGATAGAGTTCATAGAGCTGGGCAGAATTATCACCGTCTGAATACAAGGCCTTAATGGTGTCCCAGACATCCTTGGCCGTGGGAAGAGTATAGACAAGGAACATGATCTTCCATGGAATGAAGGAGCCAAGACTGCACAAAAGAATTATTAGCTTGCCAGGTACTGTAGGAGTCCTTGTCTGGTTCAGAGGCAGTACCATCAATAAAAGCAGATAGTTGTTTGGCAGTAAGAAGCATTTTAGCAGGGTGAGACCATTGGAAGTAATTGGTCTCATTCAATAACACAGTAGTTATATTGCCAATATGCGGAGTGCCAGAAGAAGTCATATCAGTGTAAGAAGATTCCCCAGAGGTCTTCAGTGGATCCGTAAATGCGGCCATTATCCCAATAAGAAACCTTCAAGTAGGAGAAATGTAAAGATGAGAACTGCAGAGAGGCCAAAGGCAGCAAAGCAACAGAAGAGCAGTCGGTGAAGCTGAGCCGATGAACCCGCACGGCAAGAATCATACAGTTCTTTGCCAAACAACCTTTGAGGATGCAGTAACTGGCAGCAAATCCCAAAAAAAACATTGGTTGCAGTCCTCCAAACAGCAGCACAGAAAACAAGAAAAACTGGGGTCCACCGAAGATGAAAGGTGGGCACCCAAGTTTGATGTGATCTAGAGGTAGGGCGAAAAGTAGGAGGCACTAGAAGGAGAGTAACAAGGATCCCAAGCAGCTGAACAAAAGAAGTCCAGTAAAAAAAATTTGCAGATCGGTGCAGCAGCAGCAAAAGAAAAGTGCACACGAGGGGCCCATTGTTGATCGAAAGTGGGGGTCCATCTTAGGCGTGAGGAGATAGGCCAGGGGCGACAGCAGTGGAGAAGATTTGGTTGGAAACTGAGCTCAGATCTATCGGATCTAAGCAAAAAACTACAGATCTGGGCTGCTGGATCTCAAAAAACGCTGGTAGAGAGATCTGAGAGAAACCCTAGTAAACCAGTCCAAAACAAGAATCCACCCTTACAGATGGATAGTTCTGTAAAACACGGCAGGGGAAGATGGGTCCCCGTCGGCAGTACCTTCGCCGGAAACAATGATCTTCGCCGGAAAATGACTGCAAAAAGGGAATTGTAAACTGAAAGGGACTAAAAAAACAAATTAGAGAATAAAATCTTCCTTGGCTGATACCATGTTGTTTTTAATAATGGAAAAAAGAAAGAAGGGAAGAAAGAGATGAAGAAGAAAGAGAGCCAATTAGGGTGGTCAAAAAGGAAAATACAATCAGTCCAACTTATCGACACTTGCCAAAATAGGCATAGTCGTGTCAGTTTGTCCTGAGTTGGGTCCCATTGGGTCCCACAAAAATTATTATATTTTGTATTTTTATAGTCGGTTATATTTCATTACATTTTTTTTAATGTTTGTATTATTTATGAAATCACGGGTTTGACCACCGTCAAACCACGGTTGAACCTTATTCGATGCAACCTTCCACAAGCCAGTTTGACTTGCGGTCTGGTTTTTGAAACATTGGCACTGATTAAGACAATCTTTATCTTTCTGATTGATTGCATACATAGTTCAAGGAAACTTCATTGTGTCAGAAGGCTTGATGCTAATTGCTCATTCCCCTTGCATGAATATGTTTGAAGATGATGCAGGCCTCGGCCGGATTTTAAGAACCAGCCTAGACACGCCAGGAAAATGGATCCAAAGGCGTCCCCGTCTATGAAGCCTGCGCAGCCAATCATGAAAATATGAAAGGATTTTGCTTGAATTCAATTATGCTTATTGAAAATTAGATTAAGGTCTATTTTAATTAAATTGAGAAAGAAATTTGGATCGCCGATAGTCAAAACTTGGTAGAGACAATGTCAAGATAGGTCAGCGGTAGGAAGCTTGTATAAGGGTAACATTAGGAAGCTGGTGGGGAGAGGTGATAGAACATTTTTCTAGGACTGATCTTTGGTTGGGTGATAGATATCTAAAGGAGATGTTCCCTAGACTTTTTAGAATCTCTAGGAAGAAGAATGCCCTTGTACAAGACTACTACAGGGAGGAGGGTAATCACATCTCTTGGGCCCTGGACTTCAGACGAGAACTGTGCTCCTTTGAGACAAGGATTCGGGAGGACCTTCTAACCCAATTAGGTGAATTCCCCGTGTCCCTAGGTGAAGAGGATGAACTTGTGTGGACGGGAGATTCTTTGGGCTCATATTTTGTGAAGTCAATGGTAGAGTTATTCCTGGGGCAACAACAAAATGTTAGTACATCCCCTAGGCTAGCTTGGAAGGGATTGGCCCCTTCAAGGGTCCAAGCCTTCATGTGGTGTACAGTAAAATGTTACATACTTCTAGGATGGATCTCAAGAGAAGGGGTTTGTTGAGGGAGGGGGAGGATCTTAGTTGCCCCCATTGTGGTCACCCAGAGGAGGATATAGATCATCTTTTCGTTAGTTGTCCTGTTGCTAGAAGTCTTTGGCTAAATTTTGCGAATCTCTTTGAGGCTTCTTGGATTTTTGGGAGAACTTGCATTGGGGTGGTGCAGGCGTGGGTGCTGTCTAATCTTAGCCCTACGTAGAAGGCAGCTTGGAACACGGTTCCGGCTGCAATCTTACTCTAACCAGATAACTATTTTTCTGAATAAACTGAAAGTAGGCATGTATGTTTCTTGGACCACAAAATGCTTTGGCACTTTGGGATGCATCTAAACTATGGTCCCATATTTGAGTTTCTGTTACATTTCCAACAGAGTACAATGAGAAAAGTATTGAAATCAAATCAAATTCTCACTTATATCAGATTTTTAGTCGTGCATTGCAACCTTGACTGGTAGATGCTAACATGAATTAGTAGATGATGTTGCTAAGAATTGTGATTATTTTGTTTTAGTTTTACTAATGCATGTCTTGAGGCTTTAGGAGCATGACTTATTCAGTGTGCCAGCCATTTGTTGCATTTCTTTCCTAGGAATTTTTGTGTAATATTGAAAATATCATAACCTTTCAAAAAAATAATAATCATAACTAATAGCTATTAGATATTTTCACATATTATTTATGTTTTTTAATTAAAGGAGTCCTTATAGAAATGAGACTTCGAAGCGATTAAGGGAGCCACATTCAGAAATACAACCAACTATGGATGCCGATTTGTTTCGCTGTGGAGAAGTGCAATCCAAACTTTGGGAAACGAAAAACAAAATAAAATTAGATTACAAAATACCACACAAGATGAGACAAATAATATGTGATTTCGTGATGATGCCTGCGTTCATGGGTAGAAGGATGGTTTTACCAATTCAAAGAGAGAACGAGAAAATTACTTATGCCAAGCATAAAGCCAAAATGCATTCTCAATCCCACATTGAAGGAATCATACAAAAACCCTCAATAAGAACTCTCCAATATCTCTAATACACACTAAAAGGAGATCATCAAAAACAATAAAAGAATGAAAAAAAGCAGATTCAAATTCCCACAAGAATCACTCGTACATGGATCTATATTATCTCAAGGAAACTTTTCGATAATGATACAAAAGGGAAAGAGAAAAACAAGTCCTAAAAGGATTCTATGGGTAGTTGGATTTTCCATCTTCCTTTTGCACAAGCGAGAAAAGAGTCCAATGACAGATGGTTTGTGAAACAAGGCTGCTGTTGTTTTGATGATCAGTAGGATGAAGGCAAGAATGTTCCCTTTTATATTTTGAAGTAGTGTGATTATTCCTTTTCAATGTGTACAGGAAGCCAAAAAGCTTCGTTTATAGAGTCTTACGACACGATCAAGGTCAATCAACATCAATCAGGGTCAAATATGAAAAAAAAAAAAATCAAATAAATTCTCCAAGATGTTCTGTTTTTCAACATTATTTGACTATTACGGTATTTTATCCCATCTTAGTTTTTCTTTAGAAATATTGCCTTGAAGATAGTTGAGTTCTATAATGACAACATAATCTAAAAGAGGAAAGGGGAGAAAGAAGAAACAGTAGGTTTCTTTTTCCCCCTTTTTTCACAAAGTGGTATTTCAATGCAAACTCAAATTCGTTTTTAGCAGAAAATCATGTCAATAACATTTCTATTTTCTCTGTTTATCTTTGGTAACAGTGCATGAAGATTTCCTGCTTGCAGAGCTGTCGGTAGAAATAATTTCTGTAGAAAGTCCCCAATGAGTTATGTGCTATCATATATCTTGATTGAAAATTTGCAAATAGCCTGGATGTATCATATATCAGGAGTCTCACTCACTCCTTCAATGTAGGGATATTCCTACGTAACCATCAAACACACGTCATCTACAATTTGCAATTTTCTCATTATTTGCATTTTTTTCCATAATGCACTGCATTTTGCTTTGCACTTCGATTTTTTTTTTTTTTTAATATCATTTTATTTTGCAATGTGTTCACATAGCATGTTTTGATAGTTCACTTGGATATCCCTGCATTGAAGTGTGCACTAGATCCAAACTTTGCAACTATAAGAATCACTATTATTTGATGAAAAATTGTGTAGTGTGGCTGGTTTCAATAGACTTATTGCAAACTTGTCTATAGGTCTCATAAGGGGGAAGCTCTGTTCATAGATCAGCGAAATGGCACTCCTCTGGTCTTAATATTTGGGATTCATGGCCCATCCAGTGAAATGCCTAGAGGACATAATTGGATCCTTATCTGTATATCCACAGTCTATCCATCATGTCCATTTATTTTAAAGATGCTGGACCTGGGCTGAACTGTGCTGTTGCCCCTTTGGGTTTTCTGGGCTCAACTCAGCTCCATTTGGATATCAAACCAGTAATAAGGTAGAATTGCCGACAGCCCTTCAAGCTCAACTGGGCTGTCTCGAGCTGGCCCAGATTATATGCTACCCACATTTTAGGTCATAATTTTTTTAACAAAAATAGAAGAATAAGTAAAGGCCGACACGAGAACAATCTGTATTATGAGACAAGGGGTTTTATTTTTTTTTTTGAAATAACAAGAAGCCTATATTATACTCACTCTGTCCCGAACCCAAAATAGTTATCCCATTTATATTGGTGTAGCATTAAGTGTGTTGAAAATGAATCAGATTACATGGAGTGCTAGCCTTATATAGAGAGTTCTTTAAAAAATACAAATGTTTCAAATGATACAATTAAAATGGGACGGAGGGAGTATTATTAAGAGAAGAAGAAAAGTACAAACAATGCTCTGGATAAGAGATCTATAATGGAGCAAGATGAAAAAAGAAAAATCAGAACCCCATAACACCCAATTACAAGATATCCACAAGTGCCTCTCTCCCCTCAACACCTTTCACCAAGAAATCCGTCACAATATTTGCTGACCTTCAAACATGTCTAAACTGAATTGATATTTCCCTACAAACCTTCCTAATGTTCCTCAATACATGAGCCAACCTCACTACATGAGATAATGTTGATGAAGCCAATATTGTTAAATTGGACTTTTCAATTTAAGTTCTGAAAGTTTGCTTAGAATGGGCTAATAGACTGTTATCATTTGGCCTACCTTGCAGGCATGGAAGCTTTACAAGAAAGGCCAGGCCTTGGACATTATTGACCCAACTTTGGCTTCTACAACAGCCACAGATCAAGTTTTGCAATGCATACAGATTGGACTCTTGTGTACACAGGCTGATCCAAAATTCCGGCCCACCATGCGGCGAGTGGCGGTCATGCTATCAAAGAAGCCTGGCAGTCTTGGTGAGCCAACGAAACCAGGTTATCCGGGGGTCAGATATAGACGAAGTCAAACGCCTGTTGGTAGCTCCTCTGATGAACTTTACTCCCAGACTGCTACATTGGACTCTGCCTCCACGACAAATACAAATATGTACATCACCACTACCTCTACCAACACAATGAGCCCAAGGCCACCTAAGGATAAGAGCCCAATCGATCTGACCTCAAATCCAAATACCAGCAACACATCTACAGATCCAAGGAGCCCCATACCACCCTCTCTTGATCCGGAAGACCAGGCTGGAACACCTCATTTTTGTTGATATCACCATCATCATCAAATGCCTAAATCACATTTATTTGGGGTTGGCTTTTCGTGTTCTACTTCCCCATTTGACCTTATCGTAAATCATACCATCAGTCACCCCACTATGTCATCTCTCACTTTTGTTGATATGATGTCACATTGATATGCTGCGGGATTAACACAAATATTGGTGGAGGAATGATTCAGTCAGAGTAGAACAACACTTCACATTTTGGGGCCAATCAACCCGTGCAGGTGGGATATGGACCAATTTTAAAACTGCAGCCCTTTGTTGAAGCAAGCTCCTTATACTAGAGTAGTTTGATCCAGGAAAGTCCCCATCTCCACACGGTCCCATGAAAGGTAGTGTAAAATACCATCCCTGCTGACATCTTTTTGGTGTGTGATCATTGGCACTAAAATCATCCCCAGTGATCTGTCCCAGTTCTTGACAACTACCTTTCTTGACAACTACCTTTGTATATTTTGTTTTTGTGTACGTATGATGATTGACGATGTTCTTTATTCCTTCTTTATTTAAAAATCAAAATCTATAGTTGAATTGTTTTTATGATCAATAGTCATTAGATGTCTATGTTGCAATAGTGAGTATTTATCAACTATGTTTATTAGAAATACCGCTAAGAAAACCTATGTTTATTGAGAAGGATATTACTCAAGAGTACTTACGAGTTGGCAAACTTGAATTGGGCCATTTACATTTCTAGTTGTTAAATACAGTTTTTTTTTTTTTTTAATATGTTGAGGGATTTTTAAAGGTAGATATTGAATATTCATTTAATCTATGGTGAGATAGCTATATAGAGTTTATAAAAAGAAAATTTGTGTAAAAAGGATAAATATAGAAAAAAGGGATTTTAAAATTAAAGTTTGTGAGTTGGAGTAATTTGGCCCATTCTTGATATTTAAAAATAGAAATCTATGTGGAAAAAAAAAAAAAAGCTAAATAGATCTTTCAAAAAAAAAAAAGCTAAATAGGTAAGAGAAGATTTAGTATTAGATAGTGAGTTGGAAAATTTAGTCCACTCGGACACAATTGTGGTGGATTTTTTTTTTCTTATAATAATGACATCGCAATTGAGAAGGCTGTCTTTATTCATCATGTTAATATCGTGTATCTGTTGTCGGTGATGATGGTCTCTAGCAAGGGTAAAGATATCGGCCGATACAAATTGTATCGGTTGATTTTATCGATTTTTAAGCACTGCATTATATCGGCTAATACGTATTGTATCGGCCGTATACACTATTTCTAGACCGATATGGCCTATATGTCGGCGATATATATCGGTCCGATATTGGCCGATATGATTAATATCGGTCTTTTAAAAAAAAATTTAAAAATCAAAACGGTGGTGGGCCCAGGTCGATATCTCGGCCAATATCGGCCCAATATCGGCTGATATTTACATTTTCAATTTTTTCTTAAAAAAATCCAACTCCCTTTTGGATTATTTATTTATTTTTTAATTCAAATGAAATAAAATAATAAAAAATACCGATATTTAGAAAAGAAAGTAAAAGAGGAGAGAGAAATTTATCTGCCGATATCTCGGCCAGGCCGAATTTTGAACCCCTTGTCTCTAGTTGGGGTGGGTTCAAAGTGGGGCAACCTCGGATGGGACCAAGTTGTTCTTTATTTGGGCTACTCTGTATGTCACTCTTGCGATCGTTCCCATGGACCAATTTTTGGTTATTAATATAAATATTGTTATCCTAAAAAAAGGGTCTCAGGGCATGTTTGCACAATATTTTCTGTAGAAATGATAAATCATTTACGTTGAATTTGTTTTTCATTGTTATGTGTGAATTTTTTCATGAAAAATGAGTTTTAATTTAAGTTGAATTTGTTTTTCATTGTTATGTGCGAATCTTTTCTATGAAAAATTGTTTTTGTGGTTTGAGTGTTTTTCACAAAAAGTGTAGAAAATGAATTCTTAGAGGAGTTAGGAAAGTAAATTTCATGACTTGTGGATTTTAAGAAATAGTAACCATGGCCCAACCCGATTCACGACTCAAGATCCAACCCAAACACAATTTGTGACTTGATCTATGAGCCGTGACCTAACCATGACCCATGACCCATGACCCATGACTTATTCCATGATCCACTTGACTCAATTCAGGGGTGCAAAAAACGCCCCGGCCGAATTATCGGCCGATATGATTCTCTCTCCTCTTCTTTTTTTTTTTTTTTGTAAATATTGGTATTATTTATTATTTATTTTTCTGAATTAAAAAATATAAAAAGACAGAAAAAGAAACTGTGTTTTTTTTTAAATTGAAAATGTAAATACCAGCTGATATTTTAGATATCGGCCAATATTTATATCCCGGGCCCATCACCGTTTTGATTTTTTTTTTTTAAATACCAATATTAATCATATCGGCTGATATAAAGATTGTACGGCCGATACAATACATATCGGCCGTACTTATACGGATGTTAAAAACCGAATGATATCGGCCGATACGTTTCGTATCGGCAGATATCTATACCCCTGACTCAATCCATTACCCAATCTATGACCCAATGAATCTAATATTTGTCTCATGGTCAACTTAATCCAACCTATGAAATGTCACGCCCCGCCTTCCAACACCTAGACGGGCGTGATCTGACTGTACAAATTTAAATCACCTGCTGCCCTACACGGGTCTTATATAAAAAATCTGTGGCTGAATTCAAAACAAACATAACTACGTTCACAAACCACCAAGATTCCTCAAGCCACAAACTGCTAGAAGACTTAACATCTCATTTGAGCTTCCAAATAACTTAAAGGGATAAAAACCCACTCACATAAAGATTTCTAAACACATCACTTACTCACATTCCCATAACAATCAAATTAAAGCGTTCTCAAATTTAATCCATACTTGAATTTATTATCCAAGTTTTCACAAATAAAAATAAAACGAATAAACAACTTTCTCAAAGTCTCAAATCAAATAAACAACCAAATTATAATATAAATAATAAATTCTGCACTAAGTGTTTTTACGAATTCTTCATCGACTCCTCGCCTTCTAAGCTCAATTGTGATTATCGTTCAGACCCAAGTCCAAGAGATTGCCTGCAATATAAGGGATGAGCTCCATGCCCAGTGAAGAAAACAATAACACAAACATAGCATATGATATCGCTACTTCCTCAATGATATTTCAAATAAGCAAGAATAACAATTTATTTCATGCTCATGCCTTTGCAAAATGTAATGCTCAATGCCAAATTTCATATTCCAACCTATTATTACATCTACTGATATTTGGTGGCCTTCCCGACGAATCGAGGATAACACAACATCGCCTTAATGGCCTTCCCACATAAAGTGAGGATAACACAACCTACCACCAAATAACCGCCCTCATGACTTGTCACATATATCACATCTATTCTACCATAATGGTCTTCCCACTTAAGTGAGGTTAACAACAACACTACCACTGTCGTGGTCTTTATGACAATCATGGATCGCACCCTCATACCCAATGCTATGAATATGAGAATGCTATGCTCAATGCCAATCAATATGCTGAATTAATCATGACATATTTATAGAATTATAACTTCCATTCTAAGCAGATTATTGCATCATAATCGACGTCTCACTTGCTATAGCATGCATATACCTTGAAATAACCATAGTAATAATCCAAGCATCATAATGATTTGAATCATATAGACCAACATTCAAACATGTACAATCAAGATTGAAATTCAACAATACCATACAATTAATCATTAATCTACGAGTATAAAATCATTGGATTTTTCAATACATTAATGGTTAGATTTCACAATCCGAGTGGACTGGATCTCCTCACGGCCAATAGAATATTTAGCCAAAATCTCCCTTACATTACCGTAAGTGAGCACCAGTTATAACCATTATTAACATGCATCCAGTCTTTTCTAAATCCAACAATTATATTCATAACATATAAAACAATGCATAATTTTCATTGCACAACAACAAATAGAAAATTATATGAATACATGGTATGTAGTGAATTGTTTCCCTCACCTACAAGTTTTCGTATTGCGAATGAGAAGTCCACGTAGCTTCCAAGTGATAATTATTCTTGAATACCAAAATCTGCTGCAAATATATTTTAAAGGTTCCGATTACTATTAATATTCCTCCTAACAAATATTTCCATATAGCATGGATTAGATCGGTGTATGAGGATCATTAACCATGGGTGATGGGTGCTGCCCTCACCTATGCATGTTGAAAAGTGCAAGGTTAAGAGGCTAGGTATGAGATGGTTTTCTATCTCAGATTCAAGCTGGACATTAACAAGACTGGTTTAAGCATCCAGTTTTAGGTAGAAAGAGGACCAGTTTTACTGATCAGTTCTGAGTGAAATTCTGGACCAACCAGTCCTCAACATTAATATTTTTGGTGTTGAAAATCACCCTTTAACTTGCTGATCTGGGGTAAGAAATCAGTCCTCAACTGTAAAATCCTGGGTATTAAACAAAGAGGAAATTGCAGCAGGGGCTGCTATAGAGAACTGTCAAATATTAAATATTTGGCTTCGTCTAAATGGTTTTGACACAAATCAGTTCTCTGCAAGACTTTAAGGAAAATGTACATCTAAATTATTTAAAACAGACAAAATTCATAAAAATCAAAAGGAAATAAATCTGTGAGGTTTAAAAATAATTTTGAGTAGTCCAAGAAAACCCATGACCTAGATCTGGCCTGGTTTGAAAGAATCACACCCTGGTTGTTTTAAAACTAGTAGGACAGCAAGGGACAATACTAAAGTTTTAGTTGTGCTTTAAAGTCCCAATCAGTCCCCACAATCAGCGATCTGAAGACTGAAAAATCAGTCCCAGATATCACTAACTACATCAATGGTTTGACTAGTCTCTTCTTGGTCTATTCACACAGGTAAATGTAAATAATAGGGCATCTACTTGTATGCATTTGTTTGGAAGAAGGAATAGATCTATGGTGAGACAGATCTAGGTCACAGTACGATTGGCAAAATAGGGGAAATTCTATAAACGTTGAAATCAGTCCACATTTAGTTATTTGGGAAAGAAAACTGGGCAGGTACTGTTCACGGATCAAGTATTGGGGCATATCTGAGTCACCAATTTATTTGATCCTATAGCTAAATGAAGAAGGCAAAAATCATCACCATCCAACAAGGATTGGCTGGTTGGCTGGCTCGAAATTTACAAAGGACAGAAGAGGAAGAAGAAACCCATGGGAGAAGAAGAACATAGAGGAAATTAGAGGGACATACATATTACTTGCTGTAATTTGAGAACAAAGACGACAAAAGTTGGTAACACAGTGGTCCCGAACTCTGCTGCTTGAACCGAAACTTGGTCTTCAAAGAGGAGAGGAGGAATAAGAACTCAAGAGAGATTTGGAGTTTTTCTTTCCCTTCTTCCGCTGAGGTTTCCGCTGCGATTCCGTTGAGATTTGGTTGCTGTTTCAAAAAGGGTAAAAGAATGGAAGGGTTCGTAGGTCTCTTAAAGGGAGGAGAGTCCTATTGGTAAAGGAATCCCATCGGTGAAAAGATTTTGGACAGTTTCCACTTATGTAGGAATTTGAGTCCCAAACGAATAAGGAAGAAGAAGAATCCAATCTGAACAAGGAATCCCATCGGTGAAAGAATTTTGGACAATTAAATTCGACCAGCGAAGGTGGGTCCCTTTAAATTATTGATTTTAATAAATTGTCCTTTATTTCTCTTTTATTAATTTTGTCAATCATCGATTAAATTCTAGACACTTAAAATTGAAACTTATTTATTGATTTCACATTCTTAATTGAATATTTCCAATTGAGATTCTAACTTAGGAGAATTAAAATCTAAGTTGATAATTTATTTCCCATTCCCTTAATTTAATTCGAAGGGGATAAATTTGTAAATTCTTATTGGGGAGAAAGTGTGAAATCAGGGTCTAATATTAAATCCTTAAATTCAATTGTGTTTTTCCCAAATAAAATTATCAAATTAAACTAACAAATCAATTTAAACTACAATCATTTTCTAAATTAATTTTATCCATCACAACTGACCCGTTACCCCGGATTGGGTCATTACATGAAACAACCTACGACTTAAGACCTAACTGATGGTCCAACGAAAGCAACCATAATATCTACAATCCATAACTCATGACCAAACCCAACTTGTATCCCATGCCTACCCATTGTCCGATCAATGGAACAATGTAATCCGACCTAGCTTAGAAATGTCTAGGATCTATGATAGAATCTCATGGGGGACTAGACTTAGATATTGCTAATAGAATGTGAGTGATGTGATCAAAATGTAGGATAAGTAGTGGAGTTTTGTGTGATAAGAGAGTCCCCATCTTTTAAAAGGGTGTTTTTATAAAACAGCTAATATACCCATTATGCTCTATGGAGTAAAGTATTGAGCTATTAAGAAGAGACAATTACATAAAATTAAGGTGATGTAGATGCATATATTACAATGGATGAGTGGAGTAGTGTTAAGGATAGGATTAGAAATTACCGCATTAGGAATAGTTTAAAAATAACTCTATAAGAAGATAAGTTGAGGGAAACTCATTTGAGGTGATTTGGGCATATAATGAAAGATAATTTCAAAAGAAGATAAGTTGAGAGAAACTCATTTAAGGTGGTTTGAGTATGTAATGAGAAGCCTTAGATATTCCCTCTACGTAGAAAAAGGAGCTACTAGGAGGAGGGGAAGACCACTGAAAATATAGAGGGAAGGGATAAAAATGACATGATAGATAGTGGAATAAATTAGGGTATGGTTTGTGATAGGGTTAATTGGAGAAGAAGAATTTGAAAAGTCTCAAATGGATGAGATTTAGGCTATGATGATGATGATCATGAGTGGGACTCTACCAATGATCTACTTTACCTGCAACTTTTCACATTTATGATAGATGACTTTAAGAAATACTAGACAAAATACTCTAGTGGATTCTTTTTGCAAATAATATAATATTAATTATTGAGATGAAGCAATAATTCAAGAATAAGTTAATCTCGAGGGAAAGATTTTGAGATAAAGGGACTAAAAATTAGTATAACTAAAAGAAAAAAACAAAGTGTAACTTAAGTGGGGTTGAAGAGAAGGTGATTCAATTAAAATTAGAAATGACTTACTAGCTCACTTCGGTAAGGTTAGATATCTGATATCTAAATAGAATCTCTCGGAGGATTTGATTTAGATATAGCTAATGGAATGGGAGTGGGGTGTATAGAATATAGACATGCCAACTAAAATTTGTTTATAGGTGAGTCACACACAAAGGGACGATTTTACAAAATGATAATTAGACTCATAATGCTCTATGGAGTAGAGTATTAGGTAATGAAGAAAAGACAAATTAACAAAGTTAGGATGATAGTGATGCAGATATTATGTTGGCTGAGTGGATTAGCTCTAAAGGATAAAGTTAGAGATAACTGCATTAAGAACAATTTAAAAATAACTTCAGTATATGAGAAATTGAGAGAAATTCATCCGAGATTGCTTGACATATAACTACACAACTAGTGACAACCTAAGTTGAAATGAATTGCATCAGCAATATTATCTCAACCTAAGATGAGAGGTTAGCAATAAAACAAAATGTTGGTCCGATTGGATTAACCAATAAACTTAGATTTTGTATCACCTTAATTTTATCTCAATCCATTTATCAAATGAATTTGGATTTATACCAATAACTTAATAATAGAGTAATTATACTTGAATAATATTTTTTCAAGTAAAAAAAGTTCACTTTTTGAATTGAGAACTTTAAAATCATATATGTCTTTAATTTTTATAACCACTTTAATTTTAAAAAAATTCTCTTTGATTTATTTTATCCTTTTATTTGTAGATCAACATGAAGAGTTGCTACGGATGTTTAATTCAATTATATAATTAATAAAATTTCAATTGAATGAGTAAAAAATATTATTTGACTAAACTTTCTTATTTCAACTATTTACATCACAGCCTTTAATTGTGTTGGATTAGTTGAACCATTACTTTCTCATCATCATACATTGGAGAATCATATATTGGCATTGATACCTCTTTATATCCAATAGTTCTTTTATTATCTAATACAAGTGTTCTATAACTAGCTGCACCTAAACAATCTATGTCCCTTTTAAACAATGGCTACCTATTTTAATGAATGAAGTATATTATGTTCTTAATTTCACCAATTTTGTATATTGATGATTGTATCATGGATTCTTTTAGGGGTGAAATTTGGGTTGAGTTTTAGTCCGACCCAGTGACCCGAGTGACAAGTGATGTAAATAACATATTTACTACTAATATACATGTGATGTATTAAGCTATATTAAGAAAGAAAAACCTTCAAGTTTACTTTCATATCTCCTTACCATACTACCCATCATATTTGAAATTAGGAGATAGTATTCAAAATGAGATATATATTCCACCATTTGAATTATACTCCCTCCGTCCCATTTTAGTTGTCTCATTTGAAATATTTGTATTTTTTAAGGAACTCTCTATATTAAGACTAATACTCATGTGATCTCATCTATTTTCAACATATTTTATACTACTCAAATACAAATGAGACAACTATTTTGGGACAATTCCAAAATCCATATAGGACAACTAATTTGGGACAGAGGGAGTAGATTGTTATTTTCTATTTTGACATTTTTGTTCTTCTTTTCTTTTCTTTCTTTTAGGAATTAAAGTAGCTTTTAGAAGTTATTTATTAGATATTTTCTACTAATTTTCATTAGTTATGTGCTTTATGGGTATTGAATTCTTTTTTTATATTGGAGCTTGAATACTTAATTAACTTTGTTTTCCTAATGTTTAAAAGTTGTCAAAATTTTTAGTTTTGTGGATATTCGAATTGCAATCAAAATTGAAGAATATGAAAGGGATGAGAATATGGATCTTACATTTAAAAATCCAGACATGATCCAAATTCGAATTCGGATATAACAATATTAAGTGGATACCAATGCGAATATCACTTATATCTAATGATAATCAAACCTGTTTATATCCCTATTTACGACAGTGTAAAGTTGATTCAAACTCATAAAAGAAATTGAAGACAAATATCAATTAGAGAAAATGATATATGTTGACATTGTGTGCTTTCTTTTGAATGTGTATTTAGTTGTGATGGGTCTAAATAGACTCAAGAAGATTACTCCCCTTGAGTCCTGACATACAGTGTAACAAATATCTCTGACATTTTTATTTTTATTATGAAAATATTGATAAAATAATTTTTGTGTGTTAAAAATTCGAGTTTATCGAATCTACCGTTTTTAACGGTAAATTCCCATTAAAAATACATTTTTATCGCGAGAAATGGAAAATTCCCATTTAAATCGTGAGATTTAACAGTTAAATTCCCGTTAAAAACGCTTGGGCAAATATACATTTTTTTATTTATGAAATATCATCTATGTTTTCAAACTCTGGCCACATTATTTATTTTTTATATTTATTTTTATTATTTTTTAAATAATATATTTTCTGCAAGATTTTTTTATTAAATTCCTGATAAAAATTCAAGAATTTAAAAATATCTCGCTATTAACAATTGACGTTAATATTCTGAGAACGAGATTTGTGACAATGTTAGACATGTACAGTGACATTGGATGCATCTGATGACCCAAAACATAGTGACCCACAATTGCAATAAAAAAACAATAAAATGAGTGACAAATGTATATAATATCTTAATAGATGGATAATAGCAAAGCAGGCAAAGCTTTGATCTCATTATTTGAGTGAGAAAGTGGTAGGAAGTTTCCTTTGTTATTATGTTCGTTCAGATGTTACACATCCAAACATGCAAAATGATAGACTGAAGCCAAAATAAGAACCATAGATTTCAGAAAGGCATGATATTCATTTGCTATTTGGGAAGGCACTTTCCAGGAAGCTTCCTGTGTAGAAATCTGAGGTTGAAGAAGATTGAAGTTTTTGATGTTTGATAAGAAAAACTGAAATGAATGTCTCATGTTGCTGTTGTTTTGTAAATGAAAGCATAAGCACAGCATCAGTTGTCTGTACAAACATGAATTATTGTTTTTGTGGTCTATTATTTAGATCGGCATCCAATGTTTTAATACTCAGCCGGCAAAGTGCTCCATCTTGGAAGAATAGTGGGTTAAATAAGGTTCAACCGAGTTGATCCGTAGTTAAATTCGATCAAACCTGTACTACTAATATAATATTATAAATAATTTTAAATTATTAACTAAGATTATATTTCATAAAAAAATATATTATTTCACTCACCAACACATTGTAAATACCAAAAATTAATAATCCAAAATTCATATTCCCAAAACATCTTCATCTTCATTTTCTTCGTTTAAAGAAACCAAGGATTTTTAAGGGTCATGGGTCACAAGTTTATCAGATAAACCGGCTTGACCCGCGGGTTGCAGAGGGTTTTTAACCCAGAAGGGTTTTTAAGTGACCCGACCCGTATTTCAGCCGGGCCACAATTGACCTGCGGGTCAACCTGCGGGCCAGATTTGACAACATTGTGGGCATCTGTTAAATATAGTCTGTATACAAAATACAATTTATCAAATTAAATGTCAATTCTAAATTAATGATAACTTTTAAAATAATAATAATGATAGTGTAATCTATTATTTAAAGAGACTAAGTCCAAAACTCCTAGTTTGATTCAAAAGTTTAAACTCGCCATCTTGTACATTTTTTAAAATAGGGTTGAATACGCAAGAGTAACAAATTTTCAGATATTTGAAAGCCGAAAGTATTTGGCTTTTGGTTTTTGAATTTTTGAAGTTAGTGTTTAGTGATTGGAAGCATTGCCACGACTCTCGTTCTCGGGATATTAACGGCAATTGTTAATAGCGGGATATTTTCAAATTCTCGGATTTTTATCTGAAATTTAACGAGGAAAATCTTACAGAAAATATATTATTTAAAAAATAATAAAAATAAATATAAAAAATAAATAATTGACCGAAATTTGAAAAAATAGATGATATTTCAGAAATAAAAAATGTATATTTGGCCCAAGCATTTTTTACGGGAATTTAACGGTAAAAGCTAGCAATTTTAACGGGAATTTACTGTTACTAGCGATAAAAACGTGTTTTAACGGGAATTTACCATTAAAAACTGGCCGACTGCGATAAACTCGGGTTTTTAACGGGAAAAGTTATTTTGTCGATATTTTCGTGATTAAAAATGAAAATATCGAAGATATTTGTTACATTGATTGGAAGAAGAGTGAAAACATGAAGGATGAGAAGCACCATCTTTATTTATATATATATTAAAGAGAATTTATCTTTTCATCATCATATATATATATATATATATATATATATATATATGGAAAACTAATAACTTTAGTTAAAATGAGAAAGCAAAATAGAGGAAGTATCAGTTGAGGGTGATGACCGTTGGAGGTGATGTAGAGAGGTGGCAATGAAGAGAATTCCATCGTAAGGAGCAAGTCAGTACATATGAATTTAAAGTCGGGCTAACCATATTTATTTCACTAAAAGAATGAGTTCATTTCAAATTTGAGCCAAAATTCAAAATAATGATTTATTTATATACTATATTAAATTTGTATATGTTAATATTTAATGAAAGTATTTTGAGAGATCTACTCTAGATATCTCTAGATAGAGCCCTCCAATTCAAACACACCTATTTCATTAATTTGTATATATCTCAAATTGAAACCTATCTAGCTTTTATATATAGTTGGATTTTGAAGCTAAAAAGTTTTATTTGTTTGAAGCATATAACACCATTAAACTTTGAATCTTGTATTTCTCACACTGATGATGAAGTAGAACTGAAATTTTGTCTGCACCTAGCCCACCTAATAATCTCTATATTCTCTTACTATATGATGATTTTTATGTTGTTCGACCATATAATTAAAGGGAAGTGATTCAAGTACAACATTTTTATCTTAGGTGCACCAAAATAAAGTGAAATGTCCATTTTGTCCCAATCTCTCCTTTTTCCTCTTGTCATTTGTTGAGATAAAATAAGTATTTCGCTTTATTTTGGTGCATCAACGATAAAAGTGTTGGTATACCAATCAATTTTCATAATTAAAAAGAACAATGTATCTGTTTACAAAATAGACACTAGGGTTTTAATACCCTTATATTTTATATACAACGTATTTAATAAGATTTAATATCTAGAGAAGTTTGAGCCAAAACCCAAATATGCAATTTGGTTTTAAATCAGACTGGGCTTTTAAAAATACATTTCAGACCTTGGCCAAATCTAGAGAACTTGGCCCTGGCCTGAAAACTATAAATTGCACAGGCTCACGTAAAGCAAAAGCCTAACTAGATTCTCTCAAGTTGTAGGCATGGTAAATTTTAAGTCTTAGGAAGCTAGCAGTATTAATTCCTCTATGATACAACATATATCATATTTACTCTTTTATTATATAAGTGGAGGTTGATCTGAATCGTTCCCCTTCATGCACCTCTGTTATTTATAAATTAGATTTTCACTTAATTTGACCATATTCTAATGTCATCTCAATTTTGGTATCTGACACCCAGAGCTAAATTTAGATTAAAAATATTTTAAAAGGATCCAAACCGTCAAACCTTACAAAACTATGGTTATAATCATCCAACCAATATGATTTTTACAACTTTTATCTTGAGCAAAGAAAAAATTATCTTGTCGATATGGGTGTAAATCAACTGGTTAACTTCTTGCTTTAAGAAGCGGAAGGTGTCAAATTCGAACTCCTATGATCTAACCTGCTATACCCTAAAGGCAGTGGATATCACCCGTGGGGGATTTTCCACGATTTCTCACACGTAAATTAAAAAAAAAAAAACACATTATCCACGTAACCTTTAGAGACATTAATTCCATGTATCAAAGATCAGTCATCTAGATATTCCTCTTCCATCTGTAGCCTATTGTAACCGAGCTACGAGTAAAAAGGGTTCTCAAGTTTCAGTACGACCAAAGTAAAAGAACCTCAATGTGATAAAACAAGAGAGAAGTGAACCTATGAAGAAAAATATCACTAGTTTCTATAGATTTATTGTCACAAAATATCACTCTATATTAGATTTAAAAGATTGGTAGACTTTTCAACCTATCTAAAAGATCTTTTACATATTTAGATTGATCACAATATTCACATTGATATTTAGTCATTTTATTTTAATTTACGAATCAAATCAAATTGCATCATTTTATATATAGTTTTCTTACCAGCATGACCTAGTTTATAATGTCATACATCATTCAACTCAGTAAGATAAGAAGAACCAACTGTATTATTCATAACAGATAAAATAAACATCTTATCTTTAGCATAACATTTTCCATGATCCTTTCTTAGTGATAATCACTTTCTCGAAATAAAAAATAATACGAAACCCATGATGATTGAGCAAATAAACAGAAATTAGGCTTTCCTTGAGCCCCGACACATGAAGCACATTTCCAAGAGAAAGTGTTTTCTCTAACAAAAGGACAATATCCATTATCTTAATCTCTGTAATAGGACTGAATCTGAGTTACCCATATACAATTTGCTATTGTCATCAATAGCTTGGTAAGTTTTTGCAAGCATGTCTATTAGGAGTAACATGACAAGTGGACCCGAAATTATTCCACCATCCTCTGTCTCATTCACCATGAAAGCCTTGGAGATAATTGTCACCATATCATTATCAAACAATTTGCTTCCTTTAATTGACCCTTCTCATGTCAACAAAACTTAGCAATATGCCATTTTTCCCACGTATAACATGGGCCCTTCTTCTTCTTAAAGTCTCTACCTTTCTTAGGATGGTACTTGGAACCAACCTTGGAATATGATTTATTTTTATTTAAAGATTTGTACTTATTATATCCTTTCTTAAAAATATTTTTCTCTTTTTCCTTGAGTTCAAGCATATGAACCTTTTCTTCCAAGGATCTTAATTTTTTCATTTCCTCCTCGCACTTGTTTCATTGACAAGCTTTTTCTCCAATTAGTAAGTATCGGAGCAAACCATCCATATTATAGATTTTCTTTTATGTTTCAATTTTCATCGATAATTGCTCCAAGATGATGGCAATTTACCAATAATTATGAAATCTAAAATTGATAGGCAAATTTACTGTGTCTTCCTTTTCAATTGAAGAGAGACCTAAAGGTATTATATTAATCAATGTTTTAAAACTCGACCCGTGAAGCGACCTGCCTTGCACGAAGGGTGGGTTAAATAAGGTTTAACCGGGTTGACCCATAGTCAAATCCGGTCAAACCCGTACTATTAATATAATATTATAAATAATATTAAATTATTAACTAAGGTTATATTTCATAAAAATATTTTTTTCTTCTCACAAACCCAATTGTAAATACTAAAAATTAATAATCCAAATATCATATTCTCAAAAGAACGAAAATCTTCATCTTCATTTTCTTCATTTAAATAAACCAAGGGTTTTTAAGGGTCACGGGTTTATTAGAAAAACTGGGTTGATCCGCGGGTCGATAAAGGTTTTTAAGGGTTTTTAATCCAGAAAGGTCTTAAAATGACCCAACCCGTATTTCAGCCGGGTCACGGTTGACCCACGGGTCGGGTCGGGTTTGATAACATTGGTATTAAAAGAGAAAATACCTCCTGCCTCAGGAAGCAGGAGGTGCCAAGTTCGAACCCCACAGACGTTTGGTGATGCCTTAAGGAGTAGAGGTATCACCTGTGGGGGTTTTAGTAGGATTGTGTCTGAGGTTTCCCACACGTAATTTCAAAAAAAAAAAAAAGAATACAAAATACAGAAATGGAAAGAAGTTACAATGAAAAAAAAAATGGAATGAGAAATAATTACAAATGAAATTCTCAAATAAAATCCCTCAATTATCTCTAATACTCCCCTTCAAGGTGCAACGCGTATGTGAATAGCGCCCAACTTGCAAATCAGATCATGAAATGCATCTTTGCCCAATAACTTGGTGAAGACATCATCAAGTTGATGAGAAAAAAGAATGTGGTGAGGGACAAGAATCCTAGAAAAAAGAATGTGGTGAGGGACAAGAATCCTAGATTGGAGCTTGTCCCTAACAAAATGACAATCAAGCTCGATGTGTTTCAGTACGTTCATGAAAAACAGAATTATTGGCAATGTGTAAGGCGGCTTGATTATCACAAAATAAGACGATGGGCGAAGGATGGGGAATATCAAGATCACTGAGTAAGTACTTCAACCATTGAAGTTCACAGGTCAAGGTAGCCATGGCGCGATACTCAGCCTCGGCGAAAGATCGAGAAAACTGTATCCTGCTTCTTGGTCTTCCATGAAATGAGGTTGGAAGCGAGGAATGTGCAATAACTAGTGGTGGACTACCGAGTAGTAGGACAACCAGCCCAGTCGGAATCATAATACTGTATATGAAGGCTGCTAGATGAAGATAGAAGAGTCCCTTTATTGATGGAACCCTTCAAATAGTGAATCACACGGTGCACAATGTCTAATGTGCACTACGAGGAGAGTGCATAAACTGGCTGAGAATATGTACTACGTAATTAAGATCTGGCCTGGTAACAGTGAGGTAGATAAGACAACCCAGGAGACGATGTTATGTGGTATGATCAGGAAATAAAAATCACATCATCAAGTGATAATTGCAGCTTTTGTTCCATTGGATAATCTGAGACACGTCCGCCTATAAACCCTGTATCCTTGAGAATGTCTAGAATGTATTTTCTTTGAGATAGAAAAATACCCTGCTTAGAACGTGCAACTTCAATGCCAAGAAAATATTCTAGATGCCCCAAATTTTTGATATAAAATTTCTCTTCAAGGAAGTGCTTGAGGCATGAATAACAAAAGTATCATTTCCTGTGATTATGATATCATCAACATAGACCAAAACAAAGGTCGAAGAATTGCCAGTGTGATGTGTAAATAATGAATAATCAGACTTAGACTGAGAAAAACTAGCTTGAAGAAGAGTATGTGAAAATTTGGCAAAACACTACCGAGAAGCTTCTTCAACCCATAAATAGATTTGTTCAGCTTACAAACTCGTTATTCCCCTGTCGTGCAAAACAAGGCAGAAGAGTCATATAAACTTCTTCATCAAGATCACCTTGTAAGAAGGCATTGTTAACATCAAGTTGATGAAGGGACCATTGCTTGACGGAGGCAATGAAGAGAAGAGCACGTATAGTGACCAGTTTAGTAACGAGAGCAAAAGTATCATGATAATCAAGTCCTTCAACCTGAATAAAGCCCTAGGCAACCAAGCGAGCCTTATAACGCTCATTAGAAGCATTTGAACGATACTTAATCTTGTACACCCATTTGCAACCAATAGGTTTCTTGTTGGCAGAAAGAGAAGTGAAGTTCCAATTGTTATTCTTTTCAAGGGCTTCAATTTCTTTTTCCATGATGTCCCTCCAGTGTGGAGTTAACAACTTGAGAGAAGGTATGAGGATCATCTATGGAAAAAATATTGGAAAGAAATGCTCTATGTGTAGAAAATAGATGTTAGAAGTATGAAGATAATGGGAAAGTGGGTAAGGTGAACCTGTCAACTCGAAATTGGAAGGAGAGAGTGCACGTTCGTTAGAGGCAATGGAGTAATGATAATCAACCTAATGAAGCGGTGGGCACCAAATGCGGTGAGGCCGAGCAATCGTTGTTGGAGCAGCAGGAGATGTAATTGAAGCCATAGTATCACTAGGCTGGCTTGGATCAATTGAAGCAACTGGAGTGACTGGTAGGGGACCGGTGTTGGAGAAGTAGTAGCAAGTGAAGGTGAAGGAAAATCAAAAGTAGGGTCATCAGATATGGCAACGGGACAACATGAGAGGGTGTGGAGGTAGGCAAATCACAATAAAGGAAGATGCCTTCATAAAAGGAGACATCACAAGATGTAAAGATGCTTTAGTGGCTAAGTAAAAAATGCAATAACCTTTTTGCGCATAAGGGTGGCCAATAAAAATACTGGGTTTAGCTCGTTGGTCAAATTTATATTTGATGGCATAATTGTGACCAAAACATGAACTACCAAAGACACGTAACTAAGAATAGTGCATTTTGGAGTGAAACAAAGCTTCATGCTGGGATTTGTCTAATAAAAGAGGAGTGGACTTTTTGTTGATGAGGTAGATAGTAGTGAAGAGATACTCCCCCCAAAACTGTAAGGGTAGGTTGGCTTGAAAACGAAGAGCACGATCAACATCAAGAAGGTGACGATACTTGCGCTCGACAATTCCATTTTGTTGGGGAGTGATACCACAACTGCGCTGATGTATGACTGCATGTGAAGAAAAGAAATGTTGCATAACAGTAGAAAGAAACTCAGTACCATTATCCGAACGAACTTGTTGGATAAGGGGAAGAGGTCATCACCAGTATGAAGAGAGTGATTGTGGTTACCTCCCGCTTCAGGAAGCGGGAGGTTGCGGGTTCGAGCCCCCATGGCCTAACCTTGGTGTGCCTTAGGGTTAGTGGGCTCATCCATGGGGTTTTACGCTGGGTATCAGTTTCCCACACGTAAATTCAAAAAAAAAAAAAAAGATTATAAAATGGATTTTGTTTGAGATTTGACATGCATAAGATAAAGCCATATACATCAAGTGAAATCATTGACAATGGTTAAAAAATAACGAGATTCATTTAAAGATGGTTTAGAAAAAGGACCCCATATATCACAGTGAATCAAAGAAAATGGTCTACTATTGGTGATAGAGCTAGAAGGGAAGGGCAAACTTGTGTTTTTGGCTTGAGGACAAATTTTACAAATTATATTCTTTGAACAAGAAATGAAGGGAACATGCTTAGCTAAATTGTGCAAACTGCGATGATTCAAGTGGCCAAGCTGTAAATACCAAAGATCAATAGAGGGGGGTTGGATAACTTCCATTGCCGAGGCCACATGGAAATAATAAAGCCCCTCATGAATTTTACCATGTCCAATCATCTTCCTTTTTGATAGGTCTTAAAAAAGACAATGAGAAGAATAAAAGGTAACTAAACAAGTATTAGATGTGGTTAGTTGACTCACAGATAAAAGATTAAACTTAAATGACGGAATAAAAAAAATGTTCTCAAACATAATGGAGGGTGAAAGATAAACAATGCCAATATGTGTGATATGTGCAGAGGAGCCATCCAAAAGTTGTATAGAGGAGAGAACCAAAGACAACATTGCGCTGGTTGCAAAGGAGTTGTTGTGCAAACGGTAACCTCAGACAAGCTCAGATCTGAGGGAAGAAAAAATTAGTCCATTTGTCTTTCTCTTTGAAACGAAAAAAAAAAAATGAGGTGAGGCTTGAGTTCTCGCTCGAGACCATGTGAAATCTAAAATTGACACACAAATTTACCATGTCTTCCTCTTCAATTGTGGAGAGATCCAAAGGTATTGTATTAATAGAGAAGAATACAAAAGATAGAAATGGAAAGAAATTACAATGAAAGAATAAATGAAATGAGAAATAATTACAAATGAAATTCTCAAATAAAATCCCTCAATTATCTCTAATAATAATGGTTGAAACTTGAAAAATTTCATACATGGGTTCACCACTACTTGCAATCTCTTGAGCAGTTTGTTGCATTTCATAAACTTGCTCAAGGATAGGTTTACCAACCACCATCTAAACTCCACAAATTTATCAATTAGAAAGGTGTGATTACAAGCATCTTCAGAAGCATACCTGGCCTTCAACGCACACCACAACTCTAGTGTGGTTGAATTGTCACACCCCGCCCTTTCAACACCTAAACGGGGCATGATCTGACTGCACAATTTAAAATAAATTATTCATCTAAACAGGTCTTACATCATAAATTCGTGGCTATTTTTTCTCAAATAAATAACACAAACATTTATAAGCCAATGAATTCTTCATGCCCACATCCTAATAAGTTATATAAGATTCTAAACATCATTCCACATAATTTAGAAGGATTAAAATAATCTATCACATAAATGTTTCTAAATTCACAAGTTTGCTCACATTCCCAAACCAACAAATAATATAAAGTTCTCAAATTTACTCAACACATGAATTTATTATTCAAGTCTAAATAAACCAAATAAATGAACAAATAAATTCCTCAAAGAGTCTCAAACCAATACAAAAATCCAATATAAAGTCTAAGTATTCAATCTTTCAATAAACTATGAAATTCTAATTATTCTCCAAAACAACTTCTTATCTTCCAAGCCTGGTTTTGATCCTAATCAAGATTCAAATCTAAAGGGTTTCCTACAATGCAAGGGGTGAGCTCCATGACCAATGAAGAAAACAATAGCACAAACATATATTCTCAAAATTCACTAAGCATGATCTCCTTATACAATCCTCACATCATATAGTATAATTTCCAACATAAATAAGGATGTTATGGTCCAACGCATATAATCAAGGCCATATACTCAATACTACATGCCAATGCACAATGCACAATGCAACTCAACCTATCTCCACTTCCTTTATCACCAAGTGATAATCTCATGATTTGCTAAAATGACTCAGCTTCGATTGAGTGGTCACCCTGACAAAATCATGGAACACAACTGCACGTTGTCACCAATGTGACCAAACCCCAAACCAGGACACAACAGCCACGATATGACCGACCTATCACTCCAGAGAAATAGGACATAGCAATCACAATTTGGCCGACCTCTTGCTTCAGCGAAACAGGACACAAAGACCACAATTTGACCGATTTGTCCACCACAAGTGAAACAAAACACAATAGTCACAATCTGGCCAGCCCGTCGCTCCATCGAACCATGACACAACAGTCACAATCAGACTGTCATGTCCACCCCAATGGCACAGGACACCGCAATCACGATTTGACCGGCCTGTCACTCCAACAACTTCATTTTCATACTCAATCCCAATGAATATGAGAGTATCATGCTCAATGCAATGCCTAATATACATTAATCTCTATCAACATGCCTTAACTTCTAACAACATGCCATCTAACCACATGCTCTAAGAAGTATAACTTGCTCTAAGCATGATCCATGACATAAATTCATGTTCAATAACATAAATATCATATTCTTCATCACCACAGTATGCATATGATTCCAACAACGCAACATAAGCATAATTGCATAATACCACAAGATTGTCACAATTAAACTACACAATGTCTTTATTCACATAGCATGCGAATAACAATCCAAAATATTAATAAATGAACCGTAACACTAAAATTCATCTATCATAGCAAAACACACAATACCATAGGTCATCTTGACCACATCCAACCCAATACGAGTGGCGGACCTTTCAACAAGATTAACAGTTGGTTTCCAGAATACAGGCGGACTGAGTTTCCTCACATGCTATTTGAACACTTTAGCCCCAAATTTCCCCTTATACTACCTGTGAGTTTTTGCACTGAATTCCAACCATTAATCTCACAATAACCCAATCTATTTTCTAGGTCCAGTATTCATACTCCAAATAGTACAACATACAACACAAATTTTGAATATAATGCATATTCAAACAAAAAACATGTAAGTGAATTGTTCTCCTCACCTAAGAATTCGTGAAGGATATTTATGCAAGCGGAAATCCAAAACCTTAAAGCAAAGCTGGGTCTTGAAATCCAAAAGGGCGGAAGTCTGGGTGGAGATGCCATTGGAAAACTGGAGCAGCAAGTAGGGCCGTCTACAGCCTAAGGCGGTCGCCTTAGGCCCCCGTTGAAAACACCTTAGCGATAGGCCCCCTAAAAAAAATTTCACTCGAATTTGGGGCCCATCGGTGTGGTGTACACAGTGCACTACAGTCTACTGTCTACAGACCCTAAAAATAGCCAACGGAAGAAAAAAAAAAATTCAATAAAACCTTTGGATACCCTATTCGGCTCTCCCTTTTCTTCTCTCCCTCCCTCATACTCTCATACCCAGAAAGTGCTCTCTCTGACTCTCTCTCGGTCTCTGTCTCTCTAACTGCATCTCTCTGGTTCTCTCTCGTTCTCTTCTCTGGTTTTCTCTCGCTCTCCTCTCTCAGTGCTCTCCCGACGAACGTCGACGGTCGATCTGCTCGGCTGCCCGGCTGCCCCTCTACTCGGAGGCGTCGATTACTACATCAGCAGCTTGATTAGTTTGACATCCAAGTCCAAAATTCGATACGAAGGCGTCCATTTAATATCAACGCTAAAGATCCAGCATCGGTTTGAGAAATGGTAACATTTCTTCTCTTTTTTCCTAAAGGAGTTTAGGGTTTTGATGTTTGGAGACTCTTACATGGGATTTGATTTCTGGGTTTTTTATTATGTTGATTTTGCTATCTGCATTTTTCTTAAGTTCTTTTGGACATCGGTTCTGGCAAACTAAAGTGGTTTCCTTATTCCTTTTCTTTGTTTATTTGGTTCTGGTAAGGATGGTGACTATAGAATTTTGATAGAATGCAAAATGAGTCTTAGTTTCCACAACTCTCAGTCTTTCAAAAGGTAAAAAAGAACTCCAATGTCTAATTTTGTTAGTTTCACCACCATTTTTTTTCTTAAATTAGGGATTAATTGAACTGAGCTGGTTTTTTATTTCAGTTTTTCTCAGATAGTCAGATCTGAAATGGGTTTTCAGATCTGAAAAAAAAAAAAAAAAACTTGTGGAAACTAGATCTGGAATTTTTCTTATCAATTGATAATACAAGCAAAAATCTCTTTTGCACCTCTACCCTTTTGCATCAGTACACGGTGCATATGTGAACAGGATATCAGGATATGAGAGCTATCCTATTGACTTGTCCCCAATTACTGCCAGAAAAAAGAGAGGGAAAAAGAGAGAAAAAAAGGAAAAAGAAAAACTACCCTGTTCTATACCTTTTCTTCCTCTTTCATACAAGTACTAGCCCCATGAAACCCTCAATCCAATGGAGACCCAAATGACAAGACTTTTTTTTTCCATTCCTTCAGCAAGATTATCATAATTCAAAAAAACAAGTACCCAAAAAGTCTACAAAAGAATTGGCTCATCTCCTTACATGGTTGAATCAAACCTATATTGCACTCCCTATATTGTAAGAATTTTTTGGATTGAATCTTTTTTTTTTCCTGGGTTTTCAGTTAGTTTTATTTCAATTGTGTTCTTATTAGATGATGGAGAAGCATTCGTATTTAATATAAATATTCAATATTTCACCAGATTTAGTAAATTGGTACAAAATATGCTCTTTTTTTTTGTAATAAGTAACTTTGGATTCTTTGTGGCATTGTTTACTTAAATTCAATTTTTTATGATGCTTATTTGATACATTCTCACCATTGTATTGATCAAGATAGATAAAAAAAGTTATCTACTATCTAATAATTTAGGATTCCATTTTTTAGTAAGATATCTATCATAATAATTTGTCTCATTATATTTTTTTTAATCATAAGAGAAATCATAATAGGATAGGAAAGGCAAATGTTAGGACTGTATTTAAATGGTATTAACATCATTTTTGAGATTGGTTCTTTACTACTTTATTTGGGTCATGATGATTGATTACTTCTTTGGATAAGCAAGTCTTCTATGGGTTAGATACTTTTTTCTTTGATCTTCTCCACTTACATTTATATATTATTGAATCTAAACCCTTATTTTTATTGAATCTAAACCTTTTATTTTTTCCTTTGTTTTTTCATGCAGATAAAGCCGTGACTTTTAATTTAGAGATCTTTGGTGAATTGGTAGAGTAATAGAGCTATAAAGGACTTTGCAACCATTCATCAATTATCGTATTTTCACGGTGCCAGGTTCAATTGTTCTTTAACCTTTCAATTTTAGTTCATTTTAGTTATTTGTAATCTTAAAGGATTTTGTTTTATTTATAATTGTGTTTTAATCATAAATATGTCTAATAGAAAATATGAATCTGGATTTCAAAAACTTCAAAAAAGGAAAAAAATAGAAAAACTAGTTCAATCTTAAAGAGGGGCTCTTGATAAATTTATTAGTGGCAATAAACAAAATTTAACAAGTAATTTGAATGAAGATTTAGCAAATGAACAACCAATTCATTTAATAGATTCAGAACATGATGAACTAACAGTAGAAAAGAATGACAATGAACAGATTCATAATGATACTCAAAAAAATTTAGAAGAAAAAGAATTAAGAAAGGAAAATGAAATAACCGATTCTATGTCTACAATTAATTATGATCCAGGACGATGGGAAACTATAGATACCAAAATAAGAGACTTATTAGTAGAAAGAGGTCCAATTAGAGATAAAAATATAAAATTTCCTAGGGATAGCAACTCTAGGCATTTCTCTACTAACTATTATACTAGAGTATTATCAAATGGAGAAAAGAAAAATAGAAAATGGCTAGTATATTCAAAAGAGATGGATTTGGTATTTTGTTTTTGTTGCAAGTTGTTTAATTCAAAACCGAGTTCAAGTGTGTTAGTTACAAATGGAACTAGAGATTGGAAAAATCTTAATTGTAAGCTTAAACATCACGAACTAACAAATGAGCATATTATGAATATGAAAAGTTGGATTGATTTAGAATCAAGATTGTTAAAAAATAAGACAATTGATAAAGATATTCAAGAACAGATTAACAAAGAGAAAGAACATTGGAAAAAAGTACTCTTAAGAATTATTGCTGTTGTGGAAACTCTTGCTAAAAATAACATACCATTTCGTGGAAATAATAGCAAGATATATGAAGAAAATAATGAGAATTTTCTAGGTTTAATTGAAATGATTGCAAAATTTGATCCAATAATGCAAGAACATCTTCGTCGTATTAAAAATGGTGAAATCCATAATCATTATCTTGGACATAATATACAAAATGAATTAATACATATTTTAGCATGTGAAATTAAAAGTACAATTATTAAAAAAATTAAAGAGGCAAAATATTATTCAATTATACTTGATTGTACTCCGGATGCAAGTCACCAAGAACAAATGACTCTAATATTGCGTTGTGTGAATGTTTCAATAGATCCAATAAAAATTGAAGAATATTTTTTAGAATTTCTAAAAGTAGACGATACATTTGGAAAAGGGCTTTTTAATGAACTTTTAAATGTAATAAAAAATTTAGGACTTGATATTAATGATGTAAGAGGACAAGGGTATGATAATGGATCAAATATGAAAGGAAAACAATAAGGAGTACAAAAAAGACTATTAGATACAAATCCTAGAGCTTTTTATACACCATGTGGTTCTCATAATTTAAACTTAGTACTTTGTGATATGGCGAACTCGTGTCCTAAAGCAATATCTTTTTTCGGAGTAGTACAACGTATATTTACATTATTTCTTCTTCTACAAAGCGGTGGAAAATTTTACAAGATAATGTATCTACTTTAACTATAAAGTCATTGTCACAAACACGGTGGGAAAGTCGTATTGAAAGTGTTAAAGCGATAAAATATCAAGCTCCAGAAATTAGAGATGCTCTACTTCAATTAGCAGAAGCTAGTGAAGACCCTAAAACAAGAAGTGAAGCTGAAAGTTTAGCTATTTATGAGATTGGAAATTTTGAATTTTTATTAGGTATGACTATTTGGTATGATATATTATTTGCTTGTTAACTTAGTTAGTAAAACTTTACAATCTAAAAATATGCATATTGATGTTGTTATAGATCACATAGAAGGTCTTATTAGTTTTTTTATTAAGTATAGAGAAAATGGATTTACATCAGCTATGACTGAAGCGAAAGAGATTGCAACTAAAATGGATATAGAACCTGTATTTAATGAAAGACGTAAAATTCGTAGAAAAAAACTAATTTGATGAAAATGTAGATGATGAGTCAACGCAATCAGCCGAAGAATCTTTTAAAGTTAATTATTTTTTATATATAGTAGATCAAGCGATTCTTCAATTCAAAGTAGGTTTGAACAATTTAAAAAATATGAAGATATTTTTGGTTTTTTATTTGATTTTAAAAAATTAAAATCATTAAATGATGATAGTTTGAAAAAATATTGTCTTAATCTTGAATGTCTTTTGAAACATAATGAGGTTTCTGATATAGATAGTTTAGATTTATTTTCAGAGTTAAAAGTTTTAAGAGAAATTTTACAACCAGAAATAACTCCAATTGAAATTTGAAATTATATTAAAAGACTAGATTCGTTTGTAAATACTGATATTGCATACCGAATATTATTGACAATACCTGTAACAATTGCTTCTGCAGAAAGAAGTTTTTCAAAATTAAAATTAATAAAATCTTATCTACGATCAACAATGTCCCAAGAAAGATTAAGTGAATTAGCCATATTATCAATTGAAAATGATATTTTAGCAAAACTTGAATACAAAAATTTAATTAATAATTTTGCATCTCAAAAAGCAAGAAAAGTAGATTTTAGATAATTTTATTATATATATATATATATATAATTAAAATATTAATTAAATATTATTTATAATAATATATTAAATATTAAGAAGGCCCCGTTTAGATTTTTCGCCTTAGGCCTCAACTTATGTATAGACGGCCCTGGCAGCAAGGAAAGAGGGAAAAATGGGCTTAGGTTGGTGGAGAGCGAGATTGAGAGAAAGAGAAAATAATGAAGTAGGATCACATGGTTTAACATAGAGAAGGACCGGTGAGGTCTAACAGGAGTGGGAAAGACTTAGGATTGGGAAGAGATATATATGGAAATGATGAAGTTTCCTAATAGGTTCCATCAGCTCAAAGCGAGTAATAGAATTGGGATTTCTTACAGAATATAGGAAATTTAGAATCGGGAAGGGTGTGGGTTTAGGATTAGTATCTAACGTGTAATGGGTAAAAATAGGAGAGGGAATAATCGATCATAACAAAATTCTTGAATAAGGTTGGGTTTCCTGAATTTTACATATGTGTATTATTGGGATTTTCAAAAATTATTAATAGAAATAAGGAGAAACGAGTGTAAAAAGACTTATTCCATTCATTATTTATTTAGTTGAGTATTTTAAATTACAATTTCTCTATCTAATTTTTGGAATTTCAATCATTATATTTTCCTTTATTAATTAATCACTTAATTCAAAGAGAATTAGACTGTGTAATTCTAACTGAAGAGAAGCTGTGTGCAATCAGGGTCTACTGTTCAATTCCTAAGTTTGAAGTATTTCCAAATAATTTAATAGAACAAAATAACAAACGGCAAAATCAATATTAATTCTCTAACTAGCTCCACCCACTACCATCGACCTGCTACTCCAGGTAGGATGACTACATCATGAGTATAAAATGTTGAAAAGCCCATTAGATAACGTATTGATTTATGATGCTTATACACATACAATCATTATCATACTACTTGTTTAATTTTTGTGTGTAATAGATGCATAAAGTTGGTGTTGATCCTCCCTCACCATTCATTGGTGGCGCTTGAGGAAATGGAATGTGTAGCACATAGGCCACCCTTTGCATCACCAACGTAAGGTAAAGCTTCATCTGCCATCGTTTAAAGGTAGTGACTTCAAAAGACTAAAATTTCTCCAAATCATTTAGAGAGGACTTTGATTTGTTCAACACCATTGGTATGGAAAAAAAATTGTTATCTTAAAATTGTTGTGGAAATTATAATAAACAACAAATATAATTTAAGAAATGAAAAATAGGCAAGGTACACTGTCACAATGTTGTCTTTGAGACAACAATTTCACAACCATATGAAGGTGGACTCCTTGGAAATTTTGTTTCTAGGATCCAATGTCTTTACTTTTGCTCACTGGTGTACTCCTTAGTAAATAGAGAACCGAGTGCCAAAACAGGTTGAGAGTGTTTGAAAATTTAGAAAGATAGAAAGTGAGGGAAAGAAGGCACTGTGATTTTGACTGTACTCATTCTATCATTTACCCATGTTATTCATAGATGAGAAACAAAATGGCTGAGTTGCATGTGACCGTTTTTTCAATCACTTTCTCCCAATTAGTCAAATCTACAATCATTTTTCCCAATCTCTCTCCTAAACGATTAAAAAACTTGAATTATGAGAGATTTACTAAACCAATAAAAGAGTAGAAGAGTGATTTCTCAAGTGCCCAATAATCCTTTTTGTACAAACTTGAAGTCCTCATATTTGTAGCATAAAAGAGTTTCACTATCAAGAAGGCATGGGAGAATTTCACAAGACATGCACAAGTTTTAGAACCACGAAGGTGTTAGCGTTTTCAGCGAAAACAAGAAAAATCGAACGGAAAAATAAGCACAAACCAACACAAAATTTTTACATGGTTCGGCCCACCCTTGGCCTACGTCCATAGAGCGTGTAAATCATTTTATTAATGAGGTAAAAGAAGAGAAGAATTACAATTAAGACAACCTCTCTAGTCCAGTGATATTCCCTCACCACTGCCCACGCTGAATAATATTGTCTAAGACCCAGCTGAAAACCTCAGGTACCCTTCCTGATATGTGTTGCTCTTCAGTTTTCAGATCTGAAGAACATTGTTAATATCAGCCACCGTCTTCTCTCCTCTCTGCCTTTAACAAGCTTCTGCGTTGCTTTCCTGTCAACAAAGAGCACAACTTTCTCTCCCGCTATGTAAGATGAAGGCTTCTCCAATAAGCCTTACACGACTCCACACTGCTCCTCTTGTGTCTGTCTTTGATTCAGCTACTAACCCTGACTGTCGTGAGTTCTCCTGTGGTTGTTCCTTCCCTGCAGACAACCCTCTATGTGGCTCTGTCTCTGAATTGTACAGTGTTTGTTTTCAGCCAACCAGCCCCTTATTTATGTGCAGCACTGTCCCAAAAGGGGAAAACCAGCAAAACAATGTATCCTTCCAATTCTGCCATGCGAGAATCATTGTACTACTATACTTGTAGTTGCCTTGTTGAAGAGACCTTCCTCTTTTACAAGCCGTGTCCAATTAGAATAGCATTTGTCTATTATAGTTGATATTTTTTCTTTGCTAAATAACAATTTCTATTTACAACACCCCATTCATATTAAGAAATTGCCTAGTGAAATCATTTGTTATTTACATTTTTCTTAATATTAGCAATTGTCCAAATTGGCATAATAGCATGACTCTCATAGAACCCAGTTAATTCGAGTCATGATCCCAACAATCTCCACCTTGGCCTGAATTCACCAAGCTCCAGAGATGAACCGACCTCCACCTACAACTCTGCACATTGACCGCTCCCGGCCTTGCTCCACTTGCAACTGCAATCCTCTGTATCTCTGTGCGAGATGCGCGCATCCCCACGCTCTGGAATGCTCCACCTGTTTCTTCAGTTAGAAGAGTTTGCCAAACCCAAGCCTTGCTTGGACTTGACAGTTATCCACCACTTTGTCGGGCCCGTCGCACTTTTCACTGTGTGGCACATCGCTTTCACCTTCTCACTCGTGTTTTTACCTGCATCATGCAAACCTGGCAAAAACCTACAACCATCAAGTGCAAAAGTAACCTTACTTTTCGAGTCAGCCCTCAATAGAGTCTTGTAGGTCCTTCTCTTTCTGCTCACAACCCGATTAGGAGATCCCTGCTGTCTGTCAATTACTGTGTTCCCTAACAGCGTATACAAACTACCTTGTCTCTTTCCTTTCATAACTATCATAGCTCTCTTAACCACTCTGAGAGCTCCATCCTTAATTTTGAAGGTGAATCCCTTTGATTCAAGAATACCCAGTGAAATTAAATTTATTTTTAAATCCGGGACATGACACACATTCTCAAGCATCTTCACCATATCATCAAATATTTTGATTTTTATAGTCTCAATCCCGATGATTTTACTAGTTGCCCCATTACCCGTTTGGGCAACTCCTCTATTGCATGGTTTGTATGTATCAAACCATTCCCTCCTCGGACACCTATGATAGGTACACCCAGAATCTAAAATCCAATTACTATTTAGATTTTCCGTACCTTTTGTGACTGTACACACAACCATCTCTGCTAAAGCATCACGAGCATTGCTTGATTGAACTGAATTTTGTGATTTGGCCTGTCGATCACATTTTAGTTGGTTGCAGTCCATTATCATGTGTCCTTCCTTGTCACAGTAATAGTAGTTGAATTTACCTGCATTCTTTAATTTTGACCTCGACCACCTTTGGTTTTTGGAGTCTCTCCCGACTCCTCTGCTGCGTTGCTTATCCACTTGAATTGAATGTATTTGAAGGCGCACTGATGGTCTCCGTCTGCAGCAATGCCACGATGTCCTCATCCACTGTCACAATCTCTCTTCTAACCAGTACAGTGGTCACCAATGTATTAAAGGAAGGGGGAAGAAAAACCAACAATATCACGGCCTTATCGACCTCCTCGAATCTCACATCAACACTCGCTAGTTGAGTGATGATTCTGTTGAATGTATGTAGATGATCTAGGAAATTGGTTCCTTCTTCCATCTGCAACTGGTACAGTTGTTTTCTCATGACCAATTTGTTTGCGAGTGACTTCGCCGTATACAGAGTCTCCAATTTCTTCCATAACTCTGTTGCAGAAGTTTCACAAAAAACCAGATATTTTACCTCTGGTGCCAGACACATCCGTATGGTTGCCACCGCCTTCATCTGTAGTTCATTTCATACATCATCTGACATGACCTCCTTCTGTATGTCCTTCTCTTTCTCATCGGAAGTGTAACACCCAGCCCTTTTCACTCTAAATTTTCAGAGTTTATTTTTTTTTTTATAAATAATAATAATCAATAAGTGATCGGGGCGGAATGTCACGACGCGAGTTAAGTTCGGATCTCTAAATCCGACCCTTAACTGGCCAAGCCCATGTGCGTATGAACTAAGTCCATAAACTGATCCGCACATGGTACATATTTACCTAGCGGAATTAACTTAGTCTAGATCTAACTGAGGTTATAATAGAACCTATGATTAATCCAATTTCCATTTTTAGATAGCAAAGTACCTTATTTATTCTCCAAAATTATTATATAACCTTAGTCTACTATTCATTCCAAACCATTCAAATAAATCCAACCATAGCATCTACTTAACTACTTATTACATGCCAACATCTAATTTAACAAATTACATTGTTCCAAATAAATCAACTAACAAGTCCGTAAATAATCCATTCATAGTCCATTGCAATCATTCAAATCGCCCAAGTTTTCGTACTTGGTCCTCTTCTCCAACCACGTTCTTTCCTTTCCCTGCATCATCCACTAAAGATATAGATAGGGCGTTAGATCAACGCGCCCGTAGTGTTTCCGAATAGGGCTACCGCATGGTTAGTCAAAAACATACAAATAGGATAATAGTTATACATGTGTGACAAAATTCTGTAAAAATATGCTATGTATGAAATGAACATGTAATGAGTCCCACCCATCACCATTCAACATAGCCATCACTTGACGGGATTCTCATCGTCAAGGTAACCCACAGTGGTCTTTCGGACGCCCCGACGGAGTGTGGCCTCCGGATTCCTCCTGATGGGATTCTCATCATCAGGGTACCCCACAATGGTCTTTCGGACGCCCCGACGGAGTGTGGCCTCCGGTTACTTCCCCATCATCCCATGCTATGCATGAGATGTCTATGCAAACATGCCATTTGTAAATATAACATTTGATTCAAATAACTTATTCAAATAAACATAAAACAGCGAATAAGTTATGTGGTTACAACAAGGTAGGAAACCTACAATAGTTTACTTTGTTCGACCCTTCCTTTGGACCGTCTTTCGATCACGACTTTGTACACCGTTCTAGAAATCCGAATACCCTATGTACATGGCAGCAAGTTAATCATTTGACCATATGATTCTAATTTGATTTAAATCCCAAAAATCCACTTTGTGGGGTTCGGCCATACCCCATGGCCGAACCTCACCCATTTAAACTTTGATAAATCTTTTATTTACTTAATACCATCTAAGTATCCCAAACTTTTCAAATGACACTTGGTAGGGTTCGGCCATACTACATGGCCGAATCTTACCACCTTAGGTTTTGGCTCATAAGTCCATTCTTTTGATCATTTCATCTTTTCATCCTTATTTACCATAATGCCATTATACTATCCTTTGCCTAATTTTTCCTTAGACAACAAAGTCCATCACATGACAATTGGTGGGGTTCGGCCACATAACATGGCCGAGCCTCACCCTAAAGATTTTAATCCTATTTTCCATCATCACCTTAATACTAAATCCATACTTGATGTGATTTCCATCTTTTTGAAAGCCAAACCAAACAACCAAATACTTACATGGGGTTCGGCCATCCAAGGTGGCCGAACCCTATGTCCATGTTTTGGTCTTCTAAAACATGTTTTTGGTGTTATTTAAACATACAAAATCAATATAATATTGCTGCCATTATACCTCTTAAACACCATCTAAATCAGTTCATCTACTTGTCCCAAATGACCATATTATTTCATGAAATTCGGCCATCCAAAATGGCCGATCCAAATGATCCATTTCATCAGTTTTGAACCACTGTTTTAAATCATGCTAACTTCAGTCCTTTGTCATACAGATCCATGCTTTTAACCCTTTCCAAAACATGTATTTGAATCTTAAATAATAACCCAAAACAGTCCACATACTTCATGGTTTATATGTTTTAAATACATCAAAACCATACCATTATTTGCATGGGGTTCGGCCCTCCATGGTGGCCGAACCCTATGACCTTTGGTTTTGAATTTCTTAATCATTCATCTTTGTCCAAAACAAACTTCCTTATTTATGTTTTAACCTTTTTAAAACACACACTTAAAATCATCTAAAAACAGTCCCAAATTTGTATGGTTTTAATTTCCAAAAACCATCTAAATAAATCCATTATTTCCATGGGGTTTGGCCATCCAATGGGCCGAACCCTATGGTCCATCTTTTTATCTCATTCATGTACTTCCAACCACTATTTAACCTTTGTTAGATTCAGCCATCTAATGGCCGGATCATGATTTAAAAATTGTTCATCGAAAAACCTACCGTTTCCGCGACTCCTCCGATTGATCTTCCCTCCGGCTTGTTCCTTGTTCTTTCTTAGCCTCTCCTTCTTCTTGATTCCTTGATGATCAGGGACTGATTTAAACAACCAGCTGTTGTTTTTGGTAGAAAACGGCAAAGAGAGAAAGAGATAGAATTTTTGACTTTGAATGGAATACCTTGAGGCCAACACTTTTGCTCAAGATATGCTTTTGTCTTGGTGAAACAAATCAATCAAGGACTGATTTCATATCACTAACCAGCTGCTGTTCTTGGTCTTAGAAAGATGATAACAGTCCAAGGGAGATAGAGAGATAGAGAGAGTAAAAATGAAAATCCTTTGCTTGACCAAAAACAGCCCAAGGTTAATCCTTGTGTAACTCCCTCTCCTCAATCAAGGTTCTTTATGTTACTTGGGGGTTTCATCTATGAAATGAAACACCCCAAGCAACCAACGTCCCTTGTGGTTGGACTAGTGTAACCCCCCTTTTCTTAGGTTCTCACATGGGAGTTTCATTTTGAAATGTAACTCCCATGTGCTGCACCGTCCCTTGTTGGTTGTCCCTCAATTTTTGGCTTATGTAACAGCCACCACTCTTAAGTGTAACTCCACCAACAGCAGCTCCAATCAACCCCATTTGGCCCTCATTAACGTCCCATGTGGGAGTTCTATCTTGGAATAAAAACTCCCCACTTCCAAGTGTGAAAATACTTTGATACTCCCATTGATTTAATACATAATTTGAATTTAAAATGCTGTAATCTTTTAGGTGTTACTCCTCCAATCAGTTACCCATTTGTTCTCCAACCTTGGAGTTACATGCATGAACCATCAATCTAAGTATTGCTGTCTTTTGAAGATCCAACCAATGCTCTCTAACCATTTCCAACGTGTAAAACACTTTGCATTTGAAATCACACTCCCACCTCCAACATCTTCCATGTATATCTTTGTAATTATTTGTATCCTCTCCTTTATTCATTTCTCATTATCCTTGCATTGGTAACTCTCAAAACAGCCATCCCACTATCTCCATTGTAGCCATTACATGCATGCAATGTTCTCATGCATCCAACGTCCCTATGCATCCCATGTAACTTCAAAATGTAACTCCCATTCCAAATGTAACTCCCATTTTATTCATCACCTAAATGGGGGTTGCATGCATGGTAATGTCTCCCATGCACCAACGTTTTTCCTTGCTCAAAATTTGGAATTTAAAACACTTCCCCTCTCATTCACACACTTCACTCACTTACATTAAAAATACATATTCATCCAACTCATTTATTCAACTCACCCAACCTAAGTCATTCATTTAATTTTAACTTAACTAATAAATTCAACTCAACTTAACCCATCATTCATTTCAACTCAAACCAAACTCAAGCAATTAATAAACTTAAATTAACTAAGCTTGGACTCAATCCATGGTTAATCATGCCATTCACACGACCCATTGGGTCCCATCTAGCCATTTTGACCCATTTATCAAAATTTGACCCAAATATGATTCTTGACCCGTTTAAATTTATCTTACCCATTTATTTGTTTTGTAAACAAACTACCATCCTTTGGGTCTTGATTGAGCCATTGACCCATTTAAATTCAAATCAATTTTATCACAATGGCAATTCCGTAAATATGAATATTTTCATATAACTTTGAAATTCCAGGGTGTTACAGGAAGAACTTGGCTTCTCCCTCTCTTTTAGTGCTTTATGTAGCCTTTAATGTAAAAGAATATCCTGCACTAAACTCCGCCAGAGGCTGAAGTTGTTTTTCCAGTCGAAGGGCTCCACCTCGAACTTTGTACTCGGTACTCCTCTCATGGCCATTGTGTTGTATTCCGATCTACCACTTGTTAATGTTTTTAGCAGAAACAAGAAAAATCGAACGGAAAAATAAGCACAAACCAACACAAGAATTTTACGTGGTTCGGCCCACCCTTTACCTACGTCCACGGAGCATGTAAATCCTTGTATTAATGAGGTAAAAGAATAGAAGAATTACAATTAAGACAACCTCTCTAGTCCAGTGATATTCCCTCACCACTGCCCACGCTGAATAATATTGTCTAAGACCCAGTTGAAAACCTCAGGTACCCTTCCTGATATGTGTCGTTCTTCAGTTTTCAAATCTGAAGAACGTTGTTAATATCAACCACCGTCTTCTCTCCTCTTCGCCTTTCACAAGCTTCTGCCTTGCTTTCCTGTCAGCAAAGGGCACAACTTTCTCTCTCGCTATGCAAGATGAAGGCTTCTCCGATAAGCCTTACATTACTCCACACTGCTCCTCTTGTGCCTATCTTTGATTCAGCCACTAACCCAGACTGTCGTGAGTTCTCATGTGGTTGTTCCTTCCCTGCAGACATCCCTTTTTGTGGCTCTATCTCTAAATGTACAGTGTTTATATTCAGCCAACCAACCCCTTATTTATATGTGCAGCACCGTCCCAAAAGGGGAAAACTAGCCAGACAATGTATCCCTCCAATTCTGCCATGCGAGAATCATTGTACTACTATACTTGTAGTTGCCTTGTTGAAGAGACCTTCCTCTTTTACAAGCCGTATCTAATTAGAATAGCATGTGTCTATTACAATTGATATTCTTTCTTTGCTAATTTACAATTTCTATTTGCAACATCCCAATCATATTAAGAAACTGCTTAGTGAAATCACTTGTTATTCACATCTTTCTTAATATTAGCAATTGTCCAAATTAGCACAATAACATGACTCTCATGAAACCCAGTTAATTCGAGCCATCATCCCAACAGAAGGTATGCACGAATTTCATAATCATGAATCTCCGTGAATGCATGCAAGAGTTTCACAAATGACTCCTTTACAAAGGCATGGAAAGACGTGTAACTCATATCCAATATAAACAAAGAGTGCTCCAAGGTGCAATTTTGTGGGCTCCATATAATTTGGTTTAATGACAAGTTTTATCTATCAAAGGATGCCACAAAATCCCTCACAATTGTACACTTATACATAATGTCTCCACCCATTTCATCTACCATTGAATCCAATAGAAGAAATTTAGATCTCTCACAATCAATCATTATCACAAATCAATTGATGCATAAAATGTCATGATAAATTTGATTAAGAAATCTTGACTTTTGATCAACATTATCAACATTATTTACTTAAATCAAATGGATAAACATTTTAAACAAATTTTTCTTTTTATAATCATAATATTGATAATATTTAATTTACTTAATACAATTTTCTAATAACTTGACATGTTATAAACTTAAAGTGAGTCGTATTAGAGTTTTCAAGTTGAATGTGCCACTTTGAATGGTGGATGTCATGAAACATCACTTTTTTAATGTGTTTTTTTTTTTTAATTAATGATTTTTTTACTGAAATTTGATATTAAGTTTGTCCTTTAAATAAATCTTGAGTTTTCTATAGTTAAGTGTGATGTAAAACCACAAAATTGATGGCACGTGTATGAAGTTTCAACCCACCTGTTCATTTTATTTTTTTCAATTTTTATAAAAAACAATGACTATCCATGATTTGGATGTTTAATTGATGGTAGAATTTTATAACTCCATATTTATATAATTATCCACCTTATATATTTAAGATATTTAATAAAAAAATTATTTAAGGAGTCCTCATGTCATTGATAATTCAAGAGGGGGTTGGTATGATGATAAAAAATTCTTCTTACAAAGAAAAGTCTTGAATTCAATTTATATCTAATACTCCTTTAAGATAATTATTTACGTGATAGGTGAGATATTGAGAGACTTATAACTGCTTTAAATGTTAGTAAAATTAAAATATTCACGGTCCAAATACTTTATCATAAAAAAGAGTCACTGATAAATCTAATTTATATAATTTCCACTCGAAAGTGACGGGGACGCGGCATGAAAGCGCGTCGAGTGACCCTTTCTTCCGGTCTCCGAAATCCATAACGCGCTTTCTTTCCACTGAAGATGGGCAAATCTGTCACACTGAGGCCGCAGACACGTCTTGCTAACCCACTGTACTTGAAATTTTATATTACACGTGGCATTATTTTAGAAAAAAACTACAGTAAAGGTGTTTTGATTCTATATTATATAATGGAGAGGTCTTATAAACGTTTGACTTAAATATTTAGATCATTTAGCATGCGATGTTGAAGGGTAGTATCAAAGTTTGAAAATTTGAGTATAAACTTGAGTTGGAATTTTTTAATGAGTAATTTAAATGAGATTTTTTTAATTAAGGTGTTCAAGTATCTCATTGCACTAATTCTTATGATATATGGTAAATCCTCTCATCTAGTAGAGAGTGACCTTTAGAATTAAGTGTGAATAAAAAGTAAGACTCTTACTTCTTGACATGAGTTCTCGACCATCAAGCCAACTCCAATCAATTGAAATTTAAATAAAACTTATAGACTTTCTCAATCTCATTGAATTTAGTTAACTAAACTCAAATTGATTAGTTTGATTTTTTTTTTTTTAAATTTTTAAATTAGTGGTAGGATCCATCTATCAATATAAAAATCATATGCTTTTTTTTAGATCAAGGTGTACTACTATGGAGACTGGTCCTTTTATATTAAGAGTGACTTGACCTAATACTTTTTACATCTCCGACGTGTTGTTGACTACCAAACCAACCCTCACGAATTGTTAAAATCATATAATTGGCTAATTCACAATCATATTATCTGATTGTCTAAAATAAAGACCATTGAATCATGTAGATTTTGATTTTTTTAAGATTAAAATGAAATTATTAATTAAATATTTTCATCTTCCGTGTTTAATTCAAGAGACAGATACATGAAATGCAGAAGAAACTAATTTTAATCTAAATCTGAAAAAAAAGAAAATATTTTAAACTATTTAGATTTATTTGATTAGCCTTACATAAGATCTGTGCACCTTAACAACCAACTTGCCTATTTCACCCTTATATAGTACACGAAGTGATCACTAATTTAGAAGATTATTATTCATATTAAAAATGATGGTGTCTACAATTGATTAAAATTATTTTGTTTAGATCTTAGACTCATAACCTATTACACTAGATACCATTCAAAAAAAAAACTTTTACACTAAATAAAAGTAAATTAATTATTTAATAATTAATAAATAATAATTATTGATGAACATTTAAAAATAACATTCGAGAAGAGCACAGGAGAAGTTTTATCTACAAAATATAAATGAGACTTTATTCATTATATTTAATTTATTTAGATAGAAATGATAAATTCTTTTAATACCCCATATTATGATATTCATAAATGAACTTTAAAATTTTATAGCTAAAACCTAGATCATTAGTGTTATTCTAATTTTATCAAAAAAAAAAAAAACTTGAATTAAAATGCACTGCTCATTGATAAGGACATATGTTGAATAGGTGGGCCCCACTCTGAGCTGACGTGAGAGGTCGCCTTGGAACGCAGGCATCGTAACTGACGGAAATGCTCGGCAAAGTAGACGGAGAGCTTGAACTCTTTTTGGAAAATTTTCCTTAATCGCAGTTATTACTATTTTCCATCATTTCTCTCTTTTGTTTGGTAGCTTTGGCTCTCGATTATGGTGTTGCTGGCGCTCTCTTTGGATGTTTCTTCTGCTTTGCAAGTATCAATCGCGTTGGAATAGATGTGAATAGCATAATCAATACGCTTGGAGGAGGATGTCGCAGAAGCGGCAACCGGACGATGGAAAGGGGGTTTCAGACGGAAATAAAGCTCCTGACGAGAAGCGCCAGAGGGTCCCTTCTCTTAAGAGGTGAGAGGGACTACTCTTCTTCTACTCTTGGAATTTCAATACATGATGATTGATTACTGAATTGCGTTATTCTTGTTCCCACGAAACGCGAACCGGTTGTGCCTGAATCCATGAACCTGAAGTTGGTTGTTTTTGTATCCATGAAAAATCAACCGAGTTGCTTTGGTCTTCCTTAAATTCATCTGGGTTGTTCTTATCCGTGAAAATTGAGTTCATTTTGCCTATTATCATTACAACTTTGATGGTTGTATTCTTGTTCCATTAAAAAGAAAAAAAAATGGATCATTATGTTAATATAATTGTACTACCGATAACTTCTCTTTAAGTAACTTTGTGCATGCTGGCATGTTTGTTCCAGTGAAGTGGAATGGCTTCCTCTGGTTTTGTGAGAATTGAATTGGATACCGTTTTTACATTAAAGGCTTTGAATCGATGTGATAAGAAAGGACATTACAGACTGCTGAATTGGCAGAGAAACTGGATTTTGATATGGTTGAGTGGAAAAATAAAACTCACAAAAGTTGAACCCAGATATGTGGGATTGTGTGAATCAGAAAATGCACTAGTATTCACCACAACATTAAAACCATAAAAAAAAACCCCTTTAGAAATTGGTTAGATCATCATCATCAGATTCATATATCCCATCTATGTGGAGTTTGCAATAGAAATTGGATTTGGCAATTTTTCTCTGGTTTGACCGCCAATCTGATGCCCATATGACTTGAACCCAACCTTAAAGTTTCAACAATGAGCACTTAGCAACTGTGGTAGAGGTTATTGTTTTTAAAAATTAATAGATGTAGAGACAAAGCACTTGCTGAGTTGTGTTACAACGTCATTCTCTTAAAGATAGAGCCCCTGCTGTCTAATGCAAGCTGATATACTCAGTAATTTGATTCCTGTACAGAAGTTCCTTCTCCTCCTTTATGGCGTACTCTCCAGTGTGTTTTCACCATGCACTAAGATGATGCTAACGAAAATGATTTGCTCTTTGCTTTGTTAGGCCGCCCAGTCCAAGCATGGTGGGCCTCACTTATTGTGTGTTGGCATGATAGATTTATAGACAATTAAACAAGAACAATCAAATTTATCTATTTTTGGACCCAATGAGAGACAAGACCCTTAATGCCGATGATCAGATAGAAGCAATTACAACTGGAAAGCTCTACACAATTCACCCCTCTTGATTCAATGGACGCAGATGTTCTTTGTGATGACGTTAGTGATGCTAATAGTGTGGATGATAGCAAATGAGATTTGTAAAACTATACCTCTCACACTTGAATTCACGGGTTTATACAGGGTTTGGTTAATCATGCCATTACATGACATATAGGAGGTTAGGTGTTATTGAGAAGATAAATCTCATGCCACCTTATGACACATGGTGGCTAGGTGTCAATGGGAGATAAAGCTCATGCCAATCTATAACATGGGGTGGCTAGCTGTCAATGGGAGATAAGTTTGTGCCAACACATGCTTCATGGATGGGTTAGGTGTCAATAGGAGAGAAAGCTTGCGACACCACGTGACACATGGCAAGGGAGTTAAAAGGTTCATTCCACCAAATGACACTTGGTATGCTAGTATCAAGGAGATGGAAAAATCATGCCACTAGCTTACACATGTATGGGTTAGGCAGAGGAGGAATTTAGATGCCAAGTGTATGGGCCAAGAAATATAGAGGAAATGGTCAATTATCCTCACTAAATGGGCCGCATGCTAGTGGGCTCAATTTATGAACCTAAGTGAGCCCAGTGCCAACACGCTCGCCCAAAATCAAAATCTTTCAATACTTTGAACAAAAATGTTCGAAAAGAAGTAAAAGGAAGGCAAGGAAAAAGGAGAACAAACTTTGTATATGATCATTGTTTTCTTTTTGTATTGTGTGATGAAGGTATATGATCATTGTTTTCTTTTTGTATTGTGTGATGAAGAGAAAAAGGGCTCATGTAGCTTTGTTTGGAACTTGACCATTTTGAGATAGTTGTCAATAATGGATTAAAAATAAAAATTTGTCTCCCTATTTAGGGAGGCTGCCTTTTAAATATTGAGGTGGGCTACATATTTTTTGATGAAATATGGAGGGAACGACAAGGACATTGGTTGTGTGAAATTTGAGCCCCATTTGATCATATTAGCTATGTGATTTTGGATTTTGAAAATTTGATTGCTTCAAAACCATTAATTTTTCATGGCCCACCTTTACAAAGTTATGATGATCAGATTGAAGAGTTTTCTTGAGTTGCATCATCCATAAAGTCCTTTATCCATCCTACTCAACAATGTGGGGCCCATCTCATGATAAATGTGCAGTCTCCCCATTGAAAATGGGTATCCCAGTCTCCCTAGAGCTCCCTATTACTGTTAAACATCTTTCACTGAAGAAGTGAGAACAGTGAGAAAACAAGTAAAGAAAAACTTTTTTGAAGGGTTACCAATAGGAAGTGAAGAAAAGTTAATGGGGTAAAAAAAATAGAAAATCACATAATGTGAGTGGCATGTGTATGCCATGCAATGCCACATTGTGCCTGAGACCTGATTTGCCACATGGTTTGTTGTATCCGTTTGTGCTCCACATGGTCTTTTTTTTTTCAGTGGTAACAAAGGTTGAATATATTAATAAAAAAAGGGGTGATACAAGTACAAAGATATGGGTCTAAGAGACTTAAACCCAGGATAAATGAGTAAACAAAAGAAAAATACATCCAGAAAAGCATCCAAAAAACAAAGTATAAAATGGAAGACAACTGTTCCCCACATCTTGTCGGTGCCTTAAAGGTAGAATCAAGGTTGTCAAAATCGGATCGTATCGTGAATCGGTCTAGGGGAGTGAACCGTGAATCGTGAATCGTAAATCGTTGAATCGTAAGATTCACAATGTTTTTTTAATTATTATTTATACTATAATTACATATAAATGACATAGAATAATGAGATACATTATTCAATTCCACATAATATATGGGTTTAGTTGGCATGAAAATTTGATATTATATAGCTTTTAAAAAAGTTCAATTTATTATAGCAGACATTTTTTTTAAAAGTATCTAGTACAATTTCAAACACTTCTTATTATACAGGTAGACACAAATTAAAATATTTGACTAGATAATGAAAATTATGAAAATTAATAATGATTGGTTACATAGAGTTATGGAAAGAGGGACACCAGATATCTTAAAATATCTGACTAGATAATGGAAAATATATTATTCTAGTTAGTGTACTATTTTAAATAATAACTGTCTAATTGAGATGTGTACTATTTGAAATAATAATTATATTAAAATAGTTAGTGTATTATTTTAAATAATAATTGTTTAATTGAGATGTGTATATTTTAAATAATAATTATGTTAAAATAATTAGTGTACTATTTTAAATAATAACTATTTAATTGAGATGTGTATTATTTTAATAATAATTATATTAAAATAGTAAGTTTACTATTTTAAATAATAATTGTCTAATTGAGATGTGTACTATTTGAAATAATAATTATATTAAAATAGTTAGTGTATTATTTTAAATAACAATTGTTTAATTGAGATGTGTATATTTTAAATAATAATTATGTTAAAATAATTAGTGTACTATTTTAAATAATAACTATTTAATTGAGATGTGTACTATTTTAAATAATAATTATGTTAAAATAATTAGTGTACTATTTTAAATAATAACTATTTAATTGAGATGTGTACTATTTTAATAATAATTATATTAAAATAGTAAGTTTACTATTTTAAATAATAACTGTTAATTGAAATTTGATTAGTGTAGTAGATAATAATTCAATAGCATTTAAAATTGTAAATAACTCTAAATAACATCTATCAAATAATTTTTTTAAATAATTAGATTTATTTATTTTTTAAAATATATATAACTATACAAAAAGTTTAAAAAAATAAAAGATATTTTTAATTAATAACGATAGCAATAAATTAAGAAATATGAAAATATAGTGTTAGGCTTGTGCAAAATTAAAAGGGAGGATGGCATGGGTCGAAAGTGTAAAAAATGACCTTGTGAAAAATTGAAAGGAAGGATCGCACGAGTAAAAAGGTAAAGGTTAAAGTTGCAGCTGAAAAGAAAAGGGAAAGTTAGGGTATCGGTAAGGAAGAGACGGAAGCAAGGTTAAGGAAGAGACGGAAGCAGAAGAGGAGAGAATGGGCGATGGAAGAGACGGAAGCAGAAGAGGAGAGAACGGGAGAGGGAAGCAGAAGAGGAGAGAACGGGAGATGGAAGAGACGCAAAGCTGCTCAGGTACACTATTTCTTCCTCTCGTAGCACATCTTCCTCTCTTCGTTTCCTTCTTCTTTTTCTTCTTTCCTTAAATCCGTACCTCTTCCACTTCTTCGCAGTTCGAATCGCACGATACTGCGATTCGTGCGATTCGAATCGCACGATTCACGATTCTGAAAAAAACGCAATTTTTTTAATTAATTTCGATATTATACCGATTCGTACCGTAAGAACCTCCGATTCGATACGAATCGTGCGATTCGAACCGTGAATCGCACGATTTCGACAACCTTGGGTAGAATACGCCTGCAATGAAGGAGTTGACCTCGTTCTTTGCAAAGGAGTTTGCTACTCCATTTGCAGTTCTTCTGACTAGTGCAAAAGAAATCTCGTGGCTCGAACATAGAGCCCTATCTCCCTCACACCTGTAATCAATTTTCAAGGAGGCCTTTTCAACCCCTTATCTCACCTAATCGCATTTACCGAGTCCCCTTCGATGACTGGTTTCCCCTGCCCAAATGAGTTCCATATGGTCAAGGCTCTTCTAATACTAAGAACTTCTGCTTCGTTTAAGCCTCTTCGCTCTACTGGCTCAGAAAAAAACTATAGATGTTTTACCGTCATGATCTCGAAGAACACCTATTCCTACTGGTCTCGGTTTTCCCGTTGCTACCCTGTCAACATTGAATTTGTAAACACCCTTCTGAGGAGGAGACTAGGTGATGTGGGTTCTAACCTTTCTCTGGCCCCTGCTTAAGCAACCACCCCCCCCCCCCCCCCCCCCCCCAACCCCCCAACACGACGAGCTATTAAAATCAGTTATTTTGTAACCTTTAAACTCTTTTCCAGATTGAAGCCAAGCCTCAAAGCCTCCATTTGACTTTTTGAAAGATCTCACTTTCCTCAGATTCCTTAGCCTCATAAATCTTAGAATTCCTCTCCTTCCAAACGGACCACTCAAGATTGCTACTGGAATTGTATTCTAGGCAGGCTTCATCTTAGGACCTAGATGAGAGAGACACCAGGGCCCCACTACACCCCCACAAGTTTTGTAAAAAACCAATGGTATTCCCATCAGCAAAATTTGTCCACAATTTCCTAGTCATTGGACACCCCACGAATAAGTGATTTACGTCCTCTTCCATGAAACCACAAAGTTTGGAGTGTAGATCCTCATCAGATCTAAGTAATCCTCTCCTATTAAGATCCATTCTAGAAAGTACCTTTCCTTTCAGATCACACCACACAAAGGTTTGGACCCTTGGGGGAGCTAAGCTCTTCCTGGATAGGCAGGGTAGATGGTCCTCATTGTTTATTGATGAAGAGCCAACTCAACCATCATCTTGACTGAAAAGGTACTCAAGTAATCTCCTCTCCAAATTAGTTCGTCCTCCTCCTCCCTGGACAGAAGGAATTAGCCTAATAGGGCTAACATCTATTTGAAACTCTCTGACTTAAAAGTCCTCAACTCTCTTCTAAAATCGAGCTGTCACGATGTATGGCCCTCATCTACTTTGTAACAGTCCCGAACTTGGGCTTGTTTATTCCTGGCTACCCTATATAGCCTAAGATAATTTATGGGCCTTTCTCCAAACCACAAATCTCTCCCTAAAAGGGTTGTCTCCTCTTCCTACAAGAAATCTTAGTTTTTCTCTAAAGATGCTGCCTACTTGATTTCTTCCTCTACCTAGTCTCCACCACACCTTTACAACTTGAGAGCCTGATTTCTCCACATTAATTTTCTCCCAAAGCCCACCCGCCTATGTCTCCTAGTCTGTACTTCATAGTCAACACCCTTGGCCATAGGGTTTCCTTCTCTCTTCCAAATCTCCATCCCTATTTACATAGTAATGCCTGATTGCTAACATGGAGAGAAACGATCTCTAAGCCTCCCTTTTATTTGGGCTTGATCACTTCTGGCCAAGCAACCAAGTGCACTTTCCTTTTGTCCTCTTTTATCTCCACAAAGGAACTTCCTAAACAACTACTCCAATTTCCTCAATACTCCTTTAGGCATCTCAAAAATAGACATGTAGTACGTGGAAAGATTTACTAGGACAGACTTGATGAGGGTTAACCTTCCTCATAAAGCCAAGTACCTTTTGCCCCATCCTACTAGTCTCCTCTCTACCTTTTCCACTACCGGAGCCCAAAACTTCTTTGACCTTGGATTCCCACCAACTGGTAGTCCTACATAGGTAAACAGTAGTTTTTCGGTTGCGCAACCTATCTCGTCCGCTAAACCCCTTGACAAATCGTCCTCGACTCCAATCTCAATTAGGGTACTTTTACCTAAGTTGACTCTAAGCCCTAAAACCAGTTCAAAACACCTAAGGATTGCTTTGTAGCCTAGAACTTCATCTTTGTTAGGTTCACAGAAGAACAAAGTGTCATCTGCATACTAAAGGTGCGTAACCACTGGCCCCAGTCCAGTCACTTCAAAACCTTTGACAATAACCAGGTCCCTAGCTTTATCTACCAATTTGTTCAAATCTCCACCTACTAGTATGAAGATGAAGGGTGAGAGCGGGTCTCCTTGCCTAAGTACTCTAGTGGCTGCTATAGGATGGGTTGGAGAACTGTTCACCAACATGGAATATGTAGTGTCCTCCACGCAAGCTCCAATCTATGTCTTCCATCGTTGCCCGAAACGCATCCTGTCAAATAGATAACCCACAAAAGCCTAGTCCATGTAGTCATAAGCTTTCTTCGTATCAATTTTGAAGAGGAGCCCCCGATTTCTATCCTTTCGTTGTATATGAACCAATTCGTTTGCAATAAGTACTCCATCGAGGATCTGTCCATCCTCCATGAAAGCCCCCTGCGACTCCCCTATAACCTCTGGTAGGACCTCTTTTAGTCTTTTTGCCAGAACCTTTGCTATCAGTTTATAGATGCAACCAATTAGACTGATTGGTCTATAGTGTGAGAGTTCCGATAAAGTGTGAGACTAATTGGTCTATTGCTTCACATGCTCCATGAACCGGAAGGAAACTTTTTAAAAGGTGGCAATTCTTATGCTTCCCACCAGTGTAGACCTAATGGGTTTTTCAAAGGTTTTTAAGCCTCTCCACTTAACATGTTTTTAAGAACACATTCCACCTCGCAGTGCTTAGCAAGACAAAAGATACTTAAGAGTCCATCTTTTGTAGTTTCTTTCATCAAATGGTTTAAAATTGAACCCCACATGGGGCAGCTCAACTAGTAGGTGTTTTAGCGCAGGAACCATATGTCTCAGGTTCAAGGGCCGTAATAACCTTAGAAGCACGTGGCTTGCGGGGAGTTGCATGCATCCGAAGTTTACCCAACGCCTTCATACTAAGGGAGAGGTGGGGGTCTTGGGGTTCTTCATCATCTTTTTTTTTTTTTGAACAATTTCAAATTAGCGAGATCTGTTTTGGGCAGATCTGTCTTAAAATTGTGGGAATTCAAAATTGCCCAAAAGTTCATACATCACTTATGCCTTAAATAAAAACTTTTAGAAATTTATAGAAGTGGAAAGAAATGATCGACACAATAGCATTACAATGGCACTCTTTTTAAGACAGATTTCATCCCCATGGACAATCTCCACATGCAAGATGGGATACTTAGTGATCTGCCTCTTGGATGGAAGTGTCATGTCCTCCTCAATAATGCTTTCTACGATGCACATGCACCAAGATGATGCAAAAGAACATGATTTTCTCTTAACTGTTTTGCCCAAAATTAGAATCATACCATGAGAGAAATGCTTTGGGAAGAAGATGAGCACATAGGAGAAGAAGAAACATTTTTTCTGTTCTTTGTTTTCTTGCTAGTTTAAATGAGAGAGAAAATGGCTTTAATGTAACGATCCGTCCCGCTAGCACAATATTGTCCGCTTTGGGCCTACACATGGACCCGCACGGCTTTGCTTTGGCGAGCCAACCCACTGTTGCTTCCAAAAGGCCTTGTGTTAGGAGGAGGAAGGCTACTACTTATATACCAGGGAATTTCCAATGTCACTAGCAATGTAAGACTTTTTGGGGTAGGGTATTACAATCTACCCCCCTTAAAGCCAGAGCCGTCCCCGGCTCTGCATACACAACAACCAAGCCCACACCCTTAGGCAGAGAGTTGAACCATGCTTTGATACCATTTGTAACGATCCGTCCCGCTAGCACAATATTGTTCGCTTTGGGCCTACACACGGACCCGCACGGCTTTGCTTTGGTGAGCCAACCCACTGTTGCTCCTAAAAGGCCTTGTGCTAGAAGGAGGAAATCTACTACTTATATACCAGAGAATTTCCAATACCACTAGTAATGTGGGACTTTTTTGGGCAGGGTATTACATTTAAGTAGCTTTTGTCGGAAACCAACCTGTTTGAAGACAATTCTCCTCACAGGCTAGAAACCTATAACTATGAACAATTGGAAAGCAAGCAGACCGGGTAGTATCGTCCCTGAACTCTCTCTTGCTTTCTTACCATTGCGATCCCTTCATAGGACATGCTCCACCCCCCATCCCATCGGTATTGCATTTGCCTATCTCCTTGTATGGGTTTTCACTTGGCTAAGTGTCTAGAGGTCCTAGATCCCCTTTTACTGAGCTTCTTTCTGCTTCATTGTCCCTTATCAGATCGACTAGACCAACAATAGATGGGATTTAGTTTAGGAGAATTTGTAGAGAGAGATCTGCCTGATTGGAAAACGAGTTCCCCACTGAACATATCAAGGCTGCATTGGATGGTATGGAGTGGGGCCTTAGGGGGATAAGGCCCCCGGCCCAGGCAGTTTCAACTTTAATTTTTTTAAATCATGTTGGGAAACTGTCGGTCCTGATTTCCTTAGGGTATTCAAGGAATCTCACCGTGATGAATTATTAACAAAAGCTTGAAGAATTCTTTCATTACCCTAATTCTGAAGAGGGAAGGCCCAGCCAAACTTTCTCACTATCGGCCAATTAGTCTTCTTGGGAGTGTCTACTAACTCATAGCTGAGGTATTAGCTGATAGGCTAAAACAAGTGTTGCTAGAGATTATTGGAGAATCTCAGGGGGCCTTTGTGGAGGACAGACAAATTTTAGATGGGGTCTTAATCGCCAATGAACTAGTCCACATAAGATGCAAGGAAAAGAAGCTGAGTCTCTTTTTCAAAATTGATATGGGAAGGCTTTTGATTACGTGGATTGGTCCTTTGTGGGTTATCTTTTCGCTAGGATGAGCTCCAAACGATTTTGGTGTCGGTGGATGAAAGCATGTATAGAGTGTAATGGCCCAGGTCAACAAAATGGTTATGGGAATAAGAGGATATATGAATCGTACGATTTTACGATTTTCGATTCATGATTCACACCATTAGACCAATTTCGATACAATTCGAGTTTGATAACATTGGGTAAAATTGGAGAATGCCATACACTTAGAGCATTGAGAATATTTGTAAAATTCAATTCTCACAAGGTGTGTGATAATATGTTTGAGTGAATGTTGATTTGTGTACACTCAAATGCATAGTTGGGTAAGGTTATGACTTGACCTCCTTATGCCATGCTTGGATTTTGTGATGATGTGTATATCACTAGCGAGTACGTATGTTGATAATGGTTGTGGTGGATCAACCTAGCCAAGTGTAGAATGAATTTTTATGATTTGAAAAGGAATTTGATGAAGGGTTTGACTGTGTGAAATGGGTGCGTTAAGGTCAAATATCTTATAACCCAAGGGGGTTAACTTGTGCTACAATGTGGATGAGCTAGTATGATTGAGAATGCATGGAATGCAATGTAAATGCTAAAAAAAGCCTTGTTTGATTTCCCCAAAGTAAAAGTATGACCACTCCCTAATGTCAACCCAAATGTGAAAATAATGAACTACGACTGATCTGATCCACTATGTGGTACGTAGGCAACTGAGAGCATTGTGCCTCAACTCGATCATAAGATGCATCATGTCTCATCCATTTATATTAAGGATGATAGATAATTTGTGGTAATTGTTGGAGACCCTTGTGAAGGGTTGAGATGAATTATTGATGAATTTAATTAGGTTAATGTTGTGAAAAAGGGAGTGATTGGACTTAGGATGATAAACTACTATGAGACGGGTTGAATGAATTGTAAGGACTAAGAATATGTTAAATAAATCCGACGTGTGTATCTCAGGGTTGGTGTGTAATCCATGTCCCTAAAATAATCCAATGTGATGAATACATTAAATGTATGAAACGTAATGGAATGTACTATGCTGCTATCATTGTGAAATTATGGTCATGATGTTGCCCTTATAGTTGTGATTATGATCCCTTTTGCATTACTCACTGATGTGTGTCTAGGAGGTTATCTAGGAGGTGAGTATGGGAGGATGTGCTAATGGGCATGATAAGATTGAGAATTACTAGTGTTGGGATAAGACCTAAAGAGTTTATAGGACTTGATGATGTACATTTCTTTTGTTTGGGCCCCACTAGTATGAGTCTCCACCTCCCTAGAGGAGGTTGGTGTGACAGGATAATAGTTTTGTTTAAGGAACCCTATTGGAATGGTGGCGTCAGCTATGCGTCCTATTTGTGGTTGTCGTTGAGGAGTATAGCCCCTCACATGCTTCGCGCTGTAGGTCGCTCTCACGACTGTTTTGTACACTTGGTGTACAGTTTGCGCAGGGTCAGATACTCGTGAGCCTATGCGGGTGGTTCTAACTTAGTATGACGCATTGCGCAGGTTAGATACTCGTGAGCCTATGCGGGCGGTACTAACTTAGTAAGACGTGTTGGACGCAGGGTTGGGTACCATTTACTAATTGGGTAATGGGACCAACTTGGTAAGGCGTTCATGTTTATACGCAGGGCTAGATACGTGGACACTCCATGAGGGTGGTACTAGCTTAATAAGATGTGATTGTTAGACGCAGAGTTAGACATTGCGCATCTTTAGATGACGAGTCAGCTTGGTAAGGTGTCCATGTTTGTGTGCATGGTTTGGCATTACACCCTTGTTGGATGATATGTTAGCCTGATAAGGCGCAATTTTTAGATCACCTTGGCATAGTACAGAAGGGACGCGGGGTGAGGTAGATTATTTATGTTGTATGGAGATCTCTCACTTTGTAAGTCGTGGCCTATGTTTCTCAAGGGATTATGATGTTTTGACAGCTCGTTGCATAGAGGTGTCCTTGAGTGGACATTGTGTTCACATTGATGAGATTGATAGCAGGACAATGTTGCATAGCATGATTTATATTCCATTTCATACATTATTATTATATGGGTGCGTCCCTCACGTGATATTGATATTGAGACGTGGTATGAGTATGTCCCTCACTTGATTATGATGCTTGACTGCCCGTTCCAGAGAGGTATTCTGAACGGTGGGGTCGGCTACAGAGACTTGGTCCCATATGGTTGCCGTCGAGGAGTGAGTCCTTCACATGCTACGCGCTATAGGGCTCTCTCACAGCTATATAGCACATTTGATGTGCATTAATGCGCAGGACTAGATACTCATGTATCCCATGGGGATGGTACTAGCTTTGTGAGGTGAAGGGATGCAGGGCGAGGTAGACTTGATCACGTCAATCGTGGGTATCTCGCTTAGTAAGTCATGTGCCTTAAGTCTTGATAGGGGTCGTGGTATGTTTATGATCTGATATGATGATTTGATATTGTTGCCACAGTCACATAGTGATTCATTCGAGTGTTGTTCCTACGGATGGAAGATCTCATGATAGATGATGTGCCCCTGGATTAGTTATATCCATGGAGGGATTATATTTATAGATGATTTATACACATGGATAGATGATACTCATTGATGGAGTGTTACCAAGGATGGATTATTAGTCACATGGATGTTGTTGCCAGGGTAGACGTATTGGATCCATGCCCAGATATTGGTAACATGGTAGGTATATTGGCCCCATGATAGACATGTTAGTCTCATGGTGGATTCGATGGTTCCATGGATAGATATTATTCCCATGGAGGGTTATTTCCATGGATGGTTATCCTCATAGAAGACACTGTGGATGGATATTCTCACGGAGGGCATTGATTCCATAGATGATTGGACCCATATTTAGAGTATTATCTCCGAGGAGGGGTGTAGTACTTATGTTTGGTATAGGTCCCATGGTTGATGTTTATCCCATGAGTGTCATTGACTCCATGGTTGACGGTGTTCTCATGGTTGGTGTAGACTTGTGATGGATGAGACCCACTATATTGATAAGGCTCACGATTGGGCAACTAGACTGTCCTGGTATGACATTATGAATAGCACGAGGTTAGTGCCATGAAATAAATGAATTGAGAACTACGCAAGGTCTGATCTCCATTGGAGTACGTAGGCAGCTGATAATTCAGTTCGATCAAACCAAGGGTCCAATAAGTCCTAGGATCCGTAGGGATCTCGTTACACGTGTGGGTGTCACGTGTTTGGACTATGAGTTGTGCATGCTTCAGAGTAAAAAAAAAAAAAAAATCCTTGTTTCTCACGTGCCTGTTGGGTCAGGGCGTGACATACCTCATACTCCATTTTTGTAAATGGTTCTCCGACACAGGCCCGGACAAGTTAGGCGTGGGCCTAAGCCTTAGGCCCCCGTTTAAAAACTCCTAAAAAGGCCCCAAAGTTACTGCAAAAACACAGTTGCCGCAAAACCTAAGGAACAAAAAGGCCCCGTTACCGCAAACTCTATTGTCGCAAAACCTAAGAAAAAACCCCCCCGCAAAACCCATTTGCGCAAACCCTTTCTCTCAGTGCTTTCTCACCGCTCCTCTCTGGCTCTCACTGCTCTCTCTCGCCCTCTCACTACTCTCTCTCTCTCGCCATGCTTCTCTCTCTGTGCTCTCTCTCTCGCCGCTCCTCTCTCACTGTTTTCTCTCGACCCTCTTTATTGCGGGTGATGTTCTCTCTCTCACTGTTATCTTTCTTTTTAATCTCTGCAATTTTTCTCTATTTTCTTATTTATTTTGAGAAATGGGTTTATCTCAATCTGGGCTATTTTCATGTTTTTTGAATGATTTTGCAGTTGTTATGTGATTGTATTTGGAAATGGTTCTGTGTATTTTTATTTTAGGATTTCATTATCAACACTTCAACCTCCTAATCCTAATCTAATGTATATTTCAATTCTGAAATTTATGTCGTTTGTGTATTTTTGAAGAATGAAACAAATTGAGTTTAACATTCGTCAATAAGTATCCAACGAAAACCAAGTTTTGGAACCATGGTCTTGTGAGGTTGCCTCTATTATTCAGAAAAGAGGCAAATTTTGATCATTGGGGGTGTTGAAGGGACCTGCCCGTATCTGGCTACAACACTCATCTAGTAGGCTTTAGGGCTATGCAATGCTTAGTACTATGTGTCTATGTTGGCAAAGAGATGTAAGGGCCACAAAGCCAGAAAAACTCAGTAATTTCAAGTACTCAAAAGGGGCCTCTTCTTTTTATAAAACAAGCAATTGATTAAAGTACTTTAGATGAGGGGAATGTATTTCTAAGGGATTCTCCTAGCCATTTCTAGGTATTGTTTGCATTTTCTATGGGTGTTGATTTGTGAATTTGTCGGGCTGGGATTTTTTATTATTTTGTGCTTCTTTTAGTTTAAGTTTATGTCTGGAAGTGTTTACTTAACAATATATTTCCTCTCTGTAGATCATGTTGTGACTTTTAATTTAGAGATCTTTGGTGAATTGGTAGAATAATAGAGGGCATTGCAATTATTCATCAATTCTCTTATTTTCACAGTGCTAGGTTTTATTGTTCTTTAACCTTTCAATTTTACTTCATTTTAATTATTCTTGAATCTTAAAAGGTTATTGTCACAAGAAAGTTTAAGTGTGTTAGCCATATTATCAATTGCAAATGATATTTTAGCAAAACTTGATTACAAAAATTTAATTAGTAATTTTGCATCTCAAAAAACAAGAAAAATAGATTTTAGATAATTTTTTTATTATATATAATTAAAAATTTAATTAAATATTACTTATAATAACATTTTAAATATCAAGAAGGCCCCATTTATATTTTTTGCCTTAGGCCTCAACTTGTATCGAGACGGCCCCTGCTCCGACACAACCAATTCAAGCTAATAGGGGTGTAAGGTAGGGAGATCCATTATCTCGCTTCATCTTTACTCTTGTAGGAGAAAGCCTGAACAAATGATGCAGAGCATACCGGTCCCACATTCGCATCGCCTACAGACGTCTGTATTTTTGCTTCTGTGTTTTGCTAGTTCCGTGCTTTCTATCTTTTGTATTTTTATTTTTTTAAGATTAGGGTAATTAAGGTAATTTTTTAGTTTCTTATTTGGGGGTAAAATAATATTATATAAGCCCCTTTTGTAAGCTATTTTGGGAGAATCGATGAATGAAAAAAAAAAAAAAAGGAATGCAAAATACGAACGAAAGTTTCCTCCATTGCTTGTGGCGCATGTATTGGTGAGGAACCATGGAACTTCGGTGAGAGATCGAAGCTGGCGAGAAGCATCTCCTTGATCAGGTACTTTTCTCTTCCTCTGTATCTCTTCTTCTCTCTTTTTTCCTTTCCCACTACTGTCGTGACCCCTTGGGAATCCGTCCTCTTGCTGCTGTGACTCCCTTTGCCTATCACGACCCCTGAAGCTGCCTAGCCCTTCCCAATCATGTCACCACCACCCTACCTGCCTCCCACTTTCTCTGCCTAGATTTGCTGCTGCCCCGACCCTAGATCCCAGATCTACTGCCGTTACCTGTCTTAGACCCAAACCCCATCGCCAAATGTAACGACCCGTCCCACTAGCACAATCTTGTTTGCTTTGGGCCTACACACGGACCAGCACAACTTTGCTTTGGTGAGCCAACCCACTGTTGCTCCCAAAAGGCCTTGTCCGGGTATCAGAGTACACAGCGGCACAATATTGTCCTCTTTGGGCCCTCGGGTAGAGCCTCGCTCCATACCCGGCAACTTCTCAAAGTTTTGTTCCTAGCACATGGCTCATACACGCCCATTCTCACCTAGGAGGCCTTGTGCTAGAAGGAGGAAGGCTACTACTTATATACTAGGGAATTTCCAATGCCACTAGCAATGTGGGACTTTTTGGGGACAGGGTATTACACCAACACCTTCTAGAATCCTCTTTTCCTTCGTTGCACCCTTCCTTAGACCCCATAATTGCTATCGCTACCCTCCCTAGCCTTCCACTTTACTGTTGCAACCTTTGTAGCCATCGCTTGCCTCTGTTTGCCCTTTCCCTCTATTCCGTGACCTTTCAGCCCATCTGCATCCCCTTATTTATTCTTATTGAAACCCAGTTAATATCGCAATTGCCTAAGTTTTCAATTTATTAACCCACGTGCCCATTTGATTCATTTAATATATTATATTTTGAATCCAATTATTTCCATTCACACATTAGATTCTAAGTATTTGCACGATTGTCTGTGATAAATTTATATTAATTAATTGTATATATTAATTGAAATTTAATTTCAACCCATGTTAGATTTAGGGTCTACCATTTTAATCTTTTCTTAACCACATTAGGCATTTAGGTTTACCCTATCCTCTCTTCTGCATCAACAAATTAGTGGAAAAAGCCAGAGAGTTGGGAATTGTTAGAGGGTTTAGTTCGGTGCCAGATGGACCTATTGTCGCTCATGTACAGTTTGCCGACGATACACTATTCTTCTGTGAACCAAATTGTTAGAAAATTTTGGGATACAAGGCAATTCTAAGATGCTTTGAGTTGGTATCGAGTTTTAGAATCAATCTTGGTAAAAGTACCATCATTGGGATTGACGTGGAAGAGGAGCATCTTAGGGATTTCGCAGAAGGAATAGGTTGTGGCATAGGGAAGCTTCGTTTCACTTATCTGGGGTTACCTGTGGGAGGAAATCCAAGACATAAAAGAGTCTGGACTCTGGTAGTAGAAAAGGTGAAGAGAAGATTGGCTGAGTGGGGCAGGAAATACCTCTCTCTTAGAGGTAGGGTAATCCCTCATCAAATCAGTCTTAATGAATGTTCAAATATACTATCTACCCCACTTCGAAATGCCTAAAGGTGTAGCTGGGATAATTGAACGGATTTTTAGAAAATTTCAGTGGGGAGACAAAGAGACAAAAAAGAAGGTTTATTTGGTAGCATGGTCAGAGGTAATCAAACCAAAATTTAAGGGAGGATTAGGAATAGTCTCACTTCAGTTGAGGAATCAAGCCCTATTATGTAAGTGGGCTCGGCGGTTTGGGAGAGAACGGGAGTCTTTGTGGGTTAGAATCTTCACAGCTAGGTATGGCTTGGAGGTGGCTAATGGATGGTATTTGAGTGAGAATGTAGAAAAGAAAGGATCCATGATGATTAATACCTGGTGGAGATTAGACCAAGGTGGAGACAGTGGGGAACATGTATAGAGGCAGAACTAGACTTTTGGTTGGGAAAGGTGACATAACTTTGTTTTGGAAGGACGTGTGCTTAGGGGAAGAGGCCATTAATGGAAGTATACTCAAGGTTGTATAGGATTTCAAAGAACAAAAGAGCATTAGTACATGACTGTTACAAAGTAGAGGGCAATCAAATTTCTTGGCAATTGGACTTTTGGAGAGAATTGCGATCTTTTGAAGGCGAAAGCAGGGCAAATCTTTTAGTCCAGTTGAGGGAACCACCTATCTCACCAGATGATGAGGATGGACTTGTATGGACAGGTGATTCTTCTGGCAAGTTCTCAGTCAAAGCTTTGGTAGATCTGGTACTGCAGCAACAACCCACTGAAGAAACCACCTCTAATTTGGCGTGGAAAGGAATTGCTCCTCCAAGGGTTCAAATTTTTTGTATGGTGTGTGTTAAAAAAAAAAGTTGGTTCTAACTAGGATGGAGCTTCAGAGGAGAGGGCTTATCCGCTTGGAGGATGAACTTAGATGCCCACTCTGTGAGTCAGAGGAGGAAGATTTAGATCATCTTTTTATAGGTTGCCTAGTTGCATGGATTCTATGGACTAACTTTGTCAACATAATAGATGTGTCATGGGTATTTGACAAAACCTGTTCCATTTCAAAAAAAAATTGACAAAACTTATGTTGGGTCACTGGATTCGTGGTTATTATCGAGAATTACTCCTAGGTAAAAGCTTGCACCTTGACAGTTATACTATGGACAATTTGTAAAGAAAGAAATTCCAGAACCTTTGAAGGTAAATTATCAGACTTTCTTGAGCTTTTTCAAACAGCTAAGTGGAGACTCTGTTTTTGGCTCCTATCTAGTATTGAGTTTAGGGGTATCAAACCCATGGATATCTTATCGTCTTGGGAAGGATGCATGAGTGGATACAGAAGGAAATTGAGATCTATGGATAGTTGGGTGCCTCCGAAACAGAATGTCATGAAATTTAATGTGAATGGGATAGCTAGAGGGAAATTGGGGCCAACAAGAATAGGCGGTGTGCTTAGGAATCACGAGGGGACTACTTCTATTATGTTCAGTGAATCAATGGGGATCAGAGATTCCGATAAGGCGGAAATCCTTGGTATTAGGAGAGCTCTGACCATATGGAAAATCCATGGACAAGCAAAACTTGTAATAGAAGGGGATTCGGCAAATGCAATCAAATGGGCTAAGGGACAAAGGAGTCCTCCCTGGAAATTGATCACTACGGTTAGGGAGATTAGAGACTTGGTTTCAGGGCTTGACTTATCTTTTGTCTAGATCGGCCGAGCAGTAAATAAAGTGGCAAATTATTTTGCCAAACTAGGGAGTTGCTAACCACTTTTCAGGTTGTAACGACCCGACTCTCCCAGCAAGATATTGTCCGCTTTGAGCCCACCTGACCCGCATAGTTTTGCATTTGGGCTTGGCTCACCTCTTGACCCAAAAGGCCTTTTGCTAGAAGAGGGAGCTCTCCCCTCATATATCTCCTCCCCACATCCCCTCCCTGGGCGACGTGGGACTCCTGCCCACACACCCAAGTGGGCTATGGGCAGGGGCGTCACAATCTACCCCCCTTAGGCACAGATCCGTCCTCAGCTCGACTACAACACATGGGCCCATATAGGCATAGGGGTGAACCTTTCTCTGATACCATTTGTAACACCCAGACTCCCTCAGTAAGATATTGTCCACTTTGGGCTCACCTGAGCCGCACGGTTTTACTTTTGGGCCTGGCTCACCTTCAAACCCAAAAGGCTTCTTGCTAGAGGAGTGGGCTCTGCCCCTCATATATCTCCTCCCCACATCCCCTCCCTGGGCGATGTGTGAGCAGGGGCGTCACAATCTACCCCCCTTAGGCCTAGAACTGTCCTCGGCTTAGCTACAACACAAGGGCCCACACAGGCAGATACCATTTGTAACGACCCGATTCCCCCAACAAGATATTGTTCGCTTTGGGCCCACCTGACCTGCATGGTTTTGCATTTAGGCCTGGCTCACCTCCAGACCCAAAAGGCCTCTTGCTAGAAGAGGGGGCTCTCCCCTCATATATCTCCTCCCCACATCCCCTCCCTAGTCGATGTGGGACTCCTTCCCACATGCCCAGGTGGGCTATGGGCAAGGCGTCACACATGCGTTTTCTTTTTATGAGATGGGATGGACATTTTGATTGTTGTGTTTTTTCCTTTTATCATGTCTGATTGTAATATAGTTCATTCTCTTGTTTTTGTCTTTTTGCTTGTGGTCTAATTCTGTTAGACCCTCCTCTATGTATATGTTTTTTTTCATCTATGAATGAAATCTCTCTTTTACTCCTAAAAAAAAGGAGAAAAGAAAAGAAAAGAAGAAAGACTCACATCTGAGTAGAATGCATTCTCTGGAAGTCATCTGAGCATGCCACACCATGCCACTTGTTCCTGACAAGGCCTGGCTCAGCATGCATGCATGCATGCATTTATGTGTTTGCTTGTGTTCCACTGTGGTCCATAGACCACCAAACTTATGCAAGCCAAGAGTAATAATCTTTATAGAAGTTGGTCACTTGAGCTTTTGAAGAAATCAAGAAAGTAAATTGGTCTTATTGAATTCTTGGAGTGTTCTTAATGATATCGTATGTTCATTAATGTACTTTTTGTTTTATGGTTTTCAGGGTGATACTTCAAGTTATGAGGCAAAATGCTGTTATTTCTGCATTTGAGCCCTTGCTCCGTAGAGTAGTAAGTTCATATCCTTTAACTTATGTATAGTAACAATGAACTCTTGCATGTTTTTGAACAGTTGCTATTGTACTGGAGTGGTATTATTGCTCCAAAAAAGGCTCTTGGATTGTTGTTATTTTTTCTTGGAAATCATATGTTGCTCAAAATTATATACATTTCATACACTAGAAAAATGATAACAAAGCTGGAGGTTTCTGATGTGGATTCAGGCCCTATTTCTAGGTCATTGAAGATCATCAATCCCTGGTTATGGATATCAGTATAGAGCAGCCACAATGTACAGCATGCTGGAAAGGGAAGCATCTCAAAGTTAAAAGAGGGATGGGTGGTGGTGGGGGGGCGCTGGGGGATAGATGACAAGCCTCCAATACTAGCTCACAAGGGATACATCAATCCATAACATCCCCGAGTTTTGCTGCCTGTAATGCAAGCCTCTAAAGGTCTTCAAACAGAGAGCCCATGGGATTGCTTTATACTTATCATCATCCCTTTCTTCCCGAATGATTCTATGTTGTCTGCTTCAAAACGAACTGCTTGTTTCAAAATAAACCATAAATGAGCTCTAACCCATTTTGGAGGAAGCAAATAACAGAAGCACAATTCCATTGGTTCTTACCATGTAGACTAGTTTTTTGACTGCTTGGAGTTGTGTTTGTAACCATTTAGAGTAGTTTGTGAAGGGCTCTGTCTACAAATTTATATTTTATATTTCTATTTCTTTTTAATTTCTTTAACTTCTTTTCTATATATTTTTTTTTTCTGTTTTAAAATGCTTCATTCAGGCAAGTCTTTTTGGTAGGCATTTGTTTCTAGATTGTGCTTTTTTGCGTTAATCTCAGCTGGTCCGAATAGAAAATGTCTCGTTGAAAATTGTAGGCATTGGCACATTAGCTTTTCTTCACCCATATCTATTGTCTAAATTGGTGTAAACTATCTTCACAATGTGACTACATGCTACTTCTTAACTCTCTCTAAAAATGTTTCCACAGTTGTTGTTCTGAGGGACATATGACAAGCAAGGATTAAGAGAAAAATCCTTTTTCCACCTTTTTTTAATGTAAATCCTTTTTGCACTTATAGCAACTCATTTTGAAATTGTATCTGTTCAAATGCATGTGCTTATCATGCATTCACAAATTCATGATGCATACACTGCAATTGGCCACACACATGGGACTCATGCTCCAAAAGTGTTGGCCAAAGACTTTTAGATTATTTAGAATTGGGGAAATTGAGGTTAATTTTTGTATTCTAAGGACCATATTTTGAGTGTAAAATGATGTACAATTGATGATTAATTTCCCATATTATCACTAGAGCCTTTTTTTTTTTTTGTATTGAAACAATGCTAAAATCAATGAGAAGTGTATGTTACTCAAAAGAAAAAGGAGCGTATGGCTAGAGAGGTTGATGAAATTGCTGGGGAATCTAGGGTTTGGTATTTGTTACGAAGCATAAGAAAGAGGTGAGGAGACTATAAGGTCACTTTGGCAACTGTTTGCTGACGGACTGATTGTCATTTTCCAGCTCATGGAAAGTGAAGAGTAAAGAAAATGAGTCTTTTCTCTGCTTCCATGGAACAAGCTCTCTTTGCCAAGAGTATAGAACATGATGCATTTTCTTTTTCTTTCGAAGATCCATTTCTTATGGGGAAGATATAAAAATTTAATGAGGAAAAGAGAGATTTTCCTCACTTGGTGAGACACCATCTCATTCATTTTCTGTGAAAATAAGATTTTTTTATGCAAAAAACATGAACATCGGGTTTTCATAGCCTGACACGATGCTGGAGTTTATGGAATGTGTCGAATAACATGGATTGCAGCAAAAGATATTTTCTTGTGGAATTAATTTCCTCAAAGAAATTGGAAAATAACACCTAAGGAGTTCCCCCCCCCCCCCCCCTTCTTCTCTTGTTCAAAATGGGATCAGAAAGGACTTTGGAGGGTTGAGATCTTGTTGTTTGCATTGTTGCACAGGTTCCTTTTAGTTTTTTCTTGGAATTATCACTAGATCAGCTGGAGGGATTTTCTTTGAAGATTTCGTGTTCTTGGTTGTGGTTTAAGGAAGCCTGCTGAACTACATTGGTTGGTATTTAAAACCTTGGGTTCACCTATGGTAATTGTCTACCATAACTTCCTTTTATTAGTACCAAGAGATTCATAGAGCGTGTGGAGTTGAAAGATTGATTAGGGAGACATTGATGACCAAGGATATTCATAAATAGCAGATTGAAAGTCCTCAAGCAGTAGGCAGTGGAGTTGTCCCCACCATTGACATGTTTGGTGCAAAAGATGGATTATTTTTCTTATATGGAAGAGGATTCTTTTATTAGTTTTGGATTTAGACTATGGAGATAACCCATTTCACCAGTGAAATAGGCAATGGCATTGGAGTTCCAATCCACAAGTTGTAAGCTGTGAGTTTGTGAAAGTAGAACAGGAGTTCTAGATGCCAATATAGAATGTCATTTGTTCATGAAAAGTCCTTTCAATTGTGAACATTAGATGGAGTTGGCCATTCTTGAATAGCTTTGCTTCTTGCTATCCACTATTATTTCATCATCTGAACCTACAGATCTTGAGAAATCAAACATCAGTGAGTAAAATAAGTAATTTCTTGAATTAAACATATATTTTCTCATGCCTCAATACATCAAAAGCCCTTTCAATATATGATGTGGCTAGATCATTAGAGCTATAAGCTTGAATGTCATTGAAATACAAGAATGCATCTTTCAATGAATGATATAATGCTAAATTCTTCACCTGCTTGGAAGTGCTAGGTCTATTGAATAACATGAATGACATCGATGACCATTCACACAAAGTTTCATCTTTTGAGTGTCATTTTCATTTCATTCCCATTCTAAACCTCATATGATGATCCTCCTTTGTCTTAAAGTAACAATTATGTTCACCACTACCATCATCATCATCATCAGAGCCACTAATCCCTTCTATTTAGGATCATCTTTTTGAGTTGTTCTTTTACATTCTTTCCTATAACGAAATGACACCTACCATTACCTTACAATCCATCATATACTCCTTTACCCCTTCCAACCAAGTTTTTAAAGGTTTACTCTCCTTCTTGTTCCTTTTACTTGCTTCCTTTCATTTTTCATAGGGGGTCATTTTTGGTCTCCCATGTACATGCCTAGACTGCTTCAGATGATCCCTCATTTTCTCAACTATTAAGCTACTCAAGAGGTTTATCTATTGTATTCTTTCCTATCTTTTAACATTATTCATCCATCTTAGAATACACATTTTTTTTTTAAAGGTAACTTCATTTATAAAAACACAAAATGATACAAAGAGGAAGGGCATCAATCTGTTAACAATTTCCTCATTTGAAGACACCCCTTATCTAGCCAAAGAATCAACAGCTAAGTTAGCAAACCGCGGGACCCAAGCAATCTTAAAATCAAAGCTGGCAATAGCATGATGAATCCTCTCAATTTTATCGAGATAAATCCAAGGGTAAGGAGAACCCCACACCCAGCCCACCACTACCTTCGAATCACCCTCCACTAAACTCCCATGGACCCCAGGCTCTTCCAACTCCAAAATACCTCTCCATAGAGCAAACAATTCCACATCAATGACCAACCCATTATGAAAAGGACCAGTAAAAGAAATCAGAGTAATTCCTAAATTTACAGATGAGCCGTCCATAACTTGCTAGACCAACTTTCCACATACAACTCCCATCAAAATTGAGCTTGAGAAGCCCACCAGTAGGAGTCATCCAAAAAACAGATGTTCGAGAATCCAAATGACCACTGGAAGCATCCACCAAGGCCCAATCTCTACACAACTCTGGAACAGAGAACCGACGAAACTTCATCAGCCCAATCACCCACTAAGCAACACGCAGCTTGATTTTTTTAAGAAGCCTAGCAAAGGGGCCAACCTTCCCCTGAAAAACCCTCTGATTTCCTTCTAACCAAATGGATCAAACGATACTCAAGGACGTCGCTTTCCACAACTGCCGAGGAAACGAACTACCAAAAAACACAACATCTTCTGTAAACAGCTCATTTCCAAGCTTAGGAATACAAAAAGCAATACCTAAAAGCTGAAAGAAATGCTCCCAGATCTGACTAGAGAAGCCACAATGAATAAGTGAGTGATTCACTGTCTCCTCCGCAGATAGGCATAAAGGGCAAGCGTTAACAATAAACAACTTTCACAACCTCAGATTATCAATAGTCAAGATCTTTTGTAATCCAGCAAGCCAACCAAATACCTTCACCTTAAAATGAGACACTCCCTCCCAAATCTTAGGATTCACAATAGGATCTTCTCCAACCACCAAAAGATGATTACAAAAAGATTTCACCGAATAAGTACCAAAAGGATCTAACTCCCAAATCCGCCGATCAGTACCCTGCCCCAGCTCAAAAACACTTCCCAATAATGACATAAGAGACATCCAGCCATCCACCATCCAATCTTCCAACTCTCTACGAAACTGAGGACCACAAACAACCTTATTCCGAATGATCTCATAGCAGTCCCTAACCGTATTTCTTTTTGTTTTCTATACTTGCCCAACACTGATGCTATTAGACATGATTGGCCTAATGGTTGTTTTATAGAATCTCCCCTTTAATCTACATAGTACTTTTATGATCACATGGCATTCTACTAGCATGTTTATTCTTAGTCTATCCCCCTCTCCATCCTTTTTTTTTTTTGAATGCTAAAAGAAAATTTTATTAAAAGGGAAGAAGGTACAAAGAGGAGAGTCAGTGTGATAAGACTTACACCAACTAAACAAAACAAGAAAAAGATCCCTAACCCCTAAGCGTCATCATCAAAATCCATCATCCCATCTGATACAACCCATAAACATAGTCAGTACAATAACCAAGTAGAATAATAGACATAACTAGAAGAAATTGAAGGGAAGTCTCAGCTCTCTCAACTCCAACTTTGGCAAAGAATTCTGCTACATTGTTTGTCGGGCACCTGATGTGATAGTCGCTTACCTCCCTCCTCACAACACAATTTCTAAAACTCCTTGACTATAACAGGGACTAGTTTCCATTGGGGCTTCTTCTTTCCACTAGCCCACCTGATAACATTTTCTGAGTCTCCCTTAACCCTATTTATAGTTTATAGGAACTTAAAATAACCTTTAGGATGGGTCACCCACCTTTCTAAAGATTTCTTTTTCTATTTACCACCTTTGAAGCACCCCTCCCAGGATGAATAGAGATTCATCAATGGCAAACCCTCGAATTTCTTGCTTAACAATAGCCACCACTCATCCTCAATCCATCACTTTCAACACCTTATCTATTCCTTCTCCTTGCCATCAGAAATTATAGCATTTTCTTTTTCCAAACAGACCATAGGATTGTTGCCAAGATTGTGTCCTAGCCTAATTTCTTCCTTCCACTAAAAGGCCTATAACCCCATTCCCCCATAATAGCTTTAATTGAAGCATTCAAAATCCACGAGCAGCCCATAAGACTAATAAACAAGCACTCCTCCCTAGTCCCCCACAAAATAAATGAACTACGCTCTCTTCCCTAGAACCACGACGGATGCAAGATGTATTTGCCTCATTTAGTAAAATTCTCTTATGCCTTTCCCCCTCATAGAAGACTAGGAAATGAGCACTTTGTACTATTGGGGGAACCTTCCTCTCCAAGGAAGCACCCAAGAGGGTTTAGCCCTCTCCCCCAACGATATGGCAAGTTTAACCCCTGAGTTGATTGAAAAGACCGCCAAAATTGTTCTCCATCCAAATCCTCTCATCTTCCTCCTCAGGACAGGTAGACGAATACCCTAACAACACCCTCCCATTCTATTAGCTATATATAGATCTATTCCTCTGTTTGGTCAATAGTTGCATCTAAGTATCTAAATTGAAGTTATTCTAAATTTTGGTTGGTTCTGTTTCTATGCACTTTAAATCACTACAGTCATACTCTTTGTATTCCGTCTTTCCTCTACTAATTCAACCATTCCTGTCCAAGGCTTTCCCCCATAATTCCAATTTCTCATTCAAATGATTTCTTGTTTCACCAATTGACACTTATCATCTACAAGTAGTATGTACCACGGCAATGCATATTGTATATTTGATTTTAACTAATATATTACTAAAACAAATAAATATGGACTCAAAGTTGATCATTGGTGCAACCCAATTACTATTGGGAACTTTCCCATCTCCTCACACATTGTTCTCATGCTAGTTGTCACTCATTCACACTTATATTGTATAACCTCAACATACTTATTACAAATGCAATTCGTTTTCAAAGCTTGCCAGATTAATTTCCTAAGCACCTATCATAGGCCTTTACTAAGTCTTTAAAGCCATATGTACATTTTTCCTTTTCTCCCTTGTCCCTAGACTTCTCCAAAAGTTATCTCAACACAAAAAATTCTTTTATCGTTAATCTACTTGGCATGGACAAAGTGGAGAGAAAAAAGGTTCATTTGGTTAGCTGGTCGGAAGTGGCAAAACCAAATGATAAGGGTGGATTAGGTATAGTACCATTAGACATTAAAAATCAAGATCTGTTATGTAGATGGAGTTGGAGATTCGGGAGAGAGAAGGATGCCCTCTGGGCAAGGGTGTTAGCAACTAGATATGGGTACCAAGAGGTCAGAGGATGGAAATTGGGGGAGAATGTGGAAACGTTTAGCTCGCCGATAGTAAGAGCATGGTGGAGTATAGGTAGAGTGGGGAGTCAGCTGGGGCGTGTCTTTCAGGACAACCTCAGATTGATGGTGGGAAATGGGAATAGAACTCAATTTTGGTTGGACTTATGGATGGGGCATAGATGCCTGAAGGATGTTTATCCTAGACTTTATAGGATAGTGAGGGATAGACAGGCCTTGGTCAAAGATTGCTATAAGCGGACACATAACATGATTTCTTGGCAATTGAATTTTGGCCGAAATTTGAGGGTTTTAGAACAAGAGAGGTACGAGGAATTGAATCAAAGGCTGACAGAATTTCCCTTAGCAGTTGAAGAAGAAGACAATTTGCTTTGGGTTTGAGACTCCTCGGGTGTATTCTCTGTGAATTCGCTGATACACTCAGCCCTACATCAACATAGCGAGGAGAAGCCTACTGCGGGCTTTGCATGGATGGGCCTTACCCTTCTGAGAGTACAAACCTTCACGTGGTGTGTTCTGAAAGGTAAAGTATTGACAAAGGTAACACTCAACAGAAGGGGGTTACTCGGGAGGGACAACAATCTCTAATGCATATTTTGTGGCCACATGGAGGAGGATATAGATCACTTATTTTCTAATTGCGATGTGGCTAGGAAGTTGTGGACAAGCCTCATAGATATGGGGTGGGGGGTAGGTATTGTGGGTGTTGGATTGAACATGTCAAGGAATCTTTCGATATCTGGCAAGTCTAATCCCAAAATAAAGGACCATTCCAGCAGTTTTGTTATGGACCGTATGGAAGGAAAGGAACGCGAGGATATTCGAACTAAAGAAAACAGAAGAAAAAGATCTCATCCAAAAAGCTAAATGAAGGCTTTACACATGGCTATTGTCTGGAAGCAAAATTCAAAGGGTTTAGAGCAGTTGACCTCCCCACCTCTTTGGATGGATGTCTTAGTTGGGGGTCAAGAAAACACAAAGCCCAAACTCCATGGCATCTCCCACAAGTAGATACCTGTAAATTTAATGTCGATGGAGCTGTCAGAGGAAAACCAGGTTCAGCCGGTATAGGGGGTGTGTTGCGTGACTGGAATGGAAGAACGTTAGTAGTTTTCTCGGAATCCATAGGACGGAGAGATTCTAACGAGGTAGAACTTATTAGTATTAGGAAAGCGTTGACCATCTGGTCTTCAATGGGAAGGGGTAATCTGTGTTGTTTTTAATAAAGGAAAAAAGAAAGAAAGGAAGAAAGAGATGAAGATCAGAGAATAATGATTCTCAGAGTTGTATTGATGTGTTTTTCCTCTTAGAGGGTACATGTATAAATAAAAGAAAGAGAGCCAATTAAGGTGGCCAAAAAGGAAAATACAATCATGTCCAACTTATCTACACTTAATTATACATCTATACAGTTGACTTGCCAAAATAGGCATAGTCGGTTCAGTTTGTCCTGAGTTGGGTCCCATTGGTCCCACAACACTCCCCCTCAAGTAGTAAGAAACAATTTATTGATGATTATTCACACATGACCTGGATTTATATCATGAAACATAAGTCTGAAGTGTTTGATCACTTTTCGCACATTTTATAATTGGGTTGTCACTCAATTCGGTTGTAAAATTAAAATTTTGCGTAGTGATAATGGGGGAGAATATTTGTCTCATTGTTTTGTTCAATTTCTGCAAGAGCATGGTGTTGAATCCCAATTGTCTTAGTCTATCTACACCACAACAAAATGGTGTAGCTGAAAGAAAAATCAGACACATTCTTGAAGGCGCTCGATCTCTCCTCTTTACCATGCATGTCCCACAGTCGTACTGGCCTGAGGCTGTCCTAACCTCATGCTACCTTATCAATCGTATGCCATCCCGGGTTTTGTTGGACAAATCATCCTCAGCAATGCGTGGTTTGATGACATTCTAGTGGTCTTCAATGGGAAGGACTATACAGTTTTCTTTGGCTGCTGCTGTATCGATCTGGATTTTTTTTCTTTTTTTTCTGGACTACTTCTGTTCAGATCTGCTGCTTGGGATCCTTGTTACTCTCCTTCTGGTGCCTCCTACTTTTGCCCCTACCTCTAGATCACATCAAACTTGGGTGTCCCACCTTTCATCTTCGGTGGACCCCAGTTTTTCTTGTTTTATGTGCCGCTGCTTGGAGGACTGCAACCAGTTTTTTTGGGATTTGCTGCCTTTGGCCTCTCTGTTGTTCTTCTCTTCGCATTTCTCCTGCTTGAAAGTTTCTCATGGGATAATGGCCGCATCTACGGACTCACTGAAGACCTCGGGGGAATCTTTTTACACTGATATGACTTCTTCTGGCACTTCGCATATTGGCAAGATAACCACTGTGTTATTGAATGAGATCAATTACTTCCAATGGCCTCACTTGGCTAAAATGTTTCTTACTGCCAAACATCTATCTACTTTTATTAATGGCACTGCCTCTGAACCAGAAAAGGACTCCTCTTATCGTTCTTGGCAAGCTAATAATTCTTTGGTGCAAGTCTTGGCTCCTTCATTCCATGGAAGATCATGTTCGTGGGACTGTCTATACTCTTCCCATGGCTAAAGATGTCTAGGACACTATCAAGTCCTTGTATTCGGACGGTGATAATTCTACCCGGCTCTATGAGCTCTATCAGACTGCTTCTCACTTTCAACAAGGGGAGCTCTCCCTCATTCAGTATTATTCAAAGATGCGGACCTGTTGGCTTGAATTGGATCAACATGAATCGGTTTAGTTTGTGGATCCTGTTGATGTTGTTATCTATAACCAGCTTTTTAATCGACGACTGGATTTTTGAGTTCTTGACTGGCCTTAACCAGGATTTTGAACCTATTTTGGCCCAACTGCTTGGCCAACGGCCTCTTCCCTCTCTGGAAGAGGTCTACTCTGCCTTAGTTCGAGATGATAGGGGCCTCCTGGTCATGACTCCTATGCCGGTTGAACGGTCTGCCTTGATGACCACTCATCCTTCCATGCCTCCTCTAGCACGTGGGGCTTTTGGTTCTCATGGCAAGGACCCTTCTTCTGACCTTCGTCGTGACACCAAAGGTCCCCGAAAGAAGGGGTCTCGGTTCTACACCGAAGGCAGACTGTTCAACCGGCATAGGAGTCATAACCAGGCGGCACCTTTCATCTCGAAAGTAAGGCAAAGTAGACCTCTTCCAGAGAGGGAAGAGGGCGTTGGCCAAGCAGTTGGGCCCGAATAGGTTCAAAGTCCTAGGTTAAGGCCAGTCAAGAACTCAAAGGTTCGTCGTCGATTAAGAAGCTGGTTATAGAGAACAACATCTGCAGGGTCCACAAACTGAACAGGTTCAAGTTGATTCAATTCAAGCGAAAAGGTCCGCATCTTTGAATAATACTGAATGAGGGAGAGCTCCCCTTGTCGAAAGTGACAAGCAGTCTGATAGAGCTCATAGAGCCGGGCAGAATTATCACTGTCCGAATACAAGGCCGTAATGGTGGCCCAGACATCATTAGCCGTGGGAAGAGTATAGGCAGTCCCAGGAACATGATTTTTCATGGAATGAAGGAGCCAAGACTGCACCAAAGAATTATTAGCTTGCCAGGAACGGTAAGAGGAGTCCTCCTTTTCTGGTTCAGAGGTAGTACCATCAATAAAAGCAGATAGCTGTTTGGCAGTAAGAAACATTTTAGCCTGAGTGAGACCATTGGAAGTAATTGGTCTCATTCAATAACACAGTGGTTATCTTGCCAATATGCAAAGTGCCAGAAGAAGTCATATCAGTGTAAGAAGATTCCCAGAGGTCTTTAGTGGGTCCGTAGATGCAGCCATTATCCCAAGAAGAAACTTTCAAGCAGGAGAAATGCAAAGAGGAGAACAACAGAGAGGCCAAAGGCAGCAAATCCCAAAAAACTGGTTGCAGTCCTCCAAGCAGCAGCATATAAAACAAGAAAAACTGGGGTCCACTGAAGATGAAAGGTGGGACACCCAAGTTTGATGTGATCTAGAGGTAGGGGCGAAAGTAGGAGGCACCAGAAGGAGAGTAACAAGGATCCCAAGCAGCAGATCTGAACAGAAGTAGTCCAAAAAAAATATTCCAGATCGGTATAGCAATAGCAGATGAAAAGTGCACACAAGGGGTCCACTGTTGATCGAAAGTGGGGGTCCACCTTAGGCGTGAGGAGGTAAGCTAGGGGCGACAGCAGTGGAGAAGATTTGGTTGGAAACCAAGCTCAGATCTATCGGATCTAAGCAAAAACTGTAGATCTGGGCTGCCGGATCTCAAAAAAACGTTGGGGGAGAGAGCTGAGAGAAACCTTAGTAAACCAGTCCAAAACATGAATCCACCCTTATAGATGGATAGCCCCGTCAAAAACGGCAGGGGAAGATGGGTCTCCCGCCGGCAATACCTTCAGTCGGAAACAGTGATCGTCTCTGGAAAAAGGAGGACTGCAAAAAAGGAACTGTAAATTGAAAGGGACTCAAAAAATTAGAGAATAAAATCTTCCTTGGCTGATACCATGTTGTTTTTAATAAGGGAAAAAAGAAAAGAAAGGAAGAAATAGATGAAGATCAGAGAATAGTGATTCTCAAAGTTGTATTGATGTGTTTTTCCTCTTAGAGGGTACATGTATAAATAAGAGAAAGAGAGCTAATTAAGGTGGCCAAAAAGGAAAATACAATCAGTCCAACTTATCTACACTTAATTATACACCTATACATTGACTTGCCATTGGATCTCACAACAATCTGATCATTGAAGGGGACTCTACAAATTCAATAAAGTGGGCGGCAGAGTTAAAAAGACCTCCATGGAAATTGATCACAATAGTAAGATAAATTAGAGCGTTATGTTCATGAAGGGAGATCTCCTTCATAGCGGTCAGAAGATATGCAAACGGGGTCGCTGATTTTTTTGCCGAGAATGGGGTGGAATCTAGTATTATTGGCATCTTTTATCTATGACATCTTTTTGGAGATGGAGTTTTTTGCTTTTATTGGAGGACATTATTTGTACTTTTGCTCCTCTCTTTGGCTATCTTGGAGTTTACGTCTCTTAGACCCTTTGATACCTTCGTTTGTTTCTTTTCATCATTAATATAATTATTCTATTTGTTACCTCTCCAAAAAAAAAAAAAAGCGTTAATCTGCTTGGCATAAACCCAAATTGTTTTTCTAAGACATTTGATTCTTGCCTTAGTTGTTGTGCTATTATTATTATTTTTTTCTAAAGTTTCATGGTATAACTCATGAGTTCAATACCTCGATAATTAGCACAATTTGAAATATCTCCTTTGTTCTTATAGATTGGGATTACCACACTTTTGCACCATTTTTCATGCATCCAATTTGATCTATGATTTTATTAAACAGCCTAGTTAGCCATTTAATACCCATTTTACCCAATAAGATCTAACATCTATAGGAACATCGAGTCCAAAGCTCTACCTTTTTCAATCTTATTGAAGGTCATATTTACTTGTATTTTAGAAAAAATTTAAATAGTAATAATGCAAATAATTCATTATATGGAAGGGATTAGTACATGAAAAGCTACAGACCATGGTACAAAAGACTTTTAGCACTCAAATCCCGAAAGAGATTATATAAAAGGCCCAATCGAAAAAAGAAAACAAAATAACTGAAAATTCCAAAATTCTTTCTACTTTATCACCTCCAAATTTCACCAGGTAGTTAGGCACCCCATTAGATGTCCACCTCACGTGTCTGTAGGATATCGAGCATCCGGCATTGAGTTCCCTAATTTCTCTAGCCAATAGAAACAATTTCCAAGGTGGTCTTTTATCACCGCATGCCCATTCAATAGCATTCACCAAGTCCCCTCCAATCACTAGTTCCCCTTGACCATGTCTAGCCCAATGGGACAAAACTCTCCTAATGCTAAGCAATTTTGCCTCATTGGAATCATTAATGCCCATCGACTCCTAAAACGGGAAAAGCATTTGACTCCAATTATCTCTAGCCACCCCACCTATTCCTGTAGGACCCGACTTTACTACATTAACCAAGGGGGGAGACCATTCAATTTTTGCGATTTCATTTCTAGCCCTCCTACCCATACGCCCTCCCAGGATAGTACCTTTATACTCTTTGTTGACCGAGAGCCACAAAAAGAGACTCCAATGGGCAATCTCAAAAATCTCCTCCAAACTCCTCTCCTTCTTTTCAAAGACACTAGAATTTCTCTCCTTCTAATGGCCCATAAATTCACCATTGGTATTGACAACCAAGCTAACTTCTTTCTATTTTTAAACGAATAAAACCTCCACCCTTCCAAAATCTCAGATAAAGATCTCCCCTTTTCCCAAGAACAATTCATTATTGAGGGACACTTGCACCTTGCAACTTGAAAAAATGTGGTCTATGCTTTCCTCTATCCCACCACAAAATTTACACGAGAGATTATCCTCCTCCTATCGTAAGCCCTACACCTAAGCTCATCCATTGTTATAAGGTCCCATCTACTTACCCTTTGTGTGCGGAGGGTGCGATGCCTGGACACCTCCGGACCTTAAAAAAAAAAAAAATCCACACCATGTAAAAGCTTGAACCCTGGGTGGCGTTACTCCCTTCCACACAAGAGACCATAGTGGATTACCTCTATTGTTTTAAGAAAGCACCAGCCTAACCCCCACTTTAACCGAATAACAACCTGATGTGTCGCCTATCCAAATTCTTTCATCTTCCTCTTCCTTTGCTATTGGTGTATTTTTAGGTAACAACTTTAACTCTTTCAAACTACTTTGTTCTAAAGATCCGAGTTCTCTTCGGAAAAAAAATAGACCACACTATCTTATCATCTGACTTGAAAATAGTATTCTTCAACTTTAGCCTTCTTAGTGACCGCAACTCTGAACAACTTAGGGTAAACAGATTTAAGTGGTCAATTCCAACCCAAAGGTCCTCCAAAAATAGAACCTGGTCTTCCCTTCCTACCAATAACCTGGTGTTTTCTTTAAAGGGAGATCCCACCCTACCATCTCCACGCCCTAATCTACACAAAGATCTCACAACTGTTGACCCCTTCCTTTTCTGCTCTATCGCTTAGAGACCAACCTTCCTTGTCCCTTACCCCATATCTTGCCACTAGCACCTTCCTCCATAACGCTTCCCTTTCTTTACCAAAGCACCAATGCCATTTACATAACAAAGTGTGATTCTTAACTTTCAAAGGCACTATACCTAAACCTCCTTTCTCATTTGGTTTAACTACTTTAGGCCAATTACTTAAATGAGTGTTCTCTCTACCTTTGTTGTCACACCAATGGAAGTTCCTTTGCAGTTTTTTTCAATTTCTTGATAATCCTTTCTGGCATTTTGAGTAAGGACATGAAGTAAGTTGGGAGATTAGCCAAAGTTGACTTGATTAGTGTGATTCTCCCACCTAGTGAGAGATAATTCCTCATTCAGCTTGCCACCCTCTTCTCCACTACTAGGTTACAACACTTTTTGGATCTGAGATTAGCCCCAGTAAGTAGACACAAGTAAGTAAATGGTAATTTTCTCGAATCACACCCCATTGAACTATTCAGAGATGAGAGTTGAAATTTTATCCACTCCGATGTCAATTACCACACTCTTACTAAGGTTAATTTTCAAACCCGATACCTAGTTCGAAACACCTAAGGATGGCTTTGTACCCTTGCAACTCCAATGCATTACAAAATAACAAAGTATCATTCTCAAACTAGAGGTGAGATATCACCAAGCTACCGGAAGCCACTTCGAAGCCCTGAATCTTACCTACTTCCCTAGCTCTAGCAATGATTTGTTGAGGCCTTCCACCATTTTGAATTTTTTACCACCCCTTCATCACCTTTTGCTTCCATGAGTTGTAATACCCTGTCCCAAAAAGTCCCACATTGCTAGTAGCATTAGAAATTCATTGGTATATAAGTAGTAGCCTTCCTCCTTATAGCACAAGGCCCTTTTGGGAGCAACAGTGGGTTGGCTCACCGAAGCAAAGCCGTGTGAGTTCGTGTGTAGGCCCAAAGCGGACAATATTGTGCTAGCGGGACGGATCGTTACAAATGGTATCAGAGCATAGGTTCAACTCTCTGCCTGAGGGTGTGGGCTTGGTTGTTGTGTGTGCAGAGCCGAGGACGGCTCTAGCTTTAAGGGGGGTAAATTGTAATACCCTGTCCCAAAAAGTCTCACATTGCTAATGGCATTGGAAATTCCCTGGTATATAAGTAGTAGCATTCCTTCTTCTAACACAAGGCCTTTTGGAAGCAACAGTGGGTTGGCTCGCCAAAGCAAAGCCGTGCGGGTCCGTGTGTAGCCCCAAAGCGGACAATATTGTGCTAGCGGGACAGATAGTTACATTAAAGCCCTTTTCTCTCTCATTTAAACTAGCAAGAAAACAAAGAACAGAAAAAATGTTTCTTCTTCTCCTATGTTCTCATCTTCTTCCCGAAGCATTTCTCTCTCATGGTATGATTCTCATTTTGGGCAAAACAGTTAAGAGAAAATCATGTTCTTTTGCATCATCTTGGTGCATGTGCATCGTAGAAAGCATTATTGAGGAGGACATGACACTTCCATCCAAGAGGCAGATCACTGAGTATCCCTTCTTGCATGTGGAGATTGTCCATGGGGATGAAATCTGTCTTAAAAAGAGTGCCATTGTAATGCTATTGTGTCGATCATTTCTTTCCACTTCTATAAATTTCTAGAAGTTTTTATTTAAGGCATAAGTGATGTATGAACTTTTGGGCAATTTTGAATTCCCACAATTTTAAGATAGATCTGCCCAAAACAGATCTCGCTAATTTGAAATTGTTCTAAAAAAAAAAGATGATGAAGAACCCCAAGACCCCCACCTCTCCCTTAGTATGAAGGCGTTGGGTAAACTTCGGATGCATGCAACTCCCCACAAGCCACGTGCTTCAAGTTATTACGGGCCTTGAACCTGAGACATATGGTTTACACTGGCGGGAAGCATAGGAATTGCCACCTTTTAAAAAGTTTCCTTCCGGTTCATGGAGCATGTGAAGCAATAGACCAATCAGTCTCACACTTTATCGGAACTCTCACACTATAGACCAATCAGTCTAAACCAGAGATTATAGGGGAGTCGCATGGGGCTTTCATGGAGGATAGACAGATCCTCGATGGAGTACTTATTGCAAACGAATTGGTTCATATACAACGAAAGGATAGAAATCGGGGCTCCTCTTCAAAATTGATACGAAGAAAGCTTATGACTATTTCCAAATCATAAGCTATTGCACACATTTCATTCCTTTCCTATACCCAAGCTCCCCATGTATAGTTTAATACCCATCATTCTTGTACCACAGATCACCAAGTAAAATTACAAACCAACAAATTCCTCGTCTTTCCACCCCAACCTTTGCCAAAAAATCTGCAACCACATAAGCTGATTAGGTAACATATCCAAAAGAATATTTCTACTCCTATAAAAGGAGATGATGTCTTTGGCAATATGAAGGAGACACTAAGGAGCTCTTTTCATCTTTAGCTTTAAAAAAGGATCTCTTTTCCTCCTAGATGCCCATGCAACAACATTGGCAGAATCCCCATCAATGATAATTTTCCCATCCAAGTGCCCACTCCGAAGGTGAAGTGCTTTCTTGTTTCTCACAATTTTGCCTCATGGAGTCATAATCCTTACTGGAACAGAGAAAAACTTAGCATGTCTCCCATATGGTTGTGCGACTACCCCCAACCCAATTGAATTTGAGATAACCCTTAAAGGCAGTCCCCACCTCCTCAAACACCATTTCCAATGACTTCATTTTCTCTCCAAATTGACCATAAAATATTAAGTGGGATGGATTAGCTCACTGCTTTATCCCTACCCCTAATTGCTGCACCTTTCCAAATACTCATAACATTAGGCTCTCCATCACTCTTAAAACTTTCATCGTGTCTAAGAATTTTTCAAAAGAGCTCTTTAAAAAGTGATCAACCTATTCCCCCCTTTCTCCGCACAAAGTGTAAGACATATCTACATTATTCGGAATAACCTTCTTACTTCTTAAATTTATCTTAGTTGATACTTTTCCTTCATCAAACTTCGATAGAAGGATTGAACTTTTGGAGGAGCTTTAGGATGTGTTTCACAACCAATAGATTCTGATATTGGAGACTTTGAATTGGATATTAGGAGAAATATCTACTCAAATTAAAATCTTGTTGTTTGATTGTTGTTGGAGGATGGAGAGATTTTTTGAAGCGGAGACAATAAAAATATTATTAAAAGAAAAAAAGTACAGTACAGCCCCGTACAAGACATAAGTGGAAGTGCAAGACCACACACACCCACACACACAGAGAGAAGACCTTATGCCCCATACGCCCTATCACCAAACTTCAATAAAAGCTACACTTCTATCAACTACCTGCTTTTGCCGAGGAATCTACTATACAATTCACCAATCTCCTAACATGCCGAGAGATTGGTTGTTGCTAGAGTGGAAAAGGTTATTGAAGATTAGATTGGAATTTTAACTAAACATTCACACTCAAGAGATCGAGATCCACTTATATAGGGTACCCCCAAAGCTCTGAATCTCCTATTTTTTTACATATTTGCTTCTAATCTACTGCATGCCAAATGTTTAGATTGAAGTTTCTAATTTTTTGGAGATTGAAAATTCTAATCTCTTGAGATTCAAAGTAGCCAAACACACACGTACTCTTCCAAATAATGACATTTGTGGCAGCATTACTAAATCCTATGTAAACACCTTCCTCCCACTTTGACTATAAAATTTGTCGAGGGATCCCCGTCCCAAATCTGAATATCCTCCTCCACATTAGTCTAAGATTCATTTAGCAATTCCTAGAGATTGATGTATTCCTATATTTTCGAATCTCATAGCCCTCTTCTAAACCTCACACACCAAACCATGAGATTCAAAGTAGCCATACACACACGTACTCTTCCAAATAATGACATTTGTGGCAGCATTACTAAATCCTATGTAAACACCTTACTCCCACTTTGACTATAAAATCTGTCGAGGGATCCCCGTCCCAAATCTGAATATCCTCCTCCACATTAGTCTAAGATTCATTTAGCAATTCCTAGAGATTGATGTATTCCTATATTTTCGAATCTCATAGCCCTCTTCTAAACCTCACACACCAAACCATGGTCCCGTAGCCATTCATATATATATATATATAGCGGTAACAAAGAAGATATTATTGATAAAAAAAGAAGACTTTTAGAACAAGAAAGAAAAAACGGGGGGGTCTAAAAGGTGTAGACCCAACTACGAAAGGAGAAGCAAGCTAAAACAAAAGCAAAAAACAACAAAAGAGAAACAAAAACAATGAGAGCACCCAATGAAACAAAAGGCCCAATCAGTGCATATAAATGAACTCCCATCTTCAGATATGAAAGTCGCCAAACACAGGTCCCTCCACTCCGTTCTTGGCGAAGTAGTCCGCAACCCCATTTGCTGAGCGCCTTACATGAACGAATGATACCTCAAGTCCCCTAACAAGTGCCTTGATCTCTTTAACCGTCGTAATCAGTCTCCAAGGGGGACGCTTCAAGCCTTTTGCCCATTTAATGGCATTTGACGAATCTCTCTTTGTAATACCCTGCCCCAAAAAGTCCCACATTGCTAGTGGCATTGGAAATTCCGTGGTATATAAGTAGTAGCCTCCTTCCTTCTAGCATAAGGCCTTTTGGGAGCAACAGTGGGTTGGCTCGCCAAAGCAAAGTCGTGTGGGTCAGTGTGTAGGCCCAAAGCAGACAATATTGTGCTAGCGGGACAGGTCGTTACACCCTCAATGACTAATTTTCTATGGTCAAAGCTTCTTTAATACTAAAAAGCTTGGCTTCATTAGAGTCTCTAGTCTCTACCATTCGTAATTTGTTTAATACTTTGGAGTTCTTTTTAACTGGTATTCTAGATAATCTCGAAAACCTAACCCTCAACAAACTTCCTTTAGCCAATTTTTCCAAAAGAGGATCCTATCACCTTTCCTTATTAAAATTCTCAACCCACATATAAAACCTCTCCCATCCTTCCTTGCCCCTCCCCCAGTTTAGCTAGAGCTTTAACCAGTCCTGAACCCTCTTTACAAATTCCACTCTCCATATTGTTTCCATTGTCTAATACAATTTCAGTCATTATAATCCTGCCTAGACCTTTTTTAGCTCCTACGATCTTATCTTATCCTTATGCCCTTTTCTAGGGTTACTTGTTCTTATGTAATAGAGTTTAAAAGCATCACCTAAATCCCTAGCTTTGTTGCTTTTCATTCATCTCTTGTAAGCAAGTTACATTTTTTTTTTTCTTTGAAACTATGAAAAAAGTGTTTTTATTAAAGGGAAAATAAGATAACTAGCAAGTACATGATGTCATTCCATACAAAACAATATAGGAGCTCTATACCAATATACCCACACTAAAGCATGACAAAAGTAGCAAATTTCTCTCTATGCCAAATTTAGCAAGGAATTCACCACTCCTTTTGCAGAGCACCTAGCATGATTCAAAGTGATTTCTAGACTACATCGTAGCCTCCTAATGTCTTTGACAATTGGGATTAACCTCCAAGGAAGCTCCCTACTACCTTTTGCCCATGCTAGAGCATTAATCGAGTCACTGTTAATGATAAGCGTTCCTCATCCATATTCCCTCCATAATAACTCCAATGCTCTCCTAGTACCTAAAAGTTCTACTTCATTCGAATCCTTAACTCCCAATGGCTCAAAAGAATAATATGTCATCTCCCCTCCCTCTTTTGTAAAATATAAGAATAATTTTGATATGGAAAATGCTAAACTTGCTCTCAAGTTATACCCTTTTATACTATCTGCTGATGTGCCAAGTCATTTGATTGGAATCTTAACTAACTCTTCAAAAGCCAACAAATGGTGATTTGCCACATGAGCTTGAGGGTATATAAGGATATAACTTGAGGGTATGGTTAGCATCTCCTTTTTGATATGTATAAGTTTACCCATTTGAGTTATCTTCATTGGTCTAATGCTACACTATAAACAAAAATGGGTAGTGACCAGTGAGTTTAGTAATTCATTAAAATTGTTTAATCAAATCTACTCTGCTGATTGTGATCTTTGTAGAAATCATTTCATGAAAGTTCTCTTTACTGGTTATTGTCTTGATGCATATATGTTTTGAAATGATTTTGCACTTATATAAGCAATTTTACCACATCGATGTTTTCCCTTTCACTACATATTGCTTCAGGTAAAAGAGGAAGTTGAATTGGCATTAGGAAAGTATCTGGGCAGCATGAAACGGTGAGAACTAATGCTTCTTGTGGAAATCTTGCTATTAAGATCATCTTATGAGCCCCTTTGTAGAGCCACTGTCAGAAAATATTAAAGGGTGAGGATGGGAATATATAAATTTATCAGTTGAAGAGATTCTATTATCTGCACAATGTATAAATGTGCCTTCTTGTTTTAAAGGCCCAAATGGTTCATTTGTTTGGACCTGAAATTGCAAAAATGAAGTATTTATGCTTCCAAAAATGGATTTGAAATGTGTGTGTGTGTGTGTGTGTGTGTGTGTTGTGTGTGTGTGTGTGTGTGTGTGAGAGAGAGAGAGAGAGAGAGAGAGATTTTCTATTGCCTATCCATAGTCTCTTTCCATGGATCTTGGCTATGAAGCTTGATCTGTTGAAGACAGATCATTTAAAAAAAAAAAAGAGCTTTTCTGTTTAATTTCCATTGACAATGGGTCCAACCTGATGGGGTGTCTGGGTGACTGTTAGCTGAGAATAACCTGTATTGAATGCTTTGTGGAAATTTAGATTTTTGATGCCTACAATGAGGGTTGCCCTAGTTGATAAATATTTTTAGTTCTCTGCAGACATGGTGAGAAAAAGATATATCAATCAACATCAAGAAGCCTACAACTACAGTTTACAAACAAGGCTTTCTCTTCCCATCTTCACTGGTACTAAAATTGAGGCAGAGGACTCTTCAGTCCTAAATATTGCTCTTGTCGATGCCTTCACTGGGCAAGTTGTTTCTTCAGGTCCAGAATCCTCCATGAAGGTAGAAATAGTGGTACTAGAGGGAGATTTTGAAGGTGGTGAAGATGAAAACTGGACATTTGAAGACTTCAAAATTAACATTGTCAGAGAAAGGGAAGGGAAGAGATCACTTCTCTTTGGCGATACTTTTCTGAGTCTGAGTGGAGGAACTGGTGCATTGGGAGAGTTGTTATTTACAGATAATTCGAGTTGGACAAGGAGTCGTAGGTTCAGGTTAGGGGCAAGAGTAGCAGATGGTTACTTTGGTGATACCAGAGTTCAAGAAGCAAAGACGGAAGCATTCGTGGTCAAGGATCACCGTGGGGAATGTAAGTATTACTTTTTTCTTTTCTGAACTATTTTTACAGACTGTTTGAAGTCAGTATGATAATATTATAACAGAAATCAGCTGCCTATAAGACAATTCCAATCAGTTAAGGAAAAGTAACTGCTAATGTTATTCTAATTGTAAATAATGCCTGTTTGAATTGTTATTTGCTGCTGCTGCTTCTTTTGAATTGTATTTTTTTTCCTGAATAGTGAAATTAAGTGTTGGTTGTGTGATAGGAATGGTACATCTATTGTTAATCCAGATTGGCTCCTACAGGGATAGCTTGTGCTTAGTTTGGCATTTACTTCTGAAAACAGAAATAAGTTTTTGTCCCATCTCTGGTGTTAGACACAAATATTAATGTTGTTCACTTGGTTCTGTTATTATTTTTTATAAGAGAAAGCTATATTCATTTTTAGGGTAGAATATGGAATGGTTGAGAATACTGTCCGTCAGGTTTAACTGTTTGAAGGAATACAAATGTATCTCAGTTTCTTTTCCTTTTATTCACAGCTAAAAATTTGTAGCTTCTATTATTAGTAATATTTGTGGATTGAGATTGACCCATATTTCTTTTATGCTATTACATGAATGGTTTGACTCATTTCTAAATATCATTATTGTTTTTGTTGTTTCATTATCAAGATTGAGCCCTTATCTAAGGTTGAATTTGTGAATTCTCTTTCTCGACTTATCCCTAGTGAAGGTATGGCTTCCCTGTCACTTTGCATTTATGTCACTACTGATTGCAATATTCCAGAAGTCTCTACTAGCATCCCTTTTTTCCCAGTAACTCATTACAACTCTTCAATTCTTCCTACGAGGCTGTTTTTTGTCTTCCAAGAACATGATAGAACCATCTCAAACAACATTTCTTGATTTTCTCTTGTTGGAGCCACTCATATTTACTCTTATGCGGCTATTCCTAGTTTTATATTTTCTAGTATTGCTAGAATTCATCTTGACATACACCTCTTGTTTTAATGCACTTGTGTTTTTTTTGTTTTCTGTTTGCCTCTATGATTTTTGTGTAGTCATTGTTTTCTCTCTCTCTAACTATCCCATTTTCCTCTCTTCCTCTTTCACCTCTCACGATGTTCCCATTATTTTTTATTTTCTAGTAGGAAGCTCACACTTCGCACAAGTGACATTGGTCAAAAATTTGTAGGGAATAATTTTTCTTTAATTTACAAATTTTTATGTAGAATTTTCTATTTGTAGACACTAATATTATAAAACCTCGGTCATATCCTTCAAAATCACTAAATCATAAAATAACCTTTTCAATTTTTTATGAATTTTCTCTAGCTTTAGATAATAATATAAAGTTGAAACAAATCCTTCCAACTCATCAAATTCCATCTTAAAATCTCTTTTTCTATTTTTGTAGCTATTTTTTTAGACGAATTTTGCCTTTTTTTGTTTGTTAACATGGAAGCAAATTGCAACCATTCAATGGGAGAACAGTCAAATGAAAACCGTCTCTTTATATATAGATAAAGTAAATGGATTTAGTACACATCAAGCTTGAAAACCAAAAGTAGAGATGTTTAGGAACGGAAGGACTTATAAGGGTGATAGCAACAATTAACAAAGCAATAGTGGCGGTTATCGCATCAACAATGGCAAAGGATGGCAAACCATGGTCAGAAGGGAAAGGACTGCTAGAGGCAACGAGGTCTGCTATCTTTGTTTATCACCAACTTCCTAGAATTTGCAATAAGAAGGTGGTTGCACGACACTTTTAGTGAGTGAAGGATGTGTTCATACCATGGAAAAGAGATATCAAAGGAAGGATTTTTGTGTTTGTTCTAATGGCAAGTCAAATACAATTTGAAAAAGCCTCAGGCATTGCGAACAAATTGATCTATGGTGGTAGAATAGTGATGGCTTGGAAACTGCAGTTTGAGAGAGGCAAAACGGCAAATAATCGAAGGGATAGGGGAGGAAAGACAGGCTTCGATGGGTAGCTCTAGAGAAAACAAAATGGTTTAAAGGGAACATTCCTAGGAGCAAAAGATGGGTGGATGTATCAGCCAAAAGCCCAATCTAGAGCATTGGGAAGCCATCTGAAGATCCTAGTAGCTCTAAGTTTCCAAAAATAAGGGCTACAAAGAAGTACGTGTTATTAAGTTAATGATGGAAGATGAAACATTTATCGGAGAATTATAGATGGTTGCATTAGTTGTTAGTGGCAAAACCAATGAAATAATCTATCCCTTGCAAGTTTCTTCAATTCCTAGCATCGATTAGGGTTTTGACTTTGTAGGTATGTGTTTTTTTTATTTGGGGGGGTGGAGGGGGTGCGCGTGGTGGGCTTGTTCCTCATTACAACTTAGGGTGATGAAGAAGCAAAGAATTTGGATAGAGAAAAAGGTTTTACATGGAGAAGTTGTTTCTCGTCCTTGGAATTATGGAGGTCTCGCTGTTATATTTTGGTCAGAAGGGTTTGGATATGCTATTTCAGGTTTCTACTCCTCAACTGGAACCAACAAACAGTTAGGGCATTCAGAAGGAAACTTGGAAATTTGATTAAGATGGAAGAGAGGAATTGGAGAAGGGAGGATCTTTCCATTTTCATTTGAGGGTGGGAATAAAAATCACTTGTTAACCCCCAGATAAGTACTTTATCTTGGAAGGTAGACCTCATTAGATCTAGATTAGGGAGATGATGTCACAGAAGGCAAGGAGGAGCCTCAATGTTGTAAATGTTGTAGTAATTTTACATTTTACATGTGCATTTGACTTTTGGATTATATTGATTGTAACCGATCTTCCTTTCCTTTTTTGCTCACCTTGATTGGCTCTTCATATTTTATACATACGTGTAGCCACTTTTGATTAAACACAAGAAATACAACATAGAGAATTTATCTCTCTTTTCTTCCCTTCTCTTCCATTACTTTTCTTCATTTTTCCTATTTTCCTTCTAACATGGTATCACAAAAAGAAAACTCATACTGCAGTAAGGCATTACTGAATTTGTCAAACCATCCCAACTCTACTATGTTGCTTCTTTTACTGAATTTGTTGAACCATGCCAACTCTATTGTGATATCTCTTATTGTTTATGTTGATATTGTTCTTACTGGAAATGATGCTCCATCTATTACTACATTACAAGACTATTTACAACACTTCTTTGATAACAAAGATTTGGGGCCACTCCATTATTTTCTCGAGATTGAAGTTACTCGTTCTTTTAATGGGCTTTCTCTTTCTCTGAGAAAATATGCTTTAGATCTCTCGGGATACAGGATATTCTAGATACAAGACAGCCGGCAATCCTCTTGATGTCAATACTAACCTTTCTGCCTCAGATGAAATTTCACCAAATGATCCCACATTTTATCAAAAACTAGTGGGGCAAACTTATTTATCTCACCATTACTAAGCCAAATTTATCCTATGTTGTTGGAGTGAGGTCGATTTATGCATGCCCCATGTGATGCCCATCTTCAAGTTGTTCTTCGGGTCCTTCGTTATCTTAATGCTCACCCTGGACGAGGACTATTGTATAAACACCAGTCTCAAATGGCCATTCGCGGTTGCTCTCCTGACGATCGTTGCTTAACCACATGATATTGTGTTTTCTTGGGATCTCTTCTAGTCTCTTGGCATGGCAAGAAACAGATTGTTGTTGCACATACAACCCAAATGAAGCCTAAGAGATGGTGAGAAAGGAAGTGCTCTTGAACAAGGAGACTCGCAAACCAGTCCTCCTTGCGAAGACTGAAAGGAAAATACCTCCACTATGGGTTGTGATTTTTGTACTCTAACCTTGGCTAGGAAGTCAGCAATATTGTTCGTTGAACGAGCAACATGCATGAAACGGATGACTCCATTCCTACACAATCTCCTTATGTACCTAACAATGTGGACCAATTTCCAAGGAGGATTCTTCCTTCCACCAGTCCAAGCGATTGCATTAACAAAATCTCCTTCGATAATGAAGTTACCATTCCCACGCCTAGTCCAAAGATGAATCGCTCTCCTAATTTCCCTCAAATAACCCCTACTGGTTCTGAGAAGATCAGTAGCATCCTACTCATGTCATCATGAAGGACCCCCCCTATCCCTATCGGACCAGATTTGCCCCTCGCTGCACCATCAATATTGAGTTTGTAAAAGCCTTCCCCAGGCTTCATCCATTCCACTCTTCCCATCTTTTTTATCCCCCTTCATGCATTCTACCCATGACCGGTAAAAGTCATAAGGGACACAGCCTAGCCCAAAGAGAGAATGAATACAAAGCTCGTCATTTATTTCTAATTGATTTGGTGCTCTATTAGAATCTACCATACCATGTGTTGATGAAACCCTACTATATTGTGTGAATTATGGGCTATACTTGTTTTCATGTTTGCTTCTTTGATATTCATGCTTGCTTTGCATGTTATGTAGTGTACAAGAAGCACTATCCGCCATTGCTAGAAGATGAAGTATGGCGCCTAGAGAAGATTGGTAAAGATGGGGCTTTTCATAAGCGCTTGAGCAGTGCAAATATCAACACTGTAAAGGATTTTCTAACATTACTTTGCCTAGATTCTCAAAGGCTTCGAAGTGTAAGTTGATTTATATCTTTCGGTAAACATTAGTTATTCAATTGTATAATTGGGTTGAAGTAAAATTATTGATAGATATTTGATTATGTTTGATGCATGAAAAATGATGTGCTAGTTTAGGTCAACATTCATGTGTTCATCCAAAAGAAAATAATACATGTTTAAATACATTTTCTTAACTACTACTCAATCTTTTCTTTAATATAAATATGAAATGTAAATATATCAGAAGAAATACTCTACAGTGCTATAATAAGCGGCCATGTGTTATGAGGATCTTGTGCTACTTGATTTAAGAATTGAAATGGAAGAAATAAACACCAATGTAATTGTCACTGTGCTTAAATTAGATTTTTTTTTTTTTTTTGTGTGTTTAATTTTCCATTTTATTTTCAAGTTACTTGATTTCTACCTTAGGATGCTTTGAATTAATGATCACATAACCTTGAGTTGACTTCCCTTACAAAGTATTTCTTGCTCTTCAAAATATTAGCTTAAAGTTGTGCATACCAGATAAGTTAGCAACATTTTCCATGGGGATGAGAATGGCAATAAGTGGTATTTCGATAAATGAATCGTATTTAATTTTAAGATCAGCATAAAATACATTTTTGAGTAAAATCAAAGAGTGAAACTCAACCCTGTGGAGAGGATCTCAAGAAAGAAGTGTAAGGGTGTGTTTGGTAACTGTTAACTTTTTGACCTTGACAAAATAGAAGAGAACATTGTCAAATCTTGTTATTTGGTAGTTATTGAAGATCCAGTCAAATTAAAATATCATTATTTGGTAAAAACTCTCAAATTAGAAGTATGATATATTTTACTTTTAATGTAAATAAAAATAATATTTATTCTTAATAGAAAGGTAAAATCAAGTTTCATGGTCACAAAAGTTCTTTGGTCACCTTTTCGTTAGATGCCCTATTGCAAGGAATCTGTGGGTAAGTTTTACGAGTCTCTTTGAGGTTTCTTTATTTTTTGGGCTGAACTGCGGGGGGGTTGTGGAGTCATGGGTGCTATTGAAAATTAGCACAAGGAAGAAGGTAGCATGGAACACGGTTCCAGCTGCAATATTTTGGACCCTGTGGAAAGAAAGAAATGCGAGAACTTTTGAAGGAAAATCAAGCGAGATCAATGACCTCTTCCAAAGGGCTAAATGGAGGCTTTGTGTTTGGCTCCTCTCCGGAATAGATTTCAAGGGACTCAAGCCAATGGATTTTATGTTGTCTTGGGAGGGGTGCATGAGTGGTTGTTCTAGAAAATTAAAAGCATTTGTCAAATGGGCCCCTCCTCCTCATGGTGTAATGGAATTCAATGTTGATGGAGCTGCTAGAGGTAAGTTGGGGCCAGCAGGCATAGGAGGAGTACTTAGGGATTACAGGGGGGAAACTATACTTGTCTTCATTGAAGATGTGGGTATTAGAGACTCAAATGAGGCAGAATTGCTTAGTATTAAGAGGGCTTTGACTATCTAGAGAGCTTCTGGGCAAGGTCCACTTGTCATAGAAGGGGACTTGGCAAATGCAATTAAATGGGCCAAGAGACTCAAATGTCCTCCTTGGAAGTTGACTACCATATCCAGGAAAATTAGGGGTCTGACCTCGGGAATGGATGTTTCCTTTACCCAAGTGAGTCGCACAGCAAATGGGATCGTAGATTTCTTCTCTAAATTTGGGGTCAACAGCTCAAGCTCTAGCGTCTTCTTCCTTTGAGCTAGTGGAGACTTGTTTAGGGATTCTACTTTGTTTATCTTTTGGGGGGGATCTTTCTCTTGTTTTATTTTGTTCTCCTTTGATGGATGGTCTCTCTCTCTTAGACCTCCTTTATAGGATGTAATACTCTTTCTGTACTTGTTTCTTTTATGTTATGAAATCTCCTTTTTATCGCTCAAAAAAAAAAAAAAGGTCACTAAAGTTAAAGAGTTAAGAAACTAAAAGTGATCAAAGGGCTTAAGAAACATGACTTAACTGTTATTATTGATATTATTCTTGGCGGACCTAATATTAAAGCATAAACTTTCTAATCAAGGTATTATGTGGGTATAATAATATTTGTACGACTCAGAAGTTTAAAAATTGAATAAATAATTTAAAATCATCAAATTTTGAGGGCTTAATTGTCATGGCGTAATTGATCAAATTGAGGTGATTTTGTGGGCTTCATGTTCAAGTGATGACCCTTTTATTAAGGTGACTTTTTGTGGGCTCCATATATATATATATTTTTTTCTTTTGAAACAATAACAGCAAAAAGTTATGGTTTAGAGATTCTCAAAATTGGGTGGGAATTGGGAATCAATTTCGAGAATGCTCCCCAGGCTGAAAATGACCTCAGAGCACTTGAAGACACAGATCGATCTCTTTCCACCTCTTCCAAATCCTCAGAGAGGAATAGACGCTTGGTGACATACATGGGCAGAAACTCATTTCTCAAATCCCAAACACATCCGGCTTTCAAATTCTACTGCAGAAGATCAAGAAGATCAGGGAAGAGTATTGGGGGCAGCAAAGTTTCCCAATGAAGGTCCTCTCATAGAATATCAGGGATCTTGGACTCCTGGAGAAGAGAGGGGCAATCCGTCGTCTCAATAAAAGAAACAGAATTGATGTGTTGTCCTCCAAGAAACAAAACAGGAAGAACTGTCTTCTTCCATCATCAGGGAGGTTTGGGGCAATCAGGATGTTGATTGGTTCAGCAAGTCGTCGGAAGGGTTGTCGGGAGGTTTGTTAACCATATGGAATCCATCTATCTTCAAGATATCCTCAAGAAAAAGTGATTCTAGATCAATCTCAGTTAAAGGTCTGTTGGCTAGTGAAGGAACTAACGTATACGGTCCAAATCTGGACTACTGTAACGAATTATGGTTTGAGCTTGAAACGATACCGCTGGAGTCCGAATATTTAGTGCTTGGGTGGGGATTTTAATATTGTTAGATACATGTCGGAAAGGAAAGGGGAAGTGTTTACACTAGAGGTATGGAGGAGTTCTCAGATTTCATCGCAAGAAATGAGCTGACTGACTTACCACTCATTGGCAATCGATTTACTTGGTGTAGTGGACAATCCAGAGACGCTATGAGCAAACTCGGCAGATTCCTTACCTCTTCAGAATGGGAGTCTATCTTCTCCAATGTAAGCCAGGTTAAATTATTTAGCCCTATATTGATCATTGCCTGATGCTACTTGATACAGAGGAGATAGATTGGAGTCCCAAGCCTATTTTGTTTCAGTAGTATATGGCTGGAGGATCCAAAGTTTATGGGACTGGTGAAGGAATGGTGGGAAAGCTTCGATATTCACGGATGGGGTGGTTACGTTTTATCTAAGAAGCTTATCCTCCTGAATTCAAGAATTAAAGACTGGGCGAAATCCCTGGGCGGACCAGTTAAGGAAAGAAAAGAAGCAACTATTCGAGAATTAGAGGGATGGAATAGATTAGAAAAGGAAAGGGACCTCGATGAGGAGGAGCTCAAGGCCAGGAAGAACAGTAAGGCCATCCTATGGGAATGCTTACGCTAGGAAGAAGTGGAATGGCAACAAAGATCTTGAGCATTATGGCTGAAGGTAGGGATAAAAACACAAAATTCTTCCATACATGTACCAATGCTCAAAAAGCCACAAACACAATCAGGTCAATTGTAGTGGATGATCGACAAGTTACGGACAAGAATGGCATCAGATCAGCAATCAGGGAACATTTTGAGGCTATTTTCTGGACTCCTCCCTGGTTCTTACCTCTATTTGTTGAGATTATCATATATTGATCTTGGCAAATTAAAATCTTACAGAGAAAAATATTGTCAAAACTAAATACTATTTTTTGGCAACTATTAGAAAATTGTGACAGATTAGAATCTTGATGTTTGGCAATTCCTGAAAGGTGCATACATACTAAAACATTGTTACTTAACAAACTGTTATTGTTTTAATTTACTACTACAACAAATTGTAATGCAAATTAATTTCAAAATTCTCAAATATTAAATTTTTATCAAGTTCAAAATAATGCAGAAAAGTAGTTGTCACGCCCCGCCTTCCAACACCTAGACGTGCGTGATCTGACTGTACAAATTTAAATCACCTGCTACCCTAAATGGGTCTTACTTTCAAAATCTGTGGCTAAATTCAAAACAAACATAATTACATTCACAAGCCACCAAAAATTCTTCAAGCCCACAGCCTGCTCGAAGACATAACATCTCATTTGAGCTTTTCAAATAACTCAAAGGGATAAAAATCACTCACATAAGGATTCCTAAACTGCATCACTTACTCACATTCCCATAACAATCACATTAAAGCGTTCTCAAAATTAATCCATACTTGAATTCATTATCCAAGTTTCCACAAATAAAAATAAAATAATAAACAACTTTCTCAAAGTCTCAAATCAAATAAACAACCAACTTATAATCTAAATAATAACTTCTGCACTAACTAAGCGTTTCTACGAATTCTTCATCGACTCCTCGGCTTCTAAGCTCAATTGTGATTATCGTTCAGACCCAAGTCCAAGGGATTGCCTGCAATGTAAGGGATGAGCTCCATGCCTAGTGAAGAAAACAATAACACAAACATAGCATATGATATCCCTACTTCCTCAATGATATTTCAAATAAGCAAGAATAACAATTTATTTCATGCTCATGCCTTTGCAAAATGTAATGCTCAATGCCAAATGTCATATTCCAACCCATTATTACATCTACTGATATTTAGTGGCCTTCCTGACGAATCGGGGATAACACAACATAGCCTTAATGGCCTTCCCACATAAAGTGAGGATAACACAACCTACCACCAAATAACAGCCCTCATGACTTGTCACGGATATCACATCTCATCTACCATAATGGTCTTCCCACTTAAAGTGAGGCTAACAATACTACCACTGTCGTGGTCTTCGTGACAATCATGAATCGCACCCTCATACCCAATGGTATGAATATGAGAATGCTATCCTCAATGCCATTTCAACATGCTTAATTAATCATGACATACTTATAGAATTATGATTTCCATTCTAAATAGATTATTGCATCATAATCGATATCTCATTTACTATAGCATACATATACCTTGAAATAAACATAGCAATAATTCAAGCATCATAATGATTTGAATCATATAGACCAACATTCAAACATGTACCATCAAGATTGAAATTCAACAATACCATACGATTAATCATTAATCTACGAATATAAAATCATTGGATCTTCCAATACATTAATGGTTAGATTTCACAATCCGGGCGGACTGGATCTCCTCACGGCCAATAGAATATTTAGCCAAAATCTCCCTTACATTACTGTGAGTGAGCACCGGATTTAACCATCATTAACATGCATCCAGTCTTTTGTAGACCCAACAATTATATTCATAACATACAAAACAATGCATAATTTTCATTGCACAACAACAAATAGAAGATTATAAATATGGTATGTAGTGAATTGTTTCCCTCACCTAGAATTGCGTGAAATGTATGGTGCTAGTAAGAAATCCAATGCTGTATAGACAAGTCTTTACTCCAAAGTTGCTGCAAATTAATTTGAATGTTCTAAGCCATTAAAAACTGATGTTTGTTAATCTCTTTAAGTTTCTTTTATTTACAAAGTGGAGGATCATATCCTACTGCCCCTTCTAAGGTAAATCTAAGGTCACAGGCTTAGAGTGAAGGTCTTGAGTCTATACCATGCCTAATCTCACTCAATATTAATAAGACGATAAAACCTTATTCGTAAAAAGGATGGGTTCTCCTTTAAATTACTAATACTTTTAATCAAATCCTATAAGTAAATAGACAGTTGGAGTCATAACTTTTAAAATATACTAAATACTTTAACTAAATAAAACCATAACGATTACAAGGGTAATAATGACGTTGAAGTGAAAACCATATATGTTTTGAAACAAAGGTCATTATTAAAGTCTAAAAATCATATCTTTAACCCTTATAAAAATATAGAATGATAATTATATAGCTGAGAAGGATATACAGCTAATAAATTCAGGTTGTAGTTTAGTAGATTTATTCTACATATATGAGTGCACATACTGTCGGTTTTATACATATGACTCAAAACAAAAAATAGGGGTTAGACATATTAGAGATAGTCACCGATCTGGCCCATTTAACAGTAACAAAACTGAACTGGGTTTGCTGGCCCAGTTCAGAAGAGTTATTAACCTTATGCAGGCTTAGACTGCAAGCAGTTTCTGGGTCATTGTAGCCAAAGGGTTTCCAATGGTTTAAGAACTTAACCAGATCTGATTGCAGGACTATTCTGCTGTTTCCGGGTCCAGAATCTGCTGGTTTTAAACTGAAAACAGAGACTTAGGAGCAGCCACTAAGTTGGCTCAATCCAGAAATATATATCCATACATATTTATATATATTTAATAATAATTGTGACCATATACTGCAGATATTATATAAAAGAATATGTAAAACTAATTGAAGATGGGAGAAATCTGGGTATTTATTTAATTCACCGTTTTCCAACTTGCTTACTTAATTTTAAACAAATAAGAGAAACTTTGGGAGGAGAAGGCATGGCCAAAATACATAAATCGAACAAGGTGGCTGCCTGGTTTGGGCAAGAACCAGAGAGGTTACGGGCAGATTCTACGGAGGTTGAAATCAGTCCACACTTAGTTATTTGGGGAAGAAAACTGAGCAGGTACTATTCACGGATCAAGTATGGGGGACCGATCTGAGTCACTCCTTGAATTAGTCCTACAACCGAGCACTAGATAAGGCCAAGATACATTAATTGAACAAGGTGGCTGGCTTTAACATTCAATTATAAAATAGTTTCTCTTTTGCAAATCAGGTTGAAGGTAAAATCAAGTAATGGATGGCCTGAAAACCTTACTCATAACTGGGCTTAAACTATCATAGAAGAAAAATCATAGACCTATATACAGTTTGACACTACTCACTGGACGGTGATGGAGAGGGCAGCAGCTTGTCTTGCTGCTCAGATCTGAGCCAAGCAAGGAGGAAAAGAGAAGAGGTAACTATGATGGATGTGTATCTACTGTAGCAGGGAACCAACGACAGAGGCAGCAATGGTCTCTTTCAGTTCCAGCTGATTAGGTGTGCGGCAAGGAGGAAAGAAAGAACGATGCAGGGTTTATAATATGGGATTGAATGGCTTTCCTAATGGGATTAGTAAAGAAAGAAAGATGACTTAGGAAAAGACTAGCTAATTTCGTAAATAGCAAAGTAAGAGAAAGGAATAAAAGAAACTTCCACCAATAGAGAAGAAGGGAGAGATAAACTCGGCCCAAGCTTTCTTTCCAAGATGGGATTAAACTGAATTCAAAATTACTAATTTTGGTTCTTGGTTTTGAAAATTAAATCTTTATTCTTTATTTATTATTACACATGTAAGAAAAAAATCTAATTTAATTCTAAGTTCCAAATTTCATAATCGATCAATCTCTATATGTAATCTTGCCTCAATAATGTGGGTCCCTTTAAATTATTGATTTTAATAAATTGTCCTTTATTTCTCTTTTATTAATTTTGTCAATCATCGATTAAATTCTAGACACTTAAAATTGGAATTTATTTATTGATTTCACATTCTTAATTGACTATTTCCAATTGAGATTCTAACTTAGGGGAATTAAAATCTAAATTGATAATTTACTTTCATTTTCCCTTAATTTAATTCGAAGGGGATAAATTTGTAAACTCTCATTGAGGGGAAAGTGTGTGAAATCGGAGTCTAATATTCGATCCCTAAATTCAATTGTATTTACCCCAAATAAAATTTATCAAATTAACTAACAAATCAATTTAGACTAAGATAATTTTCTAAATTAATTTTACCCATCACTACTGACCCGGTACCTCGGGTCGGGTCATTACAGTAGCAAGCTACTTGTTTATACTAAGTCATTTAAATTTAGTTCAGGATAGTTTTATCTTTAAATTTATGCACTTTTTTCCTTTTCTTTGTTTCTCCTGTTTTAGTATAGTTCAGGTTTATTTTGGTTATTTCCTTTAGCTCTCTATACTGGCATCTCTGGTGCTTTTTCTCTATTAATATAGTTACCATTTCAAAAAAAAAATATAAAGGTCCAAAGTTAGCATCTATTGAAATTCAGTCCACAATAGTCTAAAGCAAATATCTAAACGCACCTATGGTCAATACGAATTCAGCCCACAAAAAATTAAAATTAGTTAACAAACATATAAATTTAACTACTAATAATTTGAGTTACACTCAAATTCATCAAATGAAAATTAAGAGAAATGCTGAACAAACATCAGATTCAACTAGATCTTATCCAATGAGGAGTTTAAGGACCTTAAAGCTTGTGACCTTCTATCTTCGTGGGAAGATTGTATGAGTGGGGTGCATCGGAGGCACAAGAAGCTGGCTGATTGGTTCCTTCCTCAGAGCAGAGAAATGAAATTTAACGTGGATGGGGCCTCTAGGGGAAAACCGGGACCAGCAGGGATTGGGGGTGTAAATCTTGCTGTAGCTAGCAGAAATCCTGAGAAAATGGAGCTCACACTTCTGATTGATTGTCTCTAGTTCTTTTTTGATTTCTCTACTCAATTACTGCTCTTGTAGCTAGCAGAAATAGTTGAAGGTATGTTCTCTTTTCTAGCTAGCATAAACATTTGAGGTAGATAGAGATCTGATGACCAAAGTAGCCATGGGGAGTTGGAAAAGAGAGATGGGTAAACAGGTCAGATTTCTAATGGGGAGAGACAGAGGAGAGACGAGGGCAAGAGATTAGAGGTGAGATCACTCTGATCTATGAGAAAGGGGGAGACAGGAGTCTCGACTATGATAGTTGAAGATAAGACTTATTTCATGGCTTGAGAGAATATCTGCAGATCCACAGCCAGGGGTATCTCTTTTAATGGCAGATCTTGATAAATATGTCAAATCCACTCATATGTTCTACGTAGCCAAGGACATGAATCCTTTTTTTTTTTTTTTTTATAACGAAGAAACCCAAGACTCCCACCTCACCCCAAGTATGAGAGCATTGGGTAAAACTCCGGATGCAACACCCCCACATCACGCCCCACCCCACCCCACCCCCCCCCCCCCCAAAACAAAAAAGGCAAGGGCATTGGATAACTACAGGACTTGAATTTGGGAGCTCTGGTTCCTGAACGAAAGTGCCTGCCAGTTGAGCTATCCCATGCGAGGACGTGAATCTTGCGAGGAAAGAAATTGAAAGATAAAAATATTTGATCTAGTGATATCTTGCCAAATATGTCATTGCCAAACATATCACTAACTTGGTTGAGTGGAGTAAGGTGTGCAAACCAAAGAAGCATGATAGCATGAGAAAATTTATTCGCTCGAGGGATAAAACTTTGCCGGGCAATAGAAAGTAATAATGATAAAGAGTGAGAGTAGTGCAGATTTCTCAAAGAAATGTAATTGATTGTAAATGTGGGAATTCGATTAACAAGTGGTTTTCAGTAGGTGATGAAAATGGCCACATGCCTACCTGATCACTTGAAAGGCCCAATCCAGAAACTCAGGTTTATGCTCTGATTTCCACTCCATTTGATAGCTAGGCTTAGGTTAAAAGTGTTTCAAATCCGCTTACCCAAATACTCAAGCAAAGTTGTAAATAGCACTTTTATAGAACTTTGTCAAGGCAGTTTATATGATGTATTGAATGGACCTCTATTCATACGTTTTCTCATGAATTTACTTCGCATCTGGTACCCTTCTCATCACTGACAATTTATAATTATATAAATGGCAACTTTTGGGTATTTAGTTGACCTCAATTTGTTCGTGTTTCATAACCTCAACAGTCCTGTAACGCCCCACTCCTTTCTACAGCATGAACGGGTCGTAACCCGTTTAAGTGGAAATTGAACGGGCGCGATCCTTAACAGGTCTTACATCACAGATTTGTGGTTGGAGGAGATAAATATATTTTTTTTAAAAAGATTATAGATAAAATAAATAAAGCCATCAAATCTTTCATGCCCAATTACCCTTACACAAATCTTAATGTCATCCACAAAAATTGAGAGAAACAACATCTACTATTAATATCAAGTATAATCTCACTGTTCACATCCCATTCCATAAAATAAAACAAAAACGATATCCTCAAAGTTTTCAATTTATTCAAATCAACTAATCAAGTCTTAAAAATGAATATTACCAAATAAATAAATTCAATCGCATGAAGCCACAACTATGTTAAGAAATTAAATATTCATCCTTGACTAAGTACCACGTTACCACCTCCGAGAGTTGAATCGTCACTCCTCAGCTATCACCTGAAAAACTGTTCGGGAGTGAGCCTCACTTGCCCATGGATCATCAGCTCAGTAGGGGTACAAATAAACAATAGAAAACCCACATACAATAATATTTAATATAAAAAGGCGGAATATCCAACACCATGCAACATCACATAAACAACACACACATGAACACCACAACATAACTCACCTAAACACCCTCGTACTTGGGGAGGGGGTCTTGGGATATCTTCATCATCAATATATGTGCTCTTATCTTGAATTCCACCTTAAAGCCTTCTAAATTTACTTAAATGCTTCTTTAATGATACCACAAGCCAATTATTCCAACTTAAACCTTTTTTCCTTCTTCATCGTCGTCAAAATAGTGATAACTAGATGTAGATTCACCACTTTCCGATTTTGTTTGAATGCTTCCTTAGCAACAATAATGCATCGACAAACATGTGAACGGATGGCATAAATATGACTTGAAAGAAGAATTTGGAGAAACTTTAGGTTCACTGCTGTTGCATTTAACAGACTGTGTTGGGGTACGTAATAGTAGTCAGTTCTCTTAGGGCTGAGAATCAATCTTGAATACATCCTGTGTTACATGCAATGTATGCTCTGAGCCAACTCCAGTGACTAGGATATCCCAGGTTGTTGAACAAGCCATGATTCTTTTCTTCACAAGAGACTTATTTAGAGAGAATTTTATTTTTTTTTACATGGCTCATTGCAAGGTTCGCCATTCCTTCCTGCCTACTTGCCATGGAATTTCATATTGCAACAAATGCTTTCATAAATGATCGACAAAACGCACAGATCATATATTCTGTTTCGCTGATTTACACTCACTGATATGCTGACAGCTGACATTCTAGCCATCATCTGCAGATAACTTTGCTCTAGTGACCTTTATGAAGCCATCATTTATGCATATGAGAACATCATCTCATCTTTGTCATCACTATCATAGTCATCTCATCATAGCCGTTTATCCCATCTATCTGGGTCAGCTTTCTGGGTGTTCTATTTTTCCACTCAGCCAGCACATTCATTTGCAGGTACCTTCGTCAGCTGTGAGCCTGATGCTGGGCCCAAGTCCAGTTCATTTGCTCAGAGTAATTCTATTGCCTGGGCTGCCCAGACAATTCAGCTTTTAGGTTCACATTAGTGATGATGTACTCTCATGACCTGGCTTAAATTTATGCCTGGGCCCAAATGACTGAACAATGTAGTCAACCAGATTTTGATCCATAAATGTGCCAGGTCTGGTATGCTTGCAACCTACAAACAGATTAGGCATCCTAGTTTCAGCTATATGTTATCATTTTGCACTATTGTGTTGCCTCCTGCACAATACCATCATCCAATCATACGCTAACTATATACCATTTGCATATATGTTTGCAGATATTGGGCAATGGGATGTCCACTAAGATGTGGGAACTTACAGTGGACCATGCTCGGACATGTACTTTTGATAGCACTTTGTACTTTTACTGCCCCAAATCACAACAGAGAAAGGGGGGAGTTGTCTTCAATGTTGTAGGTGAAGTGATGGGGCTGCTCTCTGAACAGCAGTATATTCATCGCACTGAGCTTTCTGTCACACAAGAGGCATGACCATCTTAACGTTACACTCAAAATTTTAGTAGTATTTTTATGGAAGCATAGCCAAGTAGCAGCAAACATTTGTGAGATTCGGGTTATATATTTGATGAGGCCCATTGTGAACATGACTTGCCAAAGAATTATGATGCATGCCCATTAAATGGGCTACATGAGACGTTAAAATGGCCAGAGCACGTTCATGGTGATCTTATCCCAGATCAGTCACAAGTAGACTTCGTGTGGCTCATTTCCTTGGCCAACAAAGCTGACAATTTGTTTATCTGTTTTGTCAGGCAGATGCGCAGGAGCTGGTAAAAGCTGCCTTTGAACACTGGGATGATGTTGTCTCTTATAAAGATGGAGCTATGGCCGGTAGCTCCTCACATGTGCCCGACATTTCTTTTCCTTCTGTAACACCACCGTTGGAGAATACATACAATGGCCTTCCAGATTGTAACAAATCAGGAGGATTTAGTTTTCTGCAACAGGGTGTTTCATCTCCAGACATTGTTTCGTCCATCCTATCGGTTGGAGGTCTTAGGAATTTTGATGAGTATCCTTTGCATGGAATTGAGAACATGGAATTCAGAAATGAATCAGACTCCCACTGTTTTCCAAGCCATGGTGTTTATAAAGATTCAAGAGGAAAGTGCAAAATCAGCAATTCTCTGATCTTTGATGCAGAATCTGTGAGCCAAACTTTTTGCAGTGAAGACCACTTTCAGTATTTCAACACTGACAGTCTCTCACAACCTCAGAATCTCAGTTTAGATTCACGACAGGACTTGGAAAGCCACTTTGTTGCCACAAAAACACGGGTGGCACTGGCTAGTGATAAAGCTCAAACAACCTGGATGATGCTGAGAGCAGTGCTGCTATGGACATTTTCAATTAAGAGGATTGTGAATAGAAAGAAAAAGAATAAGATGAGAGAAATGGATAAATACGGTTGACTGCAGCTACTTATCATGAACTTGTGAGCATAGGCTGGAAAGGAACTGCCATGAATTGAACACACTGCCGTAGTCTTATGGTTTACATGTTTTTAAGATGTACATATTGCTCCAAGTGCAATGGTTCTGCTTGCCACAAGATTGCAGTTTCATGGTTTTGCTTGGAACTTGGCTGTACCATACATGAAGGTGCTATGTATAGAATCTACAGGTAAACATTGTTTTGCATTTTTCCCCATCTTCCATGAATAAAGTTGTCTTTGTTGTTGCTTTACTTGACAGAGGTTTCTGTGGAACTGAACTCATGAGATTTTATCTTTTTTTATTTGAATTGTCTACTGTGTCAATTCGTAACCATCTTCACTTGGAAATTGATAGAAAGTTGTCATTTCTTAAGCCTAGAAGTATGATACTTGCGTGGAGCATGGATGTGCTGCTGCTGAAACATGGTACAGATAACTGAGTGCAGTTTTATTTTCATCTTGAAAGTAGAGTTCTTTTAGCTTGGGTAAATGATATGGGCTCCATGCCAACTAGATGGGATTCATAATTCGGTCAGAACACATAACTTGAATGTAACCCAATTGTAACTATGTCTACAATATCCATATCACTTGATCATTTCTTACATTTCATGGATTTAAAGCTTGGCACCTTATCCTGTCTCAGGCTTTCAAATGCAGTAGAACTCAGAAAGCCAACTCAAATGATGACAAATAGGGTGATATGCCTTGCCTTAGGGTCATTCAGCTAATCTTTTGAAAAATAAAATACCAGAAAAAGTGAGTTTCAACGTGTTGGTCAAGTATCTTGACATGATACAGGGGACTCGGTTCTTCAGAAATTCAAGATGCACCGGCCAATTGACACCTCTTAGATTTGTTCTAAGCCAACCCAATGGGGGTGGAGTGATGGTGAAGAACCCACCTCTAACAGTGGGAGGTCTTGAGTTCAATTTCCACTCCCCCACAGCGCCAATCCCGTAGTTTCACCCGGTGTATATAGATAGGGAGGTTTGCACATGTCCTAAGGATTAGCTAGGTGCTCTAAGAGGCCTGGATACCTTGGTCTTCAAAAAAAATTGTTCTAAACCTCTGTTAGATTTAGATCCATCCAAATTTTACGTTCAGATCTTTGGTAAATACAGTAGCAGGTATAATGTCATTCTCCATAATGAAATCATGATCATGGTGCAATGTTCTAAGTTCTAATTTTCATTTATCTCTATTTTGTGCTTGTTATCTGTCACTACAAGGTCTGACTTGGGACAACAATTAAGTCAGAAAATTCAAAAACTTCCAGGGTTCGGCTGGGTAAAAAGAGGGCTTGATCTTAAATTTTAACAGAAGCATGTTGAAGTCTGATAAAAATGCTGATTATGAAAAGGCACTCCACAGAGATAATTTATCACCTGCTAGGGTTATAGGACAAGGGAAATTGGATCTTGGTCAAACTTCTTGGAAGCTTCTCACCCTTAGTGATGTTAGAATCTTGTATCTATCAATTTACTGGTCAACAGTGGTTTCAACTTAGTATTTGAGTCTATGTGAGATGTGCCTTCTGGGGATGTTAAAATTTAATATTAATAATGTAAATGATTCTATTTATGATTGGTTCCTTTTGTCTATGACATGTAAAATTATGATACATTAATAATACACATGATATGAACCTCTAGTGCAAATTGATAAGGGCTTGTTATAGCTCAAAGATTGTCGATTCAATGTCCATGGCGTCATATAGGCGGTTGGCCCATGGAAACAATTTACTAAACTCAATACAAATGTTAACTCTATATTATGAGATAAATAGCCTAAATGATGATAATAATTAATTTCGCATCCACGGAAGATGGAGATATCTTACAATAATCCAAAAAAAGAATGGAAATTTGATATTTGTGTGAGATTGAGAATTACAACAAATTCCTTTAAACAGTAGAGAGAAACTCAAAATTAGTAGAGAGAAACTCAAAATTATTAGGGAAGAATGGTATTTTTAGTAGAGAAAATTGTTGGGTTTTATGGCTCAAAGCCCTTTTGGGCCTGAGTTGTTTGATGGGCCCAGTAGGCCCAATATGTGTATGCCTATATATATTGTTCTCTTTCATCCTAGGGTTTCTAGGCTGTGCAGCTTCTCCAGATACTGTGAGAGAAATGGTGGGTAGGATTGATGTAATCTTTGTAACATGACTGACTATTTCTCATAGTGAATTTAGCACGCCCCGTGGACGTAGGCAATCTTGCCGAACCACGTAAAACTGTGTTTTATCGATTGTGTGATTGATTGATTTTTTGATTGATTGATTTTCCGCTGTAAATCTCAACAATTGGTATCAGAGCTCCGGGTTTCAGAATCGGGACCGGAAGAAATCACAGATCGAAGGAGGCTGCTTCGCTGCAGAGATCGGCAGATCTACATCAGAGGAACAGATCTTCAGATCTGAGATCGAGCGGCGATCAGGCACAGATCAGAGAGCTGGTTTCAGATCTGAAGCAAAAGAGGGCTCAGATTTGAAGGGTTTTCCCGAGGAAGACTAACAGCCAGGAGGCAGCGACGTGCAGTGAAGCTGTGCGCAGATCTGAGAGCAACGGGACAGCAGGTGCGGCCATGCCGGAGTCGGCCAGATCTGAGAGATCTGTGGGGCGGCTGCTTGAGGAGAAGATCTGAGATCTGAGGCTAGCAAAGGGTTTCCAGCGAAAAAAAAAAAGGGCATTGCACGATGGATGATGTGAAGGCCACTTCCGCCTGGGTTGCCACCCGCTCTACTCACGTCTTCGTCGATTCTTCCGACATTCAGATCTGGAGCTGAAAGGGTTCTTCACAACCTGCGCCAGATCTGCAGACCCAGATCAAGCCGCCGGCGAAACGCAGAGGACCATCGGCAAAGGAGGCAACCATCTGTGTTTCACACGGACAGATCTGAGAGGTCGAGGAGGCAGAGAAGACAAGACAGCAAAAGGGGTTTTCTCGGTTGAGCAGAAGCCGGCGGAACAATCGGCGCAAGGATCTGCAAATCGCGGCAGATCAGAAAGGCAAACGCCGGAGGCAGCCAGATCTGAAACTCGAAGAGCAGCAGAGCTAGAGGTGAAAACCGGCGGCTGAAAAAAGGGTTTTACTGCCGTGCACGAACCCATCGCCGGAAAATCAGTGGTGGCTGAGGCCCGCAGCCGGAAGCAGCACCAAAGGGAAACTCGAGAAACCCAGTTTTGGGGTTTTTTTTTCTCAGCGAGCAGTGCGGCGGCGAGTGGTGGTAACAGCCGGAGGAAGGGGCCAGAGGCAGCGCCGGATGAAAGCTGCACAGCCAGGCAGCTGCGGAACAAGCTGCCCAGATCTGAGAGCTCTCTCTCGGTTTGAGAGAGAGGGGCAGAACCTGAGATGTCTACGGAGAAGAAGAGCTGCATGAAAAGGCAGCAGATCTGGTCTTTCTCAACTGTGTGCAAACGGATGCATCATCCAAAGGGCTTCTCGGATTTGAGAAGCAAGCGGGTGCAGGTGCAGTGACGGCAGGCAGAGCCGCATTGCAGATCTGAGACAGAGAGGAGAGGCCGAGCACAGAGGCAGTGGCCAGAAGAGGTGAGCGGCGCTAGCAGCGAGCACAGAGGTGGCAGCCAGCAGGGCTGGAAAGGCAAGGCCCTTTCGCCGGAGCAGCAGGTTGTTACGCCGGAAACGGCTGAACGTGCTACAGTGAACACGTTGGTCTGAAAACAAGAACCCATCAGCTGCAGTTGGTGATAGTGGAGACACGATAGTTTGAAAAAAAAAAATCAGTGGTCTGGAGGACCACCATTTAAAGTAGTCTCGAGGAACTATGATTTCGGGTAGTCCATCAGGACCACAGTACTGCTGTATGGTGATCTGCATGACTACAATTTATGGTGATCCCGCAGGACCACAAATTCAGATAGTCCTTCAGTTAAAGGAAATCAACGGTCAAGATTAAGTTGCAGTTTCTGGAGTCATCCGGACTCAGAATTGAGATCCGTCTTCGCCTGTGCTTTCGCAGCGAAGAGATCTACGTAGTGACCGGTGTTGATTTGGAAAAGAAAGATATCTTCGGATGCTTGGCGTCTCTCGACGCATTTGGTGACACCTTCGGGTGGTTGGCGTCTTTCGGCGCATTTGGTACATCTCCGGATGTTTGGCGTCTTTCGGCGCATTTGGTACATCTCCGGATGTTTGGCGTCTTCTGACACATTTGGTACATCTTCGGATGTTTGGCGTCTCTCGACGCATTTGGTGACACCTTCGGGTGGTTGGCGTCTTTCGGCGCATTTGGTACATCTCCGGATGTTTGGCGCCTTCTGACGCATTTGGTACATCTTCGGATGTTTGGCGTCTCTCGACGCATTTGGTGACACCTTCGGGTGGTTGGCGTCTTTCGGCGCATTTGGTACATCTCCGGATGTTTGGCATCTTCTGACGCATTTGGTACATCTTCGGATGTTTGGCGTCTCTCGACGCATTTGGTGACACCTTCGGGTGGTTGGCGTCTTTCGGCGCATTTGGTACATCTCCGGATGTTTGGGGTCTTCTGACGCATTTGGTACATCTTCGGATGTTTGGCGTCTCTCGACGCATTTGGTGACACCTTCGGGTGGTTGGCGTCTTTCGGCGCATTTAGTACATCTCGGCTGCTATGTTCGAGGTGGAGCCCGGTTTGGGCTAATTAGTTTTACTGAAGACTGGTGGATCGTTCCAAGGCGTGGGGATAGGGCGTCTTACAAAAGATGCGGAACATGTGGTGTTACACAACAGGTGGAGGTTTCACAAACTCAGGGCAACAATCTTCGTTGTGTTGGGCTTTTTCGCCAAGGTGGAGTTTGTTGGGTTTTATGGCTCAAAGCCCTTTTGGGCCTGAGTTGTTTGATGGGCCCAGTAGGCCCAATATGTGTATGCCTATATATATTGTTCTCTTTCATCCTAGGGTTTCTAGGCTGTGCAGTTTCTCCAGGGAGAAACAGAGGAGAGAGAAAGAGATACTGTGAGAGAAATGGTGGGTAGGATTGATGTAATCTTTGTAACATGACTGACTATTTCTCATAGTGAATTTAGCACGCCCCGTGGACGTAGGCAATCTTGCCGAACCACGTAAAACTGTGTTTTATCGATTGTTTGATTGATTGATTTTTTGATTGATTGATTTTCTGCTGTAAATCTCAACAAAAATAACATTGTTTTATATCCTCTATGGTTGAACATTTAAAGTTTACTCATACACCATTATTAAAAAGTCAAAATGAAGCAATTGGTTAACTTGTAAAACTTTTATATAAGTAGAGAATCAAGTAAATCAGAAATTAAATTTAAAAGAGTGATAGATGCAATATACCTTCAAAGAATTTAGTGCATTTTGTGAAATGAAAGGAGGAGTGCATCAAATAATAGTCACATTTTCTCCACCATAAAATGGTAAAATAGAAAGGAAAAAAATCATACTTTAAGCTAGGGTAAATTTAATAACTGAGAGAGTGAAAGTTCTATTCAATTTTATATTTATGAGGGAACCTCAAAAGAAAACTCTTCCTATGGAATTTGGAACAATATTAAATCAAATTTACAACATCTCAATGTAGAGCTTTGGTAACATAGCCTAATCTTAGAATAGTAAAAATTAGTCTGAAAGTTTGTGAAATAAATAGTAGATCTTTTGGGTTTCTTATATTAGAAATTGTTGCTAACTTTGATAAATCATTATTCAATCCTAAGATGTAGAATTCTTGGAAAATTCAACACCTCTAAAAATAGAAAAGATAAAAGTTCAACCAATTAAAAAGAACCAATTACCTTTTACCACAAATCTAGATAAAACTAATAAAGATATGTTCATTATTTTATTCCGTTTATTAGGTGTGTTTGTTGAACTAATGAATCTAACATGTTCAAGTTAGAAGAAGCATATGAGTTAAAAAAATTTCCAATTATTATTTGGTCTAGATTTTTATGTTTACTTAGCGGAAGGTAATAAAAAGAAAGTTTAAGAAGGAAATGAAACCAGTAGTAACCCACTGAATATAAACAGGTAGGTTACTCAGTAGCTTCTAGATAGATATTTAAAAAAAGTGCATATTGATCCATTAAAAAATTTGAAGCAAATTTTGTAAAAAGCGACTTTACATTATCATCTTAAATCCAAAGGGGTTGGAGTGATGGTTCAGAATCCACCTCAAGAAGTGAGAATCCTAAGTTCAATTTTCACTCCATCCTCAAAGGATCACTCGTAGAGTTATTCGGTGTATTTGAGTAAAAGAAGTTTGCACATACTCTAAAGATTAGTCAAATGCTCTAAGAGACTTGGACACTTTGATCGTCAAAAAAATTACTATGATACTTATTGATACACATGCTCATTAAGAACTTTCCTACTTTTAACATTAACACTTACATATACTCTAGCTATACACCAAATCGAAGATTGCATTTGTAAATGACAAAAATATATATCCAGTCTTTATATCGATTAAAATAGACACTTAAAAAATTACCTAAGTTTGATTAAATTATGATTAATCTTCAAAGTTAATGAAGTGGTTACAATATGTCTGTATATAGATAAATATGATATTTGGCACTAGTTTAGAAATAGTTGTTGACTTGTTGAAATTAAGAGGTTTCTATCTTCATAACTTAGTATGAGAGAGATGGGAAATGATGATGTGAATCTCAGTCTTAAAATAGTGAAAGGGAAAATTGGATTATCTCTCACACAATCTCACTATATAAATAAAAGCATCAAAATATTTAATTATACTGATTGTAGATATGTACTGAGTACTATTAGTCTTATAAAAAAGGATAAAAAAACTATAAATTATATAATTCTTTAGTCGAGTTCTTGATCATCACTTCAACTCTTCTAGATTGTATGTAATTTGTCATGCATTGTTCAAGACCTAATATTACAAATGTTTCGGTGTTGGGTTTTTTTAGGACTCGCTGGTGATGGTCTTAAGCATGTTTGTTAGTGATCTTAATTAATTCCTAGGAATGCTATTAATCAACTTTTTGATAAAAAAAAAAAAAAACAATGATTTGCATTATATTACCAAAGGGGAGTTTATCAAATTCTTCATAATACAAGTCTAGAAGTTATTTCGATTTTAAAATCAATGGCGATGTCACTGTTTGATTTTATCAAATAAATCCTAGTTTCTCATTCCACTGTAAAATCAAAGTTTATAACTTCAGTGGTAAGCACAAAGGAAGCATAATGGTTAAACACTTACTGATGAGGATTCCTTTTATGGCCCAAACCTTTTCCAGCTGCATTACTACATCTTTTGTTATGATTAAGGTGATGAGGGATTCTTAGAGCACTCCACTATTTCTCGAGGTGTGTGCAAACCTCCTTACTCTGGAGAATAGTTCTTTTGAGTGGGATGGAATTCGCATTACTACATTATAAAAGTGATAGGGCCCTGAATAATATCCTCGACGAGTTTTATTGCTTCTCCAGGCTTGGTGCAAGTCATTCCAAAAGCCAAATCATGTGAGGTTAAAGAAGAAATTATGTCTATATTTGGTATGTGTGAAGCTAGGCTCCTTATCATTTACTTGGGTGTCCCTCTGATTTCCTCCCGGATTCATGTCAAGGACTGCGCTTCTCTGGTTCGTTTTAAAATCAATGGGTGGGCTGCCAAGAGCCTATCCTATGCTGAGAGGTTGGAATTATTGAAATCTACTATCAATTGCCTTCCATCTTTTTTGGGCTCATTCTTTTCTTCCCCCTAAGTCTTGTTTGGAAGAAATTGAAAGAACTATACGGGTTTTCCTTTGGGGTTCGGATGGTGCTAAAAAAAAAAGATCTATATGGTGAGTTGGAACAAGGTTTGTATGCCTAAAGTTGTTGGTGGTCTCGGGCTTCAGAGTCTTCTATCGATTAACAAGGCATGCCTTATGCGTCAAATCTGATTCATCATTAGTGGGAAAGAAAGTCTATGGATCAGCTGGATCCATGAAAAATACTTGGGTCGCAATATCTGGGAAGTCCGCTTCATGGTAATGCCTCTTGGGGATGGAAATCTATATTAAGTTGTAGGGATAGTACAATGCCTTATATTGTGCATGCTATTGGTAATGGTGCTTCTACCAAGTTCTGGCTTGACCCTTGGCTTCGTCCGGGCTTCATTCTCGCTGAAGAATTTGGTAATCGCTCGATCTACAATCAGGGGATGGGAAGGAATCTTTGTGTTAGCAACTTTTTCAACAATGGTAATCGGGTTCTACCGCATTCTACCTTGGATACTCTTAATGAAATTTGGGATTTGATCAGGCTTCATAGGATTCCAAGTGGGAACGGGGAGGATCATGTCTTGTGGGTCGCAGGCACATTTTGGCAAATTCTGTCTCTCATCAGTTTTGAATTCCATTGGCACTGTTACAGCTCCTGACTAGCTAGGATTTTCTTGGTTCAGAGGCAACATCAATCGGCACCCTATCTTCTCTTGGTTCTATTTGTGCCGGCACCCATCATCATGTTGGATTCCGACAGTGCCACATAGAACCCATAGCAGTAGGCAACAGTGTCTTGGTTCCTCTTGAGCATGTTCCCTAGATAGACAAGAGCCGATGTCCTATTTGTGACAATGCCCTCCAAGTCCTTGGGGAGGCCCATCTCAAGGGTCGGGTTGAGCACCCCTGGTGGATACGCCTTGACTATTTCAGCATGTCGACCAATGCGCCAAACTTGATGCTCCCCTTACATATCTCAAACATCGGATTGACTGTTGCAAGGAGCGTGATGTAACTGTTGACCGACCTGAGTTTTGTCTCAATGGCGGGCAGCTGAGACGCACATGCCCCCGCCCCGGCGGCGGTCAACTTGGTAGCAACTATTGGGTCCATTGCACTACTGGTTTTGATGTTCATCATCACAGGGTGACACGCCTTGTGCCACAACACGTCCTGAATGATCTCTGTGTCGGTGTCAAACCAGGCCTTCACGTCGTTGCTCTTCCAATATGCCTTCTCCACAACCGCAAAGACCTTCCTAGACTGAGAGTCAGCGTGCGACAGGTAGTGGTGGTTTTTCATCATCAGTGAGTGCCCCTGCATTGGCACTATCCCAGACGAGCACTTTACGAGGGCACAGATTGCCGCCCTCTCAGGGTCACTCAGCTCTATGCCCTTCTCCAAAATGGGTGCGATTGCCGGATTGGGAGTGCCCACGGCCCATGTGAACCCCTTGCCAAGACTTTCATCTGACTTGCTAGTTCCAGCCATACTATGCTGCAAGGTTGGGTACTCCCAACCTAGCAATCGCACCATTCTGGAGAAGGGCATAGAGCTGAGTGACCCTGAGAGGGCGGCAATCTGTGCCCTCGTCAAGTGCTCGTCTGGGATAGTTCCAATGCAAGGGTACTCACTGATGATGACAAACCACCACTACCTATCACACGCTGACTCTCAGTCTAGGAAGGTCTTTGCGGTTGTGGAGAAGGCATACTGGAAGAGCAACGACGTGAAGGCCTGGTTTGACATCGACACAGAGATCATTCAGAACGTGTTGTGGCACAAGGTGTGTCACCCTGTTATGATGAACATCAAAACCAGTAGTGCAATGGACCCAATAGTTGCTACCAAGTTGACCGTTGTCAGGGCGGGGGTACGTGCGTCTCGGCTGCCCACCGTTGAGACAGAACTCAGGTCGGCCAAAGGCTACATCACGCTCCTCGCAACAGTCAATCCGATGTTTGAGATATGCAAGGGGAGCATCAAGTTTGGCTCATTGGTCGTCATGGCTGAAATAGTCAAGGCGTATCCACCAGGGGTGCTCAACTCGACCCTTGAGATGGGCCTCCCCAAGGAATTGGAGGGCATTGTCACAAATAGGTCATCGGCTCTTGCCTATCTAGGGAACATGCTCAAGAGGAACCATGACACTGTTGCCTACTGCTATGGGTTCTATGTGGCAGTGTCGGAATCCAACATGATGATGGCGCTGGCACAAATCCTGCTGGGGACACTCTGAAGACGTCCTTCTCGCTAAAGAAGATGGTGAACCAGAGCTTTGCATCATACACTTCTGGGTATCAGGCCTATGGGGACTTTCAGGCCGTTCACAATGCCATGAGAGCAAGGGGTGAGTTCATCGTCCCCAAGTTTGAGTTGTCGTAGATGCTTAACACCTTCATGCAGAATGAGTGCTAGCTTCTGCGTGTCGTATTGCTCCAACACCGTTCAGGGACCACGTTAGTGTCCTAAGTGTGGGGTCGGTTGGTAACTTCCACCCCACTTCCTCTGAGCCTTGACCGTGGAAGTGGAGTTGCTGTGAAAACCCTTGCCAGGCTTGGAGCCTGTCTGCAATAGTGGTGGTAGTCCGCATTGTATGACACCAAGCTGGGCTTGACCATGCTTCTAGCTATCTCTATCTTGTTGTTCTTCCCTTTATAAAAAAAAAAAAAAATCCCCTCTTGCTGCTGTTCAGTTTGAATGACCCTTCTCAAATCTATGTGAGATCGGGACAGAATCTCTCCGACTTGTTGTCATCATGCAGGCCACTTCTGCCGCAGCCTTTGCTACTTCTGCTGCTGCCCAGATCGCATCTCCTCTGCGACTACCCGTTTCCGCTCAGCCTAGATCTCAGTTGGACTACCAGTTTCTGCTCAGCCCAGATCTCAGTTGGGCTGCCCTGTTTGGCCGCCACCAAAGCTTTGTGTGAACAACCTTCGTTGCCTCTGCCCCTGCAGCTCTTTTGCCCCTACTTGCATGCAACAACAAGCAGGTTTGGACCTTTTTTTGTTGCTGCCATCCATTTGTTCGTGCATTATTGTGCACAACTTCTTGCAACCAAATTTGTTGTCGCCGGAGTTGCAGATCAAAGCCAAGCCTCTGCTACTATTTATCCGTCCTCAGATCTGCATCTGTTAGCCCGAGCAGCCAATAATCCAGCATCGGTTCCCTCAAATCTGGGCTAGTGCCCGTCCCTTGCCGTTGCTCATCTCTGTAGGATCTCACTGGCCCGACGTTGTCACAGTCGTTCGTTGCTCCTATTGTTGTAGGCTAATTTCACTCAGCTCTACAGATCTGAAGCCAAGAGATCTGAGGACATCCACATACCACCGTCTCCTGAAGAGATCTTTCCTCCTTGCACCACTCCTTGAATCTGTCTCCACAGACCGAAGTAAGTTCAGATCTGGTTTATCAGATTCGCCTCTCTCGCTCTCCGTGTCGCTGCCCTGCTTCTGCTCGCCATTATCAGGAGTGTTTTTTTGCTGCTAGCCAAGAACCATTTTGGTCTCCCTCTCTCGTGGCTGCCGCATCTTGAGGAACGCCCTTCCCTAGCCAGATCTATTGAAGTCTCTCTTATCTGTTGGAGAGAAACCTGCATCCAATGAAAAGGGTCACCATGGAGGAGGCCTACAGAATAAGAAGTTTCCTAATGTCAATGCCCCAAGTGCATTTCCATTTTGCAGCTCTAGTCAGGAAATTAGACATGATATTCATCAAGCTCCTGCCTCGGACCACTTGCTGCAGACTCCAACAGTTCCATCAGAAAGGAACATGAAAAATCAAAATCCATGGCTTATGGAGTTGGCATAGATAATAATACAATGAGCACGCTGCCTAACCAGTGTGCAAAGACTACGATTGGTGTGGAAGTTGCAGTGCCGCCCAAATCATCCATTGTTGTTTCGTTTATTCACCACCGCCAGATAACTAGTTGTTACGACCTATGTCTATCTGTTGTTCCTTCTCGTCACGGTCAGTGAGATCTGTGCCAAGAAGAAAGGGGGAGAGAATATATGAGATCTGTGATGGCCATCGCTCAGCCTCCTACTGCTCCTGGTTTTTCGACCACATTTGTTAGTGCTCACATTGGAGTACTGTTTTGGGTGACCCGTCGGATCACCAATTTGGGTGTTGCCATTCGAGCACGCCTCATTGTGTCATTTCTCCAACGGCCTATTTAGCTGAAGAAAGGGACACAAACGGCCCTTCACGCCTTGTTTTGTCGTTTCTCCAAAATGAGACGGCATGTTTTGGACACATGTCCATTTGTTGTGAAATTCATCTACTCTTGTTATTTGGAGGACTCTTATTCGTCTCCATTGTTTGATGGTCTTTTATGGTTACAGCATTATTTGCTAGCCTTTCATAGTTACAGCCTCATTTGTTGGCCTTTCATGGCTACAGCCCTATTTGATGGTCTTTCACGGTTACAGTCTCATTTGCTGGTCTTTTATGGCTACAGCCCCATTTGCTGGTCTTTATGACTTCAGCCTTTATTTGCTGGCCTTTATGGCTACAGCTATTGTTCGCTGGCCTTTACGATCTGATTAATCGATCTGATGACTTCAGCCCCTTGTTTAGCAAGTCACTCATTGCCTGCATTTATCGAATATTGCGATCATTGTTTGCCGGACAATTGTCTTACGGCCACTGCCATCGTCCGAGCCTCTTTCTCTATTTCAGGCCGCCATTGGTGTTCGCCGCCTGTCGTTTTGCAGCCAATCAACGCTGCCACATAAACACATATTTGCAGCCAATCAACGTTGCCACTTCAACAAGTTTTGCAGCCAATCAATGTGCTGCTTCATCAAATCTCCGTGGCCAATTAGTGTGCCACTTTTGCAGTTCACCTGCCGATTCTTCATGTTCCAAGCTTTGCGCTCATCCACGCTTCAGCTTGTAGGGGCATGTTGGAATATATTTAAAGTTCTAACATTAATAAAATTATTGTGTGATTAGGAGTCTAAGTTGGGCTTATCTCTAATTAAGAGATGTATTTGATTTATGATTAGCATAGAGTTTGAGTTTGATTGTGATAACCCTAGGGTCAACTAGAGGCTATAAATACATGTAATAGCATAGGGATTTAATAAGATACTCAGATTATATCTTTTCTACACTTAAGACCAAGTTATCTTCATGGGTTGGGGATCCCATGTGACACTCGATACCCTCTGTCATATTGTCTGTGAAGACAAATTGCAATCTAAGAAGCATCGATACGGGTACATGTATCGGATACAACACATATCCGATACGGAGATATGACAAATCTTGAAAAACTAGGATACGGGTGCGGCAGGATACGCTGAATTAAAAAATTATTTTATATATATATATATATCAACAAAATAAATTCAAACATTTACCAAAAAAATCATAAATTCTACTATGAGATAAAAATTATTAGTAAATCATATTTTTATATTTATAATGAATACAATATATATATATATATATATATATATATATATATATATATATATATATATATATATATATATATATATGTATAATATGTTTAAAAAATATTTACAATATTACAGTATATAATATGTGAATGATTATTGAGGTTAAAAAAATAATATTGGAAATATATATATATTCCCTTTTCTCCCTTGTTGTCGTATCCCGTGCCATGTCCCACCTCCCGTGTCTCTCCGTGTCAGCTGCCGTATCCGTATTTAAAAAATATTTTATTTAATTGGATACGTATCCGACACGTATCTAAGCCAAATCCGGCCATATCCGTTTTGGAAACAAACCTGATACGGATACTCGAATGGTTTCGGAGTATCCGTGCTTCATAGATTGCACCTCATATCTTGTAGCTTTGTGAGCTCTGTCTGGAACAAACTTCTGCATAAATTCAATTTTTCTCCTTCTACTATTGGTGCCTCTATTCAGCAACAAGCTATCGAACTTCGAGTCATCCTCAAATGTTCTTGCTCATCTAGCTGCTAAGCTATCAATCCCGGCATTGATTTGGCATTGTTGGAGCGAAAGTAACAACCTGGTCTTTAAAGGTCAATCCAGATGGCCAGATGTTATTTGCTTCCTCATTTGTGGTGACATTTGATCTAGGTTTCTGTTCTTACTTTCCAACGCCAACCTTCTTCAATCTTCATACTCCAAGTGGTTTCTCTAGCTTATGGGACCTTCCTCCTATCATGCCTCATCCTACTAAGCCTGCTGATCATTCTAGTAACATCCACCTTCCAATTAAAAAATCCTTGCTGTTGAACTGCATTTGTCTGGGTAACAATTTCTACCTTCGTTGTCTATTCACTGATGCTAATGGTGTCATCATTGGTTCCTCTAGTTGGGCTTTAAGCAGCCATATTGATTATTACTCCACTCTTCTGGGGCTGCAAAATGGTCTCCAAGTTCTATTTAAAAAAAGAAGCTATCTCGGGAGAAGATTTATCACATCAATGTGGAGGCTTTTCGTATGTTAAAAAGCGTCGGTCTGATTGGAGAGCTTGCACTCAGTATGTCGATGTTGTGTCTGCTTTGAATTGTACATCTTGTAATATGGCATGTATTACCCCCTATGCTTGCCACGGCCTACAGATTATATTCAAGAGAATTATCTTCTCTTACAATCATCCCTACATGGTGTTATGAGCAACAACGGAGTCGAAAATTCGGCAAAGCAGCCGAGATCTCGCTTCAGTCGAGATTTTTCTCTCTCCTCTTTTTTTTTTTTTGAATCTCGGTAGTTTTTTTTTTTTGAAAAAAATCATTTGAAAAAATAAAATAAAAAAGCTTTTAAAAAAAAAAATATCGACCGGACCCACGCCGATATTTGTTTTTTTTTTAAATAAAAAATAAAAATTGGCCGAACTTTTCTGTCTGTGGCCGATACTATGCGTATTAGCCGAGATATCTCGACCATGGAAATACCGAGATATCACGTATCGGCTGAGATTTCGACCCCCGGCAACAACTGATGGTGCCTGCATTGTCTTTCTATGGTGATGTTTGCTTTCCTTGCCTTCTTGCAAGGTGTATTGCTTGATAGTTTATTTCTGTCTTTTTGCCTTGCCCTGGCGTGTTTTTCTTTGTTGTATGTTTGGGCCCATTTTACTTTCTTTGTTTTCTCCCTTCGAGTGAATAATATACTTATCCTTAGTTCAAAAAAATAAAAGTGATAGGGCTGACACTCGGGTGGGTTGGATCGGGTTTTAATGAACCCAATCCAATCCATATTAAAACTTATTAAGCCCGATCCGAATTACTCAACTCAACCCAACTTGAATTGATGACCTGACTCAACCGATCTGACCCTATTTGGACCTGCAGCCCCTTCCTTTGTGGGTTTTTTTTTTTGGGTCGATTCAACTCAGGTGTAATTGCCACTCAAATTTTCATGCCAAATCCAACCCAAATTTAACTCGGGTTTTTATTTCTTCAACCCAATCCAACCCTAATTTGAAAAATGTATAACCCAGCCCACAAATTTTTCAGATTGAGTAATGTGGGTAGGGCCAAAACCCAACCCAAGTTTCAGACCTAGGCCACACTATCACAAACATAATGGAAGTTATAATAGAAATTTGGACATTTAAGTTTTAAGCATAGTTACTTCAAAGATTGACTCAAAGGTGAAGTAGCAATTCTAGAATATATTCTGTATAAGTGTATAACAAAATTTAATGGATTCGTTTGCAAAGGATCTTTCAAGGGACATTATCAGCTAGTACAAGAACCCAATATGTTAAATTGAGAAATTCAATTCATGGTCAAATAGGAAAACTTAAGTTATACAGTGGCAATTTATACATTATAAACATAAAAATATAGTTCTATAGCTCTATAGCTCTTTTTATAGAATATGGTGCATAATTGTATTGATAGGAGACTAAATTTATACTCTTAGAGTTGTTTACCATTTTCTAATTTTATAGTTCATAGAAATTAAAAAGTATAGAAAATGAGATTCTCCCCTCTTCTTCATTAAATAGGGTGTCTTTGTCAAAAGTATAGAACATGAGACATTTTCCTTTTCTTCCAAGAAATCTATTTCCTATAGTTACAACTTGGATTTAAAAAAAACCGGCCAATACTGGCAGCCGATACTACCCATATCGGTTCCACCGATACTTTTCTCTCTCTTCACATTTTTTTTCAAAAAATTCTGAAACATTACAGAAAATTAAGAAAATTCTGAGCTTCATAGATATCTAATTTTATCATTAAGTAGTGGTCATTTACATATTCAAATGTTGTTTTTAAGTTACGAAATCAAGAATTTCAAAAGTTTTAAAAAATTATAGAAAATTATAATAAGTAGAAAAGATTAGAAAAAAATTCTATTAATCTTCTCATAATTTAACTAAAAATAACATCATTATTGAAATGTTAAAGCATTTATTTCGGATTTTAGCAATATTTAAACTATATTTTTCATTGCACTTAATTTTTTGATAAAAAAATACAAATACATAAAATAAAAAATTTAGACACTACATTAACTTCCAAAACACCACATAAACCATTCTCAATAAAAAAAAAAAGTCATTTCATAATATTTAAATTATACTTTTCATTACACTTAATTTTTGGATAAAAAATTAAAATATATATACATGCATGAAATAAAAAAATTAGACACTATACTAACTTCTAAAACACAACATAAACCATTCCAATAAAAAAGTCATTTCATAATATTTAAATTATATTTTTCATTACACTTAATTTTTGAATAAAAGGTTTAAAAAAAATATAAATTGCATGAAATAAAAATTTTAGACACTAGATTAACTTCTAAACACCACATAAACCATTCCCAATAAAAAAAATCTCATAAACATTCGGATTCAAAAAGTATAATTACAAGCTTTATAAGTGCATAAAATATAAATTATAAAGAATAATAACTTGAGATATGAAGGCTACACTAAATAATCCGATAAAAACTTACGAGTATCAAGGAACTCAAGCTTCAACAACTCATGAGGGTTGGCTTAGTAGTCAAAAACCTGTCTGAGATGTGGAAGGTCTGGGGTTCAAATCACTCTTAAAGTAAAGATGTCCGAATCGTCCTCTTGTAGTTGCTGCCATATGGGGTCAATAAATCCTGGATTTTCCAACTCATTGCGGGCACGAACGACCCCGTTTTCTCACCCACTTTTTCCTCTGTTGCACCGAACTCGGATGGGCCCGTTATGCACCAATACGTATCAGGTGATATGTATCCATGCTTAAAAATCCATTATGTAACGGTCGATACACACCATATCAATCATTTTTTTTAACTCGGGGTGGAAGACGAAAATTAAATGAGGAAAGGAGAGATTTTTCTCATTTGGTGAGACAATATCTAATTCATTTTTTTGTGAAAATACGATTTTTAGTGCAAAATAAATAAATACTGAGTTTTCATATCCTAACACAAGTTAGAGTTTATGGTATGTATTAAATAACATGGTTTACATCTAAAGATGAATTATTAATAATAATGACACCAATGCTTTCTTAGCTTTTATTAATATCGAAGGACATTTTGGACATGTAAGATATTAGAAAGGGCGTTTACAATTGATATAAAAGATAGGGGTAATTTTGTTATTATCAAAGTCATATGGATAGCTTTTTACAATTGAGGTAAAAAGATAAGATCTCTACAAATTACTTTAAGGTTTCTTTTTAGTTGTCAACTTTGTATCCATTAATTTTGAATAACGATTAATTATAATCATTTTACTATATCTATATAGAAAGAGACACTTTAATTTAATCATGAAATAAATATTGATTGTCATTCATTAAACTGATGTAATTTACTTTTAGAAAAATAGAAAAAATTCACCAAAAATGGCTAAAATACAAAAAGTAATTTTAAGATCTAATTTTGATATATTTGAAAGATTCGAGATGTCATTATCATATATATTAATATAAAAAAACAAGGAATTCATATAAAAAACTAAAAATTAGGAAAAGATATTTTAACATTGGATTCAATAAGTTAAAAGGATTTCATTCAACTTTATCATGTAATTCTCTAAAAGAGAAAATTCATGGGCTAAATATTTTTTAAAAAAAAAAGGAATTGTATGATTAGAATTGATGAGCTTGAAAGGTTTATAATTTTTTATGCAAGAAGAAAATTGAAAAGAAAATTGGATTTGATAAGTTGGAAGGATTTAGTCCAACCTTATCATATCATTATCTAAATTATAGTGAATTCGTGAAAAATGGCTAAGAATACAAAAAAGGCATGTCATTATTAAATTTGGTGAGTTTGAATAATTTAGCCCATATTTTTATATTAGTATCTAAAAATCAAAAAAAAAAAAAAAATTGTGCAAAATTTTGTGTGGCGGAGAAGGAATTATGCATTATTCATTTTTTTTACCAATACATAAAAAGATAGTTTAAAGTGGGCGACAAATGAATCTTGATTATTCATTTATTAATTGGTTATGATTTGCTTCCTAGTCGGCAAAGAACAAAATAGAAAAAAAATGGATAAAAAAAAGGTCAAAATAGAAAAATGAATTTTAAAATTTAATTTGGTGAGTTCAAAAAAATTCACTTGTTGTTATCATATTAGTATTAAAACATAAAGAAATTTGTGTTGAAAAAGACAAAAAAAAAAATATATATATATATATATATATATATATTAGATTTGGTGAGTTGAAAGGATATGCTCTAACCTTATCATATTATTATCTAAAAATAAAGGTAATTTAAAAATAGTTAAAATAGTTAAAATAGGTTTTATAATTAAATTTGATGAGCTTGAAGGATTTCCTATTTTTTATGTTAATATCTAAAAATAAAAATAAAAAAAATTGTGCAAAAACTTGTTTGGTTGATATCAATCACGCATAGCCTTTCACATAGATTGTATCACCAAAACCTTGTATCATTGGATAACCCAGACAATGTTTTTTAAATTCTCCAAACTTCATCTCATTAAATTATTTTACCTAACGCTCTCGTACTCAGGGAGAAATGTAGTCCTGAAGTTCTTCATGTTAAAAAAAATATTTTTTAAAACTTATGTACCTTCTATAAGGCCCACTTTAGTCAAATGTGATGGATTAACTAGAAGGGTCTAAGAATGATTACAAGACTAAAAGAAAGTCACCTTAATATTATAATTAAAATCGTGCTTTTAAACTATCCAATTTTGAGGGCTTTAAATTATTTTTTAAATCCTAAATGTATGTACACTATTTAGCCATGGTACCATACAAAGATAATAATTAAAAAAAAAACAAGCTACCTTCAAATTGCAATTCATGAATGTTTTTTTCTGTTACTCTTGTCATATTCTCATTGTGTGTACTCTTTTATCTTTTCCTGCAACTACTTAGAATAACAGGATTGCAAAAATATATTCAATGGAATAAATCAATCCCGCAACAGATCATGAGAGAATGAAAAGAAGAGCTTTAGAGCAGAGAGAAGACTAATGTAACATGGGGAAACCTCATATAAGGTTTTGATGGAGACATTCCTGAGTTGTTCCAAGATGTATACATTGAGAAATAATCTAGTTTCTTCAGTATGGTCCAGGCAGGGTTATAAATCTCAGTTGATATGGTGCATATCGGCCGAGATATCTCGGCCATCAAAACCCCGAGATATCTCGGCCGATACGCACAGTATTGACCGGCTAGAGATATCGGCCAATATGTCCGAGATCTTGCTGATATCGGCCGATACATATTTATACAACCGAGATTTGTTGGAAAAAAAATAGGAGAGAAGAGAGAGAGATATCGGCCGAGATTCGAGACGATATCGGCGATTTTTTGACCCCTGGGTCCAGGTGGAGAGGTATCACTTTTGGCATTGGAAAAGGAGAATTTATTACAGCCATCGATCCATTCGACGACTATTATTCATTTGATGGACACCGAAAGAGACAACCATAAATAACTCTAGTTATTCTCCAAAATAATTGATAGAAAATATTGTCCATTCTTGTGACTTGTGGGTTACAGCCAATCCTGTGGCAGAATAGAAGCAGGTTCGGGGTGTAAATTGTCAGGCCCAGCCCATTTTGGACTAGAGTCAGGCTTCTAATTGGACTCTGGTAGATAATCACCTATGACACAGAGGAACACCCAAGTGCCCAAGGGGGTGGATCAGACTGGCATGAATCTCCATATTTAACACTATTGGGCCTCATGGCCCTGAAACATGTCTTCAAGCCCTAGGCCAGTTTGAGCTAGCACACTAGGGTGGGCAGGGGTGTGATCACAGCTTGGCATTAATCTGATGAACCAGAATTTAGCAGTTCCATGATAATGATGAAAACAGTTGTAGCAAGATTTATACAATCAGAATTCAAAATATAAAAGAAAGTATTTAAATTTCAGTTTTAAAGTGGGCATAGATTGAAATGCCCAAATAAGTAGATTGGCCCTATATGATACCTGTCATTGAACAGTTTATGAATATGGAAGCTGAAATGGCATTCTGGGTTGAATTTGTTACAAGTACTTACAACAGTCAAACATCAGAAACAGGAACTAAGAGAGCGAGCTCAGATGAAGCAAGCAATGATGTGACGCGTTGGATTAGATCTTCCTTTTTACCTCCTACCTTGGCTTTCCTCATACTAAGGAAGCTTTTCAGCTCTTGAACAGTGAGGGATACCAGCTGACCTTTCGCATGGTAGGCAATTATCTATGGAAGTCAATATATCCATTTCAGTTAGTACCTAAATTGTAGTTTAATCAAACAAAAGTGATATTATTTTGTTAAGTTGCAACGCTCACCTTTGTGGTAAGGTCAGATGTGTCTGCATGATGCTTTGCCCGTTTCCTTGGCATGTCATGCTCAGAATCTCTAGAGTGAACGATGATTAGAATACAATATCAGTCTTGGTGAAGTACTGACTGAATTCAAATGACGAATAAACTTCCAAGCATCAGGATTATGTTAGAATAAAGGAGACAATGAAAACAGTAAACCTGGAAAGAAAAATGAAGTCTTACACAGATTTCAGGTATGCTAACCATGTGTGCACCAATTTAGGCCATCAAAACCAATCATGGATCTCATAGCAAACAGAAATGGGGAGAAATCATAGCCAATACACAATCTTAAGATTGTTAGGTTCCAACCACAACTCAAGATTCTCAAACTTCGTAGTGGTAAATATAGACTACATGCCTGTTTAAATTTTCAATTAAAATCAGGAATGACTTGCATCATTATGAAACATTTAAATTCTAAAGTCATGACTATCAAATGCAGGAGCAGATTTAGATACAGCCAATGGAAAGGAGCAGATTGAGCTAAGCGTTGTCAAACTAGTGGAATGTTGTGTGATAGAACAGCTCCATGCAATTAAACGTATAATTCTATAAAATGGTTATCATCCAACAATGAGTTATGGAACATAGTGTTGGGTAACGAGGAAAAGACAAGTGGACAATGAAAAAAAAACAGAGAAGCAAATGCTAAATTGGATGAGAGTAGCAACATTAAAAGATGAAATTTGAAATATTGCATTAGAGAGACATTGAAAATAGCCCAAGATACAAGAGAGTGTAGTAAAATCACTTAGGGTATGTTTGTGTTTTTCATTGAAAATGAGAGTTCCAATGAAAAATAGCTCTTGCACAAAAATCGAGGTTGTTTTTATAAAAAGTAAGTGGTTCCAACCCACTTCTTATTTTCCCATGTTTGCAAAAAGATGAGATTTCCATTGAAATGTGCATTTATTCATCTTCAAAAAGCAGATTTTCTTACCTAAGGAGTCATGTTCAAAGAAACCACTTTCCTATGAGGGAGGGTGGGAAAGTTGCTTCTCTTCTCCACTTTCTTGTGTGTGGAAACAGACAAACAAACCCTTAAGGTTGTTTGGGAATGTATATAGAAGAAAGGAACAGCCTTATCCAAAAAATTTAAAGGTACAAGAAAGATAAGGAGTCCGTTAAAAACCTGGTTGAAAGGATAAAGGACATGAAGATTATGGAATCACAGATGATATGGGTTCCGATAGTGCATATTGGATAGGTAGAACATAAAAAACTGACCTCACATAGAAACATTACAACAATGATGTTGATAATGAATTAATGATGATAATCATGCATCTTTAAACTTTCCACCCTTTACTAGGAAATCTGTTGGATTATTTCAATTTCAGGCTTCTAAGATGATGATGATGATAATGATGATGATAGCGACGATGGTGATGGACATGCTGCTGGTGTTGATAGTGGTGGTGGTGAGATCATTAGGGCCAAATGGGTTAGCATGACCACGGTTGCTCTGCGTGAATACAAACCCATGATATGCTATATTCATTACAAAAGAGTTAATTGAGAATTAAACTTATCTTTCCAGCTTTATTGCAAAGAATCTCTCCTGGTGTTTCAGTTGTTAACACTGCATCAAGCAAATAAATAATAATAGAAGTTTAGAATTACAAAGAAAAAAAAAAAAAGGAAAACAAGCTGAACATTTAAAACCATGTCTGAGAATGGGGAGAGAATGGGACCCTTACCCTTTTTTGTGTCAGTTAAACAATTGTTAAGCCCCTTCTCCACTTCTTTTTGTTTTAATCTTTTGGAACTCTGAAAAGGAAATTTGGATGCAGACATCATCAGTATTCAGGGCCATTGACTCTCATCAAGAACTGTAACACGGCATTGGTAAAACTTTGAAATTTTCTCCAGTTATTTGCCCCAAATTTCACTATCTGCCAACAAACCTTATCCTTTTGCGTCACAGAACCATCTTTTGGGTTGAGCTGATTATTTGAAAAGCAAAAATAGCAATTTACTTTACAAATTATAATGAAAATTATTTACTAAAAGTCCTAATAAATTATAATGAAGTAATCTTTTTTCGTGTATTCATAAATTATTACAATCAGAAAGATGGTATAGCAACCAGTGTGAACATACTCTCGAAAATTCAGGAGAGCCTTTCTTCTCTTTTGCAAAGTTGCAATTGGGTAGAGATTCTGGGGTAAGCCAACCTAGAAGTCAGATATTTACATGTTTAATAATTTTATTGCAAGACAAACAGGGTCAGACGGTTAGTCATATCCTTTACTTTGAAAATGATCATCCTTGTGAAGATTCATAGTTTTACTTCTGTTGAGTGATAGGTGAAAAGTCTGATCTGATACATTACCTGCAAGATCATCATCAGACAAAAAGTAGAAATATTGTTTAAAATAAAAATAAAAATAAATCGTTTGAAGTTTCATGTTTTGAGGACAGAACAAACAAGAAAAGAGCCTTTTCCATTTTGTAAATATTGATAATTGAATAAATCAGTATACAGCATTTGGTGGCAACTAATTACTCACCACCACTTGTGGAAGAGAGAATTGCATGACCTAAAATCAATTGTATACTTACATTAGTTGTTAGCAGAAAGGAGAAAAGAAACTCAAAACAGGGTCAAGAATCCATCTTGCCTGAATGGATAATTCTTCTAGCAGGTGCTCTGTCCATGAAAAGTGGCCTCAGTTTAGAAATTGTCCTTACTGACACAACATCCTCGTTACATGCACACGTTTCATCAAGATTGCCCTTGCTTAAAGAGACAGTTCTTCCTTGGATTGGAAGATGCTCTGAAGCTTCACTACCAAAGAATCTTGAAGCCGGTTTGGGGGTACGAAAATCTGGTAGTCCAGGCCCATAACTTTTCAGAACTGGAATCAATATTTCAGTCCAGCAGCAATAAATCATTTTGTGTGAAAATACCATTATTAGAGAGCAGGCCTTCAAAAGAGGGGGCTTTTCCATCAATGGTTGCTTGCAAATACAGACTATTACTAAATTGTTCGCTGTTTTATTTGTTGCCTTTGTCCATGACAAAATGTCTGAAATGGGACCAAGGCGACAGGCTCCCTGTAATGGAAAGAGCAACATTCGTTACATTGTGATGCTAGTGAAATATGGAGTTATATGCTGATATATCTGATTGACAGGTTATTAATATATTCAAGCTTTGTTACCGCTCAAAAGAAAATCTGAATGACAGGAAAAACTATAGCCCTGAGAAATTAATGAGAAAGAATCAAATTGTTCTTCCACTCGTGTTACCAGTCCACAGTGACAAACAAGGGATAAGCCTGATAACTGATCCAGTATGCTATTATCACAGGAGTCATTTTCCAAATCCAGAAAATAGGAACATAGTCCCAGCATACACTAATATGAAAATGTCAGATGAAAGTCAGAAAAAAATCATAGGAGAGAGGTTAGAATAAAATGCTCTTCTTTCATAGAGAGACTACAACAAACAGTTTGAAAAATAAAAAAACCTTTTTAAAATAAGAAAATCACATGACATTTGCCACCAAAAACATTATAGATCAAAAGGAAATCGGTTATAGATGCAGAAATTTAGAAAGGGTAGACAAAGCTCTACATTATCTTTCATTACGAGAAACTACAAAACCTGGTCATATTGACCTGGGGTATAAGATGTGGTCATTTCAAGAAGCCCATATCCTGATATTCCAACTAAATCATGGCAAAAGATTTAATGACATGATGTAAATTTTACACAAAAAATTCACAACAAAAAACAAAACAAGAAGTCAAGAAAAGAATAAAACAAAATGACTCTAAAGAATCAACACCCCCCAACACACAACCCCCCCCCCCCCCCCCAACCCTCCCCACCCACACACACATGCAGTGGTGTGCAGGGTATTACCATGTACATTCCCTTCAAGGGCACTTTTTAGATGATGGATCTATTAGAAAGGTTTATACTCGAATATAGAGCCTACCAAAATTTCCCTGATTGGATCAATCAAGCCATCTTTTCATCCCACAATGGTTGTATCACTTCAAATCAAGCCAATGGTAATACTCCATGCACTGCTTTGCAGGGGATCATTTTACATTTAGTATAGACTAGTTAGTATTATTTTGTACCAACTTTTACAGTCACTATTACTAGAAATAAGTATTACTATAGAGCCATGTCAAGAAGCATCAGACAACAGTATCAGTTGATCCATGTCAACTTGGATAGGAAAACTGAAAGTGTTGCATCCTCATTACATATGTTACAAGTTAGTAGAATATATAGCAATTACGTCTGGAATTTCATGTGTCAGACCTAGGATAATGAGTACCTTGATTTTCAGTAGGCCTCCATCGAAGAAATTCCAAGCTGCAATTAAGTCAAGATAACGCATTATCAGACAACAAATAAAGAGTACCGCTACCTGCAACAGTGAGCATTAGAAACCATGAAGACAATCAAGTAAAACCAAATGTGGATAATCTATGAACTCTAAAAAGATTGATTTGAGCACAAAAGAATTGTTATGCACATCAGACCTTTAATAACTTCCATAAATGATTCCAATGCACGAATGGAATTTGAGGCTCTAATGGTTTGTCTAACTGGGTTCAGCCCTGAACCTTGCAGAATAAATGCAGAGGGAAACCTAGTACAGATCCATTCAGAAACCAAATTTATGTATCACAGCAATTACAGATGAAGAAGCACCCATTTCATGACAAATGTGATCAATGAAAGAAAACAGTTCTTCATATAAGAAAATGATTTTGTTCAAACACTAATCCAATGAAGAGGAAGCAACCACTGATTGGTTGTGTGGCCTCCACAGGTAAGCTGGATACTCATGAAGTAATCATTTGGTGGGGATAGACCATGCTGCATGATTAAGATTTTTAGTCAAAAACCCTGCTGGTGAACGTATAAGACTTTGTTGAAGGGCATAAGAAGTACCTTGAAAGACCAGAGCTCATCCATATGTTCAAATTCCTCCACAGCAGGGACATGTCTACTCAATCCTATCATCAACACCAGAAGAAACAGGTTTAAACTCTAAATCAATTGAAAATTTATTTAAGATACAACAATTATGAACATCTTACTCAAAGTTTTCTAACCATGACCAGAACTATGATTCAGGGGCAGTTATCAAGGCTAGTTAACCAAGAGATTCAGCAAGTTGATCAGGTGGTTAGATACTCTCCAAAATATTTTTTATGTTTCAACCAGCACTCTGGCATATCAATTCAGGTCAACCAGGCAACTCAGCTAGCTAATGAGGTGACTCAAATAATTTTTATATAATATTTTCACTACATGTATTGTAGAGCAGTGTTATGTGTTGCGCATGTGTGTTCCACGCATGTGCAGAGGATCTATGAATGAAATCATGCGCTCTGCACGTCTGATACATATGTACAACACATAATACAGCTCTGTATCTATATCAACATCATGTATGTATATTTTAGAAGGTAGTACATGTATATTTTCAATCGTCACTTGACTAAAACTTGGAATCCATATGCTTGAAAAATAAGCATCTTCCAACTGTGATTTGAACCTGTCATGTGAAATAAAAATATACGATACTAATGATCATCAATTGTGAACCTTCAAAAATCAATTTATCAGCATTCAATACAATAAAATAATAAAAATATTGAACAATCGAGGATGGAAAATTTTAACCTGCATTGAGCCTCTGAGTTGACTCAACCTAACTAGACAAATCATCAGGTTGACCAAGCAAGCCAATCTAGTCAGGCTTAAACAAGAGCCAAAAGTAAGATAGCCAAATTAAACCTGTGATGCCCCTGCAGTCCCACATTGCCCAAATGGTGATGTGGGAGGGGGCTTATTTGAGGGAAGCCCCCTCTCCCTTGTGTGAGGTCTTTTGGGTCTGGCTTGGTGGGCCAGGCCCAAAAACAAAATCGTGCGGGGAAAGTAGGCCCAAAGCGGACAATATCATACTCGGGAAGTCGTGTAACAGCCTGGCCCATAAAAAGGGCTTGGGGATCGGCCCAGCAAAATATTGTCCGCTTTGGGTCCACACATGAGAGCCTGCACGGTTTTTGGATCGGAAACGCGTATTGCTAGTTTGAGGGAGCAAAGCTACTTATAAACCCCCTCTCAAACTCCTCAACTTCCGATGTAGGACTTTCCACAACTCCCACCCACAGCTGGGCTGTCGGATCCTACCGGCCCACTCTATTGGTCTGTCGGAAAGGGCCCAGTTTCACTTGGATCAACCTCTCTAGGGCCTGGCCTCTGGCTCATGGGTCAGGATATCACAAGTCAGGTCGAGGCCGTTCCAAAGTGGTATCAGAGCAACATTCAACCATTTGCTTGTGTGGGCCCTGTGTTGTAGCCGAGCCGAGCCGAGCCGATGGGGGCTCTAATCTTAAGGGGGTGGATTGTGATGCCTACAGTGCCACAACGTCCAGATGGTGATGTAGGAGGGGGCTTATTTGAGGAAAGCCCTCTCTCCCTTGTGTAAGGCTTTTTGGGCCTGGCTTGGTGGGCCAGGCCTAGAAACAAAATTGTGCAGGCAGAGTAAGCCCAAAGTGGACAATATCACACTCGGGAAATCGGGGCTGCGTCATTACAAAACCCACCCAGACAATAGGTAATTAACAAGGTACATGATAAACCAGAAAATACAATAAGAATTTGAACATCAGACGGATCTTATACCTAGAACATGTCCTTCATGGAGAGAAGGAAGAATGGAGCATGATGACTCAAAACCAAAGTCATCTAAAATAACTTCCTCACCAGCTTGGAATCTTTGTTGCATTTCAGAGCTAAGTAAATCCTTGATCTAGGATGAAACAAAACACATCTCACTAACAAATGCATAAGAAACTCATTGGCTTCATGGCAACAATTAAACAGAAAAGAAACCTTATGCCTGCTGAATTGAACTACATCAGGAGAAACAAGGATAACAAAGCTATCATCTGTGTCTACTTGCATCGTCTGCAATTACAAATAAAGAAAACACAATTACAAATATAAAGAAAAACAAAACGCATTCCTCAATCATTAACAAGTTGTTACAATTCATATGAAAATGGACAAGGTATTTAAAGGTGAGCGAACCATATGCATCCACTTGGGCCTTTTCCTTTATATATTTGATCCATTAATTGGATCAATCATCCATCACTTCAGTGGTATTCTTCTAAGTGAGATGCATCATGGATCAAGTTCTGAGTTGAAACTTTTATAGTTCACCATTAATCAATGGAACCGTTAAGGTCCAAATCAACCCAATCTTTTACTGATTTTGATGAATGTGGGTTGATTAAACCATTTCAGGGGTTGTTCAATCATGTTAAAAAATAGCTTTGAGGAAAATTTGAAAATTTTAAGTGCCAACTGCCAAGCAGTTGACTCCATTATGTTCTTCCGTTTTCATTTTTCCTTTGTTAGTAAATATTGTGGCATTTCTTTAAACTTAGATTTGAATGCATCATATATATATATATATATATATATATATATATATATATATATATATATATATATATATATATATTAATGCACTGGCATGGAGACAACAAGGAAAAATTTCAGACACAAATTTGGTCCATAAGCAATCAACCATGATCCCTTTCTATCCAACAAGCAATGACACATAGAAGTACAGATCAGCCCCAATGAAAAAAAAAAAAAAAGACAACGATCTCACTCAATGTGTCATGAATTGGAGATGACTTGTCAAGAAATTTAATTGTTTAGGGAACTATGAAGGTGCTTTCTTATGGTAATAAGAGACTTCCATTAAACAAAAGATGATAGATACAAGACCAAACAAAACAAACAACCAAACATTGCTGGGACTACATATAACTGATATCAGGCCAGAAACATCATGCCAAAACCTACACGACAACAGATACAGCAGACTAACCCCCATATCGTAAGTAACAAAGGATATTATTGCAAAAGGGAGCTGTCCTTCCCAGATTTGTAGAATCTTCCATTTAGACAAACTCTTGGTGATTGTTTGCTTTGTTTCTGGGTATAGGGAGATGGATGCCATTGGAGGATCCACTAGAAGATAGCATATTATCTCAATGCTCAAATATTTCCTGGCCAGTCCTGGTTATGTTTGATGGAGATTCATTCAATATTATTTGATAAGTTACAGTAGATACCCACTCCTTTACTAGTGTTACAGTTGTGTCATTGAATCCCATAGCTTTTATCACTCTCAAATTGAAGTACCAGTCCAAGGAATTGTAAGCTTTTCCTATTCAAGTTCAACTGATTTTTATTAATGTTTTCTATCGTTTTTTCTCATTTAGTAGAGGTATCCGTTTATTATAACAATATTATGTATTGGTGAAAGCTCTCATGTTATTCATCGGTCTTCTAATTTCTTCTTCTTTAGGACTTCAGCAAACACGTCATAGAAGTTTTCAGGGGCTTTTCAGTTCAACTAATGTTAAGGGGATGTAATTATTGTTCCATCTCTTTAATGATATTCTATTGTCAATTTTCCAAAAAAAAAATGTTTTTATTCTATGATGTTGCGAAGTGATGTGTAATAATTTTTTTCATGACCACCTAATCTTTTTTCTCTCTTCATCTTTTCAAGTATGGAAGTCTATTTATGTTTCTTCTGATTATTGTAGTGAGGTACAATTTTTCTGTACTTCTATACTTCCTCAGCCATTTAACCATAGATTTTGCAGCCAAAATAATTCTTTCTGCTTTGAACTATTATAGTGTTCACAATGTTGCAATTCATTCTATAGCTGCTACTACTGCAGTATCCATTTGGAATTTGCCATCAAGTGTTTACATTTCACTTGGGCCAGTGGTAGGAAGAGTCCCCCTTGGAGGTTAGTGAACAATGTTAGAGAGATCAAAAAGTTGAGTAGGGATAGAGGTATCCTTTTCAGTTATGTTGGGCACCTTGGAAATTTTGTTGTGGACTACCAGTCGAAGATTGGTATATAGAAGATGGAGCCAGTGGTGGAACTCTTCTAAACTCGACTTTGGGTTAGGGCATATTAGGAAAGGGTGTCTTTTCATGTGGAAAGTAGTCTTTCCATGAGCATTGCTTACTACTCTCTGTATGGATGAATGGTCTCGTATAACCCTCTTATACATGTCCGAACTCTTTCACTTCTTTTAATAAAAAAATTCATTCTCGTTGATTCCACTCTTTAACCACTGCTGCCAGGTTTCAGCAATGAATTTTCCATGCAGATCCAAATATAAACGATAAAGGATGTTTTTCTTTTCTGCGACTTAGATATTGATATTAAGGGACAACAAATGAAGCAATTCTAAGGAGGTACTTTACTATAAAATTTTGCACTATGAGATTTTACCCAACGCCCTATCAATCTAATTTCAATGTCAGACAAACTGTTTTTGACCATTGATCCATGTTTATCAATTTCCTTCATAGCCCAAATCAACAAGGTGATTTGGGTTTATGGCCATTGAAGTCACTTGCTTCTCTAGAGTAGCATGTTACTAAAAAGGTTGGTCAATATTGGATAATCAGGTCTACAAGTCCATTTATTTTCCTCTTTTCCTTCTTTATTGCTCTTCCCACATCTAAGAATATGAAGTACTCAGCAAGTTCCAGCATTCCCTCCTTTAGGCTCAAAAGCAATTAGTGTTAGGGTACCAAATGGGTGGTCTGGTTTTCTTTATAAGTAACTTCTAATGATTTCCCAATCCTACCTATGCTCACATAAGAATTTGGAGTTCACGTTTCTTCAAAAGCCAATAATAAGAATCACAGTCTCTAGACCACTTCTTTCTCCTTTCTCCTTTCTCTTCCTCGAGGTCTATAATTGGAGCTTTCCATTTTTAATCATCATATCTATGTAGAACTGTACCCTTGACATCATTGGATAGGCTTTCTATTTTTGCATTTGACCTTGATCTTTCTAATTATGGGATGAATATCCGCTACTGATGAAAAAAAGTTAACAATTGAAATTCCAGGGTTTCTATGTTTATGCATTTTTCTCCATGGTGGATTGTCCAAGGTTACATCATCTTGCATCCCTACTATTTATATGAACTTTTAGCTCCTTTGTAAATCTCCTTTGAGAGATAAGTTCCTTTTGATGTAGGTGCATCCATGAAATTACAGCTCACCACCTTGCTTAAATTTTACTGAAAATTTAGTGATAAACTTCATACAGTGAGACACTACCCACAGCTGACAGTGGAAACTTCCTGCAATAAGGGGCAACGTACACCAGCTGTCGGTGACACAATAGTTATCAGTAGAAAACACCAAACCATAAATCGAAGAACCATTTCAGTACTATGGCTTAAGAATAGAAACAAAAACAAGTTTACAGATACATAGTTATCAGGAACAAGAAACTAATATTTGTAAGACAACAGGAATCACCACCAGATATCCAAGCAGAAAACATGATTTACCACGTGAACGGCAAACAGGTGATTCTTCTCTTCACAGTAAGAAAAATCTGAGTAGACAATACTCCCATCGCCGAGACATTTCCAGTTGCTCTCAAGAAAAAGAGCTCTCAGGCTGCAGTCCACAGCTTTAGAAATCAAAGAGCCAGACATCACTTCTCCATCCCCTGAAACCACCTCCATCACCTGGAAGCAGGAGATTTCCTACAATCATCAGTTACAATTTCCTTAATTTCTGCCCCCCTCTTCACAAATTATCACACCGCCCAAGAATTCAGTGGTTGGAATTGATCAAGTTTTCAAGGCAAAAGAGGAAAACGCTGTATAGTAGAAGTAGATGGTATATGGAACCTTACATCACTGATGGGCAGTGCTTCTTTGAACTCCTTGACGGCCTGCGCTGCAGAATCGAACTGGGTTCTTTTCTGCAGGGAGAATCCCACGTGATATAAATGCATATAAATAGAGAGACAGGCAGATAGATATAGCTATAAAATAAAAGTACAGAAGCGGGGATCGTGTGCGGGACGGCATAACAATAATGTACCTGATAGACGATATAGATATGGGAAGAATCCGAGAAGCAGGCGAGACGGAATTGGCGGGAAAGCTTCCAGCAAAGGGAATGGATCCTCAAGGAGAGGGGGGAAAGTGAAGAAGGAGAAGGCAAGAGAGAGAGCTGGAGAAGGGAAAAGGAAGAGAAAGGAGGGAAAGGAGGATAGGCACGTAAGAGGATCTTATTCCTAAACAATGGCATCTTCTTCTTCTTCTTCTTCTTCTTCTAAGCAAAATGGCGGGAAAGCCTTCCACCGGTTGTATCCGAATCTGAAAATGGCCGGTGGAGGTGCAGTATTTATTGGAGCTGTTAATTTAAAAGAAATTTTAGAAGAAGTTGTAAGTGGATTTTTTTTTTAACTTAAAAATTATATATTTAATTAGGTATTTAGTCTAATATATGTCGTAATTCGTGGTGTATGAAAAATACTTTAATTTAATTAAATATAATTATTATTTTTATTTAAATACTTAAATTTTAAAACGAATTGTCAAAACAAGTCTTTTTCTTTATATGAATTTTAATTTATTATTTCTAAAATTAAAATTGGACATAAGATTATAAAAATAGATCCCATCTTAATATAAGAATAAGACCTCTAAACGAACAAGAATATCAAAATTGTGTCAAAAAAAAATTTAACATCAAAATTAATAATCCAATAACTAATTGATCTCTGTGGGAGATATGCAAACGGTTGTATGAAAATAAAGTGGATAATAACTTAAAGTTTATTGTAGAATAGAGAGCTGACGAATATTTGTTATTTAGTATTAATTATATGAAGATATTACTGTTATTTTACTCTAGTTTAAATGACAAAATATCTTCTTAAATTTATAATTATTTCTTGCACTGAATTTAATTAATGGCATTTTTCTTATTTAAACTATAATAAAGTAGTACGAGTGAGTCTTTATAAAAAAAATAAGATATTTCCATCAATTCTCTAATTATATTTTCGAAATAATGTTGCACTGAAGACATAATTGATTTTATGGCCCACCATATACAGTAGATATTATAAAAATAATAAAATTATAAATTTCAGCCTATTCTAAATTCAACAAATGTGCGATACTTAAAAACTTAGAATTCAACGGTTAATAATAATCCATGCATTATGAATTTTTACGATGGTGCATTAGATCGAAATGTTAAAATGACCAATGAAGATAGCTTTGTTGAGATTTTCGGAAATTACCATTCTCATCGACCTTTGATTTCAATCATAATCCAAATAATCTCATTTCTCAATCATAATATATTATACCATGACTTGAAATGAACTAAGTAGATTATGTATAATAAATAGCCATTTCCACATTTCAATCTAGAAGAATAAAAAATTTCAGATTTGAATCTTGTGGTCACTCGATATACATAATTTGGAGGGAGGTGCGTGTATATTTGAATGTGCACATTTATAGGTGAAAATTAGATCAAAATGGTCTCAATTCACGACTACTGAAGAAAAAAGTGTCTAAGAATTTAATTATTAAAAAAAATTTGAAATTATAAAATTGTGTCAATTCAAAAAATGTAGCTTTCAAATTAGATTTGTAACAGCCCGAATCATAAAAATAGCTTGGGGCTCGGCACAGCAAGATACTGCCCGCTTTGAGCTCACACGTGCGAGCCCCGCGCGGTTTTTGAATAGGACCCGGCCCAAATCTGGGTCCAAAACGCGTCTTGTTGGTTTGAGGGAGTAAGGCTACTTATAAACCCCCTCTCAAACTCCTCAACTTCCAATGTGGGACTTTCCACAACTCCCACCCACTACTGGGCTGTCGGATTCAACAGGCCCATTCTGTTGGCCCGTCCGACAGGGCCCAGTTTTACTTGGATCAGCCTATCTAAGGCCTGACCTCTGGCTCATGGGTCAGGATATCACAAGATTAAGTGATTTTTATGGAGTTTCATATTTAAATCAATATCTTTGAATAGACCATCAAATGGATTGAAAATGCTCCTTGTGTAGGATGCAATTTTTTATTCAAAATTATTTAAAATAATTAACACTTTAGGAATCTTGAAAATATAACTTTTGGAATTGAGGTGATTTTTTAATATCATGTTCACAGAAGAAAAGATCAATTCAAAATACAACTGTTAAGTATGGAAGTAGGCTAGGTTCGGGTTGGAGTTGCACCGTGCTAAGCCCAAGCCCCACGATGAATAGTGAAGCTCAAGCTCCTTAATCGGATCTATAGGATCTGACCAAGCCCAATCATGAAGAATATGTGGTGAGTCTAGGGGTTGAAAATTTGACTTTATCAATATATCGGTGTTTCGGTCGATATCTTGGATCTCGAACATCGGTCGATATCTCTCTCCTACTTTTTTTTCTCTGATAAATTCGATGGTTTAAAACCTTATCAGCTGATGAGTGAGCCCAAGAGCCCGATGGCAAGCCCAAAATAGGAGAAATGGCTTTTCTACGTTAAAAAAAGCCATATTCCATCGTCTAAACTCTTTTTTTTTGGTTGGGGATTTTGTTCTTATTTTGATATTTTTCTCATCTTCCCTCTTTATCAAGAAAAATATTAAACCAAATAAATAGAAGCAGATGGGCCGGTTCGCGCTTTCAGGTTTGAGCATAGACAAGTTTCTCTTTGGTTACTTTTTTACGTGATATGAAATGAAGTATGTTGACTTGCACTTGAATTTATTAAAGTTTTTACCTTTATAATTAGATTGAAATTATTTTGTTTGAATACATATTTAGATAAAGATATTTATAGTAAATTCACCGTAATTAATAACAATAAATTAACGAATAAAATTTATTTAATGAACACATGATAAAAGTCTCAGAAATTTTTAATCCTCTTAAATTTTATTATAAGAATAGGATTATATTTATTTTTAACTACACTATTAAATGAGTGACATTTACTAAGTGATGTTTACCCCTGCGTTAACGAATTAAAAAAACCTAATTATTATTATAAGATGGAGACTGTTTTTTAATTTTTATAAAAAAATTGGAATATTTTAAAATTATAAAAATGCTATCTCATTGGAATAAATTGGTCAGAGAGAAAAACTTTTCCCTAGACATATTCTTCAACCTTGATTCTTGATCGTCACTGGGTTTCAATTTTTCAGAGGAAATGGCGTTTCTGCTCTCCAAAACCAATCTCTCATCCCTCTTTCAGTGTCATTCTCAGGTTCTTTTCTCCTTTCCTTGAAATCCTTACCTCTGTTTTTTGTCGACAGTTCTTCCTTCATGTGAGTGTAATTTGATGTGGGTTTTGACGATGTGTTTTTTTTTTTTCAGCCGAATAGCGAGGATCCTTCTCTTCTCTCACGTAGGAGATTCCATGTCGAACCTGGGGCACGCGAGAAAGCTGTTAGTATTTCCCTTCTGGTTCCATCTGTTCTTTGATTTAATCTAGATGCCGTTTCGTCATCATCGTCTATTTGTATAACGTCAAGATTATCGAAGATGATCAGCGTACTCGATTCTTCTGCTCATTTTCTTCTTTCAGACTGTCCTAAGCTGATCTAATGACGATGCATAAAAAGCATCATGTATGTGAGCACGTGTGTGTTTTTTCCTTCATCTCTGTTTTATTTTTCTTTTTTTTTTAGAAAAAAAATTATGATCACTGTCATCACCATTGTTAAAGCCATCTATTTGATCTATGTCGGGTTGGAACTAATAATTTGGTTTGGCAAATTGTTCAACATGGGCCTAGTGCTATCCAGCACCCATACGACTTGAATTCATAACCTTATATTTTTGCCCTTTTGCAACAATGAGCAGTTATGAACTCTGCTTACAGGATCTTGTCAATTTTTATTTTTATGATGAAGTAGAATTGATTGACTTGCTATTTAATCTGCATATGATCTGTTATTTAGTGGGATTTTGTTGTTTGATGACCTCTGTATAGTCTTCATTAGTTATGAATGTAAGTTATCTTCATTCTTCAACTATCAAAGTGTTGTCAGTTGCCTAGTGCGGCTAGGATGGTTTGACCAATGCGATAGAAAGGGGCTTAGCACATTCATGGGGTCTTTCCTTCCCAGTGCCCCTTACTATTCAAGATTAATGCAATAGAAAGGAGCTTAGCTCATCCACGGGGTCTTTCCTTCCTCGGGTTCCTTACTATTCAATAATGGGACCACTACTTGTTCTAATCACTTTTTTCAGTTTGCATTGTGAGTAATTCTAGGATAATTTATTGTGTTATTGTTATCTTATAATGAATGTATTTTATTTAGCTTTTATTGGCATCTTCACAATAGTACTGAAGTTATTAATTTTATTGTCCATGTTAAAACCATAATTGCAAAGGAATTCATTTCCTGTCACAAAAACCAATGTTTCTTCTTTTCTATAAACATTTATTTCATAATTATATGTTAGGAACAATGTTCTAAAAATCAAAATGTTTTCATAAATCATTTTAGTCATCAAATTGTATCGTAAACCCTAAGATTCTTTATGATTTCCTTATGAAAGGGCAAAATATTTGTAAAAGATTAATGACGTACCAAAATAAGTTTTTATATTCTATGCACTTGTAAAATGACAAAAGGAATGATGATAGTGTTATTTAGACAACTTGATTGTTATTTATGTAAACAGTGTTCAAGAGTACAAAAATAAATAAATTAAGTCATGTATATGATTTGCAAATTGCTTGTGATCATGGATAACCTATAATAGTAATGTTTTGAAAAATTACTTAGATTATAAAGGAGAAATCATATTTTCGTAGAACTAACAATTAAATAGCAAAATTGTAAGGTTGCTAAAAAAATCGTACATAAGATTCAAGTCGTAAATTGTAAGATTTTAACAACTATGGTCAGGAATTAGTTCCTTGTTTTATATATATAGGTGTGTGGAACCCAACTTGGATCACAAGGATGTGTTGGTTGAAAGATCTATGCTTGGGTAAAGTGTGTACCAAAAATCAGCTCTATGTCATTGGGCAGGAGGTGTAGACATGACTTTAACTATCTATCATCTTTGAAGGTGAAAACATGTTATTGTGAATGGCTGTTATCTTTGTCCCAAAGCAACCATACAATGGACATGTTCATCCATTGCCATTTTTCTTCTCAATTTTCTATTGGGTTCCTTTACATTTGGTAGATTTCATTGATGCTTGTTATGGTGGCTTTGGCAATTCAAGTTGTCGCATTGTCCTGAAATTTATGCCCACTGGCCTTCTTGTGTACTAGTTGGAATGTGATGAGTGTAAGGGCTTTCAACAATAAATCTTTGTCATTCCGTGGATAGTGCTTCTTGTTGTGGGACCCACTTCAAGCATGAGACTGTGTGGGATCCACCTTCTTGACATAGTTGACCAGAAAATCCCCTCTCGTGGAGGTTGATCAGTATTGCCAGGGACATTTGGCGGTTGTGCAGGCAAGGATGGCGTCTCTTACACTCATTCACCTCGATCAGTAAATTGTGTGGTAGACTTCTTGGCGAAAGCTGGTGTTCACCTACAAAGACAATCTTTAGAATTTTTCTCATCTCACCAGCCTTGAATCTTGGGGATTGGGGGTTCATTTGGATATTGTTTGGGTGGACCATTTGTTGTATCTTTTTATTTCTTTTTAAGTTTTTTTTTTTTTTTTTGGCTCTGAGTATATATCTCCTATACTGGGATTCCTGCTTTTGTAATTTCTTTTTTTTTTAATTATATTTTGTCGTTAATGTTTCCAAAAAAAAAAAAAAAACTGAAGTTCTATTTTCAAAAACCGTTGGAACTTTCAATGGAGGTGTCATCCTTGCTTCCACTCCAGCTTTAACATCTCACTCCCGTTATCTTTGTCTTCCCCTGTCTGTTTGAATTGATGTTTGGATTCTATTATCTTAGCCCTTATGTTTGACCTATGTTGCACAGACACTACAAAAATGTGTGATGTACCCGCGTGGACACTTGTTGACATTCGTACCCATTTTTCATGGACTATTTTAATGGTTTTTGACATTGTTTTCTAAGATGTCTGAAATATTATTAACACATTTTCCCTCTTAAAACTTTGTCACCTAAATGTTTCAAGTAAAACTAGTATATTATTTTCTATTGGTGTTATTTTTACACCTTATTTTCATTTAAAATAAAGTTAGATATAATTTTATTTAAATATGGTGTCGTGTTTCTGTGTCCTAATTTTTTGAAGTCATTTTGTCTGACACCTTGTACCTTGTGTTGGACACTGATACTCGTACTCGTATTTATGCAACTTAATGTGAACTTTTCATGAAAAGATTTCCATTTTCTGCAACTATTTTTTTTAAGACCAAGGTGTCCAGGCCTCTTAGAGCACCTGACTAATCCTTGGGGCATGTGCAAACGTCCCTATCTACGCACACTGGGTAAAACTACGGGTAGTGGCCCTTTGGGGAGTGAGAATTGAACTCAAGACCTCCCACTTTCATAGGTGGGTTCTTGGTCATCACTCCAACACATTGGGTTCCATTTTCTGCAACCCTTTCCTTCTCGGCAGAAGGCTTTTACCATAATTACCCACCAATATGTGTGTAAAAGGTAGGCAGTTGTGGAAATTTTTCCAATCTAATTATAAGTGCTGACCATTGATGAATAATGGCTATAATGATGATTGCTAAATTTTTATGTCATATTATTTGGTCAATTCTACTTTTGACATATTTCCTGTTTTCTCTCAATGTGCCCCCAAATATTTATGTAACCACTATAATTTTTTAGGAAGTCTTAATCATGTACTCGGAATTACAGTTTTTGTCCCAGCAGCATCTCATTTGGACTCTTGCTCAAGTTTTGTTGCAATTTAAGTTGGGTTTCAAGGTTTTGTTCACATTTCCATCTGTGTAATTTCTAACTTAGTTAATTGCTCTTATTTATAGCTCCTGGAAGAAGATCCTGCATTAAAGAAGTTCAAGTCATACAAGAAGAATGTTTGGCGAGTGAAAAGAGTTGGAGATGTCCTTACAATTGTCGTTGTTGCTGGTACAATATTCATTTTATAAACAATTAATGAATGTTGATTTGAGTTCTACAATTCCAGATATTTTAAGATTTAATATCAGTTTGGATGTACTGAAGCATGCTGTGCTTGTCTTACAATTCATTTAAACCCTTTGGCAGAAAACGATGTCATGATTCTGTAATCTCTATCCCTTATTAAAGGACATACCATTGCGAATGCTTTCACACAGCCAAGACATTTAAACAAAATGCGAAGTTATATTCAATATATTGGTCTTATATTATTCAATGCTTAATTGTTTGCATTTTGCTGCTTAATGTCGTCTTCATCGTCATCTCATCATCATCATACCCTATACAATTTATTTGGGGCCAGATTTTGGAGTCCTACTTTTCTTTCTACCTCATCAAAAACCACATCTTGTCACCCTACAATTTAACATGTCCTTTTTACTCCCTCGATCCAAGTCTTTAAAGGACACTTGAAGTTTATAAACTCTTGTACTGGAACTGTTTCTGGTTGTCTAGTGGGCATGTATAACCATCTTAGACATCTTTCCTACATCTTCTCATTTATTATGGATATTTTTAAGGTTCTCATAGTCTAATCATTCCTAATTCTCTTTTAATGTAACTGTGCTCATCCATATTAGCATGCACATCTCGGTTTCTTGTAATTTTTCTACTTAGTCTTTTGTTCATTGCCCAACATTCACTCCATAAACCATTGCTGGTTGAGTACATGTTTTATAGATCTAATTGGTTTTATCACATAGATCCTCACTAGCTGGTCTTCATTTTCCCCATCCCACACCCTCATTGCAGATTAGATTAATCAATTACTTTTGAATTTGTTAAGTTCTTTGTTTGGTTAAAGATTTTTTCCCCTTTAATTCCTGTAATGATCCTTTTAGGACAAAGCAATGACCTATTAGTTATTTTTGAAGAATTTTGATTTTGCCAGTGATACAGCATGAGAAACATTTTACCTCTAATCTAGTTTCTCTATCTTTCCGAAAAGAAACCCAGTTTTTGTGGATAAATTCCTCTTAGTTTCAGAATTTCTTTTGCTTTACTAGCGAGACATTTATTTAGGAAAAAGGAGTCTAGCTTACAATGAAATGGTCATCACCTTTCCCAAAGTAAAAAAGGGAAGATGAAAGTGAAACATATGACATTATTGGCATCATTGTTGTCATTAGGATTATAATTCGTATGTTTCGTGGTACTCCTAAAAGATGGTGGGTTTTTTTCTTTTTACAAGACCATTTTATTGTGACAAAGATGGATATCTAGTTTGATGTTCAATGCCATTATCTTGCTTTAAGTGTTAAATTTGTCCTGATATTTTTTTGAAAGAGAAATTGTCCTACTAATATTCATTGCTGCTATTTGAATGGAAGACTTTTATGCTATTATTAAAACTGTTTTTCAACATAGCATGAATAGGTTTAAATACATGTAGAACCTCAGCATGAGATTTCATTAAAGAGACCCATGTCATATGAGAAAATCGTGAATGTAGGTAGCAAAATACTTAAAAGGTTGAATTTTGTACCCATTTTCGAGAGATTTTTTTTTTTTTGGGGGGGTGGTTGGTGACTTGAAGCTACAAAGATAAGGAACTGAAGTAGGACCACAAACATATGGATGAACTAACTCAAAAGTTGTTCTCAACATTTTGTACAAAAATAATGGTAAAGTAGAGCAAGAATGTTTTGATAGTCGACAAACTTCACGTTATAATATTTTTTTGTTGAAATCATTAGACAAACAATGCATAGCTCTCAAAGGCAGATGGAGTCTTGAATGCCATAAGAGAGCATCCTTTGGTGAAACAGTATTATAAGACACATTGACAACAACATTAGTCGACAGTAGCTTCTGGAACCCATTAAACTTAATGCCACAACCAATCTATTGGTGTCAAAATTGGAGTGGAATACAATTTTCAAAAAATAAAAAAAAATAAAAAAAAGTGGAATACAAGATGATGCTTCAGCTTGTAATGTGGGTTCCAATAAATCTGCTTCCAAGATTCCTCAAGCCTACATTAAGCTTGTATGCTGCATGGTGGCTTGTAGTACCTAAATGCAACCCCAGATGTCTTGGGTTATCTCCCATAGAAGTACAATAAAAATAGTGATGAAAATAGAAAAAAAAAAAATTTTGAAAATTGAATTGTGACAAAATTAATTCCCAAAATTCACCCAGAGCCATCTATTTAGAAACCGTAGGTATCTATCCATGACTCCTTTTCATGGGGTTCGAGGGTCACTTGAGAGTGCCACATACCCTTCAAAGGGAACTTCTAATGAAATGAAATTTCAAAATGAAATCCCTTAAAAAATAATATTTATTTTTCAAATAAAGCTTAGTTTTGAAAATATTCAGCAATCTCCCACTTGATTCCAAGAATGATTAAAATACCCTCAAAATATCCCAAAATGACACCAAAAAGAACTAAAACAAATAAGAAAAATGAATAAAATAAATCCTCTGATAGTGCTCCGCATCATCAACTCTACATTGGTAGGATTCAATGATATTGCATACAGTGTGATGCTTCTAGATTGATGCATATAATTTGAACTTGTGTTGCATAAACTCTTCAAAATGTGTGGCGTCACCTTTGTCTGGACACTTTTTCATGACTCTTCATGGATGACTCTTGTACTTTTTCACATTGTTTTCCTAGGATGATAAAAATAGTTTCACACCTTTCTCCATTTGAAACTTGACTAAAATATTGATGGTTGTCACTTGAATATTTGGAGTAAAGTTACTATATCATTTTCTCTGTTATTTCTACACCTTATTTTCATTTAAAAGTAAATTAAATTTATATTTATTTAAATATTATGCTGAGTCAGTGAGTCCTATTTATTGTGATTGGCTGAGTCTGATACCTCGGATTTGTGTGGGACTTAGGTGTAGGACTCGGTGGACTCCCAACACATGTATCTGTACTTGTGCAACATTGACTGAATGATATCCGATGATTCTTTTATCTGTTTTACCAAACTAAGTCGTGACATTTTTACTTTGTATGACACAGCTGAAGATATTTCAATGGTTTTCATGTTGCTTGTTTGGTTCAGGATGTTGCTATGAGATTTATGTAAGAGCAGGTATAAAGAAAGCAGCAGTCATGGAGGCACAAGCTACCGGTCAGAAAGAATAATGAAGGGCATCTGAACTTTCCAGCAAGCTTGAATTTTCCATTTTATGTTATAGTTTATTCTGTGTGAATAATCATGGCTTAAATATCAGGGAAAACCCATTAAACCTTGCTGCAAAACAGAGCTCAAATAGGGAAAAGGGGACCTTCATTGTTATAATATGCTTTCTCCTGTTTCTTTTTTCCCAAATAAATTGGGAAATAAGGTATCACTAGGCACAGAGATAACCAGTCCTTTTGGTTAGTGGGAAGAGAAGCTTCCATAGAAAACTTGATGAATTGCTTTGTTCCTGAATGACACTTCCAGTTTGGTTTTGTGATTGGAACCTTTTTACATTGAAAGTGTTTCTTTGATGTGTAACAGATTCATGATTGTCGATTTTAAATCTGTTAGGAACTGATCTGCAAAGCAATTTTGCACCTATGTGAGTCGTCTTTTTATTTGATTTTATGCTTTCAGCGAATGTGTTTAGTTGAAAACATAAAACATGGCAAACTGGGGGGTGCATGAATTTTGCATTGCCCTGCTTAATTGACTTGGTGAGTCGGTGTATTATAAATTGACAGGAATGAACAGTACAAGAAGGCATGCATTGTACATTTACACGATACTACTAGTTGGCACTCGAATTGGATGGTTAATGCATCATTTCATCAGTGATGCCTGTATATGGTCATCCACTTACCAGTGAATGTGATTTTCTTATCCTCCGAGTTGCAAGAAATATCACGATGGATGAGGAAAGTGCCTTGCCTTGGATCTATGAGATCTATGCAGATGGGTTTCTTTTCTGAACCTCATCAATTAGAGTTATATTCATCTAGTGCTTGTGGATGGGTTTCTCTCCTGAACCTCGTTAATTTCCCTCCGTATCTTTGCTCCTGTGCGAAAGTGACCTTGGTCTCTGTCAGGTAGACCATCTGTCCAACTGTGGACATAGCACATGGTTGGATCAGATCCTGCACATTGATAGGGTGTGAAATTTCACCCAACCCATTAATCGTATTACTATGAGATGTACAACTCATCAATTGATGTGGAAGATTTTAGGAAGAAAGACTGGAGAGAGAGAGGAGAGAGCAATCTTCGAAGTTGAAAATTCTCAGCTCGACTCGAAGTGGGAAAAAAAAAAGATGTCAGTGGTGCTCCTTTATTGGGTGTAGAGTTTTGAGTTTTCCAGATGTATCAATCTATGTGAAGAAAGACAAAATAAAGGATTGAACACAGCAAGATTAATAGGTAGGATAAGATGATAACAATGACTGAGAAGGTGATGAAAAGCAATGGAAGAGAGGGTGGAGATGGCCTAGTGTTGGAAACGAAGGATGACAAAAGAGTAGACTGGGATGAATGGAAAGACATCGTTGGTGGAAGCAATTAATTTGAAGTTGGAATAAGTTCTTGTGCTTGAGAGGAGAGAGACTGTAGACACACTATTTGGGATAAACTTTTAATAAGATAATGTCCCACTCCCAATACTTAGTCAGTGATCTAATTGGGTATGGACGTGGTTAGGTCTAGCAAGAAATTCATTACATAATAAGATATGAGAACATGATAAATGAGTTATCAAAAGATTATAAGGGACATGAAATCAAAAGTTCCAAAGACATGTTTAACAAAATAGCAAATAATTTACCATTTTTATGACAACATAATAAATGATTTATCATTTTTACATGAAGGGTAAACCATTTACCATTTTAACTACGTTAGTCCAATAGGGCATTCTTTGTCCCCATTTTTTCTGGTAACCAAGGTGTCCAGGCATCTCATGCGATTAATCTTCGGACATGTGTAAATCTCTTAATTCACATACATCAGATAAGTTCAATGAGAGTCACCTTTTGAGGCTGAGCGTGAATCGAATATAAGACTTGTATTTTTTTAAGTTGTCCCCATTGTTTAAGTGGCCATGTTCACATCAGAATGATAAATATTTACCATTTTGACTGAGAACCTATTATGAAAATGCGACCATTTTGCAAGGCATATTTCTACAATAATCACTTCAATATCCATTCCACCTAAATTTAAGCTGCCGTATCTTTTAGAGAAGGAAGTGGAGGATCAAATCATCATTGAATCTTGAAACATTCATTATAGTGACATATAAACGTTCCGGTACCATAGTGTCCAGATCTTTTAGAGTATTTGACTAATTTTTGAGCATGTACATGCATTTCTATCTGCACACATATAATTCTATGGAGAGTGGTGTATTGGGGTGAATTGAAAATCAAATTCAAAACTATCATTTTCTAAGGCATGTTCATGAGTCATGACCATCAGTATAACCTTTGGATTGTTTGAAATTATACTTCTTGCTAAGAAAGAATTTAACACCCCTAACCTGATGGTGGACTTGGAACGCTACTATTTTTTTTTTTTATAATCTACAATCAACTACAACGTAGCTAGGCTACATCTTCAAATTTATCAAAAGTCAATCATAGAAAATGTCACACATCTTCTTCTCACGTGGACTCAAACATATACCATATGTTCTCATATACAAATACATATTTCACAAACAAATATCTCCATTCATTCAATCAGAGTTATGAACGAAAACATAGCAATTTACACATGCTTAGATTTATAGTACCACAGATGGTACTAAAATCAACATAATATCATTTATATGAAGATACATATAATAAACATATTTCCATCATCGAGAAATACGATTGAGTACAAAGGCTCCCTTATCTTAAGTTAGTGGTGGAGGTTTTTCCTCCTTAGGTGCGAACCCTTTAATATAAGGGATGTGAGCTCTAAATCCAGTGAAAAGATTTTAAAATAACCCAATTTAAATAATCAAATTAGTAGACGGTTAAAGTTAGGGTCTATTCGGATGCACAAGGAATTTAATCATTTTAGAGGTCGAGGTTCCTCCTCTTCAAGTGCCAACCCTGCAATATAAGGAATGTGAGCTCCAAGCCCAATGAAGAGATTTTAAAATACCCAATTTAAAGAATCAAACTAGTAGACAATTAAAGTTAGGGTCTATTCGGATACAGAAGAAATTTAATCATTTTTAATATGTGGTTGGAATGGATAGTTATGTAATATAATTGGGATGCCCGCTAGCGAAGAAGTAGGCAAGCTGCAAGGATGCCTTACATCTTTTTGCCCGTCTTTAAATTTAAGAAGGGAAGACGACTTTTAGATGAGTATGTTGTTTTATTGATTTTGGGTTCTTTCATCTTTTGGGGATGTATCTAGCTTCAATGAAGTGATTAGAACATGATCCAATCATGCTTGATCTGCTTTTGGGGTTTATGATCGGTTTATTATGCAGGAATTACTTTGGTTTGTTTTTGTTAAATGAGCCTTGATGTTTTGCTTCAAAGCAATGGGGTTCTAACTATTTGATCATTTATTTAATACTTATTGTAAATGGCAAGGGGTCTGAGCGTAATGGAAGTATGGAATGCAATCCATTCCACCATGTCTAGAGCAACAGTGAAATTGGAAAAGGTCTGATTAAATGCTCTTTTTCTGTGTTTCTGCCCACATTGTAATGATCCAGATTCCTACTATCGATTTTGGGCTGAAAAAGTTCTTTGAGGAGTTCTGAGAGGTGGAGAGGTCTCCTAACTGCCCCATATGTACAACAGAGTGGATAACCATCGATTTGTTAAAATGTTCAAATCAATTTGGGTTATTTTGTAAGTACTCATTCCATTAACACAATATTGTTCATTTTGGACTTACACACTTTTAATTTGACGAGTCAATCCAATATTGCTCCCAAAAAATCTTTTGCTAGAAGGAAAAATACTACCACTTATATGAGAATTTCCAATGCAATTATCAATTTAGAATATATTTTTTTTTTCTATAAACACGCTCCACATTACAGACCCTTATGAGACGGGGTATTACAACAAATCACCTTCACCTTGCCATTCTATCCATTGCACTAGTGTTAAGGAATTAGTCATCTTTGACAGTTTACATTTCTTGCAGTGAGCCAATTTCTCAGTAAGAACATCAGGTCTCTTATGTGTGATTCTTTCTCAAACATCAGAACATAGAAGCAGAGGTGCAGAGAGACCGCAAGGAAATGAGAGAGAAAAAGACAAAGCAAACGCGGGAGAGATGTAGGACGAGGGAGCAAGAAAAAGGGCTCATAGAGGAACGAGAGAGAAAAACGAAGAAGGAGGGGTAAAAAGGGTATAATAAAAAATAAATTTGAAACTCAGTGTATAACGAAAGAAAACCCGATGTATATAACATTATCCATCACAAAAATTCATGAATTTTATAGTATTTTCAACCAAAAAAGAATTCTTTTTATTTTATTATATAAATTGTGAAAGTAAAAAATTCACAATGAATTTGATAGTTAAGCAGATTTAATTTTTTTTTTTTTTCATTTTAATTAATGAGCTTGTAATTCCATAGTAAATATTAAAAATTATTTTTGCAACAACAAGGTGGCATTTTGTTCCTCTACCCACAATGTCCCACAATTTGGAAAACATGTGCTTCATCAATGCCATGTTTAAGGTTAACAGGCCCTTGCAGAAGGCTGAATTGCTAAAAATCAGACACGAGTCGAGAGCCTGGCCCGTTCGGGATTCTCAACTGAAAACGAATGAATCCCAAAGTCCCAGTCTTCCCCCTACCCACATTGGATTTTCGGATTTCTATTTTCTAATTGATCAATCATCAATGGCGCCCAAGGCGAAGAATCCTCCACCGTCAGATCCCCAAGGGATGTTCAATGGCATGTCTGTCCTCTTAGTCCCGAGTGGTGTCCAAACACGAAGGCTACAGGTATTTTCCCTCCCTTCCTCCGTTCAAATTTCTCCTTTTTCCTTTCCCTTTTCTGCACCTCATATCAATTCTGAATTCCTCAAGGCCCAGTTCCTGCTTTTGTTAGCTGTCCCCTAGAACTCTTCTATGTCGGTCCATTCTTTATTTGGATACCCAATTCAAAGAACTCCCCTAGGAATTATGATTGTTTTGGGAAAATCTCACATTCTCACCCAACATCCTGCTCCCATACTTGCATTCCGGTAGTATGAAATGGAGAATGTCTATGCGCACTGGGCTTACACCTACCTGGAATTTGCCCGGGGCATCGATGCCATTTTTCCAAGGGCCCATGAGGGAAAGAAAAGGAATCAAATAATATGCGACATGGCTTCTGAAGGGTTCCTTCCCGAACTTAGTAAGATTAATTAGTTACATGTGTGGATTTTTGTGACTGTTGACACAGTTCTTGAATGAAGTGTTTTTGAAAGTCATATTGGTTTCTTACTTGTAAGAGACCGTTGATTGAAATGGGTAGACTGATTAGGGATATTTGAAGATATGATATTGAAACTAAGCAATGCCATGGAATCTTTGAGAAATTTCAAATGGAACTGAGGGTTAGGGGTGAAACCCTTATGCAGAGGTGAGGAACAAGAATTCCTTATGGGTTTTAGGTTAAACCGTTTCTCTATGCTCAACGAAGAAGGCAAGTGAATGTGATCTAGCAGAGGAAACCCCATAGATGTCCACACTATGTATTTCTAATCCAATTACCATGTACAGGTCATCAGCATCCGATCATAATTTATGAACCATTAAATGTAGGTTACATGTATTCATGCACTGCTTTTTTTTATAAACAACTATTCTTATAAAATTAGTGGGTTTACTAATGCATAAGATTACTAGCTTAAATGACTGGTGTTTCTAATTTTTTTTTGGGGGAGTGGTACCACATTTTTGTATTTCTAAAATAGAACAAGAGAAGTACAAAAGATGTGATACAATACAGCACCAATACACTATTAACATAAAAGCATCACCTATTCACTCATATGCCAGGCAATTCAAACCCCTAAGAGCACCTTCTGAATCCTAATCCCCCAATACAAGTAATCCCAAGACTGGGGCTTGGAGTCATGCTCTCTAGATTAGTAGTCCCTTCTTTTTAGAACATCCTTTCCCTGATTTGATCGATTTCATCATTAAGAATTTATGCTTCAGTGCTCTTTCTTGAAGAGCATTTTGGAACGCTACTAAACATCTTTACCTGGTACACTTGATCTTTTGGGTTTGAGCCATTCAATAGGCCACGATGGACTTGGGCATATACACCAAATAATGATTGAAGGCTGATATAAATGTAGTTGGCACTATCATGAGTTGTAGTTCATAGCTCAAGAACAAGCAGTTTGGTAGATGTTACAATGGGCTGCAAACTAATGATAATGAGTTACTTGTTTAATTGAAAGTTGCACATGAATAAAAATAAATATAATCATGCTTACAGAAACAAAAATGAAGTGATTCAAATGAGAGATCCATCTTTTCTTGGGGAGACATGATGCAAGTGGATTTGATCTCTTTTTGGTGGGAAATTCTGGAGGGCTCTTGTTGATTCGGTACAACTTGAAGTGAGAGTTAATTGACGATAAATATTGTCAAGGTCCATTTCAACTTCTCTAAAGTGTAAAGAATTAGGATTGTTGGCAGTGTATAGCAATGTTCATGGACCAAGTGAGGACAGTCTAAAGACTTCTTTTTGGGAAGAGCTGAAGGAGATTTAGAAGTAATGATAACACTATTTGGTGCTTTTTCTTTTCTGAAATGGTAATGGGAATGATTTCAATAAAGCAAGAACATGATAACAGTAGGCATGACTAAACTGGCCACAATGATAAAGTGAGAGACATGCTAGACAAGAACAAGATAACAATAGGTGTGACTGAGCTGGCCTCATACCATCCTCTTTCCTAAAAATTAAAACATCACTAAGTAAAGAAAGCAGACTGATATACTCAGCAAACTCTTTCTCCGAAAAGGGACTCCTAAATTGTAGACAACAAACCACTCTTCCACCCAAAATCTGATGATGCTCACTTACTTCTATTGAGAATAACATTTCATGTACTCCTGCAGTTTTGGTGCTCCAAGCATTCACTGGTTGTAAATTTATGGTTGGTTGTAAATTTATGGTTGATATGTTTTCCTTAGGAGGTTAAGTTGCAAAAGTAGATCCTTTATTTGATTTTGGAATTAGGCTAATCTCTCAAAGGAAGAAAGGCAACAATTTTCTCCCTTAAATCATTTTTTCACTTCTTCTATCTTCCATGATTTTCTTCCTCCCTTTTCTTTCTAATCCTGGAAGGATTCTTGCAAAATGACATGGTATCAGAGCTTGTTCTTGTTTAAAGATCCTGGAAACCAAATGAGTTGGAATTCTTCTCCGAGGAAAATAATCAAGGTTTGGAGATTTTTTTCTTCTAATTTCGAGGTTATGATTCTTCCCATTCCCTGTTTTTGGAAATCGTTTGGTGATTTACAAGAAACTCTATCTTTTATTAAAAAAAGAAAAAACATCCAGGAAATTGATTTCTGCTATTTTTTCTTGGCCATAAAAAAACTCTAGATTTTCATCATCTAGTCCGACGTCCCAAGATCAAGCTCTGTGTAGCATGATAAAGTTGCAAAGAAAGACAAGGGAAGAAAGAGAAACAAGAGGCTGTTTTGGGGTATTAATTGGCTTAATCTCGAATTGAGATTGGTGACTGATTTATAACCATAATCAAATGATTTATGTCACAACAACTCAATCTACTCCCCTAATTAATTAAGGGAAGATTGCTTGAAAATCAAAACGAAATATTCTCTAGAACTTAATATGTAATCCTTTACAACTGTGTATAAATGGTATTCCTTGGGTTACAATCTCAATGCACTCTTGTAGGGAGTAGTTGGAATTTGTATTTGTTAATCACGAGTCATTAACTGTTATAACTGAACACATCCTTTATCTAGCTAAAAGGATTTTGTTTTGCACTGTCCTTGGTGGAATCCTGTCACATAGGGTCACCTTAATAGAGCCAATTCATGTGGTGGTCTGTTTGTGGGATGAAGTTCCAGTGAATTGAAACACATTAATCAATTCTCCTCAATGAATTGCTAATGTCATGCCAGTTGAAGTAATACTTACCATTAGATTGGATTATGTTAAGCTTATATCCCCTCTTGAAATTGATAGCCATCAGCCTATTCATGTTGGTGTTTGGCTAGACTATTATCCATGATGAGACCATTCCATCCCATCCATATGCCGCGATTGGCAGTGGTTCTAGGTGGATCCATCAAATAGGAGAACACCTTATCATGCTGTTGGCTTGTGTTGCATTCTTTATTTGGTGTTTATGAGGTGGAAATGCAGCCTATCTTGATTTGTTCTCATTTTAGGTCTAAAAGAACTTTGTAGTTTACATGTTATTATTGAGCTTGCACTAATCTTCCTTGTTACTGCCTTTCAGATTTGGAAACAGAAGCTGGCACAAATGGGAGCCACAGTTGAGGATTGCCTTTCAAAGAGGGTTACTCATATATTTGCCATGAACTCGACTGCTCTTCATCAGCAATTGGATCACAAACGTTTGATACGGTTTAAAGGGGTAATTCCCTGTTCTTCCATTTCTTTGTTGTGACCAGGATGTGTCTTGATCTTTTATTGAAACAGTGACAAATAAATTCATTCATTTATGTAGAAGATACAAATGAGATGGAACCAAGTATATTAGATTTATATAGGGTTCCCAGATAAAACAAAAAGAAAAGAATTAGAAAAAAAGGAAATGCTACGTGTACAATACTCCACATCCAACATAAGATACTTTAAGGAGTCCCCATCTCTCCATACACCCAAGACAATAACATGATCAGAGCGCTATATGATTTGTGTCTTGATCATACTAGAGTTGTTTTATGTTCACATATTACATGACGATAAGGGTAGAATGTTGGCAACTAATGCCATCTCCTGTGTTAGTAATAGAAAATCCCCCTCGTGGAGGTTGATTGGTATTGCTAGGGACTTTTGGAGGTTGTGCAGGTTAGGTGGCGTCTCTGTCAGTCATACACCTCGATCATCAAATTGTGTTGCAAATTTCTTGGCGAAAGCTGGTGCTCATTTATAAAGACCAACTTTGGAATTTTTTCATCTCACCAGCCTTGAAAACTTGGGGATTGGGGGCCATATTTGGATTCTATGTTGGGTGGATTATTTGATGTATCTTTTTTAATTTTTTATCTTTCCTTATTTTTCCTTGTTTTTTATGTTTCTTTTCTTTATCTTTGGCTCTGACTATATATCTCTTATACTCGGATCCCTCCTCTTGTACTTCCTTCTTATTTTAATGGTATTAAGTCGTCAATGTTCTAAAAAAAGAAAATGTTCACATATTACATTGCAGAATTTCTTGTCTGTCACACCCCACCCTCCGACAACCTAAATGGGGCGCGATCTACTCTACAATCCACAATTCACTGATCATTACTACGGGTCTTACATCACAAATTCGTGGCTAGAGACTTGTTTCTTACTATTAATCAACATGATGATTGCACAACCAACGAATTCTTCATGTCCACCATTCGAACTAGGCTACATAAAAATCAAAAACATCATACTATGTAAGTATATAGCTTACACATAAATCAAGTCTTAAACATGAACATTCTAATCTCACTGTTTGCTCACATTCCTAAGCCCATGACAACATAAAATTCTCAAATTTAACAATGCTTGAATTTTACTATTCAAGTCTCAACAACCAATAAAATAAACAAATAATATTCTCAAAGGGTCTCCAACCAATATAACCAACACACAAAATAAATGTAGTCTAAGTGTTTATGATTCCACTAAACTAATAAATCTAATTCCTCCAAACAGCTCCTTTGTCCTGTAGACTTGCTCTTGAGTCTCACCAAGACCCATCTCCAATAGAATCCTTGCAATGTAAGGGGTGAGCTCATCCGTGCTCAGTGAAGATAATAATAGCACATACATATACGAAATTCACTAAGCATGCCTTAACTAATCAAATGACATAACATGTAGCATATTCTCACTGCATAATAACTATATATATGGTGATCTAAATGCACAAAATCCATGCTCAATGCTTGATGCTCTATACTCGATGCTCAATGCAACTCAACCCACTGACAACTCTTCTATCAATTGGTGGCCATCTTGACCAAGTCATGGATAACATATCTTCCACTATACGGTGGCCATCGAAACCAAGTCATGGATAACTAACTTCCACCAAGTGATAGCCATCATGATAGTCATGGATTACAAATCTTCCACCAAAGGTGGCCATCCCAACAAAGTCAAGGTAACTAACTTCCACGCACAGGTGGCCATCATGACTACATTATGGATTACTATTGCGCTCCGTCACCAATATGACCGTCACCAATATGACACAACTTGCCATCATATGGCACTCACAACAACAAGGACCTATACACTTCTACGCGAAGGCAAGTCCTATCAAGTTGCTACCATACTAACCACATACTCATACCCATATCCCCATGAATATGAGAGTGCCATGCCAATGCAATGCTCAACATACTGTAATCTCAAATAACATGCTATCCATATCATGAATACTCTAGTCATATTCCATGATGTCTAAGCATGTTCTAATACACATCATACATGTTTTCCATTATCAAAACATGCATACAAGTTCAATAACAGGCAGCAAACATCATAATGTTGACGTAATTGCATTTTTATACATAACCATGGAAATTGAATAACAAATCATCCATAACAACGCAGCATGCCAAATACAATTTCTAATTTCAACCAACATGTTATCATCCCATTCGGCGTACCAAAACATGATTTTTAACACAACATATCATCTCTAGTCCATATTGCTATGAATATAATTGTCGGGCCTTCCAACAAGATTAATAGTTGGTTTCACTATCCGGGTGGACTGAGTCTACTCAAAGGCTATTTAAACAGTTTAGCCAAATATCCCCTTACACTACCGTGAGCTTTTGCACCGGATTCCAACTATTATTCAAACAAGTTCTCAGAAGGACCACGTAAAACTATCTGATCATGCATATGCTAACTCTATCCCACTACATTTTTTTTTCTTTTGTTGGTGTGGACAATTAAAATGTACAAGTGTATCCGAGCTGAGTACTTGCTGCAGGACAAACTATAGGGTGACTCTAAATGCTTAAATTTAAATAAAAATAATGCATCCTAAAATCTAATATGGCTAAAATTAATTAATCAATTAATAATGGCAACAAGAAAAGGTGTAGAACAACACTAAAAGGGTTAAGAAGAGGGTTGTACAGGTCTAAGATACAGATCTAAATGTAGTAGTAGATCTGATGGGTCTAGGATATATCTTGGACTGGTTTTGAGGCTGTTTTGGGACAGATCTGGGGCTGAATTGGGACAGATTTTAGGACAGGTTTTGGGGTTGTTTCTGGAACAGATTTAGGACAGGTTTTGGAGCTGTTTCTGGGACAACAATTCAAGGAGAAGAAAAGGAAAAGAGAGAGGAAGAGAGATAAAGAGATATAAGTAGAAAAAGAATACCTGAAGATGGAAAGATGGTAGCCTCATGCTAGGCTTCACGCCAAATGAATCACTCCCAAATTATTTTCGTCACACAAGCAGTGGAAAAAAACTTCAATCTCATTCATCATTAAATGTCAATCCCGTATAGAGGGGTTACATCACATATATAAGGACTTCAAAACATGAAAAAGATCAAAATACCCTCAAATAAATAAATACCAAACTACCCCCAATGATTAGAAAGCCCTAATTACATATAAAATCACTAAATTTCCCCAAACAAAACCAACTAGTGGACTAAACAAATAAATGAAAGAAAAAATATAATTATGAAAAGCTGGAAATTCTAAATCTAAATATAGAAACTTGCCCCATGGCCTCAGGAACCCACATGGGTGTAGCTCAGCTGGTTACCTCCCGCCTCAGGAAGCGGGAGGTCACGGGTTCGAGCCCCCATGGCCTAACCTTGGTGTGCCTTAGGAGTTGGGGTCCACCCGTGGGGGTTTTACGCTGGGTATCCCACGGTTTCCCACACGCAAATTCAAAAAAAAAAAAAAAAAAAACTTGCTAAATATGGAAACTCTTATGGTTCTCCGCATCAGTACTTCATTCAATATGCACACCATAAAATTGCACCTATAGTTATACAAAAAGAAAACCTCAGTCATAATCTTGTTCATAGCCTGAAAGAGAGAAATTGAGGACTTCCAACATGAATGGGGGGAATCTCCAAATTGTTAGCCAGAAAGTCAGCATTATTGTTCTCTGTTCCACTGGAGTTGCTCCGTACATTGTAGAAAGTGACTCTAGGATCCTTAATAATTTTAGCATTTTATACCTGTTGCAAAATATGCTTTGTTACCTATGGTTTGAATGCATCTTGGAGGCTTATTGGCTTTAGCATTTAATGCATGGTGCAGAATGTGCTCTCTTACCAGTGGTTGGAAGACAGCCTAAAGTTAGGGGAAAAAGTTTCTGAAGATTCCTATTGTCTTGATGTAGAGGCAGAAAGAAAAAAAGAGTCAGAACAACCTTTAGAGGCAGTATGTTCTGAAGAAGCCAAAAATTTCCATTCAGATGATTATTCATCACCCGTCAAAAAGATGAGAAACTCTGAAGATTCTGAAGTCACATGTGGTGACGACAGCAAAAGGATGGGTTACTTAGAAGGGGACAACTTGATAAAAACAGAACATAAGCATGCTGGTACACATGGCAGAGATGAGGTACTAGCCACTAGTAAAGATTCTAGTGACATTTTCTCTATTCCCCATGGTTTTGATACTGAAAAGTCTAGCCGAAGTGTTTCAGATGCTGAACATAACAAAGAAAGTTTTGATAGCTGTTACTTAAATAATTACTTGTTGATCTATTCTTGTTCCAGATCTGTGCTGTTTCAAGGTCAGCATCTAATACTGTCTTAATAGGGAAGAATGTCTGAGAATGTAAACCGATACAGCAACTGCAGTATATTTTTTTCATATATCACATATTTGTAGATTCTTCTGCATCTCAGGCTATAATGCTTCAAAGTAATGGTTGTAACTGGGCCTTGTTGGGAGGAGCTCACTCAGTCCAAGGGTTGGCATGCCCATCCCATTGATTTACTAGGTTATTGATTCACCAGAACTAGTATTTGGCCTGACTTCTGCCTTGTGGTCCATTTGTAGGGCTTACATTATAAACTGGATGATGTTTCTCTATTCTTATTCTGATTTAGCCCTTACTTTACAGTCATCCTTGCTGTACAATGCGCCTGACTTGAACAAGAACATCACTGAGATATTTGGAAAGCTTATAAACATATATAGAGGTAAAATTAATATGGGCAGGTTTGCTGGTCTATTTAGATGCTATTCTGTTAATTGCTTTTGGGATTTCATATAATGTGGTGGTTGCTTTTCAAAAGCATTGGGAGATGACAGGAGGTCATTCAGCTATTACAAAGCTATTCCAGTGATCGAAAAATTACCTTTCAAAATTGAAAGTGTTGATCAAGTCAAACACCTGCCTACAATTGGAAAGTCAATGCAGGATCATGTAAGTGATTATACACTGTTTTAGGTCTCCATATTTTGACATTTAGTTTTATGTTGCAACTGGGCGGCTATACCATTATTCTCGTAAATCTATTTATCACTGTATGAATCTATTTGAACAAGGTGCTTTACATTTAAAAATAACATGTTTTCAGAGTTCATCATTGTTTTTTCCCTCACCTCCAAAATTACCCTATCGTTTTTATATTGCAATAGCACCTTCTCAGTCAACATCTAAGCATGCTTGCAGCACTAAAGAGGAAGTTAAAAACAAGCTCTGATCAGCACATTTTTTTTTGATCTGTAGTAATGTTGCATATGCACAGATTTTGGTGTGTATATATGAGCTTGCGTGTTTCATATAAAATACTATACTATAATATTTCATTCAATGAACTAGATTGAATGAACTAAATTTCACCAACAAAAGTCTAAAATCTGCTCTTTGGATTTACATCCATTCCATGATGATCTCAAATTATGCAACAGAGAGTTGTCCTTAGGCTATTTGCATATGAAATTTCATATATTTTAAAATTTTGACATATTTTAATCAGTTGTTGCGCCCACCTGTTTGTGAAGACCCATCATCTATTTTTAAGCAAAGACCTGTTGGATCCTTCAATGTGTCAATTAATAATCTATTGTAGAGATCTGTCTTGAAATGACTTTACAATCTTTGCCAAATGTTTGCTCCCTGTCTTAATAAAAAAGTACATATTTGTGTCATATTATGACCACTCTTAAAAGTTCTAGATGTCCTTTCTAATCATAGTACTGCTTGTTATTGCTAGATTAAAAAGCCATTGTCAAATTAAGATGGATCCCCCCATCTCGTTCCTTTTCCCAAAACCAAGTCTTCCCCAAATTAAGATGGATTACCCCATCTCATTCCTTTTCCCAAAACCTAGTCTTCCATGTAACACAACCCCTGTGTTCTCAAAACTATATCTTGCACTAGTTTGACCGTTGAGTGATGAAATTCTTTTTTCTTTTTTTTTCCCCATCAGTTTCGCTTAATATAATTTGAGAAGGAAGGTGCTTATAACATTTAAGGCTTCTTTATCCCTTTTATTTATCTTTTGAAGATGGTAACAAAAATATCATTAAAAATAAAAAGTCAAAGTAATAATACATGCAACTTGTGTAAGAGGGCTATACCAGCCACAACTTACTACACAACTCCAAAACCCCCAACTTGTGCAAATTCGCCAGTAGGCTAGCTATTTTCAGAGTATGGTCTATGAAAGACCCAGCGCAGCCGATTACAGTTCGTAAAAGGATTCTACCTTGGTAAGGAATTGCTCAAACAATATTCTGACCGATTGCACAAGCTTCCCAGGAATTCGAATTAGTCTATGGATTTCATAAGATTAGGCCTTTTTCAATTGTTAATATGATGTAGAATAACGGAAACAAAAAAAATCAAAGAGAATAAGGTGAATTCGAATTAAGCATGTACCTAATCTATGAAAGCCAAAGAACTGATTGAATTTAACAAACACTGGTACTTACTTGCTTGAGTGAAAATTGGAGTCCACCAATCTTCAAGAACACAACTCCTAAGAGTCATAAGAGAAACCTCTCTCAGAAATAAACTTCAATATATTCCAATATGTGATTTTCGAATGGAGTATATATAGAGACAAACACAACTAAAGGAGGCAATTGCATGCCTTGGTTGACCACACCATGGAGGCAATTGCCTTCTAAAGCATCTCTAAAAATAGACTAAAACCAAGGATAGAATGTAGCCTTATTTAGACCATTCAATCGTCACCCTACACATGTAATCTAAAAATAACTGAAGGCTAAGATTAAAAGATAAATAAACTAAGCAGGTGAAGAAGGCAAGTGGGGTTGCAAGTGGCCATGTGAAGAAGCCACATGGAAAATTTGCCCACCCCCTTTCTAAGTTGGGAATGTTGCCACCTCCTTTCTTTCCAAGCAACTTCCACCTCCTTTCCTTTCTTGCTTCACACGCCACTTGCAATGGAGGGTCCTCTCTAGTGCTGACAAGTGTCCATGTTTGCAATTGGATGAGGCTTGGATGATTTTGGGCTTGGGCCTGTTTAAACTTGGATTGGGCATTAACAGGCTGGCTGGGCCCACACTGGATAATTGGGTCCCGTCTAACTAAATGAGTGGATTTATTAGACGGAGTCCAACTGGGGTGTCCACTATCAAAATGTTCCATATAAGCCATAGCAATCTGCTCTGTTGGATCAAGGCTAACTGAAGAGGAGTCAGACTGTGGATCATTGTGCTGGATAGGTTGGATGCCCTCATCACTCTATCATCATGAATCACTCTCCTTATACATGTTGGACCAAGCTTACCTTTCGCTGCCCCATCCACGTTGAATTTACAAAAGCCTTGCGCAAGTACTGACCACCTCACTTTGGGTTTCCTACCCTAATCCCCCTCATGCACCCTTCCCATGACATATAAAAGTCCTTTGGTGATAGACCAAAAAAATCCTTGCAAAGTGAGAGCTACTGTGACACGCCTGCCCATTGCCCACCCGGGCGTGTGGGAAGGAGTCCCACATCGCCCAGGAAGGGGCCCACCTGAGCCGCGCGGTTTTGCATTTGGGCCCGACTCACTTCCATACCCAAAAGGCCTCTTGCTTGGGGGAGGGGCTCTCCCCTCTTAAAACTCCTCCACACATCCCCTCCCTGGGCAACGTGGAACTCTTTCCCACATGCCCAGGTGGGCAATGGGCAGGGGCGTCACAATCCACCCCTCTTAAGCCTAGAGCCGTCCTCGGCTCGGCCACAACAAAAGACAGAGGGCCCACATAGCCAGAAGGTTGAACCTTGCTCTGAGACCATTTGTAACGCTCTGTCCTGCCAGCACAATATTGTTCACTTTGGGCCTAAACGGGTCCTCACGGCTTTGCATTGGCGAGCCAACCCAAGGTTTCTCCCAAAAGGTCTTGTGCTAGAAGGAGAGAGCATTCCTCATATATACCATGCGCACATTCACTCTCCAGGCGGTATGAGATAGAGAAACACGCCCAACCTGACTATTTTCTCTCCCATTCACGTCAACAGAGGGGTATCACAATTATAACAATCCATTCCGTTAGCACAATATTGTTCGCTTTGGGTACCTTTTGGGCCTGGAAGTGAGCCGTGCCCAAATGCAAAACCATGCGGGTCAGGTGGGCCCAAAGCGGACAAAAGGCCTCTTGCTTGGGAGAGCGGCTCTCCCCTCTTAAAACACCTCAACACATCCCTTCCCTGGGCGATGTGGGATTCCTTCCCACATACCCAGGTGGGTAGTGGGCAGGGGCATCACAATCCACCCCTCTTAAGCCTAGAGAGGGTTGGACCTTGTTTTGATACCATTTGTAATATCCAGTCCTGCCAGCACAATATTGTTCGCTTTGGGCGTAAACGGGCCCGCGCGGCTTTGCATTGGCATGCCAACTCAAGGTTTCTCTCAAAAGGCCTTGTGCTAGAAGGAGAGAGCATTCCTCATATATACCATGTGCACATTCACTCTCTAGGCGGTATGGGACATAAAAACATGCCCAACCTGGCTATTTTTTCTCTTCCGTTGACGCCCAACATAGGGGTATCACAATCCACCATAGTCGTCCCCGGCTTTGTCCACACCACAGTTCGAGAGTTGAACCATGTTCTGTTATCATTTGTAACGACCTGTCCCGCTAGCATAATATTGTTCGCTTTGGGCCCACACGCCGGCCCGCATGGCTTTGCATTGGCTAGCCAACCCAAGGTTTCTCCCAAAAAGCCTTGTTCTGGTATCATATTATGCAACCACAATATTGTCCTCTTTGGGTCTTCGGGTAACCCTCCTAGCAACCCTCAAGGTTTTGTTCCTAGCACGTGGCCCGTTCATCCCTAGGAGGCCTTGTGCTAGAAGGAGGAGAAGCTTCACATGTATCCCACTGTCAACTCTCTACTCTAGGCGATGTGGGACAGAGAGCACGCCCAAGCTTGGCGACTTTTTCTCTACCCATATTCGCCCACTCAAACCTGGGGTATTACAGCTACCCTATCAAATGCCACTTAGCCTTTTCAAATACTTCTCCTATGATCCCCGACTTACCTTAAAAAATTCTCTCATTCAACTCTTTCCAAACTGTCCAAAGAACAACAACTGAAACCAACCTCCACGCCACCCTATGCCTACCTCTAAAGGAACCTCCGAACCACTTCGAAACGACATCCTCCACGCAACTCCCTAGGTTCCACAAACAACCAAATAGGTTCAGGGAAAGACGCCAAACGTTCCCCCTGAACCGGCATCGACATAACAAGTGTTCTATGGTCTCATCTTCCTCCCTGCATAACGGACACAGTTCCGAAGCTCCTTTAGGAAGAATGACTCTCCTCTTGAGATTGTATCTCACTGAAATCTTCCCCTTCAAAGCCACCCCCACAAAGACCTGAATCCTAGGAGGGATCTTATTGTTCCAGGAGAAATTATAAGCGAGCGGGATAATTTGATCTGAAGAATATGTCATTCTTAGATCAGATTTTACCGAAAAAGCCTCTAATGGATCCTTGGACCAAGTCCACTTGTCCTCCTCCTCAAGCCACATTTGATTCATCTAGGAGTCTTCCAAAGTTCGGTAGTGGTCCTCTTCAAACTCCCTTAAGGTCTTTCTAAAAGTGATTGACCATTGTGGTACACCATTGGTCTCACTGTAGTATCATTAACTAGGGCATCTCTATTTAGAGCTACTCTACAGAGCCTAGGGAACACCTCCGTAAGGGGTCTCTCTCCTGCCCAGATGCCCTTCCAAAAGGAAACTCCATCTCCCTTAACCCACCAACACCTGAATTCCATTATGAATGGCCGCTCCTATCCTTCTTTCACCGTTCCCTAACCTAACTAAAGCTCTCACCACCAAAGAGCCCTACCTAGCTGCCCTATTGCCTAATCTCCATCCTCCTGGATCCTCCTCACCATATGTAGCTACCAACACCTTTCTCCACAAGGCTTCCTTTTCTGACGAGAATCTCCATAACCATTTGCATAACAAAGCATGATTCCTATCTCTGACGTTGTATATCCCCAAGCCACCTTTCTCCTTAATATCCCTGACCTCTTCCCACTTCACCAAATGGAGTCTCCTTATCTCCCCCTTTCCTTCCCACATAAAATCTCTTTGGAGTTTTTCTATCTTCTTCGCTACACCCTTGGGAATTTCAAACAAGGATAGAAAATATGTGGGGAGGTTCACCAAGATTGATTTGATTAGAGTCAACCTACCTCCAATACAGAGGTAAGATTTTCTCCAAGCATTTAGTCTCTTAGCAACCCTTCAAGCATTACCTTACGTTAAGAATATGGGAAGTTTGAAAATCTCACGAGTCGATGTCCTCAAACATCAAAACCTTTCAATCCATGAAATTTATTTGGGCAAATATTCATTGATATGATATATGTATGTAACATTACAAAATTAAAGAAAATACCATTTTAAACAAAAAAAAAATGTTGGCAAATAATAAATAGGAAGCTGAAAGAATATTCTGGAAGAGGATGAAATGTTGATCCTCTTTTTGGATCCTCGACAATATCTTGCCGGATCTCAAAATCATCATTAGGTTGATCCCGAGATCAATGCACATCCAGCCACTGGTTGAGATTAATATTCTTCACTTGATGGTCGTTGGGTTGATCCCATGCCAGATTCTCGAAGAAAATATGCTATATGATAGATCTCGAAGTTGATGGACATCAATTGTCAACCGAAAGTTGAATAATGGCAATAATAATTGAGTCAATTCCTCCATTGGATCCTCAATCTTAAAGTGCCATGATAAATTTACCACCAGACGTAGTTATTAGATCTTAAATTTACAATTTGATTCCTACAATATGATTTTTTTAGATAAATATTTTGATCTTATGCGTAAACCCGATTTAAGAACCTTACAGTTTATGTTAGATTTATTAAAGTCTGATATCTCCTTTTAGTCATTTTTCAAATATTAGTATCATGAGCTACACTTGATCAAATTAATTAGCAGACCATGTGCATCGGTTTCTTTTCTAATCTTGAACATTTTTTGCACAAATTCGATCAAGTTATACATTTGATACTATCATGATTTTATTTGGTTTGTCTTCAATAATGGTTTGAATTCAAATTGCATCAATTGTGAAAATCCTATTCTTTTTTTTTTTTTGGAAATTGTAAACATTTTGCTTTTTTTTTTTAGAAAATAATAAAGAAGTCATGATTTAGAATATGGTTTTCAATTTGATATTTGATGGTTAAAGCGAGTTATGATATGATACGATGTGTTAGATCTCCATGCCGATGAATTCAAATTGATGACCATGTCCAATGATCAATGAGTTGTCCCCTAGGTCTTGAAAGGTATCAAATATCATTGGATTTCACTGATAAGAGGGATGTTGTATATTAGTTTGATTGAAACTGGCATCTTTAACATTTATTTATTTTAAGATATGTCACATTTGTGATTGGGTAATTTGATTTTCTTAAAAAATTGAAGATGTGCTTGTTCGCAGATTCAAGAGATTGTGACAACTGGGAAGTTGTCAAAGTTGGAGCACTTTGAGACAGATGAGAAGGTCTTGCACGTATTCTTTGAAATCTGAATTTTTACTATTGAAATGTTGCCCCAATAAATATTTGTTATCTTCCATTTTAAAAAATGTAATATCTTGTGCGTTTTGTTGTTTGGCTGTACTCATTTCTGTTGGCAACTGTCATGATACACAGAAAAGATTAATATGTTAAATTTTTTATGCATTTTGTTAAAATAGAGGCATCTAGTGTGTATTCAATAACTCCAGTTTTCATTTAGTTGATCTCTAGGGGAGTAGCTTATAGGTAGTGGGTGAGTGCCCTCTATTGAGGAGTTATGTTACACCACAATGAACTATATTTTTTCCCTTGAGATTTTATTATGTGTATTTGACCTCTTAATCAAGGGGATTACAAAATCTGTTGAACCAGTCACAACTGTACACAGTGAAAAGATGGTCATAGATTCTATGCTACTCTCCTCTTTCTGTTTAAGCAAACTTCGGCAAGTCCTCTCTTTGTCCTATGTATTTAATCTCTTTTTGTTATTCTTGTCTTCAAAAGCTTAAACATGGTATGTGAAGCCACCTTCTTGGCTTCTTAATGTCTTTATAAGCCATTGGATCTAGATGATTGAGTGATCTGTACTATTCTTGAGGTTGTGGGTCCATTCTTTAAACTATTTTTTTTTTCAATATGTTTGCTGTTGGAACCTATTCACTGCCGCTTTATGCTTCTGTGGGGCCTACAAATGATCATTAGAAATCAACTTAAAAATTATAAGTTTGTATCTCTCTCCCCCCTTCTAGATGATTTTGGTGATTTTTTCTAGATTTTTTTGAGCTTTGAGATCAGTCTTTTTCTGTTTTCTCTTGTTGCATATCTACAAATAAAAGCCATATATATATATATATATATCCCATTCTAAAACAATTTTTTGGGGCTTATTTTGCCTGTGTTTTGATTTCTTATATATATTTGGGGGACCCACTTTTAACCCCTCCATTGGTAGCTGCTAGGGAGACACAAAGCCTGATTTACGGCTAGGGATGCAAGTTGTGTCAGGTAAAAACCAGACCCAGTTGGAATCAAACCGAAATGGCTACGGTTGAGTCTGAGATAATGGGTTCTAGGGTAGGGTCAGCTCCAACATTAGAAGGCCTGCAAAATTTTCGAGTCTAAAACTTGAGAAATGAGATTTTTAAGGGTGCAAGTATATATACCTTTTATCTCTCCAAGCCCCAAGTCGTTTCTGCTTTCCTTTTTTCCTAAAATCTCTATCGTTTTCCCTCTCCTATCTAAGATTCTCTCTCTCTCTCTCTCTCTCCCCCCTTCCTACCCTCCCTTCTTCATTCATATGCAGAAATTCTATTTAAAAAATGGCAGAAACCCTAATAATCATTTTTTCCCTTCTCTAATTTCACAAACCCAATAGATCAACCTCTATAGTGTACATGAAATTAAACGATGGGAGAGCGAGAGTAGGGAGTGTTGTAATAAATAATGAAAGAAGAGAGGTAGAAGGAAAAAGAAAAGAGAAGATAATGGAGAGAAAATGTTTCTTTCTATAGTATTCAATATATTTGAAGAAGAGAGTACAAGGTTGTATAAATAGAGTACACTTGTCTATATCATCAATGTGTTCCTCATTGTTTTATATTTGTATTTTAAAAGCAAAAATTCAAAGGCACATCAAGATGAAAGGCACAAGCAGCACTAGGGCGCATGCCTTTCCATTAAGTGTGCCTTGCCTTACCTTATTAAGGTGCAGATCCCCTCTAATGCACCTTAGGCACGCTTAATGAAAGGGCATGCGCCTTTGACTATTATGCTTTCTCCTTTTTAGATACATGTAGGTAGCCTCATTTCATTAATATTTATTAATGTATTTCCTATGTTTTGATATGATGTGTGGCTATTACTCAACCCAAAAGAAAAATAATGTCTAGCTATAATACAACCATTGTTGTTTACAACTTTTAATGCTTATATTATAAAAATGTGAGAGAATTATTTTCTTTACTCTTTTCCCAAATTTTGAAGGCAAGGACAGTGGCTCTATTTGGAGAAGTCTGGGGCATTGGTCCAGCCACTGCTCTCAAACTTTACGAAAAAGGACACCGCACGTTAGATGATCTTAGAAATGAGGATTCATTGACAAATGCACAAAGGTTAGGGTTGAAATATTTTGATGACATCAAGAAGAGGATACCACGCCATGAGGTCTCATTACCTATTTTCATTGAAGTGTGGTATTAAGATATTTTGTCTATTTTGTCTACTGATGCAATTTTTTTCATATTTCCTATCTTTTTAAATTACTCTAGGTCAAGGATATGGATGTTTTATTACAAAAAGCTGGCAAAGATATTTTGCCTGGGGTAAACCTACTAAAACTCTAATCCTCTTATTTTATTTGAGTCTTAATTTAATGTTTGGAAAATTTTGAATGTCCTTTTATTTTATTTGATCTTGAGTTTTATTTTATTATTTGGACAATTTAGAAGGATTAATTATGCAAATTCTCACTTAATTAATCAAGAGATCCAGAAAAGAGAATGACACCTATGCATAATGCCCTCACAGTTGTGTTGCTGGCTTTTAGTGCAAATTCCCTTAAAAAGATTAATCAAATATTGAACCCTATCCTAGGACTTCTAAATTTAAAAATCACTCACCCAAAAGGATGAAATATGGCTATGGGACCACCTAGGGTTTGTTTTTGTTTTTTGTTTTTTTTTTTTTTTTTTAAGGCAAAACTAGGTCTCAAATATGTTCAAACAGTAACTAAGGGTTAGATCTACGAGTCTAAACCAGGGATCCAGAGGTTAGGGTGCAAAATAGGGCAAAATGGGTCTATCCATACGATTGTATAGACCTGTATGGACGGCTGTATATACTGTGGGTGTTGGCTGAGTTTTGGTGTCCAATGGTGGGGTTGGGTCCTGGTTTGGCTAGGGTTAGAGTTGGATAAAAAAGGGACAAAATGAGGTGTAGAAAGAGGAAAAAATGGAGAAAGAGAGGAGAGAAGGGAAGGGAAGAAAAAAAAATAGAGAACAAAAGGAGGAGAAGAAAAGGAACTTGTACCTTGAGTCACACAAGGTCCCTTGATCTCACACTAAGGAGGCAAAAGAAATCACACCAGGGGTTGCAAATGAGAGAAACTTGAAATTGTTCTTTCATTCATTCATATGCTCAAAAGTGTTTTATGAGGTTATTTATGAAGGAAAGACTAAGAAAACCGTAGGCACACTTTAAGAAACCCTAAACACATGCCAAACAATTTAATTATTGACACATGTGATAAACCTAAACCATAGAAAAAAACATAAAATGTCAATAATCGTTAATTACGTTAAATTTAAAATAAAAAAAAATCAATGGTTGGGTTGCTAAATCAACAGATAGATCCGCCCACATCAATCAAGATGTTGGATCTAGCTAGAATAAGGTTGCAATTCATCATCTAGCCTCATTGAGGTGGTGTCCAGGGATAGTTTGTGAGGGAGGTCTGGGTAACGTTAATAAGTCTGATTGGGTGTCCAGGGGTCTTAGATGATCCTTTTAGTTTATGGCCTGGGAGACGATTCCAACCGTTGTCCTTTGGTCCATTTGGAAAGTAAGGAACTCTAGGACTTTTTAGAGTAGAGAGGAATTTTGAGTGCGCTAAGTTGAGATTGTGCGCTTGGTTATTGTTTTGCGAAGAATTTGAGGGCTTTTCTTTAATGACCTTTGTTTTTTTTTCTTAGAAAGGCTATTTGGAATGCAAAAGAGGAGGATGAAGGCTTTGTCGAGGTGTCAGGCCCCTCCAGAGATAATTATAAGCTCAATGTAGATGGGATGACTTGGGGCAAGCCTTGTTTGGCTAGCACAGGGAGGAGTTCACCATGGTAGAGGAGAGGTTGAGTTTTATTTCTCAAAACCTGCAAGGATTAGAGATTCTAACCGAAGTTGTATTATTGGGGATTAGAGAGCCTTAGAATTGTGGGCTAGCAATGGTCATTGCAGTCTGTTCTTTCCTTGAGTTTGCATCCATTTCATTGATGAATGGAAACAGACTTAATGCTCATTCTGTGTTTGTTCTGCTCGTCTTTTGCATAATTCTTGTTTTTCTACATTGAGTAGGACTCATGGATTATGATGCTGAATTGTTTCCTACTAGAATGGGTTTTGTGAAAAGAAAAGAACCTTGATTAATCAAAGAACTCACCACTTGGAAATGTTGCCGGGTAGATCATTTTCTTAGTGATTTTTTTGTTCTGCAATACTGATGTTCCCTGCCCCATCTCTTAACTTGCCCAGTACACCCTCCACACACAAGAATCAAACATTTGAAAAAACATTTTATACATGTATATCTTTGTATATATGTTTGCATGTATGTATGTACCTGGTTGGTTGTGAGAGGTCATAGAAAATCAATTGTATGGATTGAAAGTGGACTTGATGAGCTACAATGGATCAAATTTCTGCCTCAAACTCAATTTCTAACCCCTTGATTGCAACGGTTGAAATCACCAGACATCCATAAAATAATTTAGTGACACATGGTGGCTTTGACTAATAAGATCTAGTAGCTAGAAATTGAGTTACGGACTGAAATTTGGTGCACCTGTAGTTCTTCAAGTGTACTTTCAATTCATATGTTTGCTTTTTTTTTTTTTATTGTGTTTAAAAAAATTAAAAAAAGGAGAATAGACCAAGTTCGACCCATGCTACTGGTCTCTCTTGATCTGGACTACATGGGAACACATCCTCAAATAATAATTTTAACACTCTTATTTGGTACATTTTTGACGGAGTACATAGTATACACTTTAATGTGTGGGGAAGCCATTAGTTGCCTCTGAATGTGCTGTACTTACCTAGTTATATTTATATCATTTTTCTTTTAATTTATACTACTACTTGTTATTATAGCTTCACTGTTTCAGTTTTATGAAATCGTTGTAATGGAACTCTTTTGACCTCGAAGGTAATGGTTACTTGTGCTGGATCATACAGACGTGGAAAGGCTTCCTGTGGGGACCTTGACATCATAATTACACATCCTGATGGGAAAAGGTCTGAGTAAAGATGCTTAAGCACCTGTGTTAGGTTATCAGATTTGAAGTTTCTAATATTAATTGTTTATTATGAAAACCTTGACTGAAGTGGATAATTAACTTTGGCTTTAGGCATGAAATGAGATCCTCATTGTCATATTCCCCCACAGGTATAGAACTCATCTTGTTCCACACCCAATCTGTTCTTTCTTCGTATTACTACTAGAGGAGAGACTGTTTTTGAATTTTAGGTTGCCATTATCTTTCAAATATATATATCAAGAGGTTTGCAGCTGAGCTATGCAATTGCACCTTTTTGTGTTTGGTGTTGAACTACATGAATTGCTTTTATGTTGCACAAGGTCTTCAAAATGTGTGAGACACCCATGTTAGACACACACACCTGTGTTGGACTCTTCACAGAATCTACACGGACTTTTCTAATACTTCTTAACATTCTTTGTAGGAATTGTGCAATTATCCTTTGTGCTTGGGGGCTCACTTCCGTTGAGGTTCACTTTAGGTTTGAATGACCGAGCAACAATACCATCACTTCTAGTATGAAAGCTCATTTGAGTGGATTTTTGAGTTTGGGTTAGTTGATTTACCCTTTTAGTGAGGTGACTCCTCTCAGACCCACTTCCAATTGGTTTCAAGGATGCCACAAATTGATCGTCTTCTAATGTATCAATCTTGGCTTGACATTTACTTTGTAGCTTTACCTGTCTTCACATATTTAGCATTGAGTTGTGGTGATAGCACATGTCTGAGAGACGAATTTGGGGAGGTTGCACCATCAAATGGGTTTAGGCATGAACTGTCATTTCAAAATTCAAATTTTGGAGCTAACAAAGGTAGCACCGAGAAGGGTGAAGAGCCCGACAAGTGGCATTGGGGGAGGGAAGCCGAGGTCCCTATGGAAGAGGTATTGTTGGGAGGAAAAGTTTATGTGGGTAGGGTTGAAATGGAATAGGCTTGGAGGAAAAGGGTCTTAATATGAAAAAGGGGGGCAAGAGTTGAAGAGAAAGGAGTAAATCTCACTTCCTTAGTCTCACGAGATTTTGCTGCACTACATATGGGTTGTAACGACCAGTCCCTCTAGCACAATATTATCCGCTTTAGGCTTGAAAAATCCTCATCACTTTGCATGAGGCCCAAGTATCACCCTTGGGCCCAAAAGGCCTTATGCTAGAAGGGAGGGGTGCTCCCTCATATATTCCACAACCAATTTACTCTCTTGGGCAGTATGGGACTCACTCCTATACACGCCCCTACACAAACAACCCCCACTTGGGGCAGGGTATCACAATTCACCTCCTTAAAACCAGAGCCGTCCCTAACTCTGCTACAACACACAGGCAGAGAGTTGAACCGTTCTCTGATACTATTTGTATTGACCCGTTCCTCTAGCACAATATTGTCTGCGTTGGGCTTGAAAACCCTTACGACTTTGCATTGGGCTCAAGTGTCACCCTTGGGTCGAAAAGGCCTTGTGCTAGAAGGGAGGGGTTCGCCCTCATATATTCCACAACCAATTCATTCTCTTGGGCAGTATGAGACTTACTCCCATACACGCCTCTACACAAGCAGCCCCCACCACTTGGGGCGGTATCATATGGGTTTATTTCCCTCAGTAGGAGGAAATTTAGTTTTCAGTGGGAAGGCAGGCTAGGCCTGTGAGCCATGTGCGACCTTCTGGGCCTGGAGCCCATGTGGAATGTTGTGGGCATGGACCTATTTCTGGTCCTGGGTGTGTGGTTCATCATGTGAGCGGGGCCTTGGGATGAATAAGGACTTGGATCTCTTCATTGGGCCTGAGATGAAGGGTAAGAGGACGGAATTGGCTTACAGTTTGGGGGATGCAAAGTATGATAGAGAGCATAGTCTAGGTGTTTCCAAGGTGGATGGGGAAGTGGCCCACTAGCTTCTAAGTTCAGGTCCTTTATTGTGAAGGAGGTGTCTGATATGTTAGGCCAGCTGCTAGGGGTTGAGGTCACAGATGAGGAGTGAGCAAAGCAGATCCTTTACTGGTTAAAATAAGCTTTTGGCTGTAAAAAGAAAAAGGGTGCCGAGTAGGGGGATTAGAATTTGGGTTGGTGGTTTCTCGGGGCTTCATAGAATGTATTTATGAATTATGGTGGGCTAATTTGGTAAGGATGGGGGCTATTTGTCTCCATTTATTACCATGCACTTGCTTTTGTTTATTTTAATAAACTATTTGTTACTGTTTCAAAAAAAAAATTCAAAAAAATTATCATTCATTTTTTTTTTCAATGTCACAGGTAAAAAGGAATTGAACATTTTCTGTGAAGTCTAGCTCTCAGCAGTGAGTTCTCACCTGGATATAATAGCAAATTGACACTCGAATCTCCTTGATGGAGAGATGTCATATCTTGATAGCACTAATAAATACTAGGGACTGTATCCAACACATCGTTAGTAGTTGGAAGTAAGTAGACTTCTTTGATGGAAGTATACTTCATCAAACTTGACTAATGTGGGATTAGGGTTGTGAAGTCAGACTTGATTAGAAAATTATTGACCTTCAATTCTATTATAGGGACTTTTACTGTGAAGCCTAAAGTTAGGCCGAAGTGGATTGGACCAACTTAGACTCATTGTGAACCAAGCCCAAGCGATGGGATTTATATCGCAGTCCACTTGGTGGCTCATCCACCAAAGGATCAAGTATAATTTACTATTCCCTAAATTATTTTAGAAGCTTTATTGTTAATTCTAAATTCAGAGTCCTTGTTTATCTCAAGAATCTTTGTTATGTAGCAAGTAATGGTAGATTTTAAATTTTCTTTATGAATCCATGCATTACAGTTTTATGAGGATTATTTTTTTCTCATGAATTAATGAAGAAGAGAAGAAGGTTGATATTTCCTCGTCTTTATTTGTGATGTTTGCACACTTTCACAGAGATCAAACCCTACAATTGACGCCATGAGATTTGAATTGTGCCATGGTCCTAGATCATTAGCCTTTAGTGTTTCAATGTCAGGGTTATGTTCAGTGCAATTCTACCTTTACACCGTTATACTAGTTGTTTTGGACTGCAAAACCTGGCCAAGAGCCACAAACTATTATCAGCTAAATCTAATTCTCAAAGATCTCTGTTCTTGCATGTGGATCTTATTAGTTTTGACTATCTTTTTGAAGAGTATCTAACCTGGTTTCTAAAATCAATTTACTTGTTATATATTCGTTAGTATAGGTTATTTAATCCCCCTGTTCCTGTTTTCAGTTGGTCTAAATTTTGGAAGGCATTTTGAAATCTGACCTTTTCTTTTCAATGCCTGTAGTCACAGAGGCTTCCTAGTTCAATATGTTCAACATTTGAAGGATATGAAATTTTTGAGAGAAGATTTGATTTTTAGTACGCACAGCATGGAGGTAGATATTTATCTCATGTTGTAAACTATCCCTTGATTAATGCACACAAACAGACGTTTGGGTAGTATAGAAAATTAGACATTCAATTTGCTACCTAAGCAGTCAACTCCTTTTGGTTACCTAGTCATTTTCTATAGATTTATCCTGTAGTTGGTACAGAACTAAATGTTTTTTGACGTTCAGTTGGAGTAATTTTCATTTTGATTGGTCTTGACATGTGTATGATAATGTCATTTATCAGTTGTTATTATGTGGTATAAATTACATGTCAGAATGTTGCATCATTATTGTCGATAATGCAACTGACTTCCTGATTAATGTAGTAGTTATATAAAATAATTTCTGTTTTAAGGTCTCAGAATTAGGACTAGCGACTTCCCTGCAGCTTCTCATCACTGTACAAGAATTGCTTGAATTTCTTATTTTTGCACAATAGCAGTCAGTATTGTGTGAATTTAGAGCACAACATTCTGCAAGTAAGTGACTATTTTGGAAGTAACCCAATACACGAGGCTTGGGGGTGGGTTTTTTGCTTTTGAACAGTAACAAATACAAGAGAAGAAGGTCTAACAGGATTAGACCTAAAAAAAGAGGGAAAAAATAGAAAATTCAATGAGAATAGAAGAAAACTCCTCTAATCAGAAAATAGGAAAACTCCAGAAAAAAGGTCATTAACTCCAAGTTTGGCCAAATAATCTGTCACTCCATTCTTTGCCCTACCTATCTTGGTAAAGGAAACATCCATCCCCACAGCTTGCAACCTAGTTTCCCTAACCTCAATGATCAAACATAGACCAGCTATGGAAATGTTCCCATCTTATCAACTTTGGGAGCTTGGGGAGTAGGGGACTCCTTATTGATTCTTTTGGCGGGAGGGGCGTATTATTGTATCTTTTCTTTTACTTTTTGTTTCTTTTCTGTTTATTTTCCTTCTTTTTCATCTTGGATCTGGGTATATCTCTCCTATACTTGGATCCTCCTCTTGTACTCTCCCTTTGTTTTTTAATGAATTAAGTTGTCCATGTTTAAAAAAAAAAAATTTGCTGGAGAATTTTTTTTTTTAAAAGAGAGAGAGAGAGAGAGAGAGAGAGAGAGAGAGAGAATGAAAAGGAAATTAGAAGAGCATAATTATGTGGAAGACATTGTATTTCATGATGATTCAATGAGGTTACAGAGGCTCTAATTTATAGGCATAACTACAAGCTAAAAAGGAAAATCAACTCTAATATGTATGATAAAATAATTGGTTGGACTATAGAGACACATTTCCGTAAAAGACACAAATATGAATAAAATACATATTTGTGCAATACATCCTACAACACTAGATTGAGCAATGTGAGCAACTAGCGTCACAAAAAACAACTTAAAATTCACATAAGAATACTTTGTTGCTCCCAGTTGGACTAACGGCATGATTTTTCTTTTATAGTGTTCTTCAACTATGCAGGGTAGTCCCATCTCTTGTATAGGACAATCTTCTTTAGAGCTTTGGGACATAGTTTGACCCAAGAATGATTGCAAATTGAAAGGGTAAAGCGAAAGTGGGGTCACAAAACCATTACTTTCTTTTTAAATTTCAACTCATAAAGAAGAGACACAAATAACTCACATTATTCAAATTCCAAAAGCTACAACATGTGGCTTGCTACATGTAAACCGAGAGAGTAGAGACAATCTATACCATTGGAAAATGGCAAACAACCCCTTAGGAATTTGATTTTCCTAGGGACATTAGTGTCCATAACGTACCCTTGTGATTAAAAAAATGTGGTAATCATAAGGAAGTTATGTTTAGTGGCTTCATTCGTTTCATACTATCTTGTTTAATTCATATACCTGTACTTTTTGTGACATACTATTTATGATACCAATGAATATGGTTATATTGTAATTGTTGATGTTTTTCTTTATATTTTATATTGGCATGGTTAATATAGGGGACTGATTCGGGGGTTGATACATATTTTGGTCTTTGCACATATCCTGGTCGCGAGCAACGGCATCGCATAGATTTGAAGGTATCCTAATATATGCAATCTAACTCTAAAACTATCATGTTTATGTAACATTGTTCTATTATAATCATTCAGCAAAAAAAAATGTGCTATTGTATTATTTTAGAAACAATGATATTTCAATTGGATTTTTTTTTTTGAAACTGAGACTGAAACAGATTAAATTAATGAAGAAAGTACAAGAATACAACTTCAGAAAACTCTGTGTAAGAGTGTTATGCTGGAACAAAGTAATAGAAACAAAAAAACAAGAAAGTAAATGCAAAAGCAAAACATAATAAAACAAGAATCCAACCCCATACACCTAATTACAAGAACCTAACAACAACCTCTTGTTTTTCAATGCCCGCGTTTGCAAGAAAACTTGCAACACTATAAGCTAATCGCGTGACTTGTCTGAAGCGATATTTCAATTGGATTTAAGTAGGGGTGTTCACGGACTGGGTTTGGGCCCTGGTTATGCTCTGTGGAAGCCTAAGCCTGTTTATATATAGAAGCCTAAGCCCGTCTAAAGCCTGTTAGGCTTTGCAAGGTAAAGCTCTAGCTCGCCCGTTTAAGACCATTAATAATCCAATTGTTTATGTTAAAAACAAGCATGATGAACAACTAAACCAAATTTGAGCTTAAAAATCAATTTTTAGCCACTGGATCTCAATGGTCAAAGTCATTAGGCATATTTGTCTAGGTATTTTTAAGGTCACCTGATGACTTTAACCATTAAGATCAAGTGGCTAGAAATTGAGTTTTAAGCTCAAATTTGGTCCACTTGTAGCTTATGTCTACTTTTAATCTAATCAGTCAGTTTCTAATTAATTTCAAAATAATTTTTTTTTTTTTTAAATGGCTTAGGTGTACGCATACATATATAGTGGCTAAATGGGCCTAAAATCCCAACGGAGTTTCACATGCTTCTTTAAAAAGCCTGGGCCCAACTGTTTATAAAAACGGGCTCAAGTATTTAGCCCAAGCATGGCCCATTGGGCAGGTATATGTGTTCGTTCAAACTCGTTCGTTTATGATAGATTCAGATGGGTTTCGAGCTCAGTTTAGGCTAAGGAATAGCTCTAGATTTGAGTGGCATGCGATTTTGTTTCTTTAGAGAAATGCATCTTTCCAAGTAAAGGCAACACATAGGAAAAAGATTAGACTCGAAACTTGGTCTCCCATGCAGAATGGTGTGTTTATGTTTAATGTAGATGGGGCTTCTCGAGGCAAACCATGTCTAGCCAGAATAGGTGGGGTTTAGGGGAGGCAAATCATCTTTGCTAGTCTTTTCAAAGCCTATAGGTGTAAAACTCAAATGAAGCTGAGTTGTTAGCAATTAGGAGAGCCTTGACTTTATTAATGAACTGTGGTCATGGTAAGTTAGTAATGAAGGGGTTTCGGCGAATGCAATCAAGTGGATAAGGGGATTGAAACACCCACTTTAGAAACTGGTAATAGTAGCTAGGGAGATTAGTATTCTGTGCGGTGGGAGAGAGATCTCTTTCTCGCTTGTTAGGAGATCGACAAATGGAGTCGCTGATTTCTAGCTAAATGGGGAGTAGACAGAGATGATAGCTAGACTTCTGGAATTTCACTATGTTTTTTTGGAGCATGGGTATTTTTCTTTTTTGATTTATTATGCTTTCTTTCTTTTTTGTCACATGTATTTTCTCTCGGGGTTGAAGCCTTTTAGACCTCTTTTTGTACATTCTTTCTCTATTAACTTTGCTTCCATTAAAAAAAAAAGTTCAGGAAAATTTGCATCTTTCCAACTGAAGGCAAATTTTCTAATGGAATCATAAATAGGTTTTTTTTTCTTTAACATATGTGGAAAGGGAAATGAAACAACTTTCTGCAATTTGTCAACACTGGTTGTTACTTGCATTTCTTGCTATTTATCAAACGTGAACCTTGGGAAGAACTTTAGGCAATAAAAGATGTAATAACACAATTAGAGTTTGTTTGTTCCATTCATTCATTAAAGTTTGCATTGTGATCTTTTCCAGGTATATCCACGAGATATTTATGCTTTTGGGCTAATACATTGGACGGGAAATGATGTTTTGAATAGGAGGTATGCTCACACTTTTTTTGTAATAGGAAGCATGTTCACATTTTTGTCCAGATCCATAGCTAATCTTAGCAGGTAGTAACTATTTGTTGTATTTTATACATTGAATTATTTTCATCCTTGTATTTTGTTCCATAACTTCTTTTTTTGTGATTAATTCATTGTCTTTTTTAAATGTCCAGCAGTTGATTTGGACTTCATTCCATCTATCTAGTGTTGTTCAGGGATATGTTTATTTTTCAGTCTTTTTATAATAGTGATTAGCATTTTCTTAATGTTTTGATGTGTATGTGGATATTTATGATTACAATACACCATTTTGAAATGCTTTTTTTGGGGGGGTTGCAAAAGTCAAATACTGGTAACAAATTTCTCTTTTCTTGTTAGCTGAGCCATTTCCAACTTCCCATCATAACACCCATCATACTTAAAATTGCACATGCAGCTCCCTGTTTATTCTATTTAGAAATCCAAAGTGCTATTCGAGAAATGCATATCAATTTGGGTTTATGCCAAGTAGGTCAACTGTAACGACCTGTCTCGCTAGTATGATATTGTCTACTCTGGACCTCACACACGACCCGCACAACTTTTAATTAGCAAGGCAACCCACTGTTACTCCTAAAAGGCCTCATGCTAAAAGGAAAAGGAAAAAATTTAATACGACTTCTATAGATTTATAAAGGGCCTATGATAGGGCGGTAGGACATTTAATTTGGCAACTTCTGAAAAAAAATGCATTCTTAATAAGTATAAAAGTTATACAGGATATGTATGAACAAGCGACAATTAGTGTAATGATGGTATATGGGGAGACGGGGAAATTTCCAGTAAAGTTTGGGCTTCATCAAGAATCAATTTTAACTTCATATTTATTAGTATTAGTTATAGATTACCTAATGGCTAGTATACTTGATGCCGTGTAGTGTTGTATCCTATTTGCATATGAAAATTTTAATCAGTAAAACAAGAAATCAAATAAATGAGAAACTGGAGTTATGGAGGCAAGCTTTGGAGATGAATGGGTTGATAATTTGTAGAACTAAGCCAGAATGTAAGGAGTGTAAATTTAGTGGTTTAAGAAGCAAAAGAGAAACAATTAAAATTGGAAATAACTTGGTTACACATTGTGATAAATTTAGATATTTGGTTGCAATTGTCGGTCCAAATGGTAGAATAGATCTACATATAGTTAATAGAATGGAAGCAGGATGAGCAAAATATAGGTAAGCTAGCAGAGTGCTATGCAATAATAAAAGAGTACTGCAAATTAAAGGGGAGATTTTATGAGACAACCACCTTTAGGCCAACTATGCTTTATGAAACTAAGTGTTGGACAATTAAGAAAAAATAATGATATGGTGACAGAAATACACATTCTAAGATGGATGTGTAGAGTTACCTTAAAAGGTAGAATTTGGGATGAACATATTAGAGAGACCTTTAAAGTAGCCTCAATAGATGAGGGAATAAGGGAAAGTCACTTAAGGTGGTTTGGACATGTTTGTAAATCAGAAACGGACCCCGTTAGGAAAATTGAAAGGAGACATGTAGATTGAATAAAAAAAGGAGGACCTTTAAAAACTTGGTTGGAAAGATGTAAAGAAAGCCATGATAGATCATAGAGTAACGGAGGGTATGATTTTTATAGGATACAGTGGAAGAGAAGAACTCAAAGAGCCAAACCCGCATAGATGGGATAAGTGGCTTTGAGACAAAGACGATGATGATGATAATGATAATGATCAGCAGTTCGTTTATGAGTGTGGGAAGTGGTTAGAACTTAGACTACCAACATGCTAGATGTTATCAGAGTTTATTCCACAAACATGTTTGTCACACCCATTGACTGTTTTGCATCCATAAAAGCTACAATTAGTGTAAAAAATGGAGGGGTGACTGGTCATTTTGTCAACCAGCCACTAAATAAATAAAGAAAAGCACACAACGTGTCTTTGGAAACATGGGCAAGTAGGGTCCAACAATTTTGGAGTGATGAAATTAGGGTCCATAAAAGCTGCAATTAGTGTAAAAATTTGAGGTGACTGGTCATTTTCTCAACCAGGCATTAAATTGAAAAAAATCACACAACGTGGCTTTGGGAACACGGGCAATTAGGGTCCAACAATTTTGGAGTGATGAAATTTGAGTCCTCTGGCTTTTCGTGGCAAATATAGCCACATGTGGTGTAGAAACGAAGGCTCTGTTCACAGTCTAATGATTATACACAACAGCTACATCCAATTGACACATACCCAGGATCCGGTATACATATCCAATCATTACTCTACACACATATCCAGGATCCCCTATTGATGTATACTGTAATGTCCTTGGTCTCATAGGTTGGTATAGAAGAAAGTACTAATTCTCTTTTAATTGCATTTTACAAAACCTTGTAGACAATAACATATCAGGGTAGCTCGATACACGAGGCTTGTGGGCAGTTTCGTGTATCTGTGGGATTAGTCTCACTTCCACGAGAGGTAGGGAGACTCACATTATTAAAAGAAAAGGAAATGAACTTTGCTAAGAAAGGTCTAAACGGTCTCAGACTGAAAAGAACTGCCAACTCACTCTCTAACAACCATCTTTGCCAGACCTTCCATCACCAAACATCATTTTGTTAAAGTGATGGTAACTCTAGAGTAGAATAGAATGTGGAAATGAATTGCTATAGAAGGTTTAAACCACCTCAGACTGAAAAGAACTGCAGACTCACTTTTTGACAACCATCTTTGCCAGGTGTTCCATCACCAAACATCAGTTTGTTGAAGTGATTGTGATTTACAGCACTTAACAGATAAAATAATATGTTGATAAACAAATAACATTGCAGGTTGAGGTTACTAGCGGAATCTAAAGGCTACAGACTTGATGATACAGGGCTATTTCTAGCCACCCAAAGTTCTGCTGGAAAGCGTGTATGTGGAATTGTACTTTTGAGGGTAAGTAATAATTTCATGATTACACTTTCACTTCTCAATTTTCTTGCAGGGTGCAAGATCAACTACCAGTTTAAGCTGTAAAAGTGAACGAGAGGTGTTCGATGTCCTTGGGTTTCCTTGGCTTGAACCTCATGAGAGGAATCTTTAAGTAAGAATTATTTTTATGTATGTAACAATTATTTTAAGTTTATACATGATGTAGAACAAGAAGGCTCAAGTGGAGCCCATTTTCATTTTTTATTTTATTTCGCAGATTTATTAAATTTGTTATTTGAGTTTTATTTTAAGTCAGTGTCCTAGTTCGTTCTGGACATTTCAGTTGATGTCCTAGTTGTAATCAAATCCCGTTCACGTTTCCTTGTTTGAGCTAGTTTCATTTAGTTTTTTTTTTTCTATATAGATGTGTATTGAAAATGAGGGACGCTCTCTAGCATTTTGGAATACAATACAATATCGGATTTTTTTATCTTCTTCTTCTTAGTCTCTACTCTCTCCTCTGGCTTGCTGGTGAGCAGACAGGCAGCTCTTGATTCTCTCCCTCACCACGACTTGGCGAAGTTGTGGCCCTCCACTGGTGGTCCACCGCCCCCTCTGCAACAGCCCGAAGCCTGGGTGTTATCCCAGGTAGCCCCATCGTCTTCCTCGGCTCTTGCTGGCTTTCAGCCAAGCCCCAATCAAGCCTCCTCCAATCGCCTAGGTCAGATTTGTTACAGCCCAATCTCGATCTCCACCTCCTTGCTGCTGCTGCAGACGAGCCCCAAATCTGAGCTGTGCGCATCACCTGCACCCACGGCCAGATTCATCTTCCATCTTTGCCTAGCCTTCTCCTTTCATTCTTCCTTTTCCCACCATTTGCTGCTGCTCAACTCCAACCTTCCCCAACGACAGCCTCTGCTCTTGCCAGCCACTATCTTCTTCCATCTTACCTGTGCAACTCAGAACCCATCGCCGATTCCACCTTATTTGCAGACAACAGTATCCTTCCCACCACCTTTTATTTCATTAATAAAGACAAACCCTCTCAATCCCCACCAATTAATAAAACCCACTAAGCTTCCCTCAATACCCAACAACGTCAAACCCACCTAAACCATGGCCCACCTTTACCTTTTGACCATTGGTGACTAATCTATTGACTCTTTGACCAGATTGACTTCAGTTGACCCTGGTGGACCGGAGTTTGACCAGTTATCTTGAAGCTCCTTAAAACCCAATACTCCCACTGTGTCAATACATGTACAAGGAGAATCGAGTAGCCAACTTTTCAAGCTTTTAGTTGAACTGTAAAATCCCATTGCAGTCTACTCAAGGTTGTCAAAATCGGATCGTATCGTGAATCGGTCTAGGGGAGTGAACCGTGAATCGTGAATCGTAAATCGTTGAATCGTAAGATTCACAATGTTTTTTTAATTATTATTTATACTATAATTACATATAAATGACATAGAATAATGAGATACATTATTCAATTCCACATAATATATGGGTTTAGTTGGCATGAAAATTTGATATTATATAGCTTTTAAAAAAGTTCAATTTATTATAGCAGACATTTTTTTTAAAAGTATCTAGTACAATTTCAAACACTTCTTATTATACAGGTAGACACAAATTAAAATATTTGACTAGATAATGAAAATTATGAAAATTAATAATGATTGGTTACATAGAGTTATGGAAAGAGGGACACCAGATATCTTAAAATATCTGACTAGATAATGGAAAATATATTATTCTAGTTAGTGTACTATTTTAAATAATAACTGTCTAATTGAGATGTGTACTATTTGAAATAATAATTATATTAAAATAGTTAGTGTATTATTTTAAATAATAATTGTTTAATTGAGATGTGTATATTTTAAATAATAATTATGTTAAAATAATTAGTGTACTATTTTAAATAATAACTATTTAATTGAGATGTGTATTATTTTAATAATAATTATATTAAAATAGTAAGTTTACTATTTTAAATAATAATTGTCTAATTGAGATGTGTACTATTTGAAATAATAATTATATTAAAATAGTTAGTGTATTATTTTAAATAACAATTGTTTAATTGAGATGTGTATATTTTAAATAATAATTATGTTAAAATAATTAGTGTACTATTTTAAATAATAACTATTTAATTGAGATGTGTACTATTTTAAATAATAATTATGTTAAAATAATTAGTGTACTATTTTAAATAATAACTATTTAATTGAGATGTGTACTATTTTAATAATAATTATATTAAAATAGTAAGTTTACTATTTTAAATAATAACTGTTAATTGAAATTTGATTAGTGTAGTAGATAATAATTCAATAGCATTTAAAATTGTAAATAACTCTAAATAACATCTATCAAATAATTTTTTTAAATAATTAGATTTATTTATTTTTTAAAATATATATAACTATACAAAAAGTTTAAAAAAATAAAAGATATTTTTAATTAATAACGATAGCAATAAATTAAGAAATATGAAAATATAGTGTTAGGCTTGTGCAAAATTAAAAGGGAGGATGGCATGGGTCGAAAGTGTAAAAAATGACCTTGTGAAAAATTGAAAGGAAGGATCGCACGAGTAAAAAGGTAAAGGTTAAAGTTGCAACTGAAAAGAAAAGGGAAAGTTAGGGTATCGGTAAGGAAGAGACGGAAGCAAGGTTAAGGAAGAGACGGAAGCAGAAGAGGAGAGAATGGGCGATGGAAGAGACGGAAGCAGAAGAGGAGAGAACGGGAGAGGGAAGCAGAAGAGGAGAGAACGGGAGATGGAAGAGACGCAAAGCTGCTCAGGTACACTATTTCTTCCTCTCGTAGCACATCTTCCTCTCTTCGTTTCCTTCTTCTTTTTCTTCTTTCCTTAAATCCGTACCTCTTCCACTTCTTCGCAGTTCGAATCGCACGATACTGCGATTCGTGCGATTCGAATCGCACGATTCACGATTCTGAAAAAAACGCAATTTTTTTAATTAATTTCGATATTATACCGATTCGTACCGTAAGAACCTCCGATTCGATACGAATCGTGCGATTCGAACCGTGAATCGCACGATTTCGACAACCTTGAGTCTACTATCCATCTTGCCAAGCATTAAATAACCAAACGTCACTTTGTTAAAACCTTATGATCTTCACTGAACAGATCAAATAATATGTTGAGTAAAACATGCAGGTTGAGGTTCCAGCAGAACCCGAGGTTACAGACTTGATGGTACAGGGCTATTTCTAGCCATCCAAAGTTCTGCCAGGAAGCATGTATTTGGAATTATAGTTTTCATGGAAAGTTATAATTACACAACTGCTATATTTTCACTTCTCAATTTTCTTACAGGCCACAAGATCAATTACCAGTTTGAGTTGTAATACCGAATGAGAGGTGTTCAATGTCAGATTTCCTTGCCTTCCAACTTCAAGAGAAATCTTTCTAATCATGTATGTTTATGTATATAACCAGACTATAGAGTACCCAACTTTGCAATATTTAGTTAATTGTAAATAGCCATTGCAGTATGACAATCGAAGATAAATGTCTCAAAAGTATCACTTTTTGATCATAATGGTTGTAGGTTCAAGTGACAATGTCAGTTTGAATGTGTGTGCATGTGCTCATGACTTCTATTATGCCCGAGCTTTTAAGGTATAGATTCTCTGACATGACCAAAACTATTGATGGATAAAAAAATCACCGAGAATGATTAGATTTACCAAGTGGGCCCAATTCTATTATTTTTTTATAGATATTTCAGGGATAAAAACCGGAAGTCAACTTCTCTGCCTGTTTGTGAATCAAAATTTTCACTTTAATCACTACAAACTTTTGTTTTTTCTTGGTGAGCAACGATGGTGACAGTGGAGATTTGTATCCTCTGGTTTCTCTGCCTAGTGTGTTTGACAACTCTGAAACTTTGTAGATTGGGAATTTCAATTTTATAAAATCATTGTTGTAGGTTTTTTTTTTTTTTAGCAGACAATAGATTAAGAGCAAATGTGTTACAAAATAGGAGATTTCCGTCGAAGTCGGAGTGGATAAAAAAAAAAAAAAATCAGAGTTGGGCCAATTTACCCCTTGTTTTGGTCTCTGACGAATCTCTAAACTCAAACCATGTAACTTATAATAAGAACAGGTTCAGTGATTGTTTTATGTCAAGGTTGCTGTAATTTGCTTTAAAAGGTGCCCTCCTTTTGATATGGGGACTCACTTGGAATGTAAGGTATTATGATGTGTACGAAATTTCAAAGGCTAAGATCATATTGGGCCTGATTCTTTTATCAATTCCATTGGACTTGGTAAACGCATCTCTAATTTGATCAAGATGTTAACTTTTGGCCAAGGTGTAGTGGTTTTTATTTTTAACTCTAAGATATCGAGGCCTTTTAGAGCACCTGATTAAGTTCTTGGGACATGTGCAAATTTCTCTATCCACACACACTAGATAAAACTAAGGGAAGTGGCCCTTGTAAATTGAGAGTGAGACTTAGAACTCAGAACCCTCATAGTGTAGTGGTTTATAATTCTTTTTATTTCTATATTTAATGTTTCAACTTATGCAAGATGTTGACCAATATGGGTTTCAAATAAAAATATATGTTGACTGAGAGGATGAAAGATGGGATGTCGTGGGTTGGTTGCAATTAGCAGTGGGGTGCAGTACAAATCCAAGTGCATATGGTGGATTGTATTTCCCTATTTTAGGTTCTACTTGTGAGAGTGGAAGACAATAAGGCTACACAACTGTGCAAGATGTAACTAAGTTGATGTAGACACTTAAATTTTACTCAAATCTGATTTTCACCCAAATTGACCCCAAACTTGATTCCCATTTCATTAGCCCTAGGCACTCAAAACAATTCTTAGACCCAAACTGAGCCCAAGTTCCCTCAAATTTCAGAACCATGCACTTCCCTGCATATGTGCGGCATTTTTTGGAGCAGTAGATAAAACAAACAAAGGCAATGGCACTTGTGATCATAACAAGTGGTATATAGCGTGGGACAATCGTTGAATTGTGGATTTTTTTTTTTTTATTTGATCTAAGACGAATCTAATTTTTTTTTTTTTTTTTTAAAATAAATTTAGTTAAGTTGAATAGGGCGATTCTCACGGCGTCAAATCAATATATTTTTCTTCAATCAAATCTAAAAAAAAAAAAAAAATTATTGTTAGATCCCATAAAGGAAGATGGCCAGCAACCCGATGCTCTCATTTTCAAAGAAGTTACAACATCTTTAATTATGATTTTTAAAAATCGTGTACGGAGATCTATTTGATGGGTTAAGAATTGTGGAACAGCATACATACATGGTGATCTTACCGATCCACCCATAGACGTTCATGGAAGATAAGGTGAAACTTAAAGGTCGAATAAGCCTTGTACGCAATTAAACAGTTGGCAGAGGAATTGAACATAGGATACACTTGTTTTTGGGTGGCCATTCTATCATGGGAAGACTCTTTTAGGAGACACGGATTTTTCGGATTTCTCATTTTACCCCCATCCATCCGTACGGATTTTAGTGGACTTTCATAAATCGGTTCACTGGATCGGTGCACTAGATAGATGCACCGACCGGATTGCTTGGAAATGGAAATTTGAGGAAAGTGATCCGGTCGGTGCACCGATTTGGACTTCCAAGAAATCGATACACCGACCAGATCACTTTGCTCAAATTTTCATTTCCAAGTGATTCGGTCGGTGCACCAATTTCTTGAGAGTCCAAATCGGTGCACCGACTGGATCACTTTGCTCAAATTTTCATTTACAAGTGATCCGGTCGGTGCACCGATCCAGTGAACCGAATCACTGGAAAGTGAACCGATTTCTGGAATTCCACTAAAATCCATACGGACGGTGGGGGCAAAGTGGAAAGTTCACTAAAACCGGTGTCTCCTAAAAGAGTATGCCCGTGTTAGGATGGTCATCCTTGTTTTTTTTTGAAAGCCTTTAATAGCACTCGACTAATTCTCAAGGCATGTGCAAGTCTCTCTACCTACATACACTTGGTAACTATACGCGGAGTGACTCTTTGAAGTGAAGTGAGAATTGAACTCAAGATCTATGTTTCTTGAAGCGGATTTCTAGTCATCACTCAAACCCCTTTGGATTAAACATATGATACACTTATTATAGTGTTTTTAAAGAATAATACACATTACTTTTATTGTTGGAGGAGAGGAAAACCTTTTTGTTTTAGAGTACTTTCCTGTGTATAAAAAAAGTGTAAGAAGTTGTCCTTTTAATCCTGATATTTGAATATCAAATTCCAATTTGAATTCAACTTTCTTCTACAATTGCACCCAAGCATCAAATCACATTGTGCAACACTTTTTCAATTTTGATTTATTTTATAAATCACATCTTTGTTTTAATGGTGTAATCCATCTTCATATCACTTTGACACTAAAATGAATAACCCACACCTCCAGCCTTCCCCTACACTCATTCTCTTGACCATATCCAATCTAACTTCTCAATTTGATTCTATAATTACAACCCTCAAGCATCAAATCACAATGTGCTATACTATTTTGAATTTTAGCTCATTTACTTTTTTCTATTGATATATCCACTAAAATTATGCTCTTTTTTTTTAAGTCGAAGATATTTAGACCTCTTACAACACCCGACTAAGTTTTTGGGATATGTACAAACCTTCCTATCCACACACACCAGGTAAAATTAGCGAGATTGGCCCTTATATTTCTGTCTTTGTTTTATTTTTTTCCCCATATATTTAATACACTAAACCAATAATGCTTCATTAAGAAATGCCAAATAATGAATGAAAGTAAGCATTATACAAAATGAAACATTAATTGAAAAATAAGATATCAATGGCTATGTTCACATCACTCAAGAAGTTTATTGCAAGTCCCAACACCGACCGCCGCAGCAAGATGCCAAGCGGCATGAATATACGGAGTTTCTGGGAAGAAATCATCAGCAATGAAAAGAGCACCTCCCAATAGCGAAGACATTTTATGTAAGTTGTGTGCCATCCTCAATTCTGGAATTGTCACTGCTCTTCTAGCGAATGCAACCTAGAAGAAATCAATGAAAACACATCCCTTAATCATATAAAAATGTCAAGAAAAGGGGAAAACTGTCCATCAGGATAATATCCAAAGCAACAACCACCATGGTTTGCTAATTTTTCAAATAAAAGTTGTAGAAAACTAGTAGTCCAGTCACATTGCCAGGCTATAAAAGAGTATTCCCCTTTAGGGTCTTATTAGAAACATTTTTTTTATAATCGAGAAGTCCATAGTCTCTTAGAGCACCTGATTAGTACTCAAGGCATGTACAAGTTTTTCTACCACACACACCAGGTAAAATTATGGAGAGTGGCTGTTTGGAGTGAGATGAGACTCAAACTCAGGACTCTTGTTTCTTGAGATGGGTTCCTAGCCTTGTTTGGAGTGAGATGAGATTCAAACTCAAGACTTATGTTTCCTGAGACGGATTCCTAACCAACACACCAACTCAGGTCTTATTAGAAACTATTAAAAGAGATATTGAGATGACTTGTTTTTAGATTTTGTGTTTTCTTTCTTATATAAGTATCATCATTAGTTAGTCATTTATCCTATCAGAGGTAAGACTTTTATATTTAGATTTGGCAAATTTTTTTCGTGGACCAACTATTATATATGATACTCATGAGACTTAAATCCACAATCTCTATCTTACGATCAAGAGTCTTGACCAGTTATACATACATAGTTCTAGACAAATTCCTTCTTATGTAAGTATGAATTTGGATTTTTTATCTTTATTCGTTTTCTCATTTTTAAAGTTTAGATTGCACGTTTTCTACCATAGAATGTGCTAGCCTTAGAGACTTGGTTCAAGTTAGGATTCCTCTAGTGATTTGGCGTGCATATGTTTAGTACAACACTATGATGGCCACTAGCATGTCAAATGCAAAGTTTAACAAAGAATTTTAATAAGAAAAAATAGGTTGTAGCAAATTAAGTTTTTTATATGATTAAGATGTCTAGGTCTCTTAGAGCACCCAACTAGTCTTCGGGATATTTACAAGCCTCCCTACCTATACACATAGGATAACTCTACGGAGAGTAGCTCTTTAGAATGGAGTGGAAATCGAACTCAGGACTCTCACTTCCTAAGGCAGATTCTTGGCCATCACTCTAACCCCTTTGAATTAGTAATAGAATTCAGTGTTGAGCAATGATGAGTGGGAAAAATGGATTTGATTGTTTTTTTTTTTTTTTTTTAATGGTTGGATTTGATTGTTGTTATCATTTTATGCTGGTGTCTTCAAGATTAAATGTTGTTTAAAGACATTCAAGAGGAAAACATGATGTACATGGTCAGATCTAATTAAAACTTTAAAGTATTTAAATGACTAAGTCCCTTACAAATCAACTTTATTTAGAGTTAAAAAATGAAACAATGCACATAATCCATTAATAAAGTCATTTGTCAATTATTGAATATTGACGTGAAATTTAATGAAAACAGAGCTCTATCTTTCCGAAATCTATTCTTAAATTGCATCACCAATTGGATGTAACTTTGGTTTACAATAATAAAATCGTTGATGTAGATGCCATTATGTTAACACATTTAACAAAGGAGCTTGTAATTGTCCATTAATCACTTGGATAAATATCCACTGAATCAATATAATAAAATTATTTATTATATTGAATATTGATATGAAATTTTGTAAGTGTTTGGAGTTGATGAGTAACTTCGTTTATAATAGATAAACTTCTACCAAAGTAATCACATGTAACTATTTCTTTTCTTTTAGAATTTTCATTATACCTATTAGAAAATCAACCGTATAGAAGTGGACCAAAATTCAAACTAAAATTCAATTTATAATTACTTGATCAGAGTGATCAAAATCACATAATGTATTTCAAAAAAAAAAAAACCAAATGCGACCGGTGGTTGCACCATATCTAAATTTTATAAATTCAAATAATGCTTGATATATTAAGGAAATGAAATTCCACACCTCCTACCATAGATAGGACCATAATCTGAAAAGGCAACCGATTTCCCTACTCAAACAATAACCATCCAGCTAAGAGTTAAAGGTAGGAGGAAAACTTAAGGGAGCAGTTTCCTTAGAAGACATGTTTCATATCAGAAGAAACATAAAGCATCAATTTTGAACCAAAAAATTTAATGAAAATGGTTTATAATAAGGATTTTGATTTGGGCACTTTCAAATTTGATAAAGATGGCACTCTTAGTATCTTCCATCACTTGAATGTCCAGTGTAAAAAGAGAAAGGGAGTGTCCTATTTTTTTTTTTTAAAAAAATGAGAGCATCCAAATGAAAACCCCATAATAATTATCTTATAAGAAATGAATATCAATGTTCTATGTAATTTTTCATGACATTCCATTTTTCCAATGAACTATTGTAGGACATGGAGAGCATTCGCTTCCATCTTAGCCTATTTAATATTGAAAATGATAGATATCATTGATAGGCACAGCTTAGAAACAAGGTGTGGTGGGTGGGGAATGACCTCTTGTATCTGTTCCTTAATGACTACTACTCACATTTTACAATCTTTCTCATTACTTCACTTTCATGTAATAACATGAATTGAAATTATTCTCATTCTATGAAAAGAGCTACCAAATAAGCTCTTAATGTATTAACTTGAATGTTAGGAGGTTGTATATCTATTTATAGATCTTTACCTTAAGTCTTGAATGTTTTTGTAGTTATAACCTAAGGATCTATGAAACATAGAGAATATATCATCTACTATTATTGAAAAAACATTGGTGCTGGCTTGATTGAAATGTTACCTCCATCATACCAGTATGGACAGCTGATACCATTAATGGTTGGAAAGGCAGACACAATGCAGATGCAGCCATTAGCAATTTGGGATTCTCATTCCTGAGCGCTCTTGAAAGACACTGCGGACATTCTTTAGCTAGCTTTAATAGATGTATGGAAATAAGAGGTGCCAGGGAGCAAACGAAACAATCCTAACTCATGTATAAAAACAATCCAAGAGGGCAAAAGATGGTATGAACTCATTAGCAATTATTAAAAGGTCTGATGAATGATTAACACATCAACAGTTGCAAAGAGCATAAAACAATTTCAGTGGCTCATTAGATTATTACTTCTAAGGCACATGTTTGAGAGATGATAATGGTAATTAACTTCAACAACGCATTGCATGGTAATTTTCAGATGCTTTCTAACTCAAAAGTACAAAGAAATACATTGAATCAAGAAATTACTGTCAACATGCATCAGAATAAACAGACCATCAAGATTCCCTGAAACATTCCAGATTGGTAAACCTAAGCCATACAATCTATGGCCAACAAACAGAAACAAAGATTGGATGGATTTAATTTTCCAACCTCGAGCTTCTTTAGACATTTACCATTTATGGTTGTCCTGTCTTGCCAAAGGTTTGGACTGCCAGGTGGCTCTATGCCTCGTGATGCGTCAGATCCCTACAAATCCTCTAAAACACTAATGATTTTTTCTCATCGAATTGCAAGTTCATTTTGTTTTATGAAGGGTCAAATGGGGTAGAACTTGAAAAGCTAACTCCAAACCGATGGGATTTTGGCTTTGATAATGATGATGATGATGATGACGATCATGACAAAAAAGATGATATGAATTGCAAGTTCATTTTAAGGGAATGGTAATTGACGTATCTTTTTTCTCTTACAGAAAGAGACATTCTCAGTCTTTGTGCAGTGTGCACACATCATCATTTAAATGATAAAAATACAAGGAATACTTCTTTGTACGGAAAAAAAAAATGTGCATAAATGATTACCGATTTCAAATTCACGTGGGTCTTTCTTCTTATTTTTTCCTGTATTCATAAAATAAACTCAAATTTGAACTTACAATGGTTGCTGTGGCTATCATTGTGTAGTCTAACCATCGCAGGTACTTCCTAACTTCTCCTCTTGAACTGTGGTAGACACTTGAGGCAACGCCAACTCCAATAAGTGAATTTGCATAAAGTACAGTATTAGGATTCTTCCTGCATTCATAGTGAGTGCAAAGTGTCAGATGTAATCAAGGGAAGAAATTGAAAATAATTGGATCAATGCATGTGATTGGGAAAAAAGAACTTGCCGTGGAGCCTGGAGGCCTAGAACAATGAAAGGTACTGAAGTAAGCACATTAACAATAGTTTCAGTAAGATTCTGATCCCCTATAATGAAAAAAAAAAAAAAAGAAGAAGAATAAATACACAACGAGTGGAAATATCAAATATACAAATGAATAATTGGGTAAAGTTTTAAACATACAAAATTAGGTACGAGACTCCACAAATCCATTAGGGCCTTGAAATGTGCTTGTTGGAAAGCTCTTTCTTTGAATATGGGGTCCATCAAAAACCATTTCATTGAATTATGGAGAAGTTTTTTAAGCTCCCCAAAATTTAATAACCAACTTTTTTTATTCTCAAACTTTTGTGGCCTAAAAGTACAGCTTGATTGATTTGATTTTGATCTTACTCTAGATGAACAGTTGATTTTCCAATCAGCATGACTTTTGGGCCTGTTCTTTATTTAGCAAGTTCAACAGAATGATCAGTTTGGATCCTTGTACATATGTCATGTATGATGGTCCACAATAATTAATGGATTAAACAAAATAAGCATCCAAATCCCTAGTTTTTCTGACATAATCAGATTTACTACACTACAGCAAATCACCAGCAAATCACCAATTGTCTTGGAAGTACCTTGAAGGTTACAATGAACAGGCCTCAGGCATGTTGGCCTCTGCTGCCACATTCGTCTGCAAAATACAGCATCCGCATTTTACAGACAATGATAAGTTAGTAAATATCACAAGGTATAATGTTCTAAAACATCAAAAGAAAAATCACAAGATCCCAAGATCTTAGAAGGCTCAAAAGAGGAAAACTTTGTAGCAACCCATCCACTGTAAGATGGTATATAAGGGATGCCAATCCAGACTAACCAAATCAAGGAAGAGCATTGCGGATAATTACATCACAAAGTAAAATCTGATCATGCCATTCTAACCATCACAATGACTTGTTTAAACTTGATGAAGAACATCCACTAGGCATGTGCAGTTAGCTTGGTTTTGGGCAATGCTTCATCTATACCAGTGCTTATTTTTAAAAATAATCTGCATTCTCATGCACATATTCCACTGACATCCAATTCATGGTAGAAATAATGTCATAAAGAAGTGTATCCCTTTTCCAAAATGGTATATCGATCTACAAGAGTTAAGGTATGCATAAAATCATTTAAACTAAGCACCTCTGTGTTGGAACTCACTCCATCAATACTCTCTGGTTTGCTCCCAGTGGCCCTGCTGACCCTTCAAAGGAAGAAAGATGGCAATCTCCATGCTGAGATAGCTCATGCATTTGGAATGGTGAATGAGGGACCAAATGTACTCCATGAATGCCTTCCAAGGATCTACAAGTATTTGATGAACTTCGAGAACTGATAAAAAAATTGTTTATCAATTCCAGCAGATCAATTGCGAGCAAGCCACTTCTAGGTACCATTTGAAAGAAGTACTGCAGTTGCAGCCCAAATTATTTGAATATCACTGCACCAACAAGCAATAATGAGGCAGCTAACACAATAGCTACATGATGAGGAATCAAGATTTCGAGGAAAAATATAACCACAGGCATGATGACTACTTTTTGAATTTGAACATATAGAAACCATGGCTTCAAATATGATGATGATGAAAGCCCATGGTGCTGCAATCAGACCAATGGATTGGTTGGTGCCACTATGGGTATTGATATATTATGCTCTTAAAATGGCTAAACATGGGGCACTGTGACTCTTTATCAACCACCATTTTGGAGCCTATCAATTGAAGGTTTGAAGGTTTAGGATTGCCCACTGATCGTTGAGAATATTTTGGGGCATTGCCCATCCATTTTGTGATCATTGATCCCACTGGTACATAACCAAGACTCGAGAATATTATTTACATTCATGACTTGGACAACCACAAATTCTTTCAATAATTCTTTGAGAAAAAAAAAAAAAAAAGAATTTCTAGCCAGATAGAACAAACAAGTTGTCTAGACTCAAGCTTGAAGCATAGGAGTTGTTCACTCAGTCCATAACGTAGAGTATCAAATGGGTTTTGCATCTAACACAAAGTTGAACAGAATTAAAGTATTGCAACCCTTAATCATCAATTTTCATGACCTTAACATCTGAATGTAAACAATGCCTTTCTTCTTGAGGATTTATAGGCAAGTGCCTGTATGCATTGCTAGTTTCAAACATAAAACTATAGATGGATAAGGATGGATAAGCTCATAAATTGATGAACCATTTTAGTTCATTTTGGTTCATTCAGTTGTTTGTCTATTTTGATCCGTATATGCCTGAATCTTCAAAAGGCGACTTTTTTCTTCTTCTTTTGAACCTTCCATTTTTTGAATACTTGACGGATTTTCTCTAATTCCAAAAACTTACGCTAAGAACCTCATAAACTGATACACTTGCTTCTTTTTTCTTTATTCCTTCCTTCTCTTAAAGAAAAACAGAACTGATAGATTTTTCTGAAGAGAACACTGATACTGTTAGACCCACTAAAATGAAATGCAGCAAATATAGAGCTATGGTTTCAGAAGCAGAAGTGAAATATGGCAAGTAGAGTGAATTCAGTGTATCCAGATAGATGAGACTCTGGCTGCTCCCTCCGATGATGATGATCACCCACAAACTGGTGTGTGCAGTACTACTAAAACACCTTGGCATGAGTTTCACTTGTTGCGGTAGTGATGGGTTTGTTGGAGAGTTCTTTTTACTTGAATACAAGACTCATCAAAAATCACCTTAATTGAATCAAGTCAAGTAACATTTTTTAAGCTCTTCAAAATTTGATCAGTTTAAATTCTTTTTTTTTATCTTTAAACTTGGCAAACACAATTTAATCTATCCAATCAAGGTGATTTTTGAAGGGCCTCATATTCAAACAAACACATCATATCATTTGATAGATTTCATGCCAAAGCAACCAAGCTACTACTGCACACACCCGCATGCGGGTGATGATCCTTTCAATATAATCTATCCATCTATTCATGTAGAAGTTTCTAACCGATCATTGGAAGAGAATATAAAGCATATTCCCACCTCGATCAAACCACATAGAATGCACTAAAATGAAGGAAAATTTGAAATTAGCCGTTTCAAATAAAATGGGTGAGGGGGGAAAGAGAGAGGAGGGAAACCTGCTAACGTGCACTAGAAGGTGGGAATTGGCGATCTGCGGCGGCTGTGGTGGAATGTGGATGGGTGGTTTGAAGAGAAAGAGGTCGAAAATCCGTAATAAGTAGGAGGAGGGAAGCGCGGAGATGCGGATTCCAAGGAATCTTCTTTCCCTCGCTGTGGAATTGGGTTGGCATATTCCTTGTATTCGGTTTCCACTCAGCCTTTCAGTCGTCGTTATTGTCGCATCTCTTGCTCTGCCGTAAGGCATTTTTTTTTAAAAATGGGTATCGGATACTATGAATTTTTTTTTTTTTTCATTTGATCTTTTCCAAATTTTTTTATCAATGACACAATCAACTACCAAGTGTAAAATGTGATAAAGTTTACCTTTTCCAATATCAGGTGACCGTTTAACTATTTACCTCCCATTTCAAGAAATAGGAGGTCGCATATTCGACGCTTTACGGAGTAACTTTGATGTGTCCCAGGGCAGTGGATTCACCTATGGGAGTTTTACGCTAGACATCCTGCGATTTCTCACACATAAATTAAAAAAAAAACTCTGATGAGAAACCCGTAAAAAAATTAATTTTTATTTTTTAAGTCAATCCATATTCTATGCAAAGATTATCATTAAAAATTCACAATATATTACTATGAATAGGTTCACAATGGATAATTTCTCTAACAGAAATATATTCCTTTAGCATTTCTACCCATCAAATGCTAGTTCTTGAATAATTATCCATTGTGAACCAATGCACAATATATTGTTGTGAGTTTTCAATGATAACATTTGATGGCTTTGATCGAAAGTTCACACTATTTTTTATGAATTAGTTCAAAATGGATAAATTCTTATTAAGTAAATGGAACTTTTTTTAACATATTATATTACCTGAGTCTAATTATATTGAATATTTATGCATACATTACTCTAAAATTAAAACTTAGATCAAAGGACATTTTGGATTTATATTATAAAAAAATGGTAAAATGAGTATTAATTTCAATGCATTTAAATAGAGCTGCTAACCATCAATTTTGACTTTGATTTTTGCTCAATACGATTGGACTCACCGGCCCATTACATACTTAGTTGTCAAAGAAATAGTTTATGTAACCATAACTAAGATACCAATTTTTTTTAGGTTCATAGGTATTCAAGCATCGCACCCGATTAATCTTCCAGAGTGTGTGAAAACCCTCCTATCTGTACACACTGGATAAATTGATGGGACCTTACTCTATACATATTTCTATGGAAAGTGGTCATTCATTGGAGCTCCCATGATTTTGAACCCTAACATGGTTCTCCAAGGATTACTGTACACTTGTATATCTATACTTGTGCCCAAGGGTAATAATACCCGTATCGGTCCATATATATCGATTTTTAAGGGTTGATATGTATCAGCCGATACGATACATATCGGTCGTAGATTTATGATATCTGCCCATATGGCCGATATATATTGACAAAATATAGGCCGATATCATAATATCGGTTATTTATAAAAAAAAAATCGATAAAAATGGTAGAAATTCAAATATCGTTTAAATATTTTTTTTTAAAATTAAAAATAGGGGAACAAATTCAAATAGGGCCGATTTTATTATTTTTTTTGAAATGACCGATATTTGAATTTTTTTTGTTTGTAAAAAAATAAAAAACAATAAAATCGGTTGTTAAAATCTCGAAAATGAAAAATCATCATTTAATAGTCTTTGAATATCAAAATCTCGAAAATAATAAGTATTTAAAGCCTATTGAAATAATAAAAATAGAAAATCAATGAATTTCAGATAAATATTTAAATTTTCAAAACATTGTGATTTTCGAAAATCTCCATTATCATTTTCCAAAATCTTGAAAATTAAAAGTCACCATTTAATAGACTTGGAATACCAAAATATCAAAAACTAAAAGCATTTAAAGCTTGTTGAATTTGCAAAAAATCGAAAACCAATGAACTTCCAATAAATTTTTAATTTTTCTAAAATCACCATTATCATTTTCAAAAATCTCGAAAATTAAAAATCACCATTGAATATTATTGGAATACCCAAAATCTCAAAAATAATAAGCATTTAAAGCCTATTGAAATAATAAAAAATCAGAAATCAATGAATTTTCCAATAAATATATAAATTTTCAAAACACTTTGATTTTTGAAAATCACCATAAACATTTTTAAAAAACTCGAAAATTAAAAAACACCATTTAATAGTCTTGGAATACCAATCTCGAAAGTAATAATCATTTAAAGCTTAAAGAAATGATAAAAAATAGAAAATCAATGAATTCCAATAAATATTTAAATTTTCAAAACATTTTGATTTTCGAAAATCACCATTATCATTTTCAAAAATCTCAAAAATTAAAACACACTATTTAATTATCTCGGAATACCAAAATCTCGAAAATAATAAGCATTTCAAGCCTATTGAAATAATAAAAAATAATAAAATCAATGAATTTCCAATAAATATTTAAATTTTCAATACATTTTGATTTTCGAAAATCTCCATTATCATTTTTAAAAATCTCGAAAATTAAAATTCACCATTTAATAAAGTTAGAATACCAAAATCTCAAAAAAATAAAAGCATTTAAAGCCTATTGAAATAGAAAAAAATCGAAAATCAAAGAACTTCCAATAATTTTTTTAATTTTCAAAACATTTTGATTTTCAAAAATCACCATTATCATTTAAAAAAATCTTGAAAATTAAAAATCATCATTTAATAGTCTTGGAATACCAAGATCTCAAAAATTATAGGCATTTAATGTAATACCCTGACCTAAAATAGGCTTAAATAATATAATTTAACATATATATTATAGTGAGGGATTTGTGAAAAATCTAGTTTTGGCCAATCAGAGCTCAATAGCTCATTGATCCAACCCTTTTAAGTTAAAAAAAAGGGCAAAATGGTAATTTATCATTAACAATATAATTATTGTTTGAATAATTATTGTTATCTGAGTAATATTGATTTCTTTATTAAGAATATAGATTTTAAAAATTTATAAATGTCTTTATTTCATTAAAATGTTATTAAAAAAATTACCCGAAAAAGGCCCGAAAACTAGAAAATGATTATTTTAAATAATTTACAAGTTAGAAAATTCTAAAAAAATAACTAGTGTCTAGTTTATGTTTAAATCTATCATTTTATTTCTCTAGAGCTAAAAATGAAGAATTTAAACCCTTTAAGTAAGTACAACTTAGTTTAAAGGAATAGTGTCAAAAAGTGATTTTTATTTAAATCAATTAAGTTTAATAGGTTATAACTTTCCAAAATTATGTGGTATTTAAACATTTTAAAAACTCAACATTTTGGATCAGATAGATCAAATTAAATAATTTTTATTAGTTAAAAATTAAATAATTTTTATTATTTAAAAATTAATAAGAAAATGAAATAAAGATTATAACTATAATAAAATAATACTATTATGAATAGTAATTTTTAAACTACAGTCACTGGATAAAGCGACAGAAAGTTAAAAGAAATAATATATATATATATATATACATATATATATATACATATACATATACATATATATATATATATATTATCCTTTCCTACAAGCCACTTGTAGGTAAATCATCTGCAAATGATTCATATAACCTATGAATGATTCATTAGTCTATGAATACTAGACTAGCCTATGTGGAGGATTTTTATCCACTGCATGGCTTTACAAACTTCCTATAAATAGTACCTAAGGTGATAGCCCAGTCAAATGCAAAACAACCGATCCTAATTTCTTTTCCCACCAAACACCTCCGTGCTTCTCTACAGCAAATTTTCTTTTGAAAAAGTCAAAGTGCTACCAACACCTCAGTGCTTCTTTACAGCAAGCTTTCTTTCCAAAGTTTTCAATTTAAGGTATGATTTTTTTATATAGCCTTAGAATTAATAATAGAATATAAAATGTCAATTTTATTATTATTTATTTTAAACTTAGGATGAGTTGTCCTAGTGAATTAATTATGAATTATTATTGTAAATTAATTTGTTTTAATTTGTTTGTTTGACTTGAAATAAATTTATAATTGTTTAAAGATGTAGTTAAGTTGGTTTTTTTTTTTTTTCTATATCTTAGTTTTATCTAAAGTCAGTAATTTAACAAATTTTAATTTAATCTTGTTAATAAATTAGAGACTTAAATTACTTAAATTAAATACTTTTATAAGTAAAATTTTGAAATTTGTCTAAAATAAATAATCTGAGATTTGTAATTTTGATTATGTTAAGCATTGTTTAAAGACCCCTATTCTCAATTAAAAATGATACTAACCCTTGTTTATTATATTATACTATATATATATATATATATATATGTATGTATTCACTTCCAGGCCGATACTCTCTATCTGTGGCTGACTCAGCCCGATAGCTATCAGTAGCGGAGCAATTAATTTTGCCGCTCGGTAGAAAAAAAGGGATCAGGCACTGAGTGTATCTCTAGGCCTAACTCACTATATGAGTAGTGGCCTGAGCACCCTATATTTGTATCTCTAGGCCTAACTTGCTATACGAGTAGTGGCCTGAGCATTCTATTATATTACTATTATAATCTAAAAATGAATAGTAACCCATTTTAGAGACTCATATCCATTACCCTTAAAGTTTTGCAGGAAAATAAATAAAAGAATTTGCAACACTATGATTATGTGTATTATGTTGATTAATGATTGCATAATTTGTGTATTCTTCTTTTCATATTTTGACAGATATCTCTATACACCACACATACGGTGAGGAGACTTAACATTGCAGTAGAAGTAAATCAGGTTTAAAGGAACTAGTGCAATGAGTGGTTTTAAGGATCAGATTTGATGAACCCACTTATATGCCTAGACTTTGTGCACTATTATGACAAGTGCTTATTGATATTTATGATGTTTATCATATATTGTGATTATGGTGATGAAATGTTTATGAGTTATACTGCTTCCACGTATCCTTAACTACTGAACTATTATCGGCCTAAGTGTGTCGGTTTACGTCTACTAGCCCAGGTGTGTTAGTTGCTGGCCCAGGTGTGTCAGTGCCGGCCCAAGTGTGTCGGAGATGTACTTGCAAGATTCTGCATTTTGACCGTGTCGGGACTTAATGCTTATAGTCAGTGTAGTGTCTAGGTGTTGCGTTGGATATCAGCAGTAAATTGAGAATGATTTGATATTTAGCATGACAATTATATTATGATGAAAATGTTGATTTTGACTAACCTGATAATTATTACACTGCATTGTTATGTTCTTTTCACTGGGCTGGTTAGCTCACACCACTCATATTTCAGGAGATATACCCGAGGAGGAGGAATCTCCATTTCAAACTTAAAGATAGATAAGCTGTTGCAGTCCCTTGGAGTCCCATGGATGGGATTTTCATCTATTTTGTTTATTGGTTCTTGGAACCATGTTTTGTAGAGTACATTATGTGGTACCCGTTTTTGTAATCATGTATGAACCACTACGTTACTGCTAGTAACTCTGTTAAAAATGATATTATCCTTTTTATATTTATTTGTATGATACATGTTTGTAAAAGGATAGACATATGGTAAATGTTTGTAAAGAGCATGTGTGACAGTTAAAAAAAAAAAAAATTTAGTAGTGTTCTGGGCCCACCTTCGGGTCAGGGCGTTACATTTAAAGCCTACTGAACTAGCAAATATAAAAATCAATGAATTTTTAAAGGCGGGTCATACAGACACCAGACTTTTCGGCCTTTATACACCCAATTTCAAAAAATCAGGTGAAAATACCATTTTATCCTTCCGGCTTTTATCATCCGAACGGTCAGTTTATTTTACGTTCATTCGGAAGGAACATTTCAGTGCAAAATGGGTTCATTCGGACAATAGAAGTTATAACTTTCTATTCGTTCGAAGGATCAATGATCTTCTCTGAAGTAATAAGCATAGGATGGTTCAGACGATTGAAAGGAACTTTTTCATTTCAGACACGATGCTATGACCCCTTTAAATTTCACTATCTTTTCAGTCGTATAAAAATGGCATGCCATTGATAGTGTATCAATTTACAAAAATAGATGTAACCTCTTTTTTTTTTTTTTTTTACAAGAAGGATGAGAAATCCTTCTCCTATCAGGCATTTTTCCTATCTCTCTTATTCTTCCTCTATATCCAAAAATTCTTTTTTTTTTTTTTTTACAGAAAGCCCTTTATCTCTCTTTTCCCTGTTAATCTAGCTGTTCAGATTTGAAAGTTCTAACTTTCCGAACCCAAACCAACGCGCGCCAAACATACTTGTTTTCGCTACCCATTGTAAAATCAAATATTTACATTGCTTTACATTATTTTAATATATAACGTCGCTATCACTACATTATTTTTAACCGATGATAATGTAAGTATTTGATGTTAAAATGGGTAGCGAAAACAAGTATGTTTGGTGCTTTGGTTTAGGTTCAGAAAGTTGGAACTTTCAAATTTGAACCGTTAGATTAACAGGGAAAAAGGGAGATAAAGGGCTTTCTATTGAAAAAAAAAATTGGATATAGAGGAAGAAGAAGAGAGATAGGAAAAATGCTTGGATAGGAGAAGGATTTCTCATCCTTCTTGTAAATAAAAAAAAAAGAGGTTACATCTATTTTTGTAAATTGATACACTGTCAATGGCATGCCATTTTTATACGACTGAAAAGATAGTGAAATTTAAAGGGAGTCATAGCATCGTGTATAAAATGAAAAAGTTCCTCTCAATCATCCAAAACCATCACTTTGACGGTTCGAACTATGCTTATTACTTCGGAGAAGATCATTTGAAGGATCCCAATGATCCTTCGAACGAATACAAAGCTATAACTTCTATCGTCCGAACGAACCCATTTTGCACTGAAATGTTCATTTGGACGATCTTATCATCCGAACGAACATAAAATGAACTGACAGTTCATTCGGATGATAAAAACCGAAAGGATAAAATGGTATTTTCATCCATTTTTTGAAATCGAGTGTATAGAGGCAGAAAAGTAGGGTGTCTGTATGGCCGCCATTTTTTAAATTTAAAAATAAAGAAAAGCCAAACCCTTAATTTTAAAAATACGTATAATTTTTTTTTGAAAATAAGCCTTTTCATTTCACCCAATACCATCAATTACAATTTTTTGTAATTTTTCATCATTTTTTTAAAAACATTTGAAATTCTTCAGTTCGTAACTTCAAAATAATATTTGAATATGTAAATGATCGATATTTAATGAAAAAATTACACAGCCAGTAAGTCCATAATTTTCTGCATTTTCTATATTGTTTTGGATTTTTTTAAAAAATAAAAAAATAAATCGGATGAGAGAGAATGATATCGGCCGAGATATCGCCCGATGTCCGATATGATTGAAAAACGATATTTAAACCCTTGATTGGTGGAAATGAATCTATTTTGACTAAAAGTTTGGCTCAACCACAAGTATAGGTTTTTTAAAATTGATATTTTAAAAAAAATTATATCACCCTTCAAGATTTGAAAAATTTTTGTTCAAACTTTGAAATTTGATTAATTTTTAAATTTCATGTGAATTGTTAAAATAAAAACTATCATCCTATACCACTATGTGTGTATTTATAAAGGCATGCATTTAGAGGCAACATGACCTTTAATTCAATTATAAAGTGGTGAAAAAGTTTTTTGAGTGGGAACTTGGTAGATGATACAGTTTTAGTTATAGAGTGGAGAATGTGTTTTTATAGTGAAGAGCATAATTTGACTTGTTTATTTAAATATAAATTAGTAAGAAGCATGTGGTTGAAGTGACTAATAATAGTAAAAAACATTAATGTGAATTAATTGTTTCTTTGTTTCACATATTTTTTCATCATAATTTTATCTTTTTAGATACTAACATAAAAAATGCAAATTATGTCCTTTAAAACTCATCAAAATTAATTATAAAATTCTTTCTTTGTTTTTAAATAATTTTGTATAAATTTGTAATAGTAACATGATAGAGATTAAACCTTTCAAATTCACCAAATTACATCTAATTTTTTTTTTAAAGATAATTCTTTGAACAACTATTTTCTTTTTTAGCTTATCAATATGAAAGCAAATTACAGTCATTCATTGAACAAACACCTAAGATTTATTTGACAATTACTCAAAACTTTTTTCTCACTTATTTTATAAATTTTTATATTTAAATTTTAAATTTCTTTAATCGGTGAAGAATATAATGTTATTATAGTCAAGTCTCTTGTGCCCAATCATTTTTATATATTAATATATTATATTATATTAAAATAAAAAATAAAATTGAGACACAATAAGTTAAAAAAATAATATGCAACTGAATTTTTTTTAGACAAAACTAAAATTGTAATTTAAATTATTATGTAATGTAATAAAAACATCTCTGAAATATTGAACTAGGGAATTAACGAGCAAATATAGTTCTCTTATTCAAATTTAAAAAGAGAGGAACCGTGGAAGACTGCCCCTCGATGTTCAGTCCGTGGAAGGCTCTACCGACTTGGTAGGATAGCTGACTTGGCTCTACCGACTTGACTTTGCCGACTGCGCACTACCGACTTAGCTCTGCCGATTTGGCTTCGGTTCTACCAACTGGGTAGGATACAAGATAGCAACTCTTCTTAACGGTAGCAACTGCTTTCTTTCCCCTTTCTTTCCCCTTTATTTCCCATTTCTCTTCCTCCTTTCTCCTTTGTCTCTTTCTCTTTCGCATCCAGAACTCGAGAGACCCATCCCCGAAGCGCTCTGCCTGCTGACTGGCCGAGCTTTCAGACCCATCCTGCCTGATTCGTTGCTACGGCCCAACCAACAGCCCAACACCAGGCCACCATCACCAGACCTGCCAATTGGCCAGGCCTTACTTTCTCCCATCCCCCATCTGTTTGCCTCTCCTCCATTCGCACCAAACACCACCTCCGTCCAAGATCCACGCCCTTTCTTTCCTACCAGATCCCATGGGGTTTATGTCGTCAGCAAATGATGCGGACTCAATGCTGGGTTATCTGACTTAGAAGGACACCGAGGTGAAACTACCTCGCCCTATCTGTGTCAAGAACAAGACTCCCGCTTGGATCCAGATTACCGTAGAGCAGATCCTCCGCGAGGCCCGTGAGTGCTAGGAGGCTGATTTCAGCCTCTCCCTCCCCGCCCCCCACCCCCCCCAAAACAAAAGACTACTGACCCCATCGAGCTCGCCGACTACCGCCTCTGCAAGCGCAAGGAATTCAAAGACCTACTCCTTCATATGCAATGGAATATCTCTGTCTGGATCAAGTATACCCAATGGGAGGAATCCCAGAAGGATTTTGCCCGTACCCTCTCTATCTGGGAGCGTGCCCTACATGTCGACTACTGCAACCACACCCTATGGCTCAAATATGCCAAGTTTGAGATGAAGAATCGCTTCATCAACCATGCCCGCAATCTCTGGGACCGTGCCGTCTACTACCTCCCTCGTGTCTACCAGCTCTGGTACAAGTATATTCACATGGAGGAGATGGTGGGTAATGTAGCAGGTACACACAAGATCTTTGAGCGGTGGATGGACTAGAAGCCCGACCTCCAATCCTAGCTCTCTTACATCAAATTCGAGCTCAGGTACAATGAAATTGACGGTGCCCGCGCCATCTTTGAATGCTTCGAAGAGTGCCACCCCGAAAGTCCCCGACATGGATCCGGTATGCAAAATTTGAAATGAAAAATGGTGAAGTTTCTCGTGCACGGGCCGTCTATGAACAGGGTGCCTAGCCGAAACATTTTTTTTATTCTTTCTCTCACAATCGTTCTCTAATGTTGTTTTTGAATGTAGACGACGAAAAGAAGAAGGGAAAGAAACGAAGAAAGAGAGAAAGCAGCAAGAAGACTTTGAGTCTTTTTTTTTTTTTCTACCTTCCTGCTTCCTCTCCCATTTATTCTCATTTATAAGCAACCATATGGTTTTTTAACCATACACGTTGCCTAGACTATTCATTAGCTTCATAGGATTTAGATAACCATACATTTACTATTATATATATTATACTTATTATTATTACAATTATTTTCTCCCCATCACACCACTAACATAGGCATTTGATGGTGTTGTAACCGTCCAGCATACCTACAAGCTACAACAATAGCTTTGAAACTTATCTTACATTTTTTTAATTATTTTTTTAATTTTTCTTTTTAATAATTCCTCTTATATCCTTCATTAATTCTAAGCATTTTAGGGTCCCTTTAGACTGATCTAATCAGTCCACTGGGTTGGGTATTAAAAATTGGATATGGTATTAAAATTTGGTGAGAAACTGATGTCCAAAACTCAGTATTTTAGCCAAAAGTCATTGTTTTGTCAAAATTTCATAATTTTAAAGAATCTCTTTGAAATGATCCAACTTTATAGTTAGGTAAAATAAATTAATCTGATAAAAACATTCTAAAGGTTCAAAGCATTTTGAGGTCAAAAACCACCATTTCCAAGTGAAAGAAGATTTTTAGTTAAAACAACGGTCCAGATTTCTCGTTGTAAAATAAATGTCAAAACTTGATATTTTTGGAAATATGAAAGTACAAGAAGGTTTGTTATGACATAGATCGAGTAATGATTCTCTCCGTATAACTTTATGATTGTCTTCCCTATAAAATTGGGGATTTGCCACGTAAGAAAATTTAGATAGTAAAAATAGGCAAAATTAGGTTGAGATTGGCATTCTGTTAAGTCTGGAATTTAAAAATAATGAATAATCTTAAATTTGTGGTTGAAACTAGGTCAAATGACTAAGTTTTCAGAGCAGTCAAGTTTTAAGCTTAAAATAATATTATTATATTCGTAAATTACTTTCATACCTTTAAAACTTAATAAAAGAGTTATCGGACTCAGATCCGATCAAACTCGGTTCCGTTGGAAACCTCATTCTGTAATCTTCACGATTGGAGGAACAAAAATTACAATCTCTGGGACCGTGCCGTCTACTACTTACCTCGTGTCTACCAGCTCTGGTATAAGTATATTCACATAGAGGAGATGGTGGGTAATGTAGCAGGCGCACACAAGATCTTTGAGCTGTGGATGGACTAGAAGCCCGACCTCCAATCCTAGCTCTCTTACATCAAATTCGAGCTCAAGGTACAATGAAATTGACGGTGCCCGCACCATCTTTGAATGCTTCGAAGAGTGCCACCCCAAAGTCCCGACATGGATCCGGTATGCAAAATTTGAAATGAAAAATGGTGAAGTTTCTCGTGCACGGGCCGTCTATGAACAGGCTGCCTAGCCGAAACTTTTTTTTTTTCTTTCTCTCACAATCGTTCTCTAATGTTGTTTTTGAATGAAGACGACGAAAAGAAGAAGGGAAAGAAACGAAGAAAGAGAGAAAGCAGCAAGAAGACTTTGAGTCTTTTTTTTTTTTTCTACCTTCCTGCTTCCTCTCCCATTGATTCTCATTTATAAGCAACCGTATGGTTTTTTAACCATACACGTTGCCTAGGCTATTAATTAGCTTCATAGGATTTAGATAACCATACATTTACTATTATATATATTATACTTATTATTATTACAATTATTTTCTCCCCATCACACCACTGACATAGGCATTTGATAGTGTTGTAACCGTCCAGCATACCTACAAGCTACAACAGTAGCTTTGAAACTTATCTTACATTTTTTTTAATTATTTTATTAATTTTTCTTTTTAATAATTCCTCTTATATCCTTCATTAATTCTAAGCATTTCAAGGGTCCCTTTAGATTGATCTAATCAGTCCACTGGGTTGGGTATTAAAAATTGGATATGGTATTAAAATTTGGTGAGAAACTGATGTCCAAAACTCAGTATTTTAGCCAAAAATCATTGTTTTGTCAAAATTTCATAATTTTTAAGAATCTCTTTGAAATGATCCAACTTTATAGTTAGGTAGAGTAAATTAATCTGATAAAAACATTCTAAAGGTTCAAAGCGTTTTGAGGTCAAAAACCACCCTTTCCAAGTGAAAGAAGATTTTTAGTTAAAACGACGGTCCAGATTTCTCATTGTAAAATAAATGTCAAAACTTGATATTTTTGGAAATATGAAACTACAGGAAGGGTTGCTATGATACAGATCGAGTAATGATTCTCTCTATATATTTTTATGATTGTCTTCCCTATAAAATTGGGGATTTGCCACGTAAGAAAATTTAGATAGTAAAAATAGGTAAAATTAGGTTGAGAGTGGCATTTCGTTAAGTCTGGAATTTAAAAATAATGTATAAACTTGAATTTGTGGTTGAAACTAGGTCAAATGACTAAGTTTTCAGAGCAGTCAAGTTTTAAGCTTAAAATAATGTTATTATATTCGTAAATTACTCTCATACCTTTAAAACTTAATTAAAAGAGTTATCGGACTCAGATCCGATCAAACTCGGTTCTGTTGGAAACCTCATTCTGTAATCTTCACGATTGGAGGAACAAAAATTACAATCAATGGCTAAAAATTACTTAATTAATCATTATTAACAAAAATTAACTCATAATTTGGGTTGGGGTATTACACCCCAACACCAGGCCACCATCGCCAGACCTGCCAATCGCCCATGCCTGACTTTCTCCCATCCCCCCTCTGTTTGCCTCTCCTCCAATTGCAACAAACACCACCTCCGTCCAAGATCCACGTCCTTCCTTTTCTACCAGTGTAACACCCGCCCCTTTTTCACTCGCTTTTTGAAAATTAGAGTCTATTTTTTTTTTTGAAATGGAGAGTGAGAGAGGGCGATGACGTCACGACGCGAGTTAAGTCCGAGCTTCTAAAGCCCGACCCTTAACTGGCCAACCCCACGCGTGCGCGGAACTAAGTCCACGGGAATGGTTCACGCGTAGGAAGTAAGCTCGTGGAATAAAATTACGTGCGGAACGTTATAATAGAGACTATCCTATCGGTTTTAGATAGAAGGGAAGATACAACATTAAATTACCAAAATACCCCTATGTTCACATTTATGCCTCAAAACGATATTGTCCATAATGCAGTCCAAACCATAGCAAGAAATATAAATTATACAGTCCGACGAGCTAAGCTACTTTAAATTACATCTCCAAAATGAAACTGAAATAAAATTAGATATCCGTTTCCCAAGCTCCTAAGCTTGACTCCCGGCGTGTCCACCGTTTCCGCCATCTCCTGCATCATCGGCTAGGGTAGAAGTAGGACGTTAGTCAACGCGCCCAGTAGGACTCCGAGTAGGGCTAGCACATGGGTTAGTAATAACATGCATACCGACAATAATATAATAAACATATGATGAATGCCATGCCATGGGTGCCTATGTAATGTGTCCCACCCATCCACCGTATTATCATAAAATATCGTATCCCCCTTGACGGCAAGGCCTCGTCAAGGTGTCCCCATGTTTGCTTCTCGGTCGCCCCGACGGAGCATGGACTCCGGTTATAGCATAAGAGCTATCCCCATGTTTGATTCTCGGTCGCCCCGACGGGGCATGGACTCCGGTTATAACCCCTCAGGCTATCCCCATGTTTGCTTCTCGGTAGCCCCGACCGAGCATGGCCTCCGGTTTCATTATTTTCCCGCCCATGCCATGCATGAGATGTAAGTGCATTATGCTATGTAATATATATAAAATCCATAACATTTAAGTATAGTCCATAGTCTAAAAAAAATATTATCCATAGCATTAAATCATAATCCATAGTACTTAAACATATAATTCATAATTTGAAAATTCCATCATAAGATAAATCATATAAAATTAAAGAACCATCACATATCCAAGGCTTACAAAAAGGTAGGAATCCTACCGAATACCGGTTAGCGTCCCGTTACGTTTCCGTTTGATAATCCGGTCGCCGATCGCGTACCGTTTGCGACGTCCCTGTACCTTATTATATATTTACCGAATTAGTCCATATGTTATCCATGATTAAGTCCTTAACTTTTTACAACCTTAGGTTCCTAATTACGTTATTCGTTTACCAAAATCGGCCCCTAACTTAGCCTCATTTTCCGTGGTTTAAAAAACATCCATAAATCTAATTTTTGGCCATTTTAAATATTCCAATTTGCGAGCCTAAAATGCAGCATCTATCCGTTTCATTTAATCATTTGCAATGTATCTAATTTTATGTCTAGCATACATAGGGTTTGGCCATGTACCATGGCCGAACCCATGGTTCCTCAAGGTGGCTTATAATTACCATTTTGCCACTCTCTCTTCTATGGTTAATCATCCATTCATTTATGTACATTCTAAGTCCAAAATTCATTCATACTTAGATCCATTAGTGATTCATTAATCATGACCTAGCATCATAAAATCAGCCACCTATTTTAATTAATTTTGCAAACATTTAATCCCATACCTAATTCCACATTTGGCCTAAGATGTGGCCCATAAAGGGGTCATGGGTTCAGCCATACACCATGGCCGAACCCATGATGTCCATTTTCCAATTTCTTGGGTCCATCTTGCCTCATTTAATCCTATCACAATTGAATTTAAATCATTCATTGAACTCCTCATTTTCATCTCATTTAAATTATTACCTACTATACTTACAAATCCATTTAAATTTTTTCATCCATCTCCATCATTTTCCATTCATTAAAATCACTAATCACCACCATAGGGTTCGGCCATTCACCATGGCCGAACCCATGGTTCATGGCTCATCTTTATGGTGCCATTTTAAGACCAATGTTTTGTCCAAAAACAATCTATTTTTAAAATCAATAACCTTCATTCATTTTGGCACTTTAAAAACTTCCAAAATATTAACATATTAATCCATCATTTCCATCCTTTAAACCCATTTAAAAAATCACTTTTCAACACCATAGGATTCTGCCATACACCATGGCGAACTCATGGCTCATGGTCCATCTTATCCATGCCATTTTTAAAACCAAAATACCTATTTACATTCCTCATGGTTTTCTCATTAAAATTCCTTAAAAATCACCAACTTTTTAATCACTTAAAAACCTCAACATCATTAACCCTTCTCCATAATTTTAGACCTCAAACCCTAATTAAAAACCATTCATCATTTACCATGGGGTTCGGCCATGCTACATAGCCGAACCCTATGGCCCATCAATCCATTAAAATTTCTATTTTTCCATGCTTAATCCATTCATTTTATTTTTCCTTAAACCATCTCTTCCATCTTATCCATTTCTTATCCTACCGTTGGATGGATCTTAGATCCATGGCCCACAACATTTTTGGCCATATTTAGTCTAAGAAATGGATTCCATATCTTATCTTAATAAAATATATATAAACTCTTGTTTTAAGAATTCTTACCACCCGACGACTCCTCCGGTGCTTCTTTGCTTCTCCTCTTGCTCTCCTTAGCCTTCTCTTCTCTTCTTCTCCTTGATGTATGGTCAAGATGAGTTTAATCAAATGATGAGGCCCTCTAAGCTTAGGGTCGGCCAAGATTGAGTGGGTTTGCTTGAGAGAGAGAGAGAGAGAGAGAGAGAGGAGGAGGGGATAGAAAATGTCTAGCTTCCTTGGTCTTGAAGTGATAATGGTTTGGCCAAGCTTAATCTTTCTTTCCTTCTCTTCTTCTTCTCTTCTAATTTTTTTTTTTCTTTTCTTATTTTCTCTTGGTGTAGGACGGTGGAGAGGTGGTGAGAATGAGAGAGTGAAATGAGAGGGATGAGATGGAAAACCCATCTCATTTCTTTGGTCTTACTTGGACCATGCTCCTCCATGATGGCCTCACCAACCAAAGTATGGGCTATCTTGACTTTGGTGGTGGTGGTTGAGACAAAACCACCACTAGCCAATGGTTTTGGGTGTTTGAATTTGGTGGTTTGGTCTTCCCATGTTGACCCCTTGACCAACCTTATTAATTAAATTAAATCCTCACTTAGGTTAATTAATTTCCATCCAATTTAATTTCATAGAATTTATCTATCTAAGAAATCCACCCATGGTTGACCAAGTCAACCATGGTGGACGGCCCCCACCTATACCTACCCCACTCGCCACCTCACTTGATGAGGTGGAGGTGGGCCCCACTTGACCATGTCACTTTAATTCCATTAATTTTAAATTAGATAATTTTACAATAATTTTAAACAATTTAATTCTCCTTAATCCACCTTAGTCCTCTCAATTTATCCATGGTTGACCAAGTCAACCATGATGGTTGGCCCCACCTTTGCCTTGGTCCACACGCCACCTCACTTGGTGAGGTGGAGGTGGGCCCCACTTGGTCATGCCATTTCATTTCATTACTAACTTAGAGGGTTTAATTCCAATTCACCCTTTTTAAATTAATTGGCCCACCATTGGGCCCATGGCCCAACCAAATTATTTTCTACCCCTTTACCTTAGAGTTTGGACCAATTTTGATCCATTGGGTCCCACATGGTAATCGGGCCCACTTTGACCATCGTTGACCCTTCCGACGAATTCCATTCACTCTATGGTCCATTGGGTCCTTCTTGGGCCTTTGTCCCAAAATTTGATCCATTTGGCATTCCATCACATTAAAATTCAAATTAAAGTAAATAAATGCCAAATATATATTGATTTAAAATTTCGGGCTATTACAACCAGATCCCATGGGGTTTATGTTGTCAGCAAATGATGCGGACTCGATGCTGGGTTATCTAACTCGGAAGGACACCGAGGTGAAACTACCTCTCCCTATCCATATCAAGAACAAGACCCCCGTCCGGATCCAGACTACCTTAGAGCAGATCCTCTGCAAGGCCCGTGAGTGCCAGGAGGCTGAAATCCCCCCCACCAGAAGATTATTGACCCCACCGAGCTCGCCGCCTACCATCTTTGCAAGTGCAAGGAATCCGAAGACCTACTCCGTCGTATGCAATGGAACATCTCTATCTGGATCAAGTACGTCCAATGGGAGGAATCCCAGAAGGAATTTGCCCTGTGCCTGCTCTGTCTGGGAGAGTGTCCTACAAGTTGACTACCGCAACCACACCCTATGGCACAAATATGCCGAGTTTGAGATGAAGAATCGCTTCATCAACCATGTCCGCAATCTTTGGGATCGTGCCATCTACTACCTCCCTCATGTCTACCAGCTCTGGTACAAGTATATTCACATGGAGGAGATGGTGGGTAACGTAGCAGGCGCACGCAGATCTTTGAGCGGTGGATGGGCTGGAAGCCCGACCTCCAGTCCTGACTCTCCTACATCAAATTTTAGCTCAGGTACAATGAAATTGACAGTGCCGGTGCCATCTTTAAACGCTTCGACGAGTGCCACCCCAAAGTCCCCGCATGGATCCAGTATGCAAAATTTGAAATGAAAAATGGTAAAGTTTCTCGTGCACGGGCCATCTATGAACAGGCTGTTGAGTTACTATTTCTTGCATTTTCTCAGTTTGAGGAGATGTGTAAGGAAACGGAGCGAGCCCGGTGTATATACAAGTATGCCCTTCACCATATCCCAAAGAAACCGTGCAAAAATCTGTAAGTAAATATGTTGGAGGCCGAAATAGTTTCTATTGTTTCCAGGAAATTTTATATAATCTTATTTTGCGGATTCTTTTTCATTTGATAGTTTAGTGGGTGTTGATGACGTTCAACACAGTGTTTTTGGTATGTAAACCTTTTCCTTGTAGTTTTGCTGTTGGTTCTGATTTGCTTCCATTAACTGTCATTAAGGATCTTGCATTTAGAAAGCTCCACTGTTGCTACTATTGCTCCTGCTGCTATTACTGTTATTATGTGATGTTTAAATTTTGTCGAGATAGTTTTGTTTCCTTGGTTGCACCTTTGGTGGTTGTATGAGAAGATTGAAGTTGTGAGGTTATGAAGTGGAAGTAATAATGAATGGTTTAAACAACATCATTAAATATAATCTGTGAACATATACCAATTTCAAATGAGTTCAATATCATTTTAGGTGATGTTCAATTGGCTCCTTTAGAAAAAAGAAACGTAGAGAAAAAAGAAACCTCTATGCCATTCCTTTTCACATTCTCTATTTTAAAAATTGAAAATTCAAGCACTTAAAATTCTACGTTATGCTTCACAAGCATCCCTACTTTTTTTTTATTAAGGAAAATGGTAACCCATCACCCATACTGCAATTTGTCATGCAATTACAACCTTAAAAGAATGGTCCAAATTTGACAATTCCTCAGACGAGTTGGTGGGAGAAAGCATGAAAACCATAATCAAGCAATTGCACGAGCCATGGCTCCATGAGGAATTGGGTTTCTTGAAGATCTTGCAATTGACCATTTTCTTCCTCTTCTTCTTCTTCACCCTCTGTTTCCCAAAGAAAACTGGCATACGCCGCAAGAACTATCATGGATAAAAAAAATAGCAGAATATAAATTGTTCAGAGAGTAAATTCCAAGAGGAGATAGTTAAAGGTTTTTTTACGATGATATTTAAGTTTACCTTCTGTTAATTGTCATTGATTTTCAGGATTTCTGAGAGTGAATTTGATTATTGCAAAGCCACATTCTCCCTAGCCTTATCCATATGCTGCAATAATCCTCATTGGAATTCTTTTATGTAGCTTATATAAATAATGTGGGTTTTGATTGGAAGAAATGTTTTTATGAGTACTCTGAGGTTTTTCTGAGTAGGGTATTCTCCTGTGATTTTGGTTGGCGAGTATTGTTTTTTCACTTTTGAAATATAGACCTGAGAAATGGTATATTAATGCGACCATTTCACAAGGTTGCACCTGAAGCTGCTTTTAATTTTTTACATAAAAATTTAATTATACATATTGAAAGTAGACCTAATGAGCTATAATTATTTAAAACTTCAATTTAAAACGAGTTTTGTATCCACTTAAATCTTAACGGGGTCAAAGTTGGCATAGGTCCTTAAAAAAGAATTCAAAGATGCTGATTAATTTTGACCGTTAAAATCAAGTAATTGAATTTTGGACTCAAAGTTCAATTTATGGTAGGTCATCAAGTTTACTTTCAATCTATATAGAACAATAAAGATTGAAAGTAAACTTGATGACAGAACCTGATGATTTCTCTATTCTTAGATATTATTCTCATCCACCTCTCACCTTAGAGTTTTTTAACAATCAACATCAATAGCTTTGTGATAAAGGGAGGGGAGAACGACTCTTGAGCTCTTTAGCGACAATCTAGATGGGGTATTGAGGTTAAAAGACAACTAGCTATGGAGATGGTTTCAGTGGACATGTCCAAAAATGCAAAAGTAATGGAGGAGGGTAGTGATGCTGATTGAAAAAAAAAAAAAGAGTGGGTGATGGCCTAGAGGAGGAAAGAGACATTTCTCGAATAAGGGTTTTATGGGTTAATTTCCATTGAAGTATGATAGGGATAGAAAGAAGGAGGCAAAGAGATGAGATAAACGTAGGCATAGAAATGAAAAGATGGTGGTGAAACTCAAAGCTATTACTCTCTCCATTCAATTTAATGGGTATTTTTTATGTATACATTTTGTTTGATGATAAAAATAGTAAAAAACTTTGAGTTAGTACATTGTACATATCATGTACATATAGTTGGTTTTTATAGAATCTTAAAAAAAGCAAGCAGGTTATTTAGAATCTTTTCATAATAAAATCATATTTGTAAGATTTCAAAGATTATCTATTTCGTATGACATGAGTTTACCAGCAGTAAATATAACTTAAAATTAGAGCCAAAATTCAAGAGAGTTGAGCCGAGTTTTAATAAATTCAACCCAACTCATAGAAAAAATTATTGAGCTTGACCTTATCCGACCTGAGATGTTGGCCCAACCCAACTCGAGTAGGTGGCTTGACAGCTCGACCCGTTTTTAACCCAAATTTAGAGGAAAAAATCAGCAAAATGTTTTTTATAATTTCTGAACGGGTTAGATCGGGTTGATTTTAAAGTTTTGAGCCCAATGACTCGAATTCCATATGAGTTTTTTTTTTTTCTAACTCGATCAGATCCGAAATTTACAAGTACATAACGCAACTCACTGATTTCTCGGATAAGACAATGCGGGTTGGATTTAAACCCAGCCCAAATTTCACCCCTACTTAAAATGATATTGAATCCAGTGAAAATCCAATCCTTCAATGGCTATGACAGCAAGTTGGTTACCAATGATATTGGCCTCAGATAATTCTACTCCGTGTAAAGTAAGAACCATTGTATAATTCACCACAGTACAAAAATACACAACTGTTTTTGCATTTTTGATGCCTTAACTTACACTGATGCATATACTATGTAAGCCCAATGATGATTGAGCAAATTTTGAAAATTATTGTACTAGAAAAGCCCAGTATCAGTGAAGAGTTAAAAGTTATTTTTATCAGAATCCCAACTTAATTAAATAAGGGAATAAGGAAGACAGAAGCACAAAACAGCATCACTGTGAAGTGTATAAACCATTCTTCGAAAATTCAAAACCTAGACTTGATAGTAAGTTGGGTGACCTTTTGGGCTGGACTAAAAAAATGCAATAAAATTCATTGACTCACTTGACTCAAAATTCTATAGGCTTGAGTCAACTCAAACTGACTCACCCATGATTGTCTCTACTCTATATTGGAAGTAAAACTAATCTCACGGATACATGAAACCATCCGTAACCCTCGCACATCATGTAAATTCTGAAATAGTCAAACTCAAGACCTCTAGTCTAATTCTAAAATCTCAAACCAACTGAACTACCTGAGTGAATTGAGTTTTTGAATTATGATATAAAGAAAAAGATAAGATACATGTATTGTATAATAAATCATATATATTATGGCCCGTGGCACCCTCCAGATAACAAAACAAGCCCTAATTTCAAGTACATGTGAAGATTAGTCACCTCCCATCTCGAATGTGAGGTAGATATACAAGCCTTAATTTCTCATAATGACTTGGGATCATTTATTGAAGGATCTTGAGGTGTGGACCATGGATACTTCATAGAAGGATCCCGTGGAAGCCGCCGGAAGTTGAGAAATGGTACCCATAGCAGCAACCTTAAAGTGAAGAGAGGAGAGCATTTTTAGTAAATTTGAGAAGATAAGTATGGAGCAAGAACAAAGCTGCCAACCCAAGTCAAGTAGATAAAATGGTCCAAATACGACTGGGCCTTAGAAGCTTTATAGAAAATTGGACTTCTAAATTTGGTGTGGGCCTCATATGTTTAGTGGATGGATAAGAGGCAAAATGAATAGAGATGTATTAGTTTCATCACCACTCATTCTCAAAAATTTGTGAGTTTGATCTATAAAAATTTAACTTTGTGTCCATGGCTCATTGAAAAGATCAAAGTCGGAGATAAAACTTTAGAACTTTACTCTTCATTTATCAAGGCTGTGTTTGGATGAGGGGTAGAGTAGTGAAAACGAGGGTAACACTCGTTTACCTCTGTTCGGTAACGAAGGGAAGGGACGAGAAAATCTCAAGTTTCTTCTCCTAACACAAATCTAAAAACCCTTTCACTGCAAGAGATAATCATTTTTCCTCTCTCTTAGAGTAAGTTTTTTTTTTTTTTCCCTCTTATACCCTTTTCACTGTGATTACCAAACAAGATAAAAGAAATTCATGTTCAAGGGAAACTCATGTTAAAGAGAAACTCTTGCATAAAGGAAACTCCTGCAAAATTTACCTCTCATCCAAACGTAGCCAAGGGTTTTTTTATATCTCTTACTTTATTTTATGGTTTTTATCATATTTTTTTCTAAATTTATCCAATTCATTCTATTCCATTCCCATTCATTCTGGAAACCAAACATAGTCTAAAATAGTCAGCTTAGGAAGAAAAGAAACCACTGCAAAGGCATGAGTGGTACTCTTACCCAGGGAAGAAGAGGAACACACACATGAACTGCAAGTACATCTCCAACAGCAATCTTTTGTACCATCTCAGCCTAAGCCAGTTCAAGATCACAGGCTGCAATGTCCAGAAGAGAGAGAGAAACAAAAACAAGGTTTTGGTATAAAATGAAACATATAAAAATTTCTAAATGTTATGTCTACATGAAATGATTGTTGTAAAATGTAAATTAAGTTAATCTGACCCAACTCATAGGTGTCAACTTGTAACCCAACCCAATAATTCAGGTTGAGCCCTTAATTGTGTATTAAGAGGTTTTTGGACCTTTAAAAACCATTAAATTTTTAGAAACCAAGGCGACAAATGCCTAATGATCTCTTAATACAAATTCATTGGTGACAATTTTTTAAACCAATACAAAAATGCTCCTGTCCATGAATCATAGACCACTCTTCTGATCTTTTGGATTAATAACAGAGGATTAGTTATAATTTTATTTAAGAAAATTAAATTGGGATTAATAGTCTATTTAGTAAGTTTTTTATTTTATATTATTTTTAGCATATTGTGCATTTTACATTTCTGTTACTTTTCTTAATAGTTATGTTAACTGTTAAGAGCTCAAAAGAGCTTATTTTATGATGTAGTTGCTTAAAATAAAGGGTAGTGTTCATCCCATGGATATTTTGTGTAATGAGACATAGGATTTAGGGTATTGACCATTTTACCCTTTTACTGCCGTACTAAAGCATTTTAAAAAAATTCAGTAATCCGGTTAGTGAGCCGGTCAGTGATCCGATTTGCTATATGAAAAAACAGTTTCACTCAGTGAGCCGGTCAGTGATCCGGCGAGCCTATTCGAAGGGTTCAGCGAGCCGGTTCTAAGGGGAAAATGGGCAATACAGTAAAACCCATGTCGGTTACACAAAACTCGAGTGAGAGGATTGCTATCCAAAATAAAGGCTACAATTATAGCAGGTTGCATTAGGTAAGAAATTACTCAAGCGCATTGATTCTCTTTGATTTTTTTTTTTTTTCTCTCTCATTTTGAAATTTAGAAGAAGATGCAATCTTTCTTTTGTTCTTCAACTTCTAAGTTAGGCTGAGCTAATGAATTTTACTAATTTTTTAATCAATCAAGTCAATATAAAATTATTCAACTGGATAAAATTTCATATTAAATATAAATTCGTATATTCAAACTACTAAATCTCACTAGTGGTTAGCATTATAATGGCTGTGAAACAGTCTTCACTCACCGGCATTATAAGAAAGTACCAAACAGCGACAAATCCCCACTGAATCAGAGTCCATATCGGATCTTCATCAAAGTTGTTGTTCCCCGTTACTGCAAACGCCGGTTGCTCCACCTGCGGCAATGGCAACTCTGTTTGAGCAAGGCAGATGATAAGAGAGAAATGAATAATGATAAAAGACAGGAAATTAGGGCTTACAGAAGCTACGAAAGCACCGATTTGAATTAATAAGCCGGTTTTCTCCAGAGGGAAGTAGTCATTGATGGGCTTCTTGAAGATTTTAATGGTTGCCTGAGTGTGAAGATTGAATTGAGAATTCAAGGGACAGTACCAGTTACGTTGTACAACTAGTGAAGGAAAAGGGAAACGAGTACCTTGGGCTTGAGCTTGAAAGGATGAGCTCTTTCTGGTCTATTAATGGCAACAGAGGAACGTCTGATCGAGGAGGAGGAGGAGGAGGAGGAGGAGGATAGGGAGGAGGAGAAGAAAGCCCCACTGGATGACAGGAGGCCACAGGAGCAATTCATTTTGAAGCACTCTACTCTTATCTGCTTCGTTTCCTTTGTGGGTCTTGTGTCCTTCGGCAATAAGGGAAAGAAAAGGAGAATTTGATATAAAAGGGAGAAAATATATTTTTGTTCAATTGAAGACATTTTCTAAAGTTTTTATTTATCGTGATCTCATCTTTTAAATCTAAAAATCATGTGCAATGACCATAGATTAAAAACTTTAAAAAGAAATCAACTGAGTCAATTTAAGTTGACTTGAATCGATGAAATTTCAAATAAAGGTTGTCAATAAATTTTACTAAGTATATTCGAGTCAAAATCCAAAAACTCATTTGAATTTCTTTAAGTCAATAAGATTTCAAAGTTTAGTCTAAATTTTGACATTTTCAACCTTGACAATGATGTTATAGCCAGTGGGTTGCAACTTGGGGTAAATTCAATCTATGTCGACCAACCCAACTCAACCCAATTTGAAAATTTTAAAATCTAAGCTTACTCAGGTCAAGGCCCAAGCCGATTTCAGGCTCACATTAGGGCCCATTATAAATTAAAGTCGACATTGCATTTTAGCGCCCTGCCCAATTGCTCAAGTTGAACTCAAGGGATCTAATATATACTTTATGTTATATATATAAAGCATATAATATAAGTCACATGACCCGAGTTTCGGACTCAGGCCAGTAGAGGTGCAACTTTATATATATATATATATATATATATATATATATATATATATATATATATATACCAATTGCCTGAGTTTCAAACACCATTTTTGTTTTTGTTTTTTATTTTTACAATAAGGCACATGTCACTTTGGTATTGGTTGGAAAAAGAAATAACTTCGTAGGCATATTTGAAATTTCAAACAATGTCAATTTTTTATAAAATTTGATTCATTAGAAATCTTACTAAATAACCTCTTTGACGAGTCCAAATTTTTGTAATTTTAACTTATGTAGACAAAGTTATGGTCAATTTTGTAATCAAGTCTTTTAGAGTGTTCAGAAAGTTTGTCTTTGTCAATTTTTGTAATGCAAACAATCTTTTTTGTGAATTTTCAATGAGTAAATTCCAACTTGGTGACTTTTGGGCCTTTATTTGATTTCCTGGTGAGTGAAATTTAAAATTTAACTCAGGTTTCACCATGGAGAATTTCAATTTTCCATATCAAATCGGCCAAAATTTTCTTTAGCTTTTTGGATAATCAATTCTTTTAATTTCCTTTGTTTTAGTTAGATCTTACAACACAAAACTCAATTTGGTGAATTTTACTTAAGACTTTCTCTAGAATTATCCCAACACCCTAGAGCCTTTGCCAAATTCTCCTTAGTCTGCATTTGGAGAGGGGGTCACCCCTCCATACCCTTGTTTGATCACTCAAAAATTACTTCAGATGAGGGTAAAAATTCAAAAAAATTACCCCTCTCATCACTTTTTTTGAATACCCCAAAGGCGACTCCAGGTGAGAGTTGACTCCTCTAAAATTACCCTTCATCCAAGCAAAGCCTTAGTATTTCAATCTAAAAGTCCATTATGCCTAGAACTTCTAACCTTTAGGAGACCATACTACATCAACCCAAGGTATTAGTGATCTCCAATCATTTTGTCTTATAAGTTTACTTAATACTAGTTATGAAATTATCACAAAGATCATACTCTCCCATATTCAATGCCTGTAAAATTGTTCCCAATTGTCAAGTGTTAGGCCATGTGTTCATCACTTGAAACAAAGCAAATACAAATTTAGGAACATCGGTATTCAATTAGATACAGTCAAGGCTTATGATCAAAGGTCAAAAAATTGTTGATACCGAGATGTCGGTCGATATCTCTCTCTTCCAATTTTTTTCAACAAATCTCAATTGTATAAATGTGTGTCGGTCGAGATACTCGGCCGTAAGAACCTGAGATATCTCAGCTGATACGCACAGTATCAGTCGAGATTTGTAACCCTACTTATGATACCTTAGGATGGATATCAAACTGGGGATAGTTGCTTAGATTCTCCAATCGAATTTGGGCTCCTAAAATCTAGATTGATTTTAGGATGATGAATTCAATGGTTTCTTTCGATTTTAATTTCTTTTTTAGCGTGTAAAATTTTATGTATATTTGAAGAACTTTGCCTTGAAATTTTCCTCTAAAATTTCAAAATTTCGAACCCTTTGAGTTTTAAAAAAGAAAAAAGAAATTTAATCACATATCCTTAGGTCGGGGCGCGACAAGCTGGCAGCAATATTATATTTAGAATTTGAGATAACACAATAGATGAGGAAATCACATTCAGTTGCCCTCAGTTTTGGGAGAGGCTTAATTTAAAAATGATCCATTCAGGTAATTAGATTTTAAAATACCATTATCGATAAGCTTTCTTTTATCAGTTCATTTTAGACCGTTTGAATGCATTAATTGAAAATTTTACATAATCATACTTGGAGGACACCGCTCAAGAAAAAAAATCATACATAGATGATGGTTTAATGTGGTTAGGGAAGTGAGATATTTGATTAATGAAATGAGCGTCTCCTTCTCAAAAATTGGGACTCGGCTAACGGTGTGGCAGATTTTTTCGTCAAGTTGGGAGTTGACGACCACTTTGCTGGTGTCTTCTTCTTTTCTGATTCTCCTTCTCCTTCTTTTATTTTCGCTTGTTTTGCTTTTTCTTTTATTTTCGTAGTTCTTCTCTTTTGGTCTATTCTTTGTAGACACTTTTATTGATTATTTTCTTTTCTTTTTAATGAATTTTTTTTTGTTATCGCTCATAAAATATATTTAAAGTAGTAAAAAGCCTAGACCTTGGCAATCTGGACTGATTCTCTATGTGGTCACTTGCCAGAGTTAGGTTTTTTCATGTATAGGCTGTGAAGGATGTGAACATACTGGTGGACGTGTGTCTATGAATGCATGGCAGCATGCATTCTGGTGGCTTAAATGCACAGTTCTATGCATTGAAGTGAGGTGCGGGGTGGACTGAACCCCATATGCATACTGCAGTGTGTGGCAGTCAACGTGTGCTTGCATTTGATGGAGGCTTGAGACAAAGGGAGCCTTCGGGTGTGCGTATATATGAAGGCTCATGCATGGAAATGCATTCAAGTATGCGAGGCTTAGGTGTATGAGGAGTTTATGGTGTTGTGCTTGGTATTTTATATGACAATCTGAGGTAGTGAAATAGAGAAGGTGTTTGGTATTTCGTACGACATTGTGGGAAAGTGAAATAAAGAAGCACGGATATCACACGTGAGACAGCCTGCATGGATTACAACGAAGGCAATGTGGCAACCACAGAAAGCACACGAGAGAGCGAGACAAAAGACCTGTTTATTTCTTCTAGGTTTGAGAGTGCAAGCTAGAGAGGAGCAATTGGGATTTAGTTGCGGGTTACGGATAACAACGGTGTATTGTACAATGGAGTCGAGTGTTGAGTTTGGGACTAAAACTCAAGGAGTCATTCTTGTTGTATCTTGTACGGATTTCTCTTTACTCTCATAGTGGATTCAGTCGTTCTGTAGACGTAGATAGGATTTTGTTGAACAACGTAAGTCATAGTGTCTAATTATTGTGGTCTACTTGATTTATTTATTTATCATGTTGTGATTATTTTATTCTACTTATATTCCTAACATTTAGATGAAGAGTAGAGGGTGAAAACGAGGATAACCCTCGTTTAATCCTGTTTGGTAACAAAGGGAAGGTGAGAGAAAATCCTAAGTTTTCCTTCCGTTACACGAATTCGAAAATCTATTCACTGCAAGAGGTAATCACTTTCCCTCTTCCTTAGAGTAATTTTTTTTCTAAAGTCTTTTCCACCGTAAGTATCAAACAAGATAAAGGAAACCCTGATCTAAAAAAATCCTCTACATAAGAAAAACTCTTGCAAAATTTACCTCTCATCCAAACGCAGCATATGTTTAAAACATGGATATATCCTATTTATTCACTTCAATTTTTAGATAATGAAACCATTTTTGTGAGGGCCAATTCCAAGATTACAATTTGGAGTATGAAACTTTTAGATATTTAGCCATTGAATTTGGTCAACATATGAATACAATAAAATTTGTTCTCTTATTTTCCAAGTCTACCCTTCTAGGATATGTCATTAAAACGAATAAATCTTGAGCTACGCATCCATAAAAGATACCTTCACATCCTTAGGACACCAACTTTGTTTATATCAGTGGAAATGATTGACTTTCCATACTTTGTATTCCATAATTGTTAATCACGGGATTGTAGATTAGGTTAATTGATTATTTATTCTTTATAGAGGTTTGTAATTTCTATAAGTTTAGTTGTTAATGAGAGAGGCTTCAAGCTAGTTCACATAATTCTACATGGTATATATTAGCGGAAATGATTTACTTTTCATACTTTGTATTCCATAATTGTTAATCACAGGATTGTAGATTGGGTTGATTGATAATTTCCTTTTTATAGAAGTTTGTAATTTCTATAAATTCGTTTGTTAATGAGAGGCTTCAAACCAGTTCATATAATTCTTGGACAGGATCCAATCTCATTTGTCGAAGTGGAAATCTAATTATCTTTCCCAAGCTAGTGAGCTAACTCTCTTCCAAATTTGTATTAATTCCTTATCCTACTATTGGATGATAGTGATCTACTCCCCTCCAACTTCCTTTACAAAAACAATTTTATTCAAGAAATCCTTTTGGTATCACAAGCAAAATTTGATTCAGTGGGAATACATTTGCTAACTGAAATGTTTTGAGGGTCTAGGCTAGAAAGATCTTCACACCCAAAATAATGCCTTTCTTCTTCATTTACTTTGGATTTCTTAACTGATAGGACATCTTAGTGATATGAAATCCTTTGATCTAAATATCTTTGATAAGTTACTTTGAAGATTTAACACACAAATCAAATGATTAACCTATTAAAAAAAATGTTTCCTTCAATTAAAAGATATCATCATCCAAAATTAAGCATTGACATTAGGAATGATTCATCAATTCAAATCTTTACTAATGAGTGCCTCATTTGCATATAAATGATGGTTTCCTACCATATCCTACTACTCCACATATATTTATTCCAACAAAAGTTGATGAACTTATGGAAGCTTAGCCTTCTAGCAAAATTAAAAATCCTCTAATGGTAAATTATGTTAAGTAAACTAGCAGTAGCTTTAAATATCATTAAAACTCTTCCTTATGCATTTTATGTAGAGGTGTTGATGAAACCTAAGCATACCTCTTCTTCATTTTCCATTTGTAGCACATATTCTCCACATGTTTGCACCTAATTTTCACATCAAATAATTCCTTTTATACATCAATACAAATAGATACCAATAGAGGGTGAAGAGACCCTTGACACTACTTTTCACATCAAAAGTTCCAAATAAAGTCTACAAAATTATTGCAAATGGAGACCCAACCTCATATGTATATTCTCTTATTTGCTTTCCCTCCTTATAAATAGATAATCTTCTCAATTTACCAAAAAAAAATTAAAATTTTGTGATAAAAAATAAAAATGTAGCAAAACCCATTTCATTTTTCCTTAGGTATTGTTTGGTATTCAGAATTTGAAAATAGAATTCTAAATTTAGTGGAATTTGATAAATTCTAAAGAATTTGATTCTTCAAGAATTTTCAGGTGGAATTTTGTAAATTTCAAATATTTCAAATATTTTAAAATTTAGAATTTCAAATTCTTTAAAAAGTTATTATTTTTAAAATTCGAAGTGCTCAAACTCATAAAAAAATCTTGGAGTCTTAAATAAAAAGGTGTGCACCAACATGGTTGACTACTATAATATGGTGTTGGAGTGACACCTTCCACATCATCCCTACACAAACTATGCTGGCCCTACCGTTAAGTTCAGATTTATCCATTAAATCTATAAAATGTAGTCGAAGTGGACCCACATAGGTGTACAGAGAAAGTGTGTGGGCTAAGCCTACTTATGATATTTGTTATTAGGGTCACACAGGATTTTTGTATAGTCAGATATGGGAATGAGTGAATTTCTCACTTTATCCTTCACCTATGCTGCATGGATAATTTAAAAAAGTAAAAAATCTGAGTCAGCCATTTGATCACTCTAAACGGCGAGCCATGAATTTTTCCTATGTTTGGCTCGGATTTTCAAACAAGGATATTTCTCGATCGATTTTTACAAACAAGATATCAAAATTCATCTACTTTGAATTTTATGAACTCCGTAACTGATTTTAAGTGAAAAGGATATAGTTTTGGACTTCAAAAATTGTACATAAAGAATTAAAAAGGAATGTCATTTTTTTTAATTCTTTGGACGATTTTTAAGCCCAAAACTATACATTTTTCACTTAAAATCAGTCCTGGAGCTCATAAAATTCAGAGTAAATGAATTTTAATACCTTATTTGTAGAAATCGGTTGAGAAACGGCCTCGTTTGAAAATCCAAACGAAAAACCCACGTGTTGAACGAACTCGGCTCTCCATCTAGGAGCGATCGACTCGACGGTAACACTCCAAAACGGCAAGCCGGGTTCGTTCATCAACCGTGGGTTTTTCGCTCAGGTTTTCAAACGAGGCCGTTTTTTGACCGATTTCTATAAACAAGAATCAAAATTCATCTACTCTGAATTTTATGAACTCCGGGATTGATTTTAAGTAAAAATGATATAGTTTTGGGCTTAAAAAATCGTATCCAAAGAATTAAAAGGGAAGACCATTTTTCTTCAATTCTTTGGGTACGAATTTTTAAGCCCAAAATTATACCTTTTTCACTTAAAATCAGTTCTGGAGTTCATAAAATTCAAAGTAGATGAATTTTGATACCTTGTTTGTAGAAATCGGTCGATGAATGACCTCGTTTGAAAACCCAAGTGAAAAACCCACAGGTGATGAATGAACCAGGCTCGCCGGTAAGATTTTTTGGCGAACCGGTTTCTCACTTTGGCTAGCCGATTTCCCATTTTGGTGAGCCGGTTTCTGACATTCCATTTTTTTTTTTCCGGTATGGAAGGTAAAGGACAAAATGTGAAATCCACTAATTCTCATGTCGGGTTACACAAAATGCCCGTAGGAGGATCGCTACCCTTGTTATTATGAGTTTATTTTTAAGATGTTTTAAGTCCATGGGGGTGTTGTATTTTCTAATGTACATCTCTATTTAGGGTTCACTAGTAATATTTTTTTTTTTAATGACCAATGTGTTCAGAAGCTAAGGTTTAAATATCGGCCGATACATATCGTATCGGCCGATATATATCGGTTTTTTGAAACCTTGAAATATCGGCCGATACGATAAGTATCGGCCGTACTGTTGGAATATCGGCCGATATGGGCGATAAACGGTCCCCAATATCGGCCCTAATATCGGCCGATATTCGAAAATATCGGTATATTAGATTTTTTTTTTCGTTTTTTTTTTTTAAAAAAATAATACAATATCGCCCGATACGGGCGATATATCGGTCCGAATATCGGCCCAATATCGCCCGATATACTATTTATCGGGCTGGAAAGTATGGTTTTTTTTTTTTTTTTTTTTAAATATCGATAATTCGGTCATGATATCGGCCGAATTTTAAAAATTCGGTTGTTTGGTTTTTTTTTTAAAAAAAGCTTTTTTTTTTAGAGATATCGGACTAGAAAGGATGGAAAGAGAGAAAATAAAATATAGAGAAAAGATTGAAGAAAAAAAATCGCTACAGCTTACCTTTCTCTTCTTTTTCTTCTTCGGTTGATCGAAAAATACAGAGAGCAATACAGAGAGCGGCGGCTGTTAGGGTTTAGCAGAAAGAGGGAAAGAGAAGAAGGGTATAAAAAGAAGTGCATTAGGGTTTGTAAGTGAAGAAGTAACACACGTGAGCTTACTAAAAAGCTCACGTGTGTAACCTAATATTTTTTCAAAATAATAAAATTTTGTTTTAAATAGAAAGTAAAAATTATAATATTTTTTTTAGTTATCTTATTGTAATAATTTAATATTATATTTACCATCTAATAATTTTAGGGTATCTATTCATAGTAATTAAATAATAAAATCTTCTTTAAAACTTTAAAATTATTTTTTAAGCACTGTGTATTTTTAAAATTTCTCAAAATGAATATCCGGACTAATTACAATAACCTGATAAAAATACTTTAAGGCTTAAAGGTCTTTTGACACTCTTAAATATTTAAAACACAGTATTTTACAAATAAAAGTATCCCTAAGGTATGCCGAAAATACATTTAGGAGTGTCAAAAGACCTTAAAGTCTTAAAGTATATTTATCAGGTTATCGTAATTAGTCCGGATATTCAATTTGAGAAATTTTAAAAATACACGATGCTTAAAAAATAATGTGCATAATGTATTAAATAATAAAATCTCCTTTAAAACTTTAAAGTTATTTTTTAAGCACTGTGTATTTTCAAAATTTCTCAAATTGAATATCCGGACTAATTACGATAACCTGATAAAAATACTTTAAGACTTCAAGGTCTTTTGACTTTCCTAAATGTGTTTTCGGCACACCCAAGGGATACCCTTATTTGTAAAATACTGTGTTTTCGGCACACCCTAGGGATATCCTAACTTAAAATAACACTCATTGACTAAAAAAATAAATTATGAAATTATTTCTACAAATTTTCCTCATTTATATCATTTTCCTTGTAATTTTTACAATTTTATTACTAATTATATAATTTCTCGTTGTCGTAACTTCAAAAATATATTAGAAGATGTAAATGTCCGATATTTTATGAAAAAATTACATATTCAATAAGCCCATAATTATCTGTATTTACTGTAATTTTTTTGAATTTTTTTAAAAATAAAAAATAAAAAAATAAAAACGGGTAGGAGAGAGAAAAAATTCGGCCGATATATCGGCCGAACCGATATATCGGCCGATATGAAAAATCGGCCGGGATCTCGGCCCGGCCGATTTTTCTACCCCTGTTCAGAAGTTCTACCTGTATTTGGACGAGAGACATTTTAACTCGACTAGTCTTTAGAACGTGTGTAAGCTTTCCAATCCCACAAGCAACGAGCAAGCACTACGGACAGTGGCTCAGAGAGATGTTGAGCCCATCAATAATGTTAAACATGTGGATCCATTAAAAATATTTATACTTGAATGTAAAGTACTCTTAAAAGTTGTTTAATTAGAGCAATTTATTCATGTTTTCAAAAGATATAAAAGTCTCTGATTGAAAAATAATTTAAAGTAATTATAGATTTAAAAACTAAAAGCCACAACATTTTTATTATTCTTTTATTTTAATATTTTTAATGCATGAATAATGAAATGATTTCCCTTTCATAATTAAATAAGTGTTTTGGTGTACAATGGTATTAGTAGGTGGTTCCCATTTAATATTTTATTTTGATAGTGTTGTTCTCTGCAAATTATATTCTCAAGTACTAGGTGATGCCATGAATATGACATAAATTATTGGTTAATAAATTTTATTCAATATAATTTAAAAAAAATAGAATGATTATAATTTTGAAATTTCCGTTGTTGATTTTAAAAAGAAAGAATTAGAGAATTTTGAGAGTAAAATTTCTATAATTCTTAAATTTTAAAAATTTAAAATTTCATTAAATTTAAAATTTCTTAGACAAATATTCTTCTAAAGATGCCCTTATGAAAGTGCAGGTTTATTTGCAAAATGCAATGCAAAACAGGGGAGGGTAAAGCCCAAGTGAATCAATCCATCCCATCCATCCGCAATCGCATCTCCAATCCCGATTCTTTTCTTCTTTCCCCTCCTGCAAGTCCCCAAGCGAGCCAGAGAAGATGAAGCGCGGCGTCGACGAAGTGGGAGTCGGCACCGGTAATGTCAAGAAGCCCCTCTTCCTCACTAAAGCTCAGCGAGAGCAGATTGCCCTCCAACGCCGCGAGCAGGAAGTCGCCGAGCAGAAGCGGCAAGCCTTCCAACCCTCCCCTCACCAACACCAAAACCCCAATTCTTCTTTGTCTAAACCCCCCTCCGATGACGCACGCCACAGCCACCACCGGTCCCGGGAGCGGGAACGCGACCGAGATCGAGACCGAGACCGAGACCGAGACCGGGACCGGGACCGGGACCGGGACCGAGACCGAGACCGAGACCGAGACCGAGACCGAGACCGAGACAGAGACCGAGAACGCGACCGGGATCGCACACGCGAATCGGAGGACTCCAAGTTGCGTGAGCGGCAGCGGCTGGAGAAGCAGGCAGATCGGGAGAGAGAGAAGGAGCTGGATGCAATCAAGGAGCAGTACCTTGGCTCCAAGAAGCCCAAGAAGCGTGTCATCAAGCCCAGCGAGAAATTCCGATTTTCTTTCGATTGGGAGAACACGGAAGACACTTCTCGCGACATGAACGCTCTCTACCAGAACCCCCACGAGGCCCAGCTCCTTTTTGGTCGTGGCTTCCGTGCCGGCATGGACCGCCGTGAGCAGAAGAAGCTTGCTGCCAAGAACGAGAAGGAGCTGCGCCAGGAGATCCGCCTTAAGGAGGGTATTGAGGAGCTCCCCGAAGAGGCCGCAGCCCAGCGCCTCAAAGAGGAGGCTGCCGACATGTACGACACCTTTGACATGCGTGTCGACCGCCACTGGTCCGAGAAGAAGCTCGAAGAGATGACGGAGCGTGACTGGCGCATCTTCCGCGAGGACTTCAACATCTCTTATAAGGGCTCCCGTATCCCCCGCCCAATGCGCAGCTGGGTTGAGAGCCGCCTCAGTTCTGAGCTCCTCAAGGCTGTTGAGAAGGCTGCTTACAAGTCCCCTTCTCCTATCCAGATGGCCGCCATCCCTCTCGGCATGCAGCAGCGTGATGTCATCGGCATTGCAGAGACAGGGTCTGGCAAGACCGCTGCTTTTGTCCTCCCCATGCTCACCTACATCACAAGACTGCCGCCCATGAGTGAGGAGATTGAAGCGGAGGGCCCCTATGCTGTTGTCATGGCCCCCACTCGTGAGCTTGCACAGCAGATTGAGGATGAAACCGTTAAGTTTGCACAGTATCTGGGAATCAAGGTGGTTTCCATTGTCGGAGGGCAGTCCATTGAGGAGCAGGGGTTCAAGCTCAGGCAAGGTTGTGAGGTCGTCATTGCTACTCCTGGCCGGCTTCTCGATTGCTTGGAGCGGCGGTATGCAGTCCTCAACCAGTGCAATTATGTGGTTCTTGATGAGGCTGATCGGATGATTGACATGGGTTTTGAGCCGCAGGTGGTTGGGGTGCTGGATGCAATGCCATCCAGCAATCTAAAACCTGAGAATGAGGATGAGGAGCTTGACGAGAAGCGGATCTATAGGACCACTTACATGTTCAGTGCGACCATGCCACCTGCTGTTGAGCGGCTGGCCCGCAAGTATCTGAGGAACCCTGTTGTTGTCACAATTGGCACTGCTGGTAAGACTACTGACCTCATCACCCAGCATGTGATAATGCTCAAGGAGTCGGAGAAGATGTCAAGGCTGCATAAGCTACTGAATGACCTTGGTGACAAGACTGCAATTGTGTTCATCAACACAAAGAAGTCTGCAGATAACCTTGCCAAGGGGCTGGATAAGGCAGGTTATCGGGTGACGACATTGCATGGAGGGAAGACACAGGAGCAGCGGGAGATTAGCCTTGAAGGATTTAGGAGCAAGCGGTTTAATGTTCTTGTTGCGACAGATGTTGCAGGGCGTGGTATCGATATACCTGATGTTGCTCATGTCATAAACTATGATATGCCGGGAAACATTGAGATGTATACACACAGGATTGGCCGAACAGGGCGTGCTGGGAAGACAGGTGTTGCAACTACATTCTTGACTCTGCATGACACGGACGTCTTTTATGATCTGAAGCAGATGCTTATCCAGAGCAACAGTCCAGTGCCTCCAGAGCTTGCCAGGCATGAAGCTTCTAAGTTCAAGCCGGGATCAATTCCTGACAGGCCTCCTAGACGTAATGACACTGTTTTTGCTCATTGAGGACCCTGTGCTCTTGAACACTACTATATTCAAAGATCTGACCTACTGCTGCTTTTAGCTGTTGGGGTTCAAGAATTTTTCTGCACATCCTTTCGTCGTTCAGGTATCTACTTTCCCTTTGATGGGAACAGAAGCACATAATGCAAATTTTATGATTTTTTTTTTTTTTTGTTTTCTTTCATTATTAAAGAGGATGGAGGAGGTCCTTACTTGCTATCTTATTTTTTGAGTTATTGTTAATACTATGTCATGTATTAGAAGGTTTCAATGCTGATCTAGTTGAGACATTTGCAGTTTGTACTCTGTTATTGTGTTTGTTTATCCATTGTTGTTGTTCCTGCTTTCTCTCTCTCCCCCCTTTCAGCTAAGATTCTATGGTTCGTTTTCATGTTATTTTGAGGATTTTTTTTTTCTCTCTTTTTCATAAAAGCGCAAAACATGGACACTACTATTGATTTGTCCTCCCTTTCTATTATAAGAAGATCGTGCCTTGTCAAAATTCAACACTTGAAGGTGCACTATAGTTAGTTGAAAGGTGATGCAAATAGTTAAGGTGGGTATCACTCATTTGGAAGCATAAAGCAGTTAGTGGAGTACCATCTGGGAATATCTTGAGTTTCTGTGAAATACTATGGATTATGGCACCTTCTTACTTTATCATATTATTTATCTTGGGTAGCTGTCATTTTCCACAGGCTTTACTTTTGACTTTTGAGCTGAATTGATTCCACGTGTGTAAGGGTATTTTGTCATTTCAAGTTTTTTTTTTAGGTGGATAGGACTATGCTGTCCAAATGATGCTTTGTATAGGATTGGCAACCTAGGCTGTTCTTTTTTTACTCTTTGGAGGAGGGAGAGTAGTAGAAAACCATGATTTGAACATTCTTGAGGTAGAACTCACTCTCAAAAGTTAGCCATTGAGAGAAGGGTGCCTCAAGTGTTATATAGTCATTGGTTTCACAAATTAGCCAATTTGGAACTTTTTGTCACTTCAAAAGCTAGCCATTGAGAGAAGGGTGCTTCAAGTGTTATAGAGTCATTGGTTTCACAAATTAACGAATGTCAAAACTTCATAGGGAGAGGAGGGGTGGGGGTGGGGGGAGGTTGGTAACCTAGGTCCACCCCTATGGACTGTTTATGTTGCTAAAATCCCTAAGTTGGGACAAATTTCCTTAAGTTGTGATGTTGGTGGCCTATATATGACCTGAGCATGAAACCTAACTTGGTCCAAGGTTTATGCTTATTTTCATTCCATATTCTCCTATCCTTGTTGTGTTTGTGGATTTGGGAGAGCAATTAATTCTTTCCATTATAATATGAATTGCACATAAATACAATATGAGTGTTATACATAAAATTACTAAAGCTGCCTCTGTATTTTCAGTGCCATGAAATAAAAGGCAATATCAATAGCACTGGTTTTTTCAGTACATAAAGGAAAAAGATAGCTGAGGTGAACCCCAAATCATTTATTCATGCAGAGGATGAGGCTCTATATTTTGCTTCAATGGAGGACTTAGAAACCCTACAGTTTCTGTTTTACTAATTATGCTAAGTGGGGAAGGTACTGAGAAGGTCCAACACCATTAAGTTCTAGAATGGCTGGCTACTGTGCCAAGAATTTCATGCACTTGTGAGTTATGAATGGTGGTTAGAGTATGGGATGCAAGCTAAGTTGAATTATGGGTTTCACTTTTCCAACTCATGCAAAACACAAAATAAACAGTAACCCTAGGAGAGCAATGCAAATAAGAGGGAAAACAATGACTATGATCAAACATGCTATGGCTGAAACTAAGATCCAAATCAATATTTGCAATTTAAGAATATAACCCTGTCACAAATAATCGTGCAATCCTTAGAATCTAATATAAATGACTATAAAACAATCCAGACCAAGTCACATTCGCAGTGTAAGTCCCTCAAAACAAGGGGTTTATCAAATCCCACAAACATGTAGGTCTTTCATCAGAAATAGGCCTTAAGCTAGCTGTTTGACAACAATATGTAAAAGAAAACTATGGGACAACGTGTGGGGCAGCAAAAGTGGGGGCTTAATGGGTGTGGCAGCAGTATACAGCCATATATGAGGCTGTTATGGGGTGGGACAGCAGATTAGAACACACAAGAAGGTGGCGGCAGCAAGAGTAGAGAAGAACGGGTAGGATTTAGGGTTTGGAAGTGGTGATTAGGGTTAGCCGGTTAGGGTTTTAAGGAGATGGCTAGGATTAGGGTTTAGATGTTGGGCTAGGGTTAGGGTTTAGAGGAAGTCGCTAGTAGATGGGAAAGAGAGTGGCGGCCAAGGCTAGGGTTTGTGGACTGGGTTGGGGCGGTTAAGGCTAAGTTTTGCGAGGCATGTTGAGCGGTGGCTTAATCCCACTGAATCATTGCACACAGAAATAGCAGTCACTGTTCGAATGGGAGACGGTGGTAAGAATTCTAAAAAATTAGAATCCTATAGCCTTGTTCGATTGGGACAGTTTTATTGTGGGAAACATACAGCTGTAAGAATAACAAGAAATTGCTTATATGCATATTTAGTAATTGGTGTTTAAGGAGGACACACGACAATAACCCAAAGGGGCTTTGGCTGATTACTCTATTTAATCATGCAGCCATCATAGGTGAGGGTGTGTGTGGGATCACACCGGATCACACCAAGGACACACGGCAATATGTAGCCGAGAGGAGGCACGGTGAAGGGCCTTCTGGCCTTTGACGGTACGCGAGGAGATGGACTCTTGGCCATATGCGTAGAAAGGTTTCAGAAGGAAGTGCTTAGGTTGATTGCATCAACGTCGAAGGAAACACAGCCTCGGGTTCGTGAAGCACGTCGGGTTGTACTCGTAGAACGTAGGAAGCATAGAGGAGAGCGGGACAGAAGATGGATTCTTCTAAACATGAGAGTGGTAAGATAAGAGGGGTGTACAAAGGGGCTTGGGACTTCGGGTTTGGGCTCTAGACTCATGGGAGTCTTTATTATGTACATATATTTTTCTCTCTCAGAGTGAAGATATTCTGTTGCTCCGTGGACGTAGGTTGGGTGGGCCAAACCACGCAAATATTGTATTGTGTTGTGTTTTATTTCCGTTCGATTTTTCTTGTTTCCGTGCGTAACGCTAACAAGGCAGGGATCGAGCCGCACCAAGGCAAAGGGAAAAAGGAAAAGTCGAAGATGCTAGGGTTTCAAAAGAGAAAAGAGGGAAGAAGAAAGAGAAGAAGAAGAGAGGAAAGAGATAAGAAGAGATGAAAGAGAGAGAGACCAATACCTGGATGTGGAGGAGGGCTTCTCACCCTACTTGGCTTCTCACCAAGTTCTTGGATTCTCACCTAGGGTCATGTGGAGCAAGAGGAATAGCAGCCGAAACTTTTAATCATTCATTCATTAAATTCGGATGGCCTTACAAGAGACCTTTTATAGTTACATTAAAAACATGACTAAATTGCCCTTAAATAAAAAACCCAAAATTACAATAAAAGGTCTAAAATAGCCTCAAATAAACTTAACTAAAACTGATGCAGTGCACTTTCTATTACTCTTTCTATTCACGTTTTTTATTTATTTTAGTATGTTACCTTATTAGTTGAAGTTATTTTTAGATAAGGATATTTATGTAATTTTTTGACTTTCTTTTTAGAGGTTATGTAGCTTATAAAAGCCTCTCTCTTGTAAGTTATTACAGACGACTGATTTCGAGCATACCTCTATGCCGTGCATGTGTTGGTGAGAAACCAAGGATGTGAAGCCAGATATTCTTCTCTTCTATCTTTTCTTCATCTCTCTTTCTCTTCTTCCTTTAGCTTCCAACCAAGCCATACTACAGTCCCTTTACTGCCTTCCCTCTAATAGTCCCTCCATACTACAGCCACACCCCTTCCCTTAGCCCAGAACCCATCTGCAATCTCTCCTTTGTTGCCACCACCTATCACAATCCCTGTTTTACCTTGGCCGATCCCCAAAGAAGACCTTTTAGGCTTGCCATCCCCTCTCCTAGCCTTTCCCCTTGCTGCCGCAGCCCATGCATCTTTATCCAGACTTCTGCCACCCCTTTTGACCCTTTCTGGCTTTTTGCCAATGACTCAAAACCCCTCTACAGCCTCGCCCCTCACCTAAGACTTCTCTGAGGCTTTCGTCCCCTTCTCCAAGCCCCTACTGTTGTTGCCCAAGCCAGATGTTCCAATTCGCAACCCTCTTTTCATTTTGGCCCTTTCTTCTCATTACTGTGCTTTTACCCTATTCCTTTAAAACCCACATGTTTGGCTTTTTTCCCCCAAGTAATCCACCCACGAATGGACTCTTTGACTTTTTATCAGCCCTCCACCTTATTCAAATAAACACCCCTTACCTACCAAATCATTTATGGATCCACAAACCACATTAACGGGCCCATTTACTTATTAATTATTTCACTAGGTTCCGAGAATTTGCATGATTATTTGTGGTAAATTTATATTATTTAATTGCAATTATTAATTTTGAGATTTAATTTCAGCCTTATAAATTTGATTCATATTGATTTGTTACATTATAATTGCATTTAGACATTTAGGGTTACCCTATCCCTTATCCTGTGTCAAAAACTAAGCAACATAATGAAATCACGAGAAACATAATGAAATCTGAGATGAGCATGCTCTGCATCATATATGTATCACTTTGCTAGTGACACCATTGTATTTTGTGAAGCAAGATAGGTGATCATCATCTATTGAGTTTTTAAATGCTTTCAAGCAGTTTTGTGCTTGATGATGATGACGGAAGGCAATCGATTAAATGATCTAATTGGATCATTTAATTTTGAAGGGACCAAGAAAGGCGAAATATTAAGAAGGGAGCGTGTTGAGGCTATTCTTTCGATGGCTTTCAAAAGGGCTCAGATCTAACAAGAAATTAAAAAAAGGAGGTAGAAATAAGGGTTAGTTTTGAGTGTGGGTATTAGGGGTTTTGCTGCTATAAGGAAATAAAGTATCCAATAGAGGGTTGTATGCTATAGTTTTTTTTTTTCTTTATTTTGTACTCTTTTTCTATTTATTTTTAAGAAAATTTCGTCACTGTTAAAAATAAAACAATTTTGTGCTTGAACGTCAATGTGGACGAGTGTGCTTTGGTTGGAGGTACTTTCTTTGGTTTTGGGCTTGACGGTCAACATGATTAAGATTTCTTTAGTTGGAGTACCTTTTTTGGATGACTGGTTACTTTCTCACATCAAATGCAACAATGCAGAATTCCCTTTTCCCTGTTTAGTCTTCCTCTAGGGGGTAATCCCAAAACCCTATGCATGTGGGAACCAATCGTTGGAAGATTCATACAAAAGCTAGCTTCTTGGGGGAAAAAAACAATTCTTGTCTTTGGTGGCCATATCACACTTATCAAATCAACTCTTCAAAATTTTGTCCAAGGTTGCCCGAATACATTTTTTTTGAATAGTAACAAAATTTATTAAAATAAATTAAAACAAAATACTAATATAGGAAAAAAGACCAAATTGTACAAACTCCCCTATTGGATAATATTTCCTTACAAGAGCACAACCCCTAACAACCTACACCAAAAAACTAACCCCTACTCCTACCTCCTTTTCTCTTTTTCTTTTTAGGTCCACACCCTTTAGAAAGTTTTTTTTTTTTTGTTTGAAATAGTTAATATATTAGAAAGAAAGAAGCACCAGAGGTGCAAATACAAAAATGAAAAAGACAACACAACGAAACAAAAAGCCTGCAACCAAATACAGTTACGAAGCCACAACAGACGAAAAGGACATAAAGAAAAAGGCTAAGCTAAATCAACATATTCTTTCCAAGCAAGCAAGATGTCGTTCATGGATATATTCTTGAAAATCGCGAGAAAGGAGGCCCATGATGCAGACTTGACGAGGACTCTAGTAAAGATTGCTTTCGAAGATTCAGCACGATCCTTTAGAAAGCTATTGAAAGATAGCCTCTGCAAGATCCCTTCTTAATATTTTGCATTTCTTGGCCCCTTCAAAGTTAATTGATCCAATCAAATCATTTAGACATTCTCCTTCCATCATCAGCATGTGCCCTTCAATATGGTCGGATTCCTACATTTTCTCCTGGCCCAGGACACTATCTGATCCCAAGGGCCCAAGACTCATTTGAATCGTGGTTCCCACGAGCAGATATGACTCACTTAGCCTAGGCCCATCCGAGGAAAAGAAGCCCATGATATCTCTCTCCTTGTTGGGTTCCCCATCCTCTGAACCAGTGCATGGGTTATTCCCCATACACGAGGAGTCCATCTTCTTCTCGAAGTCTGTCATTCCCAGCAAAACTGAGGAGATTTTGATGCCGCTTCCTCCCAAAACCCTTTTCTTCCCGCCTCGATCCCCGACCTCAAGCCCAATCCATGTAGAAGCACCCCCCAACGACGAAGCACTGGCCGAGCTCTGCCATGTGTTCGACCCTCCATGTTTGTTGTTGACGCCACTTTCTTGCTCCTCAGTGGGTGTCGCTCTCAGGTACGCCTCATTGATTAAAATGGTGTGATGCATCACTCGAGGACTCTGCATGTTCGAGATGTGGTAGCCAAGAGGTAGGAGATCTCCCTTCGCTCCTCTCCAGCCTCGAGAATAACTTTACCCTCAGCCTTAGCCTCAAGGGCACCGAGCACCTCTCCAGAGCTAGATTGCTGCGTGTCAAGGCCATCGCCTCCGCAATCTTCATTGTCGCCACTCCTCTTAGTCATCTGAAAGTTCAATTATGAATTTTATCCTTTTGCTCCCTCTTGTCCTGTGAACTGGGAGCACACGTGCCGATCATGTGCCCCCCATTGGCCCGAGCAGATGCCAAACGAGTTGCTGCTGGATACGGTGAGCAACCCAACGCCGATCTCCAACTTCCAAGGTTGCCTACAGCTGCATATGACCTAACGACAATGTGGTAAGAGAAACCACCCAAATTGATTGTCAAATCCTTTGTAGTCTCCGTAAAGTTTTCTACGGATACAAATTGAGGGGGTCTATCAGAAGGACCTCACCCATCCTTTCTCCCATTTCTGAAAGACACACTCTATCCACACCTCCAAAGGAATACCAGTCACTTTGAGCCAAATTAGTCTTCTTGCTGGATTGAAATTTGGTTTCCTCTTTCCACCATGACAACCCATTTTAAAAAATTCTCCTTGTTGCTTCCTTTGATTGTCATGACACTAATAGATATTTGCTTTCCAGCCACGTCATAGTCACCTCTTCTGCGCCATGAGAAAGGATGAAAGCCTCCACAAATTCCCTAGGCCATAACACTGTTGTACGAGTGATGAGAGATCTTTCGAGCCACTCCCTATTTGCTTTCATGTAGGCCTCTTCTACGTAAACTTCAAACTCTTTTTTATCACGAGTTCCCATCCTTCTCCCAACTCCTTTAAGGATCTTTGCATAAGAAGCATTGTCTGCCCTTCCAGTCCATTCACAGCCAGACTTTTTTCCTCTAGCACCTAGTGAGCTGTCAGCACCTTCACCTTCCCACTTATTGCTGCTGACCCTAGGCTTGTAATCAACATCGTTAATGTTTCCATCTTCCCGTTTCCAGAACTGTTCTGGTAATTCACACCATTTATAGCTGTAATAGCTTCGGAAGCTTGAGATATATCTTTCATTTTGACACATGCATAAACTTTACCCCAAAATCCCTCTTATTTGGAATGAAAACATCTTTAGTCTCACCATATTCACTGAAAGTCTATTTTAACCAGAGCACCAATGCCTTTTCTAGTAGATCTCCCACGAATACAATAGATGCTTCCACCCCAATATCCTTCACCTTTGACATCCTTGAGTGGTTGCTTGAATACATAAAAGGTCCAAACAAGTCACCTTTTATTATTAATGCAATTATTAACTTTTCAAAATAAAAAAATAAAAAATCCAAAAGATTTACTTTGCGATTTGGTAGGATAGAAGAGGGAGATACACTTAATAGATTGGAGGGGTAGGTGGCCATTGGAGAGATCATTCAAAAAATAAGGAACTAGCTGTTGGAGAATGGATGTTTACATCTAAGAAATATTGTATCGAGAAATTGGTCTATTTTGGCGAAAAATTGGTGGAGATTTGGGGAAGAAAGGAGTTTCATGGAGAATATTTGGGTGGGAGATCCTAGACTATAGAGAAAATATGTTGAGAAAGGAAATACAGTGTAGGACGAGGAGGATCCTATATTTGGGAAGATGTTTCTAAATTGGGGATCGAGGGACATGAGATGGGCCAAAATCAATGGTGGCATATGCTGGTATTAACCCATGAGGGTTGGTTTGGAGGTCAAGAACCTGCATGCGGGAGATCTTGGGTTCAAGTCACTCCTCAACACAAAAGGTTCACTCCCCATAGTATTACCCGATGTGTGTGGATAGGGAGGTTTGCACTTGCCCCAAGGATTAGCCAGGTGCTCTAAGAGGTCTGGACTTCTTGGTCTTGAAATAAAATAAAATAAAATAAAATAATGCTAGTATTGTGGGAGGGTTTTAGAATTGGTTTTTGGGAGGATATTTGGGTGGGAAATCAACCTTTGAAAACTGCATTCCTAGATTCTTTTCCATCTCATACCAAAAAGATTTAGTGATTCACTCATCAAAGATTGTGCAGAGGGAGGGAGGGTGGCTTGAGTTCTAACATTTAGGAGAAACCTTTTAGATCACGAGATTCCACAGCTAGAAAACTTCTAGCTTTGATAAATGTTTCTTTCCAACATTTAGTGAGGTAGACAAAAGGAGTCATTTTTTTGCTTTTGGATCCCAACATGTGTTAAGAATCTTTTCAAATAAGTCATTTTATTCCTTTTGAAATTTTTACTTTTCCCCTTTCCCTTTCAAAGCTATTTGGTCTTCAACTGCTCCTAAGGTTAAAAGGTTTCAATTGGATGGCTTCTTGAAAAAGGTACTTACCTGACCCAACACAAGCTTTGATACTAAATCTATTGCAGGACTGGCTAAAATTTGGTAACTTTAATTCTAAATGATAGATTGATACCTATATGAGAATGCAAAATGTGTATGGTGGATCTTAAAATGCCATGAAATCTATATCCGCGATTCATGTAAGATGTTAGAGAAATTAATTGACCTAAATCTAAATAATATATGGAGGCCTATATCAGAATGCAAAATGTGTATTGTGAATCCTAAAATGACATGCAACCTCTATCTATGATTCACATGAGATGTTAGAGAGAGAAATTAATATTTAAACAAAGAATAAAACAAAAGTTAAGGCAAATTCACACTCACAATTAATCAAAGAGATTAAAAAAGAAAAATCACGTACACATAAAGCTCTCAAAGTTGTATTGTTGGCCTTCAATGCAAAATTCCTCAAAGGACTCATTAAATCATACCAAACCCTATCACTAAAAAACTTATTCCAACCCTGTCTTAGGTCTTCTCGATTTAAAAATCAGTCACTCAAGGGATGCAATAAGGCCATAGGATCACTCAAGGGACTAATTACATCATACAAACCCTATCACTAAAAAAATCATATCAACTCTGTCTTAGGTCTTCTCGATTTAAAAATCAGTCACTCAAGAGATGAAATAGGGCCATGGGATCACTGAGACTTGTCAAAGAATCACGTACACATAAAGCTCTCGAAGTTGTATTGTTGGCCTTCAATGCAAAATTCCTCAAAGGACTAATTAAATCATACCAAACCCTATTACTAAAAAAATCATACCAACCCTATCTTAGGTCTTCTCGATTTAAAAATAAGTCACTCAAGGGATGAAATAGGGCCATGTGATCACCTGACTTGTCAAAGGAATTAGAGTTTGTTATTCTTTTTTATTTTCAAGCAAAACAAGGTCTCAATTAGGTTCATACAATAGGTTAGGGTTAAATTTACGATAGGGATCTAGTGGTTGAGATGCAAAATAGGGCAAAACGGTGCCAAAACTGGCATGTTTGTGCGGTCGTACACGGATTTCTGTATTGACTTGCAGGTCCTGGCATGGTTTTGGTGGCTGATGGTGGAGTTGGGTCATGGTTTGGTTAGGGTTGAGGTTTGGATGAAAAAAGGAAACAAAATTAGGTGTAGAAAGAGGGAAAAGTGGGGAAGAAGAGATGAGAAAAGGAAAGGGAAAAAAAAAAAAGAGAGAAGAAGAAGAAGTAAAAAAAGGATTTGTACGTTGAGTCACACAAGGTTCCTTGATTTCTCACCAAGGATGTAGGAGTTTTACCAGATTTGCAAATGGGAGAAACTTAAATTTCTTCTATCATCGATTCATCATTCATTCATTTATAAAAGTGTCTTTACAAGGCTATTTATAAAAGAAAGGACTCTCTTAAAACCCTAGACACGTGACATAAGGCACACGTGGACAATCTAAAACCATAAAAACAAATTACAAGTCTATAACAATCTTGGAACCATATAAACTAAAACAATATGATACTAACAAAAAGATGACAAAACAAATACTCGAATGGTGTTGGATCAACAGTCAAATCCATCCAATCCATAAATGAATGACTCAGATGATGTAAATGGATGGATTGAGCCAAATCTTCAAATCCCTGCTTGATCAACATATAATCTGGGCAATCCATGGTTGGATCTCTCTATCCATGATCAAGTATAACATGATGATGGGGCAATGGGTCGAACTGGATTCAGGTCGTGTTGGCTATAGGTAATAACAATTTTTTCCTCTAGTCCGACCCTACTTGACTTGACCCAACATGGATTCTATTTTATTCAACCCGACCCAACCTAACCCAAATTGAATTTATATAAAATTTTAAAAAAGAAGTTGAAAAATGAGATAAAAATTATTTTAGTAGAAAACAAAAGATAGAAGGGATTCCCTTTCATGTGAGCACATTAATATTAATTATTTAAAATATTAATTTTAATTCAATTTAGTTTGGATTTGGGTTTGGGTTCTACCCAACCTGACCCAGATTTATTTCGGGTCGGGTTGGGTCAGGGCAATTTAAAATTTCCTTAAGAAATGTATGACTCAAATCCATATTTTTTTTGGTCAGGATCGGGAAAATTCATGGGTTGGGTTAAAAATTGCCACGCCTACTGCTTGGTCCGTTGTTTCTTCCTTTTTTGCCCCCTCTTTTTGCAGCTTTTGTTCTATCCCTCATACTTTTTTTCATCCAATTTCTGATTTGATTTTCTTTTCTTGCTTTTGAAAAGCTATTAGGCAGCCTAGCCAATGGTATTGAAAAGCTCCCTTAGAGTACCTTCAAGATGGCACCTAAGTTGTGATCATTTGATCTTCATAGGTGAAATGGACCATTTATCTTTTGATCGGCATATTAGGTCAGTGATCCATAAGTTGCATTCAGAAGGTAATTGAAGGGCTTTCATATACCTCTTTAGCTATGGTTGTATGATCATCGTATCTTTAGAGCTGCATACCAGTTCAAAGATCTGTTTCTTCCATAGTTTCGTAGAATTGGAAGTCATTGATCACATGTTAAGGCATCTTTAAGCTATCTATGGCCTCTTTTTTATTGAGAAGATTATAGAAAGTCTAGATTGATATACTTTTTTTTGTGGATCTCTTAGATCTTTGTTGTATTTCATTAGATAAGGGCCGATCAATACTTGTAGAGACTTGGATCATGTAGAACATGCTATTTAAAACATTTTAGGTGTCAACAGTAGAGGAAATTACAAACAATAATATAGCCGTCATGAAAAGTGAATGAGAGAAAAGGTCTACTGAACCATAAAACCAGAGAAGTGTGTATGGACTCGAATTCCAAAGCCAGACTGTAGAATCAATGAAGCGTGTGTAAATTTAGGATCCCAAACGTCCTTATCTAGGGAGGCTACTCATTAAGATTTGAAGTGGCCACATGTTTTTAGATGAGATATGTAGAAAATGGCAAAGACAATTGATGGGTAAAATTTGAACATCATTTAATCATTTTATCCTTGTGATTTTAGACTTTCAAAATCTGATTACTATAAGTAGTTGATTTTCGTGGTCCATTTCATCAGTTTGTGATGATTGGATAGAGGAGTGCTTCTTGAATTATATTATCCTTGAAGTCCTCTATCCATCCCATCCAACCGTATGAAGCCCAGTCCATGATAACTATGCAGCCTCTCAATTGAGAATCTGTACCCCCGTCTCCCTAGAGTGGCTTTTATTTATATGCCTTAAAATGGCTCAAAAAGCAAAAAGTCAGGTGGCACTGTGTAGCCAGGTATTGTTACATAGAAAGCCATGTGCAATAGCATAAACTAGCCTAGGCTGCTGAAATTATATTTTTAAATTTAATTTTCTGTGCTTTTCTGTTTTATTTTTTTGGGCTTTTCCACAGCCTTTTGTACTTCTTTCATCAATTCCTTACCCAACCTCTAATTTGAACCCTGTTTCTTGCATTGGGAAGCTAAGTCAATGGCTTGTGTCACTGTACTTGATTCAGTATACTTCCAGATCAAGAGGTGGACCAACAATGCAAGGACGAGATAATTCTAAGAAGCCCTCTAGTGTATTATAATGTGTGTATAAAAATATTTAGCATAATCCAGCAGGACACCATATAGTGTTGACTACTGCATATGCAGTTGTGTAGCAACCATGCGTATTCTCCTCTATAAACTGAACTATCTTTATATGCTTTAGATCAATCAGTAGAATAGACAATCTTCCTCTTTCAATCTCTTATTCATTCTTCTCCATCTTCTTCATATTATTAAGAGTTATCCCCATTCAGCAGTGATCTTTATTTAAATGCCCAATGAAAGTGATTGAAATTTGAAATGCTAGAGGAAAAATCGTTATGAAGTCTGGAGGAATTCAGTGTGGCTTCATTTCCGCCCGCAGAGAGTAAAGGGGAAGAGAAAATATCATTGGTCGGTCCAGGTGTGATATTGGTTGACCAGCTATGGTGTTCTAGGGACTAGTTTGTCTAAGTGTTTCAATAAACTGTTGTCGATTCCATTATTCCAACCAATTTGTTTTAGTGGTAGCAATTTGTTTGCATCGATAGTAGAGATTGTAGATTGGGTAATTCTTATCTAAAGTTTTTGCCTTCTCTTACCTTACAGCAAGATGTATGGATAAAGAGTAATTATCTCAATGCTTTCAAGTAGGGATGCAACTTGGGTTAGGGTCAACCCAAAACCCAACAGACCTGCCCTGAAATATGGGCTTGCTAACCCTACCTATTTAGAATATGGGTTCAGTCCTGGAAAAAAAGTAGACCCTTTTTAATTTTGGCCAGGCTAGAACAAGCTTTGTATAACCCGACCCGTCCAAATTACCTAAATTATATTCATATTATATATTATTTTTAGATGTTTATTTTACGACTTTTAGAGACCTAACTCTTTTGAGTGATTATATTTTAGTGATGGGGATTTGTTTTTATCAATGCCACTTTATTTTAAAGATGTCAACACTATTTATATAGACCCGATTGGCAACTTAGGAGGATTTAGGTACCCTTAAATGTTGTGTTCGACTCTTGTCCTTTGGATAATGTCCACAGTATATATTCTTCAGAAAGAATGTTAAATTGGTGTTTACCAATGTTTGCTTCTGATTTTTCTTAGATCAATGGTACCATTTATTTCTTCAGTACAAGCATGCATACAATGCATGAGTGGTTGTTGAACAAGGTTTGAAGTTGAGCTGGTGATGCTAGTATCTCTACTGAATCCATTTTGCCATTGGTAGGTGATGAATGTATATGAATAAAAGGAAAAGATATTGCAGCTTGTAGTGTTTATAGCTTCTTTGCCCTTGTGGAAAAAGAGTGTTCTTTTTTCTTTTCTTTTTTACTTTTAGTGTGCCATGTTTGGAAAAAGTGTATTTTTTATCTTTTAGTGTGCCATGTTTGGATCACTAAGTGATGGGGTGCAATGCCATTTTGCTTAGTGGATTTTTGGCTTGAGTTCCTGACTGTAAATGTCAAAAGGATCAACTGTGTGCTGTAGTTCTATGGAAACTGTACCTTGGCACACCCAATGTTAGTTGCTATCCTCGTTACACAATCCTTAGAAGATATAAGTCCAGCAATTGCACTCTTTGCTATTTTGACTTTCAGGCCATAGCTTCAAAATCTGTCCTCAAATCAATTCAACACTTCAAATAGGAACATTATCCAATGAGCAATGCCCATAAATCTGTTAACAGGCTGTTTGGGTATCAATTCAATGGGAATTGGTCTAGGATTGCATAATTGTTATTGTTGGATGTTGCTCTTTTGTTGTGATCATGTACCCACTTTAAGGGATGAGTTCCTTGTCCCATCACCACTGTCCTACCTATTTCTTTTGCTCTCAAAAACTTCTAAAAAATAAATCCCTGGGTCCTATTATGTGGGTAATTATTCTCCTCTTTTTTACCCAAGTAAATTGCTTCTCATGTGGGGATATGGTCCAAATCAAATTCTGCTAGGAATACATTGAGGAGTTCAGTCTAGTTGGTGTAGGTGGGCTACTATATGATCATATGGAGTTCCATAACTGTGGCTATTCTGGGCCACTCTGCAATGAAGGCAAGGAAAGGTTAAAGCGCTGCCTTTCTACTGAAAGCAGCTCTGTTGTAGCATCCAACCAATTATGTGAGGGGGCTCGACTCAAGCTTTTCGTCAGACATTCTTTTCTTCTTCGACCAATTACCCAACATACTCGTTATGCATTTCAAGCATATTGCGTGGGGCACACAGAGGGCTGATTCTGTAAGAGTTGGGAGACTCAAGTTCATGTAATATGAATATGTTAGCTTAAACTTTTCCTTCTCTTTTTCCAGTTGCCCTTTTTTGTTTGGGCATAAGTTCTGATAATATCCTCACATTCTTTGCTGCATTCTGAGATGTAAACTATGCATGACATCGTCATTTTGAATTTGTATGCTCCAATTGCAACATTGGATGGGAATTTGGTGATATGCTGCAACTCTAAGGCTCTATACTTCACTGCAACTGATTTTACTTGTTTGGTTGGTTTAAGAGATGCTTATTTTTTTTCTATACAGCTTCACTTACCCTCACGAGAGAGCTCAGAGGATAACTATTTCTTTCTTATGTGGATTTCATATGAATGGGAAGGATTAACATATGCTGAGTATGAGAGGATTCACAGTTTCTGTGGACAGTCGAGGTTTGTAGTAATCAGTAGTGTTAATTTTACATTGTAAAACAACATGCTATTTTCTTCTTATTTCCAAATTAAAATGAATTGAATTAAGAGCAGCCGTCATAAGCTCCAGAGACAGCCAAACTTTGGAAAATTGCCTCATTGGAATCAACCATTACCATTTTAAGTTATGGCAATAACACAAGGAAAAGCAAATCGTCAAGGTGAAGTTTGTAAATTGGAGATACCTGCTAGTCTTGCTGGAGACAAGTTTATCCACAAACATGAACCTTATAAGAACACCTGTATTCTGGAGGTCGAGTATGTGTAGGTCAATATGGGTATATAAAATGGGACATTTCTTCTCTCCTTATTTTGGTTAATTATTTAATTTATTTATCTTTCTAATTTACATAAAAATGAGTTTTTTTTTAAATGTTTACTTAATTGCATTAAGAGAAAAAGGCACGAGAGGTGCACAATTCAAAAAGCAACATAAGAAAATATCCATTTATATGGAATTTGGGGGGAGGGGTGGGGGAGGGTCAGATAGAGTCAGCAACTCGAGTTGGATTAGGCCAACAACTCAGGTTGAGTTGGGTTGAGCAATTTCGACCAGCAACTCAGGTTTGATCTGATCAGACTCATTGTTTTTTGATATCCCCAGTCCAACCCGTACGAGTTTCCCTTCTTGCCAGTTGATGTTGCATTGGATAAAGTAATTTAGAAAGATAAGCTACAAAGATCCATAGTTTATTCATCGAAGTGCTGGTAGATTCTGTTATCTGCTGAAGTTGATTACTGGTCAAAATGTTCAACCTATTTTGCAGGGGATTCGCTCGTGAAATCAACCTATTTTCAATTGTTTAAAATCATGCCAGGGAATCCAGGTTGCACGGTTTATATTGGTTTTTTATGAAATCTTTCGTATTTTCATGTTGATGCTTTCTCGCTTCGACGTTTGATTAGATTTTTTTCTTTCAAAATACAGAGCTCATCGGAGAAACAAAATCTAATCAAGTATCTGTATTTTGAAAGAAAAAAAAATCTAATTGAAGCGAAAAAGCATCTAACATATATGAAAAATCAACTAATTTCAGATCTAATAAAAATATTTCACCAATATGTATGTAAAAATGAAGAGGATTTCAGAAAAACTTATATAAATCGTGCAGTCTTGATTCCTGCCATGATTTCAAACAATTGAGAAGAGGTTATTTGAATGCCATCAGATCCCAAATGCTAAACAGGGGATAGATCTTATATGGAGGAGGAGAAAGTTGTTAAAGGAAAAAATGAAAGGAGAAACCGCAAGTTGTTACTTGTGTTAGTTTTTTTTGCTGGACCATCCTTAGTTTGGCATTTTCGGGAGCCGAACGCAACCGCATGATGGCATTCAAATATGTCACAAGATATATAATTAATATAAGTTCTCTTTAAAAAAATTCAATTCGATTGTTTGTTTTATATCAAATGATTAAAAATAATTAAATAAAATGTAATACTGCTAGATGCATCACATGATCTTGAATATTCTGGTCTCTTATGAGTTAAGACTTAGAGGTGCACAATTCAAAAAGCAAAACGAAAGAAAGTTAAGGCTGAAATTGGGTCAGATCAGGTTGGGTTTACCTAACTCAACTTGAGTTAATATTTATAGAATCAGACCCGTATTCTGAACCCATGTTAGATGGGTCGAGTTGGATTAACTTTTAAATTTCCTAATCCGATCTGCATTTAATATGGGTTTTTGTCTCTTCAACCCGACTTGACTCATATGCCCCGACCTGCATGATTTCTTGGGTTGGGTCATACAGGTCGGGTCAAAACCCGACCCGAGTTTCACCCCTAAAGAAAACCCAACCCGAGTTGCGAGAAAAGTGAGTAGTAAGTATATGGCTTTGTCACGTATATAAGCTGAAAGCCTAAAATCAATCATGATAGTGCGACTGATCCTCAAATATCAATTATATCTTTTATAGTCAAAATTTACTTGTCAAGTCACAAAGAAATACATAAAAATAAAAAAGATGGAATGAAATCGAATATGGTGCATGTGCGAGATGAGATGGTAAGAAAAAATTATTAAAAAGTTTAAAATCCAAAAGGGGAATAGTTTTATCAAAAATGACTTTAAATATTTTCACATACTTTTATAGTTTCATACATTTGTAGGGCAATAAATTTACCCCAAACCTTTAAGATTTTCAGCACTTGAGAGGGTAAAAATTGCTCTCTCTCTCTCTCTCTCTCTCTCTCTCCATTTTTCCCTTTTAACTTAGAACAAGAGAAGAAATCTAAGATTTATCAAATACACGAAGTTTGCGAGTAATTTGGTTTATTTGTAGGATTAGTTTCACCTCCAATATAGAATGGGTACTCATATTATTAAAAAAACTGAAGGTAGAAAGGTTAAGCCAAAAATGGCTCGGATCAATGGAACAGTTGGCAGTAGAAAAATAGGTGGTGATCCATTCTGTTGAACGAGGAAAATTGAATTTTCTGACGAAAATGATTGGAATGGAATGCAATTGACATCTTAGCATCGTATGAGTCAACTGATGGTCTACACGCAAGTATTTGTTTTTGACCTTATTCTATCATATAGTAGTTGTCTAACCTTTAAGCATATTGGAACCATTGATTGCTTAAAGAGAATACAAGGATAGTTAATTTCCTTTTTTTTTTTTGCAGCTGAGATAAATTGCAGTTTAATTTTGCTTAATGGAGTTGCACTTCAGTGCTAATTTTAATTTGTTGTAGGGGATTTTGTTTTATCACCTCTTTAACACATGTAAAAAGACTTGTAAGAGTTGTGGTGAAGCTGAAATTCCATTAATTAGCAAAACTAGCTGCATCATAACAGTCCTGGTGAACAACCATGCACCAAACACAACTGAGAAATAGACAACCTGAACTATTATCCATTGAAGAACAGCTGGAATAACAGAATGGGTCAAAATCCCTTCGATCAGAGACAAAATTCTTTTAAATTGATTAAAAACAGAAAAAGGAAAGAGGGCAAAACTGATGTACTTCATTTTTTTTCGAATCCAATCCAAAAAAATTCCTTTCAATTGATAAAAAAATAAATGAGAGAAAAAGGCAAAACTGAAGGGATCATCTCAGAGAGAAAATACGTTGGAGCAGGGGTGAAAAATTCGCCTAGGCCGAGATATCGGCCAATATGCACTCTCTTTCCTCTTTTGTGTTTTTTTTTTAAATAACGGAATTTTTTTTCTGAATTAAAAAATAAATAAATAACTCAAAAGAAAGTTGATTTTGTTTAAAAAAAAAAAATATTGAAAACGTTAATATCGGCTGATATAACTCGGGCCCACCACCGTTTTGATTTTTTTTTTAAAAGGCCGATATTATGAACATCAGCCGACATTGGACCAATATATCGGCCGAAAATTATTGTGTACGATCGATACAATATGTATTGACCGATATGATAAGGCTCTGAAAAACCATATCATATTGGCCGATACGTTTTGTATCGGCCGATATCTTGACTCCTGCATTGGAGTATGGTTGTATCTACTATCTAAAGATATAAATGGATATTCGAAATTTGAAAACCTAAAAGCATCCAATCTAATTCCAATTCAGTCTATCACTGAAGTTTTTGAAGTGTGTCCTTTGAGTGTGATTACCTTCTTAATGACACAAATTATATGTTTATTGTTAAATTCTATAATGATAAAACAACAATATTTACTCTCATAATTGGTATAAAGAAATAATATCACATCTAATATGTAATTGATTCCACCATTTGCATTAAAGGTGTTGATCACTTGCGTCATTTTTACTTATTTTTTTCTTGTAGTTTCTTTTTCGAATCTTTTTTAATACATTTCAAGTTTTTTTCTTATAATATCTACTAATAACATATTTTATGAGTTTCTTATAAAATTTGAATTGTTTTTTATATGGGAACTTACTTATGGATCATGTTTATGAATCCGAATTTGAATCAGACTTGATTTAAATCTAACACTGGATTCAAATTTAGATCTTATCTAAATCCAACTCGAGTCTAACCGATTTACATCTCTAGTTATATGTTGCAGGGAGTAAGTTTAGGTAGGCGTATGCTTGTAAGTTTGAGCGAGGTTAGATAATAAAAAATTTGATAGTTGAAATGGGAAGGGTATCAATGGATACGTGTTATCTAGCTATTTAGACTCAGGAGCTTACTGGTGCATACTAACATACTGTGATTTCGGGCCTGGCTTACACTAACATACTGTGATATCAAGCTGGGCTTTGAGCCTGACCATTAATGTGTTCTAGCCCAGCCAATTTTAAATTGGACTCTTATCATATTGCTCAAAATCCAGGACAAAAATCTCGGCCAATAGATTTTATTTATTTATTTATTTTAAATTCAATATCGGCCATGGGCGCAGGCCAATATTTCAAATTTTTTTTTTTAAAAAAAAACCCACAATATCCTTAAAAAAACTATTGACAGAGAGATATACAATGAGATCTCAGCCAATACCGATCTCGCCGATATGCACTCAAAACAGAGTTCAACTAACATTCAGGCTTAAAATTAAGAGCCAAGCGCAGCAGGCTTTTGGTTTTGCTGGTTAAATTGATGTTCAACCATTGCAATGTCTGCATACCACAATGATTCTGAGCTGGGATGCATTCATCTATGGACAACGTAGATGGATCTATACAGAAGATTGTTTACCATTCTACCCCTGATTTTGTCCTTAAAAGTGAAGTCGAAAATGGGAAAATTCCCATATTTACATCATCCAGTTTTCCTCTGTAGAGAAAGTACCGGTGCTCAAATCAATTCCCTGCTAAATTACAAAATCAAGTTTTGTTGTGTCGAAGGTTTGTCTAAAGCTGAGAATAATGAACTCTCTCTATCCATTTTCAATGTCCTACTGCTCTCATATCTGAAACCAACTGCTGCAGCAAAGGAGCAAAATCTCAGATGCCGAAACTGGTACTTCGGCCTTCTTGAATCATGAAGTAGAAAAGTACAATGCTTAGAATTACACTTTTAATAAGTTAAAATACTGAAAAGGGAAAAAATAATAAGTAAAACACTTAACCATCCTTCGACTCTAGCATGCAAAGGATGAAATCAGAAAAATAGGACTGCTCGACAGAGAATGGAACTTCCACCAGAGATGCTACAAATGCAGAATTGTCGGGATTGCCGAATGGAATTTCCACCATAATTGCTACATATGCAGACGTATCAGACAGCTGAATAGAATCTCCAACCTCCCATCAAATGCCCTGAAGGTGATGCTGCCGAGACCAATGAGAGGTGATAACGCTGGTAAAAGTCTGGGAGGTGTGAATGCATGATAGGCAAAAACAGAACCTGGTTTGATAACAGCCTTTTCATGAAGTGGTCTGATTCATGGGTCAGGAGTTTTACTGAAAAAAATTCTTTAATCTATTGACGGCAAGGTTCGCTGTCTTATTGGTAGGCTCTAGAACAAGTGCGTATCTGAAATCTGCAAAAGGGAAAAAGCAAGTAAATGAATATCAGTGCAATGTAACAAAAAAATGAGGCTTTTACATAATCATCCAATGCTTAGCATCTTTAGGCTCACACATGTGATATCATTTTCAATTCCTGGAGTTCAAGTGCTTTAATGCCTAAACAATAGATCATGTCTTTGATCCATGGCCCCAATTATAAATAGGGGTTGGGAGCTCATTTGCTCCCAAGCTAGCCAAGGAGTTTAGCTTAGAGTGAGTGTTTGCAAGGTGTCCGAACATCCTGTGAGTGTTTCCCTTGTTCAGAGTCTTGAGTCCTCCCTTTCCCGCTAATCTGTGTGATCAACTTTGTGTGACTTGGGTGTGATTGGTAGGCTTACACAAATGGCAGCAAGCAGCTGAGGGAGTGCCAGTAGACGAGATTCAGGAAAGGATTCACTAAGGTCCGTGACATTAAGGTGGGTTGATTAGAAAGCATTCTGCTTGGATATGGTGTTTTACCAAAAGTTGGCTTGATTAAATGACTAAGAATGAATTTAAATGTACCAAAATTAACATAGAGAGGGGGACGTTGGCTTCATTCAATGACTAAGAATGAATTTAAATGTACCAAAAATTAACATAGAGAGAAATTCCATCTCAGCCCCCCCCCCCCCCCCCTCTCAACCAGATAACACAAATTTCATGTTGATAGGGAAAATTGGGTCTGGCGGGTATAGGGGGAGTGCTCCGCGAGCAGTGGAAGAATGTCTATAGTTTTTTCTGAATCAATAGGTCAAAAGAATTCAAATGAGACGGAACTTATCAATATTAGGAAAGCCTTGTCCATATAGTCTTCACTGAGAAAGGGGAAAACTAATCATAGAGGGGAACTCAACAAACGCAATTAATTGCGCAAAGGGCCTAAAAAGGCCTCCCTGGAAGATGATCATAGTAGTGAGGGAGCTTAAGGCGCTTTACTCGGGCCGAGAGATATATTTTGCACTGGTCCAGAGACCATCAAACTGAGTAGCCGACTTCTTTGCTAAGAATGAGGTGAACTCCACTACCACTAGTGTGTTCCACCTTAAAGCCCTTTTAGGTGAGGGAGATCCGCCGACCTCTTCACGCGGTGTTTTGATATGAGGATAGATGTATTTTCTTTTTCTTCATTGGCATCCTATGGGTTTTAAGTCTTTTAGACTTAGACCCATCGTTGTCGTCTCATGTACTTACACTTTTTATTAATATAATTTGTTTCCTTTGTAACCGCTAAAAAAAAATGATCCAAGCAAGGTGATTTTTTAGGCCCCATATTAAAGCATAGACCTTTCCAACCAACTAATTTTTATGGGACAAAGTGGACCCCCAAATAAGGGGTTCTGTACATCTTCTGTAGTATTAGATGTGGTACTAAATAATTTCTAATGGGCCATGGCATAAGGTGATTATACTTGAAGACATTGGCTGAGCTGAGATTTAGGTCCTAGTCAAGTTTGGGGCCCATCCTATCATTTTCATCCATTCTAAAGTTTTCATCATATGCCATTGAAACTATGTCCCAGGGTTAGATGATTGGATGGGCTCCAAACTTAGACATGCACTAGGTCCCAAGATTATGAAGTCAATTTATATACATCATCTATGTTTTAGAATATAGATACAAAATTTAATACCATTTACATTCCCATCTAATGTACCTTTCCTAATATAAAATTAGTACCCAAAAGAGAGAAAAAGAGTCAAAAAGTAGGACCCACTTAAGAACATGGCCTTCACAAATTCTTAATGTCGAACTACACAAGAAATATAGATAATATATGAGGCTTTTCTTGCACATCTTCATGTACGTATATGATTCTTTTATTGGTTGGGAGAGTAATTGATGTTAGATAACAGCTTCTCTAGTTGGTTGCGTTCATCATCAATCATTTAACCAACCCAAGATAGTAAACCAAGTGCTTTAGATTATCTCTCACCTCTTCTCCTTTACCAACCCAAACCCCCAAAAACAAAAAGCCACACCCTATGTGGCCACACATTTCATGGCTTGTAAGTGGGATGTGACAGATCATTGCTTTGTGTGTGTGTGTGTGTGTGTGTGTGTGAGGGAGGGAGGTTGCAGCCTCTCCAATCAAGACATATTTTAAGAACTCCCGGATTGTAAGATAACCATCATCAGCAGCCTACAAGTAGCTACTGTTTAAGGAAAATAACAAGTAAAAAGGGTTCTATGACAGATTTTTTTTTTTCAATCTTCAAAACTCCTGATATTCTTTGGTCATCCACTCTACGAGGCCAACCTAGATAATTCTTCATAATTAATGCATGGCTCACAGACCCCAAATGATGAACTTCAGGGCTAGGGAAACTGCTATCTTCCTGAGGCTCAGGGCCCAAAAATCCCTCACACATGGAAGTTAGGAATAAAACTATTAATGGAGATTCCAATTACAGAAGCAGATGTTACCTTCAATGGCCTCCTTATAATAGCCAAGCATCTCCCGTGCTGTCCCTCTTCGTAGGTAGGCCTTCACATTCTACACAAGGTAAGCAAAACATGAATGTTGATGAGAACTTGCTTCAAAGCATTGCCATAGTCCATCTTCAAGAAATCACTGAAGGTCATTTTTTAAGCTTAAAATGTTTGCACGATAAAGTTTCACAAAACTGAATGAGAGTCAGTCATGCTTGATGAACACATGCAGTCATGCAAGTAAGAAATCTGGTTCTTCTGTTATAATGATGTAATAGCAGGAATATTGAAAATAAAATTATATGACCTCCACAACTAGCAGCTCCAAAACAATTAAGAAAATCAGAAGTGATGAGCCTCGACAACCAGCAAATATCAATCTATTGGGTTATGTAGAGCCTGATCATCAAAGATGTATTGTTGATCCTATCTACATTGTTGCGGGTCGAGCTTCGCTGAGCTCATGGGTGGTCTAACGAGAGCCGTATCTCCTTTCTTTTCGCCTTTGAGCATAGTGTTGTGGTTTGATTCTTCGTGATTGATTTTCTCCTTTTCCATTTTCTTTTCGATATTGTTGTTTCTGTGTAGTAGGAAAGATGTTTCCTCTCAACACCATCCATATTGGAGTTGAAAACTAAATGATTAAGAACCTAACTAACTACTTTGGCACATCGTATGATACTGACTCAATAAGGAATAGGTCATGGCAACCAAATTGTGGTCCCAAATGAAGTAGACCAAATTTGAAAATCCTGAGAGTCAACTTTTAACAGTTGAAGACAAACCAAGCAAGTTAGACACAAAAAAATGCAGTGACTCAGAGTACGGAATAACAGTGAAGCAGTTTCCAAGCCCATGTCCAACTAGTAAATAGAGGGACATCATAATAAATTTTAGACGACAAATATCTGACCACAAACTTGAAGGTGGGTCCCAAGAAATAATTGATGATACCAAATCGAAGGGCACATTCCAACAAAAGATTGATCAAACCAACAATAAAGTCTTGCCTGATAAGCAATGTGGAAATAAAACCCTTACGAGAAACTCTAGGATCTTGATGTTTGCATTTGTCCCCCATGATACAAAGTCCCAATACATCAAGGCATGTGCAGTTTGGTTGCACCCAATTTAAGGGGAAAAAATGATGTCAATGATCAAAAGCTTCAAAGAGGAGGTTCTCTTAGGAAGTGGAATTATCTGTCTATTGGGGGAAGGATCACTCTTACCAAATCTTGCTTGGCAAACCCACCACTGTACCATATATCACTATTTGAGCTGACATCTGGAGCCACAGAAACATTTAACAAGCTTGTGAGGGACTTCTTGTGGACGGGATGAAGAGAAAAAAGTTCATCTGGTGAATTGGGGCTAGGTGACAAAGCCATAGAAGGTGATCTTCGTATTATGAAGCTGAAGGACAGGAACGGTGCCCTGATGTGCAAATGAGCCAGAGAAGAAGCAAAGAACTAATGCTCTCTGGAGGAAAGCCTATGTTCTTCATATGGGGCATGTCCTGGGGGTTGGGCATTGAGTTTGTTCAAACTGAAAAGGAAGATCGAAGTGGTGAGAGTTGCAACCAAAAAGGGAGTGATCAGTCCAAAACTGGGAGAATTTTCCAAAAAACGGTTGGATTTCTTGTGGGAAAGGGTGACCGAGTGTCCTTTTAGATGGACCTTTGGGTGAGTGCTGCTTAAAGTTGTCTTTCCCAAGGATTTATAGGGTATGCTCCAAAAATTATTCAATAGACTGTAGCTGTTTTCAAAGGTTGAGGGGAGAGTAGTTTGGAGACTAGAGTTTAGGAAGCCCTTTTCTGAGAGAGAATCATTTGAGAGAGGCTGAGAATTGCAATAGCCATAGATGGGTAGTTTATGGAGACAGTGGAAGAACAATGAGAAGTTGAGGAAAATGATGCACTATAGATTCGAAATTGTTTGAGTCTTGAAGAAGTGGTTCAGCAGATCTGCAGATGAAGGGTGGACATACAAATGATAGGCATCAGAAGTAGATCTTACATAAGGAAGATTTTCACTATAAGCTTTGTAACTTACCATACCACGAAAATTGAAATTATTTATGATACTAAAGATAGTGAAAAAATTAAAAAGTTAAAAGATGAAGGTCCACTGATGGTAGAGGGAAAGGATATTGCGGAGGAGGCTTGTACTCTATTCATGGGAAACCTACCAGAAAATGTATCGGTGCTCTAGTTAAGAGAACTTTCTGTAAATTTGGAGAGGACAGGGATGTTTTCACTCCAAAGAGAACGGATATTAGAAGTGAAGGTTTTGCATTTGTTAGAATGAAAGATGATTCTCAGGTTTCTCAAGCTATGGTGGCCCTGAATGGATGGAGAGGATAGGGACATTTTCACTCCAAAGAGAAGGGATATTAGAAGTGAAGTTTTCACATTTGTTAGAATGAAAGATGATTCTCAGGCTTCTCAAGCTATTGTGACCCTGAATGAATCTACTCATGGAAACAAGAAGTTACTGGTCAAGAGTGCAAAGTTTTAGAAAGGGGCAAGATGGAAGCATTCATGGTGATAGGTACAAGTCCATGGATGGCATCAACAAGAAGGAAGGTGATGGAACTTTTAGCTTACTATGAGCCGCTAAAAAGAGGTTTGGATGCAAGGAGGCAGGCAAGAGGGTTGACTATGCATCTATTGCAGAGGTCCCAAAGGCAATGGGAGCAGAAAGGGAGCACAAGAGAAAAGAGAGTTTAAAGTTTATGTACAAGAGAAAAGAGAGTTTGAAGTTTATGTAGAAGAGGCATACCTAAAGCAGATAAAGAGTAGCTTGAGAGATCTCTCATCACTCGTATAAAAGTTTTAAAGTCCATTGAAATCATGGAGGCCTTCTTCCTTTCCCACGGTGCAGCAGAAGTGACAGTGAGGTGGATGGGGAACAACTATCTATTGATGTGTTGTCAGTCAAAGGAAGTAGCAAGGGGAATTCTAGAAAATTTTCATGATGGAAGAGATTTTTTTTGAAAGATATGATGGAAAGAGATTTTCATGTCATTAGAGGAATGGAAACCAAATTACTGGCCTACAAGGAAACTGATGTGGATCAAAGTGACACGAATCCCTTTGGTGCGTGGATGGAGAGTGTTTTTCGGTAAATTGGAGAAAGGGCGGGTAAGGTTCTTCTAGACCCTCTCAATTTGGCATTATGGGATCTTAGTGAGGTTCGTATCTTGGTAGTTGTAAAAAGTATTGTAGAGACTTCAAAGGGCTTGGTGATGAAACTGGGAGGCCTTAGTTACCGAATTGCTATAAAACCAGTCGCAGTCTTGGGTGATGATAGGGGCTGGAGATGGGTAACAGTTACTTGGCTGACCCAGTTGTTGGCTGACACATGAATCCACCCATGAAAAGATGAAACCTGAAGTATTAGATGGAGGGCCTCTGCCACCATAACATACAGATAAGGGGATAACAGGTCCCCTTGCTGAACACCTTTCTCCCTTCTAAAGAACCCTTTGGACTACCATTCACCAAAACAAATAAATGAGCCGAAGCAAGACAGGAACGAATCCAACTCCTCCATCGATTACCAAAACCCATTCTCTACATCACAAACTCTAGGAAAGACTAATCCTCCCTATCTATCATAAGCCTTTTGAAAGTCTAGCTTACGAACCACCCCTGCCTCTCATGATGCAAATCTAGAATCCAAACATTCGTGAGCCACAACAACTGAATCCACAATCTGCCTCTCTTCAATGAAAGCACTTTGAGAAGAAGAAATGATACGAGGAAGCACCACCTTCAGCCGGTTAGCCAAAACTTTTGCTAAAATCTTATACGGGCTACCAAGGAGGAAAATATGACAAAAATCATTCAGCGCAGATGCAACTGGCTTCTCCGTGATCATAGTGATGAATTCATAAACAAAAGCTAAAATCTCCGATCAACTCCCAAAAATGTTTAAAGAACAACATAGGATACCCATGCAGACCTAGAGCTTTATCTTCACCCAGTTGCCAAACTGCAATTTTCACCTCCGACTCCTCAAAGTGAATTTCCAAGAATGACATTTGCTCCTCATTCAACATTTTGAAAGGAAGCAAGGTAGGAATTGGAGAGTCATTCCTAGAAGCCTTATTCAAACAACTGAAATAATAAACAATTTCCTCACAAACATCCCCCCTATTTTCCACCCATTCCCCATCAACTTGAAGTGAAGGAATATGATTATTCCGTCTTCTTACATTGGCCATTTGATGAAAGAACTTAGTATTCTTATCCCCCTCTTTCAGCCAACATATTCTAGAACATTGTTTTCATTTTATCTCCTCCTGCAAAGTCTCCTTTTCAGACAAGTCTTGAAGTTCTTCATCATTAAAAAAAATTAAAAAGGGAAAAAATGGAACAAACACAATAACAAGGTTTTTGAGGGTAACGCATCGACAACAAGGAGGTGTTCGATCTAGGAAAGTCCAAGATCATTGACTGGATAGACAACATGAACTTTGGTCTATTGCACTCGGATCTAGACCAAGGTTGGCAATCTCATGAGATAAACACTCGAATGAAAAAAATCAAAGAAAAGTGGACGAAACCTAATCCACGTTCAATGAAGTTCAATGTAGATGAGGCAGCTAGGGGTAAGCTTGGTCCTGTAGGGACTGGGAGCATGCTCCATGACTTCGTGGGTGCGCTTCATGCTTTCTTTTTTGGGCCCATTGGGATCATCGACTCAATCACGGTAGATCCATGGGCCATTAAGCTCTAAAAATCTTAAAGATCAATATCAAGGGACGTAAATCATAGAAAGGGACTCAGAATTCAATCTAGCAGGCACAAGGAAATAAGCCTCCTTCGAAGTTTCTAACAGTCGTTAGGGAGATATAGAGTCTGATTCAGGGTATGGATGTCTTGTTTATACATGTTTGCCATTCAACAAATGGCATAGTGGATCACTTAGCAAACAATGGGATCCTACAATCAGATTTGTATTTGGATTTTGCTCTGAATTGAACTCTTTTTTTTTTCTCTATTTTCATTGTACCTAATGCTGGCAGTGTAGATGGCATCAATCTCAGACTTCCATCCTTCTTGTTTCCAACTCTTGTACCTTTATCTATTAATAAATTTTTTGTTTCCTTTAAAGAAAATATATAATGGTTTTGAATATTGTTATCAGCCTCCTATTGGATTTTCCAGATTACCATTGCATATTGGCCCATAAGCTGAATGCTGACGTATGATAGCTATGAAGAAGAAAACAATGTGAAAATTGGAAAATAATAGAAAATTGGAAAACCCCTAAATACCATTTTCTCAAAGTGATGGTTAAAAGAGTTGATACAGTTTCAAAATCTGTATCAGTTTCCAAAAACAAATGTTGTGTTAACAGCCAATATTTAAAACAATGCATAGTAACCTACAGTGCTGATTCTGGTTAAAGCACAAAATCTACCATTTGGTCCCTCTATTTCTCAACAATTCCCACGAACTGATAATTAACACTTCTTTCAAATTACTTCTACCAGCACTTACATTCAGCCACATAAGATAAATCATAAGATTAGTTGAATGTACTTTAACAAAATTACTTTGTGAAGCTATAACTTCTAGAATTGAAACAACCTACCTTTTTATCAAGGCTGATAGCTGCACTACAATCTGCCTCAGCTTGTAGAAAGCTGGAATAACAGCATAGAAATGGTCAAATATAAACACCACAGAACTTGCAATAATAAAAATAAAAACAATGAATCAATGCCAATGTCACTGGAGATAGTGGGCCTGATTTTCAGTTATACAGACAGGTCTTAAGCCTGAATGAGATGCTTGACATGTAAAAAAGATGCGAGCTGCAAATGAGATGCATGCTTGCCTAGATTTTAGCCCCAGTAAATGGCTAGGATGGGCCTTAGCTCAGGTCTTGGCCCCAATTAGACTATGTATGTGTGTGTGTGTGTGTATAGATACACACACACACACACACACACACACACACACACATATATATATATATAGAGAGAGAGGGAGAGAGAGAGAGAGGCAAAGGAAGCTCAGCTAGAAATAGCCCACTGCCACTAAGAACAGGAAAGCACAACTAACAATACAACAATATAATATAAAATACCTCCCCTGTTCCAGGTAAGCAGCAGCCCTGTTACTGTAATACGTTGCATTTTTGCCACTAAGTTTGATAGCCTCGGAATAGAAATTAATAGCCTTTAACCATTGTTTTTCTTTGAAAGCCACTGTTACCCTACACAAAGAAATGTTAAAAGAAAATAATGAACTTGTGAAAAAATTTCTGAACGAAGCCTAAAGGAGAAGAAAAGTAATTAATGTATAGTTTTCTTTTATAGTTCCGTAACCAAAATATTCATCATGCTCACTTGTCTTTGCACTATTCATTGCACCCTTGTCTTCAAGTTGGATTGATGAAACACAAATCACAAAGACAACGAGAGATGGTGGTTCTATAATCAAATGTCAGGACCTCATAGCATGTTTATTTGCAGATTTAGGACCCACACATAAGTGAGAATGTACTCTTGGCATCATTTTAGTTCATAAAACCAATATTTTTTTTGGGAAGGTCACACCCAAAATGGTTAATATTTAATCACTTTGCAAACCAATATAGTCTGAACATCACTCAAGGTGGCAATACAACGTCCTTTTACGGTTTAGGGTTTAGGTAAAGCTACTAAAGACAGGTGTAACAAGCCTGGCCAAGTAAATGAGAAAACCTAGACAGTGTTTCTATAAGAGAAAAATGAACTGAATAGCAAGTGTCCTAGGGAACATAAACTCACCCTGCATGGATGATTTTTCTTAAGGGGAAGGCATACTTCCCCTCTAGGAGGGAAATGTACATTCCCTTACAAGGGTAGAGAATGCAAGGAAACACCCACTTTTGCTCCCCCACAAAATCTACTAACCATTTCTCTTGCCTCACTTAATAGGGTGAGAAACAAGGAGAATCCCCACAATTAAATTCCCCATGTTCCCTACCTGCAAGAAAAACCCCCTAACCCACTGTTAAGTTCTCATCCAGTATAGCCCAACTAAATTTATTAACAAAAAGCAAGAAAAGAAAAGTAGATTGATTAAATTCAAACAAAAAGACCAAAAAAATTATAGAAGCCAATGAAAAGTAGGGAAGGAAATAGTAGCAGACAAATACATTAGGATGCAAATAGGTAAAAAGATTGATGATGAGAACATTAATTGCAATCAAACATGGGGAAAGAATAAAGTGACAGAGGTCAACATTCACCTGAAATGATGAATTCCAATGGAAAGGCTTTATAATGTTTATCTGTTGTTTTTTTCAGGACAATCTATGGCAGGTAACATCGTTTGCACTAAGAAGTGGAAGATCACTATCAGGTGATGAAGGATACAATTGTATTATTTCTGGAGTTTGAAGGGCAAGGGATGTGAGATATTCATAAATATGAACAACATTGATGTGTAGAAAAGAGGAAGTAAGGGTTTAAGAAGGAAACATGTTGGGGGATTTTAGTGCGAAAGCATGCATTAAAGCGGCAACCCAAGGGGTTACTTGATAAACGAGGCTTGGAGGTGGTTTTTACATAGAATTAGTCTCACTTCCAATGTGGGGTGGGGAAACCCATGTTATCTTCCCCCCCCCCCCCCCAAAAAAAAAAAAAGTGCCAACCCGAGCATCAACTTCTAATCCTCCTCATTCATTGGTTTGGTGCCAAGTAGCATTGCCAAGAGTTCAAGCATTTTGCTGGGGTGCAGTGATTGGGGAAGTATTAACTAATTGCAATCTCAAAGGAAAGATCATTCTATAGGATAGAAATCACTTTGTTTGATTTGTAAAGAGGAGCAAGATGGAAATTACCTGTTTCATAAACACAGGTACATATTGGAGTTATGGCATAGGTTCCTTGCATTGATGGGTTATTCATGGACCTTCAACGACTCACTCTATGAGGGTATCATGAGATGGGAGGTTGGGCCTTTTTGTTGCAGAAAAAAGGAAGAATGAAGGAGAGGGAAATGTGACCTATTTTGCATTTGGCCCCAATGAACATTTTGCCAAATGTGACCATTTTTTTTAGCGGTAACAAATAAAATTTCATTAATTGAAAAAAGAAAGTACAGGCCGAATGTGACCATTGAAGATAATTATGTTCATTCAGAATATCAGTCGTGATTTTACCAATGTAAATAGAGTCAGAAGAACTGCTCCCAACAATGTCAGTCTTTGATGAAGCCATTTTGAAAAAAAACCGATCAAGAATGCCAAGAATAGGGTTGAATACAGTCGGTAGCCACCACCAATATGCAAAAAATGATAAATTGCAATATATATGATCCTCAACAATAAATCAAAAAATATAATGCCAAGAGTGAGGCCAGAATAGAAACAAGAGAAACTATGCTAGAAACAGGTTCTGGGTGTCATTGCAGCAGATTTTAAAAAAACTGTAAAATGGGCCCCACCTTTGACCTAGGTCAAAAAAGTGGATGAATTCTACAGACAGGGACGACAGTGTAGGTGAAATCCCAGATGCAATGGGCTAGAAATACCCCAAATTTAAGGCTTAAACGGTGAGAAAACCCAGATTTGATGTCTGCAGGTCAAATCTGAAAATCAGTCACAAATGAGCCCTAGAGGGATCTGATCACAGATCCCACACTATGATGGTGGGCCTCAAAAAAATGATAGTAGTTGTAGGGTCCCACAATTTGAATCTCAAAATCCAAGTTTCTGTATGGCCAAGATCAAAATCATCTAGATAATTTCGCTGATTGTTTTCTGGAGAAAATATAAACTTTACAGACCGTCACACAAACAGGCAGAGGGCCCACACAAGCAGAGAGTTGAACCGTTCTTTGATACCATTTCTAACGACCCGACCCTCTAAAATGATATTGTCCGCTTTGGGCCCTACAGACACCCAAGGATTTGCATTGGGCCCAAGGCGTCACTCTTGGGCCCAAAAGGCCTCATGTTATATGAGGGTGTTCCCTTCTCTTAAATCCACCCTCAAATCCCATCTCCTAGACGGTATGGGACAAAGTCCCTGCTGCCCAGGCATGGGTATTACAATTATTGTAATACCCGCTGGCTGGCGTGTGGGAAAGTCCCACATCGCCCAGTGCAGCTAAGTGTAGAGGGAGTTTAAGAGGGGGCAGCCCCCTCACCCAAAACAGGGCATTTTGGGCTGGGTCCAAAGCAAAATTGTGCAGGCCCATGGGGCCCAAAGTGGACAATATTGTGTTGGGGGTCAGTCACAAGTGGTATCAGAGCCAGGTTCAATACTCGGACTGTGTGAGTTCTCTAATTGTGTGCTGTTGCCTACCTGTATGTGGACCCTCTGTCGGTGTGACATGACAGAGCCGGAGACGACTCTGGTCTAAAGGGGGGTGGATTGTAACACCCGCTAGCTGGCGTGTGGGAAAGCCCCACATCGCCCAATGCAGCTGGGTGTAGAGGGAATTTAAGAGGGGGCAGCCCCCTCACCCAACACAAGGCCTTTTGGGCCTGGCTTGGTGGACAAGGCCTAAAGCAAAACTGTGCAAGCCCGTGGGGCCCAAAGTAGGCAATATTGTGTTGGGATCGAGTCGTCACAATCGTATGTGTGTGTGTGTGTGTGTATATATATATTTATAGAGAGAGAGAGAGAGAGTCATATACTCGAAGGATAGAGCAAGGGAATCATATGCTCCAAGAGAGAGGTAGATTTGATGAGGTAGTATCTACAAAGTTTCAATGGGAGGGTCATGTATCCAGACAAATAACTATACCAAAACCCACACAATAGACAGCCTGATTCATTCATAACCATGCTTGCATCTTCTTTCAACAAACATATAGAGTTGGTAAAATAGGCATGTACATTTCTCAACATAGAAAAATATTACTCAAAAATATCAACTGCATCAGGAAATCACAAAAGAAACCAATGCTTAATTTGTTAAGTACCATCCGATATTGAGAGGACTTCAGCAAAAGTTGGCACAAAGGATACTTACAGAAGAAAAGAATATTAATAATCTCCTCTTTCTTGAGAGAGAAACGTAACCAAATTGGAATTCAAACTAGACTGCTCAACTACTTCGACATTAGATATCTCATTCACTTTTGTCCACTTTAATATCCTTTCATTCTCTACAAATCCTTGTCAAGGTATAAGGTCTTAAATGTGGTACTGGTGAACACTTTTGTACATCATGGTCATCCGAATACAATTTTTCATCAAAAAGGAAAAAAGGCAATAAAATTAAATAAAAGGGGGTTTGTGCACTTCTCTTCAAGTTAGGTAGGTCCAATGATATCCCGTCATGGTGCAGTTCAATAATATCACCACTAATGAATAAATATAAGAGTGGACAAAAATGAACTTACCTTTTCTTTAGCAATCTCAGCTGACTCTTCCAGGCTGATAGCATTGCTTGACAAGTTGGACTTTGCGGCTATATCAGCTTGCTCCTGAAGAGAGGTATACATTGCCTGAACTGTATCAAGTAAAAACCGATCATGTCCATGCCTTGCTATGAAAGAAACTGCCACTGGACACTTGTCATATGATCCCAGAGGCATAGTGACCTGCAGTAACGAGCAAGGACAAAAGATAGAACCAAGAATAACTAACTCATATCAAGATGAATACTACATATGTCCAACAGTAGAATGCAAGGCTGAGGAAATATACTTGACAACATCCAGACATGCTTGCAATGGCCAAAAGAGTAAAAGCCCGAGTTTGGTAGTCCTCTAATAAAAGCTCCTTTGCACCAAGTTTTGGAGGAGGATCAACGAGTGTTGGAATCACAAGAATCCCATCATCCTGAATAAACATCAAAAGGTAGTGACTACCATATGCACAAGAGTCCTTGCAGATCAGGTGAAACTAAGATTATGTGCTGTGGCAAAGGAACCACACATGAAAATGACAATGTCAAAAGTAGGAGATCAACTATGGATAAAGTGAAAATAAGTGTAAATAATATTACTATAATCAGAGATAATGGATAAATGACTACTTAAAACACTAGAGAAAAATCTCATTCAGAAAGTCAAATAATATAAGTTTCTCTTTTTTTTAAACAATGAAAATGATTTCTTGTCTTTACATTATTATCTTTATATACAAGAGACAATAAGGTCACTATCAAAAGAAACTTGACCATTCGTTCATTAATTGATTGTGATTTGCTTCCATTTTACCCAAAAAAAAAAAATCATCCTAAAAAAAATAAAAAGAAAAAAAGGAATTTTAAGATTTGATTTGATGAATTTGAAAGTTTTGGCCTATCATATTAGTATTAAAAAATAGAAAATTCATCTAAAAAAATAGACTAAAAAATAGGAAACAAATATTTTTACCTTGGTTTTGTTGGAATCATTTGGTACAAACCTTATCATATTATTATCTATAAATAGAGGAAATTCATGCAAAAAATTACTAAAAATAAAAAAGAGATTTTATGATTAAATTTGGTGACATTGAAGGATTTGTCCTATCATTAACATATCAATATTTAAAAGATACAAAATTTGTAAAAAAGACTGAAAATGAGGAAAAGGATTTTAAAATTTGATTTAGTAAATTGGAAGAATTTGATACACTTTTATCATGTTATTATTAAATTTCTTATCAATTTTTGAAATCTATATCGCTGCTAGAACTGAAGCTTTACAAGACAAAGCTATGCATTCTTTATCTGAGAGGCCTCAGCCCTGGTAAAACAACTCCTTTGCCTAGGCCGATGCTAAGCTTCATCGCTTCTCTTACTCTTCTCCTCTCCCCACAAGAAGAATTTATGACCCCTAAAAGCAATTTTTAGCTATGAGCATTCCAAAAACACTTACAAGTAGTGGTATGGCCAAAGTGAGAGTTTGTTGTCCCCCCCACACCCCCAACCAATGTTGGGTAGATCGAAGGAAATCTTCGATCTTCCTCTTCATATCAAGCATTCCAAAGACCTTTTGAAAACTTTATATTTTCTCCCTTTTCAACAAATCTAGGAAAATACTTGAAAATTTCACACTCGTTGACAAGGATTCAAACCGAAATCATGAGGTTTTGATTTCATTAGGTCTAAACTAGAAGCACTTTGAGCGATTGTTGGCATTAATGGCAGACATTTCAAAGGAGCCAAGTTCAATGTCCAATGGGCTTATTACACAACTATTGAAGCACGCCCTACTCTCCCAATTGTAAACAATAAAAACCTCTGCAAATATGAACCCAAGTCCTTCCTTTGCCCAGGTGGTGAAGAACCCTATTTGGACAATTAATTCCAACAAGGGTAAATCCATTATTTTGGGCAAGGATCTAATTGTTGGAGAATTGTTTCATTGCTACCTTACCATAGTCAACTAAGCATTAGGAGTCTCCTTTCCGAAGGCAGGGGGAACTCGAAAACAACAAACGCCACTATTTAACTTCACTTTCACTGTTTCCACGCACAACTCGCATTGAAGACGCTCCACTCGTTCGTAAGCACAATGGACTCGCTTTCATTCTTTTCTCTTTAGTATGTCATTTTTCCTCCTATACTGGAATAGTATACATAGTCTTTCTTGTTCGCTAGTCTTTCGAAAGATTCGATTAGGCACTCTTGCCCGACTTTTCGTAAAAGTACCTCGCAGATTGCTTTTTCTCAATCTTGACTCTGTTACTTTCGTCAAAGTACTTTGGGAGGTGCTTTTTCTCGATCTTTTCTCTGTTACCGGACTCTGAAATCACTCTTTCTTAGGCGGGGACAGGATTCGAACCTGCAGTCTTCAGGTCATGAGCCTGATGAGTCGACCAATTCCTCTACCCCGCTTGTTATTTGAAAAGGCGGAACCGAGTTGTGTTGAATTGCTTTTCATGCCCCCCTGCTTGACTTCAAGCATTCTTGAGATAGAAGACTTGTTATCTCAGTCTTATAGTGCCTAGGAGAAGTGTTAGCAGCAAAATAGAATCTATCCATGCTCTCCTCTCCTTTCAAGTAATTGATGAAGCTCATCGCCTTCTGTAGAAGTATCAAGTCTAGAAAGATTTCTCCTTCTCTAATCTAGAACCTTGGTCAAAGAAGCTCGATGTCAAAAAGTTAGGATAAGGGTATTCAATCTTCCTCTCTGAGCCTGAATTCTGAAAGCTCTTCAAGCTATTGGTAACTTTCTTAGTCAAGCTTTCAAAATTGATCCACTCTCTATAGTTGGAAAACACCATTTGTTTGCTAGATTTAGAGTACTTTGGTCACCTGAGCTCCAAAACACCAAATCAATCCCTCTCAAAGTAGGTCATTCGTGAATCTCTCTTTTTTTTCTTTTTTTCTTTTTTGTGTTTGGGGGGGGCGATAGAAGAAGAAAGTCCAGCTTCTAAGGCATTGTTTCTATCCTTCAATTGTGAGCGTCAATCTTGACGACATGAAATATCCAAATAGGATTGCATGTATGAAGATTTCTAACCTTGCGAACGTTGGGTGTCGAATGTCTCAATCAATGTTGTCAAGTCACGATTCGATTCGTACGATTGAATCAAATCGAAAGTTGGCCGACAACAATCGCAAGAAAATTCATTTTTAAATGAAAATTGTGCAATTTTGGAGTTGAGTCGCAAATCACATGAGTCAACCCCAAGAATCATAGACTCGCGCAGTTCTACTGAAAAAGGGAAGACGTGTGTGCATGGGATTTGGAAGCGTGTTTTTGCATGGCTTTTAAAAGAAACTACCTCCTTTTATTGGCCTCTATTATCCATAAACCCCTTTTTTCAAGCCTCTCTCAAGACTCCAATCGATTCTGCAGGTTTGCAACAGTGCAGCTTCGAGCCTTCGAAACAACAGTCCAGCTTCGATCCGAGGTTTTTTTTCCTTCTTCTCTGTTTTCATTTCTTTTTTCTTCTTCTTCTTCTTCGTTGCTCTTTCTTCTTCAGTTCTTCCACGCCTTTTTCTCCTTTTCTTCTTCCTCTTTCTTCTTCTTCTTCGTTGGTTTGCTCTCTGCTACTAGATCCTTCCTTTCTCCTTCATCTCTACTCCTGAGTTTATCGTTTTTTCTTTTCTTTTTTCCCTTCGTTTATGTCAACCTGATGCAAATCCCATAGCATTTAACTTTGCAGGTCCTTGGACGAGGACCTGTAAGATTTTTTCTTTCATGTTTGCTATCAACAGTCCTCAGACAAGGACTGCTAATGGGTTCTGTTGACGTCAGCACTCAGAAGATTCATGTATCATATTTATTTTTTATTTTTTTCATTGGGACATCTATTTTTAGATTTTTAATTTCTTACTATCTTTTTTTTCTTATTAAAAGATCTCTCTTTTGCGTAACAACAGAATCTTTAATGATCGTGCCGAGTCGACTGAAGCAGTTTTGAGAAGAGTTTTTGTCAAGAGTGCCTCATGGGCTTCCTCTCTTATGGAATTAAGAAATATCTCTATGAATGACATCTTGCAAGCATGGAAAGAGTGTGTTGACTTAACATAAATTTTTCTCCCGGTGTTTTTCCTAATGCTTGTAATGCTCGAGGGTGTAGTGGGGTTGCATGCTCTTTATATCTTGTTTTGTTACTTTCGCTTTTATAGTTGCACCTCTGGTGCCTCTCTTTCTATTAATATAGTAGCCATTAAAAAAAAAAATATCTTTTTTTTTCTTTTCAAAAAAATCTGACCGAGTGGAACTCAGGATTGATCTACATCGGTAACACATCAAAAACTCACTTAAAATGAGAAAATAAAAATAGACTAAGACAAGCAACATTTTAACGTGGTAAAACTCTTTGAATGAGGGAAACATCCACGTGCCATTGTAGGCAAAACTTTCCACTATGATTCAGAGAGATTTTACAAACTCTGCCAACTTGACAATGTTGGTCTCGGCTTGAAATTTTTCTCTTCATCTTGTGATAGAAACTTGGACCCACCTAATCAATTGGGCCCACTTGAGAACAAACTGGATTAATTTGGAGAGAGAGAAATGGTCGACCCAAATGTGGCTTGAACCGAAGATAGAGATAGCGACGCCATCAGCCATGGTTCCCTAAACGGATGTAGGCTTGTAGTCGTGGACGTGGGGGCTAGAGATAATAACATTGGTTACATAAAAGGGACATCTCATGCTTGAACAATGGTTTTGCTAGTGCCACATGAGAGAGAACCAAGTTCTTCCTCTGTATTCTTAAGGCCCAATCTGTACCATGGCAGCAACAATCCCTCAATCATCCACAACGTGTGAAGTCAAATTAGATCACCTCTTCTTTGGTCCTCCTATCGTCCCATGTTCTTCTCGATCCACTGTTTGAGTTTGCAAGGATGGTGGCGCGGGTGGCACCCCTCACACTGCGTTCTGTCCCTTTATATCAGTTTTGAAGAGTTGTGTCAGTTGGAAATGGATAGGATTGAAGATGGTTTTACTGATATTTTTTTTCAAATTTTCCAAACAGTTTGTAAGATGGTTGTAACCGTTGGAAGTTGGTACTTGGTGACAACCATTTTTTGTGACTCGATCAATTTTACGAATCAGGGAAGATTATGGAGATGAAAAATAAACAATTGCAACGTGTTGCAATAAGGATTTTGAGTTTAACTTGCAGAACAACTGGGCATGAGCGGAATTGGAGTGTGTGAACAAATATGTTTCATTTTTAACTTTAAATAAATTAATGCAATTTTTTTAACATTTGTTTAAAAAGTGAAGATAGTAATGTTGTATGTTTTATCTTAATGTTTTTATAGATTCATACAAAGAGGAAGAATAGGGTAAAGGCACAAAGGATGAATGCCTTGTATTTGTAAAATACAATTTACAATTACAAGTGAGACAAAATTTAATGGATTCAAAGGAAGATTATGATCATATTTGTTTCTCAGATGTGGAATCTGATGATGAATGAATCACTGAAAAAGAGGATCCAATTCTTTCACAAGACAATTCTTAGTTGGAAGCCGATGAGATATTTAATAAGGAAGAGAGTTAAGAGACTAATCCCAGAAAAGAAACGAATAAGTGTTTTAAACTGTTGAAGATCGTTATATTATATTTAGAATTTAGAACGCACAATTTATAAAATATTTGAGTTATGTAATTGATAGGGTTTATTTAAGAAAGCGAAAAAGCGTTGAAGGAGAGGAAGAAAGTGCGGAAGAAATTAGCGATGGGGATGTGGAAGATGGAATAGACACTTTATCTTACTTGGATGTTTTAGATGACAAGGATATTCCTTGGATGTTTCGGCTTTTGCGGTTTAATGGAATTTTGGAATTTTGGATAATAAAATTTTATGAATTATGATGATTTGGATTTTGGAATTTGAAAACTTGACTTCTAATGCATTTTGATTTAATTTTGCATTAGTACATTTTGTCATATACTCGTGTGTGTGCATATTTGCTTATATATTATGAGGAATTGAAATCATCTTATTATTCTATTTCATGTTATATGTATTTATAATTTATAGAATAATTTTAGAAAAAACATTATAAATCTTACGATTCTTCAATTTCCGATACACAATTCACACCCTAAACCGATTTTTCAATACGATTCGAGCTTCTCCTTCCTTTTGCTTGCAAAACTTATTGCCCCAAAACAAAAGGAACTTAACTTTTCCTAAAGTTTAAAAGGTTATCCAAGTAATTACACCTGAAATTTTTTGGGAGGGGTGTTTACATGACTTTTCCACTCTGGTGATTGGGCCTTTGGATTTGGGCCCATCCAGTCCCAAGACCTAGGTGCCAAATAGTTTCATCAATCTGAGCCAAACAAATCCAAAAAACAATTGGTTAAGTTGGACCCTTACATCCTTGAGCCCAATAATTGCCATCCTACCTCAATGTGTCAAAACCACAAGCTAGTAGACATGGAATAAAAGTTACTTCCCTATGCGCATAATAGACCTCCTTAGCAAACTAGTATCATATAGGAGAAGAGCATCTTCTGTCCTTCTAGTATTTCGCCCTCTTAGTCAAGAATTTCAACAATCCCATCCAACTCTGAAGCTTCATATGAGCCTCCTATCTCTCTATCAATCCTCCTTGTTCGCCGATGTCGACCCCCCTTCATTCCACCCAGTGACAATCCTCCTTGGCCATTAACATAGGAGCAAAACAACTAGAGAACTCTCTAAACTTGGCTCTTCTGTAAATCATGGAGGACTGAGGGAGGTTGGGGATGGTAAACCTCTAGTTACATGTGATTGTGCTCAAGAGTCAAATTCAAGTTATCCATGGAGTTCCTCTCTTGGAATGTCAAAATCCTTGGTGATCCCACCAAGAGAGCAAAAATTAAAAATTTCCTAGACACTTTTAAACTTGACATCATCTGCTTTCAGAAGTTTAAGCTTGGGAAGTGATGCGGAGCATTTTGGAGCATATGATTCACCAAATTTATTTATTTTTATTTATTTTGCTTGATGTAATTTCTTTTTATGTATTTATTATCTGAGGGTATTTTAGACTTTTTTCATGCAAGGGTATTTTGGTCTTTGTGCCTTATGTATCTGAATAAATAGGTTGTAAGCCCATTAGGGCAGTAATACACGATTGAATGAATGAGAATATGGAGTTTTTCGCAACTATCCTGTGCAATTCACCTCAGGAGTGATTCCTTTGTGGCGTGAGGCCCTTTTTGCATGAAGTCTGGCGTGAGGCTATCCTTCCATCTCCAGGTACGAATATCATCTCTTCTCTCTAGCTTTTCTTCTTTTCTTCTCCTTCCAGCTCTTTTGTTTCTTTTTGACCATATGGAACCAACCCGAAAGCCTTCCCGCTGCCCCCAAAACTCTTTTCCCCTTGCCGCTGCTCCAAACAACCTTTCCAGACCTTCCGCCCCTTCCTACCTGCTCCTTCACTTTCGCCTATCCCTAAAATCACTCCCACTAGTTTCGCCCTTTCCATTTAGCCTTCCTGCTGCAACCATTGTTCTAACCTTCGTCTCTTTCATACAACCCTCCTATTGCAGCCATAAGCCTTCGTATCCCCTTCCCAAGCCATCATCCCTTCCATACGGTCCTCTTACTGCAGCCCCATGCCTTCGTGGACCCCTCCTTGGCCCATACAGCCATCATCACCCACCGTAAACCACCCCCCCCTTGGCTGTCGACATTCCCAGATCCTTTACCCCTTGCTGTCGTTTCCCTCCAAAGACTCTCTCCTTGCTGCGGTTCCTTCCCTAAGCCTCTTGTGATGCTGCTGTAACCCTTAAAAGCCTAAAATGAAGCCTTTGTTCTTAAATTCCATTCGTTTTCTACAGTCCATATCAGTCCCAAGCCCAATCAGTAACCTATAAGTCTCCAAACTATAACCCGAGGCTTTGTCGGGACGGATTAGTTGCTTAGTTTCTCTTTATTCTCTTTTAGACATTTGATCCTTACTATTTGCATGATTATGTGTGGTAAATCTTATATTAATTACTTGCTAGTATTAATTGGATTTTAATTTCAGCCCATTTTAGCTTAGGGTACATTATTTTCATTTCTCTTAATATTTAGAGAACCAAATTTAGGCATTTAGGATCACCCTATCCCTTGTCCTGCATTAGGGAGCCTGTTCAACTAGATCATTAGATCCTTTGGGGTGGAAGGAAGCAGAGCTGGGAGGCTAAAGTGTCTCATGGACCTTCAGGAGAAATCATTAGACTTTACTTATATCTTCATAAAGAATCTAGTTCTTTGAGCTAGAGTTTCTTTGCACAAAAGCAACTATGGCCATGCTAACCTGACAATAACAATAGGCATATGCAGAGTCAAAGGTTCTCTACGGTCTAACTGTTGTGTTTGAAAGTTGGGAATGCACTTACCGAATATAGAATAGACCTGCTTCTCTATTTCCTACAAATAGAATTGTTAAATTATTACCAACAAAACCCAATAAGCATTAACCCTTGTTTTGAGATAATCCAATGAAAGAGTGAGATCGATAGCATAGTCTTTTCCAATGAGAAATGGTTACATGGTGTCTATTTTTCTCTGATAAAGCGATATTTTCAGGACTTCACATTGATCTCATGTTCATACCATTCTATTGAATGATCATAGCTGATTGCTTTCTGTTCAAAGACAATTTGATGCATTAGTTAATATGGACTACGAGCACAATGTGTTTGCGGCTCTAGATAATTTGGAGAGCTTCAACTAGTCAAATCAGAGTAGGGATAAGGGCTTGTCTTACGGACCCCGTGAGGAATAAAAGCCCTCAAATATGTGTTCAAAAATTGAATTTTACTATGAAGCACGGATACTTCGAAACCCTTCGAGTATCAGTGTTGGGTGCGTATCCGACACGAATACGGCTCGGATACATGTCGGGTACGCACCCAATAAATTAAATATTTTTTCAAATATGAATACGCCCCGATACGTCACTCGGACATGCCCGAACACGCGTGACAAGCCCAGATAGGCCCGGAACACAGGCGTTTTTTTATTTTTACCCTAGGACACGCGTTTTTTCGCTTTTTTTTTTGGTTAAAAAGGGGCTGCTAACCCTAACCCTAAGGAGAGAAAGATCGATTGAAGCCTGAAACTGAAGACAGAAGAAAGGAGGAGAGGAAAGGACGAAGGAAGGAGAGTAGGAGACGATCGAGAGGTATGGTCTCTCTCTCTTTTCTCTATTTTTCATTTTCTTCTACTCAAGCCATCGCCATAACCTCCTCTACCCATCCCTACCCTTTCGCCACCCTCCCAGAGACGTCCTAAACCCTGTCGCCACCTCCCATATTCCCTCCCTGTGTTTCCTCGACCCCCAAAACCACTCCCAACTGCTGTCGTTCTCTCCTTTGACCCACCCTATACTGCCGTGATCACCTATAAGCCCTCTTTACCCTTGCCGCCACCTGTTTTAGACACCTTTTCTGCCAGACTGCTTGAGTTTCCCTTGCCTTCTGTGCCCAGAAGGCTCTGTCCGAACCTGTAACAGGTTCGTCCATCTCCCATCTCCATCCCCTTTCCCTCTTCTATACCCTCTTCTTCTATTTGCCCAAACCCAATTTGGGGTTAATATCTCCTTTTCTTTATAATGATTTTAATATTATGGACGTGCCCTTATTGTTTGAAATGTAGTACTGTTTCCCAATGCATGACTGGGATCCTTTGTTTTCATAACTGGTTAGAAATATTCTGGTATGGCACACATATTCTTATTAAATATTTTGTTGATCTTCATCGTTTCACTGTAGTCATTTTTTTTTAATAATTATACTTAAGAATACAGGTTTGATGATGACAGAGATCTTCTCTTAGTACCATTGATATCCATTCATGCTTATTGCAGTTCTTGTTAGGGCCTTGCCCTATTGTTCCGTATGTTAGTTTTCCTTCCACTAAAATTTACCACTTATAAAACAAAGGTTTAATGTTGATAGATTTCTCCTACAGAATGTCATTTTGGTCATCTGCATCATCTAGTCTGAACTCTGAAGTATACAACTATAAAGTAGTTTCATTTTCCAGTTAACCAATGGTAAGCCCATTAAGATGTTACACAATTACACTTGAATTGACTGCTAAAATCTGTTGTGACATTTGGCACGCTTGAGATAGATTTTATATGATTTTACTAGACCTTCATCTGAGACGTATGTCTACCCTCATCATAGAGGCATCTAGTGGAACCTTTTACAGCTTGAATTCTATTAGAAAAGAACTTGTAAGCGCATTTTGTGTTTTTCATTAAGAATATCTTATACAGTGAAGAATGGCATTTACACAAAAAATGAGGTAGTTTTTCCAAAAATGTGGTTTTCAACTTCTCATTTCATTTTTGCATGTTTGCAAAAATGGTTGGATTTTCAATGAAAATATGCATTGATACTTATGCAATAAGTAGATTTTCTTATTTAAAGGGCTATTTTCATGGAATCCACTTTTCCTTTTGACATGTTAGTTTACAAACTATTGACATTTTTTTTTTGTTTTTTCCTTGTCTATGTTTGCCGTTCAGCCTGTTTGTGAATTGAATGTCTACTGGTGTTGAGGGCAGTGGTAGTAGTAGGTGTGGTTCATCTAGTAGGGATACATCTACAATTCGATTTTGTTCCTCAGAGGCTATGGATGACCATTGTCCTCTTTGGTCATATGTTACAATATTTCAAAGTAGAGATCCGACTATTGGAGGTGGAAATAGGAAGTGGAAGTGTAATTTCTGTAATAAGGAATTCAACAGTTCATACTCTAGGGTTAAGGCTCATCTATTGGGGCAATCTGGTAAAGGGATTCAAATAGGTTCTTCTGTGACTGAAGAATATTTAAGGGAACTCTTCAAAGTTGTTTCTGAGGCTAAAGAGAGGTCTAGACCAAAAAATGTTCCCTTACCCAATCGTTCCATTACAACTCATATAGGCTTCAGCATCAACTAGTGAGGGGAAAAAAAAAAAAGACGAGTTGGAGGTGCAAGTGCTTTGAAAAAAGCATTTAAAAATGATGCTAGGGATCAACTTACAAGTGAAATTGCTAGAATGTTTTATTCAGGTGGTTTGTCATATAGTTTTGCTGCCAACTATCAAATCCCTGGGTATGTTCCTCCTAGTTATAATGCTTTAACAGCCACACTTTTACAAAAGAAGAGAGCAAACAGTGAAAGGTTGCTCCAACCAATCAAAGGAACTTGGCATGAGAAAGGGATGAGCCTAGTTAGTGATGGGTGGAGTGATGCACAAAGGAGACCGTTAATCAATTTCATGGTTGCATCTGAGGGAGGCCCCATTTTCTTGAAAGTTGTTGATAGGTCAAAAGAGTACAAAGATATTGCCAAATTGATGATAGATACAATTCGTGAGATTGGGTCAGAGAATGTGGTACAAATTATGACTGATAATGCTCCTGTGTGTAAGGAAGCGGGGTTACTTGTTGAAGGTAATTACCCTCACATATTTTGGGTTCCTTGTGTGGTGCACACATTAAATCTTGCACTAAAAATATATATGTGCAGCAAAGAATACAGAGAGGAATGAAAATGTTTATGTTGAATATCATTGAATTACTCAAGTTTCAAATGATGCATGTTTTATTCGCAACTTCATTATGAATCATTTTATGAGATTGGCTATTTTTAATTCCTTTGTATCATTGAAATTGTTTGTTGTGGCCGAGACACGATTTGCTTCTACCATTGTGATGTTGAAGAGATTGAAGCTTATCAAGTGTGTCCTTCAGAACATGGTTATTAGTGAGAAATGGAGTGCCTACAGGGAGGATGATATCGGAAACGCTCAAGCTCTGAAAGAGATGGTTTAAAATGATATATGGTGGGACAAGGTTAACTATATTCTTTCTTTTACACGTCCAATTTATGAGATACTCCGGTTGTGTGACACAAATAAGCCGACCCTTCATTTGGTTTATGATATGTGGGATTCAATGATAGAGCAAGTGAAGGCGGCGATATATGGCCATGAGTTGAAGGAGCTAGATGAGCAATCTACTTTTTATGGTGTGGTGTATGATGTACTCATTGATCGATGGACTAAAAGTTGCACACCACTACATTGCATGGCTCATTCTTTGAATCCAAGGTAATTTATCTATTTCGATTATTTTTTTAGATTTTGAACTTCATGGTTTACAAACTAATGTTATGCTTTTCTAACCTATAGGTACTATAGTAATAAATGGCTTGCACAAGCTCCCGAATAGGGTTGCACCACATAGGGATGTAGAGATATCTAATGAGAGAAACAAATGTTTGAGGAGGTACTTTCCTGATGTGAATGAGAGGAAAGCTATTACGATAGAATATGCAAGGTTTTCAGGGGTTGCTGATGTATTTGGCACTTTTGATTGTTTACAAGACAGATGAGATTTGGATCCAAAAACATGGTGGGTGACCTATGGAGCTACTACACCAAGACTGAAAACGATTGCTCTTAAGCCTCTTGTACATCCATGTTCATCATCGTGTTGTGAGAGGAATTGTAGCACCTACTCATTCATCCACTCTATGAAAAGAAACAAGATACATCCTAAAATGGCTGAAGATTTGGTGTTCATAGATACAAATCTTCGTCTTTTGTCAAGGAAGAATGATGACTATATAATAGGACCAAATAGGATGTGGGACATTGGGGGAGACCAGTGGGCTCCATTTGACGGAGCTGGATTTCTAGAGGTTGCAAGTTTATCTCTTGATGAACCAGATATGGAGGCTATTCTTTTTTACTGATGCCAGTGAAGGAAATGAAGAGATAGAAACATTCAATCAGATTTTGTAATAACATGTATTTTGTGGGTGACAATTGACAATTATACTTCTTATCATGTACTTAATAATTTAGTAATGTTGACTCTTTTTATCTCATAGTAAAATTTATGATTTTTTTTTTTGTAAATATCTGAATTTATCTTGTTGATATATATATATAATTTTTTTTAATGAGGCGTATCCTGCAGCACCCGTATCATTGCCATATCCCCGTATCGGATACGTGTTGTATCCGATATGCGCATCCGTATCGGTGCTGCTTAGATTTTACTCAATTGAATAAGTGGCACATTCAAACATATATAGGCTCTTAAGGTAGATTAAACGCATCAAGTCACTATATACTGCATATTTAGTAATAAAATTTTAAGGTTTTTTTATGCATGAATTACCTTTATTTATTTGTTGGCTTTAACTCATGCTTAAATTGGATATTTCTAATACATTAACATTGGTCCATCATAAATGACCATGTATTCAAAGTTTTTTGGTAAACCTTAGAACTGAGTTTTTGGAGATCATGCAAACACTGTACAATACTCCAAAGGCTTGGAATCTTAGGTTTTTTGAGACCATAAGCTTGGTAGATGTAACAGTAGGTGATTTCAATCTTTTTGCAATTTATTTCTTTATCGGCATTCTCACCTACAAGCTTTGTTTGCTATCAGGGAGTTTTCTTCATGCTTCTGGATACTCACCCTTTCCAACTACATCATTCCTCATTTTCTTTCCAAATTCTATTTTGCCACCTAATAAAGAATGTTATTGTGCTCGATCTTGTCTTTCAAGCTTTCGTCAAGCTCAGGCTTCCCCTATTTCAATCGAGATCAAACTTGATATATGACAAGAATAGATCATTTATATCCCAGTAAACCCACATCTAAATTGCACAAAGATGACAACATCATCCATATAAATACCTAAGAATGCAATACCTTCAGCAGTGCATTGAGAGCTGAGCGTGTTTCATCCTTGACTAATCGACATTGGTCAATATTTGCATCCCTAGGCTCCATTGCTGCAAGTACAATAGGATCTAGAACAGCAGCTTTGGTAGAGTTGATCCACTCACCATGATAACTTCTAAACTCATGCCTATATCCAAAAGAAATACAAGTATTTAATACATGAATGAACCATAAAATTACCAAGAGTATGGAAATTTAGAACATTTAACCAGACCAAATAAAAAATTAAGCAAATATAATTGAACTTCGGAAAATATACTAGAAGAAAATATGTATTTGGAAATCCAATCTCCTTTGCATAATTCTTCGGGATACAGGTAGAATCAAAACTGAGGTGCACTTTCACCACCAACAAGAGAAGGGGGGTGTCGCTGCAAATACGAAAGTTGCCCAGTATGAAAGTAGATCAACTCTCAAACCACCCAAATTAAAAGCACCCAGTTTTTGCACTATGCATGGATTATAACGCAAAGATCATATGAATGAAAGTAACAAATGCATTTACACCATGAATTAAATATTCACCCTCAGTCAATATGCCAGAAGTGAATTGGTTATATCTCATTAAACAAGATTTCCCAAAAGAGACATCTCCTAACATAAAAGTGAATAACAAGTAGCAAAAACTAATAGAAATAACGTTGAGAATATAATAACAAAACTAAAAGTCATCCCATTAAAAGTGAAAATCAATAAACGCTGCTTAACATGATTTCAGTGGATGCATAAAGACCAAAAATCCTAATATGAAAAATTAAATGATTACAAGTACAAGGAACTAGTAAAGGGAGACCAACGCATAAAACACATTAAAGAATGACATGCTTGATTGTGGAGCTGCAAAGAAAAAGATTTTTAATAGAATTATGTTCTTAAGCTTACTCAAATCCCTACCACATTCAGATGGAATATAGATCTAGAGACTAGGACAAGGACTAGGCCAATTAGAGGGTTGAGTCAATAAAGTGGTTTAATCAAGTACTTTCAATATTCTTAATTATAGAATATTTTTAATTTTTTATAACATCAGTAATATAAGAATGTTAACAAAAATCTAAAATCAAGACCAAAGTTTGATAAGCAGACAATTGAAATTCAGCCAAACTTGTCCAAAATAAGTTTGATCCAACTTGTCACCCAAAAATTGAGCAGGTCAAGTCGACTTGGTCGAGACCTAGTATTTCATGGAATCCAAAAACTATGGCTTCAATGAAGACGAAGGTGATGATGATGAGAAGCAACAACTAATAAGTTAATAGGGCTAATGTGTCCTTGTCACGTCCTATTTTCCTTTGTTTTTATAAACAACAATTAACTGGAGGGAGGGGAAACTAGAAGAGAAGATACTGACCTATCTACTACAAGAACAAAAAATCTGGGGGGAAGATCTAAGACCAGGCAGACCAAGAACATGCAGAAAAATCAATAAAGCAACTAAAAGAGGTATTTGGGGAGATCACAAGCGAATTGCAGGGGGCATTTGTGGAAAACAGACAAATTCTTTAGTGGCTAATGAACTAATCCACATTAGGGAAAAAGACAAGAAACTTGGTTCTCTCTTTAAAATAGATATGGAAAAAGCTTATGATTTTGTGGATTGGAGCTTCTTGAATTCTTGTTTTATAAAATGGGTTTTGGTAGCAAATGAGACTTGGATGAAAGCATGCATAGAGAGCACCTCTTATGCAATTCTAGTGAATGGTTCTCCAATTATCCTATTGTAGGTAACATGGGACTTAGGCAAGGTGATCCTTTATCACCCTTCATTTTCACCTTGGTAGGAGAAGGCCGGAATAGACTGGTGGAAAAGGCCAAGGATTAGCCAAATTAGAGGCTTTCAGGTGACAGAGGAGGGGCCAATAGTATCCCACCTTCAATTTGCAGATGACACTTATTGTGATGCACCCAGAGACAACGTAATGGGTTACAAAGCCATTTTGAGGTGCTTTGAATAAGTCTAGGGGCTTAGAATTAATCTAGGAAAAAGCACGTTCATAGGGGTGGGTATGGATCAGGATACATTAAACAGCTTAGCTAAGGAGGTGGGTTGTGGAGTTGGACAACTTCCTTTTAAATACCTAGGGTTGCCAATTGGAGGAAATGCTAGATCAAAAAGGTTTTGGGCATGGTGGTTGAAAAGGTGGAAAGGAGATTAGCAGGTTAGGGTAAGAACTGCTTATCTATAGGAGGAAGACTTACCTTAATCAAATAAGTCTTAATTAATCTCCCCTTGTACTACATGTCAATCTTTGAAATGCCTAAGGGAATAGTAAGTAGACTGGAGTAGCTCTTTAAATTTTTTATGGGGTGATGAGGAGGAAAGTAGAAAGATACATCTTGTAAGATGGTCGAAAGCACCGAGTCCAAAGGAGCAGGTGTATGAATAGTGCCTTTTGGGATTAGAAAACACATTGTTACGTAAATGGAGCTGGAGGCTTGGAAGAGAAAATAATGCATTGTAGAGGAAGATTTTAGTAGCTAGATACGGGGCAGAGAATGAAAATGAATGGAATCTTTTGGAGGATGTGGAAAGAAAAGGTTCGCAAGTTCGGAGATGTGGTGGAGAATAAGTTTGGGCAAAGGCAGATAGATGGTCTATTCAAGGAGAAGTTGAGAATCCTAATAGGAAAAGGAGATAGGACCTTCTTTTGGTGCGACCTTTGAGTAAGAGATAGACCCTTAAGAGAGATCTACCATACAATTTTTAGGATAGCCAGGAACAAGCGAGCTAAAGTAATGGACTTCATAAGATTGAAGAGGGTCTCAGTAGGTGGGAAATAGATTTTAGACGAAATCTTAGGGCCGTTGAGGAAGAGAGTCCAACGGAATTGAGGGCTCTACTAGAAGAGTACCTATCTTTTAGAGGATAGAAGGCGAACGAATTGTGGAAAGTTTGGTCATTTCCAGAGTGTGGTCCAAGATTAAGGTGGCATGGGATACCATTCCGTCAGTTATCCTTTGGTCAGTTTGGAAGGTAAGGAACAAGATAATTTTTTTAGAATAAAAGATAAGACAGAGGATATATTTCAAACAACAAAATGGAAGTTATCTGTCTCGTTGGCAACCAGCTTGGAATTTAAAGGCCTTAGGGTAATGGATTTATATGCTTCTTGGAAAGGGTGCTTATTGGGAACAGGAAAAAGGATAGAAGCGAAGCTTGGTCTCCCCCACTATTAGCCATTAGGAGAGCCCACTGTCGTGGGTAGACAGTGGTCATGGTAAGTTAGTAACTGAGGGGGATTCAACGAATGCTATCAAGTGGGCCAGGGGATTGAAACAACCACCTAGGAAACTTGTGACAGTAGCTATGGAGATTAGTGCTTTGTGTGCTGAGAGAGAGGACTCCTTTTTACTCGTTAGGAGATCGGTAGACAGAGTTGTAGACTTTTTGGCCAAATGGGGGATAGGCAAAGATCATGACGAGACTCTTTCTTGGGATCTTAGGAATTGAGACATCTTTGAGGGGATTCTTACATTGTATTTATAGAGCAGGGGCTCTAGTTGTATTTTGATCTATTTTAGTTTCTTTCTTTTGTTTTGATGCTTGTATCTTCTTTTGGAGTTTAAGTCTCTTAGACCCTTTTCTTGTACTTTCTCTTTCTTTTAATACAATTCTCCTTTGTTATCGCTCAAAATAAACAAATAAATAAAAGGTTATCGACTTTCTAATGCTTATTTGTATTACTTTTGGAAAAAATGGTTTTTGTTGATTTAGAGAAGGCATGTTGAGATGTGCTAAGTAGTTAATTTGAGAGGTAACAAAGAAAAAACTCATCCGTAAAGGCAATAACAACTACAAGAACTCTTTGCGGAAAGATGAGCTCCCAATAACAGCTAAATTACACCAATTATATGAATTAAGTCCGTATTCATTGGCCTTGAGAATGGAAATCTTGAAAATAAACATCCCTGATGTAGTTCCTAATTGAATAGAAATATAGACCTGTAGAACAACGTATTGAGGTTACTACTCATAGAGAATAAGCTTTCTCACTATTTTGACCATTTAGTTGTGCATGACTGTTAATCCTTCATCAAGTGAAATGATTAGAATCTAATTCTGGATGATTAGCAAGAAGGTAGGTGTCTAATCAGGATGTAGTTATATCTCACGATGTCCATATACACATCGTTCTCTCCCACAATCACCAAATATTCTTTTCTTTCTATTTCTCTCAATATTGCAATCTTCATTAGACCAGGAAAAATGATAAAACTAATACTAGGGCAAAAGACTTTTTGCGTAGCATCTCTTTACTTCATCCATATATAAAAGAGAGAATTCATGGTAACCATCAAACAAATTGTGACTTGTCATCCATTGGACGATTATGATTTGTTTCCATGCTGGCAAGCAAAAAAAAGTCCCAAAAAATGCTAAAAGAAAAAGGAATTTTAAAATCTGATTGAGTGTAAAAGATTTGACTAGTCCTTATCAGATTAATATTGAAAAATAAAGAAATTCATGCAAAAAAAAAAAGACTAAAAAGAAGAAAAGAGAATCTAAATTCGATTTAGTGGGTTAAAAGTATTTGGTGAATTTGAAGGATTTGACAAATTTTTTATGTTACTATCTAAAAGTAGAAAATTTTGTACAAAAAATTGTGAAGTGGAGACAGAATTATCTACTATAAATTTTATGAACAACGTCACTCAGGCGAAGTGCATGCTTCTCACTGATACTTGAAAATTAGCATCACAAAGAATATACAGAGTCCCAAGTTTAGTTATTCTGACGGAGAAGAGAATAAAACAATATAATGCCCCAGTGCTCTGACTTTCATTGTGTGGATATCAATGTTGTGAAAATCAAATCGTATCGTAATTCGTTAATACATCTTAAATCGCAAATCGTGTATCGTAAATCGTAGAATCGTAAGATTTATAAGTGTTTTCCCTAAAAATATTTAATATATGAATAACGTAAAATATATCTAAATGTAATAACATGAGCAATTCTCCAACTTCCTTTCAATATTATGCGAATTCTATATAATCAGTTGATTGGAGCTCAAATTTCAATGCTCCAACTCCCAAAAGTATAAGAGCAGTATATAATCCAACTATACTGTGAAAAGTCAATAATGAACTTAAAAAACCCTTAAAAATTTGAAATGTCTTAAATGCTCATTAACTCAAGCCTTAAAAACTATTAAAACGAAATGTTTCATGCTTTCACACTCCTAATAACTCCATAATTCTATTATTTATACGAATCGTAAAATTTGTTAATAGATACGAATCGTTCATCTTATCATATCGTATGAATCGTAAGATACGAATCGTGTATCGTAATATTTTAACAACCATGGTGGATATACAACTACATAAATAAAATGGAGTACTTTAAACAAGGTAGTGCAAGGTGGTCAAAGTATAAAACAAGCTAGATATATCCATTTCCATATTATTGGGTTTTTTTTTCTAAAGATGAATGCTCACAAAGTGTTGTCAAGGCATCATTAGTGTTATTACACTACATGTCACATCCACCAAAGCCATGCATTGCTCTAATATTATCATTTTCATTATGTAGATACTGTTGTACAAGTAGATTTAAGTGTATTTTGCATTTCACATTTCACATGTGTATTTTATTATAATTGACTTGTGGCTGTCATAAATTGAAACATATTTTCTTTCCTTTTTTGTTGCCTTAATTGGTTCCCCATACTCTATATATTCATGTATTTTCTCCTATTCGAAACAAGCAATACAGTATACAGAGAATTTATCTCTTTCTTTTCTTCCCTTCTCTTCCATTATTTTCTTCCTTTCTCATTTTCCTTATAAAATGGTATCAGTCAAGTTCCATTTTTGAATTGCCTGCCTTCTACATTGTTTTTTGGAGATTTCTATAGTGCCTACGGCCTCTGGTGTGCTTCTCTCCCCTTCAAACATCCCTCTTCGTGATTGAATAATCTCCTCAACAAAGATTCACAATTTTTCAAACTGCTGCAAGCCTCGAGTTCTCTCCAAAATAGATACCCCTTCTATTCCTAAAAGGATTATAGTGCTATTCAAGACCCTTCATGGAAGGCTGCTATGGAAGAAGAATTGGTTACGTTTGAAAAAAAATAAAACTTGGGAGATGGTATCCCTACCGCAGGGTAAGACACCTGAAGGGTGCAAGTGGGTCTTTGCTCTCAAACACAACCCAGACAGATCCATTGCTCAATATAAAGCTAGCCTAGTGGCTAAAGGCTTCACTCAGACCTATGGAATTTATTATCATGATACTCTCTCATGTTGCAAAGATCACCTTTGTACAGGTTATTATCACTCTTGCTACTACACAGCAGTGACACTTCATCAGTTAGATGTCACGAATGCATTTCTCCATAGTGACTTGAAAGAAGAAGTTTACATGCTGCCACCTCTGAGCTTTATTGGACAGTAGAGCAAGGGAAGACAAAGGAGCAAGGAAAGATATTTCAGATTAAGAAAGCAATATATGGTGTCAAACAGTCTCCTCGGACGTGGCTTGATAAATTTAGCACAGCTTTGTTAAATTATAGTTCTGCACGATGTCAATCAGATCATTCTGTTTTTATGTATTGTGCTAATAATGTTGTAAACTTCTTGTGGTTAATGTGAACGATATAGTCTTATCAGGGAATCTTTTTTTTTTTTTAAATGGTTCTCAACATGGAATAATGAGTCCTCTATCAGTGCTTTGAAAGCCCATCTGCAATAGTCTTTTGATATTAAGTATATTGGCTTACTTCGTTATTTGTTGGGAAATGAAGTTGCTCGATCCTCTAAAAGACTTGTTCTTTCCCAACGGAAATATGCCTTAGGTCTTCTTCATGAATATTTTGGACGCAAGCTTGCAGAGACACCGCTTGATGTTACTATCTGCAACAGTCTTTGGATATTAAGGATATTGGCTTACTTCTTTATTTGTTGGGAAATGAAGTTGTTCGATCCTCTAAAGGACTTGTTCTTTCCAAACAGAAATATGATTTAGATCTTCTTCATGATGCTAAATATTCTCGATGCAAGCTTGCAGAGACACCACTTGATGTTAATTCAAAATTTTCTGCATCTGATGGAACTCCTCTTCCTGATCCTCTCTTTTATCAACAGTTGGTAGCCAAGTTCATTTATCTTACCATCATCCGTCCTAACATGGCCTATGTTGTCAGTGTAGTCAATCAATTTATACATGCTCCTACAAATGCACACCTTAATGCAATCTTTCGCATTATACGTTATCTAAAGGGCCATCGAGAAAGCAAGGGGGAAACCGGGGCCCGCAGGGATAGGAGTGATTAGGAACCAAGAGGGGATTACATCCATTGTTTTCAATGAGTCAGTGGGAACTAGGGACTCCAATGGGTGGAAATCCTTAGTATTAAGAAAGCTTTGAACATCTGTAAATCTTATGGGCAAGGAAAACTCATTGTTGAAGGGGATTCGTCAAATGCAATCAAGTGGGATAAGGGACAAAGGCGCCCGCCTTGCTTTGGTTAGGGAGATTGGGGAGTTGGCATCAGGCTTGGATGTTCCTTTGTCCAGATCGGTCGAGCAGCGAATAGGGTGGCAGATTATTTTGCCAAGCTTGGAGTCATGGACCTTTTTCTCTGGCGTTTTCCTCCTTTGAGCTTGGAGGAGCTCTTGTTCTTTTCTTTTCTTGTACTTCTAGTTTTCTTTCTGTTTGTATATGTTTGTTCCTTTCCTTTTCTTTTCTTATTCGGGTCTAATCTTTTTAGACCTCTTGCTATTCTATTGTATCTGTACTTCATATTTTTAATAATATTTCCTAGTTACCGCTCAAAAAAAAGGCCCACCCTGGCTGTGGACCCTTTTATAGAAATCAGTCTACGTTTAATATTCGGAGGTACGCTGACGTTGATTGGGTGGTTCTCTTGATGATCGACGATCTACCTCATGTTGAAACAAATTGTTGTTGTCCGTTCCAATGCAGAGGCAGAATACAAAGCCATGGGCAACACAAAAAGTAAATTATTGTGGTTCAAATAGTTGATGAATTGAGCTTTATGTTGCCCATATGGCTCAATTCGACGTGAGCCCATGTCATTAATTCAAATCAGTTTTGAATGGGTAGTATTTGGACATGGGAGTCGCCTAGTCATACAAGGCACCGACTACATGAAAATAGAACACGCCTGAATAGAAAAGAAAATCTAGCCAGTAAGAGGATTCCTAATTCAATTAGGAAGTTGCCTTGACACTTAAGATGGTAATCTTTTTAGGATTAGGCACGGCAGGGTGTTGCCTAATCCAAATAGGTACACGGCATACATGTTATTTAAAGGAGCATTCAGCGAGTTCTTGGCGTGGAATCCTGAGAAGGCACAGAGAGAGACGCCTGTAGAGAGAGAAGTTCGTGAGAGAGGAAAGCAGGTTGTCCCCAATCTCAGAAAAGGGCATCCAAAAGAGCAGGCAAGCAGAACTGCTCCATCATTTGGAGAACAGAGAAAAGGTATTGTTCTTGGCATTCGATTGTTTCTCGAGACTGCAAAGAAACAAGTGCTAACAGCGTTCTGGGACAAGTTGGAGGGCTGCAAGCAGTGTGCGTTGAGGGACCACAGATAGATGATACAGCAGAACTGACACAGAATTTTACAAAGGTCTATGGGCCCGGATTTGGGTTTCCAAATAGAGAGGTGTATCTTGTATGTAATATTCTCTATTTTCTCTCTTAATATAAATTACACGCTCCGTTGACGTAGGCAAGGTTGTGCTGAACCATGTAAAACTTGTGTCTTGTGGTGATTGATTTATTTATTCGTGCTATGGATTGTTCCGTTGAATATTTTCTGCATATATTATTTCTAACATTTTCCTTCCTCAGAAGCACTTATCATGTTCTATGACAATCAAGTTGTAATCAATATTGCTTCATATCCAGTTTTCTATGAGCATACAAAGCATATAGAGATTGATTGTCATTTTCTTCAACATTATATATGCTTTGGGAATATTGTCAAACTCCATATTTGAAGTCCAAGGAACAATTAGCAAACATGATAACGAAAGCCATCTCTCATTCTCAACTTGATGATGATTTCACCAAGCTAGGCTTAATTGATGACTTTGAACCAGCTTGAGAGAGAGTGTTGTAGATGTAGATACAAGGGTATTTCACATTTTACATGTGTTTTTTAATTATAGTCGACCTGTGGTTGTCATAGATTGTAACATATTCTCTTTCCTGTACTCTATATATTCCTGTATTTTCTCCTATTAGAAAACAAGCAATACAGTATACATATAATTTCTCTCTTTCTTTTATTCCCTAATATTCCATTCTTTTCTTCCTTTTTCTCATTTTCCTTATAACAGATACAACCATAGAATGAAACAGAAAGGGTGGTGAGAAACTGAAAATGGTGCAAGGTCTTCAAAATAAAAAGAAGTTGCACTTATTCATTTCCATATTCTTGGAGTTTTTTTCTAAAGATACAGAATGTTGGCATGGCATCACTAGTGTCAATACACTCGGTGTCACATCCACCAGACCCATGTATTCCTAAAGAAATAAATAGATAAATAAATTGACGAATCACAAACACATCACCTTACAATCAAATATCTTAATACTCAGAAAATTATGAATGTGTCTTTATGGATGATGATAGACAAGAATTTGTAGCAAAAGAAATTACCCTTTACAACTATTCCTTTTTACAGAAAACTAATAGGTATTAATGGTTTTTAAAGCCATGCAATTAGAAAAAGAAAAAGTTCCAAATCTGTTAACATGAACTGGGAGCTAGCTAGGAAGTGAAATGTAAGATCAACCAAGCAACTGGTAATCTCTTTCAAAAAAAAAGCAAGTGATATAGAAGATTCAGAATTTTATTTAGGGAAGAAACAAACTGACCTCTGAAGCAACTGCATAGCATTAGCAAGTGATCGTAATGACGATATTTTCAGTTCCCCATTTCTCTTATTGTTCTGAAATTGCTTCAAGCTTGGAACTTTAATGGCCAAATACTCTCCAAGATTTGCATGCCTTAAAACTTGCCCTAGAAATGTCAAGCATAAAAGAATTAAGAACTAAGCAAAAACAAGGTGATTCATTGGCATCATACTAGAAGAATGCGAGTAAGTATCTACACAAGGTGCAAGTAACATCATGATAAAAACCATAGAATATGAGAGCACAAGGAACATACTTCCGAAAAGCTTCTCAGTGGATTTAATCACCACCTGAGCAGACCGATTCTTAGGGATCTTTAGCAGTTGAAAACAATCATCAGCTATGATAATATGCCTAGGTTGGCGAGAATCAACATATGGAACCTGCAGGAGCACATGACCTACACGACGCAAGATACTAGGATCTCTAGCAAACCACCCTATATGCACAAGTAAAATTCAAGTCAGCCAGAAGAATGAGTCAGAAAGCACCTAGGATATTCTTTACTAGTAATGAACTATTGAACTTAACAAAATCTCAATATCAAAATATAGAAGGCAATCTCTTCAACCAGTTCTTACAAGAAGCACAAACATTTGATGCATTCTAAAAATTACCTTCAAATACTATGGCCTCTCAGGTCCAACTGGTATATTAGACTCAAATGCAGTTGAATTGATGCAATAGAAGAGGCATGAATATTTTTAAAGAAGAATGCACATAGGTCATAGAAAGGTGACATCAAAATTATTTTGAGTCTGATAACAAGAATTAGTGTGATTGGAACCCCATAAAAAAGGTAATATGAGTCCATAATATATATTGAAATTCCTAGATGAGATGAAATACATAACTATGATGTTAATGTCTCATTGGTAAAGAAAAGACCAAATGATGCCACAAACAAAATAAGTTAAGCCAACCCAATGGGGTTGGAGTGATGGCCAAGAACCCACCTCTGAAAGTAGGAGGTCTTGAGTTCAATTCCCACTCCCCCAAAGGGCCACTCCCTGTAGTTTTACCCGGTGTGTGTGGACATGCCCCAAGGATTAGCCAAGCGCTCTATGAGGCCTGGACACCTTGGTCTTCAAAAGAAAAAGAAAAAGAAAAAAAGTTGAGCCACTCATGAGAGATATCAGATGTCTTTCCAGGAAAACTCCCTATCAGGTTGGCAATGACAAGGGACATCGCAACACTGCATTGATCTTGTTATCAAGTTTAAAATAATAATAATAATAAAATGGTTGATGTCATACTTCGTTTGGTACTACCAAGTAAAACAATCTATTGGATGAGACTGAAAAGCCAAGAAAAATTGAAACAGCAAGTAATGAGATTCATTATGAAGGGCATATAGTAAGCGAGGATGAGGCCGTGTTTACAGCCCACACTCAGCAACCCAAGGAACAACAAGAGTTAGTGAACAAGCATCAACAAACAATTAACAAGATCATCAGATAATGCTTCCTGATTCCGCAACTAGACAACAAGTTTGACAAGTTATCAGGTTCCAAAGTCTTTTCAGATAAATTTGAGAAATGGATATCAGATTCGAACAAGACCTAGTGACAAGTGGAACACTCCAATTAAAACTACCTTCCCAAAAAAAGGGCTCCAGTTAAAACTCGATAAGGCCTATATAATAGCCAGTCATGCCTTTCAGCCCGTCCAATGCTTGAGTAAATTTATGCATGTGATGAATCAAGTACCAAAACCAACTTATTGGGCAGCTTGAACTGGTTTACTATGACAATATAATATTTTTACAACCTTGATGAATCACACACTTGGAGCATCTCGAAGAAATCAATTTTGTTGAGGGGGGGACAAGAAAAAAAACTGTATACCGACCTCAAAAGTGCAGCTTGATTAAAAAAAAATTGAATTTCTTTGGCCATGTGGGCTTGCAGATGGTATCATGGTTACTGAACCCACTGATTTTAGAGGAGCTATCATCATCACATCATAGCCATTTTATGCTATCTATCTGGGATTCGTTTTCATTATTGGACTTGGCCAACTTTTTTTCTATGAACTGTCTATCTACACACAAAGACCTCAAACCTGCAACATTGTGGTTGGAACTAGGAGCACTTACTGAGCTACAAGTTCCTGAAAATTGAGAAATGGAGAATGATAGCACCAAATTGATCAATCTTAATATTTTTAGTATCATTTCCAAGAGACATATTTACCCACCTTCCACCTTAGAAAATGGCATTAAATTCTCGCACCCAGTAGATCCAGAAGTTGGTGTCAATTTAGAAATTGTATATCAACTAATGAAACCCGAACAGGGGCCTCTTGGGGGGTACAGGTTCATGTATTCTGACCTTTTCATTAAATGAGGTGAGATTGGGATTGAACTCGGGTCTTAAACATATTGAGACCCATTTAATATCTGGTTCAAATTGACCTGCTACTCCAGCAACCCTCCTCTCCCTTTCTTTAGGTCATTCTATTTTCCTTTACCACTTATGGCCACAAAAACAAATAGGGATATTCTAAGGTGCACTACCACAAAACAAAGCTTTACACGCAAAATGATGTTGCATTCATTTTGTACACCATCAGCACATCTGCAGTCTCTCCTGACTGATTTTTACGTCCAACCGAAGTCCACAAAGCCAGCAATCTACACTGGAGTTTTAGTGTAACAGACCACCAATAGCTAAATCTAGGATTTAGCACTCGTTCGACCCAATTTCAACTAACCCAAAGCAGTACCAGCTTCTTAAGACTCTTCCACTGTCTCAGCTATGTCAAAAAGATAAACCTCATCATCATCTATCCAGAACCCATCAAAACCATCCAAATTTCCATCACTACCAATCCCACATTTGCTATCCGAATTAGCCAAATCTCAATCATCGCCTTCCCAATAAAGTACCCATTCATCAAGCCAATAAATTGTCATTAAAAACCTGTCCTTGAATCAGTCCCAAAACCACCCATCAGTGCTTCCTACACCCCTTCATCCTCAACAAGTGCCTCTGCTTTGAAAATGAATCCACCTCTAGAGAGAGTACCACAACTAGCCTCTGCATATGGAGTGAACACGGGAGTGAGTATCACATGACACTTCCGGTTTTGAACAACCATAACGTATATATAATCTGACTTCTCATATTTGGCCAATAAGGTTGCATTGTAGAAGAGAACCATGGCTCATCAAAAGTGAATGGAATGACTCTCTCCCCCTCCCTCCCTCCCGTGGAAGTGTACACGGACACACGAAGCCACCCGCAAGCCTCGTGCATTGCGTTACTCCTCTCAATCCACACATAGTGGGATAATCTAAGTTTCATATTGGCCAATAAGGTCCCATCATTTCACTTCCTAACCTTTTCATTCTAGAGGCAACCATGACTCATCCAAAGTGAATGGAATCATTAGTTCCTCCTCCACTAGAAGCTATGATCTTATATAAAGTTCAAAAAATCGAAATTCGAACTCAACACAAAATCCAAGCGAACTCAGAACAGTTTTTCGACTAGATTTGTGATACCCCTGTGTTTAGGGGGTGTGTATGGGAGAGATAAAAGTGCCAAGGAGGGCGCTAGAAAGTCCCATACTGCCCAGAGAGTGGAAGTTGCTCTGGTATATATGTGGGAACACTCCCTCCTTCTAGCACAAGACCTTTTGGGCGCTAGTATGGCATAGTGCTTGAAGAACAAAGCCGTGTGGGCCCATGTGTGTGTGGGTCCAAAGAGGACAATATTGTGCTAGCGGGACGGGGCGTTACAAATGGTATCAAAGAATGGTTCAACTCTCTAACTGTGGGTAAGAGCCAGGGACAGCTCTGGTTTTAAGAAGGGTGGATTGTGATTCCCCTGTGTTAGGGGGCGTGTATAGGAGAGAGAGAAAAGCACCAAGGAGGGTGCTAGAAAGTCCCATACTTCCCAGAGAGTAGAAGATGCTCTCATATATATGTGGGAACTCTTCCTCCTTCTAGAACAAGGCCTTTTGAGCGCTAGTATGGCATAGTGATCCAAGAAAAAAGTTGTGCGGGCCCCTGTAGGACCAAAGTGGACAATATTGTGCTAGTGGGATGGGGCATTACAAGATTAAGAAAAAAAATCAAAACTTGTTGACTTACCAACTCAAAATCTCATTGAGACATCGAGTCAAATCAACTTGGACTTACTCACCCTAGTTTTTTTGTGTTCTTTATCTATGATCCTCAAACTTTCCTAGCATCAAAGAGTGTGTATAGCTATCTATTCAATGTGAAGTGACTAATATAATAAGGTTGTCCTAGGAAATAAAAGAGATATTCGAGATTTACCAAAGACAAACCAAAGAAATTTATACAAATGCCAACACTACTACCTCCACAATACTATCAAAAATACAAAGTGACAATGCGTAAGAACATTCATAAGTATGGTAGAAAATTCCTTTAAAAAAATGGAGTAGGATGCAACAACATGGTAAGAGATATCATTCAAAAAATATACATATGGTAAGAGATGCACTATCAAGACCCTTTAACAAATATTAAATGCTATGAATGCCCCTTAAATGGTTTATGGGCCCCATGTATATATTAGACCATATGGATAAGGTGTGGGAGCTGATACGTAGTGCAATCTAGTGCTTGAGAGGTGACTTGGCTGTTCCATCCAATGATAGAACCCAAACCCTCCGACTCTTTATCATGGATCTTTGGAATGTCTATTTTTCACAAATACTATCTACTAAAGTCGCTTCATACAGTGCGTACTCATCCTTTCATCTTCACACCCTTTTTCCATGGCAATTACTAACAATTGATGTTCTTTGTGAAGCCATTTATGAAAAATCTTATAGACCAGTTGTAAAAGAAGGAAATATGACATCTGGTTGTCATATACTGCCTCAACAAAATATTCAAAACCATCAAGAAGTCTCGGCTACCAAAATTTAAACTTATTTTCCATTTCTAGCAATCAAACTCAAGATTGAAAATGGATGGTTGTAAAAAAAAAAAAAAAACTATATACAACTTCAACTATCCATCTTCTGACATTAATCTAGTGGATTTTAACTATAGATGGAATTGAATTTTGGTTTCAATAGATCTACAACATTTCCTTAGTCTAATGGAATTGGTGGTCAACATGCTTGCCACATGTTCTTATGACCAATATCCAACTCTCCAAAATACTATGATATTGTAAAGAATAGAGAACCAATTTTAAGCAATAGTTTTCTACTCTCTATCATATTGTATCACATGTAGATTCTTCCGGCACGCCCTTCTCTCTAACACTTGTTTCCAATGAAGGCTACTATGTTGAAAAGAACCTAGAGACACCTCAAAATTAGGACATGCTTTACATAAGTTGGGAGGATGACATAGCAAAGGATAGAAAAAATTATGTAGCACCAGGTTCAAATTCATCCTCCATTGCATAAACTTGACCGACAACATGTCAAAAGAGAACCAGTATGGATAGAGGAACCAGTTGCTTCTATCCACTTCCAATCCTCTAACAAAATCCATAGAGATTATAGGGGCTACAAAATTCCACCTCATAGTATCTTCTTGGTAGATTTCCATCGAGACATCTAAAGTAAAGGCCTCCCCAGCCAGCCCCTTGAAAAATTAGTGAAGCGATCAGTGATCCTACCTCCATTGCTCTCCTTACCGAAGTGGATTTGACAAAACAAAATGCATGATTACAATGATAGAGTGTTGGCATATCCAAGCTAAAAAGGTGAAATGTAGTGCTATTAGGTAAACAAACTTACCATTAACCACCCATCTCAGACACTTAGATTGTGATGCGAGATATCCACAGACAGGTTGAACTTTGCCATTCAAAGGATCTATTCATACCCTTCCATACAGCAGGGTGCAAGTTAATCTTGTCTTTGTTCACAGTGCATGCAAACCTAGACCTTTTATGTGTGCATTTTCTTACTCCAATCATCTACAAATACAATTCACTTAACATGATATATCTTTTATACAATTTTTTTTGTACAAGCATTCATCAAATTTATTCTACAATTGTTGAAAGTTAGGAGATGGAAACGAAATAGATAACACAATTAAAACCTTTCCACTGCCATTGTCTCCAAAAATATTTGATATGACAATAGCTACTATTTTTCATTTCTAAAAAATTGTATATGCCAAGATATTCAATTTCTTGTTATTCATGTTAGAATTTTACAATTTTCATTATGGTTGAGTTTTAAATTTTAATTTTGTCTTAATAGAACTTTGCTTTAGAATTAGTAACTGATTGTATAAAAAATGTAAAAAAAAAAATAGCAAAAGAATGAAACAGTATATTCATAGCTAGACTGAAGATACTAGTATGCACAATTACAAAAACCAGCAGAAAAGCCATTTTATCGTTTTCTTGTCCCCATAGAATTAAATGGTCCCACACAATGCATAGTTTTCAATGTCATCTCTCTCTATGTAGTATATGCTCTATTTTATACCAAAGAAGAAGGCCCCCTAAGACCAAATCCAAACCCAAAGGCACACTTATTCCTCCATGATGGTCGTATGTCCAAGTTCACCCATCAAGCCGATGTGCGCCACTGGGTTGGAACATAAAAAATGTCGTCGTTCAAAAGATGATAAATTTTGGGTTACTTAAACCCATATTAGCAATTAGGCATACAGTAAAAGTATAAGACAGAAATAGTTCAGATTATAGTTCAATTTGCCTTAAATTAGAAATTCAGCCATCAAAAATAGACATGCCGAGAAAGTCAATAATGGATAGGTACAAATATGATGCATCATATTTGAAAGATTCAAGTATATATATATATATATATATATATATATCACAAGTGTATTCATTGATGAGAACAGGAGATACAGTATATGAGTGTTATACTGATCTTCTACAAAAAGTGAGAATCAATAAGCCTATGGATCCCTCAGTAATACCACAATAACATAAAAATATGATACAAAATAAAAAGTGACCCACAAAACCCTCCGTGCGATCCACCCCTCCTATGGGTAGGAAGTCTACCATCCCATTGGCTAACCTTCTAACATGCCTAAACGATATTTTCTTACCATTACAGAGAGATGAGATATCCTTCACAACAACAATAAGCATACAAGGAGGTTTCCTCCAACCAGAAGCAAAAGCAATGGCATTTGCCAAATCACCTTCCACAAATAGGATAGTGGAATCATGTTCCCCTAGAATCCACAAAGAGAGTGCTTTCCTAATAGAAATATGTTCAGCTTCATTAGTGTCTTTGATGCATATGGGCTCAATGAAGAAAGTTAACATAGTACCAAGATGATCTTGTAACACTCCCCTATCCCTGTTGGCCCCATTTTTCCCGTCGTTGCATGACCTACATTAAATTTAAAGCTACCTAACTCTGATGGCTTCCAACTCTTCATTGGCTTACTTTTTTTCTTAAATCCCCTCAAACATTCCGGCCACCCCCTCAAGAAGTCACCATAAATAAAGTCCTTGAACTCCTTGCATCCCAAAAACTAAAATATCAAAAGATCCTTTGCTTCTTCAAAAACTCTATGGGCTAATCTCACTTTAGATTAAAAAGCCCTCAGTTTCACTCTCCACATGCACTGCAGTATAACAGCTGGGATCAATTATCACACTATCTTCCCTCTTCCTCTAAATGCACCACACCACCACAAAGATAGAACATCAATAACGGAGAGTTGCAAAACCCAATCGCATCCCAGAAGGCATAAAAAGCTATTGCACTAAAACCTTGTAAATATGCATCTACAAAACAATTTATCAGAGTTTCTACCCCTCTGCCATACAAGACATAAGTCAAGTTAGCCTCCTTTCGGATTATCCTTATCCTCAAAAGATTGGACCTAGTTAGCACCCTTCCTTTGGGAACAGAACAACAGAAAGATTGTACCTTTGGTGGGGATTTACCCCTCCAAATGATGTCAAAACAAGATGGCATTGTTACTCCCCTATAGAGACTTTTTATTCTGGATATAAATGAGAATTCACCTAAGGGATCCCCATCCCAGATTTTTAAATCCTCTTCTTGGGGCAAATGACACCTCATTAAGCAACTCCAACAACTTCTTGTAAAGATCAACCCCCTATCCCTGAGCCCTTCAAAACACTACCAACCACACAAATTTTTTTTTGAAAGATTACCAACCACACAATTGTTCCTCCTAAAAAATCATAATTTTCAAAAACTGTTACTTCTTTATTCAATGCCAGTCTAAAGAGTATGGGAAACCTAACCTTGATTGAGACCTCTCCCAGCCATCTATCAACCAAATCCTACTCCCTTTGCCTACCACAAACATTAAATCCCTAACAAAAGCCTCTCCCGCCCTACCTTTGCCAACACCTAACTTATAAAATTCCCTAACCACAACCAGAGCTTCTTTTTTTTCTACTCCCTCATTCATAAGCCAAGCCCCTAGCCACTTTCTCCATAAGCTGACTCAATAACCCTACGCCAAAGTGTTGTATATTCATTCAATATCTCCATGGCCATTTGCAAAATAAGCCTCATTCCGCACCCCAAATTTGACTAACCCTAAACCACCATTTTCTATTGATTATGCTTCCTCTTCCTGACTCACAAGATAGACCTTTTCCCTATCACCTGAACCATCCCACACGAAGTCCCGTTGAAGCTTCTCTAGCCTTTAAACAACACTTACTGGCATCTTGAAAAGTGACATGTAGTAAGTAGGTAGATTGGATAGAGTAGCTTTAATTAGATCCAATCTCCCTCCTAAAGACAAATAGTTTTTTTACCATCCCACCAGCATCTTTTCAAAATGCTCCACTACTATGTCCCAAATTTTCTTGGATCGAGGGTTAGCACCAAAAATTCAACTACATTACTACATAAACTCAACATATGTGTTTTTGTAATTTTTCTAAAATATTTTGAATAGAAGCAAAGACTTAACTAATGTCAGCCCCATGGTGGGGTGTAATATTTTTAACAAACACTCATGTACCTGTCTAAAAGCCAGTAGTACCATAAAGTCTTGAACAACTGAACAGAAACAGCTCTTTCTACAAACTGATAAAAAACATTTGAATTGCAAAATAACTCAACAGCTCCTATCAACATGAAATAGAATGCCATTGAACATATTTGACTGCATACGCAATAAAAGCAATCTCTCCTGCACATACCAATAGTGTCAAGACTTGGTGATACAGGAACAATGCCAATGGTAGAAACAGCGCCATATGAAGGTCGGAATCCTAAGACACCACAGTATCCACCAGGAACTCTTATGCCACCAGTAGTATCAAGACCTGCCATTGATCATCAGCAAAGATGCAGTCCAAATCTATAAAATCAGAAGCAGTTGCCATAGAGACTTAAAACAGTGTGAATCATTGATAGTGCCAATTAAAGTAACAAGAATCACAAAACAACATAAATCAAGAGAAGCCAAGAAAGAAAATATTTTCAGATTTCAGACAATCATCAATGATAAGGAGAGAAATGAATTTAACATATGCGATTAGTAGAGTAGAATGCTTTTCAATTACTAAGGACTACAAAGCTCCAACATGGCAAGAGATACCACGCAACTCTAACTCCATCATGGTAACTGTAATATGCCTTTGCTACCCTTAGGGAGAATGTGATAAAAAATCAAGCAAAATATAATCTTCAGGCAATGTGGCCAGATCATAGAGAAACTCCATGGTTCCAACTGCTGCTGCCAATCAGATGATATCAAAACATTCTAGGGAAAAAGAAACTTTCAAAAGGAATGCACTGTAGAAGAAGCAAATAGAAGGAATGGTCCTTAGTGACCAGGATTTTGGAAGACATCTGCTTGCCTCAATCCCATTGGAAGCAATGATACACAATTCAGTTCCATAATTATAGAAAAGGAACTCGCCTTCCTTATTCCTCTTTGTCCATGACAAGAAAATTGAGTCTTAAACAGCAGCAGTTTGGAATGAGTGTATGTTGCTACATGATTGGGCATGTTGACTTAGCAGCCCATAACAGTCATCAAACAAAGTCGCACACATAAACGTTGCTTCCAACCTGTCTGCATGACTAGAACAGAAAATAAGACAATCACAAAAGAAATGAAATTGAGTTGATAGGGAGAGGCTTTGAAAAGAAATGGTATTGAGTTAAAACTTGATGGGAAGAGGTAGCATCCTAAAAAAATTAAATATATATATATAGAGAAGAAGCTATCCCAGAAAATTTCAAGAGGCCGCGAACACAGGATGTTTGAATGATACCTAACTCAAAGGATTTTGTGTGTTAATAATGCAGTTCAAACAAGAACCTGTCACCTAATAGGTCCTTCTGTTGTAACCATAAAGGTTGAGGGTTCAAGTTATATGGGTGTTACACAGGCTATGAGCCCAAGGAAAAGAATTTGCCAAATTATACTATGTGATGCGGGATCGATGCTATCAGTAGAGCGATCCAGCAAAATAGGGGTCCCGAGTCTTCGCCGAGTCTGGGAGGTGAAAGAAAGCCTGCAGTTATGGCAGGAGAAGAAGAAGAAAAAAAAAACGAAAGAAATCTTGTATTTCTTATTCCATATTCATTAGATGTGTTCTCCCATTTACAAAGCAACAGTTCTTATTCCATATTCATAAGATGTGTTCTCCCCATTACAAAGCAACAGTATTTATAAAAAACAAGGAAACTAATATGGAAAGAAAATCTTAATTGTAATAGGAAACTTACTGATCATAAATTCCTAATCTAATTAAGAAACTAACAAAATAACAATTAAAATTAAATTTAGAAACCAAACAAATTTACAAAATAAAATTAAAAAATAGAGAGTGGGGTCCACTCGAATTGTGTCCTACATCACTATGAATAGATATAAACTATGCTACACAGACTCTTCAAGATGTGTGGCACACCAGTGTCAAACACTTGCACCAGTGTTGGAAACTCGCACCAATGTCAAACGCACGCACCGATTCTTCTTTTTTTTTTTTAAATGGTTATCACTATTAATTAAAAAAAGTACCATATATGAAAGTACAGGAAAGAAAACAACAAAACAATAGGAAAGCCCAACAATGGGACAGCCCGGAAATCCAGAAATCTGATTCTTCATGGACTCTTCTAGTATTTCTTAACATTGTTTTCCTAGATGATGAAAAAAGAGCACCTTTCTTCTCTTGAAAGCTAATAAAAAATGACTTAATTATTTAGAGGAAAACTAATACATCAATTCGCACCTTCTTTTTTTTGAACAGCGACATAAAATGAATTTATTTATTTTTTTAAAGTAACTTCATTAATAATAAAAAAAAAAAAGGACAGCAAAGGGAGCAAGCACAGGCCGCAAGCAATCCAAAAGGAAGAAAACAAGAAAAAACACTCCCAAAATTACATCAAGATATTCACAATCTCCAAAGACCCCACAGCCCAACTGACGTCAATCTTAGAATCACCTTCTAAGATACTCAGAGAATTGAAAGTAATCTATCATGACAAAAGGAAAGGGATATGTATCAAAAGAATTTCTTAAAAAGAAACAATGGACTCCAAGCATTTTCCAGCATAGACGGGACAACATTCATTTACGACCACCATATCAAACCCTCATTCAAGAGCAGTAACATATTTTTCTTAGAGAACACGAATAAATTTCTAAATAGCAGCTTACCCAAAGAGAAATCTACAAATCCAGCAGCAACTGCCACAGCAGATCCACTTGAAGATCCTCCTGGTACTCGTGCATGAGCAGCAGGATTGGTGGGTGTATCATAATGTTTGCTTTCTCCATTGATACTGAACATAAGTCATTTAGCAGTTAGAAAGAGGTAATAAAGACCAACTAGAATTAAACTATTGCAGGTAACGGCTCCTACTTCAATTCGAATGCAGATTCTGACAAGAACGAAATAAGATTGAAAGAGGGAGAGACAGAGAGAGAGAGAGAGAGCAACAATAACCATCCATTACACTGCATGCACAAATCTATACATGACAGGAAACCCAACAATTAGAATTAACATGTGAGCAGACCTGAATGCCAATTCATCAATGACAGGTCTTCCCAACACAAGTGGCACCCCCTTCCACAATAGTTGACACTGCTGAAGATGTCCGAGCTGCAGCCTTATGTGTCCTCACCCACTCCAGATTACCAAATCCAGTTACAAACCCCTTGATATCGAACCTGTCAAGAAGATCAACATCCAAATACTTATCTCATTTTCAATGGATCAAAAGCCTATAAAAAAATCACAATCAGAATTGTCAATGTGTGTGAATAGATGGTCAAGATCACCTGCACACCCCGACTTGTGCACCTTCTTGTTCGAAGAACCATTTTAAGCATATGCCAAGTAGACCCACAACATAAAACCACTTTTGTTTTGGGAAAACGCGTGGAGAAGTTTAGGGAGAAAATGAAATTTTTAACAAGGTTATATTGACTTAAAAGAGACATAACATCCATATCGTATACATACGGGTCAAACTTGAATAATCCCAAAGCATATTTTAGTTAGGTTGAAATGATACTATTTTTATCATCTTGAAAAACAATGTTAAAAAGTACTAGAAGAGTCCATGAAGAATCAATTAAGAGTCCACCACAAGTGTATCAAACATTTTAAAGAGTCCATGCAACATACCCAATGATAGGGTTCCAAGGAAATTACTTTGGCAAACATTGAAAAAATTGAAAAAGTGATCCTTAATAGCTATGTTGAGATAATACAAGATATGTACAAAAGGGTGACAACAAATGTGATCACAATGTGTTGGACGGGAGTGGATGGGGGAGGCCTTTGGATTTCTGTTATGTTAGAACCGTGGAAAAATATATGTTTATGGCATACTTTTATATACCCATTCACATGTAATTTTATTTATAATGAAATTTAACTAACATTTTGAAAGAAAGAAAAAACACAATGAGAGAAAAAAACAGAATGCGACTATAATATGTCTGAGGGTGAGGAGGATGAACCAATTCAAATTAAAATTGAGAATAACTTAGTACAATATTGTGATAAATTAATTAATCAAGTGAAATCACAAAACCAAACTAAAGAATCAATTTTTTTTAACAATAACAAAGAATTTTATTAAAACAAGAACCTAAAGCTACAAAGCACAATATGTGAGAATATACTGTGATAGCACCAAAAAGAACTAGGTAATAGCCCAAAAATAAATTACATGGAAGATTATAATCACCATTACCAAAACCCCATCTATCTAGGGTCTACTTTTGAGTTCTAATTCACCATTAGTCAACGACTCCACTATCTTTCATGTCTTTCTATGTCCTTCCCCTCCACATTTTCAATGGTCTACCATTCCTCCTTGTGCCTAGTATTTTTTTTTGAGTGGTAACAAAGAAAGTTATATTAAGAGGAAAAGAGTACAGATACAAAAAGGGTCTAACTAGTATTAGACCCAAACAAGAAGATAGAAAGGAAAAAACATAAAAGAAAAAAGAAGTCCTCCAAGCACAAAGGAGGAAAACGCCAGAGAAAAGGTCGGTGACTTCAAGCTTGGCCAAATAATCAGCCACTCCATTTCGTTATTCGGCCCATATTGACAAAGGAAACGTCCCTCCCCAAAGCCAACTCCCTAATCTCCCTAACCACGGTGATCAATTTTCATGGTGGACGTCTTTGACCCTTTGCCCATTTAATTGCATTGGCCAAATCCCCCAAATAATGAGTTTACCTTGCCCATACATATTCCAGATGATCAAAGCTCTCCTAATGCTAAGGATTTCCGCCTCATTGGAGTCTCTAGTTCCCACAGACTCATTAAAGACAATAGAAGTGATCCTCTCATGATCCCTAAGCAAACCACCAATACCAGCAGGCCCCGGTTTCCCTCTTGCTACCCCATCTACATTGAATTTCATGACGTTCTATTCTGGAGATCTCCAATGTTCTTTGAGCTTCACTTCCTTTTAAACCCGTTCATACATTCCTCCACTTAGGTTTTTGGATGAGTTCATTCAAGTCAGTTGATTTGCACTTAAAGACTTTGGAGTTTCTTTCATTCCAAATAGTCCATAGGATGGTTACTAGGACAGTATTCCATGCAAGTTTTAACCTTGGAGTAAGCCTTGAGATAACCCAAGATTCGAGAGACCCAGCACAGGTTCTATCAAAAACCCAGGGTACCTTAAGAAGAATCGAAAAGTAAATCCAGAGGCTTCCGGCTAGTGAGCATCCCATAAAAAGGACATTGACATCTTCATGCTCGATCTCGCATATTGGGTAAATTGGATCATCCTCCTGGTAGAACATGCCTCTTCTTTTGAGTTCCACTCTACTTAACACCCTTCCTTTTAGAACGCACCAAACAAAAATCTGGACCCTATGGGGGGCCATGTCCTTCCAGGCCCTCCGGGTTGTGTGTGCCACGTTAGACTGCCTATGTAAGACCAAGTCAACCAATGCTTTAACCCAAAAAAATGCCCGAAGAATCCCCAGTCCAGACTAGATCATCTTCCTGCCTTGGTGACACAGGGAACTACCCTAATTGTCCTAAGAGGTCTCTTTTGCTATCTTCTTCAAAAGTCCTCAATTGCCTTCCAAGGTCCAAGTGCTAGGATGTAAGGTGTCCCTCTGTTTTACAGTTGTCCTGCACAAGAGCTTTCTTGTTCCTTGAGATCGTGTATAGTCTTAGGAAAACATCTTTAAAGGTCTCTCTCCTAGCCAAAGATCTTTCCAAAACAGAGTTCTATCACCTTTTCTAACCATGAGCCTAATGTTTTCCTTGAAAATGTTTCCCGCATCCTCTTTACCTTGTCCTAGCCTCCACCAAGATCTGACCATCATTGAACCTTTCTTTTCCACATTCTTGTGCCTAGTATTTGTAACATTGCAACTCTACATACTGGGGTTGTCTCTGGTGTTCTACCTACATGACTGAACCACCTTGATGAGTTATCTCTCATTTTGTCATATATTTGTTCTATCTTTAAATTATACCTAATGTGATAATTTCTAACTCTATCTTTAAAGTTAACCTACACATCAAATGTAGCATGTGCATCTCCGACATCACATGAAAGATCTAACAAAATCAGACTAGTCCACCCCAACCTTGGCCAAAAAAACAATCCACTCCACTAGTTGAGTGTCTCACACGTTTGAGAACAACCTTCAACAGCCCAATAAAATTCTTAATATCCCTAATTACTGGTATCAACCTCCAAGGAGAACATTTACCATCAACCTTGCCAATGGCATTCTTAGAATCCCTTCAACTATCAACCAAGCCCCAACCATCTCTCTCCACACCACAATAGCTTTCCCAATAGCCACCAATTCTGCCTCATTAGGATCTCTAATGCCCAAAGGCCCCAAGAAAAAATCTTAATTCTCCCCTCATCATCTTGCATAACACCGCCACAACCTACTGACCTCAGCTTACCATTAGCTGCCCCAACTACATTTAACTTCCACCAACCCACTCTAGGAGAATCCACCTCTCCCTAGTCATTCTTTATCTTACCTTATACAACCCTCCCAATATCTAAAAAAATCACCAATTGAAAATACCTCAAAACCTTTGCTCAAACTCAACCACTCAATTAAGCAAAACCTCACCAATTGAAAAGCTTCCTCCTGTAACCTACTAGTTCTTTCAAAAATCTAACTATTCCTCTCTCCACACCGACCATACAACTACTAACGAGATATAGAACCAAGCTACTTACTTGTTCCCCTTAGATGACCAAATTCCCAACCCGAAATGATATCCCCCAATAATCCACTTAAAACCCACCTACACCCCATCAAATCTAAGAATTTGTTCCAAATCCCCAATGTAAACTCACAACTTCCAAAAAAATAATCCACATTTTCTTCCACCCTTCCACAGAATGCACATGTTAAATGCTGGAGGGTCGAGGCGTTACAAATGGTATCAGAGCATGGTTCAACTCTCGACTATGAGTGTGGGCCCATGTGTTGTACACAGTTAAGGGAGGGTGGATTGTGATACCCATGTGCCTTAAGGGAGAGGGCGTTGATGGGAGAAAAATGGCCAGGTTGTCCCACTATCGCCTATGAGGAGAGAGTTGTTGTGGGATATATGTTGGGATCCCTCCTCCTTCTAGCACAAGGCCTTTTGGGAAGTAACCTTGGGTATGCTCGCCAGAAACAAAGTCGTGCGGGCCCCTATGGGCCCAAAGCGGACCATAATGTACTGGAGGTTCGGGGTGTTACATCCATGCCATATCTCCACATCCATTTGCACAAACGTGTCATGTTCATATCCTTCAATTTAATGAACCCTAGCTCCACTTCCTCCTTAGACTTCAAAACATCTTCCCATTTCACCAAATGAATTTTCTTTTTATCAATACATCCATCCCATAAAAAGTTCCTTCAAATTCTTTCTAGTTTACCCTTTGCCAATGCTAGCATCTCAAATGGTGACATATATCAAACAGGTAAATTGGATAAAGCCATCTGAATCAACTTAATCCTCTCTCCCATATACAAATACCTTTTTTTTTTCAAAACCTCCAATCTCTTTTTAAATTTTTCGACCACCATATCCCAAAACTTCTTCGATTTGGATTTACCCCCATGCGCCAACCCAAACAAACCATTGACAAGTTGCCTACTCCACACCCAAAACCTCTGCCAAACTAGTCAATCTCTCATCCTCCACTCCACATCCTACTAACAAGGTTTTTCCCAAATTCACACTCAACCACAACCCAACCTCAGAATACTACTTTGAGGCCCTTTAATTCTTCCTTGTAAAATCAAATTATCATCAACAAAGCTGGAGATGCAAAATGACCAGTCCACATCCTACTAACAAGGTTTTTCCCAAATTCAATCCCAACCACAACCCAACCTCAGAACACTACTTTGAGCCCCTTTAGTTCTTCCTTGTAAAATCAAATGATCATCAACAAAGCTGGAGATGCAAAATGACTGGCCCACTCAGTACTATCTCAAATTCTCTTACCACACCAATTTTTCTAGCATTTATCATAAACTAATTAAATCCTTCTGCTACCATCATGAAAATAAAAGAAGGTAACGAGTCCCCTTGCCCTAACCTCTTAGTTGCAAAGATTTGCTCCATGGGAGAACCATTAGCTAATACAGAAATGGCCGTCACATAAACACACAATCTCACCCATTTCCTCCATCTATCCCAAAATCCATACACCTAAAGAGAAAATCAACATAAACCCACTCTACACGGTAATAGGCCTTCTCCATGTCAACTTTCAAGAACAAATCATCTCTTTAATCCTTTCTCCTTAGATGGATAACATCATTTGCAATCAAAACCCCATCTAAAATTTGCCTAACTCTTACAAAAGCACCTTGACTCCCTCCTTAACCTCTCCTAATGCCCCTCAAAGCCTATTTCCTAACGCCTTTGGCCAATAACTTGTATATGTAACCCACCAAACTAATGTCTAAAATGTGATAACTCCTTAGCCCCCTCCTCCTTAGGAATGTGAGTTGCAAAAGTATTTTTTAATGATTCCCCTCTCATGGAACTCCTAAAAAACCACATAAAATCACTCCCAAACACATCCAAAAAGTGTTGGATAAACCTAAAATTCAAACCATCTAGCCTTGGGGCCTTATCACCTTCAATACTCTCCAATGCCTCCCAACCTCCTTCATAATGAAATTTCCTTCCAACCACTCCACCCTCTCAGTTGATATAAGGTCAAAGGTAATCCCATCTATAGTAGGCCTGTCATCCCCCCCCCCCCACCCCCAACCCCAAACCCCAATTCTGTTAACCAATGGGCAATTTCAGAGACTAAAAAATACGATGAGCTTCGAAATAAAGCCCTTCAAATACATTATGAGAATCATGATTCAAAGGAGAGGCCTAAGAATAACTCAAAGCACTGAGAATATTTTGAATCTAATTTGCATATGGCCAATAGGATGGGCTTGATGTAGGCAAAAGCTAGGGGAGTTTTGTTCAAGGCAAGAGTGTCATATCAAACTAATAGACAACAGTTAGACAAGTGATGTTGTTGGAGGGGACGTTGGGCCAAAAAGGGAAAAATATGCATAAATTACAGTAACAAATATTCATATCCTAAATTACATGAGTGACGTAACATTGAAAGAGAGAATTAAAAAATATTGAATAAAGGAACCTTAAGGTTAGACCCAATAGGTGAGAAGGTAAGAGTAAGTCATTCAAGAAAATTTGGGCATGCACCTAGATGACCAAAAATAGTCGTAGTACAGAAAATTAAATCGTCATAAGTGAAAAGGACTAGGAGAAGGGACACCTATGATGACTTAGATCAACTAGGTATAGAAAAACAAGATAGAGCGTAAAGTGATGCAGAGTAAGATCTTTTATAGGGTATGGAAATATAGAACTTAAAGTAAATAAAAACCAACCTAAATGGATGGGAAATGTTAAATGGATTACTTGAAATGGGCAACTTACTCATGTTGGACACAACTCCATGTCAGATTCTTCTAGCACACATGTTGAATTCTGGATTCTTTTATGAAAAATTCACAATTGTATTCAATCAAAACAAAAGTAAAGTATAAGAGATTATATACTGATCCGCTACAAAAAATCGAGAATCATTAGCCAAAAAAGGCACCAAAAACAAAAACCAAAAGTGTAAGTGAGAAAATACCCCTATACAAATCACCCACATAACCCTCAACACAGCCCACCCCACCCCACTCTGTGGATAGGAAGTAAGCCACCCCGTTTGGCTGACCTTTTAACCTATCTAAAGGTGAAGAACATATACTTACAAAAGATAGGAAATGTGCCTCATAATCAATAGACACCTCAATGAATTTTTTCTTCTTCCAAAAGCCCATGCAATCACATTTGCCAAGTCTCCTTCAAAAGTATGGTTATCCAATACATGACCCTCCAAAACACACAAAGATGGTGCTCTCCTAATGCAACAAGTTAAGCCTCATTAGAGTCTCCAATTCTGACGAGTTCAATGAAAAAAATTAACACCTTGCCCTAATGACTCCCCCAATCCCTGTTGGTCCCAGTTTCCCTCTAGTCGCACCATGCACATTAAATTTCAAGCTCCCATACACTAGCAATTTCCATTTTTCTACTGCCTCACATTTCCTAGGACCACCTTTCATACACCCTAACCACCCCCTTAAGAAATCATCATACTCGAAATCTTTAAATTAGGGATGCAAGCTTGGTCAGTCCCAACCCATGCCTACTCGGGCCCAACACAAAAAATTTAGATCCCAACTCTGCTCAGTTAGGGCATGAACCTGAATTAGGGTTCAAAAAATAGAGCCCTACTTAAATTCTAGTCAAACCCAAGCCTTGCATTCTTAGGGCCCGACTTGATCCAAAATCTCGAATTAAACTCCAACAACTATGATATTTAATATATATTTTATATTTTATAAATGATGTTCCAATAAACTATAATGATTAATTAAATATCCTAACCTCTACAAATTTATTAAATCTCATCCATTCCTCTTAAAGTTAATCCTAGTCAACTATAAATTCTCTTGTTACTCTCCATGTCTCAACCCTAGCTATATATCTTTCTCCTCTTTTTTCTCAAACTTATTACCCTATATTTGAGGAATTATTTTATTATTTGAGTGGTAGAACTTGAACCTATAAGTTACTTTCATTTGGAGCTTATTTGTGAGGACGTTTATATGATAAGTAAGCAAAACTAGGAAACTTAATTGTTTTCTTTTTTTGAAAAGTACTAGGAAACTTAATGTTCTCATAATTGAAATAGAATTAGAAGTTATAATGATGATTTGTTTGATGGGAAAAGAAATTTGATTCAAATAATACATCCTATATATAAATTATAAATAACTACCGCCTATGATGCCCAAACATGGCATGGATATTGCAGGGACATGTCATCGTTTCATCAGAAATATGGATTTTACACATAAAAATTAAATGTCCAACATGGCCACACGGGTGTCCAATATGGGCGCCCGGCCTAAATTGAAGTTTTCGTGCAGCATAGACCACTGCTTGATGCTACAAATTAATACTCCTAATTGATTTAGAACTAAATTGATTAAAGGCTCGAAAAACATAAGGGGTCCTTATTTATTTGTTAGGACCCAAGCCCGACTTGAAATAATTTAAGTTTGTATGGCTCGATCTAAGCATGGGCCCTATATTTGCTCCTTCTCTCAAAATCCCAAATGTCATTTGCTCCTTTGTCAAGAATAACAAACCTACCATTCCAAAAAAAAAAACGACCTCTTACGTGGAACAAAAGAGCAATGATCGAAGCATATAGTTCATTGTCACTCAAATTTCATCATCAGAAAAATCACTAATGGACCCATTAATGTGGTGTGCAGCCAAATCTACGCTCAATGACTACATGAATCCAAATGTGGCTTCTCCCCTCAAACAGCTGTGCTCTTCTGGTTCGCTGCCTCATTGCTTCTCACCTATGTGGGTGTCTCTATCATTTGTTGTGGAGGCATACCACCTTTGATTCTCACGTGTGTGAGTCTCTATCTTTGTAGTGTGCAGCCAAATCTATGCTTAATGACTACATAAATGCAAGTATGGTCTCTCCTCAAACAGCGTACTCTTCTGGTTCGCTACCTCATGGCTTCTCACCTAATGTGTCTCTCTCTCTCTCGTGTTTGTTGTGTAACAATAAGTGGGAATAGAATGGAAGGGGCTGAATGAACTAAGACCTGCCCAAGTCCAAATACATCTAGCCCATTCCATTTCATTCCACTTATTCCTTAAACCAAACATGGCCTTAATCTTCATGTGGCAGTGGTTCCAATTCTGAGTTTAGCCAATTATTCTCAGCCTTCTTTTTATGGGTTGTACTATGATGTTTCTCATTTATATTATTGTGGCAGCCATTTTAGCAGGCCCCCTTTTTGTTGTTGGGTGTCCCATCCTGATGTTTTGGGCTTTTGTTAGGCCCCTCTTGCAGCAATGCTCCCTCCTTGATTGGGTGATGTTGGTTTATTCATGATTCTACTCTTATCTTTTAGGTCTTCATATTGTGATCAAAATTAATTAATTTCCAATTATATCATAATACATATCTATCATATATACCAAAAGAATCGAGCAGTCCCATGGGCCGTTATTATAACAGTGATAGTAATGGCATTTCTACCCAATAAAACTATGTGGTTGTACTAAAAACATGAACTTGTAATTGCAGAGAGAGAGTGGGGGGTTCTCACACGTCGGAGACAGCAAAAGAGAGGCCGGTCAAGGGATGAGGAGCTTTAGGGGGAGCGGGCTGAGGAGGGGGTAGCAGCTGCAGACGCTCGACGAATGCCCCAAAATCTTCCCTCACCACCTTCTTAAACCTTCTTGCCATCAGAATAACTCCAGCCACACCCAATCCCAGCAATACCCATAAGTTCGCGGAAGTAGACATTGCTTCCTCTTTTTATTCTTCTTCACCAGAATCAATGGATGAAGTCGTATATGCTGTTATGCTGTGCTCTTCTACTCTTCACACAGAGAGAGTGAGAGGTAGGAAAGATGAAACTCCCTAAAACCTAAAGGGGGATAAGAGAGATAATCTTGCTCTTCTCTTGATTAAAAATTACAGAGAAAAAGCTTAGAAGCCTAACTCGCCACCTCGTTTGCACGTTTGCAGGAACACCGACCTGGAGTCTCAAGGAAAAGGATTTTCCCAATCGTCTGATCTCACACTCGTGAATCCACACCGTCGATTGAATTGTCAACAAATCAGTTCATGTTTAAAAACACTTTTTTTTTAAATTATTTATAGATTTTATTTTTTGACGTCCAATTATTTATATATTTTATTTATAATTAGGTTAATTACATGATCAAAACATAATTTTTATATAAAAGTTAAAAGATTTTAATATGATTCTTATTTATTTAGTTTATATTCAAGTTTCTCACATTTAAATAACTATTTAGAAAATTTGCTCTTGAAATTTAAATTAAGTTCGATAATATTAAAAATGTTATTTTAAACTTTAAAAATTTAATTGCTACAAAACTATCAAGTTTTCAAGTCAATCCTAAGAAGTTATGATAACGAGATTGAGAAGTTTCTCTTTATTTATCTCCTGAATTTAATCTTCTACACATTCCACCTAATCATATTGACACATCATATAATAAATATATATTTTTATTTTTAAGAATTTAAATTAAAAACAAGACTTTCTAGAACTGCCCAAAAAAAATTATACTATTATAAATCACCTTTTGAATGTCAACAGTGTTAGTTGCCATTTATTTATATATTAAAATTCATTTTAAAATTAAGAATGTTATAAATTGTTACCACTTATAAAATAAATTCTTCAAAGATACGTAAATTATAAAATTTTAATGAAAATAAATCATCATCATTGTCTAAGATATTTATCTTATCAATTTGGGGTTAACCTTTATATTTAGATTTGACAAATTATTTTTATTGTTGGGTTACTTATCTAACATTCGTGGAACTTGAACTCACAACTTTTTGAATTTATTATTTAAATTACAAATTTATTTCTAAGTAAATAGTAAAATTAATTACCCGTCAAAACATGTCTAGTCCAATTATGATTGACATGTCAAATTCAGCCAAGATATGAACTAAGAGGGCTTCAAATCAAATATCTTGTAATCTTATGTGGGGTTAGGATGACCTTCATACTAACAAGCGTCAATACATTTAATTTTTAAATAATATGAAAATCAAAGTGTTTAAATATGACTACTTTTTAATATGATGACCTTCATACTAACTTCGAGACATCAAAATAGCACAAAATACACTTAATTTTAAATAATATGTAAATGAAAGTGTTTCAATGTGACTTTTTTTTCTTACTTTCTTTTATATATTAAAATTTGTCATAAAATTAATGATATTTTATTTTATCTTTTATATTTTTCATGGTAGATTCTAATTATAAGACAAGTCTCTTAAAGATATGATATATCATTTGCAAAACCTTAATATCAATATCTTAATGGGTCAGGCAATGACCAATCAATGAACTACTGGTGCAAATACATGCTTCATATGTGACTTATAAAAATATCATCAACAAAAGATTACACCTATTTCATTTAACAAAATAGTATTTTAAAATAAAATTATATTATTGCTTATACTCCCTATGTATTTTTTTCGTTGTCTCATTTAAAAAATTTAAATTTTTAAGCAAAGACTCTCAAATGGCTTATAAACTTCTCTCAAACATTCTTTGAACTCTTTTAAATTGCAAATGAGACAACTATTTTGGAACCGTTTCAAAATGCATATAAGATAACTAAATTGGAACAGAGGGAGTACATAAAATATAAACTACAAAAATATATGAAAAGATGACTTATTTAAATTTATATAAATATTTAAATTTTACATTATATGCATCCAGCTATTATACATTAACCATTTGTATAATTGAATATAATTTATATGTATATGGATATTATAAATTAACATTAGATAAAATGAGTCTCGTCCAAAGTGTAAATATTGGTTGCACTATAAGTGTTTAGTATTTTATTTTTTCGGTAATTTATTTTGCAATATCTTTTTATTACAATTGTTAAGATCTCTTATAATATTAAATAATAACGCATTGTATGAATTTTTAATAAAATTTGTATTTTTATATAAGAATTTGATTATTTAATTAATTTGAATTTTATTTTGTACAGAAGAATGCCAATACTTTTAATTTTAAAAATGCTCAAATCTTTTTTTTTAATGATAACTCAAATCTAAATTTCAATACAATACTTTTAAGTAATTGAGTTTGTATACCATATTTATCAATCCAATTCCAAATCCAAATCCAAATTCAAATTCAAATTCAAATCCGACTCAAATGCGGATTTTAAATTCAGTTCGAGTCCGACCCGTTTACATTCCCAGTGTAACATGAGACTTCACATTTTTACACCGTGGACCGTTTACATCTCCAGTGTAAGCTGAGACTTCACCTCCTTAAACCCAGGACGCCTTTGAGGTTTCGGTCGAATCAGAAGAGACGTCTCAAGGAAGTAGGAAGTGGCAAAAACGGAGGGAGAGGGAGGAGGAGGACTGGAGGAGCGGTTTTGTTCACTCTCTCTCTTGCAGTGGACTATACAGTAAAGACTATAGTATTATGTATAATCTGCCTATTCTATTGTTTGAGTTGCAAATTTACTTCTTCGTCCACCATCGCGATCTAGGGAGGTCAATCTGCAATTGAGTTGCCATGGCCAAAAAGGAATCAGCTTCTTCTCTGCATCCAGTGCTCATCAGGTATGTAACTTTCAAATATCCATTCTCTCCTTTTGTGTCTATGTATATGGGTATGGGTGCATGCTCATTCTTGTTTGCGCATGGGTGTCTAAAATACCTCTGATACTTTTTAATGTAATTCAATAATCAGGTTATCAGAACCGATCCGAGAAAACCTCTGCATGACCCAATACATCCCCCCAGAGTCCTCCGACATTTCCATCAAGTCTATGCTTGGAAACCTTCTCCATAATATAAAAACTGATTCCTCAATCCAAAATAAGATCAGAGACTTCTCTCTCTGCTGTTCAGCACTAGCATCTGCCCAAGGAGGAACTAGCCCTACAATCTCTTGGATTCCAACGAATCTGTCCATTGCTGCAGAATCAGCTTTCCGAGAGCTCTCTGAAGCTTTGTCTGGAAATTTGGATGAGATTTTCTCTAGTAGTGTGAATGATCTGCATGATGATTTCAATTCTGCCCCAAGTAGTGTGAAATTGGTTGTGCAGTTGATGTTAGATGTGCTGCCTTCATTGAAAGGGGTTATAAAGGGAAGCACAATTGATGCAGAAGATGGTGAGGACATCTCTGTTTCTTCTGCCAGGGTTCCAGTTGATTTGGCAATTGTGGCTGCATATCAGCTTAGATGGTTTGTTACTCAGGTCAGACTTTCTTTTCTTCTATTTCTTTCTTATTCCTGTTTCAGTTAAATGGGTCATTCACAGTTCTGTTTAGATTTTGGGTTGGATAAACATATTCATGGATGTTTGTGGCCTGAATGAACATATGATGAATTTGTCTGTGTGTCTGCTTGTTGGTTTAGACACCATGTGTTGGGACAAATTTCTAGATGGGTTGTGACATTCATGAGTTTCAACACCCTCAGTATGGATGTTTACATGAGTGACATGTGTGTGTGGATAAGTTGTTACATTTGTTAGTTTAGATGCTGTGTGTGTCTAGATGAATTACTATGTTGATCAGCTTAGACAGTGTGTGTGTTGGATGTGTCTGCATGTTTTGGTGGGGGTGGGGTTTTAGACACTTTGTAGTGGTGGATGAGTGCACGCTTGTGGGCCTGTGTGGATGGGTTGTTATACTGGTCAGTAAAGACGCTATGTGTTTGTATGTGTGCATATTCTGTTTAGGCATGTTTTTATGTGTGCTTGTCTAGATGGGTTGTTACGCTAGTCAGTGTAGATGGCATGTGTATTGGATTGAGGGGTGAATGTGTGGGCACATCCATGTGTGGGAGTGTAGATGGGCTGTTGCACCGGATGCTGTATGTGTATGCCTGTGCATTCGCGTGCATGTATTTTTATTGGTTCTGAAGGTTGAATGGTTTCAGGTCAATTACCCCTATTTGGGCAAGTTATCTGCTTTGGTGATTCCTTCTGCATTGACAGCTTTGGACCACTGGTCCGTTGAAGTTAAGGTATACACTTTTCTTTCTTTAAGTTCATATTTTTGTTTAAATTTGTGCACCACCTGCAGTTTTGGTTGGTTTCTGTTGTTTTTCTTTTGCTTGCGGCATGCTTGCCCCTTACTGTGCAGGATTGCACGTAGGCATGATACTTTTTGACCCAAAAGATTTGTCATGTTTTAAGTCTGGTCTGTACAAGAATGTCAATTTTGGAAGGAGAATATGGAAAATCATATCCTGTTCAATCAATTCCTGTTTTCCATGCTATGCCAAGCTGATGGCCATTTATTTTACCAAAGCATTTAAGCATGCGGTGATGTACAATACATCTAATTGCCCCTTTTGGCTTGTTTTAACATCACTTGTGACAACTTAGTTCAAACAAAATGGGAATGGATGGTAGTGATCTTTTTCTAATTATATTTTCTTTCAATATTATATCAAGAGTTATTGTTATTGTTGTTTTTTGCTCCATTAAAAGTGATGAAGATTAAAACTTGTGATTGATTTCTAACATATCCTATGAGCTCCTAGTTTGTTTGTATTTATTCAATCTACTTTTCATGCAATGATCAAGCTTGTTTTGTCTGGGTCCACCAATGGGATATATTTGCTGTATTAGCTATCAATTTTACTAAGTTTAGTAAACGTCGGAGTCTGACACGAGTGCGAGCATTTGACTCATTAATCCAGAAAAAATAAGACATGGGGGCACGATGCCATATTGAAATAAATGTGAATTTAAATTTATTTTAAATGAAAATAAGTTGTGAAAATAACATTAGTAGAAAATAATGTAATAGTTTTACTCAACATTTAGGTAACAAATATATTGATATTTAATTAAGTTTTAAGAGGGGAAAGCTGTTGTAGTATTTTAGTCATCTTGAAAAACAATGTAAAAAAACATTAGGAAGAGTCCATGAAAAATAAGTGTATGTCCAACATTGGTGTGTCGAGACATCTCGAAGTGTTTGTGCAACATGGAAATTGAACGTTGGTTACATTTTGTATGCAAGGATAAGGATGCTTCCCTCTCCTTCCCGAAACGGTACCTAAGTTTTATTAGAACTACAAAAATAGAATAGTATGCAAACAAAGGTTTTTTTTTTTTTCACAAAATAGGTTCTTGTCTCTCCACTCTTGCTTTAGCTTGGAAATTGCAACACCATTTACCGTCCTTTTAACATACCTAAGAGTAACATCCTTCTCCGTGCACTCTCTTGATTTCCTTGAAGATGAAGATTCTCTTCCGTGGTGGTCTGGTGGATTCTTTTTCCCACTAGCCTGAGCCATAGCATTTGCAATGCGTCCCTCAATAATTAATCTCCTGTTCCCCACATCATCCATAATTTAAGGCCAGCATGATATCCAACAATTCTGCCTTATTTGTGTACGTAATCCCAAGAGGACTAGAAAAACTAACTTCTTGACCCTTGCAACGGTAAGGATGAGAGCTTTTCCATCTTTTTTTTTGACACCATCACTGATGAGTTTCTGGAATGGAATATGATTTGGATCCCCTAGGCACTAGTGCTTAAATAATGACCTGTGGTATAGGCCACGTGGGCGCAACATGGTCCCAATCTCTTCCCTTCTCACACCCACCTGCCCTCGTGAATTGGTACCTTAATTTGACCACAATCTGAGTTATGTAGCTCATTGATATAAGAACATGAATTGAATCTATTGAATAAATTGAATCATTGCTTCATTCATCCAATCAAGGTGATTTTTTATGGGCACCTTATTAAAGCAAAGTCCTTGTTGTTGTTGAACTTAGAGAAGAAAAAAAGAGAGGATGAAAGGAAGATCAAGATTGGAGGGTTAAATTTTTTTCCTTTCTATTGAATGAATGTATGCAAGAAGCCATTGTTTTGTTTAGAGGATGGCTATGGATAGTGTTCACAGGCAAAAATAAAAAAGAAAAATAAATTGAGTAATGGTAAGGTAGTCCTTGAGACTACATATGGTGGTTCTGAAGGTTGTTTACATTGTATACAGTATACACCATCAATAGACCTTTCCAACCCACCCATCTACAAGGCCCCATGTAGGTTCCACATAATGGTTTGCAAATTAATACTTGAGCACCAGTTCCTCGGTTTTGTTGTTTAAATAATTTCCATCTTTCAAGGAGGAAATTCATTGTACAGTTTTGTCAGTCAACTTGTAGTCAGTCTCTATTTGGGAGGAAAGTTGTCAAGCTTCGGTGGAGAACAACTCTTCTTCCTAGGCGGTAGTAAGCTGGGAGGTCCAAGTCTAATTCATTTTGGAAGGTAGCAGAGAACTTGTACCATATGTGTAGACATATAGGAAAATCTTCAGGAGAGACCTCTCTTAGAGACCTCCTTTATGAGACCCTTCGACGATGAATCCAAAACGTTCACATACACCTGTCCCCCATGAATTGTGTATGTCCTCAAATTGGAACTCATCCACCTATTCAAGCCAAAAATTACATTTATCTAAAGCCTATAAAACCATAAAATTTTGAACTCCTATTTTTTGGTCAAGATGATGGGATGGGGTTGAATGTTTGCTGACTCTTAATTTACCTTATGATCTGCTTAGTCACCTATTCTCTAGTGATTAGCATGCATCTGTCTAGGTCTTATAATTTTTTTTTTTAAAAAGAAGGGATCTCTATTTTACGAAATAGAGACCAGTCTCTTTGGAATTCTGGATCATTACCCATATTTATGTATGTGTATATTTGAGATGACACTGTCACTAATAAGGTAAAGTGGACACCATCTACAATGCCATTTACCCAATCAAAGAAAAACCACAAAAGTTATCTAATGTTGGGGTCTGAACATATCATTCACTATTATAGTTACTATATTGAATTGTGGATAAAATGGATACCGTTACTAACATAAAGTTGTTTTTCTTCCAGAGGCAGGCTATGGTTAGCTTCATACATCTAGCAAAGAATGTGAATGCAACTGAACTAGGATGCTATGAAAATGTGATTCTTGATGCGTGCTGTCAAAATATTGCTTGCAATGATGAGCTTTGGCATCATTTAGTCCACATGTCTGTGCTTTTGGTAACTTGTACCCAAAGAAGGAATCCTCGTAGTTTTTGGTATGTGTTACCCATGGTCAATCACTACCATGCGTTTCCATATATATAGTTTTTTTTGAAAGACGTTTAATAGTATATTTTCAAAGAAAGGAATAACTAAAATAGGCCAAACTGCCAAAGCTTCTAATCATATTTTGTGGGTCTAATGTGAAATTATGAGATATAAATCCTTTTTATATTCTATTGGTTTTCTTTCATTTAGCAATTTCACAATAGGTGGGCTGGTAAACTATATATATATGTATATGTATATGTATATGTATATGTATATGTATATGTATATATATATATATGTATATATATTTGGATGAGGGGTGGGTTATAGAAAAATAGGTGGAAAAATTAGAAAAAAATGTTTTTTTTCTTTTGTGGGTAAAGGCTTAAACATCAAATTTTGGAAGATATTTGGGTTGGGGAGTTCATATTACAATGATATTTCCCAATGTTATATTCCCTTTGCAATTGAAAGGGGGGATAGTTTAGGCTATTTGAATGGGCTGACAAAGCAGGCTTCTTGTGTTCAAAATAATTTGATGGACCCTGATATTCCTCAGATAGAATCCCTTCTTTGAGTGATTAAAGAAGAGCCCAACTCTATGGGTGAGGCATGAGGTAGGCGAGCTAGTAATCAAGGGAGACTCGGTGAATGCAATTAAATGGGCGAGTGGTCGGAAAAGACCTCCTTGGAGGTTGATTCCTGTGGTGAGAGATTAGGGAATTTTGTTCTCAGACAGTTGTGATGTTCAACCATATTAGGAGGTCCATTTACGAGTGGCTGGCTGCTTGTTAATTCAAGAGTAGAAAGGGAAGATACCGTAGTTGATGTTTTGTAATTGCAATGGTGTTGTAATTTCTAATTTTAGCATTGAAGTTAATGTATGGGTTGGGTTTCTCATGTAATGGGTGGGTTGGATATTTGGTGGTATAAGTCTCTTATACCATGTGTTTGTAACTCATTCTTCTTCTCTCCATTTTAATAGTATTGAATATAAAACAATGAAATATGGATTTAGAATTGAGTGCATTAAAGAAAACATAAATGTTGCTGTAATATAAGAAAAGGGTGAGGGAATGTTATTTAAAATGGTTCGCCGACATCCATAGAAGGCTAGAAACAACCCCAATGTGAAAGCAGAAGTGTTACAAGTAGAAGGTACTAGGAGAAGGGGGAGGCCATTAAAGATATGGATTGAGGTGGTAAGTTGGGATATGATGGAATGTGGAATGATAGAATGTGATTGCTAATAAGGTTGTATAACCCCTTGATAATGTTGAATTATTTGGTCAACCAACAGAAGTCCAACATGCTCTAGTGGAACCCCCTAACTATCTATAAGTATCTCATTCTTTCCCAATGGTTGTTTCAAATTCTATTTCAAATGTTCTTTTAATTATCTTGTGATTTGGTTTTGATTAATCAACTATAACTCTCTTCTCCCATGCCCAGTATTTAGCTATTCTCTAAAATATATTGTTTCTATCCCTGTCTCTTCTTTCACTGAGAATGTTTTTAAGTCCTTAATGTATCAAAATTCCTCAAGATTTGTAGTTTTCTTGTCACTACTCTTGCCATCTTTATGTGTTATGTGTCTATGTATATCCATTTATACCTATATATTTTTTCCCTGACGAAGTTCTTTTTGGTTTTTCTCTTCTTTGGTTTTCATTTGTCATTCAAACTATCATAAGCATCATACTTTTCATAATTTTTAGCGCCCCCCCCCCCCCCCCCCCTCCCTCCCTCTCTCTCTCTCATATCTTATTTTTATTTTTAATATATTCTTTTCTAGATCTTCATTACTACCTCTTTTTCTACTTATTAAAAAAATTATATTTATCAGTACCCTATTGCACCTCTTCATTCCAAAAATCAAGTCTCCTTACATTTATGGTTCTTCTTCCCAGGTGCCCGTTTAATACAGTTTGGTTATTGGTCACATAATTCATTAGAACTTAAGTTCCAATTTCAATGTCCGTCTGAGTAATTTTCTTGTAAATATTTAATCTACCTCCATTTAAATTCCACCACTATATTCGTGGGCAATCTCTTCCATGTTTATTATTCATATGTTTGGCTTATAATATCAACATCCATAATTGATAACCTATGTTGTGTTTCCTTAAAAAGGTGGAAAACCCCGTGTTTTGTCTTATAAGTCTCTAATAGAATAACTTCCTAGCAAATTGAGTACCCAAAAGTCTGTGTCTTACCAAAAGTAGTCTATTTTTGTCTTATTTGTTCCACGTTTAGATGTAACAACATGTTGTTCTTTCGTTCAGAGGTACATATTTAGTTGCTGAAAGAGTAGAAGACAATGCAAAATAAACAATGACTTCTAACCTCATCACACTCTCGATTGCCGTCCCACCCACCCAACTCGGGCTTTCTTGCACCTCCCTGCCAGTCCCTTCCCTCTTTGGCACTGCCTTTTTTGCAGTGAATACATATTTTCTTTGGTAATGCATATAAGTTCACACATTCTTATCATGGTTCCTGATTGGTGGGTATCAGATGAAGACTATTTACCTCATTTTGACAATATTCCACGCGTGACCTTTTTCTTTGCAAGTGCACTTGCATCTATCTGTTCATCTTGGTAGGTTATAACAGTTCATTTACTGCTGAACTCATCTTAATGATTAGTGTTTTTCTGTTTACCTCCTCATATAGGTTTGAAAAGATGCTAAATGAGATGCTTGGTCACTTGGAGCGCCAACCAAAGAATATGGAGCGTCGTATTCTGTGGCTTCAACTCATTGAGCCAGTTTTCACTTCAATGGGGCTTGTTTTATTGTCTCATTTCAGGCGCATTTTTCCCCTCTTCTTTCGATGGATGCATGTTGACGATGACAAAACCATTGTGCTGGTAAGTTGCTACATTATTTTCTTGAATTTGACCAAGGAAACAGTATTTGTACAAAGAATTGATTTTTTCAAGGATGTAGAAGAAAGGGGAATGGTAAGTGGCATGGAATGAAGCATAAGTGACATGGTAGGTTGTGGAGTGACAAATATATAAAAGTGACTGGAATAATGTAACTCCCAAAAATGAACCCTATTAGATAAAACATGACCTTGATAATGATGGTGAATTTTGGATATGTATTAATAATAAATATGAAACACCGAGCACTAGATTTTGTTTAAACATACATACATCCTATAAAGTTACCTTGAAACCCTTAAAATCTTATGTCATTAAAATGGATTTCTAAAGGGTAAAGGGAAATAAAAGACAAGCATTACTATCCCCTTATCCATCTATTTTGTGTAGCCAGTTTAAAGCAAATAGTAGGATAATATAATAAAAAAAATTACTTTTCAAAAAAAAAATAATCAAAATTTTAGGCTATTTATTATCCCATATATTTTTTGAGATTAGTTTGTCTTAAAACTTGTATTTATTCCTAGGTTTTGTTTTTATAGTGGTATATAGTATATATATATATATATATATATATATATATAAGATGGATGAGAAATGGTTCAACTGTTAGGTTTTTTGGCAGGTTCTTGAACGGGTGTGTACTATCTTGAAGTTAACATGGGTCCGGGACACTCCATACATTCAAAGGTGAGCTAAAAATATCAGCATTTGTCTGTATACAGTATGTATGGTCCATGTTTGGAAGTATGCTCAGTTGTTTTTTTTTATCTATTAATATATTATATGAACCATTCAAAAAAAAATTCAATAATTCTATGAAGTTCAGTTGGAAAAAATGATGATTTCCTTGGCTATTGATTCTTCCTAGATCTATTTTTCTTTGTTTCCTTCTAGAGGAGGGGGGCTCCAGAACTTTATTGTATGCTCTTAACATCATTGCTACCATTTATTACACTTCTTTTGATAGTGGTGTTCATTAGATCAACTTCTTAGATCAAAAACGTTGGTCATGCTATCATCATTACCACTATTTTCTTTGAAGCCTACTCGATTTGTATTTTTCAATTTGAGAGCACACGATTCTCATTGCTGATGACTACTGACTCCCTCTTAACTATTTTATTCCTAGTCTTTATTTGTGGCCTCCTAATACTTGGAACTAGCAACTCCTTTGTTTTTCTAAAGAGGGTTCTAGTCTCGTAAACAAATGTGACAACCATCTGAAGGTGACATTTCGTAAATTTTCCTCTTTATTGGAGTTATCAACTTCTTAGTTCAAGCCCTCCATTTTGTTTGTAACTGCACCTATATAAAATAACCTATCACATTGTCATACCAAGTTATTTTTGTTTTAATTGGATCCTTCTACCTAGCTTCAGAATCACTAAAACTGTAGTCCCTACATTCGTATATTTGTTTTGCTAATTTTTTTTTTTTGAATTTATGTGTGGGAAACCGCGGGATACCCAGCGTAAAACCCCCACGGATGAGCCCACTACCCTTAGGGCACACCAAGGTTAGGCCATGGGGGCTCGAACCCGCAACCTCCCGCTAGAAATTATTATGCAGTAGGATTCACACCAAGGTTAAAAATTATTTGTTTTGCTAATTTTTAAACCCTTGGACGTGGAAAAAATCTTATAGCTTATTGTTTTCTTGTCCAGCTAATTAGCAGCATGTCATTTACAAGTAAAATGCATAAAGGAACATCATCATGGATATTTGTTGTAAAGTTGTCCATATAAATAATGACCTTAAGTATATCCTTTGTGTAAATCCTACTGCAGCTAGAAATTCACTTGTTTGGAAACAGAGTATCTTTATGTCCATTGACCCCTTGTAATTTCAATTTGTCCAATATGGACATTTTCCTTGGAACTCTGTGTACACATTCTAAATCATAAAATCCCTATCTAAATGTTTATTTTTATTTATGCTTTTATGCTTTTGTATGAGTTATAATAGTTGTCTTGCTAAGAAATTGTATCTGATGTGCATGTACCTGGCATAAATCCATACTAGTTCTTGGCAATGCTAGATGCTTGTCTTAAACATTGCCATGTTACTCTGTCTCAAAGTTACACACTACATGGCACAATTATGGTTATCTTTATTTATATAACTCTCTCATTCATGGGTCACCTAAACACATACAGATCTTCATGGAGTGGGTGAAATAGGAACATTATTATGTATGTAGGTGGGTACGTTTAGACAAAATTTCAGTGGTATCCCATCATTACGGCCATAAAATGGGCATAGTACTCAAGACAGAATGGGTTTTTGATCCTAAGATGCAAGGTGCATGTCTTGGCATGAGTCTATTTACATTGGGTGCACTTTACTTAAATTGTTTGAAGAAAAATGTATAATTAATAATTTTTGTCACTCTGTGACATCAATATTAACAAAATAAAATTTTATTATTTTTGAACAAAACAAATAAATATTATTAAAATAAAAGGGATACAACACAAGCACAAGTTCCGTTTAAGAGAGCTATACTAAAGCTTCAACAAAGAAAGATCAAACTACATCACAATAACTAAAAACCAACGCCACCCCACAATATCACAGATCTGTACTAGAATACCTGTGTATCTGACACAATTACGACCACTCTACAAACAGGACTCCCCTATCAACATCAACTTTCGCCAAAAGGTCTTAACGACACAATTAGCGAATTTCCTAACGTGTCTGAAATGGACCACTCTTCCTTGGATTAATTTCTTAATGCCTCGTACAATATGTATTAGTCTCCAAGGAGGAGTTTTTCTGCCACCATCCCAAGCTACAACATTCACTGAGTCCCCTCAATAAACAGGTTATCCAGTCCAAAATTATCCCTTAGAATAAGTTCTATTCTGATCCTTAACAGATCTTCCTCATTAGATTCCTTACATCCAACCACTTCCAAAATGAGCAGTACCATATCCCCCTTATCTTATGCAAAACCCTCCAGTCCCCGCAGGATCTAGTTTACTCCTAGTCGCACCATCAATATTAAGCTTTAAAAGCCTATTATCTGGTCTAACCCACACCTCTTTATGCACACTTCTTTCCTTCTTCGTACTTTTGGATAAACACCCTTCCCAAGAGAAAAGTAGATACAACATGGAATAACTCTTAAATTCTTTTCATTAGTATAAGCATAATGCCCATTCCATCTCACTTCCTCTACAACTTTTCCTACCTCCCTAACTTTGTCCTCAAACACTCTTTGGTTCCTTTCTTTCCAAATAGACCATAGAATTATAGTTGTAACGATTCTCCAAGCACAACCCTTCTTACCAAAGAAAAGACCTGCCCCATTCCACCAAAACATCCAAAATACTATTATTTACCACCCAGACAAAATTGCTAAAGCTTACGAGAGAAGGGAAAATACACACTAAGTGATCTACTTACTCCTGACCACCACACAGAACACAAACAACAGATGCCCAACTGGTTCGATATTTCTGTACCTAAGTTTAGATCGGCGGATCGAAATTTTCTTCTTGACTTCCACCCATGAGAACACCTGGAACAAAATACAATTTTATTCATCTAATACAAAGAAATATATGGGAAATGGGGCTTTCAAATATTAAATAAATATTTGTTTTATATATGGACAACTATATTATATACTAATTAGAGTTTCTAATTAAGTATTACTAGCTAAGATTCATATTAACTAGGAATTGTTACTATTTTTTTTTAGGTCCGGAGGTGTCTAGGCGTCGCACCCGACTAGTCCCTCAAGGTGTGTGAAACCACCCCCCCCCGCCCCCCCCCAACAATGCGCACACACTGGGTACATCTGCGGGGAGTGGCCCTTCAACCACTAGGCCAACCCGTTGGGGTTACTAGGAATTGTTACCATTGTTATTATTTTTGCTGTTATCATTGTTGTTCTCATCATCATCATCTAAAAAAAGAACTTGATTAGGTAAGCTTGCCTTAGAGCTGGGTGAGTGGCAAAACAGGTTTGTCTCTTAGTTGCATCTAAGGTGTGACTTTGACAATCATGGAAATAGGAGTTCAAAGTTTAGTGGTTGTATATGGTTTGGTTAAATGTAATTCTTTGGCTTGAAAATTCAACTATATATTAGAGGTGGATAGGTATAAATTTGAGATATGTACCAATTCATGGGAAGTAGTTTGGATTGATAACTAAAGGGCTTCACATAGAGGTCTCTACTTTAGGAAATCTTTCTAGTGTTAGTGTGTCTTTGGCTTGAAACTTCGGCTATATATTAGAGGTGGATGGGTTGTGTGTGTGCCTTTGGCTTCAAAATTCAGTTATATATTAGAGGTGGATGGGTTGTGTGTGTGCGCGAGTGGGGGGAGGGAGGGGGCTCCACTTAGAGGTCTTTGCTTTAGGAAGTCTTTCTAGCATTGGTTTCAGTGTGTGTGCATGTTGTATGCATCTGTGGTTACGTGTGTGCGTGCACATGCATGCATGTGTGTCTTATATGAGTACATGCACACATACATATATATTTTTTGATCCCTTATGCACTACTAATCATATGAGCACTTTCTCCTATGCATGTGTGTCCGCGTCTTATATGAACACACATACACATATTTTCCAGGTTCTCCCATGCACTAGTACTCATAGGAGCACCTAGATCCATTTTCATCCTTTTTCTCCATCACACACAAACCCTTTACAAATTGGAGCCTTGCTTGTTTTGACCCAATTATGAGATTATCTTACTGTTAATTTGAAGCCTACTCAATTTTAGACATAGTAGTCAAAGACACACCTAAGGCACTAGAAGGGGGGTTTGCACCTTAAGTGCGCCTAGGTGTGCCTTGCACCTTATACTAAATTGTGATACCCCTGTGTTTGAGGGGCAGTGTGGGAGAGAGAGACATGCCAGTGAGGGCGTGAAAGTCCCACATCGCCCAAAGAGTTGGATATGCTGTGGTATTTAAGTTGAGATGCCTCCCCTTTCTAGCACAAGGCTCTTTGGGGGGTGATGTATGGGCGCACACTCCAAAGCAAAGCCGTGAGAGTCTATTTAGGCCCAAAGCGAACAATATTGTGCTGGCGGGGCGGGGTGTTACATAAGTTATGTTTGGGTTTGCGCCTTGCGTGCGCTTCGGTGCGCCTTGCACCTTATACTAAAGTGTATCATATCAAATTTTTTTCCTAATTGGGTGTAAAAAAAATATAAATAGTAAAACATCATTTGCCTTTTTAAGTGTTAAAAATATAAGTAAAAATGTTTCTTCTCATTTTTTCCTATTCTAGGTGTTAAAATATAAATGGCAAAACATAGTTTTGTCTTGTATAAAAGTGTACCTTTTCTTTTCTTTATTTTTTTTAAAAATATTTCTTTTCTTTCTTTAATTGTTGATGATATGATCATTGAAAATTTGAAATAATGACTTTTTTTAATTATTTTGACTTGTTATTTTTTGGTTTTTTATATTATGCTTTTGTTATTAGCTTCTTATATTATGCAGTTGTGCTTTTACGTTTGATGATTTTTTTATAGTATTTCTCTTTATTGGTCGGGCTACCTCTCTCTTCTCTGCCACCATCCCCCTCACATATGGATAGGGGAGTCCTTTGCATTAAAAGTAATAGGCTGGGGATCATTTGAACCTATCACCTGCCGTGGAGGAACCTGACTCTAAAGGGAAAGGAATTTCTCTCATTACAGCCCCCCGTCTGAGATAGATAAGGGCAGCCGGAGAGGGAACCATTCCTTCATGCGCACTACCCGACTAACTTCTTTCTGATTCCGCAAGCCCACCTACCGCCTTCCAAATTTTCATATTGCATTGTTGAGTTGAAAAATAATGTATTTTTCATTAATATCTTAGAAATACTTGTAAACAATAAATTATATTTGTATTGGTGCAAAAATATACATAATTAATAAATGAACATGTTTAAGAATATTTAAAAAGTGTGCCTCGCAAGAAATTATCATTTCTAGAAGTGTGTTGTGTGTCTTAGGCTCTAGGATCCCTTTGTGTGTTGAGTGTGCCTTGCGCTTTGAGTAGTATAATTATAGATTAAATTTACCCCTTATGAATTGGATCAGTGCCCCATTTGAGCCAATTATGAGATTATCTTACCATCAATTTGAAGCCTACTCAATTTTAGGTAACATTAACTTGGGGCTTCTAAAAGGCATGGCTTCATTTATTTGATCATGGTGTTTTTGATAGGTTCCATGTTCAAATAAAAGCTTTCCAACAAACCTATCCATATGGGCCCATGCATTGATGATCTTGTGTGCACTTACCATTTGAGCTCCGTGGGCCACACTCTAAGCCATAGTTTCGGCATAACTCGTGGGTCAAGTTGGCGACTCTACTTGGGTGTTAGGACAAGTTGGCCTCGACCAGGGTCAAAATTTCTAGGAATCCATATTTATGTGTTTTTTTTAAATGATCATTCTTAATTTACAAATGCTTACTTATTTTCACTTTATATGCCCAATTGCAGAAGTCAATATTGCTCCTTGCCAAATAGTTGTGGAGACTTAGTGATGATGATGTTCCTTGGAAATCTTTATTGATTGCTAGGTATAATATTGGCAACCTTGGTTGGGATGTTAGCCCTCCTCGTAGGTGTTTGGGGATGTGTAGATCCTTTGCCTATGTTGATAAGTTCAATTAAGGCATCCCTTTCCATGTTGAGTGTGGTACTAGGGTTCATGTGTGGAAGGATACTTGGTGTGGTGTGTTTCCTCTCATTGCCAGATTCCTTTTTTTTTTTGCAATTTATCTACTTCTGTTGATGCCTTTTGGCTAATTGTTTTGAATATGTTGTTTGGGACATTGCTTCCCTAGAAAACTTTCCAATTCAGAAGCTGATGATTTCTCCTCCCTTTTTTAGGTTCTAAGTTCTGCTTAGATGTCTCCTTCTAATGAGGATGATCAGTTTTGGTGGCCTGATTCTTTAGGTAGAGAGCCCAGTTGAGGTTAGTCGAAGAGTTCAGGCCAAATGTGCAACTTGGGTTTCTACCCTTAAAGAGTTTCAAGATTTCTCCATCTCAAATATTTCTTGATATTGGATGAAGTGTATTGGTTTGATTTAGATATTGGTTTCTGTTGAGCTTTCTGTATGTATGCTTTCCTAGGTGGTTAGTTTTGCCTTGTTATTACTGTTGTTTGGGTGTTTCTTTGTTCCCCTGCTTTGTTTATTGCTCTTCTTACTTTTCTTTTGTCACAGCTTGTGCCGTTTAATGAAGTTGCCATTTTAACACCCCAGCGTCCCTTCTCATGAACTGTCCAAGTGCAAATTGTCCATGTCATGTTCATTTGGGGCTCACCATTTGATTTGAAACTACCACAAGTTTGCTAGCACCACCTAGACCCTCGAGTTAGCTCTCTGTTACAAATATAGGTTGAATCAGTAGCTGTCTGCTATAAATATAGGTTGAACCAGAGATCAAACCATCAAATTACAGGGGTTTGAGATAGAAAGTTGTGAGAAGAAAAAATACTGGCGCTTCATGGGACTGGTTCCCCATGGGATGTGGATGGATAGCCACCCCATTCGTGGTGCTTCCCATTTAGGGGATTTTTGAGGATCATTTGGGACTATTTTGGATATTTTTTGCCCAGTCACTGGAGAGGAAATTTGGAGAAAATTAGAAAGGAACTTGAAGGAAAACTTATTAGTCCTGAAAAACTTGGAAGATCTTTGAACTTATCTCTTTATTTCCCCCCTTTTTTCTTAAATATTTATTTTACAATGTGGTTTGGGTCTTTATTAGTTTCACCTGCACATGATCATTCATATCTCCTGAATTTCAAGTTTCAGATCCATTTGAGGTTTTTTGCTGTCTAATCGGATCAATGAAATGGATGGTTGGTGTGGCAGCAGTTACCGTGCAACCACCCATTCTATGATCTTTGATAGAATGGTTAGACATGATGAGATAGAGCTTCAATAAACCCAGAGGGGTTGGCCTGACGGTCAAGAAGCTCCCTTCATGAAAGGAGGTCTTCAGTTCGATTCTCGCTCAAACTCCTTTGGGCCACTCCCCGAGGGGTTACTCCTCACCGCTTGAAACCTGGTATGTGTGTGTAGGGAGGTGTGCACATACTCCGAAGGATTAGACGGGTAAAGTCCCCTATGGATGAGACGTATGGACACCTTCAGTCATCAAAAAAAGAAAAAGATAGATCTTCAATATTCCAATGATCTGCGTGTTCTTTTTAATTTGGTGGTGTCAATATGCCCTCCCCTTTCAAAACTGGTTCTTAGAGAAATTTTTAGGAACGTGTCCTAATGGATGATGGCGATGCTGGTTCTTTGGAAATCTCTACAAAGATGTCCAAATGGATGATGACGATGCTGTTTCTTTGGCAATCTCTACAAACCTGTCCAATGGATGATGATGATTATGGTTAGTACTCCGCTAGATGTCATCATAATATTAGTAGTAATAATAATGTGTATACTTAATAAAAAAGATGGGTTCAAATACTTAAGAATTCCATGCAATAGTGGTTTTAGTTGAATGTGGTGGATTGCTCAAACATGATGATGACGATAGATAATAATTACTACATATTCAGTTCAAGTAACGGGTCCAAAAAACCTAGAATTCAGTGCAACAATGGTTTTAGTTGAATATGGTGGTTAAGCATGATGGAACATAACGACCTTTGACAATAGAGGGAAGGGGGGGTCTATCAACCATAAATGGAGCACAAATGGATCATTAATGTGAACTTTTTTTTAATAAATTAAGACCAATGTGTTTAAAGCACATGTAGTGGCAGCAAATGTGTTGCAGACTACATGCCACTCTGTGGGCCCATCTAGATGCATGCCAATCATGGATTATAAATGTATTCCTGTCAATATGGGTTATGAAAAAAATCACTCCCATTTGATAACCTATGTCATGATTAAACTACACTGTAATGGTATTTCAAGGGTGGGAATTAATCATGTGTGTTTCTGTATGTGATTCCTCAACAAAATACAGTTCAGCATTAAAACGCATTTGTGTGCTCAATTTTTGTTTCGGCCTCCAGATTGGTAGATGAGCTTACTATTTTGTATAAGGAATCAGCCTTCAAAAAGGGTCGAGAAGAAATACGGACATGCATCCTGCAGATAATTTTGTTGCTCCAACAGTAAGTTCAAAACGTATTTCATGTTTATATTGAGCCTTTGTTCATCATGTTGTTCATTTCCATATACTAGTGTTTTTGCTTCCCTCTTTGAATTGTTTGTAATGACCATTCTACTGTGACAAGATACAAGAGCCAGCAGTTTGAGGTGGTTTGGAATAAGTACAAGGGTGATCCCAACTTAACTGCACTCAATGAGCTTGTTTCTGTAAGTAACTGCCTATGCATGGTGACTGTGACTATATTTTGTATGTGCCATTTCAATGTAGGCAAATAGCATGCACTTTGAACCTTTATTTGTTTGAGCAATAGTTATACTCCTTTTCCATTTTTTGAATGTATTTGAAAGAAGCCTCCCTGTTTTTTCATACTTTTTGGAAAGCCTAACTTTTGGTACGAGTTCTAAAAAGAACTTTGATCAACTTTGATTGCTGATGAACTGTTTTTTTCCTTTTTTTATTCTCTATTCAGATCGTGGGGTAGACTTGGTGGTCACCTGTTCTAAGGGGATTAGGTAAACTGAAAAGTTCCCTTCGATGAGAATTGAAAAACCTGGAAAGAGAGAGATGACAGTGATAAATGAAATTAAAAGAATTTGTGATTTCTTTTGATTATATAAAAAGTTGTATCCATCCTCTTAAATAGAGATTTTGGTACACTAATAAGGGTAAAATCATATGTGGAAAGTCGGCCCTATAATTTATAATTCTATAGGAATCATTGGGGGGCAGGGGGAAGAAAGTACAATACCAAAAACTATACTAATTTATACATTACCAAAAGATAGTATATTCCTTCAACGCTCCCCCTCAAGTTGGACTGAAGATATTAATCAAGTGTAGCTTGCGCAATGACTCCTGAAGTTGTGATCATGAAACAACTATGGTGAGCATATCAACCAATTGATGTTTTGATTTGACATGGAGTAGAAATGTTCTTCAAAGTGACAATCAACCTCTATATTTTTTGTTCCTCTCGTCGAAGATAGATTTGAGGCAACGTATAGATGCTGGGTTATTGTGAAACATGACCATTGGATTAGGATGGATAAAAACCAAGCTCAAGTAGTTGTTGTTTGAACCATAATAATTCACAAGTTGTGTTGGCCCTATCTCAATATTATGCTTCCGCATTGACCAAGTTACATAATTTTGTTTTTAGCTTTTCCAAAAGATCAACTGAGCCTCAAGAAAAATATGATAACTAGATGTGGATCGATGGTCATATGAAAAGCTGGCCCAGTTAGCATCCTAATAGGTCTTTAAGAAGGTCGAGAGCATACTTGCATTTGGGATAAAGAAATGCCTTTGGATGAACTTGCAACTTCAATCTCAAGGAAATAACACAGTTTTTAGCTTTTCCAAAAGATCAAGTTAGCCTCAAGAAAAATATGATAACCAGACGTGGATCGATGGTCATATGAAAAGCTGGCCCAGTTACATCCTAATAGGTCTTTAAGAAGGTTGAGAGCATACTTGCATTGGGATAAACAAATGCCTTTGGATGACCTTGCAACTTCACTCTCGAGGAAATAACACAGGAGGCCCAAGTCTTCAATATCAAAGACTGTTTTGAGATGGTTTTTGAGAGTAGCAATAGAATGTTTATTAGTCCTAGTTAAAATAATGCCATCAACATCAAACAATCAACAATGTGATGCAGGCTTTCAATGAACAAATAGTGAGTGATCGAAGTGGGTACTGAATGAATCATATGCCATGAAGGCAGAACTGAATTTTTCTCAAACTCGCGTTTTAGATTGCTTGAGGCCATAGATAGGCTTTTTACGACAACACAGTTGTACCTTGCTTCCTCATGCAAGTTATCATGTAGAAAAGCATTTCTGGCATCTAGCTGATGAAATTGCCAATTGATTGTAAAAGTATAGGAGTTACATGAAAATATAGGGGTCTAATTTTAATGGTTTGATAGGCCTTAGATAAATACAATTTTTACTTGAAAATTCAACTATTTATTAAAAGGTGGATGGGTGCCAATTTGGAATATATATTAATTCAGAGGGTGTCAGTGAGTATGAATAATTTGGATTGATCATTGGAGGGCCCCATATAGGAGGTCTCTCCCAGAGGTCTCTCCAGAATATTTTTACATAATATTTTCCCTTATGTGAGATCTTATTCTTATGATCCCATTTCCCAACCATCATGTAAACTTACTCATGTAATTTCCTATGCAGGTAGGTTGAAATTTCTCTACGGCTTTTAATTCATTCAGTACTGCATTGCTAGTTACATGATTCATGAGCTCATCCATTTGTATACTAGTTAGAAATGGATTCTTGTACATTGTTAACTCATGGGTTCAGCATTGTAAAGAAAATTTTACGATGACATTAATGTGCAGTTGAAATTTGTTGAGTGTTGTTGAATGAAATTTTTTAGTACATTTGCATTATTAGTATTCCACTCTACATGGTGTTACATGTTTAACAAGAAAAAGTGTTTTACTTTGATGAAGGCGTCTTATATGCATTCTGGTTTACAACATTTTTAGCTTTTTTCAGGTGTTTCTTAGGGTAGAGAGACAATTAGATAGTTCTTTTTGAAATTTAATTTGCACATTGATGTGTTACTTTTTGATGTACAAAAAAAAATTCCCACTTCAATAAAAGGCAAGTAGTTTGGTGTTCCTGTATCATGCTTCGGTGGAAAATCCTGCTATTTTTGGTATTTGACATAAACTGATAAGAACTCAGTTCATCAGGTCGTAGTAATCATTAGAAGAGCCAGGAAACCATATCAGAGAGTTGCAGGACCAAGATGGGAATAAATTCACCTAAATAGCGATCTAATTAAGCACTGTGAAAATTACTTTGAAAATCTCTACTCGTGGAGGTGAATCAGCATCCATACCCTCTTAATCTTCTGGCATTAGTGGACTGGTTAGTTAGTGAGGAGGATAACACACTCATTTGTGCCATCCCATCTGAGAATAAGATCTTCAGAGCCCTCAATGCCATTGGCTCTTTCAAAGCCCTGAGCCTAGATGGGTTTTAGGCATGTTTCTTCAAGGATAAGTAGGGTATTCTTGAGGTCGAGATATTTAGAGTTGTTACATTCTCCAGAAACCAAAATCGTAACAAGCTGAGTCAATTGCGAATGATCATCTCATGTAACGAAATCTACAAAGTTATTACCAAAATTCTGGTCAATAGAATCAGACCTCTCATGGGGAAAATCATATCCCCTTCTCAGGTGAAGTTTGTCCTTGGTAGAAGGATCATCGATAATGTTATCATCGTCACGAAGTAATCCGTTTATTTTCACAAAAGGCGAGGAAAGAAGGCTTCATGATCATAAAGCTCCATATTGAATAGGCATACAACATCATGTCTTAGCAATTTCTATCCTTAGCAATTTCTATCCTTGTGCCTCAGCCTCAGGCAAGGCGAGAAAGGAAATCATGAACTGTGTCACCTCAGTCTCAGTAAATGGAGCTCCAACCAATTTTCCCTGCAAGAGGTCTACACCAGGATTTAATCCCCTTATTGAAAAATTAGCCAAGAAACATAGCGGTTGGAAAGTTGATAGTCTTTCCTTGGCCGGTAGATAAATATTACTTCTATCTTCACCAAGCCCCTTACCCAACTGCTGCATGTTGTCTGAACTGTTTCCTAATCATGTCTATGGCAAAATCAGGAAACTCTTTAACAAATTTTATGTAGGCTGGAAGTGGAAGCAGGAAGCCCGTTGTGCTATCCGGTTGGGACTGTGGAAAACAGGTTGTACACCCAAAGGTTGGGAGGGTCTGGAAGAGTCACATGCACAACAAATGCCTTTGTGGTTTAACTTGCTTGGTACGATACCTTAGGAATTCGAAATAACCTTGAATTGCCTAGAAAGGGCAATTCCCTGAGGAGTTTGAATCTTTTTTTTGTAATAACATGGATATCCTCGCTCCACATTAGATGTGAGACTAATTTCATGGATACACGAAAACACTCGCAAACTTTGTGTATCAGAGAATTTCAGGAGGAGTTGGACCCAAGACATCTAGTCTAATTCTAGAAGCGTAGGTCAACTAAACTACTCGTGCAGGAGGCACTTATCATCTACTGTCAAATAGATCAGTTCATAGATAAATTTGTCATTTCAAACAGCTGAGGAAATTACAAGTTTTTTTATTTACTAATTCCCTTTTGCATGATTGATGTAGAGAAAAATGATTGGGAGCAGCATAGATTGTCTAGACGATCCTACTTCTGTGTGGAGCTCTGCTTAACCATAAAGAATTATTCAAAGAGCAAATGGCATGGATAATGGGGTCCGAAGATGAGCTAAATATTTGGGGCCTGAACCATGATAGAGAAATGGGTTTGAACACATGTAATTTGCAAAGGTCCTCTTGTCTTTTTCATCAATTGCAAAATTTATCGTATAGTTTCATCTATTGCAAAAGCTGCAGACTTCCCTTCTAGTATTTTACGTGTCTAAAACGTCCTTCAATATTTAAAGAGCTACACTAATAAAATATCTTAAGTAAGATAATCTACCATAATAACTTATAATTAGTACACAAGTCCACACAATTGCATTAAATGAGTAAATATTATATGAGATGGTCCATAAAAAAAAATAAGAGGCTTATTAAAAGTCAATTTTTCAACAACCAAAATCATGTAGTTAAACATAATTGTGTGTGTGTGAAATATCACCTACCTCTTATTTATGTGATCTTCCATACATTATATCAAATCATGTTGGCCCATTTATTTTTTGATAAGGTATTTTAAAAAAGTCTCAATAAGGGTATTTAATTATTGTAACTCTTTAATTTACAAGGGTACTTTGGATGTTTAATATGTTAGAAGGGGGTGTTTACAATTGAATTGAAATGATAGGGGTAATTTTTGCAATTATGGAAACTTAGGGTAGTTTTTGCAATTGAGGTAAAAGATAAGAGAGTATTTGCAATTACTCCACATAAATCAATCAATCAGGCTGGAATCGAGATAAATTCTTGAGCCCATTTAGCTTAATGGGAGGGCTCAAGCTTTTATAAGAAGCCCGTGAAAGTCCTCAAGCTTTTTGACTTGTTTAGTCATAATATGTGTGTTTATGTAGACTTATGGGTGTTCATTTGTCCAAACCTAGTATGAACTCGACCTAAATAAACAGGCTTGGAGAAAGATTTTTGTTCAACGGACAGGGCTCAGGCTTTAATTTAAAACTCGTCAAGCTTTTATGTGAGTTTATTTTTTACATATTTTATATTTTTATTCTATAAATTAAAAATATAACCATATAGATTAAAAGAAGGCTTAAAACCTGAAAATATTTTAAAATTTCATCTCAAAAGTCATTTTCGAACCACTCAATTCTAACGATTAAAATTACCACACATCATCTTTTAAAGGAAGTTTACCAAAGTTTGTGGATTATCTTCTAATTTGAGCTTTCTTGCTTGAATAACTGTGAAGTGACTGAAGAGGTGGAAGCACGATTCCATCACTCTTCCTTGCTTATAGAATATGAGCCTTCTAAATAAGTCTTTTTTAAGTCCAAAACACCTGGAAATAGGGCCTGACCCATATATGAACCTTTGGGCTTTCACATATTTTTTTACCCTAAAATTTCCTAGATAAGCACCATTTTCCTCGATAATAAAACTATATAAATTTTAAGCAATGTCTCTTCAACTTGTGTTCAACTTTACAATGTTGGTCTATGGAGATTCCCTCATCATTCTTTTCCTCTTGGGGAAAACTCGTCCTCAAATTTGATTCTTTGAGGAATCTAAAGCTCTTCTATTTTTTTACGTTATTTTCACTTATGAAATCTTGATTTTACACCATCCATATAGAATACATGAAGATTCCCCATTCCAAACTTGAAGTCCTTTGGTATGTTTGAATCCTCGAAGAAATTATAAAATTGTAGGAAAGTATGTAGATCTAAAGTCTTGTGAAGGAAACTATGGTAAATTGGATCCACATATGAATGAAATAAAACATCCTTTTCCTTGTCAAGACAAACCACCTTTGAATCTTTTGAGACAAGAGATGGTAATAACTTAGAGGAATCATATGTATCATCCTGAAATATAGACATACCTCATGCAATATTATCATGTAGAACTACTTCAATCTTTTCAATAAATACACAATTTATTAATTTTGGAATATGATGATGGTTAGGGTCGAGTGTAAAGCCCACCCATGCACACACCTTCTAAAATAAGAAATCCTTTGAGAATTAGTTCAGAAATTTGGCAGAACCTCGAGAGAATTCGGATCCAAAGAATCAAACTGTCTAGAGAGATTCTCAGACCAACTTCAACATGTAGTGCTCCTTGATCATCCATCTAGATTTACTACAAATGAGGCTTCAAGGAGATGAACCAAAACATTCTCATCAAAATAAAGACCAACTTCAACATGTAGTGCTCCTTGATCATCCATCTAGATTTACTACAAATGAGGCTTCAAGGAGATGAACCAAAACATTCTCATCAAAATAAAGAGATAAGGTCAATGGTTTCCTTAGATAAAGTTGACACCATGAAAAATCACCTAAGAGAATAAGGATTGAATTCTTACAATCCAATTGGAGATCAAGGTCAAAATTTGTCCAAGATGGACTCAAATTAGATTAAAACTCTTCCTTGAATTAAGACTTCAAAGCTTAGAAGACCCAAGAACACGCAAACTCACACTAGAGAGAGAGAAATTTTGCCTAAAGGCTTTTCATTGAACTCAATTGGATGACTTTACAATGAACACAGAGGTTCAGAAATATTTATAAGAGTGTCATCCATCTCTACCATTGATTTCACCTACTTAAATTACAAACAAATACTAGCCATTCATCCAAGCTTCTAAGAATATGTCATGGCCGACCTTTCCCATGTAATTTGCCCAAGCCCTTGCTAATCGTCATGCCTTGCTAAAAATTTGATCCTTTCATTTTTTTCTAAGATTCCTCCATGTATGTGAGAGACAAAATTCATATAAAAGGAGAAAGGGTTGAATTTGGGTAGAAAAAAAGTCAATTGAAACTCATTTAAATGGATTCAGGATTACAAATCTCAGTTGATACACATTTAAACAATCGATATTTGTCCCAAAAAAATGAGGAGAGAGGGATATTGGCCGAGATGCCGATATCTCGGTATCAGCAAAAATTTACCCCTGAGTGGATTTGGACCATTGGACCTATATTTCATGATCTTGTGCTGATTTTGGGTCAATGGTGTGGCTTTTGAAGTTGGGGATGTGGGTTTTTGATACCAATGAACTTATGATACTCAATTAAGGCGATGACAAACTAAAGTCATCATGGAGATCATCAATAGGTTCAATCTTGCTCTCAAATTCATGCATGATATCCTCATCAGAACAATAGATCTGATCTCTGTCATAGGGGAAATCCATCAATTGCACGTGCGTATTCATCACTTCACAGTAGATTACCTCTCATACAATGGTGGAAGAACCAATCTACAAAGAACTTCTTTATTACATACTTACAATGAAAACATATAACAAGTTGATGTTGAAGTACCAATGGCAAAAATTTTAGGCACCACAACTTGATCATGTTGTTCTTCCTCGGGTAGCAAAAACTCTTGCTGTGCCCTTTTCAAGAATCTCAACTTTATTTGTCATGGGAATGGAATTTCGATCAAGTCAATCATCTTAGATCTCTATTTTTTTTTTTTTAACCATTCTTGCAAGCTCATTTTATGGATTTGAATCATGAATTCTGGACGCGATCCATCTCTCCAAGTGCATCCAGTTCTTCCTCTTGCCGTGTTACGTATTAGAATTACAAGGTCACTTCACTGAGAAAACCTGATCTGATACTAAGTGATGAAGGCCAATGGTTGAACTTAAAAAATTCGACCAAGATCTTGAGTGAAAATTTTAGATTCAATATTTCAAACCAAATCACAGAAAAGTTAAATTTGACTCAATGGAATTGAGAAAACTAAAATCCAAATTTATCAAAAATTAAAAGAAAACCCTCGAATCTTTTAAAATTCAAAGAAAATGCTAAAGAAGTTGTGACTCTTTTCAGAGAAAATCCACAATTTCAATAAATTACCTAGATTCTAGTTTCTCTATGGAAAAAAAGAAAAGAAAATAGGCCTAAAACTCATAGGGAAATCAACACCACACAATCACACATTATGAATTTAAATCTAAAGAAATCTAGAAAATTGAAATTACACAATGTTAAATGTAAAATTAATAATCTAGAAATGAAAAGACAAAAAGATAAAGCACTCCCATGGAGGGAACCAAATCATAAAACACAAATTGGGTGGATTCTAAAGGGGTGTACCTGACCCTTATTTATAGTGTTTGTATTATAAAAATTAACAAAAATAACTGCTTCTCGTGAGGATACCTTATTATATGAGTGATCATAACTTTGTCTATGTATATTATTTAATAAAATTTTCAATGAATTCAATTTATGAAAATCGGGTATCCTTTGATACATCGAATTAGGACCTTTTCTTTTGCTCGTCCTTAAGTGCCATGTGCTCTGTATAAAAGTAAAAATAAAAAATAAAAATAGAAAAATGCAAAAGGGAAAGGAGGTGGTGCCTAAATCTCATGGACTTTCTTCTCATTTAAGTTTTTTTATCTCTAAGCAATGTGTGAAAGGAATCTTGTGAAAGTGATTGATGAGGTAGAAAGACAATCCCATCACTTTCCCTTGCTTCTAGATGACAGGCCTTACTAAATGTGATCTTCCTGAGTCCAAAACACCTTGAATAGGGCCTGACCCTTGTATGCAACCTTATGGGCCTTAATTCACACATTTTTAGGCTCAAAGCCTCCTAAATTTTAATCGCCATCTTTTCAATCTTGTCTTGAATTTTACCATGTTGGTCCATGAATATGCCCTAAACAGTAGCACACTAAAGAGAAGTTGTCCCCTGTTCTATGTTGTTGATTACTTATTTTCTTAAATGGGTGAACCGAGTGGCAAACTATCTTGCAAAGATCCAATCTGGTCAGATGAAGGGATGTACAGGCCATCATTCGCAAGGCAATCCAAGATATTTTGAGGCAAGACTTGGGCTTGACAGAAAAACAACTTTAGCGTATATTCCTCTTTATATTCAATACACTTTTACATTTTAAGTTTTTTATTTTATGACTAAGGTGTCCAGAATATAAAACTTCCGTGATTTGTATGACTTCAACTTAGTTCAATGGTGAATATATTTTAAAATAAATTTATTTTAATTATAATTTAATATGATACATCAAAAAATTAATTTCACGACCAATTTTCTCCGGCAGACCTCCCCAGAGCAATGGTAAAAAGCTTCGTCTCTCTAGAATTGCTAGCTCTGTCTCTGTCTCTCTGTGTAAGTAAGCCTGACCATTTCTTTGAATTGCCAGCTACTTTTTCTCTGGACTACTCTCTCTGAACTGGAAGATTGAAACTACTCTATCTCCTCCCATCCTCCTCAGGTGTGTAGATGGTCATTTCTTTTCCTTTCCTTTTTTCCTCTCTCTTTTTCATCATGGAGAAGGGTGAGAGGTTTTAACGAGAAACCATACCCCCTTTACGCGTCTCTGGCTTTCCCTCTCTCTGAGATGTTTTCTAAGCCGTCGAACAGGTGGGCCATGCACCATGTGAAGTGGGTCACATACGCCTTAGTCTTCTGCTTATATCTGTCGGCTTGGAGGGATGGAATCGGCTACAATCCGTCTCTGCTTGTTAAGGGGGACTGAGTCTCCATTTTGATTGATTGTGCCCTATTTTCTATAGTAAAGGGGTTTCACTCATTTTCTTATCCACAACGCTGTTGAGAAACCCCTTTGCGCTGCAAAATAAGCCACAATTTTTCATAATGCCACTTTTTTTTTTTGTGTTTTTTTTTTTCCTAGTGGTAGTACATTCTGTTTTCTCCCTCCCTTGCATTGAGTGTTGAATTAGGACTGGTTGCTTATTTTACCATTGTAATCTTTCTCCATTTTTCTGGATTCAAACACCATGTAGATTCATTAGCAGAAGAATTGTTATTGTTTTGTTTTTAATTTTTTTAGGTGGGTGAGTCTCATCTTCACTGAACCAGATTGTCCAATCTGATGGGTCTCACAGTTGATCTCTGGTGCTGTAATAAGCTTCTTTATCAGAGAAATAGACACTCCTTACCAGCTAGAGCAAGAGGTCCATATTCATCAAGAAAATATACTATCCTGATCTGATGGTTTCAATTGTCAATTGAGATTATTTATTGTTAACAATCCTCTCTTTACCCCCAAAAGCTGACTATCTTGATAAGAGACAACAGGACGTACCTGCTTTGAATGATGGGTTTAGAAAAAATGCCATTAATTGGGGGCTAGTATTATTTGATTATCCTCTTAAAATAACGTAAGAAATGCCTATCATTTTGAAACTGGGTGCAATTGAAAGTGTTTGATTGAATAGAAGCAAAATTACTTTTAAGTTTATCTCTCAAAAAAATTATTTTTAGGTTTTTCAGCTCTATATCTACCTTTTGGTCCATTTTGATGGGATGGATGCCTTTTGTGATGATGATGATGGTGATAATTTGCTCAGACCATGGTATCTTTGTGCTCTCTATTACTATACCTTTTTTGGGTTCTGATATTTACCCAAAAACACATGGTTTAATTATGCCAGTGGAGTCTTTTGTAATTACTGGGTGCTAGTTCAATTATAGGTACTTTTTTGTAGGACAACATTTAGATCTCCACTGTTATGGCAGTAAAGATATGCAACTAAGATGAAGTGCATATTGTGGAGATGCATGTTTGAATTTGCATATTGACGAGGAAAGACAAAAGTTAATGAAAGTATACATTGAAGGACATAAGAGCTACATGAATGGAAGGGAAGATGAAGGAATGTAGTGTAAGATTGTTCCAACATTTTCAACAAGAATGTGCTCAATTTGAAGAATTGAAGAGTTACAAGTTAAAGGAATTCTGAGAGAGGGGGAGACCAATTAAACCTTGAATTGAAGTAGTGAAAATGACATGCTATACTGTAGAATGATAAAAAACATGGTTTTAGATCATATTGAGTGGAAAAGCTGAACATAAAAAATAAACACTTGATAGAGGAGATAACATTTTGATAATAATAATGATGATGGGCCTCGTAAAGTTGTGGCCTTGATTAAGCCAAGATCAGAGAAGGGGTCGTCGCCTGCGTCAAATGGGGGCATGACTACTTTGGAGCAAAGGGACCTTCCGGTGCATGCACCTTCACCACATGGCGATCATTTACCTAAAGCCTTGAAGGCAAGCAAAGGCGGGGTTAAAGGAGGTGATGAGGTGGAGGATGATGAATGGGAGGAAGTCAACGACATCGAATGGGGAAGACAGAGAGGTGGGTTCTTGTAAAGTGGTGGTAGGTGAGGATAATAACAATGCGGGATATAAAAAGGGCCCATCTCATTTCAATGCACGTACCATAAAGTTGGTATTTGTGGTGTAGTTGGATTGACTTGTTCAAAATCATGTGGATTCAACTTGTTTTCTAGACCCACAACCCTTTTAACGATAAAAAAAACATTTCAAGTCTTGTGGGCCAGATGGGTCTCAATTATTCACAAGATGAACCTTCTGTTAATTTACATCTAAGAACCCAAAATGAGATTTATGATAAAGAGGTGAGGGGTTAACTAGACGATCAATCGAGAGTGGAGGAAACTAGAGAAGCTCGGAATGGTGACAGAATAGATGATGGGATGAAGGGACGATGTTTTGACGAAGGAATTGCAGAAAAAAAAATGCTTCTGGATGTGGAACGGAGGCCTTATTGAGAGGAGGGTACACTAAAGAAGACAATGAGGAGATTCTGAGACAACTGGAGGCTGCACTGAAATGGGCAGAAGAGAGGGGTCAACTATCATCTTCTTCATTTTGTTGGGGGGGGGGGGGTTGTTCAAGGAAATCAACTTCATATCCCCATTTTTTTATGGGGGGAGAAACAAATTTTTCAAAATATGCTATAGAAGGTGACGCAATGCAGTAATGAGCAAGGGTGAAGGAAGTAGTTATCAATGAAGATACTCACTTGGAACATTAGGGGTCTTGGACTCCAGGAGAAGAGGGAACTATTACGAGATCTGTTCTGGGACATAAGATTGATGTACTATTCATCAAAGAATTGAAGGGGGGAAGATATTTCGATACTGTCATTAGGGAGATTTGGGGAAGGTCAGAGGTGGGTTATCTATTTAAACCATTTGTTGGGACCTCAGGTGGTCTGGTGATGCTATGGAGTCAAGCGGTTCTGAGCATTGAAGGGCAAAGGGTGGATTAGCATTCAATTTCAGCTAGAGGAAGGATAATAGGGGAAGATATAGAAGTTACTTTGAAAATGTTTTGGGCTTAATAACCCGTGATGGTTGGCTTAGGCGGTCAATAACCTACCTGAGATGCAGGAGGTCTTGGGTTCGAGTCACTCTCAACACAAAAGGCAGTATGATGCGGAGTAGTTTCCATAATTAGGATTTTATTTTTACTTTGTTGGCATTATTGTATTTTTTTTATTTTAATTAAGAGTTTTAGTTTATTTGGGATTTATTTAATTATCCAGGGGTAATTTAGTCTTTTTGTACTTAGGGGTATTTTGGTCATTTGATAGTTGGCTTTATTATTAAGCCTTGTAAACCCTATTCTTCAGTTAACGATTGAATGAATAAGAATATTGAGTTTTCGCAGCTATCCTGTGCGATTTATCTTGGAGTGATTCGTTTGTGGCGTGAAGCCTGGCGTGAGGCCATCTTTCTATCTCCAGGTACTATCCACCATCTTCTTCAAGTACTTCTTCTATCTTCCTCTTTCTCTCTTCTCTTCCTCCTTCTTATTCTCTCTTTTTTCCCCTTCTACTGTGGCCTGTGACCCCTCTTTGGGAACCATCCCCCTTTCACCATCTCCAAAACAGCCCAGATCCAAGTTCACTTGCCTTTGTGACCACTAGTTTCCCTCCCAATCTTGTCGCCTTCCCCATATCTCCCTGTCCAGCCTTGCCTCTACCCCAAATCCCATTCCCTAACCTCTGTTTTCCCCTTCCTAACCCAACTTGGGTTTTCGTCCAACCCCTACACCCCTCCTACTGCTTCGTTCCTCCTTAATCAGCCCATTATTGCTGTCCCACTACATTCTTTGACCTTCCTATATCCATCGCCAGCCCTCTGATAGCCTTCCTACCGCAGCCCAAACCTTCCTGGTCCTTTCCTAGCCTTCGCCCAACTCCTAGATCAGCAGCCGCCATCACTTTAACCTCTTTTCTACCGTTACTGCTTTCGCCCTCTCCAAATAGCCACCCTTGCGCAGTCATTTCTCTCCCTCGTACCCCATTGCTGCCGTAGCCTTCTAGGTCCAAACAGACCCTTCAGTGCCTTCCACTTAAGTCCATTCGTGTAGGCCTCATTATGTTATTTCCTCTTTCAAACCATATGTTATTTGAAACCTTAGCCCATTCCATTTAAAATCACACGTGCCTCTTTTAGTCAAAGCCATTCTATCCCCCTTTTTATTTATTTTTATTTTAATGGATTTGTTTACATTAGATTCCAAGAATTTGCATGATTATCTGTGTTAAAATTTATATTAATTAATTGCTAGTATTAATTGGAATTTAATTTAAGCCCACATTAGTTTTAGGGTGCATTATTTTCATCCATTTTGATCTTTAAGGAACCACATTTAGGCATTAGGGTTACCCTATACTTTGTCCTACATCACAATAGTGTTATTCGGTGTTTGTGGATAGGGAGATTTGCACATGACCTAAGATTTAGTTAGGTGCTCTAAGAGGCCTGGATACCTTGGTCTTCAAAAAAAAAAATGTTTTGGGCTTAATCATGACAGGGGAAGGGGAATTTTTTGGTAGAACTGGAAGGAGTTAAGTACTAGGCTTTGATTTGGTGTATAGGAGGTGATTTTACTATCCGCAAGCATTCCCTCTAAGAATTGAGGTTCTCTAGTTGTATGGTTGCCTTATATGAATTCATTAGAAGAAATAATCTGGTGGATTACCCTCTAATCAGGGGTAGGTTCACTTGGTCTAATCATCAGGATGGAGTAGTTATGAGCAGACTTGATAGCTTCTTGGTGTTGGCCGAATGGGATTACCATTTTACAGATGGTAGCTAGGTGAAGCTTTTCAACTCTATTTCAGATCATTCTCTTGTAGTCTTGGCGATACAAGAAGTGGATTGGGGTCCTAAACCTTTCTGTTTTAACAATTTGTGGTTGGACGACCCAAAGTTTAAAGTTGTGGTGAAATCTTGGTGAGATAGCTTTGAGGTTGATGGGTGGCTGGTTTTGTTTTTGCTAGGAAGCTTAAACTGTTGAAAGGAAAAATTAAAGAGTGGGCTAGAATATCTGGGAGTTCTATGGTGGAAAAGAAGGAATTAGCTCTAAAAGAATTGGAATCTTGGGATTTGTTGGAGGAAGAACAAAACTTATCGGAAAAGGAGTTATGTCTAGAAGGTTACGCAAAGCTCGCCTATGGGACTATAGGTGGAGTGGAGACAAAATTCTAGAATATTATGTCTCAAGGAAGGGGACAAGAATACTGAATTCTTTCACCATGTGATGAATCTGAGAAGGAAATACAACAACGTCAAGTCTATTTTGGTGAGGGGAAAAGGCTTACACAGAAGGATGAGATAAGGAGCGCAGTTAGGAAACAATTTTTGAGCATTTTTCAGCTGACACCTCTGCAGTCTGCCTAGTCTTCTATGCCATCCCATTCTATTTCTTGCTTGCCATCCTGTAACCCCATGAATCAGTTCTTGCCTTTTGCCTCTGTATTATTGGGTAACATTACCTCTCATGCATCATTTTCTTCTTTTCTTCTTGATGGTGCCTCCATGATGGTCTTTTTGCAGGATCGTGGATTTATGGTAATCACCTCTCAGTAGTTGTATGGTGAAAGGTGTCTCTCATTGGCCAATGTTCAAGGTTCCCTTTGGCATGTTATCATTCCACACCATATACTCCCTCATTTAGCCTTTGACGACTCTCACCTTCTTTAGTTTGTTTGGATGATTTTGACCTCAGTGGTTCACATGTGGATCTGTATGTTGTCACGTATTCCACACTCTTTCTGTGAAGGTGGCAGAATTAAGCGGTTCAATTCCTTTTCTTCATCTCTCAATGGGTTTCAAGACTGATTGGTTGGATTTGCTTAGGCGAATATGTGAGACAACCACTAGAGACTGGCTGACACATATTTCTATACATTATGTATGGTTGCCTTAAACAACCTAGAAACTTGTTGAAGGGTTGACCTGCCCAGGACTTGATTAAACCAACTGGGGGTTCAAAAAATCTGGTCGTTTGACCAAACCCAAACTTGATTTGATCCAACAAATCCATGATTGTTTGGTGGGTCTCCCACTGTAACTTTGATGATTGAATGGATTGGATTGTAATGGATTTTGGTATTTTTAATCCTTTTAGTTGAATTCTATATCTATCTTAAACCATGTGTGGCCCCTATACACTTTTTTGTGCATTGATAAAGTGCACCTACACTAAATTTGATGATGAAATGGATTGTGTATTAGGGTTCGTTTCTTCATGCACTGGTGATCTCTCATCACCATGTTTAGTTGAGGAAACAAACATATACAAAAGATTTCATAAGAAAATTTCTCACCACATATGATGCCTAGACACGGTAGGACACACCATTGATACTGAAAAGATGCAGATTTTACACATAAGAATGAGAGAGTCTTGCATAACACAATGCACCATACCTCACCACTATTTCCATTGAAACCTTTTTCCTTTAAAATCTTGGATAGCTTTTCTGTCTTATAAGAAGTTAACACATGTGCCTATTATGAACAATCTAGCATCTGGATCTTCTTTTTTCATCAGGATCTAGCAATAATAGTAGTAGTAGTAATAATAATAAAGAAAGGTGTGACGATATTTTATCTTGATGCAAAACAATGTCATGCTAGTATTAGAACAATCACGAAGAATCCATTATAGAGACATTTGGCACAGGTTTGTAACTCATTTCAATGAATCCATGCACCATAGTTTCTTTTGTTTCTCCATTTTTTGGAAGGTAAACGATCTTTGCAGTTGCACAAGTTGCATTTATGGAAGTGCCACAAGTTCTTAATGAAGTTTTATGTCACCGATAAGAAAATAGTAGAAAGATAGTTTGCAATAAATGAGGGCGAGAGAGAGAAGGGGTAAGAGAGAGAGAGAGAACATCTAAAATACATGAAGTCGTGACATGTTAGTACTTCAACAGCAGTCATGCCATGCCCATAAGTTGTTTTGGAGTTCGATGAGAAGAGAAAACTACTTATATGGGGTTCCCAGCTGAACATTTATGTATATTTACACACATACATGTGCGTACATATATAAAATATGTATATATCAATATCACAATTGATGTATTTAGACAGTGCAACATGCTTTTGTAAGCTGAGGCATATAGATTCTCCTCCTGTCCACTATTTCCATCTGCATCCTTGATTCCGGAATCAATTCTCTTTTTGTTGCAGCTTTGTTTCTTTTTTCATGTGTGTCATTCTTTGTTACTAATTTCAATAAAAAATAGGACAAAAGTGGAAATTTGGATTGATTCGTTATCAGAATAGTGGTGAATTCATAATATATTCCAGTATATGGATGGCACTGATCCACCTGCCTCCACGTGGTTTGATAGTAGGTTACACAAGTTTTAGTTGTGTCGTCTCTAGTTTATTATATTCCAATGTGCAACCATCATTACATGTCATTTTGTAATCCATTTTAGTTTCTGACTCTAGTGATTGATAAGCTACTTTTGTGTGTTTTCTTTTATAAACTAATGTTTTTAATGTTCCTTTGCTCAATATATTACGTGTTGACAGGTTTTAAATCTACAAGGGCTCCAAAATAAGATGAGAGCAGCGAAAGCTGCATAACGGTACATAATTTTGTCATGTACACAGGTTGATATCATGGAGGGCCAAATACATCAAGGTGATGAATTTGAAGAACAGGATATGGGTTCGGAAGATGAGAGTGCAGAATGTTGCACAACATTAGATGTTGAACCTTGCATTGGTAAGGATGACATTAGGATGGAAAATTCTGCTCTTAGTGACTTAGCTGAACCATATGTTGGCATGGAATTTGATTCTGAAGAAGATGCAAGGGCTTTCTACAATGATTATGCTCGCAGAAAGGGTTTTCTCGCCCGTATTAGTAGCTTTTATTGTTCTAAGTTGAATGGAGAAAAAATTTCTCGTGAATTTGTGTGTTCTAAACAAGGGTTTTATAAAAATACTGATGTACCTAATGGGGTCAAAAAGAGGCGAAAGAGACCATCCACAAGAACAGGTTGCACAGCAATGATGACAGTAAGGAAGCAAGACCCAAGTGGCAAATGGTTTGTTGTTAAATTTCATAAGGATCACAATCATCAACTGCTGAGTCCAAATGAAATGTGGCGTGTTAGGCCACGCAGGCGTACATTTGATGTCAAGAAACGGTTTGCAGACCATATTCCTGAGAAAAGGCTGCGTAAACTGTTGGCTGCATCTAATGTGGATTGTAGTGGATCTAGTTGCGTGTCTTCTAATGACAGCATGAAAAAAAGGCAGAGGAACTTTGGTAGCGATTGTGAGGCTGTATTGGAGTACTTAAAACGTAAGCAATCTGAGAATCCTGCATTTTTTTATGCAATAGATGTTGATGAGAAACAGTCTTTAACGAAGGTCTTTTGGGTTGATGGAAGGTCAAGGATGGCATATGACTACTTTGGAGACGTGATCACTTTTGACACAACATATAGGACAAAACGATCTCGAATGCCGTTTGCAACATTCACAGGAGTAAACCATCACAGACAATCTGTGCTGTTTGGGTGTGCATTGATTGCAGATGAAACGACTTCAACTTTTGTGTGGTTATTTAAGACCTGGCTTACAGCAATGAACGGGCGTTATCCAGTCTCAATACTAACAGAACATGACAAAGCAATTAGAGCAGCTGTTGCACATGTTTTCCCTGAAACACATCATCGATTTTGTCTGTGGCACATTATCAGGAAGCAAAACGAGAAATTACCTCATGTGGTTTTTGCACACCCACATTTTCAAGAGGAATTTCTTAAATTCATTCAGCAGGCGGAGACAATTGAGGAGTTTGAATCAAGTTGGGAGATGATGCTTGATAAATACATGCTTAGGGAGAACGAATGGGTCAAGTCATTGTATTTGGATCGAGGGCAGTGGGTTCCAGTGTACCTAAGGGACAAGTTCTTTGCAGATCTTTCAACACCCCAACAAACCGACAACATGAATTCCTTTTTTGATGGGTATGTGGATGCACAAACAACTCCACAAGACTTTGTTATGCAGTATGAAAAAGCACTCAACCATCATTATGAAAAGGAGGATGAAGACTATTTAACAATAGATACCTCACCTGTTTTGTGTACAAGATCGATTATAGAGAAACAGGCTGCTAATATTTATACCAGGAAAGTCTTTGAGACATTTCAGGAGGAGTTACTTGAAGAGTGCAATCATTCTGTTGATAGAATTGGCGATGATGGAGCAACTGCCACATATAAGGTGGCAAGATTTGATGAAGAGCACAAAGCACACTCTGTAAGCTTTAATATTTCTGAGATGAGAGCACATTGCAGCTGTAAGAAGTTTGAGTTTTCGGGCATTTTGTGTAGGCATGTACTATCAGTTTTCAGAGTAACAAATGTTTTCACAATTCCTTCTCATTATATCTTGAAGCGGTGGACAAAAAATGCCAACAATGAGGTTGTATTGGATCAATATGGTGTTGAAATGCAAGCTAATTGTAATGAAAGGACAATGTTGCGATATAACATTCTATGTCGTGAAGCCCTCAAATTCATCGAGGATGCAGCACAGTCTGCGGATGTTTTCAATGTGGCAATGGGTGCCATTCGAGAGACAGCAAAAAAGGTTGCTGCAGCAAAAGAAAGCGCTGCAAGAGCTGAGAAGATGGGTATTGATGGTAGTAGTTATGAGGACAATTTTAATTTAGAAGTTGAGGTCAATGCCATGACGAATCACTCAACCTCAAATGATCCTGAATATTTTAGAGCAAAAAGGACAGGCATATGCTAGACCGAAACCTGCATCAGAGAAGTCGTCATTCAAGTCACCAGCATGCAGTTTGTGCAAAGGACCAAAGCACAACATCCGCTCCTGCCCAATGGCTGCAAATGTTTCAACGGTTTGTATATTCACTGGACTATCAACTCCCAGATTTAATTTTTTTGGCAGAGGCAGGTATTTTCATTGTTCAACTTTCTAAAAGGAAGTTGAGTCAGTAATCTCACAATGTACATGTCTGTTATGGGTGGTAGGAGATTGTAGCACATTAGTTCAGTGCCCACCACCATGATTGCCATAGAAGTTGTGGGTTCAATTGTATTACCATTTATTTTTTGAAATTTAAAAAAATCTACGAGGTGCTAGTATGGCAAATGCCTATCTATGCCATGGACTTTCTATATTATGAATAGCTGGGAATTGGATAGTTTAAACAGTGGACCACATTTCAGCGTGAAAAAGATCAATGGGTCATGGGTTGTAAGGTTTTAAGGGAGATTGATAGGACATGATAATTTGCAATGGGCTCCTGGGAACCCTAGGTCATAGAACGTAAGGCCCATGTATTTTATTTCTGGTCAAACATGGAAGACTATTTTAGTTTGGAAAATATTGTGAATTTCCTCTTTTTATTATATTCATTTTACTGTGTATTCTCTTCTTGTGCAGGAACAGTTAAATCAAGGGAATGCAGCTTTCTTTGTCCAGGGTGGTATGCAGAATAACATCCTATAGTGATTCACACCAAGATTTGCTATTATACAAATGGGTATGTAAACCAAAAATTCATTTATGAAAAAAGTAGAATTTTAATAGTACCAATTTGCAACATATGAGCCGGTTGGGCTCACCATTGGTGGAACATGAACCCACCACCTCCTCCCATCTTTGTTGCCCACAAATCTGATTTCATTTAATATTTACTGATGGACTTAAAACACCCTATGTGATAGCACCATGGATGATGTCAATCTCTGACATGACCTTTAATTATTAGGTCCACTTTGAAGCTTCCAAATGGCTACAAATTCCTGGGGTTTTCTAATTGAGTTCATGTGCATTAAAAATCTTAATTGTACTTGGTCCCCAACACTTACAGGAGTAATAAAGTGGCACCATTGAAAATAGGGCTTGGGATAATTTATGGGATTTTTGAATTTTGTTTTTTTCTTTAAATTGGGACCTGGTTTGTTATTTTTGTAGTAAGGGGTAACTAATGCATTCTAGATTTTTTTTTTATTTCTCCTATTCTTTTTGTATTGGTCCAGGCATGTGGGACTCAATTATTAGCAATAGATACACTGCCAAGGCATTCTTTGACTATTTTTTCTCTTTCTATTAAGAGAGGAAATCTCATCTTCCACTTTCAAGAAGCTCAAAGTGGGGCTTTTGCTCCAACCATATGTATAGCGTTCCTACAGTCAAGGAGTGGTTTGGGTCCTACATTTCCCAGTCTGGTGAGTCTGATTTGTATGCCTTTTAATATCCTTTTATTAACAGCCCCCCCGACCCCACCCCCCCACCCCCCCCCCCCCCCCCCCTCTCTCTCTCTCTCTCTCTCTCTCTCTCTTCATGTGTGCATGTGTATATGTGTTGTTTTTCAGTTTTTCTTAGTTGATCTTCATTTGGGGAGGTCTCTGGTGGATCATATTAAGCTGCAGCTGTGTCAGTATGTTACTTACCATTTTATCTTGTGGATCCTTAAATGGATTGGTTTTTTTATTACAATCTTAAGTGTGTGTTTGAATACTGCCAATGTATTGAGATTAGAAGATTGTCTACTGGATTTTGAAGATTTTGTTATTTGCATTTGGTAAGAGATTTTGTGGATTGACTTCCCTTGAAAAATAAAAGTTCTACATTTTTGGTTAGATCTTGTAAGAGATAGATGTGGAATAGTGATTTCACTCTACTACTAATTTTTACATGTGCATCTCTACATCTACAACATTCATTGTCTCGTTACTTCCATTTCCTCTTTGCACAACAACTACTCTGCCCTTTCTCAACTCTTTCATCTCTCATAGATCCACTTAGGCATGCTTCTCTCTCTCTCTCTCTCTCTCTCTCTCTCTCTCATCCCACTTTCTCTCACGCACACGCTATCCCTCTCTTAGATCTCTCTCACACTCTCTTTATCCCCCTCATCCTCTTTATCTTTTGCCATACCCCTCTCTTAGTGTATTGTTCCTTTCTAATCTCTCAGTTACAAATTTTGATTGAAATCCAAAATTTCAATATGAACTTTGGCCAAAATAGACATTTTTAGTAAATGTCGATCGATATTTTTGAAGTTCGGTTGAAATTTTTTGGTCCCTAATTTCTCTCGATTGAGATTCGTAAATGGAAAATCTCTATCTCGGCAAAATTTTTGAAGTTAAATTGGAATTTTTTGGTTCCTAATTTCTAGGGGTGTTCTTCGGTCGGGCTTGGGCCGGGCTTCACTAAAAAAAGCCCGAGCTTGTCCAATTAAGCCCGACTGTTTTGCATTTGGTACCATTTTTTTTTTTTTAATAGAATTTGTTATGTAAATTGCAAATATAACTGTACACATTGAAAGTATACTTAAATATCTACCATCATTAAAATTTCAGTCCAATATGCAATTTCTAGCTGCTCGATTTTGATAGTCAAAGTTGGCAAATGTCCTTGAAAAGATGATGTCTGGCGACTTTGACCGTTAAGATCAAGTGATAGAAATTGATTTTTGAGCTGAAATTTGAACACATTTTTTTTGTTAAGTCTTTTTTTCAATATGTGCGGTTATATTTTCAATTTATAAAGCACAAAATAAAAAATATGTAAAAAATAAACGGGCTTAAAAGCCCGAGCTCGGCCAGTCGGACGAAAATCTTTGTCCAAGCTTGTTTTTTAGGTCGGGTTCAGGGCTGGTTTGGACAAATAAACACACTTACTAATTTCTCTCAGCTAAAATTTGTAAACTAAGAATGTCTATGTAGGGTGATATTTGTGAAATATCACCAATATTTTTGGAGTTCGGAAATTTTAGCTCCTAATTTAACTTGGTCGAAATTTGTAAACCATGAATCTCTATGCCAACTGATATTTCTGAAATGTCATCAATATTTTTTAAGTTCAATTTAAATTTTTTTATCCCTAATTTCTACTAGTTGAAATTTGTAAATTGAAATAACTTTGTCGTGTGTTTCTCAAGGTTATTCTCTCTCTAAGGACAATGATGAAGATTTTTTCCAATTTCACTCCAATGCATTTATCTCAAACCCTTGCTTTGTGCTCGTCGCACATTTTTTTATTTTTTTTTAATGTAATTTAGTTATATTTTTATTGATTTGATTTAGATTTTCTTTTTTATCAATCCATTTCGATTTTTCTTGCGCCATTGATTTGATATTTGGGGTTATTTCTGTTAAATCTTATTTGTGATTTCGTTAACTCTTGTGCCAAATTCAATTAGTAGCCACCAAATTGTGAAAATTAAGTTTCAATTTTATAACTGTCATGGGAATTAAAAATTTGAAATGCACTTGTTATTCTATCAATGTCAATTAATTTTTGAAATAAATATGAGTTGTCTTTATGATATTTATACATGTAAACTTTGATCATGATCAAAGCCCAATCCCATCCATTTAGAGTCGGCTTTTCGTGTTCAATTTCTCCGTTTGACTTTATAAAAGACCATACATTTTGCACTCCACTATTATCATGTCTTTCTTGATCCCTTCCTTCCATGTTTTTCTAAGTCTATCTCTCCTCCTTGTACTTGTGACTTGTACACTCTCAACTCTGCATAGTGAGGCTATCTCAGGCCTTTTACTTAATATGCCCAAACCATCTTAAATGAGTCTTTCAACTTGTCATCTATTAGGGTTATTTTTAAACTATCCTTTACATGTTTTTCTCTAACTCTATCCTTTGAAGTTAATTCAATCATCTAAAGTAGCATGTGCATTTCTGTCACCTTAACTTTGTCCAATTGTCTTTTCTTCATTGCCCAACACTTTGTTTCATAGAGCATTGCATCTCTAATAATTGTTTTATAAAATTGTCCTTTTAAGCAATGCAGACCCTCATATCACACAGAACTCTACTAGCTTGTCTATATTTTCCCACCATACTCCCATCTTATTTAGAATATCCATTCCAAGTAGCTTATCTCAACCATGCTACAAAGTCATTTTCAATATTAATTGGTGTGCTTCTTCTATCTTTTATTTCAATAAAGTTACAGTCAGTGTATTTTGTTTTACTTTAACTAATTTTTAGATCAGTTGCCTATAAAGTTCTTTAATATTCTAGCTTATTGTTTAGTTATTGTTTCGTCTCACTAATTAAGACTATACCATCTATGAAAAGCATGTACCACGACACTTCATCTTGAATTCCTGATGTTAAGTTATGCATAATTAACGGAAAAAGGTATAGGCTTAAGCCAAATCTTTGGTGGAGTTCCACTTTGGTCGAGAACTCCACTGTTTCTCTACAAATTCTAATGTCGGTGGTTGTATCATGGTACATATCATGAATAATTTCCATATAATTATTGCATTTAGTTTTTAAAATACGTCCACTTTGATGTTTTATATAATTGTAAAAAGTTTCTACCTATCGAGATCTTTAATGTCCTAGTCAAACACTAAGATTTCAATCTATTAAAATTACATAAGATTTTTAAACAATAGTCAAGCATGAAGGTTTTACTCTACCAATATCAAAGTAGATATGCATTCACTCTTCTATTTTTAAAATCTTTTGTATTAAAATCTTTCAATTGCCAAACACCCCTCATGATAGGTCTTATCATCCCAACCACTCCATATACAGTGGGGTTCATTAGATGGGTATGAAGTCAAAAGAGGATCCCACCTTGTTTCAGCCACATCACTCTTCTCTTTATGCTGAATTTTGAGAAGATTTTTTTTTTTTTAAGTAATGAGCACTGTCTCCATGAGTTTGATGGCAATAAGTCAATCCTACAATTTATTTATAGAACAGTAGTTTATGTATGAAGTTTTTGTATTCTTAAGCTGTTCAATCTAAAAAAAAAAATTAATCATTAAAAAAGATTTTAGGGACATGTTAGCGTAAGTAGGATTAGCATTCCTCATTTCTTTTGAAAGAATTTCCTTTGGCATCCTTACTTAAAAGGAATAGTTCTGCAATGATGATAGAAAATTGTATTATTTGAGTTATGTAGGGCATATCTTTTAAAAGTCTAAACCATTGAGTAATTTCTAAACAAGAGGTGATAGGGACGTTAGTATTTTTTATTTTTTTTGAATGATGGGTAAGTGTTTCATTCAAAAGGAAAGGGGAAAGCCCCTCAGAAAAAATACGAGTATAAAGAGAAGAAAAAAACGAATGGGAGGACCATCTCAACCCACAACCCGGGCTGAGCCAAACAAAAAGAAAGCCCACACCTCAGCCAGATGCCCACAGAAAGCCAAGAAAGCCCACAGAAACCCACATCCTGGCCCAGGCCCAAAAATTGAGAACAAGAAGCCCACAACTTGGGACAAGGCAAAGAAGGCCACACCCGAGCCAGACGCAATAAATGTAATCAGAAAGCCCACATCACGGGCCAAGATAAAGAAGAACAAAACAGAAAGCCCACACCCCAGCCAGAGCCAATTAAAGGAGTTAGACCCAGGCCAGGCCAAATCTGAAGAAAATGGAAGCAGCAGAGAGTTAGAAATGGAGGCCAGACTCGCCGCAACCACATATCCCACAGCCAGGCTTTGAAACTCAGAAAGAGTAGTTTGAAATGAACCTGCTGAGTAACCCAGTTCCCCTGTTTTGCCCAGGCAGGAAGTTTGTCTTAACCCAGTTCATTACCCTCTTCATTGCCACGTTCCCGGCCAAATGTACAGTAGCAGTTCCGTTTAAAATTGTGGAGAAGTGAAGCAGCAGACGCTTGATGACAGCCACATGAGTGCTTCCAGGAGGGAGAATGAATCGGTAATTTGTCAAAAAACTTCCATATCATTAACGAAGATGTGATTTAGAGGAGTCCTTTCTCTAATAAGCAAATAAATGATCTTCTGTAAGAAGATTAAGATGAGGATCCCATGATCATGCTGTGAATCACTAAGATCCAAAAATCCAAAGTCTGTAATGCTGCTGCAATGATAAGAACAACCCAGTATACGACCAGAGGCAGCAATCAGTAAATAGTCACTTCCTTGAGATTGACAGTAGGGTCAGGAGGTTTGTGCGGAACAGGGGATGCAGGAGGGAGGTTCCGAGAGGCCAAGAACTGACCATTAATTTTCTGTAAGTCAGTGTTTGATAGGAGGAAGTATATTCTGTTTCTGGTGTCGACCTGAATGCCATGCACAATCTTCATTGGAGAACTGAATGAGTTAGTGAAAATGCGCTGATTCTTCTCTCCAAGAGTGCTAAATCAAAGCAGGCATGACACGCTTGGCTGCTACTCTGTAACGGATCAGTCCTGGAAGAAATTAGTTGCTGTATCTGGGACAGAATACTTTTGTTTTGACATTGGAAGTTAAATTTTTCAGAAATTAGCATCCAGACTTGAGAGACAAACTTGCAGCCCAGTAAATGAGAGTGGGATTCCAAATCAGTCGTGCAACGTGTGCAAGTTCAATTGCAAGGATACCCATTCTTGATATAAGGTCATTGGTTTTCAATGTTGAGTTGAAGAGAAACCAACCCAAGACCAAGTGTCTATTAATACATCCCTTGAACCATAAGAGATCCACCCAAACAGGATCAGGCTGTTGAATTGAGTAAGAATTCACAGCAGAAGCAATTGAGAAAACACCCTTGTCGTTAGCAGTCCGAACAATCTGGTCCTCTGTTTCCAGAAGGGGGAGCTGTACTCTCAGAATCATCACCCAAATCTCCATGAGGATGTTAGAAGTTGCAGGAGGGAGTTGCCACATACCATTTAGAATGAAGTGACTGACCTTAACAGTGGGATCAAGCCTTAAATCATAAATAGGCCTACAGCCATAGTGCTCTTTGAGGATGAGCCAGGTTTCAGCCATGGATCGAGCCAGAACAGGGGAGGTTGGTATTTTTTATAACAAGACACATCAAACTTGTCCTTTTTTCCATTTGTCATCACTTAAGTGGTGAAAAAGTACACTGGTGTTCTTATATCAAAACATTGGTGTCCCTAATAATTCATTCTCTATACACAAGGATACATATATATCTTTCTAGATTTTGTAAAACTATTGGATCCATCATTGCATGGATCAAATGAGACTGTAATAAACTCTGTTGATTTTTTAATGAAGTATTTGTTGTTTGATACTTCCAACAATGGGTTCAATAGTTTTACGAAATCCAAAAGGATACATATATGTATCCTTGTCTTAGAAAGGGTATTAATAGGGACAACAGTGTTCTTCATAATAAGGGATCTCGGTGTACTTTTTCACTATTTAAATGATGACAAATGGACAAAAGCGCAGGTCTGGTGTCTCTAATTAGTAAAAACACTGGTGTCTCTCTCACTTATCATTTAGAATTTAATGAACAATTCATATTTTTAAGAGAGAGACCCTACATATCTCAAATAATACCTTTTGCTGTCATCCAAATCATTAAGATGACAACTTAAGACCATTCCTGATAGGTAACGATGTCAAATGCAACCCTTTCAAAAGAGATTAATGAACAATTCATATTTTTAAGAGAGAGACCCTACATTCTCAAATAATACCATTTGCTATCATCCATATCATTAAGATGACAACCTAAGACCATTCCTTATAGGTAAGGATGCCAAATGCAACCCTTTCAAAAGAAAGAGTTAGGCTAGCGAGACACATCAAACGGGACTATTTAATGAGACATACCATCAAATGTTGATGGGTCCTACGTAATTAGGTTCATTTGATAGGTGAATACGTAGATATGAAATATATAAAGTTTCACTATAAATTAAGAATCCAAACTATATAATCTTAGCCTTTAAATTTTGATGAGTATAAACCATTGATTTTTGAAAGTTTAAAATCAAAAGGTAGGATGATCAGATAGAGAAGAAACTTCATACACAACTTACTTATATGGTCCGCTTTACATCATATCTAATTATGGGGCCCTAAAATCCATTTGATAACATATCTTGATAGACAAATTCTCGATAGAGTTTTTCCAAAGAAAGGAGGAATGCTAAGTCCTACTTACGTTAACATGTCTCTAAAGTCCTTTTTATGTTAATGATTAAATTAAATAACGGGCGGCGCTCCTCGGCTTCAGCGTTCTCTTCTTTACTCGACTTACAGGCTTCAGATCCAACAACCTTCGGTCTCCCACCTACGTTTTTCTGCAATCTTGCTCTTCTTACCGAGCTTCAGGTTGTCCGGCCCTCTTCCTTCTTGGATCACTTCACTCATTCTTCGGCGTCGGCAACTTCGTGCTTGTTGTCAGCCAAAGGGGTTCACCTTCGTGCTTCTCTGCTCTGTGATCGAGCTTCAGCTGCTGCGGGTTGTGAGACTACTTCCTCCAGATCTTTTGGTGAGCTGCTTCCCATCTTTGACTTGAGTTCCTCCAGGTGCAGCTCCACAGCCTCTCCGTTTTCTACATTGTTGGAGGCTTCTCCTGGCTCCTATGTCATCCAGCTGCTCTCGAGTTCAGCAGGCAGCTCCTCAGCTCACCTCAGTTCTCGGGTACATTCTTTCATGCTTGCCCCTTCTTTTCCTTTCCTTGGTTTTTCTCTTGGATGGTCTGTTTTATGTTCTTACTCATCTTTTTCGCTTTTTCCTTGTCCCCTCTCTCGTTTTGTTTGTGGCCAACACTCTAGGGATCCTCGCTCTCCTTTTTCTGAGTTGTGTTCCGCCTCTTTGATTGAAAATAGGCTCCCCATACATACGATGGACAAAGTCAATTTGCTACGATCAGTGGGGAGAGGGCTGTGTGGCTTGAGAGAGTTTCTAATGTAGCGAAGCGGGGATAAAAATCAAATTAAGTCAATTCCGACGAAAGATCGGGTCACACACGTGAGTTGCTTCACACGTGCAGGAATTAACTTAAAGGGTTGTTTGACTGGCACGTGGGACAAGGGAATTAGGGTTACTTTAAGGTGAATCACGAAGGAAAAAGGAAGAAACTGGAAAGGGAAAACGAAGGCTTGCGGCGGAAATGGAAGAAGAGGAGAGAGAGATCGAAGGCGAGAAGAAGAAGAAAATGAAGGAAAGGATCGAAGTACCTGGTTTATGGATGGAAGCAGCTAGAGAAATCGAAGTTGCAGTGGCAGAACTGTAGCAGCAGAGGCAAAATTGTACTAGCAGAAGCAGAATTGTAGCAGCAGAGAGGGAAAGACTCACAGTGATGATGTATTGGGATAAAGCCCAACCAGCGAAGTATCCTTCTGAGATTATGCCCAGAATCTAGATGAAGCCAGACTGGAATAAACCAGCGATGGATGAGCTTGCAACAAGGCGGAGAAAACGACTAACAATATAGATATTATCCTTCTTCACTTAATTTCGAAAATAAGGTGTCATCTTTTCTCCACCTCTTGTATCTTATTTATAAGCTAAATAACCGACTATTACATAGACCTAAAACTGAGTTTGGAACTTTCCAAACTTTACATTGGACTTCTAATGCTACTTAAATACTTAAACCAAATAGGAAAACAACACTTAACCCAAATAGGATTAATATACGAAAATAAAAATAAAATTAAAATGGCAATTTAAAATATTAGGACATAGACCCAATTAAGCATGTGGGCCTAGCGTCTTGTCAACCCGTCGTGAGTACGTCTTCAAGAATTTATTCGGCCACCTGTTCTACATCAGTTTCATTGGAGGAGATTAGAGAAGTCCTAGGGAGTATGGATGAGGATAAAGCTCCAGGCCCGGATGGTTTCGACTTTTTGTTCTTTAAATCATGTTGGGACATGGTTGGACCATATTTTATTAGGGTTTTTGAGGAGTTTTACAGGGATGGGATCATCAACAAGAGGTTGAAAAACTCATTTATCACATTGATTCCAAAGAGGGAAGGACCTGCATCGCATTGTTGGCACATCAGTCTTGTCGGGAGCATTTATAAATTGATAGCTAAAGTTCTAGCAAATAGGTTGAAAAAGGTTCTACCAGAAATTTTAGGTGAATCACAAGAGACTTTTGTCGAGGATAGATAGATATTGGATGGAGTCTTGATCGCCAACGAATTGGTTCATATGAGAAGGAGGGATAATAAACCGGGTCTCCTCTTTAAAATTGATATGGAAAAGGCATATGACTTTGTAGACTGGTCTTTTGTTGGATACCTTTTTGATAGGATGGGTTTCGGATAACGCTGGCAACGATGGATGAAAGCTTGTATTGAGTATTCAATGTCCTTTGTACTAGTTAAGGGGTCCCCCACTGAACCCATCGTGTCCACAAGAGGTTTAAAACAAGGAGATTCGTTGTCTCCCTTCATTTTTACACTAGTTGGAGAAAGCCTGAGCAAAGTAGTTGTGAAAGCTGAGGAAATTGAGATTGTTAAGGGCTTTAGCTTTTCGCCAAGTGACCTCACTGTGACACACCTCCAGTTCACGGATGACACTCTTTTGCGAACCAAAAAGGAAGAAGTAAAGGGTTTTAAAGCAATCCTGAGATGCTTTGAGTTGGTGTCCGGTCTTAGGATCAACTTGGGAAAAAAGCACAATAATTGGGATAGATGTGGGGGACGATCTTCTTAAGGAATTGGCAGGAGGAAATTGGATGTGCGACGGGTAAGATGGCTTTCATTTACCTTGGATTACTGGTGGGTGGTAACCCAAGGCTCAAACGTTTTTAGGAACTAGTAGTTGAGATGATAGAAAGGAGATTGGAGGGGTGGAGTCGCAGATATTTATCGCTAGGGGGTCGTCTAACCTTAATCAAGTCAGTGTTATCCAATCTCCCCATCTACTATTTGTCTATCTTTGAAATGCTAGTAGGGATCAAAAGAAAATCGAACAGCTTTATAGGAAATTCTTATGGGGCGACAAGGAGGTGAAAAAGAAGATTCACTTGGTAAAATAGGACGAAGTGATCAAGCCTAAATCAAAGGGAGGGCTAGGAATTGTCCCTATCCGAGTGAGAAACCAAGCCCTTCTTTGCAAATGGAGTTGGTGGTTTGGGAGGGAAAAAGATGCTTTATGGATGAGGATTTTGACGGATAGATATGTTGTTTAGAATAGGTGTGGGTGGGCCTTAGGAAAGAACGTTGAAAAGTTCGGTTCGCCAATAGTTATAGCGTGGTGGAGGATTAGCTAGGGAGACTCTGCAATCGGTAGGCTATACAAAGGCAACATCAGGTCATTAGTTGGGAAAGGTGATAGGACGTTCTTTTGTAGGGACACTTGGTTGGGGGATTGCCCTCTGAAGGAAAGATTTCCTAGATTGTACAAGATATCGACGAACAAGTATGCCTTAGTACGTGATTGTTTTAAAATTGACGGCAATCACTTGACATGGAATGTGGACTTTAGCGATAGTTAAGATCCTTTGAGATAGGAAGTAGAGATGACTCGTTCACTCAACTAGGAGAATTTCTGTTGTCTCTTGGGGAGGTAGATGAACTAATATGGACTGGTGATTCATCGGGCACATATTATGTTAAAGTCCATGGTGGACTTGGTCCTCAATCAACTAGGCTCTAGTACTCCTATCCCTACCCTTGCGTGGAAAGGTCTTACCCCACCTAGGGTCCAGTCGTTTATGTGGTGTGCTCTCAAGGGAAAGGTGTTAACAAAAATGGATCTCAACAGACGAGGCTTGTTGAGATCGGAGGAGGCTTCTAGTTGTTCTCTTTGCGACTTCCCGGAGGTGGATGCAGACCACCATTTCATTAGTTGCCATTTCGCGAGGCACTTATGGCTCAAGTTTTTGAACCTATTTGACACATCATGGGTTTTTGATAGAACATGCGTCGGGGTAGGGGTCATGGTTTATATCAGGCTTAGTCCTAGGAGGAAGATGGCTTGGTACACGGTTCCCTGCTACAATTTCTGGACCATTTGGAAAGAAAGGAATTCTAGGTTATTTGAAGGAAAATCCACTTGAGGTTAGCGACCTTTTCCAAATGGCCAAATGGAGATTGAACATATGGTTGTTAGTAGGAAAGGAATTTAGGGGTCTCAAACCCTACCGATTTCTTGGTGTCCTGGGAGGGCTGTTTAAATGGCAGAGTTGGGAACATTGGATCCGTAGTCTCATGGTGCCCACATCAACAAGAGACCATGAAATTCAATGTGGACGGAGCTTTGATAGGAAAACCGGGTCTAGCAGGGATCGGAGGTGTGCTTAGGAACCATTAGGATGTTTCATTGGTGGCTTTCACGGTGTCTGTTGGGGTTAGGGACTTGAGTGAGGCGAAACTCGTTAGCATTAGGAGAGCTTTGACCATCTGGAAAGTCTACAGACATGGTCCATTAGTCATTGAAGGAGACTCGGCAAACTCAATTAAGGTGGCCAAGGGCGTCAAACGTCCTCCATGGAGAATGATTACCTTTGCAAGGGAAATTAGGGGCCTAGCATCGGGATTGGATGTCTCCTTTGTTTGAGTCAATCGCTCGGTAAATGGCGTGACTGATTTCCTTGCAAAAAATGTGATCATTAATTCGGCATCCTGGGTTTTTTGTATTTGAAGAATGAGATCTTGGGTTCACCACTTGTTTCTTTTGTTGGGTTATGGCTTCTAACAGCTCTTTTGATGTTTTTCGTTATCTGGTCTAATCCTTTTAGACCTCCTTTGTTTTTGCTTTGTACTTTCTCTTTTTAATAAAATTTTAATGTTATCTCTCAAAAAAAAAAAGTTTTTGGGTTGAGCAACTTAAAAATATGAAAACTTTGTACATGAATGACTGTTCTTTTAATAAATTGCAGGATTGACTTATTGCCATCAATCTCTTTGAGAAAGTGCTAAATAAGTGAATATGTTCTGCGGTCAGACTGAATTCTTCATTTTGGGCAACCCTTCCTTCTCCTGACCAATTTCCTTCTTTAGCAGTGAATCTTGAACAACCGTTTTGTGCCCATCAGTAGAGAAGCCACCAAGCTTCTTTTGGACTATCTGGATGACGAAGAGGAGGATCTATCCCTCTCCTCCATCCTTCTGAGAGCTCTTACCTGCCACCAAAGGGGAGATTTCAGAATCTCTCTCATCTATGAACCATTCATCCTCATGGAAGTGAAGCTTCTGCCTATTCCTCACGTTTACTATACTTCCCTCTGATTTCTCCTCCTCACGTGATTGACCATGTCTGTTGACCCCTTCATCTGGAGTCTTCTTCCCTGACTTCCCTTTCCTTCCTACATTCGAGCCGAGATTCCACGGGTCCTGCACTGAACCTGGAAACCTCCAATTGCACACCATTTAAGTTCACTATCACCACCCTCTACACCAGTGGCCTCTTTCTCCCTACCGTGTTCTTCTTTGTCTGCGCCATTTTCCTGTCCCACCATCTGAGTTACCCCCGATCCTTTATCGTTTCCATATGCCAGTGCCTTCTCCTGTCTACCTGTGGAGTTGAAACTAGAATTCTTCGATTGAGAGCTGTCCACCTCGTTTCCCCCTCCCTCTGCCCTAATTTCTCCCTCTCCTTTCTTTTTCATCTAGTTTTTCTTTCTTATTTTCTTCCCCTTTAATCGGCTTAAGGGACTTAAAGTCTTCCACTCGGGTTTGAGCCATAGCTCTTTGTTGATGGCCTTGGACCTGAGCCTGTTTAAAAGGTCCTTGACCAGTCTAAGTCTCCACGGGTCATGACCCATGCCCATCGTTCTGGCCCAGAGAAATATCCGTAGGCCTTTTCCTAAGAGATTGCGTATCGAAGCCTATACCCATTCTCTCATTTTCAGAAGCCGATTCAAAATTTCTCCTTCCCCATGCGACTCTTAGCTGACACCGTCCCTACCTTTCGTCTTCCTTGCACCCCTATCAGCTGATGCCACATCATCCTCCTCTGCACCTTTACTTGATCTTTCATTTGGTATCTACTTATCTCGTTTGACCATGTAATGGTCCAATCTCCGTCAACCTCTTTTCCCTCGTCGTCGACAACTGGTTTTCCATCATAGTGTCCGACACTGTCTACCTACCTCCCTCTGGAATTTCTTCCTACTGAACGTCCTTGATTGCTACACAATATACTTCACCATTCAGAACCAGTGAAACCAACGTTGGGATTTGCTGTATGATTTCCATTCAACCAACAGTTTAAGAACAGAGCAGGTCTCCCTTTGGAGCTTCCTGGCATCAATATCCACCAACCTCCCTAACCTTTTACCAAAGGGTTTAATGATCCTCTCCGTCCACCCCTGGATTGGCAATCCATAGCAGTGGATCCAGGTCCTTCTTGAGTGGATGAAGAGGATGTATGACTACCAACCATGTAAGCGAAGATGGTCTACTTTTGAGAGGCTCTTTCCAACCTGTTCACTTCCTCCTTCCCTGACAGAGTTGCTAGAAATCAGTTTTCCCCAGTCATGCTCAACAGAGGTTAAGAGAAGTCTTCCTTAAGTAAATGATTGAGAGATCTCTTCTTGAGACATCTGCCCCACATGACTAAGCACGATGGCTCTGGCCAACTATTCGGCCACTCATCTCCTCAATTGAGTCCGTCATTAACTCGATCGTCTTCGTATTATCTGTCCCTGCCTCCCCCGTTATGCTTCTCTTGTCCTTTGTTTTGTGGGATTTGATTTAACGGTCTCCTTAATGCTCCTCCCTCATTGTTCAGAGGAGATTGTTTCTCTGCCCTCCCAAAATGAGTTGGATTCACCTGCAGTCGCCTTCCCCTCCATCATCAGCCCATTAAGATTTTGGATTGCCTTCTCAGCCTGATTTGCATTCCCCATCCTAACAATTCCGAAACTCCGCCAACAGAGTTCTTGGGTAAAAGCATTGACCACTCATCCCCACTGTCTGAATAGCCCCTGCAACCGGCTCTTATTTGTTGGCTCCGGCAGGTTAGCCACGAAGACCGTGAATGGGTTGCCTCCTCTTTCTTACCTTCACCTGATTCCATCCTTCCCCATCCCGATTGCTCTGATCTCCCTGCTGGTTCCTGTGCTCTCTACATGGATTGTCTTTGGTGTCCCTTGTTCCTGGTTTGTCATCCTCTCACTACTACTACCACGTCCCTAACGTAAAACTTTTCTTAGCAACAAACTTTCAAAAAGCCATTTACAATTTATATTTATATGATTCATATTTAATTTATCTTTATTTATTATATTTCCAAATTTTATGTATTTGTTAAACAAATGGCGACTCATTTTCATGTTACAGATTGTAGAAAACCTTTTAATTGATTTAAAGTAGATAAATGCACATTACTTTAGAGTTTTAATATCAAACACCAAATTAATTGTCAAATTATAAAAACTTTAATTACTAATTTATAAAATTTATAATTATTAAACTGCAATTCAAATAGTCTATAAAATTGATTTGGATCATCTTGTAAACAATCAAATCCTGATGAAAGTAAACATACCCATGAACTGTGATATTATCTACCCTTTATGGGAGGTGTCCTTCACGGAAATCAGTCAGACAATCAACAGAGTGGCGGACATTTTTTGGCAAAAAAATAGCGTAGTCAAATTGATTAATGGCATCTTCCAGTTATCAGGAGAATAGTTTTATTTGCTGCGGCAGATTCTAATTGTTTTGTTTTGAATTTTTATTTTTTTCTTGTATTGGAATGTTTCATGTATATATTTCTTTAGTTTTTAATAAAAAATTTACTACTAATCTCTCAGTAATAGAGAGAATCTCTGGAGGCATCCAAAACATTCAGAAACTTCTAGCAAGATTCGATGGAAAAGAAAAACAAATTAAAAAGAGATTTGTAGTACGTATGCGATGACTTAAGCAATTGCATATCGATTTGTTGCTATGGGAGTGGACGGACGGCTAACTAACATTTTGTATGTTCGATGGGTGATTTGTTTTTTTTATAAAAAAAAATCATTAATACAATCACACTGTATAAGTGTGATCAATACATAGATTTTAATGTTCATTGGTATTAAAAAAAGACAACCGTATGATTGAAATTAGATTTGTTAAGGTATAAATAGATCAAATTTCGGTCTTAAAATTAAATTTTAACTTCTCGATTTCAATGGTCAAAATTGTCACTCTTAGATCATTATGATGAAATGATTAGAAATTGATTTTGGATAGAGTTTGATTCACTTGTACCTCATCGAGCTTATTTTCAATCCATGTGATTATTTTTTATAATATTTATAAAAATTAAAGAAAGTAATAGACCATGTAAAATCTATACGACCTATCACACTTTATCTAGATTCTGGCTCGGTTGATCTAAGTTTTTAGAATTAGACTAGAAATTTTTTGTTCGACTTCTCTTGGGTGTACTTGATGCCTAAGACTTGTATATGATTTTGTATATATGTAGGATTACTCTCACTTTCAATATGAAGTGGAGATATCTATATTATCAAAATAATAATAAAGAAAGTAATAGACCATATAAAATCTATACGGCCATTACACTTGATCTAAATTCTTAATATTTCATATGAAATATTATGATAAGCATGATCAATCACATTTGTTGCATTTACAACTTTTTCTTTTCTTTTTAAATTTTCATTTATATGTAGGAGCAGTGGGCTCACCGTCGAGGTGTTATGCTGGATATTCTGTGGTTTTTCACACGTGGATAACAAATCACTCATCTATGTAATTCATGATTTTTCCTATTTTATGTGCACACTTTGCTTTTTTATTAAATGTCAAGCAAATTGAAGTTTGTAAATTAATTTCACCATTGTAGTTTTTTCTTTTCATTTGCAACAATCTAAAGGTCAGTCTTTACTTTTGTATTCAATGGCCATAACGGATATAATTAATTAATTGTTAATTGTTATAAGATCAATATTGACCCATATGTATAAGTCCTCCCTCATGCAGTAAAATGAGTATAATGGTTAATTTTAAGAAAATAAAAAGTACTGAAATTTATTTATCCATTGAAACTTTCTAACAGGAAATGTTTTTAAATGGATTTTAAATTCTATATTGTTGTATGTGGTATAAACAATACCATATAAGTAAGTTGTATATTAAGTTTCATATCCATCTAATCATTCGATTCCCTGATTTTTAAACTTTAAAAAAATAATAACAGATTATATATAATTTAAATTATATAATTTAAATTATCAATTGATAGGTGAAATTTTATATATTTCATATCTATATAATCACTTATTAAATGAACCTAATTATATGAGATCTATCATTCATTTGATAATGTGTCTCAGTGAGTCTAAGTTATTATGTTTCTAGCATAATTCTAATTTCAATTTTGTATTCTTTTCATCTTGTCCCTTTTTTTTTGAATTTACGTGTGGAAAACCATGAGAAATCTAGCATAAAACTCCATGGATGATATCCACATGTACTCAAAATCTTATATTAAGGTAATGATTTAATTATGCTATCAAAGTGTTAATACATCTATCTATATAAAATAATTACTCTATGATTAATAGTACTAAATTAACTTAATTAATATGGCCAATGTTTTAAGTTTTTTTTTCTTTTAATTTATAGTAGTTAATTTAAAAATTATAGATTAATGACATGGACATCGTTCTTATAAGAGGTACCTTTAAATATCCTTTAACTAAATAATACTCCCTCCGTCCCATTTTAATTGTCTCATTTGAAAATTTGTATTTTTTAAGAAACTCTCTATTTAAGGCTAGCATTCCATGTGATCTCATCCATTTTCAACACATTTTATACTAAATGAGACAACTATTTTGGGACAGTTTCAAAATCCATATAGGACAACTAATTTGGGACAGAGGGAGTAATATTTTTTTTTAAAACTGTATAATTATTCACGTACAAAGGCTGTTTATGGATGAGGTGAATATAAAGAAGATTCTCTACAACTCCTGAACCTTCAGAAGAAAAATAGATAAACTAAAAAAGTAGAGTTTCTTTTTCCCATCTATACACAACATAAAATTTCATCAAAAGATTTTATTCTCTAATAAAAAAGAAAAGAATGGAGATATTATCTATTTCTCTCTTGAAATATCTTATCAAATCTTTAAAAAGTTATATTTAAATAATCTTATACTTTTACAAAATAGAAGAATTTAAATAACTTAAGAAATAGCTTTTAAAAAATATAATATTTATTCTAAAATTACATATTTTTATATTTTCTTAGTAGTTTACACTTAATTGAATTCTGAAAATTTGTTAAAATATTAAGTAAAGTACAAATAAAAGGGTAGGGGGAAAGTAGAAAAAAATATAAACTTATTTAATCCGCATTTTACCTGATCGCGCCACGTGGAAACGCTGCAAGTTCCAAAGTCAGCTGAGAAAACAAAGGAAATTTCTTTTCGGAGGTTGCAAGGTCATAAATCAAGAGAGAAGCGGTAAGCGGCGGAGGAAGAAGAAGAAGGGCGAGAAGAAGAAGAGAAGGAAACGAGGAGAATGGCGGTACTGGAATTGCAGAAAGAGTACGGATACGTGGTGCTGGTCTTGGTTTCTTATGCACTTCTCAACTTCTGGATGGCCATGCAAGTGGGCAAGGCCAGGAAAAAGTATTTTTCTCAAATTACCCTTCTTCTTCGTTCCTTCATTTCCTTTGAAATCTATATTTGATGAAAAAATTGCAGGTACAAGGTTCCTTACCCTACTCTATACGCCATTGAATCCGAAAATAAGGACGCCAAGCTCTTCAACTGCGTGCAGGTCTCACCCCCTTTCTTTCTATTTTCTGTTTTCTACTATGATTTGGTATTCTGGGACCTGATTAGAGAGGGGCTTTTCTTGGAATGATTGGCAGAGAGGACACCAGAACTCGTTGGAGATGATGCCTGTGTTCTTCGTGATGCTGGTGGTGGGAGGAATTCAGCATCCTCTAATTTGTGCAGGGTTGGGGGCCACTTACACCGTCGCCCGGTTCTTCTATTTCAAAGGCTACTCCACTGGAAATCCCCAAAATCGACTCAAGATTGGGTAAAACCCTCTGCAACCCTGGCTCCTCTGTTCTCTTTTCTTTCTTTCTTTCTCCTTGTTCTTCCCCCTTCTTCAACAATACACATGTTCGGCTTCCAGATTGATGGTCTCATTTTTTGAAATTAAGATCTCACTTTTTTGTCCCTAACTTGAATATCAGTCTTATATGTTCTAAAGATATTGAAATCTATCAGAAATTTATTGAATCTCAGCAGACATGTGCGCTTTTGGTTGGTCTCAACTCAGACTTCTATCCTTTTTTGTGCTCAAATCCTTTGATAGTCCACCGTGTCGTCATTGACACTATGTATGCTATGTTTCGTTGCAATGAAAGACATTGGACTGTCATTAATATTGGTTCTTTAACTAGTGACAAGTCTGTATTGATCTCAGCTAAGCAGCCTTCTCAATCTACACTTGTTCCAGCACCCAGTCCTCCCTTTGGGAAGAATTCTGGCCCCCTTGGTAAAGGACCTAGTAGCAAAGGATGCAGCAAGAACAATGTACTCATCTTGAGGATGCTAACTACTTCATTGATACCTAGTGGAAGATTCATGGCAAACTAACTCAATTTTCTTGGGAGAAGGCTCATAATGTTAGTCATGACTGTTAGCAGATCATTTTCATTGATAGGGGGAAAACAGGATGTCTCAAAGGAGATGTCTCACAAAGTGGTATATACTCTTCTCATACCCCTCGTGTCGCTTTAGTCGAGTTAGGGACCTAGTCCTCTGTTGCCTTGCACGTCTCAACCTCATATGGTCCTTGGGTCATTGATCTAGGGCCACAGTCCATATGGTTGATGTGGGGTCTGAATCTATCACTCTTTTGTTCATTCTTATTTTGGAACTGTTAGGACTTGCGGATGGCACACTAATCACTACATTTGGTAAATCTCTACCTTAAAACTTTTGGTTACTTGGTAGTAGGAAGCATATATACTATTTGACAAATATGGTCCTCCATCGAATGAGTGAGCCATGAATTTACAAGAAAGTTCACTTTCCATTCTTTGAACTTCGGATATGTTTGGCAGGGTTCTGCAATAATCCCGTCAATATATCCAATTTCTTTTGACTCCAATAAACATCCAAGCCAAGTGAGACATGAGAGGATAGGAACGTGTGCTGTGCACTGAAGAAACTAAACTGGAACAGACACTAGTACTGGCTACTGCAAGACTGATGGAACAAGTGTTGAAAGGGATGGAGAAGACCTAGAAGTCAGATTTAGGGACACAGTGCAACAACAGTAGCAAGCGAGAGCATGCCCAGGAGGGAGGAGGATCTATGAGTCCAATCTAGAGTAGGGTGCTCTTAGATTGATATTTGGCAATTGATATCATATTAAAAAACAGAATTTCATAAATTATTGATTTTAATTACATTTATTAAATGCATATTTATCGTATACAATAATCATAGATAAACTCAAACTCTTAAACCAATTCTAACTTTTAACAAGTCACTGACACAAAGTGAGAATCTTAATTTAAGAAGACTTCTAATCTATCCTAACAGAACCTTTGATTTTTCTTTTTGAAGTGATCAGCGAAGAAGTAACAGAAGGTAATTTACATTGTAATTGTAAATTGTGTTTGGAATAACAATGATAGTGAAAGGAAGAAATCTATCAAAGGAGTTGCTCCAATAATGATTTAGGCATGTGAGTGGAAGTTTGGAAACAATTTGAATACAAAGTACTGAAAGAGAGGGGGGAACAAAACAATACTTGAAAGTAGTTAACAATAGCATGCTAGAGCAATTAGCCAAAATATGGGTTTAAATAGGATTGAGTGGAAAAGTAGAACTCAAAACTTCCCCAAAACAAAATATCTTTAATGAAGGAAATATATTAATTTTAAATGTTGTTCTTTTTTTCTTTTTTTTTTTTAAGTTAAATTTTGATGATGGCATTCATTCTTATTGTCATTATTACTAGAATTCTAATTTTTTTTTTTTTTTTTGAACTTCTAACTTCTGTTTCATTGGCACTTATGCAATTAGACTGGGCTTCCTTTGTAACTAGGCCTATTGTTGGTGGTTGAGCTTGGATAACCATATTGTAGCCAACAAAGTATTTATAAAGTTTGAGTGATATACTTTTATTCTTGGATCTATTTGTGGATTACATCTCATGCAGACTGTTGTGATGGTGTTGCTCTTGATGGGCCATATCTCATAAGTAGCAACTGCCTTGGTTTGAAATGATACCTTTTTCATATTGGATCCTAAACTCTATTAACATATGGGGATCATTTAACCCCAAGGGGTTGGCCTGGTGGTTGAGAACTTGAGACACAAGACTTCAAGATTGAGGTCGTGGATTTAGTCCCTCGTGACTCCAATGAAGGGCCACTATCCGTGGGATATGTATAGAGTAAGGTCCTACTGCTTGAACCTGGCATGTGTGTAGGGAGGCGTGCACATGCCCCAAAGCACTAGTCAGGTGAGATACCTGGACCACCTTCGGTCATTAAAAAAAAAAAACATATGGGGATCATTTTCTTTGTCAATGTCTCATTGGAGTAGTCCATGAGATTGTCCCCTCGTCATCATCTCATCTATATGAAGCTGGAACTCATAAATGGATTTAGTAGGATCTTTATATATATATACTATTTGTTTAACACCTATATAACACCCGCAACCATATTGCTCAAAAAAATAAAAATAAAAATAAAATGGTGTTACAGGTTCTTGTCTTAATATTTTGTTAATATTTATGGTTAATTTATATATGGTGACTGTTAAATTACGTTTGTAAGCTGATGGATCAATGATGAGGTTTTTATCAATTAGACCTGTAAATCTATTGGTTCTGTGGACTTGTGTTTTAATTCTCACATTCTTGTGTTTCCTTTTGTTTTTCCAGAGCTCTCAATTTCCCAGCAATTTTGGGGCTTATCATTTGCTCAGCATCTTTTGGGATCAATCTTCTCTGTCAATGAATTAGCAGCATCTAAGATATTTTGCAGGTATTGGATCATCAGAGATTCGAGTGTCTTTTAGCTACTTTGGTCTTACTATAGACTTCAGTCTGATGTAGAACGCCACATCTCAAATGGACCCCACATCCTGTCCGATAATAATTTCACCTGGATTTTTATTTTATTTTGCTTAATCTCATAGTTAGTTGTGTTTTGAATGTAATTAGTTTGATTTGTCGCATTTTCCCTTTTAGTATAAAAAGCCTCTTGAAGGCTCAGTTGTAATGAATCAATTACTGTTTTAGGGAATAAGAGAAGTGTTAGGGTTTGGCTGAAACCCTGTTTCCGAATTTTCCCCTTTCTTTCCTCTTTCTTTACCTCGTCTTGGCAAAGACGAGCTTCTTGTGGTCTCACCGTCGCCTGCAAGGAAGGCGTTAGCCGACCAGGATTTTCCCTTACACCGATCCGGCATCACAGTCAATGGGTGGGTTTCATATTTTTGTGTTCACAAGAACATGTTTTTATTATGAATGATTTCCATTCGGTGGTTCCCTGCTTTGTGCTTGGATACATCACTTACTACACTTATCCATCATTTAGATATATTTTTTTTTTTTGAATTTACATGTGGGAAATCACGGGATATCCAACATAAAACCCCCATGGGTGAACCTGTACCCTTAGGGCACACCAAGGTTAGGCCATGGGGCTCAAACCTGCAACTTCTCGCTTCCTGAGGCGGGAAGCAACCAGTTGAAGTACATCCATGTTGATAAAGGTGTTAAATTGTTGAGATTGGGATTATTTATGTTTCTTCCATTTGAAACCTATTTATTAGTGATAGGATTGGAAGAACTTTTATAGTATTGTGGGATCTTTTATAAGGGGCTTGATGTTGGTTCTCCCATGAACCCACCCACCAACTGGATTGGAATAAGTTCGTTTATTTATCATACGGTCCTATGGATATGGAAGGGATAGGAATAATGACTATTTACAATGTGATTTCACCTCAAATTGTGATTTGCTGTTACAAAACATTTATTAACATTTTTTTTGCCCGAATTTTGTTTGAGGGTTTAAAACTTGCAAAATTTGATTACTGTAAGATGTTATGGGCTTTCAAAAAAACTAAAAAAGGTGTGGATTTTATAATTATAAATGTTAGAGCCATAAAAGTCATTATATTAATGTTAAATCCCTAGACAACTCACCCAAGATGGGATGCCTCGACTGAGTCCTCAAACTCAGTGGTAAAGTGAAAAAAAAAAAATTACTGATCCATTGTACAGAAAAATCAATCCTGTAAGATAAACGATGACCAAGTTGGTGGATATGGTCACGTTGATATTTGGGGCCTTCAATGCATTTATAATTATTAGTAATAATATGTATTACTCTATTTGTCTTTATTTAGTTGTTTCATATGAATTTTGACGGAAAGAGTATATGTTTGAGACAGAAAGAGTATATGTTTGTTTTGACAATTGATTGTTTAAATTTGGAGAGGCTCTAGGAAAGAATTTGCATATCAACTGCTACGAGTCGGGTTGTAAGTTGTAACTGAGTTGGGAGAGAGAAGAAACAATACAAGCATCGCATAAGGGTCGAGCAGGGGTTGAAAAATCGGCCCGGCCGATATCCCGGCCGATATATCAGTTTGGCCGAACTTTTTCTCTCCTGCCCTTTTTTTTTTAAAAAAAAAATTCTAAAAAAATTACAGAGATAATTATGAACTTATTGAATATGTAATTTTTTCATACAATATCGGACATTTATATCTTTTAATATATTTTTGAAGTTACGATAGCGAGAAATTATATAATTAATAATAAAATGGTGAAAATTACAAGGAAAAAGATATAAATGAGGAAAATTTATAGAAATAATTTCGTAATTTATTTTCTTAGTCAATGAGTGTTATTTTAAGTTATCCTTCGAATACATAGTGCTTAAACAATAACTTTAAAGTTTTAAAAGAAATATTGACAATATAGACAGTTATTTTTTAAACACTGTGTATTTTCAAAATTTATCAAATTGAATATCCGATAACCTGATAAAAATACTTTAAGACTTTAAGGTCTTTTGACACTCCCAAATGTATTTTCCACACAACCAAGAGATAATCTTATTTGTAAAAGACCGTATTTTAAACATTTACCCTTCTCTTGCAAGAAAAATCCCTCACAATCAACCTCATCTACAAATTAATAAGTTCAGCTAAAAGATTTTTGTCGGTGAAGAATAAGTTTTTGAAACTCATCATAAAACAATGACACAAATAGGTCGATTTGATAAATATCAAAATATTAAACATTAATAAAATAAAAAAACTTAATAGCAATCATAATAAAAATATTAATAAAATAAAAACTTAATAGCATTCATGAAGCACCGACGATAAATTCAGATTGCAAAAATTTCTTGAATTTATTAAAATTTACCGAGATATTGTTACAGTATTATCATTTATTTATTGTAGCACCAACAAATATGCATCAATAACTCAATAATAGTATTTTGCAGATACAATCGAAATTACCATCAATATTTGTGACATTGCTCTAGAGCAATTAGCTCGAGATAACTGACTAACTTACAAAAAAGTTGAATAAACTTGACAATGTGAAGCCCATTTTTATAAAAAAGAAATTCTCAATGTACCATCATTATAGAAAAGGACTTGCAAAATCAACCATTCGAAAGGCCTAATTCGCTAGGAATAGAGATATACTACTAAATCTCTTAATTTATCATACTTCACGATGCATTTTAGTACTAATCTAGTGGTAGATAGTTCTCATGAGTAGTTGATATTGAAGTAAGATCAAAGGGTTTTCTCTGATCAATAATAAACAATGTAAAACTAACTCAACCTTGCCCTAAAGGTCAGCCTCACTTTTTCATTTCTCACTTCATTTATCTTACTAATTATGATTTGTCTATTACTGCAACTACTATTGTAAATGAACAACTAAGTGAAAACATTCTGTTAAGATGGAAAATTAGTAGCACGAGCTGATCATAAGCAATTCTATCTTTTTGCAATCTCTCAAAACTTGCTTAACCTGAAACACTTATTTCCAAATCCCATTGACTAAAAATAACAAAATTTCTGTTTACAGACATAACAAAAAAGATTCTTACATTTGAAAAAGTAATTTCTTGCACCCAATCCCTCGTTTACTTTCAAATCACAGGAATCCCTAACTTTTATTAATTTTTTCTTTTGTGCCATAATTTTTCATAGAGGGCTTTGTATATTTCCATAAAACTATAGAGAATTTTTAACATTTTCACAATCAACTATCTTTTTTTGTTCCCATTCTTATTTTGGTTCTATTTAATAATTTTTATGAAATCACTTTAATTTTTTTTTTCCAATTAAAGGTATTTGACTTCATTTTCTCTCTTTTTTCTTCTATAATGTAATCTAATAAAAACTTGGGTGGAGTTGGGTTGGATCGAGTTCAGTTGGAGTGTGTGTGTGGGGATTGTCCTGAATCTAATAGGGTTCTTTGATATTCTCAACATAACCAAGTAAAAATGTACCAGAACGACACAAATCAGTTGACATTATGTACATTGGTTGCAGTGGTTCAAATTGATTACTTTGTTGTGACAGGACTACCCAGATCGATCAAGGATTTCCTTGAGAGGTTTGAAATCGAATCTGCTATAACTCGGGCACTTGATTTCATATAACCACCTGAAAATAAAGTTTTGCATAAAAATAATGCGCTGAGAATATTAATAGCAACAAAATACTAGAAACTGCAAGTATAAAGACCTGATGTGAGCATGACAAGAGGCATGTTCTTTTCTTTAGCAAATCTGAACACCTTTTCATCTCTGCTGATTACTCCATCAGGACTAACCTGCACTTGTGCATTATCCATATAGTGTCTCTAAAAAGAATCATACTTTTAAAACCAACAACATCTTTTTCTGAAACATGAGCACTTGATAAGTATGTCATAGGCTAATGTCTGTGACCTCGTGAACATTTATCTCATGTCTTCGAGGTTAGATATTTGATTTTCTTATGTTGTTTTTTATTCTTAAAAGTGCATTTTCTCCATCCCCAATTCCTTCATCTCTTGATGGTGAAATAATAACTTACAATAGCATGCATCCCCTAACCTTTGTGTGTGTGTTTTCTGCTTTCTATTCAATTATAAGTGGAAGGAACATTTTAAAGAAACCTGTTCCCATCAGGATCTCCATATTTCATGTTTCCATTCTCTGCCATGAATCTGAAGAAAACTCAGCTTCACTGATGAACCTGTTCCCATGAATCTACGAGATTTTAGCACGATAAAAATTGAATGGTGCTTCCCTAGTTTCTGATTATCTAGATCCCCCCAACCCAAAAGAAAACACACACACATGCATACACTGTGAAGGGGAACAGGATTAACATGAGAAATACAAAGATATCAAAACAACCCATACAGCCTCTGAGAATGCAGAATGCATTGACTGATGTTCAGCTTCCTAAGAAGATTTAGAAACATGGATTTGCCTTTCACCTTTCAATGAAATTAAAGAAGTCCCACAAAAAACAAGCAACCAGAGGTGAAAGAGCAGGCATCAGCACGTCTGTCCTAATCAGTATTTGCTCTACTTAGAAGATGAAGAGACAAATTAGAGGGAGACAAAATACCTTTGTCCTAGAGTGCTATTGAGATAGTGAATGATGCGAATGTTGACAATAGTTCATGACATTGAAGGTATATGAAATATCCAGACATTTGATGGTAAAATATATTTTGTCAAAAAAGTTGCAATATAACGGGGGATCAGCAAAAGGATCTCCATTCCCACTTTGTGTAGTGTGTGGGTAAAGGGAGGCAACTGATTGAATCCATCAGTAAGTCTCAAATGGAAATATGTCTGTGTGTACGTAGAGGGTGGCATCATGGACAATGTGGAAGACCATTTGAAAAGTGATATGAGCCAGTTAGAGGATGGAATTATTGAAATTGCATTTAGTGTGCATGAGCAGTTAGAGGTGCCAAAAGGGGCCCATTAAGGTCCCATTTTGAGGCAAAAAACTCTTTAATAGACCCAGCAATGGGTTGGGCTGGGTCGGGAAGGAGATTTTATAGTTAGAAACTTACCAAGACTACCCTTAAATGAGTGTAGACCTCATACAGTTAAATGTGCATGGGAATAATCTAATCATTTGGGTTTTACTCATTTATTTTCGAGTTTGGGTTGGGTCTACTCATTTATAAACGGGTCGAGTCATCTATTAAACAGGTCGATTCATTTATCAAAATGGGTTAGTTCAGGTTGGGCCTGATATTACCAGGTCTACTCTTAAATGGTTGGCTCATAGGATGTGATAGTTGGTCAGGCCCATATTCCCTCATTTTGGACTTGTTTTGACCCAAGGAAGCGGTCCAAAAGCAAGACATGAGGAGGAGTTGGAATTAGTATCTCTTTAATCAAATTAAAGATTCCTTATCCCTTGACTTTAAAAGCAAGTAGTCTATGCTTAGAACTTTTCCACAACCAATCTGGAATAGATTTGGATGACACCTAATGTTTGGATTTTCTTTTATTTTTATTTTAATAAATTATGTAATAATGATGCCATTGTGGACTCGTGGGTTTTTTTTTCTCTTTTAAAAAAATTTAATGAGATAAAGGAGGTGGCATTAGAACCTCCTTGGGGATTTCTTTTTCTTTCTTTTTTTATCCATGTAACATTATAAATGAGGGCACCCTTGTTGGCAATTTGCCACCGAATTAAAAAGATCAATTGTCCAATGCAAGCTCTACGGCAACAAGTACTTAGGCGGGATAAATAAAAAATGAGATTCCACTTGGCTGAGCGCACATTGGAAATAACATCGCCATATGCCTAAATTCTAGCACTCGCTCGAATTAGACATATTTTTCTCCATCTTGAACCCTATCTGTTGAAACTATGTCAACCCCCAACCACCCTTCTTCTACGATCAATGCTTCATTATCCCTCTTAAGTGTCTCCTTTTATGTACATAAGCATTCATCCCTTCGCCCCTCCCCATGGTTTTGTTGGTTGATTAGATTGAATGAAAATCAAGTTCAAGTTTGGAGTTTTGGGCCAATTTTGGTAAGTTGTTTATTTTTAATTTAATTTCTTGAATTTTAATTCCATATTATGAAATTATTGCAATTTTGTTTTCAAAAATTAATTTGAAACCTTTTTGGGTCAAAAATTGCAATTTTGCAATCCAACTTGGGTGAGTTTTGGGCCGATTTTGATCTTCTTTAAGAGAACCTCAATCAGGTCTCAGTGTTTCCCAACGTTAAATTGGGTTGAAATTCTACAAAATTCAAAGGTGAATTTCCAGAATGCTCAGCTGTTCTAGCAATTTTCTCCAATTTTCTCACAATTGGAGCCATAACACAAAAAATCGATTGTGTGCCTTGATTTCTTTGTGAAATTCTAATCCTTTTAAAGTTAGGCTACATCAGATTGGTGATCAAAGCAGATGATCTTGGACGTTTCCGGCGTTAGTACTCTCATATGCAACATGTCAACATAATCCATGTACTATTTTTTATCATGTTCAAGATCCTTATGAAGAACTATTCAACTTAATTACAAAAAGCAGGGATCTGCGAAGGCGATATACTCATCAATCTCAATTTTCGGACAATGTAACATTTTGTGGTGAATCCTAAGATGAAATATTTTCTTCAGCAAAAGAGAATCTAGTTGAGGAGCTTGAGCATGACCTTCTGCCCCCAACATATAACAATTATGGGGATGGTGACTCGTATGATGATGTTTTTAGTTTAATGGGTGACTTTTATGTTGATGTTTTTAGTTTAATGGAAGAGGCTGATGGAAGATTTCTGACCGTTCATCACACCAAACACTAGTTTAAGCATTGAGAATGGGTTATCGATAGATGAGAAGATTGGTGAACTTAATGATCTTGTGAAAGATATTTTTGAAGCTAGAGTTGAGCTAACAACTTCTAATGGTAGGAGGAAACTTTTGTAGATGCATTTTCAACTTGTCTTCTTGTGGGGATTCTTAATGTACCCTATGTTGATCCCATTTGGAAAAGATTTGTGCAAAATTCTCTTACTGACTACAATCCTTCTCAATTTTTTGTTGACAGGTTGGATGTTTCATCATCAACATCATATGATTTACAGATTTCAAATCTTTCAAATTCTTCTAATGTGCTCTCCAATATGCCCAAGTGAAGAAAGAAGCGGTGGCGCAAACATAGAATGTTCTTTTGCTTGAAGAAGAACTTGGAGGATGAATTCTTTTTTTAATTTTTTTTTTTGAAAGGTGCCTTCATTAATTCCAAAAAGATCAAAACAAAAAGGAAGACCAAGAGAGGCCTCCCGAACCGAAATTACAAGAAATGGGATACAACTTCAGAATCTAAAGATAACTCCTGACGAGCCAACTCATCAGCAGCCGAATTAGTTGAACGATGAACCCATGCAACTTTGAAATCAAAAGAATCAATGATAATGCTGAATCCTTTCGATTTTATCCAGATACTTCCACGGGCAAATAGAACCCAAAGCCCATCTAACAATAACCTGAGAATCAAATTCAACCAAACACCCATAGACCCATTTCTCCTCCAATTCCAGAAGACCACGCCATAGGGCCAATAATTCTGCCTCAATAACTGTACCATGAGGAATGGGGCCAGCATATGAAAGCACTGAAGACCCAGAATCGGTACGAATAATCCCACCATAACCAGCCAGACCGATATCACGCATGCACATACCATCAAAATTAAGTTTGAGAAGCCCACTTGCAGGAGGACTCCAACAAACTTGATGAGTAGGCTCCAAATTATGAATGGAGGAATCAACAGAAGCCCAAACTTTGCATATATTTGAAATAGAAACATGCTGAAACTGAGTTGACCCAACCAATCACCAAGCTGCCCGAAACTTAATTACATCCAGAAGAGACATAGCCGAGCACTCCTTACCATTGAACACCCTTTTGGTGCGAGCCAACCAAATAGACCACATGATACTCAACATAGTCGCATTCCACAGTCTTCAATGAAAGGAGCTGCCTGACACGATCATCTCTTTATTAAATAAATCGGGCCACGTGAGAGGAAGACAAAAGCTAATGCCTAACAAATGGAAGAAATGCATCCAAATCTGATAGGAAAACTGACAATGAAGCAGAAGATGATTAATTGACTCCGCATCTGATAAACACATAGGGCAAGCATTCACAATAAGCATCTTACACGAACGAAAATTGGAGGATGAATTCTTCTTAGGTCAATGAGAACGATGTGGGTATCATGGACAATGTGGAAAATCATTTGGGAAGTGATATGAGCCAATTAGAGATGAGTAGTTGAAGGTGCCAAAAGGGGCCCATTAAGATCTTATTTTGGGTCAAAAACTCTAAAATGATTGGTTCATAGGGTATGGTAGTGGGTCAAACCCATACTCCCTCATTTTGGGTTTGTTTTGACATAAGAAAGTGATTCAAAAAAAGGAGTTGTTGCAGGAATGGATGACTCTAATCAAATTAAAGATTCTTTACCCCTTGACTATAGGAGCAAGCGGTCCATACTTAGAAGCTTTCCATAACCAATTTGGGATAGATATGGACGCCACCTACCTTTGAATTTTCTTTTATTTTTTATTTTAATAATTTATGTAATAATGATGTCATTGTGGACAAATGTAGGGTGGACACTCAGTTCTTTTTTTAAAAAAAAAAAATTGAAAGAGAGAGAATGGAGGTGGAGTCGGAATCTCTTAAGTGAGTTTTTTTCTTTTCTTTTTCTTAGCCATGTAACATTATAAATAAGGGCCACAAGCCCATGATTTTGTATGGTTGATTGGATTGAATGAAATTGAAGATCTAATTTGGAGTTATGCGTCAACTTTGTTGATATTTATTTCTAATTTAATTTTTTTAATTTTAATTTTGCAATGTCTAAAGTTATTGCTATATTATTTTTAAATTAATTCGAAACCTTGTAGGGTCAACCTAGGTGAATTTTGGGCCGGTTTTAATTTTCTTTGAGAGAGAACCATAATTAGGCTTCCGTTGAATTTCGGGTTTTCCCAACGTTAAATTGGGCTAAAGTTCTTCAAAATTCAAAGATGAATTTGTAGAATTCTCTGTTGTTCGAGCAAGCTATTGGCACACAGAATGTGGGTGAATTTAGCTTGGATTCTCTCCAATTTTTTCGTAATTGGAGCCCTAGGTGCATTTCCCCTAAAATTACATCAAAAAATCGTTAATTAGACGGAGGGATGTTTGATAGTAGTTATTGATTTGTACCTTATGATTGTGCTTTGGCTTATCTTCTCCTTTTCTTGTTTCTCTTTTTCTTTTTGTTTTAGGTTTATTGCTTTTAGACCTATTTTCTTTATTGTTCTTGTACCCTTTATCTTTCAATGAATGAATTTCCATTGTTACTGCTAAAAAAAAAAAAAAATTCATTAATTTCTTTTTGCCCCAGGATTTTTTTTTTTTTTTTTTTTAGCGGTAACATGAAATTTCATTAAAAGAGAAATAGGGTATAATAGGAGAAGATAAAATGGGCTCAGGAGTACAGAACTCAATGAAAAGAAGAAAAATACAAAGTCATCCGATCAATGAACCCGTATGTCCAAAAATACAAGTGTAACAACAAAAGAAGAATCCCATCCCCAAGGATTGTCTCTATGTGTCACAGATAGTAAGCGCCCTAGCTTGCTGAATCATTACCCATTTGATTGCATTTTTCGAGTCACTTTCAATTACCAAGTTGTCCAACCCTAAAGAAATCCAAATAGGCAAGGCCTTCATAATGCTAAGAAATTCCACCTCGTATGATTCTTTTCTGCCAATCGACTCTAGGAATACAACTAAAAGTTCCCCGGTATGGTCGCTTAGAACTCCCCCAATTCCTGCCGGTCCCGGTTTTCCCTAGCTGCCCCGTCCACATTGAATTTGAAGTGTCCCTGTTGTGGTGGTGTCCATGTGGTTGACTTCTTGGTCTTTTTCGGGGCCCCCATCATTGAACCCTCCCAAGAATGATAGGCATCCAATATCTTGGAACCTATGAAGTCTTTTACTGACAAGATCCATGTGCATAATCTCCATTTGGCTTTCTGGAATAATTCCTCAACCCCCTGTTCCTTAGATTGAAACACACTACCATTCCTGTCCTTCCAAATGGTCCACAAGATTGATGTAGGAATTGTATTCCGAGCCATTTTCCTTTTGAGGTTAAGGCGTGAGATGGGCCATGAGCGCATCACCCCAATACAGGTATTATCTAAGTATCCACGGTATCCCATGAGGTTAAGTAAACTTTTCCACAGATGATCCACAACGGGGCATTTCAAGAATAGATGGTCCTCTTCTTCCTCTACTTGGTTGCATAAGGGCATTGAAGGTCATCATCTGAGTTGAGGGTTTCTCATTTTCAAGGCTGATCTAGTTACATCCAAAAGTCATTGATTTCTTTTTGAAATTCTAATCCTTTTAAAGTCGGGCTATATCAATCTAAGCCTCAAACAAGATAGTGTGGTTGGGAGAAAAAGGCGGGAAAAGTGTGTGTGTCAGTGGGTGAGTAGGTTGGGGTGGGGGGGTTGCAGTTTAGCTCCTATGGGGCATGAAGCAACCAAAGGAAGAACCAAAGAAAGAGAGACGGAAAGGAAAAAAATGTTTTGTCTTTGTGTTGATCCCAAGTTTTAACCATGCATAGGAAAGGAAAAAGAAATTCATTGGAATACCGAATACTAGATGCAGTCATCATAATAATAAACATGTCTCTAATCTTGGAAACAAAAAGTAAATCAATATGAATAGTCCATATGCGTTGTTGACAAATTTTTAATAAATGAGAAAAAATACCTTTAACCTGCCTAATGGATCTCCATCTAGGATATCAGTACCAGCATTGTACACCACCAACTCGGGATCAAACTTATGTTCCGCAACCTAAAATAGATGTTGAAAAGTTTATTTTATCCAAATAATGGCACATTCGATGTATTGAGAGACTATTAAGCAAGAGAACATCTCCATCAAAACAGCATATTCTGCAATGTATTTTAATCACCTAAAAATCAGTGGCCAGAGTGCAATTGGTTGAGGAGAGAACAAAGGAAGCAAAGTCTTAATTGCAAGAAAATGAGGTAGGGGTGTACTAAATTGTAAAGTGATGGAGAACACGAGTTTTTATAGGATTGAGTGGAAAAGTACAACTCAGAAAGATGAGCCTAAAATGGAGTAACTGCTCCAATAATATGATTTATAGTATTTTTAGATCAGTGATGATCATGATACCAACAACAAAGTACTAAAAAATCCCTAACCGGCAAAATCATGTAATTGACTACTTAATTGAGTCCTTGTCGTGGTCGATGAACTCTTAGGTTTAATTTCAACAAAATCATACACCATTACCATGTCATAATTACATGGGATCTTTTTTTTTTTCTAATGTGCAACTGACCCATGCTGGACACATCTCCAAGTTTTGAATTCATGAATTCTTTAGTAGCACTTTAACACTTCTTTTCCAACATGACAAACATTATTTTCCATTTTCTTTCAAAAGAAAATAAAATATTGAAATGTCTATATTTGTTTTTAGATTAAAATATGATGTCTTTTTTTATTTGTATTATTTTAAGATCTAACTCTCATTGAAAGTTAATACATAAATATTTTTTTTGAAATGCTATGCTAATTCAAGAATTCTTATAATTTGGGATTTGATTGAATCCAATGCCTCATATCAGATGTTGAATTTCAACACATGCTCATACTCATGCATCATAGCAACTCTGCTATATCTTAAGCTGAGCTTTGAATGATCACATCAATCCATCAAAAATACCATACAACAATTGGAGGGGTAAATTGCCATTAAATCCTTCTACAGAAAAGACAAGAAATACATGCCTTGAGTGCTTTGTCTAATATTTCCAAGTACTCATTTGTTGTAGTTCCACTCTGCAAGCACACAAACATAAAAAGGACAACCAGCAGCCTTACAAATTAAGTGATTTCATTCCAAAGAATCACAAGGGGAACCACAAACAATATAATTCATTAATTCCTTACCACAAGTTCAACCTTCTGATCAATATATCTCCTTGCCTCAAAATCCTAAGACAGGAAGTATTTCTAACTAAGCAAATGGGAGATAATGATGGTAATGATGTTAAAATTATTCTTTCTTTTTCTGATTCATTCTTTTTAGTGGTAACATTAAAAAAAACCACAATTTTTGTAGTTGCAACAGCTTATCTTCTGTTGGCAAAATAGTGATTGAAATCTCCTATAAATTATTTCAGGTAGCAATAATAGGCTAGGAATAAAATGCTTTTGTGGAATAGAATCTTACAAAAGGGTAAATTTCAGAGTTGAACATATCAACAATATAAACTCGACCTGTCAACATTGAAGTGGTTAGTTAATTCTCATAGAATAACACCCAAGCTCTCAATGTACATACATACACTTTATGTGTACACAACCCCCTGAATAAGAGGTCTGTGAAAAATTAGCTTCAACATAAAGCTCCAGCCATTTGATTTGGCCACAACTTTTTTAGCCATATTACAAGTTTTTAGGATTGGATCAAATGCTGGGCCCTTGCTTGAGGGTGATTTTTTCCGCACCATATGTCCAAGTGGGTCTAAACATCCACCCATTATGCACATACAAATGGATGCATCATGACACTGTTCGTGTATTATCATAGAGAGGTCTAATCATGGCAACATGCTGAGATTGGGGACCATACTGTCATTAGCAAAGTCCATTTCATGGCCATTCCCTTGATGAGCATCAAGATCAATAATCATCACCCTGTATTGTCATGAAAGCAAGCTTTAGTAGGTGCTAAGAAACCAATAAAGTTTCTGTTACATTAGTTGGATCATGAGATCCAAGATCCAAATGGATGAGAATGAAGATATGTTGAGGATGATTCACCAACCTTGAAATATTTAAACGAACTAAAGCATAATGAATGCAAAGAGAAATGTCCGCATAAACACAAAATCCACCTCCCCTTTCACTTGAACAATGATGGAAACCACCACCAACATTAATAGCCCATCCCCGTTCTTTTGCAAGCTTTCCTGCCAAGATGCTTCCCCCTACCTAGAAAAAAACTTCTTGAGAATCATACTCATCATATGAACTAAAAGAACCCAAGTTAGGAATCTAACCTGCTTACGGAATGGATGAAGAACTTTTAGTTGGATTAGACAATTAGGAAGCAAGTGCCACAGGAGGGACCTAAAAATGTTAAAGAAACCAATCAGCTAATGATGCTTTTAGTGGCACCAATGACATCTGAAATGTTTTGAGGTGAAGAAATCGTAGCATGTCACGAAATCAATAAAAGACCAATTTTACCATTGAAAAAGAAAAGAACTCTAACAAGAGATAAATATAAAAGCTCCACAGAAAAATTGCATTCATTTGATACATAATTCTTTCACCAAGTCCCTTTTTAATCGTTTCTGATGTTAGTAATAAGTTATGATTACATACATATTATAAAAATCTATACCAATTAAAGAATGTCAAGGAAGCCCCATTTCGGTTCATGCCAAGTAAGTCGAAAATAGATGCCATTTTTATTCAAGACAACTTATGGAGAGAAGGCTTGGGAGAGAGGGAAAAAAATTTATATGGCTTTTTTTTGGCTTTTAAAAGGTCTATGCTAGAGAGTTGAGAAAATTAATTTGGCCATCTTTGAAAAAGAAGACATCCTCATGAACATAAGGAAATTATACATTTGGGAGAGAGAGAGGGGGAGGGGGGGGGGGGGGGGGGGGGGGGGGGTGAATTTTTTACTTACCTTCTATTGGCTTAGGAAAGGCCTATGAAAGTGGGTTGAGGGAAATAATTTGGCACCTTGAAAAGGAAGACTTGTCAAATGCAGATATGGAAATTATACAAAATATGCAAAAGGGCGACGAAGAGTGTAAAAATGTAGAGAAGTGGATGTTCTCATGTGGAAGAAACTTCACCAAGGGTTGCCCTGAGCCTTTTTTCCTTTTAGCAGTCACAAAAAAGATAAATAGATTACTTTTCAAAAACAAAGATAAATAGATTAATTTGCGCCAAGGTACATTTTTCTTTTCCTTATTTAGGTCTTCCTTTGGGAAGCAACCCCAAAGCCCTGCATAACCAAGACATTGAAAGATTCATGCAATTTTTTTTTGAAAATGTAACTTCATTAAGAGGCACAAGCCATGCCCAAAAAGTTACAAAAGAAGAAAAATACAAGAAACAATGAAAATGAGGGTACATCGAACCACGAGGTGAAAAAGCACAACACCCAAAAGGAAAGGAGAAAAGACAAACACTATTGCAAACCAATAACTTCCTTCCAAGCTCTAGAAATGTCTAAAATGGAAAAGGACTGGAACTTTGGAAGAATGGAAGCCCATGCAGCAGATTTCGCCTTGACTCTCTGGCTGACTTCTAAGGGACACTCCTCATGATTATGGAAAACTTTGTTGTTCCTCACCCACCAAATACTCCATGCGGTGGAAAAAATTAGCCACTTGGAAAAAACCCTACCTTTATTTTGGTGGTCAAATCCTCATTAAGTCCACTTTAAACAATTTACCTTTGTACTTTTATCCTTTTAAAGTCCCAATTGAAGTAGCCAAGATCCTTGAAAGATTTGAGACTTACTTTTAGGATGGTGTGGGAAGCAAGAAAATGCATTGGGTAAAATGGAAAGATGTCAGCCTACTTAAGGGAAAAGGAAGTTTGGGCCTGGGCAACACCTCTAGCAATATTTGGTGGAGATTCAGGGGAGAGAGGGAAGCAAGGTGGATGAAGGTTACAAAATTAAAACATGGGGAACTTGCAAAAGGGTCGGTTCTTGATTATTTTTTTTTTGTGTGGATGTGGATCACTAATTTGGAAGGAGAACCCAAATTGGTCTCTCTGAAGCATTGGGTTGGCAGGATTCTTAGAGAGGAAGCATTTTTTGAGGTAGGCAATGGGGCTATGGGCAACTTTTGGGAAGGCAAGTGGTTGGGAGAGCAGCCTTTGATGCTTTCATTTCCAAGGTACACATTTCCAACCAGAAAAACAAGCTTATTAAAGAGATAAGGGAACCGGACGAGGAAAGACAAGTGGGGGCTTCATCTTTTAGAAAGAATCTTACGAATCGCAAAATCCATCTCTTTGCTCGTGGGGACTTTAAGAGTCCAAGTGGGTCTTTTCTTGCAATTTGGTCTATGCCTTGATTTGGTTGAAACCCTCATCCAAATTTCCTTTATTCTTCAAAACCTCGTGCATCTTCCAAAGTCAAAAGTTTTGTTTGGACAACTTTCTTAAATAAAATATTGATAACTGATAAATTTGAAGCTAGGAATTTTCATGCCTCTCCACCTGAAGGGTTTTGCCTAACTCTTTTAATGCTCTCATCTCGGGCTGGGGTTCATGGCCCTTTCCTAAGCAAGGCTATTGATGCAAGCCTAGGGTCGAATTCGTGAGAATTCGCCGGTAGGTCACAATTTCAGAGTACGTTTGTTCAGATACATGGCATCTGAGAACCCATGCAGCCAATCACAGTTCATGAAAGGATTCTGCCTTGGTTGTTGGGGTTCTGTTAAACATATCCAAAACCGAAAACACAAGTGTCCGGGAATTCAACTATGATCAATGGAGTTTAGATCAAGGTCTCTTCTAATCCAATTGATTTAAATAAGCGGAAGCGAATAATTAAAAGAGATTAAAGAGAGGCAATTGTGATCTAATTTAAAATCCATAAAACATAGAAGAATTATAATCACCAAACCTTAATTGAGAAGTTGGTAAAACTCCACCGATCCACCAACTTTTGCTTTATCCTCCAATTCATGCTTGATAGCCTTTCTTTAATTAATTAATTTGGATTGATCTTCATACGTTGGCTTCCCACAATAAAGCCAAGTTATTTCCTTGCATGATTTGAGACACACTGCCTCTAATACAGGTCAATGAAATTAGGCCATGCCCAAGTAGGCCCACTTCAAAATGTTCAAATGGCTCAGCCATCTCTCAAACCATTAGATGGTTCATGGTCCCTTCTGCAATCCATGTAATGGTTACTGTACACCTTCACTGCCATTGCCCCAATGATATTGAGACAACTTCCCTCGGAGCATTTTCTTATCCAATCTGCGTTTGTACATCTTTCCTTTGGACTTTAGATACACCATGATTTATGACCATTGGTTTCAAAAAGGAGAGGAAATTCTTTCTTCGAAATCTCCCTTTTGCATCAAACTGGCTTAGCCAATTAAAATAAAGAACAGACATGCAAAAGAAGATACTGAGATGCATATTAGAAGTAAGGTCAGACTTCGTAAAAGCACATATTGGTATTGGCTCTTTGCTGAACCATCAGAGGTGTATACCACTAAAATAGAAAACCCGTGTGTACTGAATTGTCACCTACATAAGCCAGAAACACAACTTTCTTGTGTCTTTGGTGACTTCTGGTGTTTTTACCTCAAAAGGAGAACTTCGGATGAATTTCATCTAGTCCACAGTCCACACCCTATGAAAAAGATCCTTAGGCTCTCCTAGCGAAAACAACATGAGCTTTTCATTTCCATTCTGTTCTTAATATCTACTTTGTTGAGTGTTTGGAAACCTATTTTTGGTTATCAAATATAGTGGCTAATCATTGTGCATTTTGGTTCCCTTAAATGGTAGTTTATATCAAAATGGTAGTGTGGATATTTTGGCAAAAATGGGTGAAAAGGGAGCATCAATTTTGTAGCTACAAGTCTTTAGATGTGAGCTTGTATGAATCTGGGTGTTTTGTGTGTGTGCACACATCATGTGTACACGTATTTGTGTTTTTGAGTTGGGGTTGAGGGCTTTCGCAATAGAGCTAGTTCAACCTTTAGACAATCTCTCGTACTATCTTTTCTCTTTTTGGTGTGATCTCCTTTATCAATGGTTTTTTTACCAACATTTAAAAAGACCATATTTGTAAATGGTTTCCCTTCGAGCAGAGAGAGAGAGAGAGATTCATTCTTTGGAGTAATTTGAATATCTGAATTTCACTACTCATGGAGAAAGAATCAAAATAAACCATAAACCATAAACCATCTCAAAATATATCAAAATTACTCCAATAAAAAGAAGCATATAGATAGCAATTTAACTAGGCAGTGGAATTTGAATGGCACAGAGATCAAAACCTATAAAAATTTAAATGTTTTAAACCATCTAAGCTTCCATTACCTCAATTATATAGGCGACTTTCTGGCTGCCTTTTAAGCTGTTTAAGTATGACTCTGAGTGGACCTTCCCAAAAATGTAAAAATTAAAATCAAGTGGATCAGTGTTATGCATAAAGAGTCTTTGAAAAAAAAATATTTTACATGTAGAATCCAATATCCGACCCTAACAAAGAGAGTTGACAGGAAAATTAACACATTTCAGGGTTCTAAATCAGGATAACACAGATCAATCCTTTAGCTATTCACCTTTCAAAAAATTTCAAATAATATATACATATATGTGCATGTGCATGTAAGGAAATATTTTAGAGGTCTACAGAAGTAGAGAACTCATATATAGCTCCATGTGGAGCCCCTAATAACAATCCAAACCATTAACAGTGACCTACTCCCCTGTGAATAGGTATTTACCCCAAATTGACAGCCATCCACCTTTTACAGGTAGTTGAATTTGTTAGGACCGTGCTCCCCCCTCACACACAGCAATATTGTCCGCTTTGCCAACTAGTCCCAGTCCCCTCCACCCCAGTAGGGTCTTGGGTACACCGCAGTGTTGGCTCACGGCTTTAAAACGCGTTGTTGTATGTGAAGGAAGCGACTCCTTCATATAAGCACCCAAGGTTTGCACCTCCTAAGCAATGTGGGACTTTTTCACCTAACCCCCGGGCGGTACAAGTGGTCCTTTGTATCAGGTCGTGATGCTCAATACACTAGGGCGGTTAAACCCTATAGGCCTAAGGGTAACACTGGCATTGGAGGAGACCCCCGCCAGCGCTGGATTGCTGGCCCCATAACTAACAGAATTTTGAATCCAAAAAAAAAAAAAATGCATTGATCCAAGTCTATAAAACCATTAATTTTTTTATTTTTATTTTGACATTGTTACCATATTATTAAAGAAAAAGCCCCAAAGGTGTAGATACAAAAGAAACATAAAAGAGGAAAAGAAAGAACCCCTCAACCCATTACACCCACAAAGGCAAACATTAACAAGCTTTTATGACAAATCAATGTAATCATTCTAGGCACGCAGTTTCTAACGTGGAAATATTCCGGAACTCATCAAGAGACAATGCCCGAAATGCATATTTAGCTAAAATCCAACTGGAGACGGCTTGAGGAGATTCCACCACATTCCTAAAGATCCTATTATTGTGTTTCCACCAAAGCCTCCAACATGTGGCAAAAAGAGTAAGACGCCACAAAGAGGAGCACTTTCGGAAAACCTGATCAACCTCCCAAGCATAGGATAGATGAGCAATTGAGGATGGCATAGTCCACTAAAACCCAAACCTATCCAAAACAGGACCCAAACTGCAGAGGAGAAAGGATAATGGATAAGTAGATGATCCACATCTTCGGATGCTGGAAGGCAAAAGGAGTATGCACTGACTATTGCTCTTCCTGTCCTTTGCATATTATCTTGAAGGATTTTCCCCAATCACGCGGTCCAAAGAAAGCTAATAGCATAAGGCGAAGCCTTGGAAGATCATATGGCAGGATTGACCAAAGGACGAGAATCACTCTAATTGTTCCATACATATAAGGATTTAACTAAAAAATAGCCAAAAGGGTCAAACCACCACAAAAAGAGGATCCTCCAATTCCCAGATCTGAGAGGAGCATAGTATCTGAAAGAGATCAAAAAATCATCTGATTTGGCATCTGTCAAGTTCTGGCAGAAAATGACATCCTACACAACTTAATCACCTACAGCATAGTAGAATTCGAAATGAAGCCTGAAGGAGAGATAGATAGGCAGTAGAGGGAAGGGAAATGGGTAGCCAAGAGGGGAAGTGTCACACCAATGGTCCGTCCAAAACTTAACTCTGTCTCTGCGACTCACTTTAAACTGAATTCCCTACTTAAACATGTCAACACAAGCAAAGATAGCTCTCCACATACCAGAAGCTCTGCCGGGAGCAAGATTGAGGGTCCAAAATTACCCAAACTGTGGTTGGAGATGAGCAAAGACTTCCATGGGGCTTCTTTCTCAGAAGCAAACCTCCATAAACATTTAGACAAAAGAGCAACATTGACGTCCTTAATAGGCCTAACATCGAGGCCACCCGCATCAAGAGGAAGACAAACTTGCTGCCAACTAATAATGTGGTCTTTCCTCTTGTTCTCCTGACAACCCCAAAGGAAATCCTCATATTTTTCTCCAATGAGCAGATAACCTTGTTGGGGCACCTAAAAGCTTACAGGAAATAAACTAGCAATGGTGAAAATATGGACTTCAACATGATGATTCTGCCACCAAAAGATAAGTATTATCCTTTCCACGAAGCAAGTCGCATACTGAATTTTTGAATAATGACTCCCACTATGGGTGAACCAATACACAAAAGGAGGCCTAGATAAGAAGAGGGGAGAGAATATGAAACACATCCCAAGATCCCCGACAGGTAATCTAGTTCGTCACCGTCCAGGTTTAAGCTAGTTCGTCACCGTCCAGGTTGAAGCCAAAGATTTCACTTTTGGAGTAGTTAAAGCGAAGGGAGGAGGACAACAGAAACCATCTGAGTAAGGCTCGCAGATTCCTTGCTAGCATCACAGAAAATAATGGTATCATCAAGGAACTATAGGTGAATCCTTGAATTAGGAAAAATTAGTTGCCTTGGTCAAAAGAAGGCTAAGAGCCTTTGCTATCATGATGAAAAATGCGGGAGAAAGAGGGTCACTTGCCGAAGGCCATGGGAACTCTTGAAGAAATCTTTGGAAGATCCATTGATAAGTACTGAGAAATGAGTTGATATGCACTTTGCGATCCATAGACACCATTTCCTATTGAAACCATGCTGGATAGAACAAAATGCAAGAAACTCTATGCTTTTTCCAAGTGAAGTTTGCAAATGATGCCTTCCCTACGGGACTTACGCTGGGAATTGATGCACTCATGGGTTGTGATGACTACATCCATGATTTGCCTCCCATTTACACCAGCTAAGTGAAACTGAGAGATTAGCTTCAGGAGAAAAGACTTCAACTGGTTTGCAAACACCTTGGAAGGAGACTAATTGGCCTAAAGTTGGTTTCTGAGGATTAATCGCAACCACCTGAGGAGCATGAAGGATGCCTTTGGCAATTTCACCATTTAAAGAGATAATTTATGGCCTTTGAAGGATCTCCCATTGACCTCAACAATGTCATGCAGAGCCTCCACCTCACTGGCAAACCGAACAAAGGTAAAGGCCCTGCAGTTATTGGACTCCTTGAGCAAAGGTATGTAGCTATCCACAATCTTTCCTGATTTGTTAAAGAGGGAGAAAATGTCTAGTTTAAAAAAGGAATCTAAAAGGTTGGAAATGTAAAGGGAGAAAGAGGAGTTTCTCCCTTCCTCCCAATGGTTGGAAGATGAGGGAGGTATAGTGGAAGGGAAAGGAGGAAGGGAAGGAGGGTGAGGGGTAACTATAGGGAGAGAAGAAATCGGAGGGAGAGGAGTAGGGAGAGAGGGAGCCATTTATCATGATCAAGTATTCAAGAATCGAAATAAACCATTAAACTTTAAATGACACCCTATTTTTATACAGCAAAATATGGCCCCCATCATCAATACAGGCCATCAAAACTACGCTCCTCCCGCCCCCCATCAATTCTTTTCTCCTCTTCCCAAAAAATAAATAAATAATTATCATATGTCAAAATTTGACACATTGGAATGACATGCACCCCTAAATTGAGACATCAAAAATGTTGATCATCAAATACTTCACCTATCACCTCCACTTAGGCATCATCTACATAAATACTTCTCATTCCAAGCTTCCATCTTTCCCTTTTTCAAGTTTGATATATGTAATACCCTGTGTTTGTGTAAAAGTTGATGAGAGAGAAAAGTACCAGATTGGGCCTACTTGTCCCACATCGCCTATGAAGAGAATTGTTATGTGGGATATAAGTTGGAACCCTCCTTCTAGCACAAGGCCTTTTGGGAGCAACCTTGGGTTGGCTCGCCAATGCAAAGTCGTGCGGGCCCGTATGTGAGCCCAAAAGGGACAATATTGTGCTAACGGGACTGGTCGTTACAAATGGTATAGAGAATGATTCAACTCTCTGCCTGTGAGTGTGGACGTGTTTGTGGAGAGAGTTGAGGACGACTTTGGTCTTAAAGGAGGTGGATTGTAATACCCCGTGTTTATATAAAAGTTGATGGAAGAGAAAAAAATAGCCAGGTTGGGTGCTACTTGTCCCACATCACCTATGAGGAGAGTTGTTATGTGGGATATAAGTTGGAATCCCTCTTCCTTCTAGCACAAGGCCTTTTGGGAGCAACCTTGGGTTGGCTCGCCAATGCAAAACCATGCGGGCCCGTGTGTAGGCTCAAAGCGGATAATATTATGCTAGTAGGACGGGTCGTTACAATATAAGAGAGTACAAACTAGAGAGACAACAATATGTTGGGTTAATCGATTCCCTCCAAGCCATGTAGATATCAGATACATACGATATTCCTTGAGAGAAGTGGCCACCAAAAAACTACATTATCCCTCTTTGCTTTTTTCACAACCTCAGCAACAATGCAGCAGAGATTATGGAACTGTGATCACTCCTTTCTCAATTATTGTCCATAAAATGGCAGGGAGGACTGGAAACCATGGCCTTTAGCATTTACTTGACCTGAAACAAGAGAGCCAAAGGCCAAAAAAAATAAAAAAATAAAAAATGTTTAAAGAGAACACCCAAGCTCAAATGAATAATTCGATTTAAAAATAAATCAAAAAGTCCATGGTAAAGCTGCAGTACTAACAGGTGGACGAGAAGGGGAAAAACTCTTTTGCACATTGGAATAAAGAAGAAATGGGGGAGGAATCTTGAAGAGGGGGAGGTTTTCTGAAAAGAATTCTTCATCTGTTCAGGTGTTTCGGTTAACTAAACATAGAAATAACTTCTTGGGATTTTGAAGGATTTTCACAATGTTATTCAGAACCGGTAATGTTTGGACAGAGTGGTCAGTATGATATTCATATTTTATTTTCCTTTTTCTCCATCAGCCAGTTTTGTCCTTTCAGGTTAAGGTGCTGCCTCGAGTTCTTTCTGTAGTTTGTTTTGGGGTTGAATTTCAGTTTATCATTTTAAATAATGTTTCTCTAATATTTCGTTTCTCTAATATTTCAACTTTCAACAAGAGAGCACCAAAGATTTCTTCAGTTTCCCAAACAAGGCCAGGGTAGAGATCATCAAGAACGAACCTGCCTAAGAAAGATGGAAGGCTACCACTTCAAAATATTAAAAAAAAAAAAAAAAACAAAGGAAAGCTACAAAGAAGCTGGCATCCACAACAGCTGAGAAAAGACACAAACTCTTCATATGTTCAACATCAGCATCCTAAAATAATTTTCAATTGTTAGCAAAAGGGACCTCTCTATATCAATTAGAAGATGAATGGATACAATGACTCTCCTTGGCAATGGCCCAAGGAAGCTTGAAACAATCATTTTGGGAACAGTGAAAAGCATAAAAAGAAAAATATGAAAGATACATACCTCCTTAGCAGAACAACCCAACCCAACTCATCACAATAGAAGTTCTTCAGAAATCGACATTACAAACCAATGCTGGCTTCGCAATCATTTTCAACTTACAATGCAACTCAGTGCAGCTTTCTTACTAAGAACCCATGAATTCCAACTGTCCACAAATTTTTTTGGGTAGTTTTAATGTCAAGAACCCTCTTTATGTAAAATCAATTTGAGGACATCAAACCACATGTACCTTAGACCAGTAATACTATACACTAATGATAAGAATGAAAATAAAAAGGTGAAATGACCAAAGAAGGCATCAATTTACCTTCTTCTATTGATGCTTCTCCATTCTTTCAAATTCATCAAAATTTATTTCAATCAAAACTCCTCCAAATCCACACTTGATACACCCTACCCAAGCCCCCAACTTGGAAACACGCACACACTTGTACACACACGAATGCACATATAAAATTACATAAACAAATCCATCATTGAAATGAATAAGAACTTGATAAAATGCACATTCTATAAAATTATTGAAGTTAAAAAAAAAAGGGAAAATTATGCAATTCCGAGCTTGCAAATTACACAAATAAATAATATTGTTCACTTGATCACTTATAAACACTAAAATGCACATTTCTTTCAATTGCATAGTTCACACTACTTCCTCTAGAACATAACTTGGTATAATATAAAGCTATTTTAATGATCAGAGTTCCCACTAATAAATCCAATTTATTTGGTTTATTCTTTTGTTCGTGCATTTGAGAAATGCTCTCTTCTTTTGTGATTCTAGGTAACGCCTTTGCTCCCACGTGTATGACATTGTTATTAGGGCTATGGTATAATTTACCCATCAAAGTAAATAAAAAGTATACAATCTCAAATCGTCATCTTTGACAAGAACAAACAACATGTGCTCCCTCAGTACTTGAGATACATCAAATGTGAAAATGTTCAATGGTTTTGTACTTAGTGCCAAGTGAGATTAACAAAATAGTATCTTACTGTCACGAAACTTAAGAAGAACATGAGACTGCAAGAATGTAACATACCACAAGTACTTAACATCAGCAATTCTTTCTCAACCAGGCCCACACATGTATCAAGACAACATGGGCCCACTTTAGTACAAAAGGCACACCTATATCACCCCAACTAAAATGACCTCAATCCTCCAACTGCATGCATAATAGGCAGTTCTCCCAAATTTGGTAGACCTGTCAACTTTGTGTAATCATCAGTTATGTACAGATATGATGGACAGATGGAGCATACTTATGTAGTTGGTACTTTTGTGTCAGAAAATGGGGCTTATTAAGTGGGAAGGCATTTTTACAGATTTATGAAGCAAATGTTTTGCACCAGATTATTCTCTGCATGTTTTAAATTAAGGGGAAACTTTTATATAAAAATAAATAAGCAATATTATCATGTATGTATTAAAAAAATTATAAATGAAAGACAAGAAAAGAAACACAAGAAAGTTCAAAAGCAAACTTAATAGTTACCACTAGTAGATCATCTTGTGAAGCTTCCAATGGTTCCACTATCCGGTTTTTGTCCAAAATGCGTTCTGTAATGAGAAACCGACATATGTGACCCCACTTTGAAGAGTCAAATGGGTGCCTACATGTGTCACAGTAAGATAAGAGTCGGTCAACTGCAAATTTAGAACCCAAAGCTCAAGAGAACATAGAACTAGTTAACTGAATGAAAAAGAACTATTGATAGAGGAAATAATAGCCCCAAAAAAAGAAAAAAAAAATGTTTAGAAGAATAAGCAAATATAATCTATGACAGATAACATTTTCTTCTTTTTCTTTTTCCTTTTTTCTTAATTTTTTCACATACACATATAGAGTACATCAAGTTGGCAGTAGAAATAATCTAACAGTTAATGGGGCAGAGAAATTTTTACGAAATTAAGATCAATATCGAACATGAAGGTAAATATGATCCAGCTCTTAGTACCATGTCTATGGAGATCTTCTAGCTCAACAAACACATAAAAGGCTTTGCAAGAAAATCTACAAAATGGATGGTAAATAAAAAGTCTAGACTTGTATTTTGATGTCCTATCACTGAAGTGGTGACAATATTCATTGCAAACGAGGGGGAAAACAGTTCAGCGCTATCCCATATGGGAAAAGAAATAAAAATTATTCCCAGAAAACTCCATGCAAACTCTATGCAAAAGTTATGTCCTTTTCCTTTGTTTAATATAAAAGAGACAGTTTATGGAAACCGTCAAACAAATCTTGACCATTTGTTTATTGAATAGTTGTACTTCAGTTGTGATTCATACCCTAATGAGGATATTGAAAACCCATTGTTACTAATCTCATCCCATTCATTTTTTATTAGGAAATTGAAAAGCCATTGTTGCTGATCCTATCATCAATTTGTGATCATAGTAGTCAATTCCATTTCCTTTTAGCTGAAGCGGGCCGAAACATTTTGTTTCGGCATGAGACCAAAATGAAACAGCTACTTGAAATTTTTCGGTCTATGTTTTAGTTTTTTCGGTTTGTTTTGGTCGTTTTAATGTTATGGTCATTTTAGATGAAACAGGTGTGTTTCGGTAAAAAAAAATATTATGATTCAATCTAACAAATATATTTATCTCGCTTATTATTATTAAAGATTGAATTCCATGTCAACTTCTTCTGATCTCCAAAAGGGCTAAACCTCCAATCCTCCATAACACTCAAAAGAGTAGTTCCAACTACCCATGGGCAGCCATTAAACCTCAAAACACAAGTTCACAATTCCTTTCCCACCCACATTTACAGAAGAAAAAAATGGTCAACATTCTCATCTATATGTCCATAAAGGACAATAACATATCAACTTCTTCTAAAGCCAAACCCCTTCACCTTAGCCCACACCTCATCAAAAACTTACCCCTCAAGACACACGATAAGAAGATTTGCACCGTCAAAGAGGCCAAACCTTCCCAAGTGAGGAGCCATGGTAGATTGTCACCTCCCTAATGATAGCGCTATCCTAACCCCTACCATAACTGTGTAGGTACCCAAGGGATCACTAGTCCATAAATAGTTAAATACTCATCCTCCTCATCCATAAAGATGAGTAAGTCAATAAGCATCGCCATCAGTTCCTCAAAATCCCTTTGCTCCAGCACTCTAAGCTCCCTCCTGAAAGAGAAAGCAAAAGAAAAAGGCATTGTGGAGACCTATGATACCTTTGATAGATACGAGCTAGAGAGAGAGAGAGTGCAAAAGAAGAAGATATGAGGAAGGAAACCCAATAACCACTTATGTAGGTCTCCAACATAATATGAACATCTAATTACAATATAACCCTCAATTAAGGAATAACTACTAATACAATTCTGTAACAGATACTTTGAGTCTAATGGTACAAAGAGGTCTGCTAAATAAATGTGGCCTTCAATCATTTTCAATGGTTTGCATGACTATGGGATATGATGTTGCATTTACGGTTTACCTCTCTAAACTGACCCTCAAACTAATGGGAAGTATCACATAAGCATCAACATTCTCAAGAAAAAAACATAACAAGACTTGTCAAGGCTTTAAAGAGAAATTAGCTAATATAAATTGCAGTCCCCTGCTTAGGAATTATCTCAATGAAGTGAAAATTCACCTTAATATGTTGATTAGAGACAGCCCCAATACGCAAAGTTCACATGCTACAAATTACGGGTACACGGACGAGAGATGTAATGATAAACATGTGGACAGAAGTGATAAAGAAAGACATGACTGAGGATTTCTATTTGTCTTGGGAAGGATGCATGAAAGGAGTTGGGAAGGTTAGGAAGCATAAGGTCGAGTGGGTAGCGCAGCCCCTAAGATTATGTAAGTTCAATGTGGGTGGGGCAGCAAAGGGGTAAACCCGAGCAGGCAAGAATAGGAGGAGTGTTGCATGATAATAGAGGTAGGATGCTACTAGCATTTTCCGAACCATTAGGGATAATAGAGTCAAATGAGGCAGAACTGAGAGCAATCAGGAGAGCTCTCCAGGTTTGGTTTAGGCTTAGGAGCAGTAACCTCATTATCAAAGGTTGTGCAGGACGGGAGGTATCTCTTTCATTCATACACCTCGTTCGACAAACAATGTGGTGGATTTTCTAGTGAAAGTGGGTGTACACAAACAAAGACCGGTTACGGAACTGTTTTGATCATATCATCTATGGGAGCTTGGGGAGTAGGGGTCTCCTTAGTATATCTCTTGTGGGAAGGGGCGTGTTGTTGTATCTCGTCTTTTGCTTTATGTTTTTATCTATTTTCCTTTCTTTTTCTTACCTTAGATTTGGGTATAACTCTCCTATACTTAGATCCCCTCATGTACTCACTCTTTGTTTTTTAAAGAATTAACTCGTCGATGTTTCAAAAAATATGATAGATGGTGTTGCGATTGAATGTATGGTTTATAATGGAATCAAATGGAGACGTATAACTCGAAAAGCCAATAAGATAGATGAGATTGTAGCTCTAATAATGATGATGATGAATGATCTAATGGGCCTCATTTTGAACAGTTGATGATCTTCGTGATAAACCGTTGAACCATCTAATTTTTTTTATTACAGGGTGCCTCTCACCCTTTGACACATCCCATAAAAGCACTTGGGCTTTTAAGCCCACACGTATGTAGGACCACCTCATGTTTACAAGACATACGCACAAATACACATATGGAGACAGAGATAGAGAGAGGCAACATTTTGTCCAGAGTTCCTCAACCAAACAAATGGGGAGCAAAAACAAGCAAACCATTATCATCATCAAAGCCCTATACCATCGATGAAGTAAGAAGAAAAAGAAGAAGAAATAGCGTAGGAAATGGAAATTCGCTCTTACAGTTTCTCCATCCCGAGAAATGAGATGTCGTAGGAAGTGGAGTACATGAGAGGAACCTGAAGAGAAAGCGGTAAATGTCAGTCAATGTAGGTCACAAGTCAACCTAGAGGGAGTTGATTCCCTCATGAAGGGAGGTCTTAGATTCGATTCACACTCAAAACTCCTTTGGTCACACCCCATGGGGTTACTCCTCAGGTCCTCTTCGACTTAACAGTGTGCGTTGACTGGGAGATCTACACATGGTCGTGGGGTTAGTCTCACCTCCAATGTAAAAAAGGAGATTGAAGTGATAGTCAAGAACCATCTTAGGAAATGGGAGTCATGAGTTCGATTCTTAGTTCACCTGAAAGAGTCACTCCTGTAGAGTTGTGTGTGAGTTACTCAGTGTGTGGATACCTCAAGGATTAATTGAGTGCTCTAATAGGCCTGATACCTTAGTCATCAAAAAGAAAATACAGGCCACAAGTCATCAAGTAACAAAATTTAAATGGTATACCTTGGAGAGAGGGACGTCGAAATAGAGATTGCTGGAGAGTATACGATTTCTGCGGAGAGTTTCAGTGTCCGTTGCAGTGGAAGATTGAAGAGATTTCATTACGGGAGTGGAGGAAGACGCTGTCGCCATAGCCAGTGAGCGAATTGCAGACAAATTACAAGGCTAGAATAGAAATTGAGGATTCAAAAGCATTTCAGAGTTCGAAAGAAAATAACAGAGAGAAGCCGTCACCGATGCCATTTTTCATTGTGGGGAATAAAATCATTCGATTCCGACGAATGCTTTATGCGACGTGTACACGATCTCATCTGCCGCATCTTATTCTTAGCCACATATACAAGCCTTCGAGCCGTCGATGAGAGAACTCAAATGCAGAAGACGACGAGCTTTACCTGTGGGATTGAAAGGGAAACGATAGGGACGCCTGTACTGTCAAATTTGTTGACACTTTCACCTTTATTCAATTTTATTTATTAATATTTAAATAAATCATCTGTGTTTCATTTAAAAATATAATTAGATGGGAATGTAGATCTGCATATTGATTTTCAAATTATAAATGTTCATTATTCATTAAATTAAAGTTTGAGATATAAGATCTAATGATATTATCATTAAATGTCCGGTCTCTCATTTTTAACCATTTTTTTATTTTTTTTCTATTTAAATTATGTGATAGGCTCGCATCCAAATGTTGGAGGAAAGAACTCTATATGCATGGATTGAAAGAAAGAAAATCGCCAATGTTTAGCGCGGGAGGAAAGGGAAAACTCCTTAGGAGTTGTCATGGTCTTGAGATTTAAATAGCGTTATTTTGAGATATTTTGAGATGTGTATAAATGCACATCCTAATATAAAACTGTGAGAGCGTTTCATGCTTGAAATGGATAATATAGTAATGAGCGGGATAGGATCATTATAAATTCAAAATATTTGGTAAATAAGCTCATTATCCTCTTATTTTTCCTTTCCACCTCAATTAAAATAAATGTTACCACATATAATTGTCTAACGTGTTGTGAAATGAACTCCACAAATCACATATCAATCACATACACAAGCTAGAACATATAAATATACGTGGTTCGGCAAAATCGCCTATATCTATGGAAGAAAAATTGGACAACAATTACAAGGATTACACAATTCTTCCCTTTGTTCCCTTCCTCACCGTCTCCCCATCCTCTGTGTTTTCTTCTCTTCTCTCTCAACCCCAAGAGAAATCTACAACGGCTGAAAACTCTAGAGAAAAGGTTGTTTTTATATACTTAGGCTTACAAGAACACAGACTGAGCCTGGGCCTCACAGATAACACAGCCCAAACTGAAAAAACCTACACAAACAATATGCACTGAGTAAGCTCATGAGCTCATGGCAATTACTCTTTCCCATGTCTCCATCATGGATGTTATCCATGTAGAAACCCAACCCAAATGTAAATTGGGCTAAATTCATGATCCACTTTGTACCAATCCTATGAAGACAGTGGAATAAACGATCCATGACAACCTATCACTATACAAAACAGGCCAGTCCTACCATCAATTCTTCCTTTAAAGTCCAGGTTCTTCATGAATTTTGCACCACTCCAATAACGGGCCATGCAGTACTAAAATGCAATTGTGAACACACAAAAAGCACCCAGAAATTTCAAGTTGCATTGGAGAGAATAAGGGGAAGATGGGGTAGAAGAATGACGCCTGTTCATGGCCCCCCATGCGGTCCCGTCTTTGCTCGTCTGAAGCCCGTCGGGCTTTTAAAGCCAAAGGCCTAACATGCTGCTTAAAGTTCATTTATTTTGTAACTAGTCTCAAGATCACACTTGGTACTATTTTTCATTTTGTAGCTTGAAAATCTAAATGTACAGATTGAAAGTAAATTTAAAGAACTACCAACGATTAAAATTTCATCGAAAACTAAATCTCGGGACACTTCATTTTAATAGTTAAAGTTGGTAGATATCTGTAAAAGATTTGACGCATTGTAATTTTAACAGCTATGATCAAGTAATTAGATATTAGTTTTAAAAAATAGTAGACATTTAAGTCTATTTGTAACTTGTACAGTTATATTTTCAATTTATGAAGTAAAAAATAAAAAATAAATAAAAACAATACCAAATACGACCTTGTGATATATGTAATATAATATATAAGAAAACTCTAAAAGCTCGACTAGCCTTGGTGGACTTTGGGTAAAAGTCTGAGTTCGGCCCGTCAAATAAAAATATTTGTTCAAGCCCGCTTTTTAACTAGGGTTTGGACTAGTCATGGGCTGAATTTAGACGAATGAACACCCTAAAAAATAATGAAAAATAAAAATGTTTGTTCAAGCCCCTTTTAAGTTGGGTTTGGATTAGTGAATAGCCGAATTTAGACTAATGAACACCCAAAAAGAACAAGATTTTCAAGTGAATTGAACACACTGAAAGAGTGACCCTTAGTGATATGGTGCCAAAGATAGCAAAGATGACCATAAAACATGTGTCTCTTTCGTTCAAAACGAAAGGATGCAGAAAAGGGTTTCTTCTGTGAAGAAAATGGCAGTTAGACATGATATTTAAAATCTAAAACTGTTTTAAAGCTGAGACAGTTATGGGCCAAGTCTAATATTTAGGGCCTTAATAATATGGGCCTGCAAGTCAGTTGGGTACACAAGCCCACTTATTGCTAAGCACAGGAAACAAGATCTATCTTTGGATTTTAGACTTAATTAAATAACAGTATGAAGACTTGTCATCATTTGCACCATAATAATGGATGAGTCCAACCCGATAAACAATTTTTTTTTTTAAACAGTTGAAAGTAGACTTTCATTAAATAGAAAAAAGATAGCAGTACAAAATTAAAAGTACAAGAAAAAGAGGAGGGTAACCTATGAGAATTAGGCCCTCTACCTAAAAAGAGAACAAAAAAGGAACCAAAGTAAACAAAAAATAGCAATAGAATGCAACCCAATAGCTATCCCCAGGGGAAGAAACTGTTAATCACCCGGGGTAAAAAAGGTGCCACGAGTAGTCCCGTCAACACTATTTTTTGTAAGGAAATCCGCTACCCCATTTGCTGACTTACTTATTTGAGAAAAAGATACTTCCAAGCCCTCCACTAATTCCTTAATCTCCCTAACTAAGGTGATTAATCTCCAAGGGGGGGGCGTTTCAGACCCTTGGCTCATTTGATAGCGTTCGAAGAGTCATTTTCAATAATTAATTTCCTCCCCCCTAAAGTCACCCCTAAGGATAGAGCTCTCCGAATACTGAGAAGTTCCGCCTCATTAGAGTCATGACCCCGACAGACTCTGAAAAGGCGATACGTGTGTAACCCAGATGATTCCAAAGCACACCCCCAATCCCAGCCAATCCACGTTTACCTTTAGATGATCCATCAACGTTGAACTTCCAAGACCCAGAAGGCGGAGGGGCCCAAACACACTGTGGTTTGCTTCTCTTGAGGGAGAGACCCAAACAACCATCCAGAGAAAAGCACATGTCCCCAGCTTTGAAATCCTTGAATTCCTTGTTAACACAAAGCCATAAACTTAATCTCCATTTTGCATTATCAAAAAGCTCGCCGAACTCCACACTACTACCCTCGAAGATTCTAGAGTTCCTCTCTCTCCAAATAGACCACAAGACCACCGCCGGAATAGTATTCCACACAAATTTCTTCTGACGATGCAGACGAACCCATGTCCAAGACTCCGACAACCCCTCCCACAATCCAGGGCTAACCCACAAAACTCCCAACAAGTTTATGAAACTGCTCCATAATTTCCAAGCCACTGAGCAAGTAACAAAGAGGTCGTCTAAAGGCTCTTCAGCTAATTCGCATAGGGAACAAACAGAATCGTCGTCAGAACCAAGGAATCCTCTGCGACTAAGTTCCAATCTAGTCAGGATCCTTGTCACGCCCCGACCCTCCGGGCCCACTGACGTGAGATTTTTTTTTTTCTAACACAATATTGAGTTTTTGCGGAAATCATCTTATGGACTTTAACATCTCTTATGACTAAGTTTGGATCTAACATTTGGCAGCCTCAGACCCAACCATATCTAGCCGGTAAAAATCCCAGGCAGATGGAGGGGCCGGGCCCGCTTAAAACCCAAAACCTTGACAGATTTCACCTCGACGCATAGTATGTGGATACACTACTAACCAACATGTAATCTATAACTTAACATTAGGAAAGTCCAAATAGAAAATGTCACACATAATCTACCTAACATTTATCATCAATCGATCCTATGAACATCAGAATTGCACATTATAAAGGAAGTAGACTTCATTACATCCTACAGTATTTCAAACAAATACCATAAAGGGTTTATTACATTACATGTTCATATGTACAATGTCTACTAAGTTAAACATAAAATCCCAACATTTGGGTAGATAGCTAAAGGGTCTCCACCCTAAACTACAGCTGATGATCCTCCTATCATTCGTCCTCCTGGTTTCCTGTTTCGTAAGGGGTGTGAGTTTTACAAACTCAATGAAGAGAAAACAACAGCAAGTTCTGGATAACAAGGCATATTACCAACATAATAGACATGTTATCAAACAACAGTTTATACACTCATAAATCATGTAGAATAATGTCAACAGAGTTATCTACCATGAAATGTCCTTCATTTCTCAAAAAAGATACTCCCGCCAAACGACGTCTACGGTTCTCCCCTAACCGCGAGTAATACGTTTCCTACACTGCCCGTATTTTAAATACACCTCGTACCAGTGCCCTCCACGAGCTAGGTACTTCATACACTGGTGTGAGGTAATTTGATATGCACAGTACATCAATCAATATGCACATCCATATATGGATTTAAACATAATTGTCAACCCACATAATATCTCTCACACATATGATCCTAATAACCTCACTCAGCTAATATAGATTCCTAAGCCCTCCCGCATGGAATCATAATACAAATATCAGCAATCAGTATATAATATGCTGAAAAACTAAACACAGATTAAAAGCCCACCAACGGGTTACATTATAACACAAAGTGTTACCGTTATCTCCAATCGGGTACATTTACCCTATACTTATCATTTATTGTATAGATTAATTATCCCTCAATACATCAGTTATACACAAAATGCATATTCCTATCGGAATCACTGTTGGATACCTGATCTATCATCAGATCACCCATATCACAATACCAAGTAGTCTCTAAGAATAAGTGAGTTCCGTACTCCATTTTAGGATGGCTAGATCTCGACATCTCGAAACACTCTCAAGTTCACGTTTCATATGTAGAAACTCATAATCACCTCCTTACGTGTGAACAATGTCGGTATCGCATTCTAATCCCATTACATCCTTTCCGTCAATAAAGATGACCACGGATATCCACTTATTGCCGTAGGGCTAATGGTGAAAGAAACATTGTATTCAATGAAAAATGAGATGCATTTTAATAAACAAATAGTGTGGTTGAATCTCTTCACATTCGGCTGGCGAGTACTTTTCAGTAATCCGTTTAAAAAAAGAAAAATAGTGTAAATACAACGTATAATAACACTATATAGCCATAATTTATACTCCTAAGCGTTTGGAATATCATGACAATACATTTAGAGAGTTTTCTTGAAATTTTGTTAAAATTACGATTTTGCCCCCGAGCCTAATATGGGCTAAAAATAAACCCTTAAGTGGTCTAAAACAAATATTTTTAAGCTAAAATAACATAAAATTCATTTTTAAAAATTTTCCAAAAATTACGTTTTTGCCCCCGGAAAATATCCAAAATTACCAAAATGCCCCTGGATACTATTCACCAAAAATACTGTCCACGGCACTGTTCACCGAAGCTCATTGTTCACCGAAAATTACTATTCACAGAATTTATAAAAATGCCACTGGCACTATTCACAGTACTGTTCACAGAATTTACAAAAATGTCACTGGCACTATTCACAGAATTTACAAAAATGCCATCGGGGTTACTGTTCACAGGCGGGTCACTGTTCATCCGAATTACCAAATTACCAAAATGCCCTTTGAGGCCTGCTTAGTGCACCGCAAATCACTGTTCACGGACACATTTTTCCATTTTTCATATTTTCTTCTCCGATTTTTATAAAACAAATCGTAAGTCATTTTTTGATGAAATTAAATATCTAACTTCCTCTTAATGAGGTCTATAAACTAAAAATATTAACTCAAAATAAACACTTACAGAAATCTTCTGAAAAATTTAAGACAACCGCTTGGGCAATAGTAAACGTCTGGCAACAGAGGAGAATGGAAAAACTGAGAAAAAAACTTCGTAAATTTGCGATTTTTAACTGAGACCAAATGGACCTATTTATAGTGTTTTGAAAAATACTATTGAAAACTGCTGGATCAATCCTGAGCTTTTAAAAGTGTCGGCAAAATCTCATCCCTTAAGACTGTCGGCAGAAAGATAAGATGAAAAAATTCTTATCTCAGGTAACAGTAAAAATTACTGTTACCGCACTCTTTTTTTGTTCGTCTATATTAGACCTTAACTCGTGAAAATCCGATACCGTAGGTGTGTTAAGAACACAGGGTTTACCTACGGTGGAATGTTTACTTTTTGTTTTGACACAAAAAATAAAGTATTTTTCACAAAGTCAATATTTTAATAAAATAGACAGCTTATAATCACCGTGATTTTGACACTTCGAAAAAAGTATTTAAAATACTCTTTTCGACATTAAAAATATGTCAAAGAGTTTGATAAAATACAGATCGAATGTGATTTGAGTTTGCTAATTTTCGAAATACGGGATATCTTAAAAATCGCAGCTTTTAGATAAAAGCATATGTAAAATACACGTTTCGAGGAATACTCGTGAAATTCCAAAAATACCACTTAGTAGCTTACTCAAAAGCTTAATATGTGTGTGAATTTCAAGGTCTGAATATATCAGAAGAGTGGTCTTTCACACTCAAGAGATCTATAAAATACTATTCATGATTTTATATGTAAAACAAAAGACATTTAAGTAATGTCTAAAATGCCCTCCGAACTTTGTCGAGCTAAATCATTAAGCAAATGACCTCTGATCGGGTCACATACTCCCTTTTCGGGAAGCTCTTTCCCTATCCTATCATATTAACCTGTTACAAAGCCGAGTTAATAATTCTAAAAATTTGTTATTTCTAATTTAAAGGATCAGGTTATTACAATCCTTCTCTTTGCACCGCACCAAGTAAACAACTCGACTCTAGGGGGGACCAAATTGTTCCAAATAATAGCCTGAGAAACTAAAGAGCCCTCCAAACATTGTTCAGTAAGTTCAGACAAAGATTTGACTGAAAATGTAACGATCCGTCCCGCTACAGGCACGTTAAAAACTAATCCAAACTCCTAAAAACAATCCAATACAATTTCGGATATTAACCATAGCAATCCACCAGTAAATAAAAAACCGTAAGCATCAATTATGGTTACAAATTATAGCATCATCTCATTATTACATTCACCCCCACCTAATGAAATGTACACATAATTCAAATACATCAGAAAGTCCTCAATTACAAGATGGGACCCTTACAAATTAGGAAACTGCAACTCTATGCCCAACGTCCAACTGAGGGTCCCACCAACCTTCCCTCTAAGAAGTACCTGTGAGGCAAGGGGATGAGCTCTACATACCCAGTAATGGTAACACATGCATCATAAGTCATCAAGCATACACTGCACATAATCATATGGACATATCAATATTTACGATGTCTACATGCATAGCCATACAAACGTGTGCCCTACCCCTAGCACATAGGCCCACGTCAGCCGGGCCTCTAAGACATCCTCTAACCAACCGAATGCAACTCCCTTATGTGCCCAACTGCAACAGTCCACCCATCCACGGTTACGCAGACTGATCCTCAGTCAGATCGGGGTCTCTAGTCCTCAACTAGACCTATGACCCTCTCATAACAACCCGCACACATACCACGATCAACTCAAGAATCGGACTCACTAGAGTCCCAAACTGATTACCACACAGGAGTGACCATCTCACCAATCCTCAACGAACTCCCAACCAAACTCATCTATGGTCTCATCAACCAAGCACCAGAGTCTCGATAGTCAAACCCATAACCTTGGACCCTATGTGCTGGTCTCCACATGACTAATGTACCCACCTCTCACAGAATTCTAAAGGTCTTCTACCGAGTGAGTCAGCCGAACTCATTCGTTAAGTTCCCATAAACTCCTGGTGAGTCAACACCCACAATACAAGTCTCAACAATGAACCCCAATACCATAACCGCGGGTAAACACACTACCACATCGCACCACAGGCTGTCCCACCATACAGGTGTCCTAGCCTGGAATATCTCATCAGATCACATCGCACCAACCCTCGATCAATGAGCGGGCGAGCACATCCTCAGCCTACTAAGTCATCCGGGGAATCACAAACCATACCAACGGGAGCTGTCCCTCACCGCATCATCCCTCGACCTAGGCGAGCACCTCCTCAGCCTACTCGGTCATTCAGGGAATCACAACCCATACCAGCGGGAGATGTCCCTCACCGCATCATCCCTCGACCTAGGCGAGCACCTCCTCAGCCTACTCGGCCATCCAAGGAATCACAAACCATATCAGCGGGAGCTGTCCCACACAGCATCGTCCCTCGACCTAGGCGAGCACCTCCTCAGCCTACTCGGTCATCTAGGGATCCCAACTATGCCAGCGGGAGCTATCTCTCACCACTCTGTCCCTTGACCTAGGCGAGCACCTCCTCAGCCTACTCAGTCATCTAGGGATCACAAACTATGCCAGCAGGAGCTATCCCTCACCGCTCCGTCCCTTGACCTAGGCGAGCACCTCCTCAGCCTACTCGGTCATCTAGGGATCACAAACTATGCTAGCGAGAGCTGTCCCTCACTGCTCCTTCCCTTGACCTAGGCGAGCACCTCCTCAGCCTACTCGGTCATTCAAGGACCTCAAGGCATATTGGCGGGAGTTGTTCCTCACCGCACCATCCCTCGACCTAGGCGAGCGCCTCCTCAGCCTACTCGGTCATCTAGGGATCACCTCACCCGTCACACATTCGGGTATCGGAACCGCAAGGGACTTCTAAGGTTACCTTTGGTGAACCAACATTCAGCCTGATGGCATATCTAGGGTTAATATAATTACTTCCCAATTAGTCTTTATCTAGGACTCCAAGGCACCTTGTTTTCTAAATCAGATTACACCTCTCTCATAGGTACATCCGGGAAATGTAAGACGGACCGACCATTTGAGCCATATACGGGGTTACGACTACCCATTTCTAACCACCAGAGAGTCTGAATCCCAACCACGCGACCACTGTGCGGTCCCACATAACATCCGCACCCTAACTACCCGACAAGCTAGGGGGAGTCTCTAGATCCTGATGTGGCCTAGTACCCATGCCCCACCGGCATCCCACATATACTAGCTACATGCATGCACAAATACCGCTACACATACTATTAACATAGTTCATTGTATAATAATCAGATGCATATATATCATTATCTATCACGGGTTAGCATGTTAACATCCAAGCAGGTTACAATGTCTAGCAGTCCAAACTAATCATCATATAGTCATATGGCATTTTATCACCAGATTACATCACACCATGATCAAACATATGCCACCACATATCACATATTCACATGCTGACATCTTAACATATTATCAACCAAAATAAACTCTGATCATATCGCCACACAATCAATCAATTATGACATCAATTAATTAATTCATATATGCCTCCACGGGCATCGGATACGAATACATCCGGATGGGGGTTCGCCACATAATGGTATCAATAGTTCCCTTGCCGAGTGGCTCATAATACCGATGACCCCCATTCGCCGTATTCCGTACCCGCACATTTGATAGAGAAGTAAGATGCATAGATGCATGCTAAAAGCGATGATGAGTTCCCTCACCTGTGTGTGTCCTTGAAATCCAATACGAGAAAACGAATCCGATGGTTGAAGGGGCTCAATCTGTTGAAACAAGAATAAGAGGGTAAGAAATTGGGATGAAACGGGTCAAGCTGGGCTAAAATGCAAATGGGCCCAAGAACGGGTCGGGTTCGAATCGGGCCGAACTGGGCTGGGCCGAATTGGGCCAGACCAAGCTTGGGCCAAATTGGGCCTGGGTTGCCAAGCCCAAAACCGAACCCACCCGAGTCAACTCAGTGACTCGGCTGAGTTGGCTCGGCACTCAGCTGAGAATCCAGGAAACTGAAGGAAATGAGAGGAAAATAAGGGCAGAGGAAGGAAAAATGGAGAAAGAGAGAGAAAGAAGAAGGTTAATGAGAAGAGAGGGGAAGGAACTTGAGTGCTTGATAGCACTGGAGGAGGTCCGACGGTCGGAGCAGGCGAATCGAAGTGGAGATGAAGACCATGGGTGCGGCGGCTGGGGAAAGAGGGAAGAAGAAAATGGGAAGGACGGCCGAAGAGGGTTTTCCAAGGGGAGGGGCGGGGATAGAGGATTAGGGTTTTAGGGAGAGGAGAAGAGGGAAGAAGATGAAAGAAAAGGGGGAAAAACAGGTGGCGGCGGCGGCGGGATTAGGGTTTTTGGGCGGTGAAAAGTGGAAAAGAAAGAGAGAGTGAAGGAGAAAGAGAGAGAACGAGAGAGAGAGGGCTGGGGCGGCGGCACTGTAGCGCATAGCTACAGTGCTGCCAAAGAGAGGTTATAAGGGGTTAGGTTTAGGGTTTGGTTTTGTTTTTTTTTTTATATATAAAAGCTTCTAATTTTCAAAATATTTTTTTTTAAAAAAAAAAAGCCCGAAGAAATCAAATGACAAACGTCGGGGAAAAACGTGTGATTTTCAAACTTTTTACATGATAAAATATTTAATGATTCAAAATTACCAAAGTGCCCTTCTAGTGTCCGAACTCAAAATCGGCTAAATCAAGACCCAACACGGGGCCCACACTTTCCCCACTGCTACCAAGAACCCAAAACTCCGAAATCGGGTCGAATCATTACAGAAAAGACCCCAAAAGAATTCCCCGTCCACACCCACTCGTCCCCACTCTCCATGTCCAACTTAAACTCTCTCAATTTCGCCTTAAGGTCATTTAATGAGCTAATCTCAAAAGCCAGCAGTTCTCTCCTAAAATCAAAACTCCACGATGTACCATGTCTATCCATTGTGACCATATCTTGAACCAAAGCCTGCTTAGTCCTGGACGCTCTGTATAATCTAGGGAAAATCTCTTTCAACGGCCAATCCCCCAACCAGAGATCGTCCCAGAAGAAAGTTCGGTCCCCCTTAGCAACCAACAGATAAAGATTCCTTCGAAATAAACTGCCAACCTCAGACCCACCTTCACACACATTCCACCAATCTTTAAGCACCCTAGAGCCCGACCGAACCCCACCCTCTCCCAAAGTCCACACATTTACATTCGCTAAACCATATTTAGCAGATAGTAACCGAACCCATAAGGCGTTCCTTTCTGAACCAAAACGCCATCCCCACTTGCATAACAAGGCTTCATTCTTTACTCTAATAGGGACTAAACCTAAACCACCTTTATGCTTTAGTTTAGTAACCTCGGTCCAGGCCACCAAATGAACTTTCCTCTTCCCCTCTTGGTCGCCCCATAAAAATTGCCGAAAAAGCTTTTCCATCGTATTGGCCACACTTATAGGAATCTTAAAAAGAGACAAGAAGTACATTGGCACATTAACCAGGACAAACTTAAGTAGAGCTACTCTTCCACCCAATGATAAGTATCTCTTACCCCAGCCGGCCAATCGCGTCTCGACTTTCTCTAAGACCGGGGACCAAAACCTTTTGACCCTAGGATTGCCCCCAACTGGGAGCCCAAAATACGTAAACGGAAGTTTCTCGATCCCGCATCCGACTTCATTAGCCCATTCTCGAACCACCAGATCATCCATTTCAACCCCAATGAGAGTACTTTTGCGTAAGTTTATCTTAAGTCCAGAGACCAACTCGAAGCATCTCAAGATCGCTTGAAAACCTAAGACCTCTGATTTACTATGATCACAAAAGAAAAGGGTATCGTTAGCAAATTGCAAGTGACTGATTACCAGACCCTAATCAAATCATTAACAGTGCCAATGCCCAGCTTTTCATTTAAATTTTAAATTGAAATGATCACCCATACATTAGTCTCTAGTGTGTTGCTCTACACATTAGGCATAAAATCCATTAAATGAAACAGTGAAAGATTTGTTCAAAAAGTCTTTTTTTTTTTCTAATATATGGTTCATAATAAATCATCTTAGCAAAATCAGTAGAGCCAAGTAACAAATCTTAAAGATTTTAAATTAATTTAAACCATTTATCAAGTTATTGCCCGATATGTAGATTGTAGACCATGGCATTTCGCCACGTGTGAATCGCAAATACAGGCCGTATTATGGCCAATACATATCGAGTGATGTTTGTTTCTTTATTTATTTTTTTTGTTTCAAAAATCAGATTCGACTAATTTTTTAGTTATTTTCATAAAAAAAATTATTTAAAAAAGTTTAAAAGTAAGTTATTCAATTTTAGAGTTATTTTGAGTTATTTTCAATTTTGACCATTTTGAGTTATTTACATTATTTTATTTTTTTGAGTTTCAGCTCTAAGATAATCTCAAATTTCGAGTTTTTGTAAAAAAAAAATTTAATGAAATAATATCCAGTGTTTATGGAATTCAATGGAGATGCGTTAATGTCATTCACTAGTTTGTAGGGCGTCTATATGAATTTTCAATATTTTTCTGAAATTTTGGTAAAAGCTGGGATTTCTAAAATACTTTTCATTTTCAAAGTTTCATGTCAAAAAAATGAATGAAATTATATAAATGTTTCTACAATTAAATGAAGAGCCCCTACATGTGATTTGTAGAGTTTTTAGGATCTTTATATAATTTTTTTAATATTATGACATTTTCATGTAACTTGTAAATTTCTTAAATAAAAAATTTATGAATTGTAATAGAATGTACATGTCACTAAAGGACACATGAGAATATGAAGTTTGTATTAGGTGTTTCCTCATGTTGATTTTCTTCTTTATAAAATTATTATATATTTTTTAAAGTTTTAAGACAAGTTTCATACCAAAATTTCAACTTTCAATGGTCTAAAACTAAATAAAATTACGCTACTTTTAAAAAAAAAAAATTGTTCACCCTAGATTTTTCATTTTTTCTTATTTTTCTGTATTTTTTTCAAATAAAAAGAAGAAGAAGAAGAAGAGAGAAGCCCTACTGCCGATACTATAGTATCGACGATATGTATTGCCCTTTGCATTTTTAAAAACCTTGATTAAAATTGATCAGTTAGAGTAGTAGTTGTCAATTCTATTTCATTCCGGCCATAACATTCCAAATCTAACTAAAAAATGGAAGATAAGTACTGGATTCCGTGAGAACAAGTCTAGTGCTAGTGGAACGAGCCAAAATAGCCCTATCTATTTTGCTCTAAAAAATTTATTTTTAATTTACATGTGTGAAACTGTGGATACCTAACGTAAAACCCCCACAGGTGAGTCAACTACCCCTAGGGTACACCAAGGTTAATGGGGGTTCGGACCCACAACCTTAAGCTTCCTGAGATGGGAAGCAATCAATTGAGCTACATCTATTTTTATCTTTTTTAGATATAAATATAAAATCTAATAGTACAACTAAAAGATAAGCTATAGTTAGAAAAGAAAATTGAATCTAAAATTCAATTTAAACTCACTTGATCTCAGTAGTTAAACTTCAAAATCATACACTTGGTGAGTTTGACAACTAACATCAAGTAGCATGAAATTTTGATCCAGCTTCAGTTTATGAAGTATATTTTGAATTCATATGGCTTATTTTTAATTTATACGATGAGATTTTGAGAAAAAAATGAAATAGACCCAGTGTGTCTATGTATTTTAAGTTTTGACTTTTAATTTTAAATAATATGAGAATTTAAGTTTATTTTCTGGGTACTTCTTAAATTTTTTTATCTAACTCAATTTGTATTTAATTCTTATTTGAGTAAAATTGAAATATTCTTAAATTATCATTTTGATAATTAAACTAATTATGAATTGATATTACAAACATAAGAAGTAATTTAATAATAATTTACATTTTTATTTATGTAGATTATTGTAAAATGATGGAAATAATTAATTTATATATTTATAAGTTTGATTATTGTCTTCATATTTTATTATATTGTTTTCTTTTTTAATTTTTTTATGCCGTCTTTTATGAACTGAATCACCGAAATGGCCAAAACGTCAAAACGTTCCATTATGAAAACAAAACTAGAATGGGTTCCAAAACAGATCTGATAAGTATTGATTAATTAAGACGATTTTTAGTAGCTTATATATTTAAGAAAAGATTTTTCTAATTGATCACCACTTCATTTAGTGGACCAATACTCAAGTGCGAAGGTAATACCGTGATACATTGCTGTCTGTGCTGGTAACATGAAAATTTTCTCACTCTTGCCATGTGCATTCAATATGCACTCCTTGTGTTGGCCCCTTTCCAGCCTACAATGCTAGTTTTATTACAAAGATTTGTGTTTGAATATTAGATCCATTAGTGATCGTCTTAATTGAGTCAGTTAAGATATATTTTAATCTTATAAATTTTTTATTTTTTTAAAATATTATATATTTTTTAGAATAATATAGATATCTCCACTTCATATTGGATATGAGACTGATCTTATGGATACACAAAACCACAAACAACCCTCATATATCAGGTAAACTTGAGAGGAGTCGAACGCTCAAACCCAATATTTTAATCTAATCCTAGTTATTTACACCAACTAAACTACTTGTACGGTCATCATTCATCCAGTCAAACTGACTTTACAGCAAGGAGTTGGATTGAAATTGAGTTACTTCAGGTGTTCATAAGCCAGAACATAGTTGGACCCACCTAGCCTTACCTTGAAATTCAATATTGATGAATCTAAATTTACAATTTGAGATAGAAAAGAATTCTTTGCCATTTACACAAATTCAATTACATAATATGGAAACATGTGAATAAACGAATTCTGTGTCATTTACACAAATTCAATTACATAATATGGAAACATTTGATTTCCAAATCTTCTCCACCAATTCTTTCCTCCTTTGGATTGATCTCTCTTTCATTATCCCACCACTTTCATTAGAAAGAATCTTCAGGGCAATCATCAAAGAAGTTGTCCAGACGAGTCCGCAAATCTCGAAAATCTGGAATTGGGCCTGGAATGTCATAATAAGGAACAACAGATGGAACAGAACATGAAGAAGCAGCACTACAACTCTTCTCTTCTTTAACACCGCCTCTTTTGCTTTTGCTCCTCTTCTTTTTGGGATATGGAGGATTAAGAGACTGCACCAGTGACTTCAATTCTCTTCTTCCTCTCATCTCTTGCATGTAGTCGAATGCTTCTTCTTTCCGACCCAAACTACTAGCCAGAGGAACACGTATTTCTTGAATATGAACTTTTCTACGATCACGATGCCGTCCTCCGTCATCTCCGTCGCCGCCACTACTTGAAGACTCTGTGGCATCATGGTCTGCTACATGTATCCGAATTACTCTGTACTTGGTCTCTTCCATTGATGCCACTTCTTCTCGGTCGTCGACATGTTTTCGTTTCTTGTCACTGTGCATCTTCTTCAAGCTTTCACATTCTCTTTTTTTCTCTCTAATTTTCGGGGTGGTGACTATCTGTTCATCAGTTTGAATATTTTTGATGAACAGGCAATTTTCTTTCCTCCCTTCACAGGCGCATGAACTGCGCCTAATTGTGGGCTTTCCCATCAGACCCACCTGTTCTTTTCGAAAACCCTTTCTCTTCAGTTCTTCTTCTTCTTCTTCTTCTTTTCTTCTTGAAGATATGCCTATATCATATGCATGAATTCTTCGCTTTCTTTGCAGAGCATGAGATTTGAGAGCCATTTTTTTTTCTATGATAATTGAAAAGTAAAACTCAAAAAATTAATTTTAAATCAATAAATAACAGAATCATGATAAAGATCCAAGAGTTATTTTGGGAAACTAAATAAGACACGAAGTCGGTGGACATGAGCTTGCGTGTGCTGGTCAATAATTCTTACCGTTTTTGTCCGAGTCCCGCTGGAGAACCGGCTTAGAGCTCCTTTCTCATGAGCCTTTCTCATGAGTGATGTCTCTTGCCTACAGTAGGGCCGAAATCGGCCCGGGTCGAATCGGATTTTTTAAAATCTAATTCGACTTGAGTTACTAATATATAGAAAACGACTCGATTCGAACTTTTGACCCAGACGTCTTGATCCGGCCCGACTTGAATTATAACCTGACTCAATATGACACCCGACCCGACCAACATTTTGAACCTACTTTAGCCTAGTTTTTACCGGGTCGGGTCAGGTTAACTTAAAAATCTCTCAACCCAAGTCGATCCGAATTCAATACGGGTTTTTAACTTCTCAACCCGACAGACCCGACCCGCTGACCTGACTTTCATGACCCGACCTTCATGATTGTCGAGTCAGGTCATGCAGGTTTGGGCCAAAACCCGGCCCGAGTCTCACCCCTAGCCTAGAGTAACCTGCAGTAAAACTTTTATCATTCACTAAAGTCATTCAGATCACTATATTAAATGAAGGATCATTAAATATTTTATAATGAAAAGATAAGATTAAAATAATTATTATGTATTTAATCAAATATATTTAAACTGATGGTAATTTCACGATTGATTTTTGGTATATTTGAATTGAATGGCTAGATTCGACTTCAAATTTAAATTTTGGTTAATGAGAAGTTCGTTGTATCAATAATAAAAAAAATTCTTATACTATCTTATTTACATTGATCTCATCTATACTCAACTTTACATATTTTAGAGTGGGCGGGACAAAATTTCACAAAGGTTGAATCAACCGAATGCATTAATTAACCTAAATGATTGTCATAAATATATTACCAGAATACAATTGCAAAAGATCACGTTAAAATAGTTTCATTTTTTTAGATTATTGGGATATTTTAAAAAAAATTCATGGAAATTCAATAATTAAATTAAGAAAATATAAAAAGTTCGAAGATAAATATGAACTATTATGTAGGGGTGCAACTCGGGTGATTGGGTCAAGCCATAAGGAAATCAAGCTCGGGCTCGGATTACAAATATAGGGCCTCGGTTGTAAATAAACCCGAGGCCGAATAAGCCATCATTTACATATTGGGCTTCAAATTTAGCTCAGGTCCTACAAATACAATTAGGTTTGGGCTCATGCTTGAAAACTTTCGGCTATATTAAGATTGGGCTTTTTAGTTACAATTTTAGCCGGGCTCATTTGTAGGTCTAAAAATCTTGCTACTCTATCATGGTGTCTAACATGTGATAAGGTAGTGTCGCTTGATATAGGCCCACATATAAAGGAATCAGTACCTTACCTTACTTAAATATTGGAAAAAGTTTAATGGGTCAAAATGGATCAATTTTGGCAAATAATATATCTTTAATGGCTTAAATCCATATACTATAGTTCTAGACCCATTCTCACTAATTGGGCTTAGAAATATCTATCTTAGAGCTGACTAAAGGAAGCTGAGAGAGAGAGAGAGACGGTGGTGAAACTGGAATGGGGATGGATGGCCTAGGAAAATGGTGAATGAGGATAGGTAGGATGTGTTAAAAGGGCACAGGTAGGAAGGGTATAGGAAAATGGAAAAACTCTAAAAACTCCAAAGGTAATGAAATATAAAAACCATACTCTTTATTATGTTTTATAGGCTAGCCCAACTCGACACCTATACTCGAGATTGGACCGCAGTAGATATGTGATAAGTCACCGAAGAATATCAACACTCGCCCTCAACGATGACTCGTCATGTAAGCGACACCACTGTGCTTCATAGCCAATATCTTATGATGGCCCACACTATAGTAGCTCTCTTTCTAGACAAGTCAATTGTTTCTACTTCTACCATGGCTTTCACACTAGCACTGGTAGCAAATTTTAAACTAGACCAAGTAGCCTTTTCTATCTCTTTGGTGGCTTCACACTGGCTCAAATAGCCATTTTCCTAGCTCACACTTACCAAGATTCAAATAAAAAATATGGTGCTTTCTTTAATACCAAATGCTAAAGTACTTGACTAATACACCAAAAGATCCAGAGCTAATGGAACGTAGAAAATCAAACATTTATCCTATCTCATACTAGTTTAGTCCAATTTAATATCAGCCTATACTTTAGATTAAACCACACCAAAAATGTGATGTGTCATTAATAAATCTCAACCTAAAATATTTATCACATCTATTTATATTACAATCTAGATATCCCTATATTGATATCAATCCAATATATTGTAATTTACTATGTCCAACTCAAGAGTCAAAATGAAAAAAAAAAGGTTTTAACTTATTTTAATGCATTTGAAACAAACCTTTTCAGATATCCCTTCATACATTTCTAATAATGTCTTGGGACCCACCATTTTTTGCCCTATTTTTGGCAATGCCACTGCCCGTCCCTTGATTTTGTCCCCCTCCATTGTTCCCACCACCTTTCTTTCCACCATTACTATTTTTAGCAACATTATGGCCATCCTTGCCACCACTTTTCTGGTTATTCCCTCCTCCATTAACTTTCTTGTCAAAGTCAAAATCATCATCGTCTATATCGTTTTGATCCTCAAAGTTGTGTCAAACCCATTATCATTGACACAAGTGCAAATATCGGACGATATGATACGGGTTTTCAACCCTTTATCATATTGGCCGATACGTATTGTATAGGTTGTACATGATAGTTTTCTGTCGATATGGCCAATATATTGGTGATATATATCGGTCCGATATCACCCGATATGTATAATATTGTCATTGTCATCACCATCATTTTGAGGCAAATTGACCTTGACAAATTTCTTTTTCTTGAAAAGCATCTTCATGTCCTTGAGTTAGGGCAACATCACATCTTTCCACCCTTGGATTTTTTGCAACAGTTGTTTTTTCTTCTGTTGTGGTTGTTGGTTTTTCTCATCTTTTCTACTCTTGTATGATGTCCCATCTTTCTAATCTTTGCCAATCTCAATTTTGCACATTTAGGAACTGTTTGTTGAGCTCATTAGTCCCACCCTTTGAAGTCCACAACTCTGCATGCTTGCCTATTTTGAAGCGTAGAGAAGAGCGGGACACAGAACTTAGGTTCACTATTCTGGGTATGAGAGAGATTCACATCAACTAAGAGGTGACGTTGATGTGTTGTATACATGTGTGTACAAGGGGCTCGGGCTTTCGGGTTTGGGCTTATGACTCAAGGAAGTCATTAATATTGTACATGTATTTTTCTCTTTTATAGTGAATATTCTGTCGCTCCGTGGACGTAGGCTAAGTGGGCCAAACCACGTTAAAATATTGTGTTGTGTTGTGTTTTTTTTTCTCATTCCATTTTTCTTGTTTCCGCGCGTAATGCTAACAGAAAGAAAAGTTAGCAAGAATTAGCATCTTGCAATTTAGTGAAGACATTCAACTTTACATATGTTATGTACTTCTTGAGTCCATCTTCAGAAATTATCTAATGATACAAAGAAAACACTAGAAAGGTTTATAAAGAAAGCACGAATAGTTTTATAAGTTATCCAAACTTAGTGGCTTTGAACCTAAGGATCGACTGGCTTGACAGAGGTAGGGAAGTCATCTTTGGAACTAGCCCCTTCTTGTGTGTAGTGGCTATTCACAACAAAAAATTCAGTATTTCATCTATGGCAGGATTGACTACATCCTGCTTTCAATCATTCTCTCCAATTATCAAATGAAAGTCGTGGAAATAAAAATCAGAAATAAGAACTGAATAAAACAAGTTTACCTTGACAACATAGAGAATATCAAAACATGAGATAATTGGATCTGTCAGTTTCACATATTGAGAGAAAGTCTTGGAAAAAAATATTTGAACAGAAATGATTATGAATTTTGTTAGAACAAATATCATAGTAGAAAGCTAATTATTTTTTCCTAGCAATTCCTCACCTTCCTCTAATTGGATTGGCAGAAACAATGATATAATAGCGTGCTTGGAGAGTCGTAACAATTCCAGCGTTTGATATGCTAATGTTCTGTTGCTCCATGGCTTTATAGATGCTCACCATGTATTCAATGACATTTCACATGTGCAAGAGGATAATGGACAACAATACGTTTTTAGTGATTTAGGAGCTAACGACTTACCTGTCCTAATCATTCATTTTTGTCGAACTCACCAATTAGGTAAATACCTCTATCAGCCAATACAAGAGCCCCACATTCCAAAGTCCACTCCCTTGTGGCAAGGTCTTTGTGAACTAACGCTATCATCCAACAGCAGAAACACCTTTTTCCCGTTGTGGAAACAACTGTCTATACGGTTTTCTCAACATATCTAGAAATCAGAGGAACACTTGCCTTAGGTCTTAACTAATCTTGAAAGATGCGTTCTTCTGATGAGGATCCCGCACTTCAACCTTCAGGTATGGATCATTCACCCATGTTGTGCCCAGTGAGTGATTCTCATGTCTTCTTCATAGATTAAGCGTCAATTGCTTTGAATCAACCTATGAGGATTGATGAAGAAGAGAGAAGGCTCGAGGGAAGAGGTCTGTGGATAGATGGGGATTTTTCCTTGCAGGTCTGCCCTCAATTCAAAAGAAAGCCGCGTATTTATAAAGATGTTTCCCAACAACTTAGTCTCGAGGCCTCGAGCCTGTATTTGACAATACAACTCAAAGATTTTCCAAATTACTCACCTTGATATTTAGTGATTTTAAGTCACGAGACCTCGAGGCTGAGAGCACATGCAAAATACAGACTATCAAGATTTGCTCTCAGATACGGAAGGTCTCGAGGCTTCGACTAAAGCTCGAGGGCTCTAGATTAAGATCCAAGGAAATTTACAAAGAAGAATAGAGTGGCTCTCACATAATTCAGTCTCAAGGGCTCGAGCCTGAGACTTAAGATTTTCTAGTTTTAGGACATGTTTTAACTGGGTAATATTGGTTTGCCTTAAAGTCCACTAGGGTCCACTTACCTGATTGACAGTCAATCACACGGTGTAGTGACTTCAAAACACAGTAGATCTTTATGCAGTCTTTTGAACATCTTTGAAAATCTTCCAAGTCAAGTTCTAGGAGGGTCACGAAATTGACAAAACGGTGATTCGGACAAGCCGAGGCACTAACAGCTCCTAAATTACTGAAAATGTATAAATGTTCTCCATTATCTCCTTCCATATGTGAAATGTCATTGAACACAGGGTGAGCATCTATGGACCAATAGAGCATTAGCATATCAAAGGCTAGAATTGTTACGACTCTCCAAGCACGCTCTTCTGTCATTATTGCTGCCAATCCAATTCGAGGAAGGTGAGTAAGTGTTGGGAAAAAATAATTAGTTTCCTACCACGATATTTGTTAGAACAAACAAAGTTCAGAATCATTTTTGTACAGATATGGTTCTACCAAGACTTTTTCTCAAAATATGAAATTGAAAGATCTAATTATCTCACGTTTTGACGGTCTATGTGTTGTCAAGGTAAACTTGTTCTATTTAGTTCTTGTTTCTAATTTTTATTTTCACAGCTTTCTCTGTATGATTAGATAATTTCTCAAGATGTGCTCAAGAAGTACATAAAATATGCAAAGTTGAATGTCATCTCTAAATTGCAAGATGCTGATTCAGATAAATTAAAAGTCATTCTGTCATTAGATACTTTATGAAGAGGTGCTCAAGAAGTTCATAACATATGCAAAGTTGAATGCCTTCCCTAAATTGCAAGATGCTGATTCGGATAAACTCAAAGTCGTTTATGCAAAACTTCAGAAAGAATTATTAGCAATGATAAAACAACGTGCATGGAGAGTCATATCAATTCCAGGCTTTGATATGCTAATGCTCTGTTGCTCCATTCCTTCATTAATACATTTTGAGTGATTTAAGAGTTAACGACTTACCTGTCCTAATCATTTCTTTTGTCGAACTCATCAATTAGGAAGATACCTCTATCAGCCAGTACAAGAGCCTCACAAGGTCCTTGTGAACTGACGTTGTTATCCCAATAACAAAAGCATTTTTTCCCGTTGTGTAAACAGTTGTCTGTACGGTTTTTTATACATATCTATAAAGCATTGAATTTGTGAGTTTAACATCTTGCTAGCAATAACTACAAGCTCAATATATCTGGTAAAATAAGATATGTTTCAAAGATGGCAAATCATACTTGAGAATCTGAGACTTGGTTGTGCCTGGATCGCCGAGGAGAAGAACAATTATGTCCCCTTTTAATACATATTTTCTTTCCACATTTTTCTCCTGACCTCTAAACATTTCAAGGGCTATTTTAGTTTTTATTTCTTCATGACCACAGATTGATAGAATAATAAATTTTTATAATATGCAAATTTGGTTCCAAAACTAAGGTGATAAATTTCTAATTAAAAAAAAAGAGACTATCCTCAGGAAAATAGAGGAGATTCTGAATGACTGACCCTTTCACCAATCCTTGGGCCCTTTGCCAGTTTCTCAATTTCAACTTTATCATTATCAGTGTGCTTGAATGCAGAAAATATGTCATGTTTGTTCACGACATAGTTTGCTTCAAGAACTGGTGCAAAGACAAGGAAACCATTTTTTCCTATTTAAAGATAAGTCGAATTTGTTTGCATATATGCCTGTGATCTCCTGTACAAAAATGTAATAGACAGAAAATCAGTTAAAAATTTATTGATAAAGTTATTTAGACTAAAATATTAACTCGCAATGAAATACTAACAATTTCTTCTCAAGGGCAGGCACAATCTATTAGATTATTGAGGAGTATCACTTCATTGTATCGTGAAAATCAACCACCAGGCACATTTCCTAAGCTTTCTTGAAAACTTAGGTTCTGGTAATTCCTGTAAAATATCTGGAACAAGTTTGTGTTAAAAGAATAACATTTTGACCATGTATAAGAAATGTTCTAATGCCAATGAAATTTACATGTTCAATGTTCACAGTGAATGGTCCCTTGGATTGGCATGCATGTCAAAATCCAACGTTAACTTATATACGAATTTTGAAAGAAGGGCTCGAAAACTGTCACACATTTGTCATATTCATACTTCACCTGTTGTAGAAAACGGAATCACGATTTCCCTGATACTAATCATGGTATTCAAATGTGTATGTCTGAATTAAAAAAATATATAATTGACATCATTAATGTTATCAGAATCGGACCATCTAACGAACCGTCTTCGGGGCATTTTAAGTTCAACCGGGTTCAACCAGATTCAACCGGATTCAACCGCGGTCAAAGCTAATAAAACCTGATCAAGTAATAATTTAATATAAATATTACATATAATATTAATATAAATATTACAAATGAAATTCAAACTCTGAGTAATATTAATATAAATATTAAAAATAACATTCAAACTCTAGATAATATATCAAAACGGTAAAAGATATGGATAGAAATGGTAAAAAACCTTTAAATTTCAAATATATCTATTTTTTAATATTAATTTTTGATATTTTGAAATGGAATTTAAAAAAAAAAAAATTTCAAATGTTGTGAACCGTGGTTCACGACTTGCGGTTTTATATTGTTCACGGCAGTTTTTTGCAGTTCAGTGGAAAATTTGGTTTTGGGTTAGACCGAACCGGCAGTTACTCCGGTTCTTGTTGAACCGGCGGTTCGACCGCGGTTCGGTCTTGCTTTAATAACACTGGACATCATTAATAAAAATAATCCTTAAACATGAACAAGAATGAATGTTGTATATAATTTTTTTTTTTTGGTAATATAGTCATAAATTGAAAAGTTGGTTATCCGAACATAAATGTTCTGGTGAATCTTCTTTTAGTTCTTATGAAAATCAAATACAACAAGCTGCACTTGTTATAAACGACTTGCTTGTAATCAATCTCCAAGCTGCACTTGTTAGTTGCACAAGTTTCATTGAAGTCATATCAAACAGAAAAATTGAAGAACATATATCTAAATGTTATTAACATTTAAATAAGCAACATACCTAAATGTTATTTAATTTAAATAACATATCTAAATGTTATTGATCAATAAGCAACATACCTAACGCATTTCATGGATCAACTGAATATATTCAAGCTCCCCTTTTCATTCTTTAAGAGTTAACATATATGCAAAAACTGCTTAAATTTCCTGGTAATGAATTGTGTCACTTTATCTTTGGTAACCCATTCCCTCAAAGTTCCTTTCGACTCGGTATATTTCAAATTCACCTTCATCATCATCTTCCTACTAGCATATTCATTTCCACCTTGTCAGAAGAAATGACCATATGCATTTGAATATACAATATGTAGTCATTGGTCCCTAAATGATGCAGAAATATTTATGATTATGAAACTTGACAACATCATAGGGCTCATCATCAGTCTGATCAGTAATAGGCACATCATCTCTTGAATGTCCTCGTTGTGAATTTCCTGGTGAACTTTGTGTTCCACAATCTGTATCATCATAGCTTTGTAATACCCTGCTCCAGAGGGGGTCTATAATGTGATAGAAAAAAAAGTCTCACATTGCTAGTTGAATTGGAAATTCCCTGATATATAAGTGGTATCCTTTCTCCTTCTACTATAAGGCCTTTTGGGAGTAACAGTGGATTAGCTTGCCAAATCAAAGCAGTGTGAGCATGTGTGGGTGGGCCCAAAGTGGACAATATTGTTCTAGCGGGACAGATTGTTACAAATAATATCAGAGAATGATTCAACTCTCTGCCTGAGGGTGTGGGAGGGATTCTTGTATGTGTAGAGCCGGAGACGACTCTTGCTTTAAGGGGGATAGATTGTAAAACCCTGCCCCAGAGGGGGTCTGTAATTTTATGGAAAAAAAAAGTCACATGTTGCTAGTTGCATTGAAAATTCTGTGATATATAAGTGATAGCTTTCCTCCTTCTAGCATAAAACCTTTTTGGAGCAATAGTAAGTTGGCTCGCCAAAGCAAAATCGTACGAGCTCAAAACAGATAATATTATGCTAACGGGATGGGTCGTTACAGCTTGCTCTTGGGGGCCTGAAATCAGCTCTAGACCTCTTAGGACGCCTATAATTCTTTTCATCATCTGCATCTAAAAAGGACGAAAAATAACAGAGAGGGTTGAAATCTGACTCCATGAAATTTTCATTGTAGATATCTCCTCCTCCTCTTTCCGAGACGACATCAGGCTCATCTCAGATGATCTCAGGATCGACGACTGCTTTGCCATTGGATGAGGAAGAATTAGTGTAACTAGTATTCGAAGGAAGGCGATCTGTGTTGAAGTCAGTGCAGGTGGAGGAATCGTCCTGTGGATCGGATTTCAAGAAAAATAATGGTAGTAAATAGGCCTGCAAACGGATTCGGATATAACTCATCGGACATTCTGGCCTGGCCTGATTAATAAGTTAATATACCCGATCTTAAAGTCCGTTAACGCTATCGGATTGGGCTAGGAGTCCAATTATTATCGGATGGCCCGTGAGCCCATCAAATCTCAAAAATAGCTTCACCGCCTTAGTTTTCATTTGACTCTCTTTCTTTCTTGTCTCTTGAAACTGCCTCTCTCTCTCTCAATCTTCCTTTCACTCTCGCCACTCGATCTCCCTCTCACACTCTCTAGATCTTTCTTGCCTCTCTCTCTCGATCTCCCTCTCACACTCTCTAGATCTCTCTTGCCGCTCTATGACTCTCACAGCGGTCTAGGATTGACACAGAGAGAGAGAGATCCAGAGTCAAGGTTCGGAACTACCAAACTAGAGTTCGGCATCTCTAGAGTGGGCAGAGTTTGGAACTTCTGAGGTAAGTTTCGGACTTCTTAGCCCTATTTTCTTCAACTAGTAACTTACATAAATGCAGAAAAATAGAGAGAAACAAAAAAAAATACTGGGAAAAGTGGTAAAGTATCATTTTTTGAGCAACGGGAAATCATGGCTTTTAAAAGTAAAACTAAACACTGCCTTTACTGATATAAACTGCAACTAAATTATTATAATTTCGAAAAGTATATATTTAATTTTGAGTTTAAAAACACTTAGATGGAGCCTTTCCAAAAAGACGGATGGTAAAAGCCATAACTGTAAAAATAGTTAAACAATCCAATTGATTTAATTTCTTGTTTAACTGGTTAAAATCATTATTTTTAATTGAAAGAGACTAGAAGAGAGGTAGAGGGGACCTTAAATTACGATTCCCAAGCAATTCAAATGAATTCCAAAGCTTCTGAAAGTTTGAAGCTTCTGTTGGTTTTCCAGCAACAGTTGCAGAAAGCAGAAATAAAGAAGGAAGCAGCGAGTGGAATGAGACGGAGATGAGTCCAGAGGGAGGGAGAACCTTAAGAGTTGATCGTGCATGTAGAAGAAAGACGAGCTACATGCATTCGTTTATGTATGCAAAATAGACATAGTTGAAGTTGCAGAGACGTTATGAATAATGGTGCAACAAGGTTTGTGATGGGTTTTACTGAACGTTTCAGAGAGGGAAAATTGAAAGACTCACTAAGAAATCTAGCGTCACCAAGGTTTCCAAAATTTTAAAAATATGCTAGGATTAGAGTTTGAAATACAAACAAAATTGAAAGCTTATTGATTTAAAATAAAAAAACACAGAGAAGTCAAATCGATAGTTGAAATTCCGAGTTTTTATTGTTTAAATTCTAATGTCTTAAATTTCAAAATGGTTTTCCGAAAGCTAGGAAAGTTCGTAAAAATTACAGATCAACTTTAAAATGATTTTCGTCAGATTCCAATGTCCAGTGATATTTAAAACTGAGTCTTTGCAAAAGGGGTTTTTCCTAGTTAAAACTTTTCGAAAAATCGTTAAATGTTCGAACATGTTTTGAAACCTCACACGTTCGTCCCCTGAAAGCCACTCGTGTGTGAAAGGTTGAAAGTCTAAATATTCCAAATCAATGTTTTTGTTTTTATGTAACATTTAAGTTTTTAGGTCACTATGCAAAATTTTCAAAATAATTAAACACGATATTATCCATAAAAGATCAAAAATCTATTTTGCCCTTCTGACTTCATGAGTCAGTTCTACGAGCTAACGAGCTCAGATTGGGCCAAAATTGAACTTTTCAGAAAGCCCACACAATGTACTACTATTTTAACCGGTCACAAAGCATGTTTAAGCGTTACAAACACATTAATTAACATAATTGCTGGTCAAGGTATTACAGTTTGTTTTCCTCATTCTCACACAAGCGGGAAACATATTTATCTTGTTCCCAATTTGATGCAGGCTTGGGTCGAATTCGATAAGAATTTGCTCCATACGCCCAAAGACATAGTATGATTGTAACGACCCGACTCGATATTTTGGGATTTTAGGGAGATCCGTGGATCTTCGAGATGGTTTTCAGAGTTTTGGTAACAGTGGGTAGTGCGTGGGCTCTCTATCGAGCCCAAGTTTGTCTAGTTTCGAGTTCGAGAACTCAAGGGGTGTTTCTGTCATTGTGGCCAAGTTAGTGATTATCATGCAAAATATTTGAAAATTCACAGAATATTAGACTGATGAACTTAGATCCCCAATTTTGGCACACACAATCCTCTCAATTAGTTTCACTTGAAAAAAAATAGAAACTCACAGTTCTCCCACGTGGATGTTTTTCGTTTGTGTTTTTGAGTTTATAGAAATTAGAAAATGATTTTTATTAAATTATTTTCCAATATTTGTTTTCAACGAGGTTTGGATTTTAAGCTTGGTTTTTATCCTAGAATTTAAGAAAAATAACTAGACCTATTTTAAGTCCAAAGGCGATGTTCTCAGACAAGATCTATTTTCAAACACAAAACCTAGTTGCTATAAATTGCCATTGACCCAAATTTTCAGCTGAAAATCATTCCCAAACCTTCCCAATTTGGAAACTAGTCAATTTCCCTCTCTCCCCTCAGTTGACCATCGCCCGTTGGGACCCAATTTCTACGATTTTAGCCCGAATTCTTCACGAGTGGACTCTGGATTTTACGCATGCATCTCAGATTACTATTTTCTCCCCAAACACAACTAATTCCAAGTATTTTCCCTATTTCCTTTTCCACTTTTCTTTCCTTAGCTTTCCTTTATGCAAAATCCTTGCATAGAATCGTTGTTTATTTGTGTATTTAGTGGTTTGAAATGATTTTCTAACTTAGAAACCACCCTAGGATGATTAGAAAATGAGAATTTCCATGCATGTTCCCTCAAATTTTCCAAGTTTCAAACACGGATCCCTGTATCTTTGGAAGAGACGAAGGCGCAGAACTTCCCAGACTTATCTCAGAACTTCCATGACACCTAGTAGGCTTTTCGTTTAAGTGCATGGGCTTTCTATATGAGACCCATTTGATGATAAATTTAATTATTTTAGTTGTTTCTGTGAAAAGTAAACACGGGAATTGAAGGTGTCTTCCTCAATCTAGAAGAGACCCAAAGATGTTGTATTAATAGAGAAAAATACAGGATATAAAAGGAAATATGTTATAGAAAATAATTACAAATTAAATACAATATGAAATCTCTCATTTGAGGTATGTCAACTCTAATACTCCCCCTCAAGGTGGAACGTGTATATGAATAACGTCCAACTTGCAAATCAAGTCATAGAAAGAATCTTTGCCCAAAGGCTTGGTGAAGACATCAACAATTTGATATGAAGAAGGAATGTGGCGAGGAACAAGCAGCCCAGACTGGAGTTTCTCCCGAACAAAATGACAATCAAGCTCAATGTGTTTTGTCTGTTCATGAAAAACGGGATTGTTGGCAATGTGCAAGGCGGCTTGGTTGTCACAAAATAAGGTGATGGGAGAAGGATGAGGAACACCAAGATCATTGAGTAAGTACTTTAACCATTGAAGTTCACAAGTCAGGGTAGCCATCGCGCGATATTCGGATTCGGCAGAAGAGCGCGAAACTGTATTCTGTTTCTTGGTCTTCCAAGAAATGAGGTTAGAACCAAGGAATGTGCAATAACCAATGGCAGATTGCCGAGTACTCGGACAACCAGCCCAATCAGAATCACAATATCCTTGAAGATAAAGGTTGTTAGATGAAGATAAAAGAATCCCTTTATGGATAGAACCCTTCAAATAGCGAATCACACGGTGTGCGGCGTCCAAATATGCACTACGAGGAGAGTGCATAAACTAGCTGAGAATCTGTATTGCGTAATTAAGATCCGACCTGGTAACAGTGAGATAGATAAGGCAACCCACAAGGCTACGATAGATGGTGGGATCAGGAAGTAAAGTCTCATCATCAGGTGATAAGCGTAGCTTTTGTTCCATTGGAAAATCCGGAAAACGTCCCCCAATAAAATCGGTATCTTTGAGAATGTCTAAAATGTATTTTCGATGAGAGAGGAAAATATCCTGTTTCGAACAGGCAACTTCAATGCCTAGGAAATATTTTAGACGTCCCAAATCTTTAATATAGAATTTTGCTTCAAGAAAGCGCTTGAGGCATTGAATTTTTGAGTGATTATTGCCAATGATAATAATATCGTCAACATAGACCAAAAGAAAGGTGGAGGAGTCACCTTGGCGATGAGTGAACAATGAGTAGTCAGACTTGGATTGTGAAAAACCAGCCTGAAGGAGGGTAGTAGAAAATTTCACAAACCACTGCCGAGAGGCTTGTTTTAACCCATAAATAGATTTGTTGAATTTGCAAACCCATTACTCCTCCTATCGGCAAAACTAGGCGGAAGAGACATATACACCTTTTCAACAAGATCACCTTGCAGAAAGGCATTGTTAACATCAAGCTGATGGAAAGACTAGTGCTTAACAGAGGCAATGGAGAGAAGGGCATGGACAGTGACCACTTTAGCAATTGGAGCACAAGAGATGATGAAAGATGAACAGTACCAACGTATGTGATAGGTGCATGAGAGCCATCCGAAAGTTGAACAGAGGCTGGGAAAGAACAAGGTTGATAAGAAGAAAATAAGGATAAAGTAGAATACATATGATTACTAGCACCTGTGTCAATAATCCACACTGAATGGGAAGGGAGCGTGAGAGCAATACCTTAAGCCAGCATGAGAAGTGGTAGTACCTAAAGAGAGCATAGCCATAGGAGACGAGTGTCAAGAGACAAATAGGCCTCTAGAAATGAGGCGGAGAAGACGGTAGAAAAGCAACACTGGAGAGAAAAAAAACTTTTTTTTTATTTGTCAACTGGAGAGTGTCGTCAATAGGGCAACAGTGGCACAAATTCTGATCAGGCAGCAGAAGCAGTGAGAGGCTTGCAAAAAACAAACACACGCTTCTTTTTTCTTCTTTTTTTTCAGATGGGCGAACAGCAGCACTACCGAAACACTGGATACCCTTTTATTCATTTCAGATCAGATATGAAGAAACTGAAAGGTGTTGATGATGGGTGCTACAACCTAAGCCGAAGAATCAATTGGTGTCCCAACAGAAGGGATACCACAAACTGGGTGTGGAAATCTCCCAACAGAGGAGATCGACAATGTCGTCTGCCTTCAGCAATGAAAAAAAAAAACTCTCAGATCTGAGACTGAAGGGAGTGCTTGCAAATCCAAATACAACAGCCAGCTCTGTAGAAAAAGTGCAGCAAATCGACGTTCAAAAATTGCAGCAGAGGCACAATGAAGGGACAGTGGAAAGACCACCAAACCAGATCTGAACCGAGAGCAGATCGGCAAGCAGCAGGACGGCTAGCAACAAGATGGAAGAGCACAACCGACCGGCGAAAGCAACCAGATCGGAGATTGTCCCAAACAGATCTGGCGAGGGAAGACAACAGATCTTAGAGCTGTAGATCAGCTGATCTTAGAGCGGCAGAGGAGGCACGGCCAGAGAAATAACCACAGATCTTAGATCTGTTTGGAGAAACTGATCTGAGAAACCACAAATCTGTTTGGCAGTGGATCGCGCTGCCTCAAGTCAGAATGGAGAAGAAAGGGCCGAAAGCTGGGTTTGCATGTCCGCTGCTGAAACAATCGGGAACCTGCAGGCCAAACTGGTGGCGGAATACAGCAGTCCGACAGTAATGGTGGCGAAGAGACGATGGAAGAGGAGAGGACAACTTGCCTAAATCAGGGTCTCAAACAAACAGAGGTTTCCGTCCGTTTATGTTGACAAAAATGGGAAAAAAAAAAAATTAAAGCTGGCTCGATAGCACGTGAAAAGTAAGCATGGGAATTGAAGGTGTCTTCTTCAATCCAGGAGAGACCCAAAAATGTTGTATTAATAGAGGAAAATACAGGATATAAAAGGAAATAGGTTACAGAAAATAATTACAAATTAATTACAATATGAAATCTCTCATTTAAGGTATATCCTCTAATAGTTTCTTTCGCTTTAAAATTTAGACATAATCTCATTTATATTCATTTGATGTATCAATGACTTCTAGATTTACATTATAGATAAAAATTAATTTATTCAATACTTTTATTTTGATCTTAAAAATTAAGGCTGAAATGATCTAATGTCCCAATTTTATAATTTAATAGTTTTTAAGATAAACCACCCGACCGTCTAAACTTTTCATTAAATATAAAAGTTCCTGACTTTGGGAAAAGATGATCTGCAAAAGTTCTGTGCTAAGACAATAAGTACAAAAGAATATGTTTGATAAAGATCACTTTGTTGAATTTCAATCACACAGTCAATACAGCTTAAGTATAAGATCTAATCCAAAAAAAAAAAAATTAACATGTTCAGGTTTGTGGCTGAATTATTATTTATATTCTTATCATTTTCATGCATTAGGTGCAGAATTTATACAATTTTTATCCAATCTGTCAATCCACTTGACTTCGATCTGAAAAAATTGAGTTTAGGTCATGTCATTATTAAAATATTTAAATTGACTTGGTTGGGTCAGGTTGGATTGAGGGTCTCCAACCCAAACCTGATTTGAATAGAATTAAAATAATTATTTAATAATTTATTTATTTATCTATTAATTTTAGCCCATGTATTCTTCTAAATTAAAAAATCTTAGTCTATTGTCTCATTTTTTTCATATTCCAATGTGCTCACACAAAGGAAAACCCTTTTATCCTTCATTTTTTATTAAAAATAGTTTTTCATTTTTCTAATTTTTAACATTTTATATAAATTCAAGTCAGGTCTGATTAGATAAAATAAAATTCGTATCTAGTTAGGTCGGTTAGTAGTTAAAAAAATTTAGGTCAAGTCTGGTAAAACAAAATCTGTTATGACCTATGTCCAACTCAACTTATCCTGACCCATTGTCAACCCTACGATGAAACGCAAACAGAAGTAAATATGAACCATTACATACCATATTATATTTTTCAATAAGTTGATGCACTAATTTTCAATAATGTGATATACTAAATTGGTGCAATATCAACCTTTAGAAATTGGTTAAAGATGCCAATATAACTATAAGAGCATGGTTTTTTTTTTTTTTAAAGTGTAGCTTGCGTTGGATTTATATAGATATATGATCCACAATTTACACTGTTGGCCCATATATAAAATCCATTCAATGATAAACCCAATTTAAATTATAAAGCTATGATACAATTGAATAAAGAGAATAATAGAAATTTTTATCTTATTTGAAGGAAGTTATCCTCATAATCATTAATCATGGTTTAAGTCTTTAGCTCACCCACTTGATGAAATGTGGAGAGAAATGGGTAAAGTGTCGATACCATGAGGACAATTCCTCTTTTCACTTGGTATAATTGGTATTCTTGTGATTGGTTCAATAGTTTTTTTTTTTATATTCTAGAATAGGATCATCCCTATAGTAATTAGTAATTGGATGGGATGATCTATAATTTGTACATGAAAAACTAAGAATTTAATAGGACCTTACCCTCAAAGGAATAGCAGAAGAATTTTTGTCCATCAATTAGGTAGGTGTCATGTCTAATAAAACAAAATTTAAATATTAGATTATCTGCTTTGGATTACCAATTAATAATGAAACTTTATATACTTTTTTCTGAATTTATATGTGTGCAATCGTGGGAAATTCAGTATAAAACTCTTAGGGCTGATACCCATTGTCTTTAAAGCACACCAAGTGAGGCCATGAGGGCTCAAAACTGGCACCTCCCGCTTCCTGATGTAGGAGATTACCGGTTGAACTACACCCATATAAGTTCACTTCTAAACTTTATATACTTTATATCTATATAATTACCTATCAAATAAATTTAATTACATGGGAGTCAACATCTATATAATGATATATCTCATTAGAGAGTCTCACTTATTATTTCTCACTAGCCTAACCCTTAGATCCAATGGCTCGAGCGGTCTTCAAGTTTCCTAGGCCTTCTTTGGATAATATTTTGTGTATGGGACCTAAAAGTATGTTTCCTAAGTACACTAAGTTGGGCTGGATAGCATTTACATGAAGTTGGGCCATCGATTTCATGGTCTGGGTTTGTTGGGTAGGGTTAGTTCTATGGTTTGGGGCGTTAGGGGTGAAGTTGATTCAATGGCTACGGGGCTTATTAGGCCTACCTATTACAGGAGGCTTCATTCAAGGTAGTTGAATTGGGCCAGATAGTATTCGGACTTTTGGGTATATGGGTATGAATCAGGGGTGAAAAAAACACCCGAGATATCTCGTATCGGCCGAGATATCTCAGGGTTTTTACGACTGTGATATCTCGGCCGATATGAGATGTATCGGCCGAACGGGTGAGATCTCGGCCAATATGACTGAGATCTCGCCGATATTGGCCGATAAAGCCGAGATTTGTAAAAAGAGAGAGAGAGAGAGCGAAATATCGCTCGATATCAGCTAGATGATCTCGGATCCACCGTTTTTCGGACCCCTAGTATGAGTGCACTGGAGTGTGTGTGCTTTTAAATATATACGAGACTATATATAAAAGATTTTCTATAGTTTTTCACACGTAAATTAAAAAAAAAAAAGATTTCTATAGTAGAAATTTCGTAAAGACCTCTATGTAGAATTCTTCAATGATTAATTCAAACTTTTCACATTCACTATTCCTTTATGAGAGTTAGATATCTCAAATTTACATACATGGATCTTTTATAGATAGTCGAACTTTTAAGCAAAAATAGCATTTATCTAAAGCTTATAAATTATTGAATTTTGACCTCCAATATCTTTTGCTATGATGCTCTAATAGTGTTAAACATTTGTCCACCCTTTAATTTGCTTAATGGATTTTTTATTCATCCACTCCATATAATTTAAAAAAGGTGAAGTCACTTTTTTGCAAACTATAATTAGATTGGTGTATAACTGTAAATCATTAAACGTATGTATGTTATATATAACCCGAATCCCTTTGTGGTACTTTATGTACATTCCTTGTATGTGGAGTTTAAATGGACCCATGTGGATGGGTTGGTTGAAAGCAAGGGTCCAAAAAGCGGTGACCCGAGATCTCGGCGTCTCTCGTCGATATCGGACGATTTTTTTCTCTTTTTACTTTTTTTTACAAATCTCGACCGTATCGGCCGATATCGGCGAGATCTCGGTCATATCGGCCGATATCTCACTCGTATGACTGATACATCTCATATCTGCTGGGATATTTCGGGCGTTAAAAATCCAAGATATCTCGGGCATTTTTTGACCCCTTGTTAAATGGTCATTATTTAAATAGGTGCTTATTAAAAACCACCTTATTTATTCAATAAAGCAATTTTTTTAAGATTTTAAAGATTCGGTTTTATTTAACAGTTTAAAATTTAAAAAGTTAAATCAATGGTCTATGTAATTTATAATGAGCCAAACTTGTAATATCCAATTTACAGAAGCATGGAGCACCTAGAAACAAGTGCTCAAGTTTTAATTTGAGTACTCTTAAAATACCCCCACTTGGACTACATAGATGGGTAGTTCTAAAAGTTGTTCGCTTCTATGTGGTTGCTTAAAAAATAATCTCAATTAAATAAGTGAAGCAATATTTTAAGGGTCTAATTAAATAAGTAAAGCAATATTTTTAAGGATCTAGAAATTTAATTTCATCTAATAATGAAAATTTATCGAGTCAAAACAATAAACGTAAAACACGGATTGATGTAATTGACAAGAAGTGAGTTTGAGGGAAATGGATCTGTTGGATACTATGGCATGAGCCCAATTTCTCAAGAAATATCATAAGACCTTGGTCATATATAAACAGGATCAAATGTGGACTCAAAGAACACCAAATGGTCCCACTATGACCTTATTAAACCTTTCCCCCTTTTACCCCAAATTATCAAAGAGTAGATAGCAATAACTTGAGCAGTGATCCTCCCATGGACATTTGTGTAATCTGACACGAGTTTTACTGTATTGCCCATTTTGTTCTTTGAACCTGCTCGTCTAAACCCTTCCACTGTAGCATAAATTGGATAACCACAATGGCAGATTCGACTACCCAAGATGGTAGATTACGTTTCGGCTAGCTGAAAAGATAGTAGATTCATTTTTGGTTAGCCGAAATAGTAGATTCAGCTAGTCGAAAAGATGACAGATTCGGTTTCGGCAATTTGAAATGGTAGATTCGATTAGCTGAAATGGTGGTGGAAGGGTAAAATTGAGAATACTCTAAAATCAAAACACTCATGGGAGTATCGCTACTCCAATAACTTTTGTAGAATGTAAAGTAATTTGGTTTCCTAAAATGCTTAATAAGCTGAAGCAGAAGTGAGAATGTTCTTTAAGAATTTTGTATGAAAAAAAATACCAAGTGTTTCATTCCAAGAGCAAACATTAATATTAACTACTGTTTGAGAGCCGGTGAAAAATGATGAAAGTGACCTTCAGTTTTGTAGGGATCAAGACTACTACGCTTGTTCAAGGGTCGGCTATTAGCACACGGTTTAAAACTTGTTTAATTTACATCTAATATAATTTTTATATTTTTTATTTTAGAATTTGAAAATATAATTGTACATATCGATAGTAGAATTAAAAATCTACCATCAATTAAAATTTTAATATGAAATTGGATAACCACAATGGCAGATTCGACTACCCAAGATGGTAGATTACGTTTCGGCTAGCTGAAAAGATAGTAGATTCATTTTTGGTTAGCCGAAATAGTAGATTCAGCTAGTCGAAAAGATGACAGATTCGGTTTCGGCAATTTGAAATGGTAGATTCGATTAGCTGAAATGGTGGTGGAAGGGTAAAATTGAGAATACTCTAAAATCAAAACACTCATGGGAGTATCGCTACTCCAATAACTTTTGTAGAATGTAAAGTAATTTGGTTTCCTAAAATGCTTAATAAGCTGAAGCAGAAGTGAGAATGTTCTTTAAGAATTTTGTATGAAAAAAAATACCAAGTGTTTCATTCCAAGAGCAAACATTAATATTAACTACTGTTTGAGAGCCGGTGAAAAATGATGAAAGTGACCTTCAGTTTTGTAGGGATCAAGACTACTACGCTTGTTCAAGGGTCGGCTATTAGCACACGGTTTAAAACTTGTTTAATTTACATCTAATATAATTTTTATATTTTTTATTTTAGAATTTGAAAATATAATTGTACATATCGATAGTAGAATTAAAAATCTACCATCAATTAAAATTTTAATATGAAATTGGATAACCACAATGGCAGATTCGACTATCCAAGATGGTAGATTACGTTTCGGCTAGCTGAAAAGATAGTAGATTCATTTTTGGTTAGCCGAAATAGTAGATTCAGCTAGTCGAAAAGATGACAGATTCGGTTTCGGCAATTTGAAATGGTAGATTCGATTAGCTGAAATGGTGGTGGAAGGGTAAAATTGAGAATACTCTAAAATCAAAACACTCATGGGAGTATCGCTACTCCAATAACTTTTGTAGAATGTAAAGTAATTTGGTTTCCTAAAATGCTTAATAAGCTGAAGCAGAAGTGAGAATGTTCTTTAAGAATTTTGTATGAAAAAAAATACCAAGTGTTTCATTCCAAGAGCAAACATTAATATTAACTACTGTTTGAGAGCCGGTGAAAAATGATGAAAGTGACCTTCAGTTTTGTAGGGATCAAGACTACTACGCTTGTTCAAGGGTCGGCTATTAGCACACGGTTTAAAACTTGTTTAATTTACATCTAATATAATTTTTATATTTTTTATTTTAGAATTTGAAAATATAATTGTACATATCGATAGTAGAATTAAAAATCTACCATCAATTAAAATTTTAATATGAAATTCAATTTTTAACCTCTTAATCTAAATAATCAAAGCTGGTAGACATTCTTGAAAAGATTCGATGGCAGGTGATTTTGATTATTAAAATCGAGTAGTTAAAAATGGTCTTTTGAGATGAAATTTTAAGACGGAGAAAATTTCTTATAAGTTTACTTTCAATCTGCAGAATTAGATTTTCAATTCACAAAATAAAGTAAAATAAAATAAAGTACTAGATTTGACCTTATGATGTAAAATAATAAACGGGCCTCACCAAACAAGTCTTGACAAGCTTTTTAAGAAAATGCCTGAGCCAACCCTATAAAACAACTTTTTTTTTGTCTAAACTCATTTATTTGTGTTGAGTTCAGGTCAATCAAAGACCATGTTCGAACAAATAAATACCCCTACTCAAAACTATATTATAGATATCTTAATAAAACCATTGTGACAAATTTGTTTAAGAAGTTGAAAATGATGCTTTGTATCATTAACTTTAAAAATTAATTTAAGGGAGAAGCTTAAAAATAAAAGTTGTCACATATTATTTGCAGCTGCCATTGTGAGTGTTTTTATGTACAAGTAAAGGGCCGGTCAACATTACATATATAAATGTGTTCTTGAGTTTTATAATTCAAGCCAATTGAATGAAAGGAGAAGTAAAATACAACAACTTCTCCTCTCTCAATCTCTTCTCCATAGTTTTTCCTTTTTTCTTTTTATCCCTAATGCATGCTTTTTATTACATATATAATTGTTAATTATATTTAAAAAATATTTGATATAGATACATACGTGTTTTAGTGGTATAATATGTATAATAAGCGTATTATACACATATTTGTATTATACACATCTATATTTATATGTATAATATCATATGAACAATGACTTAACACTTTATTTTCACTTAATTATCCAATCTAATTTCTAAATTTTTGTGTTTGGACTTTCAAAGTCTACTTTATTATATCAAAGCGTATTCATTATTTATATTCTCATTCTCCTAATCTTTGATGAAATATAATTATGTTTTTATCTGAATGTAATTAACCATTAAACATGGATCTAATTTTAATAAAAAATATACCTTAATGCTATGTTTTCATTTAAACTAGCTATTGACCATCTTGCAAGATTGCTATCAAATAAAGATGTAGATTTTTGTTGAGCGGTCAAATGTAAATCTAGATTTAGAAACAAGTTTCATTCCAACAAACTAAATCTAAAATTCTGTATAAACCTCAATAAATGAAAATAAAAAGAAACTAAATTTAAAATTTTATCTAATCTATAATCATATTATTTGTTATTTGTTGAATGTGTTTTTGTGTATTTTTTTTTTATCAGTAATGTGTTTTTGTGTATTATGAGCATTGATCTTAATAATAATTTTATTATAATACATTTTTAGAAAAATTTGAAAGAACTACAATATTTTAGATATTTTTACTATAGTTAAAATTTAAAAATGGGAATTGATTGGGATACCAATTTTTTTTATAATAAAGGATATTTTGACTTTTATCATTATTTAAATATTAAAAGATGATGTTTCTTACTATAAAAGTATTTCACTTTATATATCTTAATTTTTATTTAAATCAGACAATTAATTTTTTTTTCTATTTTACCATTTGTTACTCTTGTTTTAATATTAAAATTGCCGTCATCTCATGAGTAAAATGAAAAATAAAAAAGTTAAAATATCATTAAATAAAAATTAAGATATACAAAATAAAATTCAAAAACTTCTAAAAATAAAGGTGATGTGGCTTCCCAATAAATATAAGTATAATATAAATGAAAAAATGAGTAGCGGGCCCCATTGTTTTCTCCCCATATAATGCCGTGCCTCCGACCGACTCTTCTCCCTGCCCTCCGTTCTTTCCAGAAAGTGACAGGTACGGCTTTGCCCCTCCTTCGTTCTCCATTTCTTTTTTAACACCACCGTGTCTTTCTTCTTCTTCCGCCGCTGCTGCTACTGCTGCTGTATACTTTGTTGAAATAAAGCCAACTCCAATTTCCTCTCTTCATTTTCAAGAACTAACTACATTTATGCCATTTCCTTTTTATAAAAGTGTCTCTTCTTTTTCTTCTTGGAATCATTAATCCAACTGGGTCTCGTGCAATCCCAGTCGTCTCTGTCTTTCTCTCTAATTCCTTGTTTCAGTAGAAACTGAATAACTAAGAACAAGTACATTGTTAGATATTTACATGTTTCCTGAATTTTCACATTATTTATATTTTTATTCTCTCTGACTTAAAATGTGGGTACAACCGTATAACGTTTTTTCTTGACCGGAACAATGTGGGGATGTAGAATCATATGGACTATTTGACTTTGTAAAGTGAGTCCCATCATTTTTTAAAGCTTCAAACCAAACCATTCCACAAATATCTACGTTCTTGATTGCTAGAGAGTAGAGGATGGTGCTCTGTTTTTGCAACCTTGAGGTTGCAGATTCGGCTCAGCACCTATATTCAAGAGAAAAAATAGTTATATTTTTTATACTTGATCCAGCGGCAAGGGTGGGAAGAATGGGCAAAGGCCCTGGCTGAATTTGAATTCAGATGTTGTGACAAGGGTTTTCAATCGATCATTATCTAGACCATTCAGAGTGTACACTTGGGCAGGATCCCCACCCAAGTATTTTGTAGATCTCCATTTTACATTGTCATATATGTAAATTTTTTTTTTTATATTATATTAAACATGTCCGAATTCGACAATTTAAGATTGTGAAACAATTTTTCTAATTCGTGCATGATAACCTGTTGTTCATGTTTATGTAAGCCTTAAATCAAGAGAGATATGTTGCTTTACTGGAACAACGTTTGTGTAGGTCCTGCAACACCTAGGTGGTCGTTGAATGCCAATAAACGTAAAAAATAGAAAAAAGGGTATTTTTTCATTGACAGGGAAGAAGTCTATATCCCTGGCTTTGGGCTTTCTGATAGATCCACTAATGGGCTTGGTATTCAGGCAGACTGAAATTTCAGTATAGGTTCTTGCACTCAATTGCAGCTTCATTTAGTAAATGGACCAGTCATTGAGGCTTCATCAATGCCAAGGTGAGGCCAATTGTGACTTAAGGATTCAACTTATGCCTAAATTCTAATATCAATTAAGAAGGCCTACATAGTAATGGAGAAATAATTCACTTACCATCATCCTCATCATAATTTTTGGAGCAACTTATCTCATCTATTTGAGGTTAGAGCTTGCAATGGGATTTGGCAGTTTTTTTCAATGAGCTGTCCCACCTATTTGATCCCCATAGAAGTCAAACCTGCAACCTTCCAATTGCAACAATGTGTACAATTGTGTTGTGGAGGAATAACACATTCAGTTCACTAAAATCAGATTTTGTTGAGATCTTTTTTCATCAATCGGACTTTGGAATGGCTGCGATCGAAACGTTAATTCTTAGATAGGGGCCATACCAAATGGCCGAAAATATTGAAGTTTAGCAAGACCCAACCTGGCCTGTGTGGCTGATGTATTGGCTGGCCCCCTTTATGTTCTCCTTTCTTTTCTTTCCTTTCTTTCTTATTTTGGGTTCCATGGGTTAGTAGTAGGGGTATATAAATATGTGTTTTGTCTTCAACACAAGGCATTGTAAAGTTGAGAAATAGAATCCAACTAGAGTTGCATCTTCTTTCTTTATTTATTTAATTTTGGGATAAGTCTAAGTGATCATAGTATTTGTTTGGAAATTGAAAAGAAATAAGTTGTTTAAACTTCAAAGAGTTAACCCTTTTTTCCAGGCCTACTAATTTATTTTTGCAATTTGTCCTAATCGTGTTTTGATGAATTTGTATTTGGATATCCATTGTTGATCCTCCACAGCTTTCAATGTTTGTGAACTTGTTAAGGCAGATGACTTCATGGCTTTTAGATGATGATATGACTGGACTAACTAGCTATGGAGTTCCAATGTTTTTAGAGCCTTTGTTTTTGCTGGGTTAATTTGTGATGCAAAATCAATCTAAAATTTCATCAATATCACAAGTAATGACAGCAGAGGGGATTGGTGATTCTTTTATGGAACAGCCTGCTATCTCCTGCTTGAACTATTGGTGAGACTTCTCAAATCATGTTAATCTTGTTTTTGCTAGTTGAAGTTTGCTTCATGCTGTTCCTGATAGAGATTTACCAAAGGGGATTGCTTTACCAACTTTTGGCAGGGAAGCTGGAAAACTGCCTATAGATGGATGCTCAGAGAGTGTGTTTAAGAATGCTGAAAATCGGGTCCTAGCTCGAGTATACTTCTGCTCTTTCATCTCTAATCACCAATGTGCTATTCATTTTTCTTTTTTTCTTTTTTTGTCCTTGCCCAGGGCAAGTTTTCTCCAACTAGAGTCCACTATCTTATTAATTTAAGGCTATACAGGTGTCATGAGTTTATTGTAACTATATACTATTCTGATTCTTGCAGGAGGATCTTGTTTCAATTAAGCGGCAATTAGATGAAGAAAACTGTACTGTTTCACAACCTCATTCAATGAGAACAGTTGCCTTACCAGGTTCCTCTTCCAATGCAGATGACAGGGCATGGCAGAAGAGGAGGAGAACTAATCAACTAAGAGAAGTTTCGTCCTTATAAACACTCCAAACAGGATTTGCATTCTGAATACAGTTAGAAAGTGGAGGCTGTAGACTTTGTAGCTTTTTGTGCAAAAACTAAATACCATTCTTCCCTTTTTTTCCTGTTCCACAACTTTTTTCTCAATCAAGTCTTATGTATTTATATTCTTCCCTGAAACCAATGTTTTATGGTGGCAGCTTCGCAGAGCTAGGATTCATAAAGGATTGAAAGCACTCGAAGAGCTTTTTCCAAATTCCACGAAGGTGATGTATACATACCAAAACCTTTGGCATCCTTCTGTTACTATGTCGCTAAAACCCTTGTTCTCTTTAGATAGCCTATACTAACCTAGTATGTTCCTACTCATAATATAGCACATATCATTTCTAGTAGTTTTCATGTCATGTATATGTAATGTAGTTCTGTGCATGTTTTTAAAGAAATATGAAGTGTTTTACTTGTCTGATTAGCAATGGTTCTCTTTGGAACTTATGATACCTCTGCAAAGTTTTGGGCCTTGGCCCCTGTATACAGTTAATGAAGAGACAGTTTAAACAGTTAAAGTGGGAGGAATCCCTGAAATGAACTTGCCAACTAAAGTTATTTAACAAGATCGATCATCTTCTTCTTCTCCTTTCAAAATAATCTGCATCAAAAATATTGTTTTCTGAGTGCTTATTAAGGCAAACATCAATGTTTTTGCATCTCACCTAGCTCTAAAGTAGGCTCGCCTTAAATAGATTTATTCTTTTTGTAATAATCCTCTTTTTTTGTTTTTTATGAGATAAAAATTAGATAATCTATTGCAAGTAATACTTAATTAGATTATACATAGTAGATATTTGTTTAATGCATTTGGAAGTCTATTTGCCCAGCCATTTTGGTGTTCTAGATGAACAAATTGTAATTTATAATATTGATGTGATAAGGACACAAATTAATTAATAAAAGCATTCTTATAAACCATTCAAAAAGTGGCTTTGCAAAGCTAAGCCCATGCATAGGCATATGTTTTTTTGCCTTAGGCTCTAGAACCATTAGCGCCTTAACTTCACCTTGTGACTTGACTATTATGATACAACTCAATGGTGAATGGCACTTCAATCGCATTGATAACCAAATACATCGTATATGAACAGGCTTTATACAATGCATTTCTTTCTTGTGGCATTGTTTAGGCAGTTTTGGTAATCTCGAGGAGGGTGGCTCTCTCTCTATGTGTGTGTGTGTTTTTTTGTGGGTGGGGGTGTGGGGGGCTGGGTTGAGATGGTTTTGTGAAAGAACACCAAGATATTGATTGGACATGTGTGTTTCACCTATGTTACATGAAATGGGCAATGTATCAACGTTGAACATGTCTCAATGTTGGATTCTTCATGAACTCCTCATAGATTCTAGTACATGTGTCATAGTCTTCATGCACTAGTTTAATACTAGTGCAACAGTATTTTGCATGGTGATAATATTATCACAACCTTTTCATCTTTTCATAAACTAACTAAAATATTGAAATGCTTACTATTTGATTCTTTTAAGTGAAGTTTATGTGCTAATATCTAGTTTTGTGTCATTTTCATGTATTATTTTATTTTAAAACAAGTATCTTTTATTTTTAAATATTATGTTGAGTCCTCAAATCCTATGCTTTGGGATTTGCCAAACTGGACACCTTACACCCCTTTTGATTCTGACACACTTACTCGTATGCATGCTACTTAGCCGATCATATGTTATTTTTTATCGTATTTCTACATGTAGAATCCAACAATCAAATGACAATGTTAGGTTTTGAAACCAAATAACGAGATGTAAAGTTGATGATGACTTTGCATGTATCTGCCTAGGAAAAATCATGTTGAGAATGATTTGGTGACTGATTTTCTTAAACAAATTTAACTTGGAGATGCTAGGAATTAGTTGGCACCTTGGGCACTTGGATAATATGTGGATATATAAGAATCAAACAAACAAGTTCTTTTGTATGAATCGAGTATAAGAATGCCCGAAATAATTTCCTTTAAATGAAACTTTAAGGAACATTTAACTTGAAGGACTAAGAACAAGTTTTTTCATATAAGTCAAGCTTTACTACCTTTCTCTTTGGTATGCATTCATGGCTTCGTGGACAACAAACCAAGGCTTGATGGAATTAACTTAGACCAAGATGTAAACCATGTGAGTTGGTTGAAGAGGAAGCTTGAAGAGGAGATCAAAGTAGCTATTGATGCTGTTGTAGGGAGTAAAGCACTAGTTACGAAGGTTTGATATTACATGGTAGGAGATTTCTTGAGTTCAATGACGAAGTTTTATGATAGGGCGGGCGTCCTCAATGAAAGGGTTAAAAAACACATTCATCACCTTAATCATCAAAGGAATGGCCTCTATGAGCTTCCACATTTTGGACCTACCATCTTGGTGGGATGTGAAAATGATGCTTTTAGCAAAGAAACTGCAAGTGGTCCTAAAGGACGACAAAGTCAAGGGGCTTTTGTGGACGATTGGAAAATCCAAGACGTGGTCTTGATTGCAAATGAAATGATCCATTCAAAGAAAATTTCAATTAAAAAAATCCCATTCAAAATTGATATGGAAAAGCATATGACCATGTGGATTGGGATTTTGTGGACTTTCTATTATGCAAAATGGATTTTGGTGAGAGGTCATTAAAGCTTATGTTGTAGATGTATCTTATTCAGTATTCGTCAATTTCTCCCCTTGTCATCTAGTCTAGGTCACTTAGGATTCAGGACAAGGTGATCCTTTATTATCTTTTGTCTTGATTATGGTGGTCAATGCTTTTATTAAGCTAATGGTGAGAGCTAGAGAGTTGGGTTTGATTAATGGTTTCAATTTTCAAAGTAGGCAATGGAGGATAAATTATCTCACACTGACGAGGACATCCATAATGGCTACTGGGTCTATCAGAGATCTCGAAAGCAACATGACACAGTTGTTGGGGCAATATGGTTGGGAGATGACTAACAAATCTAACATCTGTGCATAGATCTATGATTAGATTGCTTGGAAGGCTTGGTCTAACCATTTATCTCATTAGATCGGGTTTTGAGAGTTGTTTTGTCCGTTAGATCGTGGTTTGCTTGATCTGAACCGTTTAAATGGATCCAACCAATTAGAGTTGTCATAGTAGTTGACTTAGGAAGTTATTTTATTTTATTTGAGTATCAACTTTATGGGATGTAATATGTTATTTTGAGTGGTTTGTATTGTTCACACATGTGGCACACGAGTGTCTCTAGGGTTTCCTAGGTTTTCTTATAAATACTTGTAAAGACTAATTATTTCATAATAGAACACAAGTGAAGAAATTTCCCGCATACTCTCTTGGGAAGACAGGTGGTGCGACTCCATCTGTCCTTTGGTGATAGTGATGTTATTTGCTTAGATTTTGTGATATTCATTGATTGAAGACTTTGAAACGAATCAACATTAAATTATGTTTTGCATGCATATAGCAGTAGATTTCATTCTAGTTCCTAATTTTCAATTAGTGCATGCTTAGATCTAGGGTTTTAGACTACTCTAATCTTATTTTAGGGCAAACCACACTTCTGTCTTGTGTCAAGGAAGAGGCTTAGTGCTTACTATTTGGGCACCTATCCGCGCGAATTTAGGATTGAGCCCAACAAGGAGATCATAGATGTGATGTTTTTCAATCCATTCCATAAACAAAGTATTGTCATGTTCATAATGCAATTGCAGTTATCATTGTCATCAAGCACTTGCCTGAGATTACGTGAGTGTGATACTAGAGTACAAACATCTCCCTTGACGGAGATGTACGATGTCCTGACAAAGTTGATAAACCCTTGTAGAATATAAAGTTTGCAAGTATTTTTTTTTAAGCTTTTTTTTCTTTTTTCTTCTTCACTTTTTTTCTTTTTGGGATAACATGGGTATCCCCACCTTCACATGGGAGGTGAGACTTAATCCCACGGATACACAAACTGTTATTTGGATATGGTCCATTTGAAAAGACTGCAATGCTAGAGTGAACATTCAACACTAGAGGCATTTGAACTAGCAAAAACAAGGTACATCCATACATGAAATGGGTGTTGTGTAAGAAAAGAGTTAAGTTTTATTTTTTATCCACTTCTTAGAGGGATTGGAAGGCTTGTGTGGAGGAGGTGGCAAGGAAAAAGAGATTTGGGAGTAATAGAAGAGACTAGACCAAGAATGCTTTACATTTAATGTGTATTGGACACAAAGGGAAGGTAGGAGCAATATTCACATGATGACCTAGGAGTCGTAGAATTCCTTTTCACATCCCAACAGCTGTCAATGATTCAAAAGAAGTTGAGTTCATTGTGATTAAGCACTTATAGCATCAATGGAATTTGAAGGTAGGTTCATGCGGAGCATATATTGTAGATTCCATAATTAGTAATTGCTGTATTTATTTTTTCTTTTAGATATTTTTTAGTTAGTTTCTATTTTGTTTATTGCTTTATTTAGTTAATGTTTTATTTTAAGAAAGGAAGAGTTCTATATTAGTTGTAGGCTCCTTGAGGCAAACTCACGAATGAATAAGAATTGAAAGATTTTGATTACCTCTATGCGATGGTCATTTGGTGGAGAGAGTCCACAGAAGTTGGTGAGGGATCATGGGGCGAGAAGCCAGGTAATCTACTTCTATCTTCTTCTTTTCTTCTTCCTTCTCTCTTTTCCTTTTCGTTTCTTACTGCTGTGCCCCATCCCCTTCTGTCCTTCTTCCACCAGCCTTTAGACCAGTTCCAGAGTTCTACCTTCCTATACTTACCTCCATAGAACTGCCGCCCCTGTTTTAGGCCCAACACCACCTCCGCCACTAGCTATACATCCCATATTTCTGCTGCTACCTGCTATACACCCCCTCTAAGCCGCGCGCCCCCCCCCCCCCCCCCCCCCCCCCCCCCCCCCCCCAACGATCTGCCATAAACCCCAAACTTACTATCTACTGTTTTCGTTTCCCCTTCCTAACCCAATCTTGGTTTTCGTACAGCCCCAACCCCCTTCCTACTGCCTTCGTCCCTCCCTAAACCATCCTATTCTGCTGTCCCAAGGCTCCCTTGGCCTTCCCATCTCCACCGCCAACCCAAACCGCCCTTTCCCCTGTTCGTGCTGTCCTATCTCCAGTCCTTTGCTTTCGTGACTCCCATAAGCCTTGCAGCCCTTTTTTTTTAACCGCTGCCTCTTCGAGTCCTTTCACTGCCCACATAATCCATTCGTATTCCCAACCTTATTTGCCCTCGTCCCTTCCTCCCTTTCAATGTCTTCAATTAAAGCACATGCTTATTTAGAAGCATGGGCTTTTTTTTTTTTTAAATTACATATGCCCAATTCATTTAAAAAGAAATCATTCCACCCTAAATCCTTTATGTATTTGTCGACATCAGATTCTGGAAGTTTTGCTTGATTATTTGTGACAAATTTATATTAATTAATTGCATATATTAATTGGTATTTAATATCAGCCCATTTTAGTTTTAGGGTGTATTATTTTCATCCGTTTTAATCTTTAGGGGACCACATTTAGGCATTTAGGGTTACCTTATCCTTTGTCCCGTGTCATAGGTTAATCATGGAAGGCAACTAAACGAATATTCATTAAAGTGGGCATCTGGAAAAGAAAAAACAACATGGAACTCACTTTATAGAAAGGCAAATAAAGTCTATAGCAAGTTCAATGACCGTCCATCATGTGAGCTGTTCAACAAATGGGATCACTCATTTTCTTTCCAAAATGTGGAGTACTACTTAGGCAGTTCAAGGGAGAATCGCTTGATTAGATGTGTAAAGATTATAGTTCTATATCCTACAGGCTGTTCTTGGTCTAGTCTTGTACATTATTTCTTACTAATGGAATTTTTGTTTCCTTAAGAAAGATTGGCATGTGTTTGGACAAGAAAAGATATATTAGAAATAAGTGCATTATTGAAAACTCAAAAGTTGCTCCAATAACCTTGGTTAAGATGGTAAGGGGATCCATAGAATATCTGAAACAATCTAGTACGAAGAGTTGAAGGATTACAAGAAGGGGATGCTGTCAAACACATGATGAGGTAGTGCGGTATGATTTGATAGATGTGGACTTAGGTTCTTATGATTTCACTAATAAATATGTTACTGTTAGACTTAAGGATGAGACTTTACTATTTGGATATTGACTCTTTTCTTTAGCCTGAATTGATATTTGATCTAATAAAGAAATCTAATTATGAAAAATAGTTTTCCTTTCACCTTTGCATAGTTAGAGCTCAAGCACTCCATACCCAACAAAGTGACTAAATCTTCAATTTGGTTGAATTGGAGAGTCAAACCAGTATACGGACCAAAATCTTCATAAAATGGCTCAAAAAACATTGGCAATAGTTCCTTCTTTAGCATTTTCTATATATAGGCCCAAAAGGGGATCACCTCGGTGAAATTTTCAGTTAGTGTGATTCAGCGGTTGGATTTAAGAACTGGGGGCCCTATATGGGTTAAAAGTGAGATGTTGAAATCAAAATCTTGAAGGTGTATGTGCTATATACACTGTTGGCTTGCCATCCACTTGACCATTCTTATAAATAAATTACAATTTTCTCTTTTAATTCTGATCAAAGTCGCATGCAAGCAGTGGATTCTTAAATGAACATCTTGTTCTCTTAGTATTCTCTCTCTCTCTCTCTCTCTCTCTCTCTCTCTCATACATCTACATCCATCTCAAAACTTGTTTCTTCTGGCCATGATTAGTATACTTAATTTATTTGATTGTGTAGGGAGGTACAGAATCTCGATTGGATGATGTAATTGGCTATATCAAGTTCTTGAAACTTCAACTTAAGGTGTGTATCTGCTCTCATGTTCACAACAAATAATTTGTTGTTTTCACATGTAAGGGTTAGTGCTCATGTTGTTATGAATATTACCATGCTAGCTGTTTTTGAAACTGTTAAAAATGTTTATTTCATCCAGAAAGTGTCAAAGTCCATGCATAAAAGTGGTTTTAGTGGAAAACTGACAATCCCCAAATTGGAGATTTTCCTTCTCTACTTTGTCCAAGATATACTTCCTCTTTATGTATGCCATACATGTGTATGTTTGGTAATCCACATTAGGTTATTGATCAACTTGATTATTCTTTGTCCCTGTGCATAAGAGGGGAAGAATATTTGTTAATGCTTGTCCTTTCTGTCTCTAGCCTTCGAAGATGTGGATTATCTCTGATACGTTGCCCCTTTGCTTTCTCTGTTCAGTCTCCATCTTGAACCTATTCGATATCCAGTAGTCTATGCCTTCCTCGGGTGCTTAGTTGTCTTATGCTTGGGAGATTGCTAAGGTCACCTCTAGATTTTTTGGTGATGTGGCATTTAGCTCTTTTGCCACCATATGGAGCCTTTGGTGGGAGCACAATAATAGGTACTCAGGAACCTTGCTAGAAGCCCCCAAGAAGTTTGTAGCAGGATAAAGGCTAAATATGCTGCCTCGTCCTCTTCCTTTTGGGAAGTCCAAGATCTTTCTATTTCTGACATTAATAGAGCAGTAGAAAGTGTGCATTGGTCTTTCTCCTGTGGTGTTTGTATTTGAGGTTTTCTTGCAAGTTGGGTGTAAGGGGTTTTGGGCGTTTCTGTTTCCCTCTTCTTGTTATTTTTGTTGCAGCACTTTTACTGCCCTTCTATCATTTTCACCAAAAAAAAAAACTTTGCCATGATAGATAGAGAGGGTATTGGATCTGATCCAGGACTGGTCCCAAAAGGAAAAGTCATTGACGTTTCGGTTGAGGTCCATACTAGAAGATTAAGACTAGAAATGAGATAAGGCTCACTCCATGGGCCTTAAAAGAAATGCCCTAGTGATGCAGGACAAGCTCTGATACTAAATCTAGCGTAGGACAAAAGTCAATCTTGGAAAACCTAGATTTAAATGATAGATGGATACCCCTGTATTATGTGGGCGTTGTGGGAGGAGAGAGAAAGTTGTCAGGGGCGTGATTTCAAGTCCCACATCACCAATGAAGGAGAGTTGTCTGTAGGATATAAGTTGGAGCTTCTCTCCTTCTAGCACAAGGCCTTTTGGGAGCAACCTTGGGTCTGCTCGCTAGAAACAAAGCCGCATGGGCCCGTGTGGGCCCAAATCAGATAATATTGTGCTGGAGGAACTGCTGGAGGAACGGGGTATTACAATTTTCTTCACCACTGATAGTAGTTTCCAGGTGGATTCGTTTTTTCTTTCACTAGCCCACTTAATTGCATTTAATGAATCAGCCTCCCATGTCCATATCTACCCCAAGGGTAAAGGCCTTCCTAATCCCCAAAAGCTTGCTTCATTTAAATCCCTCACGCCAATTGACTTGGAAGAATAAAGAGGAAAACCCATTCCCATCCCTTAACACCCCACCTATCCTGGCAGACCCCACTTTACCTTTTGATGCACTATCCACATTGAATTGAAAGAAACCTAGAGGAGGAGGAGACCTATACTTCCAGCTGCCCCATCTCCTTATGAACGTTCCCTTTGCAACCTTCCCAAGATCTATAAAAATCTAAGAAAAAAATTCACAAAGTTTGTTACTAACTAATAGGCAGACACTCAGCCTCCATTTGGCTACCTCAAACCAGTGTTGTCAAAATCGTACAAGCCACGAGTCGACTCGTACGATTCGACTCCACTTGGAGGGTCTAGTAATTCAACTTGCATCATGAATCAGGATTCACCAAAAACCGCACGATTTTACTATTTGTGATTCAAATCGTAAAATCGCAGAATCATGCGATTGAAACAAGAGAGATTGTACTTGGTTCTTCTTCCTCTTCTTTTTTCTTCTTCTTCTCCACTTCTCCTCTCTCTTTCGTCAATTCTTCATCTTTCCTTTTTATTCTTTCGTTCTTTCGCAGCAAGGGTCGTTTCTGTCACAGCTTCGGGTCGCTTTACTGTTTTAGGGTTTTACCACGCGAGGACTTCCTTTAACTTTTACTTTCCGTGACGTGAAGAATGTTTCCGTGAGTGAGCAGAGGGTCTCTTTGTTTTTCTTTAATTTTTTACTTTCCGTGACTGTTTCCCTGAGGGAGAGCAAGCCTTCTTTAGTTTCAACTTTCAAGAATCGCATGAGGGTTTTTTTACACTGTTTTTTATTTTTAAAGTGTACAATCATTGTTGTTCTAATTAAAAAACATCTCTTTTATTTTTTTTTTTCAATCTTTTGTATCTATTTTAAAAAGGTTAAAAAACTCTAAATTTTTATATCTTTTAAATTATTTGATGAATGCTAATAAAATTTCTTTAAATGACTTTGATTTATTAGTTGATTTTTTAAATTTATCAGTACTAATATTTATATTTTAATCTTATTAAAATATTTATATTTTAATCTTATTAAAATATTTCTTTATTTTTTTATTTTTTTTGGGATTTTGGAATTTGGATAATAAAAATTTATGAGTATTTTTATTCTATTTTGCATTTGTGTATTTTGTCATTTACTTGAGTGTTTGCATATTTGCTTATACACTATGAAGAATTGAAAACTCATCTTCTAATTCTGTCTTGTTATATTTATTTATAATTTATATAAAAAAACATTATGAATCTTACGATTTTACGATTTCTGATTCATAATTCACACCCCTAGACCGATTTTTGATACGATTCGAGTTTGACAACATTGCCTCAAACACTTCTAAAGCCTCTCTAGACTTTTTCTCAAGTATTCTCAAATTCCTTTCCTACCATATTGACCATAGGTTAACAACAGGAATAGTGTTCCAAGCCACCCTCTACCTCACCCCCTTTTGCTTCACCTGCAAGCTTTCAAGAAGTCCATAATATGAATTACTACAAACCCAAGAGACACCAGTCAAATCCAAAAACTTTGACCATAATAATGATGCTAGCAAACATTCACAAAGTAGATGATCTATACTCTCCTCTCTATGGATGCATAGAACACACGACAAGTCCCCTCCACTACTCAGCAAACCCCTACGGTTAAGCTCACACATAAACAAAAATTTACCCTTAAAGGTGCACCACACAAAAGCTTGCATCCTAGGAGGAGCTACCCCCAGCCATGCTGGTGAACCTGACCTAGGCTCCCTTGGACATCCTTGAGAACCTCCTTGAGAACCAAGTCCACTTTTGCATGAATAGAGAAAGTTCATAACGAGTCCCCAAACCAAACACATTGATCCTCTTCCTCCACAAAAATAGGCAAATCCTCCAATAAAGTCAACATCTCCTCAAAACTCCTTTGCTCCAGGACTCTCAATCTTTCATAAACTTAATCGACCTATCTGACCATTTCTTATAACAGTCACTAACTTTGGCTGATCTATTCCTAGCACTTCTATGAAGCCTAGGGTACACTGCCCGAAGTGCTCTCTCACCTACCCAAGTCATCCCCAAAATGAACCCCATCCCCTCTACCTACTAAAAACCTCAAAAACTTTTGATAAATGCACTCTACCCTACCTTTTCCCTTACCAATCCTCCTAAGCTCAAACCACCGCTTGCCCCTCCCTTTCTACCATCTAACTCATTCTCCATCCTCCCACATCCTCCAAGCCATAACTTGCAACTAGTACTCTCCTCTAAAGAGCTGATCTCTCCTTACCAAATCTCCAATTCCACTTACAGAGCAAAGCCTAGTTCCCAACTCCTAAAGGATACAATCTCTAAGCCCTCTTGTTATTATGATTTTTGGTTTTTGACATATGTGATACTGCAGGGCAGGTGACTTTGTACTTTTCTTTCTTTTCCTTGGGTTCATTACACTCCTGAACCCATATTTTTCTTATTTTCTTCTTCACGTCCATTTTAATGATATTATTTTTGTTACTGCTACAAAAAAAAGGTACAGTCTTTAAGCCTCCTTCACTCTTGGGTTTAGTAACTTCCACCCATTTCACCAAGAGAAGCTGCTTCTTTCCCCCACTATCTCCCCATAAGAACTCTCAGTGTAATCATTCCAACTTCTTTGTTACTCCTTTCGACATTTCAAACAAGGACATGTAACAGGTGTCTTTACTTTTCTAGTTAATAGGAGATGAAGCAATGTATATTTCGTGCGTCTCTTCTTTGTTTGAATTTGTAACGTTTTCAAAGGGCACATGGTGACCACCACAAGCATACTCAGTGAGAATGATGTGGACATCAGACTCGATGAGTCTGACAATGATTCGATTAGACAAAATTGACGAAGTGGCTCTCCAAATTTACATGCAGATCGATAGAGGGAAGTGGGGGCCCAAACCCATCCCAGTAGACCCATCTACACCCAAATCAAAGCCCATACATCAATTTGGGATCTGGACCCATCTAACCCTTTTTGGACCCAAAAGCTCAATAAATCAATCCATTTGTTGTCTTGTGGGTCCCACTTCAAATGCCATGTCAGTAGACATGTCACCACCTCTGTGGGTCCAACTGAATTCTAGTCGAGACAAGAAAAGAAAGAATGGGAAGGAGTCAGATCCGATCCGATCCGAATGCCCAGCCATGGAATCCTAACTGCGAATAGCAACCTGATCCAAGGTTGGAGGCGTTTTGTAGAAGGAACTGAAAAACCAGGGTGATGGGTTCGGCGCTGGAGATTGGAGAAGGAAATAAGGAGGAGAAAATAAAGAAAAAAAGGCAACGAAAGAGAATGGAAACTTAGGTCTCCATGGCTGCTAGGCCAAGAGAAGAGTAGAACGGTTGGATTTCAGGCCGACCTTTCAGTAGATTTTTAGGCATATTCTGTTACACATTCAGGGACGAAATCCATCAGAGAAAAAAGGAGACCCAAGCACTGCAAGGCTGAGGAGAGTAGGAGCGAAGAACAAAGAGGTTGAGCGTCTCTGCAAGCAAGAGGGGAAGCCAACTTGGTAATAAGTGTCATGCAGACTAGGTAGCATAGTACTGTTAGAATCTTTTCTTTATTTCTTTCCTACCTTTTTCTAGTAAGATTAAACCTATAAATTGAGGAACAATCGAACATTGTAGAAAGGAGTGAAGCTAGTTGAGTTGAAGTTAAGCATGATTGCTTGTTTGAGTCTCCAAATTTGGTAAGTCTCTTAAATTGGTTTTCTTTTGAATTTGATTTTAAATTTGCGCTTGAATTAAGCTTAATTTAAGTGTTGAATTTTATTTGCATGATGAATCTAAGTTTCTTACATCCATTTCAATTGCTTAATTAAATTTTAATTCCACACCCAAAATTGATTCATTAAAAGTTCTTCGATTTCCAATCCGTACTCAAGCAAGATTAGAATCACATGCTTCATTTCTTAATTGCATTTAAATTCATTTAATTAATTGCATTAACTTTTTGCGTTGAATTCCCAATCCTCGTTCGAATTGAATTTTTAGAACATCTAATTTCTTTGATGAAATTGTCCTGTCAAATTAGAACAATTTCTTCCTTTCTGAGTGAGGGTGAGAGTTTGATAGTAATTTTCAGTATGTGGTCTAAGTAGGCGTTAAACCCCGACCTTTGCCGTGATTAGAGAACTTGCACTTTGCCTCTGCTACCTTCATCAAGAAAGAGGGAAACTTCTGTCATGGATGGACCTGCTCTTACTGTTACTGTTAGAATTTGGATAATAAGGTCGAGAGATGCTTTGGTGTACCAGAAAGGCCTATTAAATTTAATTCTGGTGGAAGTTATATTGGGGAGCAGTTAGCAAGGTACAATTGGAGTATCTTGGGATCAAAGGCAAGGCTCTAACTGCTGGTGGGGACACTAGCCAAGTGTGTGATACCCCGCCCCAGAGAGGGGGGTATGTGTGAAAGGCGGCATGGGAGAGAATAGCGCCAAGGAGGGCACCAGAGAAGTCCCATACTGCCCATGGTGTTGGATATGCAGTGGTATATATATGGGAACACTCCTTCTAGTATAAGGCATTTTGGGCGTGTGTATAGGCGCACGTTCTAAGAACAAAGCCGTAAAGTTCTGTGTGGCTCCAAAGCGGACAATATTGTGCTAGAGGGACAGGTCGTTACAAATGGTATCAGAGCATAGCTCAACTGTCAGTCTAGTGGTCGTGGTAGAGCCAGGGACGACTCTTCTTTAAGAAGGGTGAATTTTGATACCCTTGCTCCAGAGAGGGGGTTGTGTGTGAAAGGCGGCATTAGAGAGAATAGCGTCAGGGAGGGCACCAGAGAAGTCCCATACCGCCCATCGAGTTGGATGTGCAGTGGTATATATATGGGAACACTTCTCCTAGTATAAGGCCTTTTGGGTGTGTGTATGGGTGCATGTTCCAAGAACAAAGCCAGTGAGGGTTTGTGTGGGCCCAAAGCAGACAATATTGTACTAGAGGGACGGGTCGTTACAAAGTGGCAATTTTGCTGATGTTAATGAGATGTAGTAAGGTGGTAGAAGTGGGTATTTCTAAGGCCACTATAATTGCTATTCTCTTTTTCTTTTTATTTATTTTTAGGAGAGATTCCTTCCCTTGGAGATTTGCAGGTTGGAACTTTGAAATCAGAAACATTAGTTTAAGAGTGAGAAGGGGGAGGATTTTCAATTACAATTCTTTTGCAGTCAGCAAATGGCATGACAAATAATGACAATGATTTGCAGCAGAGGTCACTCTGTATTCAGTTATCTGTCACTTGTTGCACAGATGTTGAAGAATTTTTCTCCTCCCCTTATATGGAAGATAGCATGGACAGAAGTACAAGATTCCCTAGCTTTTGACATTTTAGAGACCCAGCCCAATTTGGTTCAAAAAGTTGAGCCATTTTACTCAAGAAGCTTAGCCTAGATTTTATAATGGAAAGAAAATAGGAGAATCTATGGCAACCAATACAGAGAGAAAGGGCTTTGAAATGGATTTTGCATACCACAAGGGCCACGTTTGTGCACATTGAAATCCATGGATTTAGAAACCTAAATCCTTGACGATATTAAATACTATAGTTTGGTGTAACACAAATTTCTGAATTTTAAAATCAAATTTGATCACAAATTCTCAAATTTATCATCCTACCTCCCCTCATGAGATTTCAAATTCTAATATTAGAAATCCACTCAAAAACATGGACAAGTGCATTGCTTGACATTCATCATCGAAAAGACCCCGTGTTCGAATCTAGCTGATTGAAGTATATTGTTCACCCCCTTTTTTTCTATCATTTTGATGCTCTGTCATTGGCCACTTCCTCCCATCCTTTTCTCTTTCCACCTCTGTTGTTGATATATACATAACAAGACAAACTAAAAAACGAAGACAATATATATTATATTAGTTATATATTGTGGGAAATTTTACCTTAGTATCAAGTATATATTGTCATAGTGACCAGCATGGAAGCATATGATTTTCTTTTCAAATAATTAAAATTTGTCTAGGATATCTCAAAATGCCATTTTATTTGTGTTGCACTAAAAGTTGAATATTTTATTATTAAAAATCAAGGAGTTAAAGTTGTTGCATGTTTGCACCAAACATAGATTTTTTTCAAAAATTAAGATTTCAAATCCTTGAAACTAGAATCTTTGAATCCTAAAATCATTGAGAATTAAAAATCTTTGAATTTTACCTTTGCACAAACATGCCCATATTCATGGGAAACCATTTCTTTCAGCTAGAGAATCAACACTGCATTGGCTGATGTACAAGTTAAATAACAAGAAACATAGCATCCATGATACAACGTGGATACTTTATTTTTTGGGTCCAGAATGCCTGGTAACTTTTGTTATTAGAGGCCTACTGTTGGAGCTTTTAGAATCCACTTTGAAAACTAATAACATCAGGAATTTTGAAGGATTATTGGGTTGCTCCTTGTCGGATTTTTACAGATCGTGGTGGTGGGTGGGTGTAAGAGGGAGGGGGGCGGCGGGCGGTGGTTGCGCTATTGGGGTTGTATGGAGAGTAGATCTAGAGTTGAAGGTCGGAGGATGATTTGGTCTCCTCCATCATCTGGTTTTCATAAGTTAAATGTGGATGGGGCAGGAAGGGGAAAACTAGGTCCAACGGTAATTATGGTGTATTACACAATGTGAAAGGTTTGACCTCTCTTTGGGCCTTGGTTCTATGGGTAAGTTTTGGGTAGGGAAAGTTAATAATTGAGGGGGATTCAATGAGTGTTATAAAGTGGGTGAGGGGTAGTAAAGATCATTTTGGAAATTGATCACAGTGGTTAAGGAAATTAGGGCATTGTGCTTTGGTAGGGATGTCACCTTTGAGCTTGTTCGTACATCAGCAAATGGAGTGACAGACTTCTTTGCTAAGTTTGGTATGGATAGGGATCATGACTTTGTTTTCTTCTATTGAATTTGTTTGGGGTGATTTTATTTATGGAGTTAAGTGGGTTCCTAGGGGTTTCATTGTATTTCTTCTTTGAGAAATGTTTATTTGTATTCTCTTCTTAGTCTCAGTTGTTGGGTATAAGCCTTTTATACCTGTTGTTCTGTACCTTCATTTTAATGAAATTATTTTTGTGTTCACTCCATAAAAAAGGGATTTGATTCACAGTTGACCTCAAGGTTTGATTTATTACAGACCGAGCCATTCACACCTACAGGAACTGTGTCATCCATGGACATGACGTTGACAAATGGCCCATACTCTATGCCATTCAAAGGAAAGAGCATCAACCAGCTCTGCTAGATACTATCAAGTGATGCCTCTTTAAAACCTTTTGCTTCCATAGCACAAGTAGTCATTGATCCCACTCTCTTTTGATTCCACAAAATGAAAAATTCATTAAACATCTTTCATCCTTCTACCCAAAATACACTATAGTAACAGTGGAAGATGGTTTTCAAATGTACTTTTTACCTCCCAGAATAAATGTCCAAGCTACTAGTACTTGAATCAAGATATAGTCATCACCACAAGCACTTGAACACATTGAAAAGGAACAAATATTCCTCATAGAAAGGAAATAAAGGAGTAAATGATCATCCAACCATCTTAAATATGCATGATAGACCAATTTTCCAAATAATTAGTCCTCAGGAACTTCTCTTGAAACAACCAGTAGATGTTTTTTCCATTATTACTTTTCCTGCTGTATTCTTTTATTGCTTTACTTTATGTGGGCACAAATAGAAAATCCTTATAACTCATTCCTTTCAATGAACTGTTAATGTTAATCAATTATGCAGGGGTTGAGTAATAGTAGATTGGGTGGTGAAGCCTACGTCCAACTCTTTTATTCATCTTGAGGTATAATTTATTTTCTTTATTTTCTTTTATTCTTACAAAGTATTGGTTTTCGAATAATGATCCCATCCTTCTATCCTTACTGGTAGCGATGAGAACTTTAGGACAGTGGGTCTCACTTATGAAGAATCCAAACTGTTTGTCAGTGCTTCAAATGCATTTTTCTTGTTAGGTCCTGTCAAACTAGTAGGCCTATCAGGATAGATCAAATGGAAAGAACTAAGTTGGAAGCATATGAAGTTCATTGTGCCCCTCTTACTTGATCCACACAACAATGGGCCCAAAAGTTAACCATATCTGATGACAGTCCTTGATGCAGGCCCATCCACAAAATTAAGGACCTTATCTTGCTTGAATTTTGTAAATTTTGATGTATCAAAATAGTCTAATTTTAGCAAGTTATTTGGCCAAAAGTTTCATTTTAGTGGCCCTAGTCCATGTACTTTGGTCCAGACCCTTTTGCACTTATTTGGGCTTGAAAATATCTATTTCCAACATCCATATTCAAGATATTCAAGCAAGAACCTTCAAATTCGAGATTGCTTCAAATCCTTTCTGTCCAAGAGTTTGACTAAGTCCAGAGGAGAAGAATTAGGAGTTGAATAAGAAAAGCAAGGAACAACAAAGGGAAGTTGTAGGCACCCAAAGGAGTAGCCAACCTTCCTTGTTTTCATTCTTTTTTTCTTCTTTTTTGTTTTATTTTCTATTTACCATGCGACACTTGGCATTATTTTATTGGAGGAGAATATAGAATATATGACATAACAATTTGTGTTTGGTTAAATAAGGGTATGCATAGATCATTGACATGGCATGGCAATATGTAATTTGTGAAAATTTTACATTATAAATAAGAGACATGGGCGACCATGAGCAATGGTTGTTTGTGCTTTTGCCTTTTTCTCCCTAGCGAGGTCAGTTCAACTATTTTATATTTTCTTGTTGAATTTTAATTTACATTTAATTTATGCAACTTTAATTTTCCAAGATTCATATTTTGTCAATTGAATGTTTTATTCCTTGGTGAGTGAATTGGCATTTGATTTTCTTAGTGAAATTTGAATTTTCTTTCTATTGAGAGATTACAAAATTATCGAATCCAGCCCTTGTGAATTGGGGTTCCCGATTTCCTACAAGTTGTTTGATCATTGAGTGTGGCCTGATTCCATGAGCAGTTCCCATACTTAATATTTTCTCTTGCACCTTTGTTTGAATTCCCAAAGAGTGAATTTCTTAATGTTTTGGTAAATTGATTTAAGAGTTTTCTCTAGTTTTACAGCCTAAATTCAGTTTCCCATATATCTAAACTTTACTACCTTTCGAGCCTAGAGAGAATGTGCTGACTTAGCATAGTTTCTCCTTTTAGTGGTGCTTCCAGTGTTTCTTTGGGCCTTGGGTGTTTTGGGGTTGTGGCTTTTTGTATCTTTGTTGTTTTTTTTCCTCTTTTGTAGTTGCACCTCTGTTGCCTCTTTATTAATATATTAACCATTAAAAAAAAATTACTACCTTAGATCTAAAAGCTCCAATTGAAGCCCTATGGTTTTCTTTTGTCCAAATTCAAACCTTGGTCTTCATTGGTCATGCATTTAAGCACGTGGGTAAATATTGATGAATGGGATTGGATTCTTCATAAGTGGGTCAGACATGTCCCAACAGCTGGCATCCTTGCGATAATAGCAGCATAGGATCATTTCTCTTGACATTCTTCACCCTTTTGCTTTCTTAGGAAGAGGCTGAAATAACTTCACAGCTTTCCATTTACCTTCATGCTGTTAACACTAAGCAAATCTATGCTTGTATTATAGTTCCCATACTTTTCTATGAAAGGTACCATAGTTTCCATACTTAAAAGCAGTTATTTGCATCTCTCATATTTTTCCGTAGTGGGGCATTGTCCTTGCACATCCATGCAAGCATTATAGTTTGCATACTTGGTAAGTGTAATGACATAGAAGATAATGCGTCAAATTTCTCCACTCACTTGCAATGGTTACACCATTCATGTGATGTAGGAAATGGAAAAGAATTGTATTTGAGAACGGAAAGAGAGCTTTTCAGTATGGCATGTATTTGTTCGTTGACTTCACTATCTACTTGGACAAGTTGTGTCCATGTGACCCAACTGGTGAATACTTACTTGGATTGCACATTGTTTAAATATGGATCATCTGTAAGATTCTAGTCTCGTGTTGGCCATTGGCTTTTTTATTGCATCTTCTGCTTTGATGGTGAAGTAAATAATGATGGTGTTCCACAATAATCGTTGCCATCATCATCTTTGAAGCGTTATACAGTTCCACAATCAATATGGGCTCTTAGACATCACTCTTTTAGAGCCTTATTCTGTCATTCTACAGCCTCACATGTCACTTCCACCTATTTCGTTCTATGTCCTAATTGGCCTTCCCCTTCTATTAAATTGAATTAGCAAGCCCTCAACTCTTTGAATTGGGGCTGTCTTTGATCTTCTCTTTATATTCCTAAACCACCTAAGTGAACAAAACTATCTTTACTAGATGAAATGAACCATGGCATCACTCCATGCTTGGAGAGGTCCAAAATCAGTTGGCTGTAATGAGTAACTTGTTTCAAGCTGAAAGATGAAGTGGCATGTGCAAAAGCATGAACATTTCTGAATATAAAGAAATGCAATTAATTTTTGGAGCAACTATACCAAATTAGAAGGTTGGAACTCTACAATAACCTGAAAATTCATGTGTATAGAAGTTCTCATCAAAATAAAACACCCACCTGGAATGTAGGATCATGGATTCAATAATGTATATTGGAGCAATTTTTGGATGTTCATTGTGCATAATAATAGGGATACTATTTAAAAGGGATATTAATACGGAGCTATAATGTGGGTTCTTGATGTCATATCACTTAAAAAGAATTGTTAAAAAATGTTTAGTTGACATAAACTTGGCCAAATTGATTCAACTCAACTGTTAGTGAACTCAACTAAAAGTAAGTTGGTTTTAAGGTGATTCATCAAGTAGAGGAAACTGGGGTTTTGAGTTGATTTTGTTAGTTGATGAAGTGGAAAACCCTCCAGTGTAGAGGGAAAGACCACGGGGCGAATCAAATCAATTCTCTATATCAAATCAAATAGTACAATTTTCTTAGGCTTATGCCCAAAGTCTGAGGTATTACAATATCAAGGTGAAAATATCATTGTTCTAAGAATACCCGAAATCGAACCTATCTTGAGTTTGTCAAAGGAATGGCCGGATTCGATTCGAGTTTTGAGCACTATCGGATTTCACGAATCGGAGAGGGGTGGTCAGATCTGATGTACGAGACGACAGTTTTCTCTCCTCTATGCTTCTCTCTCTGTCAGCCTTCTCTTCTCTCTGTTGTTTTTTCCCCGTTTTTCTTTGAGCTTTCTCTCGCTCTCTGTGTTTTTTTTTTTTTCTGCTCACAGCCTTTCTCTCCGCACACTGCTTCTCCTCACTTCTCTCTGTTTTTCCTTTTTTTTTTTACCGAAGTGGGAACAGGTGTCCCACTCCTCCACGTCTCTCCATGCTCCATGTACTGACCTTTCTTCATTTTCCTTCTGCTGGTGGGGCTGGACCCAGAATAAGTAAGAGAATTCCTTCAAAAGTAACACCTATATTCATATTTTGCAGTTGACAACACCCTTAGGTAGAGCTACTACCTCAAAGTCATTCACATTTGAGCCAAAAACAAGGTCTGCAAAGGAAGCTAGCATTGATGCAGTTGTAACAAATGTAGTAAATATGAAAGATAAGATTAAGTAAAGTGATTTGCCTAAAAAATAGTGAACAGTTAGCATCCGAGTGTATACATACATACATACATACCTACAAGTGTTTGTGTACATGTGCATGTGCATATGTTCGTGCATCTGTACATGCATGTTAGGGGGGATATGGAGTGTTTGAGGAGCAATGTGGAGTCAGCATGTGGTGGGTTCTCTTCTTTCAATAAGGTGACAAGGCAGGCCTATCTAGTAGGAAACAGCCCTTGCATGAAACACTAAGTGAATGTTGTTAAAAGATTATGTTACGTGGTACAGATCTTATGATTGTACTATCTCTTCCAACTATGTGACTTCAAATGGAATGTTGGAATGATTGAACGCCTAAATAGTGATGAGCAAAAAGTAAGTCAAAGAAATCTCTGTGTACAAGGGAGAACTCTTCAACATTGTTGTCAACAACTATGATGGTGACAATGATAATAATGGAAGTTTGGATGAATCTTAAAGAGAAGTCATGGTATGCAATTGTGTCGAGTGTTGTTATAGTGTTGGAATTTGTGTTGCCAATGGTGCTCTCCTTCCTAGAATCCATCCAACCTAAACATTTGGGTGATTCTTACGAACATTATACTGCATAGTCTATTGCCTTTAGGTCCCTGTTTCTTGTATTGGTTGTCTTCTTTCTGTGGTCAGTCACTTCTTGTTCTTTTTTCTTTTATTTATTTATTTTGTGTGTGTGCATGAGTGAGAGAGAAAGAGAGAGAGAGAGAGAGAGAGTTGTGTGTTTCATCTGTCAACTTTTTTGCATGCACGTGTGAGCTCCAAGTGGGGATCACCTATTATTATGGTACTTGTGTATGTAAGCACTATGTGGGGACCACCTGTTATCTTGAGGCAAGGTGTATTGTAAAGGTTGATGTTTGGATTTAAGGACAATCCAAAATCAGCTTGGTTTTTTACACCATGATATAGACTCTGCTCTAATGTATTCTTGAGGATCAATTGCAAATACATAGTTGACTTCTTGCCAAAAATGTAGAATCTGTGTTAAGTATATTGATTCTCTCACATAATCTCATTTGAAATCATTATCCCATCAAAAGTTATATTCTTATCTCTCCAAAATCTACCATTTTCTTTCTATCGCTTCAATCTAAGTCTTTATTTGTCTTTTCATTTCCTTAAGTTTTTTTTTTTTCCTTAAGTTTTTTTTTTAACCATATTTGTTTGAGCTGTTTCCACACGTGTGCGAAAATCATCATAAATGGCATTCATTGATCTTGTTTTTTTACCCAACATTGAACTCCCCATGTAACATTGTAGGTCAAACTGCAACTTTGTAGCAATGCTCCTCTAATTGACATGGCACCTTCCACCACTTATAACTCCTTACTTTGCCTCCATATCGCCACCCTATGTTAAGTTTGATGTATTTAGAAAGGATATCTACCAGCAACACTACTGACCATGGGCTGGTGGGACAGTGGTATCTCAAGGAGATATTCTATCTTTTAGTGGCATAAATTTCTACTACTATAGAATTGTAATTAAGAGAATACTTCTCCCAGATTTTCTTCCATTTCCCTTTCTCATTCAACAACCTTTTATACATTTTCTAAAACAACAATCCTATGGTATATGAGGGTTTCTTCCAGACCTTGGCACTATTAGGGACCCGAAAATGTATTGATATGCTTGATGTAGGTTTATTGCCTTTAATTTACTGTTGTTATGAGGTTTTAGTGAACTTTCTTCAGTTTCTGGATTTTTGTGTACTAGTGGCTTGTGTCATGGCTAAACCATTTAATTACTAATTTTGAGATGTCATGCAGGGTTACGGCCACTACCTTTTCCATGATGAGCTAGTGGGTGAACCTCTTGAAGAAATCGCGGCTGAATTGATGGAGAAAGACCTGCCAGCAGCTGTTCAGCTTTTGGATAGTAAGGGCCTGTCTCTCATACCCATGGCCTTGGCTAGTGACATTCTCCACTGTAACTAGAAGCCGCCGTACTGAAGCCTTGATTAAAAGTTAGCTTTCTTACCTGGTATTCCACAGTTACTTAAATGTGTTGAAAATTTTGATCTCATTATCATGAGATTCATCTTCAATATATACTTTGAAAGAACAATGTCAGGCTGGTTTTTGCTGTTGTGGGAATTGAGACTTCGAACAGTCTAGCCTTCGCTACAAAGGGTTAATACGTGCATTGGCTGGGCTGGTTATAACATTCCAATGACTGAAAATGTGTAATTTCTTTGACATGAGATGATATTCCTTTTACATTCCAAAATTGTAAAGCTTATTTTCCAGAACCTATCATTGGAGAGTGGAAAGGCATGCATGCCGCCATCATCATCAAGTGTTTTTTTTTTTTAAGATCAAGGTGTGCAGGCCTCTTAGAGCATTTGATTAATCCTTGGGGCATGTGCCACACACACCGAGTAAAATTATGGGGAGTTTCTATCATATATGACACGTAGTTATCTATTTTATCTTAAATTCATTTTTATTTTATCCTTTGGATGTGCAAAATGGGATAATCAACTTGCTAGCTTCTTCACATTTTGAGGTACACCTATCCATGTGCGGTCCTTATGAATCTCATCTCTGTCTTAAAAATTTAATACCATTCAGGTGGGCTAAAAATAAGTTTTTGTACCACTTCACTTGATGAATCTCTACTCTGAATGTGGTTAGCAAATATAAGCCTGGTGCGAAGTGGCTGCAATCCATTTTTTTACCTTGACAAGAAAATTATTTGTTATTATTTGATGATAGATCTGGAAGCAAGTCTGTTGTATTCCCTTCCAAGGATTCACATGGATTGTACCTCAAGTAGAGCCCTAGAGACTGTTTGTCATTTTTCTGCTGATGGAAGAGTACAGAAAATGACACCTTTTTCTTTTCTTTCATGGTATAAAGAGTATTTGCCAAGGAAAATGAAAAAAAAAAAAAAAACAAGCCAGGTTGCATAACGAGTCTATTAACTGTGCATCTAAGGAATCCATTTCTTATGGGAGAGGAAATTTTAATAAGAAAAGGAGGAAGGTTTCCTCGTTCGCCAAGACAACACTTCATGATATAGCTGCCAAAATATTAGCTCTTGAAATGGGAAGGGAAGATAAAGGACTTGGAGAGATTCACCTAATGGGGACTGTGAAGTAAAGAAGGCCTTTTTTTTTTTTTTTTAATGAAGGAGTATGGATCTCTTAGAGCACCTAACTAATTTTCGACATATATATAAGTCTCTCTATCTACGTACCGGATAATTCAGGAAGTGACTTTTGAGTGGAATGAAAATTGAACTTAGGACTTTCGTTTTTCAAACGGGTTCTTAGCCATCACTCCTTTTTAAATTAAGTAAAAATGAATCAACAAAAGAGCCTAAAATGTGGAAAGATTTTTGGAATTTAACATTTTTAGAAAAGCTTAAATGCTTTATTTGTAAAACTTTTATATATCGGCTACCTAGTCCCTTACTCTTGTGAGATTGAAATTAAAAAAAAAAAAATCAATGCAAACATAGGCCCTGCCTGCTGGTACTCGTTCTCTATGAAAGAGGATATTTATCATATAATTTTGAGATTTTTTATAGAAATATCTCAAAAGTTATAAATTTGCATTATAATATGGCTGGACATATAGACACCACATTTTTCTGCCAGAAGACCTCTTTTCGTTTTTTGGTGTGAAATTATCAATTTACCCTTCCGTGTTTTGATAGTTTGATTGAACCTCTCGTATATTATCGTCCGATCAAACGATTCCATGTAAAATGGAATCGTCTGATTGAAGATTGTGGAGAGCAAGAATCGTTTGAACGAATATTGTGGAGAGGGATTTTTAAAAGAGGTTGTTTCTCGATCGATTTTTACAAACAAGGTATCAAAATTTATTTACTCTAAATTTTATGAACTCTGTGGTTGATTTTAAGTGAAAAGGGTATAGTTTTGGACTTCAAAATTGTAACATCCTGCCCCAGATTAGGCGTGTTTTAGGTTAATAATTTTGTTTAACTGGTTAGTCTCGAAGATTATGTTAGGGCTTTGAGGAAGCCCAGGTGTGGCCCAATCCGAGCTCGAAAGCTCAGTGATCCAGCTTGTAACACCCTGCCCTTTCTCACTCGCTTCTTCCCGTAAATTCATAGTCTATTTTTTTTTATAACAGAGTAGAGTGATAGAGAGCGGGGCGTCACAACGTGAGATAAGTCCGAACTTCTAAAGTCCGACCCTTAACTGGCCAACCCTATGTATGCATGGACTCAGTCCACTAAAATCGTTCACATATACCAATATCAACATGCGGAATAAAAATCATAACATGCGGAATCATAACATCCAATTTGCGGAATCATGATAGAACCAAGTTCTATTCCATTGATAGCAAAGTACATAGTCAAATAATCACATTAACCATTATCCAAATAAAACATCCAACCATAGCAAATTCATATAAGTTATTACATTCCGAAATCTGAATACTCTAAATACTAATCCCTGAGTATCTTAAACAAAATATAAAACTAAAAGCGTTCTAAGTTCCTATGCTTGTCCCTTTCCGCGTTCATCGTTTTCCTCGTTTCCTGCATCATCCACTAAAGGATAGAAGTAGGGCGTTAGTATAACGCGCCCAGTAAGTATTCCAATTAGGGTTAACACATAGGTTAGTACCAAAAATCCATATATAATAAATATATCAAATCAGTTATAATAAATCATAACATACTCATAAAGCATCGTATCAAAATAGTGTATGATAATAGAGATCCAATCATACCGATAAAAACCAAAACCTTGCATGATAATAAAAGTCATAATCATGCCGATTCAATGCCATGCCATGCTATCATATGCAATGAGTCCCGCCCATCACAAAATATAGGATATACTCTTGATGGAATTCTCCTCATCAAGGTATTTTCCTGGTGGAATTCTCATCACCAAGGTCTTCTCTCTTGATGGAATTCTCATCATCAAGGTATTTCTCACAGTTGCCTTACAGACATTCCGATGGAGTGTGAGCTCCGGTTACTTAGTATCCTCTTGATGGAATTCTCATCATCAAGGTATCCCTTGATGGAATGCTTATCACCAGGGTCTTCATACATAGTATTCCTCTTTATGGGATTCTCATCATCAAGGTATTATACATAGTATTCTCTTGATGAGATTCTCATCATCAAAGTATCCCCCAATAGTACTTTATGGACGCCCCGACGGAGTGTGGGTCCCCAGTTACCTGTCATCTCTCCCATGCCATTGATGAGATGCAAATACCACATGCTATGTAATTATACAAAATCATAGCATTTAAAAGCTCATATTTAAAACACATGCTATTTTATCAAATAAACATAGCATATAAAATCACCATTTGAAACATATCCTTTGCAATATAAATTCATCAAAAATAAGATAAAACAATGCACATAAACCCATGGTTTCAAAGAGGTGGAATTCTACGAAGACCGTTAACGCGTGCTTGCGTCTTTCGTCCAATAATCGATCGCTGATCGCGCACCACTTGCGAGATCCCATTACCTTATAATATAATATTAAGTTCTCCAAATAATTTCTCATATAATTACCTTATTGCCATAAAAGATTAAACTTCCATCTTTAACAAGTATTTACAATTTTTGCCACTCATGGCTTACATAACCCATAGTTTCTTTTAAAATCTTTCACCCATTACATGGTCCATAATAATTTCTCAACAACTTGAGTTTATACTTAGAAAGTCCACATTTAGAAATTTTCCAATTTCATTAACCAACTTCCATACTTAAAAAGTCCCTAAAATGGAAACTTTCTAAATTTATCATTTCCTAATTTTGTATCCATTATTCCAAGTTCTTTCCATAAATAGATCATTTCTAAATTAAAGACTTTACATTTAAATCCTACATTCCAAAAACAATTAACATACTTTAAAAATGCCATTACAACTCCCGTGTATGGCCGAACCCTATGGTTCATAAGGTTCTCTTTTAAAATCCATTCATAGTATTCAATGTCTTTCATCATTCACACTTCCATAAATAATTAGTTTCCAAATTTAATCTCTACCTTTCCATAATTGGAAGGTTTCTATAATTAAACTTCACCTTCTATTATTAGAAGGTTTCCATATTTTACCATCCAAAATTAGAAGCTTTCTAATTTAGCCAACTCCTTCCAAAATAGAAACTTCCCAAATTAGTAACCATTTCCATACTTAAATAGTTTCCTAGATTAGAAACCATCTTTCCTTAATTGAATGCTTTCTAAATATAGATTTCATAATTAAATATTTTTCTAATTTCAATATCTACTTTCCAAGAATAAACACTTTCCTATCTTAAACAAACTTTTATAGATAGATAGTTTCCTAAATTAGAAACTATCTTTCCATTATTGGATGCCTTTCGAGTTTAGTAACTCCTTTCATATTTGGAAGCTTTCCATATTAAACAACCAAATCCATCTCCATTCAAAAAACAACCCCATAGGGTTCGGCCAAGCACCATGGCGGAACCCTATGGTTCATGACCTTCCTCAATGGTTTAGATCCATTAAACTCAACCACCAATTCATTAAATATTTGGTGGGATTTGGCTATACACCATGGCCGAACCTCACCCCTTCTTTTCATTAGTATGGATCCAAACAATTAGCCATAAAACAATCCATATTCTTTCATTGATTTCTTGAATCTAAAACCGACCACCATCAAAGGTTTTTATGATTTAAAATCTAAGATCATAAATCCAATGAATAAATCAAAACTCTCGATGGTTTTCAATCTTAAAATCCATCAATTAAATAAAATCTTTCCAGTGCATGGCCGAACCCTATGGTTCTTTCTCTCCATTTAAACCATTAAATCATCTCCAATCTCCCTTCATGGGGTTCGGCCAAACACCATGGCCGAACCCTATGGTTCTTTTTGTTTAAAAAATAAAACTATACCATTAAGATACTAACCTCTTTCCGATTGATTTCTTGTTCTCTCCTTGCTTGATCTTTCTCTTCCAATCTTCTTCTCCTTTCTCCTTGCTCTTGCCGTGTGGAAGAAAATGATGAATTGAGAGAGGGAGAGAGAGGAATAAACTCAACAATAAAGGATGTCAAAACCGTGTATGCCACTTGATCTCTCCTTTTATAGCCTTTCTTAATCCCACATTAAAAAGTTCTTAAGATAAGCAACCCTTAGCCGTGCGCTCCTTGTGTTCCCCGTTTTTACACATATACCATATTGTAGCTCAGTTTTGACCTTCTTAACTTACGAATCAGAAAAAGTGGTATACTATAAAGTTATAGCCCTTGAAGTCTTCTTTCCAACGTAAAAAGAATCAAAGCAATCGGACATTGGAGTGGAACTTTATAACCAAACTACTGAATATATGTCAAACCTTCCTTATTTTTCTCCCTTTCTTATTTTCTTTCTTTTTCCTTAATATCTATTTAGAATGTGCTATGCGCCCTTGCTCCTTTCTTTAATTACCTTATTTCGTGTGCACTTGTTTGCCTTTCATAAAACCTTCCCTAAATCAAGAATAGAAAGTGCCATGCGCTCCACTCTTATTGCCTCTTCCATTTTATTAAACATTCCCTTTAATTACACTTCCCATTTTAATTTCCAACTTCTAAACTTAGAAACTTACTAACTTAATAACCATTCTTTATATTTAGACACTTTCCAAATTTAACTTCAATGTTTCCATATTTAGACACTTTCCAAATTTAGCTTCAATGTTTCCATATTTAAACACTTTCCAAATTTAGCATCTATATTTCCATATTTAGGCACTTTCCAAATTTAGCCATTGCCTTAATTAATCTCTCATTGGTTCATACTTAGAAGGTGTTGATCCTCTATTTTAGCAATTCCTTTAATTCCACTCTTAACCAAGGAAAGATCCTTTATAAAATGATCTTATGCGCATTTACTTGGATATCTAAATCCACATTCGGCCATGCATCCTTTCTTCTTTTAGATTAGAAAGTCTCATTCGCACATCTCATAGATTTCATATCTCCCACACGGCCATGATAATCTATCTTATTCCAAAAATCTTTCCATGATCCCTCATTAAATTTTTATTGAAAACATTTACCAAAACCGTTGGGTCTTAATTGGGCAAAGGCCCAACATTTTACCCATCTTAGATTCATATCTAAAACTCATAATTTAAATGGGTAATTTCCGTAAATATTTATAATTTGAAAATCCGGGGTATTACAATTCGCCCAGCTGGAGGGGCATTTTGGTAATTTACCGCTTTGTCTTATTATTTTATAAACTATGTTGTTATGTGATTATTATTGGATGATATGATTGTCCTTAATCAAGGAATTATATTTCTGATTTTAAAATAATTTTATTTTCAGAAAATAGTATTTAAAATCCTCCCGTCAAAATCCCGAAAGGGAGTAGTAATTATTTTAAATGATTTTGGAAATGAGATAAATTTTGAAACTAATATCTTATGTTACACCATTTTAAGTATGGTCTAGTTATTCTTTTACACCCCAAGATGAGGTTTCTAAATTGATTTATTTAACATTTGTTTAATTAAGTAAATAGTGTTAAATAGTGATTTTTAATTAAATTAATGGTTTTTAGTGAGAGTTAAATTCCAAAATTTTTATGGTGATTAAAGTTTTTAAAACTCAGCCTATCTGTAAGGTCGGATTAAGATTTTTAGTTTTTAAAATTATGCTTCCAGTTTAAAATCGGCTTTTTATAAAACCAGAGACTTATTTGCAAGAATGAAAGTTTTGAAGGGCTGATTTGCAAGCTTAACTTACGGTACTGCAGCGGACTTAAGCAGGCACTGCATGCAGCCGCATGTAGTGGCTGTCAGGCCAGTTTTCCCAGCCATATCTCTATATATTCGGCCCTTCTGCTGCTGGATTAACTCCCAGCAATCTCTTCTCTCTACTGCTCTCAGCTGAACCCAGCCAAACCCAGCCGAGCCTCTGCCTTAGCCTCTGTTTCTTCCCTGTTTTACCAGCCATAAGTTAGAGGGAAAAATTTTCAAAGATCAGATTTTCAGCCCAGGAACTCCAGTAAAGGTAATCACTGTATTCCTTTTCAAATTATAGGTGGTTTAGAATCAAGAAAAACTGATTTTGGTTTAGTTTTGAGCAAGAAAAACCATTTCAAAGATTAAGGAAAAACCATGGGTTTCTTGTACCCGTGAGCTTTCAGTGTTAAAATCGGTTGGCCCAGTGAGCTTCAAAACTCCAAACCTCTCCCTATGGAAAGAGGACTCCCAGAGGAATCCATCGGACCGGCTAGATATAAAAATCGAGTCCGGGAAACCCACTGTTTCCAGATTCGTTTTTCCCTCACTGCCCCCGTTCACTGTCTGCTTAAGGAAGAAGAAGAAGAAAAAAAATAATAATAAAATAAAAATAAAAATAAATTTTATTGTTGGATTATGTTTGATGCATGTGATGTAATGTTAGTACCCCTTTTTGTTAATTAAAATTGTACTAACCCTCTTTTCTTATTACTATAGTGTAAATACTATTCTATTCACTTTTAGGCCGACCCTATAGGTCGGGCACTGAGTGATGATCTCACTTCCAGGTCGACGTTATATTTGTCGGGCACTGACTGACCTCGAGGCCTAACTCAAAATGTCAGATCTGGTCATATCCAGAAAACAACCGAGAAGTGACCCGAGGATTAAAACCTAACTCAACAAGTCAATCCGGTCAATGCCCAGAAGACAATGTGAGTTTTGGACTGAGCCTCTTTTTATTATATTATTATCTTGTGGATGATTATAATTTAAAAATGATAGAAATCCAGTAAGAGACTCAATTCCATGTACCTTGGATATTTTTTTGGAAAAACGTATAATTTTGAAATACTGCTTGTATGTGTATGAATGCTATGTATATTGATTGTGCACTTGTTGTTGTTTGAATAAAAACCGCGAAACCACACATATGGTGAGGGAACTTGACTTTGCAGTAGATGTAAACAGGTTTTGTTACTTGAGATGGATTTTGGAGTAATGAGTGGTTTCAAGTTGATGAACCCACTCATGTGCCTAGACATGATGCACTATGGTAAGAGTGCCTATGATGATGGTGAATAATATGATATTGATCATATGAGATGTGATACTGCTTCCACGTACCTTTTACTATTGAACCATCGCCGAGCTGAGGTGTCGGTTAAGGCTACTGGACCAGGTGGGTTTACAGTGACTGGCAAGGTGTGTCAGTACCAGTTTGAGGTGCATACCGGAGATTTACTTGTAAGCATGTATTTTGACCGTGTCGAGATTTAATACTATTGGTGTCAGTATAGTATCTAGGGGTTACGGTGGATGACAGCAGTATTGGAAAAGAAATGATGAATTATGGGACTGGTGATGATATTATGTTTATTTTGTTATCAAGCATGAGATATTTACTACAACTGTTGATTATTGTGCTAACATGTTATTTACTTAACTGCACTGTTATATTTCTTTCACTGGACTAGTTAGCTCACCCCACTCACCTTTCAGGAGATGAACCGAGGAAGAGAACCCTCTTTTTCAAGCTTAGGGTGGATAAGCTACGGCGGTGTTTCAGGATTCCCCCTAAGGGGAATAACCTAATCTTTGCTTTCTGGTTCTTGGAACCCTTTGTTTTTATTAAGTACCGGGTGTGGTACTTAATTTGTTTTAACGTGATGTATTAAACTATTGCGTTTCTGTAATAATTCTGGTGATGTTTCGAAGGATAAATGCAATGGTTGAAATTTGTGATCATGTTATGTGTATGGATGCATGTGTTACTTTTATGTTTATTTGTTGGGTAGACTTATGGTATGTGTTTGGGTCCAAATGTTGGGATCATGTGTGGCCTTTGGGCCTAACCGTTGATCCGGCCCAGTTAGAATGCTTGAGTTAGTTTCATTTCAAAAAAAAAATCAGTCGCGTTCTTGGCCCACCCTTCGGGTCGGGGAGTGACAGCTTGGTGTCAGAGCTTCGTCTCAAACTTTAGGACTGTAATGGATTACAACCTATTTAGACTTGTTTTTGCCTTAGTACTGCCTTTGTTTTTGACATTCTCCTGATTTGTGATACAGATATGTCGAGCAATGTCGAGTACTCTGAGTTCAAGGAGACCCCTAGCGACCTGATTGACCTGGTTTCTTCTGATTCCAGTGTTCCAAACTTCATTAACGAAGTTGCACCTGAAGAGGAAGTAGAAGTAGCTACACCCGAGTATCATGTTGGGGCTGATCCAGAAGAGGAAGAAGAAGATGTCTCAATTCTACAGGAGTTAGTAGGAGAGAATGGCTCGCCCGAATACACTCCGGCTACTCCACCGTTGGATGAGTATTCGGACTATATGTGCGAACTATGTAATCAGGAGGGGCACAACTATACCTATTGCCCCTATCTAATTGATGTCATTTGCCCTGTTTGCAGACTTCGCGGGCATGGGAGTGAAATGACTAATTGTCCTTATGTTGGAGGACCAGGGATTATACCCTATTTGACCTGCGGAGTGTTCGGGCATAAGTCAGCGACTTGTCCGGAGAACTTCTTTTATTTTGGTGATGACGCAAGATCTTCTTCGGAAGATTAGGTTAGAGGGTGTTGGGGGCATCGGGGAGAATTTGTTTTGTAAGGATTGAGTTGTTTTGTTGTTTGAAAGGTTTTCATACCATACTAACCCTTATACTTGTAATGCAAATTAAATGATTTCTAATGAATCTTTGCAAACTTATGTGATTTGTCTTAAATCTCTTAAAATGGTTAATGATATTTACAAGTGTAAATAACAGATGTCAAGACCCAACGCAAACAGAACCAATTACCGTGGGAGGAGGAGAGGTCTTCCACCCCGTGACCTACCCAATGAGGTCATTCGAGCGGCGGTTGAAGCATTTCAGCAGATAGCTGCCCTCCAATCCGAACGCCAAAGGAGAGAGCCACTTCGGCTCTCAAGGAGTTCAAGTGGCTGAATCCGACGAGTTTCTTGGGAACAGAAGACTCTAGTGCTGCGAGAAACTGGCAGACTCAGATTAGCCGGATCCTCAACACCTTAGCTATCGCCGACGACTTGCGAGTGACCTTGGCGGCATACCACCTTGAAGGAAACGCTTACGAGTGGTGGGAAGCATAGAACTTGGTTCGTAACCACGAGCCAATGACGTGGGAGGAGTTCTCTACAGCTTTTCTGGCCCGTTACTTTCCAAAGACAGTGCAGGAGATGAGGAAGAGGGAATTCCTCAACATCAAAAAAGGTTCAGACTCTGTGGCATAGTATGTCATGCGCTTCATCGACTTGATGCAGTTCGTACCGTGGATTGCAGCGAACGAAGAAGAGAAGGTCCAGCACTTTGAGAATGGACTCTGGTCGTTTCTATAGCGGCAAGTGGCTGGCCTAGTTTTTGACATTTTAGAGGAGATCATCGATCGAGCTTCAAAGGTAGAGGCAGTGGACTCCATCAACCGGAGCGTCGACAGTTCTCAGAAACCTTCTTCCAACAAGAAGGCCAAGTTTAACCAGCAGAGGCCGCCCTTCAAGAAGAGCCAGCCTAGCATAGGACTGTAATAGCCCGAATTTTTAAATTAACATATATATGGCATTTATTTATCTTAATAATAAAAAAAATTAGAATTTTAATGTTATGGATATTAAATGCATCAAATTTTGGGGCAAAGGCTCAAGTACGGTCCAATGGACCATGGATTGGATGGAATCCATTTAAAGGGTTAATAATGGTCAAAGTGGGCCCGATAACCATATGGGATCCAATGGGTCAAAATGAGTCAAACTCTAAGGTAAATGATAGGAAATAATTTAATTGGGCCATGGGCCCAATGGTGACCCAATTAATTGGAATGGGTTGAATTGGAATTAAATCACCTAAGTGAATGATGAGATGATGGCATAACCAAGTGGGGCCCACCTCCACCCCACCAAGTGAGGTGGCGTGTGGACCAAGGAAAAGGTGGGGCCGACCATCATGGTTGGTCAACCATGGATAAGTTAAGGGGACTAAGGAGAATTAAAATAGATTAAGTTGATTAAATTATTTTAAATCATCTAAGTTAAGATTAATGAGGTTTAAGTGACTAAATCGAATGGGGCCCACCTCCACCTCATCAAGTGAGGTGGCCGGTAGGGTAAGTGTTGGTGGGGGCCGTCCACCATGGTTGACTTGGTCAACCATGGGTGGATTTCTTAGAAAGAGAATTTAATGGAATTAAATTGAATAGGAATTAATTAACCTAAGTAAGGAATTAATTTAAATAATTAGGTTGGTCAAATTATGGTCAAATGAATAAGTCAAAGGGTGGTTTCATTCCATTGAAACCACCCAAGGAAACACAAAGGAAACCATGGACTTAGGGTGGTGGTTTCATCTCAACAACCACCACTCAAGGTATGAGATCCCATACCCCTCTCCATGATGGGTAGTTAATGGACATGATGGGAAGACCAAATCACCCACCTTAAAGACCCAAAACCATTGGCATGGCGGTGGTTTCATCCCAACCACCACCACCAAGGCCATGCAAGCCATAATTACCCATATTAGTTGGTCAAATGGAATGATGGAGGAGTGTAACCCAAGCCACCAAGATGAGATGTGAATGGGTCTAGGGTCTCATCTCATCTCCATCTCTTCATTCCCTCTCCCAAAACCGTCCTCCCTCTCTCTCCCAAGTAAAACACCAAGAAAGAAGAAGAAACTTAGAAGAAAAGAAGGAAAAAACTAGGCTTGGCCGACCACCACTTCAAGACCAAGGTTTGAGCATCTTTTTCCATCCTCATCCCCTCTCCCTCTCTCAAAAATCTAAACCTACCTTAGTCAAACCCTAACCATGGAGACTCCATCTTAATCAAGCACATCTTCACCGAATAACAAAGAGAAGAAGAAGAGAAAGGGCTAAGGAGATCAAAAAGAGGAAGAAAGGCCGGAGGAGTCGTCGGTGTGGTAAGAAATTCTTAGACAAGAATTTATATTTTTAAAGGTTAAGATATATTTATGTAATCCATTTCTTAGAATGAATGGTGGCCACAAATGTTATGGGCCTTAGATCTAAGATCCATTCAATGATAAGATGAGAAATGGATGAAAAAGGGGAGAGATAGATTAAGAAAAATAATAAGTAAAAGGATTAAGGAGGTTATGAAATTAAATGGATTTAAGCATGGAAGTAATGGGTTTTTGAATGGATTGATGGACCATAGGGTTCGGCCATGTAGTGTGGCCGAACCCCATGGTAAATGGTTGATGATTTAATTAGGGTTTTAAGGTTTAAAGGTTATGGAGAATGATTATGATTGTAGGCTTGTAAATGATTAAATGTTGGAAAAATTTAAAGGGGGTTTTAAACAAGAAAATCATAGGATATGTAAATGATTTAATGGCCTCCAAAAAAAAAAAAATTGGTGAATGAAGGAGAATCATGAACCATGGGTTCGGCCATGGTGTATGGCCGAACCCCATGGTGATGGAATGATGAATTAAATGGTTATGAAAGCATGGAAATTAATGGAGGAGATTAATGGTAAGTAAGTGGATTTTTGTTAAGGTATTTTAAGTAAGGTTTTAAATGAGTAGAGATGAGGTTTTTAAAATAAAAATTATGGACCATGAGTTCGGCCATGGTACATGGCCGAACCCCATGTAGAGACTTTGAGGAATTTAGTGTTCTTGGAACCATAGAAAATAAAATGGAATGATGGTTAAATTAAATGGACCAAAGTATATCTTATGATGATTATGAAAGGATGAGTTAAATCTATGTTTTAAATTCAATTATGGTGGGACCAAATGAGGTGAAATGGACCCAAGAAAAGTAGAAAAAAAGACATCATGGGTTCGGCCATGGTGTATGGCCGAACCCATGACCCATTATAGGTCATGTTATGGGCAATAATTGGAATTTTGTATAAGTTTAGATGATTTGAAATTTAATTAAATTAAGTGGCTGATTTTAGGGATATTGTGTCATGGGCATTAAATCATTAATGGGGCTAAGTACATGGATGAATTATGGACAAAAATGCACATAGATGGAGGGAATATTAAAACATGGAAGCATAGTGGCAAAATCGTAATTATTGGCCACAATGAAGAACCCTGGGTTCGGCCATGGTACATGGCCGAACCCATGTAGGTTGGACATGAACTTGGGTGCATTAAGATGACATTATGAGTGATTAAATGAAACTTAGGGTTGCTGCGTTTTAGGCTCACAAATTAGAATATTTAATGGGCAAAAATTTGGAATTATGCAATGGAAATGAGGCTAAGTTAAGGGCTGATTTATGATAATCTTATAACATGGCTAGGGAGCATTAATGAATCTAGGTTTATGATCAGTTAGGGACTTAATCATGGATAAGATATGGACTAACTTGGAAAATGTATAATAAGGTATTGGCACATCGCAAATGGTACGCGATCGGCAACCGGAATTATCGGAAGAAAACGGAAAGGGACGTTATCGGTATTCGGTAGGATTCCTACCTTTTTTGTAAGCCGTGGATTATGTGTATGTAATGGTTTCCGTATTTTATTTCGGTAATTATATGGTTTATTTTATAGATGATATTTTAAATGCTATGAATTATATTTTAATGCTATGGATGATATTTTTAAGGCTATGGATTATATTCCAATGCTATGGATTTTATATTAGTGATATGAATCATATATATACTACATAGCATAATGCACTTACATCTCATGCATGGCATGGGCGAGAAAATAAAGGAATCGGAGACCATGCTCCGTCGGGGCGACAGAGAAGTAAACATGGGGATAACCTGATGCGCTATAATCGGAGTCCATGCTCCGTCGGGGCGACTGAGAACAAACATGGGGATAGCTTGATATGCTATAACCGGAGTCCATGCTTCGTCGGGGCGATCGAGAAGCAAACATGGGGACACCTTGACGAGGCCTTGCCATCAAAGGGGATATGACATTTTATGATGATATAGATGATGGGTGGGACACATGACATAGGCACCCATGATATGGCATTTATTTTATGGGATTTATCATACTATTATTAGTATGCTTGTATCACTAATCCATGTGCTAGCCCTACTCGGAGTCCTACTAGGCGCGTTGTCTAACGCCCTACTTTTACCCTAGCTAATGACGCAGGAGACGGCGGAAACGGTGGACACGACGGGAGCCAAGCGTAAGAGCTTGGGAAAGCGGCTACTTTGTTTTATTTAAGTTTTATTTTGGAAAAGTTGTAATTTATGTAGCATAGCTTGTCGGCATGTAATAATTACTATTTCTTGCTATGGTTTGGACTATACGCTGGACGTTATCATTTTGAGACATAATTATGAACATAGGAGTATTTTAGTAATTTAACAATGTATCTTCCCTTCTATCTAAAACTGGTAGGATAGGCTCTATTATAACCTCCGCGTTAATGTTAAATTTCCGCAAGCTTGCTTCTATGTGTGAACCATTCTTCGTGGATTTAGTTCTACGCACACGTAGGGTTGGCCAGTTAAGGGCCGGGCTTTAGAAGCTCGGACTTAACTCGCGTCGTGACGTCCGCGCCCGTTGTCACTATTCATTTAAAAAAAAAAAAGACTCTGGTTTCGGTGAAAATGGGGCAGGTGTTACAAGGACAGTCGAGTCGATCTGACTCCTAGCAGTTTGTGTTCTACACCTGTAGCCAGCTGGGGCATACGTCTAAGTTTTGCCCGGTAGGAAAGGAATGGCGTGTCATCACTGCAAGCAGATCGGGCACCTTCTTAGAGACTGCCCTTATCTTGGCAAAGTGGCACCTTCGCAAGGCGCAGGAGTTTCGTTCTCTGTGGCGCAACCGTCTGTCGGTCGAGGTTCTCAACAGACCTCCAGAGGCTCAGTAGCACCGAGGAACGGACCACCTCGGAACGGTCAGGGGAGAGGACAAGGACGTCCTCAGGGGAGAGTCTACACGATTGGGACTCAGAAGGAAGAGCCGGTGGAGAACACTGTGTTGGAAGGTACCCTGAATCTTTTTAGCCTTTTGGCTAGAGTACTTTTTGATACCGGTGCTTCGCATTCCTTTACTTCTAGAGTTTGTTATGATAGATTGAGTTTGAAACTGGTAGAAGTAGCTAACCCGCTAATGGTAGTATCATCCTTGGGTAAAAAGGCTTTGGTGAATCAAGAGTGTAGATCTTGTGTTTTAAAGATTAGCGGAATAGAGTTATCCTATGATTTTCTGGTTCTGCAAATGACGGACTTTGACATCATCCTTGGCATGGATTGGTTGTCAGTTTTTGAAGTCTTGATAGACTGCTTTCAGAGGAGAATTTGTGGGGTCTCTCCTCAACCAATGAGAGGTTCATGGAGAAGTTGGTACCCTATAAGAAGACGAAAGTCACTTTCTCTGGCCTTAGGGCGTATCCTAGTAGTGTGGTGGCGAGCATGGGTTGGAAAGCTGTAGGTGGTGTAGGGTCTGTTGCTCTTTGAGTGGTGTGTGAGTTTATGGATATGTTTCCTGACCAGTTGGCTGGGCTACCTCCACTCCGAGAGATAGAGTTTGTTATAGACCTATAGCCAGGAACATCTCCAATTTCCATGGCACCTTATCAGATGGTGCCGGCAGAGCAGAGAGAGCTAGCTACGCAGGTAGATGAACTTCTTAGTCTTGGCTTTATCCGTCAGAGCAACTCGCCGTAGGGCGCACCTGCTCTCTTTGTGAAAAAGAAGGATGGATCGATGAGGAAGTGTATAGATTACCCGCGGCTTAACCAGGTAACTATTAAAAATAAGTATCTGTTGCCTAGAATAGACGACCTCTTTGATCTTTTGAGAGGATCGAAGTGCTTTTCGAAAATCGATTTGAGGTCGGGTTGCCATCAGTTGCGAATTCGAGAGAAGGACATTCCAAAGACTGCCTTCCGGACACAGTATGGTTTATATGAGTTTGTCGTGATGCCTTTCGGTTTGATGAACACGCTAGCAATGTTTATGGATTTGATGAATCGTGTTTTCCGACCGTATCTGCGAGAGTTCGTGATAGTCTTCATAGACGATATTTTGATCTTTTTGTCGTCAGAAGAGGAGCACAAGCGTCATCTGCGGATTGTTCTCCAGACTCTTCGAGAGCATCAGATGTTTGCTAAGCTGAGCAAGTGTGAGTTTTGGTTGACTCAAGTGCAGTTTCTGGGGCATGTGGTGTCTTCAGGAGGGATCTCCGTAGATCCAGCGAATGTGGAAACAGTGAAGACTTGGGAAAGTCCCAAGAACGTGTTCGAGATTAGGAGTTTTCTGGGAGTAGCGGGATATTACCGAAAGTTTATCCCACACTTCTCTCAGATCGCGGTGCCGATGACTCGGCTGACGAGGAAGAATGTTAAGTTCGAGTGGAGCAAAGCTTGTGAAAGTGCATTCCAAGAGCTGAAGGAGAAGTTGACGACGTCTCCAGTTTTGGTGATGCTCGAGCAAGGACGAGGTTACGATGTGTATTGCGATGCATCCAAGTCTGGTTTGGGTTGTGTGCTGATGCAAGAGGGGAAGGTAGTAGCTTATGGTTCCAGACAATTGAAGGGACATGAGCAGAACTACCCGACTAATGATTTGGAGTTGATAGCCGTTGTATTCTCGTTGAAATTGTGGAGACATTACTTATATAGTGAGAAGTTCAATGTGTTTTCTGATCACCATAGTCTCAAGTATATCTTCACTCAGAAGGACTTGAATATGAAGAAGCGAAGATGGATGGAGTACTTGGGAAATTACGACTTCAGCCTCTCTTATCACCCAGGGAAAGCCAACGTAGTGGCCGATGCCTTGAGTCGGAAGTCTCACAACGACGTGGTGAGGATGGCATCCTTGCAGTGGAAGATGTTAGAAATTTTGTCCAAGTGCGATCTGGACCTGATCGAAGGAAGCGGGTTAGCAAGAATCCATAGTTTGGTTCTGCAGCTCGAGATAATAGGATTGGTGTTGGAAGGACAACAGAGCGACCTAGAAGCGAAGGAGTTGGCAACTCAGCTTTCAGGAGGAGCAACGTTGGAGGATTAGAAGATCAAGGCGGACGGAAGTCTTACCTTCAAAGATAGACTTTTCGTACCAAAGTCGGACGAGTGCAGGAGAAAGGTGCTTGATCACTTTCATTGTTCTCGCTTTGCAGTGCATCTTGGTGGTACAAAGATGTATCATGACTTGCGGTGACTTTTCTGGTGGAAAGGTATGAAGCAAGAAGTAGCAGATTTTGTGTCCAAGTGCTAAACTTGTCAACAAGTGAAAGCGGAACATCAACGACCTGGTGGGAAGATGCAACCTTTGGAAGTGGCTGAATAGAAGTGGGAGCATATCACGATGGATTTTGTAACCGGATTCCCGAAGTCTCCCAAGAAGAACGACGCTATTTGGGTAATAGTCGATCGATTGACGAAGTCAGCTCACTTTCTGCCGATCAAGAAGACGGATTCCTTGGCTACTCTAAGTAGATTATATTTGAAGGAGGTAGTCAGATTGCATGGAGTGCCTGTATCCATTGTATCTGATAGAGATCCGAAGTTTGTATCAAGGTTTTGGCAAGGATTGCAAGAGGAGTTGGGAACTAAGTTGTGCTTCAGCACTGCTTTTCACCCTCAGACAGATGGTCAATCAGAGAGAACCATTTAGACCTTAGAGGATATGTTAAGAGCCTGTGTTATGGATATGCAGGGAAGTTGAGAAGATCACTTGCCTTGATCGAGTTCATAAAATTCAAAGTAGATGAATTTTGATAACTTATTTGTAAAATTTGGTCGAGAAACGACCTCCCTAACAACTGTAACCTTTGCACGTTTTGCTCGGGTTTTCAAACGAGGCGGTTTCTCAACATATTTCTACAAACAATATATCAAAATTCATCTACTCTGAATTTTATGAACTCCGAGATTGATTTTAAGTGAAAAGGGTATAGTTTTGGGCTTTAAAAACCGTACCCAAATAATTAAGAAGGAATGCCATTTTTTCTTAATTCTTTAGATAGGATTTTTAAGCCCAAAACTATACCCTTTTCACTTAAAATCAGTCTCGGAGTTCATAAAATTTAGAGTAGATAAATTTTGATACCTTATTTGTAAAAATCGGTCGAGAAACAACCTCTTTTGAAAATCTCTCTCCACAAATTCGTTTGGACGATTTCTATAATTGTCCGATCGAATGTTCTCTCCACAATCTTTAATCGGACGATAATACACGGGAGGTTCAATCGAACTATGAAAATACAGAAGGATAAACTTGTAATTTTATACCTAAAAATAAGGAAAAAACTTATCTCCTGACAGAAAAAATATAGTGTCTATCAACCTATAATATCTTTAAAAACTTTTATCAGATCAGAGTCACTGGTACATCCGGTCAAACATATTTTTGTCCAAGTTATTCTTATGCAATAGAGGACATCTGCCAGCTTTTCAAAATCAGACTTAGACATGCATATCACTATAGCGTCTATCTTGCTTGACTCATGCTGTGGCTTTTAGGCCCCCTTTGGCCTATTGTCTCTTGTTTTGTTCCAGGGTTCCCCTCTTCTTTAAATGAACAAATCTATCATTGAAAAAATAGATAAATTTAATTTAAATTCATTTATAAAAGGTAGATTTGACTCAACTTTTTATAAATAAATAGATATGATTGTCTCAACTATTGTCATATTTTTGTGTAACCTATTAAATATAAACATATTTGAAGAGTAGTTTTAATACCTATCGTACTAAAAGAGTCTCCTTTTAATAAAAATGAATAATTTAACTTAAATGCAAAATAACTTTAAGTCAATTCAACTCATTTAACAAGATTCAAAATAAGTCTAAACTAAATAAGATCAACGTATAAATTCGGCTTATCTAATCAAATATGTTGGTTGGAAAACAAAAAGTCTAATTTCAATTTAATCTCGAATGGAGTTTGAAAATTTAGATAAATTTTTAGTTGAATTAAAAAAATTAACAAATATTACTTAAATCCTTTTAAATTAAGTCGTTTAAATGATATTAAAATTTTAAAGCAGCTGAGAATGAAAAAGGGTCAGCATCCTTGTCCTTATACTCATCAACTGAGGCACTAACAAAATTTAAAGAAAACAATGATCGGTCTATATTTAGAAAGTCAAAAGTACTTGATGATCTTTTAAAAATAAGAGAAATACTGAAGTTTATTTGATTTTTATACTAATATGATAAATTACATAATAAGTACCTTTTTATCTTTTAAAACATCAATCAATTGTAACTTGTGGCGCTCCGTCCTTTTCCCAATGCTTAAAATCAAAGTAATTTTTTTTTTGACTAATATAATAGAGAAAAAGGGACGGAGACGGCCATGACGCGAGTCTATTCCGAATTCAAAGATTCGGACCTTGACTGGCCCAATACAGTGTGTACATGGACTAACTTCTATGATAACATTTGCACACACTTAGAACAAATCAGTAGAAATTAATAACATCCATTCAACATCTATATGAATAGCAAAAATAGGAATCTCCCAGGAGCTAACATATCAAACCATTAATGGAATAAATGAATCTAGGAGTTATAATTATTACATTTCTCAAAATAATGCTCCTATAAATACATCTCAACTATTATCAAAATGAATTGATTCAAAATATCATTTCTTCTTTATCCAATTGCTCATGCTCTGCTGCCACTTGGTTCAATTCCGTTCCTTTGTGCTGCATTATCATCTAGAGGGGGAAATTATGGGCTTAGTCAATGCGCTCAGTAGGTAATTCTGATCAAGGGGAAGAGAGCGAGGGGGGGTGGTTGGGTGTTTGCACAAATGAGTATTATAACATGGATATCATATATACATATACATGCATTTTCCATGGTTAGAAGTTCATAAGATATTTTACATTTCATTAATCATAAAACAATCATATATACATATACATGCATTTTCCATGGTTAGAAGTTCATAAGATATTTTACATTTCATTAATCATAAAACAATAATGAAAACTCAAGTTCATAATAATAATCATTTCACCATTAGAAGTCTCATACTCAATCATACACAACATGAATGTCATGATCAATGCAATCATCTCCATCTTCCATTCTCAACCACAGTTCATGTCAGATCAATGGTTTATATTCTGGCCAAACATGTGTACGCAGCATTTCCGGGGGCAACCGACAGTACCCTATACTGACATTTAACCGGGACTAACCGGGGGAGTGCCAATCTCCCATATACCTGTGCAGGTTTCGGGACTTCTTCTAACCCTAGAGCTCTTATGGCCCAAATCAATACCCATATTTTCTGAAACAGTGGATGCGGCCAATATACAAGACTTTTGTTCAATTTCATCATTATTTCATACCCAAGTCCAAAGCTTGGTTCCAACTACTGCAAATCCTACCCCATGTCACATGCATGAGGTATATGAATGTAGGTGCCATTTTCATTTCATTTATACATCCTCAATTCTTTCCAAAACATATATCATATGTTCAAAGGTAATTAAATCAAAACCACATTCCATTTGCATGATCTCACTTATTAATACATCAATAGTACAGAATAGTCTACATTCCCAAGCATCACATTTAACCATAACTCTTCATATCATAGTAAAGTTCTTCCAAAGTAAATTAGTAATTCACATATTCCACATGCCATCATTTTATAAAACATACTCATCATCCAAATCATTATTCTGCATGCTTCAATAACATAGAAGAATCTACTCATACAATTTCAAAGATTCCATTGCATTTCATAATTTTTAAAGTATATCCATTGGCCATACATAACAATAGAGGAACTACACATATATCACTCTAGTGCATTCGATAATGTAGGAACACCTACTTGATTGACGATAATCGACTGAGGGAGATGAATCACATAAATGTACGATCAGTGTCGGGTTCGCTTTCTATTCTTCGTTCGATTTCCATGTATCAAGTCATACAATTATAATACCAAGTTAGGGTCCTAGAACACTTAAATTTCCATCACACACCCTAAGGTCACTGATATACCTCTTAGAGAATCAAAGTTTAATAATCAAACACTCATTTTTAGAGAATAACTATTCTAGATTTAGTGAAGGTAGTCAAACTAGCCTTTCTCGGTTTGAAGTAAAAATTGCCCACTGTTTTTGTAAAAATCATTCCGGGTTCCACCAGTATCGGAATGAATATAGTAAATACTCTTTGGAAAAACAGTTTTTATGTCTTAGCACTGTATTGTACCATTCTTACAAAGCTTTCTGATATCAGCCCAGATTTAATCAAGGTTCTATATTTATACAGTGGGTAGGTCTTTGAATAAGGATTCCAAGGATATATGGTTCGACCCAAACGGATGTTCCTAGCCCGAGTTATGCCCAAAATACTCAAACATGTTCACCGCTTGACAGTTTGCAAAGTTAACCGAGATTCTGGCTTACAGACTATACTTGACCTATCAAATGAATTCATAAAATTCTTAAATAATTCAAGGAGATAGATATTTTCATGAAATCCAATTTAGGTACAAACTTTACATCATTCTGATCTCCAGAGGTAAAGATAAAAATTATTACACCGAGCTGTTGCAAAATTTCTATACAGGTTGAGACAGAACGAGTAGTTCTCTTACAGATATGATTCGGGACATCAAATAAAATTGTTTAGTCTTGAGATTTTAAATGGAGATATATCACTCTGTCTATATGGGCATAGACATAATTTTTTTCAAAAATACGATACCGGAAGATCAACTTATGGATCTTTTAGTAAAGAACAACAAAATTGTCCCAAAACCTGAACAAGATATTTGGTCTGAATTTTAGGTCTTATTTGGGGCATCAAAATATATTATTTTGCATTCAAATTCTGATGGAAACTAGATCTATCAGTCTACGTTTCAGAAAAACAAATTTCGTCGAAAAATACATCCGAAAACTCGATTTATGATTTTTCTCAGCCACAGCGAGTAGAAAACCATAGATCTGTCCTGAAATCCTGAATTTTCCCAAACTTAAGTTTTATTTTCCTATTTTCATTCTAAATTTAAATCTCTACTAAACTTCTAATAAAGTCATAATACCAAGATAAAAGGGACCAACATGTTTGTAGAGAAATTCAGGAAGAAGGAGAATTTGTTGGTTGTTGAATTCCAAGCTATGAAGACCTTCTATGTAGAGTTTCCTTCCTTAAATGTTTTGCTCTTCCGTCCACATTAAGAGCTCCATTCAAGGAGATGAGGAGGTCTGTTGTTTAGAGAGTAAGGGATTGGAGTTCTCTCAATTGCAAGACAATTGAGGCATTTGGAGTGGCATGGGTGTGTAATGATAGATTGTACCACTTATTGCAAGTGGGAGAATGGGTTGGCTGCCCTTTACACTCAATGAGCGCTGTATAAAGAAGTTAAATGATGAAGAATGGGTTGCCATACTCTACAGCAAAACATCGTTGTATTGGTTGTCTTTTTAGATGATTGGGTTTAGTTTCTAGCATAAGAAATCCAAGGAAAAGAGAGACATGGCATGGGCACAGCCATGGGTAGTTGTTGTTTTTTTATTAGGTCCGGAGGTGTCTAGTCGTCGCACCTGACTAGTCCTTTGGGTGTGTGAAAATCCTCCTAACAGCACGTACCGGGTAAATCAATGCGACCTTACTTTATAAATATTCCCATATGAAGTGACCCTTCATTCGAAGCTTCTATGGTTTGAACCCAAGACCTCTTCTAGAAATCTTGCTCCCAAACCAATTGGGATAACCCCTTAGAGTTCACACATGGGTAGTTGTTAGGTGAATCTTTTTGCACATGGGGCTTGGTCCTTTGGATGCCAAGTCACTACCAATGTGGCACACTTGGCATGGTGGCATGCCATGTCACCACAAGTGTGGCCCACCTCGACACATCACCTACTGATGTGTATTAATTTATTTAATTTAAACACTACTAATCCCACTTATTAATTAATTTAGTCAATTAAACTCTATAATTCCATTACTTTTAATATTGCCACCAATTTCATTTAATACTGATTATTAACTTTCTACTCATCACAATATCCATTAATGTCATCATTTAACACCAAAATATTCACCATCCAATTTCTCAAAGATTCTCAACTTGGATTTGAAATTGCAAATTTATTAAAAATGCATCTAGAAAATACATTGAGTCGCGGGGTCAAATCCTTGGGTCGTTACATAATTACTATATAATAAATTTAGTATAATCGTCATCAAAGCCATAATTATATCTATTTATGTTTTATTTTTAAATTCTACTTTTCTATTTAGCTTCATTGTAGATTATACCATCAATTACAGAGATTAAGTTATCATACTTTTTTTATTATTAAGAGAAAACTAAATAAAATATAATTAAATATCGGTATTTCAGTAATAAAAGATCTGAATAACCCTTATTTCGTTTATATTTAATTTCACATGGAAGTTAATTTGATTCTTAAAACATTGTTTAATAAATTAGCCCGTTGATCATAAATTATGACGGTTAAAAATGGCACTCAGTTAAAATATGAGACTTGTCGAGAGTTAAATTTGGAGTATCAAACGCATTAAAGGCTACAAAACATGCTTAGACACTTCCTTAAGCTCAGAGAAAAAAACTCTCACATGGAGTTTAGAGTAAATCTAAATAACTACAATTATTATTATTTTTAGAAAGATTCAACAATTTTTAAGTGTATTTAATATATTTTTCTTTTCAGAGACACCTCATTTTAAAATTTTGTGTAAAAATTACCATTTTACTCATCAATTTTTTTAAAAGAAGATAATTTCTATAGACAAAACTGAAGGACAAACTAATAATTTCACACAAAATTTTAAAGTAAGATGTCTCGTCAGATGTCTAAATAGCTACCCTTAATATAATTTATTATTAAAGTGATTATAATAAATAGTTTATCACTCACTCTCTCTCTCTCTCTTAATTGGTCCTATCAATTTTGCACCAGCTACGATACCGTGTTCATAATCAGTCTCATTGCTTTAGAAAACCCCGTGTGAGCATGCTGTTTTTTTTTTAAGAAACGATCGTTTTTACAAAGTTTTAGAGCCTATAAAGTCGAAATTTCAATTTATTCTGAAAATTTGAGAAATAGTATAAATCTTAAAAAATGGCTAAAAATTTTGTAAAGGAGGAAACACCTAGTATGAACTTCATGTTCTCAAAGATCTCTACTGACATTATCTTATATTACAATTTATATTTTTTTTTGTAAAAGTTTATAAGTTTGATAAAATGTCTGGAATATTAAAAAATTAGATAAATAAAGACTCTTCATTTAATCACGGAAACATTTATATATCATTTCATTAATTTTTTTTTCAATAAGAAACTCAAAAATAGGGAAGTTTAGTTAGAAATTCTAGCTCTTATCTAGTTTTCTTAAAAAAATTAGAAAATCACATAGACACACTACAAACTACTTGTATGACACACATCTCTCTTGAATTCCATAAGCACAAGATATTATTTCATCAAATTAATTTTACAAAAACTCAAAATTTGAGATTATTTTGGAGCTGAAACTAAAAACAAATGAAAATAACTCAAAATGGTAAATATATATATGAAAATAACTCAAACTAAATCTAAAACTCGATAACTTATCAAATACATTGTTAAAATTTGATAACTTATCAAATACATTATAAAATGGTCTACAAATAAATGCAAGAAATAGATGATAAATACATCAAAACATTTATCAACACGATAACGAAAAAAAAAGATTGTTAATTTTTTATTTTTTAAGTTACATGGGGGGTCTTTGTTACATTGTTAAATCAAAATGAAGTTAATGGTTGATATATGCATCTCATAATATTCTAGAGAATCTCTACAATGGTTTTTTTTTTTCTCTCCACGAGAGTAACTTTTTTTAATAATACGGGTATCTCCATTCTAAATTGTCGGTGAGACTAATTCTTACGGATAAATAAAACCACCTGCAAATTTCATCTATCAAATAAATTAGAAAGGAGTCAAACCAAAAACCTCTAATCTAATCCTTAAAATTTAGACTAACTGAACTACTTATTAACAGAGTTGCTTCTTATTATTATAGCTAACTCTGTGAAAAATTATTTACAACTTTCTCATGTCTACAATTCTCTACATCAATTTGTCAGAATGATCCTAATATTTTTCCTAGAGAAATTGTTGGATCTACATTTTATAAATAAAAATCTTTGAAATAAGTTCATATCTACACTTGAGCCAATAATTATTTTTAAGTGTTGCTAATGACGTTCCAATGACTTAATTACAGAAGCACTCTATGTTTTACAAGATGAACGAATTGGAGTTACAATAACAAGTCTGAATGTAGAGTTCTTAACCAACTTTTGATAAAAGTAAGCAATAAGATGGAAAAGAGGCTTTCCATAATAAAAACTTTTTTTCTAAATAGAGATTCTTACATTATCTCAAGGTCTAGATGGTACTAAGCTTTTAAAAAGTCAAATTCAATATTTAAAAATTAAAACCATCACATTCAAAAGTGAGTCGTACATGAGATGTTGTCTACGTGGCGATAACTGTCACCATAACCTGTAGTTCAAATGATTGTCTCTTATTTTAAAGGACGACAAGTTATAGATTTGAACTTGTAGGGTTTAATTTTGGTGTGTCATGGGAGTAGTAAAGTCATTCGTGTGAGTTTTATACTGAGTATCCTACGATTTTCCACATATAAATTTAAAAAAGAAAAAGAAAAGAAGATAACCTGCTTAAACCACTTGAAAATCTTAAAGCAGAGTAGGACACGTCGATTAATAAAAATTATACCAGTACATTTTAAATAATTTTGATGTTAAAATAAAATTTAATAATATATTTCAAATTAGGGTTGTTGCTATGCTCGAAACTAACCCAAAACTTATTTGAACCTAACCCTTCATATTGAAGATAGATATGATTAGCTACAAGTATATCAATCTTGAGCTCGAAATTAATTTTTTAATTATTTGATCTTAATGGTTAAAGTCTTTAGGTGTCTTTAAAATAAGAATGTTGATAATCTAACTAATAAGATCAAGTGATTAAGAATTAAGTTTTGAATTCAATTTGATCACTTGTATGTCTACTTTGAATCAAAATAGTCAGATTTTCATGGCCTCAAAAGATGGGTACAAGCCAGATAAAAAAAATGTTGGGACCGAGATCTCAACATCTCAGTGAAGATCTCGGGCCTACGAATATTGGTCGATATTTCTCTCTCTTTCTCTTTTTTGTCCAAATCTCAGCTGAGATGTATTATATCAGCCAATATCGATGAGATATCGGTCAATATCGACTGAAATTTAGACCCCTGATAGAGGATTTTATCATGCAAAATCCGACCCTCCTTGGATGAGCTTAGCCTTCTGCGTATACAAACAAGTCGGGTTGTAGTAGAGCACAGCCTAGCCCGAGAATGCTCCTACTTTAAATAATATAATATGTAAATGTTACAAATATAATAACCTTATTTAAAAACATTGTAACAACATTCTCTTTTTTGCTTATGAGAAATGAGGACATAGTCACTTAAGTTGTTCAAAGAGGTCTGAAATTGTAGACTTATTCGTTTAAATAGTTTGTGATTCAATTCTTTGAACAGTTTAATATCAATTCAATTTAATTTACAAATTAGATCAATCTAGTTTGACTTTATAATTTTTTTTTCTAGCTCAAGTTTCATATATTAACAGGATACATAATTATTACACTATATTTATTAAATATTCACATTTCTTTTGTAAAGCAAATATCTTTGCTAAAAAAGAAAAAAGGTTTCTTAACAAAGATCAATGAATAACTAGCTGAACATTAATATATAGAGTTTAGAAAAGTTATTTAAGATTTGGTAAATAAATATTGGTAGTGAGAAATGCTAATAATTTACCAATTAAATATTTTAGATATATAAATTATATAAAACAAGCTAAATTATATTTAGTTAGAAATTAATTTTTTTATTTAAATTAGTTATCTTAAACTGTGAATTTGCAAAGCTAAAAAGAAAAGTAAATGACCTACTCAAGCAAATTATTGTGATACAGCACAAAGGTCCAAATATCGGCCGATACATATCGTATCGACCGATATATATCGATTTTTTTAAACCGAGTAATATCGGCCGGTACGATAAGTATCGGCCGTACATACCGAATATCGGCCCATGACCGATATTCGGTCCGAAATATCGGTCACAATATCGGCCGATATTCATAAATATCGGTTTTAAAATTTTTTTTTTTTTTAAAAACATCGATACGGTTTTTCGCAGTTTTTGGAGGTTTTCCACGGTTTTCCGCGGTTCAGGGTTTACGGTTCTCAGGAGTGTTCACGGTTTTTTGCGGTTTTGTCACGGTTCATCACGGTTTTTTCACGGTTCCGATATCGGAGGAGAGAGAAAATGCCGATATCGGTACGAGAGATAAAATTATCGGCCGAAATATCATCCGTATCGCATATCGACCGAACCGATTTTTGAACCCCTGATACAGCATACAAACTCAAATGCAAATTATTCCACCATGCTCATTACTGACGTAAAGAAGGAAAAGCTACAAAACATTGACGCTACATTTGCATAAGAAGTAAATTTTGCAAGAGTTACCAATGACTTAATTACAGAAGCACTCTATGTTTTACAAGATGAACGAATTCGAGTTACAAGAACAAGTCTGAATGTAGAGTTCTTAACCAACTTTTGATAAAAGTAAGCAATAAGATGGAAAAGAGGGTTTCCATAATAAAAACTTTTTTCTAAATAGAGATTCTTACATTATCTCAAGCAGGGGTCAAAATATCACCATAATCGATATATCGGCCGCTATGCATATCGGCTGCAATATCGGTCGAGAAAATTCTCTCTCTTCCGATATCGGCATTTTCTCTCTACTCCGATATTAGAACCGTGAAAAAACCGCAAAAAACAGTGATGAACCGTGACAAAACCGCAAAAAACCGTTAAAAACCGCCAAAAACCGTGAAAGCAGTAAACCCTGAACCATTAAAAACCGTGAAGAACCGCGAAAAACCGTAAAAAACCGCCAAGAACCGTGTAAAAACCGTATCGGTGTTTTAAAAAAAAAAAATTAAATACCGATATTTATGAATATCGGCCGATATTTGGACCGATATTTCGGACCGAATATCGGCTGATAATACTACAGTACGGCTGATACTTATCGTATCGACCGATATTTGCACCTTAGATCTCAAGGTCTAGATGGTACTAGGCTTTTAACAAGTCAAATTCAATATTTAAAAATTAAAACCATCACATTCAAAAGTGGGTCGTAAATGCCATGTTGTCTACGTCAAGATAATCTATAAATTGGTGTAGTTCAACAGGTTGCCTCCCATTTTAAGAAGTAAGAGGTTCTAGATTCGAGTTCCTATGACCTAACTCTAGTGTGCTTTGGGAGCAGTGAATTCACCCATGTTAGTTTTATACTGGGTATCCTACGATTTTCCACACGCAAATTTAAAAAAGAAAAGAAAAGAAGATAACCTATTTAAACCACTTGAAAATCATAAAGCAGAGTAAGACACTTCGATTAATAAAAATTATACCAGTACATTTTAAATAATTTCGATGTTAAAATAAAATTTAATAATATACTTCAAATTAGGGTTGTTGCTATGCTCGAAACTAACCCAAAACTTATTTGAACCTAACCCTTTTTCCTTTTTTTTTTACAACTAATTAAAAACCTAACCCTTCATATTGAAGATAGATATAATTAGCTACAAGTATAACAATCTTAAGCTCAAAATTAATTTTTTAATTATTTGATCTTAATGGTTAATGTCTTTAGGTGTCTTTAAGATAAGAATACGGGTAGATAAGATCAAATGAGTAGGAATTAAGCTTTGAACTCAATTCGATCCGCTTGGGTCTACTTTGAATCAAAATAGTCAGATTTTCATGGCCTCAAACAAGTGGGTACATGCTTGAGATAAAAAAAATGTTGGGACCGAGATCTCGACATCTCAACCAAGATCTCAGGCTCACGAGTATTTCTCTCTCTCTCTCTTTTACCCAAATCTCGGCCAAGATGTATTGTATAAGCCAATATCAATGAAATATTGGTTATGTCAACCGGGATTTAGACCCCTTGTCCATTTTTAAATCTTGCAAAATCCAATCCTCTTTGGATGAGCTTAGCCTTTTGCATATACAAATGAGTCGGGTTGTAGTAGAGCATAGCCTAGCCCGAGAATACTTCTACTTTAAATAATATAATATGTAAATGTTACAAATATAAAAACCTTATTAAAAAACATTGTAACAACATTCAACCTTGCATGAAACAACCTTTTTGCTTATGAGAAATTAGGACATAGTCACTTAAGTTGTTCAAAGAGGTCTGAAATTGTAGACTTATTCGTTTAAATAGTTTGTGATTCAATTCTTTGAACAGTTTAATATCAATTCAATTTAATTTACAAATTAGATCAATCTAGTTTGACTTTATAATTTTTTTTTCTAGCTCAAGTTTCATATATTAACAGGATACATAATTATTACACTATATTTTATTAAATATTCACATTTCTTTTGTAAAGCAAATATCTTTGCTAAAAAAGAAAAAAGGTTTCTTAACAAAGATCAATGAATAACTAGCTGAACATTAATATATAGAGTTTAGAAAAGTTATTTAAGATTTGGTAAATAAATATTGGTAGTGAGAAATGCTAATAATTTACCAATTAAATATTTTAGATATATAAATTATATAAAACAAGCTAAATTATATTTAGTTAGAAATTAATTTTTTTATTTAAATTAGTTATCTTAAACTGTGAATTTGCAAAGCTAAAAAGAAAAGTAAATGACCTACTCAAGCAAATTATTGTGATACAGCGTACAAACTCAAATGCAAATTAGTTAAATTTTGAACTCCGTAAGTATACATTACGATTCCAAATACCGGAGAAATTATTCCGCCATCTACATTAGTGACATAAAGAAGGAAAAGCTACATAACATTCACGCTGCTTTTGCATAAGGAGTAAATTTTATGGATTTACATTTAACGAGCGGTTACTCTGGATATTATGAATACTCTTAATCAAGAAAGGGTTTTCGAAAGTGGAAAGAGAAGATAAAAAATTGATTTTTTACCTTTACCCCTCAATTATCAAATAAGAGCAATGGAGTATTAGCTTCCGCGATCCTCTAATACCCCCACACAACCTCATGCACATTTGGACTTCATTTGGATTGGGGCTTATGGGGGTAATGAGGGTACCGATGGGAAGTCATAAAAAATCAACTTTTTATCCTTCAACTTTTAAAAACTCTTTTTAAGAGAGATTTTATATTACTTGGGGCAACCCCTCCAAAATTCACTCTCCATCCAAATATAGCCTAAGTGCAAAGTACAATGGTCGGACCTGGTACTCACCATACATTACATTTATTCTTTTAAAAATATTTTTTATAAATTTAAATTTAATTATTCATAATTTTTATTTAGTACATCTTCAATTAAGTTAAATATTAATATTAATTAATTATTTTTATGTAAAAAAATTAAGAGTAGATAGGATGCATTTATTCTATTTTTAATACAATAGTATTTATGTAAAAAAATTAATAGTAGATTACCTTTTTAGAGTTTAGATGATATAGTTTGTAAGGTCCTTCTTCATTTTTGCAATAATTTTTGTATTCTAAATTTATAAAATACTTTTCCGTCTCATTTTAATTGTATCATTTGAAACATTTGTGTTTTTTAAGGATCTCTATATAATACTAGCACTCTATGTTATTTGATCTATTTTCAAGACACTTTATACTACTTTAATATAAATGAGATAACTATTTTATAATAATTTTAAAATTCATATAGAATAATTAATTTGACAGAGAGAGTATTATTTTATAAAATAGTTGGAGTAATATATTTTTTTATTGTTAATGTATTGATTACTTATTCATTATATGGGTACTATTACGTGGAGTTTGCCTGTAATAGAATAATTCTCGTAAAAAATTATTAATTTTCATCAAACGCGCGTCAGACGAGGCCAACTTTATAAGCCTTAATTGACATACAAACGGACCGTATATTCCACTTGTCTGTCAGTCCTCTCTGGTCTCTGTTTCTCTCTCTCTTCAGTTTGACGGTGACGGTCTTCATTTATCAAATCTCAAAGCCTTTCCATCATTTTCTTCTTCTTCTGCTGTTTTTTCTTGTATGAATTCTCTCTGTTTCTCATTTTTAAAGCAATCGAATTCTTCTTCTATCCATCAAGATCTGTACATCTACATAGCATGTATATATGTATTTATATGGTCTAATTCTCTTTTGGGTATTTGATTAGAAGCTTGGAAAGGAAGGGGAAGAGGGGGGAAAATGAGGGTGATGATGGCGATGAGCACCATCGCAATGGTGAGGGCGATGACAGCCAAGAGTATGTTTTTGGATGCCGAAGATATAAACTTCGGCTCCTTCTGGTGGTTCACCTACGCCGGAATATCCTGTTTTCTCGTTCTCTTCGCTGGCATCATGTCTGGTCTTACTCTTGGCCTCATGTCTCTTGGCGTGGTTGAGCTTGAGATCCTGCAGCGCAGCGGTACCAATGCTGAGAAGAAGCAGGCTGGTATGCATCCATATTCTCGTCTCTTCATGATTCCCTACTTCATTTTCTTGGATTCTCATTTCTATCCTCATCCGTTTTTGTTGATCTCATGTTATTTGATCGTTTGGTCCTTCTATTTGTTTAGTAATGGCTGTCGTTGAGATGCTTAGGTTGTGCCTGTGATGTGAATGGGTTGGATTTTGGTGTCAAATGTGGGGAATTTGGAGGGTTAGAGCTCTTTCTTGGAACCTGGGCGTTTAATACGGTTGTGATGGTTTTTTGTAGTTAATTTTTTCCCTTTTTTTTTCCTTTAGTATCTGATGATTTTTCAAGCTGGGCATTTTAGCTTTGGACTACATTTCAAAGTATAGGGTATTGATCAATGATGCTAATCATTATTTTGTTGAATTAGTTATGTGGATTTCTTTTATGGGGTAATGATTGACTCAGATAAAAAAGGAATATGAAGAATATGTGAAATGAAACAACTACTGAGACCATTTATCTTATCAAATCAAGTTGTTGAAGAATTTTACACTTGTTTTTTTTTTTTTGTGTGTTAGATTTCAAACACACCTTATACGTTTAGTTGAACAGTAGCATGAATTTATAGGTTTTTAGGTTTATTTTGGAACAAACTGGAGAATTCTACTTAATGCTTTCTTGTGTCTCTCTTTTTGGATCACTGCATTTTCCAGCTGCTATCTTTCCAGTTGTTCAGAAGCAGCACCAGCTCCTTGTGACTTTGCTTCTATGTAATGCTTGTGCTATGGAGGTATATCTTTATCTTTTTTTTTTTTCTTGTAATTCTTTGATAATAATCTGCCTTTTGTGCGTATAGTTGTACATCCCTTTTCCATCAAGCCTTTTGATTTTATTCAACAGTTTTAACATGACATGATATTTTATTGCATTTTAATGCATCAGTTCAAGCATGCTTAGTAGCCCTAAAGTCCATGCTGTATAAATTCTTGTAATTGAAGCTTCATATTTCCATTTCTTGTGCTGGAATCTTTTTTTTTTTCCCTTTGCAGATGGTTACAAAATTCATTACTAGTAATAAAAGGAGACAAAAGATCAGACTGGTATAAGAAGCTTATACCAAGACACACCCAGCGTACATGCAAAGTCACCCCAAAAACCACTTGAAAAACCCCAAAAGTCAGAAAAAGTCAACCCCGTCACTCCTATCTACCTCCATCTTCGCCAAGAAATCAGAAGCTCCAATAATGGACCTCCTGATGTGATGGAAGGCCAGTTCCATCGAGGCACATAAGTCCCAAATCTCCCTGACCACTAGGATCAACCTCCAAGGAGGTTTCTTCCTCCCACTAGCCCATTTGAGAGCATTCACTGAATCTTCCTCGATAATTACTCTCTCGGTCATGTGTCTGGCCTAGAGAAGAAGCGCTTTCCTGATTCCTAGAAATTCAGCCTCATTTGAATCTCTAATACCCAACGAATTGGAGAAATAGAACAACAACTCTCCTAAATGGTTATGAATCACACCCCCTATTCTGATGAAATAATATCCAGTGCTTTCAAATGGATCCATCACTACCCCATTTGGTGGGCCCCATACCTATATGTCTAGAGTAATACATCGATACCTGTGTGCAGGTTGCCATCCTTTAACAAGAAAAGAGAAAAAGGTAAAGTCAATCTAAAGAAAATTCTAACCACAAAGTAGATGTAAAAATGCCCCTCTTCACAAGAAAGTCAACTTCTCCCTTTGCTGATTTAAGAACGTGTATGAAGGAGGCATCCAAGGAACTTCTTAAATGTCTGATCTCTTTGTAAATGGGAAGACGTTTCCATCTAGGTTTCTTTTTTCCCTGAGCCTAGCTAATAGCATTAGCTGAATCCCATTCCACAAATAAAGACCTGGGCCTAAATGAGTTCTTTGATGGGATCCAATATAAGGGCAACATTAGTTTGGTTGGTTCTTATCTTCAGTGGTGGCTCTCATTGAGAAAATCAGCTGATGTTTTGATGAAATGTCTCAATAACTAGGTTTTTCTGGCTTGGTGGCTTGTGGGCCACTTGAAGAGGTCCTAGAAGCCAAGTTCGTTTGCTGAACTTTGTCAATCACAAGGAAAGGGGGGAAATCAAGACCTGGGCCTAAAGGAGTTCTTTGATGGGATCCAATTTAAGGGCTTTGTTAGAGTTGGGTTGGTTACTTCTAAAGCAGGTCCAGAAGAGAGAAATAGAAGGGCTTCAAATAAAGATAAGTAGAGAGGCATGGAAATATGTTTGGAAACCAAGAAGGAAATTTGGGAGCTATGGGATATTAGGACTGCCAGTGGGTTCATAAAGCATTGGTGGGGAGAGCCACCTGGAGGATGGGGGGTTCTTAAAAAAATTTAGTGCAACTAATTTAACTGAATGAATATTGGGATTTGGAGAGATAAATTTTAGTGAAAATAGCAGTTGTTTGAAGATGATATTGAAGTACTACTCGCTAATGTTTATGGGCCGAATGATGAAAGTCAAAGAGGGAGCTTTTGGTGAGAACTAGACTCAATCCTGTATGGAGGGTGAATTTAATGTAGTAGGGCAGGTTTTGGTGATTTCATTACAAAATGGGAGCTGATAGATTATTCGATGTTGGTTGGAGGTTTACTTGGTCTAACAACCAAGGTAGGTCAAGTGTGAGTAGATTGGATGCGTTTCTTGTATCGATGGAGTGGGTGGAGATGTTTGAGAGAGGATTTCAATTGAAACTTTTGAGAGTAGGTATCATGACAATAATTTTACCATGAAATCCTCCAAATTCTTTCATTAGAACTTCCATTTTTCCCCCTATAGGCAAATCTTCAGTTATATTCAACTAATTAGTACCTGCAAGTATTTCCTACATGACCATGCAACACTCCACTAATATGAGCTGGGCCTGGTTTCAATCTGAAGCACCATTAACCCCAAAGTTGATTGAGAATATTTCCTATATGATCATGCAAAACTCCACTAATATGAGCTGGACCTGGTTTCCATTTTGAAGCACCATCTGCATTAAACTCCACTAATATTTCCTCTACTTGGAACTTCTATCTTTCTCTTATTTTAAAACATATTTTTAATTGATTTTGATCAAGTTGCTTGATTTCGTTATTTTGGCATCTTGCTTCCATGTTCTTTCAGTGTATGCTGATATTGGTCTGGTCTGGTTCTTATATCTGCAGGCCCTTCCAATCTGTCTGGATAAGATTTTCCATCCTTTTCTTGCTGTTATAATGTCTGTAACTTTTGTCTTGGCTTTTGGAGAGGTAAATAATCTTTCCAAAAATACTATGGGCTTTGACTTGGGAGTTCAGACTGTTTAAATCATGATAATATTTCCTTTTCAAACTTCTGTTTACTGCCAGGTTATTCCACAAGCTATATGTACGCGATATGGGCTTGCTGTGGGTGCGAATTTTGTTTGGCTCGTGCCGCATTTTGATGATAGTTTGCTATCCAATAGCTTATCCTGTTGGGAAGGTAACTTCTACAATGAGTTTAAACTTAATATTCTGCAAAGGAATGGTAAAAAGCTTCCCCTAGTTGGTTTACAGTGTTGGTTGTGAGGTACATGAGTAAAGTAGTGATATATGGAAGATATTTGCACTTTTATGGGGCCAACATGCTAGTTGAATGTTCAAGAATTTGAGTATCGCAAAGGTCAAAAGCGTTTTCTTCCTTAAGGGTGCTATGAAGTTAGTCAACCTGAAACATGTTATTTTATATATGACTCATTTTACAGATAACATGTTATAAACAATGATAAAAGATACACCCAAGCTGCATAAAATGAGTTCCTAGTACACTACAAATATTGTTGTACCTGATCAAAATGCTAATTTTTGTGTTGTTGCAGTTACTTTTTGGCATTTTTTTAATAAAATTTTCATGATCATTATTTTGAAAAAGACAGAAAGCTGCAGAAGGAGCGGACTATCAAGAGTAAAGCATAAACATTTCATCTTTAAAAAAAGGAAAGAAATGAAAAAAAAAAAAAAACATAACAACTTCATCCATTTCAATAGAGCTAAAAATGGACCTGACAACAATCCAATATTTCACCAATCACTTTATGGCTCACCTTATCCCTTGACGCTAAAGCATTTGCCCCCTTCATTGGTGTCTTTTAGTATATGCACAATTTGCATGTCACTACCGACCGACAAGTTATGAATTTCCTCAATGTGGCCTGACAGACTCTAGGGAAAGGGAAAAAAACTTTTTTTCTTTGATGATCGAAGGTGTCCAGGTGTCTCACAGTAGGGGACTTTACCTGACTAAATCCTTTGGGGCATGTGCATATCTCCCTACACCCACATACCGGGTCCAAACGATGAGTAACCCCATGGGGAGTGGCTCAGAGGAGTTTGAGCGTGAATCAAACTCAAGGCCTCCCTTCATGACAGGAACTTCTTAAGCCGCCAGGACAATCCCCTCTAGGTTGGAAAGGAAAAAACTTGGATGCCCAACTAGTGTTATGTAGTAAATCACCTTCTGATGGTTGGGAAATGGCCGCTGCTGTTCACTTCTTTCAATGCAACAAGCAAAGTTTAACTTGTCCTAGACCTGTCTAGAGGAAGCACCAAAGTGGCTTTCTTCAAAAGGAAGTAAAAGAAAAACCCATAGAACGATAATAATTCTACCAATCAAGTTTTAAGTCCTAGATCACAAGTCGCTGAAGATATGACGAGGAGGGAAGGGAAGTGGATTAAGTTGCGAAGAAGGTTAGATTCTCAAGGAACTCTGATAATCTGATTACATTGTTCATTGTGAATTTTCTTGAGAGTTTGAATACGACTTGGTTGAGATTGGCATTTAGTTGGTATGGGAAGGTATGTGATGTCTTTATTCCTAAAAAGACAAATAAGTAAAAGGGTTTGCTTTTGTGAGCATGCCAGAAGAAACAGATGCATTGAAGTCCATTAAGGCGATGGACGGAGCCTTTTTTTGCTGACTACCATCTGTTAGTCAACAAGGTGAGGTTCGAAAGAGGTGATAAGGAAGGAGCAAATGATAAAAAGGAGAAGTAATTGCAAGGCTGAAAGAGGAGAAGTTAAGACCTCAACTAAATGCCAAGGTGGTGAATTCCCAGAAATCCCCAGTGGTTAAGAAGAATAAGGTCTCGCCTGGAGCCTTGTCATTTGTTGAATTCATTATTGGCCATAAAACCTTTGATGTTAGCCAATTAGAGCAAAAAGACGAGATCTCTGTGTGGACAGTGAACCTGGAATGGCTCAATGCATCCTTGGTTGGTGAGATCCATTTTCCTTTGTCTATTGACAATATATAAATGTTTTTTAGGGACAATGAGTGAAGAATGTGACAATCCAAAATTTGGGTGGCTACTGGGTGTTGGTCATGTTCTTGTCTGAGGAGGTTGTTACCAAGATCAACAAAGAAGATGCTTTCTCTTGGAAGGAATTGTTTGTGTCCTTGGAATCTGGAGACCGTACTATGTGTCCAACAAAAGAGATTGGTTTGAATTAATTGTTACGACGTCCTACTGGAAGCTTGGACAGGTCAGCATTTTTTAGTTAATTGCAGGGAAATTTGGCGATTTGATATCAATTGATCCCAAAAATATTGAGAAATCTATGTACACTTTATCTTATAGTCGAAGTTAACACATAGTTACCAATACAGAATGTGTATTCATCTTGTTTTTCAATAAAAGTTCTTTCTGTTACTGCTAAAAAAAAGTCACCAATACAAAATGAAATTTGGGTAAAGGTTGATACTTATATTTTACACTATATCGATATCTCCTCAATTACACAATTTCAGGAATGGTTTTTGTACTACAAATCAACTTGTAGAAAACTCTTTGATGAAGAAGAAGTTGAGTTTCGTCGCTTCTCCAGATTCTTAGCTCTCTTTGTTTCTCTCCTCACTAGGATGATGATTGGACTTGGTGGCTGGGCTCCTTTGGTGTTTTCTTAGTCAAGTCCTATCTCTAGAGCTTGGAAGGAATTTATCGGGTTAACTTAGCTTTTCCTGTATTTGTTGTTGGGTGTTTCTCTATTCTTGTATTTTCTCCAAGTCTCTTGTGGCTCTCTTGGGCCTAATTGTTTTTATTCCCACTATTTTGTTTATTGTACTTTTTGGCACAACTTGTGCCTTTTTGTTTTTTTAAGGAAGTTACCATTTTCAAAAAAAAAAAAAAGCTTTACAATAGATGTGAGGCAGAATACCTAATAACATCACATGGAAGCTACAAGAATATAGCTTCATGCATGTTCAAACAATTTTTGTTTAAAAATGTAGAATGTTCCCCTATGTTTGGATTAGTTTAAGGGATTTTCGTTGTCAAATCCCTAGATTTATCAACACAGACATGTCTTTCTGTAAAAAGAACTATCAGAAGTTCACCTTTGGTGGTATTTTTTAGACTATTCAACTTACTGCATTCTCTGTAATTTGGCTTTCGCTATTTACTTTCTTTTTGGCCTTCTAGAAGAGACAAAAATGATGTGTAACCTCTTTCTGGTTTTCTCTAATTTGCATTTTGGTTCCCTGCAATTATTCATAGATATGTTGGTTTTTATGATACTTGATTGTTTTATATTGTTTTTTAAGCTATGGCATGATACATAGTATTTTGGAATATTTCAGTGAACTCAAGCTAATTACTTCCACCTTCCTTCCACCTCTTCACTTTCATTGCTGTTCATAAGAAGCTACTTCGTGGAATGTTCATACTTATGTTTGAGAGATCTGTAGTAAATATTTTTCAAAACAGAAGAAGAAGAAGATTTGTATTAGTCTCTGACTCCAAGTTTTTCAGCTTCTAGATTGTGTACTTGGACATAATGAATCTGCACTGTTTAGGCGTGCTCAATTGAAAGCTCTTGTCTCTATCCACAGCAAAGAGGTAAGTCATTTTTGCAATGAAAGGGTTGAGAATATTTAGAACCATTACTTAGTGGTCAGCGTAGATTCAGTCTAGAATGTGCTAGAAATATGAAAAAATTGTCTCCTTATTTTCTCAGAATTGAAGCCATCATAACATTTTTTTTTATGATTCTAGGCAGGTAAGGGGGGTGAACTCACCCATGATGAGACAACCATTATAAGTGGAGCACTTGATTTGACTGAAAAGGTATAAACAAATCATACCCATGACCATGACTTTCGTAGATTGTTACTTGTTTTTAGTTGAAAATATAACATTGAGAATTTTATGGTAGATGTGCCATATTGTATTATGACCCAAAAAAAATCTGAAATTCTTTTCAAGTTTATTGTAATGGTACCTAAATTTCATTTCTTGATGCCTCAATGTTGCTGTATTTCCATTGAAAGAGAAGTAAAATGTAGGAACTTGGATATCGAATGTACTATCATGATAAATAGATGGGTATATGATGCGCAAACATGTAGTGCGGTACAACACATAATTTGTGAAGGAAAAGGGTGAAGGTCTTCACTTGTTGTTTCGCTCTTCTATCCTCTCATTCATCTTCACATAATTATGTTTTTAAGTAGATGAAACTTAAGGCTTTGATTGAATGTTTATGGTGGTAATGGAGGACCTTTCAAAATGAAAGATGCCTTTCGGGTTTGTGAACTGAAAGGCATTGTTTATCAACCATATTGTCCCTAGTTTTCCCTTTTTTACTCCGCTCAAATTTAGATGGACAAAAATGCAAAAAAATAGAAACAAAGGATGAGAATCTAAAATTAGAAACAAGGGATAAGAATCTAAAATTAGAAATCGATAATATGTAAAAGGAATGCAGTTTGTGTATATTTTTTTATTCACCCCATAACCTCCTAGATCCTAGACTAGGTCCCTAGGTTTTGGAATTTGAGTATCTTGTTCATGTTTTGATGGCCATTTGCTCAATTGCTGTCATGAAGTGTATAAGATATGCGAAAGTCAATGAACTCATTTAAGTGTTGGGGACTTCATTTGGTCTGGTAAGACCTGGATGATTGTCTGCAAGAGTATGGAAGAACTCCACAATAAGTATTAACTGCTCATCAAAGGACCAGTTTGCACCATATTATAATCTATAACCACAAAAAGATAACTAGTTTACAAGAACAACTACTTTATCTGACATGGACTCTTCAGCATTGCACATGATAGGGCCCAAATTGTTCTTTCCCAGATAACACACTGCATGGCACATAACGCCTTTTGCATTTTCCAATTCTAATGAAAGAATTTCTTCTTTCTTTCTTTCCTTCTTCTTTTCCCCTTAATTTGTTATTATTATTAATATTATTTTTTGGAGGAGCGGGGTGGTTTGGAAATGGAACATGACCCAAACCAGCAACCTTTAGCCAGTTGTGCCTACTGTGCTATAGGCCTTTTTAATTCCATCTACTCTTTTAAGTAATCTTGATACTTTGACAAATCTGTTCTATCCTTAGCCTCTTTAGTAGAGAAGATCAAGGTGCTATTCCTACAGTTGGTTTTTAAGGCCAATTTTTTTTTCTTGCCATTCTTCTCTCTCTCTCTCTCTCTCTCTCTCTCTCTCCCTCCCTTCCTCTCTGGGGTGTGTGAAAACCCCCCTATCCACACACACTGGGTAATTCGATGGGACCTTACTCTATACATATTCCCATAGGAAGTGCCCTTCATTGAGACTCCCATGGTTTGAACGCAAGACCGACCTCTAGAGATCTTGTTCCCAAACCAACTGGGATAATAACGCAGTGGGGATCGGGTTAAAGGAATTTAGATGTGGCTAAATGGATTTGAAGGGAATAAGGGATCTAAATTAATTAAATAAAGGAACAAAGGCAAAGGAAGTAGTGGAACGGTAAAGGGTCTATGGAATGGAGAGGTAAAGAAGATGGAAACTTGGATCAGTTGGCTGGCTGGATGGCAGCAGGTGAATAGGGTGTGTGGAAAGGGCTTGGCTGACTGGAAAAGGTTAAGAAGAAGAAGTGGAGAAATAATGTGATAATGGGTAACAGTACCTAGGCAGGGATGGCTGTTTGGGGAGCCCAAACAGCAGTGTGGCTTAAGATCTGAAGCAGAGACGGACGGGAAAGGGAGCAGCCAAGCGTTGGCTGGGCGCTTCTCGTTCGGCAGGTCAGTCTTCTTGCTGACAGCAGAGAAAGACAGAGAGACTCCAAAGGGCTGTCGAACTCCGGCGACGGCGAGAACTCGTGAAGAAAATCAAAGTAAACAATCCAAGAACAAGTCTTGAAATGAAACCAAATCTATTTCATTAATCAAATTCGTGTCTATTACAATCTACCAAAGGGGTATTTATATACATACGCTAAACACTAAAATAGGAACTGAAAATAAACAAAGAAAGAAGAAGAAAACAAGGAAAGGAGAAAGATAGAAAGAGGTGCCTGAATCGTCGGGATCGGGGACCGTCGGCATCTCCATCGCTTGGTCGGTGCTTGTGTGCTTAGAGAGGAAATAAAGGAAAGAAGGGGAAAAGGGAAAGTGGAGAAACAAAAGGAAAGGGCTGCCTTGCCGTGTCCCTTTTTGGTTACGAAACCTTTACAAAGCCGTGTGTGTCACGTTGTGGGCACACACGTGCTGCATCAGATAACCCCTTGGGGTTGTTATTCTTTACATATTTCATCATGGTTTTCTTTCTATTGTTCTTAACCGTAGTTCAAAACTAGGAATTTGGACTCGACTCGAAATCCTATTGAGTAACTTGGGCAAGTTTTTGAACTTGACTCTAATTTTTTTGGTAAAACTTGTTGGCTCAAAAATCCTATTGGCCGGGGTCAACTCGGCTTTACTCGCTTGAGTTCTTTCAAGTTTTTATACTATGGTTCTTACTGGCATTAGTGGGGGTTGTCTATCAATTAGCGGTGTTCATCTGTCTAAACTTGGCTTGCGTCTCGTTGAACCCGACATAGACGGATGGGATTGAACAACCAGTTTATCTATATGAACAGGCTTGGGCTTTATTTTCAGCTCGATTATCTAAATGGATGGGCTTGGGCTCTTGCTGAAAGCCTGTCCAAACCCATCGTGCTATTTGGCCTGTTTCATGATATTAGATAAATATTTTTTGAAATGGATGATAATATATAAATATAATAGCATATAATGTAAAAGCGGGCTGGAAATGTGGAATCATTTCTTTCGCTCCCCCTTGTTTCTCGAACAAAGAGAATACTAACCCTCTCTCCCTTTCTTCCTCCTCTTCTCCAATATTCACTGGAGTTGGCCACCAGTATCCCCCCTCTCTCTCTCATACCTCAAAAGATTTGGGGTTTTCAATTTCATGCTTCCATGCAGGTAACTTTTATTTTCTTGTCTCAGATAGATATCTTTGTCAGAAATCAAAATACAATTTGGGGTTTTTGGTTTCACGTTGTTTCGCCGAGCAAGGATCTTTTTGTTGTCTTTTTGAATTTTTTTAGTAGAAAATAAATGGGCTGAACGGGCGAGCTCGGGCCTTTTTATTTTTCTAAATGGATAGGCTTGGGCTTGAGTCCTGCAAAGCCTAATGGGCAATGGACGGGCTGAAGCTTATGTATATTTAGACCAATGTTTAAAAAATAAAAAACTCAACTCGAACTCGATTTTTCTGAGTCGAGTCAACTCGAAAACTCTGGCGACTTTGATCAAGTAAAAACAGTTCAAGTCTCTTTCAAACTTATTAAAATATATTATTTAATAGATAACAATATATTTATATAAAAAAAATAGAAAATAATCTTAAGAAGCATGAAAAATCATATACATAAAGAAAAAAATCAGGAAAATACAATTTTAAAGAAACCTAAAATAAACAAAAATAACACAAGTGAAAAAATATGAGAAGAGAAAGAAGAGAAAATAAGAGAATCCCAAAAAAAGCGAAGAAAGAAGTTGAAACCCGTGAAGAAAAAAATGAAAGAAAAGAACGGAAAAAAATTGAATGAGGAAAAAGTTGAAGAAAAAGAAGAGGATGATGGCACAACAATTAATGCGATGAAAAGAATTAAAATTGATGAGAAGAAAAAAATAAGGAGATCAGAAAAATGAGAAGAAGAATAATGAAAATCCAATAAATGAATAAATTTTGAAGAATAAAAATAAAATGAGAAAGAAACGAAGTAGAAAAATGAGAAAAATATGAAAAATGCTATAAGAGCATAGAAATGCACAAAAAAAGCACAATCTAGTACCCATTTTACTTTTCTCCATCATTTGGTTCTACCTCTATCCTCTTGTTTTTTCCAATTCCCAAATGCATAGGGTTGCACTTGCCTTTTAGACATTTAGCTATTTTTCCCATTTTAACCCTCTCTAACTTACAATTTTTATCCGTATCCCCAAAAGATGTGTAAGCAGCTGGCAAAACGAGATTTTACTTGATTCACTGAGTACCTTTTATACATTTAGCTATTTTCCCAATTTTAACCCTCTCTAACCTACAACTTCTATCCATATCTTCCAAAAGACGTGTAAGCATCTACTTCCATGCGACTCGACTGAAATGAGAATTTTCTCAACTTGATTGAGTACGCGGTGACTCATTCGTGCATAGAATGAGTTTATTTCAAATAACTCAATTTTTTGATTGAGCCGAGTTGACTCAGCCAAGCCGGCCGAGTCAATTTGGAGTCTTTAAACTATTTGGGTAGGCTTGAGCTGCCATATGGCAAAACTTGGACTGAACCCGACCCTTGAACAACCCTACTCTCAACTCCCTTATATGTTGTTTTTATCTCCTTTATCTGTGAATAAATGTATCCTAGCCTTCTGAAAAAATGGAGAAAATGCAATAAGATAAGTTTCAAAGCAGATCTCAATAAGCTGACCTCTAGAGATGGGACAAAGGCCTCAATGATGAAGATGATGATTGGTCCCTCTCTCTCTCTCTCTCTCTCTCTCTCCCTCTCTGTGCTTCTGCTGCTGCTCTTTTTTTCTCCACCCCTCAACTCCGAATCTCCTTCTCCTCCTCATGGGTTTGATGATGATGATAACATCTCTTTCCCCTTCTAAACAGTAACAAAATTGTATTCAGATATAACAAGTACATTAAATAGTATAAGAGTGCTGTACTGAGCACAATAGAACATGGTGCTTCATGCTAGTCCATTAAGTTGTTGACATGAAGGCTGTCCAACTAGAAGAATCCGATACAAGTATTAAGTGTTATTTTTTGCTGAACTTCTGACATTTCAGAATGAAAGATCCTGTTCTTCACACAGTTTCCCTCGCTATCATTGTCATATGCCATGTTTCTTAACTTTTGCCTATAGCTAGTGCAATATGATTGTTGGAATCCATTTCTGTAATAAGCTTTCCTGCTGTGCGCTTGATAAAGACTTCCAAAGCTTGTTTGATAGCAAGAGTCTCTGCCACAATTGAATCTTTTACTTCCAATGTGGTTGGAAAGAACATATTTGTTGCCCTTGATCATCATGCATTACCCTAACCTTGGGACCTTTTTACCTCTAGCTGTCCGTCCCTGTTGAATTTAAAGTAGAAAGACTATGGTCTCTCCAATTAAGAGATAACCTTCTGTTTTCTTTCCCCCCTCCATACTTGCACTCCAATCCCTTTCAGGGGAATCAAAACCAAAGATACTTCACCTCTTTTGAGTACTTACTAATATGAAAGTCTTTGCATGTTCATTCTGTGGAAGGGTGTACCCCTACATAGATTTGAAATTCATGTTTCAAATTTGCTTTCTATTGAAACAAGGATTACTAGAAATCAAGTTCATCTAGGTTCCTGAGGCTGGGATGGGGAAGTTCAAGAAATGACCTATAAGTTTTTAGTCTGCTGGCATCATTTCTAGGCATGCTTGAGCTTTTGACATCTGAATTGGTTTATATATTATTTGATCATCTGTAATTGCCACTACAATCATCATCTGATCATGTCAGAATTTCCGTGAATTATTGGTGTCATTATCTGCCCTGCAGTTCGGTTAGCTTTTGATAGTTGTGCTGAATGATATCGTAATTGGGCATTTGAATCCAATCTGTGATATATTTCTTTTCTGGCTGGATTAGTAAATATAATTTTCAGAATATCGAGTGTGGAAAACTTTGGGCTCATTTGGAGTTTGGGATTCTTTAGTCATTTAGGATTGCCCAGTACTAATATCATATGTGGCACTAGTACTACTAATATCATATGTGGCACTAGTACGGAAGCAGCCAGGTGGCAGCAACTGGAACCTTTTCCCTACTCTGTCACTTACTTGAGGCAGAAGGTTTTCACTTCAAAATAGAATTTTCGTTGTGTACTTGTTTGTTTTAGGGTTGATTGGTTGGCTATTTACATAGAGTTGACTTTTCAAGCCTTGTTGAGACCCTACCAGAATCCAGTGCTAAGGAAATAAGTTTCTACTTTCAGTTGTAGAATATTGTTGAAGTCTATATACAGATGTTGCTTGTCTTATTCTAGTTGTCATTCTCTGTTCTGGAATGGATTTAGGATTCTAATATTTCTATTTCTTCTAAACAGACTGCTGAGGAGGCGATGACACCTATTGAGTCTACATTTTCTTTAGATGTCAATTCAAAATTGGACTGGTGAGCTAACTCCCTAACACCCCTTCAACCTCCCCTCCCATTTCCTTTATGTTTTATCTTGATTTGTAGTGCATTACTGGTAAAGCAGCTATTATTGTAGCTTTCTATGTTCCAGTGTAGTTTAAAATATTGTCATATGCTTTAACTCCTTTCCTGACTCTTCATAGTTAGTTTTACTGCATCAAGAACACATTGTGCATGCTCATTGAGTGCTGCCTTCTTGGTTGCTCCATGTAGGTTGGTACAGGGTTGAGCTCCCCCGATAATGTTGTAGAATAAAAAACAGTATCATTTTATTCTACAACAGATACTCTCTCTCTTCCACAATACCTGCCCAAATACCAAAAGAGGGAAAAGAAAAAGAAAAAGAAAACTACCTTCATTACTCTTCGTTAATCACCTTTAGCAGTGAATGACTAAAAGGGATTCTCTAAATGATTGCATTATGTTATGCTTCCAGAATTCCCCAAAGCTGGTTGTTTGTAATAATTACGTTCTGTCTGCTATCCAGGGAAGCAATTGGAAAAATTCTTGCTCGGGGCCACAGCCGTGTTCCAGTCTACTCTGGAAACCCAAAGAATATTATTGGCCTCTTACTGGTAGGTGTACATAATGAAGAACACATCACTTGATTCCACATCTTCAAATTAGTTGATTCTTGGGAAAGCTTGCTGATTGTAGAACATTTTTTTTTCAACCTTCCTGGTTCAAACTCCTTGATTCTGCATCTTCAATTTAGTTTGTCCTTAGCAGGTTTGCTGATTATAGAACTTGTTCTCTAGTCTACCAGCTTTACTAATTATGGTCATCATACTTGGATTTTGGAATTAGGTGAAAAGTCTTCTCACTGTACGTGCTGAGACAGAGACCCCAGTCAGTGCTGTTTCCATCAGGAGAATTCCACGGTTTGCCCCTTTTACCACCTCTTTCTCCAAAGGAATCATATGGTTGTGATATTCGTTGAATGTACAGTTTACTGGAATACCAGTAGGACACATTTGGTACCCATTATATGTTGATGCGGTGATCCCTATGGTCCAATTAGATTGGATGTGTGCTCCAGTTATCTGAGGTGGAAGATCCTAACTTGTGGATTGGTGCCTCGAGAGAGTAACACTGCAATAGTAGTCTAAAAAGAAGGGATTGGATGGCTATTCTAATTTATGGGTTCATTGGGTTCTATTTGCAGCATTTCAATGCTCTGAAGCACTGAAAATGGGACTCTGTACAGACTTGGAAAACTGTACATTTGTTGAGACTTCAGGGTCACAACACCATGGCTCCTATTTTTTAATGAGTTTTATAACCATTGTTCATATTATGAATTCTACCAGTGTTCCAGCGGATATGCCTCTGTATGATATATTGAATGAATTCCAGAAGGGAAGTAGTCATATGGCTGCTGTGGTGAAGGCTAAGGGGAAAAGTAAGAACCCAGTGCTTGCTAGTGATGGAGAAAAAGCTGAAGAAAACAAAGTAGTGAGTGGGGAGGCTACATTAACTACTCCTTTGTTATCCATGCCAGAAGGAAAATCAGAAAGTGTTGTTGTTGACATTGAGAAGGAGAAAAACAGGCATGTCAACATGACTAGGCCACCATCCCTGCAACAAAATGATGCATCAAACATTGTGATTTCCCTGTCAACAGAGGATGTTGAAGATGGTGAAGTCATTGGTATCATTACTTTGGAGGATGTTTTTGAAGAACTTCTGCAAGTAAGTCTTCATCATCTGGTTCATCTGCTTATTTAATTTTACAATTTGTTTCATATCCTGATCACTGTGGTTTGAGGCATTTGGCAGTGTGGATATTCGTTCTGCTGTCCATTTTGTGGTTTAGAAATCAGATGCCACATTTCTGAGTTACAAGTTTTGGTTGAAATCAATTTTTCAGTCCCTGGAGGGTCCAAAAAAATTTGGCTGATATTTTGGTCATATTGGTTTTCTTGGCCAAAATTTGTAAATGAGCAAAATCACTGAAATTTTTGAAATTTAACTGAAATATGATCAGAACTTCGGACATTTAACCAAAATTTTGGCCGAAAACTGATACCAAATTTTGTTTTCTTTGCTGAAAATGATTTGTGGTTGTAAAAGGGCTGTGTGATGGCAGACAGTGGGGTCTGATTTCTTTTCTAATCCTAATGCAGAAATGAATCACCCATTGCAATAAACATAGTTGAACCTCTTGCAATTTGGAACCTGGCATGTTTGAGCTCCTAAGACGCTGCTTTTATTGTTAACCTTAATTAATTTCGTTGTATTTTGTAATTTTTCTTGTATATTAAAAAACCATCTCGTGCACTGGTTGCTAACTTGACTGGTTATTAGAAGGCGTGTTTTGATTGCTACTCAGATTTTAATGTGGATTTTTTTGTGGGGTCTTCAGTTTGCAGTTCATTAATAGTGGCATATTTCATTCTCCAATGCAGGAGGAGATTGTTGATGAGACTGACGAATATGTTGATGTACACAAAAGGTATAATGAGATGCAATTATGAGTCTTAGATCTTAAACACCAAAGAGTACCTTGGCTTGGTTGTATATCATTGTATATGTGACAATGTGCTGTAATTATTTCAGAATACGTGTGGCTGCAGCGGCAGCTGCTTCATCAGTGGCAAGGGCTCCATCATATCGGAGATTGGCCGGTCAAAAGGTATTAGAATGCAACCTTGGTATTTTTTTAATAATTCTCACATTTTTGCTGCATTTTTAAGTTGCCCTCATATTCTTGTGAGAAATTTGAACTAATTTTTTAAAGGCAATGAAAACTTTATTGATTATAAAGCATAGTATATAGGAAAGAAAAACACCAGCCTAGTGAGAAATTGGGCCAATAAAATAGAAATATACGAAAGTCATACTATAAAGGAAGACAAAATTCATGAATTTCTGACTTCCATTAAAATCCTGAAAACCCATAGAAAGGTTTAGAGGCCAAGGCCCATTGGGTAGTATTTGACTTGATCTTTCAAAGCACAATGTCCATGGGCAATGCTTTGTCTTCAGAGATTCTATTCCACTCTAGCCAAACATACCAAATGATCGCCAAGGATACCGTTTTACCATAATACTTGGATTTTCTTCAAGAAGGACCCGAGCCCCACCCTAAGATCAGATCATGGGAAGAAGAGTTTAAGGTCCAATAGATAGAAAAAAGAGCAAAGAAATTGTACATAATAGGAATAACAAAAGGGCAATGGTTGAAGAGGTGATCAATGATTTTTTTATTTCTCCAACAAAGAAAACAAACATTGGGAAATGAACAATTCCTAGATTTTAGATTATTAGTAGCCAAAATTCTTTTCAAATAGGCCATCTAGAGGTGACAAATGGCTTCCAAATGGGTTTGAAAGGGAAGTAGGATGAGGGAGAAGGTCAAATCAAAGAGAACTGATTTACATGAAAAAGGTCAAGAGGCTTCCTTTTTCCGCACCCTTTTATCTTCACAATCCAAATTTGGATAAATTCTTCACAAGGGAAGACAACAAATCTTGAATTCCAACGAAATGATGATGACCATACAATCCAGCCCCTAGAACTTCTATCACGTCTTTAACAAGACAATTCTTTTGATTTGGGAACCTTGGGGAAGACACTTTTAATGGGTTTTGCCCAATTCACTTATCTTCCCAAAAATTAATTAAGGAACCATTGTCCTCCACAAACTCCATGGATTCTCCATTTTTTTTTTTCCTACCATATGATCCAGTTTCTCAATTTTAAATATCTCCTTCCAAATTGAGGTTCCCTCTTTACAAGATGCACCCCCGCTGCCCATCCTCTTAGCAATCTCATCATATTTTATTTGAATAGCTTTCCTCCCAAGAGCTCCCCTCTCTTCCTCAAAATGCCGATTCCATAGTTTCATTTGGCAAAAAGTGACCAATTTCTCTCAATGATGTTGCCAAGGCCTATCCTCACTCTTTTCAATGGAAGGTACTCAATCTTCCCACTTTTACCAAATGTTTTTTTCCCCACACCATTGCAAAGGGATTCCTCTGGATCTTTTTAAGAATTTTCGCAATTTGACAGGGCAATAGCACTCTTTGAGATGTTAACTTTGAGTAGGAAACTTTTTGAAAACATTCCAATACTCTCATCATTGTAGAACATAATGCTCCTCCATTACTATAAAGAAGAGAAAGGGAGACAATGGGTTGCCTTGCCTTAGGCCTGTTACTTCTGAAAAAGCCGTGAGGAGACTGATTCACTAAGATGGATAAATAAGCAGAGAAGATGCATTCCTTAATCCATGAGATCATTTAAACCCAAAACTGAATCTTTGAAACATATAAGTCAAGAAAGCCCAATCCAGTTAGTCATATGCTTTCTATAGATCCACCTTGCATACCAAACTTAGCTTTCTAGCTCTTTCCCTTGAATCAATGCATCTATTATTGTGGGACCCATAGTTGACCACATGGGACCCACAGTCGCATTAGTGTTTACCAGAATAATTTTATTCTGGAAAGTCAACTTTGTCGAAGCCCGTTTGTTAAGGTCTGGTTCAGGCCGAGTTCGGACAATTTTAACCTTGGAAGTGGCCAATGACTTCTCGACTCCATGTACATGTGGTGTTAAGATTGCTCCATCAGGGAGATAGTTGGGCATCATCCCTTCCATGTTGGGATTGCATTGGATCAACGGTCCTGAAACTTGTTGATGATCTTGGCACTTGTATGGTTACTCCTTGGTTTCTTTCTGTTGCCTGGTTATGGCTGAAATTAGTGGTTTTCTCAGGGAGGCCAAAATCGGCAAGGCCAACAACAACCTAGCACAACCCCAAAGAAACATGCAGATGATGATTCAAATTCAACAAGAACTCAAGTCAGCTTTGCAGAGCCTCTCCCTGGAACCAAGAGATAAAGAGTGAAGGAGTGGCGACGTGACTGTCTCGAAGAGAAGTATAAAAATATGGCTATTAAAAGTTTTTCCTGATATTGTAATTTTGTTCAGAATGAGAGTTGAAAATGATGACTTTTTCAATAATAGGGTATCATAAATATGTTTTCTTCTTCTGAGAGGCCTTTGTCAACAAAGATTTTGGGGAATTCTGGAATGAGATTTGAGGTAAAAGACTTGCAATCTGCTGCAATGTAATCAACAAGGCTTCTGGTTCAATGTCTTTTTCTTTTTTTAAAATAAGACTGGCTTCAGTGGCTTTTTGAACATTCATCCCATATGGTTCAAAGTTGGTTGGTTTGCCTCTCATGCGTGGAAATAAAAGAAACATGCTTTTAGCTATTGTTTGGCTTTTAAAACTGGTTTAGGTATTTAGAAAGTTTTGGACACTATAAGGACATGATTGTGAACAACTATTGTGAAAATTAATTTTCTTGATGATTTTTATTTCTATGGAAAATAAAATCTATAGATTTTGTTCTCTATGGATATTAATTTCTTTAGTTTTGGCGCAATGAAATGCTTTCTATAATAATCACTTATTTTTATTGTTAATTGGGTAGATAAAGTATCTGTTATAATTTGATCATACTTAATTAGAGTGATGTAAAAGATATTGTAGTTTAGTGGTAAAGATGTTTGTTTATTTAAAAAAAAAATAATAATTAAGATGATAATACTTAAGAAAAATAATAATTTGGGTGATGGTAGACAGATGTTAGCACCATTTTTTTAGGGCCAGCCCACCCAACTCAGCTTTCTGTGGCCGAGAATCGTGTGAAGAATTCGTATTACCTTCTCATATTTATGAGTGAAGGGTCTCAACTTACGTTTTTAAGAGTTTTGGATGTGGGACTCGGGGAGAGTGGGAATGCATGCTACTAATGATTGAGCACTATGGAGTTTGGCCAAATGACCATGACGATACATTTTATAAAATTTGAAAAATTACAATAAAATAAAAAAAATACATATTTAACTAAAAAATAGATTATTAGTTAACAAAAAAGTAAAATAATATGAATAAGACATATTTAAAAATTGCTTTTATTTTCCTATATCATTTAAAAGTATTAGGTGATGATAGCTTCAATAGTTTCTACAATTATTAATAACAAGTTAGATATTATCATTTATAATATTTTTATTAATTGTACACATTTGATCGAGTTTGATTGAGGTTGAATCTGATTGAACCTTATTTAACTAAATCTTCTTTGGAGACAGATCGGTTTTCTCTTCTCCAAGATTGTCTCATATGCTCTTTGCTAATCAATCCGTCTCTTTATATTAGAGAAGAGTCCATAAAAAGAAAGCTTGGTAGGAGGGGACGATGAAGCCTAGGAGCATGACCAGAAGAGCGAGGGTCATGCTTTCTTTCTTTTGATACCAACATGTATATGGCAGTCAAAAAAACAAAAATGGTGGCAACAACTACAATTCGAAGGAGGGAGTGGAAGGGAACGATAAAACATAGGCTACAACTTGGGTCGGTTGACCCGAGTTGATATATATGGAACTTGATCTGACTCGAAGTCTCACCCCGAATCTCACAATCAGACCCTACCCAAATTCTAACCCGAATAAACCCGAATTCTGATCCAACCCGCATTTTCAATCCATTTTAGACTAATTTTAGCCGAGTTGGGTCGGGTTGTGTCGAGTCGGATTGGATTAACTTATAAAATCCTCAACCCGATCCGACTCACTGACCCAAAATTCTCGATCCGACTCACATGATTTCTCTGGTCGGGTCATGCGGGTCCAGCCAAAACCCTAATAATTTTATCTTATGTACCGTTTATCAATTTTAACAGTGTAAATATCATCATCTATTCATGTTTTATTATTGAAAATACTGTGACCAGATGGGCTTTGCGATGGTACACTTGGTCCTTTCTTAAATTGGAAAATTCTGTAATAATTAATAAAGGTCTAGGTGGGAATTTTTTTTAATAAATTTGAACACTTGATGAGTACTTTTTTTTCTTTAATAGAATCTTCATTGTAACCATTTCTCCTCCCTAAGAACTGATTATCACCACTTGAATTGGACGTTTACTCGATTTAAATTCATTTTTATTATGCTCACTGTTGGATTAAGTAAAAAAAATATTACAAACATTTATATTTTATAGTATTTAAAATCATATTTAACTCAGTTCAAATATAACTACTATTTGCTGATTAAATTCATTCAAATCTAATTCTCAACATGTACTTTGCAAGTAAATTGGTTTTCTCAATTCCTTTCCATTTGGATATAACTTTTTTTTTTTTTTAGCCAAAACTTTAATTTGAGATATTTTAATTTTAATAGTGTATTAATTTATTTTAAAATTAACTTTTATCAAAATAAATTAGAGATTGTCATTACTATGTTTTAAAATGTATTTTTTATTTATATTTTGAATATTTGATTTAAATAAATAATAATAAAGAGATTTATTTTAATTAGTTCAAATTCGATGGTTGTACGTATTTGATGAGAATATCTTTTTATACATTCTCACGTAAATAATAATTTCTTTGATTTTATCGGGGTAAATTGATTTCATTTCTTATAATCTAAACTGTTTTTTTTTATGATGAAGGTGTTCAGGCGTTTCACTCGACTGATCTAGAGGCATGTGTAAACCTCTCAATCTGCATACACCAGATAAATCTACGAGGAGTGGTCCTTTGAGGTGGAACATGAATTGAATTCAAGACTCTGGCTTTTAGGGTAGGTTCTTGTGTGTCACACCAACCCTTTAGAGTTTTATAATCTTAATTATCCTGACACAGTTACGTGATAAAAAGAAGGCCGGCTATCTAGACACTCGACTTTTTTTTCTCTACATATCTTGTTTAAAAAAAAAATCAGGTGAAATTATCTTTTTGCCCTTCATTTTTTAAGAAAAAACGATTCCTTCGCATCGTTTGAACGAAGGGCAGAACATTTTTGGTGCGTTCCTTCGAAGGATACAATTTACTCTGCAAGGTTCATTCGAACGAACAAAAAATGTTCTGCCCTTCGTTCGAATGATGCAAAGAAATCACTTTTTCTTAAAAAACGAAGGGCAAAAAGGTAATTTCACTCATTTTTTTTTTTTGAAATTGGGTTAATAAAGTAAGAAAAATCGAGTGTTTATATGGCCGACCTAAAAAGAATGTAGAATAGTCTGTCCCTTTGTCGGACCATTGATTGATCCGTAAACGGATAAGTCATAAAAAAACAGAGAGAACTGAGTCTCACTCACTCCATCAGCTGTTAACTCACTTCCAACTGCCTCTAATTGTTGTTGATAATTTCTAACAGTCACAACTTTTCATTGTAACTATCGACCCTTAATCTCTATAAAAGGGGTCGAGGAGAAAAAAAGTGTGGCATGGAATGGTTTAGTGGAAATTTGTAAAATCTTTTAAATAGTGGACATTTTACCTACAGTGGGCACGTGAATGTTTGGAACTTTGGATGAAATCTGGGGATAATAAGATTGTGCAAATGTGAATAAATTGAGTTTTGTTGTCAGATCTCCGAACCACAACCTAAACATAAAAACCTTTAAAATATAAAATTTTATGCTTGAATATGCAAGGCTTAGTCTTACTGTGATCTCATCTCCTGCCTTTAATTTTTCTCACACAAATATGAATTACATGAGGCCTGACTGCACTAATGATAGGCCTTTATGTTCACAATCTACAGTAAAAATCTAACATTTTAAAGTAAATTTTTTTTCAATGGGATTCTCACTCAATCCTTTGGCCATTCCTCATGGGTTACTTTTCATTGACTTACCTACTGTGTGTGGATTGAGGTTTATAAATAAGGGTGGGATTAATTTCACTTTTAATATGAGGTGAGAATACCCATGTTATAAAAACATTAAAAATACGAGTTTATTGTGTGTGCCGGTTTTAATGGTTAATTCCCGTTAAAAACACTCTTTTATTGTGAGAAATGGTAAATTCTTGTTAAAATCGTGAGATTTTACTGTTAAATTCTTGTTAAAAAAGCTTGGGCCAAATACATATTTTTTATTTATGAAATATCAGCTATATTTTCAAACTCCGGCCACATTATTTATTTAATATATTTATTTAATTATTTTTTTAAATATTATATTTTCTGCGAGATTTTTCCATTAAATTCCCGATAAAACCTTGAGAATTTAAAAATATCCCACTATTAACAATTGCCATCAATATTTCGAGAACGAGATTTATGACAATGTGCGCGACTACAACACTTGTTGAGCTATACCTATACACCACTGAATAAAGTGTTGCTGAGTGACGGTTAGTTGCCTTTTAATTTGTATTGCTAATTAAAAATTCTAGGACAGTCCCTTTACTTTTAAAGAATAATGTCAGAAAAATCGATGATATTTTTAAATTTATCACGTTTTTATTCATAAAATACCAATGGTCATTAATATCTTGAGATTTATCAGCACTGTAGTAAATTTTTAAGAAATTCTCGATAAATGATAATATTCCCATAAATTTTCGATAAATTAAAGGTAAATTCCTTATTAATATTTTTTATTATTTTTAATATTTATTTTCTGCCAGATTTTCTCATTTATTTCTAGATAAAAACCGAGAATTTGAAATATTCCTATATTATCAATCTCCATTAATACTCTCGGAACGGTATTTGTGACAATGCTAGAGAAGAGCTGCTCGACCAATTCGCAGGACCACCATGCAATGTATTATAAACTGAGTTGAAAAGAATTCTAGAGAAACTTAGGAATATATTAATATTTTAAAATTTTAATCATTAGATTACAATTATTCAATTTATTAATTCATTAGAGACATTGATTTTCATAAAATAGAAGATAATTAAAAAAGGTACTTAGTCAGACTTGTTTTAATTGAGGGAACCGAACCCCATCATTTGTGCAGTGCGATTAAGTTTTATTGTAAGTAAAACTTAGTTCTACAACTTTACTGAATTTTGTACATTTAGTTGAGTTTAAAATTGAATTGACTCCACTATTATTATTGAAAAAATGAAATACATTCGTATCGGCCGAGAAATTTCTCTCTTCTATATTTATTTTTTAAAACCACTTTTATCGGCCGACATCGGCGATATATATCACCAATATATCGAATATGGGCCGATATCTCAAATCTCGACTGATACATATCGTATAGGCCGAGATTTATTTCGCTTGGTTAGACCTGCTTTATTTTCTTTTTTCACTCGACTAATCTGATCCATTTCATTTGAAGTGTAAACTTTAAATGGGCATTTAAAGTTTCAATTTTCAAACCAAACGAAGTTGCAAAGTGATCTTTTGATCAGTTTATTTTTTAAACTGTAGTATGACTTTGATCTTGTGGAATTGTTGGTTGTCTATTTTGGACTGAAGTATCAAAAATTTTTAATCCATCACTTCATTAGATTAAAATAAACTAGCATATTAGCATGCATTCTAAAATTCAATAAAATTCCTGTAATGAAAATGTAGATTTAAAATTCAACAAGTAACATAACATAGATAAATGAAAAGAAATTCTAATAATCAACAGGATGATGATTGCATTAGTGATTTGTTGACGAGGGGGTGAGGAGTGAAAATGATGGTAACTCTTGTTTGATAACGAAAGGGAGGGACAAGAAAATCTCAAATTTTCCTTTTTGGTAAAAATATGAAATCCACTTGGACAATAATTTTCTCTCTCTTTTAAAGTAAGATTTTTTTTTTCTCTTATTTATTTTCTACTATAATTACTAAAGAAGATAAGAGAAATCCATATTCAAAAGAAACTTCTCTCCAACAGAAACCGCTGTAAAATTTACCTCTCATCCAAACGCGGGTCTCACTAGGACAACCCCTGTCATGCCATAGTAACAAATACCGTTATTGAGATAATAACGGCAACTGTTAATAACGAGATATTTTCAATTTCTCGAGTTTTTAACGGGAAAATCTCGTGGAAAATATAAATATTTAAAAAATAATAAAAATAAATATAATAAATAATTAATTCTCATCTTACACTTTTTGAGTAAAAAAAAAATAACATATAAATCTAATAAGAACATAGACAATTTACTCAATTCCCATTGATCAAAGAAGCAATGGTTATTCCCATTGCATTTCTCGAACACAGCTTCAAGGGTTTAATATTTGATGTAAATGTAGTATATTCCATTAGATCATTGACCAAGATCACCAAATCAAGCTTCCATATGCAAGGAACCATAAGTCTTAACAAGTTGAACATGTGCCAAGTTTCTAGACTTTTCATCATTTCATTGTCTAGTGTTCTAGAGCAGGTTTGTCATTGAATTCTTCACCATCAAACAAATATTTATGAATAGTGCATCAAGAAAATTTATTTTCCTTCTTGAAGTCTGTAGCATTTATGTTGTCTTTTGCGATATGGATTATGGAGTGCATAACCACTGGCAAGGTTTGGTTCATGGCTTGCAATGTGCAAGTATAGAATGGCTTGGTAATCACTGACCTATCCCCACCGGCACCTGAACCAAACCCAAACCACACAAAAGAATAAAAAAGAAAAAAAAAAGAGAAAGAAAAGAGAGGGATTCCACATTTGAGAAGTCTGTATTGCACTACAGGTTTCCACGTTGAGAAGTCTAAGTTACACTTCTTCTGTACTTGCACATGTAAGGGTTGTTTGGCTATAAGAATTTCAGTGGAAATATACCTTATTCAGGGAATTTTAAGAAGTGATTTTCTGGTGGCTATTTGAAAAACTCTCCTTTTTCGAGTTTCCCTTTTAAACACTATGCTAGGATTGGGTTACCTGTGCAACTCGAGAGAAAGAGCCGCCGCCGGGAAGAGAGAAAGAGCAGCCGCCGACAAGAGAGAGAGCAGTGGCAGGAGACAGGGGAGAGAGAGAGCAGGCGACAGGCGAGAGAGCAGCCCGCTGGCAAGAGAGAGAGCAGGCGACAAGCGAGAGAGAAAGAGCAAGAGAACAGCCGCCGGTGGGAGAGAAGATGGAGACCGTGAGAGAGCAAAGGAGCTTCAGAATCGGAATCGGAAGAAGAGGAAGCAGAGGATTTTCGGAAATCGGAATCGGAAGAAGAGGAAGCATCTAAGAGTAGAGGATTTTCGGGATTTTTGAAATCAGTCTGAAACCCTAGAAAAGAGGGATTTTTAAGTTTCGTGTAATCATGCGGGAGTGGTGGCTGCCACGTGCGGGTGGGTGCTTCGAGAGCGGGTTTTCGATTTTCGAACGGGATTTAAACTAAACGTTTTTAACGTGTTTTTTTCACATTTTTTTTTATCGTTTCTCACGTTATTAACGCGTTTTTATCGTTAAATTTTCGATAATAACGGCAGGGGCATTAAAAGAGCGATTTTAACGCGAAAACAGTATTTTTCCAGTATTATCGCGGTATAAATGAAAATACCGCCGGTATTTGTTACACTGCATCATGCCATGTATATACAGTTGAATCATTTATGAATTCTAACCTTCTCCATCAACAATGATTTGTAACGTTCTCTTCTGTGCAGTGTGGGCCCTGAGATGCCCTAAAATCTCAAGGTCCCTGAGCGCAATGCATGCCTTGAGATTTCAGAGGCCTTAAGATTGTGAATAAAGTGATTGGTCACATTAATGAAAGTTTTAGGCGACGGTCTACTCCCTTATCGCCAAAGCCGGCCGTGCCTCTGTGATGTAGAGCTTCCATCAATTAACTTTCATCTGCATACTAACTGGTTTTGTACTGATTGACACTCCCATCTATCTGCTGCTTAACCTTTTAGGCCAACTTGTACCCTATTCTGTATATAAAATCTGTTGGAGGAGAATCCTCTCTCCCTTCACTCTTTCATGAGCACTTGCAATGTGAAAGCTTGAAGAAGATGCACAGTGGCAAGAAACCAAAACATGTCGACGACCGAGAAGAAGCGGCAACAATGGAAGAGACCAAATACAGAGTAATTCGGATACATGTAGCAGACCATGATGCCAGAGAGTCTTCTAGTAGTGGCGGCGACGGAGATGACGGAGGACGGCATCGTGATCGTAGAAAAGTTCATATTCAAGAAATACGCGTTCCTCTGGCGAGTAGTTTGGGTCGGAAAGCAGAAGCATTCGATGACAGGCAAGAGATTAGAGGAAGAAGTGAAATGAAGTCACTGATGGAGTCTCTTAATCCTCCATATCCCAAAAAGAAGAGGAGCAAAAGCAAAGAGGCGGTGTTAAAGAAGAGAAGAGTTGCAGTGCTTCTTCTTCATGTTCTGTTCCATCTGTTGTTCCTTATTATGACATTCCTGGCCCAATTCCAGATTTTCGAGATTTGCTTCCAATGGGGACTCGTCTCGACAACTTCTTTGATGAATGCCCTCAAGATTCTTTCTAAACAAAGGAGAAAGAATTGGTGGAGAAGATTTGGAAATCACTTGTTTCCATGCTATGTAATTTAATTTGTGTAAATGACAGAATTCTTTTATTCTCTTGTTTCCATATTATTTAATTGAATTTGTGTAAATGACAAAGAATTCTTTTATTCACTTGTTTCCATATTATGTAATTGAATTTGTGTAAATGACACAGAATTCTTTTCTTTCTCAAATTGTAAATTTAGATTCATCAATATTAAATTTCGGGGTAAGGCTAGGCTAATGGGCAGATTTTTAGGCTAATGGACCAATACAGATATGGATCCAACATTATGTTAAAATTAACAGGCCTGAATTGGACGGGCAAAGTAGTCCCATTAAATGGTTCTGTCCATTGAAAACGTTGGCAAATTTGAAAAAACTCGCCCACTGACTATAAGGAAATAAATCACGCAAACCACACAAATCAATCACTTATAAAACACATAAATTTTACATGGCTCGCTCGAAAGCTATGTTTACAGAGTGAATATTGCTCGTTTGCACTATATAAGGATTTCCGACCCTTAACCCTATGTTCTCCCTCCTTTCTTATCTCTCTGGTTTCCTTTCTCTTCTCTCTCCTACATTGATAAAGCTCCAACTGAAAATCCTAAAGAGAATTAGTCCTTATATATACCGGGACTCACATAAACACAATTGGGCATTAATACTGGTTTTAATTTGTGGCTCGGTTCTCAAAACCACGGTTAGAGCCGGTTCAACAGGAAAAAGGGCTAGACCAAGTGAAAACTTACTGAAATGTATGATAAACACCGTTTGACATAAATGTTATTCTTTTTAAGGGAAATGTTAAATCAATGTTATTTTACATCATTAGAAAAACAGATTTTAGAATAGAATTTAATACGTTATTTTTAAAAAATATATAAAAATTAACTAAAAATAAAATTAAATATTACAATTAAATTTGGTGAGTTTTAAAAAAAATAACCAAAAATTTTATGTTAGTATCTAAAAATAAAAAATTATATAAAAAATTGTAAACTACTGAAAGAATGAACATTGTCACTTGCTTGAAATATGTACTTTTTGCTAGTATAACATGAAAAATGTGGAGATTGTTCTAATGATCAAAATATGTTCTATTTTTAGTCATTTAATATACTAAAATGAGTGATTGAAATTGAAATTGTATCTTCAAACTAGAGATTTAATATTTAAATTTTAATAATCCATTTCAAAGTATTATACATTAAAAACTTGTTGAATAACATTTTAATAAACCTTAATTGTCTTTTTTATTTGATTCTGTTGACAAACCCACATTGATGCCATATTGAATGTAAGAGTTTTTCTTATATCAAAAGAAAAACAAAAAAAAAAAGGGAAAAAGCGCCAAGTGTGGCTTTGTGAGTGGTCACACTTGACCACTTCTATTTATATAAATACATATATTTATCTATTTTAAAATGTGATTCTCACTTTTTTGTTAATTCTAATTCTCAATACACCTTGCCACCCATTGAATTGTTTGAAAGATCCTTTAAATCATCTATATTGAGAGCTCCATCTGATTTAATATAAATCATAACTAGACAATTGAAATTTTCTATTTTTGAGAGTCTCAAAATTGAGACCAAGGATAAGATAAATAGATATAAAATATAAAAAACAATCATAATTTATGATGTTAGAAAAAAACTTTCCCTTGTTATCAATGTTTTAAATATTGGACAGCTAATTAAATCGTTTTGTATATCAGTATAATTTAATTATGTTCAAGGGTTGGGTCAATTTATTTTAAATTATTTTGAACTATGATAAAAATTTAAAAACTTGAAAATCACAGTACAACAAGAAGACAATAATAGCAAACAATTAAGAATGATATTTCAGATAAAGTACAAAATAAAATAAATACAAATGATAATAAATTTTAAACAAATTTATCTGTCTTTAAGAACTAGACCGTGTTAGTGACTAACTAGATTGAAGTTAATGATTCAGTTTTTAAAACACTGGTTATAATCGCTATTTTATGTAAGAATAATTTAGTATCAATATATAATTAGCGTCTACATGACTTTCCATTTAAACAACTCATTTTTTTAAAAAGGAAAATTACTATAACTAAGTGCTAACTAGGGAATGCTTTGTACGAAGATTAAGCAAATAATCTAAAATAAATACTAAATTAAGCAATATAAGAAGATACCCACCGGAAAAAAAAAATAGAGGAGAAGAAGAAGACGATAATCCGACCGACGGTGATCTCCTCCATTTTCACTCCTTCAATCGGTTCTTCTTCTCTTTTCCTTCTCTCCTTTCTACCACCAGGGAACGGTGGATTCCACTGCTGGCAGAGAACCTCCAGTAGACACCTCTGCCAGTCACACAAGACAGCCCCTACTGTTGCCGTACAGCCACCGGAAAAAAAAAATAGAGGAGAAGCAGTAGACGACGACGACGATAATGGAAATACTCAAACAAGACATTCTAATCGAAATCTTCTTGAAAGTACCCATCAAATCTGTACTCGCCTGCAAGTGCGTATGCCGCACATGGTGCAATTTAATCCGACAACGTGACTTCGTCCACATACATCTCATTCAATCCACCCAAGAAAGATACATCAATAATCTAATCGTTCAGTGTTGTCCACGCAAGTATTTAGATTACGATTCTCTTTCGGATGATATGAACTATCTTAGCTTGTTAGATGAGTACGACCTTGCAGGGACTCGGAAGACTTGTCACTATCTCGACGCTGCAATTCCTCGATTCAATTGCAATATCAAAATCATCGGTTCATGCAATGGGTTGCTGTGCGTCGAAGGTTACCGACCAAATAGAAGAATATACATATGCAATCCAATAACAAGAGAGTCCGTGTTGCTATCCACGTTCACATCCAAATCATACGTCTTTCATGGATTTGGTTTTGATTCTTGGACTGGTCAGTACAAAGTGGTACGGAGTTTTAGCAATTGTGATTACAGGACAGAGATCTGCACAGTTGAAAATCCATCGCCGTCGTCATGGAGAAGAATTGAGAATTCTCCGCTCCCAATTTGTTTGGAACAATACGGGGTGTTCGCAGATGGAGCTCTTCACTGGGTCAATCATCCGAATCCCGACTCAATGCCGATATCTTCGGTTATCGTTTCGTTGGACATGAGAGAGGAGAAGTTTCGGGTGAGGCCTTTGCCGAACTTTATAAAGGACCGCCGCCACAGCCGCGGAATACATGAATGGAGAGGGCATCTCTCCATGTTTGGTTATCCTTCCCACAATTGCATTCAGATATGGGTATTGAAAGATTGTAAAGGGAGAATGAATTGGACCGAAGAACTTAGAATCGAATGGTCAGACATTCATGTATTCAGCTTTCAATTTGTTCCGTTGGGAATCAAGAAGAATGGAGAAATTCTTCTCTCTTGTTTTGGTGATCTGGCTTCCTTTGACATCAATAACAGAAGATTCACATTTTTGGAGGTACGTAAATCTTCCAAATATAAGTTGTATTGGATGACTGACGTGCTGACCCTTGTGTCCCCAAGTGCCCACCAATAAAAGCTCAAAAGAAGAAGAAGAGACCTTGAATTTGATTTTTTTTTCTTCTTTATAATCTTGTTAGAAAATTTGATTTTGGACAAGATCCGCCTTGTTATTTATTTATTCTATTCTCAATCTTGTCTTTGTACTTTATGTTAATTGGCAGATGAGGTCAATGTTGATAGTATATTACCCGGGCCTAGCTCAACTGGTTGCCTCTCACTTTAGGAAGTGGGAGGTTGTGGGTTCGAACCTCCAGGTCTAACTTTGGTGTGCCCTAGGGGTAACGGGCTCACCTGTGGTTTTACGCTGAGTATCTAACAATTTCTCACATGTAAATTCAAAAAAAATAAATAAATACAAACAATAGTATAAAATATCAATGTAAAAAGGACTATGCTCAAATTGATATTTCATACTATTGTTTGTATCTTTTTTTTGCTCGGTATTGTTCAAATTGATATTTTATGTAAAATTTGCTGGGTATTGTTCAAATTGATTGCTGCAAAAAAGGACTTGCTCGGGTGCTCTCTACTTTTTCGATGACTGGCAACAACGGTATATATTATTCTATGGATATAGCATCGACTAACAGTTGATCATCGGTTTGCTGGCCTCTTCTATTCTGACTCACTTTCTTCGTACATATTGCTATACATTGTTTTTGTTGGTTTTGTTGGGTGTTCGCTTTTTGGCCATATATCTCCTTTCTTTCTCCTTGCCTGGCCTGGGCTGTGGGCAAATTTTTTGTATCTTGGGCTCCTTTTTTGATTGAATAACTAACCCTATCATTCAAAAAAAAATATCAATGTAAACGACATGAGAAAAATAGGTATAGAATATGGAATATGATAATTCTTTGAGTAGGTAATGTTTTTGACTATTTTAAATTTATATAAATACTCTTGAATATTTACGTTATACTCCCTCTGTCTCAATTTAGTTGTCTGATATGGATTTTGGGATTGTCTCAAAATAGTTGCCCAATTCATATTAAAGTATCATAAAGTGTATTAAAAATGGATGATATCACATGGAGTGCTAGCTTTATATAAAATACAAATGTTTTAAATGAAACAATTAAAATAAAATAGAGGAAGTACTATTTAATTGATTCCATTAGAATCTTTATAACAAAAGCTCTTGATTTATCTTTTGACATACAATGTTTGCACTTTATATTTTCTATTTTTTATCATCTGTTGATACGACCTATACATTAAGACCTGATATAGTCCAGTCATCTGTCATTTTTTTTTTTTTTTGATCTTCAATAATTATTAAAAAGTTAAAAATTTATTATGTTAGGCTTTGAGACTATTTTGTTATGTATAATTAATGTAAACAAGACAATTATGAATCCGATGGAGTAGCCAAGAAGGGAAAAATTATACAAGACAAATCATACAGATGACTTGGTAGAAAATTGATAAAATCTCTCAATCTATACAACGGGTAACATTATGAAAGTGGACTTTTTGTTCTTTTTCGAAGACAATGTTCAAGCATGTTAGAGCACGTGACTAATGTTTGAGGCATGTATAAATCTCTCAATGTACACAACGGGTAACATTATGAGAGTGGTCTTTTTGTATTGAGAGTGATTTGAATCTAATATCTCTCACATCTCAAGCGGATTCTTGACCGTCAAACCAACTCTCATAGATTAACTTCAGATCCTACCTTCTTAATCAGATTTGTTTTAATCATTTAGTAATATGTTCTACCCACAATATAATTTTTTGAATCTTTTGTTATTTGACTCATATATCATAAGTGGAAAGTTGAGACAACCAAGTAATGCATGATTCTATACACGTTGAATTGGAACATTTACAAGGTCTTGTAACTAGCATTTTTATTTTTTATTTTTTATTTTATCATGGAACCCATGATCCAAACTGTGCTGCTACACTAGGCGATATCTTTCTCTCTCTTACCGATGGCCAATTTTTCCAACCCATGATCACAATAATTCTGACATTGTCGGATCGAAGGTGGTAACGGCTAGTGTTTGATCTTCTCTCCTGCGGCCTATTCACATTGATGATAAATATGGTAAATTATAAATAAATTAAATTTCAATTCAAAATTTAATTTATAATCACTCGATCTTTAAAGTTAAAATCATAAAGTGTCCTTACAAATGACAAAGAGAATAACACCTTTTGAATTTCACTACTAAAATCAAACGATTAACCGTATGATCAATTTTAAATAAATTTTAAAATATTTTTTTTAAAAAAGAAGAAGAATAGACTAAGCGCGCAGACACACATTATCACTAAGCTCTCATTTTCTTCATATAAGTTTCTTATAAAATCTGTCATTTTCTTCTTAAAAAATCTCATTTCTATTGAAAAATTATCATTTTCCTCATTAAATCTGCCATTTTCTTCTTAAAAAATCTCATTTCTATTGAAAAATTATCATTTTCCTCGTTAAAAGTCCCATCTTGAAAGAAATTCTCAGACTATTGTGTCAACCTATATGATCTACACCAACTTTTCTTCAAGAATTATTTTTTGCTAAGAAGGAAGCCCTTTTATATTTTTATGAACAATTTTGGCCCGAGCAAGTTGAAAATACAAACGACTATATTCAATGGCATCATAAATTTATAAAAGAAACTTTTTTATGAGGGTATCAAGTGTTCCACTCATGCATCTAACCTTTTGGACCCAATAATTAAAACAGAAAATCTTGTAGATTAGACATGTAAGTTAAAAATCTACATCATCTAAAATATCAACGTCATCTAATCTAACACTAGATGGATGTAGTTAAAAAAAAAAATAGATATTACTCTCACGTACAGATAGCTTAGTCGTTTTAAGTCTCCAGTGTTATAGTAGAAGTTTTAAATTCAGATTCTTTTGGACTTATCTGATACATGAGGTATGCAAATGATTTTATGTATCCATAAGATTAGTATTACCTCCGGTCTATAATATTTCACAACTACCGTCTTAGATGAATACTTTTTGACTTTGATGCATACAACTTCTTACCGACGTATTTTCTTATATATTTCACTCAACTATATTAAATATTAAGTTTTGTATTAAAAAAAACCTTTTCCATTTGCAATACACTTGTATATGATATAGAAGAATTTTGAATTTTATGCTCGTCTCTAAAATTGGCTCTAGATGTGCTTGGGAATTAAGAGATATTAGAGATTCTAGAAATAGGACACTAAGGCTATGTTTAGATAAGATGAGTTAAAGTAAGGGATAAAAATTTAAATCATCTTACAAATTGAACATGAACATGTAAACATTTCTATTTTGTTGGCACAACAACTGTTACATGGTGAAGAATGTACATATTTTCGGTTCTCTTGAGCTGGCCATGATCCCATCAGATGATATTCTATGCTCCAATCTTCGACATATGGAGTAAGAAATCGTTCCAAGCATCAACGGGGCCTGGCAGACACCAATGGTCACAGTCGTTGTAGAAGCTTACATTCTCATTTGGCCAATGTCCATATCGGCCAGGGTGACCATCTGGCCCCAGTACCATTGCTTGTGTAACATCAAGCAACCTAAACTTGAGCCCCCTTCTCCTTCCCTCCTCTTCTGCAACCTTAAATTCCTCCACTTGGGTCTTGTAGATCTCTAGATAATACTCTTCTAATATTGTCTCATTCCTCCTAAAAGGCCTTGTTCTCATACAACTCCCTCCCAAATGTAACGGAGTGAAAGTCCTAAGAAATGTTGTGCCCTTGAACTTCACATTGCTGTTGATGGCTCGAAATGCTGTCTGAAAGGCCCTCCGGTAGCTGTCGAATATGGATAGATCGGTCAAGTTCTTGTCTCCGCAGTTGAAGCACCCAACAGCTTGTCCTTTCTCGTGGTAAATCGTCGGTCGGAAGAACCAGTGTCCGGTCGAGATGATAATGTAGTCCAATTCATCTATCTGAATTGTCCATTCCTCGTTGACTTCGTCGAGGTAGACATTGTAAATTCCGGCGAGAGATGGGTGATTGTGGTCGACTTCCTTGCCTCTTACTAGAAATTGCGACCAGAATATTGTTACTGTGAAGTTGTAATTAGGGTAGTGCCATCGATGGGTTTTATAATCTGGACTTTGGAAAACATCTAAGGGATATTGCACCTGAAAATACAAAAGGAGAAATATAAGTAAATGGTTTGGCATATTTCTTTCATGAAAGAGTAAATGATTTGATCATTTTTATACAAGACATTATGTCGGTAAGAGGCGCTACCTATTTAAGAGTTGTAAGAGTATTTGAAATCGAAATTGGGATGTGATTTTTGCACCGTGAAATTCACTCACGGTGCATAAGAAGTTAGATTTTTTTTTTTCTTCTTTTATTTCCTCTTCTACCCCTCCATCTCTCTAGATGAAATTTTTTTAGGGCTAAAACTCGGATTGAGTCAAGTTGAATTTTAATAAACTCAATCTAACTTATGTCAAAATTTATTGAATTCGACTCGACCCAAACTGCTAACTGAATTACTCAACCTGAATTGCCTCACCCTGAATTCTTAATTTACAAAATCCGACTCACTCCAGAGACAACTCAGTACTGACTCGGACAAAGGAAACCCAATGGCACGGGGGTAGAAACAAACAACGTCTCAATTGCTGGCTGTTTTCTGAGATTTAGGTCTTCGCCAACGACTTTCTGAGGGAGAGAGAAATCGCCGTCAGGTCACACCTGACCCGAGGAGGACAACTGGTCCTGACGTGTAGAGAAAACAGAACTGGATCGTCGCCCCCCTTTGGCAGTACCAACTGCTAGTCAAATAGATCGAGATTACCGTCAATCCACGACGGTCTAGCATGGACGATTTTTCCAATTCTGTTTTAGCTCGGTTTGGAAGAAGAATGCAGAGACGAGAAGGGCCTGGAAGATGCAGGCATTCAGCACAATCCTAGAAATTGAATGGGTCTACCGTTCGGCACGGCCTCGAGGAAGTCCAAAAAAACCTGAACAGATTTCGTCCCTTTGATGTAGAGAGACCCGGCTACCCGAAAAGCCTAGAAACGGCAAAGTTCTTGGGAATTGAGCGCAGCTCGTTTTTTTCAACCGAGATTAACTGAGAAAAGACAAAAGAAGAAGAAACAAAATGAAGAAGAAGAAGGAAGAAGAAACAAAACGAAGAAGAAGAAAGGCCGCAGGAAAAAGGAAGACGAAGAAGAACGGAAGAAGAACGGAAGAAGAAGAAAGACAAAAAAAAGAAAAAAATTCATTCAGGGAGCTGGAGGGGTAGAAGCAGAAACAAAATAAAAAAAATTTAACTGCTGGTGCACAGCGAGTAAATTTTACCGTGAAAAATTACATTCCATCAAAATTTAATATTAAAAGACTATTTTTTAGCTATAAATTTAGATTCATCAAAGTTAACAATGAAATGATTGTTAATTTTAATGCATTTCAATCATATGACTAAAAATCATTTTGACTTCAACCTTTTACTCAAATATATTCTATAGTTAGAGGTTTCATTTGTTTAATATGATTGAAATTGATGAGCACTAGAAAATGATTTACCATTGTGAGATTTAGAGTCGAAGGGCATTTTCAGCCGGTGGTTACAAAACTTGTGTGTATTTTGAAAAAGAAGGTTATGTTAATATTTGGCTATCACACACTACACTCTGAGTATAAGTTTTGTAAAATAATTTTGGAGTTGTATGATGTTTAAATTTTTACTTGGATATTTTTGCTGAAATTTGATGTTTGTGGGTATCATCACTGAAAGCCCTCACGAGAGTATAACTCGTTCACTAGTGGTGAGTTAGAGATTTAAAGGCTTATTGCATACGCTAAAAGCAATCGAGAGTGCCAACGAAAGTGGTGTAGTTTAGGATTTTTATTTTATTTTTTGAGTTTTTAGATTTTGTTTTGCTCGAGGACTAGCAAAATCTAAGTGTGGGGGTATGTGATGAGCATTGGAAAATAACTATTTTACCCTTCTATTTGGACTAATTAGCCTTTTGTTTTGTGTGTTTTAAAATATGTTTAATGAGATTTTGGACGTTTTGCAGGATTTACAGGGAAATGCAAAATATGAGAATTCAAAAGAGGAATTTTACAATTTATGGGCATAAGTTTATATTTTGGAAAGTTGAATTTTTTAATAATTATTTTACCACAATTTTAGGGGTTTTATTTATAAACTAATTAATTAAATCCATTTATGAGAGTTTGGATTAATTTAGTACATTTTTAGAATTGATTGTAAGTGGTAAAATTAATTATTAGATTTTCCATACATTTGAAAAGCCCAATTATTAAGCCCATTAAGATAAGCCCATTAAGAAATCCACATGTGTGAATAGTATTTTCATTATCTCAAGAGGAAATTCGAAATTTAGAAGTCAATATAAGAAGATTTTCGAATTTAGCAAGTGGATTATAAAAAAAAAGAAAGGGAGAAAATAAGAAATGTTTGACACATGTTCAGTATTTTGGTCATAAAGTTCTATTCCATTATCCGATTGCTTTGATTTTTTTTACGTTGGAAAGAAGATTTCAAGAGATACAATTTTGTAGTTTATGACTTTTCCTGATTCGGAAGCTAATAAGGTCAAAACTGAGCTAGAAGATGTTATATGTGTAAAAAATAAGATTTTACACCTACTTTCCTTGTACGAATTTTATCTCCTTGCCTCCTTTAAGTCATTCCATATCTAGCACAAATCATATCAGCCCTCCATGTGTCCCTTGTTTTATTTAAATATTTAAATCCAATTCATTCATTCCACCTCCTTTCATCTATAAATACTAGCCCTCTTCCATTGAGAAAACTGAACTTGGGCATTGAAGAAAAGGTGGAAGCATAGGGAGGAAGGAAAGGAAGACAAAGAGAAGGGAAGACAGTGTGAAATTCAAATTCCACAATGGGTTTTACGTTGGTGTTTTAACTTTTCATTGTAATTTCTTATTCCAAGAATTCCATGATTATGTAATTTTAATTATTTGTTTTATTAATAAAATTGAGACAAGCTTTTTAGATTATGGTTTTCCTAATTAATATTTGTTGATAGTGATAGTTTGATTTGATTTTTAATCTCTTTATGAATGCATGTTTTGATTTAATCTTAGAATTTTCATCTTAAATATCCAATTTTTGGGAAAGTTTAGAACCTTAATTTTCCATTTTAAGGCTCTTTTTAAGAGTAGGTGAAGAATTTAGATTTGAGATTTTATGTTGAATTCTCTCTAAGCCCAAGGTTTATTTTGATTATTTCTTGATTAATGAAACTCATGTTTTTCTTAATTAAATTAATTATGAATGAAAATTTTGAATCAATGATAATTAATAAATGTGAGCTCCGTGTTCTAGGTTTTGATTTTATTTTTAAATTATTGAAAATAATGCCTCCTTAATCTTCAATCTAAATTCCATTGTAAATATGTATATATATTTTATTTTCTTTTCTTTTGTTCTAGGTTTTGATTTTAATTTTAAATTAATGAAAATAATGCCTCCTTAATCTTCAATCCAAATTCCATTGTAAATATGTATATATATTTTATTTTGTTTTCTTTTGTTTATAAATTCAAATTCTTGAAAAATTGTGAACTAGGTTGGAAATAATTTAATTGCATCTTAATTTATATTTTCTAAGTTAAATTGAGATTGTTTATATTTTTATATTAATTCCACCATCTTAATTAAAATTAATTAAATTGTTAGATTTTATGTTTAAATTTAGAATGTTTTTAAATTAAGATTAAAACTCATAGATTAGATAAATTATTTCATATTTATGATTTATCTCCATATTTTCTAAAGTTATTAAAATATTTAATTCAATGGTGTATTTTCATAGATATTTTTTCCTAAGTTCCGATGGATTCGACTTCGCACTTAATCGCTATACTACCTAAATAGTTCGTGCGCTTATGAGTTATAAATTTAAAATTTACACAACAGAAATCTACTTACCTCTAGTGATCTCTCTCGCGTGGATTTACTCCCTTATTCAGGGATCGATTCTTAGCTACCACTTGATCATTAGTGTAGTTACTCTGGATATTAATTTCTAAAATAAGTTTATAATAAGAAGTGGATAGAATAGTCACCTTGGACAAAAGGCAAAATAAAGACCCCATATGATTTCTTGCCAAAGAGTCACCAACAAAAGCCATGGATTTCCCTCTCATAAGCTCAAGGAACTGAGTTGGGTCGAATATGGGCAGCTCGCACTTGTCCGGCTTCCATCTCCACTTCATAAAAGCAGTGTCCGGTCGCCCGTACTTCATGCAATTTTGGCTATCATCCATGAGCCGGCAAGTTGTATTTGTATAGTAAGGTGCCTCTTGATTCCAAACCCATTCACCGGTGAAAATGTCGCATGTTTCATCCAAACTTACATTCGGCAAATCATTCGCAGTTTCACGGCCTGAATTCGCATTTGACAAATCAGCAGAAGATGAAGAAGAAGAAAAACTATTCCATACAAGTGAAGGACTGAGCATAGGACAATAGAGAGGGATGATGGTGAATAGTATTAGGATTAGTGCTAATGCCAGAACTATTTTTGGATAGTTTTGTAGGGAAGTCGTCTTCTTAATTGGAACTTCCATGGCTTGGACCTACATGTATGGAGAAAATGAGAGAGAGAGAGATAGTGAAGTAAGAGTCAAAGAATACCTATATTTATGGGTGTTGAAACTTTATAAACTGATAGATCGAAATGGGAATTAACTTATTAAATTATCATTAATCTAATGCACGTGCTTTACACTTTGCACATCACAGAAATAAAATATTAAATTGAAATTTTCTAGGAGCATCAAGTAATATTTTAATGAATATGATACTCCCTCCGTCCCATTTTAATTGCCTCATTTGAAGTATTTGTGTTTTTTAAGGAACTCTCTCTATGAGGCTAACATTTCATGTGATCTCATCCATTTTCAATACACTTTTTACTAAATGAGACAATTATTTTGGGACAATTCTAAAATTCATATAAGACAATTAATTTGGGACAGAGGGAGTATTTGATAAAATGACAACTAGAGTATTTGGATCCGAGTAAGGTCAGTTTTTTACCATACTTTGATTTGACTAAAAGCTCAAAATTAGGATAAAAGGGTGGGTTAGGCTTGACGGTCAAGGTACGGATATAGTAAAGTCAGATCTTAAGTTTGATTTAGGCTCAACTCTTCCAAGCTATTTTTTTTTCGAGTTACTCTCCGGTCACTTATTTATTGTCTATAGATTGGGAGGTTTGCATATATTTATGGTATTAATCTTACCTCTAATGTGAGGTGGGGATACTTATATTATATTTTTGTTAATAAAACATAAAAAGGTAAAAAAATTAGAAAATAGAAATGACGAGTGGAAATACTTAACAAAAAATCTAAATAATACTCTTATTTTTTTATTTAGATAGCTGTCAAATAGCTTTTAATAATTATTTTTTGAATAGTTGTGATTTGTTATCGAAAATTTCATATGAATTTCACTCTTTTTCAAGTCTTTTTTAGAAAAATAAATATTAATCACATAGGCCTTGGAAATTAGAAGTCTCTCTCTCTAGCACCAGTTGATGCTTGAGTTGCTTTCCGTTTCACTCTCATTCTATCACGTGGATTCGTTTCATGCCAAATTCGTGGAAATTATTTTATTGTGTTACTAGTTAACTTTTTTTTTTTAAGACTAAGGTGTTTAGAATTCTTATAGCACCCGACTAATCCTTAAGGTATGTGTAAATTTCTCTATCTATACACACTGAGTAATAATATGGGGAGTAACACTTTTACGTTGAAAGTGACTTAAATCGAAGACCTCCTTCCCACAGTTCAGACAGGTTCTTGATAGCGAAGCCAACATAGGTTTAATGATTTACTCAAATTTTAGTGAGAAGAAAATTTTAAAGCTCTCATAAACTTCATTGCAAAGGCAATGAAATCCGTATTGGTTGCCCTTGCATAAAATTCAAGGAATTTTAATTTCCGAGAAAATTGAGGCCAACTCCTTCCACAGCTATTTTTACTGTTGAACTAGCAATGTGATCCGTGTTTGAAACATGGGTCATTAAAAAATATTAAAACAAGTAATAACTAAATAATACTTTGATAATAAATAATAAATATTTGTGGTTATTAATGAATTTACATATAATATAAACTTTTTATTGTATTAATGTTAATATATAATATTCATGAGACTATTAAACTTGCTTTTACTATAGAAACCAGATGGGCTATGAGATGGTACACTTGGTACTTTCTTAAATTGGAAAATACTGTAATATTAAGCTCAACTGGTTGCCTCCTGCTTCAGGAAATGGGAGGTTGTGAGTTCTAGCCCTCATGCCCTAATATTGGTGTGCGTTAGGGATAGTGGGCTCATCCGTTGAGGTTTTAGTAGAACTATATTTAATTTCCCCACGCGTTAATCCAAAAAGAAAAAGATCTAGGTGGATTTTTTTTAATAAATTTGAACACTTGATGAGTATTTTTTTTTCTTTAATAGAATCTTCATCGTAACCATTTCTCCTCCCTAAAAACTGATTATCACCCCTTGAATTGGACGTTTAAGTGTTGGATTAAGTAAAAAAACATTACAAACATTTATATTTTACAGTCTTTAAAATCATATTTAGCTCAGTTCAAATATAACTACTATTTGCTGACTAAATTCATTCAAATCTAATTCCCTAATTCTCAACAAATACTTTCCAAGCAAATTGGTGTTCTCAATTCCTTTCCATTTGGATAGAACTTTTTTTTACCAGAACTCTCATTTGAGATAATATATTTTAATAATATTTATTTATTTAAAATTAACTTTTATCAAAATAAATTAGTGTCCAAAAGTTTCTAAATACCTAAATCAGTTTTAACAACAATCCCAGAACTCTTGTCGACAGAGGCCCAAAAAACATATCCATAAACCTCAAAACAGCCTCTCAGAAGAAGGAAACATGTTTATGACACCCTATTATTCAAAAAGTCGATCATTTTCTACTCTCATTCTGAACAAAATTACAATATCAGGAAAAACTTTTAATAGCATTGCTCCTTATCTCTTGGTTCCAGAGGGAGAGGGGGCTCTGCAAAGCTGACTAGAGTTCTTGTTGAATTTGAATCATCATCTGCAGGTTTCTTTGAGGTTGTGCTAGGTTGTTGTAGGCCTCTCTGAGAAAACCACTAATTCAGCCATAACCAAACAACGAAATTAATTAAGGTTAACAATCAAAGCAGCTTCCTAGCAGCTCAAACATGTCAGGTTCCAAATTGCAAGAGGTTCAACCATTTTTGTTGTTGCAATGGGGGATTCATTTCTGCATTAGGATTAGCAAAGAAATCAGACACCGCTGTCCGCCGGCACACCAGCCCTTTTCCAGTCCCAAATCATTTTCAGCAAAGAAAAGAAAACTGGTATCAGTTTTCGGCAAAAAAATTGGTTAAATGTCCGAAGTTATGTTCAAACTTCGGTCATATTTCAGTTAAATTACAAAAAATTCGGTGATTTTACCCATTTACGAATTTTGGCCAAGATAGCCAATATGAAGGGAATATCAGCCGAATTTTTTGGTCTCTTCAGAAACTGAAAAATTGATTTCAACCAAAATTTGTAACTCAGAAATGTGACATCTGATTTCTAAACCATCAAATGGACGGCAGAATGAATACCCACACTGCCAAATACCTCAAACCACAGTGATCAGGATATGAAAATAATTGTAAAATTAAATAAGCAGATTAACCAGATGAAGACCTACTTGCAGCAAAAGTCCTTATGGTTCCTGCTGGACAAATTCTCTCCTAAGCTCACGATCACCCAATCGCAGAGGAAGTGTATCCTCCAACGTTTATCTTCTTGGATTTCTAGCCAATCAACTGATCTCTTGGTGTTACAGTTCTACATGATGCCAGGCCGGCTGATTTTTCTTGGCTGGCTGTTGCTGGTTTTGTTCTTGGGGCCTCTCTTGTGCCTATCCTTTTTTTTTTTTTGTAATTGGGATGCTTATCCCCCTTTTGAATGATACTTACCCCTAATTGTTCAAAAAATAAAATAAAAAATCATTGATCTTGGTTGATCTTATATTTCAGTCTCCAGCACTTGCATAAGTCAATTCTTCCTTCTGGAACTTCAATATCTACTAATGTTTCTTAGAATCTGCTGTCTGAAACTCTAGGAAGATCTCTTCTTTGTAATTTTGCTTTCATATCACCGGTTCTCTTCTGTCAGTTCCACTGGACTGGGCATTTAACTGTTTTGAATGGCTAGCATTTCAGTCAAATTGATTGGAACTATTTAAATGGAGCAGTTGAAAATTTAAACTCTAGTGACCAAAAAAAGAGAGTTGTCAATGAATGATTTGTTAAAAATGTTAGATTCAGACAAATTATTTTGTTTGTGACACAATTGCAAAGCCTTGTTCTTGATCTAGAAGAGCTAGTGAACCTCATTTATTGACACAATCCTAGATTTCATTTTCATTGGTCAAGAAAAAGAATACACAAGAGATGCACATTTTTTTTTTTTTTTAATATTTTAACTTTTTTACACTTCAATCAGATAACCAGATAAGATAATGACCATTTCATCCCCTTTCAGCGTAGTTGTTTACTCGGTGTGTGTGGGATTAGAAGGCTTTCACATGCCCCCCAAGCACTAGTCAAGTTAAAATATTCCCTATCGAAATACAGGTGAGACCCATAAATACTTTGGTCATAAAAAAAATAATGAACATTTTAAGAAATATAAAAGAAATCGTCCTCTCATGATCATCAATGTGAAAGATGGTAAAGGCATTCCATAATTAACAATTTAACATAATGGAATTCTATGGTGTTTCATAAAACATGCAATTCTTTGAGAAATTTGGTAAATTTTTCGGATAACCAAACAAGCCCCAAATGAGAGAAGACAAATGGTTTTTTCATGTGAAGTTAGGAACAACGAATACAAATCAAATTCGTATATAGTCAGCAAATTCTTTAAAACCTAATAATCCATGCCAGAAGGAAAATAATCCTGAAATTTTATTTAGAATTTTTTTTTTTTAATCTTACTAAATTGATAATTCAAATTATTGTTAAAAATTATTGCAAAAATGAGAAAAGATTACATGTGCATGGAAAATGACATTTTCTCACTACATAATCATCTAAAACAGTAAATAAATATTAATGAAAAAGAACACATCATTTTAATGAAGTTTTAGCATAGATTTTCTAAAAAATAAATTCAGATATAAATTTAAAAAAATTACATGTGCATGTAAAATTACATTTTAACACTATATTAACATCTAAAATAGTAAATAAAATTTAACCTAAAAAAATAACATCATTGAAATAAACTTAAAGCGTATATTTCCTTAAAATAAAATTTAGATAAAAAAAAAATTACATATGCATAGAAAATGTCATTTTTCACTACATAATCATCTAATACATCATATAAACATTAATTAAGGAAAAAAAATTAGACGTACATTGCCAATTTCAAATTTTAAGTCAAAGTTAAGTTGAATAAGAAATTATTTACCTTTAACATTTTTTATTTTCAGTAATCTTTCTTGCAAAGGACCAATTGCATCAAAGATATAAGAGATCTCAATGTCTCGGTAAATTGAGCTCTCTTATATGGTTCATAGTTTCATACACAATTGCAAATCACTTTCAGTCTGACTTGTCATCATCGGTTGATTACACAGATTCTACAAAGTCAAGTTATCCTTCATTTCTCATATGTAAATTTAAAAAAAAATAATCAAAAGAGAATAATAAAACTGATGATGCAATAATCATCACCATCAAAGTTATAAATCGGTTTAATTGTTTTCTCTATTTTATAAGCAAATTCTCTTTCTTTTTTTTCAACATAAAATAAATCAACATCATTCAATGACTGATTAAGATTCATTTGATGATCATACAAAATTATCTTTTTATCTTATTTTTCAAATAAAACTACTAGATGGCAATAATTAGGACGAGCGAACTTTTCCAACAATCTTCATATATGAACACTTAGTGTCCACAAATTGCATGTGGTCTTCTCTCTTATTTTTTTACTTAATTTTTGTATGAATTTAAAACAAACTCCATAAACTACAAGTGAATTAAATTTCAATTTTAAAGATAATTTTTTCCATTTGATCATTCTTAATAAATTCAAAATGATCAAGTCGTTTATCCGTTAAGCTGAATTTTACTCTTATAACAACTTAAGAAGTGGAAAATTTAAGTATATAATTAATTTTTATGACTTTTATAGATTTTTTTTTTTCAAAAAAAGGACGGGTCAAGTCTCACGAGATCATTTAATCTCGTGTGAAAGGGACATTGTAAATTTTTTTTGGAAATGCAAAAATAATAAATGCTCAAATTGGACGGGATGATCTGATCAGTGATCCGGCGAGTTGGTCAGCGATTCAGTCAGTGATCTGGCGAGCTAATTCGAAGGGTTCGGCGAACTGGTTCAAAGGGCAAAATGGGCAATATAGTAAAATCCCTGTCAAGTTATACAAAATTCCCGTCATCCGTGAGAGAATCGCTACCCAAATAATAAACGCTCAAATTGGACGGGATGAGTAATATATGTTGGGTATGTGGCTTGATTCACCACAACTTAGGCCGGGATTTTCGCTCAGAAAATCTAGAAGGAACAGCTGGCCGGTGAGGCACGGATAAGGTAAGATCACATCAAGATTGAAGGGAATATTACCAGTTAGGAAGTTGGTGATATTGTGGAATATATTGGGTTTGACATTCGACCATCACATTGGGCATTGGTGGCCAAAATACAACAGCTCTATCATTAGATATGCATGGAAGTGTGTACTGACGTGTGCTACATGCAACTAGGTAAGTTGCTTTACATAGGCAATGATGAGGTGGCTTCAACACGTTAGATGATATGCTTGAGCCATTCTTAGCAGCAAGCATATCAATTTATATGGTGGGCATATCTCATGGCTGGCAGCAAACTTGTATGAATAGGTGGCTGGAATTAATACAAAGTGACACACAATAAAACTGAGAAACAATGTGTAAGATAGAAAGGGGTGTAAGTATGTCTTGAGAGTCTGACAAACAGAGTTAGCAGCACCAATATTAAGAGAAGTGGAAGGCCTAGAGGTGTTGGTCACAGCCATACTTAGCAGTAGTGTACTGCTTGCAGGGAGGTTTGTAGAGAAACAAACCAGCAAGCGGAGTGAGTGACAACCCAAGGCGGCAGATCAAAACACTGCAGTGCACAACAGTGTTTTAATTACAAGAAAGGGAGAGACGCCTGTAGGGACTGCTTTGTGGAATGACTGTGAGTCCTCAATCAATCTTAAGAATTATACAAAGGGTTTGATTGGATTTCAAGCAAGGGTATATTCATGTATGTATATTTCTTATTTCTTCTCTTAATAAAATTCATTTACACGCTCAGTGGATATAGGCCAGATGGGCCGAACCACATAAATTGTCGGTGTTCACTTGTATCGGTTTTATTCCGTTATTTATTTGGCGTGATTATTTGCTAATAATCCTAACAATATAGACACTTCAATTTTTTTAAAAAAAATATAGGTTTTTTCTTTTTGAATTTACAAGTGGAAAACTGCAGGATACTCAGTGTAAAACCTCTCCGAGTGAGCCTATACCCTAGAGCACACCAAAGGTAAACAGTGGAGGACCCTCAACCTCCCACTTCCTAAAAATAACCAATTGAGCTACACCCATGATCTAAACTATAGCGTCGTATTTCATTCTCTTCTATACTTGCTCCTGCTTTTCTTCACTTCAGCAGACTGGGTCTGACGACCCACTATTGCAAAATCAAACTCAAAAAATACAGCTCATACTATTTGTATTTAGGTTGAGAATATAAGTATTGATCGATATATATTATAGATACATATATATATATACATATATATATATACATATATATATATATGTATATATGTATATATACATATGTATATATACATATATATGTATATATACATATGTATATATACATATATATATATATATATTGTTTTTTTCAATATCGGTATTAGGAGGGTGGATGAAATTTCACCTATCATCAAATTATCCTAGCATTGTTAATTGATCCTTAAAATTTGACCCTTACAAATGTTGTTCAAGGACATTTAGTCTCACAAGTGTACTAACTTGAGTTAGTCCCCTGTTCTGGTAGGGACATTGTCCAATGTTACTATAAAGCCTACGATCCTTGTGGTCTCTTATACATCCATCCAATCTTTTAGTTATGTGATTTTAGATCTTTAAAATTTGACTATTATAAGTTGATTTTTTATAGCCCATCTTGTGATGATTAGATGTAGAAGTTTCTCTTGAATTATATTATTTATTTTTTCTTATATTTTTATTATGAATGATGAGTCAAAATTAAAATATTTTTTATTGAGTTAATAGTTGATATTGAATATTGAATTTTATTTTGTATAAAACATTACATTAATAGAGGTCTCATGTCAAGTAGAGCTTTTCTTTTTATTTATTTTATTTTATGTTTTTGTTGCTTAAAAAATGTTGTAGAGATTCAGGCATTCATCTAATATTCTGTATGAGATCTATATTAAAGTAAGATTTTTCATGTACTTAGTGATTTTTTATTTCATTGTTTTTAGCTAATTCATTTATTTTGTAGAACAGTTTCAGTGTAAATATTTTAAATAAAAAATTACATTTTAAGGAGAAAAACTTGATTACATCAATACCCTTTTTTTCTTTCTTTCCTTTTTCTTTATTTTTATTTTTTAAAATCAATCACAAGAGTCTTCACCTTTCAAATGACATGACCACTAAGACCAGTCTTCTCCAACGATGATAAAAGTTGAGGCCATGAGTGCATCTTTCCTTGAAGTTTTACTAAGGAAATGGTCTCTCCTAATCAACTTGCTCTTATAAGCGTAAAAGGAAATTGTTGTTAGGATTGGGCTTCCAGAGTGTGATAGGTTGATTCAGTCTCAGTCTTTAATTTTCTACCTCATAATTTATGTCGGACTCTCGTTCGCATTCCAACAATCTCATCCTCAAGCGAGGTTGAGTTACTTAGTTTTATATAAGTCTTTAATTTTCTCTCACAATTGATGTGGGAATCTCGTTCGTACCTCAACAATCTTATCCTCAAATGAGGTTTTTTGGCGGATAAAATGTCGCCAACTAATCGGTTCGGCTAAGGGATTCTTGAATTCATATGTTGTGGTGGATTGGTTACCCAGTTCTAATACAACTATTCGGATTGGACTTTCAGCTCAAAAGATTAATCTGATGGGTAAAATGACCAAGTTTTATAGAAGTCCTTAATTTTCTCTCTCACCCCAACAATTGCAGCAATGAGTCAAGAAGTGTGGGTGGACACTTGAGGTTATCCAACTCTTCATTTTTGTTTTTCCTTATAATCCAAACTCCAACATAGTGCACCGTCAAGGACCTCAATTTTTGAGTAATCCAAACTTCTAAGATCGCATTTCCATGGCCTCATTTGGATGAGGGTAAATTTTATTTTTTATTCAATTCATATAATATAAAAATAAAAAGACAATTTTATGAAATATAATTATTGAATAATATTTATCTATTAAAAAAATTTAAATTTTTTTTTGTTCTATAGATACAAAGAGGAGGTAAAGAAGATAAGAGTTTTCTAAAGACCTCCATGATCAGAAGGATTTTGAAAAATAATAAGGGAATGATTTTTTACCTTTATCCCTTCGTCATCAAACGTTCAAATGCAGCCATGTTCCATTGTCGACGACAAAGTTCAAGGGTGAATGACACAATTTTTGCTTGATTGCTTTAGTGTATCCAACAAATCATTTATTACATAAAAGTTCTCTGAGTTGGTCAGAATTTTTTTCTGAGTAAATTATATAAAAAATTACTTTAATTCAATAAAGAAAGTGATATTTTTTAAACTTTAAAAAATTCAATATTATCGTAGAATGAAAATTCCTAGTTCATAGTGTTAGATCAATGTCTAACGATTTAAGGAAAGAATATTTGATGATATAAGAATTTAAAATTAATTAATTTCATTAAATATGTATAAACACTTTATTTAAATCTCATTACCCTGTTTTCTTATAATTGATATATCTTTGCACACAAATCTAGTTTAGTAGTATAAGTGAACTCTATAAAAATTGAAAGTCTCTCTTTTTAGGGAGGCTGCTTGACAAAAAAAAAATTTATTGTGCTACGTATTCTAGGTTAGGATAATTGGCATGGGTAGTCGGTAAGTAAAATTTGATTTTATATTTAATTATTTTAACTATATGATATTAAACCCTTAGATAAGTTGTTCATTTTTATAGCACAACTTATAAAGATACGATGATTAGATGTAAAAGTTTCTCTTGAAATATATTTTTTAGCCTTTGTTATATTTTTGTTATGATTGAGAGTCAAGATTAAAATATTATTTTATTAAATTAATAGTTGATATGCAACATAGAATTTTCTTTTGATCATGTCAAGATAGAGCTTTCTCTTTTTTTATTATTTGATTTGTTTGTACCTTAAAAGCTTTTAGGGAGATTCAGGCATCATCTACTTTCCTTTATAAAATTCATATTAAAGTAAGACTTATGATTTTTATTTCATCCTTTTTACCTAATTCATTTATGAATACTTTTTGTTTGTTTGGTTTTTTTTTTTTTTTTAAATAAGAACCACAAGAGTCTTCATTTTTCAGAATTCAATCAACATGGCCCACTGAGACTCGTCTTCTGAGATGAATAATGATGAAATTTGACAGAGGGGTGAAGACTGAAGACCAACTTCCTTCTGCTATGAATCCATTAGTCTTCAGTCTTCAAATGTGAAAGAGGTTGGGTGGGAAATCGCGGCAAGCTGGGTGGTCAGATGTTATCTAAAATCAATTTAAACTAGAACAGATGTTACAGAAATAGATTCAGATCTAGATTGGTCAACAATAGTCTAATAGTTTTGAACAAGTCTCAAATTCGTTCGTAAAAATAAATAAGGGCTTACTCTTCTAGTTTTTCAATTCCTTGCTTAATTTTGGTCGAGAGTGCCTTGAAAATTTTATTTGAATCAGAGTGCCTTAAACGCTTAGTCAATTTTTTGTAAATGAGAATGCCTCTCATGTATTAGCAAAATAATACGTAGATTAATGTAATAGAAACAAGCAAGAATGGTAAACTTGCATAGCAAAATTAACGTATGAATTAAATATGTAGCGCTTAATATCAAAAGAAGAAGTAATTAGTAAAAATAAGGAAGAGGAAAGGTAGAGAAGGCGGAAAGATATGCACTGTTGACAGACATACTCAATGGATACCTTCACTAACGTTTATTCTCTTGCCATGTTTGTCACACTGCAAACTGAAACTCTGTGAAGGTGAAGTATGGGATTAAAAAATTCAAAAAAAAAAAATTGTGGAATTAAAAATAGAATTCAGTCATAATTAAAGAGACGAAGCTAGCGTATAAAAGGAGAGACCTCCAAAATAATTCTCATGAGTATATAAAATAATGGTAGCGATCTTCCCCTGGGAGGTTTGTGTAACTAGACAAAGATTTTAATATATTATCAATTTTACTCTTCATATGAACAGTAAAATCGGCTCACCAACCCTGAATAGTAAAATCGGCTTGTCGAAATTTTACTGTTCATACGAAGGGTCCGATTTTACTGCTCATGCGAAGGGTAAAATTGGCAATATACTAAAATCCATCTCAGATTACACAAGATACCCGTGGGAGGATCGCTACCTGTAAAATATATGAATGTCTATAAGAGATAGTGTGAAAGAAAGAAATGTGGGAGTAAAAATAGAATTCAGCTTCAACTAAAGTGTGTAAGTTAGTTGAAATTAAAAATAATAATTTATTATAAATCTCAATCATTTAATAAATAAATGATTAAAATTTATTTGATAAGTATATAATATCTCTTTATACACATAACTAGAATAAGATAATAAGATATGTTCGTCAATTTCTTTTTCCTTATCTAATCTAAATCAGGAGTTTAAAATTCAGTATCAGCCGATATATTGGCCGCGAAATTTCTCTTTTTTTCTTTAATTAAAACAATTGATATCGTATAATATCGCTAACACATATTGGATATCGTCTAATATCGGCTAAATATGTCATATTTGTTTCCCTGATCTAAATGATAATAAGGTAAGAACGCAAACCGATGGATGTGGTAAGAAACTAGAAATTATAGACCCGGCCATGGCTGCAAAGCTTAGTGTACGGTCATTGAACATCAGTGCACCAATTCATGTGGCTCAATATGGAACAACATAAGTCCATTAACTTTTTATTTTAATTCTATAAAAAATTAGAAAGGGAGATATTCGGGCCATGCTAAAGTATACTTTAATTAAAATACCTTGATCGTCTTTAAAATCTTATTTTACTGAGAGTTACTTCTAGAGTTTTCACACTTGTGCATAAGTATTTTTCTTCTCCTTTCTCTTCGACAGCGCATATCTTCTCCGCCTTCTCTATTTTCCTCTTCCTTATTTTTTCTAAGTACTTCTTCATTTAATATCACACGCTACATATTCAATTTATGTACTAATTTTGGATAGGACTTAAAGGAGGGAAAGACTTTAAAAGTGATAAACGAGGTCAAGGTCAAGTGTAGACTGAAAGGAGGGAAAAGACTTTAAAGAAGTAGTGAAATTGCAAAACACTTTTATCTGTAAAGCATCTTCATTCAACACAGTAATTATCAGATAATTCAACTAATTGAATGATGCAGACTGGGTAGAATGAAAAGACAACCTACTCAATCGCTTGAGCGGAAGTTTAATAAAAATCAACACGGGTTTAAAGCATTCTGCGAATGATTGCAAGAACCTCTTCAATTAATTTCAATCAACTTAATGAAGTTGGAAATTACCAGGTTCTTAAAAAGGGTGATCTTGAATCAATTCCAAACAATCCTGACTTGGCAGGATTTCAACACAATCTGCTATGTGCTCTGCTGTAAAGGATGCTAGCACTTCAACCAAACTCGCTGGCAAAAATAAAAAAATTATTCATTAATTCATGTCAAATAACTGGTCCATAATCGGCTGATTACAAGGCTATATATAATAAAACACAATCCTAAACTTAGTAAGGAATCGACCCTCCCCACGAATCCTAATTTGACAATTATATGACAAAGACATGAAGCCCAAAGACATGAAGCCCAACTGGACTGGGATAGCCTGCGATGATCAATTCAGTAGAGTGACAGGTATAAACCTCTTCAATTCTAGTCTGCAAGGCAAACTCCATAGTTTCGACTTCTCTTCCTTTGCACAACTTGTCCTCCTCAATCTCAGCACCAACTTTCTCCATGGTTCATTCCCGCCCAAATTGGTAACCTCTCCACACTCTCCATCCACGACCTCTCCTCAAATCAATTCTCAGGTGAGTTGCCTCTTTCACTTCTCAGGCAACAAAAGCTATCCTTTTTTTATAATTACCGGAACAAGATATCAGGCTCCATTCCACAAGAAATTAGAAATTTGGCAAATCTTCTTGACTTAAAAATATTCCATAACTTTCTAACTGGCTCAATCCCTTCCACTTTAGGAAACCTAACCAAGCTTACCACTTTGTTCATCAATCACAATAACATTTCAGGCTCCGTCCCACAAGAAATAGGAAATTTGGCAAATCTTATTGACTCAGGAATGTCCAACAACTTTCTAACTGACTCAATCCCTTCCACTTCAGGAAACCTAACCAAGCTTGCCACTTTGTTCATCCATCACAACAACATTTCAGGCTCCATCCCACAAGAAATAGGAAATTTGGCAAATCTTGTTAACTTGGGAATGTCCAACAACTTTCTAAATGGCTCAATCCCTTCCACTTTAGAAAACCTAACCAAGCTTGCCACTTTGTTCATCCATCACAATAACATTTCAGGCTCCATCCCACAAGAAAAAGGAAATTTGGCAAATCTTGTTAACTTGGGAATGTCCAACAACTTTCTAAATGGCTCAATCCCTTCCACTTTAGAAAACCTAACCAAGCTTGCCACTTTATACATCCATCACAATAACATTTCAGGCTCCATCCCACAAGAAATAGGAAATTTGGCAAATCTTGTTAACTTGGGAATGTCCAACAACTTTCTAAATGGCTCAACCCCTTCCACTTTAGGAAACCTAACCAAGCTTGCCACTTTGTATATCCATCAAAATCATATTGTAGGCTCCATCCCACAAGAAATAGGAAATTTGGCAAATCTTGTTAACTTACAAATATCTGATAACTTTCTAAATGGCTCCATCCCACAAGAAATAGGAAATTGTTCCAATCTATTTGAAGTTGACATGTCTAACAACCTTCTGATAGGCCCTTTACCCGATCAAATATGTCGACGAAGATCACTTGCAATCTTTAATGCTTTTCACAACCATTTGACTGGTTCAATCCCAAGTAGCCTGAAGGGTTGTACAAGCTTAATTAGAGTTCGGCTTCAAAACAACCATCTCACTGGAAGCATATCAGAAATTTTTGGATTTTATCCAAACTTAAGTTAGTTAGAAATGAGCTCCAATCAATTGTATGGTGAGCTGTCACCAAAATGGGGAGAATGTCGCAAGTTAACATCACTAAAGTTTTCAAGCAATGAGATCAGTGGTCGGATTCCATCTGAATTTGGTAAGTTAAGTGAATTACGACTTCTTGAGCTTTCTTCGAACCATCTGGTCGGTGAGATTCCAAAAGAGTTGGGAAGATTATCTTCATTATTCTTCCTAAATTTAAGTGAATATAAACTTTCTAGAAGTTTACAGCTAGAAGAATCTAGGAAATTGTGCAATATAGAGGTCCTCGATTTATTTGGAAACAATTTCAATGGACAGATTCTGAGACAACTAGGGGGATGCTCCAAAATATGGAACTTAAACCTAAGAAAAAACAAAATCAGTGGGAGAATTGCATATCATATTGGCAATATGCTAGCACTTCAAAAATTAGATCTTAGTCAGAACTCATTCAATGGTGATATACCATCACAATTTGGAAATTTGAAGATGTTGTAGAACCTTAATCTTTCACACAACATGCTCTCAGGTTCCATTCCCACTTCATTTGAGGAGATAGTCAGCTTGTCATCTATTGACTTGTCATACAACAATCTAGAGGGCCCTGTACCTAAAACCAAACCATTTCAACAGGCCCCATCAAATGCCTTCATCCATAACAAAGGCTTATGCGGGTGAGCCCAAGGTCTGCCGCCATGCACTGATTTTTTCACCAACAATGGTAATAGGAAAAGTGGCCAGAAAGTTGTACTATGCATTGTTCTTCCTATCTCTGGGGCATTGATTGTTCTGTTCATATGCTTCATCATTTATTTCAATATACACCATAAAGGAAGAAAAAGAAATGAGGTGAGAGAAATGAAAGTTGTAGACATGTTTTCAATATTGGATTTTGATGGAAGGATTTGTTATGAAGATATCATACAAGAAACAGAGAATTTTGATGAGAAACACTGCATCGGAACAGGGGGTTATGGAAGTGTCTACAGAGTAGAGCTGCAAACAGGTCAAGTGGTGGCTGTGAAAAGAATGCATCCATTGGAAGGTGAGAATTCAGTGGACGAGAGAAGTTTTCAGAATGAGATCAATGCACTCACATAAATTCGACATCGTAACATTGTGAAGTTGTATGGTTTTTGTACCCACCAAAGAAACATGTTTTTGATTTACAAGTATATGGAAAGGGAAAACTTGGCTGGAATACTGAGCAATGAAGGAGGGGCATTGGAATTAGATTGGCCTAAGAGATTTAAGGTTATTAAAGGTGTGGCCCATGCATTATATTACATGCACCATGATTGCTCACCATCAATTGTTCATCGAGACATAACTTCCAACAATGTATTATTGGATTCAGAATTGGATGCTTGCATCTCAGATTTTGGTACTTGTAGGCTTTTAAAGCCTGATTCATCAAATTGGTCCTCATATGCTGGCACTTGTAGATATGTTGCACTAGGTATATTATAACAACAATACCCTTTGCATTTTCTATTTCTTTTATTAGCACATATTTATTTTTTATGAGTATAATTTACCAACATGAAGTGTTATTAAGCCTTTAACTTCTATCCATTTGTCATCTTCAAAAAGAAATGTTAAAACTGATCTTACTTTTTAGGATTATCATACAAGGTATTCTCACTCTATATTAAGATAAGACTAATCTCATGAGCTTTGTGAAATCACCCATAAATCTTGTATATAAGACTAACCCCACCCACAATTGACCTTATTCAACTATTGATCCAGCCAATTATGGTTATGACAAGCTATTCAATATTACCTTAAGCTAGCTATGTGACAAAGATAGATATGTGAATATCAACATGAATGATAGATAAAACATGGTATTAGTACAAACATTATTAATGAATTAAAGATGAATTTGTTGCAGAGGTTGCGTACTCAATGAAAGTGACTAAAAAATGCGATGTATATAGCTTCGGTGTCTTAACACTCGAAGTGTTAGTGGGAAAGCATCCAGGGGATCTCATCTCCAATTTATCATCCTCAAGTTATGGAGAATTATTGATGAAGGATGTATTAGACCAGTGACTCCCTCTTCCATCTTCTAACATAGTCAACGAAGTGACCTTAGTGATAACACTGGCGCTTGCATGTTTAAACGTCGATCCACAAAAGTGTCCAACCATGAAGCATGTGTCTCAACAGTTATCATCGTTGTAAAGGATTCACACTCTTGAATCATTCCATCAAATCAGCTTGTTCCAAGTAATGGATCATGAGATGTAAATGGAAATGCCATCGAATAAATCATGTCAATATGTAGTATGAGGTATGATATTATCATCACATAATGTTTATATTACATATGATTTTCGTGTCGATTAACGATGCTCCATGCATAATCTATCTTGTTCTTTCTTGTTTATTAGTGAATGTCCCAAAATTTTCAATTATTTGTTGTCTTATTCTTTAGAAATATTTTAGATGTATATTTTTCAAGAACATCTCACTAAAGAAGTAATTTAAGATCATTTGCCTTCTAAGTTACTTCCCATGTTTCATGTGCTACATAACCCACCCACTTCCTAATCTTGTTGATTTCCTTTGACTTGGTCAATGATTTACTCACACAAGATATTCAAGATTTGAATTCCCGCATAGTATGGATGTTAAGGGCCTAATAAGGTAAGATAAGAATTAATATTCTTTGAGCCTCTAAAAATTAAAGCCCACAAGCCCATCAAATTAATATTTCTAATTTTTTTTTCATAATATCCAATTTCTTACTTGCATAATATTTACTCGCCTTTTGGATTAATACACCTACATCAATCTCATCCGCTTGAGAAAAAGCTCACCCTTGAGTTTTGACTCTTCATCTTCTTTCTTTTGCAATCATTGCTTTTGTTCTACGGTCGAGATTGTTTAAGACCTACATTGGATAACACATGAAGATATCCACTATGGGAAGATGCTATTTGTCAACAAAATCGTGTAAAATGACAATATTTTTTTTAGAATTAAATAAAAATGGAATCTATGTTTACACTGTTAAAAAACATCTTTCACAGCCAAAGCAATTGGAGTTCCAAGTCAGCCCATCCATGTTCAACATCTTTCTTTATTTTTCTATACCCAGCTCATGGGCCTAGTAGTTTCCTGGGCCATAGTCGTATATTAGGCCCATTTGAGCTGATTTGTGGGCCTTTAAGTCCAGGCCTTGCCCTTTTTGGGGTGTGCTTTATTTTTAGTTATGTTTAATTGAGATTTGGTTTGTAATAACTTTGAGATATTTATACTTTTAGAATTCCTCATGTGTTTGATGGAAATGCTTACATATTTACTCTAGAGCTTTTGGCAAAGTAGTCAGATTCTTTAACAATGATGAAATGCTTTTATATCAAAGAGCTTGAGAAAACATTGTGTATTAGTCATTCACAAGTATTGGGCTTGTTCATTTGTGGGATACATTAATGAGAATAGAGGATTTCTTTTTTGTTAAGTAGAGAGTAGTATGATGGATGAGCAAATAATTGATGAAACAAAAGAAATAATATTGAGAGACTCTTTAGAATGACATTTATTATGTGTATGGATTGGTGGGAACGTTATCTTTACTTAGATCGAACCCATTACAAACCATTTTAATCCCACTACTTGATTTTTTGTAACATGTGATGGAGGAAGACAAGGTCTTTATGCAAACCACTAATAAAAATATTAAACCATATTTCAAACATAAAGAAAAAAATAATAGAATTCTAAACGAAGTATCCCAAAAAACAAGGGTATTAGACTAGGCCTTTGATTTGTTTCGAGATCTTTCCTTCTAATACTTCGTCACTTTCTTCAATATCTACAAGTAAATTTCAACAGACACTGGACTCGTACTTTAGACTTGGAAAATAATTAACCGTTTAAAATGAGCATATGATTTATGAATTTGCCAAGTTGAGTCCGATGATCCAACTTGCCCTCCTCCAACCAATACCAGCAAACTTGGTGAGTTGTGTATAAATTCTACTTTTTAGGATAAAAAACAAAGACAAAAATGAACTTTAAGAAACAAATAAAATAATACAATATAGCTCCTATGGTTTCACCAGATGTGTCCTCAGGACAATAGGTATCACTCTTGGGGTTTTTACGCTGGGTTTCTTACTGTTTCCCACACGTAAATTAAAAAAAAAACAATACAATATATTAATAGAGGTCTTTTGGCAAGATAGAGTTTTTTCTTATTTTTTTTTATTTTTTGTAGGTAGGAGAGATTCAGGCATTCATCTAATATTATCTATGAGACCTATATTAAACCCTAAAATTTCAATGTAAATATTTTAAATCTGAAATTATATATTTAGGGGAAACCCTTTATTACATCGATACCTTTTTTTCTTTTGTGTTTTTTTCTTTTTCAACAACCACGGACAAGAGTCTTCACCTTTCAAATGACAGCCAGTGAATTTATCAACTAAAGTCTCGAATTGATCTACTAAATTCTTGTCTACAATGGGAGGTCCTGTGATACCCTGCACCAAACCGATGTGGGAGTCCCACATCGGTTTTGAAGGAAAGGGGTCTTGGATTTATATGAGGCCAGCCCACGTTAACTCACAAGACTTTTTTTGGGCCGGGCCATGTGGGCCCAGGCCCAAAAGCAAAACCGTGCCGGCTCGTGTGTGTGAGGCTCAATCGGATAATTTCTTGTTGAGTCAAGCCCTATGTCCTGTATTCGGGTCGAGTCGTTACAAATGGTATCAAAGCTTCAGTTCAACACTCGAACTATGTGGGCCTTCCTCCTTCCCTGGTGTTGTTGAGCTAAGTCGGTTCGAACCGGGAGCGGCTCGAGGCGTTAGAGGGGGTGATTGTGATACCCTACACCAAACCGATATGGGAGTCCCACATCGGTTTTGAAGGAAAGGGGTCTTGGGTTTATATGAGGCCAGCCCACTTTAACTCACAAGACGCGTTTTGGGCTGGGCAATGTGGGCCAGGGCCCAAGAGCAAAAAACCGTGCGGGCTCGTGTGTGTGAGGCCCAAAGCGGATAATATCTTATTGAGTCAAGCCCTAAGCCCTGTATTCGGGTCCGGTCGTTACAGGTCCATACTTCAATTTATGGTTAAGCATGGACAAAAAATACAGGGAAATAATCTAGATCTAAGAAAAATTCGACCCTAGATCATAGACCTTAGGTTTTGATCCAAAAGTATTGGATCCACACGTCCTTTGCTTACTTAGATCCTAATCTACTATTTCCCTTTCAACCGTTACCAACTACCCATGTGGCTTTATTACATAATAAAAATAATAAAAAATAAAAAATCATTCGGAGATGTGAAAAAATCTTGATTTGAATTTCTTCCAATTTTGTTACTTGCAAAAATTGTGGATCTAATCTTAATAGAGAAAATTCTTGCCACTTGATTTTTGGAGAGATAAACATGACATATCATGCACATGTCGAGTTGTCATCCTTTCTTCTCTTTTCCCACCACTCATTCATGTGGCCAGCAAATGGATCACCTCCTTCGGTTGAATTGGGTCACATTTGATGGATTTTTATTTTTATTTTTTGAAATGGTTCATATATTAATAGATAAAGAGGCACAAGAGATATTAAAAAGAATTCACTCACAAGAAAACCGACCCCTTGGACACAGGAGAAAAAACACTAAGAACATATGATGAATTTGAAGGTCTGATCTAATATCAAAGCCTATGAGTCAATTATTTAAGGGCTTTGGACCTAAATTGAGCCCTCAATAGTCTTCATTTTGCACCCTCGATTTTTTCATGCACCAAGAGTGCAATTTCCACTATGTCCTCTTCCAACATCCTTCCATTTTAAAATTTCTTGATGTTTTCATAAATCGGATATCGAGATTTACGTGGTTCGACAAAATTTTATCTACATCCATAAACTGATTGTGTTTCACTTTATGAGAGAAGAGATAATACACGTAAAATATGAATGACTCATTGATGTCAAATCTCAAAGCAAAATTTTAAGTCGCTTGTATACCCCTCTCTTTACCTTCTCAGACCCAAAAGAATGAACACATCTACTTTCAGCGTTCTATGTCCATTTATAGATTATCAAATTTGACTTAAAATCTTGATAAATTACATATACACATTCAAATTAATGTGTTTATACGTTTTATCTGACAAGCTACACTAATGAATAGTATTTTCATTAGACACCTACAGTTGACAGGACATACTTTATATGACACAATTGTAAAGTGCCAAAATTGAATAGATAGGTAGTGTCCCATAACCTTCTGGAACCATTTATTCTTTTGCCATGTTTATCACAATGCAAACTGATACTCTGTAAAGCAAAAGTCTACTCAATTGGTCCAATGCCATGGAAAAGGTTTAGTGTAGGATTAAAATATTACAAACTCAGAGATAATTAAAAAGCTCAGTGTACAATCATTGAACATCAGTGCACCAATTGATATGGGTCAATATGGAACTAACATCTTAACTTTTTATTTTAATTCTATATAAAATGAGAAAGGGAGATACTTTACTTTAATAGATATTATATTTTTGATAAATGACATGTAATGGATCATTAGACATCATATTCAAATCATGATTTTTAAATATTTAAGATTCAAAATTTTAAATCAAAAGTGATAATTAGTCATTCAATCTAAAAATATATCGAAATTAATAATCATTTCACTGTTGATTTTGATGAATCTAAATTTTTAAATTAAAAATATCTTCTATTTTTAAATTTTTATTAATATTTTAAAACTAAATCTCGAATATAATAGGAGTCAGTGACTCACATAATATATTTGATAAAAGGATGCCTATCTTACAATTTTACCTCTATCGGTGTACCGTTCATCAAGTATCGGTGAACCGATATGCAGACCATATACATGCAGAGTGGCGTGTTATCGGTTCACCAGTAGGAGTAAAATGAGAATTCACTCCATCCCGTGTCTCCTAACAAATTTTGCCGATGGCTGGCCATGATAAAAACATAATTTTCTTTACTTTATTAAAATAACAAAATTATGTTACTTTAGCATTTTCCAATCAAGTTAATATATATCAAGCATTTTTAAAATTTAAGAATGTGCTTGCGTTGTAAAAATATTTTAAGAAAATAAAATATATCTACTTAAAATTTCTTATAAGCGAAACATAATCATGATGTTAAACTATACTTCTTTCTTAATTTCAAAACCCCTCACACAGTCACACACAACACTTCCACCCCAACCCAACCCAACCCACCCATTATATGGCTTTAGATGACATGGATACTTAGGAGTAGGGCTGAAATTTGAGTTGAGTCAGGTCAGATTTCAATAAACTCAATTCAATTCATATCAAAATTTATTAAATCCGATCCGACTTGATTCGAATGGCTGACCCAAGTTTACTCAACTTGACTCAATTCAAATTTTTGACCTGAATCAATTTAAGTGTTGTTTTATAATTTGGTGCACTCGTGTCGGATGTAATTGATTCTCTTAACTCGATGGATCGATCTTTTATTCAGGTTTTCTTTCAAATTCGACTCAATAACCGATGACCCACTGATATATAAATAATTGAAAAGAGCCAAGCATCTGAAGAAGGGTGATGACCGACGGACATACTTGCTACTATTAACAGTGTTGCCTCACCACTTGTTGCAAGTATCCACAGTCGTGTGATTGATTTCTGAAACCAACGTTCGATCTCAAAAATGGCAAGGACTTACATTGATGATGGAGATATAAGAGATGAATGCAGGGAATTAATGCATTCTCTTCCCAAAGAGGTTGGTCTCGTCGGCGATATCTATAGTTATCAGGGTTTCTGGTGCCCACCAAAGATCTTACAAGGAGTATTGTCAAGCCAGAAACACTTCCAAGCTAGAGACACTGATCTCTTTCTGGCTTCTATACCCAAATCAGGCGCCACCTGGTTGAAGGCGCTCACCTTCGCAGTCGGCAACCGCCGCCGTTACAAGGACGAAGACCATCCTCTTCGCGCCGCCAACCCCCATGAACTTATCCCCTTCTTAGAGATTGATATCTACGGAAGCAACCAGATAGTTGATGTAACCAACATTCCCTCCCCCAGGATCTTCTCAACACACGTTCCATATTCCTCACTGCCCAGATCGGTTATCGATTCCGGCTGTCGAGTTGTTTATATGTACCGAAACCCTAGAGGAGGCCGTGGAGAAGTTCTGCCAAGGGTTGTCCGTGTATGGGCCCTACTGGGACCATTATTGGGATACTGGAGAGAGATCAAACAGAGGCCAAACAGAGGTTTTGCCTTCTCTCCGGCGGAAGAAGAAGAAGGGGTGGTAGATGAAATATCGAGGCTGTGTAGTTTCGAGAATTTGAGCGGTTTGAAGGTGAGCAAGAAGGGGGTAACCCACGAAATAGCTGCTGACAAGTTTTTCAGGCGGGGAGAAGTGGGAGATTATGTGAATCATCTCATTGATGCCATGATAGAACGAATAAATCATATGGAAAAGTGTCATCTTGGAGATTCTGGTCTACTGATATAGAAACTCTGAATCACGATTGCCTGCATTTCCCCTTAGTCATCGAGGCTGTGAGTTTCTTCTGAATCCTGGACTAGTTAGTGTCCGATGAAATATCTATTTCTAAATTCTAATTGTTTGTGTTTTGCCTATGTTTCTTATAATTTAGTCTATCATTTTCTCTTAGAGTATATAATTTAGTGTCACGTGTAAAAAAGAAGGCTACCCAGACACCTTGGAAGTGGAATCGATCGCACAATTTTGTTATATCGATTGTAGCTACAGTAATATAGGATATTATTTAAATAATAAAATTTTCTTTAAAACTTTAATGTTATTTTTTAAGCACGGTGTATTTTCAAAATTTCTCAAATTGAATATCCGGACTAATTACGATCACCTGATAAAAATACTTTAAGACTTTAAGGTCTTTTGACACTCCCAAATGCTTAAAACAGAGTATTTAACAAATAAGAGTATCCCTAGACTGTGCAGAAAATACATTTGGGAGTGTCAAAAGACCTTGAAGTCTTAAAGTATTTCTATCATGTTATCGTAATTAGTCTGGATATTCAATTTGAGAAATTTTAAAAATACACAGTGCTTAAAAAAATAACGTTAAAGTTTTAAAGGAAATATAAAACTTTAACATTATTTTTTAAGCACTGTGTATTTTTAAAATTTCTCAAATTGAATATTCAGACTAATTACGATAACATGATGAGTATCCCTAGGCTGTGCCGAGAACACATTTGGGAGTGTCAAAAGACCTTGAACTGTTAAAGTATTTTTATCATGTTATCGTAATTAGTCCGGATATTCAATTTGAAAAATTTTGAAAATACACAGTGCTTAAAAAAATAACGTTAAAGTTTTAAAGGAAATATAAAACTTTAATGTTATTTTTTTAAGCACTGTGTATTTTCAAAATTTCTCAAATTGAATATCCGGACTAATTACGATAACATGATAAAAATACTTGAAGACTTTAAAGTCTTTTGACACTCCCAAATGTGTTTTCTGCACAGTCTAGGGACACCCTTATTTGTAAAACACTCTGTTTTAAGCATTTGGGAGAGTCAAAAGACCTTGAAGTCTTAAAGTATTTTTATCAGGTTATCGTAATTAGTCCGGATATTCAATTTGAGAAATTTTGAAAATACACAGTGCTTAAAAAATAACGTTAAAATTTTAAAGAAAATTTTATTATTTAAATAATATCCTATATTACTGTAGCTACAACCTGAACCGATCGATTGATCGAACATAACGCTACACCTGAATCAATCGATCGATTGTTTGATCGATTTTCTGAACAATCAATCGCATGTATCAATCGATCGATTCTGTTTTACAAAACAGAATCGTGCGATCGATTCCACGCAGAAGGGGCAGAATCGTAATTTCCTGTGAAAAATCCAAATTCGGTGTCTGCTAGCAGGTTTCCACGGTGTCTTTATGGGTAGCCAAAAAGAATATATACTATTTACTCAAGTTTGGGTAACACCCATGCCCTTTCTGTAGCTGAGCATGATGGGAATCCAAATAACGCTTTCTCGATGCACCTTGAATCTGTTAGGATATGTGTTTTTATATTGAAAGACTAGTCTCTTCTGTAGAGTGACTCAAATCCTTTATAAATTTCTCGATCTCCCTCTACACTTCCAATTTGAGGCTCATTCACTGGAGCCCCAACAATCTCTCCATCGAACAAGGTCCTCCGGTGGAAAGAGCAACGACGATCATCCCATTCCCCTGATTAAATATAAATAATCACTTGATTTAAATCAAATAAAATAGATGGTCGACTAAAAATAAAAATATGGGATTTATTTTAATTTTTATTAACTTGACACATGGTATAGAATATAGACTCTAGAATCTTATTTCCATGTCTTCTAGACTTCTTCTTGCTTTTCTTCACTTGACAGGGTCTAATGAACCACTACTGAAAAATCAAACTCGAAAAATATGGCTCATACTATTTGTGTTAAGGTTGAGAAAATAAATATTGATCGATATATATTATAGATAAATAATAATTTGGAAAATAATTTAAAAAATTAAATATTGTTATTTTTCGCCACCTATATAGATTGTTTTTTCAAAATGATGTTTCTGTTTTTAAATTTTTTTAATTTGAAAAAATTAAAAATTAATTTTTGGCCAAAATGTAGGGAAAAAAAGATGAGAGAAAAATATATTACCGATATCATAAACTATTATACAAATTAAAAGAAAAAAGAAAATGATAACAATCTACAAAGTTCACCCAACTTGTTACAAACTAATTCACTATGGTAAATTTTCTCTTATTTGGTATTTCTTTGCAAAATTGTGCTCAATTTCATATGTAGCAATTCCGCCAAGATCTCTTCGTTAGTTGGGGGAGCGTACACTTGCCGGGTCGCCGTAACTTGCTGGGGCTTTGAAGCTTTGACTCAGCCCTACGTGTTTGCTGCTTGCTTTCTTGCTTACGAGAGGCGAAAGGAGGAATCCCTCAAAAAAATTGTTATACAGATAGAAAGGGATAAAAGAGATTGGAAAAGTGAGAGAATTTTTTTTTTAATATTATAGTAAGTAAGAATATTTCATTCAAAAAATAAAAAATAATTTTGTTAATTAATATTAACTAATTCAACCACCTTTTGCGAAAGGGATATTGTAAAAAAAGAATTGGGAATACAAAAATAAGAAAAGTTTAAATTTGGCAGGCTAATGACAGTTGTCAAGCAACTATTCCCTCCATTCCATTTTAGTTGTCTCATTTGAAATATTTGTATTTTTTAAGTAACTATTTATATAAAGTTAGCATTCCATGTGATCTCATCTATTTTCAACACACTTTATGCTTCTCTAATATGAATGGGACAACTATTTTGGGACAATCTCAAAATCTATATAAGACAACTAAATTGGGATAGAGGGAGTATGATTTTGCTTGATTAGTTGTAATTTTCTGAACTAAGGCTTATATCAGATTTCGCTCGTCAGATAAGAAAGGAGATGCCATATGTCAATTATAAAAGATTTTTTTTTTTTCAATTTCCCTAAAAAAGAAGATGATAAGAAAAGACAACCTACTCAAATGATACCTGTTTTAAATGTGGAAAACCATTTTGTAATTTTAATGTTACTTTAACCTGCCAATTTCTATAAAAGTGTAAATTATAGAAAATGGCATAAATAAGAAAAGTTCAAATTTGGCTGGCTGAGTAATATAGGCTCCTCCACTTTTAAATATAAAAATATGAGATTTTTTTTTTATTAACTTATCATAGGTCAATCGTTGTACTTCCATCTCTTTTAGGTTTCTTCTTGCTCTTCTTCTCTTCTACTGAAAAATCAAACCTATCACCTATATGGACCCGACTGAATATGACATTCCACCACCCATATATGATTGTGTATGTATTAAGCATCTTTTCCTCTTCACTTCTCCTACTTCTTCTTGTGAAATTTTTATAAGAAAATAGAGGGACTCACGTTTGTGGGTGTGGGTAGAGATTTGAGAATGTAAGTTGTACTTTGTAAAAACTTTTTGATTATAGTGAAATTTGATTTGTGTATTGCCCATTATTTAGATTTTGCTTCCCTGTCTGTTTTTGGTTGATTGGCAATTAAATCCCAACATGTTGTTTGAGAATTTAATAAAAATACAATATAAGGGATGGTGAGAAACAAAAAGTAGTAATTAGCGAACGAAAAATGTTGGATTTAAAAAAATAAGGCATTTTACTCTCTTTTTTCAACGTGGATGCTTCATGCTATTTTTGTTTGAGCTGGGATTTAAAAAAAATAAGGCATTTTACTTTCTTTCTTTTTTTCATCGTTAATGCTTCTGGCAATTTTTGTTTGAGATGCATTACAAATGCAACTTAAGAACATTATATATAGACAACAAAACAAATTCATTATTCATGAGATCACTATTGATCAGATATCCTACTTATTCCTATTTTTGTTTGAGTTTTCTTGTTGAGAGGAAAATTAAGAAATGGTTGTGAATTTTGTGTTCTCTACGGTTGAATCCATTCTAGGGATGTTGTAATCACCAACTCTGGACGAACTACGAATGCTATGGGGGGTCGATGGGGAAATTCAAAGGCTATTATATATGGTGGATAGAATTGAAACTTTGCTTAGGGATGCAGAATAGACGCAAGTTACCGATGAATCCTTGAATATTTCGATTAAGCACCGTAAAGAACTCGCCTACTGTGCTGAAGACGTGATAGAGGAGTACGCATTAGATTTATCGAGCCCAGAGGCAATGGATCAAGAAGAAATCAATGTATGTAGATTATTTGATTTAATAATTAACTATGATGTGGCTATAGGCTTATAGTTAAAATTCTTCAATTTCCTTGGGTCCTTACTAATTCTTGTGCTCAAACTTTGGGGGCGTGGTTCCTTGCGCGATTGAATCCTAGAATGAAGTGTGCTTGGCGAAACTTTATCGACAATGATTTTGTGGACTTTATGGAAGGAAAGGAATGTAAAACTCTTTGAAGGAGTGTCCACTTCTGATATTATATTATCAGTTCGTATTGATCTAAACCTCTCTAATCTGGCTTGCAAAAAAAATCGCCGCTTGGTTTAGCTACACAACCTGCTCATCCAGGTAAGGACCAATTTACCACTACATTTTTTTATTTTAGGAAAAACCATCTTTTTTAAATTGATTTTAAACAGACCTCGTGGTGCTTTGTTTTGAGTGTCCTTTGAGTACAAGCACAACCATTCTACATACATATTAGAATTCAAACGCAGCCACAGGTTGTTTGAAAACTCAATCAAATTACAATATAAGTGATGGTGAGAAACAAAAACTAGTAATTAGCGAATGGAAATTGTTGGATATAAAAAAATAAAGCACTTTACTTTTCTTTCATCGGTCCATGTGAAATGATGCATTAAAAATTCAACTAGAATATATGTCCAACAAAACCAAAGTCAGTATACATGAGAACATGATGTTATCTGAGAAGATGTAGCAAGTCAAGAAGGGTGAAGACCAACTTCCTTTCATTAAATAAATAAAGTGATATTCTTAATTTTTTTTTAAATCCAATGTTATCAATGGAAAATTCATGGTGTCTGGTCAATGTCTAATGATTCTTAAAAAAAAACTTGATGATATAAGAGTTTAAAATTAATTAATCGCATTAAATATATATAATCATTTGATTTAAATCAAATAAAATAGACGGTTGTCTAAAAATAAAAATATGGGATTTATTTTATTTTTTATTAACTTGTCAAATGGTATATAGTATAGACTCTAGAGTCGTTTTTCCATCTCTTCTAGGCTTCTTCCTGCTTTTCTTCACTTGACAGGGTCTGACGAACCACTAATGAAAAATCAAACTCGAAAAATACAGCTCATACTATTTGTGTTAAGGTTGAGAATATAAATATTGATCGATAGATTATTATAGATAAATAATAATTTTGAAAAATAATTTAAAATTTTGAATATTGTTATTTTTCGCCACCTATATATAGTTTTTTCAAAATGATGTTTTCAGTTTTTTAATTTTTTTAATTCGAAAAAATTAAAAATAAAATTTTGACCAAAATGTAGGGAAAAAAAAAGATGAGAGAAAAATATATTACCGATATCATAAACTATTATACAAATTAAAAGAAAAAAGAAAATGATAACAATCTACAAAATTCACCCAACTTTTTACAAACTAATTCACTATGGTAAATTTTCTCTTATGGAACCCCTAAAAAAATTGTTATACAAATAAAAAGGGATAAAAGAGAATGGAAAAGTGCGAGGTTTTTTCTTTTTAAAATATTACATTAACTACGAATATTTCATTTGAAAAATAAAAATTAATTTTGTTAATTAATATTAACTAATTCAACCACTTTTTGCAAAAGTGATATTGTAAACAAAATTTGGGAATGCAAAAATAATAAAAGTTCAAATTTGGCAAGCTGAGTAATATGGGCTCCTCCACTTATAGGAATAACCAAGTATCTCAGGTGGCAATCATAATGGGAGACACCTAGTTTCTTTTGACTTTGGTAAAAACATCAACTGATGGAGTACAGTTGTCAAGCAACAATGATTTTACTTGGTTAGTTGTCATTTTCTTAAAACTAACCATTTGTCGAAATTTCTTTGCAGATGAGCTTAGAGGGACTCTCGTTTACTTCTCCTACTTTTTCTTGGAAAATTTTCTATAAGAAAATAGAAAATTTTACTTTTTTTCATTGTTGATGCTTCTGGCAATTTTTGTTTGAGATGCATTACAAATGCAATTCAAGAACATTATATATATTCAAAAAAACAAATTTATTATTCATGAGATCACTATTCATCAAATATCTTGTTTCTTTCTATTTTTATTTAAGTTTTATTGTTTATAGGAGAATTAAGGAATGGTTGTGAAATTTTGTGTTCTCTATGGTTGAATCCATTCTAGGGATGTTGTAATCACCAGCTCTGGACGAATTACGAGTGCTAAGGGGAGTTGATAGGGAAATTCAAAAGCTATTACGTACGGTGGATAGAATTTGAACTTTGCTCAGGAATGCAGAAGAGACGCAGGTTACTGATGAATCCTTGAATATTTGGCTTAGGCACCTTAGAGATGTCACCTACCATGCAAAAGACACGATAGAGGAGTATGTGAATTATTTGATTTAATAATCAATGTATGCAGATTATTTGATTCAATCTTGAAAAGATTCAAAATTGCATGAATAGCGGGTAAACAAAATTTGAATTCTAACTAATCATCTTAGCTAGGTGACTTTAGATCTTTAAAATTTGACTGGTATAAGTTGGTTTTTTTATGGCCTATCTTACAAAGATATAGAGATTAGTTGTAGAAGTTTCTCTTGAATTATATTATTAAATCTTTTTAATATCTTTATTATGATTGAAGAGTCAAAAATAAAATATTGTTTTATTGAATTAATAGTTGATATTGAACATATAATTTTATTTTATATAAAACAATATATTAATAGTAGTCTCATGTCAATATAGAGTTTTTCTTTTTATTTATTTTATTTTACTTGTCTGTAGCTTTAAAGTTGTTGGGGAGATTCATGGCATTCATCTAATATTCTATATGAGATCTATATTACAGTAAGATTTCTCATGCACTTGTTCATCCTTTTTAGTATTTATTTTGTAGAACAGTTTCAATGTGAAAATTTTAAATCTAAAATTATATACTTAGGAGAAACCCTTGATAACATCAATACTTTTCTTTTTTTCTTTATTTTTTTATTTTTCCAATACAACCACAGAGTCTTCACCTTACAAACAATATGGGCCAGTGAGACTAGTCAAGAAGTAGCCAGTCAAGAAGGGTGAAGACGAACTTTCCTTCATTAAATAAATAAAGTGATATTTTTAAATTTTTTAAAAATTCAATATTATCATAAGATGGAAAATTCATGGTGTCCGATCAATGTCATAACTCAATGGAAGAGAACCCACAATTCATCATTTAGTTTATAATCTCTGACAATTCAAATTTAGATTAAATGAGAAGATTTGTTGGAATCAAGAGGAAAACGAAGTCTTTTCTTTAAGAAAGTCCTTTCATTTAGTGTGTGGGATCATGATTCATGAATGGTCTCTGTCAATGGTAGAAAATAAGAAAGTCCTTTCATTAAAATTAATAAATAAATAAGTCCTTTCATTCTGTGTGTGGGATCATGAATGGTCCCTGTCAATAGTAGAAAATAATGAGGGACAATTCAAATTTGGCCGATACATATTTTTGCTGTTAATATGTGAAACGCCAATAATTACTGAATTATCAATTGATATTGTGAGATATCGATCGATGCAGAATTTTTTTTTCAATTTTTTTTCAAAAAAATGGTTTTGACCATTTTTGTAATTATTTTTACAAATATTTTACAATTTAAAAGGTTTTAAAAACAACTTATTCAATTTTAGAGTTTTTGAGTTATTATCATCAATTTAACAAATTTGAATTATTTTCATCAATTTTTTTTTTGAGTTTCGACTATAAGATGATTTCAAATTTTGATTTTTTTTAAAATAAGTTTACGAAATAATATCACGCTTATAGAATTCAATGTAGATGAGTCAATGCCATTGACATATTTTTTAAAGTGTTTGTGTGATTTTCTTAAAATTTGATAAATGTCGAGTTTTATAAGATACTTCCCATTTCTAATATACACGATAGAGGAGTAGGATATAGATTATTTGGCCCAAAAATCATGGTATATAGATTATTTGATTTAATAATCAAGGTATGCGGATTATTTGATTCAATCTTCAAAGACGCAAAATTCAACATAATACTGGGAGTATGATAAGGGAGATAAGGGATCAGTTATATATTTCCTTAAAATAAAATTTGGATACAACAAATAATTTTTTTTTAAACGTACATAGAAAATTTCATTTTTTCACTACATAATCATTTAATGTAACAAATAAACATTAACTAGAAAAAACATCATTATTTCAATTGGTAAGTGTATTGGGCTCATTTAAATTTTTAAAAAATTAGACATACATGGCCAATTTCAAATATTAAGTGAAAGTTAACTTGAATAAGAAATTATTTACCATTGCTTTTTCTTGTAAAGGACCAAAGCCATTGACATCTCAATACACCCACCGGGCCTACCATACAACGGGCTGAATTTTCTCGCGTACGGTGTTTTGAAATGGATTGGAGGTGTGATACACGTTTGAGGCCAAAGTTCAGACCCTCTCTATGGAGGAGCTTTGATCATGTGCATTGAGACCTGACTAGTGCGCAATGAATGGTTTTTGTCTTGTTTTACCTGTTTTATACGAGATTCCAATCTCTCTCTCACATGTGATTGTTGAGGTTATATGATTGTTCTTGGCATCTGCCCCAGTCACCCACTATCACCCATGTGGACCCGACATGAATGTGATATTCCACCACCCATGCATGATTGTGTATGTATTTTGCATCTCTTAATGATTCAACCATTTCTATTTTTGTAGGATTCCCCTCTCATGTTTTCTCTTTACTTCCCCAACTTCTTCTTAGAAATTTCTATAAGAAAAGAGAGAGACTCTTGTTCGTGGGTGTGGGTAGCCCTTTTGGGCACCACACCCAAAAGGAAAAGAGAGATTTGAGAATGGAATTTGTATTTTGTAAACATCTTTTGATTATGGTAGAATTTATTTTGTGTGTTGCCCGTGGTTGTAGACTTCGGTGAAACCACATTAAATAGTTTGTCTTCTTTGTGTGGTTTGATTGTACGTGATTTAAAAAAATAAGGCATTTTACTCTTTTTTTATCGTTGATGCTTCTGGCAATTTTGTTCGAGATGCATTACGAATGCAACTCAAGAACATTATATATATCCAACAAAACAAATTCACTATTCATGAGATCACTATTCATAAGATATCCTACTTTTTCCTATTTTTGTTTGAGTTTTCTTATTGAGGAGAATTAAGGAATGGCTGTGAATTTTGTGTTCTCTACGGTTGAATACATTCTGGTGATGTGATACCTTGCCCACCGATGTGGGAGTCCCACATCGGTGGAGAAGAAAGTGAATGGGGGTTTAAGAGAAGGCTAGCCCCCTTGACTTCATGTGACGCATTTTGAGCCGGCCAAGTAGACCCGGGCCCAAATGCAAAACCGTGTGGATTCGAGCTGTGTGCGACACCCAAAGCGGACAATATCACACTAAGTGAAGCCCTAAGCCCTGTGTTCAGGTTGGGTCGTTACAGGGGATGTTGAAATCACCAGCTCTGGACGAATTACGAATGCTATGGGGAGTTGATGGGAAAATTTAAAGGCGATTATGTACGGTTGATAGAATTGGAACTCTGCTCAGGGATGCAGAATAGACGCAAGTTATCGATAAATCCTTGAATATTTGGCTTAGGCACCTTAAAGATGTCTCATATTGTGCCGAAGACGTGATAGAGGAGTACGCATTAGATTTATCGAGCTCATAGGCAATACATCAAGAAGAAATCAAGGTATGTAGATTATTTAATTTAATAATTAACTATGATGTGGCTAGATGCTTATAGTTAAAGTTCTTCAATTTCCTGGGAATTCTTTGGGTCCTTACTAATTCTTGTGCACAAACTTTGGGAGCGTGGTTCCTTGCGCGTCTGAATCCTAGAATGAAGTGTGCTTGGTGAACTTTACCGGCAATGATTTTGTGGACTTTATAGAAGGAAATGAATACAAGACTTTTTGAAGGAGTGTCCACTTCCAATATGATATTATCGGTTCATATTGACCTGAACCTTTCTACTCTGGCTTGCAGAAAAAATTGCTTCTTGGTTTAGCTACAGAGTCTGCTCATCTAGGTAAGTACCAATTTACCACTACATTTTCTAATTTTAGGAAAAACCATCTTTTTGAAATTGATTTTAAACAGACCTCACGGAGCGTTATTTTGAGTTTCCTTTGAGCACAAGCTCAGCCCGTCTACATACATATTAGAATTCAAACGCAGCTACAGGTTGATTGAGAATTCAATAAAAATACAATATAATTGATGGTGAGAAACAAAAACTAAGTAATTAGCGAATGAAAATTATTAGATTTAAAAAATAAAGAATTTTACATTTCTTTCATCGATCCACGTGAAATGATGCATTAGATTCATCGAACCTAGAAGCAATGGATTAAGAAGAAATCAAGGTATGCGGATTATTTGACTTAATAATTAATTGTGATGTGGCTAGGGGCTTATAGTTAAAATTCTTTAATTTTTTGGGAATTCCTTGGGTTCTTACTAATTCTTGTGCTCAATTTTTGGGAGTGTGGTTTCTTGCGCAAGTTGAATCCTAGAATGAAGTGTGCTTGGCATACTTTACCGATAGCAATGTTATCAAAGTCGGACCGAACCAGTTCGATTGGAAGCCACCATGGCAGTGGTTCGGTCATGGTTAAAAAACCGTTTTCGGTCAAAACCGCAAAAAAATCGGTCAGAGCCTTATGATGATCATAATTAGTAAAGCTGGAAGACTAGAGAACCAGTCTTATAAGCAACAAACCTGTCTAAGGATAAACTAAATTGAAGATGGTTTGAACCAGAAACGTTAAAAGAAAATAATAAGTTGTAAAATCAGCACACTTTCCCAAGAATCAACTAATTTGAAGATGTGGAATCAAGTATATGTAAATTGTTCTTCATCATTTACACCTACTAGTAAGAAGCCAATAATATTCTTTGGATTTCTAGAGTAGACTGGAACACGGTTGCTTCCCAAAGCAAAAAAATTTCCAATTGCTTCCCTAGATAGCAGAAAGAAGGTAATTCATACAAACAACCACTTTGAGGAATTATGGAAGCATAACATAATGCAATCTCATTTAGAGAATCCCTTTTAGTCCTAAAGGTGATTAAATAAGAGTAATGATGTTGGCTTTCTTTTTCTTTTGGTATTTGGGTATGTATTGTGGAAGAGATAGAGTATCTGTTGTAGAATAAAATGATACTGTTTTTAATTCTACAATATTATCCTGGTGCTCTTTTTCTATTAATATATGAACTATTTCGGAAAAAAAAAAAACATTATCTGAGGAGCTCAAACCTGTACCAACCTACGTGGAGCAACCATGGAGGAAGCACACAATGAGCATGCACAATGTGTTCTTGATGCAGTAAAATTAACTACGAAGAGTCAGAAAAGGAGTTAAAGCATATGCAATGTTTTAAACTAGCATTAATGCACTACAAATCAAGAACACATCTTCAACATCCCCTGTTGACAGGGACATCACAATGTTTGATGCATCATTTTGTTGCAAGGAAGGTGGCCTATTCATGTCAATGTCAACGACAACACTTTCTGATTTTCCTTCTCCGTTACTAGCAAGCACTGGGTTCTTACTTTTCCCCTTCACCTTCACCACAGCAGCCATATCACTACTTTCCCTCTGGAATTCATCTAATATATCGTACAGAGGCATATCCGTTGGAACACTGGTAGAATTCATCATATGAAGAGTGGTTATAAATAGGAGCTATGTTGTTGTGGCCCTGAATTCTCAACAAATGCACAGTTTGCCAAGTCTGTACAGAGTCTCATTTTCAATGTTTCACAGCATTGAAATGATGCAAGCAGAACCCAATGAACCCATGAATTAGAGTAGCCATCCACCAATCCCTTCTTTTTTAGACTACTATTGCAGTGTTGCTCTCTCGAGACACCTCAGATAATTGGAGCACACACCCAATCTAATTGGACCATAGGGATCACTACATCAACATATAATGGGTACCAAATTTATCCTACTGGTATTCCAGTAAACTTAACATTCAGCGGATATCAGAACCATATGATTCCTTTGGAGAAAGAGGGTGGTTAAAGGGGCAAACTGTGGAATTCTCCTGATGGAAACAGCACTGACTGGGTCTCTGTCTCAGCACGTACAGTGAGAAGGCTTTTCACCTAATTCCAAATCCAATTATGATGATCATAATTAGTAAAGCTGGAAGACTAGAGAACCAGTTCTATAATCAGCAAACCTGTCAAGGATAAACTAAATGGAAGATGCAGAATCAAGAAGTTTGAACCAGGAACGTTAAAAGAAAATAATAAGTTGTAAAATCAGCACACTTTCCCCAGAATCAACTAATTTGAAGATGTTGAATCAAGTATATGTAAATTGTTCTTCATCATGTACACCTACCAGTAAAAAGTCAATAATATTCTTTGAATTTCCAGAGTAGACTGGAACATGTTTACGGCCCTGAGCACGAATTTTTCCAATTGCTTCCCTGGATAGCAGAAAGAAGGTAATTCATACAAACAACCACTTTGAGGTGTTCTGGAAGCATAACATAATGCAATCATTTAGAGAATCCCTTTTAGTGGTTCACTGCTAATGGTGATTAAAGAAGAGTAATGACGTTGGCTTTCTTTTTCTTTTTCTTTTCCCTCTTTTGGTATTTGGGTAGATATTGAGGAAGAGATAGAGTATCTGTTGTAGAATAAAAGAATATTGTTTTTTATTCTACAGCTTTATTGGGGGAGCTCAAACCCTGTACCAACAATGTGTTCTTAATGCAGTAAAACTAACTATGAAGAGTCAGGAAAGGAGTTAAAGCATATGGCAATATTTTAAACTACCATTGATGCACTACAAATCAAGATAAAACATAAATGAAAAGAGGAGGGGGATTGAAGGGGTGTTGAGGAGTTTGCTCACCTGTCCAATTTTGAATTGACATCTACAGAAAATGGAGACTCAATAGGTGTCATCACCTCCTCAGCAGTCTGTTTAGAAGAAACATTAATATTAGAAAATCCTAAATCCATTCCAGAACAGAGAATGGCAACTAGAATAAGACAAGTAACATCTGTATATAGATTTATTTCCTTAGCACCTAGATTCAGTTAGGGTCCCAACATATATCGGAAAGTCAAATCTATATCGCACATTACAGGCCAAGGTCTCAAGCTTAAATCCAGATTCCATACCAAATCAGTCAAATAGACAACCAATCAACCCTAAAACAAACAAGTCACAAGGAAAATCTATTTGGAAGTGAAAACCTTCTGCACTCAAGTAAATGACAAAGTAGGGAAAATGATCGAATTGCTACTGTCCTAATATGATATTAGTGAATGACTAAAGAATCCTAAACTCCAAATGAGTCCAAAGTTTTCCAGAAAAGAAATACATCACAGATTGGATTCAAATGCCCAATTACAATATTATTCAGCACAACTATCAGAAACTAAATGCTATTAACTTGAAAAATCATTATCAAGCCAACCAAACTGCAGGGCAGATAATGACACCAATAATTCACGGAAATTCTGACATGATCAGATGATGATTGTAGTGGCAATTACAGGTGTTCAAATAATATAAACCGATTCAGATACCAAAAGCTAAAGCATGCCTAGAAATGGCAGCAGACTAAAAACTTACTTGATTCCCCATCCCAGCCTCAAAACTAAACTATGTATCTTACTCAGCAAACCTAGATAGACTTGATTTCTAGTAACCCTTGTTTCAATAGATATGCAGAATGAACATGCAAAGACTTTCATATTAGTAAGTAGTCAAAGAGGTCAAGTATCTTGCTTGGTTTTGATGCCCCTGAAAGGGATTGGGGTACATGGATTGGCGTTTGGGTAATGCATGATGATAAAGGGGGACAGATGTGTTCTTTTCGGCCACATTGGAAGTAAAAGATTCAATTGTAGCAGAGGCTATTGCCATCAAATAAGCTTTGAAAGTCTTTGTCAAGCACACACAAGAAAAGCTTATTATAGAAATGGATTCCACCATTGATAGATTGAGGTTGCCGTCGCCGACTTTCGCACGCCCATCAAGGCAAAACTCATCCAATGGTTCTGAACCTGAACCATACTAATAATATAAATATTATATTAATGCTAAGTAAGACATATTTTACCAATAATATTAATATAAATATTAAAAATAACATTCAAACTCTGAGTAATTTACTAAAACGATGAAATACATGAGATATAAATAGTAATAAACATTTATATTTCAAATATACACATTTTTTAAGGGGAAAATTAAAAAAAATAAAATAAAAAAAAAAATTTCAAATATATGAACCGTGGTTCATGGTTCCCGATTTATGTACCAAAACCACATAAAACCACAGTTCTAACCGGTTTTATGCGGTTTTGATCGCCAACCGATTTTTTGCCTAGACCGAACCGCAGACCACGCAGTCGCGGTTGAACCAGCGGTTCGGTCCGATTTTGATAACACTGGTTCTTATTATTTAATGATTGAATTTTCATTTATCAAAACTTGTGACTCAATTTTGTGAACTCAGAGAAATGTGACTAAAATGCCCACATTCTCCGACGGTACATCTATTAAAAAGAAAAAAAGAAAAGAAAAGAAAAGAAAGGGTATATATAATCAATATAGATCAAGTTAGTAAACCATCTAAAATACACTGGTCCAATCAATATATTATATCATAATCTTCGGACTTGGAGAGAAAGAAGAGAAGAGAACAAAAAATCCAAAATTTCAAAATAATAGGATATAGATTATAGACTATAGAGTAAGGGTTTTCATTTTTTTCAACTCGGCATGACCGATTCAAACCTGACTTAAATCAATAGATTTAGATCAATATTATCAAACCCGGTTGAAACATGAGTCGAATTATTTAAAAACCCTTCTGGATTATAAATCCATTGCGACCTGCAGGTCAATCCAATTTATCTAATAAAAATGTAACACGTGACTCTTAAAAACTCTTAGTTTCTTTAAATAAAGAAAATGAAGAGAAGATGTAGGTTTTTTTTGAGAATATGCTTTTTGAATTATTAATATTTGGTATTTATAGTTGTGTTTGTGAGAGAAAAAATATATTTTTATGAAATATAATCTTAGTTAATAATTTAATATTATTTATAATATTATTATTAGCACGGGTTTGATTTGGTTTGACTACGGGTCAACCCGGTTGAAACTTATTTAACCCACCCTTTCTCCAGGATCGGCCGCTTCATAAGCCAGGTTTTAAAACATTGGTTTAGATATGATTTTCATCCAACAAGCTAAACTTTTATTTAAAGCCCATCGAGGCCATTGACTTTTGGCCGTTTAGTTTTTATATGTTATATACATGCATTATAAGGTCTTATTTTGTATTGTTTTTTATTCTTTTAATTTTCTTATAGTCCTTTAATGTAGTCATAAGATATATCATTTTAGTTCTACAGGAGGAATCAATGAAATAGTTTATGTTTGATTATGAAGTTTATAAGAATTCATTTGTTATATTTTGAAAATTTACAAAATTCATATATTAGAATTAATTTAAAATAAATAAAAAATAAAAAATCAATTTAATTGATTAAAAAAATTAATTTTTATAAAACTTTTATAAACTTTTAGTTAAAACAATCAAATCCTATTTCACCTAATACTATTCATACTTGCATGGGGTTGGCATTGCGTTCTGATGATTTATTTTGTTATCTTGGCTATCTTTAGTTAAATGCTTTTTCTGTATTGGAAAGTTGTTGACTTTTCAATAATACAGGTTGTTGGTTTCTAACCGTTACAATTGTTGAGGAACCGACTGTGGATTTTATTTTATAAAACAGAAACAAAGGGATTAACGGGCTTCTACCAAATAATCAGAAATTTCATAGACCAAGAGATAAAGAGGAAATGAGTGGCAATGAGACGGTCTCCAAGAGAAGTATAAAAATCTAGCGATTAAAAGTTTATTCTGTTATTGTAAATTTTGTTCCAAAAGTAAAGAACTTTTAAAATACAGAATAAGTAATTAACTAAGGATAGTCAAGATAACAAAATAAATCATTAGGACCCAATGCCAACCCCATTCGAGTATGAATAGTATTAGGTGAAATAGGGATAGGTTGTTTTAACTAGATCGTTTAACAAATGTTAATATAAAAAATAAAGAATAAAAAGTGGTAGAAGGATACTATGATCCTCTTTTATTAGCATGGATGAACAAAGGAGACAGTGTAAAGTTGAGTCAAATTATTAAATTTAAGACCCACACAAACTTTAGGAATGAGCAATGTTATCAAATCCCACCTAACCCACGGGTTGATCAGTGGGTCAACTGTGACACGGTTGAAACACAGGTCAGGTCATTTAAAAACCGTTCTGAATTAAAAACCTTTAAAACCCTCAGCGATCCACGGATTAATTCGATTTTTCTAATAAACCTCTGACCCTTAAAATCCTTGATTTCCTTAAATAAAGATGAAAATGTTGGTTTTTTTAAGAATATGATTTTAGATTATTAATTTTCTGTATTTATAATTGTGTTTTTGAAAGAAAATATATATTTTTATAAAATATAACTTTAGTTAATACTTTACTATTAATTATAATTTATATTAATAGCACGGATTTGACTATACGTCAACCCGATTGAATCTTATCTAATCCACACTTCCTCGAAGACCGATAGCTCTATGAGCTGGATTTTAGAACTTTGGAAAAGAGTAGGATGGAAGCTTTGAGAAAACCAAAAAGTTTTGAGTTACAATAATAGAAGTCATTTCTATGTTAAACTATTTAATCAACTCTAACAAACATTGAGAATGAAATGTATGCCAAGTGAAATTATAACTACGACTATAATAGGGCGGTACGCTCTGCTCTCTAGCTATCCTTACTCACATCACATCAAAAGACTAAAGGTAAGATTCAAAAGGCTAATAAAACGAGAAATTATTGAGAATAGTGTATAGAGGATGATTGACTTCTAAATTATAGTTGGGCACCACCTTGATCAAGTTTGAGCCCTTATCTATTTGTTTTAATAATGGCCATTTAATTTATAAAATATCCGACATGACATTCCATGGGAAGATTTGAAAAAAGTCAATAAGAAAATAAACTATAATTGTATTATTTTAATAATGATTCTAGTCTCTAAACTTTTCGACTTGGTAAGTATTTTAAAAACAATTTAAATGATTCAATGCTTGAGATAGAATAATCTACTATAAATCTTTTTATCAATGTTATTCATATGAAATACATGTTATCTCTATTATAAAAAATATCAGATACACAATGCAATCTTGGGCAAGTGAGCATGAAATCAGTAACAAAATTTAGCTAATATGTCTGTATGGGTGTAAGTCAACTGCTTAACCTCCTGTCTCAGGAAGTGGAAGGTGTTAAGTTCGAGTTCTCATGGCTTAACTTGGTGTACCCTAAGGGCAGTAGATATCACCCTAAAGATTTTATACTGAGTTTTCTTCAGTTTTTCACACGTAAATTAAAAAAAAAAAAAGTATTCAGTTAATATATTATTTCTAAGTAGTAGCTGATTTTTTTAAAAGTATCAACCGATATCCAGTTTAGGTTTGTTTCCTTAGGCTTATTTGGGTCATATCTAGGTTGCTGTTTGAGCTTAGTCATCGCAGACTATCCCCTTGTTATTTGTATCAATGAGAAGATAATCTTATCTTTGAATTTTCCTTACTTATTTAATCTATCTTGTTTTCTCTTAGAGAATTAATTATGTTTAAGGGTCCAAACTCAAGTCGAGCCTCTTACAAATGTATAAACTTGAAGATACCGAACTTGGCACAACTCAGGGTGCAAAAGCAATGCCGTTTATAAACAAGTTGAGGCCTAAGATAAAAAATTTAAATGGAGCCTTCTTGGTATTTAATATATTATTATAAGTAATATTTAATTAAAATTTTAATTATATATTATAAAATAAATTATTCTAGACAATAATTTTTTTAACTTAAAAACATCAAGAGGCCAACAATACAGAGCATTGAAAAATTTACCCATCCGAGTGAAATTAGCATATTCATCCTAGTGAAATTAGCATATTAAGAAATTAAAATAGAATAAGAACAATTTAAAAGATCAGTATACTGAGTGGGCTGAAGTGCAAACAGAGAGTGAGAGATGTATTCTCTCTACTGCTCTTATCTTCTTCTTATTTTCTATATAATTTGAATATGGGTAACTATTTAGACATGGGATTTTTCTTTCAGCAGACACGGGTTTTCAAATTTTTATTAGAAATTACCATTTTGCCCTTCCTCTTCAGCACCGTCCGAACGTGAGTTAAGAATATTTTTCCTTCGTTCGGACCATTATTTATGTATAAATTCCATTCATTCAGGACGGTCTACAGATGTCAGAGTAATGCATAGTGCATTAGTTAAAAAAAACTATGTAATTCCTATAATTTTGAATAATAAAATCTTATTTAAAACTTTAAAGTTATTTTTAAGCACTGTGTATTTCCAAAACTTCTCAAATTTAATATCCGAACTAATTATGATAACCTGATAAAAATACTTTAAGACTTTAAGGTCTTTTGACACTCCAAAATGTTTAAAACACAGTGTTTTACAAATAAAGGGTATCTCTCGCTGTGCCGAAAATATACTTCCGGAAGTCCAAACGATAAACCATAAAAACTATTGAACTCCAAATTCAAAACTAAACAAATATGTGAAATTTGAAAACTTAGTTTTTTCAAATGATTGTTTAACTGGATTTTTTGTTTTGAAGAAGGGACGGAATTTGGGATGGGAAAAGGTCATCTATTTTTAGGTAAACAATTATTTGAAAGATTTAAGGTTTCAAATTCCACATATTTGTTCAGCTTTGAATTTAGGAGTTCAACGGTTTTTACGGTTTGTCGTTTGGACTTCCGAAAGTGTGTTTTCGGCACAGTTGAGGGATACCCTTATTTGTAAAATACTGTGTTTTAAGCATTTACGGGTGTCAAAAGACCTTGAAGTCTTAAAATATTTTTATGAGATTTTCGTAATTAGTTCGGATATTCAATTTGAAACTTAAAAAATAACTTTAAGGAGATTTTATTATTCAAAACTATAGAAATTATATAATTTTTTTTTAACTAATAGTGCACTATTGGAGTGCAGACGAGAGGGGCCTTCTTCATCCGGGGCCTAAGGACGACTGCCTTTCTCGGCTAAGGGTTAAGACGGCCCTGTGCAAAAGTTATTGTCGATTGTTGAGTTATTATTGTTAAAGAGTGTCCTTTTTTGTTTTTGTTTTTTTGTTTTTGATGACCTTTCTATTGCGGTATAAATTGGCTCATTGATCACTGAAATTTATTTAAGTGAGTCTATTTTTTTTCATACAGAGCAGCAAATCGGATCACTTACTGGCTCACTGACCGAATCGCTGATTTTTTTTTAAATGCTTTCGTACGGCAGTGGAAGGGTAAAATGGGTAATACTCTAAAACCCGTGTTTCGTTACATAAAAAGCCTGTGAGAGGATCGCTACCCTAAAGTAATAGAAGCGTTAAATCAATATAAAGATCCTACTTGATTCACATATAATTGATATCCACTATCTAGAATTCATTTTTTGCTCAATTAAAACTGTTGTTTTTCATTTAGTTTTTAGATTAACGTAAATTTTTTTATTGATTGAATGCATGGTCACTATTAAAATGAACATCATAAGTAAATTGATAAAAATACTTATTTAATATTTTAAATATTAAATATTATATTGATCGGATCAGTGTATTTTAGATGGTTTACTAACTTGATATATATAATCATATCTCCTTTTTTTTTTTTTTTTTCCTTTTTACTGGATTGACGGTCAGAGAACGTGGGCATTTTAGTCACATTTCGCTGAGTTCACAAAATTGGGTCACGAGTTTTGATAAAATGAAAACTCAGTCGTTAAATACTAAGAACTCATCACTTGTTGATATGAGCTAGTTTTCGTTGAACGGAGTCGCCGTCGGACGATAAAAGTGAGTACAGGGACTTCAGTTACTAAAGAAAGAAAGGAAGTGGAAGAAATTTTGGCATCAAGAAAGTGAGAAAGAAAGAGAATCGAAAGAAAGAGAAATGGGGCGGAGGAAGATGGAAATGAAGAGGATTCAAGAAACCAACCGGCGACATGTCTGCTTCAGCAAGAGGCGACAAGATATTTTCAAGAAGGCATCGGAGCTGAACACTCTCTGCGGCGCGGAGATTGCCATTATTGTCTTCTCCGCCGCTGGGAACCCATACGTATTTGGGAAACCATCTGTAAATGCCGTCATTGACCGGTATCTTTCCGGTGATTCGGATGTCGTAGCACCACCCTAGCTTGCCGGCGACTCAACTGGTGGGAAGTACTGGTTGGACGGGGTAGATGTGGAAGGCATGAAATCTATGGAAGAGTTGAAGCAAACCCCAATCCATGCACCCCCAATCCCTTTCAGGGGCATCAAAACCAAGCAAGATTCTTAGCATCAGGCAAACAGGGGAAGCTACACTCAGATCAGCGAACATCAAGCTTTTCTTGGGCAGCAGTGAAGTCTGTTCTTAGAGGATTACACACAGAGAAGAGAGAGTTGGACAAGAAGAGACGTTGGACAGCAAGCCAGATCTCATACTTGAGACGACAGGACGCGGGGGTGTACTTGATAAACCCACACACAAATTGAGAAGGCGCTACTGTTTACAGAAGAGATGAATCTGTAAACAGCAAGGCAAAATCAGCCAGAGAATCGTGGGTATTTGGGTTTGGGTTAAAAACTCCTTAAATCTTTCTTGTGAGGTTGTATTATCTTTTTCTCATAATAAAATTATTCACGCACGCTAGGCCGGATGGGGCCGAACCACAATAATTTGCTGCGTGTTTGCTTATTCATATTTTTTCCCTTCGTTTTGATCTATTTCTGCTAAAACCACTGACAGTCATTTCTATGTTAAACCATTTAAGCAACTCTAACAAATATAGAGAATGAAATGCATCCCAAATGAAATTATGACCGCGACTCAGCTCTGTCGCGAACCCTACTTACATCACATGAAAAAACAGATGGCCCCTATTAAAGATTCAAAAGGCTAATAAAACGAGAAATGACCGAGAATGATGTATGGAGGATGATTGACTCCTAAATTATAGTTGGGCATCACCTTGATCAAGTTTGAGCCCTCATCTATTTGTTTTAATAATGAGCATTTAATTTAGAAAATATCAGCCATGACATTCTATAGGAAGAATTTTTTTTTTTAAATCAATAAGATAATAAACTATAATTGTATTATTTAAATAATGATTCCAGTCTCTAAGCTTTTCGACTTGGTAAGTATCTTAAGAACAATTTAAATGATTCAATGCTTGAGAAAGAATAATCTACTATAAATCTTTTTATCAATATTATTCATATGAAATACATGTTCTCTCTATTATAAAAAAGATATCAGCTAATATATATATTTCTAAGTAGTAGCTGATTTCAATAAAGTTATTCTCGGTCTCCTTTCAAAAAAATATGTAGACCAGCTAGTCTCGTGCCAATGTCATTAGCATGTTCAGCTTGACGGGCTCAAGCTAATTGAATAAGACCGTGAAGTCTTGGGCTTTTTTAGCTAACTTAGCGATATTTATGTCTATACTTGGTCCGTTTTTCCTTTTTTTTTTTTTTTAAAAAAAAAAATTGTTTTAAAATTGATCATTCGAATGAAGCTAGACTTGATAAAATGCAAATAGACTAAATATGGACCCAAAAATCAATGATTAACCATTTGAGTTTAGTAGTCAAATTCAAAGAGTGTCCTTTTTTTTTTTTTTTTGTTTTTTGTTTTTGATGACCAAGGCAGGAGTTTAAAATTCGATATCAGTCGATATTTTTCTCTCTCTTAATTTTTTTTTCTTTTTTTTTTAAAAGTATTAATATCGGCCGATATCAGCGATTATATCGGATATCGGCCGATATCTTGACCCCTGGACTAAGGTGTCGAGGCCTCTTAGAGTACCTGATTAAACCTCGGGCAATGTGCAAGCCTTCCCTACTCATACACGAGATAACTCCGAGATAACTCTACATGGAGTGGCCCTTTAGGGTGGAGTGAGAATCGAACTCAAAACTTTTGCTTCATGAGGTGGGTTCCTGACTATCACTTCAGAAATGGTAACTTGAACAAAGAGAATCGGTGAAAAAGTGTACATGACACATAGTTGGAGCTGCAAATAGAAACGAGAAAATTAAAATATATAAAAAAGTAATAAAAAATTAATTATAAAATCTTTAATAATGATGGTGGTAGGTGGTGGTCAGGGCAAGGGTGCAAAAAATGCCCCGGCCGATAATTCGGCCGATATGATTCTCTCTTCTCTTTTTTGTTTTTTTTTTTTTAAATATCGGTATTATTTTATTATTTTATTTTTTCTGAATTAAAAAATATTAAAAAAACAGAAAAAGAAACTGTTTTTTTTTTAAAAATTGAAAATGTAAATATTGGCCTATATCTAGGCCGATATTGGGCTGCTATTTTGACTCGGGCCCATCACCATTTTGATTTTTTATTTATTTTAAAATACCGATATTAATCATATCAGCCGATATCGAACTGATATAAAAGTTATACGGCTGATACAATACATATCGACCGATATTATACGGTGCTTAAAACGCATATGATATTGGCCAATACGAAAATATCTCGACTCCTGGCTGAGGGTAACGATATGGAGGTAAAAATTGAAAAAAGAAAATCCTTTGCTTGGGAATATCTAACATTTGAATCCAATCTGTGATATATTTCTTTTCTGGAAAACTTTGGACTCTTTTGGAGTTTAGGATTCTTTAATCATTCACTAATATCATATTTGAGTTTACGGTTGATTGGTTGGCTATTTATATACAGTTGACCTTTCAAGCTATGTTGAGACCCTACAAGAATCCAGTGCTAAGGAAATAAGTTTCCACTTTCAGTTGAAGTCTATATATCCAGTGCTAAGGAAATAAGAATCCAGTGCTACGTTTCTTCTAAATAGACTGCTGAGGAGGCAATGACACCTATTGAGTTTGCATTTTCTGTAGATGTCAATACAAAGTTGGATTGGAGCAAACTCCCCTACACCCCTTCAATCCCACCTCCTCTTTCCTTTATGTTTTATCTTGATTGTAGTGCATTAATGTTAGTTTAAAACATTGCATATGCTTTAACTCCTTTTCTGAATCTTTATAGTTAATTTTACTGCATCAAATACAATTGTGCATGCTCGTTGTGTGCTTTGTTGTGGGCCAGCCTCATTTATGGTTTACTGGGCCTAGGATGATTAAGCCCTAGCTTAAGTTCCTCTTCTTCTATATATTATTGTAATCCCATGTTAAACATTGAGAAGGATTAGAGAGAGAAAGTGAGAGATAAGGAAGATCTGAGAGAGAGACCTTATAATCTCCTGTACATATTTCTATCTAGTAAATTTGATTTCGCTCCATGAACGTATGCATTCTAGTTGAACTACATAAATCTACCACATAAATCTTGTGTTGTGTAATTTGATTGTGTGTTTGCTTTAATTAATTCCTAATCTCCAAACAAGTGGTTTCAAGAGCCGAAGGTTTTCGGATTCGAACAAGGTTCATCCATTCCGTCAGGAACAATCACATGTCAAGGTCACACATCAGATTGGAATCAGAGAAAGAGAACTGAAGAAAGGCAGCCTGCAGCAGGACCGAATACAGCAGCCACCGTAACGGAGAGAGGATTCCGAGCCGCAAGCGAATCTGATCTCAGATCAGAACAGATCTGAAAATCGCAGATCTCGCCAGACGGCTAAAGAACCAGTGCCGGAGAATAGAGGGTTTTTTCGCCTAGCACCATCACCAAATCTGACCGGAGAAGAAAGGGGTTGGGTCTCCAGTATGCGGCGGAATCTGAGGAAACCATGATCATTGCAGATCTGAGGTAGATCTGAATGGGTTGCTGAAGCCAGACTTCGTGCAGTTGTGCACAGAGACATGGGTTTTCCTGCATCCTCACCGCCAGGCGGCCAGATTTGAGAAACAGGAACAGTAAATATGTTCCTTCTCGACCATCGCTGAGCAAAGAAACTGAGGCCAGCCGAGATCAGTGAAGGCAGCTAGCAGGCACATTGGATTTCTTTTTTGCAGAGATCCAAAGGCCAGCCGAGCTACGACAATGACGCCAGTGGCAGCTGCAAGCCACAACAAAGAAGAAACAGCAGATCAATGACGGATTCTAGTCAGAACAGCACAGTACAAGATCTGTTGAAGATTTGTCTAATCATGGACGCAATCAGCGCAGACTCGACCATCGTCGACCAGAGAGAACCCCAGAGAAAGAGAGGGCACGTGTGCAGGTCCAATCAGCAACAAACAAACTGATGCAGCACACGCATGAGGGTGTGAATCCACAAGAGCCACCGACAAATTTATCGAGAAATCCAATCCCGGCTTCGAAGCTACCGAATGATAAAAGAGGAAGTTATCATTTTTTTTAGGATACTATTTTTATTTCTTTTAAGATACTATTTCTTTTATTTTCGTTTTTTATTTTTATTGCTATTTTTAGTTTTGAATTTTTATAAAAACCCCTCTCTAGCATTGTAATAGATAGATTGATTAATGAATTGAGAATTCTCTTTACCTCTTTCTCACCCTGTTATCTTCTCTCTTTTCAGACCTTCTTCCTCCTATTTTTCTTATTCTTCTCCTTCTTCTTCTTTTCATTCTCTCTCTTCTTCACTCTTTCCCTACTACATCCAGACCCGTCCACGCCTCAGCCTCTCCACTCCCACGGATCTGGTTTGTCCCAATCCATCTCATACCCCGGCCATCTTTCTCTAACCTTCACTCAACCCAGATCTGAAACAAGCCATCACACCCAGTTCCTGTTCTTGTAGAACAGAGCACCGCCCAACTCCTAACACCCTTGGCCTTGTTATTATTTTATTTATCCATTCCACCTTAGTAACATCCGTTTCTTTTCCTTATTAGTTTATTATGTTACCTATCTTTAATTCCTTGACCATTGATAGTTAACCGAACCCACCATTTCATGGCAATTATCCTTTCAACCCATTAAATCCATTTAACCCGATCCCCGCTGCATCAAGTGGTATTCAGAGCCTAGATTCAAAAAAAAATCAATCCATGGCTGCCACTCCCAATCTTGAAGACAATCAGCCTGTCACCAGGGCTGAGATGAATATAGTTCAACACTCCATCGAAGATTTGCGAGTGATGATGCAACAACTCCTCAACCGCAACAATCGACGTGATCGTGCCAATCGTGGTAGGAGACCCCCAGTTCGACCTGAGTATGAATCTAGCGATGAGGAGTCAGTAGACAACAGTGAGCCTCCGAACAACAACACTAATCGAAAATACCGTCCAAAGATGGACGTACCATCTTTCAACGGTCAACTACATGTAGAAGGCTTCCTCGACTGGCTCTCAGAGGTCGAACTCTTCTTCGATTACATGGAAATCGATGAGGCGCAGAAAGTAAAGTTGGTAGCCAACCAACTTAAGGGCGGAGCATCTGCATAGTGGCAATAGCTACAAGCCGCCCCAAAGGGACAGGAGAAGTGTCCTATCAATTCATGAACGTGATTGAGAGAGCTACTGCGAACTCGCTTCCTTCCTGCTAATTATGAACATTGTTCTTTTTGAGCAGTATCAGAATTGCCGTCAGGGAGATCGTGCAGTTTGTGACTACGCAAAAGAGTTCTATCGCCTTCCTGCCAGAACTGACTTACCTGAGACTGAGACCCAGCAAGTCTCACGATTCTTGGGTGGTCTTCGCTGTTTCACTCTGCAACTGCTTCAGGTATCAACCTGTTCACACCTTGAACGAGGCATTTCAGTAGGCCACGACAGCTGAAAGTCAGAATGATCGTTCGGGAGGAAGGAATGCATCAGTGGCTAAGCACACCCTACCATTGACTTCTTCGACTACCATACCAGTCCCAGAGCAAGATTCTCAACAGGGTATACTTCTTCTACCGGGCATACTCCCAACGCCATCAACTGCGCCACTAAGGGTTTTTGACAACAAAGACACATGGAAAAACAACCTGTACGCTCCTCCAATGCCTGAAAAGTACTTTCGTTGTGGAGTAGCAGGGCATCGCTCTAACCAGTGCTCCTCGAAGCCAACTAGTTGCCCTCACGACCAAATATCCAACAGTGGAAGGTCAAGTGGAAAACGTTGATGATGGTGAGGAAGATATGGTTGAATATGGAGACGAAGGACATACCTTAGTGGTTCAAGAGATGTCTACTAATCAAAAGCAGTCAATCGACATCTTTAGAACCCAATGCACCGTCAACCAAATGGTTTGTAATCTCATCATCGACAGTGGAAGCATTAAGAACCTCGTGTCCCAAGTGGTGGTAAATAAGTTGAATTTGCCAACTCAAGAACATCCATCTCCCTATCCAATTGGATGGATTAGAAGTGTGGAAGAACCAAAAGTTACGAAGCAGTGCCTCGTCTGCTTCTCTATTGGTCAGGACTACACAGATCAAGTCCTTTTTGACATCATAGACATGGATGTGAGTCACATGATTTTTGGAAGACAATGGCAACACCATGTTGATTATATCCACAAAGGTCGTGCAAATTCTATCAGCTTTTACAAAGATAGAGTGCGAATCATCCTCACTCCAATGCAAAGGAAGGAACGTCGTCTGCCGACACTCGAGAAGAAAGTACGATTCCTTGTAGTCGAATCCAAGTTCGATATCCTATCGACTAGAGGATGAGTCCTTTTTAACCGCGGGAGACTGATGCAGCACACACATGAGCGTTTGAATCCACAAGAGCCACCGACAAATTTGTCGGGAAATTCAATCCCGACTTCGAAGTTACAGAATGATAAAAGAGGAAGTTGCTATTTCTTTTAGGATACTATTTCTTTTATTTTCGTTTTTTATTTTTATTGCTATTTTTAGTTTTGGATTTTTATAAAAACCCCTTTCTAGCATTGTAATAGATAGATTGATTAATGAATTGAGAATTCTCTTAACCTCTTTCTCTCCCTATTATCTTCTCTCTCGTCAGCTTCTTCCTCCTTCTATTTTTCTTATTCTTCTTCTTTTCATTCTCTCTCTTCTTCACTCTTTCCCTACTACATCCAGACCTGTCCACGCCTCAGTCTCTCCACTCCCACAGATCAAGTTCGTCCTAATCCATCTCATACGCCGGCCATCTTTCTCTAACCTTCACTCAACCCAGATCTGAAACAAGCCATCACACCCCGTTCCTGTTCGTGTAGAACAGAGCACTGCCCAACTCCTAACACCATTGGCCTTGTTATTATTTTATTTATCCACTCCACCTTAGTAACATCCGTTTCTTTTCCCTATTATTTTATTATATTACCCATCTTTAATTCCTTGACCATTGATAGTTAACCAAACCCACCATTTCATGGCAGTTACCCTTTCAACCCATTAAACCATTTAACCCGATCCCCGCTGTATCACAAACCCACCATCGGTGGAGGTCAGTAAGAAATTAGAGAGTATATAGCACCGTTCCAATTTTTTCTTTTTTTTTTGTCATGTGTTTATTCTACACATTGTGCCTTTCTATGTGTTATGATTGATTGAACCACCCAAGTGGTGAGGAGTTCGGGGGTGTTTGGTTGGTTGTAAGGAGTAGGTCCCTAGGTTTTGTGCAGGGCTACAAATTAATCTTGTTGTAATTAATGCTTTTGCATTTGAGCACAAACAAGACGGAGGGCAGTGTAAGAATGGCATCTAGTTCTAGTAATTTTACCGTCATGAAATTGGTACTGGGCAATTATCTCCTATCGAAGACCCAGATGCAAGATCTCCTGATTAAGCATGATTTATATCATCCATTCTTAGGAGATATATCTAGACCTAATGATATGAAGGAAAATCCGAAAGAATGGGAATACAAGCATTTGAAGGCTGTGAGCCTGATCAGGGAGTATGTCGATGACACCATACTTCACCATATCACAGAAGAGAAGAAGGCAGATGTACTGTAGATCAAACTGTCTACAATGTATGAAAGAAAGGCCCCAGTGAACAAAGTCTTTGTTATCAAAAGACTAATGAGACTGATTTATAATGAGAACATGTCAATGTCAGATCACCTCAGCAACTTTCAGGGAATGGTGAACCAGCTGGCTAGTGCGAAGATCATCTTCGCAAATGAGATTTTGGCCTTTCTTCTCATGGGGACACTGCCAGATTCTTTTGAGACTCTGGTGATTAGTTTGAATAATTCTGCGCCTGGTGGCTAGACATTCTTAGAGACAATCAAGGAGTCATTGATAAATGAAGAGGTACGACGGAAAGAAAAAGGCATCACATCTTTTTCTTCTGGAGCATATGTGTCACAGGATAGGGGCAAAAGACATAAAATCATGGTTGCCAGGACCATAGAAGCAAGAGCAGACCAGGTGGAGGTAACAAATCTCAGAGCAGAGGCAGATACAGCAGAAAGTGTTTTATTATAGCAGAGCAGTACACTTTAAGAATCAGTGCAAAGTGTGGAAGAGAGAAAATAATCAGACTGTGCAATCTAAAAAACGAAAGCCAGAATCTTCAGACACCACGGCTGCAGCATTACAGGAGCAGCGTACTCTTATCATAGTGACCACCACTGAAGGGGAAAGTCTTTCCATTGCCCCCTCCTCATCTGAGTGGGTCATTGACACTAGTGCCACTTATCATTACATGCCACACATGAGCTTCTTCTCCACGTATACATCCGGAGAGTTTGGAATAGTTCGGATGGGCAACTCTGCATGTTCCCCTATAACTGGAGTTGGGAACATTATTATGAAGACTAGTCATGGCTGTGAGATTAGTTTGAAGGATGTGAGATATGTGCCAGACATCAGACTGAACCTCATTTCTGCGAGGGTACTCGGCACAGAGGGATATATCAGTACATTCGGCGGAGACCGATGTAAGATCAGCAAAGGGTCACTTACTATGACACGAGGGGTGATCAGAGACTTTCTCCATGACGTAGGTTGGTACAGGGTTTGAGCTCCTTTGATAATGTTTTTTTTTTCCGAAATGGTTCATGAGCACCCGGATAATATTGTAGAATAAAAAACAGTATCCTTTTATTCTACAACAAATACTATATCTCTTCTACAATACATACCCAAATACCAAAAGAAAAAGAAAGTCAACGTCAGTACTCTTCTTTAATCACCTTTAGGACTAAAAGGTATTCTCTAAATGAGATTGCATTATATTATGCTTCCAGAATTCCTCAAAGTGGTTGTTTGTATGAATTACCTTCTTTCTGCTATCCAGGGAAGCAATTGGAAAAATTCTTGCTTTGGCCGCAGCCGTGTTCCAGTCTACTCTAGAAATCCAAAGAATATTATTGGCCTCTTACTGGTAGGTGTACATGATGAAGAACAAATTACATACACTTGATTCCACATCTTCAAATTAGTTGATTCTTGGGAAACTGTGGCTAATTTTACAACTTATTGTTATTTTTTAAACGTTCCTGATTCAGACTTCTTGATTCTGCATCTTCAATTTAGTTTATCCTTGGTAGGTTCACTGATTATAGAACTGGTTCTCTAGTCTTCCAGCTTTACTAATTATGATCATTATACTTGGATTTTGGAATTAGGCGAAAAGTGTTCTCACTGTTCGTCCTGAGACAGAGACCCGAGTCAGTGTTTTTTACATCAGGAGAATTCCTCCACGTTTTGCCCGTTTAACCACCTATTTCTCCAAAGGAATCACACGGTTCTGATACTTGCTGAATGTACAGTTTGCTGGAATACCAATCTGATACATTTGGTACCCATTATATGCTGATGTAGTGATCTGTATGGTTCAATTAGATTGCGTGTGTGCTCCAATTATCTGCGGTGTCGAGAGAGAGCAATTGACGCAGGACAAGACAAAAGGTGACCCTAAAGGTGACCCTAAATACCTAAATGCGATTTATGCAGTAATAAGAAACTAAATGAGGCTGAAATTAAAATTAAAATTAATAATAACAATTAGAATAATAAAATCTACCACAAATAATCAATAAAATTCAGAGGATTCAATGTATGTAATAAAATCACAATCCAAACCATGTCATAGCTCAAAGTAGAAGGCTCTCAAAACCAAAAGGATTATCAAATCATATAAACACATAAAACCAACATCAAATAAAGATTAAATCTAATTTTAACAGCAGTGTGAGAGGTTAATGAGGTTAAGAAAATGCCCAGTTTTGTGGGACAGCAGTAAGAGAGAGGGGAAAACAGGTTGAAAAGGTTAAGATGGGGACTGGAAGAACATGACAGGTGTAAAGGAGGTTAAGAGAGGTTATGGGAAAACAGACAGCTGTAGTTTAGGCTGTATGGAGGTTTGGGACAGGTGGTAAAGACTGTATGAGGCTTGAGAAGGGTCCAATGGTTTGAGGGCAGCTATATGGTGGACTGTTAGGGCTGGATGAAGAGGTTTAAAACAGTGAAAGGGTTAAAGGAGACTAAGATAAGGGGTTCAACAGATCTGGATGGAGTTAAAGGGTATACGACGAGTAGGAGAAGGCTAAAGAAAGTACAGCAGCAGTTAGGGATGGGTTTGGGGTGCGCGAATAACGCAATGAGGAGATATGGGAGATGGCGAAAGTTTTATAATGGTTTGGGGCTATGGCGGAAAATCTGGAAGAGGGGGAGATAGGTGACAGATTTCTGGTTTGGGAGAAAATCAAAAGAAAACAGAGAAGAAGAAGAGAAGAGAAGAAGAGAGAGAAGAAGAAGAGAAGAGGAAGAGGAAGAGGATCAAGTGCCTGGAAGGGAGACAGCTTCACACCAAACTCTCGGATTCGCTCAAAGATAATCACGGCAAAGGATTTGCAGAGAAATTCTCAATCTTGATTTTATTTCATCGTAAAAACTATCTTTGCCTAAAGGGCTACAAAGCCTTATATAAAGAATCACTTACTTAAAATAAAATAAAGCAAAATTACAATACTACCCTTGCTTAAAATAAAACTAACTAAAACAAAAAATAGCAAGTAAAGAAAAAGGCAGGGATGCACCGCATCAGCAACACTGCAATAGTAGTCTAAAAAAGAAGGGATTGGTGGAATTCTGATTTATGGGTTCATTGGGTTCTGCTTGCATCATTTCAATGCTCTGAAACACTGAAATGGGACCCTATACAGACTTGGCAAACTGTGCATTTGTTGAGAATTCAGTGCCACAACACCATGGCTCCTATTTTTTTAACGAGTTTTATAACCATTGTTCATATGATGAATTCTACCAGTGTTCAATTCCAGAGGGAAAGTAGTCATATGGCTTCTGTGGTGAAGGCTAAGGGGAAAGTAAGAACCCAGTGCTTGCTAGTGATGGAGAAGGAAAATCAGAAAGTGTTGTTGTTGACATTGACATGAATGGACAACCATCCTTGCAACAAAATGATGCATCAAACATTGTGATGTCCCTATCAACAGAGGATGTTGAAGATGGTGAAGTCATTGGTATCATTATCATGGAGGATTTTTATGAAGGACTTTTGCTGCAAGTAGGTCTTCATGTGGTTAATCTGCTTATTTAATTTGTACAATTATTTTCATATCCTGATCATTGTGGTTTGAGGCATTTCGCAGTGTGGATATTCGTTCTGCCGTCCATTTGATGGTTTAGAAATCAGATGTCACATTTCTGAGTTACAAATTTTGATTGAAATCAATTTTTCAGTTTCTGGAGAGACCAAAAAATTTCAGCTGATATTCCGGTCATATTGGCTATCTTGGCCCAAATTTGTAAATGGGCAAAATCATCGAAATTTTTGTAATTTAATAGAAATATGACCGAAGTTTGAACCGAACTTCAGACATTTAACCAAAATTGTTGCCGAAAATTGATACCAAATTTTGTTTTCTTTGCTGAAAATGATTTTTAGCTTGAAAAGGGCTGTTTGATGGCATACAGTGGGGTCTGATTTCTTTGCTAATCCTAATGCAGAAATGAATGACCCATTGCAACAAAAAACCACTTGCAATTTGGAAGATGACATGTTTGAGCTGCTATGAGGCTGCTTTGATTGTTAACCTTAATTACTTTCATTGTATTTTGTAACTTTTCTTGCAGATTAAAAAACCATCTGGTGCACTGAATGGCATGCTGAGTTGACTGGTTATTAGAAGGGGTGTTTTGATTGCTACTCAGTGGAATTTGTTGTGGGGTGTTCAGTTTGCCGTTGATTAATAATGGCATATTTCATTCAGAGATTGTTGTTGAGACACACAAATATATTGATGTACACAAAAAGAAAGGTATAATGAGATGCAATCATGAGTCTTAGATCTTAAACACCAAAGAATACCTTGTTTATCATAGTATATGTGACAATGTGCTGTAAAATCATTAACACATTGAATATGAGAGAGAAATTGAGCCAGCTAGGGAGAGAAAAGTCTCATCCTGAGATACTATCACATAACACACCAAGCATTATCCAATACATAAAATGTAGAAAAAAAGATTCTATTGCTCAGTTAGCTTTCAGGATAAATGATTACTAAGCAAGCATCAAGCTCAGAAGCACATGAGATGGGTACAAGCTAGGAAACACATAAGACCCACTTGCACAATACACAGTTTATTAAATTCTACAAGGTACAGTGATTACTCTTACACTGAAGGGGTTTTCGGATTTGTGTTGGGAAAGAGTAGCTTGAGATTTTCTCACCCCTTCTCTTCCTTATCAGCCTGATACAAATGAGGCAGTATATTTATAAAATATTAGAGATATTTGAAAAAAACATTGTCAGAGAAAAGATATTTAAAGAAAGATTTAAAATAAAGAAACCTAATTGCCATAAACACTAGCTAAAATCCAATATGAATCCTAATTACATGTGAACTCAGAATCCTAACTAGATAGCACGACAACTTGCATAATGGACGCCAATCACAACACTAGGATGATATATGAGTCATGATTCTCATGACCCGAAGTTAGTTTACATAGCATTTAATAATGAGGTAGGGGTCTATGGGCCTTACAAATGTTGTTTGTGAGAATATATAGGAATTTAGTTTCATGAAACATATAAAGCGATAGATTTATATTTAAAAAAAAAATAAACAGGTTCCTCAATTTTATTTGTTAAATCACATGAATAAGAAAAATCTAATGAAAATTATAATACTGTACTCTATAATTTATTTTTATAAAGTTTTTTTCTCTAATACATTAACATGTTACATTATAATTTTCGGATGAGAATCAGGCAGAGAGCAACTGTTCTTGTGTGAGAGACTAGGTAGAGAGGAAAAACAGATCTAGTGCAGCCATGGCGGCATGGATCACACACTTTAGCTCACTTGATTTTACTCGCAATTGTTATGTATCGTGTAAGTCCAAAAGGAGTCGACTTCAAGGCTTTTAGTCTAATTCTAAAAGCTTTGACCAACTTGAGCTACATGTACGTGAGAATATGTCTATTTTTGTTAACTCTATCCATCTTGCGTTGGATTAGATCACACGGATATTTTAGATGAAGTGGACTTTTCACTTTTATGTCTAATCTACAAGATTTTCCATTTTAAGTATTGGATCCAAAAGGCTTGCATGAAAAGGGGAGTTGTAAGATGAAAATAAGAGTTCTTGGATGAGAAGGGGAGTTTTAACAAGGAAAATGGTAGTTTTTAATAGAAATGAAATTTTTTTTAAGAAGGAAATAAGAGATTTTACAAGAAATGGAAGAACTTTTCATATGAAAAATAGACTTGTATGAAGAAAAATGAGCTTTAAAAAGAAAATGTGCATTTTTAAGATAAACAAAGAGAGTCTTAATAGAGAATAGGAATGTTATAGGATAAATAGAGAGTTTTCTCATTTTAAATAAGTGATTTATGGAAGAAAATGGGTATTTTAGAAAGAGAAAGGGGGTTTTAGGAAGAAAAAAATGAGAGCTGACATGAAAAAATGGAGTTCAAAAAGAAACTGAGTTTTCAGATGAAAATGGAATTTTTTGTTGATAAAATTAGAATTTCTAAAGAAAATAAGAGTTTTAAATAAAAAGGACAATTTTAATGAGGATAAAGATAGTTTTTATATGAAAAAGGGGATTTTTTGAAAAAAAAAAAAAAATGAGAGACACGTCTTCTCTCTTTTGTTTTTCCACTTGTGTACCTTTCTCTATTGCCCTTGTTTAGAATCAACTAATTGAGTCCAATTGTTCTCTTTGGTGGGCACAGTTCTTAGTTCTTAGCCTTCTTTAGAGGTCATTTCGTGAGTCATTAAGGATCTTCCTCTAAGTACTTGTTATGGCATAAATAAAATCAGCTCCTATTGGGTTGCTATATCCTTATCTAAGGATTTTATATTTGTTATAGAATAAATAAAATAAACTCCTATACTAATATCCTTCTTAACTAAATCAAATCTTTCTCAAGTTGTTATGGCATAAACAATTTCTTTTCTCAATTCTCAAGTGAAAGCCTTTGAATTTTATAAAAATGGTGGAAACCCAATTTGGGTGCAAAATAAAGCAATTCCAATATGATGGATGGGGAGAATTGATGCAATTTTAGGTTTTTATGAATGTAGAATTTTAGAATCACAAGTGCCTGATTTTGAAAATTTTGAACTCAAGGAAATTACTATAGAAATTCAGGCTCTAAAGGTTTTTTTTAAAAAAAAAAAAAAATAGAAGGTTAGTATTCATTCAAAAGAAGGGGCAAGAGTCCCAGAAAAACAATAAAATACCCAAATCCCAGGTCAGGCAGCGATAGGCCTTAACGGCCCAGATCAGAAAACAACCAAAAAACTATGGGCAGCCCATGCCCACAATTCAGGCCCAGCAAAAGAAAAACAGCCAAGAGCAAACAACCCAGAACCAGGCCAGAACCCACCTAGACCAGGCAAGTCAGCCCTGCTTGAGAGGAACAGAGCTAGTGAGAACGGTTGTAGCGCATATACTACCACTCAGAGTAGAAGAGCCAGAGAAAAAAGGTCTAATCTTTTCCTCAGACAAGCAGTAGGGGGCAGTCGAATGGCAATACAAGCGGCTAATCAAATGGCAATAGGTAGCGTAGTGAGTACAGAAACACCAATCAACAGGGGACTTCTTTAAGGACTTGATAGCCTCAGGACTATTGCATAGGAATCTTGCTGAGAGGGAGGCTTCTGCTGATAAGACCAAGAAGGGATTGTTGGATGCAGATGAGCATAGCAGTGAGATCAGAGTGACTTTGGAGGGGATGAATTGAGGCTGTTAGTCGTAGAGGAAAGAGGCTTGATTTGAATCTTACTCATTGGGAGAGCCAAATCTCACCTAAAATAAATTGAATGTAAAATCTAGTCAATGAGATCTTCTAATACTAAATTGAATGAAATTGAAGTCTCAGAATTATCAAATTAATTCAACAAAAAGTTCAACGGAGATAACAATCTCATAGGTCAAGAAAAAATCACACGAAAGTCAATGTGTTGCTAAAGATCCAATGATCTTATTTATACATGAACTAAAGAAAGGAAAAAGAAATTCAAGTCCTACAAGTTAAAGGCTAGCAACTTACTGTATCTTTATTAACCAATAAAAACATGCTATATCACTAATATATATAATCATTTATTTTAACAAATAATCATAAAAGGAAGCTAAAAATAAGTCCTAAATCTATGGACACTTTAGCCTTGCTAACCTTCATGGAGTGAAGAGAAAGGATAGAAAAGAAATTTTTTTTAAAGGATAATGATTTTTACACTATAAATTTTGATAACCTTACACTTTATTTCTCGAAATTTTGATTTTAACCTTCCTTCATTTCCTTTTTCCCCGCGTCTCTCTCATTTCCTCCCATATGTAATAAAGGGTAAAATTGGAATTGCGCTGGAATATGGTGTAAAGTTATCAACATTTATACTGTAAAAATCAATACCCTTTCCTAAGGGTGGAATCAACAATACTTGCTCCATTGGGGTTCTCTACATGTGGTGTATGCTACAACCTCCTTAATCCTTCTATCTTGAATAATTACTACCTGATGTTATGAATAAGAAGAGAAAAGCACTTGAAAATTCGTAATCAGGTGTTGCAGAGATTTTCTAGGCCCACAAAAGTGAGATCCACCTCTCACTCAAGGGTATAATTCTCGATCGATACTGTATCAGTCGAAATATTTCGGGTTTTCGAGGACCGAGATATCTCGGCCGATTTCTTTTTCTTTTTTTCTTAAAAGACAAAGAATATCGGTTGTGGGCCCGACCGATATTTACCCATATACGATGAATATCGGTCTAGATATGGGCTGATATTTATATTTTTTATTTTATTTTTTAAAAAAACATTCTTTTACTTTTTTTTAATGAATTTTTTCAAAAAAAAAGCCACTGAAATTTCCAAAAAAAAAAAAAAAATTTTGAAGAGAGAAAAAATCTCGGTCGAAAAGGAAAGTTCGACCGAATTTTTGACCCTTGCTCTCAGTTCAACATTTAGGCCCAAGATTCCTTATGAGCTACCTATTTTTTTCATAATAATCCAATGCAATACTTAGTACCTTATTTTCACATCAAGACTTAAGAATCCACTAACCCTGCTTTCAAATTATTTTTTATACTAATGAAATTTATTATTGACCTTTTTGTCCTTATACCCCTTAATAAAATAGAGCAGAGTAGTGATTTTTGCATCATAAGTTTTTCTCATAGTGCACCAATATTAAAGAAAATTATAATTTTACCTTTACTTCCCTCCTTTTTTCTCTTTTCTTTTTCTTAAAAGTAAGGAAAAAATTTGAAATTTCATTTAATATTGGTCTACAATCAATGTAACAAATATTGCAATCAAGAAAATATCGACAAAATAACTTTTGCATGTTAAAAACGCGAGTTTATTGTGTCTGCCGTTTTTAATGGTAAATTTCCGTTAAAAACTTGTTTCTATCGCAAGAAACGGTAAATTTCCGTTAAATTTGTGAGATGTTACTATTAAATTTCCATTAAAAACGCTTGGGCCAAATATACATTTTTATTTCTGAATATCATCTATATTTTCAAACTTTGGCCACATTATTTATTTATTATTTATTTTTAAATTTTTAAATATTATATTTTCTGCAAGACTTTCCTGTTACATTCTCAATAAAAACTCGAGAATTTGAAAATAACCTGCTATTAGCAATTGTCGTTAATATCTCGAGAACGAGATTTGTGACAATGTGCACAGTGAGAAAAACTTATGGCGCAAAAATCACTATCCTAAAAAATTATAAAGCAAATTATTAAAATGGGCCTTTCATTCACATTCTGCGACCATGTAAACAGGACTCCATATCTTGTAATTCAGTCTTCCATCACCATTGTAACATTTATATTATCTTTGGCTGTCTATGCTTCTCATGTTTAGGACTATATGCCAAAATAAGTTTAGACTTTAGATTATTTGTATTTCAATGTGTGCTTCTTGGCTATGCTGAAAGATAATATGGATATAAATGTTTGAAGAAAGTTAACTTTATGCTTATTCTAATCCATCGAAAGGCAATATTTTAATTATTAATTTAAACATGGCTATAGGATAGAATTGGATACAGATCAATTACTGTCATAGAAATTTGGGTCCTTACTCAATATGGATGGACGAGCCATAGATGGATCTAGAAAATGGAAATCGGATCTATGCAACATTTTTAGAGGGAAATGGTGTAGAATTAGATCTAGCAAAATTTGATAGGATCGGATTATCCCTATAAAATTTGAGTATTGCAAATGGGTATGTATTTAAAATTTTATAACTGAATTCGAATTATACTTAAACTGACTAACCCATTTAATAAATAAGAAGTAATGTGTTGAGAATTGTTAATCCGAACTTGAATCGACCTGATCTGACTTACCCGTTGCCAGGTCTACCTTGAACTATATCTAACAAAATTTGACCCTAAATCGAACTCGAGCATTTTAAATGGATATGAGTTTAAAATTTTATGATCTGAACTCAAAATAGATCTGAATCAACTATCATTAACAAATAAGTAAATAATGTGTTGAACATTGTTGACATAAACGCAAATAAGACTCGACCCGACCCGACCCATTGCTAGGTCTAAGTACAACCCATGATGGGATTCTTCCATTTTCGATTCAAGTTCAAAGTTAGGGCCCTAACCACACAAAAGGGTTTAAATCTTCTAAGTGCTTGCTACTTTTATCATAGTTATAGTTGTCACTATTAAAACGTCATCTTAAAGAAGGTGTTAGCATCTACCAATCTAAATAATATGGACATCTATTATTAGTCTAAGAAATATGGTGTAGCTTTTTTACAAAACCACAGTGTTCTTTGTATCACTCCAAACTAAAAATAAACCAAATTATAGATGCTCGTCTTGATTGAAGTAACAATTGAAGTTAAAGTGCTACACACAACCCAAATAAATTTATAAAGATACCTATAATAATAAAACAGTTACTTTATAGAACTCCATCCTCTGTTTCTGTTTTTTTCAAGGCTCACTAACCAATAGCTTTGAATTTCAGATCTACCCCAATTTGTGCTTTGACCGTAACTTTTCTAAAACTTCCATGGAGAGTACCATACATGTCCCATACATGTCCGTCAACCAATAATATTGACAAATATAGAAAAGGAGATGGTTCAGCCATGATGTCACCAAATGGTCACATGCTTCTTTCAATCTCACAGACAAATATAGCTGAAGGACTTGACCTCATATAGTCATGTGACAGCCGCTCAAAATAAAATAAAACTAAAATGATTAGAGATTCGGATGTTTTTCTTAATAAGACCCGATTAATATCCCAACGCAATTAATTTTCGAGGACCCGATTGGTAACACACGTGGAAGAGAACTCATGTGCGTGTGAAGCAGTCTCCTACGTGACCTCACTCACTCATCCGACTCTCTTAATATAAAAACATCATTTTCTCTACTTTTTTCCCATCTTTTCCATCTAGCCTTTCTATTTCTCCTTTCTCTCTCTTTTCCCCTCTTTTCACACCGATTCAGAAGAGGCCGCCTCCCAGACCCTGGGCTGCCCTTCCCGTCACGGATCCATCGCCTGAGCCCCTGCCAGTCTCGCCTGACGCTGCAACGTCCTGCTTGCCGATTAGCACCTCAACTTCTCAGCGGAGCATCTGCAGCCCAAAGCCGTTCGTCGCGCTGCCCATTCAAGTTTTCGCCGCCGATCTGTGAGGATTCCCGGTGCTACTACGAGTGTGCCCTGTTTTCTCCAGCCAGCCCTTTAATTCCACCCGATTGTCGACCCGATCCTTTGGTTTGACCCCTCTGTCCACCATCCATTACCACCTACCTTCTGGGCCGGTCACGGCCACAGTCCATTTGAACCCAATCCACCACATCTTCACCCAATTTTTCCTCATTCGGCCTTACCTGCATACCCACCTTCGACTCGCTCGAGATTCTCTTCGTAATTCGACTCGACTGAATTGATCGGTCCGGCTGCCTGCTGCGCCAAGAGAGGAGCATGGCGATGCACACCCTCATAATGTAGAGCTTACCCCTTTGTTGCCTCACCATCTTCTTCCACCTTGTGAATCTTTCAGCCATGCTTCTTGCCCTAGATCTCATTTTTATCAAGCATCCACCCTCTCACATTTATTAAGCTCCCATCTATGTAGTGTGCCATGAAATTATACAGTATCATAGCTGAGGGGCCACTTCTACCGCTTGACATGTCAGGTGTTTGGTCCATGTCTACTTCAAATGTGGAAAAATTTGAACCCATTTGATCAAATTTCAGAAGAATCAGTTTAAAGTCAAATCAAATTTCACAAGAACATTATCTTGTTGGGCTCATCCACATCTTTGCCACCACTCATTCACGTGAATCAATCGTATTCATGGATTTCCGTTCTCTATATTGGGCTTGTTGTGTGACATGTGTCCTCATGGGAAAATGGTTTTTCAAAAGAAATATTCTATTCGGCGGGTCCTCACCCATGTGTGAGTGATGTCACCATGCCCTGCTAAGGGATGGCAGGATAAGAAACCCCATCTTATCTCATCAAGAGAGGGTTTTCACACTGTTTGCCTTTGTTAGTGATAAAGTATGTTAAGACTTTATCTCAAACTGTCCATATGACTTGATTGCCCAGAATGAGTCTTTGGAAAGGCTTTTAGTCTATTCGACGTGTAAAATATACGTCGTCAGCTATAATGCACCGAGAAAATAAAAATGGATATTTGACAAGGGTTGCAAGGCTACCCATTTAAATACAGTAAGTTTCTGTTATCGATATCAATTTTTAATTTTTCACTGGAAATTATGATTTTATCTCTTCTGTATGGAAGCGTATTTTCATTTCGATCGATCGTTCCCTTTTACGTAGAATCGTGCGATTAATTTTATGGGATCATACGATTAATCCCTTAAAAATGAATGAAAGATGCTACCTGTATAATTGATCGATCGAAATGTATATATGTGATTGATTCTCTTTGCAAACATCAGCAGAAGAAATCGATCGATTGATTCTGTTAATGATAATTTATGCCATAGTAAAATTTCCTCTAAAATTTTAAAGTTATTTTTTAAACACTATATATTTTTAAAATTTCTCAAATTAAATATCCAGACTAATTACGATAACCTAATAAAAATACTTTTAAGACTTCAAGGTCTTTTGAGACTCATAAATGCCTAAAACAGAGTGTTTCACAAATAAGGGTATCCCTTGACTGTGTCGAAAACACATTTAGGAGTGTCAAAAGACCTTAAAGTCTTAAAGTATTTTTATCAAGTTATCGTAATTAGTCCGGATATTCTGAGAAATTTTGAAAATGCACGGTGCTTAAAAAATAACGTTAAGATAAAACTTTAACGTTATTTTTTAAACACCGTGTATTTTCAAAATTTCTCAAATTGAATATCCGGACTAATTACGATAACTTGATAAAAATACTTTAAGACTTTAAGGTCTTTTGACACTCCTAAATGTGTTTTCGGCACAGCCAAGGAATACCCTTATTTGTAACAGTGTTTTAAGTATTTGAAAGTATCAAAAGGCCTTTAAGTCTTAAAGTATTTTTATCATGCTATCGTAATTAGTCCGGATATTCAATTTGAGAAATTTTGAAAATACACTGCGCTTTAACGTTAAAGTTTTATCTTTCCTTTAAAATTTTAACGTTATTTTTTAAGCACCATGTATTTTCAAAATTTCTCAAATTGAATATCCGGACTAATTACGATAACTTGATAAAAATACTTTAAGACTTTAAGGTCTTTTGACACTCTTAAATGTGTTTTCGGCACAGCCGAGGGATACCCTTATTTGTAAAACACTCTGTTTTAAGCATTTAGAAGTGTTAAAAAACCTTAAAATCTTAAAGTATTTTTATCAGGTTATCGTAATTAGTCTGGATATTCAATTTGAGAAATTTTAAAAATACACAGTGTTTAAAAAATAACGATAAAGTTTTAAAGGAAAGATAAAACTTTAATGTTATTTTTTAAACACTGTGTAGTTTTAAAATTTCTCAAATTGAATATCCGGACTAATTACGATAACCTGATAAAAATACTTTAAAACTTTAAGGTCTTTTGACACTCCTAAATGTGTTTTCGGTACAGTCAAGGGATACCCTTATTTGTGAAACACTCTGTTTTAAATATTTGGCAGTATCAAAAGACTTTGAAGTTTTAACATATTTTTATCAGGTTATCGTAATTAGTCCGGATATTCAAGTTGAGAAATTTTAAAAATATACCGTGCTTAAAAAATAACTTTAAAGTTTTAGAGGAAATTTTACTATGGCATAAATTATCATTCACAGAATCAATCGATTGATTTCTTCTGCTGGTGTTTGTAAAGAGAGTCAATGCATATATACGTTTCGATCGATCGATTTATGCAGGTAGTATCTTCCGTTCATTTTCAAGAGATCAATCCCACGATCCCATAAAATCAATCGCACGATTCTACGCAGAAGGGATCGATCGATTGAAGCAAAAATGCGCTGCAGAATCGATCAGTCGATTCCGAGCGGAAGGGGCAGAATCATAATTTCCAGCGAAAAACTGAAAATCGGTGTCTGCTGGCAGAAACTGTCGGTGTCTAAATGGGAGCCGGGTTGAAATCTTAGTATTGTCCGATATATAGGTTGTGAAATTTCTCTCTTTTATTTTTTTTATTAGAACTATCGGACAATATCAACAATATATATCATCTAGGTCCGATATCGACAAATATCGGCCGATATTAAAATCCCTAGTATGGGTCATAACACAGTGAAAGTGGATTTCCGTTGGACTTGGGATGGATATGAATGGATATATGTATCAGTTTATCGATGGTACAGCAGCTGTACGCATTGATGAATCAATTTTTTACTCCGGTCTATTCACATAGAGTTTCTTTAAATGTTTTTACTATTTATATAATTAATAATCATTCTATTCAAATTTCAAAAGGTGCTATATTGAAGAGATGACCAGTAATTTGGAGTTATCAGGTATTACCTTTTTAAAAAATCAACCGTTGTTTTTAAAATTTATTTAGTTGAAATTTTTTAATTTAAATATTAGACCAAAATTTTTTTGTCCGTCAAAATTTATAACTGAGGTAGGGTTTGAAATCAGGCCGGGTCGAGTCGGGTTTTTTAAAACCCAATCTGACTCGAGTTTCTAGTATAGGGAACCCGATTTGATCCGACTCGAACTTTTGATCCGGACGTCTTAACCCGACCCGACCCAATCCAACTCAATCCGAAACTCAATCCGACTCGCATTTTGAATCTACTTTAATCTAGTTTTTACTGGGTCAAGTTAATTTAAAAATCTCTCAATCCAACCCAACCCAAATTCAATGTGGATTTTTGACTTCTCAACCTTATCCGATCCGCTGACCCAACTTTCATGACTCAACCCACATGATTTTCTGGTCTGGTCATCAGGGTCCGGGCCAAAACCCGACCCGAGTTTCACCCCTGGACGTAAGTGGATGCCCACTATTTGCATTTGCATCTGGGCCTACAATTGTAAATTCATAATTCATTCTCTACAAATAAAGTTTTGTATAACTCAGTCTTGGCGTATCATATGGATGCAACCAAACTAGCAATGCAAACCGTACACCTGTGCACGCCTTATTTTAAGAAAAACACTATCGTGACACTTATGTCGCACTAGTTAGCGAGACACCAAAGAATAGATTTTACATCCACTTTGTTGAGTTTGATGTAAAGAAGAACATATAAATGGATCTTATATAAAGTTTCATCATTCTATTTCTTAATTTTAAATTTTTAAAAATTAGTAGTCCATACTCATCAAAATTCAAAGGCCAAAATTATATGGCCTGAATGATTAATTGATAATGAAACTTTATATCCATGTACTCATCTATCAAATGAATCTAAACTTGTGAAACCTATAATTGATCTCATGACATATCTGTTACGACCCACCCCACCTAGCACAATATTATCTGCTTTGAATATGACACGCTCTCACGTTTTTGCTTCGAGACGTGTGCCTATACACACACCTCAAAATGCCTTGTACTATAGAAAGTGAGAGTGCTACTTAAATCTCGGAGTTCAGGCGAAGTGGGAGTTGTAGCAACGCTATCGTGACTATTTTTTTCTCTCTCAATCAACACGACCGTGGAGTTCTCATCCTCCTTCAATTGGCGATTCTAATTTAAACGCTCATTGCTTGGATTCTTAACCATTGAGTACACCTTTCAAGATTGGGATACGACAATCCCACCCCCTTAAACGATAATCCTCCTCGGCTCTAATACCATCTATAACAACCCACCCCACCTAGCACAATATTGTCTGCTTTGGGCATTATACGCCCTCACGGTTTTCCTTCAAGATGTGTGCCCATACACAGACCCAAAACAGCCTTGTACTAATGAAGGAGTGAAAGCTACTTAAATTCAAGAACTTTCCTGGTGATGTGGGAGTTATACTAGTGTCATCCTTGATATTTTTTTCTCTCTCAATGCACACCATTGTGGAGTTCTCCTCCTTCCACTGACAATCCTGATTCAAACACTCATTGCTCAGATTCTTCGCCACCAACACTCTTAGGATTGGAGTATTACAATATCTCATTATTGTGTCTTGATAGTCTAGCTTTACGTAGTGAAAAGGATCATATAATTAAAAAAAAAACTAAAATATGATATTATATAATGATAGTAGAAATTTATAAAAATATTGTAAATATTTTTTAATCATTACATACTAATGTATACAAATAAAAATATAAATTGCTATTAAATATTTATTCATATTTTTAATCTCAAGTCACAATAACATAATTAGCAAGTACTAATCTAACAAAGGTATAACTTTTATTCTCATAAGAATCAATGACAGTCCAATTAGACAAAAAAAAATCAACAAATATCCAAGAAATAAACATGAATTCTCATTTGTTTAAAGATCAAACTCAACACAATAGTTGCACTTGATCCATTTCACTTTTTTTCTCCAATTTTAGTCTTATCTATAAAAACCAAATGTATAAATTGAAAATAGATACAATGAAATACAAGTGGCCTAAATTTTAGTAAAATGATTTATTTCATACCACTTAATCTTAATGAACAAAATACCTCAAACACCCTCAGAATTTATACCTATTAGAGATGAAATTTGAGGCAGCAGGTTTGGCTGAGAGCCAAACCTTAGCAGCCCACTTTTAACTTCGGTCACTATTTCTCAACCCACCCGATCATAACCCAACCCTTTTTAAAACCCCAACTCGATTTTTAATTCAGGCTAACCAAATCGGGTCGATTTAAATTAGGTATATATATATATATATATATATATATATATATATATATATATATATATATATATATTATATTATTAGTGTGATTCAAGCAAAGTGTCATCTATAAAAACAAGTCTTCACCAAGGGTATAAATATGGGCAACCGTTATCCATGAAAACTTAGTGCGAGTAAGTTTTTGTTTGAAAACATCATTTTTTTGGAACATTTGACCGTTGAAAGTTGAAATTTTGATAGGACTAAAGTATGTCATGAAAATTTGAAAATGTGTGTGTGTGCTTGCGTGCGCGCGCGCGCGTGTGTGTGTGTGTGTGTGGGGGGGGGGGGGGGGGGGGGGGGGGGGGGGGGGGGTGGGGGGGGTGTGGGGGTGTGTGTGGGTGGGTGGGTGGGTGGGTGTGTTAAAAGTTTTGACAAATATTTTGATTGCACCATTTCAATTGTATTCTTAATTACAATTCAAAAACCAGATTAACTTGAAATTTCTAAAATGGGCCAAATGACAGCCTTAGTAATTTTAGCATTTCATAATTTTTCTACTTTTTTTTTTGAAAATGCATATTAATAAGTCTATAAAAAAAATACATATTGGTCAAAATATCTTTTTTGGTGTCTGGATGTGTCAATATCGTCATTCCTCATTGGAGGTGAGAGTAATCTTATAGGTATGTATAAACGTCCCAATCCATATACACTGGTTAAGCCTTTGAAGTTGAATGTGAATCAAACTCAAGACCCCACTTGATTATGACTAGACCTTTGAAAAAATATATGCATGAACGTGGGCAGTTAGAAGTTACTTTTTTAATCACTCAAATTCATAAAGTTAAAGATTGAAAATAATTTAAGTTAATTAATATTTGTGTACCGTAAGACCATGGCACTGTAGGCCATTGCCTCCTCTACCTCCCATCCATTGATTTTCACCAATCAAAGTCTTTGGATTTAGATATTCTGCTCTTGGAGAACCCCTTTACTCAATTCTTTCTCCTCCAAAAGGTAAGATTCGTGATCCTTCTCTCTCCCATATTCTTATTTGAATGAGATCTGAATGGGATGGGTTGAGAAGGAGTTTTGGATGAATAATAAACCTTAATGGGAGATGAATCCATGAAAGTAATTGGGTATTTTGATGTGAAAATTTGATTGGGTGTAGATCTGACTTGAAATTGGACTTGGAACCATAGGAAAGGAAGTAAAATTGGGAAAAAGGGTATATGCTTAATCTTGGAGATGATTCATGGGAGGAGATTTGGAGATTTTCCTAAGATTGAAGGGATTAATTTTTTTTGGGGGTAGATCTTAGGTCTAGAATTGGGGATTTTGGTCTTAAGCTTTAAATTGGCCTAATCTATGAACTAATAAGGGTATAGTATGTTCTTTTGTTATTGATTAGAGCCTATGAACCTCGAACCCGTCGAGGTACGACCCGAAGATCAACCCGAGACATCGTAATTTTTGAGGTGAGGATTGTTACACACACTGAATGAATCCTTGTATGCTATTACATTGATTTAGAGAATGTATTATGTTATTGATGTATTTAATGCATGATAAATAGGATGGACGTGCTCTATGTTATGCATGAAATGTTATAAATTTCCTATTATGTGATTTGTAGCATGTCTATTATCGTGTTATGATGATAGAAAATTTGTGATAATTGAGGGACCCCGAGGAAGAGCTTAGTTATTAAGTTTATTTAGACGCACCACATATTGAGTTGTTTATTTCATTTATTTGATTTGAGTTGGTGATGTTGATTTTACCATTTTATTCATTGAGAATTTGTTGTAATAAATTCTAGAAAGTAGATAACTTTTATAATAGAGAATTTATATCCCCTTTGAGATGTTGATGGTAATTGAAGATTATTTATAGATTTTAAGTTTGAGTTGTTAGTACACGTGTGTTTCCCACGTGTGATATTCAAAAAAGTAAAATTATTCCGTGTCACATGCCTATGTTTTGGGTTCGGACGTGATAGAAATGGTAAGTTTAAGTACCCTTTTTAGAGTTTTTGAGTAGAGTTTGCCTTCAACCAAAATTCAACCGAAGGAGAAGAAATCCAAGAAGAAGAAGAAGCATAGAAGAAGAAGTTGGAGGAAGGAGAAGCTTGAGAGCAGAGAGAAAGTAAACTAATTGATTGGTTCAACTAAAGAGGAGTGTATAACCAGGGCCGGCCCTGAGATTTCAGAGGCTCCAAGCGAACTCTTAAAATGAGGCATTTTGCCCTTATATACACTAAAAAGAAATTTATATATATTTTTTATAAAGTGTGAAATATCCAAATAAAATATAAAAATCAAATTTATAACAAAGTATTATTTAAAATTTTTTCTTCTCGGATTTTGACATGCAAAATTACTAATTAAATTACTATATTCAAGTTCTTTTAACATAATGATAGTGATAACCAATAAAAAATTAACAAATAAATAATCAAAATTAAAGAATAATAAAACCTGATTTGCTTTGCGAATAAACTAGAACCAGTTGGAAATGGTCACATACGCGTCGCCCCACCCTGTCCACACAAGATTAATCAGAATCGCAGAATCAATTCCACTGGCTCACTGCAAATATAAATTCAAATGTAAATTATGGGATAAAAAATATGTCATTGAATGGTTTAATTAAATCAAAAAACAATCTACACAACTATTGTATTTGTCTATTTTTTATATAAACTTCCTCACTTTATACATTTATACTCCACCTACTTATATTGTCTTCAAATTTATTTAATAACATATCTTTTTGAAGAGTTTGATAAACAAGGTCTACAAAGGATTTTTTTTATTATTTATTACTATGTCTTGGACTCTTTGGACGTACTCTCCCTTTCCTTTCAAATCATGGACAAGGAACAGTACAACAATGCCATATCCTTTGATTAAAGTAAAAATATCTTATAATTGAGTGTGATATAAAAAAAAACTATACACAACGATTCAAACTTAATTGAGTATCTTGGCTTCTTTACTCCTACATGCTTACACTTAAAGAGACATTAAATCTTAATTATTAATTATAGTTTGTCAGTTTCCCTTCAATTGAAATGGACAAAACATTTTTATTTTGACCTATTTCTGCTCTAGTCATTATCCTCTAATGATTTCATCTTTCTTTTTTAATTTGTTTTCAAATTCATCTAAAATATTAAAAATAAACTTGATGAGCACAAACAAACCAAATTTTAGTCCAAAATTCAATTTATACAGTTGATTTTTTTATAAATATGACAAAAATTGAAAAAGAAGTAGTTTGAGTTTTGACCTTTGATTTAAAACAAAATATTTAAATTTATTTCTTGAATTTTCTTGTCAAGTTAGATTTTTAACGTATTTATATGAGAACAATTCAAACTTTTAAATTAGCATTTGATAATCACACCCATCACAATTTGAGATTGATGTTTTTATTTATGTAGATTAATGTGAAATTAGGAAAATAATTAATCAAAATATTTTTTATAAATTATAGTTTTTCATATTTTATTATATTTTTTACTTTTTATTATTATTTTTTAAATAAAACACTAAACACCCAAAACAGATCTCAAACACCCATTAAAAATTCAAAATGACGGGATTGATGAAAAAAATACCTGCAAATCTGAAGTCTGCATCTTAGCAAGCTGAAGGCGAGAGAGAACACAGAGAGAGTCAGAAAGAGATCAGAGGAGAGCGAGAGAGAGAGCGCAGTAAGAGAGAGTGAGAGATCAGTGAGAGAGAAGGAGAGGAGAGGTTGCTGGTGTTTTCGAGTTTTTAAAAGGCGTTACGCTTTGACCGTTTTGAAGAGGAATACAAACGAATAGAAAACGTGGAATGGAAGACGAACGGGCGGAAGATGTAACGCCCTGTCCTGCTACGGTCGCGTTATCTCCGAAACATCTCAAAAGTCGTAAAAGATGGTTATCGGGTCTAATTTTTTTTTTTTGAAAATGGGTACTACCTCCCGTTTGCAAACCACAAGCTCAAAAAGTCAAGGAGCAACAAACGACATTTGACTAATTGAACATAGTTATACAGTCATCCGAACAAGCATGTAATAAAAAGCTCATACAAACTAGGGTCTTCAAGTTTAGAAAATACACAAGAACATAAATGTTTAACTACTATCGCTCCTCCCCAGGTGCTTACTCAAAGGGCCCACATGGACCCTCCGCGATTGGATACCTGAAAGGTAAGGGGTGAGCTAACTAGCCCAATGAGGATATAATGCTTATCACAAGTTAGCAATATAAGTGGATAATAAGTGTGCAAATGCAGAATATCATAACAACAAGGGTGCTTATATGCATGAAATCTAAATACACCCCAAACCAATATCCGCCAACCAAAAATCGAGACATCATCTCGATAGCCCACATCGGGTCATCCAACAAACTCTGGTCTCCCTATCAGTACCATCAGAAGACTAAGGAATATGCAACTGTCTCACCCACACGAGCCACGTCGAAGAACCATCTCGACAACGCCCGATGATAAAACACACAACTGCCTCAACCACACGAGCCGTGTCGGAAAACCACCTCGACCACGCCCAATGATAAAACACACAACTGCCTCAACCACACGAGCCGTGTCGGAAAACCACCTCGACCACGCCCGATGATGAAACACACAACTGCCTCAACCACGCGAGTCATGTCGGAAAACCACCTCGACCACTCTCGGTGATAAAACACACAACTGCCTCAACCACGCGAGCTGTGTCAGAAAACCACCTCAACCACGCCCGGGGGAGCCAATCTCTAGGGCAAGCACCTCAACCGCCGGAACTCAACGGGGAGACCTGCATCCCCTATGGGAGTCTCAACCGCCGGAGCGTAACGGGGAAGTCCTCCCAACAACCAACATTATCACACCATCATAAACATATACGCATAAAAAGATCCTCCATCTCAATATCCAATGGTACATTGTCCGTTGTGAGTTACCTCTCATGCATGTACATGACTTTATAATCATTTATAAGAACATAAGCATGTGTAACAATATATGCACGTAGTAAAATCTCAAACACACACCCCATATTTACCATGGTCTCATTCACATATTATGAGTAGACGCTCAACATAAATTCATTCGCATGTTACGGATAGACACATAACTCGTCGTCATTTAGTCTCAAGCATTATGTTTGACATCCAGCAAATAACTTATTCTCATCATAAATTCGTTCAAATGTTATAGCTAGATAAACGACATAAGCGGTTCCAACAATATAAGCATGTTCTAACATAACAACCCAAAATCAACATCATGCGAGTCAAAAGCACATAACAAGTTGCTTAAAGACACCCCTCTATGCTCGACATGATTGCATTTGTATCTTATAAATAAACACTCAAGGTATCATCAACATCTTCCAAGTGTCATATTTGATATCAATTTATCCAATTAAAGTTTCTCACAATAGAGTATAGTGGACAAGAGTGCACTCGAACAGACCCCTCTCCACATAATCATTCTCAACGGTTCACCCTTACCGAGTGGCTTAAATAAATAGAGGGTCCCATTCGAATCACTCCATGTCCGGAAGTACATATTTGATATATGCAATGCATGCTAAAAACTGTGATAAGTCTTCTCACTTGTGTGTGTCTTTGAAATCCAATGCGAGAAAATGAGTCCGGGGGTTGAAGGGGCTCAGTCTGTTGAAACGAGAACACAAGGATAAGTAACCGGGTAAAACGGGTCAAACTAAGTCTGGACTACAAACAGACCTGAAAGCGAGTCGAGTCCAAACCGGACTGAAATGGGCCCGAAACTGAAAACTGGGTCCAAACTTGGGCCGGGCTCAAAATTGAGCCCAAAACTGGAGACTGGGTTTGAAATTGGGTCGGGCCCGAAACTGAACAGAAACGGGTTGGCCGAAGGTGGGCCAGGCCGAACTGGCTGAATTGGGTCTAGGCCTAGCTGGGCCGGACCAGATCTGGCAAACTGGGCCAGATCCGCGAGTCTGGCTAGGCTTGGGCTACCAAGCCCAGAACCGTACCCACCCGAGTCAACTCAGTGACTCGACTGGGTTGGCTCGGGACTCATTAAGAAACCAGGAAAAAGAAGGAAATGAGAGGAAAAAGAAGGAAAAGAAGGGAAGAAGAAAAATAGGGGAAAATGAGAGAAAGGAAAGAGAAGAAGGGGAGGGAAGAGATTACCAGGTTCGGCCAAAAGGAGGGGCGGAGAATCCGAACTCCGAAGATGGTGGGAAGGATAGGATCTGACAGTGAAGCCGCCCGAACGAGATGGGAGCAGGAGGAGGAGGGAAGAGCATCGGTAGAAATGGGAGAAGGGAGTGGTCAAGAGAAGGAGAGAGGGAGAGAGAGCGGCGGCAGAGGCGGCTTGAGGGAGGGGAAAGAGAGAGCTTAGGGTCAGGGTTAGGAAGAGAGGAGAGGAGAGAGGGGAAGAGGAAGAGAGAAATGGGAGAGAGAGAAGCAGCAGCAGCTGTGGCGGCACTGTAGCATAGCACAGTGCTGCCGAAAGAAGGTTATAAAGGGGTAGGTTTAGGGTTTTGGAAAACCTCCTTCTTCTTTTTTTTTACTATTTAAAAAAAATATTAAAGAACCCACAAACTCTTGAATTATTTTATCATTTTTTTTTAAACCATTTAGCTCAAGCTGTAGTATTATATAAAAATATTATTAGTAATTATTTCATTCTCATTCATTTACTATTTTATTTTAAACTTTTAAGAAAAATCTCGAATTGCATGAAAATAGAGTTTCAAAACTCACTATTTTAAAAGAAAATGATTTCAAAACCCGAGAAAATCAAATGTCGACCATCGAGAGAGAAAGACGTGTGATTTTTTAAGCATTTTTCATGACAGATTATACAATAATTCAAAATTACTGAAATGCCCTTTGAGTTCCCGAACTCGAAACCAAGAAAACTAGGACCCACCACGGAGCCCACACCCTCCTTACTGTTACCACAGTCCCAAAACATCTCAGAGATCTAAAAATCTCAAAAAAAAATCTAACAAACTCGGAACAGGTCATTACAGAAGAAAACGTTGAAATCCAAATGCGCAACGGAACGCGAAGAACGCACGGACATTTCGCGGCCGCATGTGGAAACGTAAAACCGCGTTCCGCATGTGGGAACGCAGAACGCGCACTTGGAAACGAGGAACCGCGTTCCACACGGACGCGGGACGTGGTTTGCGAAACCGAATGGGATATTGGGCCAGGCCCCGAGGCCCTTTACGGGTTATATGGATCTTTGGAGGCCTTGCCTATTTGGAGGCCGTAGGCTCTAGCCTACTTCGCCTATAGGCAGGGCTGGGCCTGTGTATAACAGACGATACCTGTTTATATAGAACCCAACGATAGGTTTGGCGCCCAAGCTAGCCATAGGTAATAATAATTTTTAAATTTAATTAAAAACTTAAGTGCTTATAACTTTATTTAAAACATGAGAAAATTGCGATACCTTTGAATCAATCTGAGTCTGCAAATGTGTCTAGGGTATTAGATTTAGGCTAGTACATATGGTTTTTTGAAAAGAAACGTTGTCAAACACAAATCGATCGGAGGCAAAACGTCGATTTAATAAAATCAACGGTTTATACCTCAATGCTTGGATTGAGTGTCTAAAAGCTCAAAACAGAAATCCGAAATCATGAAATGCTAGGTCAAAACATAGATTAAACACAATATTTTCTTGTAAATTTTGACTTTCGAAGGTATTTTAAAATAAAGGTTTTACAAAGTGGGTCTTTTAAAAGGGTTAAAATATCTAAAATTGGGCAATCGATAAAACGAATGGTGGGATCCATTGAATTCATTATTTGAAAACATTTAGTGTGTGTGAGTTTGATAAAGCAAATCTTTCAAAAGAGTAGTTTTTCAGAGTAAACTAGTTTTATGATCATTTTTCAAAAATAATAAATGAGATATGAATATTTATGATTTGCCCTTCCAACTTCAATGAGTCAAATCAATGAGCTATCAAGCTAAGATTGGGCCAAACTTTCACTTTTCGAAGAGCCCACTCGTTAATCTTTACAATTAACCAAACATAAAAGCACATTTAACGGTACAAAATTACACAATTAAGCTTAATTAAGGGCCAGGGTATTATAGCTGCCGTTAGAGAGGATTGAGTGAAGAAAGAGGGAGTGCCCAAGAGAATTAGGTAAGTGTGGGTGAGATTGAGGGGAAGAGATAAGGGAAAATGGGTGGGATTTTCCCCTTGAGGGGTTTGGGAAAAACAAGTGAGAGGTCGAGTAAGAGGATAGGAAAGGAGATGAAGGGAAAGTAAGAAGGGAAAGAGAGAAAACATGATTTTGTCCCCCCCTCTTTTCATCCATGCGCACAACAAAGAGAGAGAGTGGGCTGAGTGAGGCCCACTTGAGTTTGGAATATTTTTGGTGTTTATGTAATTAGATTTTTTTTAAAAATAATTCACAAAAGTATGGGTCTTAATTGGAGTTTTGAGAATATATAAAAAAATCACTACTAAGAATTTAATTGCGCAACCCGAAACTTAATTCGCGGTATTAAGAACTTTAAAATTGTACAATTAAACTTGAAATCACAGGTCGAGTCACTACAAAATGATTCCCCTTTTTCACATTCAAGAAAAACTATGAAAGCGTAAGGTTTTCCTTTAATGCTTATGAATGTTGTTAGCCCCAAGGGTATGTATAATTTTGATGATAACAAACTATTGACCTATAAATTCTTACATTTTAAAAGGAGTTCATAATGAGACAAATAACACAAAGATGGACTTTGAACTTCAAGAGAAGACATGTATTGGATATCAAGACCTAAAATGTGAAGATCGAATGGCTTATGGATCTTGAGTACTGAAAGAGAAGACAAAGATTATTGAAGATCAAAAGTAGTTTCCTTAGAATAGGCCTTGAATGTACTATTACTCATTTGTGTGATCACTATGGCTCTAATCAGATTGTAAATGAACCTTAGGACCTCAAGGACTCATAGTAAAACACATTGAATAAGTTTCTAAGAAAATTGACCAAGTCCCCGTGACCAAAAGATCAAACTGAAAGGGCCAAAGTTTAAATTTGAAACTAGGGGAGATTGGTTCACCAATCCCTCAGAGCGGTTTGTCGCTCTATTGTTACTCCAAACGTAAATTGCCTCATTTATGATCAGTTCACCTATAGTGGCTCCAGTGGTTCACCGTTATGTTTATGCACTGTTCAGATTATGCCCAAGTTTGAATCAGTTCACCACTTTGGGCCAATCAGTTCGTCGATCCATGAACTGTGTTCATATACTGCTCAGCTTAGAGTGGTTAGCCACTTCTTACTAAGAGGTTCAACGCTTCATTAAGTTTGATTTGAAAATTCCAAACAGTGGTTCTCTATTATTTGCTAGCGGTTCGCCGGTCTGTACCAACATCATTGAACAGAGCATTAACTGTAAATTCCAACGGGAAAAAACCTCCATTTAATGCTCCCAACGGCCATAAAATTGAAATATCTATAAATACCTGGAATGATGAAGGCTCATTACTGTTCACCTGTAACGCCCCTCCCTCTAACCACCGTAATCAAAGTAATATATTAGGAATATTTTAGTGGTGAGGGAGGCTAGCGTCACGACGCGAGCCAAGTCCGAGTCCGAAGACCCAACGCTTGACTGGCCCAACTAGTGTGTGCGTGATAACATTTGCACACACAAACAAATTTAAACATTTATTTCATTGCATGAATAGCCAAACACATCTCAAAGCAAATATAAGGAAATTCTCAAGACAATCATACTTGAGTCAAATACAAAATACTCCAAGTCATATTGCCATAACATTTCCCAAATATTACATGAACATTCTTAATACGTAAAATTGTTCTACTATTCCGAAAATACATAAGTCCGCTTCACTAGTCCAACTTTCTTCTTAGCTCTTCATCTTGTCTACATTTGTCCATTGCTTGGTCCAATTTCATCTACGTACTTCAAATCTGCATACACAATCTAAGGGGGGAATTTATGGGTCTAGCCAACGCGCCCAGTAGGAATTCCGATCACATAATAGTAACTACGGCGTGTCATATTAAGACACTATACATATTTGTACTTTGAAAATCAAACACTTACATATTGTATAGCTTATATGTAAACCTCCAAGCATTTCTCAAAACTCATTTACTTGTAATATCAAAGCTACATACTCACCTCATACTTCTTTTCATACTAGAAATCTTATAATTGAAATCATGAATAATACTTTTCTCAAAACTTTTCTCATATGTTAATCATATCATAATATTATAAGTATTTCAATATTTTTGTAATACCCCAACCCAAATTAGTGTCTAATTATGTGAATTTAGCTATTAATTGTGATTAGTGACCCGTTAATCTAAAAGATAGGTTTAGAGTTAAAGTTTGACTTGATCCGAGTTTGGAAGCCGGTTGATCCGACTCACTTAAGTGTAGCGGAAACGTTGTAATTTTTCGAACTTTGTCCAGTAGAGATCATTAAAACTATCTGTATTTGAAAAATCAATTATTTAAGGTATTTAAATTCTCAATTTTTACTAACTAATTCGATTGAAAATTTTGAATTTAAAGAATTTTACCTACATGCGTTTATTATAAAGAAGAGAAACAGTGGAGAAAGGAATGAAAAAAAAAATATAAATATATATATATATATATATATATATATATATATACAAAACCACCTTCCTCTTTCTTTCCAACGGTCTTCCTCCTTTTCTCATTTCATCTTTTTCCTCTTTGCCTGCTTCTTGCTTCGGCTGTCCCCTTTCTTCCCTTATTTCCTTTTCTTTTTCTTCTCTCCAACGTTTCAAGTAGCAGCAAGTCAGCAACCCTTGTGTTTTTCCCACGTGTGATCGGGGTTTCCAAACTACGCTATTTCTCAACTGATTTTGACGACTAAGGCATCAAAATTCATCTATTTCAAAATTTAGAAACTCCAGGACTATTATATTGTGGAAATGGGTTAGTTTTTGTCTTCAAAAATCATATCAAAGATTTTAGGAAAAATGATCATTTTCTTCTAACTCTTGAGTAAGACCTTTAAAAGTGATTTTTATAGTGCAAAACTTTGATTTTGCTTTTCTAAACTAAAAGAGGGGAAAAGATTAACCCCATCTAATTCTTGTGTGTTTACTTTTTGCAATGGGTGTTTACTTTACTTTACTCTCTAGCCTATTTCAATACGTCTCTGTAGTCCTATCCAGAAGACAATATGAGAATGGCCTAAGCATTTTACATTTAGTACTGTAACCTCTGGGCACAGTCTCAATACTTTCCACGGCCAGGAAAAATATGAGACTGGATACTGAGTATTTTATATTTTCTCTTTATTGTGTGTTCTGGATGACTGACTATGCTGACATAAATAAATTGTTGTGTCTGGCTCGAATTAACAATCCTAAAGCAAGTGGGTCACTGTCTGAGTTGTTGATAATCACATGCACAACATTTGCTCATCCGTGTGGGTATCTTGAGATAGGACCGAGATCTCCTCTTGATGAAATTAGAAGTTGCCTAATGTATTTTGTGGGAAATAAGTGGAACACGGCAATCCACTACATACAACAACTTCTATATGCAACTTATGGCAAGTTGTTAAAGTCATGGGACGTGTGTTATGTGAATAAACTTCTAAGTATGTAGCCTATTTTGTAGGAGGCAACATATAATATAAATATGAGGAGCTCACCATCGTGAGTGGGCATGGAATCCCAAGTGACACCGAGAGAGGGAGAGTAAAACTACTGCCTTTGGCCGTCGGCCTCTAATAGCCGCATGCAGTGGTCCATTGTAGTGGTGGCAATAGAGCTTTGCTCTTAACAGTGAAGATCCATGAAAGGAACTACAGATCTGATACTGTCTGGAGGACAGCTTGACGGCCGGAGAGGGGCATGAGGCAACAGTGTAGTACCGCTACAGAGCTGGGTATTCAGATCTGTGAGCGGCAGCCAGCAGAAGTGAGGCTGGAAAGACAAGCCCCTTCGCCAGAGCAGAAGTGTAGATCTGTGTGTGTGGAATACACCATCATCGGAGACGCTCGCATTCAAGAAGCACGTCGGGTTGTTGTTCGTAGGACACAGGAAGCATAGAGGAGAGCGGGATACAGAAATTGAGTTCACTATTCTGGGTATGAGAGAGACTTACATCAACTGAGAGGTGACGTTGATGTATTTTATACATGGATGTACAAGGGACTCGGGACTTCGAGTTTGGGCTAATGACTCATGGGAGTCATTAATATTTTACATGTATTTCTTTCTCTTTCATATAGTGAATATTCTGTCGCTCCGTAGACGTAGGCCAGGTGGGCCGAGCCACGTTAAAATATTATGTTGTGCTGTGTGTTTATTTCCATTCGATTTTTCTTGTTTCTACACGTAATGCTAACAAGTGGTATCAGAGCTTTGGTTGGAGACCAAGGACTCGAGGGTGAACGGAATACATCACCAAGGATTACAGATCGGTGTTCTGCAAATTCCGCCGGCAGAGGAGGAGCGATCGGGAAGGACAGTGTAGTGCAGTCTCAACAAGATCCATAGGGCAGGCTCGTTGCTAGAGCAGGTGGAGCAGTAGAGCTGAGACCAAGAGGAGTTTTGGGCCTGTCATACAGCAGCGTTGTTGTTCTGATCTGAGGAGCGGATCGATAGATCTGCAAAAGGTGACCTCTTACGGACGTTGTGTAGCAGGAAGGATCTGTGCACATCAGATCAGCAAAGAGAGGCAGCCACGACAATGGCTTGGTGACCTCTTACAAGACAGCAGTTTGGAGTGTCTGTATAGAGAAGGGATAGCTATAACTTGGTGTCTCCTCAACAATTTTGTTAGAGGGTGGGCTGCACCAAAGAGCTGTGAGATTTTTCCATCTGTGTGTGTAACACTGGACTCAGCGAAATGAGGAAGTAGACTCAGCGAAATAGCCAAATTGGTTTAGACAGTAAACCAGTTTCATTGGCCAGGCAGATCGGATACAGACAATCTGTCTGTATGCACCAGCTGAACAAGGGAAGTTGCTGAAGCATAGCAGCGAATTGCAACAAGGTGTTGCAGTGGAGTTCTCGGCCAGAGGCAAGCCAGTGAAGCAGCAAAGGCAAGAACTGCAGCAAAGGTGTCGGGCTTTAAGCAGCGATGGAACATGGGCAGCAAGGAGGCTGCGGGTAATCATCAGCTAATAGATCAGAGATCTGAGGACATCGTCACAGATCGTCTAAGGAGTTGATGAATTCTCGCCAAGGTGGAGATTGTTGTGTCTTGCTTGAATTAACAATCCTAAAACAAGTGGGTCACCGTCTAAGTTGTTGATAATCACATGCACAGCAGTTGCTTATCCATGTGGGTATCTTGAGATATGACAGAGATCTCCTCTTGATGAAATTCAAAGTTGCCTAATGTATTTTGTGGGAAATAGGTGGAACACGATAATCCACTGCATACAGCAACTTCTATATGCAATGGCAAGTTGCTAAAGTCATGGGACGTGTGATATGTGAAGAAACTTCTAAGTATGTAGCCTATTTTGTAGGAGGCAACATATAGTATAAATATGAGGAACTCACCATCGTAAGTGGGCGTGGAATCCTAAGTGGACACCGAAAGAGGGAGAGCAAAAATACGGCCTTTGGCCGTGGGCCTCTAATAGCCGCATGGAGTGGTCCATTGCAGTGGTGGCAATAGAGGTTTGCTCTCAATGGTGAAGATCCATGAAAGGAGCTGCAGATCTGATACTGTCTGGAGGACAGCTTGACGGCCTGAAAGGGGCATGACGCAAGAGTGCAGTACCGCTGCAGATCTGGGTTTTTAGATCTGTGAGCGGCAGCTAGCAGAAGTGCGGCTGGAAAGACAAGCCCCTTCGCTAAAGCAGAAGTGTAGATCTGTGTGTGTGGAATACACCATCATCGGAGACCCTCGTGTTCGAGAAACACGTCGGGTTGTTGCTCGTAGGAGACAGGAAGCATAGAGGAGAGTGGGACATAGAAGTTGAGTTCACTATTCTGGGTATGAGAGAGACTTACATCAACTGAGAGGTGACGACAATGTGTTTTATACATGGGTGTACAAGGGACTCGGGACTTCGGGTTTGGGCTAATGACTCATGGGAGTCATTAATATTTTACATGTATTTCTTTCTCTTTCATATAGTGAATATTCTGTCTCTCCGTGGACGTAGGCCAGGTGGGCCGAACCACGTTAAAATATTGTGTTGTGCTGTGTGTTTATTTCCGTTCGATTTTTCTTGTTTCTACACGTAATGCTAACAAGTGGTATCAGAGCTTTGGTTGGAGACCAAGGACTCGATGGTGAACGGAATACATCACCAAGGATTACAGATCGGTGTTCTGCAAATTCCGCCGGCAGAGGAGGAGCGATCGGGAAGGACAGTGCAGTGCAGTCTCAACAAGATCCATAGGGCAGGCTCGTTGCTAGAGCAGGTGGAGCAGTAGAGCTGAGACCAAGAGGAGTTTTGGGCCTGTCATACAGCAGCATTGTTGTTCTGATCTGAGGAGCGGATCGATAGATCTGCAAAAGGTGACCTCTTATGGACGTTGTGTAGAAGGGAAGATCTGTGCACATCAGATCGGCAAAGAGAGACAACCACGACAATGGCTTGGTGACCTCTTACAAGACAGCAGTTTGGAGTGTCTGTATAGAGAAGGGACAGCTATAACTTGGTGTCGCCTCAACAATTTTGTTAAAGGGTGGGCTGCACCAAAGAGCTGTGAGATTTTTCCATCTGTGTGTGTAACACTGGACTACACAACAACAAAGACAAAGAGGAAGTAGACTCAGCAGAATAGCCAAATTGGTTTAGACAGCAAACCAGTTTCATTGGCCAGGCAGATCGGATACAGATAGTCTGTCTGTATGCACCAGCCGAATAAAGGAAGTTGCTGAAACATAGCAGTGAATTGCAACAAGGTGTTGCAGTGGAGTTCTCAGCTAGAGGCAAGCCAGTGAAACAGAAGAGGGAAGAACTGCAGCAAAGGTGTTGGGCTTTAAGCAACGATGGAACATGGGCAGCAAGGAGGCTGCGGGTAATTATCAACTAACAAATCAGAGATCTGAGGACATCATCATAGATCGTCTATGGAGTTGATGGAATTCTCGCCAAGGTGGAGATTGTTGTGTCTTGCTCGAATTAACAATCCTAAAGCAATTGGGCCACCGTCTGAGTTGTTGATAATCACATGCACAGCAGTTGCTTATCCGTGTGGGTATCTTGAGATAAGACCGAGATCTCCACTTGATGAAATTAGAAGTTACCTAATGTATTTTGTTGGAAATAGGTGGAACACGACAATCCACTACATACAGCAACTTCTATATGCAACTTATGGCAAGTTGTTAAAGTCATGGGACGTATACTATGTGAAGAAACTTCTAAGTATGTAGCCTATTTTGTAGGAGGTAACATATAATATAAATATGAGGAACTCACCATCGTGAGTGGGCGTGGAATCCCAAGTGACACCGAGAGAGGGAAAACAAAAATACAGCCTTTGGCCGTGGGCCTCTAATAGCCGCCTGGAGTGGTCCATTGCAGTGGTGGCAATAGAGGTTTGCTCTCAACGGTGAAGATCCATGAAAGGAACTGCAAATCTGATACTGTCTGGAGGACAACTTGATGGCCGGAGAGGGGCAGGAGGCAACAGTGCAGTACCGCTACAGATCTTGGTTTTCAGATCTATGAGTGGCAGCCAGTAGAAGTGCGGCTGGAAAGACAAGCCCCTTCTCCAGAGTAGAAGTGTAGATCTATATGTGTGGAAAACACCATCATCGGAGATGCTCGCGTTTGAGAAGCACGTCGGGTTGTTGCTCGTATGATGCAGGAAGAATAGAGGAGAGCGGGACACAGAAGTTGAGTTCAGTATTCTGGGTATGAGAGAGACTCACATCAACTAAGAGGTGACATCGGTGTATTTTATACATGGGTGTACAAGGAACTCGGGACTTCGGGTTTGGGCTCATGACTCATGGGAGTCATTAATATTGTACATGTATTTCTTTCTCTTTCATATAGTGAATATTCTGTCGGTCCGTGGACGTAGGCCAGGTGGGCCGAACCACGTTAAACTATTGTGTTGTGCTGTGTGTTTATTTCCGTTTGATTTTCTTGTTTCCGCGCGTAATGCTAACATAAATGAAGTAGTAAGAGTTAGGAGACTCACTGACATCACCCTGTTTTCAGACGGAAAATTTATAAAGGGGTTCTTTTGGAGTATTTTGAGTGTTCTTGAATTTGAAATGAGTATTTTAAGTGTATTTAAGTTTTAAACAAATATTTATGAAATTTTAATATTTTTACAGATCTGTGGTGAAAAACACAAGTCGGAGATGGTTAGGAGACTCAATTATGGTTTATTTGCATATGTATATTTGTGTTGAATGTCAAAATAATCAAGTGTATAGGTTGTGTAAGCCAAAGAAACTGAGAGGAAATTAAACTCTCGACTCGGACTATTCTCTAAAGTTCGAGGTGTCGGCATACTGAAACTTGGAAAAATTTACAGAGTTGTATTTTGAAACCCCTCTGTTGTCCGAGATCTCGAACCAAGATCTGAGGTCTCAGTAACTTGAAATTGTGTTCTCCTAGGTTGATTATCCTAGAGTTTTACCAATGGATGGTAAGTGAATCTTCCCTGTGTAACTCTGGTGAAAAAAGTGAGATATATAGAGTTATCCACATCTACATGGACAATAGTGTGAAATGACCAATGATGTTGTGATTTGTATAATAAACATGAACATGTAATCATGTTATGATGTGTATGTGATTCATGCATGAGTAATTTATATCTGCATATGTGTTTTGTTATACTAACCAATTATGCGGGTATTCAGAATATGAAACTTTTGTGTCGTTGAACCAGAACTACTAGTCAGTGAATGGTAAGTATACTCCAATATGAAACCCTGTGGAAGGGTACATGGAATAAAGCGTAAGTAAATCATGTTTATGGTTAAATCTCTAGCATTTGGGGTATGATTTGTGTTTTCGATAAATGCCTTCTCATGCATTGATCGGGGTATTGTCATGAACTGTTGGGTCGCATTCATATGCATTGGTTGTATGCCATCATTAAAATGCATTCATGTATAGGCCATAGGTAGGACCGTAGGGTCGTTATGCTCTTGCAAGTAGCTACATCTTGACGTTTGGACTTGATGCTACTGGGGTTGAGTGGGATACCTCAGTGTGTAAGGTTGCAAAAAACCTTTACACGTCTATATATGTATATATATATATATATTTATATATGTATGCATGTAATACCTATGATTATTGAGTTCTCTTCACTGGGCTGGAAGCTCACGTGTACCTCAATGTAGGGCATGGCCTGGAAGCAGTGGATCACCTCTCTACGATGACCTAAACGGTGAAATCACTAGATTCCAATAAGTTATTTTAGATCAGAATTTACTTAGTTGCTCACTATGTAAGTATTGTTTGGTTTGCCACCTATGGCATTCAAACTTCATGTGGAGTCTGGATTTGTTTTAAAATATATATATATATATATATATATATATAGTCGCATTCCAAGCCCACATTTCAGGTCGGGGCGTAACAATTTTTCCTCAAAATACTAATCATACTAAGAATCTCATGTTCAACTTATTATGGGAAGCTTATATTTGAAAATATAATACATATTTCATTATGAGGTATTATACATAACTAACTTATCTCATAATTTCATTATCATAATGATGTCAACCTAATACTTATTATGAAATCATATTAGGACAACATGGCATTTTATCTTCCCGTATACTCATTTCATACTCATCTTTTGGGGTGTCATAATACGTATCATCATAATTTCAACTAGATCCATCGGTAAAGCATTTATTCCTTGGCCATATTCGCATGACATTAAAGCCTACCCGAGTCAATTCAGAACTTTGATTCGTCAATTTTTCATAAATACAACACAAAGCCCGTCCTGACATTTGGTACTTTGGTTCGTTGACTGTCACCCCCGTAACAATAATCATGACACTAAGGTCTATTTGGACTAACTAGACCTTTGTTTTCACTCCATATCTTTCCCATCCCATGCTTCATGCATGAGGAATATGAATTCAAATGATACCAATGATCTCATGTCATGTGTTGTCAATCATTCTCATGAACTTGAAGGTACTCTTTCCACAACATATATGATATACATATATTTCTCAAGATAAATTAGAAACCCATTTAGTTGAAATGCACAACAATCTTTCAAGTAAAATATCATACTTTTCAAAATACCTGCAAATACCTTTAATCGGGATAGCATAGTTTTGTTTATATCATAAATCCTTCCAAAATATTCATTTGATATCACATAGTTGTAATATACATTTCAAAACACCTCATCTATCATATAATTCTAGATGGTGAAATATTCCAAATTACTTCAATTGAAAATGAACTCCATTTCATAAATCAAGAATACATGAGTTTCAAAGGAACTGGAATAATCATTTTCTTGTTGTTAATAAGGTTTTAGATTCACATCCATTACATTCAACGAAATAGGAAAACCTACTGAATATTTGGCCGATTAGTATACAAAAGCACTCCGCGAGTTAGCTCGCTCGATCCCGGGTAAACTCTTTGGTACTTTGTTCGTGTACATGTGTCAACATATAATCCTCACGTTATTATAGTGTAAAAACCCTCTAATTAAAATTATGAAAATCTTAATTCATTTGGTGAAGGTCATTAGATTTTAAATGACTCCATGTGTGTATTTTGTCCTAACCAAGGGTAAAATGGTCCTTTTATCCATATTACTCAATTTAAACATAATTCATAAAACTCCAATTATTTAAAGTCACTGATATATTCTTTAGCGAATCAGAATTTAGGAAAAAAAAACTCATTATTAAAAAATAAAATTTCAAATCTACTGAAGATGCCCAAAACTAGCCTTTCTAGTTTTGAAATACAAAATAATTTCGGGTTCTTTTCAGTATCGGAATAACTCAAGTAAATAATCTTTGGAAAGATGTTTGATAGTAGAATATACGAAAAATATTCAAAAATATCCAGAAAATCGTTTTGAAATAGTTATAAGTCCATTTTCGATGCTGATATGTAAAAACAGTTTTCTATCTTAGAATTGTCCAGTTTTTACAAAATTATTTCGGGTACCATCTGATGTCCAAAAATTGTGAATAAATACTTTTTGAAAACCTCTTTCATAGTAGAAGATCTGAAAAATAGTTATAAATTCCTAGAAAATCAATTTTAGATGTTTAAAGGTCCATTTTTTTGGACTGATTTATAGAAACAGTTTTACAATGAATCATTTTTTCCAAAGGTTATCATAAGATATCATTTTTTAAAACCCTTTTTCTGACAAAAAACAGTAAATAAAGACATTCAAATATTCTAATGGAGTTATAAAAATATTTTAAAAGAAAATTCTAAACATTCACGCATGTTAAGTAAAACTTCTCATGTATTTTATGAAAATACCTACTACTTTCCATTATCTCTTCATTACACTCCATTTCTTAGATTCTCTCCATAGTTTATTTGATGTAAAAATTTAGATGAAGAGATGAAACATTTTAACATCATTTTAACATCTAAATCAAATAACCAAGAGGGTTAGAGAGCCTACTTGTTCAAGCTCTAATTAAGTCTTCAAATCCTTCTTTCCTTTTTCCAAGTTTCAAGCTTTAAAGAGAGATTTGCACGAAAGAGATGAAGAGGAAGAGAAATTTCCAACTCTCTATCTTTCTTGCTTCATATTTTCAAAGAGGAAGAATGATGAGGAGGATGATAGAAAAAGAGAATGGAGAAAAATAGGTAGAGATGGAGCCCTAACTTTCCTCCTCTCCTTTTTACTTTTTCCTCTACCTTATCCTCCTTTTGCTTTTTAGTCAAAAAACAAAAGCTAAAGGTGGTGAGGTGGAGAGCACTTGGTCCAAACTAAAGGTAAGGTGGTGAGATGGAGAACACTTATTGGTCCAAACTAAAGGTGGGGTGGTGATGTTACTTTCATCCTTATCATGCCATGTGGCATGCCACCTCATCATGTCTTGCCACGTCATCGCTTATGTGGCACCTTCAGCACATCATTAATTAATTTCTATTAATTAAAAATCCATTCCATCAAGTATTATCAAATTAAATTAGTAACTTAATTAAATCACCCTTAATCCATCTTAATTAACTAATCACCAAATTTTTCATTAATTATATTCCAGTCCACTTTCAAAATTATTTAACTAAATCATCCCTTAATTTAGTTTTCATTAAATCTCACTTAATTACTCCATTATCCCTCTAATCCACATTCTTATGTAATTATTTCTTTCTTCATTCGACCTAATACATAGTATCAGCCCTATTCATTCATCACCATTAAAGAAAATTATATTCATTTACCGGATTGAAATTCTGGGATGTTACTGTTGAAAAGATAATCTGTGTATTATATCAAATCCCTATGCTATTACATGTATTTATAGCCTCTAGCCGACCTTAAGGCTATCACAATCAAAGTGTAACTCTTAATATAAGTCTAAATCAAATACACCTCTTAATTAGAGGTAAACTCAACTTAGACTTCTAATCACATAATAACTCTATTAATATTAGAACTCTAAATATATTTCAACATGCCCCTGCAAGCTGAAGCGTGGATGAACGCGAAACTTGGAATGTGAAGAAACGGTAGGTGAACTGCAAAAGTGGCACACTGATTGGCCATGGAGATTTGTTGAAACAGCACACTGATTGACTGCAAAACTTGTTGAAGTGGCAGCGTTGATTGGCTGCAAAACGACAGGCGGCGAACACCAATGGCTGCCTGAAATAGAGAAAGAGGCTCTGACGACGGCAGTGGCCGTAAGACAATTGTCCGGCAAACAATGATTGCAATATGCGATAAATGCAGGCGACGAATGGCCTGAAAAACAAGGGACTGAAGCTATCACATCGATCAATCAGATAGTAAAGGCCAGCGGGCAATTGCTGTAGCCATAAAGGCCAGTAAATAAAGGCTGAAGTCATAAAGACCAGCAAATAGGGCTGTAGCCATGAAATGCCAGCAAATGAGGCTGTAACCATGAAAGGCCATCAAATAGGGTTGTAACCATGAAAAGCCAGCAAATGGGATGTATCTATGAAAGGCCAGCAAATGACGCTGTAGCCATAAAGGCCAGCAAAAATTGAGGACGAATCAGTCCTCCAGATAAAAGGAGTGGATGAATTCCACAACAAATGGACATGTGTCCAAAACATGCTGTCTCATTTTCAAGAAACGACAAACACAGGCGTGCTCGAACGAAGGGCAAGTTGCGTCCCTTTCTTCGGCTAAAGAGGCCGTCTCATATTGGAGAAACAGCAAAACAAGGCTGCTCGAAAGGCAGCTAAGTAGGAGGAGAATGGCAATTTGTGTCCCTTTCTTCAAAGCGTCGACGAAATCAACGAAAGTAGGAGGAGAAGGGAAATTTGTGCCCCTTTCCTCAGCTCTCCCCCTTTCTTCTTGGCACATAACTCGCAAATTGTGGCTAGAAGAAACAGCAAAAATACGAGGTTTAAATCGTGATTGGTGAACGATGATCGAGCGACAACAAATCACCCAACTGTGCATACATGCATGATTGCATCAACAACAAAAGGGCAATGTGAGTCCTCTTAGAGAGTAGCCAAACATTATTTTCCAAATTCTCTGTCTCTCTTCAAATCCTTTTTTTTTTCTTTTTACGATTCACCAAATCAAGAACTCACAAAGCCCAAGAGATCCACATGTTTCAAATCCAATCGGCCTGGGTCCGAGACGTCCGGATGAAGTCGAGCAACAAACAAAAGAGAAGATTAATAATGGTCTTAACTCTTAAGAATCTGACAGAGATGAAGCATGACACAGTTTCGGTGTTCTAGTGGTGGGTTTCATCTGTCCTTTGAAGGTGTCTTGGCAACGTTCAACATTTGTGGACCAACTTTGAATGATACCTCTCGTCACCATGTATGATCTTAATTCAAAATTACTCTGGGCATTGTTGATAGAATCGATTACATACATCATATGGAACCTTGTTCTCTGTGCTTGAAACAGTTTTCTGCAACTTAGGGATGCCATTGCCAATTGATCAAGCTAAGGGATTCTTGCCAGCAAAAGGAGAAAATCCAAATTGGAGAAGGATCGATCAGACTAGGACACAGGGAGGATCTCTCACTTCAGATGGCTCGGGTGGAAGCACACAGATCTACACAGAGGCGCTATGGAAGATGATAGAACGTCGCTCTGCAGCGTGGCAGGAGAGAAAGCGACCAGATCTGGGCAGCCTCCAATGGTGTATGCTTTAGATTTGATTCAGATCAGTTTCCTCCTTTATGTGGTCTGTCTGAGACGCAGCAGGATGAAACTGGCGGTAGCAAACAGAGAAACTCTCTTGCTCAGAAATGGTAAATAGAGAAACCTGCATGAGGAAACAACACAGCGATCTAATGTCGAAAGGATACAGATCTTCAACCAGATATAGATAAACTGAGATGCAGATTCGACATATGAGGTTTCTCATTGCTTCTCTCCCTCCCTCTCCCTGTCTCCCTCTACCGAGTATCTCTTCCGGCAGAGGGAGAGGGAGGAAAATCGCCCAAACCTGGGCTGATTGTAAGAGATCGGAAAACTGTCTCAGATCTGAGTTATAAGAGTCGGTGATGAGCATCAAGAATAGATCTGATTGTAGATCTTAAGACAAACATAGGATGCGGGTGAGTGAATAGAGGATCTGAGAACAAACGGAACAACAGCAGGTGTAGGCGGAATCACAGTGGGTCAACGGTTGTATCAACGGACACGGCCGATCTTTTCAGACGCTGGTTTATTTGGAAAGTTCTCTGCCAGCAGAGACAAGCTGGGACATCTGGCAGTTAAACCCATATCTGCAGATCTAAACAAAGAAGTGGCAGATCTGGCAGCAAAAATTAGAGAGTCGTGTGGAGTACAACGCAACAAGAGTGCTTAGCAGAAAAATTGTTGCAAACACTTCTGGGAAACAGGTGTTGTTTGATCTCCAATTTGTTGCTCAAGATCGATTGATTCCTGCGAATAAGATGTCTTTCCCTTCCTCTGCCGATTAGCTCCACCGACAAAGGGAGAGAAGAAGATGCTTGTGTATTGAAGGTTCACTCAAAAGAAACAGATCTGAAAACACGCCTGGAGACAAACCACAAATGATGAGATCTAAGATGATGAAGAAGATAAGATCTGCAAGGAGAGGTAGCAAAGAAGCACCGCAGATCTAGGCTGAAACTAAAGATCTGGTGCGTCAGGAATGAGATAGAACGGTGATACCAAGTGCATAACGTCCCCTCCCTCTGCCAACGAGAGTCCTCGGGCAGAGGGAGAGAAGAGGAACCCACATGAATTCGACTCTCAAACCAGAATCGTTAACACTGCTCTGATACCATGTTGAAAAGATAAACTGTGTATTATATCAAATCCCTATGCTATTACATGTATTTATAGCCTCTAGCCGACCCTACGGCTATGACAATCAAAGTGTAACTCTTAACATAAGTCTAAATCAAATACACCTCTTAATTAGAGGTAAAACCAACTTAGACTCCTAATCACACAATAACTCTATTAATATTAGAACTCTAAATATATTCCAACAGTTACATCACCTACTCAAGAAACACTTGCAATCAATCCAATCCACTCTAGAGCTCAAAATCCCCAAATTACTTGCAATCTCTTTGAGCCATTATTGTTCACACTTCGAGTAACTCTTTGAGAGCTTCATTTATATACATTTGAGAGTTACCCCTGAGCTTTATATTGTAATCTTCCACTATTCATTTGAGAGATCAATTTGTAAAGGGTTGGTGTAAACCTAGTGAAGAAGAAGGGTACCTTTAGCCTCAAATTCAGAGAGGTGTTCTCTACAAGCCTGTAATAGGTTTCTTCTTCATCCGTGAAGAAGAAGCATAGTGCATTCAATCCTCAAGTGGTGTACTTGAGGCAAGGACATAAGCAAGAAAGCTGAACCTCTTAAAAATATCGGGTTCAATCTCTCCCATCTCTTCTCATCTACTTTATTTGTGTATCTTTTTTATAGCTTGTTTGCATCTTAATTTTCAGATTTGTGGATCTAAGAATAACCAAAAATTTTACATTGACTCAATTCAACCCCCCCCCCCCCCTTCTCTCTCTCTCTCTCTCTCTCTCTCTCTCTCTCTCTCTCTCTCTCTCTCTCTCTCTCTTCCTCTCTCAGGTCAATTTTTGAGCAAAAATGTGATTAGAAATAATTAAAAAATTGTTTTACTCAGGAGAGAATGTTCTTTGAAAGTCAAGGAATGTTTAGAGTTAATTTCCTAAGTTGTGATACGCCTCTCACCTTAAGTGCTAACCCGGACACATGGGCTTCCCACCATGTGAGAGCATGCCCTCCGAGATATAGTCGGCCAGAACTCACTTCTTGTGTTACGGTATAGCCCTTGGTGCTGAAATATACTTCCAAGGACTTTAATTAACCATCCAATTTTTTTATTTGAGTCCACCATCATACATGGGAATATCAATTCGGGCTTCCAATCTGAAGAGTGTGTTGTCTACTACCCTATCATGGAATGGTAGTGTCAATGGTATTTCCTCATGAGATTCCTGGTGTTCGGTCGATGTTGATGTGGAACCCGTTCATCATTTCCATGATGATTTTCAAATTGTTCTTCATCTCTTACATATCCTCGGCTAATTTCTGCAGTGTGAGTTCAGGTATGTCGGTTAGAGTCGACATCATTGCATTCTGTCTCCATCCAATTTTAGGATAAAAAAAATAGTGGTGTTCTTCCCGATAGAATCTCTTAGATCTGAATTTGATTTAAATTGGATTTGTTTTATCTTGTCATTTTAAATTCAATTAGATTATCTTATCTTCATGTATTTGAATATGATTCTATAAATAAAAGGTCTCTCCTTCAGAGAGAGACACCGAGCACTTTTATTTTTCACATGGTATAGAGCCTAACTCACGATCCTTTTCTTGTGTTTAATTTTCGTCGGGTGCTAGAGAGAAGAGAAGACCACAGTCTTTTCTTCTCTCCCTCTACCGATAACATTTCTTTTTGGGCAGAGAAAGGAGCCCTACATCCTCTGATACTTGAGCCTATGCCGTTCCAGTCATTCAGGAATGATTATTTTCCAAGCCGCTATCTTTGTTCGCCGCCTGTCATCTATGCAGCTAGTCTGTGCAGTGTCAATTCATTGAATCTTCGCAATCAGTCAATGCAGTGCCAATTCATCTCCACAGCTAATCAATGTGCTACAAATTCATCGTTGCAGTCAGACAGTGTGCTGCACATTTATCTCTTTTCTAGCCAGTCAGTGTGCTGCCAATTCGTCGTTGCAGTAAGTCAGTGTATTGCACGTTTATCTCTTCTTTAGCCAGTCAATGCACTAGTTTTCGATGTTCATCTCCAAAATTTGCCTTTTCTTAGCGTCGCATTATTTCCATACAAGCTTCAGCTTGCGAGGGCATGATAAACTTAGATTTGAATTTGATTTAAATTGGAGTTGCTTTATCTTGTCATTTTAAATTCAATTAGATTATCTTACCTTCATGTATTTGAATATGATTCTATAATTAAAAGATCTCTCCTTTAGAGGGAGACACCGAGCATTTTTATTTTTCAATGGTACAGAGCCTAACTCACGATCCTTTTCTTGTCTTTAATTTTCGTCGGGTGCTAGAGAGAAGACCACAGTCCTTTCTTCTCTCCCTCTGCCGATAACATTTTCTTTTTCGGTAGAGGGAGGAGTCCTACATCTTCTGATACTTGAGTCTATGCACTTCCAGCCATTCAAAAATGACTCCTTTCCAGGCCGCCATCTTTGTTCGCCGCCCATCATCTTTCCAGCCAGTCCGTGTGCTGTCAATTCAATGAATCTTCACAGTCAGTCAATGCAGTGCCAATTCATCTCCGCAGCCAGTCAGTGTGCTACCAATTCATCGTTGCAGGCAATCAGTCTGTTGCACGTTTATCTCTTCTCTAGCCAGTCAGTGCACCAGTTTTCGACGTTCAACTCCAATATATGCCTTTTCCCAACTTCACGTTATTTCCATACACGTTTCAGCTTACGATGGTGTGATAGAATCTCTTAGATTTGAATTTGATTTAAATTGGATTTGTTTTATCTTGACATTTTAAACTCGATTTGATTATCTTATATTCATGTATTTGAATATGATTCTATAAATAAAAGATCTCTCATTTTGAGAGAGACACCGAGCATTTTCATTTTTCACAGTTTCGTTCGATCCGAGTCATTCCCTAAATAAAGGCACGCAAACCATTGCTTGCCAATCGAGGCACTCAAACCAAAGCTCCGATACTAAAAACTTGTTTCCAATTAGCAACTGAGTTATGACTTATTTATAGAATCGAGTTAACTGGGTTTGTATCAACTCGGTTGAGTTGCCATCTATTTGAAGTACAACGTCTAGGACGTTGGAGTGTCTTCAAAGATCCTCTCACTCAATGCCAGTCTTAATACTGAAGGACTTCTCTCAGGATGGGTTGTGTCTCTCTCTCTCTGTCAAAGTGATGCTCAAACACTCAAGCTTCTGCAATATTCTAAGGCTCGATAGTGAGTGAGGTTTCCTGGGAACTGTCTGAATGATGACAGTACTGGTGATGGAAGCCAACACACGGTCTGAAATGCCAGAGGATTTCTGTCGGAGCCGTTTCCTCCTTCAGGGATTCCGATGTCTCCCTTTTATAAAAATACATACCGACCGTTAATATCAGTTGTAAATGTTCCAATTCAACTGCTAGCACTTGCAACAGTTTGAAACCAGCCATCCTTATCCAACTGCCGTAGACAGTTACAATGTGTTACTCAATCTAAAAGGTTGAGTCAAAATGGTGACTCGTTTTACTGATCAATGTTGTGCAAATTTTAAATTTATAACTCGCAAGCGCACGAACCATTTAGATAGTATAGCGATTAAGTGCGAGGTCGAACCCATCGGAACTTAGGAAAATATATCCATGAAAATACACCATTGAATTACATATTTTAAGAACTTTGAGAAATATGGAGAAAAGTCATAAATATGGAATAATTTATCTAATCTATGATTTTTAATATTAATTTAGAAACATTCTATATTTAAACATAGAATCTAACAATTTAACTAATTTTAATTAAAATGGTGGCATTAATATAAAAATATAAACAATCTCAATCTAATTTAAAATACAGAATTAAAATGCAATTAAATTATTTCCAACCTAGTTCATCAATTTCAAGAGTTTTTTTTTATTTATAAACAAAAATAAAATTAAAGACACCTAAATTACATCTGTACATATTTACAGTGGAACTGGCTCAAAGAATCAAGGAGGCATTATTTTCCATGTTTTAAAAGATAAAACAAAGGCCTAGAATACGGAGCTCACGTAAATCACCAATCATGCATTCAAATTTTTCATCGATAAATATTCTAAGAATTAAATCCATGGATTTCATTAAATTAAAAATCTCAAATTAAACCTTAGAATGAATAGAATTTAAACTTCATCTCCAAATCTAAAATATTTCATCGCACTCTTAAAATAAGAGCCTTAAATCGAAGAAGGAAGTCTATTCAATCTAAATTTTCATCTCATTTAATCTGAAATAATTAAAATAAATCCACACATAAACTTAATTAAAGAATAAAAATAAAATCAAATAATCATCATACATAAATTGAATAATTGGAAAACCATAGACTAAATATTTCATCACACCTTAATTTTATTTATGAAACATGAATTTAGACTTACATATCAATGGAATTTTAAAGAAAAAGAAATACAATGAAAATCAAAATCCACCAACCTTAGAACCCAATGTGGATTGAAAATCCCACCGTCTTTCTCCTTCTCTTCTTCCTCTCCTCTCTTTTTCTTCAATGCCCAAGTTCAGTTTTCTCAATGGGAGAGGGCTAGTATTTATAGATGAAAGGAGGTGGAATGAATGGATTGGATTCAAAGATTTAAATAAAGCAAGGGACACATGGAGGGCGGACTTGATTTGTGCTAAATATGGAATGACTTAAAAGAGGCAAGGAGCTAAATTTGTATAAGGAAAGTGGATGCAAAATCCCGTTTTTTTACACATGTACCATCTTATAGCTCAGTTTTCACCCTTTTAACTTCCGAATCAGGAAAAGTCGTAAACTACAAAGTTGTAGCTCTTGAAGTCTTCTTTCCAACGCAAAAAGAATCAAACCAATCGGACATCAGAGTAGAAATTTATAACCAAAATACTGAACATGTGTCAAACCTTCCTTATTTTTCTTCCTTTCTTATTTTCTCTCTTTCCTTAATCCACTTGCCAAATTCGAAAATCCTCGTATATTGACTTCTAAATTTCGAATTTCCTCTTGAAATAATGAAAATAGTATTCACACATGTGGATTTCTTCATGGGCTTTTCTTAATGGACTTAATGATTGGGCTTGAGGTCCAAAATAACTCATAATGGGCCCAGACTTTATATTTAAGCATTTTTCCTGTCAACATCACTTTTAAACCTGCAAAACACAAAATTATACTAATTAGATAAAATTAAATAAAATGAGATACTAACAATAATAAATTTAAGAATAAAATATGTATTTATTTTGCACTCATCAAATACCCCCAAACTTACATTTTGCTAGTCCTCGAGCAAAACAAAAACTAAAAACTCTAAAAACAAAAATAAAAATCCTAAACTACACCACTTTTGCTGGCACTTTCGATTGCATTTAGCGTATGCAACAAGCCTTTAAACCCCTAATTTACCACTAGTGGACGAGTTATAGTCTCGTGAGGGCTTTCAGTGATGATACCCACAAACATCAAATTTCAGCAAAAATATATAAATCAAAATTTAAAAATCATACAACTCCAAAATTATTTTACAAAATTTATACTCGAAGTGTAGTGTGTGATATAGCCAACATTAACTTAGCCTTCTTTTTTAAAATACACATAAGTTTTGTAACCACCGGCTGAAAATGCGTTTTGACTCCAAATCTCATAATGGTATATCTCTCAGAAAGACTTTCGCATAGAGATTGGGTTAATTTTCTCTCAATAGTATATGTGAGCGGAATAATTTCTCAAATACAAATATCTTACATATTTATCATCAAAGAACGAATAATATCAAAGAATAATATAGATCTCATGAAAGGATGCCATTTTCCTGAGAACGTTGAATCAAACACCATTATTCTTCTTCATCTATTCTCTACTTAAATACCATATTAACTCAGAATCAATAGGACTTACTGTAGGACGAAACGTGGCTTAGGACCGGGTTATATCAAAGAAGGATAACAAGACTCTAAGATTAATACTTTGAACAGAAAAAGTTAGAGGTCTTCAAAATTTTATAATGGGATATTGCTTCCTCTATTTTTTTAGCACTCGGAATCTTCAAAGCATTTCTTTTCTTCTCAAATTCAATTTTTTTTTTTTCACATCCTTCATTTATGATATATGGATATTCCCTTTCTTTTCTTTTTTTTTCATTTCCTTTTGATGCTTTTCTTTTTCTTTACTTATTCAAGTGCCATAATTTTCTTACAGTACCATCCCAATAACAATCATCTCTAACCTTTTCCGGGCCCTAGAATAGGTCATAGATTTTTCAATGTAGGCTCGAACTCCACAACCGGAGTTGGGTATGGATAACATGGTTAATCAATAAAAATAGACTAAATTTAAATTCAAAGCTCAAAAGTGGGAACTAACATGATAATATGATAGAAAATAGGTAGGCTTCAAAGGCTCAAACGGTCCAAAATAATGGCCTATATCACTTCCTAAGCTTCATAAGAATATTTCATTAGCTTCAAATAAATTCAGAAAAATTTCTGGTGTAATAATCCAATTTTGATGTCATTCTCAGTAATTTGACCAAAACAAAGAATAATGAGATCTAACGACAAATATAATGCGCACATGAAAGAAAATAAGAATTACTTATAACCCTCAAAAAAATAGAATGGCTCAAAAGCTCACTGGGTCACAAGTCTCCACTGGTATTCTTCCGGTGATCACTCAACTCATGAATATTTATCTTTTTTTTAGTTAACATTAATATGGCTGTGTAAAAATTTTCAAGCATAAATTTCATAAAATTCAAATTGAAAAGCATGATATAAAAATTTTAATCCACATATTAATGCCAAACAAAATCAAATTTTTTTTAAAATTTTTTTTTTTTACTCAAAAACAAAACATAAGATTGATTTTTTTTTTTTTTTTCAAATTGACTCTAAAACGGACACAAGACTGAAAACAGACACAGTGTAACCCCCTAATACCTCCAAACTTAAATTGAACATTGTCCTCAATATTCTCTAATCTACAGTGATCAGTTGTAAATTAGAAGAAAATATCAGAAACGAACAACGAAAAATGCAGAAAATACCTGAGAGGGATCTCTTTATTCAAAACCTGCAAAAATAAATAAACGCAAAAACACACAACAAAGACAAAGACACTAGATGGACTCAAAATACAAAAACTGACTCAACAGAACTGAAAACCTAAACTAGTCAAATATCGAAACATATAAAGAGATTCAGACAAAATTAAAAAAACCTAACTTAGACAGACTAACAAACAACTTTACAAACACAAACAATCAAATCTTAATCTAGTTATCAAATACTCAGACAAGTTTTTTTTTTTTACTGCAACCTAATCTAACAATGCAATACCTAAAGCAAATATGCAAATAATAATCAAATAACTAAGCTAATGCATGAAACTAGAACCTTAATATGCATGATCAAATTAAATATGTAATTTTTTTAAATTTTTTTATATGCAAAATAAATGCAAGACAACTTAAGAAAATCTATATGAATGCATGAAAAAAATTAAAAATTTAAAGAAAAGAGATTTAGACACTTATCTTAGCTTTTAGTGTTTACTTCCGCAAAAATTTTAGAACGTACGATTAAAATTCCTGAAAAATAGAATACCACAAACTTTGGTGAAGATTCTGAATCTCATAAAAATGCATGAAACCTAATCTAAATGCAATTTCCTAATGTTATAACTAGTGGAGGAAATTAAATGATTGGAACCTAATTATGAACTCTAAATTAAATTAAGACCATAAAAATTTCTAAATTAATATCCACCAAATTAATCTAAATCAGATTTTCAAATAAGTTCAAAGTTGATCCAAATTTTTTTCCTTTCTTTTTGAAACTTTTTAGTTGGAACTTTCCAAATTTAGATCTACTTTATAAAAATAGAACATGCCTAAATTGGGTTAAAATTCTAAGATTAGAAAATACTAAAAATAGAAAGTAGATATTTTTGAAAGTTTCTAAAAATAGAAATCTCCAAAAATAAAAAATTTCTAAATTTAGCAGCGATTCCAAATTTAGATAATCTCCTTATTATTTTTAGAACTTCTAAATAAGGTAACCTTCTAAAATTAGAATTTCTAAGAAAATAGAAGCTACTAATTTTAAAGAGTTGTCAAAAATAGATATTTCTAAAATACGCATTATTTACAAAAATAAATAATTCAATGACGATCTGTTTTAATAATTCTGTATTTTAAATTATTAGTTGAAATGTTTGAATAGAAATAAGGAATATGAATTTTCAATATTTTGTTAATGCATTTTCTCACTTTTGCTTTCTCAGGTCTAATTTTGGAATTCCACGAAAGAGATCACCAACAAGTGGACCATATATGATATTTTATTTTAAATGTATTTTTTTTATTTGTTTTGTATTAAGGGTATTTAGCCCAATTTATTTTGTTTTAGTGTTTTGGACTCTAAGATGATCTTGACCGTTGATATGGTCACTCTATCAGTCTCTCACCATTGGGTTTATTATTTTTAAGTTTTATAATGATAGATGATATTGTACTAGTTTTACAATTTTTAATGTCAAAAACAAATACTCAATAAGAAAAAAAATGATAAAGGAATTAATTTTAATTACTCATGTGGATGTTGATGGATATATTAAAAATGTCAATTTTTTAATAGATAGTTCATAAAAAATATTTTTATCAAATTAATTAATATTTTTTAGCTATTATAAAGTTTAAAGATTATTACACAATCAAATTGGGCTCAATAAGCTTATTGGACCCTTAATGGGCCGCAGACTGTCCAATAAGCCTATTGGACTGTCCAGATCCATATCTTAATGGATCCTGTGTAAATGGGCTGGATTTGGACAGTCCAATAATGTAATGGGCCGGATCTGGATCCTGGCGAAATGGGCTGGATCTGGATCCATTTGCACCCCTACTTCTGACATTCGTGGTCACTCCTTTTACTTCTTAGATTGATTTTATAAGTTCAACCGATTCAGTTGGGTCAACTTGTTTTTTCTTTAATTTTCAATTAAAAAAGGAAAAAGTCACAGTTAAAAGTAACGGTAACCGATTTAGGTGTTCAAATTATCGAGCTAGTAATTTTTTTAGATAACGAGGATATCCATGAGGTATTGACCCAACAAACTATCAAAATAGAGTTCGCCCCTATTTATTTATTAAATGAGTTTGAATTAGCTCTATTTATTTATTATTAGCTTAATATGCTAAAAATGAACTCTATTTTCTAAAACTAAATTAGAATTGAGATATTTACATAAATTATTAAGTTGATCAGCTCATATACTATAAATTTCAATCTCAAGCTCAACCAACACATTTCTCAATATGTTCAATTCTATACTTCAAACTTAGTATTCTTTTATTTCTAATTTAACTTTTATTATTATCATTTTTCAAAATTTCATTTATTTGGAGTCGATTTTTTCAATTTTATTTCTCAGTTTCATTCTATAATAGATCGTAAAGTTTCTCACTCCAATATCCATTATAGTCATTTTATATTCTTTCTATGCATATATTTTTTTAGCCTACCTTTTCTCCTTTTGCTAGCAATTTAAAACTTTTCAACTAAGGCCGTCATTTTATCATTATTGGAGGCTATCATTTAGAGTTAGATTACTCATACAATATTACAGGCATCTCTCTTATCTTGACTTTATCTATTTTGTTTTTTCTCTTCTAAATTATTGTAAGCTTGTAACTACTCTTTTAAATCATATGAAACTCTATTGTGATGCTGAATTTCTCTAATATATTTTTATTCTATTAATTATATCTAAACTAAATCATTTATAGAATTCTAAATTAGACATAAATTACTACTGTGTCCCATGTGGTTAGTTTATGATTACCCCCTTGAGGGGTCAACGTTTTCATAGATCAGTAAACAACATAAATTTATATAGAATAAAAAAATTCCTTTTGAATTCTTAAATCACAACTCTTTTCAATAGTAGTTGTCAAAATTGGACACACATAGGCATGTGGAACAGATAGCTGAATGGGGTCTTTCAAATGGTTAAATTTCACGTTATTTAGATTAAGATTTTTTTTTTTTTAGTGAAGGGTAAAACTATTTAAATTAAAAATCATTTATAATTTGTTAAATATTTGTGGGATTTAGCCTGAGTTGCAAATTTCAGTTAGAAACCAATTTTTCATTCTTTATATTTCAGCCATGTGAATTTTTCTCTGCCGAAATTTTGGCGCTTCTTCTCTGCTCCATGTCTGACATCTCAGCCATTTGTCAGTAAACCTCGCCGTTTCTGGAGCTTGACCCGAGTAGTGAGAGCAGTACTAGTGAAATATAAATAATATATTACGGTGGGGCAAAACTTGTATTGATTGAGACGTAAGAAAATTGGAGAAGTCGAAATCTATAACGATGCCTGGTTGGAATGATGACGGGAGAATGAGTAAGCGGCTTCCAACGTTGGAGTTTACAAGAGAATCCTCCCATAATATAAATTCAATATAACAGTGACAGGATTGAAGAACAAGTATTAATCAATTCAGATATGGCTCCTGCAGGTGGCGGTAAAATGGCGGCAGGTGGTGTTTGTGCTTGTTTTGTGTTTTGAAATGACACTTGGGATAAGATATGCAGCGGTATCCACCGGCCGTTCGCCCCAAGCCCACCATGCAACTGCACAAATCACGGCTTCTGACGGTGTATGCACATCCATGGTGAAGAAATATGGCTACCAGTGCCAAGAACACAGTGTATTGTGCCTCACTCCTTTTGCTTCTTGATTTTTATCTTATAAGTTCAATCGATTGACCAGCAGAATCAGTTGGGTAAATAAATTTTAGCCTATTACCTTAAGGCATACAAAGATTACGTCATTGGAGTTCGAATCCGCAACCAGGACTGGCCCTGAAGTCCCCTAAAATCTCAGAGGTTTTAGGCAGGAGTGAGATTTCAGGGGATCTTTGTAACTGATATATTAAGGAATTTAAGTGTGTGGGGGCTTTTTCTCTGAGGCCCTATGCGACAGCCTACGCTGCCTATGCCCAAAGACGGCCCTGCCCGCAACCTCCCTCTTCCTGAAACAGGAGACAACCAGTTGAGCTACACTTATGTTGGTGGGTCAATCAATTTTCTCTTCCATTTCAAATTAAAAAGGGATAAAACTACAGTAAAAAGTAGGGGTGACAGCGAGTCAGATTAGATTTCACTGTTAGGATTATCAAGGTAATATTTTTAAACCATCTATTTAAGAATCAGACTCATTTATTTATTATATGAGGTGATTTGTTAAAAGATGAACTTTATTTTCTAAGATTAAATTAGAGTAGACAGATTTTTTATAAATTATTATAGATTTTATCCTCAACATCAATTCTTTTTATCTCTAGTTTAATTCTCATTATCATCATTTGTCAAATTTTTTATATATTTGGAGTGGATTCTTTCAGTTCTGCTTCTTATTTTGACTCTAGATCGTAAAGTTTCTCACTCCACTACTCCACTACCTATTACAAATGAATGGCGCTTTCAAATGATCAAATTTCACATGATTTAAATTTAGATTCATTTCTGATTTGTCATATATTCATGGAGTTTAGCCTGAGTTATCAATTACAGTTGAATCCAATTTTTCATTTTTTGGAGATTAAAAAATTTAGATGGTATTTCGATCATATCAACTATCTCGGTTGAAATTTATAAATTGATAAATATATAAAAATTTCTGAAATTTGATTAAAACTATGGCCAAAATGGACAAACAATACCCAATGCATTTTATTCTAATAGATGACCAATATTACCTAAAATTATGGTTTGGCTTACTTGGCCAAATTTAGGCCGAAAATTTTGAAAAAAAAAAATCTGATTTTCTATATTTCTTTTGCCCTTAACTTCAATGTTCAGGCAAAATTAAAATATATTCATTACTGAAAGTTCATTACTAAAATGAATACAAACGGTGCCACTTCCAATTGCCTGGCAAACCAAGTAAGACTTACGAAGGTATACAGTATTGTGGAAGAAGCATTCTTTACTTCAACGACAAACTGCAGTGCATGTCCATTGCAGAAGGTCGGGGGTTGTTTTTCTAATCTGAATTATGGTTTCTTTGCATAATGATGGATCCTGATACTTAGGGCTGCAACTCGGGTTGAGAATTTCGAGTAAGGTCGGGTTGAGAAGATAAAAATCCATATGAAATTATGGTCGGGTCGAGTAACGCAACCTGCTCAACCCGAGAAATCATGCAGGTCGGGTCGAGAATTTTTGGTCAGCAGGTCACGTCGGGTTGAAAAGATAAAAACCTACATGAAATTCGGTCGGGTCGGGTTGAGTTGAGGATTTTACAAGTTAACCCGACCCGACCCGACCCGACTAAAATTAGGTTTAAATAGGTTCAGAATGTGGGTCGGGTCAAAATTCGGGTTGATTCGGGTTAGAATTCGGGTGGGGTCGGATCGGGTTATGAAGTTCGGGATGAGAATTCGGGTCGGGTTCCATATTTATCAACTTGGGTCGGGTTGAGTTTTAAGGAACCCTACCCAAGTTGCAGCCCTAGAGTGATACTGTATCTTCTACCATGGTTTTGGTATCTGACCAATAATCAATATCAGGTGATAACAAAAGATGGTTATGTTCTCGGCATTCAAAGAATCCCACGAGGTCTTACTAACAATACAAGTGGAAGTAGAACACCGGTTTTACTGCAACATGGTTTAATGATGGTGAGAGGAGGTTGGTTTTTTTTTTTTTTTTTTAAATATTCACATGGATTTTCTATATGCATTAAAAAAAAATACATTGGTGATTGCAGGATGCCATTACTTGGGTGATGGATTCTCCCCAAGAGTCATTAGCATTCATCTTGGCTGATCGTGGGTTCGACGTATGGATTGCCAATTCTCGAGGGACGCCGTGGAGTCGACGACATACATCACTTGACCCGAATAATCCAGTTCACTTCTACATAATCTTCTTTCATTTCATGATCTTCTTTCAGTCAATGCCGCCTTCTACCGAATAATCCATGACCATCAATTTTCACAGAAATACTGGGATTGGACATGGGATGAGCATGCGAAATACGATCTTCCAGCATTTGTTCAGTATGTATACGATAAAACGAAGCAAAAATTGAACTATGTTGGGCATTCTCAGGTGAATCACATGTTGTCCTTGTGACTCTATTTAATCTACTACTAGGGGTGAAACTCGGGTCGGGTTTTGGCCCGAACCCGCATGACCCGACCCTAAAATCATGTGGGTTGGGTTATAAAAGTCGGGTCAGTGGATCGGGTTGGGTTGAGAAGTAAGAAACCCGCATTGAATTTGAGTCGGGTTGGTTTGAGAGATTTTTAAGTTAATCCGATCCGACCCGATCAAACCCGACCCGACCCGACCCGGTAAAAAGTAAGTTAAAGTAGGTTCAAAATGCGAGTCAGGTCGGATTTCGGGTTGAGTCGGTTATAATTTGGGTCGGGTCAGGTCGGGTCAAGGTGTCCGAATCGAAAGTTTGGATCTGATCAGGTCGAGTTCCATAATTAATTAAAACTCAACTCGGCCCGGCCCGATTTCAGCCCTATCTGCTGCATACATTATATGGTTTTTTTTTTAAGTGGGAGGGACACTAACAACTATATTATGTGGAGTGCTTTTCAGGGAACTTTGATCGCTTTGGTATCCTTGTCTCAAAGGAATTTGTTAGACAAGTTGAAATCAGCTGCCTTGCTCAGTCCAATTGCTCATATGGGTTTGCTTCCATCGCCGTTTTCGCAGGCTGCAGCCAGGGCATTTACTGGAGATGTACACGAAATTAATTCAAACCTTTCTCTTTTTAGTCGTTACTGTAATGAATGCATGCTGCTAATGATTCTCTCTGTTGCAGTCGACTTATTGGTTGGATTTGGGAGAATTGAATCCAAAAGGGTGAGACACTAAACTCTCTCTTTCGTTATCACTTAGAGTCCTAAAGAAAGGCTATACATTTAGACACTTTACTTTTCCTTTTAAGAGACAGCTAATTTTAAAATTTTAAATAAAATTACCATTTTGCCCCTCAATTTTGTTTAGAGGAATAGTTTTTTTTAAAAAAATGAGGAGCAAAATAGTAATTTTAACACAACTTTAAAATTGGGTGTCTCTTAAAAAAAATTGAATGTATAAATGGCCACCTTTAAGAAATTCCATAGAACTTGAAACTCTAACATGCTTTAATTTAACTTGTTCAGAGAGATTGTAAACCAACTCTTGGCAGATCTCTGCAAAATTCCAGGAATTGAATGTGCTGACTTGCTTACTCTTTCCACTGGTACTATGCTATTAACTACATGATCACATTTCTCGACTAGAAATCTTCAATCCATGAAATCGATTCAATACTTACAAACCGGATATTCCAGGCAAGAACTGCTGCATCAAATCTTCCACTGCCGCAACGTTCCTAGAACATGAGCCTGTGTCAACATCGACAAAAAACCTCATACATTTTGGTCAGAGTAAGCACTAGAATGAATACTCGGAAAGGAATAAGATCCCATTTATATATAAAAAAGAAAATATTGCTGATTCCTTCTAATTTTGGGTGAAAAATTTCTGCCCAAGTAGAGACTGAAAAATTCCTCTTGGCTGAAATTTATAAGTTCATGCATACACATAACTGGAGTCCACATTTTCAGTCTCCCATGAAGAATGCATTCTCAAATTTAGAGGTGAAACTCGGATCGGATTTTGGCCTGAACCCGCATGACCCGACCCAAAAATCATGCGGATCGGGTTATGAAAGTCGGGTCATTGGGTTGGGTTGGGTTGGGTCGGGTCAGGTTGAGAAATTATTAAGTTAATTCGACTCGGTAAGAAGTAAGTTCAAAATACGGGTCGGGTCAGATTTCGAGTTGAGTCGGGTTATAATTCGGGTCGGGTTTCGGGTTGAGTCGGGTTATAATTCAAGTTGGGTCGGGTAGGGTCGAGATGTCTGGGTCAAAAGTTTGGGTCGGATTCTATATATTAGTAACTCGAGCCGAGGTTGAGTTTTAAAAAACCCGACCCAACACGGCTTGATTTCAGCCATACTTTTAAACCGACCCAACCCGGCTTGATTTCAGCATACTCAAATTGATGACCTTTTCCTCTTCTTGGTATAGTCATTTATTCCATCTATCTATAACAGTCACTCATTACTGATATTCAAATAAATTACAGTGAAAATACATCCAAAGCCTTGAAGATGAAATTTTCCTTATTTTAATTTTTTTCGTTTCTGTGAATATGGGATAGTGATTCGAGACAGTTCTATAGCAATGTACAACTACGGCAACGTGTTGGACAACATGAAGCATTATGGGAAACCGAAGCCTCCTGCCTACAACATGTCCAATATCCCCAATGACTTCCCTCTTTTCCTCAGCTATGGTGGACGAGATATACTTTCCGACGTCAATGATGTAAAACTTCTGTTAAATGACCTTAAATCTCATAAGGATGACAAGCTCACAGTGCAGTACATAGACAACTATGCACATATGGATTTTATTATGGCCTCAAATGCTAAGAAACTTGTATATGATCCCATGATTGCCTTCCTCAAGCATCACAGAGATTGATCATGCAATCTTTCTAAATGGCAACAAATTCGTTGTTCATACTGTTCTTTAGGTTTTGGTTTTCCTAACTCCATTCAAGTTTGTAAACAAAGAAAATATGTCAGTGTTGTCTCATTTCTAGAGTAGGTGAAGTTTTTGTTAGAAGGGAGAGACAATTTTGTGCAACTGGGTTTTGGGTCCTAGTCATAAATCCGAAATTCAAATGGATAATGTAGACGATGGTGATGAATATTTTCAAAAGGTGATTAGAAATAATCCCTTTCTTTAAATGTTTGAAGTTTTCTTTTTACAGGTAGATTACAAGGTTGATATTGCTTTCAGAAGGTGTTAAATGTTATAGAATTTTATGAAACTAGTCTAGTGACTCATTAGTTAACCTGAATATTTATTTATTAGATAAACTCAATGTTACCCATGACTAAGTGGATCCAATGCAGAAATATGATCAATGGCTAAGATGCAGCAGCTTTTTGAATAGCATTTGAACATGATCAGCACACCATGACACTAGATTAGCAAAGATTTAGGAGATAGCAATTTGCAGAAGCAGCAAATACCCTGAGATACGAAGAACCAAATTCTTAAAGAGAACCAAATGTATTAATGTTGTAGCACCACACAATTTGTGGTGTGCTAATCACAATATGACACTGGGAAAAAATTCAGAGGTGAATTGTATCATTATAAAAAGCTTAGTAACTATTTTAAATTGAAATGATCAAATGACTCATCTTCTATAGCCCGTGATTTTTAAAGGACTTTATTCATCTCGAGTTTTATCGAATGTCCTCGTACTCAGAAAGATGTGAGGGAGAGCCTTGAGTTCTTTATCATAAAAAAGAAAATTTACAAATTCTCTCCATAAAGTTTGGAGTTTTATGGAAATGGTTTTTTTTAAGCTTGAAATTCATTCTTTAAAATTTCCCATACATCTTTTGCCTTTTTGCGGTTAAAATTTTTGGAAAATAGATTTGCTTATCTCTTGTTGGATGAAGAGAAGTGCTTTAGCATATTTCTTTTTGTTTTCCTTGTACTCCTTTTGCTTTGCCATCATATTTCCGGTTCATCATAGCCATCTTCAACTAGCTCCTAAAGATCTCGAGAGATGAAGAGATTCTTCATTTGTAGGCTCTAAAAGTCATAGCTTTCTTCATAAAAAAATTGGAACTAGATTTCGTGCATAGTTGAATGTACTTGTAGTAGAATTGTTGGCCATGGAATAGAGGTAAATGGGTAGGCTCTCGATACCAAATTTGTTGGCGCAGCATAATGTAGTGAGCACACTTCAGTCTCTATGAAGAATAATTTTTGTAAATTGATAACATAGAAGAGATATGCTCAAGAAAGGGTAAACTTTTCCTTGCTAATTTCTGAATGGGAAATTGATTACAAACACTTCTTTATATAGACTTCTAGCCATTAACTCATCTCTAGAAATGAATCATCACAACTCTTCCATTACTCTGGGTACATGTTCTAGGAAATTACAAATCATCAAATCCAATGAGACTTCTACACTACCCAAGGTACATGCCTCTTAGAAATACTTAAATTTTTTTTTTTTTTTTTTTTTTAATGTAAGGTAAGTAGTCATTCAAAGGAGGGGAGAAACTCCCAAATTACAAAAAGATGAATGGACCAAGAAGGAAATCCCGATACGGAAGCTAAGGAAATCCCGATACGGCAGTTGTTTGGACCCAAGTGATAGGCAGCCCGCAGCCAAGAAGGAAACCCCATTGAGAAATAAGTTTCCGAGAAGCACAGTGCTACCCAAGTTCAAAACAGCAATGTTACTACTTACTAGCATGGGGCACCACCGAGCTTCTGATGGGAGGTGAGGGAGAGCCTTTATCATAAAAAAGAAAAGACCAAATGACTCGTGATTTTATTTGTAAGACATGAGCAGCAGGTGCCCCTTTCTCAAGGAGCCTTAAGATAAATATAAACAATACTATATACATATTTTATTTATGAATAAAATATGCCCATTACCATATAAATATGATCTCTTTAAAAGAGGTTTATATTTTTGATGAAAAATAGTTAACTTTTATGAAAAAATATATTTTTTAATAAATATTTAATATTATATTAACGGGCACAGGTTTGACCGAGTTTGACTACGGTTGAACCCAGTTGAACCTTATTTAACCCAACCTTCTACAAAGAAAGTTCGATAGACGGTTCGATTATGATAACATTAGGTGCTCGGTTATTTCCAATGGAACCCTCACGTTCAGCTAAAGTAGCCTATATACGTAAAAATTATTCTTTAGATATCTCTAGATTTACATGTTTTGTGGGGGTTGCCTTCGCCTCTTATGTTAGGTTTGTTCAATAGAACTTTTTGTTAAAATGAGTGTAGAACACTGAAAATGACTATTTTACCCATATTATTTGGACTAGTTAGCCATTTATTTGTGTATATTAGATATGTCTAATGTTATTTTTGAGAGGAAAAATATATAATTAAAAGAAATGGAGCTAAATATGCAAGGAAATGCAAAAAGTGGGCCATAATTAGTACTTTTGGAAAGTGTGTAATTTACCACTCATTTTGGAATTTATTATAAAAAATTGTCTTAATTCAAATCCAGCTATGAGAATTTGGATTAGGATAATTAATTTTGGGAGTTGTATTGTAAAAGTGATAAATTCACAACACTACGATAATGGGCCCACTAATCCAGCCTGAATTCTAAGCCTGCATATGAAATTTATGAGTGAAAGTCCAAAAGTCCAGACTTGATGGAAGTACAAGCCCAATCAAAGCCCAAGTCTGCAAACTGAAGTCCAAGTCCAAAAACTCAAGGTGGAGCAAGTGAAATTCCCATAGAGCAGAAAAGTGTCAAGTGTCCTCTCAAAAAACAACAGATAAAATTCGCATCGGATTATGGTGTGTTGTGCAAGTCATTCTAATGTAGAATGGAGAGATTGATGAATAAAATATTGTAATATATCTAGCCACTATAAAGGATAAATTCGAATGGAGAAAATCAAGGAGATTTGGATCTGAGAAAAAAATATTTGGAGGAGAAACTAGTGGAGAAAATCTTTCTTAAAGATCTACATGAAAATTTCTCCCAAGGCACCGAGTGCTACTTGTAAAATTCGCTGTGAAACCTTATGGAGAAAGAAATGGAGAAATGAAGAAATGTGATTTGGATTAACTAGAGAGAAAATTTTTGGAAGACAAGTTTTGACATAGCTTTGGTATTTTGACAAAACATTCCACTCTGATATCCGATTGAGTTGATTTTTTCGCACTGGAAAGAAGACTTTAAGGGAGATCTTACAAAATTTTCGTGATTCGGTCGTATACTAGGTCAAAATTGAGCTGTAAGATGGTATATGTGTGGAAAAATGGGATTTGCACTCTACTTTTCAAACTAATCCAAAATCCCTAAAATCATGGAGTCTTATCTTCAAAATTCGTCCATGCCTTGGAAGAGAAAGTAAATTTCGAATTTTGATAATTAAAGGAGAGAAAATCATGAAGGAGACAGACTTTTGGAAAGAGAATTATGGAGAAATTCTCTCCAAGCATTGCATAATCCAGTCTCTTTTGAACACTATAAATGGAAGTGCCAGGGCCCAGTAAAAATCAAATTTGATCTCGAGCTTGAAATGACAGAAGATTGGAGAAAGCACAAGAAGACAAAGAGCCTACACGATTTTTACATGTGAGCAATCATATTGTAATTTTATTTTATTGTTTTTAAGAAGACTTGTTTTTAATTTCTGGTTAGAGTTTGGGTCATCATTTGTTCAACCTAACCCACTTAAATTACCCAAATTTTATAGATCTACATACCAAGAATTTTAGAAAAGGAAGGTGAATGACTATGGCGACTGTGGTAGGACATAACAAGAATTTTAGAAAAAAACTACAGTTATTAATTTCCACTATGTAAAAATCACTTTGAGTCCATTTTTATTTGTGCGACAAATTTGCTAGAAATTTCTTACAATCTTATTAATTCCTCAGAAACTGTTGTGCAAATTTTAAATTTATAACTCGCAAGCGCACGAACCATTAGATAGTATAGCGATTGAGTACGACGTCAAAGCCATTAGAACTTAGGAAAATATATCCGTGAAAAACATACCACTGAATTATATAATTTTAGAAATTTAGAAAACAAGGAGATAAATCATAAATATAAAGTTATTTGTCTAATCTATGAATTTTAGTTTTAATTTAGAAACATTATAGATTTAAACATAGAATCTAACAATTTAGCTAATTTTAATTAAGATGGTGGATTTAATCTAAAAATATAAACAATCTCAATCTAATTTAAAATACAAAATTAATATACAATTAATTAATTTATCAACCTAATTCCACAATTTTCAAGAATTTGTATTTATAAACAAAAGAAAACATAAATAACATCTAAATTACCTATATACATGTTTACAATGGAATTGGATCAAAGAATCAATGAGGCATTATCATCCAAATTTTAATGATAAAATAACAGCCTAGAACATGGATCTCACGTAAATTATTTAACAAGCATTCAAATCTCAAATTCAATAAAATTCTAAATATGAAATTTATGAAATCCATTTAACTAAGAAAATTTAATTCCGCCCTTTGGCTTAGGTAAAATTTATACTTGAAATTCCAAATATAAAATAATCTCACTCTTAAAAAGAGCCTTAGACTGGAAAAATCAAGTCCTACCAATCTCGGATATATTTTCCTAAGTTCCGATGGGTTCGACCTCGCACTCAATCGTTATACTATCTAATGGTTCGTGCGCTTGCGAGTTATACACAACAAGTTTTTGAAAATAATCTCACTTTCCTTAAATTTCTTAGAAAAATAAACAACATAAAATCATTAAAAGAATGTAAGTAAAATTGAAATTTTCATTACACATGAAAGAACAATTGGAAAACCATAATTCTAATTCTCACATTCTTTTATTAATTAAAACATGGAATTAAAAATTAGAAATCAATGAAATTTTGGAATAAAGACATAAGAAAAATATGATGGAAGTCAAAATCCACCAACCTTAGAACCCAATGTTGATTGAAAATCCCATAGTCTTTCTCCTTCTCTTCTTCCTCTCCTCTCCTTTGCACAGCCTTTTCTTCAATATCCAAATTCAGTTTTCTCAATGGGGGAGGGCTAGTATTTATAGATGAAAGGAGGTGGAATGAATGGATTGGATTTAAAGATTCAAATAAAGCAAGGGACATATGGAGGGCTGATATGATTTGTGCTAAATATGAAATGACTTAAAGGAGGCAAGGAGATAAAATTCGAACAAGAAAAGTGGGTGTAAAATCCCATTTTTACACATATACCATCTTACAGCTCTATTTTGACCTTATTAACTTCCAAATCAGGAAAAGTCATAAACTACAAAGTTGTAGCCCTTAAAGTTTTCTTTCCAACACAAAAAGAATCAAAATAATCGGACATCGGAGTAGAACTTTATGACAAAAATACTGAACATGTATCAAACCTTCCTTATTTTTCTCCTTTTCTTATTTTCTTTCTTTTGCCTTAATCCACTTGCCAAATTCGAAAATCCTCTTATATTAGCTTGTAAATTTCGAATTTCATCATATGTATCTTGAGATGATGAAAATAAACTTCACACATGTGGATTTCTTCATGGGTTTTTTCTTAATAGGTTTAATAATTGGGCTTTTCAAAGTATGGAAAATCTAATAATTAATTTTACCACTTACATTCAATTCTAAAAATGACTAAATTAATCCAAACTCTCATAAATGGATTTGAATTAATTATTTTACAAATAAAATCCCTAAAATTGTGGTAAAATAATTATTAAAAATTCGAACTTTCCAAAATATCAACTTATGCCCATAAATTGCAAAATTCACCTTTTGAATTCTCATATCTTGCATCTCCCTGTAAATCCTACAAAATGTCCAAAATCTCATTAAACATATTCTAAAACACACAAAACAAGAGGCTTACTAGTCTAAATATAAGGGCAAAATAGTCATTTTTCTGTACTTATCAGAAACTGCTCTAAGAGGATCAATCAAACCAGGGTAAAAAATATCGCCCGATACATATCGTATCGACCAATATCATCAATATTTGGAACAAATATTCGGTCCAGATAACCGCCGATATGTGCTTATATCGGTCGGATCATATTAAAAAAAAAAAACGAAAATCAGCCAAATCTAGTAAATATCTGCCGATAATTGTAATTAAAAAATAAAAAATAAAATCGGTTGTGGGGCCCACCCTATATCGGCAATATATCACACAATATATCTGTGATTTATTGGTTAATATATCGTCTGCCATTCAAAATATAGCCAGCTTAAAGCTAGAGTAATGGCGCAATGTAGTAATCGGGTGGTCGGCCATGCGTAATTTTTTTTTCCGAAATCAACAAGATCTACCTGGTCCCAAAAAAAAAAAATTATATATACCAACCACTTACCCTATCATTTTCACACTCCTATTCTTTTCAAAAGACCAGGTCTTACTCCCTCTCTTCCAAAACAAATTTCCCTCTTCATTACTTGATTCAATTGAGTTCTTAAAAACTTGGTCTTTTGCTGAAACTCGACGATCTTTACCATTCAAAGTTTTCTTCATTGATAGATATACAACTCTTGTAAGCTATCTTTCCGTTTTTAATTTTAAAGCGTGGATATCTCAATGTATTATTGTTGAAAGGTATACTTCTAATTTAGATTCATTCAATGTAATTTTTGTTATTTTATTAATAATTATTTTTTCTTTACTCTCAATGGTTTATTCGTGTTATAATATTTATGTGAGAAATTATTTTAACGTTTAGTAATTTATTTTCATCCAACTGCAATTTTTTTCATCTGAAATTAGCATAAATATGTTAAAATTCTTAGAAAATGCTTAAACCTATAAAATTGTAATGCCCAGGCCCGCAACCAACCCATGACATCGAAATGCCACGATCCTCCACGTAGCAAAAGTGTGGGATTCTAATTTAAAAATTCAAATCTTGTCACCACACACAATGGGGGGAACTAAATTCCTAAATACAATTAATGTTCGAGAGTTCTACCGAAATTTCAACAGAGTCTCCCCTAAAAGTTGGAAATTTGGAAAGTTTTATTCCCTACAGTTTCCACTTCAAATCACTTGTTAAACCATAACAAGAATATTTCTCAAAAAAATGACATCGAAAATATTACATACTCCACTCAAACACTTTGGAGTTTAACATCACATTGAAATAACCTATTACAATCCATAATTCTCAAATACAATCCCAAGATTTAAATCAAGTTCTCAAATTTTCTAAAGGTTGATAACAAATGAAGGAAATTCTGTATTTTATATTCTCCTTTGTTTAAGCTTTTTCGTAGGGTTTTTCAAAACCCACTTCCACGACGTTCTCTAAAATTGGTAAGGAAATGAGCTATACTAGCCCAGTGAGGTAAAAAGTAACATACTATTGGTATTATATCATATTTTGATTAAACCACTAGATAATATATCTATCCAACACCAAGGCATACAAATAAGCATCAATTACATAACATAAGATAATTCATCTACATAAATCAGATTCTAAATCATCATACAAGCATATCTCATGTAAAATGCAACTCTACATGATGGACTTCAATGATTAATGCCCACTCAACTCACAAAATGACGCATATGCTACTCTCACATATGCCCATACAACCTCGGACAAGATGCGGCACATGTGGTACTATCACACATGCCCATGCAGCCATGTTCTCACCCGGCACAGACAGTACTCTCAAGTATGCCCATTCAATCGCACCTACGACATGGCATATACGGTACTCTCACGTATACCAATGTTGTCGTACTCATCAACACTCACAACGCGACGTACATGGTATTCTCACATATACCAACACGGTTACGCTATGACGCAGGTGTCAATAATAGAATAAGACATGTAATCAATCAAACATATAACATAAACATGCTTCATAACTATCACATCAGACCATATAATTTCATCTATCACACATAACGTGTCATAACATGTAATTCCATCTTAGTACAGCAAGAATTTCCTTAAAGTATCTAGTGAGAAATTTAAGATGCATTTGATTTAGATATAATTTATTGTGTTTTGAAACCCTCACCTTAACACTTTGAAAACTGTCTGATAAAGATTCGTTTAGATTGTAGGGGCTGAGTTCGAGTCCAGAACCGATTCGAGTTTTCGTTGAGCTCAAAACAAAATTGTTTAACTGTTCTTAAGCCAAACCAGTGACTCAGCTAAGTCCAAATAGGAGGTGTTAAAATAACTATCACTGAACTGGGAATAAAACAAAAGAATTTCTTTTGAGAATAGATCAAAATGAAGACAGATAGAAATTAGATTTAGATATGGCTTTGGATAGGTAGGAAAATCATACTTGCAATGAGTATTTAAAACATGTCTCAAAAGGTTCAATTGGAGATGTAGGAAAATCATGCTTCCAATGAGTATTTAAAACATAATGGAAAAGCAGGAATGAATCTGGAATGGTAACATAGATGCAATGCTAAGCTAATGGGTTGGGGCTTTGGGTAGAGTTTTCAAATCAGATGGTCCCATTGATGGAAATAAAGGATTAGTGTACATACCGTAGAGGTTGTGGCTGGTTTGAGGACAAGGATAGTTCAATTACTCTGAGTGGACATCGATGAGGAAGGGGTAGCAATAAAGCGCATGCAAAAGAGGTGAAATAGGGTAGACCTAGATGTATGCAAACAGCATCGAGGCTCTACGATTGGTTGAAAAGAGAGATTGCAAAAGGAGAGAAGGGAGGAGATAGAGAGACGGTGGTAATGAAACAGTTTCTGCTGGGTTGAGAGCAGATGGAAGAGAAGAGAAAGACCAAGTAGAGAGGGGCGAGATTCAGGCTTATTTTGGGGAGAATGTGTCACGCCCTGCCTCGCCAGGGCCCGAGACACGAACTAGGTAAGATTTTTTTTTCTAGCACTGAGCACTCAATAAATAGCGGAAGTCTTGATTCAACAGTATAGGATTTCTCTATTTTTTTTACTAAGAAGGTTAGACACAACATCTGACTGTCTCAAACCCAATCATCACACGGCCGGTTCAGTTCCCAAGCAACTGGAAAGGTCACAATGGTCCCGTTTAGGCCCCAACTCCAATAGATAGAACACACCTAACACCACGGTATGAGGATACATCATTAGTCAAACTGCAGTCTCTAACTTTGGTTTCCATTTTCCTCAAGCCTATATAAAATGTCACACATGCTCTTTATGTGAACTCCAACATATACGATAGCACTCACCATAAACTAATGACACAAACCCATCAGAATTTCACATAAGAAAATAAGTAGTTTTATTAAATGTCTACTGCGTCTCAATTGGACACATAAGGATTTATTACATCACGGAGTGCTCATACAGATAGTAATTAAATACAATATTTGTGCCCTGGCTTGTCGAGTCCCTTGTTTGTCAATTCCATGACTTGGGAGAAGCACTGTCTAGAAGATTTGTAGACTCGAAGCGATCTGAAGATGGAAGATCAAAGTTAAGATTCCAAACTCATCGGTTGTATGGCAATCACTCAAAGTATACTAGCCATAGATGACCTTATGATGGAACCACAACCATAGGTTGACCTTGCCTAGGCTTAGTGAACATTTTGGTAATAACATAAGGAAGCCTAAGTGCACCCTGGACAATCACAGAACCAGATAGGTTGAAAATTGGAAAAACTGACTAACTGTCAGGTCGATGCATCAAGTCTATCGACGCATCGGTGTGACAGGACAGACCCATCGTGGTCTTCGATACATTGACTAGAATGACAAGGGTTCTGGATGGAAGGGATTGTCATATGGGGTTGCTCTCAGATCGATAGTATCGAGGCCACTGACCCATCGGTGAGACATGACATACCTATCGTGGTCTTCGATACATCGTTTGGAAAATCAAGGTTCTGGGTTGAAAGCACTGTCAAACCAAGTTTCTCTCAGATCAATAGTATCGTGCACACTGACCTATCGATGAGGACAAAACGACCCATTGGTGCTCACGACATGTCAACCTGGGTTGAGTGGTTCTGGACCTTAGAACTCTACGTTACTCTCTGACAAATATGTTGAGGTCATCGACCCATCGAGACTACCCGGTCCAACCCATCGATGGTACCGATAAGTCGACCTGGGCTTGACAAGTTTCTGGATTTTAAACACTGGCAGCATGACTTTGCCACAGGTCAATACCATCGACAGGACCGACCCATCGACTATGTGCATGTCGACCCATCGGTATGATCGACCAATCGATTGTCATCGTTGGAAGTGCATTTATGTGCAACGGTCTGATGGTTGAAAAGTCATTAATAAGTTCACCGACCCATCAGTCTGCTCGACATGTCGATCTTGGACAAATTCGAAAATCACTTTTGCCTCTCTATAAATACTCCATTGCTTGGAGTTGTTGGGATCATTTTTGAGCTACATTTATTATCCTTGTCCAGATCAGTTATTGGCCATATCTCCCAAGCAAAATCAAAAGGAAAAAAAAAAAGATCATTCTCCCTTGCTTTACATTTGGTGCATCATTCCAATCCAATCTTGTTTGATTGAGATTGAGAGAGAGAGGGGAACGCAAAAGTGAAGGATACCACTTGCATATTCAAAATCCTAGAACCCTCCCAAGGACTATGATTGCTCATACTCGGAGGTACATTTTCATCATCGACGAGATCACATTGGGAGAACATCTTCAGAAGCACACTTTTTCATTTGTAAAGCTCATCAAAGGCAAGTACTTCTCTTTATTTTAAATTTTATAAAATTAACTTGTGAAGTGGATTAAAGCAAGGGATTGAACCACTACAAAAAATAGAGGGATAAGGACGTAGAACGAGGTTGGTAGAACCTTTACAAAATCTTAGAGATTTGGTGAAATTCTCAATCGATTGATTAGGTGGAAGTCATAATCTTTTAGTGAGGGTGTAATTCGGCACTTAGTGAATTTAGGATATCCCAAGGTTGGGTGAGTCCATCAGTGGATGTAGGAGGGATTTTCTCCGAACCACTTTACATTGGTGTTGTGGTGTTAGAGATTATTACTTGTATTGTGGATTGATCACATTTGCTAATACACGCACTTCTTGATGAATTGTTTATCCGCTGCAAAATTATTGTAAATAATCAAGTGATTTTAAAGGACCAACATTATTGGAGATTGCCCTATTCATCCTCCCTCTAAGGTCAATCATGTTTTAGCCCGGGATTTTCAATTAGTATCAAAGCTTGAGTACTTTTCATAAAAGATTTAATCATCGGAGTTAATCCAAGCTAGAACACCATCGGAGATAGTCGTGTCATTTTCAAACCTCCGTATTTTGATGAATCAAATTATGCCTCATAGAAGACAAAATGAAAAGTTTTTTTCTCTCCATCGATGGAACCAAATTTTATAGGCAAATTGACTCACGAGGAGAATAAAAGTCAAGTGTGTTTTTTTTTTTTTTTATTTATCATATCTAACAATTTTTTATTTGAATAATAAATGTGTAATAAATTTTAATTGCTAGGTGTCCAACAATCAATCTATTAGTCCTCATTTTTTCATGTAATTTTTATGGGTGCAACTTGGGTTAGAGTCAACTTGAACTCAACAGGCTCGGTCCAAAAGTATGGACGGGCTAACTCAATCCATTCTAAATGTGGGTTTGTCTGGGTAAAAAAACATTGACCCATTTTTAATTAGGGTCAAGTTGTGTCATGTTTTATTATTTATTTATTTATCCATCTGTATATATAAATGCACCTTCTCATTTTTTATATCATTATTTTATTATTTTTTAAAATTAATTGCTAGTGGAGACTGTCCTTATAGATGTCTTTTTCCTTGAAGTATACCACTACAATATATAGACCCAATTATTTACTTAATTACATATGTTGAGCTTTGACCCGATTTAAATCAACTTGAATTGATTGACCCTAATTAAAAATGGGTTCGAGTTAAAACTGGGTTGGATTACAGCCAGATTGGAGATGGCAAAATATGAATTGATTTGAAAAATAGTGATAAAACCAAAGTCCACTTAATTAAGAAATTTGTTATTAATTCTTCAACTAGGTTATACATTTCTAGATAGGAAGTTAAAAAAAAAGAAGAAAATTGATGTATATATGAAGTGTATAAAATTTTATCCTCATTTGATCGTTTTAACTTTATAATTTTAATTTTAAATTATAATTGATTGAATTAAAGAATTTTATTAAATTTCTCTTATTACACAGTCTGCATTGAAACAAGAGATGTTTGTACCGAAAATCAGGCATGCGATTTGAAACGGTTCCGCTCTTCTTGCCACCAAAATAAATAATCAAAAAATTAAAATAAAAAAGAGAAATCTACCAAATTCCTTCTCTTCTCTTCTCTTTCAGAGTCTCCTCTCATTGAAGATTCACAGCAGCATTAAATACCCTAATTTTCTACTGATTTGTTTAAATCATGACACTTCTCAATGGATTCTCATTTTCTCAATTAAAAGGTTTTTCCTCTTCACCTCCTATCATTTTTATTTTATTTAATATTGTTATTATATTTGGTTTGGATGAATTCTTCTATTTTCTTTCTGTTTAAAAAATCATTTGATAATATTTATTTATTTATTTGTCATTATGATTTGTTTGGTTTTTCTTTTATTCTATTTTCGCGTCCATTTTTTTTTTCTTTTTTTTTCTTTTAGCACGTCGAATGCAATTCCTCCTTATATACTTCTGTCTTTGATCGTAATTCGATTACTGCGAGGAACATAAGAATTTTCTTTTTATGAACCTGATGTATTCATGAATTAAATTAAAGCATTTACGATTCATATAGCCTTCTGTTGATTCAAAGACACGAAAAAATGTTTTAAATTAAAAGAAAAGAATTTATGAAAGGTTTTGTCATATAGCCTTTGGTTGAACTGTTGAAGTTTAAATTCATTCTATTTCTTAAAACTATTGACAATGACAAAACTGTTATTAAATTTAACAGTATTTAATTTGCAAATAATAAATATTAATAAATTCTCAATAAATTTTAATTGCAAAATGTCCAAGCAATCAGTCCATTATCAATCTTATCTTCATTTGGGTGAAAAATTTATGTCATTTGGATTCACTTTACATTTTAATTTGAAACTTCTTGTAACTCATGTCTACCAATAGATAGAATACACATTTTTAGTGGAAAAAGAAATATCTACTTAACTAAGAAATCTGTTATTAATATACTAAACTTTGAAAATTTAACTATTACGTAGTCTGCTTTGAATCTTATATAACCATTTAGAGTTTTTTCCTTTTTAATGATTTAAGGTGTTCAAGCGTTTCACCCTGGCTAATTCTTCGAGGTATGTGAAAATCTCTCGATCTGCATATATTGAGTAAAACTATGGAGAGTGATTTCTTGAAGTTGAGCGTGAATCGAACACTATACTCTTGTTTTATTAGTCAAGTTCTTAGCTGTTAGACTAACCATCGCTTGTGTACCAATAGCTATTTTTGTTAGAAAAGAGATGTCTCTTTGGACAAATGGGGCATGTCCTTTTAAAATGGTTTTGTTCTTCTTGCCACCACCAAAACAAATAACCTATAAACAAAGGAAAAGGAAAAAAATCTTAATTTATCATCCTTTCTCCAAAATTAAAAACCAATTAACTAGCTAAATCTCTTGGATTCTCCTCTCATTGAAGGATTACTTCTTCTCTTTTGTTTAAACATTAGACTTCTCAATAGATCCTCAGTTTCTCAATTTCTATTTTCGAACAGTCTTTTAAAAAGGTATTTATTTATTCGTTCCTTTCCTTTTAATGTTATTTATTATTATTATTATTGTATTTGTTTTGATGTATTCTTGTACATTTCTTTCATTTAACCATACATTTTATCATTTATTCGTTTATTTATTTATTTTTATATTTTATTTAGATTTTTTATTCTTTTACACACCCACTTATTTTCTTTCTTGATGACTTTATGATAGGCAAAAGATTTTATATTTGTTGTTAGTAGTATAAGTAATTTTGGATTTCTTAGTTCTTTTATGAACTCCATTGGTCATTTTTTAAGACTAAGTATATGTGTTTTAATATCTAACAAATTTCTCATATATTTCTCTTTTTCGGTAAAATGAATAGTTATAAGGGTGAACACATCTCTTTTGAATATGTTGCATTTATGAATATAAGGGCTTCAAGCATAAGAGGAAATGTTCTAAAATTAAAGGTGAAAATAATTTAGGAAGGGTTTTATCATGTAGCCTTTGCTAGAGTTAATGTGAAAATTACATCATTTAGGTTTCACTTAAATCTTCTTTTTAAAACTTCATAAAAATCAAAATGCACTTAATTAAGATTTTTTTATTAATAATTCAATTAGGTTATACATTTTTTTTTTGGGGATAAGATGTAAAAAAAATGCATAATGAGTGTATAAAATTTTATTTGTATTTGATAATCCTAATTTTATACTTTTAAACTTTCAATTTTTTCTGTCATAAATCATTGATTTTTATTACATAACTCAAAATTTCAATAATTGCATTAAAGTTTTTTTTTTTTAAAAAAATCACATTATATAATATACTAGAATCCTATATAACTATTTGGGTCTATTTGGGTCCTAGTCCCTATAATAGAAGGTATGAAATTTTGCCACCAAAATAAATAACTGAGGAACAGAAAAAAGGAAAATTCATAATTTCTCATCCCCTCTCCAACACAAGCAAAAGATTTTGAAATGGAAAATCATAATTTCAGATTCTCTTCTCTTTGAAGAATCATAATGGTATTTATTAGGGATATATTTAAGATATTCTCTTCTCTTTGAAGAATCATAATGGTATTTATTAGGGATATATTTAGATCTTAAATATATCCCTAATAGTATTAAATACCCTACGTGTCTATTGTTTTATTTAAATCACGTACCATAATCAATGGAACCTAGTTTTCTCATTGTTGAGAAAGGTTTTCCCTCTTGACCTCCTTTTATTTTATGTTTTTGTTTTATTTACTATTATTATTGTTTTGTTTTTTTATTAATTCATGTATCTTCCTTTTGTTTAAGTAAGCATTTTGATTTATTTGTTATGCTTTGTCTGAGCTTCTCTCTTTTGTTTGAATGATGATGTTTTAAATCTGAACGGGTAGCGTTGTTGGTCTAAACTTATAGGATTAGATTAGAGGTCTGAGTTTCAACTCCTCTTGAGCTCAGTCTCATCTGGAATAGAGATACCCATGTTATTAAACGAAAAATTTTAGTCATTATTTTAGTATCTTAAGAAATTTACACTTCATCATTCATTTTTTAATTCTTTTGGTTTCTTCTTGGACTGAATGCCTGAAGATTTTTTTTTTTCTATTTGATAATTCTAATTTCATAAATTTAAATTTTGAAAATTTAACTATCATATAGCTAACCATTAAAGTTGATGGTGTGAAATTTACTACTTTAGTTTTCATAGAATTGCTCTTCTGCCAGTAACATTTTTTTTTTCAAGAGAGAATACTCATTTCAGCAGTGACTTTTGAAACAGTTCTTCTTTTCTTGCCACCAAAACAAAATAACACCTAAAGCATTCAGATTTACATTAGATATTCTAAATTTATTTTAAAAAATTCACATTTTCTCAATTTCTCCTTTCGGAGATAGTTACTAAAAAAGGTATTTCCTTTTTTCTTTTTTCTGTTATTTATTATTATTATTATTATTATCTTGTTTTGTTCTGTCCTTGTATACCTCTTTCATTTAACTACGCATTTTATATCATTTATTTGTTTCTTTTTATTTTTTATAAATTGTTTGGATCACTTTATTATTTTATGAACATTTTTGCACTGAATATAGGTTTTTTTTATATCTTATGGAGTTACTTACTTCTCTCTTTGATTGCAAATTGAAAACTATATTTATAGTGAAATATCACTTGCACACTCGTTTGTGAAGTATTATTTTGCACATTTGGATGTGGGCTCACCAAATTAATTAGTAATAGATCTATTAGAAAAATCTTTTCATTAAAAATTACTTTTATCAAATCAATTGACGCGAAGGTCAAGAAAATTCAACATTTTCTTCTCCATCACCAACTCAAGAACTCCCTCACAGTAATCACTTAACCTCTGTTTAAAGTATGGTTTTTTTTTTTTTCTCTTAGACCTTTTTCGCTGCAATTATTGAATAAGATAAGAAAAATATATGTCAAAGGGAAACACCTGCAAAATTTACCTCGGATCCAAATGCAGTCAATTAAATATAATTTTAATTAAATCAAATAAACTATATTTTTAAACTTTACAAAAGTTAATTAATTTAAATTACTATTAATATTTAAGTTTCATGGCCTTAAAAGTAATCTTTAGCATACCATATTCATCTGGAGTTTCACAATGGTCATTAGTTTCCTGTATCTTCAAGTTTTTGTTCATTGGCATGCCTCTGTTCTGCTGCTTTTTTTCTTCGACCTCCGTTTGCTCTGTGTCCATTTCTTTCTATTTTGTATGATGAATATCTCACTTATTTTGCTTCGCAAATATTTCAGGCTGCAACAGCTACCAATAAAAATAAATGGCTTCCCTTGGGGATATTGGTGTGGGGGCATCAATTAATATTCTAACTGCACTTGCTTTTCTTTTAGCATTTGCTATTTTACGACTGCAGCCATTCAACGACAGAATATATTTCCCAAAATGGTATTTAAAAGGGTTAAGATGCAGCCCAACACATTCAGGAGCATCGGTGAGCAAGTTTGTGAACGTAGACTGGAGAACATACATCACATTCTATAAATGGATGCCTGAAGCATTGAGAATGCCAGAACTTGAGCTCATTGATCATGCTGGTCTTGATTCTGCAGTATATATTCGAATTTACCTTCTTGGGTAAGTCTAAATCACATCCAAAAGTTCTCACTAGACCCAATAATGCCTTCTATGAAGTGAATGTTGATTTCCCATTGTCATCAAATGCCAAAATCTCATCTATTTTAGATCGACTTTTTGATTGCTGCTTGTCCATTTGATTTTGTTGATACATAAAGTAACAAAGGGCTGACACCAAACTGGAAGACACATATACTAGTTTGTTCTGACAAAATTTTGCCATATTATTCTTATAAAATAGGTAGATATTTGATCTATTTCTCAAAATTGATATAGCTAGCTCTATCTTGCTGTTGTTTCTTGTTTTGATGGATGACCTAATCCACTTCTTCTCTGTACGTACAGCTTGAAAATATTTTTCCCTCTATTAGTTCTCTCCTTCGCTGTCTTGGTGCCTGTTAATTGGACTGGTGACGGTTTAAAGAATCTTAAAGGGGTCATGTATAGTGATGTTGACATGCTCTCAATATCCAACATTCCATCAGGATCGGATAGGTTAGAACAAGCTCTTCTCAAAAATTTTGTACTTTTTAATTTTGTAGCCATTGATAGAGACAACGTTTCATCCTTTCTTGCCTTTGATCATTTTGTGCATTTTGCGAGGGACGTTGGAGTTGGTCATTTGAATTTACTTATAGATTCTGTTCTTAGACTTGGCACTACCTGCAAGTAAATGCTTACTTATTGTACTATATTATGCTAAAGTTTCTATACTAATGTCCTTTTTTTTTTTCGAAGTTTTTATATAAGTTTCTATAGTTATGTTATCAAAGAAATGATATTAACTTTTTTGGTTTTCATGTAAAAATGATGAGAGCTTTAGTGCGGGTGTAGGCCAATAGTGGGCAACGGCTGCCCAAATGAGGGACAAGATCAATGAAGAGGAGCACATAAACCTCGTTGCACAATCTACACACTCTTAAATTGCAGGTTTTCTGATGTCTACAAATCATAGCACATTTCAAATCAGAAATGAAGACCCCGCTCGAAAGCAACATCTTTCTTGCACAGCAATGCTAGAAGGGTGCAAAGTAGGCTTTTGCAGCAACGCTTGAAAACCGGAATGTGCATCCCTTGCTTGAGATTAGCTGCTAGCCCGAGTTTTCTTTGTGGGTTCTTTATCATTACATTTCGCCCATCTACATGTTAAGGGAACCCTTTTTGTTTGATATGATGACTTGAAAAGAATCAATAGTTTGGACAAAACTATGGCCATGCATGAGAGTTTCTGCTTCTGCAAAGGTTGCATCCCACACTGGAAATAACATCACCATATGCTCGAATTCTACAGAATTGGCCACGGAGCTTTCTCGAAGATCCCTTTCATTAATGAAGAAGGCAAGAGAAGAGAAACAAATGAGGCAATGAAATTGTCTGAGATTGGCCGAAAAAGTAGTACAAAAAATCGAATTTTTGATCGGTGGGAGTGGATCCAATTGATGCAACAAAGGAGCCTAGCCTAGAGAGGATAGGGTTGTCGTACGGAGGATTTTGATGATAGTGGTATTGGAGAATCTTTCCTACTTGATAATTTAGATAAAGTATCTTGTATCTAGTTGTAGAGGGGGCATGGGCTAGAAGCAGCCATTTGACTGCCTCCTTTAACTCGGCCTTCATTCACTGCACGAACAAGGATTCTTTTCGAGGAAAATCTTTTTCGATGGAATATGATCAATATTATCACATCTAATCATACTACGAAATACTACTGTGCTAGAATGTTTAATTGTTCTAAGAAAAAGTATTTGAATTGATTCGACTAGAAGGCAAAAAGATGCTTTTCAAACTTAAGTTTTTTTTTGAGCGATGACAAATAAAGATATATATATTAATAAAAAGAAAGTGTTACATGTATAAGGTGAGGGTTAAGAGTCTTAAACCAAAATAGAGAGAGGCAAAATACAAATACAAGATAACCCAACAAAATACAAAGGAAGAAATCTCCTACCAAAGACAGTCACAAAAAAATAATCACAGTCCCCTTATCCAAGGACAATCACAGAAAGAAGACTCCCTCTCGCATCGAGTCCACCCCGAACTTCACAAAGAAGTCCACAACTCCATTAGCTGATTTCCTGACGAGCTGGAAAGAGACTTCGTGGCCTGTACACAATTCCCTTATCTCCCTGACGATTTGCAATTTTCCATGGTGGCCTCTTCAACCCCCTAACTCTCTTAATTGCATTTGCTAAATTCCCTTCCAGGATCAAGTTCCCCTGTTTTTCGAACTTAGCTTTATAGTTCGAGTAAACATAGTTTCAAGCAGCAACAAGTATTTGTCACTTCCACGACCTAAAATGATGGACTATTGTGTGGAGATAACTTGGTTCTAGACCAAGGTAATATTACTTGCTTATTTCAACACAAAACTTCATTGTTGACTTTTCCTACAAACTTGCACTGCTGAGTGACAATGAGAGTGGACCAAGTTTGTTTATTTTAACAAGTAAGAAATATATTCCATTATTCATATTCACAATCAACCCTTGCTGCTATTGTTGATAATGTGTGAAATAAGAGGAAAGGAAAGTAAGAAGTGTGGAGAGAGAGAGAGAGAGAGCTTTAGTACACATACCTTTGACAGTAACACAGTCTTGAATTGAGCCACGATCAACTTTAATATGTTTTATATATTCGTGAAAGAGAGTTGGAAGCAATATGTATGACATTTTGGTTGTCACAGTCCAGAACCATGGATTGAGGATCTAAGAAACCACTCTTGAAGTAATTGTTTCAACCACAACAATAACATAGAAGTAGTATCAACCATTGCATGATCAACCTCAGCATTAGAGGAGGCAATGATAGTATACTTTTTTGTTTAACCAAGATACTAGGTTTCTTTCAACAAATATAGAATATCTTGAAGTGGATCACTATTAACTAGAAAAATCAGTCCAATCAGAATCAGAATAACTATGAATATATAAATGGCAAGTGGGACATACATATTGCCTCAACCAAAGAGAACATTTAAGTTGGGGCAATGCACAAGTTGACTAACCATTTCAACAACATGACATAGATCAGGCTGCGTAATGGTAAAGGAATATTAAAGCAATCTTTTGTTAATAATTGGGATTGCGTAAAGATCACCATCATCATGTTTCAGTGTAAAATTCTTACCAAAAGGAGTATATTGGTTAGCAACCAAGATGTAAGGCAATTTGTAACTTAAAATTCTAAAAATGAAATTGTACACAGAATATCTTGCTCTTGGAAGTTGTCACTTGCTGAGTTTGATTCCTCATGTTCTTCTGAATTGCTTGTTCCTACAGAGTGAGATTAGAAGATCAAATTTAATGTGAAATTTCTTTTCTGTAAGAAAGAATTATTTTGCTTGTTTTTTACAGGTTTTGGGCACATTTGGTAATGGCATATGTTTTTTCCTTTTGGACATGCTATGTGCTATACAAAGAATATAAAATGGTAACTTCGATGAGGTTGCATTTTCTTGCTTCTGAGAAACGTCGTCCAGATCAATTCACAGTGAGTTTGTTCTACAAGTTGTGATTAATGCTGCAGCCCATTTCTTAACAAAGTATTATCATCATTTTCTTGAACTTTAACCATTTATCAGTGGCCAGTTTTTTTTTTGAAAAGTGCTGACTTTTCTTTTTATAGTTGAATTATTTTTTTTCAATCATATCCTTTATCATTGTACAATTTAATATATCTCTTGTTGATACTGCTCTCCAAGTCACTTCATTTCAAATGGTCCTTTTTGTGGTGAACATTTTCAAAACTTCGTCTATCAATTATGTGTATGATTTCTTAATTATGTTAGTCTACATGTTGGTATTATTGAACATCAAAACCATTTTTCATGCAGCATTCTTGAGCTATTGGAACTGTTGGTAATGGATTTTTCCATCACTTTTTTTATTTCTACTACTCGTGTACAATAGTAAAAATCTTAGGAACATTATGGAAAACCCCGATGTCTGATCTGATGATCTCTAAGTACGCCCCCCTATACCTGTTGGTCCTGATTTTCTCCTAGAAGTTCCATCAACATTAAATTTCATGACCCCAAGTTGAAGGGGTGACCATTCCACCAAGGCTTTGGACTTCCTAGATCTTCCTCTCAAACAACCCTCCCAAAAAGATAAAAAGTCACTAACTTTGAAAACTTTGAACTCCTTGTTGGGCAAAAGCCAAGCATAGAGTCTCCATTTGGCTTTTTGAAATAGCTCGCAAATCTCAGTAGACTTTCCTTCAAAAATTATAGAATTTCTTTCTTCCCAAATAGTCCATGAAATAACTGCCGGAATTGTGAACCACGCCATCCTCCACCTCTTATTGGAAAAAGGGAAATACCATGCACCCAAAGTTTCAGCCTAGGCACTCGCACCGACCCGTGAATTTGAAGCTATAAGAATGGTTTAAACTTTAGTTTGATTATTCAATTTCATTTACTTTCCTAAATCAAGTGAATCTACTCACAGGCATGGTTCTAGCCTTGCCAATCTTCCGCAATAGAATATTGATATCTTGTTTGTCCACTTCATCACCAAGCATTAATTCGTGTATTTTGTTGCAATTTCTACTGTCTATCTTATCTTATTTGTTGGACTCATTTCTCTACATTCAACCACTAGTTGCCTCAAGATGGTTTCATCCTATTGTTGGGTTTCTTCAAATGTGTCACGTCTAATTTAAATTCAAACTCAAGTTTGACCAACTTGAGTTTGAGAGAGGTGTGTATGTTATAGGATTTGATTAAGCTATATTAGTTAATATAGTATCTATTTAGACATAACCTTATCTATTAAGGTCCAATCTATCCATTGAGATACATTCATTGTACTTTATAAATGCCCCATGGATCTAATGAAAAGATAGATTAGTTTTAAGGATTCGATCATCATTAGCAACCTACATTTTGGTAAACATCTAGAGGGACTGAATGGCTGTGATGATGATACTACTACTAATCATCAATTAACACATGCAATGTACAGACAAGAAAACAATGTATAGTTTTGAGTCTGGTTGGGCCAAATGAGGCCTCAAAACCTAGCCCCAAATTTAAAGTGGCATTGGATTTCTGGGCCACATTCTAATAGCTTGATCCTACATAACTGAACCTACCTAGGTATCAAGTTGGCTAATCAAGTGATGTAGGCCAAAAGGTCTACAAATGGCCTATGCTATCTAAGAACTGTTTTTACACCCAAAACAGTTCCCAAACAACCCTTAATCAGTTAATCAACCCTCTAAATCTGAAGAAAATAATTGACAGTAAACTTAAACAGATTTTTGCTTGGTGATGAAATAGCTCTCTAGGGTTGCTTACCAAGGAAGAAACGCCTTCTCGAAAACTGGCTACAGCATACTGCAAAGGTCTCGTAGGATTCCAGGCCTGCTGTCATTTCAAAAACCAAAACTCCTCTAGGGTTTTGCTCACCAACTGCAGCTGAATATTTTCCTAAGATTATTTTTTCTCACTTGCCATTAAGTCACAAACCACAAAATGCACAAGGCTTTGTTGCCAATATAGATCCCAAAACAGAAATGTTGCCGCATCCTCTTGGTGTTCTTTTATTAAGTGAAAATTATCACAAACGTAATTTATTACATGTTATGTCTAAAATGGCCCAACTTAAATACACACAAAAACTATTATGCCCTCAAATATCTTAAAATAAACTTGAAAAATAAAAGGGTAACCAAGAAATTTGGACCTATGCTGTTGTAATTCAATTTGTGGAAACATGGGGCCCACATTGGTGGGCTATAGCCCACTAAAGACCCAGGAAAATCATATGAAGACTGTTTTGGTCTGAAAATGGCCCATAATTTCATTAGAGTAAGCCCAAGAATGACCCACTAACGGGCCCACTTGGGTTTGGACGCTTCATCTGAGTGTGAACTCTGTGTTGATGGTCGAAACCTCCAAGAATGCCCCCATGGTCAATGAAATATCATATTTCTATGCATTTCTCCCCTACTAAGGAGAACTTGACCTCAAGTTCGAATGTGTCATTGAAACAGATGTGTCTGGAGGTCCCTTGTAAAGATTGTTGTCGATCATTTGTAGCACTGGACACAAATCCATCGTCTTCCGCTTGAACTTGGTGGCGGGCATGGCTAGCCACTCAAACAATCTATCTTTTATCTTGAAGGCAGTCTACCACTCATCTTTGAGACTTACTCTGAGCCGCAACAATTCCATCACTTGTTTGTGTACCTTGGTGCAGTTTAGGACACACCCTATAGCTGTCCGTGATAGGTAGTCTAGCCCCAGGTACAATGTCTACATAAGGTTGTATATCTATCAGAAGTGGTGAATCTGATGGCAACTCCTTAAGAAAAATGACTAGATTCTCCTCTACCATAGGGTGTAATTCAGCTAGTAAATCGGATACCTCACCAACCTCTTTTCCTGTTAGAGCATAAACAAGACCATCATCTAGAACCTCCTCCACAAACTGTCCATTGGAAACAACACTAACCTTCCCTTGTGTAGTGGGATTGGCTTGTATACTTTCCTTCTATGGATGAATCACAGTTTTCCTGATCACCCTTCCAAAATGTATGAGTATTCTTATACCCATCAAGGTGTTTCTTCCTATTATACTGCCATGGGCTACCCAAAATGACATCACAAGTATTCGTCTGAGGAACAATATCACACGATACATCATCATGATATGAACCAAAAATTAGAAAAATGAAATGAGTGCAACAGTCACCTCATCACCTTCTTGAACCAATAAAGTTTGTATGGTATAGGACGTTTCTATAGTTTTAGTTGCAACTTATCAACCAACTCATGTATGGTTAACATTTTCGTTGCTGCCCCCATATATCACAATGCCCACCACTTTATCCTTCATTCTTTATATGGTGTAAAAGATGTTGTTTTGTAACCAATCTGTCCCTCGTCTTCTTAGGCGCAAGCAAAATAGTCCTCATCATTATGGTCTCTAGACCATCCACTCTAGCCCTATGGCCTCTACCACACCCACGAGGCATCATAAACTTGTGGAAAGCACACGTAAGGGTCTCAAAGGGTGGGACTTAGGCTCTGATACCAATTTGATGTAGGCCAAAAGGTCTAAGAATGGCCTACGCTTTCTAAAGACTGTTTTTACACCCAATGTAGTTCCCAAACAACCCTCAATCAGCCCCTTAAATGTGAAGAAAATAATTGACAACAACCTTAAACAACTTTGTACTTACTCATTAGTGAAATATCTCTCCTAGGTTGCTTACCAAGGGAAAAACACCTTTCATAAAAAATGGCTACAACGTAATACAGAGGTCTCCTAAGTTTCCAGGCCTGCTATCACTTCACAAACCCAAAATCCTCTAGGGGTTTGGTTACCAACTACAACTAAATGTTATTATAGGTTTTTCCCCCTCATGTGGTTAAGTCACAAGCCACAAAATAAACAAGCCTTTGTTGCCAATATAGATCCCAAACAGAACTGTCATCACCTCCTCTTGGTGTTCTTTTATTGAGAAAAATAAATACTAATTACAACCCTAACTTATTACATGAAATGTGTAAAATGACCCAACATAAACACATAAAAAGACTAAAATACCATCAAGTGTCTTAAAAGAAACTTAAAAATAAAAGGGTAAGTAAGGAATTTGGACCTATGCTGTTGGAACTCAATTTGTGGGAACATGGGCCCACATGGATGGGCCCTACAGCCCACTAAAGGCCCAAGAAGATTTACATATAAAATCTGTTTTGGACTAAAAGCAGCCCATAATTTCAGTAGATCATGCCCAAAAACGACCCACTAATGCGCCCACTTGGGTTTGGAGCCCTTCACGTGAGTGAACTCCATGTTGATGGTCAAAACCCTCCAAGATTGTCTCTGATTTCAATGATGTATCATCTTTCTCTACATTATCAGGTCTGCCTGGCCCAAGTAGTTTGGCTTGAGTATTTAGTCTCTTATTTTATAATTAAACCACAAAATAGGTATAAATTACATTGAAATGCCATTTTGTTTCTTTGATTTTTTACTATTTGGATTTTGGAACCTAATAATAAGAGGCACTATAATTTTTGGATTAACGTGTGGGAAACTCAGACACAGTCCTACTAAAACCCCCACGGATGAGCCCACTACCCCTAAGGCACACCAAGGTTAATAAAACTTTTCAATTAATGATGCCTTCAAGGATATGTTAATAATAAATTTCATTTTTTACCATATTGATCTTATCCTAAATTGTTTCTATTGCTTTGTGTAGGTTCTAGTGAGAAATGTCCCTCCAGATCCCGATGAGTCAGTGAGTGAGCATGTCGAACATTTCTTTTGTGTTAATCATCCAGATCATTACCTCTCCCATCAGGTTTGTAACATTACAAATTATAATATGTATTTCTTTATAATTATGCAGAATAGGACTCATTTGACCACAAGTTTTAAACAATTCTTTTAATAGAAAACTCATGAAAGACGAGGTTTCATGTGAAACACTGAAAATAGTGAATTCATTTCAAAGTTCAAACTAGATAAGTGGGCTGTCCTTGGCATATGAGAGATTGTATTCTCCAAAATCTAGGTTGGTCTAATAGATAAGTTCATTATATCTACATACCATACACATTTTATCAATTTGATTCTAGAGCCAATAGCAACGTCACTGAATGCTCATTTTGCAACCATAAAACTTGTCGATTTACTTAACTTATACATGTGTACATGTATAATAATCAATCCCTAATATACATCTGTACATGTAAAGCAAGAACATATTGTCATGTTTAGATTGACAATATGGCAAACATTGAATGCATGTTTTCTTCATTCAATGCCTCTCAGTCACCTTTACGGTTTTGTTTAAACCCTAAACCCTTATGTAGTGGAGAGAGATTACATCTTCACATTGCTTTAATTGTCAAATTGAAGCATAACATATGACTATGAATTTATGTTCTTGCTTTACAGCCCTCACTTCTAATCTCCCCTTAAGATAAAGGAATTTAAAAACAAAAAATAAAACTATATGAAAATTGTATATATCCTTAGGGAAGTAAGTATCTAGGTTGTTCCTCAGTCCAAAACTTGTCTGAACTTGTCATAGACAAATGGGTTTAAACACATATGTCAGCCCGTCAGGCTAGTCTCGGGCTAAATTCTTGAGCCCGTTTACATAAATAGACAAACTCTAGCTTTTGCGAAAAGTCCCTGTGAAAGCTCGTTTAGCAGTTATATGTGTATACATGTGCACCTGCACATTGGGTCATTTTTCATTTAAAAAAATATCTTGAAATTAATTAGAAAAATGACAATTCAGTTAAAAATAGACATGAACTACAAATGGACTGAATTTGGGATCAAAACCCAATTTCTAACCACTTGATCTTGGTGTTCAAAATCATCAGACACCCTCAAGAATCACCAAGACAAGATGCCTAGTGAATTTTACCATTAAGATCAAGTGGTTTGAAATTGATTCTTGAGTTCAAATTTGGTCCACTTGTACCTCATCATGTCTACTTTCAATCTGACGGTTGTGTTTTTAATGGTTCCAAATGGTCAGACTTGGGTTTAGTTTTTTCCCAAATGGGCAGGCTCAAGCTTTTGTATATATAAACAGGTCGGTTTGCCATAGAGCATAGCCCGACCTGAACCCTCCCCGTGAACACCCCTACAGGTAACCACTTCAGTTGCCCTTGAAGTAACCAAGTGTTGGTGTGGTGCTGGAGAGTAAAAATAATCAAAACAAATAAAACCTTGGAGAAAACTAGAAAACATTTTCTGGCAATTGAAGTCTTGCCAAACTTCATTTTGGAATTTGTTTAGTTCTTGAAAATTTTCTTAAAAGATCTAAGATTGCATACTTGAAATGATGTTTAAACACCAAATCAAATAGGTAAACTTTGCTGACACGGTGATGATGTCATCTGTACAACACACTTAGAATAGCAACAATTGAAAGATGCAATTCTCTAAGGGTCCTTGGATTGTTACACCAATACCATGGTAAAGATTGAGAAATCTAGAAAACATAATGAAATTGTGTAGAAGCTAATAAAAGGACAACTCATGAAGGATGAGAAAGAAAGTGAGAGAACATGCAATTGTCCAACCCATGTTGTTGTACCAAGGGGTAGACTTAAAAGGAAGAGGAGAGGGGGGGAGGTAGTGATGCAGGACAACTAATAGAGTGGACCTAAATGCATAAATTTAAATAAAAATAATGCATCCTAAAATCTAATATGGCTGAAATTAATTAATCAATTAATAGCGGCAACAAGAAAAGGTGTAGAACAGCAGTAAAACGGTTAAGAAGAGAGTTGTACAGGTCTAAGATACAGATCTAAAAGCAGTAGCAGATCTAATAGGTCTAGGACAGATCTTGGACAAAATTGGGACTGGTCTTGGGGCTGAACTGGGACAGATCTGAGACAGGTTTTGGGGTTGTTTCTAGGACAGATTTTGGACAGCTTTTGGAGCTGTTTCTAAGACAACAATTCAAGGAGAAGAAAAGGAAAGGAGAGAGGAAGAGAGATAAAGATATAGAAGAAGAAGAATAATACCCGAAGATGGAAAGATAGTAGCCTCACGCTAGGCTTCACACCAAAGGAATTACTCCCAAATTATTTTTGTCGCACAATCAGTGGAAGAAATCTTCAATCTTATTCATCATTAAGTGTCAATCCCGTATGGAGGGGTTATATCACATATATAATGACTTAAAAACATGAAAAAGACCAAAATACCCTCTAATAAACAAATACCAAACTACCCTCAATGATTAGAAAGCCCTAATTACATGTAAAATCACTAAATTTCTCCAAACAAAACCAACTATTGGACTAAACAAATAAATGAAAGAAAAAATACAATCATGAAAAGGCTAGAAATCTTAAATCTAAATATAGAAACTTGCTAAATATGGAAACTCGTATGATGCTCTACATCAAGTAGGGAACAAATACTTGAGTGAATTTCAGGTGTTTTATGTGTTTTTTTTTTCTGATTGGGAAACTCAGACACAGTCCTACTAAAACCTCCACGAATGAAGCGCACTACCCACGCACTACCCACCTGCAATCTCCCGCTTCCTGAAGTGGGAGGTAACCAGTTGAGCTATACCCATGTGGTAGCCCTCTCATGCAAAAATAATTTTTTACAGCTTCCTCAATGTCTAAAATTTTGTTGATTTCCATAAATCTCTATAGATTGTGGACAATCTTTAATTTCTTACATCTAGTTAAGTTTTTTTTATCTCTTCTATCTAATCTACAATATTCTGAATTTTGAAAAAAATCCATTTTTCAGAAGTTGGCTACACATTGTGAAAAGCTTACCATTTCTTACATATTAACTCTCTTTCTTTCTCTCTCCTCATATGTTAAAACCATATTGAAAAACTTTGGAAAGTAAACGATCTTAGATATTTGGTATATAATTTTTATTGATATTATTATTATTATTATTATTTGTATTTACTTTGATCCATTGTCACATTTATTTATTCATTTTAAAATTATTTTGATTATTTTAATATTGTTATCCATAAAAAGATCCATTGACATCTTTCTTATGTCATAAGAAGAAAACATCAAAATTTACCACGGTATTATTATGACAATTTTAGGATAAATACACTATCAACACAAGTTAAATTTATAATTTAAAATTTTAAGATATGAAATTTATATTTATATTTTGAATACCTTTTTGCTATTTAAAATATCTCAATTATTTTTTGTCATCATATCCTCATAATATTATACATTATAATATTTTGGCCCTTGTGAAGCTATTTTTTTTTAATCTGCCTTTGGTTGGACCCACATATAACTTCATTATTTCCATCCAAAAGATTTATTACAATTCCGCATAACCTCACTATACATCAATTGCATCAATCAATACTTCAATCTAGTGCCTTTCCTTAATGATATTTTGAGAGTATAAAAGAAGATCTACATCATCTGTGGGGAATGAGTATGATGAAAACCATTTTTGGGGTTTCCAAAAGATAGGATTTTGATTCGGGATTTTAAGCCGAATCACGGACTTCAATGATAGAAACCCGAAGGACCACTCTCAAATCTCTCGATCACTCTCAAGAAAAATGACAATGGGGCTAATTTCGATGGGACGGTTAGTGGAATCAACCTCACCAAAGAAATTAGGCGTTCTCGAAAATTAATTCGAGCAAGGAATTGGGAGTCCGAATTTAGAATTTTAACGCACTTAATTAATTAAAAATTAAATGCAATAAAATCTAAACACGCATGAACTCTAATCCGACTTAATTTGGATTAAATCTCAGGAACCTTATAATGAAGTAAGTTGGACTGTGGAATCCAATTTTAATTAGACAATGGAAAATGCACTAATTGAAAATTAAATTCAAAATGCAATTAAAATAAATCTAATTATTCTAATTAAAATTAATTCAACACAATAACACAATTAAATTCAAAAGGAAATTAGACTCACCACAATAGCGACGTCCATACAAAGCTTCAAGCTTCAAGAACTTTAATTAAATTACCTTTTCAAAAAAAAAAAAACTTTAATTAAATTCTGATTGTGTTAAATACAATATTCAGCAACACTAATTTATAAAACTCCAGTCCTAGTTGTTGTTGCAATCCAAACTCTCATTTGTATTTGGATAGCATTACAAAAACCAATGAAAATCAAACACCTAGAGTCCTAGATTTGCAAACACCTGAATTCTAGTGCCCTATGCAAAAATAACTCCTAAATTCAAAATTCAAATTCAAATAAAACCTATCCTATCTCTCTATCTCCATCTAAACAAGGATCGACTTGGCTTAGATTGGATATGGTGTGGCTTCCATGCAAGCAATGAGATGTCATTTTCGTCCAGATGGATTCCTTGCAGCAAATAGACCTCAAATGATGGGCTTTAAGGTCCATAATATGACATAATAGGCCTTGACCCATAGCATACTCCTATGGCTTCGAAATTGGGTGTAAGTGAGCCTATTAGAAGGTTCTTTCGGCCCTCGCTTTCCACTATCAATTCTAAGATGCAATTGGAGTGGAATTTCCTTAATGAAGCTCATGTGGGCCCCACCATCCTCGATCGGGCTCCGTATCGGGTTAATCGGGTTCGATGCCTGCACCAAAATCCCATACAAGTCTATAGTTACACTATATTGTAGAAGAAATATATTAAAAATTCAAACAAGAATGGATATAACGCTAGAATGACGAATCTATCCAAAATAATTTTGAAAATGATTTAGCCCATGAAGGTACACTTCATGACCATCATATTTATTTACTTAAAAAAAATCTTAAAAACACTCAAAAGTCATGATTCTGATAAAGTGGATTGTGGTCGAAATATAGAAAATGGAACTTTATCATGGAAAACATTAGATAGTGATAAATAAGAAAACACGTAATCAAGTCCGATGAAATGAAGAACAAGGTTTCAAGTTTAAGGAACCTTGAGGGACTTCGTAAGATTGATGAGAAAGTGTTAATTAAATGGTTGTTGTCTTGCATGGAATTTGAAGACCACATATTTGATGACTTTATTAGAGGATGGGACACTCTATGGATCAGTATCGAAGAAAAGCGTTCATCAAATGTGAGAATTATCTCCTATTGATCATTACAAGTTTAATGTGAATGGGGCTGCTAGGTGGAAGTCGTGGCCACTTTGGACTCAAGGAGCATTGCATAATGATGAAGGGGAAATGAGATTTTTTTAACCTTTTTTTGTCACCTGCAAGTGTGGATGATTCTAATGGAGCAAAGTTCTTTGCAATTAGACAAGAATTGTCCATAGAGAGTAGCACAATTCGTGAAGACAAGTAGGAGGTAGATTCCCCATATGTAACAAAAGGGAAGAAGAAAGCACCTTGGATGTTGGTGCTTATTGTGTGAGATATTGCAAGGATATGTAGAAACATGGATCTTGTGGTGAAAATGAGAGTTGCTACACTCTTTTTTTCTTGTGAGGGCTTTTAGGGTTTCTAAATAGTCTGTTTTTTTAATAATTTTTTTTCCTTCTGTGTAAACATAGTACTATACTCCTATATTGTATATTCTTTTTAATCAATATAATTGTTAACTTAAAAAAAAAAAAAAGAGGAAATGAAAGCATGCAATCGACACAAACATTGGATAAAAATGCAATAGAATTTTCATAGCACAAAAATGAGCTAATTTAAATTCTAGTAAGTGATCAATTCTTCCATTTTGCCATCTAGTATGATGATTAATCTGTTGGAGGGGAAAAAAAACAAAGAACGGGCAACCAGAAAATGGGCTTGCAGTACCATAAGAAAGAGCTAAAAAAACTAGAAAGATTTTGAGAACTGAGACACATGTCTATTTGTTGTCTTGAAAGCAGATCAGTCTTTTTATGAAGACCCAATTGGCCCAATTGGTGAAAGCCACATAATGCTGATGCCAAATTTGTATTGGAAGACCATGTTAACTAGCATTTTTCTTGAATGTAGGTTTTGTACAATGCAAACAATTTGGCGAAATTGGTGGAGAGAAAGAAGAGCTTACAAAATCGGCTAGATTACTACCAAAACAAATATGGGAGAAAACCAAAAACAAGGCCATCCACTAAGGTACTTTTCATTGTATGGCAAACTCACATTGTATTCTCTCTTGTAGTATTTCATCCTTTTGCTTGATAAAATTGCATGCATATATGTATGTATCATAATTACATAGTATCGGGAGGTTTACAAAACCTCTTGGTCTTTTATGATTAACACGGCTGAAGGGGATGTACTAAAATAAATTCATATTAGCATGAGATTGTTCAAAATAGGTCTATTTAATCATCATAGCCCTTGAACTTTTTTGTTTTGAGTGCTAAACATTTGATGGATTTCTTTATTTACATGATTGGCTAGGATAAGTTGGATGAACATCATACAATCAAGATTTGAATTGACAGGCTGAACTGAAGTTGTATGCAGGTTGTATTGATCATTATATGGCATCTACACATCATATGCTTGTCTACAAATCTTACCAAACTTCTCTTTTGTGTTTGTGCATGTGAGCGTGCGTGTGTGCATGCATGTGTGTATTTGTGTAGGATCGTGGTCCTTGAAGATAAAATAATAAGATCCCAGAATTGTTGCAAGGATATGTATTTTGTTTATTCATGTCTTTTATAGAAAGGTGTACACAGATTTCTATAATCTTGAGGATTATACAATTCTATATTTACTTTTCCATAAAATACACAAATATATAAAATACATATTCTACATCAAGAAATAATTCAATAAATGGAGCCCTCCCATTTCAAGGTGAGTTGGCATATATGTGAAGGAACTTTAAGGATGATAGATTGGGTTTACACCTTGCAATCATCTTAGTCTTGTCATTTTAGCAATTGGAACTTCAAAACTCTTCTATAGCTAAGATTTCATGGCCTAAATCACAACCCTAGGGTGATTAGATGGGGGTGAAAGTTCAGCTACCCCTATACATTTGTTTCCTTCTCATTCCACCATTTCCCATGACTTTGCATTAGCTTAGTTAGCCCGCCTACTAATCCTATTAAACTGTTATCTATGGTAATCATTATATTTAATGGTAAGTTAATTTTTAAATCAATGATCTATCAACTCAAAAATGTATTCTTATATATAGACAGGTTTTTGGGGGCTTTGTGGACAAACTGTGGATGCAATTGACTTCTACACTGCTGAGATAGAAAAGTTGTCAAAAGAAGTAAGTGTCAGGTATCCCTTATACTCACTTTCAAATTTCATATTTACCTTTATGAATTTTCTTAAAAAAAAAAAAGAAGAAGAACTTGGGAACTCCATAAAATGTTCTATGCATAGAATCAGGGTCAGTTACATAAAAAGTGTTTTTCATTGTAAAGGAGGTCTAACTATCCAAAACATTTGCATTTTTAAATCTATGGACAAGAAATCCCTTACTTTCGTGGTATTTCTTGTTGTTTACTTGTATAAAATAGAAGTTTGAATTGTCAGTGTACTTCGTAGATTCTAGCCTCTTAGAATGGGAGGAGAAGTGTTTTACACATTAATGAATTATGTGCATGATCAACTATTAAGAAAGTTTTCTATTATGGAGAAAATGTAATCCAAATACTGTAACATGAAGAAAATTTTATCAAAATATCAAAATATGCAAAACAATAAAGTTCAGAACACCTACATACTAGACAAGAATATTTGATATGTGGTCCGACGATGATGTCGACATCCATTGGCAAGGAGAGAAGAATAGTGAAAGAATTAAAATGTCCTAATCATGAACCCAAAATACAAAACCACTCTCAACTTACCTACAAGAGATCTCTGAAATACCGTCAAAAAGAACTCTTTCAAATCTCCTTTATACATTCTCAAATGAGACCTGAAAGAAGATCTCTAATTTTTATGTATTTGATACAATCATAATATTTGCAAAAGAAGAAAGAATTATTACCTTAATAGGTCTAGTAAAAATGATTTTTATATATAGATATAGAAAGGGCAAACCTTCCTGTTTACTTTACGTCCTTATTTGAGATGCCTGAACCTATTGCAAGGAAATTAGAACAATTAAAAGGAATTTTCTATGGGAAGAAAGGAGGAAAAATAAAATAAAAATCATTTGGTTAGGTGGGAGGAAGTTACAAACCTTAGGGAGAAGGGATGATTTGGGTATTATTAGTCTTAGCGATAGGAATCACACACTGTTATGCAAATGGCCTTAGAGGAGAGTAATGCCTTATGGAGGAAAGTTTTAGTTGCTAGATATGGGTTAGAAGGTCCAGGAGATTGGAAACTGGGTAAGAAGGTGGAGAAAAAGAGCTCAACAGTAGTAAAGGCACTCTGTAGACTAAGCAGTAGAGAGAGGCAAGTTGGGGGGAACATCTAGGAAAGAGGTAATAGGGTCAACTTCTGGAGTGATAAATAGGCGGGGAAAATGGGTTTTGATAGACGGTTTCCCTTTACAGTTTAGGGTAACTACAAACAAAGAAGCGATTGTCAATGGCTATTATGAAGCTAGAGAGGGTAGGATAAGTTGGTCTATTAGGTTGAGGAGAGCTTTGAAGGAGCTCAAGGGAATGGAATGTGACAACTTGAGATCATTACTCTCAGACTCCCTTTTGTCCATCGGTGACGCAGTGTGTAGCAGGATCGATTGAATCAGTTGGACGACTTGGGTAAAGGGATGGAATTAACGTGCTAAATGGGATTAAATTGGGGTTTAGAGATCTATTAAATGGGATTAATTGATTTGGAATGAGTTAAATGGGTTTAATGAGGTCGTCAAATGGGGTCAAAGGGACTAAAGTTGGGTAATAATATTGGGTGGTTGGCAGTTGGCACAAGACCCAAATAATGGGGTTCCAGGATACAAGGCCTAATGGGTTTAATGTATTTGATGAAGGGGTCTAACAGTCAAAGGATGGGGATGGCTTGGCATGTGGCTTTAGAAAGTAAATAGGAAAAGGGTTTAGAAGGGTTGGTTGGGATCAAGTAGGACCTGTAGTAGCATAGTAGCAACGGAGGTGGGTTCTTGGATTTTGGAAGATCGTTGGCTGGGACAGTAGAGATGATTTGTAACGCTCCGATTCGATGGTGGGTTTGGAATGCTACTAATTTTTTTCTTTTCTTTTATAATCTCCCATCAACTAACATCATAGCTAGGCTGGATCTTCAAATTTGCCAAAAAATCGATCATAGAAAATGTCACACATCTCTTCCCATGTGGATTTAAACATGTACCATATGTTCTCATATACAAATACATATTTCACAAATAAATATCTTCATTTATTCGATCAGAGTTACGAACGAAAACATAGCAATTTACACATGCTTAGATTTATAGTACCACAGACGGTAATAAAATCAACATAACATCATTTGCATGAAAATAGATGTAACAAACATATTTTCCATCATCGTGAGATACAATTAACTGCAAAGACTCTCTCATCCTAAGTCAGCGGTGGAGGTTTCTCCTCCTCGCGTGCCAACCCTGCAATGTAAGGGATGTGAGCTCCAAGCCCAGTGAAGATATCTTAAAACAACACATTCATCAACATGTACAGGTTAAACAATGCAGTCTGATCATAGCAACAATATTGGTCTACTCTTACCATTTTAAAATCACAGTTATCTACTCATGAATGGTCTACTTTACTATACTTACCAATTTACCATAAATGGTCTCATGTACCATTTATCTTACCTGAATTCATACTTGGTCTACTATACCAATTTATCAAGTCACCATCACTATCATCTCACTGCCATATTACTATCATACCACTGCCATACCACTGTCATACCTCTGTCATGCCACTGACGTACCACTATCAAACCACTGTCATACCACTGCCATACCACTGCCCAATTGTTTCGCATATCATTTATCATACTTGAAATCATAACTGGTCTATCATACCAATATTTCAAATCATCTGTGATACTGTCATGTCACAAGTCATTTGTGATACTACCATGCCACCGTAACACCAAAACACTGCATTGAGTATAAATTCATTAAGTCCCGACACGGTTAGAATGCAACATCTTCCAAGAGCATCTTCGACACGCCAGGGCCGGTACTGACACACTTGGGCCAGCAACTGACACATCTGGACCAGTAGACGCTAACCGACACACCTGGGCCGATAATAGTTCAACAGTTGAGGGTACGTGGAGGTAGTATCAATGTCATAAATGCTCAAGTTCTCACATCGGAGTATACTATCAAAAGTATCAACTTCATACTTCAGTCTTCACCATAACATGATGCTCAAGTTCTCACACCGGAGAATATCATTATCAATATCAACTTCATACTCCAATCTCTCATCATAACATGATGCTCAAGTTCTCACGTCGAATAATATTATCATCAATATCAATACCATGCATGATAAATATCATTAGTAATAATATGAACATATCTTAGCAATATATATGAAGTCTAGGCATATAAGTGGGTTCATTCTTCGTTTATAGACTAGTAGACCTCGACACCTTGACACCGTGTTAGGCTTCCGTTCTAACAGTTAGAACCAATCTTCATCCCTCACATGGAAGCAGTGTCAAGTCTTCTGGCCTATTCGGTCTTTTCCATATCATGTATAATCCATGAAACCACTCATTGCACTAGATTTAGACTTACAAAACCTGATTTACCGATCTTTTATTATTAAATCTCCTCACCGTAAAACGTAGAGTATCGTGGGTATCTTTCTACTTATTTTCTGAAAAAGAAAACTCCAAGGGAAATGGATATGAGTCTCCTTAATGGGTTACTATCCATTTTTAGTTACAATAATCCATCAATATAATAAAGGTGCTGAGACCACTACACATTGTTTTCTGGAAATGACTATTTAGACATATTGAGTTAGGCATAAAGATCTAAGATGCTCAGGCCACTACTCGTATATTGAATTAGGCCTAGAGATCACTCAGTGTCCAAACCCTTCTTTTCTACCGAGCGGCGAAGTTAATCGCTCAGTTACAGATAGTTACCGGGCTGCGTTACCGCTGCGCCTCATATAGAGAGTATCGACCTAAAAGTGAATACATAATATATATGTATACATATAATAATACAAACAAAATGTTAGTATCACTTTTAATTTAGAATAAGGGTCTCTAGACAATTATCAACACAAGTCTCAAATTATTAATCGTATTTTTTTAAATTACACATATTAAAAGTATTAACATGAATAATTAATTTAAGTGGTCTAAAAATAATTTAAGTCTCCAAGTTATTTAAATTTAAACTCATTAGCAAAGCTAAATTAGAATTTATCAATTTACTATTTTAAACAAAAACTAAGAGTTATATATATATATATATATATAGATAGATTTTCTAAGATATATAAGAAAACCAACTTAACCATATCTTTTCTTAAAATTACTCAAAAAATGTTTAAATCATTATCGTAACAATTTTAAAGCATTTTTTTAGAAATACCAAAATAATCCATTTGAAATTTATAAGTCAAAACTTCATCAATTAAAGCATACATTAAAAGATATTAAAAGCTTTATAGTAAAAAAAAATCAATCTCATTCTTAAATAATTAGAAACTTATTTTCAAAACAACTCCTAATAATACTTCTTATCATTTCATAAAATGAGAGAACTTCATTGTGTGTAAAAATAGCAATTTCTAAATGATAAAATTTAATATTTCATTATTTTCATTTAGTTTAAAATCATAAGAGAAATAAATAGTTGAAATATTAAAAATTACCTGTGATAAAATCAAATTAGATGGCCACGGATTGTGTGTTTTCAAAACTTCAATCCAGTCAATTGCCGCGTTGGAGGGCCAAAGAGCTAAGAAGAAATGAGTAAGATTTCTTAACTGAAAAAGAAGGGATAAAAGGGACATGGATAGTTTTTTTTTTGAAAGCATACTACACATGGGGGGTACATGCATGTAATAAAGGAAGGGCCTACACGGCCACAGCTCTTGCTGGTTGTTTCAAGATGTCAAAGTTAAAGATAATATAATTAAATGATTTTATAATATTTTCATTTTTAAAAACCTTATCTTTATTTATTAGATATAAAAATGGTTTAATTAAATTAATCCATCTAGTCTAAAATGTCGGGTCTTAAAAATCATAAATTTTGTTAAAATCTGGAGAAAAATACACTTTCGGAATCGTTTGATCTGGGCGAAAATGACACGTAGGTAGATTTTTGTCAAAAATACAGTATTTATTTAAGTATTTTTAAATCTTATTTTGTAAATTCGTTAAACAAACTAATTGATTAGAATACAGATTAAATACTGGTTATTTTTCTGAAATTTTATGACTTCTATAATTATTTAAAATAATTATTTTCATAAACAGGGAGGGACCTTCGAGAGTCACATTTATAAGTATTTTTGAAAATCAAAAACATAAACTAAAAGATCCTATAAATTCATCATTTAAAATCACTACCAATGCATAACTTTGATAACCCAATTATTTCAAACAACATATTTTAATAATAATTAATAATTAAATCACCTAAATAATAATATTTATGGTAAATTACCATTTTGTCCTTCCAACTTAAATGAGTTGGATATCTGAGCTATCGAGCTCTAATTGGGCCGATCCTGAATTTCTAAAAAGTTAAATCATGAATCTTCATGATTAACAGATTAAAACACAATTAATTAATACAATTAACCTTAATCTTGGGTGAGGGTTCTTCATTATGGATCTGAGAAGATGTGGGGGTATGGGTTAGAGTATTGTTTGGCGTTTGGGTTTGGTTGGTGCAAGGTTGAATATGGTGTGGGTGGATCTGAGGGTCGCCTGGCTGCTTGATGATCGCAGGGCTGGTCTGGTGATGTAGAGAAGGGGCTGATGGCTGTTTGTACTGGGTGTTTGCAGGCGAAGGACGGCTGAATGGTCAGGTTGAGAGGATGGGGTTTGATATGAATGGGGGATTGCTGTATGGTAGATTGAGATGGGGAGAGAGGTCTGGCCGATTGCTGGGACTCCAAGCCAGGGAGTCTGTGCAGCACCGTCACAGCCTTGTTGACCCATATGTACTGGTATGCACTCATTCGAACGAGAAAGAAGAAGACGAACGGGGCTCGAATCCATGAGCAGAGAAAGGAAGAAGAGATGGAGAAAAGAAGAGGTAGAAGTAGGAATCCACCCACGTGAGAGAGAAGGAGAGTTTCATTCAAATTCCATATTCAATAATATGTCAAAATACAACCTCTAATGCTATATTTATTGGAAAAGACCCTAATCCTAATTTAACCCTAAGTCTGTAAATAACAAATAACTAAAAATGAAAATACAATAATAAAATAAAAACTAAATAATCAGGTTCTTCGATTTTTCCTTCGAAATTGGGCCCCGGGTTTCCGACTTCATGATGGGTGGACTCTGTGCTACATCAATCGGGGAGTAATCAGGCAATATAGACGGTTAGTCATTTAGAGAGTTCTCAGTTAAAGGTGTTTTCAGTGTAGTTTATAAGTTGAACTCTGGTTTTAGGTCTTCATGCTCCTTGGTTTGGAATAGGAAAGCTCCCTCTCAATTGCAAGTATTTGCTTGGGTAGTGTATAAGGCAAAATATTGGTTAAATGTAATTTGAGCAAAATATTGGTTAAATGTAATTTGAAGAGTGGGGCCATCTTTCCGACGACAACTCCACTTTCTTGCACATTGTGTGGATTCAAGAATCCGTTGATCATTTTTTCTATAGTTATGAGTTTGAATGTGGATCTAATTTTTAGACCTAATGGGTTGCAAATGAGTGATGAGTGGGAAGCTAGACAGAGTGATAAAAGAGAAGGTGGGGGTCCTTTTACAAGGAAAAGGAGGGTAGCTTGCCTCTTATATCCAGTGGCTATCTTGTGATCAACTTAGAAAGAAAGGAACATAGACATAGGGATTAATTCATGTTGTTAGGGACATAGGGATGATGTGTAGAGATAGAGTAGTTCATATCAGACATGTAATGGACTCAACTAACAACGTTGTGGATTCTTGTGAAGATGAGAACAGAAAGAGAAGAAGTTGCGGGCGATATTATGTAACGGGTGTATGGGTCGATGGGGCTAGTTTTTGTCTTGTTGCATTAGTTTGTTCTCTTTGTTTTGATGTATCCATTCCTTTAGTTTGTCATTTGCTCCTGTATATCACTCATATATGAAGCTCATTGTCATTTTCTTGTACTGTATATATTTTTTTAATAAATTTTCACTATTTTGTTTAAAAATGATAATATATGTAAAAGGATCTGCACTCAAGTGAAAAGGAATTACAAATATGGAATTACCTTATAAGCTTATAAGGAATTACCTAATTACCTTATAAGCATGCTGTCTTAAAAGAGAAGTATCACTTTGGGCCAATTACCGTGGTTAGATGCATTTACAAGTTCTTAGGAAAGGTTCTACCCTGTAGACTAAGGTTGGCACTAAAAGAGGTCATAGGTGAGAATCAAGGGGCATTTGTAGAAGAAATACACTTTTTGGATAGTGTATTAATAACTAATGAAGTTATCCATTTAAGCAAAAAGGAAAGAGGGATTGAGAGAAGAGAGGGGAGGGGGGTGAGGGGCATGGGACAGAGAGGGATTTATTTTTGAAACTAATATGGAGAAGACTTGTGCAGTGCAATTCCATTGATTATCTATTTGGTAGGATTGGGTTGCAAAAGAAATGGAGGAGATCAATACGGGCTTGTTTAGCTGAGACCTCTTATCCAACTTTGGTTAATGGCTTTACCCCATCTTAAATCTTTTGCTATGAGATGTTTGATATCCTCTGTCAAAATTCATTTTCATAGTTGTTAGCAAAGGGATTCAGTATATTGAGGATGAAGTAGACAGAGATTGGGCTTCTTAGAGTTTTTGAGATTGTTAAGGGTGGACCAATAGTTAACCATCTCCAATCTACAAATGAAACTATTTTTCTTTTTTTGTGAGCCATCAAAGGAGTTATTTGGGCATACTGTTCCAAGATGTTTTGGAAAGGTATTGGGCAGTTCCATGACGTTTTGAAAGGTATTGGGATTGAGAATTAATTTGAGAAAAAGTTCTGTGATTGCGATAGGTGAGGTAGGCTCAATGTTGGAAGAATTAGCTAAAGAGGTAGGTTCTACCAACCTATTTAGGACTTCCAGTAGGTGCCAACTCTAGATCGAAAAAAATTGTGAAATCCATTGATTGTAAAGTATAAAAAAGATTGGCATCATAGAAGAGGAACTATCTATCTTTAGGCAAGAGAATAAAATTGATGAAAGCAACGTTGTCCAATCTCCCAATTATTGTTTGTGTTTGTTTGAGATGTTACCTGAGTTTGTAAAAATGTTATGAAAGATTTATAGGGATTGTACACAGAATAGAAAGAAGGTTCATGTGAGAAGAATGGAGTCTTGGGTTGGTGAAGTTGGAGCATAAAATTTGGTATTGTTATGCAAATATGGAATTGAATGTGGTCTATGTGAGTTTTTTTGGGCATGGTATCTAGGGATAGGTAAGCTAGGGTGGAATGTTGTTGCAAGTTGGATGGTTGCAAGGTGTTCTATGAAATAGTATTCAAAAGAGCTCTTGAGGAGTTGTGGATTCTGAGAAAGGAATGACAGATTATTGAAAGTAAAGGGAACACTAGGATATTTGAAGTTGAAGTCAAATCTGCTGATGAAGTTTGAGGATACTAAATCTCAAGATGATGGTGAGGATTTTAATGGGTTCTCTTGATTCCCCAAGGAGTTCAGAACATTGCATGTCTAAGATAGCATATTTTAGGAAGAAAGTGCAAAGGTGGGAAGTAGGTTCAATGTGGACGGTGCAACTAAAGGGAAACCTGGCCCAATTGGCACACACACAAGGGTGTAAAGGGGTTGCTTGATCATAATTGTGAAATGAAATTTTTTTCTCAGCTCATGCGGGACTCATGGAATCAAATGAATTAGAACTAAGGACCATTAGCGTTCGAAATTTGGCGGTGTCATGGTTGGAGCAAGTTGATTATTGAGACAACAAACACCATAACATGGACAAAAGAAAAAGCCACTTAGGAAGTTTGTATCGGTTTATAAAAGCATTAGAAGGTTTTCAAGCTGTTTAGAGGATACATTTCAACATGTTAGACACGCAATCAATGACTGTAGATTTTCTAGCAAAAAGTGGGTCTTGAAAGACATTTTTTCGTAATTCTTTTTATTTTTCTATATTTAGCATCATTCTCTTCTATGTACACCTTGTAAATTTTTGTAAGTAATACAGAGTCACCATTTAGGAAATAAAAGAGGCAAAGAAAAAATAGGAAAAATGTAAAACACTGTCGCGAATAAAGGGACAGAAAAAGAGAGGGAAAGAAGAGGGAGAGAAAAAAGTGGCACAGTAGAGTGATAAAGGAAAAGGAAAGAGAGGACAAGAGAGAGAAAAAGGAAAAAAAGAAAACAGGGATAGAAGAGAGAAAGTGAGAGGGAGAGAATAAAAGAAGAAGAAGAAGAAGAGTCGGAGAATGAATTTGAGATGCCTCATTCTAAGGGATGTCCTTTTATAATACATGTCCAATTGCATTAGTTACAGTATGAACCTTTAGTTTAAGATCTAACTATAATACAAATAAAATGTACCTATTTGACCATATATATGAAATACAAAAGTTACAAATGTAAATAATAGATAAGAACCTTAAGTCATTTGCTTCAAGTCATTTCAAAAAAGGAAGTAGTTTGGATTACACATGGGATAGACTCAAACTAACCTAGGATCACACACACAATTATGTAGGGCTTGTCGAAGTCACCCCTTTGTTGATTCTCCAAGAGAAACCATACAAAAAAGAACTAAAATCCAAAAACTTCTGTAATTACCTATGAGTAGCCCAACTATTATATTGCCTATGTAGAGATTTTTACAAACCAAGAATTAAGAAATACCAGATATTTGATTCAATTAAAACATAAAGATTACATTAAATGAAACCAAAACAAAGGACTTCTAGACAAAGTACTGTAGTGGTACTAAAGTGAAACTATAGTAAATCCAAGAAACAGAGCAATTACTTTAGTGGGAACTGTAACATTTATTATAGCATGTCTCACTTGAATTCATAATATTAGGTTTTCCAAATTTCTATTGGTATTGAGGCTACCCTCATCATTTTCCTCAATTTGGAATAAAACACACCATCAAGTCTCTCTCTCTCTCTCTCTCTCTCTCTCTCTCTCTCTCTTTTCTTCTGTTTTTATTTTTCTTTCCTTTTCCTTTTTTGCAACAACAATGAAGTTTTATTCTTGTATCCACTACACTTATCATCTTTTATGTTCATGATCAACAAATCATGGTAGTCACCATTAGAACATTTATAGCAGAAGAAATTGAGGAGATGATGAAGAGTGATGGCCAAACTTTTGATGTTGCGTGCTCTTTTGATAATTTCTACTAGTCACCATTAGAACATTTGTAGCAGCTTTTGCATTGGGCTTTGTAGAAAAATACCAACCCAAGATAGATCTATATAGTGATGATTATAATGTATAACACTTGTGATGTAGGACACGGAAGATCAGAGCACACATATTCCACTTCTATTTATTTTTCTTTACTTCTTTATTTATTTATTTTTTAATTAGCAAGTAGGATTTGTTATTTTCGTTTGGGATCTTAGAAGCCCAACTTTAGTTAGTTTCCTATTTGGTGTAGGAGTCTTAGTTTAGCAAGGAAAGCCAGGTCGGTGGCCTTCCCAATCTATTTTTGTTTATTTGTTTTCCTATAAATACCTATGGATGTAAGAGAAGAGAAACACACAATGAATATTCAGTGCGATTAACCTAAGGCAAAGCCTTTTCCTATTTTTCCTTTATCTTTGTTTTCCTGCCTAGCTGCAGGCCGTTTTACATCAACTTGTGTATAAATTGTTTACTAATGACTTACCAAGTTTGAGCATCACAAGCATAATCCTTGTGGAAACCAAACTTTGTGTCATAACATATTGGTTGATTTTTTAAGTTCGTCAATTAGTACCATTTTTTTATGATTCTTTAGAATTAGTAATTACTATTTCATCATCATTAGCTTTTAGAGTTCTACTTCTCCATTTAACCCTATCATGAACTATACTCACTCACCCCCCTATCTACCATGTTAATTACTATTTCATCATCTTCACAATAATCACCAAACTTTGGACCATTCTCAAAATATTTATCTTCTCCTAAACACTAACCAACATGAGATCCATAAACACAGAATGAATAAATGTAAAACTAACATCCTTCGATAACATTTCATCCCAAATTTCATCATACACAATTTGTCAAAATTGCAATATTGTTGTTACCTCTTATGTTCCTATTGTGCTTTTGTAGTAGTTCATGAATTGAACTCTTTATCTTTTTGAGAATCTTCCTATGAGTCACTTTGTCTTCTACTCTATCATAATCCATAACCTCATTGAATTGAAATTTTTTGCAATCAAATAAAACATGTTCAAGATCATTGCTTGAAAATTATATTACCTCCCATTATTTCTTTTATTTCCATCTTTGTAACACTATAATCCCAAATCATACGGTTCACCGCACAACACAACCATGAAAAGCCTTGACAAAGTTATAGGGTGTTCATTTGTCCAAACCTGGCTTGTGACCTGCTCGAATCCGACTTGAATAAAGGCTTGAACAAGGTTTTTGTCTGCCGGGCCAGACTTGGTCTTCTACTTGGTTCTTTAGGCCCATTTATTTTGTAAATTGAAAATATAACAGTACAAATTGAAAGCAGATTAAAGACTTACCATCCATTAAAATTTCTTGTCAAAAATCTATTTCTAGTCACTCAATCTTAATTATTAAAATCACCAGGCGTCGAATCTTTTCAAGGACGTCTGTGAACTTGACTATTAAGATCAAGTGGCTAGAAATCGAGCTTTGAACTAAAATTTTAACCACTGGTAGGACCTTAAGTATACTTTTATTCTGTGCAATTGGATTTTCAGTTTTAAAAAAAAAGTACCAGGAGCAAAATAAAAAAGGCTTTACGGCTGGCTCAGGCTTTTTTGACAATGCACGGCCAAACCCGGCCCATGAACAGCCCTACAATGTAGCCTTCACTAGAGTCTCCCTCAGATTTGGAGTCAATTTAATCAAATTGTAAAAATTCAATTTTATTACTCGATGGGAATCACAATTGTAATCAACATAGCAACCTTCTTGTTTTATCTGTCTTGCTTCTGTATTTTCTCTTAGAGAGGGACATGTACATAACTCTTGTACACAACCCTCCATGCTCTTGTACTACTCTTTTAATTAATGAAATATTTCCATCTAAAAAAACTAGTTCTACCTATAAGTCAATGTAACAGTTATCAAGAAGAATTTCCTAGTTACTCTTGTACATTTTTGGAGATAAAACCCAAAATAATTGTTTTAAATCTTCAATATGGTAGTGATTTTGATACATTGAATTGAAGATTTAACATTATTGTTGCTTATTTTGTATGAAAATATTTTTTACTAGCCTTCTAAATTAACTATTTTCTATCCAGGAAGCTATCGAAAGAGAAAAGGTTACAAGGGATCCTAATTCTATAATGCCTGCGGCATTTGTCTCTTTCCGAACACGATGGGGAGCTGCTGTTTGTGCACAAACCCAACAATCGAGTAATCCAACGATATGGTTAACGGAGTGGGCTCCTGAACCCCGTGATGTTTATTGGTCTAGTCTAGCAATTCCATTTGTTGAACTCACAATCAGGAGGTTGATTTTGGCTGTTTCAACTTTCTTCCTTATCTTTTTCTTCATGATCCCAATTGCTTTTGTTCAATCACTTGCGAACATAGAGGGCATCGAGAGGGTTTTCCCTTTCTTAAGGACAATTATAGAACAGTAAGTGTATTATATATTTTATTGTATCTTTTTTACTCCATTTGACTATTGAATGTTTTTATATTCTTGAGTTGCAGCCTGACTAGCTACTCCTATACTATTCTTTTCTTGTCCTCTTTTAATGATGAGTTTTTTTTACAATTATATTACATCTTTTAAATGTGATTGATTCAATGACAAATAATAGAAAGTGTAACTTTAGTACACTTATGAAGCTTGGAGAGTGAAAGAGAGGTTTTGGGTGGAGCAAAATGACATTGGATTCCAATAGAACGACTTATGGTCTATTGGGTGGTTTTGGGGTGGGGGATGGGGAAAGGAAGGATCCTTAATGTGGGTAGGTTTGTATCCAAGAGGAAGGTTGGGGAAGAGTAAGTAGAGGAATGGAGGAGTTATCGGATACTAGGAAGTTCATTAGATAGTCAGAGGTTGTTTTCAGATATGTGAATGGACAGTTAATGGAGTCATTTACATTTCAGCGAAAACTGGGGTATGAATGTTTTAGTTTTTTTTTTTATGCTTATTTTGATGTACCTCTATTTGTTTCATTGTTTTGTATTAGTGTATTTCCCAATATAGATCTCTTTTATTTTTCTTATGTACTTATTCTGTCTTGGCATTAAAAAAAAATCGGTACTATTTTTTCAAAAAAGTTAAGAGCAGGAGGGATGCATTGGTTCAATGGAAATTGTGGCAACCACTTTGTGGTAGATGTTGATACTTAGGTGCAATCATATAGAACAAAAGTTTGATTTCGATGTAGCTAGTAAGATGTGTGTAGGCGTTGCAAAATGTAAGCAAACTAGTGGGTGTTGTGTGATAGACAAGTGTGCCATAAAGACCATAAGATGACATTTAGACCTATAATGTTGTATGGAGCTATTATTGGGTGATGATGAAATTCTAATTTAGTGGAAACTTGTATCTTGAGATGCATGCATGGAGTGATAATAAAAGAGAGTAAAAATGAGTGCATCATAGGAAAACGCAATGTTTCTTCAATCAAATAAAGGAATCTTAGAATGTACTTTGAGTTGGTTTGGGATGTATTAACCCACCAAAAAAACTCACAAAGGTCAAATGTAGAAATTACTCGAGCGACAAAGAGAACTTAGAACATTTAGGTGATGAAAAGAACATGATAGGTTATGGAAACAGATAGCATGATTTTTTATGGGTTTAATTGAAAAGGGAAGTAGTGAAACAACCAAACTAAGATCGTTTCTATAATGCCTTTGATGATGATGATGAGTTTTCATATTAAAATTTTGAAATAAATTCAAAATAGGTGGCAAAACTATGTATTGAAACATAGAATCAGAAATCAAAAAAAGATAATATTCAAATGAAAAAACACTAGTTCTATCAAATTTTTTTCAAAGTTTTACCTTAAATGTTTCGTGTCATGAGAAACAAGAACAAGTTATTTATGTAGTGAAATGAAGTGCAATCTTAATATTATAGAGTAGTATTTTAAATTAAGAAATTGTTTTTCTCTACATTTAGTTTTAATGGATTTGGATTTGGTTTTGTTTTTCAAGAACTACTTATGCATAGTTTCTCATTATACACATTTTAGTTAAAATCTAGGCATATTGATTTGCTAGGTACTTCTACATCATTTCGTACAATGTAATTAACTTATATATGATTCACATTGTTGATAAGATATTTGTCAGATATTACTTTTGCTAAATGTCATGGTTTTTTAGTATATTATATTTGTTGTTTAATAAATAGTGGCTAGAAATTAAAACTAAAGGAGTATCATCCAATTTCTTTTAAAAGAATTTTATAATTGACTTACTTTAACATGTGTTAATGGTTTATGACTTTACCTAATGATAAGAACTATTGCAGGAAGGTTGTGAAATCTGTCATTCAAGGTTTCCTTCCAGGAATTGCATTGAAGATATTCCTTATTTTTCTGCCAACAATACTTATGGCTATGTCCAAAATTGAAGGCTTCACTTCACTGTCAAGTTTAGAGAGGAGGTCTGCTGGGAAGTACTACCTATTCTTAATGGTCAATGTATTCTTGGGGAGCATAATCACTGGAACAGCTTTTGAGCAACTCAATAATTTTATCCATAAATCAGCAAATGAGTAAGCGATAATTTTTGTTCAGTATACATAGAATAAATATAAATCCAAAATATACATAGAATCTATGTTTGCTAGGAAAAAAAATTTGCCTTGCTAGTTAACAACAATGTGAAGGTGACAATAATGAATTATTAGTAAAGAGTTGCTGCCATATTCATTTGTTGATCTTTCTTTTTCCATTTGTGAAAAACATGCATTATTTTGTATTTTAATGAGATGTTCAAACGTAGGTAGTTTTGATTAACTTCTCTATTAGTGAGTCAATTAGGAATCATAATGTTGAATATTTGAAACTTTACACTATGACTGTTTTGATTAACTTGATTCTGTATGCAACCTAGGACAGTATTAGGTCCAACATTTTGAGTCTATGCCTTTGTCCAATTCATTTTATTCTATAAATGTAAATCCTAAATTTAAAAAAACTACATACATTTTAAACATATCAAATAATATTAGATGTTTTCATAATCCAATCATTTGGATAGTGTTCTATAAATATAGAAAAATAATGCTTTGTGCACATTGATACGAATATGTCAGCCATTTCACATATGTGGATTTGCAAACTCATCAATTTATTGGATATATCTTTCTTTTCAAGTAATTTTTTACTTCATAAAAATAACGCACATGAAATCTATTAAAGTAAATAAATCTTAGCATATGAAAGAATAAAATATTTTGTTGATCATATGCCAAAGTTCTTTTTCCCCAAGGCTTTTATCTTTTAGATATAAAGCTATAAAATTGATAGATTTAAGTAATTAAAGGCTACCTCATTCAATCATTCATTTGAAACCTTTAGATCTCATAACTCAAAAAGTCTCATATGGGGCTAAAATTTGTATCAAGTGCCATTTGGCATATCCAAAGCCTAGAATGGGAGACATAGCTGGGATAAAGGATTTAAGAAACTCAACCACACCGAAAGATGTAGAGTCCCTAGCTTCTCCATGTTGTGATGTAGAGATAGTGCAATTGAAATATTGCAATAGGAAAAACAAACAAAATCAAATCACACAGAACTCACCACGCAAGACAAGACAGGACAAAAATTTAATGTGGTTTACTTCCACGAGTGAAAGGGGTGATGGCTTCACCAATCAGACGAGAGAAAAGAATGAGAGAATTACAATGTGCTTAGCATAACCCCAAAGGCTCACCCTCTCAATCCCACATACAAAGACCCCCCCAAATTACAAAAAATAATTTTCATAAAATAAAATTAAAAAAACCCTCTCAAAAGAGACATATACAAAGAACTCCAAACAGTAAGTCGTGGGTGACCTTTCTAAAAATAGATAAAGGAGAAAGAGAATCTCTCCAAACCAAAACAATATAGAACTTGCCCTAGTTAACACACCAACCCATCCTTGGCTGACTTTTGGGCTTCGCCGACCCTTCCCTGGCCAATTCCTAGGTTCACCAACCACTTTATGACAAAACCGTTGTTTCACTATCCTCGCAAGCCTCCACAGTAAAGGTGCCTCATACAAAATAAGAAGAAACAAGTGCATCTTTGATTGAGACTTGTCACTTAAAATGGGAGATTCCCTAGGCATCAAAACTTTTAGCACATCTTGCTCCTGGAATTTAGGAGCTTTTTCCGTTATCTCTCCTCATGCCTGATCACCAATAAAATAATCCAAATGGAAGGAACCGTTGAAGACTTAAAGGAGCATTTAATAATTGAAGACCTTTCAAGGAAAAGAAGGGCAAACGTCTTCAATGCAAAATAGATAGCTTACATCCCCAAGATCCCAAATTTGACATCAACATCCTAAGGAGTAAAAGGACTATATGACAAAAGAATGAAAAATAACCTGATATCACTTCCCCTATAGACCTCCTTGATAGAAGGCATGTCTTGTTTCTTCTATAAAACCCCTTTGCCCTTTTGAGGAGGGGACCTCCTTTTAGAAAGATGCATATTGACGCAGGACAAGACATAGGGTACCCTTAAATGCCTAATTGGTTCCCTAAAATTAAAAGGGATGAAAATAATGCATCCTAAATCTAAATGGCTGAAATTAAATACCAATTAATATATGCAATTAATTAATATAGAAATTTAGCACAAATAATCATGCAAATTCTTGGAATCTAATATAAGTGATTATAAGACAATCTAAATCAAGTCACATCCGCAGTAAAGGTCCCTCAAAACAAAGGGGTTTGTCAAGTCCCATAAATAAGTAGATCTATCATCAGAAATAGGAATTAAATTGGTTGTTTGGCAAGGACAAATTGTAGGACAACAGTAATATGAGATCTTAACGGTATGGGACAAAAAAATAGGGGATCTCAATGGATAGGACAACAGTAAACAGTCATAATGGGATTGTTATGAGTTGGGACAGTAAATATGGATTTTTCTGGGACAGACCTGGGACAACAATGGGACGGTTCTGGGACAGATATGGGGCAGCAATAGGACGGTTCTGAGACAGATCTGGGACAGCAATAGGATGATTCTGGGACAGCAGTTCGGTTGGGTTTGAGAGCGCAATAAAGAGGGAAGAAAGGGAAAAAGAGAGAGATAAATAAAACCTGGATCTTGGAAGAGGATTCTCACCTTTTCCCGTGGCTTCTCGCCTTCCCTAGTTTCTCACGAGGGTTCCTTGGCTTCTCACCATACTTCCTGCGATGGAGGCAAGTTTGCACAAAGCAAAAGTTGTTCTTTTCATTGATTAATGTCCATCTCGTATGGAGGGGTTACATCATACATATAATGACTTAAAAACATGAAAAAGACCAAATTAACCTCAAATAAACAAATACCAAACTAGCCCCAATGCTTAGAAAGCCCTAATTACATGTAAAATCACTAAATTTCTCCAAATAAAATCAACTATTGGACTAAACAAATAAATGAAAGAAAAAATACAATTATAATACGCTGGAAATCCTAAATCTAAATATAGAAACTTGCTAAATATGGACAACTTGTTTAGTGCTCCGCATCAATCTCCCCATCTGAAAAAGAACTCGACCTCGAGTTCAAACAGATGAAAAGACACAAATTTACCCATGCACGCGTCTTCCCAATTTGGGGTCTTCAAAGTGTAATCACACGCGCGTGAGGTCTTCAGGTATAAATCAAACAGATCAGCAACGGGCCACAATAAGAGTCCTGGATCGGCTATCATCCGCCATCGGTGGTATACTCTGAATCCGACACTGACGGTACAAACAACTCTGGGTGGTGACAACAACTAGATGTGAGTAGAATGCTCCTCCGCCGAGACAAGACTCCGAAGTCTCACCCGTAAATCCAAAGCAAATCGATGTAGCTCAAACTCAGGCAACCAAGTGATATTTGTCATGGGCCTGGGCTTCCTTGTCAAAGGGTGTAGCTGATGTCCTCTTGCAACTGTGGAAACAACTTCCTCGACCAAGATAAATTCTATCTTTTCTCTCTCGGGTGGCAAGGAAGGTAAAAAAGGTAGGATTGGTGAAGGTTGTATAGGTGCAGGCCATGTGTTATGAAGTTGTTCCGTAAAGCTAGTAGGAGGGTCAAGGTGAAGATCATGATTCAAGACAACTCTAAATTGTGAGGGTGGGCTAGATGGTGCAGCTGTTGGGCTTTGAAAAGGTGAGGGAGGTACAGGCTGAATGGATTGAACTGGTGCATAACACAGGTAATGGAATGGATTAGGAAGGCCAAGAGGGACACAAGGGAGAGGCTGAGTTGGTGTCATAGGTAAAGGCTGAGGGGACTGTATTGGTACGTGACATGGGTCATGGAGCGGGTCATGTTGTAGATCAGGAAGGCCAATATGTGGGACATGGTCATGCTGATGTGGGGTGGGGTCTAGAAGTGAAGGTGATGGACGTGGACAAGGTGTGAGGTCCTCCACGTGATCATCCACATCAGATTCTTTGGATCCACAATGATTATTTGCAGCAAACTCATATTCTTCATTGCTTATATTAATTTGATCGTTAACTTCAGTGTGCAAATTATGAATGTGCAATGCAGATGCATGTAAAGACTCAGATGGACTAGGTAACACTGGCACTAGGATGGGATCTAGAGGTTTTCTATTTGACGCTATGGTTTTGGATAAACCTATGAGATTGTATCACCTCTGTTTCATCATTACTTTCACCATATGTGTCAAGTTCCCGAAGAATTGGGTGATTAATGAGCCTGCGACGGTAGAAGGGAGGGACATATTTCTTAATTAACTGTTTCTTCACTTCGTCCTATGTTAAATCTAAGGGGTCTTTTCTTAACCTCCTACTTTTCTGTTCCACCGTCATCCAGAAAGTCCTGGCTTGCTCCACCAATTTCAATTTGGCATAACGGACTCGTTGACTTTCTGACATGTCATGCCACTCAAAGTAGCATTCCATGTCTAATAGCCAATCGAGAAAAACTTTGGGATCTAGACATCCATCAAAATTTTGGAGCACGACAGAAACAGTCTTTAAGACACGTTCCTCATTTTTGGTAAGTTCTGAGGCTTATGAGGCTGATGGTACTCACCACGATCAACTCCTCGGAGGTCAATCAACGTGGAAGTCAACTGGGTGCTCTTGGGTTATACATGAATGAATTTAGCATTTATGGCTTCTTGTCTCCCTTGAAATTCAGTCGTCTCGGTAGTCAACTGGGTGAGGAACTTATTGAACCAAGCTGGGGGTTGTTCTTCTGACATGTCTAGATAATTCTAAATGCTGTGTCCTAAACTCTATATGTCATAATGATTTTTTTTTTAATATTATATATTTTTTTATTTTTTAAAATTAATTAATTAAATTTTTTTTACACTAAATGTAAATCTAGGACCGTGGATGTTTAAGGAAACAATCCAACCTGGCTTTGATACCAATTTGACGCAGGACAATGGATAGGGTAACCCTAAATGCCTAAATGTGGATTAAAGGGATGAAAATAATGCACCCTAAATCTAAATGGGCTGAAATTAAGTACCAATTAATATATGCAATTAATTAATATAGAAATTTACCACAAATAATCATGCAAATTCTTAGGAATCTAATATAGTTGATTATAAGACAATCCAAACCAAGTCACATTCGCAGCCAAGGTCCCTCAAAACAAAGGGGTTTGTCAAATCCCATAAATATGTAGATCTATCATCAAAAATAGGAATTAAATTGGTTGTTTGGCAAGGAGAAATTGTAGGACATCAGTAATATGAGGTCTTAACAGTATGGGACAGAAAAATAGGGGATCTCAATGGATAGGACAGCAGTAAACAGTCCTATATGGGATTGTTGTGGGTTGGGACAGTAAATATGGATTTTTCTGGGACAGATCTGGGACAACAATAGGACGGTTCTGGGACAGATATGGGACAGCAATAGGACGGTTCTGAGAGAGATCTGGGACAACAATAGTATGATTCTGGGACAATAGTTCGGTTGGGTTTAAGAGGGCAACAAAGAGAGAAGAAAGGGAAAAAGAGAGAGATAGAAGAGAAATAGATAAAAACCTGGATCTTGGAAGAAAATTCTCACATTTTCCCGTGGCTTCTCGCCTTCCCTAGTTTCTCACGAGGGTTCTGTGGCTTCTCACCATGCTTCCTGTGATGGAGGCAAGTTTGCACAAAGCAAAAGTTGTTCTTTTCATTGATTAAGTGTCCATCCCGTATAGAGGGGTTACATCATATATATAATGACTTAAAAACATAAAAAAGACCAAAATAACCTCAAATAAACAAATACAAAACTACCCCCAATGATTAGAAATCCCTAATTACATGTAAAATCACTAAATTTCCCCAAACAAAACCAACTATTGGATAAACAAATAAATGAAAGAAAAAATACAATTATGAAAAGCTGGAAATCCTAAATCTAAATATAGAAACTTGCTAAATATGGAAACTCGTGTAGTGTTCCGCATCACATATCCTTAGGGAAAAAAAGGAGGATCCACTACTGCTTAGAATATGAGGAACATCACCCAAACCAAGAACTTTGTTTTTCTCCACCCGTCTTATCCGTAACTGCAATAACCTTGACTTAGAAAACCAAGCCTAGTGTCCCCCAGCTTACTGATTCTAGACCTACATCCTACCAATCACCACATGAGCTTAGTAATCCCCTCCACAGTCGATAGCATGTCTTGAAACCTGCAACACAATGGTCTCATCTCACTCAAATTGAGAAAAAGGGAACCACGCATCTGGAAAATAACTCATTTGGAGCTTGATTTACCAGAAAATACTCTTTTAGCTATTATGATCTCAATCTTGTTGTATGGCATATTGTGCATTAAACCCAATAACATGTTGGAAAAAAAAAATGAAAATTTTGTTGGCAAAAAGTATTACTACTCTTATTCTCAATTATTATCATCTCGTTCGTCACATGAACTCCCCATGACCCCCAACAGCAACTCACCACTCACAATATTTATTCTGTTGGCCCCTCTCTCTCTCTCTTGTCCTCTTTCCACTTTTAGTTTATTTCTTTTGCTTCTTTTTCAAAGTTGATGGATTTGGACGAGTGTCTCTTCTTGGAATCTCGGTGAGAGCAATGTTTTAAGGTAGTCTATGAATTGGGATCAATAGAGAATCCACCATGCTCCCTTGTTTGGAATAGCAAAGTTCCTCATTGGGTGCAACTGTTTTGTTGGGCGGCAATTTTTTTTTAAGCGGTAACAAAGAAGATTCATTAAAAAAATCATTAAGGGACAAAATTATAAAAGAAAAGAGGGTTCAAAAGGAGTGAACCAGAAAAAAGAAAATAAGATACAAGATAACCCAAACCCTAAAAAAAGCATTTAAATGATCACAAGAGTAAGCAACCCTTCCCAATAATTATGTGTTGTGAATCCTAAGTGAAAGACTCCCTAAAAGGCTGAATTGACTCCCTGCTTAGCAAAAATATCTACGACTCCGTTGGCCGATCTACTGACTTGAGAAAAAGATATTTCTCGGCCAATAAGTAGGGCTTAATTTCCCTGACCACAATTATTAGTTTCCACGGAGGTTTTTTCACTACCATTGCCCATTTGACTGCATTTGCCAAGTCATTTTCAACGACCAATATGTCTAGCCCTAAGGAAATCCCAATAGTCAGAGCTCTCCTAATGCTCAATAGTTCTGCCTCATTGGACTCTCGTCTCCCAATCGATTCTTTTAAAACCATTGGTGTTCTTCCTGTGTGGTCATGTAGGACCCCACCAATTCATGTCGGGCCCTGTTCTCTCCTAGTTGAACCATCCACATTGAACTTGAAAAGGCCTTGCTGCGAGGGGAACCACATGATCTGCCGCTTAGATTTCTTTGGGACTCCGGACATAGCCCCCTCCCAAGACTGAAAGAAATCTTTGAGCCTATACCCCGCAAAGTCTTTTTGTGGTGGCCTGACCCTAATGTTATTTTAATTTTGGAAAATTGCTTGTTTTGGCATGTGCAATATGGTCGGTGAGTGTGTAAACTTAGCACATGCGGACCCCCTACGGAAAGATAGTTCTTACTCCAAGCATTCAGTCTCTTGTCAACCCTTTTTATGATGGGATTTTAAAATGATTTGGATCTTGGGTTACCACTAATAGGTAAGCCCAGGTAAGAGAATGTGATTTTACCAACACCACATCTCATTTCTCTCGCTGCAACCTCCAAGTCAATACCAATTATATTACTTTTCCCTAGGTTTAACCCTCAAGCCGGAAACCAACTCAAAGCATCTCATGGCTACTGTCACACCAAAGAATTCATTTCTTGATGCATTGCAATACAAAAGGGTATCATTTGCAAATTGAAGATGTGTGATTGGAGTGTTCCCTGAAATGACCTCTAAACCCCAAATTATACCCCATTCCATAGCCTTTAACAACGGTCCATTAAGGGCTTCAGCTACCATAGTGAATAAGAAGGGGGAAAGGGGTCCCCTTGTCTTAAACCCCTAGTAGCAGTTATTGGTTCAATAGTGGATCCATTCACTAGAATGGAGTAGGACGATCCCTGGAGACAGGCCCTTATCCATTGCCTCCACTTGAGACCAAATCCCATCTGGCCAAATCAATGTTGTGAAAATTGAATTGTATCATAAATCGTTGTACATCTTAAACCGCAAATCATGTATCGTAAATCGTATAATCGTAAAATTCACAAGTATTCCCAAAAAAATATTTAATATATGAAATAACGTAAAATATATCTAAAATGTAATAGTATGAACAATTCTTCAACTTTCTTTCAATATTAAGTGTATCTTATCTAATTAGTTCATTGGAGCTCAAATTTCATTTCTCCAACTTCCAAAAGTAAAAGACCAATATATAATCCAACTATACTGTGAAAAGTCAATAATGAACTAAAAAGCCCTCAAAAAATCGAAAGGTCTTAAATGCCTCAAGCCTTAAAAATCATTAAAACAAAATGTTTCATGCTTTCACATTCCTAATAACTCCATAATTCTATTATTTATACAAATCTTATTTGTTAATAGATACACATCTTCCTCTTATTATACTGTATGAATCATAAGATACAAATCGTGTGTCGTAAGATTTTAACAACAATGGGCCAAATAGGAAGTCTATGAAACCCCACTCTACACAGTCATAAGCCTTCTCCATGTCTAGTTTCAGCGACACTCCACTCTCCTTGTCCTTGCATCTAACATGTATAATTTTGTTGGCTACTAGGACTCCATCCAGGGTGTCTAGCCTCAATAAATGCTCCCTACTTGTCTCTTATATTACCTCTCTTGTGACAGTCCTAAGTCTTGCGACGAGCAATTTTGCTAACAGTTTATAAACGCATCCGACAAGGCTTATAGACCTAAAGTGAGAGAGTTCAGAAGCACCCTCTCTCTTCAGTATCAAGGAGATTAAGGAGTTTTTCAGTTCCTTATTGAGAGTTCCTCTACTATGAAATTCCTTGAAAAACCTCAAGAAATCATCATCTAAGACCCCCTGCAAGTTTTCAGGAACCTATAATTGAAGCCATCTGGCCCAAGAGCCTAATCCTCATTGGTACTCTCTAAAGCCTCCAATATCTCCCCCTCCTCGAAGGCTCTCTCCAGCCAACTAACCCTCTCTCCTTCAGAATCCTATTAAAAATAACCCCATCCAATAACAGCCTACCTCCCCCTCTCGTATCCAATGTCCCAGACATTAATGTGGCAACAAAATTCCTCTGAGACCGATCATTCCTATTTCTATGTATGGGAATGGCACCTCCTATCATGGGTGAGTCTATATCTAGCCCCATGCTAGATATAGCTAAAAAATCTCCCAAATTATGGCCCACATCGGTAGTTTCAATTGAAGTAATGAAGTAGGATAGGTAGCACCTGTGTCCTACAATCCCAACGACATTTCTGCCTCAGTGTCTTCACTGCATCCTCATGACTCCTAGAAATGCCTTGTGCTGCATCTCCAAATGAGGAATTGTTGTACCTATTCATAAGAGAAGGAACAAAAGCCCCTCTCTGTGTGCGCAAAGGGTAAAGGAAAACAAATCTAAAGAGGAATGTATGGAGTTGAGAGGTATTATACCGCCAAGAGCAACAGTCCTTGGTGCTAGGATCCGATGATTGTTACCCAGCATGGGGGTACAAAACAGGTGCAGCCAAAGAGTGTGGTAATTCATGTGTCAAAGGCAAACATATTATAGTGCTTCTAATGCCAAATTGCAAAAACTTATTGGACTTGTTCTCTCGAACTTTGTTGGATGATGGTCATGATCTTGTTGGTAAATTCTCAACTCTATCTTCATAAAGTCTAGCCCCATTGAATCAAGCCTAGGCCATTGCTCAACATGGATCCAGCCCATTAACACAAATTTATTTTTTGATTTACAATATAAAATATAAATATAATCATCATATCTAGTATGTATTTCAAATAAATAATAAAGAAAACTATAACAAAGAGAAATCATTTTATTTTCTAAGGAAAAGAAAACCTTGTACAGGTTTTTTTTATTTGTATTAAATTTATAATCTAAGTTGTCTTTTTGCAGAGTACCCAAAACAGTTGGGGTGGCCATGCCAATGAAAGCAACTTTTTTCATCACTTATATAATGGTTGATGGTTGGGCTGGAGTTACTGCTGAAATTACTCGATTGAAACCATTAATTGTGTTCCACTTGAAGAATGCATTCCTAGTTAAAACAGAGCAAGATAGAGAACAAGCAATGAATCCAGGGAGTATTGAATTTTCTTCATCGGAACCGCGAATACAACTATATTTCTTACTTGGACTTGTTTATGCTGTGGTTACACCTATCATTCTCATTTTCATAAATGTCTTCTTCGCCCTTGCTTACGTTGTGTTCCGCCATCAGGTACATTGGTTAGTGTGACTATTTTGAACTTTTTTATATGGCTTTTTGTAGGTAGTGCCAAGAGGATCATCTAAAAATGGTTCTCTCATATTGGATTATGAAAAATACCCTACTGGAATGGTTCAGTATGAACTTCTAATATGATGTTAGCAAAAACCATCATCAAATTATCACATTATAAAAATGATATTAATAGAAAGAAGTGAACATTCTCCTAAATAATTGGGATATCACTTTTGGACACCTCATTGTAGAGTAGTAGTTGAGACTAATCAATAAAACTATCATTTGATGGCTATTGAATGAGCGCAACCATGAACTGTAATACTCTCCATTGCAAGAAATTGCTTAATTAAATAAACATTGTGGACATGTCTTTGGAAATATTTTCATCTCACTAGCCTTGGGAGTTGGGGGAGCAAGGGTCCTCTTAGTGGAAGAGGATTGTTTTATTGTAATTTTTCTTTTTGTTCATGTTTTTTCTTGTCTCTTTTCTTTCTTTTCCTCCTTCGTATTGGTCCAGGAATATCTCTCCTATACCTGGATAATTCTCTTGTACTCTCTTTGTATTTTAATGGAATCAAATCATTAATGTTTCAAAGAAAAAAAAATTGTGGACATTTCTTTCATGTTCTTCCATATGTTAATTTTTTAGAACTCATTCAATAGTATTCTGGTCTTTGATACCTTACTTTTAGAAGCATTGCAATGAGAGGAACATAAGAGAACTTCACAAAACCAAATGTTCTAATCACCAATTAATGCAATCTTGGGTGTCCGATGCGTAACTCTTCTCTTAGAAATTCCAACCAACCAAAAATATGAAAGCAAAAAGAGACACAAGAAGAAGTATGTGAGAAACCCTATCTTGGAGTATACCTTGCAGGAATGAAAGATAAAAGGTCTCAAGATAGTCATATAGATCCATCCATTCAAGAACTTTCAAGACTTCATAATTCAACAAAATTCACTATGAACAAACTAGCTACTGGTCATATTGCCTCAAAATTTATTTATGGCTATTGATACATTATATAAGTTAGACTTGTATGTAAACTCTGCCTCAGTATATCCTATCATAAAACAAGTTATATGTTTAATGCATGCCAAAATCACGTGAGATTCAATTAATATAATAGTAATTGAATAAGCATACGATGATTCTAATTTTTTTCCCATTATATTACACTTACAACATGAAAACCAAGGTAGTTTTGTTTTAAATCTAAAAGAACTAGAAATTGTTATTTTACACACTAATACCATGGGCCTCATGTCAAGTCCATCGTAGCACTTGAATCATAAAATGAAGATGGTTTACGATGTCATCATCATCAACGATAATATGTCATTTTTAGGAGTAGACCATGTACACATATGGCACCATCTTTTGCTTCATGACTCTTTGGGCTTAGAGAAGAAAAAATTAATTTAACATATCCTTATTGATTGGTTTGGAGGAGTTTGTTCAGTGTTTAAAACCTGGACTGAACCGTCCAGTTGAACTGGGTCTGATTGGAACCGGCTAATGCAGTGGGCCGAATAGCCCTTTCAACCGTTTGAGAGAGAACTGGTAAAAACCAACCGTCAACCGATGAACTATTCAAACTGGAAGAATCTCCCGGTCATTTCAAAACCAGTTTTGTAAACAAAACAAAAAAAATTATAGGCCTATTTGATTTTTTTTTTTTTTTACATGGCCCTTTTACTAAAGTTTGTGAGTTTTATTGTGCAAGATTATTAATGTCTACAACCAATCATATGAAAGTGGTGCAGCATTCTGGCCAGATGTTCATCGTCGTATCATCATTGCGATGATAATATCACATATTCTCCTTATGGGATTGTTGAGTACAAAGGGTGCTGCTCAATCAACCCCTTTCCTCATTGCCCTTCCTATATTGACTATCTGGTTCCACATTTACTGCAGAAATCGGTTTGAGCCTGCATTTGTCAAATTTCCATTACAGGTTAGTCTGCAGTACTTCATTTTGTTTTGATATTGTGCAAATCTTCTCTTTTCTTCCACTAGGGTGAGAATATGTGATTAATTATCCGTTCTGAATCAGTTCACATCAGATTGGTTTGAACTTTCAACTACAACCATTGTGAATTGAATCATTGACCATTTTTAAGAAGGAAAAAGTTACAGCCTCTTGCCGATTCAGAGGCTGTGATTGAATGTTTACACCAATTTATGTGAAGTAGTTCGCAATGGATAATTTCTAGAGAATACATATGGTGAGATCATAATTCAAATGATATGATTTGTGGGATCTACCAAGAATACGTGTGTCGATAAACTGAAAAATAATAATACTCTGGGCACACCAAGGTGCATACAACCAAGGCAGTATTGAATCCATTCTCTCTTGTAGATGTCAGGGATTCAAAGTTCAACTACTCTAATTGAAAGAGTGAAACCTGTCCTATAATAAAAGATGATAAAAAAAAAAAAAAGGATTGATTGGTTCTTCGTAAGATTATCTAACTATTCAAAATGGAACCTATATGATCATTTTAACTCTTGATATACTCTACTGTGGAACAGGATGCAATGAAGAAGGACACATTGGAGAGGGCTACTGAACCAAACTTGAATATAAGACTCTACCTCCGGGATGCCTACATTCATCCTGTTTTCAAAGATGATGATTTTGATAGAGAGATGGCCATTGATGAGGAAGAGAACAATCCACTTGTGCCTACCAAGAGGCTTTCACGACATAGGTACACCTGCTCAGAGTAAATATGATTCAGATGTCAGTTCCGAACACGAAATGACCATTGGCAGAACTACTCCAATCTAGAGATGTTCTTTGGTCATCCTCATCCTTTTTTCTTCTTTTGAACTTCAAAGTAAAAATATGTCACAGCAACTAAATCATCATCTCATCAAAGGCTAAATCTCATACATGATTCGTCTTCAATTCTTCATATTGTGTGATGTGCCTGAAAGAAGTATTTTTCTTTATCTCGATTTTATAGTTAGATTTTTAATTCTAACGTTTTTATGTCTAAAAACATCACATAAATGTATACTTTAGCTTAAAAAAATTTAAAAAGATGAAAAGAAGCAAGATGTATGAGAGCCGTTATACCAGCATAACATGGTTGGCATGGAGACAAAATATTACCACTCCTTTTCTATTTTGGCAATTGAAGTAAATAAGAGAATGTTCCATGGTGTTATCTTAGAATACAAATCAAGTTAACCTCTAATTAATAGTGATAAAATTGTTTAGAGTTTGATATTGAGTTTGAGATTATCTAATATGAATTTTCTTAATGAATGTAATTAAGGTTTATGAAACTCTCAAACATCTTTCTTAACAATTTTTACATGTTATTTGCATTTTAAATAGATATGTATATATACTTGGTTCAATATTATACTGCACACAATTGTTATGATCACGAATTTCTTGAATCGGACACCATTTTCCTATCTTAAGGATGTGTTTGTCAACCAGTAGATTCTGATATTGGTAATTCTGAGTTTAGAAAATTAAAAAATCTAAGATTAAATCTTGTTTGGTTATAATTAAATGATAGAGAGATTGGTTGTTGCTATAGTGAAAAAGGTTTGAATATTAGTGGGGATTTCTAATTGACTATTAATACACAGGAGATTGGAAATCCACTTATACCAGGTTACCTCCATAGCTTAGAATTTCATATTTTTCTACAAATTTGCTTCTAAACAACTGTCTACCAAATACATATGTTGAAATCTTTAGAAATTTTTTTAACTCGATCCGACTCGCTGATCCGAAATTATCAACTCGACCCATTGCAGCCCTAATGTGAGAGTAAATAAATATGAAAGTTTAAAATAAAATAACCAACAAGTGATTATGAATAGAAAAATTAACGCGAATGTATGGATACTAATTAGCCTCATGACATTCAAACTTAAGGAATAAGAACAACCTCATTTGTTTTTTCGCATGAATTGGAAATGAAAAGCAATATAGAACACATGTGAAATCGCAAAAACTAATCAAAATCTCATTCCCTTGAAGCAGTAAGGGCAAATAATAGCATTAAAGAGCAAAATAAGCATAAGAAAATTGATGTGTGTGATGAGAGAGAAAAAATAAAGAAATTGGTGATGAATATTCAATACAAACCTCCAAATGCCTTCCAATCCAACTCCACCCAACCCTAAACACCAAATAGGAAAAGTATAATAACCTTCCTTGCAAGCAGATATTCTAAAAGAGCAATACACCATTACATTGTTTCAAGCAATGTACTTACACAATAATGTCTCAAACCCAAACCCATTATCAAAATCATAAATTTAAAGCATCTGGGACTTGAAGTCATATACGCATCATCCAAAATACAAATCCAACTCCCAATCCTTCTTAAAGAAAAGATTCAAAAAGCAATATTCATTGCATTAGAGACGAAGAATGCACTAAAAATAGTGAAAGGTTTAGACTTCATTTCTAAGTTGATCTGTTTATTTAAAACCAGTGTACACAAATTCATTATCAAAATCATAACAAATGGTCAAACCAACCCCCTCTCCATAATAATCTTCATCTTCTCTCACCAAATTCAACATGTGCATATCAGCATGGATAAAAATGTCAACGACCAAGTTCTTCAGACCGGTCACAATTTGCAAAACAACCATCGCAATCAATATATAATTTACACACAAAGGGATTACGTGCAAAATACATAGTTCATGTGGAAAGTTGGAATATTTGTTGAAAGTTATGAAAACATAAAACAAATATTAACAAAAATAATCATGAATTACAAATCCATTACAGCAAGGGACCTCTCTTGAGATATTAAAAAGTTGGACGATGAATTGTTTTGGAATTAATGAAAAATAAACATTCATATTGAGAGTAGAAATGATAAGCTATAAGTGGACCAAATTTGAACCTAAAAATCAATTTTTAGTCACTTTATATTAGTAGTCAAACTCACTTGATGTCTTATTTTGGTGTTTTTTAGACATCTATTAAATTTAACTTCTAAAATCAAGTGGCTAAAATTTGAGTTTAAAGTTCAAATATGTTATAATTATAGTCTCATTATGTCCTCTTTAAATCTTAACTGTTTAAATTTTTAATGTCTCAAATGCACGGACTTAATCTTAAGTTTAAAAAGCTTAATGAGTTGCAGGTAAGATCGGGCTTTGAGATATTCAAAACGGGCCAAACTGACATAGATGAAAGCCCGCCCGAACCCGGCCCATGAACATGCCTCGCTGTAGACATGAAACGTTCTGCTTCTGTCCCACATAATCTTCTTTCCCAAATGGCCCTCTTCATTCTGCCATGGCCATTCCTCTCCCACTCCTTTCTTCTTCTTCTTCTCCTAAACGAAAACCCCTCCAAAGCCCCGACAATCCTAATAAAACCAAATTAAAATCCTTCCCACGGACAATACTCTCCAACTTCTTCTCTTTCCACCCCTCTAAGCGAGACTTCGCTTTCAAGACAGCGGCAATCTCTCTTCTTTCTCTATCCCTTGCCTTAAGATCCCCACTTCATGCTCTCTCCGCCCCAGATAAGCCAATTCTCGCCGGAATATCCAGCACCAAGTCTTGGTTTCGATTCTTTGGCGACGGCTTCTCCATCAGCGTTCCTCCCCAGTTCGACGATGTCATGGAGCCCGAGGTGTGTATCTTTTGGTCCATGCAAAAACCAAGTATGGTTCTTTCTGTGAATTGTCGAATAGGAGGAGAAATGGGTGCCGTGAGTTTCTTAAATCAGATCCAAATTTTAGTTGCATTGACAAAGAATGAGGAAAACTATCCGTCGTGAAGTGGTTCAGTGTGAAGCGGATAACTAACTTTTTATACGGCTTATATTTAGAACTTTTTTTCATCTCAGTAATGGTTTTTGTACTCAATGTAAGATAAACTCACTATTAGATTCCGAGTCGTACTTCATTTAAGATAAACTTACTATTAGATTAACCTTCAGTTATATAGACAGTTAGAAATTATTGCCTCTAAAACCATAATTAGAATGATTTTTTAAAGGGACAAAAGGGGAAAAAGTGTTGGTCCTCTGTTGACTTTTCTATTTAGTAAATTTTCCCTTTTGGGCTACTTTTTTGAGGATCGTTTTCTTCAAGTGCAAAGCAAAGATCTTTTGGTGATTCAGGTCAAGGTCTGTCCTGTAACTTGTGTTTGAAGGAATTGTCAAAGTAGAATTTCCTTTATTAAGAAGAAGGAGAATTCTTAAAAATGAAGAAGACCTTGATGCCAGTCTTTTATACTCTCGTTCCATATGAACATGCCAATCCATACTGTCCCATTTATGGACCGGCCTTACTGTACATGGAAGGTATGTTTGGATGTTGAGTGCTTTGGTTCTGAATAGTTGATTGTTCTTCATTTGGTAGGAGCTTTTACTGGAGAAATTCAATTCTGCTTAGTAATCCTCTAACGAGGAAATCCAGTTCCCCTGCAAACAGTACATAAACCATAAGTTCTCAAATTGTGGCGTCCTCCCTAATTCAAACCTGGTTCTTCTACTATCTGTTCTCCAGTTTCTACTGAAGAGGGGTAAGCCACCTGCAGGAGAATCAACACCAGTATTTCCTACCTTTTTTAGCATCAACACATTTGGCAGGAAATTATTGATTAAGAATTTTTGTTTAACCACAAAATGTGTTTGTTTGAAACGTCTATGCTTCATCACATCATCATCAAAGTCCGAATTCCATTTTTCTAGAGTCGCGTTTTCGAGTTCTACTTCTTCATGTGACCCTATCATAAACCATACAATCAGTCACCCTACTATTTATCATGTCTTTTTTTCCCTTCCCTCCTTTCAGTTGTCTTCCCTCCTTGTACCATAAACTCCTCCTCTTTAAGTATTGGGATGGTCTCCGCTAGGGGTGCAACTTGGGTTAGGGTCAATATGAACCCAGTTGACCCAACCCGAAAATATAGGTAGGCCAACTGGGCCCATTTAAAATATGGGTTGCTCTGGGCTAAAAAAATCTTAACCAGTTTTTAGTTTAGGTTGGACTGAGGTTATACTTTGTATGACATGACCCACCCGAATTACGCAAATTATCTATAAATACAAATATACATCTTTAAATGATTATTTGATGATTTTTTAGATTTAACTCTCTACAAGGATTATGATTTAGTGGTAAATATTTTTTTTGAAGCATATCATTACAATATCTATAGACCAAATTATCTACTTAATTATATGGGTTGACCTGTGACCCGATTTAACCTAACCCAAATTGGTTGACCTAGATTAAAAATGGGTTGGGTTATGGGTGGTTGGAGGAGGCCAAAGTATGGGTTGAGTTGAAAAATAGTAACCCAAATTAAATATGAATGGGCTAAAATTTGGCTCTCAACCCGATCCGCTGGCCTAAATTGCACCCCTTGTCTCCGGCCTTCCATTTACATGCCCAAACCACCTCAAGTGGGTTTCTATTAATTTGTCATCTATTTTGGCTATTTTTGAACTATCCGTAATACAATCATTTCTAACTCTATCCTTTAGAGTTAATCTACTCAGCCAACATGGCATGCACATTTCTGTCACTCTAACTTTGTCTATTTAATTATTTATTTTTTAACCACTGCTCCATAGTTTATTGAAAATCAATTTGAATAAAGCACTCTAAGTATGGTAGTAAATGCTACAAAGATATAAAGATCCATAGGATTTGGGCTTAAACTTACGATCATTGTATCTAAGAACGGGTTAAATTGGTTATCGATCCAATCCATGAAATGACAGCTCTTGTAAGGAGAAGGGCTATAAATGTGGGAACCAAACAAAAAAAGAAACAAAAGTTATGAAATTCATAATAAGCCTGTTCTCAACTGATAATTCCTCCACTTTTGACTTCCTTTAGAGAATCCTCACTTTCCATTTCTTGACCCCAAAATGTAGCAGAGTCTAAGCTAGCCTTGGACAAAGTGAGTTTGCTCATTGAGCTTGATCCTTGAGTAACGAGTATTCCTGTCAACTGTTTATTTTGATAGCAACATTTCAAATGGTGATGATGATAGTCTGATCAGCACACATTGAATGATCTATTTCTTTTGTGAAAGGTCCATGGTTTGGATATGATGTTGGGTCCTTTCTTGAATTACAACCTCAAGAAGAAGAGATCTCCAAAGAGATTCCTTGATTTTAATGAAAACTCAAACAAATAGAAAGTACATGTCCAGAAAAATGGGCATTGCCTACTTTTGTTCTGTACGTGCTTCTAGAATTTGTCCTACCTAATCAATGAATGAAGAAAGTCCTCCTAGACTTTAGGTCTTTCCCTATGAAGAGACACAAAGCCCAATCTTTTATCGTAATTTCCAAGCCAAAGCTACTATGAGTAGGCTTTTCATTGACATTATATTGTTTCAATAGAAAAGAAATCCCTAGGAATAACCTAATCCATTAAACACCATTCCTTGATGTGATCCTGACAATCTAACAGAATCATAAATTTTAAATGATGAAAATACCTCTAAGTTGTAATCTTGCAAGACCCTATCACAAATTGGGTCATACCTTAATAAGTATCAAAATTGCACAAACATGGCCTCATTAGAAAGATATTTGAATAATCCCTCTAAGGAATCCAATTTCATGTCATTACACCTAAAGTATGACGATAGTTAAAACATGAATAACTGAAGTTACTCTAAATTCGAAAATAGTTGGATGTGTCATGTCTTGTGTGTCAAGCCTCCCATTGAACGTTGAACATGTACCTGAAGCTGTAGTCACCTCCTTCTTCTGGTGCTCAATCAAACCACTGTATTGCTTGATCACTTTCTTCTTAGTTCATCAAATGTCAATGTATATCATTATTATTATTTTTAATGTCCAAGTTGTCCAAGGGTCTCACTTGTATTTGGACAGGGGACATTTTAACCTAACTAGTCATTGGGGCATGTGCAAGCCTCCCAATCCCACACACACCGGGTAAGCAACTACGGGGAGTAACCTAGAGGGGTGTTGAGTGTGAATTGAACTCAAGACCTCCCTTCATGAGGGGCATTTCTTGACCGTCAGGCATATCATCATTATTTTTCATTATGCTTTTAGGGGAATTTGATAGTAATTTTGAAGAGATGATCACCCACACACTGGTATGCGGCGTATTATGCTGAGCACTTATGTATAGGGCTCATCAAATAAGTAGTGATGGACTGTTGGAAAGGTCATTCCTTGAATATGTGGCACACCAAAAATCACCTTAATTGAATCAATCAACACATTTTTTAAGCCTCTCTAAGTTACTTTTTTAATCTTTAAACTTTATGGCCTTCAAAAATATGGCTTTATGGATTTAATCAAGATGATTTTTGGTAGGCCACACATTCAAGGAATGACCTTTTGGACGCACCCATCACCACTCTATTTAGTGGGCCATATATGTCGGTGCTCGGTGTAATACTCTGCACGCCAATGTGTGAGTGATCATTTTCACTTTATTTTCGCATGGCTTTGACTAGTGAAAGTTAATTAACATCTTGTATATTTTTGAAACTAATAAACTCAAGTCACCGAGCTCATTTTTGTGTAGGATTACAATGCTGGATTGTCTCTCTATGGTGATAAAGTGAAGGAAAAGGTCTTCGCTGCACGTTTTGCTTCTCCAGATAGGTAAGTCCTCTCATTATAAGAGGAGAAGAAAAAGGATATCTTTACCAACCATGTAACTATGGAAGCCATTGTACCATTGCTCTTAGATTTTGTTGAATGGTATGGTTGTAATGCACCTCTAAGTGAAATTCAGGAGTTGTTTTCTGAGCGTTTAGTTTCATTCCAGTAGAATCCCCTTAATCTCTTAAATTGCTTCAACACTTGTAACTGAGAAATGGTAACATTCAAGAGACTTGGTAGTAGTATCATCAACCTTGCATCTTCGCCATCCATGTTGATTAATGTCAAAAATTTAATGTGATTTTCAAAATAAATGGTAGAGATGTAGGGCTTGACGGTATTATTGTCAGGCCTCCTGCATGAGATCATTTCTCAAACTATTCAATTCAGATAAGATATATATATATATAGAAACTTGGAATGGATTTTCTTCTTGTGCCACCAAAACAGTTTTGACTTTCTGAATTCTTTATGACTTGAGAGTGGCAGTACGGATGACCATACGACCATATGGACATGGTCAGATCTGCCCTGTTTTGGCTTCTTTTGCCTTCCGATCTGGTTTCCTACCCTACATACCACTATTTTGTGCAGAAACCCTCCCACACAGACCCTTTCTTAGACATATTTTAAGTGTTTTAACCTTTTGGGTTAGGATTCAAGTAGGACTTGATTTTTCATTGTGCATCTATACCTTTTCACTTGTTTGTGGAATTTTGGACATCTTGGATATGATCTTGGGATATTTGGAAGCCCTAATAGTGACTTGTGATTACTTCGAAGGTATTATATGCTTACATGCTATAGATCTCTTTATTTATTATTATTTTGTGATATTATTTGCTGAGAATATCATCTATACCTTAATCATTTACTATAGAATATTATCTTCTTAAATCAGCGCTTTCATTGCATATTGTGAGCATACGGCAGTAGTTATTATTCAGATTTCTTATTTTCCTTCATTACATTCTTATATCTAGGATTTTGAATGCCATAGCCTCATTTTATGGCATACTTCAATTCTGTCTTGCATCAGATTTGGTATCGGAACTTGTCCCGTGTCAGGCTTTTGTCTAAATACTCTCTTGTTGTTGTTATTTCAAATAGTTATTGGAGGAAATTTATTGATACAAAGAATGAATTGTATTCTACTTCTGCTGAAATTTCGGAATTATTATTGTTTATGATTAGTTTTTCCTCTCTTACTTTTCATCTTATTATTTAATGCAGATCTGAAATTGTAAGTGTGGTTATTCGCCCATCCAACCAGCTAAAGATCACCTTCCTAGAGGTTTGTAGAATTAATGGTTGGTCAGTTATATTTTTCTCGAGTTGATAATATTGACATGTTTACTCAGAATGTTGGTGGCTCCACAGGGCTTCCATGCTCTAGTTGACATATTCCTTTCACCATGGCATGATTCTTTTTTTGGTCAAAGTTTGTATGTAATGAGCAACATATAGCATATTGATACTTGGCGAAGTTTCTTGTGTTGAATTCTTTATGACTTGGCTGGATTTCTTTTTTAACATTATTGATGTAGGACCAAAAAAAAATAACCCTAAATGTCAAACTTGATGTAGAACACAAAATAAACAGTGACCCTAGGAGACTAATGCATGTAAGATGAAATAAAATTACTGTGATTAAATATGCTATGGCTGAAATTTAAGTCCAAATTTATTTGCAATTTAATAATATAAATCTGTCACAAGTAATCAAGTAATCCTTGGAATCTTATGTAAATGATTATAAGATAATCTAGACCAAATTATGCAGGACAAGACAAAAGGTGATCCTAAATGCCTAAATGCGATTATGCTGTAATAAGAAACTAATATGAGGCTGAAATTAAAATTAAAATTAATAATAACAATTAGAATAATAAAATCTACCATAAATAATCAATAAAATTTAGAGGATTCAATGTAAGTAATAAAATCACAATCCAAACCATGTCATAGCTCAAAGTAGAAGGCTCTCAAAACTAAGAGGATTATCAGATCCCACAAACACGTAAAACCAACATCAAATAAAGATTAAATCTGGTTATGACAGCAGTGTGAGAGGTTAATGAGGTTAAGAAAAGACCCAGTTTTATGGGACAGCAGTAAGAACAAGAGAAAGACAGGTAGTAGGGACTGTATGAGTCTTTTGATGGCAGATCTGGGCTTCCAAAGGGATTACGGTAATTGTAGAGGCTGTAGAAAGAGGGAATAAAGGCTGCAATACAGTATTTGGGGCTGGGCAACACAGAATAAGGGGGAAGGAAGGGCTGGCGAACAGTATAAGGGGAAAGGAGGGGCTGGCGAACAGTATAAGGGGAAAGGAGGGGCTGGCGAAACAGTATAAGGGGATTACAGTTACTGTTTGGGACTGACGGAGGGGTAGGGAGGGATTAGGACAAGGGGCGAAGGTGATAGGATGGATTTAGGGAGGGGACAAAGCTTAGAGGGGAGTTGGGAAGGGACGTAGACAAAATCTGGAGAGGGAATAGGCAGCGGCAGCAAGTGGGGATGTGGATTTTGGGTTCCAGCAGGTCAAAGAACAAAAAGGGAAGAGAAGAGAAGAGAAGAGAAGAAGATGGAGATGAAGAGGAGAGGAAGAGAGGAAGAGTACCTGGAGATCGAGGGAGGAGGGCTTCTCGCCAAACCAAGAGATTTCCGTAAATTTGGAGTTTTATTTCTTTTGCATCGTGTCTCATTACAAGGAGAAGGTTAGCTTATATAAGCTTACTAAAAGACTAATGACAATAGTGCCCTTGCATAAAAAGGAAACTAACTAAAATAAAACAAAGAATTACAATAATACCCTTACTTAAACTAGACACACAAAAATAGAAAAAACAGGAAATAGTAAGTAAGAAAAATAGTAGCACAGCAGGATGCACCACATCACCAAGTCACATTCCCAGTGAGAATCTCTCAAAACAAAGGGTTTGTCAAATCCCACAAACATGTAGGTTTATCATAAAAAATGGGGCTAAATTTGGCTGTTTGGCAGTACTGTGTAAGAGGGACAACATCAATATGTAACCTTAGGATGTGTGGGACAGCAAGTAGTTAGGGTTTGATGTAGGATGCGGCGACTATAAAAAGGAGGTGAGGATTAGGGTTTGGGTTTTGGGTGGTGGTGGCAACCAAGAAGAAAGAGGGTGGGCTAGAGTTTAGGGTTTTGGTGGAGGTAACAACAAAGAGAAGAGGATTGGGTTTAGGGTTGGACTTGTTGGAGCAGCAACAATGGGTTGAATGGACAGATCTAGGGTTAGGTGTGAGGTAGCAGCAACAAGGAGAAAGGGATAAAGGGTAGATTGTGGTGGAGTAGGGATGGTTAGTGCAGCAACAAGAGATGGATTGAAAGATGTTATTGGATGTTAGCGTTTGCTGATAGAAAGGGATTATGGTGGTCAATGGAAGGAGGAAAAGGATTGAGGGTGACGGCTATGAATTTAGGGTTTAGAGTAGTGAAAGGAGAAAGGAGAAAGAAAAAGAAAGAAAGTGATGGAGAAGATAGAAAATACTTGGATATGGAGGAGGGTTTCTCACCCTTCTTGGCTTCTCACCATGGGTCTTGGATTCTCACCAAGGAGACAAATTCGCGTGGAGCAAAGACTTGCAGCCTTTCTTCATTAATTATTCAACCACTCCTCTAATGAGGCTTACAAAGAGTATTTATAATGTTTACAGTAAGACATGACCAGACTACCCCCAAATAAAAGAAACCCTAATTACAATAAAATGACTAAAGTAGCCTCAAATAAAATAAAATAAAACTAAACCAACATAGTGAACATAATGGGAAATAAACGTGAAATAAAATATGCTCCGCATCAATTATTTAGCTTATTTTTTGTAGAACTGGGGACTACAATATTGATCACAAGTTCTTTCTTGCTTAGTACTTAAATTTTCTTTCGACTTATCAAACTATAATTTTTATCACAATCATTATTGCCCAAACAATAATGATCATGCAATCGATGGCGATCATTGCTGCTATCATTCTCAACCCAATCAATGTGTTAGATAATGATGATGAAGGGTAAGATCGATTTTAACACCTACCTATGCCTCCACACTAAAGATTCGCTCAAGTTCACAATGAAACTCGAGAGAATCCAAACTCAAAAAATTCCAAAAGACTTAGAAGTTCCTCGGACCTTCTTCGACTAAAAATGTCAATTTATCACTCACCCCGGTTGTACGGGCAAACGGAGCTTCAATTGGATGAACCAAAACCCCCAATTTCTCACCGGAAAAATGGAATAAGGTTAAACACTCAAGGAGAAATCAGCACCATGTGAAATTCTTCCAAGAGGTGAAAATTCAATTGAACCAAAATTGAATTATGGAATTCAATTCCAATTATGCAATGCTAATTCAATTAATTGACACTTAAAATTCAAAATTGCAATTAACACTGACATAAATCAAAATTAAACAAACATAAACTCAAAATTAAATTCAAAAGAAAGATAAATTAGAACTCACCCGAGAAGGAGAGAACTCAAAATTTGTACAGAGCAATTGAGATGTACTTGGGATGCTCTATGTGCATGCCCAAGGCCTCTATTTATAAGAAAATTTTACAAAATAATTACAATCAATGCCAACCTCAGATCCATGACAAGTGTCACCTACTTAATTAGATTACATCTCAACCTTTGATACAAAAGAACAAAAAATAGCGACGTTGCCTCTCTTGGTTGCTTTCCTCTTTGATTACCTTGAGTACATTGGCCGTTGGGACCACTTCAAGCAAGGAAAAACAAGAAAATTCGTGTGTCCACCTTGCATTCAGCAAATGGGCTTTTAAGGCTCAAAACACTTCATAACAGGCCTTGATCCATATCTCACTCATATGAACTCGGAATTTGATGAAACTGGGTCCATTGGAAAGCTTGTAAGGCCCTCTCTTTCCTCCATCACTACTTTGATTAATTTAGAGTAGAATTTGTTCAAATAAGTTGTCAAGGGCTCCATCATCTTCTAATGGATCTTCATCATCTTCACTTGATTTAATTGGGCTTGAGATAACCACATCAAATGATCTGCTAGAATGAATACACCTTAACGCCTTAGGAATGAACCCTTATCTAAGAATTTATTACTATTTTTAGATCTCATGTATTTAGTTCAGTATTATTATTTTGTAATCATTTTGGAAAGTAATTATATATGGTAATCTCATATTTAGAGGTTTCAACCCTCACCTGTTACTAGTTCTGATACATAACGTCTTTGGCACATGCAACTTAGGAATTATTATTATTATTATTGTTACTTTTTTTTTTTTTTTAGTCGTGGAAATTCATCCATTTAGTGGCAAAACACCTACAGATTGAAGATGTTCATATTCATAACTTTGAAACTGGTGATGGCCGTTTTTCATGAAATGCTAAAGAATTATGATACAACGTGGAGCAGAAGAGCTTATTTAGCGGCAAGTCATGCAAAAACTGAGTTGATGTTGCATGTGCTTGAATATGTTAAATGCTGGACCTTCTTTAATGCAGTAAATGAAATCTAATTCAAGAAAGGATTAAAAAAAGATTATTAGTATAATTCAGACCTGTTATCAAATTTTAAGTAACCAAGACCTATATTTAGGACCTACATACTATGTTCCATTTGGTACAACACGTATGCATTGGTAAAAAGATGCATGTAACACTTTTCTAAACTTCTTCATGTAAATATTTAATGAACATAAAGTGATGGGTTTTCCCCTCATATGCTCACTTCTGTAATATGCAAGCATTTTACTGACTTGCACAGGCCAAAGACATTACTGATCTAGGCTCCTTGAAAGGGGCAGCTCAAATATTTGTTCCAGGTAAAATTTATTCTTGAATTTCATATCTTTTCATATACTTTAGAGAGCTTCTTAATGCCATTGCCTTATTAAAAAAAGCCATTGCAATTATTCTTGTCTATTTTGTTTCCTTGCTTAAACTTTTCTGAAGAATCAAATTTTGCAGCTAGGTTTTTTTTCGTAGGAATGATGTAACTTGCACCCATTATGTATCTTCTAGTTTATGTTAGCACTAGTTTTCGGTTTTGTTGGCATTGAGTTGTCGGTGGCAAACATATACAATTCCTCTGAACAGTGTTTGGGGTTCGTAGATTGAATGACATTATCCGCATTCAGTTGAGGCTATTTTTGGTCGTTCAAGAATATGCTATCTCGGCAAAAAATGTATGAAGTAGTAGATGGAGCCCCATCTATATTCGTCATCGTCATCATCTGCTAGAATTCTTTCTATCTAGGGTCTGTTTTTGAGGAGTTTTCCATTTGCCTGGAGCCCCATCTAAATGAAAAAAAAAACCTACATTTTGTATTTTTTTAGTATGTAGAATTATTTAGTCATGATGCATTCAATCCTAATGGTGACTGATACGTTCTGATATCTGATGGGCTGTGATGCTTTCATGTCTGAAGCCCTGGGTTGTTAATTATTTACTTGATAACCTAGAAGAGGCTAAAATTGGAGGCTGATCTTCAAAGTTGTTTAACTATTTATTTCTTCATCATCATCTTCCATTGTCCTGTCTTTCTATGGTTGCTTTTTGAGTCCTATATTTCCATTATGTCGTATCAAAGACCATAACCTCTATCTACAATCTTGTATCCTTCTTTATACCCTTCTCCTAGTCCTCACCAGATACAATTTATAATTTTTTTTGTACCAGAGTTGTTTTTGGTCTTCTATGGACATGCCCAAACCATGTCACACACTTGTCCCTCATTTCCTCGTTTATTGGGCCTATATTTATGGTTCTTCTAATGTGGTCATTTCTAGTTCTTTCTTTACCATCCTCAATAGTCGGCTGGGAGATTCCTACATCAACCAGTTGTCGACATCCCTTAAGGAGACCCTTTGATCTCTGATTCATGAACATTGAACCTAGATCTTCCTTAGAAAAGAGTCAATAGTATCAAAATTTGAATCGTCTTAGAATTCCTCTAATAACAAGTCTCCCATTCTCTGTAGACAAACTTCAATCAAAGTTAAAATTCACACAATTGGGAGGAGGGACCAAAATTGATTCCCTTTTCAGGATTATTTTCCTTTTCAAGCATAATGAGGGAAAGGAATCTGGGATTCAATTATTATTCAAAAAATAAAATCTTTTATTCAATTGTGACAGAACTGCTTCCCTTTCACTAACCTGTCATGTAATTATGGATTTGCAACAAGTGTCTTCTATACTTTTTTTCTCCAATGACAATATATTCTCACACAAATACACCATCAACCAACAATGGACAACACCAGCATCATAGCTTTTTTTTTTTCCTTCTATTCTTCTTTAATATGGTTATATGGCTCGAACCCACAACATTTTGGTAGAACCATGAGCACTTACCAACTGTACAAGAAGCTCATCAATGCAGCATAAGCCTTTTTTTTTTTTGGAAACGGAGACTGAAAATTTTCATTAATTAAGAAGAGTTACAAGACAATATACGCCTTGTATAACAGAGCTATACCAGGCCAATACATAATAAGAAATAAAAAAAAAAACCAACCACATAACAAGGTGAAGGAAAAGCTCATAAATAAAAATAAAAACCCCTAACCCCTTGCACCCCAACCCCAAGCACAAGCTCAGGATGTAAATAAATCCAATGATGACTGCCCTAGCTCCACTCCAACCTTAGCTAGAAAATTTGCAATACTATTCGCTGATCTCGCAATATGGGAGAAAGTGGTTCCTCCAAACCTGCTAAATCTCCTAATGTCCTTAGCCCCCAGTGAACCAGTTTCCAAGGGGGATCCTTTCTGCCCATAGCCTAGGAGATGACATTTCTAGAGTCGGCCTCAATAATGAGATTACCATTCCCAGACCTTGACCAAATTTGAAGAGCTCTCTGAATTGCCCTCAACTTAGTTGTGTTTGAATCCATGACCCCTACGGGTTCTAAGAACGCTAGCAACAATCTACCGCTATCATCATGAACCACTCTCCCAATCCTAGTTGGGCCCGACTTACCCCTTGCTGCCCCATTGACATTAAACTTACATTAGCCTAATTCCATCCTTTTCCATGCCACTACCTATTTTCTACTTCTCATACCCCCTTCATGCACCCTTCCCATGACAGATAGAAGTTCTTCATAGAGTACCCTGAAAATTCCTTGCAGAGAGAGAGAGAGAGTCAACACACTAGACTCTACTTCGTCCTTTCAGACACCTCCCTAATCCCTCCCTCTTTCCTATCAAATGTTCTCCAGTTCCTCTCCTTCCATATTGACCAAACGATCACCGCTGTGATTAGCTTGCAAGCCAACCCCCCGTCTATCACACCCCGCCTTCCGCCGACCCGACAGGGCGTGATGACCTGTTACTATGAATCCACAAACTAGAATCCAACGGGTCATACATCACAAACTCGTGGGTCTATTTTTTTTTCTCAAATAAATAACCATAAACAATTACAAGCCAACGAATTCTTCATGCTCACCAATCAACGAAGCCACATAGAATTTAAAATTTTATTTCACCTAACTTACAAGGATAAACTATTCTAAACATGAATAATCTAGCCTCACTGTTTGCTCACATTCCCAACTCATAAATAAAATACAATTCTCGATTCCTTGAATTTATTATTCAAGTCTCAACAAACCAAAGACTAAACTGGTCATAAAAAAGAACCAAAGAATAAACTGACAATTATCTCTATCTTTAAAAAAAAAACTGACAATTATCTCAAGGATCTCAAACACAAACACCATATCTCAAAGCAATCTAATTGTTTGTCTTTCATCTAAATAATGGCTCCATCAATTGTCATTCTCTGTCCTCCAATGCCTAAGCTTGATTTTGAGTCTCATCTAGACCCAAATCCACTGCGTTTCTTGCAATGTAAGAGAATGAATTCCATGCCCAGTGAAGAAAACAATAATGCATACATATCACTCTAATTTCACTCAGCATGCTCAATTTTCCCAAGTTCTAACAAAATCTCTAACATCATACAACATATGGCAGTATTTCCAACATATATAAAGCATAACACAATTCCATCACCTATAATCAGTGCTCCATGTTCAACACTATATGCCAATGCACTATGCTCAATGATCAATGCACCATGCATCCCAAACCATCACCACTTTCCCTATCACCCTGTGATAGCCTCATGATATGCCAAAATGTCTCAGCTTCGATTGAGTGGCACCCTTGACAAAATCATGGAACAACATGCACAACAACAAACCAGGACCCAACAATTACGATTAGACCGGCCTAACCACCCAGTGCATCAGAACCCAACAGTCTCAACCTGATTGGTCTGATTGCTACGAAAGACAAGACCCAATAGTCACATTCTGACCGGCCTGACCACCCAGTGCATCAGGACTCTGCAGTTACGATTTGACCGGCCTGCTGCCCATAAAACTCCATTCCCATACCATCCCAACTAATATGAGAATGCCATGCTCTACATGCATTATTTCTCTACCAACATGCTACAATCTCCAATAACATGCCATACTCTCTACTACATGCTCTAAGAATTATAAAATTATTCTAAGAATGGTTTACAACATCTACACATGTTCTACTACATACAATCATATTCACCCTTACTACAACATGTATACAGTTCCAACAATGCATCAATAACACGGTACAAGCATAATTGCATAATTTCACAAGATTATCACAATTAAGCTATAAACAAACCGTATTCTCATAGCATGCCCCAATAACAAACCAGAAATTTCAAATAACACACTGCACTACTCAATATATCTATCTCAACAAACACACGACGACACAGATCATCTTGACCACATATAATCAAATAAGAGTGCTGGACCTTTCAACTTGGCTGACGGTTGGTTTCCACAAATTCGGGCAGACCGAGTCTCCTCACGGCTATTCGAACATTTTAGTCCAATTTTTCTTACACTACTGTGAGTTTTGCACCAAATTTCAACCGTTATGTTCTCAAGTACCCAGTCTATTTTCAGGTCCAACAATCACATTCCAAACAATACAACAATACAATGCAAATTTTGAATATTGCATCTACAAACAAAACATGTAGTGAATTGTTTCCTCACCTAGAATTTCGTAAAGTGTACCGGTGTTTCGAGAAATCCAAAAATTCTTTCATGATCTTAAAATAGTCCTAAATAAAAATCCGTTCACTTAAACTCATACAATAAGTCTCTATGGTTCTGAATCACCAAAACTAACCGGCGAGTCAAACCAAATTTTAAAAAATATGGTCTAAGTCTTCTAAGACACTGATAATACTCCATTAATGGTCTCAGGTCGCTGGTCTAACTACTGGTCACAAATTAGTCCAAGACATGAGATTAAGAAACTAAAATTAAAGTCTAAGAATTTCTCAGTCAAACAGTGCAAAATTCGTGATATTGCAGAATTTTCTAAGAACAGTACAGCTATCCATCAATTCTCATATTTTTACAGTAGATAGACTTTGAATGAGGATTCCGGAAATATCTCGTTTGGCCCAAACAAAGTTTTCTAGCTCGAGTTATGGCCATTTTAGTCCAACAGTTACACTGCCACTCAGATTGCAGTGTATAACGAGAATTCGGTTTGCAGACATTATTTGACCTATCAAATCGTTCTCAATGGTTCTCAAATTTATACTGGAGATAGGTATCCTCGTGCCCTTGACAATGGACACAAATTTTGCATCGTTCCGACACCTACAGGTCGAGTTATAATTTTTTTAGTGAACTGCTATAAAACTGTCTCTAGATTTTGATCTGAAATTTGGTATGTCTTGCAGACTCGATTTGGGGTACCAATGCTCACTCAATCAGTCTCAAGTTTTAACTGGAAATAGATCTCTCTGTCTATTTTTCGAATATATAAATTTTATTGAAAACGGAGTTTGGTAGCCCTGGTTATGAATTTTCTTGTGACAACGCGCAGAAAATAGGACAGATCTGGTCCTGATGTACGGTTCTCCAACCATTCACTAACTTGGTTTGATTTTCTTCCATGGCCGAACTAGGCATGGTGATGTAGGAAAATGGGATAGGGTGACTCTAAATGTCTAATGTGGTTCTCTAAAATTAAAAATGATGAAAAATAATGTACTCTAAAGCTAAAATAAGTTGAAATTAAATTTGCAATTAATTAATATAAGATTACCACAAATAAACATGCAAATACTAAAAATATGATGTGTTTAATATAACTATTGGGAACTCAAATAATTACTCAATCCCGACAAATATCGGGTGAAATAGTCAAGGTTGGGTCGCACAGGTAAAGAGTAATTTATGAGGAGAGGTTATTAAATAGGACTTGCGAATAATGAAATTGGGATGCAATTGGAACTAGAAAAAAAGGCATATGAATGGATCTAAGTGGGTTAGAAGAGGAATGGAAGGACTTTTGGATGTGGGGACAAGGGCAATAGGACTAGGAGGCTTGGCAACACGGCTAGAGGGACTGGAATGGGGAGACGACAGCAAGAAAGGGAGGGTGCGGAAAGGGTCTAAAGGGGCTTGGGACAGCAATATGATGCCGTATCGGACTTAGAAAGGGGGTTGGTCCTGCAATGGAAGGATGGCAGCAAGTAGGGGAAGGCTTATGAAAGGGGTGGAAGCTAGGAGGTTGGTGTTTGGGTGTCACGGCAGTCAAGGGAAGAGGGGCGGCAACTGTGGGGACTGGTTTGGGGCTACGGCAGCAGGGAGGGGAACTGGTAGGGGTGAAAACAAGGGGATGGGTTTTGGGAAGTAATAGCAAGATGGGGTGGACCTTGGGAGGCAACGGCAGTAGGGATTTGGGCTTTGGATGGATGCGTGGGACAAAAGACAACAAAAAAGAAAGAGGAAGGAAGAGAAGAGAAGAAGATAGAAGACAAGAGATAGGAAGAGAGGAAGAAGAGAGAAGAAGAAGAATACCTGAAGAAGATGTGGAAGGAGAAGAAGATAGAGGAAGAATCATTTGTTGGCTTCACACCAAACCCTAGAGGGGAATCACACCATGCGCATAGGCTTCGGCTTTTCCATTTTCATTCCATCATATGCTTTCTTTGTTGCTGGAGTAAGGTTATAAAAACCCTACAACATTAAGTGGTGGCTGGACCTGACTCGAAACTGGGCCCAGGCCAAGCTGGGCTGCTCTGCATCACATGGTTTGTTGGTCCTTATACAGCCTAATTACATATTAGAAATCCATCTCCCATGATCTAACACAATAAGTCTAGGTCTATGGTTGAGTTTCAGAAAGGAGAATCAATTCAGTCTCTTTCAAGGTAAGTTCGATCATGGTGAATGGTCTCTCTTTCTTCCTCTCTCTCTCCTCTTTCTCTCTTCCTCTCTTCTTTTTATTCGAATTTCTCGCAGGAATACAACAATTGTTGGTTGAATTTGAAAGAGAAAGCTTGAAAGAAGAAGATAGAAATTTTGAAGAATAGAACTAGAAGAAAACTTTAGAGAAGAGAGTTTCTACATACCTCAAAGAAGATGGAACCGAAGGAGAGATCAAAGCTTGGAGAGAAGGAGATGCTTATTGTTTTGTCCAAACGGAGGAAGAAGAAGGCTTGAACGAATTCTTTATGGAATTAGAGAGGAGTGGTCAGCCAAGGAGGGATTTTATAATTTTAGAATTCTCTCTCATCAAGTGGGGTCCACAAATCTCACCAATTTAGAAATTGCACAAGAGAAAAACGTATGGAGGGTTTCTTCCTTGGCATCCAACGAATTTAGGGAGAGAAGAATAAGGAGGTGGGTCGGCTATGGGATTCTCTGTCCCACTAAAATTGGGTTTTTCTAAAACTCAAGATTGCAAACTTGATTTTTGAAATTTTGATAGGCATTGCATGAAGCTCTAACATGTATAAGGATTTGGGTTTTTCACAAGAGAAAGAAGATGTAGGGAAAGAGATATATTCGACCATTGCACCTTAAATAATATTTTACAAAATATATTGGCCTAAGGCATGGGTAAAATTGTTTTTTCACAAATAATAAATTTTATTTGAAATGTAAACGCTAAATTATTTTATGATCAATTTATTTAATGCATCACTTAATTAAATTCTCAATGTATTTTCAAAGTTTAGGAAATTATTATTATCCTTCAAATTTTTTATAATTAAATCTTCCTCTCTTAATTAGCTTTTTTAAAATCAAGGAGAAATATTAAATTTGTGTAATCTACTGGAGGAGAAGGTGTGTGCATTGAGGAACTAATTAGTTTAATTTAATATGTCTCAGTGTGTTTATCCAAAATATTTTTTATAAAATAAAATAACACACGATCACAAACAAATATTTATTTTCTAAACTAGCTCTACCCTTTACCATTGACCCGTTACTTCGGGTAGGGTCACTACACCGTCTACCCACAAATGGGCCCCCCAACCCACTCTAGAAATAACTCCCCCACAATACAATCTAGAATCCAAGAACAACCCATCAAGTTTACAAACAACCCCCACACTCCCCCCATGAACCGAAGCATAATCTTCAAATTTTTTTCATTCTATTTTGGTCCTTTGTTTTGCTATTTTTCTCTCATATTGTTGATCCCTAGGTTTTTTTTCTTGTTTGTTGATTATCGGGTATTTACTGTTTGCATCTTGGCTATTGAAGCATTAACTTCTTTCAACTGCTGCTTCATATTGAAGACACGAAGTATAACATGCATTCATTTCAAAGTAAGGATGAATATTGTCTAATGATTTATAATGAACCTCGGTGGCATTGGAGTGCTATAGTTTTGTTCGTCCTCATTCCTTTGGTTCTTTAAGATCCCATGCATGCCAACTTTCTCTGAAATGGGCATAGTTTTCTACTCATTCATGGCCTGTGTTTGTCACTCCATTCTGCAAACCAGAACAACAAAAACCATAATAATCTTTTTCAAAATAATAATAATTCTAATACTTCATTATCATGGGTCTTTTAGGGCCTTTTCATTCTTCTGTCTGATCGTGAATTCTATGCTATTGCAAATGGAGTTTTTTCCAGTTTCCTTGATGTCGGTTTCTGATACAGGTAGAGCCACCTTATACTCTGCCCGTACATTAAAAATCAAGGAGGCTGAAGGTCTCAAGTAAGTTCTATCAAGATTGTTGTAGATGTTTTTATTTATCTTTTTCTTTTCTAAATTTTAGTGGTTCAAGATTGTCGTAGGATTGTACTGTTAGATTGGATAATTAGCATCATGTCTTTACAAAATATAGTATTTGCATAAGTATCTTGACATGATAACAGCAGCCTTTTTAAAAAAAATTAGTATTGTCCCTGAAAACTCCATTATCCCGTTATGTTGAAAAGCTTATGCTCTTTCTTATTGTATATTCTGATATTTAATCAGTTGTTTCTAGGACATATTACTTCTACGAGTTTGGTATAGATGATCAGCATGTGGCATTAGTTGCTGCTGTTAACAGTGGGAAGGTAATTTCGCATTGCTTTATTTCTCTATTTGTATTTTTTTATTGGAAAGTGGCCTTTGTCATTGTCCTCTATGGACTTCATTAGAGTGAAGCCATCCTGCCAGAAGTGACAGGAAGCACCACTTGTTCTCAGTTGCGTGCACAGGAAGTGCTGGTTGGAATTAAAACATTTGTGAAGCATTTCCTTTTTTGTAACAAAAGGAATCAGAAATATTCTGTACATATAGGTGGTTCTAGCCAGATGATTCTCCTGTTATGTGTACATTTTTCAGGCTTTCATTGCTGGAGCTTCTGCACCACAGTCCAAATGGGAAGATGATGGTATTAAGCTTCGATCTGCAGCCATATCTTTATCAGTTATTTAACCTTTGTAAAGTTCACATGACAATTTTGAGAGTGGCAATATTTTTTTTTTTCATTTTAGAAAATAGGAATCGAGAGAATGTCTAGTGGTTCAATTGATCCAATTTATTCAACAAGGCTTGATTTTGATTTTCTGAAAAGTTTTAGGTTTTCTCCTTGTTCATTATTTTTTGCTGCTGCTGCTGCTGTTAAGGTGCCAAACGTCGAACACTGAATGCTACTTGCAGACTCAAAACCAACATACCTGAAGAATGATTTTCATGCCCCGGCACTCTGTATAGTATTGATGTGAGCACGTGTGTGTAGAGCATTCATTTGATTAAGAGAGGAAACAGAATGACACCAGACACACACACTAGCTATGAGACCCAGAAGACAAACAGAAAGCAGCAATCACAACAATGAAAAGGACTAACCCCGGCTGAGCTATATAAACAGTAAAAAATGAAACAAAAACAAAGAAATTAACTAAAAGTAGTCGAGTGGGATGTCTGGACGCCTCCGGACCTAAATTTTTTTTTACTAAAAGTAGAGAAAAAGGGTGTGACCACAGAATACATGCGCACAAAATAGGAGTAGGCAAGAGAGGCCATCCCCAAAACCATGTCAAATGAGCTGTTATATTCTTATAATATAACTTTCCCCATTTACAATATTGGGGTTACATTGTAATTAGATTCTCTTCCTTATTTGTAATTAATCTTTTCCTATATATACAGTGAATCAGGGTCTCTTTCCTCATTACATTGAGAGAACATATTTATCTTATTTAACATGACATCAAGAGCCTAGTTCGATCATCATCGATTTTTTTTATCTCTCTTATTATTATTATTATTATTATTTTTCTCTATTTTCTTTTTTCCTGCCGGTCAGGAACAAAAGAGAAAAAAAAAAAAACCCAAACAAACAGAGGAATCGGCAGATCACTGTTTCCCTTCCTTGACCGATCTACCGTTCCCGTTTCAGATCTGAACCGAGGAATCGGCGTGACCGACGCCGGCAAGCGGCGCTCCTACCATCATCATTGCAGTGGAGATTCAGCCGGACACCTGCAGCCACCAGCGACTAGATCTGAATCCCCACTGCCTCCTGCCTTCTCCTATCTCCCGTCGTCTACCCAGTCGCCGTTCACAATACCAGATCCGCCAGCAGCGACGTCCCGCTCCGCCAACCGGCGCACGATTCCGCCGTGCCTCTGCCCTCAGTCCATTCAAACCCAGATCGGTTAAGGGGTTCCCTTCAATCTGGATCTGAACCCATTCCCTTCAATCCCGGTCTGAACCCAAATCCCGTTCTTCTCGGTGTGCCCATCGCCGTTCACCGATCTGCCCTTCACCAGCTCACGCTTCAGCAGCAGCAGCCCGATCTGCTCACATCCGGTAGCCACTTGTCTCCAGATCTCTGTTCACGGGTTGAGCAGATCTGCTAGCAGAACCAAACACAACATCGGGTTTCCGCCTGTTCCGATCTTAGCCAAAGGAACCAGCGTCAGCGGCCAGAGGCCGAACCCAGATCTCCGCCAAAGGAACCAGCGTCAGCGGCCAGAGGCCGAACCCAGATCTGATTTCTCAGATCTGCACAGAGGAAACGGCCAGATCAGTGCCGGCCGAGCGGCGCACTTAGCCGCCGTTCCGGGATACCGGACACCGCAGCAGACGCCGGAAACAGCCGCACAGTTTGACGCCGGAAACATCAGCTGACGCCGGATTCTCTCTCCAGCCTGCCTGGCCCAGTTTGATACAGGCCCGTCAGCAGGCCCATTTTGCTACAGGGCCATCAGTAAGCCCAGTTTGACACAGGCCTGTCAGCAGGCCCATTTTGACAAAGGCTCGTCCACAAGGCCCAGATTGCAAGCCCAGCCACAATGACAACTGCGGACGAGTCCAAGGGTGTTGGTGGATCAAATCCTACCCCTCAAATTGTCACTGTTCACGGAGACACTACCACCTTCTCCACTGGAATCAAACTGGACGACCATAATTATTCCCTATGGCACCAAGTTATGGAGATGAAGGTTGCCGGCCGAGAGAAACATGGTCACTTGACCGGTGATATGACCAAGCCTGCAGCTACAGACCCGACATACAACAAATGGCGTGCATCGGACTATCAAGTCAAGAGTTGGTTATTCGATGCTATGCAACCCATTCAGATGAAACAGTTTATCCGTTATGACGCAAGCACAACAGGTCTGGGATGCAATCAAGAAAACATACTCTGATGGTTCCGATGAAGCGAAGATTTTTGATCTACACAGAAGGTCATTTAAGATGACACAGAATGGAGTGCCTATTACCACTTATTACAGTGAGCTCACTGAGATATTTCAGGAGCTTGATCAATTATGCCCTAGCCATATGCAGCATCCGACCGACATTGAAACTAGACGCATAGGAGATTGACCGTCTCCGTGTTTATATTTTCCTTGCCGGTTTGGACACAAACTTTGATCAAATTCGATGAGAGAATTTTGAGGATGGACCCTAAACCTGAACTTGAGGCAGTCTATGCACATATTAAACGAGAGAGTAACCGACAGGGAAGCATGTCTGACGTTGGTGTTTCATCCGATGCCACCGCCTTGGCTGCCGCACGGTTCAAACCATCTCGGCCACCCCCTTTGACCTCCGCCTCTACTCGTAACCGACCTCCAATGAAGTGTACCAAATGTGGTTTAGCTAACCATACCATTAAAGGCTGTTATGAGATCATTGGTTATCCAGAAGGGTGGGTTCACAACGGGCGAAAGAGAGAGCCGAGCAGAGCATCAGTCGCATCCGCTGCGTTATCCCAGGAGATTACATCCGAACTTCCACCAGGTACATCCGGCTCCACTGCCTTGTCTACCTCAGATATCTACCCTTGCACATCTTCAATTACTGGTAATAGATCATGGATTATTAACACTGGTGCTACTGATCACATGACATCTAGTTTTACTGAGTTACACTCTCCTAAATCATCAAATCAAACACATGTCACCAGTGCCAATGGAACTACCTCTCCCGTTCTGGGAGAAGGGTCCCTCTCTCTTTCATCATCATTAAGTCTATTTCATGTCTTGGTTGTCCCATCACTCGATTATGACTTATTATCTGTTCCTCAACTTATTGATTCCCTTAATTGTACTGTGTGTTTTTGGCCCTTGTATTGTCTATTTCAGGACCTTCTCACCAGGGCCGTGATTGGATGTGGTACTAGGAGGGGCAAGTTGTACTATCTGGACTTGACAGCAGATTGCAGTAAGAGATTGGGTCAAGCACATCATGTTCGAGGAGACGAGTCAGTCCGAATGAAAACAATTTGGTTGTGGCATAGACGATTAGGGCATGCTTCTTTTAGTTATCTGAAACTTTTATTTCCAGATTTGTTTTCCCATTTTGCTGAATCAGACTTTCATTGTGAAACTTGTATTTTGGCGAAAAGTCATCGCATTTCTTATCCATTACGATTAAATAAAAGTTCTATGCCTTTTATGCTTGTCCATTCTGATGTTTGGGGACCGTCACGAGTTTCTACATTTAGTGGTTTGAAGTGGTTTGTGACATTTATAGATGATTGCACCAGGATGACATGAGTTTTCCCCATAAAGCAGAAAAGCGATGTCCCTGTGAAATTCAAACAATTTCATCAATATGTTGCTACTCAGTTTGATAAGAATATCACAACACTTCGGTCTGACAATGGCGGCGAGTTCGTCAACAATGACCTCCAGTCAATTTTTGAACCATCATGGTATTGTTCATCAAACCACGTGTGTCTATATGCCACAACAGAATGGTGTAGCAGAACGTAAGAACCATCATATTCTTGAAGTTGTTTGTGCCTCTTTATTTGAGGCCCATATGCCCCATCATTTTTGGGGGGAGGCTCTTTGTTCAGCTATTTATCTCATTAATGGAACACCATCCAGTACCCTTCAGTATCAGACTCCATTCTAGACATTGACCACTCTCCTCACCCTGCCATCCACACCAAATCTCGAACCACGTGTCTTTGGCTGCGTTGCTTATGTTCAGGTCTATCCGCACCAGCGTGGTAAACTTGATCTGTGTGCCCTACGTTGTGTCTTTGTGGGGTATGATGCCACTCAGAAGGGTTATAAGTGTTTCCATCCCCCTACTCAGACTTTGCACGTTACAGCAGATGTTATTTTTCACGAGAGTGAATTCTATTACTTAGGGGGAGATTCTGAGCATCCCCTGCGGGGGGAGCGCTCTATATTTGCAGAAGGTACTCAGAATCAGATCATCCAAGTTTCACAGACTGTGTCAGACCAGCATCATGCCAACACCTGAGGATGTGGTGATGGCTACTGACCCACCAACTACAGTGATGCAACAAGAACAAGAGACTCATTCAGATAATTTCCCTCCTACAGTACCACCACCTCTCATCCAATCAGGTCCTAAAGATCATCCTGAAGATCCGACACAGGTACTTGAACACTCAAACTCAATCACTTTACCTGAGTCGAATCATATAGGAAATGCAGGTTATCAGTTACCCCCTCGCACGACTAGAGGTATCCCTAGACAACAATATGACCCTGACCCTAAAACAAAGGTTAAATACCCTATTGCTAATCATGTGTCTCTACATAGGTTGTCTTCGTCGTGTGTATCATTTGTATGTCGATTATCCACTGTATCTATTCCAAGTAATGTGCAGGACGCTTTAAATCATCCCAAGTGGACTCAAGCAATGAATGAAGAAATGGAGGCCCTCCAGAAAAATTCCACCTGGGAGATGACTGCCCTTCCTAAAGGGAAGAAAACAGTAGGTTGCATATGGATATATATAGTCAAATTCAAGGCAGATGGCACCATTGAACGATACAAAGTAAGACTAGTGGCGAAAGGCTACACTCAAACTTATGGGATTGACTATGGGGAGACCTTTGCTCCTGTAGCCAAGATCAACACAATTCGAGTGCTTCTTTCCCTTGCAGCAAATCTTGACTGGCCATTACACTAGTTTGATGTTAAAAATGCATACCTACATGGCGACCTAGAAGAAGAAGTTTATATGGACCCCCCTCCAGGATGTAAGATGGGGTTCAGTTAGAGTAACATGGTGTGTAAACTGAAAAAGTCTCTTTATGGATTGAAGCAATCACCCAGAGCATGGTTTGGAAGGTTCAGCAAATCAATGAAGAATTTCGGCTACAAACAAAGTAACTCAGATCATACTCTTTTCCTGAAACATAAAAAGGGTAAGGTCACTGCCCTTATTGTGTATGTTGATGACATGGTAGTTATAGGGAATGACCTAGAGGAAAAGGCAGCATTACAACGCCATTTGGAGAGTGAGTTTGAAATGAAAAATCTTGGTGCTCTGAAGTATTTCTTAGGCATTGAAGTGGCTCGCTCAGAACAAGGAATATTTCTATCACAACGAAAATATATTCTTGACATCTTGACTAAAACTGGAATGTTAGCCAGCAAGGCAGCAGATACTCCAATGGAGTTGAATCACCGGCTTGGTGAATATCCTAATCAAGTACCTACCAACAAAGAAAGATATCAACGCTTTGTGGGTAAGTTAATCTACCTAGCTCACACCAGACCTGACATATCATATGCAGTAAGTGTGGTGAGTCAGTTCATGCACGCACCAAGTGAAGCCCACATGGAGGCTGTAACCCGAATTCTGAGATACTTGAAGTCAGCTCCTGGAAAAGGTTTGATGTTCTCATGACATGGTCATCTAGATGTTGAGGGTTACACTGATGCAAACTGGGCTGGTTCTGTTACTGATAGGCGATCTATATCTGGATACTTTACCGTTGTGGGAGGCAATCTGGTCTCTTGGCGAAGTAAGAAGCAGAAAGTGGTCTCAAGATCAAGTGCTGAAGCAGAATATAGGGGTATGGCGCACAGAGTATGTGAGCTACTCTGGATAAAGGATTTGTTGGGTGAATTGGGATTCAAACCCCAACGTGCCATGCAACTGCATTGTGATAACAAGGCCGCAATAGACATTGCACATAATCCAGTGCAACATGATAGAACCAAGCATGTTGAAATTGACAGACATTTCATCAAGGAGAAACTCGAGGAGAAGATCATTGAGGTACCATTCGTTAAATCCGAAGATCAACTTGCAGATGTTCTCACCAAAGCAGTTACAGGCAGAGTTTTTCACAGCTCACTTAGCAAGTTGGACATAGACGACATATATGCTCCAACTTGAGGGGGAGTGTCAAATGAGCTATTACATTCCTATAATATAACTTTCCCCATTTACAATATTGGGGTTACATTGTAATTAGATTCTTTTCCTTATTTGTAATTAATCTTTTCCTATATATACAGTGAATCAGGGTCTCTCTCCTCATTACATTGAGAGAACATATTTATCTCTATTTAACAAACCATACTACAGCCATTCATCAAATAAGAGAAAAACGAATAGATGAGATAGAAATGTGCCTGGGCATGAGAAAATAGTAGAGAATCTCACAGATATTTCTCTCTCTATTTAATTAATGGATTTTTTATGTATGCAATTTATTTGAGGTTAAAAAGAGTGAAAAGAACTCCCATTAGTCCGTTAGTGTTTGTAGATGTAACTACATTTTTGCAAATGTTATCAAAGAGATAAATATTTCTGTAGCTTATTTGCTTTCTCTAATAGTCTTTCAATTTTTTCTCAAGTGACCAATTCAACTATAATAAATAAATAAACTCGAAATTTGGGCCCGACTCAAAATATCATTGAAACAAAAAATATGGCTAAGTTTTTGATGAGGCACATCTCGTCCATTGATGACAATGGGACTTAGATAGGATTGAAGTGATTGTCTTAGCCTTTATGGACTATTTCAATCGGAGGCAACCCGAATTGAAAATCGGCGTATAAGACTTCTCATTTGGTTGGTTTGACCTAGGAGATTCAATTAAATCCCTTGAGTGACCCAATTAAATCCTTGCATGACCCAATTAAAGGTGATCCTAATCCTCCCATACAAAGCCCTAAGATCCAAAAAAAACCACAAAATCTCCTCTAGCCGACCATAGCCCACACACATTTTCCTCCATGTGTGGAAGCCACGAACCTTCAAAGGTCCTCAAAACCCACAAGGAAACCGTGTGGAAATCAAGGAATGTTTATTATCCTTCCTTTTTTTATCTCATTTTGTCAATTAATTTTTAGCAAAAAATAAGTGACCAAATAGGATACTTTGAGGCCATTGTAATCTTTAAATTGGCATACTCTTGGCCGATTTCAACACATCACTAATAGAGAGATTCTGGACTCCATTTCGAGTGGAATTTGGCTTGAAGATGGGCTTCGGGATTTTGATACAAGTACCAAGAATGTTTTGATTTGATTTTATGTGTTTCTTGCATTAAGTTAGATCAAGCATGAATTAATTCATATTATCATTTTCTTCTTTCATTTTTAAATTTAAAATTTGAAGTAGAACTTAATCTCACTTAATCAAGAACACTTAAAATCCTTGGAAATTTGTTCATCTTTGGCATTGTTTGTCAAGAAATCGATAAGTAACCGTATCTTAGATATTAGATTGGTTAAAGGGATCCATAAACCATACCAAAATCTTGACAATCAATCGGGACAGTTTCAAACATTACCCATGCTTGTATCAGTTTTTAGAAAAATTGAAAAAACTCATTGAATCACTCAACTTGAAATACGGTTGAGTCGAGTCGGGTCAATTTAGACTGACTTAGTCGAGTTTTTTTTTTCTAGTTTCTACACATTGGCATAAATAGGTGTCTTGTATTGTTGTTCAAATTGATTCGTATTAGTGGAAAATGCAAAAATAATCTTTGAAATGATTAAAATAATTCAAATTTAATTTGTTCAATTGAGCATCATGTACTATAAAAGTCCTAAGAAAGTATATCATCACTTTAATAATAATAATAATAATGTGTGTCACTATTTTTTTTTTTTTCATTTAACTTTTGATGCTGTTTCTTTGTTTATGGTTAAGGAGTTGACATAAACTTGAAATCGTTTACTAAACTTTTATCCATGAATTATATAAAAACATGATAAATTTATATTGATTTTTTAAAAAAATAAAACATCTTCTCATTTTACTCTGCGTGTCAAAACTAATATCCTTTTGATTATATAATAACTCATTTTATAGACAAGTTACAATTTATTTATTATTCAATTATATTATTTATATCATTTATATTTAAAATTAAAATATCATTTTCAATAAGTTTCCATGAGGAAGTTAACATCTATTTTTTTTGCAAAGAATTAAAAGTACAGTGAATGCAATGCATTTTAGATTTGTGGCATTTCAAAAAATATTATACATGATTCAAATCTTTCTTTTTTATTTTGTGAATTATGATTTAATTTAATTTTATTAAATTATTATCTAACTTAATTTCAAATTTTATCATATTTAAGCCACTATAAATGTGCATTTAATAGCTCAAATTATAATTCAACCATCACAGATATAAAATTGTATTCATTCCGTGTAATTGAACCGACCACATTTTTGTCACTAAATTTTAATTAAAACAATTATCAAATTAAAGTGAATATTGTCAATATACATATTATAAAAAGAAAATTCATTAAGATATGTTTCTCTGTTTAATTTAAATAAATAAAATAGAGAGTTGAAAAATATCTCTATATCATTCATCAATTTTATTTAATTAAAATCAAATGATTATATATGTTAAATGAGATTAACTTTTTAAAATACTTTGTAAAATAAAATAATATTATTTTACACAGTCATTTGATCCTATTTCATTATAAATATTATGTAATTCAAATAGAGTTAGACCTTCAACCAATAGCGTCTCGGTGGGCCCTACAAGAATAGTGCCGCAACTGTGCAACGATGAACTTTGATGATAAAGGTTTTGGTAAAGAGCTTTTTGAGCGCAGGAAAAAGAGAACTTCCCGAGTCCTTTACCCTCTCTTGAGTTTGAAAACCTCCGAATTCCTAGTTTTTTTTTCGTTTTGAAAGATATACTGAATTCCTTTTTTTTTTTTTCGTTTTGAAAGATATTCTGAATTCTTTTTCTCCTCTGCAAGTTTAGCATCAGAGTATCTCCTATTCTCCAAGTTTGCTTTCTTCACAACCCTTTTTAAGTTCAACAAGATTTCACTCTCCTTTTCTTTTGATAAAGTTTTCTAGCCCGTCTCAGATTCTCTCTCCTCATCAACCTTCAATCTTGTACTCCTTTTCTCTATTTCCTTTTGTTTTCGATCGCGTTTCCGTCAAAATCCCTTTTTTCACTTTTTTTTTCTCGCTAAATCCGAGAACCCAGATCATATTTTCTCCGATTGCAATCACCTCCCTCTGATTTTCACCATCTCTCCATTGCCGGTTATTAAAAACCCTGATTTCTATTGCTCAATTTTCCACTTAAATCAATGATTTCCACCCCATTGCACTTGAATTTCTTGCGAAATGTCTAAAAGCAGATTGCATTTTCTCCATTTTCAATCACTCCCCATCTGATTTTCGGTCATTTCTGCCGGGCATTTCCTTGTAAGTTCTTACAACACTGATTTCTTTTCCTCAAGTTTCTTCTACATTCCTTTCCCATATAATTTTACACCTTAGACTTCAATCCCATACTCAAAATCCCTGATTATATTTTCTCCCTTTTCTGTCATTTTCCATCTAATTTTCACCATTTTGGTTGTACTTTCCTTTTCAATTGTCAAAAACCCTGATCTCTGATCGCTAATTCTATCAAAGTTGGATTGTCTTTCCTCCTTTTGGCCCTTCCTCTGCAGCTTTGTATTGCTTGCTGTTAGTTTTTTCACTTACCACATAAAACCCGACTCAGAATCCTCATTTTGATCTTTCCAAATTTGTTATTGATACTTTCTATTTTCAACACTTTTTATGATTCAAATTTTTGGTATAGAGAGTCCAATATCATTTGAAGGGTGTTGAAGTGCTAGTTATTCAGCACTCCAGGATGCTTCCATGGGGGGGATTGAGTTGCTGTTTGAGTGCTGCGGCTCTTTATCTTTTGGGTAGAAGCAGCGGAAGGTTGGGCCCATTAAGATTTTTGTTGGCTCTCTATTCCTTTTTATATTTTATGTCATTGTAAGTTCCATTCGAATTTAATCTTGTTTCATTGTTTATCTTGGGCCAGGGATGCCGAAGTTCTTAAATCTGTCACTCGGGTCAACCAGTTGAAGGACCTAGGTAACTGGATTTCTTGAACTTGTTTGTTTTCATCATTTTTTCCTCCATATGCTGTATGTTCTTCCTTGCGTTGAACAAATAATATTATCTGCGATGGAAGTGGAGCTAAGCATTTTTTTTATATGGTCATGGAAATTTGATATGGTTTATGATAGGGTCAATTGGAGAAGAATATGTTGATGATGATTACAATGCAAACTCTAAGAGCCAAAAGGGAGGCAAGAATGCCTCTGGTGTTTTGATTGGGCATTTCCCCTTTTGGTCATGCCCCATACACACACATATGTAGAGAGAGAGCTAAGCAATCTAGTTTGAAGACTCCAACCATCAAACTACTTGTTATTAGCAGTGCTTGAAATAATTCTGCATTTTGCTTGAACAGCCTCAAGTGCCAAATATTCCAACTTATTTCTACAAGCATGGTTATTTCTTTTTCTTTGGGGTTTATAGTATCGTTGGTTAAGGATTACTTGCTTTTGGGACTTGAATGTGACTAAGTAGCTGATTATGAGTTATGACTCTTAACCTGCACTGTTTATACCATTCCCAAAAAAAAAAAAAAAAAACTCGCATGATTGATTGTCATGAGTTCTCATTATGAGTTATGACTCTTAACCTGCACTGTTTATACCATTCCCAAAAAAAAAAAAAAAAACTCGCATGATTGATTGTCATGAGTTCTCATTATGAGTTATGACTCTTAACCTGCACTGTTTATACCATTCCCAAAAAAAAAAAAAAAAACTCGCATGATTGATTGTCATGAGTTCTCACCTTTTAGTAAACTAGTCATGCTAGGTGCTCCACATGCATTTTATGGTTATTTATTGATTTATTCTGTAACTAAAGTAATTATTTGAAAAACAAATATCTGCTTAACAGTCCCATCATAAACTAATGAATTAAATCTTTTAATATCAATGTGAAATATGTAGTATATTGAAACAACAATTTACTTGTAAAGAGCAAAATGAAGAAAAAATAATTAATGCACAAAATTGAAGAAGAGTGGTGTACATGTCCAAAAACAAAAGATCAAGGTGTGATAGGAGCAACTTCAACATACTTTGGGCAATGCAATAGCCCAATTGTTATCTTCTTTTTCTCGTGAGCATATAAAAGTTGCATATGGCATAGTCTTTACTGTTTTTATATTTTTATCCTTTTTGCATGGATTTTCTCTATTTTTTAGATGTTGAAATTCTAGTCTGACCATTCCAACTTACTAATTCCAGTTTTAAAATCACCTTTTTGATTTTTAGCTATTATTTACACGAATTTTCCTTACCTTGTTAGTTGTTGATGTGATAAGATGGAGTCAAATCCTTTCAACTCATTCGATCCATTTATAAAATCTTTTTTTTTTTTTTTTAGGCCTTTGTGCATCACAAAATTTCCTTCTTTTTTAGTTAGGACAATTCAAATCCTTCAAACTCACCAAATCCAATCTTTTAAATCATTTATCTATTTTTAGCCATTTTTAAATGAATTTTAGATATTTTTGGTTATTGACGTGACAAAAGTATGATAAATCGATTTAACTCACCAAATCTAATTTTGAAATCTCTATTTCTTCTTTCAGCCATTTCTGGACGAACTTTCTCTATTTAAAGTGTTTATCAAATTATCTAAACCGCATATGAAGTGAATGGTCAAAATTCGCATGATAGTCAATTGAAATTGCTAATTTGATATTTAGATGCAAATCCAAACTTAAAATCCTTTTTTTCTTCTTATTTTTAGCTAATTTTACACGAATATTTTGTATTTTTAGTTAATGTGATAAGTTGGATTCATCATATTCATTTATAAAATCATCCTTCTATTTTTTGAGTTTTTTTCTCATTTTTTTTGTAATTTTTTCGTTCAAGATGGTCCAAATCCTTATAACTCATCAAATCCAGTCATAAAATTCTTTTAGCCATTTTTCTTCTTTATATATTTTAATTATTGACATGAAAACAATGTGATAAATTAATCCAATTCACCAAATCTAATCTTTAAATCTCTATTTATATGTTTAGCTATTTTTTGGATGATTTTTTTTAAGTCTCCATAAAACTAGTTCAACCATAGATTAAATGAATGGTCAAAATTTATTTGTTGGTCACCTAAAATTTTAGATCCAATCTTAAAATCCGTTTTTTTTTTAGATATTTTTACACAAAATTTTGCTACTTTTAGTTGTTAATTTAAGATCTGAGTCAAGTCTTTTCAAATAATCATCTCCATTTGTTACACCCATTTTCCTGTTTTTAGACCTCCTTTGCATGAATGTTCTTTCTATCCAATCTTAAATCTCTTTTTTTTGGAAATATTTTAGCCATTTTTTCATGAATTTAACACATTTTTTAGTTATTGACATGATGTAAATGTGATAAATGAATCAAATTCACCAAATTTAATTTTAAAATGTTGTTTCTATTTTTAGCCACTTTTTGATGCGGTGCATCATCCTGCCTGCTGTGCTGCTGCTATTTTTCTTACTTGCTATTTCCAGTTTTTCTATTTTTGTGTGTTTATTTTAAGCAAGGGTTGCCTTTTTCTTTACTTGCTATTTCCAGTTTTAGTTAGTTTTATTTTAAGCAAGGGTAGTGTTGTAGTTTTGCTTTATTTTATTTTAAGTAAGTGATTCTTTATATAAGGCTTTATAGCCCTTTGGGCAAAGACAGTTTTTACAATGAAATAAAATCAAGATTGAGAATTTCTCTGCAAATCCTCTGCCGTGATTATCTTGGAGCGAATCCGAGAGTTTGGCGTGAAGCTGTTTCCCTTCCAGGTACTTGATCCTCTTCCTCTTCCTCTTCTTCTTCTCTCTCTTCTTCTCTTCTCCTACTCATCGTTTACCCTTTAACTCCACCCAGATCTGCTGAACCCCTTATCTTAGCCTCCTTTAACCCTTTCACTGTTTTAAACCTCTTCATCCAAACCATAACAGTCCACCATACAGCTGCCCTCAAATCTTTGGACCCTTTTCAAGCCTCATACAGCCTTTACCACCTGTCCCAACCTCCATACAGCCCTAAACTACAGCTGTCATGTTTTCCCATAGCCTTTCTTAACCTCCTTTACACCTGTCCTGTTCTTCCAGTCCCCATCTTAGCCTTTTCAACCTGTTTTCCCCTCTCTCTTACTGCTGTCCCACAAAACTGGGCCTTTTCTTAACCTCATTAACCTGCCACACTGCTGTTAAAATCAGATTTAATCTTTATTTGATATTGGTTTTATGTGTTTGTGTGATTTGATAATCCTTTTGGTTTTGAGAGCCTTCTACTTTGAGCTATGACATGGTTTGGATTGTGAGTTTATTACTTACATTGAATCCTCTGAATTTTATTGATTATTTGTGGTAGAATTTATTATTCTAATTGTTACTATTAATTTTAACTTTAATTTCAGCCTCATTTAGTTTCTTATTATTGCATAAATCGCATTTAGGCATTTAGGGTCACCTTTTGTCTTGTCCTGCGTCAAATTTGGTATCAGAGCAAGGTTGGGTTGTTTCCTTAAACACCCACGGTCTTAGGTTGCATCTTATTTTTATTTTAGGAAAAAAAAATTTTATTTATTTAATTAATTTTTTTTTTTTAAAAAAAATAATAATTAAAAAAAAAAAAAAAAAAAAAAACATTCATTGCATATAGATTTAAGTCATAGCATATAGTCAGAATTAATCCCTATATTTGTGAGTCTAGAGGAACACTAGTGCGTGTATCTGTGCATGACCACTAGGAGTGGAGTTACCTATCAGAAAGAGTCCGAACCATCCAGTGAACTGTCCGGAGATGAACCCCCAGTTTGGTTTACTCAGGCCTTTGCCCAATTAGATGCCCGGCTCACTAACCTTAAGAGAGGTCAAGATACCTTAGGTACTGACATGACCAACTTGAGAAACCGGATTGAAGTCCTTGAAACCCCTAGGAATGATGAGAATGGGTCAGTTCATGAGGATAATGAGAATTTTAGGAATCGAGACCATAGAGGCCGCAGATTTGGTCATGGTAGATTCCAACAGCCACACAGGCATCAGGAACCCATCAACCATGAGGAACGTGCTTTAAAGAACGTGCGATTAGAAGCCCCTGAATTTAAGGGACGAGCAGACCCTAAGGTTTTCTCAGATTGGTTGTCAGACATGGATCTCTACTTTGAGTGGCATGATATGTCGGAACCTCGTAGGGTCCGTTTTGCCAAAATGAAGTTGGTGGGACAAGCTCGACTTTTCTGGACCACAGTGGAACATAAACTCCGGAGGCAAGGAGTTGAAGCCGTCAATCTGCATTGGGATGAGATGAAAGAATATTTGAAAGAAAAGTATATCCCTCTCAGATACAAGCAAAAACTCATTGACCAATGGAACTCTCTACGTCAGGGCAACTAGACCATTGATGAGTACATTGAGAAGTTTGATGAGTTCCTTATGAGATGCGAGTTGGATGAGGACCCCAGCCAAACCCTTTCTAGGTTTAGAGTAGGTCTTCGTCCTGAGTTCTAGCGTGAGCTTATCTTACATGGGGTGGAAACTTTGGAGGAAACTTACCAAATAGTCCAAGGTTTAGAAGGTTACTTTAAGCCGAATCCTCCAAAGCATTTTGACTCTCGGGGTGCCAATTCTAGGCCTAATCCGCAAGGATCTCGGCAGAATACGGTGAGTCAACCCAAACAAGCCACCAGTACTCCATCCAAGAACAAGGATGCAAGTTTTAAGGGAGCTTCTGGTGCGAGCTCTTCTAGGAATGGTCCTCAGTGTTACTACTGTCAGGGATTCAGGCATTTTGCTCGTGAATGTCCTACTAAGACCAGGAACCAGGAAAGAGCCCTTTTGTTGGGAGAACCACCCATTGAAGAGATTGCCCATGAAGATGGCATAGAAGCTCAATTTCAGGGTGAATATCCTTCGAGTGATGAGGAACTTGATGAGGAGATCGATGCAGATTTTCTTGCAGTAGTTAGATGTGCCTTTGCTCGATCTCAACCCTCAGAAGATTGGAAGCGCACAGCTATTTTCCACACTTACATTAAGTGCGGTGGGAAATCTTGCAAATTGATTGTGGATAGTGGAAGTTGTGCAAATGTCGTATCCACCAGCGCGGTTGCTCGATTGGGTTTGAAGACTGAACCTCATCCTAATCCTCATCGAGTTGCGTGGGTCAATGATACGTCAATCCCGATCACTCATTGGTGCCTCGTGCCCATTCAGATCCTCACCTATCAGGACACTGTGTGGTGTGATGTAATCCCTATGGGCGTAGGACACATTATTTTGGGTCGTCCTTGGTTGTTTGATAATGATGTGACACTGTTCGGTCAAGCGAACACGTGTAGCTTTGAGCATAATGGTAAGAAGATCAAAATCCTCCCTATGCAACCTAGGCCCCCTCACTCAAAACAGGATGACACAAAGAGGGACAAACCGAAAACCCCATCAAAGACCCAGTCCAAGTCTCTACATATCATTGCTGCTAAAGAATTTGAAAGAGAGACTAGTGAAACTTCGGTTGTGTATGCCCTAGTGTCGAGAGAGACCTCTCCTGAGGTTGGTACTGAGTTGCCAGAGGTTGTAGTTCCGGTCTTTAAGGAATTTCAAGATGTATTCCCATCTGATTTGCCAAATGAACTACCTCCCATGCGGGACATACAACATGCCATAGATCTTATCCCTGGGGCGACTTTGCCAAATCTGCCTCATTATAGGATGAACCCTAAGGAGCATGAAGAGTTGAAGCGTCAAGTAGATGAGCTTCTACAAAAGGGATTCATCAAAGAGAGTTTAAGCCCGTGCGCTGTGCCAGCCCTCCTGACACCCAAGAAAGACGGCACTTGGCGCATGTGTATAGACAGCAGGGCTATTAATAAGATCACTGTCAAGTATAGATTTCCAATCCCACGTCTCGATGACATGCTTGACATGATGGCCCGTGCTACTATCTTTTCAAAAATTGACCTCAAGAGTGGATATCATCAAATCCGCATTAGACCAGGAGATGAATGGAAGACGGCTTTCAAGACGAAAGATGGTCTGTACGAGTGGATGGTTATGCCTTTTGGTTTGACCAACGCTCCCAGTACATTTATGCGGGTAATGACTCAAGTGTTGAGACCTTTTATAGGTAAATTCTTGGTGGTATATTTTGATGACATTCTTATCTATAGTACCTCTCAGGAACAACACTTGCAGCACCTGAGGTTAGTCTGTGAGGCTCTTCGGACTGAAAAATTATACGCAAACCTGAAGAAGTGCACATTCATGTCGAATAGAGTTATTTTCTTAGGGTTTGTGGTTTCATCTGAAGGTATGTCAGCGGACCCCGAAAAGATCAATGCCATAGTAAGTTGGCTGAACCGCGGAATATACATGAGGTACGAAGCTTTCACGGCTTAGCTACCTTCTATAGGCGGTTTATCCGAGGGTTTAGTTCCATCACGGCTCCCATCACGGATTGTCTTAAAAAAGGGGAGTTCCAATGGACTAAAGCAGCCTCGAAAGCTTTCCAGGAGATCAAGACTCGTTTGGTCGAAGCTCCTGTTATGCGACTACCAGACTTCTCCAAAGTCTTTGAAGTTGCGTGTGATGCATCTGGTGTTGGTATAGGTGGAGTCCTAAGTCAGGAAGGACATCCTGTCGCTTACTTTAGTGAGAAGTTGAATGAAGCCAAACAGCGATATTCCACCTATGACAAAGAGTTCTATGCGGTTAGGCAAGCACTCCGTCATTGGAGGCATTACCTTTTGCCACACGAATTCGTTTTGTACTCGGACCATGAGGCCTTGAGATATCTCAATTCACAGAAAAAGTTAAACTCAAGACATGCCAATTGGGTTCAATGTCTTCAGGAATACACTTTTGTGTTGAAACACAAGGCCGGAGTTGAGAACAAGCCAGCTGATGCATTGAGTCGTAGGGTTGCACTAATACACTCCATGAGTGTAGAGGTGACCGGGTTTGAGCAATTGAAGGATGAATATCCCACATGCCCGGATTTTGGGGAGTTGTATGCTTCACTCTTGAGTGACCAAGAACGGAGTAATAAAGAGTTTCTCATGGTGGATAATTTATTATTTAAAGGAAGTAAACTCTGCATTCCCCGAACTTCCCTGCGTGATTTTCTTGTTTGAGAGTTACATGCCGGAGGTATGGCCGGACATTTTGGGAGAGACAAGACGATTGCCCTGGTTGAAGACAGGTTTTATTGGCCTAGTCTCAAGAGAGATGTGGCTAAAATCATTGGGCAATGTCGAACTTGCCAACTGGCAAAGCAAAGGAAGCAAAATACGGGATTGTATACGCCTTTGCCAGTTCCCCATGCTCCTTGGCAGGATATCAGTATGGACTTCGTACTTGGACTTCCGAAGACTATTAAGAAGTACGATTCCATTTTGGTGGTTGTGGACCATTTTTCTAAAATGGCCCATTTCCTTCCGTGTTTTAAAACCTCCGATGCTTCTAATATTGCCAAGATATTTTTTGGAGAAATAGTGAGACTACATGGGTTACCAAATACGATTGTGTCAGATAGGGATGTTAGGTTCATGAGTTATTTTTGGAAGACCCTATGGCACATGATGGGTACTAGGTTACAGTTTTCGTCTGCGTATCATCCTCAGACTGATGGATAGACTGAGGTAGTTAATCGTAGCTTAGGAAATCTGTTGCGTTGTCTGGTTGGTGAGAATACGCGAACGTGGGATGTTGTTCTACCGATTGCGGAGTTTGCGTATAATAGTTCGATCAATAGATCTATAGGTATGAGTCCCTTTGAAGTCATGCATGGTTATAAGCCTAGGAAGCCTATAGATCTCATTCCCATGTCTTTGTCAAATAGGCCATCTGAGTCTGCATCATCATTTGCATATCGCATACATGAATTACATGCTGAAATTAAAAGAAAAATTAATATGAGCAATGAAGTGTATAAATCTGTTGCAGATACTCATCGTAGATTCAAAGAATTTAATGTGGGTGATTATGTGATGATCCGCATAAGACCTGAGCGGTTCCGACAAGGAACTGTGAAAAAGTTACATGCTCGTAGTGCAGGGCCTTTCAAAATTTTGAGGCGAGTTGGATCCAATGCATACATTGTAGACCTACCATCTAATATGGGTATTAGTCCTACTTTCAATGTGGAAGATTTAGTCCCTTTCCAAGGCCCAACAGCTACACCTGTAAGCCCATCATCATATCAATCCCTTAACCATTCTACTGGCCTACCTGACCCACTTCATGACCCATGGCATGAACCTTCCCAGTCTTCACAGCCTTTACCTACTTTACCTTCCTTGCCACCTAAGAGAGATGAGATAGAATCTATTCTGGATGAGGAAGTTGTTTCTACACGTGCTGGAGGTTATCAGAAGTATCTTGTGAAGTGGAAAAACAAACCGATTACAGACGCCACATGGTTGACAGAAAGTGAGCTACAACGACTTGATCCAGACCTTCTAGAGAGATATCGGAGTTTTGTTTCGTCAGAGGTGCCCTCTTCTTCGACAGCAAAAGATGACAGCAATGACAAAACAGGTTTTCGAGTCTATCAGCGACGACGGAAAAGAGCCGCTCCAACTCCATCATTATGGCTTGATGAAGATTCACTTGGTTGACATTGAAGACCTCACATGCGCGTGTTTGCACTATGAAGACCCTACACTGGGAAGACGCGTGCGTGGGAAGATTCGTGTCTTCTCATCTGTTTGAACTCGAGGTCGAGTTTTTCTCAGATGGGGGGATTGATGCGGTGCATCATCCTGCCTGTTGTGCTGCTGCTATTTTTCTTACTTGCTATTTCCAGTTTTTCTATTTTTGTGTGTTTATTTTAAGCAAGGGTTGCCTTTTTCTTTACTTGCTATTTCCAGTTTTAGTTAGTTTTATTTTAAGTAAGGGTAGTGTTGTAGTTTTGCTTTATTTTATTTTAAGTAAGTGATTCTTTATATAAGGCTTTATAGCCCTTTGGGCAAAGACAGTTTTTACAATGAAATAAAATCAAGATTGAGAATTTCTCTGCAAATCCTCTGCCGTGATTATCTTGGAGCGAATCCGAGAGTTTGGCGTGAAGCTGTTTCCCTTCCAGGTACTGGATCCTCTTCCTCTTCCTCTTCTTCTTCTCTCTCTTCTTCTCTTCTCCTACTCATCGTATACCCTTTAACTCCACCCAGATCTGCTGAACCCCTTATCTTAGCCTCCTTTAACCCTTTCACTGTTTTAAACCTCTTCATCCAAACCATAACAGTCCACCATACAGCTGCCCTCAAATCTTTGGACCCTTTTCAAGCCTCATACAGCCTTTACCACCTGTCCCAACCTCCATACAGCCCTAAACTACAGCTGTCATGTTTTCCCATAGCCTTTCTTAACCTCCTTTACACCTGTCTTGTTCTTCCAGTCCCCATCTTAGCCTTTTCAACCTGTTTTCCCCTCTCTCTTACTGCTGTCCCACAAAACTGGGCCTTTTCTTAACCTCATTAACCTGCCACACTGCTGTTAAAATCAGATTTAATCTTTATTTGATGTTGGTTTTATGTGTTTGTGTGATTTGATAATCCTTTTGGTTTTGAGAGCCTTCTACTTTGAGTTATGACATGGTTTGGATTGTGATTTTATTACTTACATTAAATCCTCTGAATTTTATTGATTATTTGTGGTAGAATTTATTATTCTAATTGTTACTATTAATTTTAACTTTAATTTCAGCCTCATTTAGTTTCTTATTATTGCATAAATCGCATTTAGGCATTTAGGGTCACCTTTTGTCTTGTCCTGCGTCACTTTTGGATGAGTTTTCTCTATTTTAAAGTCTCCATGAAGTTATCTCAACCATAGATTAAATGAATGGTCAAGATTCATTCAACAGTCACTTAAAACTCTCTTTTATATTAAACAAAGGTAATAGATTTTGAACTTATACTTAAATATTTAGTAAAAGACATGGAAGATGCAATTTTTGAAAGTATGAGCTTCAGTTCTTGACTATTTTGTGTTGAGACTATTATATGGAAGAATGATGGTGATTCTTTGATAACATACAGTATGTTTCATATATTTTGTTACAGTCTGATGGAATTTTTTTATTTTATTTTATCAATCCAAAGGAAAAGGTTAAAAAGATGAATTTCTTTTGAATGATAAAGGCAAGATATTATCATTCAAAAGGAGGGAAAGACATCCCAATTCAATCAATAAACAAGAAAAGAGCATCCCATATTTCGGGAAAAACAAAAAGACTCATAACAATCCCACAACCAGGGACAAGCCTGATGAAAAGAAAAAAAAGTGGAAATCACAACTTGTAAAAACAGGACAATCCCACAGCCTGGGACAGGCTAACTGACATAATCTAGGAAGGAAAGAAACCACAGCCTAGGTCAGGCATAGAAGAACTATCCTATTAGATTATTTAGGATTTTTTTTTTCTGGTAGGTGCTGTTAAGCTGCTGTAAGCAGAGAACTCATATTGGAGGACTGCAGAGATTTGAATTCTGATTTTCCAGCTGCAGTTTTTTTTTGAATGGCAGTATTTGCAATGTGGTGAGGACATCCCATCTTGATTTGATGGATACCATGAAGAAGAGCCCAGATTAGAGCAGCCTGAATGATGGATAAGTACCTATTTTCATCTAAACTGACAGTAATCTTTGTTTCAGGAATGTAGTGATCTGTTTGACTGGTTCCTGTAGCACAACTGATGAGGTTTCCATGGATAATAAGGACAATCCATTGAGGAAAATGCTGTAGATCACCTTTCTTAAGATGTTTAATAGGATGGGTTTCCTTCCTTTGAGAAATTTGGTTTGTGACTGTTGGCAGATTCCATTGGGCTGAGATGAAATCTGGAACAGCTACAAGATCAGAGCTTGTAAAATAGAAGATAGTTCTGGATCTAACATCATACAGTATACTTGATAAGATGCATTCTTTTTGCCTCTGGGTTTTTTGAAGATTCTTTCATTTCTCTCTTTCCAGCAATGTCAAATGACAGCTGGAAAAGAGCTTGAAGATAGAGAGAACTACTTGATTTGAGCCGAGATTTGCAGCAATTAATCTTATTTCCTGAATTAGTGTAGAGGCTTGAGGCTTTTGAACATGGAACTTAGAGAAAATCTGCATCCAAATCCACTGAGTGAAAGGGCAATTCATGAAGAGGTGCTGACAGTTTCTGACAGCAGGGATACAAAAGATGAAGTTTTAAATCCTGAATAGTTATATGTATTTGGGTGCTTCTATGTTACATCGATTATAATCTTTAGGTCAATCTACGGGCGTTTCTTGTATCCATGGGATTAGTATCACTTCCATGTGGGGTGGAGGATACCCATGTTATTCGAAAAAAATAATCTTTAGGTCGCCTTTCAAAAAAAAAAAAAAATTCTTTAGGTCAATCGAGAGAATACGATTTCGTTGCCTAAGGGTGCACACTACTTTTTATTTAATTGTTCAGAGGACATTTCTTTTTATTCTCAGTAACCAGGCCTTTATTTTTCTCCCTTTTGGGGGATTAGTCATGGTAAGAAATTCATTCAAACAAAAAAGGGAAGAAGTATAACAACTGACTCAGTAAACGTAGGGTTTTTTGGAAAAAAAGGGAAGAAATAAAACAAGTGACCTTGTGCAATCTCATGGGCTATTAGGAAAGAATGAAATGGGAGGATCTTTGAGGATAAGAGGGGGACAATGAGAGAGGTTTTTGAGAAGGCGAAATGGAATTTGATAGGATGGCTAAGTGTTTGTGAGGTGTTCTCTGGACTGGCCCCGGAGGACTTTTACTTATCTTAGGAAGGGTGTATGAGGGGAGTTGGGAAAGAAAGAAAACTTGGGGTTGATTGGGTAGTGCCACCTCAAGAATTTTTTAAATTTAATGTGGATGGAGCAACAAGAGGTAAACCAGGCCCCAAAGGAATAGGAAGGGGTGTTACATGACGATAGGGGTAAGATGTTATTAGCATTTTCTGAGCCCTTAGGTATCATGGTGTCGAATGAGGCGGAACTGAGAACAATTAGGAGAACACTTCAGATTTGGTTTAGATTCGGGAATGGTGAGCTTATTGTCAAAGGTGATTCAACTAACGCCATCTCCTGGGCTAGCAATAGGAAGACCCTCATGGAAGTTGATTACCATTTTTAGGGACATTAGGAGGTTGTGTAGGTCGGGTGATGTCATCTTCACTCACACTTCTTGGTTGGCGAAAAAATTGCTAATTTTCTAGCAAAGGTGGGAGTACAAAAACATAGACCTGCAATGGAGCTACTCCAATCACGATTCTCTTTGGTCGTATGGGGCGATGGGGATCTTCATATTGTATCTTTGTTGGATGCGGTGTATTGTACATATAGTGTTTTTTCAGATATTTCTCTTTGTATTTTATCTGATAGCCACGTATATCGCTCCTATACATGGTCTATCTCACTTGTACCTTCTTCATTATTTAATGGATACATTTGTTACTGTTTCAAAAAGTGACTCAGTAAATGTTACTGAAGTACATACAGTCAGGAAAAGGCAATAAAAACCCAAAAGCTTGAAAGCCATAAATCTCTGTAATGCAATATAAAATCATATCAACTTTATATAGTGAAAGCCAAAGGACAAGAAAAAGAAAGTCTAAGAAGCAAACCTCAAAAATTGAAATAAAACCTACTTCTCCCATTTTTTTACAAGTCAATAGCAATTTAAACATATGGGGGTTGAGGCAGAGTAACAAAAGACAATGCTACTCATCAAAAGCTCCAAAATACATTGGCAATTGAGCCTCCGAACACATTAAATAAGCATGTATTTTATACATGGACAAGTATATTATATTTATATATGAATGAGAGTTTATAATTAAATATTACTAGCAACATGAATATTAACTATAAAATATACTAGCTCACAAAAAAACTTATAAAAAAGGCTTATTGTAGTAGAAGTTTATGAAAAACTAGGTTTAATTGAGTTGAGTCTGCCTTATAGCTAGGTGAGACGCAAAGTAGGTCGAGAGCCTATGAGGGGCCTGGGCATAGCTAAGTCATGTCATTGACTACCATGGGCAGGTGGGTGGGCTGGTAAAATGGGCCTATAAGGGTGTAAAAGGGCCTAGGTGCTCTTTGGCCAGACAGCAAGCAAGTTAGTTACTTGCAATTTTGTGATAGGAGATTGCGGTATGTGAATTAGGTGTCACCACATTGAGGTGGGGGGATCGGCCTTGGCAGTTACAAGAGCATCTTTTAGTATATAGATTTTGTCATTGCTGTCCAGAAGCAGTATATGATTACCTTTATGTCTTATCCCAAAAGCAAATACAATGGCCAATCCACCAAAATCACCATAAACAGGAACAAAGAGACTAAAGAGAAGATCGAAAACATGAAAATCCATGCTATTAATGTGAAAATCGCATGCACAAGCTTTCCACACAAAAGTAAGACATTGGGGGCCTCTAGTAACTGCATTGACACCTGTACATGTACAAATCCAGAATCCAACTTTGGGTTTTGTAAATGGAAGTTGACTCTTTCTCTGCCTAAGTTTCCAAGCCAACAAGGATAGGGTCATTAGACCCTTCTATTACATATATAGAGGGCTTATATAAAAAAAGGGGTTCCACAACCTTAAACTGATAGCAGCATGAGTAGCCTTCTAAATCCTATGATAACTTTCAACCCAAGCAAATAAAATGTTTGGAATTCATAGTGACTTAGCCCAACATTTAAAATAAGATGATAAATGGAGCCAGACTTAGGCCTAGCATGCCTAGTTGATGTCCAATAAGCCCAAAAACTTTATATCACACATATATGGACCAATAGGAGCACTTACCCAACTGATAGGATCCACCTATAGATTCAATAGACAATGCTCAATTCTTGGCCTTATTAGAATCTTGAGGTTCACCAAGTAATATGTATTCTGTATTCTGTGATGGAATCACCAACGTCAGCTCCATGAGTTCGTTTGTTGCACAAAGAGAGGATTAATAAGGCTATTCCCCACCCCCCATTCTCTCTCTCTCTCCCTCGTTTCCTTTTTTCTCTTCGATCTACCATATCTCTTCTTGTAAATCATTTTGAATAAAATATATGGTCCATTTTTTTTTGAAAATTAATAAAATATATGCTCCATTGTAAATGTAATACTGATAAATCATAGCCAGGTCATGCAGGTGGATCAACTGGTCCACATCAGTTGGTGTGTCCTGATTCTTATTCCTCTCTCTCTCTCTCTCTCTCTCTCTCTCTCTCTCTCTCTCTCTCTCACTCACTCATTCCCATTTTCAGGCAGACTAAAACATAATACGAAGAGATTGTCATTGTTGGTACATTGGATAGCCTTGAATTTGCTTACATGGGGAACTGCTAAATGCTATCATTTTTCTATTCTGTTAACAGCACAGCTCTTGGATACTGCATGCAAAGTGTTACCTTTGGTTGTTACAATATCTGGTCGAGTTGGCTCGGACACACCGATTAATTGTGAACATAGTGGTTTGAGAGGTGTAATAGTGGAGGAAACGGTATGTGGATTATTAACCTCTGGTCTTTTAGCTAAGATGAATTTACATAGTTCTACACACAAAGAATGCAACAAATATGTGGTTTACTGCTGCTCCAATTCCTTAGAGAGGTGAATTCATAATTTAGTAATCAAGATCTTTGATTTGTGGGCCCTATGTTGTGTGGGCACTTCAAGATGTGTGACATACCCATGTCGGACACTTGTAGACAATCGCATCTGTGTTGGACCCTCGTATTCATTCTCATGGGCTCTTCTAGTGCTTTTTAACACTATTTTACCAGATTACTAAAATATAAGAACACCTTTATTCTCTTAAGACCTAATTAAAATATTAATATGTTTGTCACTCAATTGTTTAAGGTGAAACTAGTACATCATGTTCTATTCGTGTTATTTTTGCACCTTATTTTCATTTAAAATGAATCTCATATTTAAATTTATTTACATGTAATGTTGTGTCCGTGTCCTATTTTTCTTTTTGTTTGCCAAGTCTAACATCTCACACCGTGTTGGACTCTGACCCCTGCGCTCATATCGTGCAACTTAGTGCAGGCTCCATTGTGAATGGGATAATGCCCCTACTGACTCCTCTCTCTCTCTCTCTCTCTCTCTCTCTCTCTGAAGGATGCCCTCCATGTTTTAGCTTTTTCTCCCCCCTCAATCTTGCTACATCTTTTGATCAGCAGTTTGTAGGACGCTGTTTGAAAAGTTTCAAACTGACTATTCAGGAGACTTTTTGGGCATCATCCATGGTGGGTTCATTGGATCTGCTATCTAGCTTGCCAAATGATTGCTCTAATTTATAGATTTTGAAGTGTTTAAAAACCATGTCTTTGTTGCAGTGAAGACCCTTTAAAAAAGAAGCCATTAATGTACAGATAGCTGCTTTTTTTCTTTTTCTTTTTTTTTCTGTTGTTGTTGTTTGTTGATGATCCACTACTTCAAAAAAGTGAGCACAGCATAAACAGAAAAGGGAACACTAAGACCAATCTTTTATTTTATTTTTTTTTATTTTTTTTTATTTTTTTTTCTGAAAGTAACTCTAAGACCAATCTTAGAAGACAATTTCTAAAGCCATCCCCCTCATTGCTCGATCTTGGGACATGCTGCAAATTGAAATTTCTTGCACTCGGCTCTAACTATGACATGCCAGTCAGTCATCCTCTACAGGAACTTCATTGTAAATTATATAAATAAATGAACTGTTTGCCATAGCACATTTTTTTTTTTTTTTGAGGTCCGGAGATGTCCAGGCGTCGCACCCGACTAGTCCTCCAGAGTGTGTGAAAACCCCCCTATCCGCACACACCGGGTAAATCGATAGGACCTTACTTTATACATATTCCCATGGGAAGTGGCCCTTCATTGGAGCTCTCATGGTTTGAACCCAAGACCTCCCTCTAGAGATCTTGCTCCCAAACCAATTGGGATAACCCCTTGGGGTTCTGTTTGCCATAGCACATTGCGGGGTGTTTCTGGATAAACTTAACAATCTCTTTCTCTGCCTCTAATTTTGCCACTGCACCCAATTGTTAATGCCCTAAATTCCACCTTATTGACAGTTACCTCCTGAAGAGGCCTGAAAAACGATAGGTCCACAGCACTCAATTGGTCTCTAGTTGAATTCCCCATGACCACCTCTACCAGTAGCTGAAGGACCATTCTTCAGTAACATGTTATGTTAATTGTTATAATTGAATATTTATTGTTACCTTTCCAAAAGCATGTTGTAATTATCTTTCAAAAAAAAATCTTATAATTGATTTTGTTTCCTTCAGGCAGAGCAACACTTTTTGAAGCATAATGATGCTGGATCGTGGATACAAGATTCTGCTTTGATGCTTTCTCTGAGTAAAGAAGTTCCCTGGTATCTGGTAAATATTGGTTCTAATGCAATCATCAAATTTTCTTGGTGTGAATAGTTGAAGTATATGTCCGCTTTACTTGCCTGGTTCCAAGAAAGATAGCATCTGAAGTGGAAGTTCAGATTCCCTTGACTGGTGATTGAAGGGTTAGAATTGATTTGAAAGCTCACGACAAGTTATAATTGTGTATTTTACTGAGCAAATTGCATGGGCAAATCGGAGTTGTAATTTTGCTTCAAATGAACTTTCTTGTCAGGGGGTGTATCTATCTCTAGAATCTGTAACTGGAATATAACAATCAATAGGGAGGTTTATTTGTTCTTAGGGGTGACATCTCAATCATCCTTTTTTGTATATTCTTTTCTTTAATTAAACACGTTACCTTTCAAAAAAAAAAAAGATCACAACAAGTTTTCATGTAGTTGTCCTCATGCTTTAGAGACTTGATTTGGTTTTGAAACTACTGAGACTTATTGTTTAATCAGTTCATGTCAAGGGCTGAAATTTTGATATCTTAAATCAGAGTTGATAATATTATTTACTTTGTCATCGTAAAATGAGGATGTACTTGATCTTGTCAATTGCTACTGAAAAATAATTTCATGTTTTAATTGAATTGATTTGGGGATTCAAGTGGAAAGCCAGTAGAAAACAGTGTGAAAGATTCTGGTATGTTAAGATGAGTCACCTACATATGCATCATTTTCATATTGAGCATTCTAAGAGTTATATCTTCTATATATCATATCATTTAATTCATTCCTAAATGATTTTGCTTAGATTGCATCTTCTTTTATAAGGTAGTAGATGGATTCCATTAATATAGGAAGAAATACATAAGGTGTGGCTTGTAATAGTTTCTAAGTTGCATGCTACACCTTGAGTATGGGTACAAGTATATAAAGATTGTCTTTAAAAGAATGGAACATTAGTTCAAAGAGAAATCAATATGTGGACTGTTCCTTTGCTAAAAATTCTACAACTCAGTGGACTGATCTCCAGTGGACGAGATACATCTATTGATGCGGAGCATGACCTTATGCATCTTATGTTTATTTCCCGTTATTTCATTATGTTGGTTTAGTTTTAGTTAATTTTATTTGAGGGTATTTTAGGCACTTTTTATTGTAATTTAGGGTTTCTTTTATTTGGGGGCAATTTAGTCATATTTTATTGTAAACAGTATAAAGATCCCTTGTAAGCATGTTTCAAATTTGATGAATGCATATGGAATTTTCGACTGTTGCCTCTTGTGTTCCACACGATGGTGCTCCTTGGTGAGAATCTAAGAACTTGGTGAGAAGTAGGGTTGAAACTCGGCCGGTCGGGCCGGATTTTGATAAACCCAACCCTAACCCATGTTAAAAATGGTTGAACCCGACCCAACCCGACCTGACCTTGAACCTGAGAATCAGCCTGACTTGGAGAGAGAGAGGAAAGAAAGAGAGAACCTACTAGATCATCGTCCAAATCTAAGCCTGCATTCCTCCCGTATCTGTTGGATTTGCTAGATCTGATCGAACATCCACTGGCGACGCTGCTTAGGCGAGGCTGCGCACGCTGCTCAAGCAGGGGAGCTCGACTACGTTCATCACCACGGATCTGCCTAGATGAGGCGAGAGAGAGGGAGGGCGAGAGAGATACGGCAAGAGACGTAGAGAGATACAACGAGAGAGGGTGAGAGAGATACGACGAGAGACAGAGAGAGGGAAAGAGAGAGAGAGAGAGATACGGCGAGAGGGAGAGAAATACGGCGAGAGAGAGGGGTCTTAAGGCAGTAGCAAAGAATGACATTTAGGGTTTTTTAGGTTTTATACTAAAGTCATGGAAATCAGGTCGAGTTGGGTTGAATTTTAAAAGTCTTAGCCCAACCTGACCCAAATTTCATGCAGGTTTTTTTTCCTTTAACACGACTCGACCCTGAATTTGAAAAATGTATAACCCAGCCCACAAAAAAATAGGGTCGGGTCAAAACCCAACCCAAGTTTCACCCCTAGTGAGAAGCCAAGCAGGGTGAGAAGCCCTTCTCTCTATCCAGGTATTCTTCTATCTCTTCTTATCTCTTTTCTTCTTCTCTTTCTTCCTCCTTTTTTCTTCCCTTGGAACCCTAGCATCTTCAAATTCTTCCCCTTTTCCCTTTTCCTTGGTGCCACCCCTTCCCTACCTCTAAATCCCACCCCTAATTGCCGTGATTTCCATCCTTTCCCCTTTCTAGTGTTGTCACCCCAACACAAACACCAAACCCTAGTCTTTGCCACCCTCTCTTTCCCATCTACTAGCCACTTTGACTCAGGACAAGACAAAAGGTGATCCTAAATGCCTAAATACGATTATGCTGTAACAAGAAACTAATATGAGGCTGAAATTAAAATTAAAATTAATAATAACAATTAAAATAATAAAATCCACCACAAATAATCAAGAAAATTCAAATAATTCAATGTAAGTAATTAAATCACAATCCAAACCATGTTATAGCTCAAAAATAGAAGGTCTTCAAAACGAAGAGGATTATCAGATCACTAAACATATAAAAGCCATCACCAAATAGGGCTGAGTATGGCTGTTTGGTATCAAAGTGATGTGTAAAACAGAGTGGGACAGCAGGAAAAAGCTTAAGGAAAGCAGGACAGCTGTAGTTTAGGAACTGTATGGGGTTTAGGACAGGTGGTAATGGCTGTATGAGGCTTGAGAAGAGTCCAAAGGTTTGAGGACAGCTGTCTTAGGGACTATGTGAGGGTAATGGGGCAGGGGAAGATCAAAGAAGGGATCCAGAATAACAGTAATGGGACTGTTTGGCGGGATCGATGGGTTTAGATGGCAACTTAAGAAGGGACAACAGCAGGGGAAGGGGATTTGGAGAGGGACGAAACAGTATTGGGGATGGGTCTGTAACAGCAAAATCTGGACTGGATATGATGTTATGGAAGGAAAGGGGATGGTTTGATGGTAACCGCAGGTGGTAGGATTTGGGTTGGGTAAAAAAAACAAAAGAGAAGTGGGAAAAGAGAAGAGAAGAGAAGAGAGAAGATGAAGATGAAGAAGTACCTAGGGATTGAAGGAGGAGGAAGAGGGCTTCTCGCAAACACCAAGCACGGCAAAGGCCTACGCAAAAATCTCAAAGGTTTATTTCATCGTCTATCTCATGCCCAAAGGCTACAAGGCTTTTATATAAAACTATCACTTACTTAAAATAAAATAAAGCAGAAATTACAAGATTACCCTTACTTAAAATAAAATTAAAAAAAAAAAAACAGGAAAATAGCAAGTAAAGATAAAACAGCAGGGATGCACCGCATCACACTTTCCATAAACCCTAACCCTTGTCCACATCTAAACCCTAATCCTAATCCTTTAAACCCTAACCTTAATTGCCACTTCCCTTACCTTACATCCTTCCTTTTCTTCCCTACCCCACCTTCTTGTACCCCTATACTGTTGTCCAACTCCAAAACAGCCCCATAAAGTGCTATACACTTCTGCTGTACCCTTCCTAGATCCCCTCTTTGCTGTCCTGTTAAGAATACATACTATTGCTGTCCTACAGTTTTCTCTTCCATATTATTGTCAAACAGCCAATGTAAACCCTATTTCTGGTGAAAGACCTACATGTCTGTGGGATTTGACAAACTCCTTTGTTTTGAGGGACCCTCAATACGAGCGTGACTTGGTTTGGATTATTTTATAATCGTTCATATTAGATTCCAAGAATTGTTTGATTATCCAAAGCCAAAATATCTGAAACGCCCAGTGCTCGTGACTGGTCACGTCACTTCCTTTTTCGTCCATATTGTCCTTGATCCACTGGCCACAATATAGGCGAGAGTGCCTAATTGGAAGGCTGACTCCTCATAGTCAGTGTCATCCTCATCAAGGGACAAGAGTTTTGTGATAGGGTTATATTCTTAAATTGCAAATATTAATTTGGATCTTAATTTCAGCCATAGCATGTGTTATCGTAGTCATTGTTTTCCCTCTTCTTTGCATTAGTCTCCTAGGGTTATTATTTATTCTGTGTCCTGCATTAATTTTGCCATTTAGGTCTATTCAATTTATTGTCCTGCATCTTATGTTTATTTCCCATTATTTCATTATGTTGGTTTAGTTTTAGTTAATTTTATTTGAGGGTATTTTAAACACTTTTTTATTGCCATTTAGGGTTTCTTTTATTTGGGGGCAATTTAGTCATAATTTATTGTAAATAGTATAAAGACCCCTTGTAAGCATGTTTCGAATTTGGTGAATGCATATTAGAATTTTCGACTGCTACCTCTTGTGTTCCATACAATGGTGCTCCTTGGTGAGAATCCAAGAACTTGGTGAGAAGCCAAGCAGGGTGAGAAGCCCTTCTCTCTATCTAGGTATTCTTCTCTCTCTTCTTATCTCTTTTCTCTCTTCTTCCCTTTCTTCCTCCTTTTTTCTTCCCTTGGAACCCTAGCATCTTCGAAGTCTTCCTCTTTTCTCTTTTCCTTGGTGCCGCCCCTTCCCTACCTCCAAATCCCTCCCCCAATTGCCGTGATTTCCATCCTTTCCCCTTTCTAGTGTTGTCACCCAAACCCAAACACCAAACTCTAGCCTTTGCCGCCCTCTCTTTCCCATCTACTACCAATTTCTCTAAACCCTAACCCTAGTCCACATCTAAACCTTAATCCTAATCCTCTCCTTTAAACCCTAACCTTAATCGCCACTTCCCTTACCTTACATCCTTCCTTTTCTTCCCGACCCTGCTACCACCACCTTCTTGTACCCCTTTACTGTTGTCCAGCCCCATAAAGTGCTATACACTTCTGCCGTACCCTTCCTAGATCCCCTCTTTGCTGTCCCACACTATTAAGAGTACATACTACTGCTGTCCTACAATTTTCTCTTCTATATTATTGTCAAACAGCTAATGTAAACCCTATTTCTAGAGAAAGACCTACATGTCTGCGGGATCTGACAAACCCCTTTGTTCTGAAGGACCCTCAATACGAGCGTGACTTGGTCTTGATTATTTTATAATCGTTCATATTAGATTCCAAGAATTGCTTGATTATTTGTGACGGGGTTATATTCTTAAATTGTAAATATTAATTTGGATCTTACTTTCAGCCACAGCATGTGTGATCATAGTCATTGTTTTCCCTCTTATTTGCATGAGTCTTCTAGGGTTATTGTTTGTTCTGTGTCCTGCATCAATTTTGCCATTTAGGTCATTCAATTTAGTGTCCTGCATCATCTATGTTCTTTCTTAAGCTCCCTAGTCTCTTTATAAATCGTCATTGGCTTCCAAGGTCACTTTTCTTTTCATTTAGCCCGTTTCAAAGCATTTTCTGAATCCCCTTTGATTATGAGTAAAGAATCCTTGAAAATCTTTATATCCTCAGTTGCTAGTAATTAGAGTCCTTCCTACCTGTTGGGCCCATAAAGCTTGTATCATTCATTTTGAATCCTATAGAATCCCTCCTATCTCTATATAGGCCTTGGTTTCCCTCTAGCTGTTCCATCAATATTGAACTTGAGAGTTGCTGATGAGGATTTCTTCCATCATTCTGTGATCTTTACCTTTCAGAGTCTTACAAAATGGGTCTCCATTCCCACTCTTTATTAGTGCTTGAGATGCCTCTATGGTGCTTATCCTTCACCCAACTAATCGGCCTCATCTTTGCCATCTTGAATACCTTTTTTGCTTTATTTTTCTCCCTTAAGGATCTTGCTATTTTATTCCATCCAAATCAACCGCAATACCACTGAGGGGATAGTCTTCCACAGAATGTTACACTACCCTTAAAAGGAATCCTCACCTAATTCAACTAATGGTCTCCTAGGTTGTAGTTACATGCCCAAAGAGTGTCATTGATGGAAAGGAATGAGAGCGCCAGTTCAAGCTAGGAAAGGGACACCTAATGTAGCTGGTTTGCATTTTCCTCCTCTCCCCACATAAAAGGACAAGAAACATTGGCTTTAGGAGAGAGAATTTTATGTTGTTGAAGTTTATGAGCACCTTGTCACAAAGAGCCAGCCAACATTCAACTCTTGGGGCAAGGTCATTCCAAGTGGGAGCACCTAGGGAACAGACCAGACTTGAAGTGAGGCTTTGAACTAGGGATTTAGCATTGAAACCTCCAAAAGGATCTCTTGCCCAAATCCTACTATCATCCTCGTCCCTGCAAAAAAATGGTTTAAAAAACCAACTGATTCAAACTGTGGACCGGTCAAATACCAATACGTTTTTTAATCCAAATCAGTTATATAAAATAGTGTGTGATATTTGAAAGTACCAGCATTTTACCAGTTGGTATTTCCATTTGAAAATAGCGGCTAGTATATTGAAAATATTGGCCATTATATTGACTGTATTTTCAAAACATCGCTGATAAAAGGGTAGCTTTTTTTTGAGTTTTTTAGTTTTTTTTCCCCTGAAAAATGGTATGATTTGATTGATAATGAAACTAAATCATTATACAAACAAGATTGAGACCCAATAAAGAATTTATTTATGCATTTTTAATTAATAAATTAATTTTTTTTTTAATATCATGGGTATCTCCACCCCACATTAGAGGTGCATTCCTTAATCCAAGAAATCCACCTGGTTTCAAAACCAAAATGTTTCAACATGTGGGGCAAGAAGACCAATCCACATGGTCTTATGTCTTCCTAATCCACCTTATAGACCAAACCAGACTCTCCAGCTCTTTCTCTAGAATCAAGATGTACATTTGTTACGAGGGTTCCATCTAGAATCTACTTGTATTGAACAAAGTGTAGATGTTATCATCAGCATGACTTCACACAATCTGTTTGCAAGGATTTTAGCAATGATTTTGTACAGGCTTCCAACTAGGCTAATAGGTCTAAATTTTGTAAGCCCCATGGCATCTTCTTCCTGGGGATGAGAGTGATGAAGGTGGCATTCATAACTTTATGAAATTTGCTCCGTGGTGAAATTAAAAATCAACATAAGATCTTGTTTGATGATGTCTCCACAATGTTGGAAAAAGGCCATAGAAAAGCCATTAGGTCTAGGAGCTTTGTCACCTGCTGCTTTTAATATGGCTTTATGAATTTCCTCTTCTTCAAAATGCCTTTCAAGCTCGGCAATTCCATCGAAAGGGACTCCCGAAAAATCGATTCCATCAAGTTGACTTCTTGTCATCTCCTATTGGGAATAGAGTTTCTGGAAAAAATCCACGGCCTCCACTACTACTGTTTGTTTATCTTCAATGATTGTCTTGCCAATTTCCAATCTGGCTATGTAATTCCTTTGCATTTATTGATTTGTTGCCAAGGCCCAGCCGGTTTAGGTTTGAGCTCAACCAGAGTTTTAGTTCTAAACATTGCACAAGCAAATAGCATATATAGTATCTCTGCTTGTTATGATCATACAAGTAAATTAACATACCTAGAGTGTTATTTATGTTGGCTGCACTAGATTCCATTGATGTGCATGTTGATGGTGTGGAGAGGGATATTTGAAAAAGCTCCCTTTTTTTTCTGAATATGAATAAGGCTTTATCCCTTCTCTGCATTTTGGTGTAGACCATAACCTTTTTCTTTAAGTTGTTTAAAAAATCCCTTTTCTGGTCCCTTGCCTCACGTAGTACACAATCTTCCATTCACATTTTCAGAATAAACATGTCATAATTGCAGTTCCTGTTGGACTCTTAGAGGACCTCTTGGCCAGCCAGAACACTAAATCAGACCATGGAAAACTGTGTGGCATGTTCTTCAAGGGCATGGAACGGACACTTTCCAAGCAACTTTAACAGAGTGGGGCAATTTATGAACTTGAAACTCCTTATTTTCACTTCTACCGAATCTTGCTGAGTGAATTTTGGTATAGGAGGCATACAGGTCAATCCTTCATCTAATCTAGTTAAGTAGTTCAGTCAGACTTCCTTAGGTTTTGTTCACTGTCCATGTTCATTGTCATAATTTGTGCTGGATTTCTTTGATTTCTTCCTTTGTATTGCAAGTTTTGCAATATGATTGTTTTATATAATTCTTACCCTATCAATACATTTCTGTAAATTACTTAATTTTAGGACGATGGGACCGGCCGTGTATATGTTGTGGGAGCCCGAGGTGCCACAGGCTTGGTTTTAACTGTTGCAAGTGAAGTCTTTGAGGAATCAGGGCGGTCTCTTGTGCGTGGAACTCTGGATTATCTTCAAGGTCTCAAGGTTAGTCTATTTGATGATAGGCACAATTGATATGATACCATTCTTGTGTTATTTTAACATTTCTTATGTGTAGCAGATGCTCGGAGTGAAGCGAATCGAAAGGGTTCTTCCAACTGGTACCTCATTGACCATTGTTGGTGAGGTAAGTCTTCATGTCCATTGTAAATCACAAATAGAATTTCCTTATTTCTTGTGAACATTGTGGGGACTTTTTCTTTTCTTATCAAATAGGGAATGGTCTATGCCTGTTCTGAGTGAACAATGCTTTTTCAGTTATTGTCATAATCATTATCATAATCATCACCGTTGTCATTGTCATACTCATCTAAACCTTATTCCATCTTATAAGCTGGCGTTTTTAGTTCTACTTTTCCACTCGTGTCTATTAATATACACTACAATCTAGCATGTAATTTTTTACTAGATTCCAAGTCTTTATTTATTATTTATATTGAATGGTTACACTTCATTCTTTGTTATTTTTTTTTTACTGGATCCTTGAAATTGCAAGTTGTAATCCATCCATCCCTTGTATTGTGGCCCCTAGTTGTGTGCATATGCACATACTTACTATGATGCACAAACATAGCTGCATGTATGAACACAAACAAGGGAATGGGGATTTGGCATTTCATGTTCCCAAAATGAAGGCCATTCAAGCCGGGGGACCATGGTGACCAACCCCCCTCTCAACCAAAGATTATCACTGTCGAGGGAATCTTGGTTATATATAAACACACGCACACGCACACGCACACGCACACGCACACGCACACGCACGCATATATTTAGATACATATGTAGTATGTATGTGTATTTATGTATGCATATGGTGACGATAATTCTATTACTAAATATAGAAGAAACCTCATAGAAGATTTATACTGAATATTGTGCAATGAGATCACAGTCTAAATATAAAAATCCTGCCAAACCCTCCAGAATTAACCAAATTACTACATCACGAATGAGAGAGACAAAAAGGCCTGGACCCAACTTCCCCCTTATAATCTTAGACTCCTCTATGAGGATTTTAGTTTTGACACTTGTACCTCACTACCTGCATCCATTGCTTTACTTAAGTAACTTTAGCAGTAACTTTAGTTACTCATGATTGGGGAAGAAATTCAAGCCAATGAATGTTAGTGTTTTTTCCACGCATTTGACTTGCACTCTAGCTTTCAGTTACACTGATGTGTTTATTTTGTTGATTTAATTTATTTTATTTGTTTGGAAATACCCATCTCCATGCTTTAGTATATCTGATTTCTTTTGTGCTTAGGCTGTTAAGGATGACATTGGAACAATTCGAGTTCAGAAACCACATAAAGGCCCATTCTATGTGTCCCCGAAAAATATTGATCAGCTGATTGCAAATCTTGGAAAATGGGCAAGGTAATTCTCTGATATTTACTATGATGGCTTGCTCATTTTGGTTATTTGTTATTGTTTTTGTGTTCATTATTTGTTCTTTATTCTTTCTTTTTTTTTCAAACAGGTGGTATCAATATGCCTCCATGGGGTTGACAATGGTTGGTTTTTATCTGATTGCCAAACGTGCCATCCATTACATTTTGGAAAGAAGACGACGCCGAGATTTACAGAGAAGGTAAGGGTTATCAATAATTGTTCTAGAAAGGGAAGCTCTGGGGAGACTACATATTTATTATAGGATGGGCACCACATGGTTGGGTGGGATGGATAAAGGACTTCATGGATGATATAAGTCAAGGAAAATTCATCAATTTGATCATCATAACTTTTTGAGATGGGCCATGAAAAATCAATGGTTTCATAGCAATCAAAATTTTAAAGTCTAAAATCACATGGCTAATATGATTAAATGAGGATCAAATTTTACATAGTTAGTGTCCTTGTCATTCTCTACACATTCCATTAGAAAATATGTGGCCCACCTTCATATTTAAAAAGCAGCCTCCCTAAATGGGGAGAAGTCTCCCTAGAGTTTTCGTTCTGGAAACAGGGCATTCTTTTACTTTCAAATTATTTTTTCCTAGTTAATGAATTTAAATGGTGATAGATAGAAGAATTTACAACTGCAGGTTACCATTGTTTTTTAAGTTATCTGAACTAATTACAGTTTTCTTGGATGTATTTACTCCAAGATCAATATCTTGGTGGATAGATGGTTATCCTTTTTATCTTTCAAAAAAAAAAAAAAGACAGTCATCCTTTTTCCATGCGTTTTGGTGTGGTGTGGGAAATGTAACTAAAGCACAATGTTTTAACTCTTACCTGAAAATCAAGATTGGTTCTACTGGACCTAAATCATAGCCAATTTAAAGTTTGATGTTATCCTCTGTCCGAAGAAATGGAACACCAACTGCAGCATTTTCTCTTTTCCTTTCAAGTAAATGTATTGTTCAAAGGCTTGATTTTGTTAACTTTTAAATCAAATTATGTCTTTTTTTTTTTAATTGAATCAATTTAAGTATTGCTATATTTGCCTGGTTTTTTACACTCATTGATTCTTTATGTCTGGGAGGATGGAGGTACTTGATATGCTTCCAAACATACATATGCTATTTAATTTTCATGCCTACTACCATTCCAAAGTTGTAATAAATCCTTGTGGTTCCAGGGTTCTTGCTGCAGCTGCAAAAAGATTAGGACAGGAGAATGAAAGTATGTCCAAGAACTTTTTACTTTTCCTTTGTTCAAGTATAAATACTTATTTTAAGACTCTGGTGCAGATTCAAATGGGAAATCTGAAAATGGATCTGATACTGCAAAAAAGGATCCTTTAATGCCAGCTCTCTGTGTAATATGTCTTGAACAGGAATACAATGCTGTTTTTGTCCCGTAAGTACCCAATTCCTTCCATTTTTTTTTTGTTTTATGAATGAAAGAATTTGATAATGGCCTTGATATTAAATAAAATGTGGCTTATATATGTTAATGTCGTGATTTCTTTTTTATTGTGAAAGTTCATGAGTTCTTACTGTCTAGTTACACATGCCTTTTAGTTATAAACAAGGAGTCAAGATCAGCAGTGGTTCATGCAGACTGGTCTTCTTTATGAAATTTTTATTGATTTTATTATTATTTTTTTGAAGGCATGATTTTTTGAGTGGATTGGTGATTTGACTCACTAGGCCCCAAGATGACTTTGCTATTATTATGTTAGAGTGGTAATAAGTGTCATTGTCATTATTAATAAAGTTAATTTGCTAGTTGTCTATTTCGAATGACCAAGTAGCTGCTCAAGTTGAGATGGCTCTTGCGTTGCTGTGCCAAAATCATTTCGTTCTAAAGAATATTTAATGTGTAATATTTGTATATGACCTATGATGGACATGTATGGATACATGCTCATAGATATGGGAACATAAATATTGGAGAAATTCGACCCCCACCCACAGAAAAATGCATTGATTCTGTAATCCATTGTTTACCAAAATTTGTGCTCTTTTCATGTTCTTTTCTTACAACACTAGTTTGACCATAATTGAACCTTGGTTGAACCCTATCCAACCCAACCTTCTACTAAAATGGTTTGACCTAAGTTGGTTTTTAAAACATTGTTAAGGTAAGCTAATAAAAAAAATAAACTGCATAGAACAAGAGTTTTATATGAAATAAAACCTTCTATGGATGCTTAATATAAAGAACATTTTACTCACGCAAAGGGCTATTCATAGATTAGGACATGAAGTTGGAGCATCTAGAGACAAAGTGGATAATCAAGGATTGTTGCTTGTGGTCTTGTGAGACCTTTTTGGTATTTATAATTGTGTTAGTGTGAATAAGACATTTATAAATGCGATTAGTCTTTTTGTAATTATGTGTTTTATATTTTACAATTCACCTTTTATAGTTATATTTTATTATATTTTTATTTATTTGATAATTAACAGTATTTATGATATCATGCATACATCATTGGTTCGACCATAGTTGAACCTCAGTTAAATCCTAGCCAACCCAATCTTATACTAATATGGTTTGACCCAGAGTTGGTTTTTTAACATTGTTAAGGGGAAGCAAGAAAAAATTTATTGGATGGATCATGAGCCTTGTATGTAACAAAACCTTCTATGGGAGGTTTACTACAAGAACAATTTTACTTTTGCAAAAGGGCTAGGAGGATCTGAAGACAAAGTGGATAAATTAAGGATTTTTGCATGGGCATTGTGTGATCTTTGTTCATAGACAATTAGAGGATTGTAAGGTTTTTTGGAGGAGAGATGTTTGATAAGGAAGAACAATTTTTTTTGAGAGGGTGGGTGGTTTATATTCCTTGTTTATGAAAGTAGAGACCCTATTAAGAAGAAACGAGTGACGTGTGGAAACCAATTGCCGGCTAGTGATAGGCACCATGCATTTATTACCATACTAAGTTGAATACCTTAAAAAAATACATTTAATGGATTTAGGATCAAGTTTGGTATTAGATGGATGAAAGTTTTGAAAGAAACACCCAACTGCATAAAGAAGAATTGTGTAAATGAAATAATGCATAAGGAAATGTCAGTAGGAGATTTATTAGCCAAAATCCTAGTATATAGTCCATTAATTAAATACCAAACAATTGAAACATATATATATTAAGCCAAGACCTTTCAAATCCACCAATTCATGTGGACTCAATTGGGACCATCAAGCCGTTTGCACCAAACTTTGGTGAAAACTACTTTGCAGGAGATCCTTGACACACACAGATATAGATACATGCCCCCTCCCCCACTGTCTCACACCCGCTACCTCATGAATTTCACTCATACCCAATTTGCACCACAAGTGGGGCCCACCTGTTCCCCATTTGCTCCTCATACCCTATTGTAGATTGAAATCTATGCAAAATTACCCCCATTTTTTCCCTTGATTTTTAGACCCTTGAAAACCATGGCTTCTCAAATTCAATTTTCCTGTTTTTTTTTATGAAAAACATTATCCAGAAAATACCTTCCATATGGACCCCACCCCCACCCTATTGGTCCCACCTAGGTGGGCACCACAATGCCCCTTAAATAATGTCGCACGTGTGTGGCACTGCCATCAATATATACCTAAGAAGAAAATATTTGAAAAGTTACCTTGAAAAAGGTTGTAGCACCCATGTGATATAAACGACATGGACACCTACATTGGTCCGAGGGTCGTAGATTTTTTCTACTATACCTAGGTTTTTTGAATTGTGCCTTTGAAGGTGCAACGTGCACTTTTAGGCTTGGGGTTTGTTCTTTTAGGCACATTTTTTTTATATTTTTGAGGATGTGTATTTATTTACTTTTATACGTTTTTGTTGTGTACAACTATTTCTAGATATTAATGACAAATACATCACTTTCTTCACTCATTATCAACTGAACAATACAATATATACATGAAAGAAAATGCATTAAGTGTAGAAGTGCATGTCACACCATGATGAGGCTCAAAAATGCATTTCCACAATATTGGTTAAGGCTTTTGAAACATAGCTTATTATCCCACAAAACAGAAGGTATAAGAAATTGTAGAAATAATAGTTAAAATAGTAAAAGGATTTGTACGGTTTTAGATTGATAAACCTCTCTCTTAATAGAGAGGGAGAGAAATTTGTAAACATCCTAGTCCCTATGTGCAGGTACGACCTTTATATTCTTCAATTTAGGTTACATTACAAATTTTCAAACTTAGATGAATTACCGAATGATCATAAAAGATCAAATCTGTTTAGCACAACTAATTAGATTACCATTATTAGCACGTAATAGAAAATATCTCGAATCTTGGCAACTGATTTCTGATTCACCTACTTCCTTTTTTAAAAAAAAATTCTATTTTTGATCCCATAAACTGGTTTCAAGCTTAGTTGTTTAAAAACTGAAAAAGGGAAGGCACAAGGCGTGTGCCTTTTCATTTCAGTATGCTTGCCCCTTACCTAGCATAAATTTACACACCTTTGGCTATGTATATTGTTGGTGCCAAAGCAAATAAGTTTATTTTTCGAGAGATGATGATAGAAAAATCAGTAGTGATGAATGGCTATGTAAATTCGCAGGTGTGGTCATATGTGCAGCTGTACTTCTTGCTCTTCGCACTTGACTAATTGTCCACTTTGCCGTGGACGGATCGAGCAGATTGTGAGGACTTTTCGCCATTGACAATAGATGCAGAGCTTATCATACAATAATCGCATGTACAGAGTTCCAGGCAGCAAGATGTCATTGCATCGATCACCATCCAATTCCATATAAATTTCTGTGATGTCCATGGTGTCCAGTCACCGAATTTGGTACAAGCTGCAATGATAATTGTGTAGTTTTGTGTCTTCATGTGAGTTTTATTCAGCATCTTTGGAAGGGTTGTCAGAATTCCAGGTGGAATTTGTGAATTGCTGTAGTTACTAATTCATTTGTAAATATGCTCTTATCTTGATACTAATGCAATTTCATCTTCTCAATCTTCTGAACTTTTACTTCTAGATCATCTTTTATTTCTTTTTCTTTCCTTTTAATGATAACATGACTAGAGTCCACTCAAGAATTGGGGAGCTTTAGGGGTTTCCTCCCTCTGGTAATGGAAACGAATTATAGTAGCTAATGGTGTATGCTTAATTTTTTTTTATGCTTCATAAGACACCAAGCCAAGCTTTAAAGAAGAAAATGTTTGCATTGAACCGCCTGTGGTGTATGATCTCCATCTAATTTCGATTTTGTGTACCTGGGAGATTTTTTTTGCCAAAATCATCCAAATCTGGAACAACTAATTTTTTTTTTTAATAGCCAAGCTGTTCAGGTCTCTTAGTACACTCGACTAATCTTCGAGGCATATGTAAGTCTCTTTACGCGTGCACATTGGGTAATTCTATAAGTAGTGGTCATTTAAAGTGAGGAAAATCAAAGTCAGGAGTCTCACTTTTTGAGGTGGGTTCTTGATCAGTACTTTGGGTTATGTCGATGGAGTAATTTACTTAAATGCACCAAAATCAACTCTTGGCCTTATTCCTTTCCATTGGTATTTACAACGTTCTACTGCGTCACATAAATAACATTTTACTGATGTATGGACAATTTAAAATCCTCGACTCATCACCCTGGTGCATACATGAATTTATAAAAGAGGAGAATACATCGTAATTTCTTAATTACACAAATTTGAGCTTATTGGATGTGAAGTTGAATAACCCTTCCTCTTTTTTTCTCATTAGGCAATAACTGAGAAAGTGAATTGTGGAACAAGGGAATCTTTCTTTTTTAACATGAGTATCTCTCTGCTCAAAAACATGGGTATCTCCAATCTTATATTGGAGGTGAGACTAGTTTCATAGATACACAAAATTACTCGTGAATCTCTTGTATCAAGTAAGTTTGGGAGGAATCAAATTTAAGATCTATAGCTTAATCTTAGAAATTTAAATCAATTGAACCATGTGTCGGTTAATAGAATTTTGAACCAAACTAGATTATATGTGCAAAATCCAACACTATTTTCCTCTTTGTCGCCAATAAAAATATCCAGCTGGTGCGCTGAAATCCAAATCGTCAAGGGTAAGGCCTTAACAATGCAGCCCATTATATTGACGGCTTGGATCGAACTAAATCTGGTTGGGACTCATTCCTTCGGTCTCACCAATCGAGACAGCCCAGATTATCATCCACCTTCTCTGTTTTCTCTCGAGTCATTTGCTTTGTAGACCTGGGGAAAAAAGTTGAAGTATGATAAAATTTTATAATAGAAATAATTTGTGATACCTCAACTCAAATCAGGGATTGATTATGATTAATTAGGGATTTAATCATAATAATTATACCGTTAAGTGTGATTTATGACCCATTAATCGTAAATATTATGGAGTGCGCTTTTCAAAAAGTCCAAGTTTGGCCCAATCTGAACTCATAGCTCTTGGTTCCGACTTGTCGAAGTTGGAAGGGCAAAATTGTGAATATCTAAACTTTCTTTGTTTTAGATAATTTTTTGGATAAACATCAAAGCTAATGTTTTAGATAAAGTTTTGGATAATAATGTTTTGGATAAACATCATCCAAAACTTTGGATAATGTTTATCCATTTATTCTTTTCCTTATAAAAAGGAATAGGCTTCTTCGTTCATGTAAACATTTTCTCTCTCTCATGCAATTTCTTTCCTCCTTCTGCTGTGTTTTCCTTCGATTTCTACAAGTGACATTCTTGATGTGTTTTAGAGGGAAGCCAAGACCCTGCCAGAACTCTCCCGGCTGTATTAATTCCATCGTCTTTGAGGTAAGGAGTACGAGCTTTATTGATATTCAATTTTGTTGTTTTATCATAAATGTGGAGATTTTATCGAAGTTTATCACTTGTTACTCATATGTTTGAGATTATACTGTATGTATAATTATTTTCTTTAAATACCTGACGGAAATGTGTTAGTATGTTTATATGTGATTTGGGTATACGTGGAACGGTGTGGCTATGGTCCTGATTAATAAAGGTTCTGGAATATTTTATGTTGAAAATTATTTTCTCCTGAAGAATCGAGCCAGACTCGTCAACTTGATTAAATACCATTCACATATGTTATGTGATTAATTGTGTGAATGATGCATGAATTATGTATTTGTGAATATGAATAATGTATGTTGTTTTATTGGGATCTCGTAAAGCTATATAGAGCATAGTAGTATTTACTCTATGTCAGGATATGATTAGGTTCATATGGGAAATCTAGGTATTGGTTGTATTAATTGAGCTGAGAATAAAGTAAGTATCTCGTTTGTGTATTATTGAGTCCCATGATATTTTAGGATCCAATAGATATGGTCTTTATGGATAAAGTCTATGATGACTGTCTTTATACAACAGGTATGATATTTATAATGGTTGATAGGGCTTTGTGGAAGTTAAATGTCTATTGTTGATTTTGGTCAGTGGGAGATAAGTCATGTTGACCTATTGTGAATATTGGTGAATATTAACGTTGGTATACGTCATATGACAGATGATTTAGGGTGTGTATGACTCTGTATTCACGATAGGTCTGCGTGAGACCAAAAGACCCAAAAGTCTTGTGGGCAGGTGAGAAGTAAGCAGGTGTGAGTTGGGCGGGCGAGGAGCGCTATCATGCTACTATATTGCAAGGCTGCCTCATTGTCATACTGCAGTGAAGGGTGAGGTTATCACGGTTCCATACCGGAGACATACGAGTCAGACACATAGCATTGATCTCTACTACTTATAGGTAGATAAGTCGGTGGATTATGGAAATAACACATATAAAAGAAGTATGTAATGGATAGAGTATTTGGATTGAGATATATACATTTAGGCTGACTAACTTTTAGATGATAGGTTTAAGTATCTGGTATATCATTGTGCCATGTCACCTGTTTGTGACAGTTGTGTGTGTCCATATGTTATAGGTGGACCTTTGTGTATTATGTTACTGCATGATGGTTTGTATGTATTATTTATGATTCTGTTTGTGCAAATTATGGAATATGCTTAATTCCTACACTTTTTACTTTGGCCATTGTACCCTTACTAAGCTGATGATCCACAGGCAAGTGAGGCTCACTCCCTAACGATTTTTCATGTAATTGCCAATGAGTGATAGAGCTGACTCTCAAAGTTAGCAGTGTGGTGCCAAGTCAAGGATGACTTCCATTTGACAGACGACTCTTTATCTTTATTTAAATTTAAAGTGGTAATTAATTGATTACAGATTTATTCATGTAATCTTGAATTTGATATTGGAAGCCAATAGCCCATATACATGTATTTACAATACATTGGTTATAATATTTAAAAAAAAAAAATCACGCACCCATCTTGGGGCGGGTTGTGCCATAATTTGAGTACGAATTTTTTTTATCTTAACAATATAATTAAAAATTCAGTCATATAAAGAGATACTTCATAAAGTTGGAAACTGATTTGTACGGGTCATACCTTTTATTTAAAAGGGTTTAGAACAAAATTTGAGTTTATTACCATATAAATTTGAAATACTTTTTTGTTTTTGTTACTTTTCAAAATATGTTAATCACAAAGAAAACTTTTTCTCCTTTAATATTGTTGCTGCTAAAATGTTTAGAAGAAAATTAGACTTTAAAATTGTATGTTTTATAATATATTTCTAAAACTTTTTTAAATATTAGTTCAAGCAATAAAAAAGCACAAGATGCGCACATAGGAGATACACATAAAGAAGAAAGGAATGCCAAACCAACCAAAACTGATTCTATATTTTAGGAAAAAATTTAGACAATGAGATATTTTTAAATTTCTTTTAACATTTTAACTTGTATAAGTATTCCAATGTTTGAACTATATTGATAGTCATAGATTCTGTTTGGTGTCTAGAATGATAAAGAATTATAGACAATAGGAATGGTTTTCAGAGTGTGTTTGGTGAAAATAATAATTATAAAAAAGTTAATTTTAGAATGCTATTCATTTTTGTTTTTTGCTCCACTTTTAGTCTCTGAAAAAAAAAGCAGCACTGTTTTTTATTCTCAATAGAAACGATTCTCATTCTATCTGATATGAGGCATAATCTTAAGCTCAAACATTAATGTATAGTTAAAGTTCCTTTCTAAAAAACGCTAAAAACATTTTTTTATAAATATGTTTGGTATAAGTAAAAAAAAAATTTTTGGATTAACGTGTGGGAAACTTAGATACAGTCCTTCTAAAACCCCATGGATGAGCCCACTACCTCTAAAGCACATCAAGGTTAGGCCATGAGGGTTTGAACCCGCAACCCTGAGGTGGGAGGCAACCAATTGAGTTACACATTTATTATTATAAAAGTGTGAAAAGGGCTTTTTTGTGTGTTTCTAACCCATTTTTTAGGCTCCAATTAGCCAAATTAACCTCAATATTAAAATTGATTAAAATCCCTCTGCTCTCTCCACAAAAGAGGCCTAAGAAGAAAAATGAACTAGGGTGTGCCCTCTATTTGCTTGGAACCCTGAATTCTTGAATTTGGTGGTCTCCAAAGTAACTAGTTTACAAACCCTGATTTTAAATGAACATAATCAGACTCGGCAGTCTAAAGACTTGTTGAGTCAGGCTAGTTTTCATACTACCCATTTGTATTAGCCTGTTGGGCATTCTTTTTCTTTTTAAATAATGAGACTCGAGTCTGGGCTCAAGTCAAGTAACTCACCCAAGTTTCACTGTTTTCCTGAGACAGTAGAACTCCTGACTCACCAGAGTTGAAAATCAATTTGAAATTTTGAATCAAATTGATTGGCAATGGGTTGGTTGACCATCGGTAAAGGGCATTTCTGTATCTACCTGACCGATTATTGCTCAGAGCTAAATAGAATTGATACTAGCAAAATTTACAAGTATTATAAATTAATATTTAATCTCTACATTTGCAGATTTTAAAACCACATCTTGTTTAATCAATTTTTTTTTTATGAACTCCACATTTAAACACAATGTCATAAATATATTTGATACTTTCAAATTTACTACGTTTTTATCGGTAAAATACAAATCGCCGTTAATATTCCAAAATTTATCGACACCGCAGTTACTTTCCAATAAAATCATGATAAATGGTAATATCACAGTAATATCCTGATAAATTCTTTATTAATATTATATTTTACTAAAAAAATATTATTTTTTAAATATATATTTTCTCATTAATTTCCCAGTAAAAATCAGAGAATTTGAAAATATTTGAATATTCTCACGTTAATATCCCTAAAACGGTATTTGTGACAATGTTTAAACATAGACCTCTTTTCAATTGACTCATCCTTGGACCCCAGATGCACAAGTCAGTTCATGGGTTTGGAACATTGTTTGCAAACTCAAAATGACTCGGTCCAAGTTGACTCAACTCAACAATATTTTGAGTTAAGAGGTGAGTTTTTTCTAATTTTTTTATTATTTTCAAAAACTCATCCAAGTTTTTCAACTCAATTGGATTTCAAATCAGTTTCGAGTTTTGAAGTATTGAACATTGGTATGAAATGCCCATACATGTATGATGGAATTACTTACTAAAGCTGACAAGTCATGTTAAGAATTACTACTCTGGAATCATGTTGACCGTGAAGAGTTGGCTTCTGTCCACCTGTCTTGATTGTCAACCTTAAAACAACTGCTTATCAAGTTGAAAGTATAATTATAAGTGAAGTTGCAAAGGAAAAATACATTGACGGTGGGTGCTTGCTAACAAAAGTAACAAGCCAAATATTTCTGCTTCCAAACAATCATTTGTTTAATTATTATACAAGAGTTACCACTCAAAAAAAATATATTATACAAGAGTTGTATGTGCTGAAGATTTTCTGATAACTTGCGCATCTATTTATAATGAAGACATTAAAACTTGAGGATAAAGTTTCTACTTAACTTTGTGATCTATTTCATCATAAGATGTTTAGAATGTCAATTTTTTTTTTGGATTGAACTGTAATAAATCATAATAATACTAGCACAATGCTAGCTTACAATTAACCCCAAGGGGTTGGCCAGTGGTCTCGAAGCAAGACTTTAGGATTGAGGTCTTGAGTTCAGGAAGAACGGTCATCCCCCATGGGGTTATTCCCCATCGAAGAACGCGGTGTGTGTGAAGGGAGATGTGCACACACACCCGAAGGATTAGTCGGGCGAGACAACTAGACACCTTCAGACATCAAAAAAAATAATGCTAGCTTACAATTTGTTTATGCTTGTCTCATTATTTGAATATCAGTCTCATTATCAATAAACAACCAACGTTACTAGTTATTTCTATTGTTTTTCTTTTGTCACGGACGTAGTGAATCATCACTTGATTCTAGCCTATGCAGCACTCACTCAAACCTCCTTTGCTAAGTGAGTGAGTCAGCCTTAATAATATTTTATCACACTTTGCATAAAGGTTTTCAACTCCAAAATTCACTCTTTGCAGGCACAAGAATGAGAGAGAACACAAGCAAGTTAAAGCGAGGAGAACTTTCATTCAATACCTTATCAATACCCTACAATGCTTGGCTAGTCACTTTGCAAGCTTGTAAAAAAAATGAGGCCGAATCCCCTTTCATACTTGAGATCCTAGCTTGTTCAAGAGATCCTGACACAAGCAAAATCCTACAACACACGAACATTCTAGACTTCTCTTTAGAACCTTTTTAGAATCTCAAACACTTCTCCCAAGTTCCAAGACCTTCTAAACTCCACCGCAAGTCCAAACAACTCCATACAATTCTAGACTCCCACTAGACTCAAAACTGATTGCATAGACTCGACAGCTTTCTAGTGAACTCCACAACTCTCTAGAGCACCTTGTAGACACACTTGAATATTTTGGATCCGAGGCTTCTAGCACATTCCTCCAAGCTATTATTGAAGCTTATGAGAATCTCTACATTTGGAGAACCTCTTCTAGATGAGTTATGCACAACCTTGTGCACCCTACTTTCACCAAATTTCTTTTCTTGGACTCTCCTCCTGTGACACTTTGTTCTATTTGCTTATTTGAGAGAACAAGAATATGAAACTCAATGTATCAATATGGTCAAAGCCATATACTATTAAAAAGAAAGAAAAAAACATGGTCAAAGCCATATCAACAACTTATTTCCATCTATCTAGAGTTATTTTTTATCAATTTAAAACATGACTATTGATAAGATGTGCATGGGAACAGTGTTGTTTACCCTTGTAGTCTAATGCAGAGCCAGAATTTCTTACGTGAGAGAGGAGAATCCAGAATCATGTGGAAGAGGGTTTGCTGTATGAAATGTTTTCTCATGAAGGAACCATCATGTGAAATTGCTGGAAATGAGAAAGGTGGGTGTGCGTCTTCTGAAATATGAAACAGAAGATAACCAAGTTGTTCTAGTAATCAAGTGGAATATGAAAATGATCAGAGAAGACAGTTAATTCTTTTTCAGATATTTGGAATCCACAAAAGGAATATAGTTGTCATGTAGGGAAGGCGGCAGCAATAGCTAGTATGAGATTCTTGAGATTGAGGAGAATCTCAACAATCCTGATAATCTGAAAATCTAATTTTTCTTCATATTCTGATGTTTCTACTTTTTATTGTTTATTTATTTCTTGGTTCATGGCAATTCAATTTATTACAGACTGCAACTGAGCACAATCTGACAAATCCTGATAGTGTGAAAAATCTAACTTTTCTTCATATTCCAGTGCTTCTACCTTCTATTTATTTATTTACTTCTTGGTGAATGGCAATTCAATTTTATTCCAAACTGCAACAGAATACAGTTTTCAATTAGATGCTTACGGGGTACACATTGGAAAATTCATGGATTACCATTTCACTGAGAGCATGTTTGGATGCAAGGATTTCTCCAATTCTATGAGACTTCTTGTTTGAATAACCCCTGGTTATCTAAAAAGAAATCCATGAAATTCTGAAAATCCCTCAGTTTCTGGCATTGCATTGATCCCCAGAAAAAGAAAGGTATTTCTGACTCCAGGGGAGCCAATTCAGAATTTAGACTATTGTACAATGATTCTAGACAAGGAGTTCTACCATCATGGTTTCATCAACAAGAACTTAAAGAACTCCTTCATTACTCTCATCCCTAAAAGAGAGAGTCCGGTCAGTTTATCTCATTATCGTCCGATCAGTCTTCTGGGCAGTGTTTACAAGCTTCTAGCAGAGGTTCTAGCAGAAAGATTGAAAAAAGTTTTATCAAAAATTATCGGTGAGACCCAAAGAGCTTTTGTGGCAGACAGACAAATTCTTGATGGGGTTCTAGTGGCTAACGAGCTGGTTCATATGAGATACAAAGACAAGAAGCCAGGTATTCTTTTTAAAATTGATTTGGAGAAAGCTTATGATTTTGTCGACTAGTCCTTTGTGGGATATCTGTTTGAGAGGATGGGCTTCAGTTCCAAATGGTGTACTTGGATGAGAGCTTGCATTGAAAATACATCCTACTCTATTCTAGTGAATGGTTCACCCACTAATCCAATTCAAGCAAATAGAGGCCTAAGACAGGGTGATCCCCTATCCCCCTTTATCTTCACTCTAGTGGGAGAAAGCTTGAATAAGTTGGTAGAAAAAGCTAAAGAGCTAGATATTTTCAAAGGCTTTAAGGTGGAACCTGATGGCCCAATTATCACCCATTTACAGTTCGTCGATGATACTTTCTTCTTTTGTGATCATGATAGACAGGAACTCTTGGGGTTCAAAGCTATTCTTAGATGCTTTGAATTAGTTTCGGGCCTTAGGATAAACTTAGGGAAGAGTTCCCTCATCGGTATTGGTTTGGAAGACGACCGGACTAGGGAGTTGGCAGAAGATCTTGGTTGTGGCTCCGGCAAACTCCCTTTCACTTACCTTGGCTTGCCAGTGGGTGGGAATCCCAGACTAAAGCGATTTTGGACACCAGTTGTTGAAAGAGTGGAGAAAAGATTAGCGGGATGGCGCAGGAAATATTTATCTTTGGGCGGCAGGGTCACACTTATCAAAGCAGTTCTTCTTAATTTGCCAACATACTACCTCTCCTTGTTCCAACTCCCTAAGGGCATTGAAAAGAAACTCGAGCAACTCTTCAGGAATTTCCTTTGGGGAGACAATGAGGCAAAAAGAAAGGTTCATTTGGTGGCTTCGTCTGAAGTAGTGAAGCCCAAAATAAAAGGTGGACTGGGTATTCTACCCTTATATCTCAAGAATCAAGCTTTGTTATGCAAATGGACTTGGAGATTTGGTAGAGAGAAGGATGTTTTATAGGTCAAAGTCTTATCGGCCAGATATGGTGTTGAGTTAGGTGGTGGTTGGTTCCTTAGTGAAAATGTTGTTTGTCTTGGATCCCCAGTTATTAAAGCTTGATGGAAATTGGGATCCGAAATAGGCTCGGTGGGTATCTTGTCCCGACAACACATTAGATTTCTGGTTGGGAAAGGTGATAAAACCCTCTTTTGGAAAGATTTGTGGTTTGGCGAGAGACCTTTAAATGAGCTTTATCCAAGATTTTTGGTTGGGAAAGGTGATAAAACCCTCTTTTGGAAAGATTTGTGGTTTGGCGAGAGACCTTTAAATGAGCTTTATCCAAGACTTTTCAAGATAGCGAGGAATGCTAATGCTTTGGTTCAAGATGTAATCAAATGGGAGAATGGATCCTTCATTTTGAATTTGGACCTTCGGAGAAACTTAAGATCTTTTGAAGAGGAGAGCTATGACGGTCTTTCGAACCAGTTGTTATCCGCTTCGGATGAAATGATTTGGGCTGGAGATCCCTCTGGATTATTCTCAGTGAAAGCTTTGATTTTCTTGGTGCAAAGACAACTTTCCAACAATGATAGAGATATTAAATCATTTTGGTTGAATGCCGCCCCACCAAGAGTCCAAATTTTTGTGTGGTGTGTTCTTAAGGAGAAGATCTTGACGAAGGCTGAATTGAAGAGAAGAGCTTTGCTAGGGGATGAGGACAATCTTTCTTGCATCTTATGTAATTCTTATGTGGAAGATATTGATCATCTTTTTGTTAAGTGTGACGTGGCCAAAGGATTATGGACAAACTTCCTTAACTTTCTGGATATTCCTTGGGTTTTTGCCAATTCGTGTGTTCAATTGTTGGGTGCTTGGAATTTGTCAAGGGTGAAATGTAGGTTGAAATGTGCTTGGCAGTTGCTACCGTCAGTCATCCTTTGGTCTATTTGGAAATAAAGGAATGCAAGACTTTTTGAAGGTATAGCTTCATCGGAAAATGATCTTTTCCAAAAATCTAAATGGAGATGGTTTACATGGCTCTTGGCAGATCCTAATTTTAAGGGTCTTAAAAGGGTTGTTTGAAAGGTCAGTGTAAGAAGATTAAGAGGAAAAAGAGTTGGAGTCCTCCTCAACTGGGCACTTGGAAATTTAACATTGATGGAGCTTGTAGAGGGAATCCGGGTCCGGCAGGGATTGGCGGAGTACTAAGAAATCATTTGGGTGAAACATCCATCATGTTCAATGAGTCAGTAGGAGTGAAGGATGCAAATGAAGCAGAAATTCTCAGCATAAGGAGAGCTCTTGTTATTTGGACGGTCTATGGCCATGGTAACTTGATTATTGAAGGGGATTCAGCTAATGCTTTTAAATGGGCCTTAGGTGTGAAATGCTCACCTTGGAGACTGACCAATGTGGTTAGGGAAGTGAGAGACTTGGCAAGTAGGATGGGTGTCTCCTTTGTCAAAATTGGGAGATCAGCTAACGGCGTGGCAGATTTCTTCGCTAAGCTTGGAGTTGACAACCACTGGGAGGGTGTTTTCCTTATTTGAGTTTTTCTTTTTGTTATGTCTTTTCTTCATATGTTTTCCCCTTTCTCTCGGTCTAATTCTTTTAGGCCTTTTTATGTACTTGCTTTCTCCTCTCTCTTAATGAATTTTCTTTGATGACTGCTCAAAAAAACAAAAGAATTCCTCTGATTTCAAATCTTAAAGAGAGAGAGAGATCATTTAATTTCAATGAAAGATAAGGATTCCCCTTTTAGCTAATAAGTCTACCTATTTGTTTGGGTAAAAAGTATGTAGGTATTTCATTATAAATGAATGCAAGATGCATACTTACTGTATCTTTCCATTTATAGTTGCTATAAAGTTTTTAGAATTATCTGAAGTCCAACTTCAACTGTCAAAGGTTCCACAAAGAGACCAACAAATGAACTAAATAGACCATAAATTAAGATATGAAATACTAATATTTAGTAATACAGTTTGTTCAGGGTTTGGCTACACATTCTAGTTTGCAACCATGGCAATTAGCATAAACCTTTCATGAGATAATAAGACTTGGAAGCTCATTTCTTGCATCATTTAATACAAATGAGGCTGTTGATTTATTAGCTAAAGATGGGATTTCAAGATCTACATAGCTCCTAATAAACACTTGCCCTCAGAGTGAGTTCTTAAGTTCCATGCAGGTGAAGTTTTGCAATACAACTATATATTCTCTTCTTTCATGTTATGATAACTCGTCATCGGTTGGTTTTTTCACCCTACTCTCTCAATAAATCTTGTTTCTCATCAGCTGGAATGACCATTAGGTCTCTCTCTGTTAAGCAAAATATCCTATTGTACTTTTCAAAAATATATATCCTATTGTGTTTAATATTCACATGGAAACCAACATGAAAGCCAAATAGACCATAAATGAGAGACATTAAGGAGTAACATATATATTTTTTAAGATATGAGGAATAAGTAACATTTACAAACAAATTTTGTCCAGATTAGAAATATTGGGATACAAACATGGGTATTTACTATTTACACAATTGTCATAAACCCACAGATATTCATGCAACTACATTATTTCACACAAACCACAACGAAAGTGTTAAATGAAAAGGTAGGAAGGTAAAAACTTAACCTCTTCTATTGTTCTGAGTTCACTGTTTGACAAGCTAATCATCTTCAATATCCCAACTCAGATCCTCATCTTCTTCAACGGCAGTCAGACGCTTGCGCAACTCATCGCGAGTCGAGCTCTCACTGCTGGCATTCACTTTATTCTTATCGATGCTTCCAAGATCTTCAATATCATCCCACCCAATTTCATAATCCTCATGTGCATCACTTTCTCTACTCAATTCACTCGGTTTCACTTTCTCTTCCAGAGTCAATTTACCACTTGATTTTCCCATCAATTCATTGGTATTCAACTCAACAGACCCTACATCGCCCTGTTGCCTTCCCACAACAGGTGGCCTTTTATCCACTTCTGGTTCCATGGAATCGAAAATCTCCTTCTTCTCCAATTCTTCTTTTTCTGAGGTCTTGTTGTTTGATGATTCTCCTACTTCTGTAACTGCTCCAATGCCATTATCTTCTTCCCAACTCAAATTCTTGTCTTTCTTCACCAATTCCCCGTCTTGCATGGCCTCATTCTTCAATTTCATTGCCACATTTGTATCTTCTTCATTGTCATTATCTACTTTGCAACTCAAATCCATCTTGTTCTTTTCCAACTCTCCGGTTTCTGAGGCCCTGTAGTTCGATTCAATTACAACATTTTCATCTTTACCATTGTCATCATTGATTTCCCAACTCAAATCCTCTTCCCATTTTCTCAATTCTGCGTCTCTCTTTGCCAGATCCAACCTTGCATCCTCCGCACACTCCAGGCAATGGATCTTATAAAAATACCGACTCCAGAACGTCGCATTGTCAACTATTTCCGGAACAATGTCCCTGTAAACGCCCTCCATAACTCCGTTATTGCCGATCAATCTCTCGATCTCATCCCGCTTTTCTTCGAATGAAAAATCTGATTTCCATTTCTTGAAATCCTCCGCATCCTCGGGTTCTTTGCAGTACGTGCTTGGATCGGTCTGGATTTGAACTATCCGCGATCCGTACTCTCTGCTACAATCTGGATCTGCATCAGCGGAGAGGATTGCGTCCTTGCCGTGGGATATGATCTCAGCCGTCCCGCGCAAGACGGAGGATCCAAGGTCGCGGATGGCAGCTGTCTCTTTCTTCAGACCTGATCCGAATTCTTGGAGATCGCGGCGGTAGGTCTGGATTACGGATTCGGATCTGGTACTTAGGGTTTTGACCAGACCTCCAAAGTTCCACGGGCTATTAGAGTTAGGGCCTGCGCGATCGGGATTTTCTGCGGCTGCTTGAATGGAGGGCGGCGGTTGATCGGAGAAGACGGATTTGAAGAAATCCATCAAAAAAAAGAATCAGAAGAAGGATCGATCGATTCAAGCACAGAAAGTAGGGTATGCTGTTCTTCGTTTCTACAGCATGACAGGATGCGTAATGCACTTAGGGACTGGGTGGTGACTCCGGGTTATCTGTTTCAGTTTAAACATCCAATTTTCCAATCGAATTTGGTCTGAAATAACAAGCAGACGCTGTTAGGGCCTGAAACTGTGGTTAAAACTCGCCTGAACTGGGTCTTAAACCAAGTCCAGATTGCTGCCTAATTAAAGCCTGTGCTTACCGGGCCCTGCCTGCTTAATCGAGCCTATAACCAGCTCAGACTGCAGCGTGGCCGGCAGCAGGTATAAATCTCGGCCGATATTGTGCTCGGCCGATATGATCGAAATCTCACTAATATTGGTTGATACACATTTATACGGCTGATATTTATCTAAAAAAAAAATTGAGAGAGAGAGATCTTGGCCGATCGGCCGAGATTCGAGATACAGAGATATCAGCCGAGATGTTGATATCTTAGGAAAAACGATTTTTATATCCCTAGGCCAGCTAGGCAGCAATTAATCCAGTCCTCTTGGATGGGGTGCTGTAACCAGGCCCAATCAAGTTCGTCCCAGCTGATCGAGTCTGAGTTTGTGTTAAAATTTAGATTTTATTTAAAGGGACTGATTTAAGAATTGTTTAACAACTCAGTGAGTTATTTTATACTCCAACCAGTCAAACATTAATTTAATTGAATTGATTCATTTAGTCCATTTTAATCGAGATAGGACTTATTTCTCTAAGTCCAAGTGTACATTTAGAATTCGTTAATCTTTCTTCCATGATCAGGGTATTCGGCAGGGGTTTAAAATTTAGTATCGGCCAATATATTGACCGATACGATATATCGACCGATATCTAGTTATCGGCTGATATATCGGCCGATATTTTTTCTCCCCTTTTTTTTAAAAGAAAACGGCCGATATTGGCCTATATAATACGGCCGAGATATTGACATATCGGCCGATATTTGAACTCCGAATATTTGGATTGTGTAAGAGATTCTCCTAATTGATTGATTGGGTGCCCTACATACGCTCTACGGAGTCTCCATTCCAGCCAACATTTGCCAAGTTCATTACCAACCTGGCATGATATTTTTAGTATATCAATTATGACTACAGAGTGGTTAGTATAAATTATAAAATATGGGACACACACACACATATATATATATATATATATATATATATATATATATATATATATATATATATATATATATATTTCTAATTTATTGTTTTAATAGCAATATTTAAAATTCCAAATTAAAAAGTCCTATGCCACTGATAAAATTTGCATACATCCATCACATAACCCAAATTTTAAAATAAATATGCAAAATCTCCCTATCGAAGGCCTTTATTTAATGATAGACTAACCAAATTGTCAAAATCTCCCTATCAGTAATTATTTAATAAAAATGTTAATTATTATATGGAAGAATTGCTTGGAACTTAGTCTACCAAATTATCTTGAATAGGTATAGTTTATCTATTATTTTATTTACAACAATCTTCTTTCATTTAATACCCATACCAGGGGTTCAAAAATCGGCTCAGCCGATATGCGATACGGACGATATTTCGGCCGATAATTTTATCTCTCATACCGATATCGGCATTTTCTCTCTCCTCCGATATCGGAACCGTAAAAAAACGTAAAAAACCGTGATGAACAGTGATGAACTATGACAAAACCGCAAAAAACCGTGAACACTCATGAGAACCGTAAACCCTGAACCGGAGAAAACCGTGGAAAACCACGAAAAACCTGCAAAAACCGCAAAAAACCGTGAACACCCCTGAGAACCGTAAACCCTGGAAAACCATGGAAAACCACGAAAAACTGTGTAAAAACCACAAAAAACCGTATCGGTGTTTTAAAAAAAAAAATTTAAATACCGATATTTATTAATATCAGCCGATATTGTGACCGATATTTCGGACCGAATATCGGCCATATCGGCCGATATTATTCGGTTTAAAGAAACCGATATATATCGGCTGATACGATATGTATCGGCTGATATTTGGACCTTTGACCCATACATAAATACCACCAAAGGTGAAAAATTTAGTATTGATCTTATTTTTCTCTCTCTTATTTTTTTTTTTAAAAAACATATAAATATCAGATAATATCGAGCATATATCGACCGATATCTAGGCCTTTCAATACCAACAAAGACAAGAAGGACACTTGGTAATATTTTTTTATATTAAAGGAGAAGTGAGGGTTAATCCAGGTTTATAATAATGCCGAATTTTTAGGTGATATCAGCCCACACAATCATTACGGCATGTGAAAGGGGAACCATTTTTAAGATCATAAGAGCTTTTTCCTTAGTGAGTAGACACAAAAATAAAGTAAAAAGAAGATGTAAAAATTAATAAAATAGAATCTTTAATTACAAAGGTCTTCTAATTGCTCCCTCACTTAATGAGGATGGGACCTAGCATCAACCACTCAAAAATTGACGGGTCGATTAAACCTAATGTGGGTTTGATAGGGTTCAACTGAAGTTAGAACTGTGGTCAAACTCAACCAAATTTGTCACATTAACATGATATTCTATAATAGTATTAACTAAATAATAGATAAATTACTTAAGAATAAATTAATTAAAAATATTATGATATACTAATAAGTACAAAATAAAAAATATAGAAGTGTAGTATTCACATTTTCATAGAAAATGTCTTATTTACACTAATTATAATTATAGATAATAGAATAGTCCAACAATCCAACATAATAAGGTCAAAACCTTTTAAGGGTTATCGAGAGTCAACTGTACTAACCCTTTTGAACCGTGGGTAGGGGTGAAATTAGGCTAAAATAGGTTCAGAATATGGGTCGGACTGAGAAGATAAAAATCCGCAAGGAATTCGAGAAGGTTGGGTTGAGGAATTTTCAAGTTAATTCGACTCGACCCCTCTCGAGCTGACCCAACCCAACCTGACTAAAATTAGGCTAAAATGGGTTCAGAATACGGGTCGGGTCAGAATTCGAGTTGAGTGAGGTTAGAATTCAAGTCGGGTCGGGTCGGGTCGGATTCTATATATATTGACTTAGGTCAAGATGGATTTTAAAAAACCTAATCCGACCCGACCCGATTTCAACCCTAATCGTGGGTCATTAAAGGTTTCTGAGGATTTGAGTTTTGAAAAGGCTTTTAAAATAACTAGACCACTTTAGTAAAAATCAAACTTGAATAGAGTTCAACCACTTAGAAAAATGGGGTTTTAAAACATTGCCTAGCATCAATGATCCAAAAATTCTACTAGAATAAAAATTTAGTGAATATCAAATGAAGAAACTCTCAATATGGTCATTGTAATATTCACTGATAAATTAACTATCTATAAAATCAAATTTGATTTTTATGATGCTCTTGAGAGCTAATCATGTGTTTCACTGTGAAATTATTCCAAATCATTAGGATTGCTTTGATTTTTAGATCTTAACAAATAATTGATGTATTGATTATAGAAGAGGTTGGATCAATGCATGATGGCACATCCTCATAAAGTTTAGAAGGCAAGTAAGTGATAGGTGGTTATTACTTTTTAGAATAAAACAACAAAAAGGGCACCCCACATTGCCACCTGACTTTATTTTTGTAAAGTTTAATCTAAAACTAATTATGATTTTACACTGATATGATTAGCATAATCATCTTTTCCCCAGCATCTTGGCATGCTTGCTTCATGATTTACACCATGATAATCCTTAATTAGTCATAAGGATTGTACTGCTTTTTCTCACATTTTAGTTCAAAAAATGGTTTAGGAAAAAGATACAGTAATGTTTAATATAAAGTTAAAAAAAAAAAAAAAAACTAATTGAATCAAAAACTGATTTATCATATGCCTAAGTTGAAAAGCCTAAGTTGGTCATGTGATGATCAAAAGAATTGAATGGATGGATATATCATCTTGGAAGTTATCTAATTTTCAACACTACACTCATCAAATTATACTAATTTTTGAAATTTCAACATCAAAATAAAATTATTGGATAATATTCACTCCATTAGTGAGGATGTATCAAAATATAAATTAAGGTTGGATCCCAAAAAAAAAAAACAGTATAAGCAGTTTGGATTGATTGTTGAATGGGCCTTACATGGGGATGTACACCTAGACAAACATAATTTTGTCCTTAGATCAATCAAACTATCTTTTCTAAGCTTACAAATTTAATAATTTTAAATTAATATTTAATCGCTGAACTTTTTAGTCCTTGAAGCCATAGCTTCATTGATTCATACATTCAAGTATAGACCTTTACAACTAACTAATTTTTAGATCCAAAGTACGCTCCACATAGTGTTCAATAGAAAACCATCTCTCAACTCTTTTCGCTTCTATAATTTTATTTCACATTTTCAAATAACATTCAAGTTCTAAATGATATTTGAAAAAGTTTGATCAGGTTACAGAGAGCTCTTTTGCAATGTCATGCATGCACGACAATGCCAAGTGGGTTTATGGGACCCACATGAGTGGAGATAGTGGTAGGGTTCAACTGATACTTACTATAAAAAACCAAATTTATTGGATTTTTCAAACGTTATGTTTTGTAAGAATCCAAAAATCAATAGTAAAAATGTAGGCAGTTTTATATGGATATTAATATGACACTGACATCAACTCAAAATGAATTCAAATCGAGTAAAGATCTAATTCATAGAGTAAGGTACAATGTGAAAGAGGCATGGGGTGTGTGTGGAGCTCAGGTGGGCCACATTTGGGGGTTTGTCGCCGATAAGCAATGACCTAATTATAAACATACATATAGGGGCACAATTTAATAAACAATATGCAGTAGAAAAAAATTTACATCTCAGTTTTTGAACTTAGGGGTAGGTATCCGTATCATTTACAATTTTACATCTAATTTTACAAGTATTTTTATCATTTCGTGTGATATGGAATAGAGTATTAACTACAACGAAATTTATTAGAGTTTTTTCTTAAAATAGAGAAAAACACTTCTATCATCATCACTTTGAATAGATTGTTCCTACAAGTTCATTGTCTATCTAAAACTCATTTAACTCAAATTTAAAATGTTTATACCTGCAATCTTTGGCCTCTAACTCAAACCAAATTATAAAAATAAGAATAAAGAAAGTCTTTTAATTTATACACTATGTCTTCTTAGAAAAGGGTATCATACTTATCATATATTTAAAAAATAAAAGAAAGATGAAAGTGTCATTCAAATTAAAAAGTGGGTCTTCTGTTTAATAAAATATAATATCTAAGTATCTATTTTTTTTTAAAAAAGTTATCTAAATTATATCAACCTTTTGTACTTGTGTGTGTATGTGTTGAGACTTGAGAGGGGAAGAAAGGTGAGCAAAAACACCAAGAAATGAATAGAATGTTGGTGACCAGTTTTCATCATGTGAGATTTCCCCATCACACAAGCTACATTATCCATTCCAATTCCTTTCCCACCATGAGAAAAAAGGTTCTTTTGTGTTGCTTTTTCTTGCAAACAAAGCAACAATAGACACATCCCCACTCATTCCTCTCTCTCTCTTTCCCTCTCACACATTCGTTTGTGAAAGAGAGTTCTGAGTTGGGCAGCTAAGAAACATACACGACATTGCTTGGGACCAACATTGGAATACAAAGAAAGCAACTTTCCTACTTCTCTTCAAACTGAATGGTCTTAGTGTCTTACCTCAAGGAGAAGCCATGTTTATCTACTTCTTTTATTGGCCATGAGTTATTTGGTGACAAATTATTTTTTTTTTTAATTATTATCGTGAGTTATCATTATTTCATATTGAAGGTAAGATTAATAATCAGATATATATGAAACCGTCTAAAAACCTTATGTATTAAATTAGATGAGAAGAAGTCAAATTCAAGACATCTAGTCTAATTCTAAAAACTCAGCTGAATTGAATTACCAAATTTTTTCTTTATCAACATTGAAGTAAATCACAATACTTCAATAAATGCATGATCAAGTTTCATTTTGACGGTCACAAAAAATATCTCTTTTATACTTAACCAATAGTAAATAAAAAACATCATTTGTTCTAAAAAATATGAATTTTCTAATTAAGCTTTATATTTAATTTATCCTCTTTCACATATATCACTCTACATGTGATTTACTTAGATAGTAACACCTTGGCTAAGGGTTAGCAATATTTTGATCAACTAAAATACTTAAAATATGACTATGTGATGATACATATTTATATGATAAATAATATCATGATGGTAATAATTAGGTCCATGAAAAAATAGTTTGTGAGTTTGTCTATGAAACAAAATTGACAGCATGCATGTAAGATGAAGGGTTTTTTTGAATGAAATAGAATCTTTTCTCTTAATGGTGTGGATTCCGTTAACTTTCAGAGGTTGGTGTGATGGCTAAAATCCGACCAACATTTAAGAGGTCTAGTGTATAAATTGATTAGAAATTACCAAGGTCCATTTCATATAAAGGGGAATAGTTGAATGGAAATATCTGCTATGAATACAATCAAAAGTAATATAGAAAATAGTGTAAACATGAGCATTTCATAAAATGATTACTTAGTTACATCAAATAAAAGTTTAGCTCTTTATAAAAAGAGTTTTTATTCTTTGCGCAATGGGTTATAGATGAACTATAATTTATATATTTTTATTTTAATTCTAATTTTTAAATATTACAATTTTTTATGATATATTTGAAATTTATGTCAACCTACTTATCGAATAACTTTATATAAAATGGTCTTTTGAGATAGAATAAAATCAAATTCTGAATTCCCACTTTTATACCAAAGTAAAATCATGAACTATGTAGTTTTGATTTATCTGTATAAAGAAAATCTCACTGAAGCAAGTAAAAGAGAAGGAGAGAGTTAAAGTTCGAATTGTCTGTATTCAAACAGTTTCAAACTATTGAAACGATGAGCTAAAAAATGAGAGATGATAGAGAAAATTTATTCTAAAAAAAATGAATTTATTGTAATAACAAGAATTTATTTTATTGAAATTTGAAATTGAAATTGAAATTGAAATTGTCAATCTGAATGGAAAACTGTCGAAGAAGGCATATATTTCCTCCGTCCCATTTTAATAGTCTCATTTGAAATATTTATATTTTTTAAGGAACTCTCTATATAAGTCTATTATTTATGTGATCTCATTTATTTTCAACATATTTTATACTATACAAATATAAATGAGACAACTATTTTGAAGATAATTTTAAAATTTATATAATGAAACTAATTTAGGGCGGCACAGGCAGAGTATAATTTTTGGTTAAGACTCTTAGACACTCTTAGACGGGAGAGAGGACATTAGAAAGGAATCCACTGCCCTCTCTCTCCGAATCTAATCCTTCCCGAAAGGCAAGGCACTGTATTCTGACTTTTCTTGTCTTCTGGGCTGTACTCCACCTTGTCTACTGCCCTTGTTTTTGGACTTATCTTGCTCTGTTTTCTTGGAAACAGGATTTCTGCAGAAAACCTCATGCAAACACTATTGGGGAAAAGTAAAACCCTTCCGCTTGACCTTTTACCACGCAGAGTTCTTGAGACAAACCGTCTCTCGAAGCAGGAAAAAGCTTCCTGTTAACCAGGGTTTATAAGGAAACCCATTTCATTTCCTTCATCAAATGCAGGCAGTTTTTGACCCTTTTCTTTTAATTCCTTCCTTTCTATCATGGGTTTTGCAGCCCTATGTATTGGTGAAAATACCCACCGAACTGGTCAATGAAAACGCCCAAGATTAACAGATTAGCATCCCCATGAGAAGGTGAAATGCCTAAAAGAAACTGCCTTCAGGTTGGTGTTTTCCGTTGCATCTTTTAGCGATTTATGCCTTTTCACTGTTTTCTATGGAGGAAGGCTCAGATACCTTTTAGGGATTTCATCTTCAGAAGACTGAAACCTTCTTCTTTGTTAAACCATCCTGCGTTGTTGCTTTGTCACGCAGCCTCTGTTTTGACAGTTTCTATCTCAAATTCTCTTTCCCCGATATGGGTTTTGGGGAGAAAATCTTCTTCTATGAGCATTGGATTGCCTATTTTCTAGAAAGCCCGTTTCACTTATTTTGTCGATTCTGTTCGTAACAAATAAATTCACTGCTGGGGAACCTCCATTCCTTTTGCTTTTTTGTCTCCTTTTCAAATCCTGGTTTTATAAGGTTTCTTCACTAAAAGAATGGGTTGTGTTCATGGGAAGTGCTGTGCTCACTATGAGCTTTCGATATCTGATTCAGAGACCCAGGATCATAGAGGTGTTGAGCTGCATAATGATGTCCTTGAGAACGAAAGATCGGTGGGATTTGTCCCTGTTCCTTCTCACCATTTCAATCTGAAGTATTCATTCCTCACACAGCGGGGGTACTACCCGGACTCACCTGATAAAGAGAATCAGGACAGTTTCTGCATTAGGACCCAAATGCAAGGCAACCCAAATCTCCATTTCTTTGGGGTCTTTGATGGGCATGGCCAGTTTGGTGCTCAGTGTTCAAATTTCGTAAGAGACAAGTTGCTAGATATCCTGTCAAATGACCCTGCATTGTTAGATGATCCTGTAAAAGCATATAAGTCAGCATTTCTAGCTACAAATTCAGCACTTCACAACAGCGAGATAGATGATTCTATGAGTGGTACAACTGCAATTACTGTCCTAGTTAGTGGCGACACACTTTTTGTGGGAAATGTGGGTGATTCTAGGGCTGTAATTGCTGTTAGGAGTGAGAATTCAGTTCTTGCTGAGGATCTCTCAATAGATCAGACCCCCTTCCGGAAGGATGAGTATGAACGGGTTAAGCGTTGTGGCGCTAGAGTTTTAAGTATTGACCAGGTAGAAGGGCTTAAGGATCCAGATATTCAGAACTGGGGTGATGAAGAAAATGATGAAGGTGATCCTCCAAGGATTTGGGTACAGCATGGGATGTACCCTGGGACTGCATTTACAAGGAGTTTAGGAGACTCGACGGCTGAGAGTATTGGTGTCATTGCTGTTCCTGAGGTTTCAATGGTTCGCCTGACACCAGACCATCTCTTTTTTGTTGTTGCAAGTGATGGGGTTTTCGAATTCCTCAACAGTCAAGCCGTTGTTGATATGGTATGACCTTAATAACTCACAGAAAAGGAAAATGATCTAGTTTTTTGTTTGTGTCTGGGTGTACATCATAGCACAATTTTACTTTTTTAAATGTTGCCGCATGTCACGATTGTTTCAATAATTTGGCACAATGCATTTTTGTCCCTTCTGTTGTTCACTTGAGGTGTCATATAATCATAAATTGCACCATGCCACATACTGTTTTTCCAATTTTGGTCACCAATCAATATTTACAATTGGTTATGGTAGTGAACTGTGGCTACAAAAGCAGGTAAAAATTATATTGAGTAATGTACTAATGCGAGTACCCGTTTCTGTACTATCATCCCATAGTCATAGCAGATTGCATTAAAATGCATTCTACTAAAATAGCAACCTCTTGCTATCCAAATACTCTCTACTCTTTTAGTTTTTTAATGCTTCTCTCTTTCCCTACTTAGTTTGTCAGTTTTTTTTTGGAAGTGCTATTTGTTATATTGTTAGCATTTTTGAATTCCTTTTATTTTAGAATCCTGTTGATTACTGAGTGGTTAATTCTTGATTATAGAAGCGTTGAGAATGAAAAATCACTTTTTAATTAATACTGCTTTATCTTGTTCCATTTCTATTTTGTTCCCTTCCTTCCCATCTCGGTAGTTCCTTAGATTTCGAACTCTGGAGTTTCTTTTCGTCTAGACATGGTTCCAAAAAACAGGGGAAAAAAAATCTCATCCTGCATTATCATGGGTACTAACATTTACTGAGCTTAAATGGCTGGTGCTGTTTCTCCCAAGGTGCGCTTATTTTTAGCTGTAGTCTTGGTCATTGAAGTATTTGATTTCATCATCTTGCAGCCCTAGATAGTGATAGACTTACTACATTATAATGTGTTTATCACATCAAGTATCTACTTTCCCTGTTAAAGAAACTCTTCAAAACTCTCTTTATTTAGCAGTTTAATTCGATCTTTTTTTTGACAGAACATTTTAATTTTGATCCAGACCACCATTTTTTATTAATTTGGTCCTTGGATAATTAAAATTCCTAGCTGTAGCATTCATACATAAGAATGAATAAAATAGAATAAAATCTTAATCGCCTAAAAGTGGCATTTACTTTAAAGAGAAGTTCAGCTTTCTCTTATTTTGTGGGGCACAAATGAAGTTCTTTTTCTCTATTTCTGGTAACTACTATGCTTTATATTGTATTAGAGTCATAATTACTTGCATAGGAGCAGTAAGTTTATGTACAGACAAATGCACAGGAGCAAACAAAACAAACATTACATGTCCCAGAGGAGGTATAGAGCACACACTATAACTAAAACGAAACACAAGCCTATCAAGAAAGTAATTTTCGTCAAGTAGCATCTGCAAAATTGGAACGGGATGTCCATTTCAAATAAAAAGAAAGGAAAATGGAGCAGGATGCTTTTTCCTGGTGTGTACCAAACTGCCATCTCTCAAACAGAAGTCAGGAGGATGTCAGCTGAGCCCAAGAGGTAGTTGTTTGCTGAAAGTTTGCAGGGGCATTTGCAACCTGGTTCACTACATGGCAAATCACCCTCACCGGCACCTGCAGTAGTTGTGACATCAGTTACTGGATTTGAGCTATCATGCCACGAGAACTCCCATGACTTGAGTAGAATGGAGTGTATAAGGTTCAGTAAACTACTCAGACATTCCAACCTGTGAAAGTGCAAAAACTGTGCCAAAAAAGACCTGTTAGCAAAGCCAATAATTCTGCAAGTGATGGAGTTGAGGTATCCAGACGAGATGATTAAGGTAGTAACATGTCTTCTTGACCATTTCTGAAGATTACAACTGCTACACCATTGTTGTGATGGTATAAGCAGGAACCATCGAATTGAGTTTGACCTTGTCTTCTATGGGTGATTGCCACTGCATTGGATCAAGTGTCGAGGGCACGTCTCTTGTGGGTGCCAGGCAACTATTGAGTTTCCAATCTGCTATGGACTTAGCAATATGTCTCAGGGTTATTAGTGGGCCTTTTACCATTGCTGCTATGTGCTAAGATGGCTTTTTTCCCCAGATTTTCCATAAAGAGGATATTGCCTTAGATGCCACTTCTTTATCGGGAAGTCGAAGGAACAAAGCAATAAGATCAATTTGCTGGCAGAGAGTTTCAGGGTCCCTTTGACACACTGCCTGGACCAAGCAACAGTGGAGAAGTATTCAGTGGACAGGAACCCACCTCAGGAAGCGGGAGTCCTGAATTCGATTCCTACTCCACTCTAAAGGACCACTCTTCGTAGAGTCACCCTGGTGTGTGTGGGTAGGGAGGCTTGTACATGCCCCAAGGATTAGTCGGGTGCTCCAAGAGGCCCAAACACCTTGGCCATAAAAAAAAAATATTCAGTGGACAAATTTTGTCTGATAAAGGCATGTTACATAATGTGGATTAGCATCCAGCCTGTGGCAATTCATTGCTTATTGTGTGGGAAGGTGATCATTGATGACCTGCCATGGAAAATATTTGTGCTTGTATGGGTTGTCTCAAGTCCAAATTTTTGTCCACCAGAATTGAGGTCTGGTGCTGGGTGATTGTAAGGCAGAATAAATGGATCTTAAGGTACATTCCTTATTCGGGTCAAGCTCCAGATAGGTTGATCATGGTCCCAATTAGGGTCTTTGGTGTATAGCATCCTTAAGGTCTTGATCCTACAAGGCATTTGGCAGGAACTCCAATTAGGTGTTGGTGATCGGATAACTAGGTTGGGCTCCCATTCAAGATTGTCTTTTGGGGTAGCCAAATTATGGAGGCAGCCATCATGAGATCACCATCCCCAATCCCACCTATCATTGGAGATCTGATATTCCAATCTACTATCCAAGCCTGGTTTTGCCTAATGAACTCTTGTGAGTGTAGCATACATTTCCAAATGAGTGATGTTGCTTTAGTTGTGGCTACTGTGCCAAGAATGGTGTAGATGGACCAGGTCGAGGTGTTTCTACATTTGAAGAAGAGGGTTTTTAGTACTATGCATGATATCTCTCCTTGTTCACTTGGAGCTTTTATTGTTTTGGTTTATTATTGTTGCTTCTTTTCTGCTCTTGGTCTAATCCTTTTAGACGTTTTTCTTGTACTTTTCTCTCTTCTTAAATAATATATTATCTTTGTTACCGCTCAAAAAAAAAAATAATTCAAAGAAGGATACTTATTTTTTTTTAAATGATTGATATATTAATATATAAAGAGGCACTAGAGGTGCAAATACAAACATAGTATATAGATAAACCAATGAACACTAAATACTAGAAAAGAAACAAAACAATGAATCCTCAAGCAAGATCAACGGATTCTTTCCAGGCACGCAAAATGTCAGACATTGAAATATTCCGGAATTCCTATAACAAAGCAGCCCAAGAGGCACACTTAGCAAGGGCATGCCGTCCAACCGCCGCACTTGACCCACTATTGTCTTTGAACAGTCTATTATTTTGTTCCTACCAAATGCTCCAAATAGTGGTAAAAAAAAGATAGTTGTCACTACGAGGAGCATTTAGGCGAGACAGAAGCGATGTCCTAAGCAAAGGACAACTCAGCAACTGACGAAGACATAACCCAAGACACTTCGAACTGATCAACCACCGAGTACCAAACATTAGAAGAGAACGGACAATGCATGAGGAGATGGTTCGACTCTTCAGATGCGTGCAAAGTTGCAAATAAAGTGGGCATGCGCTAACCATGATTCTTCCTTTTCTTCGAAGATTGTCTTGACTTAAGATCTTTTCCAAGGAAGTAGTCCAAACAAAGCTAATTGCCCTCAGAGGAGCTTTTGAAGACCAAATTTTTGGGTTGACAGCAGCCGTACTGGTAGCTGTTGACGACCAAGAGTAGAAAGACTTAACCGAAAAATTTCTAGTCTTATCTGGCCACCAAACAATGTTGTCCTCTATAGTGATGATGATTCTGAAGGATGATAAGGACTGGATAAGATCTGAAAAAGCATCAGTTTCTGTGTCTGACAAGTTACGTCAAAGAGGGATATCTCATGCAACTTGGTTGCCCATCATGGAGTAAAAATGTGAAATGGCCCCTAGAGGATTAAGGGATAGGTGGTAAAGAGATGGAAAATGAGAAGCCAAAGAAGAGCCGTCGCACCACAAGTCAGTCCAAAACTTTATTCTGTTGCCACGGCCTGTTTGAGGTATTTTTTTGTGAGTAGTTGGTGCACCAGATTGAAGCATTTTTGAGGAAACACCAAGTTAGTTTTGTGATGAAAGTCTAGTCTTAGATTTCAAAGCCCCAGCCCAGCCCCATGATTTTGGTTGACAGATGGTATCCTAACTCATCATGTGCCCCCTACCTTTCCATAGAAACCAATATTCTTGTTGGCCCAATTTGGTCAATACTTTGTGAGGGACGAAAATGTACATCCAGCAGTTTCAGTAGTGGCTTGGCATTGGCTTGTGATAGTGTAACTTGATTCGTCATAGACATATGTTGGGCTTTCTACCCTCCTAGTTTGGCGGAACGTCGACATAGAATCCACTCCATGTCGATCAATTGGCCCTTATCAATGCTCAGTGTTATACCTTGGAATAGGGAGCCATGTGTTAGGTTTTAGGGAAGAGGGCGGGGGGTGGGGGGGGAGATGTTCCTGAATTGCACGTTTGTCACTTCCCTAATGGGCAGCAGAGAATACTAGCTTGATTTTTTGTACTTCACCCATTGACACTCCTCTAAGGCAAAAGTATTTAGAACTCAACCACTAAAATGGCTGGATTTTGGGGTACTAAAGCCAAAGATAGTAATGCCATCCATCACTACAGAATAGATATTAGAGAGCCCCAGGATGGAAACTCATGGGTAGAAAATGCGTATGGTGAATGGCTTGATGAAATGATTGGATAGGGTTTTAGCACAGAGGTATAAAGGTAGGGTGAGAAGGGATCTCCTTGCCTTAGGCTTCAAGAGGAGGTAAAGCATTTTGGTGGGGCTCTATTAACAAGGACCTGGATGGATATGCATGTAAAACAGACTTCATTAGGTGTACTCAATGCAAGGGGATCTCGTGATTCTCAAGCATCTTTTGAGGAACGACCATTCGAGGGTATGATATACCTTTTCAATTTCTAGTTTCAGTTCAAAGTATTTACTTTGTACATTCTTTCCATGTCATTAGGTGTAATAAAATGGAGAGAAATGAACTAGAAAAGAGAATTGATGAAAGGAAGAATTTTGAGAAGGATTTTCTGTATATTGATGTGTATGAAATGATTAGAGATATCCTTTTAAATACAAAAGTTGTTAAACTGAAAAAACATTGTTTCTACACAAGCAAGGTTAACTAAAGAATAAGCATTTACTTCCTAAGTCTGTACAAAATGTGCATTTGCTAAGGACTATCAAAAAGTATTTGAACATCCCCCCTAAGTTTTGCATATGTTAATCAAGCCCTATTCGCTCAATACCTCCTAAAGTTGTGATTGTGAAACTTTTTTGTTGAGCATGTCTGCTCCTTGATCTTTAGATTTGACATGAGGGGTAAGTGATGTTGGAAGCAATATGATCATGAATGAAGTGGCAAGCAACATCTGTATACTTCGTTCTCTTATTAAATACTAGATTTGAAGAAATATGAATGGTAGCTTGATTATCACTAAATATTATCATATGACTAGTATAAGCAAAGCCCAGCTTGAGAAGGAACTGCTTTAGCCATAAAAGCTCACAGGTTGTATTTACCTTTTCTCAGTATTCCACTTCAGCACTTGAATGAGCAACAACTTGTGCTTTTCATCTAAGAGACTATGTTTCCACCAAGAAAATACAATACTTAATGCGAATCATCGATTGTCTAGAAAACTGGCCTACCCAACATTTTAGTATCTTCGGAGACAAAGATGACCATGACTGGGATAGAGTGAACATCGACCAAGACACCTTTTGGTATATTGTGAAAGACAAAAAATTGCTTGAAGATGAGTATCTTTCAATGCATGCATAAACTAACTACCCGAAGAATAGCATGAGAATTGTTAGGTTGAGTAATCATCAGATAAATCATTTTCCAACTAGTTTCTGATAGTATCTAGGGTCATGTGACAAAGTTCCATCAAAATCATGATTAGAATTTTGGTCAAAAGCAGTATGAATCAACTTACTTATGAGATAACCGGCATTTTGATGGAGATCAAGAGAATACTTGCGACGATGTAACTAGATGCCTTTGGAAGACCAAACTACCTCAATCACCAGAAATTAATGGAGAGGCCCCAAGTCATTGATGTCAAGGACAATCTTGAGATGAGCTTTGAGAGCTCAGATGAATTTCTGGTCATTTTAAGTGTGAGAACAATGCCAACATAAACAACTAGAAATGTGATGTTAGAATTCTAACAGTGAACAAAGATAGAGTGATCAACGTGGCAACAATTGAACCAATATACAATCAAAGCAGTATTAAACTTCTCAAACTAGACCCTTAAATAGATGGAATTGTTTCAATCTATAAATAGCTTTTTTAAGATGACAAACCGTCCCTTTATGCCTTGTTTGAGAAAATCTGGTGGAGTTAAACATGCATTCTTTCTCCTTTAAGTCACCATGCAAGAAGGTGTTCCTTACATCTTATAGATGAAATAACCAACTCAGAGTATGACAACAGAGATAAGAAACTGCATTGAGGTTAATTTGACCATCGAAGCAAAAGTCTCTAGATAATCATCACCATAAGTTTGAGTTGACAAGTTGTTCTCTATATTAAGCAACCGACTTGCGTCCAACTGGAATCTTGCTTGGAGGTAATAATGTCATCTCCTTTGTTTGATTTTTCTCCAGTGATGCTAATTCTTTTCCATAGCAGTTTTCAAGACGGATGCCGAAAATTTATGTAAGCTCTTTTGCGAACAGGTAAAAGTATCCGAAACAAGAAAAGATTGATGGGATGAAAAATAATATGGTAGGGAACACTATGATCAATGGGATTCTTAGTGAAAATTCCTTCCTTTTCCAGAGACAATAGGCAATTCATATGTAGAAGGTTGATCTAGACCTTCAAAAGATGATTGAGTGGTGGTTGGAAGTGTTGTCGGACCCACTTCTGGGCTGAGTTGACCGAAATCTTCTTACTTTGGAAAGTCCACTCAATTTATGTCGTTACTTGTATGATTTAGTGTAATTGATTTTTCTTTTATTTATTTCTTTTTTAGCCATCATGATTGGCTTCCTGTAATCTATTTATACATGTATTCTCCTACAGTTAAATACAATTCAATATAAAGAGAAATAATTCCTCCAAAATTCTTCTTTTCTCTTTTTCCTATTATCATTTTCTACATGGTATCAGCTAGAACGAATTTCTGTTCGGTACCGGAGTTACTGTTCATCATCGGACTCCGGCCTCGTCTTCTACTCTCTGAGGACTTCTGTTGAGGGTTCTCCCATATTTCTTTCTTTCTTCTGCAGATTTGAGTTTTTCTCAGACTTCCTTTGGATTCCAACATCCTTCTCCTTTGTAGCAGTCACTTCTCGGCCTTCGATCCGTTCACTGGAGAGGCTTCTGATGGCGGGACCCTCGTCTTTCCTTGCCGTTTTTGGAGGGCCTATCCATTTGTAAGGTGGCTTTGTAGATCTGCCTTCAACTGATCTGGTTTTAGGTTGTTTCTTCTCCAATGCCTTTTTGGGTCTAGAAAACCCAGTTTTTTGGTTTCCTGCTAAGATCGTCTGGCTTTCAACGCTGTTTCCACCCAACATTCTTCCACAAGAGTTGCCCCTTCCTACCCTACTCATCTACAAGGGTTCAGGATCATATTGCCTTGTTTTTTAGGACACAAACCACCCCCTTGGGTCACGGACAACAGTCCTGCCACGCTTGCAATTCTTTTTTGAAACCCAGTTTTTGTGTCTTTTTCAGTTACTCACCCTTCCATAAAGGCTACAAATGTCTTGATCCCCGCACTGGCAAAACCTATGTGTCCTTGGATGTCACATTTTTTGAGCAGGTCCCCTACTTTTCAGCACCATCTAGTTACTTCCCCTTCTCCCTCTTCTCCTTGCAGATACTAGTCCTTCTAGCATTGCCAAGCCCACTTTGGTGTATAAACGCAGGCAGCCCAGGCCTCCACCTATCGCAGGCCCCACCCCTCATCTGTCACTGGTCCAGATCCGTCCGCCGCTGATAAGTCTGATCTTCCCATTGCTCTTCGAAAAGGTAAACGTGCTTGTACCAGTCATCTCCTTGATCGCTTTGTGTTCCTAGCATACTGTTTCTTCTTCGTATCATAGTTTTCTTACAGCTCTAAACAACATTAAGATTCTAAGGAAGATTGACACTACCCTTCGAGATCCCTCCTAGAAAGCAGCCATGAACGAGGAATTAGCAACACTTAAGAAGAAGAATACTTGGGACATGGTTCCTCTACCTCCAAGCAAGACTCCAGTTAGGTGCATGTGACACCCCTCCCCTGTTACGAACCGTGATACCAATTGTCACGCCCCAACCCAAAAGATCACGTGATGGGGATAATTTTTTTTTTTTTGACAAATTCTACAATAAGCATAAAGAATTGCACGTGGGAAGCACACGTGTAAGCTAATCACAAGGACCTTAGACTTTTCTTGGGATTTGGGATCCCTACAAAAATTTCAGCAGTCTCCTCTGTAAATAAGAAGGTTTGACCAATCATGATCTCCAATAAATACACCTATCCAAAATCCATACAATCTCAACCAATATATATAGACAAAGAATGACATTAAAGCTTCCAATATTACAACAACAACAATAGCTTAAGGGTCTCAAACATAAATATACATGGTTAAGACATTTAGCTCTCAAATACATAACCATGCAACAATAGAATAATAAAATAGAAGTATCCAAGTGATAGTGTGTGGCAACTCAATGGAGTGTAGTTTATGCTCGTCCACATGGTCCTTCGGACCCGACCAGTGCAATATTACTTGAAATTGCAAGGATGAGTACATGCAAGCCCAATAAGGAAATAAATGCATGCTACATACTCACGCACCCACATGGAGATATATGAAATAGAATATAAATAATGCTATGCAAATATGTCATGCTATCAAATCATATAATAGGGATGCAAACCCATGCACAGACACCACTATGGAACGTGGAACCAATGTCCAAACGACCCTGTCACGACCCCCGACAAGACTTAGGGCCTACGTCTTACGGTGTAATACCCACCCTAGAGGGGGTCTATAGTGTGGAGGAGAAAAAGTCCCACATTGCTAGTTTCTTTAGAAATTCTCTGGTATATAAGTGGCAGCCTTCCTCTTTCTAGCACAAGGCCTTTTGGGAGCAAGAGTAGGTTGGCTCGCCAAAGCAAAGTCATGCGGGCTAGTGTGTAGGCCCAAAGCAGACAATATTGTGCTAGTGGAACAGGTCGTTACAAATGGTATCAGAGCATGGTTCAACTCTCTGGCTGAGGGTGTGGGCTTGGTTGTTGTGTGTGCAAAGCTGGGGACGGCTTTGGCTTTAAGGGGAGTAGATTGTAATACTCCACCCGAGAGGGGGTCTATAGTGTGGAGGAGAAAAAGTAGATTTGTAACGACCCAGTCCCTCTATCATGATATTGTCCGCTTTGTGCCTCTCATACGGCCCGCACAACTTTCAATTGGCGAATTAACCCACTGTTGCTCCCAAAAGGCCTCATACTAGAAGGAGGAAGGCTACCACTTATATACTAGGGAATTTCCAATGCAACTAGCAATGTGAGACTTTTTGGGACGGAGTATTACAATCTACCCCCTTAAAGCCAGAGCCGTCCTCGGATCTGCACACACAACAACCATATCCACACCCTTAGACAGAGAGTTGAACCATGCTTTGAAACCATTTGTAACGACCCATCCCGCTAGCATGATATTGGTCTGCTTTGGGCCCACACACATAGGCCGGACGACTTTGCCGAGAGAGGGAGAGAGAGAGAGAGGACGACTCTCGGCCAAGTCGAGGTGACAACGACTGCCATGGCCGAGGGCGGGGGAGGGACGAGAGGAAGGAGTAAAACCGAGAATGGGAGGGAGGGAGAGAGAGAGGGATATCCCATCGTTTTCAGGCAAGAGAAGGAGAGTGAAGAATGGAGAACAATTGGAGGAAGCCAAGAGAGGGAGGAGAGGGAAGGCCGAAGGAGATGAAGAAACGAAGAAACGACTGGAGTGGATGGGAACATGGACGGCGACTGTGCGGAGGAGAGAGCTGGTTTGAGGAACACAGAAAGGGAGAAAAAGTTTAGGGTTTTGTTTTTTTTTTTTTTAACGTGTCTTGCATGGGTTGGGGTGGTGAAAACAAATTTTTGGATCGGCAATCAGGTAGAGGGGAAGAGTTAGGAGCCGACAGTGAGGGTCAGGGTAGGAGAATTGTCTCGGGTTTGGATTTTATTTCTTATTTATTTTTAATTTCTTTCTTTCGTTTATTTATTTCTATTATTTACTTAAATTAGCTAAATTTTCCATTCATTAAATTTAGAGTTTTTCCCAAATTGATAAAACTAATATTAGAGCCACAATTGAATCTGTGTTCTCGAAGTTGTCAATTTCATTCCTAAGAAGTCTAGTTGTGTGTCCTCTGTGTCTCTGGAAGAGTGAAGACCAGTAGGTGTGAAGACTGTGGTTGGCAAAGCAGCAACAAAAGATGGTGAATCAACTAAAAGGCCAACCAAGACAGGTAAAAAGACCATAATAGACTTAGGGTGACCCTGGACTAATCCCAATAGGTTCAGGACTTAGAATCGGGACTTGTATTGGTGAATAAAAAATTGATTCTAAGTGTTTAAGTCCAAAGATTTGGCTTGTGAAGGTTGGTTCAGAATTCTGAAGGAATTTCTCAGATTTTTGAAAGTTCAGACTTCTAAAGTTTTTGTTCAGACTTCTGAAGTGGTGTTTAGAACTCCGAACTTAATGTTCAGACTTCTGAACAGAACGAAGATTTTTTAATCTATGGACATAATGAGTTAAACTTCGAACGTTGAGTTCAGAGTTCCGAAAATTAGTCATTGGAGCGTGTTGGCTTAGTTGTCGAGGCATTGACCATGAGCTGTCAACAGATTTTTCGGACTTTCGAACTGGTGTTCAGAACTCCCAACTTGATGTTCAAAATTTCGAACTGGTGTTCAGAACTCTAAACTTAATGTTCAAACGTCTGAACTGAACCTTTGGACAAAATCTATATATATGTCCTGCCCTGTTTTCTGTGGATAGAGACTCGAGAACTGTTCAAAATACTGGAAAAACATCACTGAGCACAAAAAACCCTTTGAGAGACTTATGAGCTTTTGATTGGTAAATCTAAAGAGAGTTTTTGTATTCCATCACTTAGATCTTTTATGATCTATTAATGAGCATTCAAAGCTCTGTATATGAAGTGATTGGATTGTGAGTTTTAGATCTAGAATTCTCTGAGTAAGAATAGATCTAGATACTCTTCCTTCACTCCTTGGTTGCGCAAAGACATTGGGAGAATCACTACTCAACAAGGACGTGTGCATTGAGGAAGAAATGAAGAAACTCACTGCAGTGCTACAAAGATTGGAGAATCTTCAAGATCAGTGAGTTCTTTGTGTTTTGTTGTTGTCTCATTGAGAGTCAAGTTGAGGACTCATTGAGATTCAAGTTGTGACTTGTGGTGATTCAAGTCAAGTGGTGATTCAGTGGTGATTCAAGTCAAGAGGTGACTCAGTGGTGAGTCAAGTGGAGACTTGTGTAAGTCTTGTGTGTTGACTTGTGGTAACTCAAGTCCGAGTTGTAGACTCTGTAAAGAGATTTTGACTAGTGAGTTGTTAGATTATCCCGAGTTTGGGAGAGTGAAAAAGTGGATGTAGGTCAGTTAGAGCGGACCACTTTAAATCATGTGTTATGGTGTGTGATTTTGTGGTGATTGATCCTATGTTTGCATGGTGGTTGATTTCCTAAATACCTTGATATCTTGATGCATGCTTGTTGATTTACTTTCTGGAATAGTCATTTTTACATGTCATCTTGTTTATTTGCGAACTCGGATATTGATATTGTTATACTATGATACTCTTATATTATTGATTGTTTCATTTGAATCGATCTATTAATAATCAAAGATAAAATTGGTTCTTGATTTATATTGTTGCTTGTGTGATAAAGAACTCAAGTTGGTTAGGATCTTTGAATGGGATAATTATTTGGACCAACTTAGTTAAGAAGGACCAATTAGTTTAAGCTTCTGTGAAATAAGGTTGATTGTCCTATTTACACCCCCTCCAGGACCTTCTGGGGACATTTGTCACTCCGGTCGTTACAGTGCGAAGGGGTCTTCACCTTGAAGCATAATCCAAACGGGTCAATTGCCAGATATAAAGCTCGTCTGGTTGCCAAAGGCTTCACGTAAACATATGGGGTGTACTATCGGGAAACCTTTTCACCTGTGGCCAAAATTACTTCTGTTCGGGCATTGATTTCCATAGCCACAGATCATAATTGGTTCCTTCATTAATTAGATGTGAAGAATGCCTTTCTACATGGTGATCTACAGGACGAAGTGTGTATGTTCACCCCTCTTGGGTTTGTCAAGCAGGGGTAGATCAAATCTGTCTGCAGACTCAAGAAGGCTCTTTATAGGACTCAAGCAGTTTCCGCGGGCCTAGTTTGATAAGTTCAACAGTGCTTTGTTGCCATATGGTTTTTTTTTATGTCAAGTGGATCTTTCTATATCTATCTATAGTTTCCACTATATTGTGATGCTTCTACTGGTGTATGCTGATGATATTGTCCTTGAAGGTAATAATGATGCTACCATTTCTACGTTCAAAGAGTATCTACGGTGCACACTTGATGTTAAAGGGGCCACTCCGTTACTTTCTTGGAATTGAGGTAGCTCATTCTTCTCGAGGTCTCTCTCTATCTTAGCGAAAGTATGCCCTAGATCTTCTACAAAATGTCGGGTATTCTGGATGCAAACCTGTTGATACTCCATTAGATGTCAACTGCCAAGTTATCAGCTCCAGAAGGGACTCTCCTTGATATTCATGCCTTTTATTAGAAATTGGTTGGCAAACTGATTTACCTTACTATCACCCGATCAATCTAATCATATGTTGTTGGTGTGGTCAACCAGTTCATGCACGCTCCATGGGATACTCATATTCTTCGGTATCTTGAGACTCATCCTAGCCGGGGGTTGTTCTATGCACACCAGTCTTCCTTACCTGTGCGTGGGTACTCAGACGCTATCTGGGTCAACTCTCCTGATGATCACCGCTCCACCTCTGGTTATTGTGTTTTCTTGGGCTCTCATTTAGTTTCCTAGCGAACATACTATTGTTGCTCGCTCTAGTGCTGAAGTGGAATATCGTGCGATGGTCAATACTGCCGCATAGTTACTTTGGCTCCGTCAAATAGATTAGGCATTGCTCCTGTTGATCCGCTAATCATGCTCTGTGGCAATCAGGTTGCCATCAACATTACTTCAAATCCTGCGTTTCACGAATGCACTAAGCACATTGAAGTGGATTGTCACTTCCTTCGACAATACATCTCTGCTGGACGTATTTTTACTCCTTATCTTAAGTCCAAGGATCAACTTGCGAATATCCTTACTAAAGCAATTTTTCGGACTCAACTTGATCATTCTTTGAGCAAGCTGGGCTACTCGATATTTTCACCCCAACTTGCCCCCGCGGGGCGGGGCTGGGAGAGAAGAGAGGGGGGGGGACGGCATTGTGGGACCCACTTCTGGGCTGAGTTGACCAGAATTTTCTTACTTTGGAGAGTCAACTCAATTTATGTCACTTGTGTGATTTAATATAATTGCTTATTCTTTTATTTATTTCCGTTTTAGCCATCATGATTGGCTCTTTGTAATCTATTTACACACGTATTCTCCTTCAGTTAAATACAATTCAATACAAAGAGAGAAATAATTCTTCTCTTCCCTTTTTCCTATTATCATTTTCTACAAGTGGTGGGTCCCTCTAATGTTGACAAGTATATATAGCTTCTTTTTGGAAGTAGTTTGGTCAAAGGATGTGGATGAAGATGGTTCATCTGTAACAACATGAATTACTAGACTCGGAATTGGGGTTTGTAACATCCTTATTTAAGAAGTATGAACTATGGTTAAAAAAATTGAGCCTCAGAATTGAGCTAGTACCCAATTATTGGATTAAGTCATGTCTAACTCTTTCAAAAAGTAGAATATTTAACAAATGTACACTTAATGGCTGTGTCAAAGTTTATTATTAGATAGAGAAAAATTGTTCGTAAAGCACACAAAACCAGACACTGGAAGAATTAGAGAAGAAACAGAATGATGTAAAGGAAAAAACATCAATGGGAGATTTATTATTCAGGTTCATGAAGGAGAGAATGGGCTACAGCAAATGATTTTTTTTTTTTTTTTTTTTTTTTGACTTCCATCAATTCCATTTGGGTGTGGTGTGTAGGAGCAAGAAGTTTATGATTCCATGCCATTAGTCTAGAGATATTGCAAAAAAGCATGAGCCAAGTATTCATCACCATTATCACTACAGATTTTAATGGGTTGTTTCAATTTGTAGAAATTCATTTGTTAAAATTTTGGAATTGATAAAAGATCTTGTGTATAGTGTGCATGAGATAGATCAAAGTCATTTTAGAATAATCATCAATAAATGAAAGATAACATTGAAAACCAATAAATCATATAAGATGCATTAAGGATGAAAACCAGTGTTTGCTAAAGATGCAAAGAAGAGTAGGTGGGAACTTATTTTAAAGTTCTTTTGAATACAGAATTTGATCTTGATTTATTTGAATGAGGAAGCAAATATGGGTATTAATGTAGCGGAAGCGGGGAAGAAATCAAGTCAAGTCAATCCCGACGAATGATAGGGTCACACAAGTGAAGAAATATTCACACGTGTGAATGCTTTAAGTTAAAACATGTGTGACAGTCGAAAGGGATATTAGGGCTGCACTTGGGTGAAATATGAAAGGAAAAGAAGGAAAATGAAAAAACGAAATAAGGGAGGCTGCGGAAGAGGCACGGCGGCGGCGGAAGCAAGAAGGAGAAGCGAGGAGAGATCGAAAGGAAGAAGAAGGAGAGGCTAGGGACAAAACATCAGCGAGAAAGATCGAAGAAGGGGATGAAGGAGAAGCTAGATGAAGCACAGTACTTGGATAAGAAAGTCGAAACTGGTTGAGAGTCGAATCAGGGGCGAGCTTCTTGAAATGTGGCGATGAAACTGCAGATTGGAACAGCAGGTAGCTAACTGGGACTAAGCCCAGCTGCAACAAGGGTATCTCCTCTTGGGATTATGCGCAAGGTTGTTGATGATGACAATATTGGAATAAACCAGTGAAATCAAACCTGCAACAAAGGCAGAGGAGCAAAACGGAAATAGTGACAATAGTCTTCGACTAATTCCATGTTTGAATCAAGAGGTGTGTCCGTTCCTCTCTCTTATCTCTTATTTATAAGCAAAATAAAATACAAAGAAGGAAACTACGATTACAAGACTCAATGACCGACTCCTATTTCTATTCCATACGAATCTTGACTTGGAAACTTCCAAGTTACATGCAACAACAACTTCTATCCTAAGACTCTTACTTCAATCCTTATTCGGTTAGGACTCTTACATAGACAAAATAAGTTTAAATAAAACTAAGTAAACAATGGAAAGAGGCCCAGCTCTTGATTAAGCTCGTGGGCCACGCATCTTATCGACCCGGCGTGAATACTTCTTCAAAAATCTGTCTGCAACATGTTCTACATCAGGTATGGTGAACAAATTCTTGGAAGATGTAAAACTAGCCTTGAAAAAGATGAAGAAATGGAGAGTGCTACAGCCTGGTGGTGTCTCTATTGAGGTTTAGACAAAGTGGGTGAAACTGGAGTCATTGGTTAACCACATTGTTTAACAAAATTCTAGCCTTGCAAAGAATGCCTGATGAGTGGCACAAAAGTAGTAAGTGGTCCCTTTACACAAGAATAAAGCATATTCAGAATTGCACAATTTTTTTTTTTGAAAGAAAAAAATTGCACAAATCATTGGGCTACTAAACTCATGAGTCACAACATGAAATCGTGGGTGAGGGTAGTAGAGTCTCGTTTAAAAGAATAGACAAATATCTTAGATAACCAAATCAGATTATGTCAGGTAGGTCAAAAATAGAAGCAATATTTGCTTTAAAACAACTCATGGAGAAATTTAGAGAGAAGAGAAAGAACCTACTTTTGTGCAAGGCTACTCCAAAACCGAGTAGACTCATCTACTCCACTTGGATTGGGACTCCTATCCAACTGACTCACTTCCTTCAGCAAGCAACTAGTTGAGTCCCACTTGGATTTGAACATCAAGGTCGTGTGGAGTTATGGGACAGCCAACTCACCAACGAGTTGTGATTGGCTACTTATCTTTGTTCCTTTTTTGATTGGTCGACTAGATTGTAATCAGAGTTAAGGGTGAGTTGAGTTAGAGTTATGGTTTTTAAGTTTTGGAGGATATAAATACATGTATGCTTTGCCGAGTGTGGGGAGCCAATATATGGAGTTTTGAATACAATTTTTATACTTCAAGAGTGAAGTTCGAGGAAGCTTTGTGAAGCGTGGTTTATCTTGCAATTGGAGTTAAGTGCATTCTCCTCTTGTGTTCTAGTAAGTTCCTTTTTCTTTGACTAGTTTTATTTGATTGAATTCAAGTGCTATTTTATTTGATTTCATTGGAGCTCAAGTAAGTGTATTGCCCAATCGGCCATCCATTTAGTGTGTGTTTCGGCTGTGTTTTAAGGTCTCTAGCTCAGCCCAACTCAGCCCCCAACATGACTGAGTTTTGGGCCATCTAATGGACCGAGTCAAGTTGCTGTTTGGGACTCCATAACAGTCCAATCCAACCAGCAAACGGGCTGGTTTACAGCTGTGCAACTCACTAAGTCTAAGGGCTGGTTTACACTCAGATATTGGGCCAGTCAGTGGGCTGAGTGCAACCATAATTTGAGCCATGTAAGGCACCCAAATTCAGCTCGTTAGGGACTGATTTTAGGCAGCATTGGACAGCAGCCATCAGTCCATTAAACGTCTCACATTCAGCCACACATGATTGGGCTCAGTTTATTTAGATAGTGTTCGATTCAATCAACCAATAGTCCAAATCGGACTTATTTCACCAAAGGATTTCGTGTTAGCATCTTGTTTTTCTTCTATCGATTCCGGGTGTCACTGGGTTGGGTCTATTATTCCATTATGGTCTAAGGTTGGGTGCCCTATCCCTCCCTAGTCTTCATTAGGTCGCCTTCAGAAGTCTCAGAACATCCTCCTCTGTCTTCATAGCTGCTAGGAAGCAATTTTCACCGATTAGGCTGATCTAGGGATCTGAGAAGCCTTTCCCTAACAAGTGGTGAATTTCCATTTGCGAAGATTGACCGATTGTGGAGATCACCATTGCATTGGAAAGCCACCCTTTGATCCTTTCCTCCTCCTCCAGAGCCACCATCAAATCGATCACCCACCTCTCAGGCTCTATAACCATCTCTTCCTTTGTTGGATCGCAATTTCCTGTGCTCTAGAATATTCCCCAACCACATCAGCCCATCTGGGTTCTCTATTATTGATTTTCTCTTTGCCTTTGAGGGACGTAGAGATCCTATTTTTGGCCTTAGAAGATTGGTTGAGAAGTTTATTTCCTTCTCCACCTCCTCTGCTGGACAACTAGTGAGTTTCGTTTCTCTGAAATGAGCCGAGGTCACCTAAAGACACCTGGCTTCCAACAAATAGCCTTTGAGCCCCCCGATTGCCTTTTCCACTTGAGCACCATTGGCCATTCTCACGAAACCAAAAACTCTACTTGTTGCATTGTCCTTCACTCCCCCATTGTCTGAACATTCCTTGCAACTAGCTTCAAGTTGTAGGATCCGGTAGATTGGCAATGAACAAGGTGATTGAAGACTTCTCCCAACTCTCTTGGTGTCTCCTCCCTCTGGGTTGCTGCCTTCCTTCCCTATCAGCTTTGTCCCAGTCCCCCCTTTGGTTTTGCCGATCGTCGTTCCCTATCTCCAGTTTAGTCCACTCTCTTCCCAACTCTCTCTCTCTCTCTCTCTCTCTCTCTCTCTCTCTCCATGTTATTCCTTTTGTCACTTTCGGTACTCCTTGGATTTTTCAGATCCATAAATGGGCTTGACATGATCACAAAGTTAGGCATGTAAAATTGGACGGCATACTATCTTCTTGATTTCTATCTTTTGGTTCCATCTCAGATTTTGTCACTTTCGGTACTCCTTGGATTTTTCAGATCCATAAATGGGCTCGACATGATCACAAAGTTAGGCATGTAAAATTGGACGGCATACTATCTTCTTGATTTCTATCTTTTGGTTCCATCTCAGATTTGAGTGCATAACTTGCATAAGGAAGCTATTCTCCTAAGTGACAAAAGGAATAACATGGAGAGAGAGAGAGAGAGAGAGAGGCCATCATATTTTCCCTTCAAAGGGGCTAGGAACCTAAAAGGACAAGGGGGGAGAGAGTGCTGTCATCACATAGGCCCTGCCATCAAATTTTCCCTCCAGATATGATTTAGGACACGGAAGATGCAGCACACAGATTTCACTTCTGTTTATTTTTATTTATTTATTTCTTAATTAGCAAGTAGGATTTGTTATTCTCGTTGGGATCTTAGCAGTCCAACTTTAGTTAGTTTCCTATTTGGTTTAGGAGTCCTAGTTTAACAAGGAAGCCAGGTCGGTGGCTTTCCTAGTTGAGTAGCAATCCAACTTTAGTTAGTTTCCTATTTGGTTTAAGAGTCCTAGTTTAACAAAGAAGCCAGGCCGGTGGCTTTCCTAGTTGAGTAGCAATCCAACTTTAGTTAGTTTCCTATTTGGTTTAAGAGTCCTAGTTTAACAAGGAAGCCAGGTCGGTGGCTTTCCTAGTTGAGTCCTTTTCTATTTTCGTTTGGATTATTTTCTTATAAATATAGATGGATATAAGAGAGAAAAGACACAATGGATTATTAATAAAATTATTCAAAGGCATAGCCTTTTTCTTATCTTCTTTGTTTCTTCTTCTCCCTGCCTAGTTGCAGGCTGTTCTACATTAAGATAGCTCTTGAACACAAAAAAAGGGGCTAGAATTGAAATTTGGATGAAGAAAAAATGAGAACCTAAAGGGACAAGGGGAGAGAGAGAGTGATGTCATCACATAGGCCCTGCCATCAGATTTTCCCTATAGATAGTTCTGAAACACAAAAAAGGGGCTAGAATTGAAATTTGGATGAAGAAAAAATGAGAACCTAAAGGGACAAGGGGAGAGAGAGAGTGATGTCATCACATAGGCCCTGCCATCAGATTTTCCCTATAGATAGCTTTGAAACACAAAAAAGGGGCTAGAATTGAAATTTGGATGAAGAAAAAATGAGAACCTAAAGGGACAAGGGAAGAGAGAGTGATGTCATCACATAGCCCTTTAGATATATCTTTTGTTCAAATTAGCCGTACAACTAATGATGTGGCTGACTACTTTGCGAAGCCGGGAGTAGATAATGGTTTCTCAAGAGTCTTCTTCCTTTGATATTTGAGGATGCCCATTTGATTGAATGTTGGATGGAGGGGTTGCTGGATTCCAACTTCTTTTTCTGTATTTTTTGTTTGTTTCTTTATTTCTTCTTTTGTTCTCTTCTCCTTTTTTGGTTTTCTTTTAGGTCTATTGCTTTTAGACCTTTTCCTACTCTTGTACTCTCTTTCTTATGAATGAAGTATCTTTGTTACTTGTCACGGATCAATCACCCGATACCCGCAACTCAACCGGATCTGCTCGTAGAAGAAGACCCAAGAAGAAATCCAAGGGGTTCAAATAAGAAACCGGAACAATGCAAAAGGTTCCGGAGGGCTTAAAAAGATTCTACAAGGTTCTAGAGTTGAGTGGAGTTTTCTAGAATAACCTAGAATAGTGTACAAGTTTCTAGAGTTGTATAGAAGATTCTAGAACTCTATGGAAGAGTTTAGAAGTATTTAGAATATTGTAGAACTCTATAGAAGTGTGGTAGTTGTAAAGATGCTTAGAATATTCTACAGTGTCTAGGAGAGAGTGAAGATATTTGTGGAGGCAACCATTGGATTAATGCCACATGGCACAATCCTAGCCACAATTGGGCATGGCCTCAACTATAAATAGAGATGGGGAGCCCATTTGCATCCAATCCACACAAGCTAGCCAAGGATTCTAGTATAACATTGTGAGTTGAGAGCTTGTAGCCTTTGAGTGTTTCTTTGTAATCTCCTTAGTTGTTCAATGCAAGATAGTGTTTGTGTTGATCATCTTGGTGCTTCATCTCCATCTCATTCTTGTGTTTGTGTGATTGCTTCTGCATTTTGGTCCAAAGAGTGACCAAATCAGTTGTTCGACTGACTCGCTTGACGACGGAGTGATCGAGTGAGTGTCGCACGGGCTGAATTGTTAAAGGATTCCATAACCCCGTGACATACTTCTCAAAAAAAAAGATAGTTCACATACAAAAAAGGGGGCTAGAATTGAAATTGTTCATGCAATTCTGTGGAATTATTGATGCAGTTATGTAGACCTATTGGTGAGGTTTTGTAGAACCACATGCACGGTTCTACTGATTTTTCATGATTGGAAATCTTTTTGTTAGGAAATTCCTAGGACCCATAACAATAAACTTATTGAAGAACTAGAACATGGAACATTTCGTATGGAATTGGAAGATCTCTCTCTTGAGATCTATGTAGTTTCATTCCAACTTTGAGGTTCTCTTCATGGAACCTTAGGAGTTCTTACCAACACTTTAATGGTCTCTTTCTTGATATCAATGGGGCTTGTTTTGTAAAACTCGGTGGTCTCCTCAATACCTTTAAGGTTCATATAAAATGCTTTGAAGGCCTTGTACTTGAGATATTTGGAGTGGTTTCTTACGAGATGCACATGTGCTTAGAGAAAACCAATGAGTGCTTGAAGAACAATGTTTAGGCATCACCAAAAAAAAATCATAATAGGCAACCAAGGTCTATAACTCCCTATAGTGGAAATTTTGTACACTCTTCTCTAATAACTAGTGGACATGTTCTTGGAATTCCACTAACAACTCAAGTAAAGAAGATGAAATCTCTACAAGTGGGTTAAGTGAAAAAGACCCTTACTCCTATGTCCAAGTGAACTAGTTTCATCATGCTGAAAAACATGGAACTTCAGAATTGTGAAATCTTTTACCACCCTACATTTGAAATTTCTACAAAAGATGACTGGTTCCCACAACTCTATCAAGAATTCAAGCGGGACCCTCTAAAAAATGGAATAATTTCATGGACCCCACTAAGAGGACCAGACCAATCTACATCCATCCTTACAAGTCTAGTCATTATTTCTAACAAGTGGAGTAAATTTATTGGACCCCATGAAAGGATACATTTAAAAGCATCTATAAGTGAACTAGTTTCATAGGCCCACTTAGTGAATTTATATTTATTTATCTACAAGCCTCCAATAAGTGGAACAAGTATTCCATACCCCATTGAAGGAATTAATTGAAACGAATCAACGTCTACAACATGGAACAAGTTTGTGAACCCCCACTAGAAGATCTAACAATGAAATGTGTAAACTCGTCTTCTTAAAATTGATGCAAATGCATGTAATTTCTAAATTCTAACTTCAATTCAAAATGTCACTTGTAAGAAGGGTGTTAGGCTGGTCTCTTAAGGAGGAGCCCACGACTTCGTTCTTAGAACCACTGTACTCTTTTTCATATTGAAATTCTGTACATCAATTTGTGCTTTTCTTTTCAAATTTCATTTGAAAATTTGTCTACAGGGGGTAAAATTATTTCTCCAATTCAAGCATCATCTAAGTGGCCCTTCCCATACAGGTGAATAAATTCATAGATCCCCGAGATGCTTGTGCTGCAATTGCTGCAGAATCATATAGGTTATGGTTGGAACACGAGAACCGAACCGATGATATAACAATCATCATTGTACACATCAGTGACCTACATAAGGTAAGAAAGAAATTCCTACTGCGTTGGTCATTATTCTCATTAAATGTATATTTTCATTGATCAGTGATTGATTGCTGTCTCTTCATGGAATATGATCAGTCTGGTGCTGGTGTGACCAATGGAACAAGTAGACTTGACACCAAAGCAGCTCTACTGGTAGCAGAAAAGGGAAGAACTGGGAAATTAGTTTGTGTGGGGTCACAGGATCATTTTTCAAATAGTGAGAGTTTCTCAGATTTACAGCCTAGTCTGCATGATCTTCCGATGGAACACAGTCCTGCATGTGTTTTGTCATCTCCAACACATCCCAAGTCCTTGGAAATGGTTTGTAAAGGCTAGCGGCTGTGATGTTGTAAGCCTTGTGTATCATGCATTTTTCTCCTAACTAAATGTGATTTCTCTGTTTTGTGGCAGTGAGCAAATGCAAATGGCCCTTGGAAGTCGCCTGATCTTGTTTGTGACACATCAATGTAATATACATATGGATATCCTAGTTCTGAACCTTATGGATCAACTGCAATACTTACATAACCAAGGATGCTTGGGCAAAGTGAATGTAGTTTATTGAGTACCTCATTCCATCTGCTCTGTGATTCAGATCAAGGAAATCTTATCTAGGAATCAACTGTTTTTTATCTTGTCATACCAAATTAGGACATCTATGTTGCCACTTTTTCTGTACCCCAAAATTGAAGCTGCCTTGAATATTGTGGCAGAACTGATGGATCTGTTCCATTGCAAGGGCAGTGCTTCCATTAGAAACACATTTAATCTTTAGGTACAGTTTTCTTAAAAAAAATAGATTGGCAACATATGTGTGCGATGAGAACATTGAGCAGTTTTCCAAATGAAATGGTCTCTCACATGCGTCCATATGGGTTTTGGAAAGAAAAGAAAAGAAACCAAGAAATATGTGATCATGATTTCTATATTCCCCTACACAGCAGGAACAAAGGACCTGTTCTCCTAAAACATACAAATCAATTTGTAGTTGGCGCTATGTCAAATGCTACTGTCTATACATGATTTTTGTCCATTGTGTAAGATACTAACTTTACAGCTTATGGTTGGCAGATCAGTGGCAGGATTTATGATCCTATTTTTACAGCGACTGAGGAATCCAATACGGTCTGTCATACCTTCCAGGTTCATTTCTAATTCAAGATTCTTAACCTGCTAAGCATTTTCTAACCCTCGTGAGTTGAAAATGATGCCCTTCAGTACCCATTGGGCTTCTGTTATTTGTGGTGAGCAGATGCCAAATCTTTGGCTCTTCAACATGTACACATACCATTCCTGCATAAAAAAATGATGGCACAGAAGAGGCTATGGTGGTGTTTGCAGAAGCTTCTATGTAGTAAAGAGGACACTAAAATAAAAAGGGTAAAGAAGATTGAGTTTAGGAAGATCAAGGTGTTTTTATTCCATTGCTCACCAGCAAACTCTACCAGGTCTTCCTTCCATGCTCTACCACCTCTATTTCTTGTACTCTGTTAATGTGATCTGCTGGGATCACATCTCTTGAAGTACAAATTCTCTCTACCCTATGTGCCATCTAGTTTGATAAGAAAAATTGCAGAACAAGACATATGCATGTCCCGAGTAAAAGCAACAAATAATATCATAACAATGACTGCATCAAACTTCAATCTCATTGAATGAATGCTGTCAGATTGTGTGATTGTTATGCATCATCAAGTAATTGATGGATCATTGAATGGATGCTGTCAGATTCTGTGTGATTGTTATACATTCATCACGTAATTGATGGATCATTTCTGGCCTTCATCGTCGCCATCGTGATTATTTTTACACTTCTATTGTTTGGATGATGTCTCATTGCCATCTTGTACTGTGAGGATGGGATTTTTAGGGGCTCATTTGGAACTCATTTGGAACTTGGAAGTACTTCAAAATGCTCAAGGAGGCATGGAATTTCACGTGTAAATTCATTGTGATAGATTATTGGCACCTGATCTACTGATGTAGGGAGGAGATATCCTCAACGAGGGTTCTGAGTACTTCCAAGTACAACACTGAGCAACAAAAGACAGTTTAAGAACATGAATTCCATTGAAGAATCTTGAGTACTGTCCAAAGCGGAAAGAAGGCATGGGAAAGCACCATGGAACGTATGCATCTATTCAACAACTATTGAATTTGAATTTGATGGATATTTAAACAAGCATTCGACTCATTTGAAACTTGTCTCAATCTAATGACCCGTTTTGAGAACAATTAAATTTGATCTGTTCTTTTGTGCTTTGGCATCTTCATGGGAGTTTTCATGAGAATGAATTAATCTACCATTCATTTGAGCACAATCACATTCAACCATCAGTGAGTAATTGTTCAAAATTGTAATGAATGGTGGATTAACTCGTGCTCATAGAAACTCTCACAAAGAAAACAACACATTATGTCACATAAATGAGTTAGTTCCTATTCCATGTGCGAAATCTTAGACGGAAGATTGAAAGGATAAAATCTAACTAGTTCTAATTCAATATAATCAATCAAGACATGTAATATGATTAAATTAGAAGATGATAGTCATTTGAAGTGGTTTTGAACATGTACATGGAACAGAAAAAATAAACAAATAAACCTTAGAATAAATAATAGAAAGTTTACAATAGAAGTGGAATGGCATTATATTGCCATCCTAATGTAAGAATGACAGTGAATGGTGGTGCAACCTAACATTAGAAGGTGGGCCCTTATACAACTCGCCATACATCTTGGATTGAGTTGAGCCAGGCAGTTATTGAAAGTTACTGCAAGCCAGAGTGGGAAATAGGGGACTACATTGGGGTGGCAGGTTGGGTTAGTAGGCAGTTTACAACAATTATCGGTTATCTTAGATTAATTCTTGATGTTAATATGTGGAGGATATAGAGAAAGATATGAATGACAAATTTAATGAAAATTTGTGGTTCCTTTCCTACCCGAAAGGAGACTTCTTACTAGTTTTTCTGCCCTACTCAATCAGATCCTATCAGTTGGTCTCAGACTTGGACCAGATGAGTTAGGAGAGAATCGAGAAACTGGAAGATAACGTGCATGAGAGGTCAGACCGCTGGAGGTTGTTCGGCAATTGGATGCAGTGAGCAATTCTTAGTGGATGACGGAGCGACTGCAACCATTGGCTCACTACAGAACAGCCTAGCATGGTGAGCACAACTCGTCCACAGTAGGACATGCTCAGCCACGATTTACCGAGACATTTTTCAAGATACTCGGGAACTGAATTGACCGAGTGGCTCATTCGAGTCGGACAAATTTTCAGATTTCTAATGGGCGAAAGTGGATCAAAGGGTGGCATTAGCATCCTTTTAATTAGAAGGAAGGACAATCAGTGGTTCCAGTGGTTGGAATAAATATAGGGGGAAGTCACGTGGGACATATTCATAGACAAATTGTATAAACATTTCGGACTCACTGAATTGGAGGATTTTGACGAAGCCCTTTCAAAAATCAGACAACAAGGAACAGGACCGGCTCTGAAATTTCAGAGGGCCTAGGCCCAGCACACTGGTAGGGCCCCTAAGCCCTAGGGAAAATGCAAAGTGGGGGTCCTAGGCCATTGGTCAAATTGGGGGGGCCTTAGGCGGCCGCCTATTTGGTCTTAAGCCAAGGCCGGCCCTGACAAGGAACTATCCGAGACTATCAGCAAGAATTTGAATGCCTTTCAACTCAAGTCTGAGGGTGGCCAGAGAAGGCGTTATTAGGAGCATTCATTGGCGGGTTGAAAGAGGAAATTAGTGATGAAGTTTAAATATTTATTTTACCACTAGGCTAAAATAACATTCATGTTATTAGTTTATGTCTTCTTCTATATATATATAGTGTTGCGTATTGTTAAATATAAAGTAGCACTTTAACATGAAAAAATGCTAGATTCAGTAGCGCTTTCATGTTAAAGTGCTAGATAATGTTGTGCTCTTGCAGATCTATACACTTGGGTAAAACTACCGCATTGTTCTGCTGTAGCTGTGTCATTTGCGTGGCTGCACTTGTGATTCTAAAAAAATAACATGGGTGGTAAAAAAAGTCTGACTAGGCATAATGGCATATGTGGCACTTTGACTCAATTTCAAAATTTGTAGACATACTGACTCCAATTCACAACTTTTGAAATATTTTCAGCTAAAAATTCCTATTATTGATGTATAAAATTATGTGATAATAGTTAATGCCATTACATTATATCTAAAATTATATATTTTCTTAAAATTCAATTCCATATACAGATAATATGATATATTAAACATGGTGTGTCTATGGACCCACTCAAAATATTTTTTTATGGGCTTTGGATGTTTTGAGACTATAAAAATAGAAAGTAATAATTTTAAGTAATTAAAATCGGTGATGTTTAAAAAAAAATATAGTTTGCTTGATCTAATGATTTTTAGTTAATCTATATTTAATTATAAGTCTTTCAGTCAAAATAATTTCTGTGAGCTCCACATATTTATCAAGACTGATATCAAAATTTGGAGACTTAAAAAATGATTTGGTTTGTCTTATTTAAAAACTTTTGGGTAGCCCGGCGTTCATACATATGCTTTTTAATAAGTTCATTTTTGTGGATCCCACAGTCATTAATGACAAAAAATACGGAATAAAAATAATTGAAAATTTTAAAACTCAACCCTATCAATGGATGCATGCACCAATATGGGGTCTATAATAAATAATTTCAATTAGATCAATCATGATATAAGCTTTAATTACTTTAAATTTTAAAGACCATTTTCTAAATTTTTATATAAGTAAAAAAACCAATCTCAAATAAATAGTAAAATAGTTATTAATAAATACTCCTTCCGTCCCATTTTACTTGTCTCATTTGAAATATTTGTATTTTTTAAGGAACTCTCTATATAAGACTAGCACTCCATGTGATCTTATTTATTTTCAACACACTTTGTACTATTCCAATATAAATGAGACAACTATTTTTGAACAATTCCAAAATCCATATAGGACAACTTATTTGAGACAAAGGGAGTATTAATTTGATCTTGTTAGATTTTTTACAAATACCAAAAGTCCACATCTATATAAGTCTAGATAACAATTGTTAGGTAGTAATTTACTGGGTTTTGTAGAAATTCAAAACATGTTATCTTTACTTCCAATATACAAAATCAACATATATATTGGCTTGTTATTTTCGTCTAATATCATTACTTATCTCGTGGTTTTCCACACGTAAAATTTAAAAAAAAAAAATCAATTTAAATGAATTATTTAAGAATGATGTTTTTTTAGCAGTAAAATGATGTTAGCATCTTATCTCTATAATACAATCTACTTTTGACATTAATTGCTGAAATCTATTTAAATAATTTTAAATATGCAATATCTATTTTTATTTGTCTTTTTTCTAAAATTTTCTAAAAGTCAAATGTAAGGGCATAGTTGATAATATCCGGAGTCCGAATCTTTATAATGCACACATAAATAATTGAATTAATTTGGGACAGGTACATTTTCTTAAATGAAGTGTCATACTTATTTGGCTCATTTTATTGTGATGCTGAAAATTTTAAAAATAAAAATATTATCAATTTATTATAATAAAATAACAGAAGAATAGATATAATACCCCATTTAAGAAAAGTAATAATATCCCTAGTATTTATACACGTTACGAAATTGAATTTCATCCAATGATAAAAATTATATAGATGAATAGATTATTATAGGAGCAATCACACCTTGACAATGAGATGCGATAAATATGTTAGCTCTTTTTTTTCAATTAAAATAAATTACTATATAAATATTTTAACTTATCATTTAATTTAACAATAAAATAAACTTAAAAAAATAAATAATAATTTTCCCCATTCTCTCATAATGTTCCATCAAAATCTCTGCCGTGTGCAGCAGTGAATTCGGACTAGTCTAGCAGACTTGATTCATTGTATTTGTGTTCTATGTCTAGATTCATTGTATCCAGTAATAGTATTTTCAAAATTTATTAATGTCGTTAAAGCAAAAGTATTTTCGTAAAATATATAAGTAACTTTTTAAATTTCATAAAATTATTCAATGAAAATAAAATATATATGATAAATTTTATAGATCTTCTCATAAAAGTATTTATTTTATGATGAATCTTATAATTTTATAGAATCTGAAATAAATATATTAAAAATTAATAAATAAAATAGATTTTAATAAGTAGACAGGATGCTCCAATCATGCTTCGTTTTAAATTTTCCAAAATAAAATCCTTGGTACCACGGTTCACAAATGAGTGAACCGGTGAAGGACGATTGAGTTTGGAAGAAAATCTCGTTACAAAGTAAATAATAATAATAAATAAAGTAAATGTGAAAAACCTCCGCCTCTGAATTGATAAAATGGGCTTCAACCTACTGAGGATCTCGCCCTTCCCCTCCAAAATCTCATCAGTTTTCACAACCCAAACTCCTATTCTTAGATCCTTGAGCCACAAAAATTCCTTAAAAAGATATACATCTGACTGTGTCAGCAAAACCCAGCTCGTATCTCCCTCAAAATCCTTCTCTTTTGCCATTTCTTCAACTGGGTCTGTTGGGTTTTCTCACGTCTCAAAGAGGGGAGTCAAGACCGGAGTGGTGATGGCCTCATCTGCCCCAATTCAGAAGTCTGATGATGAATGGAGGGCAATCCTTTCCCCAGAGCAGTTTCATATTCTACGGGAGAAAGGAACTGAGTAAGATTGTGAATACCCAAGCCTCTCTCCTTTCACAGTATTTTATTTTATTATTCTTTTTTTTTTTTTTCATATATCGAGTGTAATTTGATGTTGAAAAAGTTTGATGGAGAAGAGTTCAATGATTCTAGACTATCAACTTAGTAGGCCATCAGCACATTTATCTCCTTCCAAAAGTAACGAGGTTTTTTTTTTAAAAAAAATATTGGAATAATCACAAGCATATTTATTGGTATTTCCTGCTGCCCTAACAAAATGCCACTTGTTACTGTTAGAGAAACTCTATATGATTTTCTACCAAAGATTCCCTCCAAAATCTAGAAGTCCACACGTCACTGTTAGTCATCTTGGCCAATCTAAGGTGGTGTGTGGCTGTGAACCAAAAGGGTCTATGGAATACTATTTATCACCTTAAATTGGATATAATATCTAATGGAGTTGGTTTTTTATTGGGGCTGCCCCTTTGTCTTATTGGACTATAGAACCCACCTCCATTTCACATGTCACTGTAGGTGAACCATTTTTCATTAATCTACACTCTAGGGAAGTGCATTAGAAGTTACTGGGCAAACACTAGTGTTTTCAAGATGATAGTTTATATGCAAACTGCCAAGATAGGGACATGTTCATCAGATCTGAATTAATCCATTAAAAATGGTTTATGATCTTTTAGAGGTTGTTTGTCTATTTCCTCGAGGAAAAAAATTATGTTTAGGTTCGATTTATGTCAGCCAACAGGTACTATGAAATCCAGTCTTGTATTAGGTTGGAAACTCGACGTTTTTGTTGCTTGGACCAAAATATTTGTTTTCATTGACAATGAACACAACTTTGTTTTCACAGGCAAGGAAACCTCCTTCTTTTCCTCATTAAATTTTTCTATCCCCCACCCTCCCAAATGGGAAATCGATTCCATAGAAGGGGAAAATGTGTCAATTTTTTGTTGATGAGGACATCATGGGACACCAGCGAAGAAAGATGCATCGAAAGCTAGATTTTTCCTCAACATGGTTGGATGATGATTTTGTGCGTATTTATCTGACCATGAATAGAGACAAATTCAGCCATGGATAGCCCGAATTGTATGTTGATCTAGCAGGGGATTTGAAGATTTGGTTAGATCCATCTATTTACATCATCTGAGTCATTCATTTATGGATACCGTTGATCCAGTGCCATCCAACCATTTGTTTTTGTTATCTTTTATTAGTGTCATATTGTTCAATTTATATGGTTTCAAGATTGTCATGGACTTGTATTTCTTTTTATGATTTTAGATTCTCCACATGTGTGCCTTAAGTTACTTGTGCATAGGGTTTTAAGAGAATTTCCTTTTTCTATAAATAATTGTAAGAGAAACTTTTGAGGAATGAATGGTGAATGAATGAAAGAAAAAATTCAAGTTTCTTCCATCTACAAATCTGGTGTTACTCCTTCTGCCTCCTTGGTGTGAGATCAAGGAACCTTGTTTGACGAAAGATACAAATCCTTATTCTTTGTCTTTGCTATCTCTTTTTCTTCCCTTTTCTTCTCTCATTTTCCCCACATTTTTCCTCTTTATACACCTTATTTTTGTCCATTTTTTCATCCAAACCCTAACCCTAACCGAACCATAACTCAACCCCACCATCTGCCACCCAAAGACCCGTCAGGTCTGTACGGATGTCTGTACATGTCTGTACAACCTTACGAACAGGCCTGTTTTGGGCCCATTTTGCACTATTTTGCATCCCTACCTCTATATCCTTATCTTAGACTTGTAGATCTAACCCTAACGCATCGTTTCACCCTATTTGAGACCTAATTTTGCCGAAGAATGTTAAAAAAAGAACTCTAATCCCTTTGGCAAACCCTAGGTGATCCCATAGCCCTATTTCATCCCTTCGGTGACTGATCTTTAAATCTAGAAGACCTAAGACAGGATTTGGAATGATTTAACTAGTCTTTTGAAGGATTTTGCATTGAAGGCTAGCTATACAACCTTGAGGATTTTTTATCTATGCGTCATTCTTCTTTTTGAATCCTTTTGATTAATTGTGTATGTGAATTTACATAGTTTTTGTTATATTCTTTATTTAATATTAATTTATCTCTCTAGCATCTTATGTGAATCATGGATATAGGTTTCATGTCATTTTAGGATTCACCTTACACATTTTGCATTCTCATATAGGCATTTATTTATCATTTAGATCTAGGGTTTCCAATATTTTGAGCTTGTTCTACATCATTTGTCCATGGCAAATTGTTTCATGCACAACGAGAGTAGGGTCTCATTTTCCATGCTCTTCATTTTCTATGTTTGGAAAATGATAAACGGCCTCTAAGGAAAAAGGAAGAAGGAAAATCTCCAACTGTCAGAATCCTCTGATTGAAGTGCCTTTTTCAATTGTAATAGGTCCAAGATAGGCCCCAACAACTAGACATTGTTTGATGAATAGATTTTTTTTCCTTTTCAATCATTATTATTATTTGGCTTTTGATAGACCAATGACTTGATTATTGTAATCATTTTTTTTAATGGAAAGGTAACTACAACCCACAATCTTCATGCCTGCAATAATGAACAAATTCAACAAGAATTTCAAATAAAAATAAAACCTCAAAGGTTTGAAGAAAACTCAAATCACACTTGCATTACATTGGGTACCAAGGACCTCTATTTATACATTTCTACAAGTTAACGTTCATTTAACCTTAATATCTAGTTGATTATATCCTAATTACACTCTTATGCTCCAATCCTAAATTGACACATAACCATTTAAATATTCTCTATCAATGAAAAGAAGACAAATAAGCAAAGAGATAAACTAAAATTAAAAAAAAAAATCCAAGAATATCTTACGCCATGGATACCTATGAGGCTTGCTTAATTGGGAGAGAGAGGGTCTGTCCTTGATAAGTATGCCACTCCACTTGCTTTCCTTGCTCCTTGAAGGCCAATTCAAAGATAAGGTTGCATCGTCGTCACTCCATTGCGCAAGAGTTTTAGGGCCTCCAGAGTCTAGATCTATCAACCCAGTTGATGAAAAATGAGCTTGGTCCCATACCTTATGGACCTAGGTTTCTTATTTATCAATTTTAGTCCCATAACTCTTTGAAATGGGCCATTTTTAGAGCTATCAATTTTTTTTCCATAAAATCTTTTTGCAACATGTATGTCATGCTCCCATCTTCTCGGAGATGCACTGCATCATGTTGGTCCTGAATGACGGATCCAAACTTTCTTCAACTTCTCCAGTGTTTATATCTTCCGTACATTTCTTGCCATTTGGTTTATGGCAAGAATTGCTTTCTTTTTATATGTATTGACCGGGTGAAAGAATGAGTGTTGGTGGTGAGGTGAAAAAGAGGTTAGCTGGGTCCAGTATTGGATCCCACAACAAGAATACAGTTGGGTTTGCACCTTTCAAGAGAAGAAAATGCAGTTGTTTGCTTTTTTAGGTATGGTATGTGCACTACACCGTTTCCCCATTCAGTGATGAATGGAACAGTGAACCAGTTTCTCTGGCTGCTAAGTGTGGATCTATTTATGTTTGAAAGTCATCAGCCAGGGTAACGAGATTTTGATGGATAATATTTCATTGAAGGTATCTTTTTTGGGTAGAGGACAATTCATTGAAGGTATCTTTTCTATAACTTTTGGGTGGTAGTGGACAAGGAATTAAAGGTAGAAGATGGCCGTGAGGAGGTAATGGGCTCTATGATGTGGAATGTTGTGCTGAAGAGAGCTTTGAAGGATGAGTTGCAAGAGTTCAAGAAGTTTTAACTGTTTTGGGTGTCATTATCATTTGTAGGGAGGAAAAAGATATTGTATGGTCAAAGGATCCCAAGGGGAGATCTTTAAAAGAAAATATCCATGGGGGATTTCAATTTTAAATACTTAAATCATGTATTGAGGTCGTAAATTCTAACTGGGATCAAATCCTATTTGTTCTTTAGCTTGGAAGAGCTGTGTTCCTCCTAGGATCTAAGCTTTTTGTTGGTGTTCAATGGTGGGGAAGGTTTTGATTAAATGTAGTTTGCATAAAAGAACTTTATTAGCAAAAGAGAATGGCTTGCAATGTGTACTGTGTGGCTTGTAACGTGAGGATAGTGATCACTTGTTTTGCAGATATGTTTGTAATGGAAATATAGAATAGCTTTTGGAGTTTATGGGAGTTGGGTGGGTCTCTGGGGACTCAATTGCTGATGTTGTATAGAGTTGGAAGTAGATCCTTTTAGGGGGATGGATAAACTTGTATTAAGTACCATTCTTGCAATGGCTTGTTAGTCCACATAGAGAGAGAGAGAGAGAAGAAGAAGAATAAAAAAATTGAATCAAGAGAGAGAACAGTCAAGGAAGCGTTTCAGATAGTAAAGTTGAGGTTGGTTAATGGGTGTTCACTAGCAAGGAATTCAGTGCATATGTTTTTTAATGACTTTGAGAGAGATTGGGGACATTTTTGGGGGAAATGATTAGTGAATGGGTGGCAGTACAAACATGGGTAAAAGCTTTTTTTTTTTTTAATTGAAGAAGAATTAGATGTAAACCTAGTCCAACAGGAATAGGTGGAGTGATGCATGATGATAGAGGTGAGGTTAAAATGTGCTTTTCAGATCCACTAACTTCTATGAGGCCTTGAAGCTGTGCAAAGAACATGCAAAGTTGGTAGTGCAGAGAAGTTACTGGTGGGGTTTTGTATGGACCTGCTAAAGGTAAACCTAGGCCAGCAAGAATGGGTGAAGTTATGCATGATGATAGAGGTGAAGTTAAAATGTTCCTTTCAGCTCCACTAGGGACTGTCTCCAATGAATAGCAATAATATAGGTCTTGAAGCTGTACAATGAACATGGCCGAGAGAGGGCACCATGGAGGATGATTCATCTAATGTTGGTGCTCCTTGGAGATTGTGGACAGTCTCAAGGGATATCAAGAATTGCTATTTGTTTTTATTTAGAGAATTACTCGTGCTAAATCCAATATAAAAGCCAACCCCAGATTGATGGGATAAATGGCTTAGATGATGATGATGATGACAACTCTCTGTTGGCATACTTGTGAATCTAAACAGTATATAACAGTATATGTACTTGTTTTATCAAACTATTTTTTCCCATTTTTTCACATGATGTGAAATTCTGGGAATCCCGAAGCAGAGGCCAAGCCTTTTTCCCATTTTCAAGAACATCTCAATAATATCCTTTCAGCCTATTCAATTTCATATAAATGATGCATATATTTTGACTGCTCAAATAAGTAATTGCCAAAATGCTAAATGTTGGTAAGGCTAGAATAAATGATGCACAACAAGAATCTTTTCACTGTTAATTTCTTTTATTCAAGCAAAGATGTCTTTTCACTCAGAAATGCACTTATGCCTGGTTTTGACCCCACCGAAAAAGGCAATAAGCCTTTAAAATTAGTAATCAGAAAGTCCCTAAAACATGTCATTTTCTCGTACTAGCTAGAGTGAAGAGAAAGATACATTGTCTTGAAAGAAGATTTTTTTTTTTAATTGGATTTGTATTAAGGCCTTTTTCTGTCCCTAAAGAAGACACTTTGAATTGAACTTACTACAAAGGTACTTTGTGTGTGCATGTGTGTGGAGGGAGAGATAGACCACCTACTCTTTTTACCAAAATTTGCATAAATTAAGAAAAAAAGGGAGGAGCAACTGTATTTGATTTTCGAAATGGAGAAGCCAATTGTGTATGTGAGCCTGAACAGAACTGAAATTGTTTTAGATGAGTGGGTCATTTTTGTATAGTATTGGATTATGACAGTCATAGTTTTCGAGCCAAGACCTAGACTAGGACTTGGCCTGCTACGGGATCAAGTCTACTAGGAGACTTTTTTGGTCAACTAGGTGGGTCAGATCAAAAAAATTAAAATTCTTATTTTTTTGCCAGGACTAGGTCAGTTAACCAGGTTAAGTGACTGGGCAACACAGGAAGCCAATTAGGTTGCTTGGTTCAACTTATGTAATCATTTTTATTAAATCTATAGACTTATCTAATAAAAGTATATAATTAGTAAAGCATTAAAATGAAGCCATTGTTCATAAAACTTATGAAGCATCTAACGATTACCAACATAAATATGACCCGAAGTCATACATCATCCAGAACTTCATAACCATCACTCAAAATTATTCACTTTCTCTAGCACTAGTTTCAAGTTCTAATTAAAAGCAATTAATTATTTTATTTGAAGATTTAATCTATTCAATAAAGAAATTCATAGTGACTTGGCCCAACTAAGTCATAGGTGTCAAGTCTATTTGTAATTCAACTTGTTCCCTACCCAGCGAGTCAACCAAGAACTCAGCCTAGACAATTTAAATCTCAGCTTCACCCAGTTTGACCTTACTCAATGACTAGGTTTATGATTGGGTTGGTTCGACTCTCTGATTCAATTAAGTAAAACGACCCAATTGGAAAACTTAGGTGACTGTCATGCACATATTGTATCTGTGTTCTGCTTAAATTTAATTTTATAATGGCAATCTGAGTAGGGGTAGTTTGGGAGAAAAATTTGTAAGAAGGGAAATGATTTTGCAACTATTCTGTATCTTTATATGGGAAACTCATTCCCATGTGCACGGTACTGCAAGGAGATGAAATTTTCCCAACAGCTCTCAGATGCATAGAATAAGACGAAGAAAGACTCTTCATGCTCTAAGCTCTGGCTACCTGTCCAAGTCCTCAACCATGAATCCAATTTTGACATCCATCCTTGCCTCCTTGGTGCAAAACTTGACTCTTGATGCCCCTCAAATCCTTTGCATGATCTTCATTTGCATGTTCATGAGACCATCTTTACATAGCATCGTGATAGCATGTCTGTAAAACAGGGCATCATCTCCTCCAACAGCATAGGCATCCATCTCTATTCTTAGTGGTTAATCTCCTCCATCTTCAATCAAGAAAAACACTAAACCATCTCTTCCACTTTTGATCATCACCCCTTCTAAGGTTAGAATCAAGATCCATATTCAGAATCCCAATCCTACATTCTTCTCAGATATGCAAAATAGAGGCTGCAAAATATCCATTACAGCCCTTCCGAAACCCCACCAACTGATTATTAGATTCAATCACAAGAACCAACCTCTGGAGAATTCTTTCGAGCCCATCCTCCTTTGAATTAAGATTTGCAGAGGATAACAATTATTTTATTTATTTTTTTAATGAATAGTTTGCCGAAAGAGGTAGGCTTGTCATGACGCTTGATGTTGAGAAGGGGAAATCTATGATATCTATGATCTTTCCTTTTTTTTTGAGCAGTTATATATCTATGATCTGCAAAATGACAAGTTGATTATGCGTGTGTATCTGAGCATTGTGCAGGGCCCAGATATTCTGCTTACATAGTGAAATTTGACATTGTGCAGGTACCCTGGTACCGGAGAATATGACAAGTTCTTTGAAGAGGGTATATACAATTGTGCGGGTTGCGGCACACCGCTATATAAATCAGCCACCAAATTTAATTCTGGCTGTGGCTGGCCAGCTTTCTTTGAGGGACTCCCTGGAGCCATAAATCGCACGGTGCATATCTTTTCTTTTTTTTTTTTATCTGTATTTTCTTGGTTTTGTGCATGCACTTTATTAACTAACGAGAATGACAAATATTTTCAGCCTGATCCAGATGGAAGGAGAATTGAAATCACATGTGCTGCTTGTGGTGGGCATTTAGGTCATGTATTTAAAGGTGAAAAGTTTCCAACGCCTACCGATGAGCGCCATTGTGTCAATAGTATTTCTATCAAGTTCACTCCTGCATCTTAAGCTGTCTTTGCCGACCTGCTATGAAATTTGAGTCAGATTTCCTGAAAACAGTATTTCATATCCAAACAGAGCTTGTTTTAGCATGTAAAATGTCAATATTGGAGTTTTTGCTATTGGAATTATGATAGAACTTTGTTTCACCAAGTATGCAGGTTGGTATACATGATGCCTACACAACTTGGTATTGGAAATTAAGTATCAGAATATCATTTTGTTTTGTTCCGATGCCTTTTCGCCGATGATTCTCAATCTCTAAATAATTTGATAAGATGTAAACTCGTGATTTCTGGATACAAATAATGGGAGTGATGAAATAGATCTCTTCTGCAAAATCTTGTACAACAAAGCGAATGACGTACACATTGGAATTTCATGTCTAAAATCGTTTATATTGTGTGTGGAACTGGGAGGTTTGTATATGTCTAAAGACTAGTCAGGTTAAAATATTCTCTTTCTGAATACAGGTGAGACCTCTAAACACCTTGGTCATAAAAAAAACCGTTTATATTGGACTGGATTCTTCGATTTATTAAACTTTAACATTTTCATCCCAATGCCTTTTCTCAATTTACCTGAACTCCCTCCTTCCATACGCAGCCAAGAAAGAATCTCAGCAAGACCTTTTAAAAATTTGCAAATGACTAGATTCATTTTGGTCTGTCCTAAGCAAGGTCATTACTTTGTATAAAGTTACTCAATTTTTTCGTATATAGTTAATAAAAAATTCTTATTTATATCTAAAATTATTATATCAATATGTATTATTACTTATTGAATTTTAAAACGAGTTATCAAATTGACTTTTTACTGTAATAATTTTTTTTTTTAAATATTACAAATTTTGTTGTATAAAAAAATTCTCATAGTTAGATGAAACTATTGATTAATCAATATGCCAAAATAAGTTCACTTAATTTTGAGCCATTAGGATATGTTTATAGTGACTCATTGTTTTGTCTAACAATCATATCTTCAGATCTCATGTAAAAAAATAATTAGTAAGATGAATTTTAGTCAATTTTCTTATCCACGGTATTCTCGTGATGTCATCCGACTAGACATTCAATATAGCATGATATACTTTCATGGAATCTCAAAATGGTACACCCAAGACACAACTAGCGAGAAGAGAAAAATTCCAAAGATGGATTTTATAAATCTAACACTTGTTTTCGCCAAAAAGTTTGTAATACAATTTTTTGATCGAGGGGTATGAGTGAAAGAAACTCCTCCACTCCTGTACAATCTCCATATTTCCCTAGCAATACCAATTAACCTCTATGGGGGGATTTTCTATTACTAGCCCAAGCGATGGCATTAGAAGAATCATATTCAATAATGAGGTTACCAATCTTAAACCCAAATCAAACCTAAAGTGCTCTCCTAATTGTCCACAGTTCAGCTTCATTAGACTCAATCAATCCAACTGATTCGGAGAATACTGCCCATATTCTACCTCTATCGTCATATAACACCCCTCCAATTTCGCTCGACCCTGGTTTAACCCTTGCCGCCCCATCGACGTTGAACTTACATGAACCTACGGGAGGCAGAATCCACTTGACCATTCTCTTTTTAGCTTTACCAACACCTTTCATACACTCCTCCGAGGACAAGTAAAAATCCTCAGGGGTAAGACTCCGGAACTCCTTGCATATAGACAACTAACCAATCACTTACCATTTTTCCTTTTCAAACACATCTCTAGGGTCTCCCCCTTACCCTTGCACTATCAATTTCATAAAGATTTTAAAGATAGATTATTTCGCAATTATTTTAATATTGTTAGAAGGTTCTCTATTTAAATTTGTTAAAAAAATTATTTGAAGTTTTTAACCATTCAATTCAGTACTATTCATATATAGCATTATATCACATATTCAAACAAGGTTTTCTTTTCTTTTTTTATTATCAGTAACTAATTAAGAAAACTCATTTCACTAGCTAAGCTGAAATAATTTGAATCATAAACAATAAGGTAACCTATGCCCCTCCTTGTAAATAATAATACACGTTTCATAAACATCTTCATGCAGCACTCACTTTGGTCCCATTGGTCAGTTAAAAGGATCTATATTTGAATACAATTGATTAGATTAATTAAATCATATTTTTATGCTCTTAAAGTTTTAACTGCTTCATTTTCATTCTAAACATTGTGTATATAAAAAATCATGACTTCATTAATTCAAATAAATTGTTGACTTTGTATTCTATATAGACCCTTTTACCAAGCCCGTAATATAAGAAAAATGAGCTCCATATAAAGGTTCAATTTAGAAAAGAAACATCTCTTTGTATTATACTCCCTCTGTCTCAATTTAATTGTCTTATATGGATTTTGAAATTGTCTCAAAATAGTTATCTCATTTATATTAGAGTAGTATAAGATGTGTTGAAAATAGATGAAATCACCTGGAGTGCTAGCCTTGTATAGAGAGTTACTTAAAAAATACAAATATTCCAAATGAGATAATTAAACTAGAACGGAGAGAGTATTTCTTTAGATGGAATCACAAATGAAAATTTGTTTTTATTGAACTAATTAAGTTTTCTCATTAGAAGATAACTTAACATAGTCAAAATTTGAATCTCAAATAATATGGCTTGATGATTTTAGTAGTGGCTCTCCTTTTGGTCACCCAGATAATCCATGGGAAGTTCAGATTTTAGGAAGAAGATGATACCCAGAACTCTACATACTCTTCCAGTCGTGCTCCAATGAATCGAAATGGGAAAGGAAAAAATGTTTCCAGAAGATGATATCGTCATCATTGATGACTGAATAGGATCTTAGTTTCTGCTTTTGGTCTGCACATATTATCTATGCTAATGCTAGAAACTCTTATCTACTGTTAGAACCACTTATTAGGATTTGTTGTTATGTGTTTTTTTTTTTTTAATAAAAGGTTCTTTTTAAATGAAAAAAATATGGTTTGAATTATTTGATTAGTGAACTTTGTCGGCCCACGTTCAAGCCTAGGATTTCACAATCAATGTGACTTTGTTGGCCAATGTTTACAAAAGTTTAAAAGTAATAAAATAATGTGAAGTGATCAAAATTTGAAAGGGTTTTTTAGTTAATTGATCTACTCAAAGTAATTCTTGTTTTGTTAAATAATCAACCACACACCAGAATGCACGATATTATCTCGCACACGTGGGCATGAGTGTAAAGTGACAAGACGAATTGAAGTGGTCTTCCTCAATTGAGGAGAGAGTCTTGATGAATTTGTATATATAAAGTGCAAGATGCAAAAATAGAAATAAAATACAAAAAAAATATAAAAGCATGATAAAAGAAAGAAAATATAATTACAAATGGATATTGACAAGTTGGGAAAACTCCAACAAAGCAAATCACTTCCAAATGTCAATGCTAATACTCCCTTTCAAGGTGGAGCATGTATGAAAATAACGCACAGCTTGCAAATCAATCCATGAAACGAATATCTGCCCAACGATTTGGTGAAGACATCAGCAAGTTTATGTGAATAAGGGATGTGGTGAGGAACAATAAGTTTGGACTGGAACTTCTCCGAACAAAATGACAATCAAGTTCAATATGTTTCAGTCAATTCATGAAAAATGAGATTGTTTGAAATATATAAAGCAGTTTTATTTTCACAAAACAATGTGATAGGTGTGAAAATCAAGAATTCTATTTCTCACTAATCAAATATAAAGAGTTCAAAAATATACACAATCCTAGAATTGTGAAAAGAAGGGTAAACTACCCCTTATATACAAAATATATATACTTTTCCAACACCCACCTTCAAACTCGAGATGTTACAATGTTAAGCATCGAGAGTTTGTCAAGGAGATATTAGAAGCGTGTAATGGGTGTGGCTTCGTGAAGAAGTAACCTAGTTGCATAGCAGAAGAGATGAATGAAAGAGAAATAATGTCAAGCTGGAGGTGACGTTGCACAAAGTGGCAGTTAAGCTTAATATGCTTGACGTGCTCATGAAAAACTGAGTTATGTGCAATTTGAATAGCATTCTTATTATCACAATACATAGGAGTATAAGTAGAAATAGTGACTCCCATGTCTGCAAGTAACCAACGAAACCATACTATCTCATCAATGGTAGAAGCTATAACACTATATTCAGCCTCAGCATAGGAACGAGCAACAACGGAGCGCTTTTTACTTCTCTAAGAGATGAGAGAGTCGCCTAGAAAAACACAAAAGCCAGTGGTAGACTTACGATTAGAAGGATCACTGGCCCAATCAGCAACAGAGAATGCGCGAAACTCCAAAGTAGGTGAAGAGGGAATTAACATACTCTGATATAAGGTGTATCGCAAAATACGAATGACAGCTACCCAATGAACAAAAGTAGAGGCGAAGGCAAATTGGCTGACAATATGAATTGCATAAACAATATTTGGTCGCATAATAATGAGATAGACCAAACTCTCAGCTATAATGCGATACAACGTATGATCAACTAAAGGTACACCATCAGAGGGAATATAATGAACATTGAGCTCTAAAGGAGTCTCAATTGGCCTAGTGTCGGTAATACGAGTTCTCTGAAAAACATCAGTAGCATATTTGGATTGAGAAAGAAGATGTCATTTGGGAGAAAAAACAACCTCAATACCTAGGAAGTATAATAGAGGACTCAAGTCCTTCATTTTAATTTGTTTGTGCATCTGTAACTTCAACTATGTTATACCATCAAGATCATCACTAGTCAAAATCATATCATCAATATACAATAGTAGAAGAATACGGCCATCAGAGATTGACCGACCAAATGGAGCAAAATCATGGGCATTGGATTGAAAGCCAAGAGAACTAATCACTATGGAGAATTTTTCGAACCAAGCACGAGGTGCCTGTTTGAGACCATAGAATGCCTTTTTGAACCTGCATACTTCTCCATGATTGTGAGGAACACCTTGGGGAGAAACCATATAAACTTTTTTCAAAGAGATCTCCATTCAGAAAGGCATTCTTAACATCCATTTGCGACAAACTTCACTAATGAGTTGATGCAACGACAATTAAGGTGTGAACAAAAGTCATCTTTGTGACCGGAGCAAAAGTCTCTTCGCAATCAATACCATATTCTTGCATAAAATCCTTGGCAACTAGTCGAGCCTTATATCGCTCTATAAAACCATCAGACTTAGTCTTAATTTTATACACCCATTTGCAGGCAATAACATGTTTATCTAGGGGAAGAGGTATCATCTCTCATGTGCTGATTTTATTCAATGCAGAAAGTTCTTCATCCATAGCATAGTTGCCAAATATGATCACAAATGGCCTCCTTATAGAAGGTTGATTCAAACAATGTATGAATGGAAGCTAAAAACGAAGAAAATGAAGTAGAATAATAGGAAAAACCAAAATCACTAGGAGAATAACCAAAACGAGTAGGAGAATTAAGGATCTGAGAAGGATAACGGGGAGTAACAAGATCCACATCATCTGAAGTTAAATTAGAATCCATTGAAGAATATGGAGGATTATCTCTGCAGAAGATACAACTTCAACATGAGAATAAGAAGTAGATGAGTCAGAGTTATGCAATACATTCACATCGACAAAAACAGACAAATCATCATAAGAGAAAGGATCAATATACAAAATCTCAAATTTAGTTAAAGAACTAGAACTATAAGGAATGGAAAATAAAGGAATATATCAAAGGAAACGACATGATGAGAGACATACAATTTCTGTGCGCTAGGATCATACTAACGGTATCATTTTTGTCCCTCACCATAACCACTGAAAAGCACACATTGCAGATCGTGCAGATAACTTAATGCGCTCAATGTAAGGACGCAGAACAAACCATGTGCAACCAAATACATTCAATGAAAGATAGTCAGGAGTACTACCATATAACCTTTCAAAGGGAGATGTGCCGGAGGTGAGTGCAGTAGGAATTCTGCTAATCACATATGTTGCTGTGAGAATTGCTTCGCTCCAAAAAAATGCTAGGAACACTAACAGAGATTAACAGGGAGCAAGCAATTTCAACGATGTACCGATGTTTCCTTTCAGCAACACTATTCTGCTCAGGAGTGTCAGTGCAAGAAGACTGATAAATGGTCCCATTCGAAACAAGTAGGTCAGAAAAATTACAAAAGATATACTCTCCACTTGAAAACATTTAACGATGATGCACGAAAGGCTTGAAAGATAGCAAAAAAATCAGAACGACATTTCATAAGATAGACCCAAGAGTAACGAGAATAGTCATCAATAATTTGGTAGACCCTAGTCAATGAAAGGGTGAAAATGTAACATCCCGCCCTTTTTCACTTCCATATATATATATACATATATACATACATACATACATACATATATACATATATACATACATACATACATACATACATACATACATACATACATACATACATACATACATACATACATACATACATACATACATACATATATATATATATATATATATATATATACATACATACATATATATATATATATATATATATATATCGGTGACATAAAACTGTATACGAATTAATGCACGAAAGGCTTGAAAGATAGCAAAAAAACCAGAACGACATTTCATAAGATAGACCCAAGAGTAACGAGAATAGTCATCAATAATTTGGTAGACCCTAGTCAATGAAAGGGTGAAAATGTAACATCCCACCCTTTTTCACTTCCATATACATACATACATACATATATATATATATATATATATATATATATATATATATATATATATATATATATATATATATAAAATAAGTGAGAGAGGTCGGGCCACTAAAACATTTACATACGCTTATCTTATTATTTGCGGAATAATTTGTATAAATAAGATGCTATTCATTTTCTTAACATCATTAGGCAAGGAAAGCCAATCACCTTAAAATTTAAATAAAACTAAAAATTATCAAACCATAGCAAATAAGTTCTAAAGTGTCCCAAATAGTCTAAATTATTACAACCCAAAATGCAAGTCCTCCGAATACATCATTGAAATCAAAACTAAGCAAATTAAACGTCAATCTTCCAAGCTCCTACTAATCCTTTTTCCGTCACGCTTGGCTCCCTTCCGGTCTTACGTCATTTTCCATAGCATTTCCTTTTTCAACATCTATAGGGTAGAAGTAGGGCATTAGTCAACATGTCCAATAGGTATTCCAATTAGGGTTAGGGTATACATAGGAGTAATATTAAAATATCATAAATCAAGGGTTTATACATCATTAATGGCATATTTGTAAAAACATCTTGTAAGTAATAAAACAATGCATGACGTCCATATCATAATCATCCTAACATAAGTGTCATGTCATGGGTGTCAATGCCAAATGAAATCCCACCCAATGTCCATACCCAATCACATCGTAAATCAATCAATGGTTTCCTTGGCCAATTATGTCCACAGTGTTTGAGGCGGCAACCACCAGGGCACTGTATACCCATCCACAAATTAACCGGGATTGCCGGTGGAGTGTGGACTTCCTCCCTCTGTGCAAGGTTCGGGACTGACTACCCAGGAGCTCTTTGGTCCAATTACGCTATACTTTTCTATCAAACGAAGGCGGCCAAATCTCAACGATTCATATAGCTTCATATAAGCTAATCTCAAGCCCAAGTCTTGTCTGGACCACTCAGAACTTGGCTTGTTGGTCATACGTGTTCCTTCCCATGCCATGCATGAGGTAATGTATGCAAGAATGTCATTTCATTTAAAATACATCATATCATTGAAAATCAACTCATAATCATATACAATTTATTTAGCCAATGCATTCATCATATTTTGAATAAAACATGTGTCATATTATACTCCATAATGTTCTCAATGAGGTAGGAATCCTACCAATGTCCAATATATTATTCTTTCTTGTCTTGCAAGGATAACGCTAACGGTCACGTGAGACGAATCGCGATCCCTTTGTGAGCCTCTTTACCTCATCAAATAAAACATATATATTAGTTTGATTTTCTATTTTAATTTCATCATCCCTAATTCAATCTAAGTTTCATGTTCATTTCTCAACGCATTTACGCATCATAGTCCTTAAATGGTCCCCATAAAAAAAATAGGGTTCGGCCATGCAAGAGGCCGCACCTTGTTCTTTGATTCTTTTCTCCTTGAAATCTATCCTTAATCATGTTTAAACATAGATTCCATCTTCAATACTTACTCAATATATTTCCTACCCAGTAGCCAAGGTTAGGGTTCGACCATATAACATGGCCGAACCATCATTGTTGGTTTTCATCCTTTTGATCATCACATGTTCCTTTACATCGTTTTCCCTCTCTTGATGGTTTTCAATATCCTTTTACCTTAGGCATTTTCTTATTTTTCTTAATCCATCCATCCAATCATAATCATAGCATGGGTTCGGCCATTCATTATGGCCGAACCTATGATCCCTTATGTTTGATTATTCCTCCTTCTTACAAGTTCTTAACAAGGATTCATCAAAACCCTTAAAATGTTAGACTTATGGATTTGACCATATCTTGGCCGAATCCATGATGATCAGGATTAATTTCATGGTTGTTTTGTTTCAACCCATAACCATCCTTTGGATGGATTTCCAACTGCATGGCCTTATAACATTTTTGGCCGTTCATTCCAATTAACATGCCACACCATGGCCGAACCTATGGTTTCCTTAGATTAATCCCCATTGATTTTATTAATTCTAGAGATACCTTATCTCCGTGGCCGAACCCATGATTTCCTTAGATTAATCCCCATTGATTTTATTAATTCTAGACATACCTTATCTCCCTAGACCGTTCCTTCAATGAGTTGCTCCACCTCTTTGGCTCTTCAATCTTCTTCTTTTCTTTTGATCTTTCTCTTCTTCTCCTTTCTTTGTTCTTCAAAATCTTCAAGTGTATGGAGGTAGAGGTGGGAGAGAGGAGAGGAGTGGAGAGAAGTTTTTGCTTGCTCAAGAGAGGGGGGAGTCAGCCAAGGGGCTTGGGGTGCCCTTTGGTTTGGGTTTTTATATTAGAACCCTAATCTTTTCCCTCCCTCTCATAATGATTTTCTCTAAACAAGGAGGCTCTTAGTTTCCCAAGGTTGGCTTCATTGCTTTTGAGATGAAGACCCTTGGGTTCCCAAGTGTCTAGGTACAATGTACCTAGACAAGATTCCCCAACTCTTAATCTCCACCCTAGATCTTTCCTTAGATGAAATCCTAACCTTCCATCTTATCCTTTCATCTTTCCAACTTAAGACCTCTTAAAAGAAAACCTTAATTCAAGATTCAAAATTTAAAAGTGGTTGACCAAGTCAACCAATGCCATGGTCGACCATGCATGTGGTGACTTGGTCACCACATAGCACTTAGGTCCCACTTTTGCCATGCCACTTGATGTGTCACCTCCACTTGTATGCCACCTCAATTCTACTTTCCACCTCACTTGATAACGTGGCATCCTTGCTTAGTTGGCTTCCATATACCATTTTATTTTATTATTTTAATTCCATTATCCCCTCTTATTATGTAATTTATGTATGATGATCTAATTCATCAATTATTATTAAATTTAAGATCACCTATGACCCATTGGGTCTTAATTGGATAATTGATCCATTTTCTTGCCCATCTAATGTCCATTTCAACTTTTTAATTTCAAATTCAATTAAATTTCTCTGTTAATAAATAAAATTGTAATCCAAGTGGGCCCATCCAATAAATTTATAAGCTGAGGAAAATCCGAGGTGTTACAAAAAATGTTCAAAGTACAGTAAAAAAGAGTTCTCAACGTCTTTACAGCCTCAAATCGATCATGATTCAAGCTCAAGTGCACGAGACGCTCTCCTCCATCTCAATCGTGAACAAAACATGCATGTGTCTCCTTTTCTAGAGTGCTTTTACCACTTGTGTGTACCCCCTCTGCTGAAGCTAGATATAATGGATTTCGTTCTTGAGAGATCAATTGGTGAGCAAATTTGGGTTCCTTTTATAAGATCTCTTTGACAAAATCCACATCACCAAAGTGGGCTCCTATGTGGAGTTCAGGTTTGATTCGGCGCAAACAAGCGGCTGCAAAAAATGACGATGTAGACTGCTAAGGAAGGGACGATGCATAGTAGTTGTTATAAGAGTTCACGAGCAGAAAAGAGGTGACTTGTATGATTTTATGGCATAATCTCCATGGAAAGAGAGAGCATAATCCAATTTCTTCAACTCACCACTCATCTCCAAGTTCATGTTTTTTGCATGTCAAAGAGGATCAGATTACAATGCCCATGCTTACCAGCACTAGTTGTATACCTCAAATACAAAGATAGAATTATTTTAAATCCAATGTTCCAACTACTAATTACAAGCAAGAGTGAAATGTAGAATTTGTAAACTGAAATCACATCAAGGGTGCACAGACGGTTGCAAGAAGCCAGTTGCAGCTGAAAGAGCACCAAGCGAAGGCTGAGGAAGGGGTGGAACTAGCGCTGGCATAAGCCAAAGAAGGGACAGAACCAGGCAGATATGGTTCTGCAGATTGGGGATGGCGCTAATTGGATCTGGTTTGAAGAGTGCTGGAAGAACCCTCAGGTTGTCAAAGAAGAGACGGAAGGGAGGTTAGACGACGTCCAAATCGTTCAGGGTGGAGAAATGCAGATCGTGCAAAGGGGAAGGGGTTGCTACAGCTAGTGTGACGTGCAGATCGTGCAAAGGGGGGTGGGGTTGCTACAGATCATGAGGCGTGCAAATCTCCACCTACCATGAAAATCAAGAATTTTATTTCTCACTAATCAAATACAAAATGTATAAATATGTAGACAACCGAAGAATTGTGAAAATACTAAACTACCCATTATATACAAAGATGAAAGATACTGAGATCACTGAACAAATACTTCAGCATTAAAGTAAACACGCTAAAGTAGCCATAACATGATATTCGGCCACAATAGAAGAACAAGAAACCGTAATCCGTTTCATGGTCTTCTTGGAGATGAGGTTGGAACCAAGGAATGTGCAATACCTAGTGGTCAATTGTCGAGTGACAGGACATGCTGCAAAAACATAATCACAATAACCCTGTAGATGAAGGCTGCTAGATGAAGATAGAATAATCCCTTACCGACAAAACCCTTTAAATAACAAATTACACGGTGTGTTGTAAGACCCCACCCATTTAACCGTAACAAGCGGGTCCTCACATTGCTAAAAGACCAAATAACATGGGACATCCAACATGGCTCTAATTCTTTTAATTCCCTTGAGTTAATTAGTTATCTTGGAGATGGTTTGATATTCCATGCTTGTTAAATGATACAGTGGATGTGAGATGGAGTTCATGGCTATTTAGATTAATTGTTCCACACTCTGAACAATGTTGGTAAACCATGCTTATTATTGTATATATAAAAAAAAAAAATCTTAGCCATGAATATGTGTTTCATGTCAGGTCGGAACCTTTTAACTTAAGTAGCACCATGTTTGTTGGTTAACGAGTGGAGTGTTACACGTGCGGGGTCCAAATGAACACTACGAGGAGAGTGCATAAATTGACTGAGGATATGTTCCTCGTAATTAATATCTGGTCTAGTCACAGTATGGTAGATAAGACAGCCCACTAGGTCACGATATAGAGTAAATTAGGAAACAAAGTCATATTGTTGAGCATTAAAATATTACATTTTACCCCTGATTATTAGTTCAATTAATCCTCAATTTTGAATATAATGATGCATTTAATGTATTTTTTCAGTTTTGTAGTAAAAAAAATAGAAAGTTTAGAAAAATCAAGTTAAAACAACAGAAGATTGCAAGTTTAGAACTTTAAAGAGAAGATCTAGAACTATTATAATTATTTTATGTCACTTTATAGGATTTTTATGTAAATTAATTAATCTAGATCAAGTTATGAGAGTCTATGATTAATTAATAATTTTTAGATTTAAAGTGGCTAAATAATTATTTAATTCTAGAGGTTAAAAACCGCAATCCAAGTGCCAAAGCCTGAATTTCAAGTCATTAGGGCTAAGACTCAGTTCAAGTGGGCCAAGCTATGCTCCACAAAACTTCAATGGGCCAAGCCACATGCAAGCCCATGCTCATTCCACACATTGGGCCAGGCCAGTGTGCAAGCTCAGTCCAACTAAGGCCCAAGCTCTCAAATCTAATTTAAAAGGGGCCTGAGTTGAGGTCTAGATCCAAATCCAAAACCCAAGTCCAATGAACTCCATGGTCCATGTTTGAATTTACCCAAGTCTAACCCAATTACCTAAGTCCAACCCAACTACCTATGTCCAAACCCATAACCCAACTTCACATCCACACCATCCAACTTCCATCTTAGATCTTAACCTTCCATCTCACATACCCAATTAGGTCAAACCTTAGATCCATCATGAAATCTAACACATCCATTCATCTATTATTAGATCTAGGTCATCCATCATCATCATGATCATCTTAACCTTAGATTAGTAATCATCCATGCATCACCTATTAATCCTTGCATTCATTTCATGCATTGAGCATCTTAGCTATTAGATATTAGGTAATCCAAGCACATCCATTCATCTCTTAGAAACCCTAGAGCTTCCAAATGCATCCATCACATAAACACATTACCTTAGATTTAGGTCATGCATTTCATCATCCATTTAGATCCACCTATGCATCTAAACCCTCCATCAACCATGAACCCATTTTTATAATTATTTTTCCCAAAATACCTTAGAGCTATTAGATCAAACCCATTTAATCTAAGCCCTCCATTCATAAACCCTAAGCTATGAAATACTTGTAGTTCAAGGCTAACCCCAAGCGCATATCACACCTCATCATCCCATGATTTTTACAATATAAAACCTCTCCATGCACTTAGACTAAAAACCATCTAGATACATTCTTAAGATCTTAACACACCTCACCATCCAATCCCCAAGTATCCCACACGATTTTCCCAATCCCAAACCAATCCAATTCCTAATTTCTCTCATAATCTCCTATCTTCTCTCCACCTTCACTTACCACCAAAGAAAGCCACACAAAAATAGTGTGACCCTCCTTGTGCAACCCTAAAATATAAGCTTAAATCCCCTTCATCCATTCCTATTTAGATCCAATTCAGTTCTTTGATTTCCCACCTTAAACCTTGATTTAATCCAAGTCATCCATCTCTTTTCAAAACCTATAAATACCCCATTACTCCAAGGGCAAAATTCGAATATGAGCTGGAATTCAAGAGGACTAAAGGCTGGAGCAAAAGACAGGAAGACAAGGAGCACCATGCTAATTTACAAGTGAGAGTGCAGATGTTTTATCTTTTAGGCTGTCTTTCTTATATTTAATTTAGAAAAGCTTTGTATTTTAATTCTTCTATTTAATAAAGTAAAGCATTCATTTAGAACCTTGGAAAATCCAATTTCTAAAATTGTCACACCCCGACCCGAAAGGTGGGCTCGGAACGCGATTGATTTTTTTTTTTTTTTTGAAACTAAAATTCAAGAATTCTAACTGGGCCGGATCAACGGTTGGGCCCAAAGGTCACACATGATCTCAACATATAGACTCAAACACATACCATAAGTCTACCCAAAATAAATACAAACAAAAACACATAATTCAACAACGAATTATTATTTCAACATCATTAGAGTAACTACGGAACACATGCTAGTTTAGTACATCACATCAATATAGATTAAGTACCACACACAGTACTTTACATAAGCAAAGGTTCAAGGAACCAAAAAACAAAGATAAGAGAATTCCCCTCAAGTGGGAATCCCAAGACAACGTAGCAAGCTTATCCATCCTAAGCTTCATATGGAGGGTTCTCCTCCTCGGGTACATCTCCTGAAAGGTGAGTGGGGTGAGCTAACTAGCCTAGTGAAGGAAATATAATAGTATAATTTAAGTAAACATCAGATTAAGTAAATAATCAACATTTGAAATATAATATCTTATGCTTGATAATAAATTCTCAACATCAAGTATAATTATCATCACTTATATTCTCATCATCTTTTCCACAACTGTTGTCTTCCAACGTCACGCCTACATACTACGATGAGACCATCGTATTAAGTCCCGACACGGTCAAAATACATCCTTACAAGTACATCTCCGGCCCTCACATGGCCGATACTGACAATCCTCAAGTCAGCAACTGTCGACACCCCTAGTCCTGTAGACTTAAACCATCTCACACACATGGCCGATATTGGATCGATAATCAAGGGTACATGGAAGCGAATATTACATATCTCATATGATCAATATCATAGCATTCATAATCATCATAAGCACTTCTTACAACAGTGCATCATGTCTAGGCACATGGGTGGGTTCATCAAATCTGAAACCACTCATTGCTCAAGATTCATCTCATGAAACCTGATTACACCTATTGCAAAGTTAAGTTCCCTCACCAAAAATGTGTGGTATTGCGATCTCTAGTTCAACAAGCAAACAAGTGTACAATAAATAATAGGTTAACATCCTAGCATTCAAACATACAAATGGTATTTTCAAAACCATACTGTTTTCCCAAAAGTCTCCAATGTATATGGAATTGAGTCTCCTAATTGGTTTCTAATCATTTTAAGTTACAATAATCTACAATATAGTAATAGGGTGCTCAGTCCAAAACTCATATTGTCTTCTGGATATGACCAGATTGACTTATTGAGTTAGGTCTAGATACTTAAGGTCACTTCTCGGTTGTCTTCTAGATAGGACCAGATTTGACATATTGAGTAAGGTCCTCGAGGTCACTCAGTGCCTGACAAATATAGCATCGGCCTGGAAGTGAAGTCACTCAGTGCCTAGACAAATAGAGTCGGCCTGGAACTGAAATACAATAGTATATACATTATAGTATTAAGAGAAGAGGGTTAGTATATCTTTTAATTATCAAGGGGTACAAACATCACATGCATCATCAAATAACCAAGATTCTTCATTAAAAAAATGGTCCCTCGGAACATGCCTTGGAACCAGGTACTGTGGCTTCAGATCATCCGAACCACTGCCTAAACTAGTCACAGACTTCAAAACTTGGGTCTGTCTTCGGATCGTCCGAAGATCAGGTCTCGGATCGTCCGAAGGTCCTTCCGAGCCGAAAAAATTAGAAAAACAGGTCTCAGGTGGGTCTATGTGTCTCAGATCATGCCGAGTGAAGCTTGGATCGTCCGAGAGGGGTTTGATCCTTCCGAACAGGACTCGGAACAGTCTGACAGAAAAAGGCTAGCCTCGGACGCTTTGTGACTTCGGGCTGAAGTTCAGAACGTCTGAAGGTCACTCTCGGACCGTCCGAAGGGGGTTACCCTCGGACCGTCCAAAGCACAACTCTCGGACCGTCCAAGAGTCGTCTTCCTCCACTATCTGCAACAGCAGACAGTAACGGGCAGATACTCCATGAAATACGAATCCAAAAACAGTGGGTTTCCTGGATTCGGTTTTCACATCCAACCGGTCAGATGGACTCCTCAGTGAGTCCTCTTTCCATAGGGAGTGGTTTAAAACTTTAACACTGATTAGGCCAACTGATTTTAACACAAAAAACACACTGATATAAGAAAAATCAAGTTTTTCCTTAAACTTCAAATCCATTTTACGGACTCAAAACTTGACCAAATTCGTTTTTTCTTGATTCTAAACCACTTAAAATTCAAAGAGGAACACATTGGTTACCTTCACTCAAGTTCTTGGGTTGAAAATCCGGTCTTTTGAAAAATATTCCTCTAAGCTTATGGTAAGAAAAAGACTTTAAAAAATAACAGAGGGAATGGAGAGATCGGCTGGTTTTCAGAGCAGCTGAGAGAGACCTAAGCGATAGAAATTATCTGGGAGTTTAAACCAGCTGATCTAAGAGGCCATATATAGATAATTTGATCGATGGGTGAAGGCCATCGGGCCACTGTATCCTGCTGCTGCTGACGTCCCCAATAGTAACAGCATTGTTTGGACGTTGGTTGCAGATAAGTCCTCCACAATTTTCGATTTTGCAAAAAGGCTCCTCTTTTAATAAAAATTTGATTTTTAACTAAAATCATGATTTTAAAAGCTTAAAATTTTATTCCAACTTGACAGATAAGTTGGGTTTTAAAAACTCTAATCACCATAAAAATTTGGAGATTTAAAACTCACCAAAAATCATAGATTTAAATAAAAATCATAATTTAACACTTATTTACTTAATTTAACTTGTGTTAAATAAAACAATTTAAATCCTCATTTTTAGGGTTTGAAAGAATAAACTAGACCATACTAAAATGGTCTAACGTATTATACTTGTTTCAAAAAAATTCTCATTTCCATAACCATTTAAAAATATTTATTTCTCCCTTTTGGGGTTTTGACTGAGCGGTTTTAAATACTATTTTCTGAAAATAAAATTATTTTAAAATCAGAAATAGAAATCCTTGATTAAGGATAATAATATCATCCAATAATAATCACAAAATAACATAGATAATAAAATAATCATAATAAGCAGTAAATCACTATTTTGCCCCTCCAGTTGGACGAGGTGGATCATTGAGCTTTCGAGCTCGGATTGGGCCACACCTAGGATTTTCACAAATCCCTAACCGAAATCTTCGAGATTAACAGGTCTAAGAAGGATTATTAAGCAAAACTCGCCTAATTAGGGTCAGGGTATTACAAAGATTCTTTTATGATTATTTTATTTTTAATTTTAAGAACACAATTTTTATTTATTTGATTAAATATGAGCGTATGCAATAGTTAAGATCTTGATTGTAAAACTTGAATCATGATTACTAAGGTTTTGATTAATTAAATTAAAAGTTGTGAATCTTGTTTTATTAAAAAATATGAATTGTATTTTAGATCTTTACGTGAATTTCAGATCTAGACCTTTACTTTATTTACATATCTTGAGTGATGAACGGTCTATTCCAAACAGCCAACCTTTTTGTTACTGCACATTTAATTTCAGCTATTTATTTTCATGCAATATAATTTTCTGTCTTTTAATTATGTTAAATCTTGTGTTTGTTGTGTAATATTTGTTTTAACCCAAATCTTGTATAATCTAATATTTAATTCTGTAATTCTTTAATTCATTCTTTAATTCTTTGATTCTCTTTCTCTTAAACAACTCTCTCTCAAAGATCCATTTAATTAAAGTTAGGAAGATGTGTAAATAATTTTGTAACTTGAAATCCTAATCATGATTAATATTAAAATTTAATTCACCATATTAGAATAAGAAATCACACCTCTTATTTGCTAATTTTCCAAGTTAGATATATGATTCATATAATGATCCAATTTCTTAAAAACAATTCATTTTTAGAGGATATTAACTTAAATTCATATACTTTGAGATTTTTCATTGGGTTTGACCTCGCTGTCACATTACTATACTATGAATGGTTCGTGCACTTGCGAGATTTACAAATTTAAAACCATCAACACCTATCATTAGGTGATAACCGCAAGTGTTGTTTCATAGGAAAATCTGAGACATGACCTCCAATTAATCATGTATCCTCGAGAATGTCCAAAGTTTATTTCCGTTAGGATAGGAAAATACCTTTTCAGGAATGTGCAACTTCAATGGTAAGAAAATATTTGAGATTGCCCAAATCTTTAATAAAAACATTTAAATCAAGAAAGTGCTTAAGGTGTTGAATTTCTTAATCATCATTGCCAGTGATAATGATATCATCAATATAGACCAAAATAAAGTTGAAGAGTCACATCAGCGATGAGTGATCAATGAATAATCAGACTTTGATTGTGAAAAACCAGCTTGAAGGAAAGTAGTAGAAAATTTCACAAACTACTATCTGGAAGCCTATTTCAACTCATAAATAGACTTGTTCAATTTACAAAACTCGTTGCTCTCTCCATCGTGCAAAACTAGATGGAAATGACAAATAGACATCTTTATCAAGATCACCTTGCAAAAAGGCGTTGTTAACCTCAACCTGATGGGGTGCTTAACAAAGGCAATGGACAGAAAGGTAAGGACAGTGACCAGTTTAGCAATGTGAACAAAAATATCATGATAATCTAGCCCTTCAACCCTAGTGAAGTCCTTGGTGACCAGATGAGTCTTATAACGCTCAATAGAACCATCTGACCGGTACTTAATCTTTTACACCTATTTACAATCAATGGATTTCTTATTGGTAGGTGATGAACACTGTAAAATTACAATTTTACCCTTTAATATTAGATTAATTAGTGTCTTATTTTATAAATATTAGATATGTTTAGGGTTGTTTTTAGTTTTATAGTTTATTTTGAAAAATATAAGAAAAAAGGAAAATAAAATGATAAAAATTGGTTAAGTCAAAAATACAGTCGACGTCACCTTCAGAATGATCAGGTCAAGTTGGTTAAATCAGTTGGGTTTCAGAACCTGCAACCGTCTACACTCATGTAATTAATATTTAAATTTTATTGTCCAATTTCGAGTGAAAGTCGAGTCTCATTTATGAACCCTTCTCATTTACTGTCGGTCGGGGTACCCGGCATATGAAAGAAAGCCTAAAGAAACTATTACCATTTTTTTCCATTTCTTTTCTATGTTTTCTTTTCTTTATCTGGTTACAGGACTTAAGGGACTTATGGGAGGAACAGAGAAGAAGGTGAGCAGCCATACACGGCAGCCACCTGAAGAGATGACATAGATAGCAGCCAGAGAGATGCAAAGCAGCAGCCATGAAAACGGTGAACAGCAGGCAGAGGCAACCAGCAGAGCAGCCAGCTGACACGGGCAACCAGCTGAAGGCAGCTGGCTGAAGTAGAGGCACCGGCAGCAGCAACCGGCAGAGATGGAGCGGCTGAAGCAGGCAGCAGCCGAGGGAGAAAGCGCAACCAGCGGTGCATACGGTAGCAGCTGTGATCTCAGCACTGAAGCAGGCAGCAGCACTGATAGCAGAGAAGAAGGCAGGGCAGCTGAAGGAGAACAGAGCAGCACCGATTGCAGAGAAGAAACAACGCACAGTGGACACAGCAGAAACGGTGAACAACAGCAGGAAAGAAGAAGGGCAGAAAAGAGAAGATAGCAACAACAGAAGGCAACATTTAGTTAGAAAATTATTTCCTTAAATCACATTTTTAATAGTGCAATTTTCTATTTCATACATATATTTTGTCGGTTTCCCTTGGGTACGACCTCGCACTCATACTCTATACTATAAACTGGTTCGTATACTTACGAGTAATTTAAAATTCACATCAGTGGGAATAGAAGTAAAGTTCCAAGTGTTATTCTCAAGAGCGGATTTTTTTTTTCCATGGCATCCCTCTAGCGTGAAGACTTAACATCTTGTGAAAAGGTACGTGACTCATATGTAAAATAGTGAAAAGAAAAGCTTTGTGTAACATAGAAATTAGAAGTAGATAAATAATGATGGATCGAGTGCATACATGTCAACTTGGAATCGGATGGAGAGAGTGGACGCTCATGAGTGGCAAGGGAGAAACGATAATCAACTAGATAGAGTGGTGGACGCCGATTGTGGCAAGGCCAGGTAGCTGGTGTCGGTGCAACATGAGAAGTAATGAAAAGCGGTGCAATGCTAGGCTGGCTAGATTCAATAGAAGTAGCCGGGATGACTGGTAGTACATGTAGGGTAGATGGAGGAGGAGGCAAAGCAGAAGGAAAATCAAAGCCGGGGTCATCAAGTATAGACAAGGGTATAAAAGAGGAGGATGATGGTGTAGAGGGGGGGAAATCACAATAAAGGAAGATTCCCATATAAAAGGAGACATCACGAGCTATGTCAAATGGTTTTGGAAGCTATGTCAAATGTGCAAAGAAAAATACTGGGTTTAACTTGTTAGTCAAATTTATGTTTTATATTATGATTGTGACCAAAACTATAACGACCTGACCCGATTTTCGGGATTTTAGAGTCTTAGTAGTAGTGGAGAGAGTGTGGACCCCGTGGTGGGCCCTGTTTTGCTTGATCCCTGAGTTTAGATATTCGAAGTGCATTTTAGCAATTTGAATTATCTAATACTTTGTCTTGCCAAAATAATTGAAAATCATACATTTTCTCACCCAAAGCTCAATATCTGATTTTTCTTCAAGTTTTAAAATGTTCTTTTTGAAAGATTTTGATTTTTTTGTGTACTTTAAAAAAAAAAACCCTCAAGAACCCGAAACCCTAGAGAAACCCTAAACCCCCCTCTCTTAAATTCTTCATTGCACTTCACTGTAGCACACATCTACAGTGCTACCGCATCTGTTGATGCATCATTGATGCATCTCTCCCTCTGTCGCTCTCGTCCTCCCTCTTCTCCTTTTTTTGCTCTCCTTGTCTTGCACCCTTGCTCGCCGCTTGGACTACAACCTATCGCCGCCGTCTTCAAGCCCCTATCATCATAAATAAATCTCTATTTTCCACAAATAACATCAAACAATAACAACACATCCATCTAAGTCGAATATAATTATTGGACCTTTCAACAATCAGGTTGAGTCTCCCCACGGCCATTAGAGCACTTAGTCAATCCCCTTTACATTACTGTGAGTAAGCATCTAATTATGCCATTGTTCCCACATAATACCCAATCCATTTCATAAGTCCAATATTATATTCCCAAAACACATTACATAATGCAATATTTTCAATTGCTCAATCACATGAACAAAAATAAAGAATATCATGTACAACCAAAGTATAGTGTATTGTTTTCCCTCACTTAGAAGTTCGTGAAGTAAAAATGAGAAATTCACGTATCTTTCTAGCGATGATTACTTTTGAAATCCAACATTTGTTGCGAATAATATTTTAAAGATTCTAAATATTATTAATATGGGGATACTTAAGTTTCTTTAGCAATTTACTTTAAATGAGTGCCAAATATGTTATTGTCCCAACTTTGATCTATGGTTGTCCCAAAGTCCTAAGGTTAAGGTTGAAAGTTGAGTACATACTACTACGTGTCCGAACATTACCTAATCCAACTTGGTTTTATAAATTAATAAGAAATAATGTTGATAATAATATAAAAATAATTTCATCACATTGTAATTTACTTTCTTTTATCAAAATCAATTTCAATACAATACATGAAAATTACAATGTAGATGGGAGTTAAAAATAACTAGAATTCAAGCTATATATATATATAGTTTTAAAGAAATAAATATTTTGATGTCAAAACGTAACTAAAGATTGGCCTCATACATGTGGCTTTGAATTTCAAATAAAGGTAATAGCATGCTACAGATGTTAAGAGGCAAAAATACATGGTATAAAGTTTAGAAACACATTGGACCCTAAACATGTAGTTCTGGAATTGAAAGTCATTCCACTTGTTTCACCAATCTTGAAATTGAAGATCAGTCATTAGTCAAAGGTTGGGTTGATTTAAAAGTCCACTTTGAGCAGAAAAGGGATAGGTTTCATTGACCAAATCTGAGTCACGAACTCATTAAAGTTAACACTGAGTAATAGACGTAATAGAATAAAATAAAGGAATCACACCAGTGTTGCGAGCATAGATGGCTGGAAATTCTTGCTCATAACTGGCCTTAAACAATAATAGGAAAGTAAAGGGATCTTTATAGAAAAAAAAAATTATATATATATATATATATATATAATTAAATAATCATAATAAATTTGATCTAAAATACTCTACATTCCAAGGCTTGGTTTTGGGAATAATCTCATTACTCAAGAAATGTGGGAATCTTATTTCAAAAATCTAATTAAATGGAAACAGGAATTAAATGGAAAGACATACGTGGTCTATTAATAACAATGAAAGCTAATTAGCAATAATGAATTTATTTTTTATTTTTATAAATAAAATCTAAGTTTAAATAATTCAAAAGGTAAAAGGCAACAATATAAAATAAAACTCATTTATAGGTACTGACTGAGAAAGGGGAAAAAATACTTTGATACAGATAATAGGTTAAAACCACCTGAGTCATTGAATACAATATTCTTTTAACTCAATTAAGGTAATGTGAGGAAGAAACAATGACATGTAATATGTGTTTGGCAAGTTAGGGGTAGGTTCTACAGGCGTGTTTTGGGACTGAAATCAGTCTCCAAATCAAGACGATTCAAGGGTTGATTGCAAGGAGATGAAGAAATCAGCATGGTTCGCTTAGCCGATTGGGTCCAAGCCGTGATCTAAAGGGTTCTAGTGGTAGTAACTAAAAAGGGGAGAAATGTAAAAGAAAAAAAAACCAAGAAAAGGGGAGGGTATCTGGCATGACTGTTCTAGACTGGTGAGAGTTGAAGTCTGATTAGCAAGGAGATATGCGCTCTAGCAATGCTGCCGCTGAAGGAGATTGAGATTTTGAAGAAGGATTCGACCGAATCGCACGGATTTATAAAGAAGAGGGAGTCGGCTAGGTTAGCTCGAGAGGGATTAGGAGTCGAAACGGGAATGTTAGATAGAGGGAAATAACTTGTTTCCATTTTGAAAAAGAAAGAAGGGGAGGGATCGAATTTGGGGAAAAAATCTCTTATGGGATACGGTGGTGGAAATTTGGGAAAGTTTTCGTTCACTTGGAATTCCATCCGTGAATGGAATTAGAATGGTGGGAGAGATAGTAATGGGATAAATAACAAGCAATTCTAGAGAGGTGTGGGTCCAAAAAGGCCCACTCGATTGGGTTAATTACATAATAATGTAAGTGCCCCGACTTTGTCCGAGTTACCCATATTGTCAATTACGTGACTCAGTTGGACTTTGCCTTGGAAGAATGTGAAGATTTAATATGCATGGAAGAATCTACACAGAATATGTTATTGGCACACATGTAAGTGAACCTTAGGAGAACTTAGGCTAAGTCAAATATCTTAGAAGTCAATTGTTTATAAACTGGAAAATTAGAATATAATTGACTTTCAGCCTCGAGGCCTCGTGCAGTCTGTCGAGGCCTAGCAGCTAGTCTTTTACTGAATCATATTTGGACAGTTGTAACTCAGCATGACCTTATGTCTTTTGACCGAGTCTCTTACTGATTTAGGTAATTAAATCTGTAATCTTTAATTGAGGGTTTATTATGGAAATAAGGTATATCCTCATTTTGAAACTCCAAGTGCCACCTCACTCAAATTTGAATAGAACCGTTGGAGAGCCTCATCATGGATGGTTGTCTTGTACCAATATGGAAAGGCTCCTCAATCTATCTTGAGTATGATTGATAATCATCAAGCTTTATCTCTCTATGTAAATCCTTGATTGATGACTGAAATAAATTGATGATCAATCATGCACAGATGGCATCCTAATTGGTTGGTTATTAACTGTTTGACAAACAAATAATTTATACAGAATATTTGATGTCTTACCATATACCGCCACTAGGTCTCATAGGAATCCTCGAGGCCTCGTGGACGTGACTGGCCACAAAAACAGACACTGTCTTATTTATATCTTAGAGCTGAATAAAATAAGTTACACAGAGAACCTCTTGGAAAAATAACAGTGTGACTAGAGAGATTAACCACCTCCTCTTACACCTTCTTCATCATCTTCTTATATAGATGTTTGGATAATTAATACCCCAGTTCTGATGAAGCTTAAAGTGTTCCCTTATGACCTTAAAACCAGTCATATTTCAGTCCTATACTGTTGTGCCGATAATCACTCTGATGGATTGAACTAATGGAAGGAACACACAGATCGAGTAAAGAAGAAAACCCTTAAAGAAGATTGGATAAGGCCTAAGACAAGTGTTTCTTCTTTCTTTTATTTTAAACATTATAAAATGGAATAGAACAATGTGTTTGAACCACTCAAAAAAATAGGTATAGAGGATTAGACCATTTGGGTTGAACCTCTATAAAAAACTAGGTTGTAATATTTGGGTGTGAGACCCACACATAGTATATTTGGGACGACCCTAAAGATTGGGAAGTCTGACAGTGGACGTAGGTTTGTTGAAACCGAACTACTATAAAATATTTATGTTTATATGTGGCTGATGTTTTAACTTGATTGCTTGAACTCATTACTGTGTCACATACACACACGTATATTGGATTGGCCATTTTTATTAACCGTAGTTAATTCAATTAAGAAATTTTAAAAGGAATTAAAATTGAAAACCGACCTATTCACCCCCCTTTAGGTCTTGCATTACTCTAGTAACGAAATTTCAAATAAGATATATATACATTAAAAAAAATAAAAACTCAATGTGAAGGGATTTTAATAAAGTTGATTTCTATTGTAAATTTAACCAAGGGATGTGGGTCCCATGGATCCACCTAAAATTATAAATTTTTAATTTTTAATTTTTAATTGAATAATTCTAATTGAAATTCTAATTTTGGGAATTAAAGTCTAATTTGCTAATTAAGTTTTTCCATCTATTTGATTTCAACTCGAAGGGGATAAATTTTGTACATTTCTAGTGGAGGGGATGTGAGTGCATTGGGAAATCTAAATTAATTAAATTCTATGTTTTGTGTTTTTTTTTTTTTTTGAAATAAAAGAAAATAACACACAATTCCACACAAGCACATTCAAAAGATCTATTTACCATTCTAGTTCTTCCCGATTCGATTGACCCACTAAATGGAATCGGGTCATCACATTGTGTTATTCAAAGCTATGACACCCGCAGGGTGGGGACTGTTTGAGATTCGGTATGATGTGTTATTCCAGACTATGACACTTGCAGGGTGGGGACAGTCTTAATTGTGGTATAATGTATTATTCCAGGCTATGACACCTACAGGGTGTGGACAGTCTAAGGAGTGGTGTGATGAGGTGTTCCAGGCTACGACACCTGTAGAGTGGGGACAACCTGTGATGTGAGATTGTATGATGTTTCAGTCTAGGACACATTCGGATTAGGGATAGCCTGAGGTGTAGTAAGATACTCAGGGCTACGGCCCGAGAGTGAGTATGATCGGTATGAGCCGTGGTAGACGGGTCGGTCCCATGGCAGGGTGGTGATGGATTACTTCGAATATGTACTGGATGGTTCGCACAGTGAGTTGTGTGTGTGTTATGTGGGGCTATGTATGTAGACTCTTTTGATACCTTTTGGCGGTAGTTACGCAGTGTATGATTTATGTCACGTGAATATATACCAGTGATATATATATATATGTGTGTGTGTGTGTGTGTGTGTGTTTTCTCATTGGGAATGTAGTACTCACCCCTTGTCTTTCAGGTACTCCACGGTGGCGGGACCCAAGACCAGGTCTAGTGGTGACAGTCGAGGATTGTTTAGCTTATTCCCCTTTTGTTACCTAGAGAGAACTTTGTGTGTTTATTTCAAATGTTGTTTGATGCTACAGACAACTGCTTATTACACTACTGTGTTGGTTAAATTTTGTGGTACTTTTGTTAAACCATTATAGTTGTTGATGGTAGTAAAAAAAAAGTACTTGTATTTTGTTTCACTACTTTGTAGTTCGGTATGAGTGATAACATGCCTATAGCAAGATGGGGTGTTACAGAAACATAAACTGTCAAAAACATGCAAATGAGAATAATTTGGATTGGAGTTAAACAAAACTTCATGTGGTGGTTTGCTGGCTAAAATAGGGGTGGGCATTTTTTATGAGATAAACGAAGATGAGAATGCACTTGCCCCAAAATTGTAATGGTAAATGGGCTTGGAAATGAAGAGCATGAGGGACCTCAAGGAGGTGACAATGCTTTTTCTCAACAATTCCATTTTGTTGCGGACTGACAACGCAACTGCGTTGATGAATGAACCCACGAGTGAAAAAATAAACATAGGTTTAAAATGATCTCTAAATAAATACAAAAGTTCAAGAGTGAAAAAATAATTTAAAATTATTAAAACTTGATTTTTTTTTTAAATATATCCACTCACATTAGAAGTCAAAAAACTTTCACATATACATGAAATGAACCATAAAAAATGTAAAAATGTGAGTTGTAAAAATTTGCTAAATAAGATTAAATGAATTATGAGAAATCGGAGTGAGTGAGAGACTATAAAGACGGAAATAGGCCAATCCAAGTGATACTTGTCTCTATCCAAGGAAGAAATGACTTTCTACCTGATAAATCTAGTAATATCACATATATCATTCTGATTTTTTTCAAGAAAAATTTACAAAAAAATATATTATTTAAAAATAATACATATATAGATAAAAATAAAAGCTAAAATTGAAATAATCATTATTTTACAAATAAAATAAAAATAAATTACTTTTGTTATATTTAATAAAACAATATATAATCCATTTTCTAAAATATCTTAAATCATAAAATGTTATCTAATATCACATAAGTTTATTTTTAAATGTGATCGTTGAAGTTATCAAACAATTGAATCAAATTATCAATTATTATAACTTAGTTTTTTTGAAAATAGTGTCATTAATATCATATCAGTTTTTTACAAAATTTTATCACAATATTATAAAATTTTATTGATAATAATAAGAGAATGGCAAGATTCTAATATTAATATAAAATTTTATTTTATTAATATTATCACAATCAAAATAAAAATATCGCCGATGTCATTGCTCCCTAAGGTGGCTCTAAAACTCCTCTCAACCTCTCAAAAATCACAATTTCATTCTTGACCCCAAATAACGTGACAACATTTTATTATTACTTTTTAATCAATTGCAACTCTTCCGATATAATGTCATCCATCAAAACTTCAATGCTCTTACGCTAAGAGGATTCAATAGCCTAATCCATGAGAGAGAGAGGAAAAGAAAAAAATTGTAATCCGTCTCTTGAATCTCAAACAGCATTTAATGAATTTTCAGTCTTGACTGATTGAATCCCATTAGATTCGATACAAATTTAGTATTCCAATTTTTTTATTCTCTCGTCTTTCTGTTTTAGGATTCCAATCCTTTTTAATCTCTCAGCTTTCTGTTGTCCTCTCTTAAAGCTGTACTGGACGCTTCCTTTTTATTTATTTTTTCCAAATCTGTTTCTATAGTTCCAATTGGTTGATTAGAGGAAGATTTGGGTGTTTTCTCGAAATGGGTTTTCGTTTTTTGTACGAAATTGCAAAACCCATCAATGGATTCTGTTATTGCTGACATTGAAGTGATTGGATTGCGAAAGAGAGGCCTTGATGGGGAATTTCCTAGGTGGATTTGTATTGCCTCTGCTTCTTTTAACAGGTATGATCCCTTCTCTTCTCGATTCTTTGTATTTTTCTACAGGACCTGTTTGGATACCTGAATTATAAATTCTCAGTTCACTTTGATTGCAGATAATATGAAGTTTAAAAGTTGCTTGTTTGGATGCGTGGAGTGGAAAGTACTTTCTTCTAAAACAACCATTTTTACCTACAAATGGAATTGAGCTTGAATTTTTGTTAGGAAAATGGTTATTTTCAGGAATGTTCTTTCCTTTCCATTCATTCAAGTGGAAGTGGGCCTCGAGCCTGGAACGGTGACATTCCAGGAAACGAAAATTTACACTATTTTGTGAAACAGTTCTTGTGTCCAGGAAAACAGGACAAACATTTTGCTGCGCAGTTCATTTTCAGGACAATAAAATATAAGACAGTTATATTCCAGGAAAGTGCTTAAAAATAACCTTGCTAATTCAGCTGAGCTTCATGCTTTCTCGATAGGGTTCAAGGAGCTAGCTAAGTTAGGGAGGTCAGAAGATGTGATAGAGGGGTGACTCCTTCACTGTTGTTATCCAGTGGCAGAAGGGTACCTCTTACCCCTGGCATCTGTTGGACCTAGTGGAGGACATTAGGGAGATAATCAATGAAAGAAAATTCTCAGCTGAGTAACTTCCCAGATCATCAAATGATAGGGTGGATGAGCTTCCGAAGGAGGGGGTGGAGTTTAATTCAATGAGACTGTCTCTTTTGTAATTTGAGTTTATGGCTTCCGAGTTTCTCAGGTCTTGTTAGGGATGCAAACTGACCTGACTCGAGATTTTTAAATGCAGATTCACCCCCAAGCCGTGATACCCGAATTACCCAAGATACAAAAACTAACCTGGCCCATGAAAAAACTTGAGAACCAAAAACTCGTCCCAGAAAATTGAAAATTATTGTTTATATTCTTGCTCCAAAAGCTTGGGTTTCTGCAGAAAGAGAGGGGAAAAGATTAGGGTTTCTAGATTTTTGAAAAATTAGGGTTTTGAATATAAATGAGAGAGAGGGAGAGGCGGTTGTGTTGGGTTTTTGAAATGAGAGAAGGGAAAAGAGTATTGGGTTTTTTGCATTTTTTTTCTAAATGTAAATGGGATTTCTGCATATTAATAAGAGGAGAGAGAGAGAGAGAGAGAGAGAGAGAGAGAGAGAGAGAGAGAGAGAGAGAGAGAGAGAGAGTCTCATTTAGCCCCATCCAAAATGCACCCTTAGTGCAGTCTTTGGTTGCTTTGGGTTGTATTCTTTAGTCTATCTTTTTCCAAGAAAATTGGATAATGATTTCCATTTCCCTGGTGACATTTCCCCATTAATTTGATTATGCCTTCTTTATTTGTATTTCTGTTTCTCTATAAATAAAATCACCGGTCTCTCCTTGATTAAGGAGGACACAATCATATTTTACATGGTATTAGAGTCTAACCTAGATCCAAATTTTTTCCACCAATCTTCCCTCGAGAAAGCCTTCCGTCAACAATCCTCCCTCCCTTCCTCTGCCGGAGGAGAAACATCACCGACAGAGGGAGGCCCTTCCCGTTGACTACTTCTCTCCCGTCCCTGAACTCCATCGGATAAAAAAAACAGCAAATTGATCCCCTCTGTTGTTTCTTTCGGATCTTCTGCGAACTCTCTTCTCAGGCGCTCCCTTCTTCGGGGTGCTATCTTCCTGTGCGTTCTCTCTCCCACATCTACTGAGGAGAGCGAGATCGCCTTTTTTGATTCCGTCATTTGCAGCCGTTCTTCTCAGGCGTCTATTCTTTTGCAGTCCGCCTCTGACGCTCTTCGTCGGCTGCCTGCGTACAGATCCTCTTCCTCTTAATCTCGCCCCTGATTCACCCTTCTCGTTCCATCTCCCTATGACTGGACGATTTGATCCGGGTTTGGTGTCCTCTACACTTGTCACTGCCTCCACTCCCGACACAGATCTAGGAGATTCCATCTGGGCATTTTTCGATCACTGCAACAACATCCTTCTTCTTGCTCACATCCCTCTTCTTGCTGGGATTTCTCGGTCGTTCCAGTAGAGCCCTCCTCTGCTTTTCTTCAAATCTGCTTGCAGCGTGACCATGGTTTCCTGCAGTGGATGAGCGACGCCTGCATCTCTGGCTTCCATTGCTCTTCCACTTCTTCTCAGATCTGGTCCAAGTGACCCTCAGATTTTTTGACATGGCATCCCTTTTTCAGATTTCCAGCCTGGTACATTGTTTTGGAATGCCCAATCGGTTTTTGTGGCTTTTGTCGTGTTGGAAACAGACCCACTTCACCTTCATATTCATTATTTTCTCTCATGTGAATTAACAGTCTGCATAAGCCATGTTGGGTTCATTTAAAAAAAAAAAAGCACAAACAAATCTCTAGTGCTTCACGGTCACGGTCATGGCCATGATGTTCCGTGCCTTTCCTCCGGAGCACCATTTCAGCAAATAGATCTCGAGAGCTCTTCTTCTGCTGTTGTTCTGTTCGCACTCTTCATTTTTTCTTTATGGACGCTCGCCCGTGTCCAATTCAACAAATTTTCGCAGCCAGTCCATGCACTGTCAATTCAACAAATCTTTGCAGCCAGTCAGCGTGTTGTTAGTTCAACAAATCTTCTATGGCCAATTAGTGTGCCATTTTTCGTAGTTCTTCTGCAAATTCTACCATTTCCAAGATTTGCGTTATTTCCACATGCTACAACTTGCGAAGGTGTGTTAGAATCTATTTAGATAATAAAATATGTTATTTCTTAATTAGTAGTTACCAAAAGATGTATTTTCCAAGTTTAGGGCTTTCTCCGTTTATTTGATTTGCCTTCTTTATTTGTTTTTCTATTTCTCTATAAACAAATCACCGGTTTCTCCTTGATTAAGGAGGAGACAATCATATTTTAAATCTATATCTTAAACAATTGCGTTGATAAGCTAGATTCTCATGGAAGTATGGTGTAAGTGTATGGTGACATATTGGCTTAGTAATGCCTTTTTCCATCAAACTGCAGTAAACTGCTACTTGGACATCTTTTATGGCTATTGCAAGTTTTGTTATCTTACATGAAAGATGTTAGCTAAACACTATATGACTAATATTTGCCAGCATGTAAGGAAAGATTTTGGCTCTTACGTTCTTTGGAATCTAGTGGTTTACGTTTGCAAGTGGTTTTTTTTTTTTGAAAGGCTCTTTTACTACAGTATCACTAGGTTGAATTTATGATGAGAGTCTTTCTCAAAATCCTCATTGTTTTTTCCCTCTTCAAAACTATTGTTCCTACTTTGGATGCTTTTGATAGTCCTTGGTATTATCATTTCTCTCTCTCTCTCTCTCTTTATATATATATATATATGTATATGTATATATGTATATATGTATATGTATATGTATATATGTATATATGTATATACATATACATGTATATACATGTACATGTATATATGTATATGTATATACATGTATATACATGTCTGTTAGTCTATTTTTCTGTATGTTTTTTTCTTTATTCTCAATTAGTTACTTTACCTTTTGTTTTTGCTTATGTACTAAAACATAATTTGTTTTTTCATTTTTTTTGTTTTTTCTTTTTGCAGCTGCAGTACTTGAGTGGAGTTTGATATCTTTTATTGATTTATTAGCTTTTTTTGTAATTCAATTTACTGCTGGAAGAATAGGTATATGCCTTTCCACATTCTTCTTTTTTATGTTGCTATATCTGCTACTGAGGTTGTGGGTTGTATTCTGTTAAATAAAATACTTTGGTTTTTAGTGTTTTCTTGTAAAGTTTGACCTATAGTGTCCCCTCGGCAATAAACTTAGTTTTTTTTATTACTACAATTTTGTGAAATTAGAGATTATTGGTTTTGTTTTTCTTGATTATCACCAAATGCCACACAGATGAGAACATGAAGTCTTATTAAAACAAAAGCTGTTTCTTTGATGGAACTTGATTATTTTGGAGAATAAGAGAATTCAATGGTGAGTAGAATTAAAGTTGGCGCAAAAGTTAAGGTTGCTGTCTTGGAACATCACTTTGATAGGGAAGAGCATTTAGTTGGTAGATGCTATTTAGAGGAGCATAAACATGAAATGCTAGTACGAACTAGTGGTAAGGGTAAGAAGTAAGGATCTTGACAATGTATTTACGCCTTTCTGTAAAGGAAAGCTTAACTTTAGTAAGAGGGAGGTATTGGAACCTTTTCAGTGGCTAAACGATGTCCAACTGGATCCAATTGCAATCATTGTTAGAATCTTGGGTAATCGATTCAACGCATACATGTCTGAAATCTTTTATTAAATGAGCTAATCAATCCTAGTACCCAACCAAATATGAATGGTTTGATCCAACATCCTCCTTATTTATTAAAAGATTGACCTTGCAACTAACCTAAACCATTTAGCAAACAAGTTGACCCAATTCAAAATGACTCTTTTATTAAATTGGTTGGCTCAATCCAAATAATCCTGAATAGGTCAGTCCAACCCATAGCTTACTCATTTATTTAAATAAGGTGAGAGAGGTGTTTGAGTTCCTTTGTTTAGAGAGATCAGACTTCTTTGTTCCTCATATATCATTTTGAATGTTCGTAGATCAGACAATAGAATAGCAAATTTCTTGGCTAAGCATGATGTATCGAGATAGATAGATATAAAGAACAAAGGAACTAGCAGGAATGTCGATGGAGAAACGAGGGGAAAGTCAGGTCTAGCAGGAATTGTAGGGTTTCTTCATAATAATAAAGGTGAGAGGAAGATAGTCTTTGCCGCTCCGTTAGGGGATTAGGGCCAAAGAACTCCAATGAGACAATTATCAGCAAATAATCATGCTATGATCATTTGGAGGGAGCATGGTTAAGGGAGTTACTAATGGAAAGTGGCATTGCCAATATAATAGCATTGGTTGGGGGAAAAGAAATCCACAAAATTATTAGCATCAAAATAGAAATGATTTAAGTTCTTTAGGGACAAAAATATATGCTTCAGTCATTTGAGACACTCAGCCAATTGTGTGGTCAGTTTCTTGGGAAAATTGGATGCTGAGTGATTTAAATTGTTTTCTAATTTTTTTTGGGCAATTTTTGTTTCTTTTCCTTCTTGTTTGGGTTTGGTATATTTCTCCCATATTGTACCCCTATTTCTTGATTAATGAAAGTTAATGGATCAAAAGAACACTTTTTACAATATGCCTATTATTCTCATTATGTCCATTTCGGTTTCATTTTTTTATTCAGTATTTACCAAATTAATTTCCTTGACACCCTATTCTAGGACTTTCTCTTTTTAATATGCTACTGAAAAATATCTGTGACATTGATGTAAAGAATTTGTTCTCCAGTTCACTTTTCCAATTTGGGCTTTTTATAAAAAAAGGAGTGAGGATGGCTATGTAACATGATACATATTTCTTTTGGTACTTTGGAATGGGGTATATAGCAGTCTTGTGGTTTGAAATTGTGTTACTAAATGAAGAAACATACTCTTTTCATCCTATAACCTTCTCCTCTTTTAGCCTAGCCATTTGCAAGCACAAAATTTCCCTATTTTTTGGTAACAGTTTTGTAACTATTTCTGCTGGCATCAACATGTTTGTAGTGCTGTGGTTTTAGAGAATCTAGGACCAAAGGCATTTGGTTAGAAAGAGTGCTATTGTCTGCGACACACATCGGAAACTTGCTATTTTATTTTGGTATCCATAACTATGAAAAAGAGGCATTTGTACTAGTATAATCCGACGGCAGTTCTTGCATCATAAATTTGTTATTTGAATTTTCTTTTTAATTTATATGTATGATTAAATGGAGTTCTTAAATGTTAATACTTTCTCAGCAAAATCTGACTGTAGACAAGTTCCATTTCATTGTTCATAGTTAGTTTCAAACTTTTGGTTCATTTTAATTGTCCAGGGTCACTAATGGTGCAGATTTGTTGGCAGGATTCCATGTTCATCTTAGATCCCGTGTGTCATGGTGTATAATTAGTTTTTCAGTTCTTTCAATTTTAGAAAAAGTTGTATTTCACATCATTTGGCTGGTGGAGGGGAAAGAATGGACCGTTGCAAATGCTTGGTGGGCAAAGCTTATTGGGCTTGCTAGGTAAAACCTATTTTTGGATTGTTTTTTATATTTTTGTCTGAAAATGTGAATGCTATGCTGTGAGTGCATTTATGTATGTGTGCAAAACTTGCTAGCTCGAATGTGACTTAATCATGCGGAAACAATGAAATCGTCATCCAGGAGGCAATACCTAATCTGGCAGTGTTGTCCTCAATGAGCTTATATTTTGATGCTTGTCTTGTTAAGCAGCAGTGCTGGAATATTGTATTATGCAAGTGTATTTCCCTTGATTCATTGTGGTTACAAGGAGAGAAATATATAGACTTGATAAAAGCAAATGTGGAAAGTTAACTATAGATTCCACAATGATCCTCATGACTATAGAAATCTACAGTAAATCATTCCTAAAAGAATAAATTACATATTCGCACAACAATTCCTACAACAACCTGATTTTTCCTAGAGGTATTCTACTGTTCTTTTTGTAGAAGAAACAAAAGGAAATCACTGACTTGGGATGATGATAAAATCTAGATAAAAATATCAAACGTGATGAGCATAAAAACATGGTCCTGGACAGTCACTTGGATTGTAAGATCTGAAGATCACTGTGGGTCCCATTGTGATCAGTGGTTAGAAATGCTTGATTCTAGCAGATTCTTGCTTGATGAGATATTAGAGATGAGGCTCCCTGATCCCATGCCCTTCATTCCATGATAGCTTCTATGGAGTTACTGAACTTCAATGGAAGGTGGTAGAAGAAAAGGATAGATGAACAAAAGGTTACATGCAGGAGAATGAGACGAGAATATTTTCTATTTACCATGTTATATCATTTGTGAAAGATTGTATATATAGACAATAATGCACAATTATAATAGCTAAATTTCTTCATTAAGGTAATTACTACAAGGTAAACAAAAGTCAAAACTTTCTTAAATTACTGTACAAGTGTGGTGTACTGAGAGAGAGACTAAAATATACACTTCAGCACTGCATACCTTGATGCTTCTATGAAGAAAAGGAAAAAGAATATTTATTCCTTACTCTCAATGAAATTTTTGTTACCTTTGAAAAGAACTAAAGATGAGAAGGGAAAAAAATCATGTGAGATGGAAGAGAAGGAATGGGAAAATGCTTATTTGACTTAGGATCTAGAAAATGTTCATTTTTTTACATTAATGAGGATTAAGAAAATGTTCATTAACGAAGTATACTGTTTTTCCTTTATTTTTTTTAAAGAAAATGCTCATTTGACTATTTTGTGAGGTTAAGTTAGATTTCATGATAGCGGTTAGGATATCACAACAAAACAAATACATCAAACTAAATCTTATCATGATAGAATTCCTTAATTATGGGACTAGGGAAAATCCTAGAAAATATGGTACAATATTTAGTGCTCCTTAGGAGCATCCCAATTGATAATCTACAATATAATGTATGACAACAACAACAAAAACAACAACAAAGAATAGATCTAGGTTCCTTTTCCCAAATATCTACAATTCAAATTGACAAAATAGTCCATGAACAGCAGAAACTGGTAGTCAAACTAGATCCAACATGAAATCTGCCACAAATCCAACTGGGCAGGTTTTGTACTCTCCAGAAAACCAATACTATTGAAAGCAAAAATTAAGGAATGGGTCAAATCAAATGGGGGACCTGTGGTGGAGAGAAAGGAAGCTGCTCTAGTGGAACTAGAAAGTTGGAATCGATTTAAGGAGGAAAGAGATTTGGAGGAGTAGGAATTAGACTCAAGGACTTGCAAGGCTCTTCTTTGGGATTGTATGCGGTTGGAAGAAGTTGAATAGTGACAGAAATCAAGGATCCTTTGGTTGAAAGAAGGGGACAAGAATACTAATTTTTTTCTCAGGATGGCTAATGGGAGAAGAGCTAGCAACAATATTAGATCAATTCTGGTGGATGGTAAAAGGTTGGTGGATAAGGATGAGATTAGGAAGCAGTTAAGAGGCATTTCTTGACCATTTTCTGGTCACCTTCAGATCAGTACCAGCCATATCCTCCCTCACCAGCTCCACCTGATCCCTCCCTTCTTGAGCTCACTCTACTGACGCCTTACTCCTTTCCGAGTACCCTCTTTCCTTTTCCTGCCATTTTCTTTCTTATTCTTTCTCTAGCATACCTAGTGGTTTGTTTTGGTGTTTTGTTATCCAGGCTGCTGTGAATCGCTTTCTTCCTTGGATGGTCTCCCCACATTTTTCTCTCCTTTCTTGGGGGAGATAGCTGGTCTCCTTCAGCTCATCATCTTTTTGCTGCTAAAGCTTCGACGGAACTCCAGACGACTTTCCTTTTTGATATCAGATGTACTCTGCGCTTCCGACTCGTGCCCTTCTCGGAGTACCGACTCTTTTTCACACCATGATGGACACCTGGCTTCCTCCTTTTCGATCTACCTCCACTTTTGCAGCAAGCGTCCTTTCTGGCGATCCATCTCGTCTTCACACTTTGATGGACACCTGGTTGCCTCCTTATCAGTTTGCTCTACTCATCTCACTCAGATCATCGGATGTGGCACTCGGCCCTACACCCTTTTTCTTCCTCTTATTGTTTGTATTCTTTTGAGTGGTCTTTTTCTTCCTTTCCTCACTTTAGTGAGCATTTGCCGAGTTCCTTTCTTGTAAATCCATACCTGGGGGAGTCCATTAGTCTCCCACTCTCCTTTTACTAGATAAACTCTGCAACTTTGACTGAAGGTAGAGTTGGTTGACCATTAATGGATGGGATTCAATTTCAAAAATTTAGCATAGGGAGGGCGGGTTGGTTGGTAAAGCGAATTCACCTGAAGAAAATTAGAGCAGCCATAGATTGCATTGAGGGAGATAAAGCTCCAGGTCCGGATGACTTTAACTTCAAATTCATTAAAGTGTGTTGGGACACGGTGGGCCCGGACTTTCTTAAGGTCTCTAAGGAATTCTACATTAGTGGTGTTATTAACAAAGTCCTTAATAACTCATTTATCACCCTCATTCCGAAAAAGGAAGGCCCATCGGAATTTCCCACTTTAGACCGATTAGCCTCATTGGTTGTGTCTATAAATTATTAGCAAAGGTTTTGGTAGAAAGGCTGAAAGAGGCTCTTCCTGAGGTCATTGGGGAATCACAGGGTGCCTTTGTTGAGGATAGATAGATCCTTGATGGTGTGCTTGTTGAAAATGAATTAACTCACTTGCAACTTAGGGATTGGAAATCGGGGATGTTATTCAAAATTGACATGGGAAAAGCCTATGACTTTTAATTTCCAAACAAAAAAAAAGCCTATGACTTTGTGGATTGGTCTTTTGTGGGTTACCTTTTCAACAGGATGGGTTTCAAGCAACAATGGAAGAATTGGATGAAATCTTGTGTGGAAAACACCACCTATTCTATCTTGCTCAATGGATCCCAACTCAACCTATAACAGCCGACAAAGGTCTTAGTCAAGGGGACCCGCTGTCACTTTTTATCTTCAGTTTTGTAGGGGAAGGTCTGAATAGGATAGTGGAAAAGGATAGGTATCTAGGTATAGTTAAAGGTTTCACGCTTTAGAGCAGGGCCCGGTAGTTACACTTCTACAATTTGCTGACTGACACTCTGTTCTTCTTTGAGCCGACCTTAGAAGAAGAAATAGGATAAGGCGATCCTTAGGTGTGTTGAACTTGTGTCTGGGTTGCAAGTCAACCAAGGAAAGAGCACCCTCATTGAAATCGGAGTGGAATAACAATTATTAAGGCAACTGGCGGATGTGATATGTTGTTCAATTGGGACATTACCTTTCATCTACTTGGGTTTGCTAGTGGGTGGGAATCCAAGATCAAAATCCTTTTGGGCCTCCGTGGTGGAAACAGTGGAGAAAAGATTGCAGGGGTGGGTTAGGTGGAAGGTTTACACTCATAGATCCGTCCTCATGAATCTACCTACTTATTACATGTCCATCTTTCAAATGCCAAAAGGAGTTTTGAGGAAACTGGACCAATGTTTTAGGAGATTTCTATGAGGTGATAAACATGATAAGAAGAAGGTTCACTTGGTAGCCTTATCCGAGGTGACTAAACCCGAGTCTGCCGGAGGGTTAGTAATTGTCTGTCTCCAAGTCAGGAATCAAGCGCTTTCGTGCAAATGGCAGTTGGTGGTTTGGGAAAGAAAGGTAAGCATTGTGGGCTAAAGTCTAGTCGCTAGATATGGCTTGGGAAACAGAGGAGGTTGGATGCTAGGAGAAAATCTTGAGAGGATAGGATCACACGTAGTAGGTGTGGTGGAGGTTAGAGTGGGGAGCGGGGCCTGTCGGTCGCATTTTTAAAAATAATCTAAGACCCCTAGTCGGAAATGGTGAAAGAACCCTCTTTTGGATGGATTTGTGTCTTGGGAGAGACCCCTAAAGGAAGTTTTCCCGAGATTGTACGGAGGAACAAGTAACAAGGAGGCCTTAGTCAAGGATCGTTATAGGCTTGAGGATGACCAAGTTCTATGGTTCTTTGATTTCAAAAAGCCCTTAGGGGCTTTGAACATGAGATCTTAGCAGAGCTTTTAGCCTTATTGAGAGATTTCACATTGTCCAGAGAGGAACAAGATGAACTAATCTGGATTCGAGATTCATCTGGCTCTTTTTCAATCAAATTGGCTGTTGCTAGAGTCAGTCACGAAGATGTCAGGACCTCCCTTCCCTGCCTGACTTGGAAAAGTTTGGCTCCCCTGAGAGTTCAAGCTTTGTGTGGAGTGTCTTAAAAGGTAAGACACTTATCATAGTGGCATTAAGTAGAAGGGGTTTACTCAATCTGGGGGAAGACCTCCAATGCACCTTGTGCAGTCATGTGGAGTAGGATGCGGATCATCTGTTTTTGCGTTGCCTTGTCGCGGGTAAATTTTGGGCAGATTTTATTAACCTAATGTGAATCCCGTGAGCCTTTGACAAAACTTGTAAGGGAGTGATGGGATTTTGGTCCCCTACTCGTCTCAATCCAAAGACAAAATCACCTAGAAGGAGAGGAATGTATGATTTTTCAATCGAAGACATCAGAGGTAAGTGAGATCCTCCATGAGGCTAAGTGGAGGCTATGTGTTTGGCTCTTATCTGGGAAGGAGTTCAAGGGACACATTATCAGATTTCCATCATTCATGGGAGGGTTCTTTGTTTGGAGGACCTAGAAGGACTAAAACCATGGTCACTTGTATTAGGGCCTCGGTTTGACCGAGTCTATATATTGCCAATTCCGTGACCAAGCGTGACTGTGTGTTGGACCTTGCCTTGGAAGAATGTGAAGATGTCAGAAGATCTACTATGCATAGAAGAGTCTACACCGAACATGTAATTGGCACACAAGTAAGTGGACTATAGTGGATCTTAGGTTAAGCCTAAACATCCTAAAAATCAATGGTTAATAAATTGGAAATCAGAAAAATGTTTAGTCTCTGCCTCGAGGCCTCAAGCATTTTGTCGAGGCCTCAAAGACTGTTCATATCTGAGTGAAAATTATGACAGCTGGATTTCAATGTGAAATCTCAAGTCCCTCTAGTCCTTTGACCAAAAATCTCACAAGATATGGTAAGAAAATTTGGAAGAGGAAAAGGCTCCTCATGATTACTAAATATCCTTTGCGACATCATGATTGGAATTTTTGTGGAGATAAGAAGATCCTAGAAGGCTCCTTGAAATTGATATATCGAATTTGCCATCTCATAGGTGTCAACGAGTCCTTTTAGAGAGTCAAAAGATCGCAGGTGGCAATCTTGCATGTATTTGGAAAGGCTCTTCATAAGTTGATTTGTTTGCCACCTCATAATTGATATTATGGGATAATATCTTTCAAGATAGGAAATTTTATACATGTGGCAAAACCGTTGTGCTGGATTTTGACCAAAGATATTTGAAAAATCTTTAGGAGGCTCCCTCTAGATTATGGAAAACATATTTGCCACCTCATGGCTTCGCAATTAATTATCTTGCTTGGCAATTACGAACAAGTTGCAATTTAGTCAGCCGGTCATTGACTAAATAACATTAGAAGTCATGTTTGAAATTTGAAAATTTAGTGAGCTGTACTTCCAAATACAGGCTTGAGGCCTTGAAGGAAATCTGGAGGTCTCGAGACTTAACTGTTCCAAAACAGTCTTATAAATGTACGCCTGGCTGAATTCAAAATATAGATCTAAAGATTGGAAAATCCCAATAGTGACCAGAGACCTTCCCTATCCCTTATCTCTCTTCTTCATTGTCTTTTACTAGGAAATAAAAAGCATTCAATGCTTATTTTGTGAAGAAGATGATGACCTTCCTCTAGGTCCCAAAAACCAGTAATACTCTTGTCCTAGAACCCATGTTCTGCTGTGCCAAAGCTCACTGAAGAATGGACCAGATTTGAAAATTGGAAAATCCCAACAGTGACCAGAGACCTTCCATATCCCTTATCTCTCTTCTTCATCGTCTTTTACTAGGAAAATAAAAAAGCATTCAATGCTTATTTTGTGAAGAAGATGATGACCTTCCTCTAGGACCCAAAAACCAGTAATACTCTTGTCCTAGAACCCATGTTCCGTTGTGCCAAAAGTCACTGAAGAATGGACCAGATCTGAAGGTAGAAGGCGCGCAGACATCTACAAGAACACACATTTTGAAGATTTGTTAAGGTCCAAGGCAAGTGTTCCTCTTAGTCTTTTTCTTTGATAAAAGTTGTAAGGTGGATTAAAATATTGTGTTCGAACCACAAAAAAAAAAAAATGGGCGTCGAGGATTAGACCATGGGGGTCGAACCTCTATAAAAAATTAGGTTGTACTATCTGGGTGTGAAGCCTGATTCATAGTATATTGATACGACCCAAGAGTTGGGAAGTCTAACAGTGAATGTAGGTTCAGGTGAACCGAACTACTATAAATGATTGTGCAATGTGGTTAGCTTTGATGATTTGATTCATTTGTTTATCACTTGCACACACGTTTATTCCGCTGCACATATTGTTAAATTGATTTATTTTAAAAAGGGAAATAAAATCGGATCAGGGCTATTCACCCCCCCTCTAGGTCTTGCATTATTCTAGTAACAGAATTTCAACTTGGTCTTTTCCACACCAAGACACATTTAAATTCAATTTAGATGGCGCTGCTAGGGGAAAACTGGGGCCGACAGGAATTGGCCGACGCTCCAACACAATATTGTCTACTTTTGGGCCCACTTTGGCCCGCACGACTTTGCTTTGGCGAGCCTACCTGAAGATTACTCTTAAAAGGCCTTGTGCTAGAAGGAGGAAGCACACTACTTAAATACCAAGCTTCAAGGCCCTCCTTTGGAGCGAGGTATTTCAACCTCTCCCCCTTAAAGCCAGAGCCGTCCTTGGCTCTGCACACCACAACCAAGCTCACACCCCCAGCACAATATTGTCCGCTTTTGGGCCCGCATGACTTTGCTTTAGCGAGCCAACCTGAAGATTGCTCCCAGAAGGCCTTGTGCTAGAATGTTTAGTATTAGGAGAGCCTTGACTATCTGGATTTCCATGGGACTAGGAAAATTGGTTAATGCAATTAAGTGGGCAATGGGAGTGAAATGACCTCGTTGGAGACTAGCAACAGCAGTGAGGGAGATTAGGGCATTACTCATTGACCGAGAGATATCCTTCTCACAAGTCAGTATATTGGCTAATAGAGTAGCAGATTTTTTCGTGAAACATGGGGTTGACTCATCATCCCATGGTGTTTTCTATTTGTGACTTACGGAGTGGGAGGGGTTATACCGGTTATCTTGACTGTATTGGATGCGTCTCATGGACTTGTTTGTTTTTTCGAGGTGCTTGCTTCTTTGGTTTGGGCTGTTTTGTAGTTTCTTTTCTCCTTCATAGGGTTTACATCTACTAAACCTTCTTCTCCATGCATGGGCATGTCATTGTACATGGTTTTTTAGCAGTAATAAGATGATAATGCATTAATAGAGAATGTTAGTACAAAAGTATGCTTGGATTGTTCTATGTATGACCTAATTGCAGTCCCAATGAAGATGATATTTTACTTTCGCAAGCTTGAGCTGTCACTCATGTCTTCAAGTTGTTGGACAAGCTTCTCTAACTTTAATTTTGTGATTGTATTGTTGCTGTATGGTTTGTATATTTAGAAGATGGGCATTGTGCATTTTGTTTTTTATTTGCTTATAAATTTAGTTTATACTAGAAGTTACCAGTTGATATAAATGGAATCTATTTTGCAGTGTCCAACCGTGGAGATCAAGACATATACTTTATTATTTCTTGGCTGTTCAGCTGACAATTGGTTTGATTGCCTTAGCTGATATCTGCATGAATAAATTTGGTTGGTTTCAACATCAAGATTCTTGTCTCAGCAAGTTCTCCTCATACATCGAACATTTAGGTTGGTATATGAATTATTTCCAACCTCAACTCTCATTCTTTATGTGTGCCTGTGTGACTGTGGGTGGCTGGGTGAGTGAGTGAGTGAGTGTGGGTGGGTGTCTGCGTGTGTGTGTGGTGTACTGTTCATCAATAGGTGTATGTGGGTGGATGCGTGATACAACCAGGATCGTGGGTGCCATGAAAGTCTAGTGATGAAGGCCTTGGACGAAAGCCTATTATTAGTAGGCACTGTGTACTTGCAGATGAAAACCCAAACTCCATTTGTTATGAATCAGTAACAAATAAATTCATTAAATAATGTAGAGGGTACAAATGAGATAGAGCACGTATAGGAGTGATATACATGGCTATTAGATAAAATACAAAGAGAAGCATTTAAAAACACTATATGTACAATACTCCATAGCCAATATAGATACAATACGGTGTCCCCATCTCCCCATACACCCAAAGAGAATCGTGATCAGAACAGAACCATTGTGGGTCTATGTTTTTGTTGTAACAACCCCGTCCCTTCAGCACAATATTGTCCACTTTTGGCCCTTCCCACGAGCCCTCACGGCTTTGCTTTGGGCCCTGGCCCACCAAGCCAGGCCCAAAAGGCCTTGTGCTTTATGGGAATGGCTGCCCTCTTAAAGCCCACCATCAAATGCTCCTCACTAGCGGTATGGAACCTTGTTTCCCACTGCCGCTGGTGCAGGTGTTGGGGGATCAGAATTCACCCCCCTTAAGACCAGAGCTGTCCCCGCTTTTGTCACATCACACACAGGTAGAGGGCCCACACAGTCTGAGTGTTGAACCATGCTCTTATACCAAATGTTACGATCTGTCCCTTCAGCACAATATTGTCCGCTTTGGGCCCTGGCCCACAAAGCCAGGCCCAAAATGCCTTATGCTTTATGGGAATGGCTACCCTCTTAAAACCCACGATCAAATGCTCCTCACTAGCGGTATGGGACCTTGTTTCCCACTGCCTCTAGTGCAGGTGCTGGGGTATCACATTTGTACTCCCACCTTTGCTAGAAAATCAACAATACTATTCATTGACCGAGGGGGGTGTGTGTGTGAAAATGATATCTCCTGTCCTATACAACCTCCGAATGTCCCTAAAAATGGTAACCAGTTCCCATGGGGGGAAGTGGGGGAGGGGTGTCTTCCTATTGCTAGTCCAGGAGATGACATTAGTTGAACCACCTTCGACAATAAGCTTGCCATTCCCAACCCTAGACCAAATCTGAAGTGCTCTATTGATTGCTCTCAGTTTCGCCTCATTCGACTCCATGATACCTAATGGCTCAGAAAATGCTAACAACATCTTAAACCTATCGTCGGGCAACACCCCTCCTATTCTTGCCGGGCCAGGTTTGCTTTTTGCTGCCCCATACACGTTGAATTTATAAAAGCCCTGAGGTGGCGCTATCCATTCCACTGTGGGTTTTCTATCTTTTCCACCTCCTTTCATAAACCATTCCCATGATTAGTAGAAGTCCTCCAGGACCAGTCCAGAGAACTCCTTACAGACAGATAACCATCCTATCAAATTCCATTTCGCCTTCTCGAAAACCTCTCCTATGCCCTCCCTCTTATCCTCAAAGATCCTCCAATTTTGCTCTTTCCAAATAGCCCATGACATAGTAGATGGTACCACCTTCATGCCACCTTCAGCTGACAATTGGTTTGATTGCCTTAGCTGATATCTGCATGAATAAATTTGGTTGGTTTCAACATCAAGATTCTTGTCTCAGCAAGTTCTCCTCATACATCGAACATTTAGGTTGGTATATGAATTATTTCCAACCTCAACTCTCATTCTTTATGTGTGCCTGTGTGACTGTGGGTGGCTGGGTGAGTGAGTGAGTGAGTGTGGGTGGGTGTCTGCGTGTGTGTGTGGTGTACTGTTCATCAATAGGTGTATGTGGGTGGATGCGTGATACAACCAGGATCGTGGGTGCCATGAAAGTCTTGTTGTTTTTCATAATGATGTTCAGGTGGCAAGTGATGAAGGCCTTGGACGAAAGCCTATTATTAGTAGGCACTGTGTACTTGCAGATGAAAACCCAAACTCCATTTGTTATGAATCAGTAACAAATAAATTCATTAAATAATGTAGAGGGTACAAATGAGATAGAGCACGTATAGGAGTGATATACATGGCTATTAGATAAAATACAAAGAGAAGCATTTAAAAACACTATATGTACAATACTCCATAGCCAATATAGATACAATACGGTGTCCCCATCTCCCCATACACCCAAAGAGAATCGTGATCAGAACAGAACCATTGTGGGTCTATGTTTTTGTTGTAACAACCCCGTCCCTTCAGCACAATATTGTCCACTTTTGGCCCTTCCCACGAGCCCTCACGGCTTTGCTTTGGGCCCTGGCCCACCAAGCCAGGCCCAAAAGGCCTTGTGCTTTATGGGAATGGCTGCCCTCTTAAAGCCCACCATCAAATGCTCCTCACTAGCGGTATGGAACCTTGTTTCCCACTGCCGCTGGTGCAGGTGTTGGGGGATCAGAATTCACCCCCCTTAAGACCAGAGCTGTCCCCGCTTTTGTCACATCACACACAGGTAGAGGGCCCACACAGTCTGAGTGTTGAACCATGCTCTTATACCAAATGTTACGATCTGTCCCTTCAGCACAATATTGTCCGCTTTGGGCCCTGGCCCACAAAGCCAGGCCCAAAATGCCTTATGCTTTATGGGAATGGCTACCCTCTTAAAACCCACGATCAAATGCTCCTCACTAGCGGTATGGGACCTTGTTTCCCACTGCCTCTAGTGCAGGTGCTGGGGTATCACATTTGTACTCCCACCTTTGCTAGAAAATCAACAATACTATTCATTGACCGAGGGGGGTGTGTGTGTGAAAATGATATCTCCTGTCCTATACAACCTCCGAATGTCCCTAAAAATGGTAACCAGTTCCCATGGGGGGAAGTGGGGGAGGGGTGTCTTCCTATTGCTAGTCCAGGAGATGACATTAGTTGAACCACCTTCGACAATAAGCTTGCCATTCCCAACCCTAGACCAAATCTGAAGTGCTCTATTGATTGCTCTCAGTTTCGCCTCATTCGACTCCATGATACCTAATGGCTCAGAAAATGCTAACAACATCTTAAACCTATCGTCGGGCAACACCCCTCCTATTCTTGCCGGGCCAGGTTTGCTTTTTGCTGCCCCATACACGTTGAATTTATAAAAGCCCTGAGGTGGCGCTATCCATTCCACTGTGGGTTTTCTATCTTTTCCACCTCCTTTCATAAACCATTCCCATGATTAGTAGAAGTCCTCCAGGACCAGTCCAGAGAACTCCTTACAGACAGATAACCATCCTATCAAATTCCATTTCGCCTTCTCGAAAACCTCTCCTATGCCCTCCCTCTTATCCTCAAAGATCCTCCAATTTTGCTCTTTCCAAATAGCCCATGACATAGTAGATGGTACCACCTTCATGCCACCTTCAGCTGACAATTGGTTTGATTGCCTTAGCTGATATCTGCATGAATAAATTTGGTTGGTTTCAACATCAAGATTCTTGTCTCAGCAAGTTCTCCTCATACATCGAACATTTAGGTTGGTATATGAATTATTTCCAACCTCAACTCTCATTCTTTATGTGTGCCTGTGTGACTGTGGGTGGCTGGGTGAGTGAGTGAGTGAGTGTGGGTGGGTGTCTGCGTGTGTGTGTGGTGTACTGTTCATCAATAGGTGTATGTGGGTGGATGCGTGATACAACCAGGATCGTGGGTGCCATGAAAGTCTTGTTGTTTTTCATAATGATGTTCAGGTGGCAAGTGATGAAGGCCTTGGACGAAAGCCTATTATTAGTAGGCACTGTGTACTTGCAGATGAAAACCCAAACTCCATTTGTTATGAATCAGTAACAAATAAATTCATTAAATAATGTAGAGGGTACAAATGAGATAGAGCACGTATAGGAGTGATATACATGGCTATTAGATAAAATACAAAGAGAAGCATTTAAAAACACTATATGTACAATACTCCATAGCCAATATAGATACAATACGGTGTCCCCATCTCCCCATACACCCAAAGAGAATCGTGATCAGAACAGAACCATTGTGGGTCTATGTTTTTGTTGTAACAACCCCGTCCCTTCAGCACAATATTGTCCACTTTTGGCCCTTCCCACGAGCCCTCACGGCTTTGCTTTGGGCCCTGGCCCACCAAGCCAGGCCCAAAAGGCCTTGTGCTTTATGGGAATGGCTGCCCTCTTAAAGCCCACCATCAAATGCTCCTCACTAGCGGTATGGAACCTTGTTTCCCACTGCCGCTGGTGCAGGTGTTGGGGGATCAGAATTCACCCCCCTTAAGACCAGAGCTGTCCCCGCTTTTGTCACATCACACACAGGTAGAGGGCCCACACAGTCTGAGTGTTGAACCATGCTCTTATACCAAATGTTACGATCTGTCCCTTCAGCACAATATTGTCCGCTTTGGGCCCTGGCCCACAAAGCCAGGCCCAAAATGCCTTATGCTTTATGGGAATGGCTACCCTCTTAAAACCCACGATCAAATGCTCCTCACTAGCGGTATGGGACCTTGTTTCCCACTGCCTCTAGTGCAGGTGCTGGGGTATCACATTTGTACTCCCACCTTTGCTAGAAAATCAACAATACTATTCATTGACCGAGGGGGGTTTGTGTGTGAAAATGATATCTCCTGTCCTATACAACCTCCGAATGTCCCTAAAAATGGTAACCAGTTCCCATGGGGGGAAGTGGGGGAGGGGTGTCTTCCTATTGCTAGTCCAGGAGATGGCATTAGTTGAACCACCTTCGACAATAAGCTTGCCATTCCCAACCCTAGACCAAATCTGAAGTGCTCTATTGATTGCTCTCAGTTTCGCCTCATTCGACTCCATGATACCTAATGGCTCAGAAAATGCTAACAACATCTTAAACCTATCGTCGGGCAACACCCCTCCTATTCTTGCCGGGCCAGGTTTGCTTTTTGCTGCCCCATACACGTTGAATTTATAAAAGCCCTGAGGTGGCGCTATCCATTCCACTGTGGGTTTTCTATCTTTTCCACCTCCTTTCATAAACCATTCCCATGATTAGTAGAAGTCCTCCAGGACCAGTCCAGAGAACTCCTTACAGACAGATAACCATCCTATCAAATTCCATTTCGCCTTCTCGAAAACCTCTCCTATGCCCTCCCTCTTATCCTCAAAGATCCTCCAATTTTGCTCTTTCCAAATAGCCCATGACATAGTAGATGGTACCACCTTCATGCCACCTTTAATCTACCCCTAAAGGCCCCCCCCCCCCCCCCCCCCCCCTCTCTCTCTCTCTCTCTCTCTCTCTCTCCCCCCCGATCACCCTGACCACGCCCTCCACGCTTCTCCCTAGGTCCGACAAGCAACCGCATAGCGTCAAAATAACACTGTACACTCCACGTGAACAGACACTCAGCAAGTGATCCATTGTCTCATCACCCTCCCCACACAGAGTGCAAACCTTGGAGGCACCATCTGGGAGGATACCCCTTCTCCTGAGATTATGTCTTACTAAGATCTTCCTCTTTAAAGCCGCCCATATAAAGACCTGGATTCTATGGGGTACCTTGTTATTCCAAGTGATATTGTACAAGGGCTGTGGATTCAGATTTGCAGCATATGCTAATTCAAGGATTGATTTTACTTTGAAGGATCTAGATGGATCCTTAGACCAAATCCACTTGTTTTCATCTCCAACCATAGTTTAGTGTCCCCTAAGAGAGTGATCAAGGCCCAGTGGAGTTCCTCTTCAAAACCTCTTAGGGACTTTCTGAAGGGGATACACCACAGGGTTGCATTATTGATTTCATTATAGTATTCACTAATCAGTGCATCCCGATTTAGTGTAGCTCTAAACAATCTAGGAAATGACTCCATAAGTGGTCTCTCCCCCACCTACTTGTCTTTCCAAAACAACACCCTATTCCCGTTCTAATTTAGCGGAAGCGGGGAGGCTTGTAGATGCTTAAGGTGGAGAAGGATGGAAGAAGAAGGGAAGAAGGAGTCTACAGCAATACCTGGGCTTAAGGAAGAGTACGAAGAGGCGAAACTGGTGGTGAATCTGCTGTAAGAACAAAGAGGGATCGAGTAGCAAAAGTGGCGACGACGGTGAGAGGGGCAGAAACAAGGGGCGATGTGTGTAGCACTGGGATAATGCCCAGATCTTCTGCAGATGGTGTCTTCACTTGGGATTAAGCCCAAGATCTGTAGATGCAACATTGGAACTCATCCAGTCAATAGATTCGTCTGCAACTAGAGGCAGAAAAGAGAAGATAACTTGTGCTCGAAGGCAAGGGATAAACAAATCTAATTTTATTTCATAATATTCGAAGATGTATCCTCTCCTTTACATCTATTGGTATTTATAATAAACCTAAGAACTCAAAATAGTAGAGGACTCTATGACCGACTGTCCTAGACGAATTTGGAAGGCCACGTGAGTGGTTTTCCAATTCGCTTACAACTTCTAAACTCATCTTTAGACTCCTAAATAAACTAGGAAGGCCACCGACCTGGCTTCCTTGTGACACAAGAATTCTAAATTAAAAATAATGCGAAAATACAAAAATAGTAAATATTAAATGGGTCTTTGCTGCGTGTCCTGCATCACGTTCCTACCAGAAATCTGATCCCAGTCTGGAAGGCCTCACCATTTCCTAACCACACCAATGCTTTCACCAATCCTCGAAGAAAAGGGTTCAAGAGGAGGAATGGTACTCCCCACCTGAAGGTTGTATAGAGATCAATGTAGAAGGTGTGGCTAGAGGAAGAAAGGGTCCAACAAATGTTGGGGGAGTAGCAACAGGTTTTAGTGGGCACATTGCCTTCTTGTTCTTGAAAGCTGTAGGTGTTAAAGAATCTAATGGGACGGAGCTTTTGAGTATTAGAAGAGCTCTCTATCTTTGTGGGTGTGTCATGGATTTGGAGATCTAGTTTTGGAAGGTCATTCGATGAATGCAATTAGATGGGCTAGCAGTGTTAAAAGACCATCTTAGAGATTGAATCCCCCGGTGAGAAAAATTAGAGAATTGTGCTCTCGGTGTAGTGTGTCTTTTAACGTGTTAAAAGGATTGTTAATGGGGTGGCTGACTTTCTGGCTTAGTCAGGAGTGAATCGTTTGGGGGGATTGTGGATTTCTTGTAAGTTTTGTAAAGGTTTTAGCTGTGGGTTGTGGCTCTTCAGAGATGTAATGTTTGGTATAAGTATTTAATACCATTATACCTCTCCTTGTGGTACTTCTTAAAAAAGGTTTTCTATGTAGAATGATATTTAAATTACTTTACTTAGATCCATTGGATTTGGTACCGAAGTATCTATCCAATTGGTCCAAGTTTGTGCAATTCTTGTACCAAGTGAAGAAGTTATGGCCTATTTTCTAATTAGATGTATTAGGGTTATGAGTTTGGTTCATTTTAGTTTATTTTAATTTTATTGTGTTTGAAGGCTTAGGATTAGAACGTTATTATGCTGGTTAGATGGCTAATATTTTACTTGGGGTTTTCTTTTGTATGAATAAATGCAAATATCAGTAGGAACCCCATGTCAAGATGCTTTTGGTGTTTATTTGTTGCTTGACTGCAAGTGCCATTATGGGCACATTTTGGGGACTCTCTCAATAGGCTTGTGATTTCATTGTGCTGAATTGATTTCATGCTGGTTTTGGCTTGATTCATGTTTCTGTTTAATGTTTCACCTTTTGAGTATGTATGTGCATGTCTGTGCCATAATGTTCATTATGTGAAATATATCAGCATTCACTTGTATAAATGCACTTCTTCCTTTTCGAAATCAGTAAATAAGTCAATATTTCATGTTTATTCTGGCTTTTTCCTTTGTGTTTGCTATTTTGAAGGCTCTCACCTCCGTGTTGCATGCTGCCTACTGCTTCCTGCTATCCAGCTGGTTGTGGGAATTAGCCATCCTTCTTGGATATCTTTACCATTCTTTATCTGTAGCTGTGTTGGTCTTGTTGATTGGTCTCTAACAAGCAATTTTTTAGGCCTTTTCAGGTAAGCCTTTTGTGTTTCCAAAAATTCTTAGATTAGTCAATGAATGTGTTTATATTTTAGACACCGTTTTCACCTTCACATCACAAAATTTTCATTGAACATTTGAACTATAGTAGGTATAAAGTTCTAAACAACGAGCCTTGGTTCTTTTTGGAAATACCAGTTCCTTATACCTTTACAAGTGTAGGCTTTGATCATGCAATACACATAAGAATGAAAGTAAAGGAATGTGGATCTGATAAGCCTCAATTGGGGTCTTCAATGATAGTCCATGGACAACATAGTGAGGGTTGGAAGACTTTTTCTCACTTGGTGTAGGGAGTCGTGGTCAACATGTGTGAAGGCTGAGGAAAGCTTGATATCACTTGTAAGAAAACAGCAAACATAGACTGATGAAGACTTGGATCCCAAAACCAAAATGAAATGAAGTTCAAATGAATTCAAAGAAGTCAACCAACACTCATTGGTTGCTCATTCAATGAGATGTCAAACTCATTTTGGGCTGCTTTGATTTGAGAAAAATTCTACTTTTTTCAAGTTTCACCATTTGAGGTCTATCTGTAGCTATATTGGGGATCTACACCCTTTTTTTTTTTTTATTTATAATCTACAATTTTGGAGGTCACCAATTGTTTATTACGTAGTTTTGGCTGATTTTATTCATCCAATAGTTTTAATCGTTGTCCGATAGTTTTGCTTACAAGCTCGCCTCACCATATGACTTGGTCTTCTAATTCTCCTTCAACTTACTTGTTTTGCAGTCTTTTGATTCTTCTTGTAGCTAATTGTTTTGCAGGTCTGGCGTTGGTTTTTCTTTTGGGTGGTAACAAATAGAATAATTATATTAATGAAAAAGGTACATAAGGCGGCAACGATGGGCCTAAAAGGTTTAAACCCATGGAGTGCCAAAAAGAAAAAGTATATCATTCCACAAATCACAATAACATTCGTTAGTACAAACAATGAGTCTCCACCGCCTAAAGGGTTCTTAGAGGTAAAACATGTCAGTAGTAGTGGAATCCACCCTTTCTTATCAAATAAGTTGGCTACTCCATTTGCTGATCTCCGGACTACTGCAAAAGAGATCTCTCTTCTCGAGCACAACGCCCTAATTTCCCTCACTATGTGATCATTTTCCTTGGGGGTCTTTTTGGCCCCGACGGCCACTTAATCACATTTGTAGAATCCCCTTTATTGATTAGTTTCCCCCCTCACAGGGAGGACCATATGGACAAGGCTTTCCTCTGCCTCATTTGAGTCCTTTCAGCATATTGATTCGGAAAGTACTATGGATGTCCTGTCATTATAATCACATAGCACTCCACCTATACTTGTTGGGCTTGGTTTCCCCTTTTCTACCCCATCGACATTGAATTTGTATGTGTCCAATTGAGGGGGGCACCAAGAAGCATGGTCCCTGGATTTCTTTGGCCCTTTGCTTAGACAATCCTCCCAAGAGGTGAAGAAGTCTGCCATTTTCAAACCCTTGACTTCTGTTCCAGATAAAAGCCATGTGCAGAGTCTCCACTTTGCTTTCTGGATAACGTCATTTTCCTCTGACTCTTTGTTCTAAAAAATCCTAGAGTTTCTTTTTTTCCACACTGTTCATAGAACAACTGCTGGAATGGTGTTCCAAGACACTTTTATCTTTGTTGTAAGGGCCGAGCGAATCAATGCCTTGATGAAGGAATTGCTACCCAAAGTAATTCATCCCCTTCACCCGTGGATAGAGGGAACCCCTTTAACAATGCTTTCAATTCCTCGAAACTCTTCTGTTTGAATACCCTCAGGTCTTTGTGGAAGTCTAGTTGCCACAAGATTATACCGTGATTCTTTACGTTGCAACCCTCAACGTAGGCTTGTTTATCTTTGTCTATCTTGAAGAGCCTAGGGTAGACATCCTTCAAATGCTTGTCTTCGATCCATAGATCTATCTAGAATCGGGTACTGTCCCCTTTTCCCACCAGCAATCTTAAATTATCTTGAAAGATGCGAGCAATGGACTTCCTTCCCTACCTAATTCCACCAAGTTTTTACTACCTGTGATCCTTCTTTTTCCACATTTTCCCCCAGCACCCATCCTTCGACATCCTGATGGCCATATCTAGTTGCCAACACCCTTGACCAAAGGGCGTTCTTCTCTTTCCCAAATCTCCAACTCCATTTGCACAACATGGCTTTATTTTTTTATTTCTAGGGGTACAATTCCTAAAACACCCCTAGCTTTTGGTTTGGAGACCTCTGACCAACTTACCAGATGCACCCTTTTCCTATCCCCCCCCCATAGGAAGGTCCTAAACAATCGCTCAATTTGCAAAGTTACTCCCTTGTGAATTTGGAAAATGGACATATAGTAAGTTGGGGGATTGGTAAGGACACATTTAATGAGGGCGAGGCTACCTTCGATGGATAGATATTTTTTCCCCCAACCATTCACTCTCCTTTTAATCCTTTCCACCACCGGGGCCCAGAATCTCTTCGACTTTGGATTCCCAACCACTGGTAATCCGAGGTAGGTAAAAGGTAGTTTCCCTGTTGGGCACCCAATTTCTTTTGATAGGTTTCTCAACAAGGCATCCTCCACATCGACTCCAATTAGGGTACTTTTGCAAGGTTCACCCCTCAACCCATATACCAATTCAAAGCATCTAAGGCCGCTTTAAAGTCTAATATCTCCTTCCTATTAGGTTCACAAAAGAACAATATATTGTTTGCGAATTGAAGATGAGTCATTACTGGTCCTTGTCTAGTCACTTTAAAACCTTTGAAGGTATCTCAGGAAGGACCCCCTTAAGTCTTTCCGCTTGGACCTTTGTCAGTAGCTTGGTTACACAACCAATTAGATTGATCGGTTTGTAATGTGACAGTTCAGATGGTCCCTCTCTTTTTGGAATGAGGGTAATGAAAGAATTTTTCATGCCCTTGTTTATGACACCACTACTATAAAACTCCCAAAAGACTTCTAGGAAGTTAGGGCCTGCCGTGTCCCTACAGGTTTTGATAAACCTAAAATTGAAACCATCTGGACCAAGGGTTTTTGTCCCCCTCAATGCTATCAAGTGTGACCCTAATTTCTTCTATTGTGAATTCCCTTTCCAACCACTGTGCCCTTCCTTCACTAACCCTTCTAAAATCAATCCCTTCCAAAGTTGGTCAGGATGCCCTTCCCTCCTCCATCGATATAGAACTTAAATCTAGAAAAAGGGGAAGCATGACCAAGGGTCAACAAAAGATAGGGGAATCTACTAAAGGGAACCGACAAAAACTCAAAAGTAGATGCAAGGGCAACAACAGACCCAAGGGAAAAACCATAATATAAGGGATACATGGGTGAGTTCAGGAGCGAGAGTACCGGGCAATGAACCTGCAAGGTGGACGAGCTACCCGCTACAGAAAGTGATGCCAAAATGAGGGAGCTGAATGATGATGCATTTTCCACTACATGGGAGTGAAGCTTGAAATTTGATGTGGAAATGCGGTAGGAGATCCTGACATTGAAGATAAGGGAATGCCAATCAATTGCCTAAGTGCCCAAGGTGACCCTAGCTACGACGAAGGGGGTCCAACAATCCACTTCCGAACTCAATGATGGCTTGAAGAAAAAGGCCTGAAGATCTGGAACTCCTGCTGTTTGTCCGTGGAGTAGACCGTTGGGAGCCCAACAGTGCGACCTGGGTGGATGAAGAAACTGATCAAGTAGAGGATGGTATACTGAAGCTTTTGAGACTGTCAAACTGAGGCTTGCACCTGTTACCTGAAACATTGCTCCAGAAAAACAAACCACTGTGTCTGCATATGGGCAAACAAGACAAGGAAAGAGAAGGGTGCTGAGAAGGAGAGAGGGTACCTGACAGAGGAGAAGCTGTAGGCAGATCCAAGGCTTGACATGGGGATGACAGAGGGGCTGATGCAGGATGGTTAGGCAAAGATGACTGGTCTTATGAGGGCTGGAGGATGGCCACAAAATGTCTCATTACTGCTTCCCGAAAACCATCCTTATTTACCACTCTCCTTCCTTCCTGTACAATGGACTTTATTCCATTACTTACTTGCCTAGCGTTTCCCGTCTTGTGAAAGAAAGCTGTGTTTTTATCTCCTTTAATCATATGGCTCTAGATCTCTGTCTCCATTCCACCTCTTCCAATTTAATGCAATTCCACAGAGTTGCCTTACAATTCCTCATCGAAAGTAGTCTTGTAATACCCCTGTGTTTGGAGAGGCATGTATGGGTTCCTTGAAAGTCACTAGTGAAGGCGTGAAAGGTCCCATATCGCCTAGAGTGGGAGAGCTGCGCTAGTATATAAGTTGAGACCTCTCTCCTTCTAGCACAAGGCTTTTTGGGAGCAACCTTGGGGTGGCTCGCCAATGCTAAGTTGTGCAGGCTTAAAGCGGATAATATTGTGCTAGCGGGATGGGCCATTACAAGTTCTTGTTCCCCTAAATCCATTTCTTTTCCCGTTCGATTCTACCTTTCTAGTTCCCGCAACGCAGCCTCTTTCCTATCCGTTATGGGGCCACCATTTGATTTGATCCATTCTTTGATTTTTGACTTGAGCAAAACAAGTTTTCTTGCCAAGGTGAAGCCAACCCAACCGCAAACTGAGAACTTCTGCGACCACTGGTTGACTAATTCCACAAATTTCAGATCTTCTAGCCAAACATTACTGAACCGAAAAGGTCTCGGGCCCCAATCAATTTCCTCTGTTTCTAGAAGTATCGGGCAATGATTTGAAATCAGACTGAAGAGCTTAATCTGACTATCATCTGAGAAATGAACGTTCCAGTCAGGTGAAACAATGAATGTGTCCAACCTGCTCATTGCTGGCCTAGAGTGTCTGTTGGACCAAGTGAAACGTCCTCCGATGAGGGGGTAATCAAGCAAATTGTTCCGCTCAATAAAATCTGAGAAATTTTCCATACTTCTCATTTAACCCCCTCTTCCTTTTTTGTTTTGATGAGTATCTGATGACATTAAATCACCCCCAATACACCATATGCTCGACCCCCATACCATGATATCTTCCAGCTCGGATCAAAAGTTTTCCCTTTCAGCATCCTGATTTGGTCCGTAGTTGTTGGTGAGACAAATTTCTGTGCCGCATTCCATTAGGTGTCCCTTAATCGAGATCGACCTGGTAGGCATTCTTGCCAACACTGTTAGGAGAGAAGAATTCCATAATGTAATCAGTCCTCTCGACGAACCTTCTGAGGGCTTATAGAAGTAATCATGATCAGTTCTTCCCCAGATTTCTTGCAGCAATGTAGGGGAAAACTCTTCCCTCTTCGATTCCCGAATGAACAGGATATCAATCTTGTGCTTCCGACAACCCTCCGAATTACTCCATTTTTCTCTCGAAGTCCCAGGCCTCGTAGATTCCATTCTAAAATCTTCATTGATCATTGTTTTGTGTCACCTTTCTTTTTCGCAATCTATTTCTTCTGCAGTAGTAAATTTTGAAGAATCTGTTTTTCCCATCAAGAAGGATGCTAGCACAGATTTTCTAGAGGACCTCAAAGATTTGCTCGAAGTAGAGGAGAACCTATCTCTGTCTTCCGCTTGTCTAAGTGCTTTCTCAGCCTCCTGCTCTGAGCTAAAACGGATCCCTAATGTCTTCCCAATTTTCAAAATTTCTTCCAAGTCTTCATTTGAGTAACCTTGCTTCTTCAAGATTGTCTCTTTTGGATCTTGGTGTGAGTTGAGGTGGGTGTCCTCCCTATTGATGTCCTTTACCTTTTCACAAAACAACTGACAAAGGGAGGAGCCGTTGTCATCATTGCTGGGAGGGACCTCAGCTCTGTCATCCTTCGTCTGATGGTTATTACCTTCGTCGATCATCAGAGTGGCATCAGTAGGATAGAGTTCTCCTTCCAGCTCGGGGTCGTCCATTTCCTTCTTTGTTCTGTTTCTGACTGGCAAGGCAATCTCTGGTCTCTGAATGCAGTAGAAAAAGATTCCCTTCTATTTTCTACGTTGTTTGGGCCTGACCCGATTTCCTTCAAGTTTGTTTTCCTCCCTGGACTGATGATTTCTGGGTCGATTTGGATCTGTTTTCACCGTGGGTCGGGCCTGGTTTCTGACTTGGATCTGGCCTCTGAATTGCGCTAGGGCTTCGGGCAGAAATCTGGACTTGGCCAGGCCTCTGATTTGAGCCAGTCATTTGTCCCAGTTTCCTCTGAATTGGGCTAGGGCTTCGGGCAGAAGTCTGGACTGGGTCAGCAGATGTCGAGCCAGGCTCGGATGCTGGCCCAGACCCACTCAGATGTCCTGAATAACAGTCTTTTAAGCTGGAAACCCATCATTACCGTGCCCTAGTTTCCTCTGACCCTCCGAGCTAGAGTTTCCTCTGCACTTCTTCCTTTTCCCAGACTGGGATTTGAATCTCGCCTCCCCATTGGTTGCAGAAGCAACAGCCAATTGCAAGCTTTCCCGTTTCCGTATTCTTCTCAATCAGCTCCTCTCCTGCCGACCTTTCGTCTTCTTCTCGATTCTCCCTCCCTTTCTCAACGGCCATATCTTCTGACACTTGTGCATGCTTTCCACGTGGAGGGTTCAATGATTGTTGGGGCTTTTCTTTATCTGGCGAAAGAAGTAGATTTTTCGACGAAGATTCCGGCATCGTTTTCACTTCCTGGAAAGCCAGTTTTTCCAGTGTTTTCGGCATCGTAACTTTGAAGGTTTCTACATTGACAGATAGTGTAACCATGGGCGGTAGCTTAGTGTGGATTCCGATCTCCACCAGAAGATTCTGGGAGGAGCAATCTTTTTTACTCAAATTTGTCTCCTCCACCTCTATCAGCTTCCCTAGTTTGTTGCCGAAGGCGTGAATCAGATTCACCAACCCTGTATGGGAAAGACGAGACCTGGCTCTGTTATGTTGAAACAGAGATGGGTGCCATCTCCCCAGAAAACGAATTCCCCCAAGCCTTGATTGTGACTTGAGAGTAGCTCTTGGACGTTGTTTTCTGTTTTTAGAGCCACCAAATAGCAGTTCTCTCCTAACAGAGATATCTGAAGATTTGAGAAGCCACTCCATGCCAAGAGTTGATGTAATTCTTTGTGAGAGGATCTACCGATGGGGGAAATTACTACAACTTTGGAAAGCCAATCCCCTATTGTTTTCTACTTTACCGGATCAATCATCAGTTCAATAACCTGATTTTCTGGAGCCAGTTTTCTTGCTTCTTCCTGTGGATGAAAGCCATCAGTCCTGAGTGACCCTCTGACCACATCCATCCATTTCCAACTATGGTATGTATCTGGATCATTGCTCTTTAAAATTGTCTCTTGCTCTCTTTTATCTCTCCTCTAACCCTCTCATTCGTCTGGCTCTTAAAGTTACACCTTATAGTTACTTTTTTCTTCCACTTACTGCCATTAATTTCTCTCTAAATGACCTCTGTGTCCTTCACACATCATGTGACAAGTCTAGATTACTTGACTTACCGAGTTTGATAGAAAACTTGGACGAGTCATCTGAGGTGCAGAAAAACACTGGCATATCTTTTTTTTTTTTCGGTGGAGTTCCACGATTTTTGCTCAAGTTGAGTTGACTCGATCGAATCAGCCGAGTCAAGATCAAGTTTTTATACCATGTTTTTTTATGGAGTATGAATGATTTGATGGTCTGTACATTGATCCAATGATTCCACAATTAGTGGGGGATGACCAGGAGCGATATCAGATTATAAGGAGTCTATTAGGGTGCTGATAAGGAAAAGCAAAATGAATGAATAATTAGTACAAGATCGAGTTTTTATATCATGTTTCGTATATGCATTATGAATGATTTGATGGTCTATACATTGATCCAATGACTACATAATTAGTGGGGGTTGGCCAGCTGATATCTCAGATTATAACAAGTCTATTATGGTGCTGATATGAAAAAGAAAAATGTATGAAAAATTTGGATCATTCAATCTGGTAGGCTTTTCAGGCATCCCCTATCCATAGTGGGTTCCACTAGCTCAGCTGGACCAAACACCATGGACCCCAAAATTAGGGAATTAGTTACATTCTCAAACTGTGCACTTTGCTCAAGAACAGGTAATTATAATTCTTGCTTGAAAAATATTGTACCTTGATGACATATATTGTTTATTGTGATTGTGAAGGTGGTGGAGGCCTCTGTTAGTATATGCAAGCATTTATATCATCCTGCTGCATATATACCAGCTTCCTGTTTATTTTCCAGCAATGGTTCAAGTAGTAGCCGACTTCATTGGTTTTTACAAAGTATCTGCAGCTTCAGAGTGGCCAGAAATTTGTTCTGGTGTTTGTCTCCTACTCTTTTACTTCATGGTATGCATTTCCTCAAATTTTACAATGGGACATAAGATTGTGAGTCTTTGGCATCATTTTAATTTTTCTTTTCTTTATTGATTGATAGGGAAATGCTATTTGCTTCAATATATCTGTTGCTTGTTTGATCTCCAAACTAGAAACCTTATCAAATTATTCTTCACCATTTTTGTTTTAAATGGTGAAGTTACAAACAGGAAGATACTAGGAACAATGAGGTTATTAAAGACTTCAATTAATGTGGTAAGCATAGGTCTGTTCACGGGGCTATTTTGGGTCAGGCTTTGTCAAAAAAAGCCTGAGTTTATATCTACAAAAGCTTGAGCCTATCCTAAGCCCGTTGGGCTTTTAAAGCCAAAGCCTGAGCCCACCTTTTAAAATCCCAGCCCCCCCTTTTTTGTGCTTGGCACCTACCATCAGTTAAAGTTTCAATTCAAAACTCAATTTCTAGCCACTTAATCTTGAAAGTCAAAGTTGTCGGACGCCTTCGAAAAAATTTGATGTCTAGTGATTTTGACTGTTAAGATCGAGTAGCTAGAAATTGACTTTAAAAATCAAATTTTTATAAATAGTAGGTCTTTAAGTCTGTTTTCAATATGTAAGGTTAGATTTTCAATTTACAAAAGAAATTAAAAAAATAAAAACAGTACCAGATATGACCTTATGATATATGTATATAATATATAAAAAATAAACTGGCCTAAAATAAATGGACCTTGTGCTATAGTCTGCTTTTTGTTTTTTTGGTACCTAGCTGGACTATTGCTGCTGCCACTGGTACATCCTTGAGTAGTTGTCAGCTTTCAAACTTAGCACATGATAGGGATCATATCACTGTCTTTTAATTGTCACTTAACATTGCTTTTGATTACTATTGTTGCATTATCATGCACTAATTGAATATTTACAGTGTGGAAGAATATGTATGTATTAGTGCTCTGCCCTTGCCACTTGTCAACAATTTCTTTTTAGTAATGTTTGGTGTTAAAGCTGTGATTGCTTCATCAATTTTACAAGTTTCTTTTTTGATTTTCTTCTTTTTAATAGTTGTCTTGTGTCAAATGTGATTTGGAAGAAATGGATACTATCATGTCCATGCGAGTAGGCAGCTTGACAGAGCAACTTTTGCCATCAAAGCACTCATTTTTTATCCGAGAATCAAGGTAATTGTGGTTTGCTGCTCTGTGTGAGAATCTGTTTTGTTTTTTTTGTTTTTCTCTATCAAGAGTTAGTGGTCTTGGACGTGCTATTTATGTCTCTGTAATCCAGCATTCTTATGTTCTTTTAAGCTTATTTGGGTATTCATTATTTCTCTGTTTGAAGGGTACAAGGTGGAACTGAAGCACATGGACCTTTTTCGGGCCTAAACCTAAATTCCATATATTTTTTAATGTAAGCAATGATCCAAGGATTTCCTCCCTCACGAAGATTAGAGTACATCTGATTTGCCTTGGAGGTTTATAGCATCTGGTCTTTTCGTTATTAGTTTAGTTCCATCCATTATATAAATAAAGGAATTCTAACGGAGAATAAATAAGCTCCTCCTGCATACCGATAGTTGTACCTGAATTGGTAATAAAAGTTGTTGGCTTATAATGGTTTCTAAATTCTTTCTTTGATAGCTCCTATCTCGGAATAGTGGACAGTTGGAGTATTTTAAGAATAGGGCGTAAATGATGGTAGCGTGAATACTATTCTGGGGGTTATTTTATGGTCTTTATGTAAGGAAACGAACTTTAGGATTTTCGAGAAAAAAGCCTTTGAGGAGAATGATATATCGCAAACAGCTAAATGGCGGCTCTAATCTTGGCTTGTGACTGGCAAGGAGTTTAAGGGGTGCAGTATCTTGGATTTCTATTGGTCATGATTCCTTTATGTTCAATTTAGATGGGGCAGCAAGAGGTAGGCCAGGACCTGCAAGGATAAGAGGGGCTCTTGCATGATTCGGCTGGGGTCTGGTCCATAGTCTTTTGGGAATAAGTAGGTGTTGGGGATTCAAACGAGGCTAAGATTCTAGGGATTAGGAAAGCTTTGTCTCTATGGGTGATCTCACATTCCCTGAAGGTTTGCTATGTAAATTTTTGTATTTATGTTGTTTTCTCAGGTTTAAGTATTTTCTATCCGTTATTTGTACTCTTTTTTTGTATTAATACAATTTTTTTTTTGGTTACAGCTCAAAAAAGAAAAAAACCTCTATGTATGGAGAAACAAGACATTTATTCTACATTCATCTCCAAAAATGGAGGTCAACCCTTTTATGGTGATCCTCAAGACTACACTAACTAATATACATTACAACGTTCCAATGGGGATTGCTTGTTGGAAAGATCTATCTTCAGTATTAGGTCTATTGACTGAGAAAAGAGAGGGAGTTCATATGTCCACCTAAGTATTTTGAAATTCTGTTGCTAGAATGATGCAAGGCCTAGAGAGAGAAAAGGGGAGGAGGGGGGGGGGGGGGGGGGGAATAGGTCTGATCCGATTTTATCCCCTTTTTAAAATAAATTAATTTAACAACATGTGCAACGGAATAAACGTGCGTGCAAGTGATAAACAGATGAATCAAACCATCAAAGCAAACCACATTGCACAATCATTTATAGTGATTCGGTTCTCCTGAACCTACATTCACTATCAGACTACCCAACTCTCGGGCCGTCCCAATATAATATGAATGGGCTTCACAGCCAGATCCTCGACGCCTATTTTTTTTGGGTGGTTCGAACACAATATTCTAATCTACCTTACAACTTTTATAAAAAAAAAAAAGACTAAGAGGAACACTTGCCTTGGGCCTTAACAAATCTTCAAAATGTGTGTTCTTTTTGTAGATGTCTCCGCGCCTTCTACCTTCAGATCTGGTCCATTCTTCAGAGAGTTTTGGCACAATGGAACATGAGTTCTAGGACAAGAGTATTACTGATTTTTGGGTCCTAGAGGAAGGTCATCATCTTCCAAGATCTTCTATGGTCATGAGGAGCCTCTCAAAGGATTTTTCAAATATCATTGGTCAAAGGCCAGCACAATAATTTTGCCACTTGTCACTCATTATCTCATAAATTCGAATTATGAGATGGCCAAAAAGATTTTCAATAATCTTAAGAGGAGCCTTTCCAAATACGTATGATATAGCCACCCATGATTTTAGTTTTGTTCATGATTTAAGAGATGGCAAACAAATTTTACAAAGTCTAAGAAGACCTTTGTAGATTCTCTATATTTCCATAAAAATTCCAATCAAGATAAGACTTAGGATTTTTCGAAATCAAGAGTAGGCTTTCCATCTTTTCAGTTTGATATTTGGGTCAAGGGACACATGGCCTTGCGGTCCCACGTTGAAAATACAATTGTTATATATTTTCACTCAGATAAGGACAGTCTTTGAGGCCTCGACAAAATGCTTGAGGCCTCGAGGCCGAGAGTCAAACATTTTCCAATTAACCATAGACTTCTAAGGTATTTAGGCTTAGCCTAAGGTCCATTAAGGTTCACTTGTGTGCCAATCACATGTTCGGTGTGGATTCTTCAATGCACAGTAGACCTTCTGACATCTTCACATTCTTCCAAGGCAAGGTCCAAGACACACGGTCATGGAATTGACAATACATAGAATCGGTCAAACCGAGGCCCTAACATATTCTACATAATATTAATCTAAGTGGTTGAAATTATGTGGATCACTTTATGATAAATCTAAGCCATTGAATTTTATCATTCTCCTTTCAAATTTAGATCAAACTTTTTATTTTTTATGAATTAAGTCGTTAATATTTCAAAAAAAGATCAAACTTTTTATTTTATTTTTATTTGATGCATTTTCAACATTGGATTGATCATAATAGGTAAAAATATTGATCTAATGATTTATCAAGGACTAGGATGATTCAATGGGTCCCAATTTTTATAGTTAACCCCCATGACAATCTGTACATCCATATAATTTTTTGATCATAGACTGGGATCCACTCTCTGACACATGGTGTCATTGAACCTGTGTATTTCAGCCCAGACATCTGTTAGACATCCCTGATAATATGTGAACTATGGTGCTCGTAATGTGCATAGTGGAAATTGTTGTGCAACAAAGTGGTCTTCATTTGCACAATTTTCTGTTAACTTCAATTTGCAAGTCTTGTTGTCTTGTCGTTTGTTGGAAGTCGTTCCGTATCCCTTGTTTATTTTCTGGATAAAACATTTGGAGTGATCTGGAAAGTGATTCTATCATTCAGGATTGGTGTTGACTTGTGAATAGGAATACTAAGTTCACGTAGGAGGTCTAATAGCAATGAATTTGCAACAAGCTGAGCTCATTGACCACATTCAGCTTTATGGAGGTTTCAAGTACTTGGAACATTATGCTTTTCTTTCCATAATATTCTCGACAATTTTGTTGAATTCTTTCTACTGTTATTTGCTTTTCATTCAAGTTCTAAGTTTCTAACTACTTACTCGAGTGCCAGCATATGTGTGATGTTCTGAACCCGTTTTTCTGCTCAATCTTAGTGGCCAACTTGTTCATTTGCAGATCTGGTGTAAGGCATACCAATGTATTGTTGAGGGGAGCAGTTTTTCGAGTCTTCAGCATCAATTTCTTCACGTATGGTTTCCCGGTGAGAGCATCGTCACATATGTTCGTTGTTCTTCACTTATGGAAATTATTGTTATTTTCAAAGTTGAAATCTCTTATTTCATTGTGGCTATCGATTTAGATCATCACCTGAATTAATTTTGTGACCTCATTCAAAAATTAAACTTTGTCATAAATTCTAATTTTAAGTCTTCAGCAATTTATAACTTTGTATAAGAAATGCATCTTGAAGTATGTTGAGGTTATATAGGGTTTCTATGAACAGTTTGTTGAGAGAGGGTAACATTTCCAATAGGAGTCAGGACTTCACAATAAACCTTAAGCCCATATCTATTTGACCTAGTAATACACTACTTAGCATAAGAAATAAAGGACATTGTATCGTGGTGTATGCTATTTGTAGATGATATAGTGCTAATAGATTGATAAAATATTTAAAGTGAACTGCCAAAGAAAGAAGAAAAAGAAAAGAAATAATCATAAAATGAATTTTTAGAATCATAATAAGCAAAGATGTTCTATGGTTGCATGATAAGTATGGTTGGCCCACTTTAGGCAAATCTATCCATCTAGTCTGCAAGGATGGAACAAACCACACACTGAGAACTAGGTGGCCGAACTAGGCTAACTATAGTACTGTAAGCAGTCAACCCGGCCACCTACATTACTTTAGGTGGCTTGCTTTGGGCACCCACAAGTCTGCTTAATTTTTTATTATATTCTGGAGGTTTGAGGTGACTACCTTAATTTATTGATTGCTCAAACAAAAAAGATAAAAATTATGTGGCCAAACAAAGATTATGTTTGGCTCCTAGGCCATGGAGTTCACTTGCTACACATCATGTTTTCCATCTTATCCACAAATTAAAAATGTAAAATCTAATGTCCTTAAACCCTTTACCTTTGTTTAAGTTGAGTGACAATTAAATGATTCGTGACCATTCATTTCATCTATGGTTGAAATGCTTTTATGGAGACAAAAATTGCAAAAATTAAAAAATTGGCTAAAAAATAAAAGTAGAAATAGATATTTTAATATTAGTTTGGTGAGTTTGATTGATGTACCACACATTTGTGATGTCATTAATTAAGAAAAGATGTTAAATTTATTAAAAGAGGTTAAAAATAGGAAAAAAATATTTTAAGATTGGATTTGGTAAGATAAGGAAGAGGAAAGTCCATTTGGTGGCTTGGTCGGAAGTTCTAAAACCTAAAACCAAGGGAGGACTTGGCCTTGTTCCTATGCAACTTAGGAATCATGCCCTGTTATGTATGTTTGGCAATTTGGTAGAGAGCGGGAGGCACTGTGGGTTAGAGTTCTGTTAGCCAGATATGGAGTGGAGGAGAAGAATGGATGGTATCTAAGCAGGGAACGTGGAGAAAACGGATCCAAGATGGTCAAGGCTTGTTGGAAATTAGGCCAAGGGGAAGGCATGATAGGGAATATGTTTAGACACAACACTAAATTCTTGGTAGGGAAGGGTGATAGAACTCTTCTCTGGAAGAATTTGTGGTTAGGAGAGAGACCCCTTAAGGAAATATTCCCCAGACTGTTCAGGATTTCAAGGAATGCCAACGCACTTATTCAGGACTACTATATGATGGAGGGTAGGCAAATCTTCTTGCAATTTGACTTTACAAGGGAATTAAGGTCCTTTGAAGAAGGAAGGCTAAATGAATTATTAACACAATTGAGGGAATTTCCACTTTCACCTGCCGAGGGGGGCGAACTTATCTGGACGGGCGACTCCTCTAGCAACTTCTCGGTTAAAGCTATGGTGGATTTGGTTAAAAAACAACAAACAAATGACGAGGCCATTACCAGTCTGATTTGGAGAGGGGCGGCTCCCCTAGAGTGCAAAATTCGCATGGTGCGTGTAAAAAGAGAAAGTGCTCACGAGGTTAGAATTGAAAAAGAGAGGGCTGCTTAGAACAGAGGATGACCTCAAATGTGCACTATGCGAGTCAGCAGATGAGGATGTAGGCCACCTCTTTATAAATTGCCCAGTCGTAAGGGGACTATGGACAAAATTTGCTAAGCTTTTTGATGTTTCCTAGGTTTTTGATAGGTCCTATATCGAAATAGTGGGTTTGTGGTTCATGTCAAGATTATAAACCCTAGAATGAAAATCGCATGGCTAACGATTCGACTGCAATTTTGTGGACATTGTGGAAGGAAATAAATGCTAGAATCTTTGAGGGAAATCATCAGATGAAGATGAGCTGTTCCAGGTCGCCAAATGGAGACATTGCATGTGGCTACTGGCTGACATCAAGTTTAAGGGTCTCAAAATGAACGATCTCCTCTTGTCTTGGGAAGGATGAATGAGTGGATATAGGAGAAAAGGGAGGTCGGAGGAGAGATGGGTGCCAGGACAGGGCGTCATGAAATTTAATGTAGATGGAGCAACTAGGGGAAACCATGGGCCAGCTGGGATATGTGGTGTGCTTAGGAACCATAGGGGTGAAACATCTATCATGTTCAACGAGTCGGTGCGAATCATGGATTCAAATAAGGCGGAAATCCTTAGTATTAAGCAATGTTGTCAAACTTGAATTGTATCGTGAGTCGGTCTAAGGGTGTGAATCAGAAATCGTAGAATCGTAAGATTCATAACGTTTTTTCTAGAATTATTATTTATACTATAATTACATATAAAATCACATAGAATAATAAGATGCTTCGTTCAATTTCTCATAATATATAGGTTTAGTTGGCATGAAAATTTGATATTATATAGATTTTTCAAAAATGTTCAATTTGCTGTAGCCGACATGTATTTTTAAAGTATCCAGAACAATTTCAAACAATTTTTATTATACAGTTAGGGACATTAAATTATTGGGTTCATGTGATATTAAATTATGAAAATTAGTAATGTTTGGTTACATAGAGTTACGGAAAGAGGGACACCATATATTTTAAAATATCTAACTAGATAATGGAAAATATGTTAAAATACTATGTTTAATATTTTAAATAATAACTGTTTAATTGAGATGTGTACTATTTAAATAATAATTATGTTAAAATAGTTAGTGTGCTATTTTAAATAATAACTGTTTAATTGAAATTTGATTAGTTTACTAGATAATAAATCAATAGCATTTAAAACTTTTAATAACATCCATCAAACAATTTTTTTAAAAAAGAACTATTTATTTTTTAAGATAGATATACTTATACAAAATATAGAAAAGAAAAAAAGAGGGATTTGTTAGTAAGAAAAGCGATTAAAAATAAAAAATAAAAGAAATATTTTTTAATTAAAACATAAGACACGATAATAAAAAATTAAAAATATAAAAAATAGTGTCTACTGAATAAAGAGAAAGAGTCCTTGTGCACAGTCACACAAGTGCGACGAGGACTCTTTTTTTTTAAAATACATCCGTAGCCTTGTGGAAGTAATACCACACGGAAAATAAGTTCCCTCTTTTATCCTCGAGAGAAAGTAAATGAGTAAAGTGAGACTCCTGCGGCAAAACGACTACAAAAACTATAAAAACTACAGAAACCACTGAAACCTAAACCCTAACAAAAGAAACAATGAGGAAGAGGTGGCGTCAAAACGAGAGGAAGAACTGATCATGTACTTCCCTTGAGTCTTTCCTTCTTCCCCTTGAATTGCACGAGACAATGATTCGTTTCAACCCAAGAATCGTGCGATTTTGGGTAAATACCGATATTTGATGCAATTTGAATCACTAGACCCTATTTCCGTGTCGAAGTGTACGAGTCAACTCGTGACTCCTACGATTTTGACAACACTGGTATTAGGAGAGCTTTGGCCGTCTGGAAAGTTCATGGGCAAGGTAAACTTGTTATTGAAGGGGATTCGGCAAATGCTTTCAAATGGGCAAAGCGTTTGAGGCGTTCCTCCATGGAGAATAGGTCAATTTGGTAAGGGAGGTTAGAGAATTGGCTGCATGGATGGATGTATCGTTTATTAAGATCGGTCATTCAGCTAATGGAGTGGTGTACTTTCCCAAATTGGGAGTCACCAGTCACTTCTCGGGCATCTTTTTATTATGACTTTCTTTATTGTTTTTGTACATTTGTTTTGATTTTTCATTTTCTTGTTGTTTTTCTTGGTTTTTGTATACTAATCCTTTAAGACCCTTTTTTTTTTTGTACTTCTTCCTCCTTTTTTGGTTTTACTAAAATTCTCTATTAATGTTAAAAAAAAAAAGATTGGATTTGGTGAGCTAGAAGGATTTAGCTGATTTTGGCCTATAAAATAAAGTTTGTTGAGATTGCTCCTATTGAACCTTGGAGTTTTGTTCTACATATGTCACTCTTCTTCGATTTTATAATTTGGTTATTTTTCCTTAATTTTGATTTTTGCAGTTAGATTGTTGTTTTGATATTTGGATATTAAGGTTTCAATTAATTAGATTAACTTTTATTAGATATTTGTTCATGGATTATTTACTTATTTATTAAATAAATCAATAAAAGAACTTACACTACGTGCTGAGATAGTTTAGTGTGATTGTCAATTGAATTTTAACTGTTCAATAACAAGCAAGAAATACGAAAAATTCATCCAAAAAATGGGGTTTTATGTTTTTATTTTTTATTTTTTAAATTGAGTTTTATGTTTGGATTTGGTGAATTTGAAACATTCGATCTGTCCTTATAATACCAGTATTGATTTGACCCATATATATATAATATATATATATATATATATATATATATATATATATATTTTAATGTTTAGTATATAAAAATAGAAAAACTTTGTTCAAAATTTTGGGAAGTGGAGACCAAATGATCTATATCATTTTTTTGACCAATCTCACTCGGATGAAGTGCGTCCTTCTTGTCAGTGAAAAGAAAAAGGTTGTAAATACTTCTACTAAAGTTAAGCTTATTTGCATGCAATGTTTGCTGAAATTCCCTTTTTTTTTATAAAGTTTTTCATTCTTGTGCACACATGTTTTGATGGCGTAGATTACTCATTTTTAATTTTGCGTGAGTTTTTGTTAGTACTTGAGGACAAATCCATTATGTTTGGCTTATGTATAAAACTTTCAGTGGTGACATGACAGGTTTCTTTGCTTGCTCTTTCTTTATGGAGTTTCAGTTTTGCAAGTATCTGTGCCTTTGGACTGCTTGTGTATGTTGGCTACGTTTTATATGCCTTCCCTTCCTTGTTCAACTTGCATCGTTTAAATGGGTTGCTTCTTGTCTTTATTCTGCTTTGGGCTGTCAGCACTTACATCTTCAATGTGGCATTCACTTTTCTTAATAAGAAGATGCAAAAGGTATGCTATTTGACTAGATTCATGCCTGAGTACTTTTTATATCAATAGATGATTTAAATTATTAATGGGATCTTTCTAAAATGCAAAAGCAGGACATGGAGATCTGGGAAACTGTTGGTTTGTGGCATTATCCAATTCCTGGTTTCTTTCTACTTGCACAGTTTTGTCTTGGGGTTCTTGTAGCCATGGGTAATCTTGTGAACAACTCTGTTTTTCTGTACTTATCTGATGAGGACGGGCGACCCTCAAATGATGATTTAACTGTAGAAGGTGAGAAATCTTTGATTTCCTAACTAAAAGGTTATGTCATATGGATGTGGGTGTGTGTTTTGGAACCCAACACTAGTATGAGGTGTTGGGCTAAGCCAATCCTGAAACATAGGATTTGTGGATTTGGCATACTATTGAAATAAATTTAGATTCAATTATTATTTTCAAATGTAAATAAGGTGTGAAAGCACTAGTTTGTTGATTTGACTAATTAACTTGTTTTACTCTAAACACTTAAGGTATTTAAGTGATTTAAGTGTTGGATGGCTAAGATTATAAAACATTAGCCATGGTATATGGAGATTGATGGAGAATATTGATCTTGGAAAACATTAGCATTGGATTAGTGTGTGTGTGCGTGCACCGCCTATTTGTGTTGAAACAATAACAGAAAATTTCATTAATAATGGGGTAATTTACAAAGCCCCCATCTTTTGCCTCAATTGCAAAAGCTACCTTGATGGTTTCAATAATTGCAAAAACTACCTCTATCTTTTGCATCAATTGCAAACTTCTCCCCCCTTTTTCTGAGCAGCAACAGAACAAAATTTTATTATTAAGAGGAGAAAAGGTACAATGTACAGGGTATAAGAGACTTATTCCATTAAAAAAAGTGAGTGCCAACAATTCAATCTCACAATCACACCCCCAAAGAACCCAAAAAGTTAGTAAACAAAGTATATTCTGACTGCTATCCACCCCAAGTTTGGCTAGGATATTCATCACACCGTTCGCTGATCATCAGATATGCTCTAAGGACACCTTCAAAGAGCTTAACATCTCCCAAATCCTTCTGACAGTTGGTATAAGTTTCCATGGTGGCTTTTTCCTACTAGATACCCACTTAATTGCGTTGGCCGAGTCTCTTTCCACAATTAATTTCCCCTGCCAAAAGTTGCCCAAATCTCTTAGGCCTTCTTAATCTCTAATAACTTTTCTTCATTCAAGTTTCTCACGCCCACCGATATCGAAAATAATAAAGTACCCTCTTAACTGTGTAATACCTCGCCTATACCAATTGCTCTTGGTTTACCCTAGTTGCTCCATTGACATTAAATTTTATTACGCCTAGAGTAGGTGACTGTAACGATCCATCCCTCTAGCATGATATTGTCCGCTCTGGGCCTCACACACGGCCCACACGGCTTTCAATTGGCGAACCAACCCACTGTTCTTCCCAAAAGGCCTCATGCTAGAAGGAGGAAGCTACTACTTATATACAAGGGAATTTCCAATGCAACTAGCAATGTGAGACTTTTTGGGGTAGGGTATTACAATCTACCCCCCTTAAAGCAAGAGCTGTCCCCAACTCTGCATACACAACAACCAAGCCCACACCCCTAGGCAGAGAGTTGAACATTGCTCTGATACCATTTGTAACGACCCGTCCTTTTAGCATGATATTGTCCGCTTTGAGCCTCACACGGCCCGCACAGTTTTCAATTGGTTTGCCAACCCATTATTTCTCCCAAAAGGCCTCATGCTAGGAGGAAGGCTACCACTTATATATCAGGGAATTTCCAATGCAACTAGCAATATGAGATTTTTTGGACAGAGTATTATAGTGACCAACCTACCTACCAATCTACCCTCAATCCTAGACCTCCTTCCTAAACAACTTTTCCACGATCTGTGAAAATTAGTTGTAGAAAAACCTTTGAATTCCTCATTACAACCACACAAACAACCTCCACTTAGCATTTTCAAAAACCTTGTGAATCTCACGTGGTTTGTTGATGTAGTGTAAATCTGCAGTTTATAATTTTTTTGGGTTTTTCAATTTTCTTTTTCAATGGGATAGGGTTTGGACTTGGGATTTTAAGCCGAATCGCTGGTCTCAAGATTGAAACTCAAAGGGGGGATCTCTCAAATCTCTCGGTCACTCTCGAGAAAAGACAGAGGATGCCAATTTCAATAGGATAATTCGACCAAGGAAACTAGCCGTCCTCGAAAATTAATCGAACAAGGAATTGGAGTCCGAATGTAGAATTTTAACACACTTAATTTAATTAAATAAAATACAATAAAATTCAAAATTGATGTAGACTGGGTAGGATAAAACACCGCACTCAATCGCTTAGCGTAAGCAACGACACAACTCAAATATCTTGGTTGTGTAAATCAAGAATCACGTGGTTGAATGCAACCCGTGATCTTATCAGTAAACCCAACTCACTTAAGCATTGAAATTAATTGAATCAATTAATTTAAAACACACTCAATTGGGTTTTCAAAAGTCCAATTAGTTCAAAAAAATAGAGAAAAACTTCCACAATTCCAAATCAACTTGAATCTCTATTTTGAAATCCTAAATTGAGCAAATTGAAAACTGGTAGGCTTTAATTAAAACACAATGCCAACCCCATGGGCTTATCCCAGTTGGTTTGGGAGCAAGATCTCTAGAGGGAGGTCTTGGGTTCAAACCATGGGAGCCTCAATGAAGGGCCACTTCCCATGGGAATATGTATAGAGTAAGGTCCCCTCGAATTATCCGGTGTGTGCAGATTGTAGAAAAATAATAATAAAAGAAGATGAAGAAGAACACACTGTTTTGGGAAGAACCCTTCTCCAAATTGTATTGTATTGTGTTGTTTTCCTCCTAGAGGATACATCACTAAATATAAAAATGAGAGCCAATTAAGGTGGCTAAAAAAGGAAGTACACTAGACGTATCCTTATCTATACAGATTATACAATCATACAGATGACCTTCCAAAATAGGGAAAATAATCACGTATTGGGTCCCACAACACTCCCCCTCACGCTAGCTCGAAGGTCTAACAAACCCAGCTTACCAATAACCGAAGTGAGTTGATGTTGAGGAGTAGACTTGGTCAAGATATCTGCCAATTGATCTTTAGATTGCAGATGAGGAGTAACAAACCGGTCTTCAGAAATATGCTGTCGAAGGAAGTGACAATCCACCTCAATGTGCTTGGTTCTCTCATGAAAGACCGGATTGGAGGCGATATTGATAGCCGCTTGATTGTCACAGAACATAATAAGTGGACTAATGGGAGCAAAATCTAATTCCATAAGAAACTGACGGATCCAAAGTAACTCAGTTGTAGTATAAGCAATCACATGATACTATACTTCAGCACTAGAGTGAGCAAAAACATATTGCTTCTTGCTACGCCAACAGACCAAATGAGAGCTCAAGAATACGCGATAACCAATGGTAGAGCGACGGTCATCAGAAGAGCTGGCCCAATCTGTGTCGTAATTGCCACGAATTGAGAGGGAAGACTGTCGTGCAAAGAACAATCCCTGGCCTAGATGAGTTTTAAGATAGCGAAGGATACGAAGACAACATGAAGATGAGTATCCCGTGGAGCCTGCATGAATTAGCTGACCACACCAACCGCATATGATAAATCGGGCCAGGTGATAGCGAGGTAAATCAGTTTTCCCACCAACTTTTGATAAAATGTAGGAGAATCAAGAAGAGTCCCATATGAAGCACATAACTTTGTGTTGACATCTAGCGGTGTGTCAGCCGGTTTGCATCCAGAGTACCCAGCATCCTGGAGGAGATCAAGGACATACTTGTGTTGAGACAAAGAGAGTCTTCGTGGCGAACGAGCTACCTCAATACTAAGAAAGTAACGCAACTATCCCAGATCTTTAATATCAAATGTGCGCTGTAGATATTCTTTGTAGAAATTGCAGCCTCATCATTACATGTGAGAACAATGTCATCGACATACACCACTAGAATCATTACCACATATTGAAGACGATAGATAAAGACTGAGTGATCCATCTGACATCTAGAGAAACCATAAGGCAACAAAGCACTGCTGAACTTCTCAAACCAAGCTCGTGGGGACTGTTTGAGGCCACAAAGAGCTTTTCTGAGTCTGCAGACCGAGTGAGACTCCCCCTGCTTGATAAATCCTACTGGTGGTAGCATATATATTTCATCTTGTAGTTCACCATGAAGGAAGGCATTCTTCGCATCTAACTGATGAAGTGGCCAGTCATGAGTGGTGGCGATGGAAATCAAGATCCGAACAGAGGTAATCAGGTAATCTTTGCCACATGGGAGAAGGTTTCCTGATAGTCCACCCCATAAGTCTGTGTGAAGCATTTGACAACTAGACGGGCCTTATACCTGGCAATAGATCCATCTGGATTATGTTTCAGAGCGAATACCCATTTACAACCAACTGGAGATTTCCCCGGAGGAAGAGGAAACATATCCCAAGTATGATTTTTTTTTCCAGTGCAGCTAATTCCTCATCCATAGATGCCTTCCAAGAGGGATCTCGAAGGGCAACGTCAATCTGCTTGAGAATCTTAATGGTGTCCAGAGCTGTAAGAAAGCTATGATAGGAAGGAGAAACAACATGATAGGACACAAAATGATCAAGGGGATGAATTGTACATGTACGCTTAACTTTCTGAAGAGCAATGGGAAGTTCAGACTCAGCAGTTGTGGATGGATCTGGACTAGGGGCAGATGGGGAAGTGGCGTCTGTTGGATGAGGACGCCTGGGATGCCTACGTCAGTACTCCAGAGTACGCTTGGCAGTGCTAGGTGGAGGAGTTCAAGACGGAGGAGTGATAGCCGGAAGGAGAGGTAGAACAGGAGGGGAGGAGGAAACATACAGTGCAGAAAAGTATGGGACCGTCTAAAAAAAGGTGACATCCAGCACTCGTATGATTTTCCTGTGAGGGGATCAAGATACTTGTAGCCTTTATGAAAAGATGAATAGCCCCAAAAGACACATCGCACAGCTCGAGGAGAGAGTTTATCAACAGAGAATTGATGAACAATAGCAGACACACCCAAAAACATGCAAAGGAGGACTGTGAATGGGTTTATGCAGGGAAATAAGGTCAAGGGGAGACTTTTCTAGCAGCACCCGAGATGGCATGCGGTTGATAAGATAACACAAGTTTAAGATGACTTCAGGCCAATATGACTGCGGGACATACATGGTAAAGAGAAGGGAGCGGGCTACCTCAAGTAGGTGTCGATTTTTGCGTTCAGCGACACCATTTTGTTGAGGTGTAGATGGATAAGAGAGTTGGGATTCGACACCATTGTCTTGTAGGAATTGAATAAAAGAATGTGACAAATATTCCCCCCTATTACACTTTGCAAACTTTTAATGTGACAGGAAAATTGTGATTCAACCCATTTGTAAAATGTACGAAAATAATCAAGTACTTCAGATTTATGTTTCATCATATATATCCATGTCATGTGTGAATAATCATCAATAAAAGAAATAAAATAACGAAAACCTGTTCGAGAGACAGAGGAGGATTGCCAAACATCAGTGTGTATAACAGAAAATAATGTAGATACACGGTCATTTATTGAAGGAGGAAAACAAGTTCTACTATGTTTGCCATATTGGCAATGTTCACACTAAAACTTATTAAAGATAAAGAAGGAACAAGTTTCTTTAACACTGTATCAGAAGGATGTCCTAGCCAGCAATGCCAAAGCCACACATCGGGTGAAGAGGAGGTCAAGCAAGCTCAGAAGCACCAGACTGTTGATCAAGAAGATATATCCAACTTCATGATCGCCACCAATCACTTGCCTCGTACTCAGATCCTGAAAGACACAGTGAGAAGGAAAGAAAGTGACCCAGCAGTTTAAATTTTGAGTCAAGGCACTAATAGACAATAAATTGTGGGACAACTTTGGAACATTCAAAATAGAGGAAAGATCCAAGTTAGGAGTAACTGGAACCGTCCCTTTCCCAACAGTATCAATAGATGAGCCATTAGCTAAGTTGACCTTACCACATGAAACAGGTGAAAGAGAGGAGAAGAGGTTGGACATACCAGCCATTTGGTCAATAGCACCAGATTCGACAATCCAGGAATGGTGGGAGACATGATGTGCAGGTGTGTCCAGTACCTGATGGGGAGGAGACAGTATGAGAAGTCTCAGAGGATTGAAGACATTGCATCTGTTGCTGTAAGAGGGCAAATTCTTGTCGAGTCACAGGTGCAGTGTCACCAGTCACATCAGTTAGATGAGCTTGTTTTGGTCTGCCATGAAGTTTGTAGCACGACTCAGCGGAGTGATTGGTCATTTTGCAATATGTGCAAAACAGAGTAGCTATCCGCCGTGAACCTCTGGTGTCTCGACGGTTGTCAGAGGATGTATCTTTATCATGGGAAGTAGGTAGTGGAGGACGTACGGAGTGAGCTGTGACCAAGGCTGAACGCTCAGGCGGCATAGGAGGAGCCATAACAATTCGACGTCGGTCATCCCGAAGTAGGGCAGAGTAGACCTCAGCCAGAGAAGGAAGGGGGCGTTGCCCAAGCAGTTGAGCACATATATGCTCAAATTCTGGATTCAGTCCAGCCAATAACTCAAATGTCCGTCGTCGATCAAGTAATTGCTTATAGAGCACAACATCATCAGGAAGTTGAAATTTAACAGATTCAAGTTGATTCAATTCCAACCAACATGTCCACATTTTTTAATAATACTGAATCATTGAGAGCTCCCCCTGTCGGAGTCGGAGATGAGATGCCATCTGATATAACTCATATAGGCGTGCTGAATTGTCACCATCAGAATACAAGCTTTAATGGTATCCCAAACATCCTTGGTAGTCGGAAGAGTATAGATCGTTCCACGCACATGTTCTTCCATGGAGTGAAGTAGCCAGGACTGGACCAAGGAATTATTAGCTTTCCAAGTGCGATATGATGAATCAGTCTTGGCCAGGTTCGGTGCTAGTGCCATCAATATAGTCATACAGTTGCTTGGCTTCAAGAAACATTTTGGCGGAGTGAGACCATTGGAAGTAATTGGTCTCATTTTACAAGATGGTTCTGATCTTGCCAATATGAGTGGATCCAGAGGAAGTCATATCGGAAATAGAAGTAGATGACGAAGACCCACTAGAAGGAGATCCTATAGAATAATCAGTAGAGGCCATAGTGCAGATCTGCAAGAAAGATCCTCAAAAAAGGCACCGACGTCCCTGGCAGCAAGAGAAAATAACTGCAGAAATGGGGCCCACCGCTGATGTGAAGTGGGGAAGTCCAATCCAAAGAAAGCAATGGCAGTGGCGAAACTGGAGAGAAATCCAGGTGCAAAGAGGAAGTTCTTGCACAAATCCAGCAGAAAAAGGTGCAAAGCCTGGGAGCACAGGTAGTACTTGCTGCAACAGGCAGCAGGCTTGAATGTGGGTCCCACTGTTGATGAAAGGGTGGGAAGTCTGGTGTGATTGAAGCACAATGCAGGGGCGAAACAAGGAGACTTGGTCCTAAGAGAAAAAATCCCCAAAGCAGCGAGATCTGGCCAGAAAATTCCAAAATCAAAGGATAGGGTCATCCTAGATGGCAGAGGAAGGAAGGCTAAAATGGGGGTCCCGCCGATAGTGGAAGGTGGGGCCAACAGTGGCGAATTGAAACCTTAGTGAGAAACGACTGCAGTGGAGGTGGATTGTAGACACAAGAATGTCAGAAGTTGTCGATATAGGCAAAAGACCCAAACAAGAGGGGCAACATGCGTTCTTGTCAGCAAGAGGGAAGATGAGTCACCGAGTCCACCAGATGTGAGGAAAGAGAAAATCCAACGGGATAGATGTATTCTCCTCCAAAAAATGACAGGGAAGGTGAAGAGCTGTCGCCGGAAGACTTCTCCGGCCACCAGATTAAAGGCTGCAAAACGAGGCTGTACAAGAAGGATGCACAGGCAGCCACAAAAAAAAATCTGAAAAATAAGTTCAGATCTGGAATAAAATTCCGGGATTCGAGACGGAAGATCATCGGAGAACGACAACGATCTTTCTGGCTGATACCATGTAGAAAAATGAATAATAAAAGAAGAAGATGAAGAAGAACACACTCTTTTGGGAAGATTCCTTCTCTAAATTGTATTGTATTGTATTGTGTTGTTTTCCTCCTAGAGGATACATCAATAAATATAAAAATGAGAGCCAATTAAGGTGGCCCAAAGGGATTTACACTAGACGTATCTTTATCTATACAGATTATACAATCATACAGATGACCTTCCTTCGGGTTGAGAATTTCGGGTCGGGTCGGGTCGGGTAGTGTAGGGTTCCATATTTTACTAACTCGGGTCGCGTTCAGCCTAACACCAACCAAAATCCTGAACATTGGGAGGAGCTTTTGGGTGTCTCTGGTAGCTATTAGATTTTGAACTTGTAAAATGTTCAACCTTTCTGAGGATAATAAGGAGAAGAGAAAAAGATAATGAATTACATTGTTTTATTTCTATGGAAGAATTTACATGAATAAATAGACTATAGGGAGCCAATGTATGGGTAACAAAAAAGGAAAGAAATTCTCTCCATGTGTGCACCATCGGCGGTCACCCTTCAGGAATTTTGGAATATTTTTATGTCAGACATCTTGCGTGCTTGGAAAAGAATGCATTGATCTTCCTTGAGTTCTTTGTGGGTTCTTAGACATATCATCAGTTGTTTCCGCAGACGTTTAATTTATCAGTTGTTTCTACTTGTGTAACTCTGAGATTTCTCTATGTTCTCTTTGTATTTGCACTTCTGGTGCCCTTATTTATTAATATGTATATCAGGGGTCCGAATATCGGCCTGATACGATTCGTATCGGCCGATATACCGATATCTCGGCCGTTTTTGTTAAAAAAAAAAAAGAAGAGAGAAAAATATCCGCCGATATATCGGCTGATACAGAATTTTAAACCCCTGATGTATATGAATCATTTAAAAAAAAAAAAAAAAAGGAAAGAAATAAATATTGAATCAATCACAAATACAAATCAACTCTCCAATACAAACATTTTTAAAATGTGCTAATGTACGAATTTATCTTACCACTCTCCTCAAGTTGGACTGTAGATGTTAACTAAGCCCAACCTGCTAACAGAATCTATGAAGTTTAAAAGGAGCAACAACTTTAGTGAGCAAATCAACAAGTTGATCTTTAGACCCCATATATGGGGTAGAGATGGTATTTGAGGAATCATAATCATGGAGGAATTGTTGATCGACTTCATTGGGCAGTCGTTCTGTCTTAAAAGACAAGATTTGATTTGATATGGATTGGGAGCTAATTATCATAGAACATGACCATGTGTCATAAAAGCTTGCAAACAGAATTGCCCATGCCTCTAATTCTGCTTCGGCACTAGATAGGGCAGCAACAATTTGTTTTTTACTACACTAAGATACAAGATTGCCTCCAAGAAAAATACAATATCATCAGTAGATCTTGCCCCATTTGCATCAGAATACCCTTGAATCGAAATGACCATGGGATTAATGAAGTATACTGTGCTTAATAGTGCCTTTTATGTAGCATTACATGTGAAAGGACAAGTTGAAGATGTGTGTCCCGAGGTGCATGCATATACTGACTAACAACTCAAATTATACATACTGACTACGTAATTTTATTTATATCCTAACTTGTAATAAAGGCTTGGCTTGCCTTTCATTCTACTGTTTAATTGGAAAAAAACCTCATTTGGATTTGGAGTTGGCCCACATATCGGCTCTGATATATTTTTTGGTGATGAAGACCATTTGTATGAAATAGTGCTTGTTTCTCTAGTTGAGTGATATATGGGCTAGTAACTTCTTTTCTTTCTGAGGTGGGGGACGTGGACTAGAAGTTTTTCTGCTTTCTCATATTTGTAATTTATTTCAGGGCAAGTTATTATCTTAACATTTTTCTCCCTTTTTTGTTGTGTATTGAATTGGCAATATATTATCTTAAGTTGTTCCTTTAATTTTTTCTAATTTACCTGAAGTAATGAAGGTTCTAGTGTCATGCTGAAATTTTGTCCTTTTATGTACAATTATAACCTTATGATTGCTTGCTTAAGTTTTGTCTTGTTCTTGAATTGCAGAGAAGGAATCGACCAAAGTTTTGATTGTAGCTACAATAGCATGGGGATTGCGCAAGTGCTCTCGTGCCATCACCTTGGCTTTGATATTTCTCCTTGCAATGAAACCTGGCATTATCCATGCTCTATATAGTATGACTAATGGCACCCTCTTCTTTTAATTTTGAGAAATAGTTTCCCAAGATGGACATTCATTCTTGTCACAACCCCCTCCCCTTCTCTCTCTTAAGAAGTTAACAATGAGATTCCATTAATGGAACATATCAAGTACAAGATAGAATGCCTGAGGTGGTTACAAGATACAACTAAAATAATCAAGAAGTAAGAACATTTTTTATCTCCACCCTAGATAGAACACAAGACAAGTTAACCTCCCTCATCATATTTGCTTTAGTTAGAACCCTCCCCTTTGTAGTGCACCAACAAAACACTTGAATTCTTGAAGGAGATTTTCCTTTCTAGATAATGTCCAACAAAGGTGCTATAATTGTCCCTCGATGTGCACCTCTAATTTCAACCTTTATTGAAAATTCACCCAACGGACCTCCATCCCAAATTCTAATATCCTTCTCCTCAGTACAAATGGAACTTCTCTAAGCAGCTCTAATAGATCAATGTACAAATTTGCTTCCCTATCCCTTAAAGCTCTTCTGAAAGCTATTGCCTGTATGATAGATCCACCCAAAAAAACTCATAGTTCTCAAGAACGGTGGACTCTTTATTCACCGCCAATATGAAAAGCAATGTCTATGTCAGTCTTTTCTTCAAAGTCCAGTTCCCCCAACCATCCATCTTCCCAAAAACTGGTCTTATTGCCTCTACCCACTACAAACCATAAGCCGCTAACAAGGACCTCACCCAAGACCCCCTTACCTGCTCCTAGCCTCACAAGGTCTTGAAGAACTCCTGACACACTCTTGACATTGTGGATCACTTATTTAATCAATGCACCTTTATGAGGTTTTAGTGGAACAAATTTTAGGTGTTATTGGGTGTTCTTGGGTTTTGCATGATTCTTTCGTTAAGATTCTATCCTCTTGGTGTTATAATACTTACATAGGGAGAGGGACAATAGATTGGCTATAGATTTTGACTGTGATTCTGTGGTCAATTTGGAGAGAGCGAAACTTAAGGTTTTTTAGTCTAAAGAGAAATCTACTCAAAAGTTCTTTGAAAAGACCAAGGATCTCCTCATTTTCTGGTTATTAGGTTGTAAGGAGTTTAATTGTTTTGTCTTTGATGATTTCTTTAGAAGTTGGTTGAATGTTTAAGAGGCAGACTTAGAAGAGGTAAGCTAGTGGAAAGGTGGAAGTTGCCAGATGCAGGGTGTTTCAAATTTAATATAGATGGAACAGTGAGAGGAACTGGTCATAGGTAGGCATAGGGGGGGTGTTATAGGACCATCCTGGCAACTTTTTTCCATCTGGCTTTAAAGATTCTAATGACGCTGAATTTTTTTGCTGTTAAGAGGGATCTCTTGTTTTGGCATCAAGTGGACTAGGTTCGAGTAATCTCATTATTGTGGGTGATTTGACTAATGCCATTACCTAGGCTTTAGGTGGGAGGAAACCTCCTTGGAGGCTACATGTAGCATGTGTAATCTCCAATCTTCGTGAAGGGGAACCTATTTCCTTAAGGTAGGTTAGAAGGTTAGGCAATGAGGTGGCAGATTTCTTATCTAGTGTAGGGGTGGTTTGTCAAGAAGGTGTTGTCAGTTATTTGTAATTAGGGGTGGATTGTCAAGAGGGCTTTGGGGGTATTTGTACTGTTCTATAATTTTTGTACTATTTCTAAGCTTGGAGTTTTTTTGGTGGTATATTGATTTTCGTTTTTGTTGTTGAGGATTTGTGTAGTTCTCTTACTGTCTACCTTTCTCTTTTAATGAATATACTTCTGATTTTTTCAAAGAAAAAAAAAGCACGAATCTGATCTAGACCGTGTTTATGCAAAGAAGAAAGATGACCATTCAAAAAAAAAAAAAACAAAAAAAGAAGGAAGAAGAAAGGTGTATGATCTCTTGAGCCAACAAAATGAGTTTCCACGGTGATCTCTTTCTCTTTGCAACACACTTCACGACATTAACTGAGTCACATCTCAAAATTTGATTCTTGTGAAAGTGCAGTTATGAAAAACTTACTGCTTCTGATTGCTAAAAGCTCCACCCTTGTTCGAGTCTTTCATGCCCACCGGCCTTCAAATAAAGCATAAAGTCTTCCCCCTTGAGTCTTGGAGGATACCTACTATACTTCTTGGGCCCAATTTCTCTCGTCACTCCATCCACATTTTGTCCAATCTTGTCGCTCCATGGCACTAACACAAGCAGACATGGGAGATGCAAGTACCTGAATACCCTTATGTAATGCCACTCTATGCCATGTGGATGAGACCACCCTTATGTGGCACCCATTTTCTGTTACTTGTTTTGGTTGGTTGGAAACACTCTACTGCTTGAATATGGGGCCTACCTAAAATGACCTTCAGCATTCATAATTGGATTTGGCAAATTGTTGATTGATTGCCTACATGATGCCCATAGTCACGTAGACTTGTAACCTTTATATTTGTACCATTGAGCTATGATCACATTTCTACTCTAGCTTGGGACTATTTATTTATTTTGAAACAAGAACTTGTTATTATTGAGAAAAAAGGTACATATACAGTATGAGAGATAAATGTTGTAAAATTATATTTAAGACAATATTGGACTGTGATAAAATTGGATATGAATCCAATTCATGTGGGTAGAAAGGTGTGAGAGATTTGGTGGTGTACTAGGTTGGTGCCTCTGGTCTTAACTTGTGCATGGTGCACATCTCTGTGTGGATTCCACCACCTCTCTAATTCTTCTAGCATACTTTTACCCTCCATGAAATGGAATCCTCATCAGATTTGGTCCCATTCCGAGTTCATTTCATTGTCAAGTTAACAACTCCATCTTATGATAGGGGTTTAAACCCATGTTTATAGTGAACCGTACTTTATGGCCTTCAAAAGCATGATCAATGATCTAGTCAAAGTGCTTTTTAGGCTTTATTTTCAAGCGTAGACATTTAGTTTTTAGCTCCATGGGTGGTTTCACATATTACTTTATACAATTTGCGGACCAAAATTTTGGTAACTAAATTATTATTATTTTTTTAATCTCTAAACTTTCAACGCCTTCAAAATCATGAGTTGATTGATCCAATCATGGTGATTTTCGGTGAGTAAGTTGTTCAATAAGGATTGAGGAAGGGTCCATGCCAAGAGAGATGAGAGTGCTAGTGGAAGGGTTGGTGGGGGAGGCAAAGGGGACGAGAGTGTTGTGAGAGGTGGGTTTTATTTGGTCTTGCAAATCAGATTTGTGAATTGGGCAGAGGTGAATAAGGTCAAGGATGATGTGCATTGGGTATTGCAAGATTGGTGGATAGGAACCATGCTCTATTGTGCAAATGGCTATGGAGATCTGTATTTGAGGATGAGGCTCTTTGGAAGAGAATTTTGAGTGCTAGGTATAGTGTAGAGGGTCTGGGAGGGTGGGATTTGGATAAGAAAGTGGAAAAAGAAGGCTTGGTCGTGGTAAAAGCATTTTGTAAGCTAAATAGAGGAGAAGGGAGGGTGGAGGAAGCTTTTAAAAATGGGATTAGGTTTTTATTAATTTGAAGGATAGAAGTATCATACCAATTGGGGTTTTGTCGTCTTGGAACTTTATGTGGTCAGGAGGAGGAAACAATTTATCATTTGTGGTGTAGATGTTAGTTTTCGCGTAGATTATGGGAGTACTTCTGAAATTGATGGTCTGTAAGGGGGACCTTGATGACAACGTTGGAGGTAAGATGGAGGAATGGTTTGGTGTTTCTTTCAGTGGAAGGAAGGGAGTATCTTGGAGTATTATTTCAGCTTTGGTATTTTTTGTCAATCTGGAAAGAATGGAAATAGAGGATCTTTAAGGGGAAGGTGTTAGAGGTGGGGGAGGTAGTGGAAGGAGCAAAGTAGACAATGTGTTGTTGGTAACCTTGTGTAAGGAGTTTGTAGGGTTGTGCATTTCTCACTTTCGATGATTTCCGCTATGGAGATTGAGATGCTTTCTCCAAGCGGTGAGCTAGGTTGTTGTCCGGGTTCCTTCCGACTTCCAGGAGACCCTAACCTTCCCGATTTTAGAGGTAGGGACTATTGAACCATGTGGATCTTCGGGTATGTTGTTTTATCGAATATGTTTTGGGATTTTTCAGAGTTTTACCATTGTGGTTCGTTTATTGAGATTATACGGTGTATAATCGATTGTTTGAGTCCCTGAGGTAAACATGGTCTTATGTTTAAATGTGATTTGGGTTTATGTGGAAAGACGTGGATGCGTCCATGATCGATACAGGTATGGATTATGTTTTTATGTATTTTATATCCCCGAAGAACCAGGGCCGAACCCGTCCATTTGATTGAGGACCCTTCACATGAGATATGTTATCTTATGTTTTGCATTGATTATGTATGGATTGAGTATGCACGAATCTGGATGCGATTATGAACGATTGACTGTTGTATTGTATTTTGTGGTTTTGATTTTAGTTGATGTGCCAGTGTCCCAAGGCCGGTCGGGGCGGGGCATCAGAGGGCACGTATGAACAAAACTTTGCATGAAAGTCTCACGAGAATTGTTCTCAAGTTATATATATAGATTAATACATGAATTTGTGACACTAAATTTCCTCCGACTCTTTCCACTTCCAGATTCATAGGACCACCTCGAAATGATTTTTTTTTTTAAATAGCTGTGTTATGCAACCCCCACACCTCCCCCTACCCCCACCCACACCCCCCACCACCCCCCACTCTTCTCTCTCTCCGTTCACGTGAGAAAAGCAAAAGTGGTAGCAGGCCCCCATGCCCTTCCACTCTCTCCTTCTCTCCATTCCCGTGAGAAAAGCAAAAGTGGGAGCAAGTTCCATGCCCTCCCTCTCTCTCTCATTCAACTTCTTCCTCTTTAACAAATAATACAGAGGCCAAGGGGTCTCATCCCTCATTTCAACTGTATGGACGACACCATACAGATATTCAATGTCGGTCCATTTTGATTTTAAACAATTTCAAATCCGAACTCAGATTGAATTAAAAAAGAAAAGAAAATGGGGTTTATCTTAAAAAAATTAATACCCAAATCTGATTTCATTTAAGAAATAATAGTAAATAGGTTTCGATTTTAAAAGTTTTGAAGCCAAAAATATGTTTTAATTTAAAGAAATAAAAAATTTCAAAACCTGAAATTAGATTGAATTTAAAAACTACAAAATGGGTTTTTAACTTACAACGATTTTAAACCCCAAATCTGATTTCATTTAGTAAATAACAATAATTTAAAACTAAAAATCTGATTTTATTTCAACAAAATGGGTCTGTTTTAATTTAAAAATATAGAAAATGGGTTTTTGAGTTGGAAAGAAAAACCGGAAAACTCCAAACCTGATTTAATTAGCAAATGGGTTTTCCATTTTGAATTTTTTAATTTTTTTGAGAGCTCAAACAGGAAAAGAAACCCTAAATCCAAATCCGATGCGGTGACTCTAGGTTTTTACAAAATGAAAACCCTATTCCGATTTGTTTGATGTTCAAAAATAAAATCGAAGCCAAATTCCGTTTTTTGAGAGCTAGAAAATGAAGAACCATAAACCGAAATACTATTCGGTGACTTTTAGGTTTGCAAAAACAAAAGCCCTACATCAATTCTGTTTGTTAAAAAATGCAAAGCATTTCTGTATTTTATGTAGAGGATGAAATTTTAAAATATTATATCGGAAGATAGTTGAAAAAATTAAATAATTACCTGAAAGAAATTGACCGATGTTGATTACCCGTACCCAGCTGTCCGTACAGCTGAAAATGGCGAATGAGACCTCTTTGGCTGTCGGTATTCTCTGCTGAAGAGGAAGAGGTCGGATCAGAGGAGAGGGGAAGGGTGTGGGGGACCTACTCCTCGCTTTTGCTTTTCTCAAGTGAATGGAAAAATGGAGGGAGAAGTGCGGGGACTGCATGACACAGCTTTTTTTTTTTTTTTGTCTAATCATCTCAATATGGTTTTGTGAATCCAGGATTTTAAAGAATCTGCTTTGTATGTTTTATCAAACGGAGGAATTTAGAGTCGTGGAGCTGAAAATTACTTTATAGTTTATATATTCGTGGCTAAAACGTGATAACATCTAATGAGTGGGGTGATATACAGTTTCCACTTGAGAAATGCACTCAGTTTTAAATAAAATGGTTCAAAACTGAAATACAATTCAAACAATACAAAAATAAAAGTCAAACCTGAAAAAAAAGTTAAAATTTATTTTAAGTGTAATGTGAAGATAAAAAAATCTGATTTTTTTTACCCAAAATACCAAAAAGGTATAAAACCTCTCAAATTTTGAATCGGGTTAAATATGGCTCCGTTAAAAAGTGGAATTGGAAATCGATCACCCAATAACAAAATCAAATTTGAAATTAAAAATTGAAATTGAAATGGAAATTTATCACCAAACCCTCAAATAGAAAGAAAACGAGAAAATTTATACACAACAATCAGTTTTCAAAAATTGGATTTGTAAAAATCCTGGAAATCTCATTTCAACTCATATTTATAGAAGCCAGAAATGTGGCCGTTTCTAGCATAAACCCAAATTGTTGAAAAATAAAAAATGCCTAAAAATACCTTATTATAGCTTGCTGAGAGTGAACAACAATTTCCATGCTTCTATACATGAATCTGTGTGTTTTGGCATCTGGTGAAAGGGATCTGGACTTCAAATAGCAAGCAACAATTGATTTTTTTTGGGAGTTTGGCCCTCTGGTGAATTGGATCTGGACTTTAGTAGTACATAATTAGAAACTCGAATTATTATTTAATATACTTATGCATTTATATAATACACACATATAATGTGCTTGGAATATAAGTACTTATGTATTTTTTTTTTCGGATTAGTTTTGTATTTTGTTAATAGTAATGCAATAATTATACAAATCCTTGAATCTAAACATATTTTGAAGTAACCAAATAAGTGCGCGTAGCAAATTAGACTTGACCCTAGACATGTGCCTTTTGCCTTTTGCTTCTTGCCTTGCACCTTAGGATCTAGGACCCCTTGGCATCTAGATTGCACATTGTGCCTATGCTTCATAACCTTTTATAAACATTGGTTAAACATTAGCAAATAAAGATTCAGAGAAAACTCTAACCATGTGATAATGGGGACTGTTTGGGGAAGTTCCAATTTCTGTTGATTTTTCTTTTATTTATTGATATCCTCTGAAATTCAAGTTGCAGCTTTCCTTCTTTTTTTATTTTTGGTGTAAAGTGCGGTTTCCCATGTTGATTTTGTTTCATATTTCTCTTTTCAATACAATATACTGACAAGTGTTGAATATTGCTATGTTCCAGTGGGTTTCTTTTTGGTATTTTTGTTGAGCCATAGAGTAAGCAAAAAGATGCGCCAAGCTCTTATTCTGCTATGTGAGACACATTTCTCTGTGTTGTATATCCTTCAGCTTGACCTAGTGTCCAAGGCTTTGGAGCAAAAGGGTTCTTTAACCATGGAGTTTTTAACAGAGTTAGGTATGCCTCATGACTAAAAGGTTTCAGATATCCTTTTCAATGGAAGCAATGATGTAGAAACATGAGTGATTTTGTGACTGATTGTTTTGAGAGAAAAGTTTTACATGTTCTCTGTCATCTGCTGAGCATACGTAATGAAAGCTCTCGAAGGGCTTTTTGTGGTTTGTCCTATTAATTTGGGGTTGGCATTCATAATTGGATATGGCCAATCCCATTTATGGGCCATTGGGCCATAATAGAAACTATAAGCTTAACTATTTAATATTGTATTATTTGAGGGAGATCTTCATGTTAGCCAGACTTAGCCAGAATTCTAAAATAACTCCTTTCTATGGATTGCAGGTCTCCTGGATTGTGCTTGTCGTTGGGATTTTTTGAAGACAACCATCCTTTTATGCTTTTGTGCAGTTCACAATCATGGGTCAAAATTGCTCTTTTCATTATCTTCAATTGTGCAGCACACAGCCAATCCCCCTTTTGGGTTTAGCATATTGAGAGCAGGATTGAACAAATCAGTTTTAATATCTGTTTATGCCTCATCAAAAGCTGGGGAAAGCTCCTTTAATAACTCTTCACATGGTATAATTTTATCGAAGATTGAAGTAATTGATGGTAACAATTGATATAATTTTCTGAATACAAATTGTCCAAGAGGAGCTGGTCCTGACTCCTGAGCTTTATCGTTTGTACCCCACTAACACATTTAGATATTAAAAGTTGGGAAAGTTTTTCAAAGGCACAACATTTCACTGATTATTGAAATGTTCGGAAGCGTGTATTTTTACGCTCTGATAGTTGGATTTAGATATTGCATTGTGGGAAATCTTTTGGTCATCCCTCTATCAGTGATCCCAACAGATCGAAGGTCTGGATCTCCTTATCATGAAATCTCCATGTATGGGAGTTTGCATTTCAGTGAACTGTTCACTTTTGAACGCTATCATTCGTCAGAAATAAAATTATATTTCCTTATTTCATAATTCAGATTATCATTATCAACAAAGACATTTTTCCCATCTATTTGGGTTTGAAATTTGAAAAGATACGGCTTTTTATCTTTTCTATAGGCTGATGCCTATCTTACACCCAAGTGATTTTCTTTATTCTTTTTAAAAAAAAAAATTAAAATTGGATAGTGCCATTGATGAATGAAACTAGTAAAATTAATTCACAAAAGCAGGTGCAAATCTATTTCTTGTCTAATAATTTCCCTTTTTTTTCCCTCAGAGAAATGGATAGCAACATACCTCAGTGCAATAGGGCAGAAGTTCTTATCTGCATATCGTTCATGTGGGACATACATTGCATTTGTGACAATACTTCTTACTGTCTACCTGGTTATTCCTAATTATATATCATTTGGATACCTTTTTTTCCTCCTTTTATGGATAATAGGAAGACAGCTTGTGGAACAAACAAGAAGGCGCCTCTGGTTTCCTTTAAAAATATATGCTGTTTTTGTGCTTGTCTTCATCTATAGCTTATGCATTTTCTCCAGTTTTGGCATATGGTTGTCTAAGAAGGTAGATCTTTATCACAATTTGGGCTACAACCCCAAAGCCACATTGTTGGAGAATGTTTGGGAATCCTTAGCTGTTCTTATTGTGATGCAACTTTATAGCTATGAAAGGAGACAGAGCAAACACAACAATAAACATGATGGTACTGATTTGTCAGAATTTGGAGTTCTTGGTTTTGTTAGAAGGTTTCTTATTTGGCATAGTGAGAAGATCCTGTTTATGGCTGTATTTTATGCTTCCGTATCTCCATTAAGTGCTTTTGGGCTTCTATATCTTTTGGGTTTGGTTGTTTGTTCAACTTTACCCAAAACTTCCCGGGTTCCATCTAAACTTTTCTTGCTTTATACGGGATTCCTGGTGATGGTGGAGTATCTTTTCCAGATGTGGGGTGAACAGGCTCAAATGTTTCCAGGCCAGAAGCATTCTCGCTTAGCCCTTTTTCTAGGTTTTCAATTATTCAATCCAGGATTTCAGGGTCTTGAGTTGGGCTTGCGAGGGAAAGTGTTGGTGATAGTTGCATGCACTCTTCAGTACAATGTCTTCAATTGGTTACAGAAAATGCCGGATTCTCTAGTGAATACTGGAAAGTGGGATGAACCTTGTAATCTGTTTGTTTCAACTGACCATTCCTCAATTGATGATTCCTCTTGTAGAGAGGAAAGTAAACCATTTTTGGATTCTAGTGTACTATCTGTGAGACAAAGGGGTGTTACTACCATCAATTCATGCCCATCTTTTGGCTCTCAAAACTATGAAAGAACAGATACTGCTTCTGCTGGAATAGGTGGTGGGGATAGTACTCATAGACGATATTCATTTGAGTATATATGGGGAAGTTCTAAAGAAAGTCAAAAGTGGAATAAGAAGCGGATAATTGCTTTGAAGAAGGAAAGGTTTGACATGCAAAAGGCAACACTGAAGATTTATGTCAAATTTTGGGTTGAAAATGCATTCAACCTCTTTGGTCTTGAGATTAACATGATTACGTTACTTCTTGCAAGCTTCACTTTATTGAATGTAATCTCTATGCTTTATATCGCATGCCTTGTTGCTTGCATTCTTCTGAATCGACAGGTAATTCGTAAATTGTGGCCCATATTTGTCTTCTCATTTGCTTCAATCCTTACCCTTGAATACTTCGCCATTTGGAACAATCTGATCCCGTGGAATCAACATGAATCGAGTGAGACAAAAGTGCACTGCCATGACTGCTGGAATAGCTCGGATCTGTTCTTTGATTTCTGCAAGAAGTGTTGGCTTGGTACTTCTCTGTTTTATTATCATAAGCGGTTACACCATCATTTACGACATGTACTTTAGTTTCTCTCCTTTATTTATATTATGGTCTATTATTCTTAAAGCACTGGGAACTTGACTTCAAAATTATGAACCAATACTTTTTCCCCAGTTTTGCATATGCTGGTCCTATCTTAGGAAGATTATTGCTGTTCCTTTTTTCCATTATAAATGATTCCAAGTGCCTGCTATTGGAAGCAACTTCAACAATTATTCTGGTTATTTTATGGATTATTTATCTATTGGTCAATGGCAATGAAATTTGTGGGAAGTACATTGACATTATTCCAAAGTGATTTAGGTGTCACCGTAATTCGATAACTCAAAACTTTATTCAACTTTGAAATCTACCAAATCAACTCCTACTCCCAAAGATTTGACCACAGCTTGAGCTCTACTCATAATAAAATGTCAGTGTTTTGCATGCATTTAACATTAAAATAATTGAACAATGTGAAATAAATGAAATTAATGGAGCATATTAGGTAACACACAAAAAGGATATTTAACCAAGTTGCTGCAAATGAAAGCTCATTAACTGAGCTGAGTCAGATAGACAGCAGAATTTGTGTCAAATTTTCTAGTTTTTAGCTTTTCAAATAAACTTAAGATTGGATTGAAATGCAGACTCAACTTGGAATCTGGTTAAGTCAAGTGACTCAAGACATGAAGTTTTCATCTTTTCTAAGTTGAACCATTATATCATACTGATTCCGAGTGTACTTGCTAACTGAAAATTTGTCCTACTATTATATAGGACTTACTGTGGATGACCCAAGAATGCTTGTCAGCTATTATCTGGTTTTCATGTTTGCTTCTTTCAAACTCCGTTGTGATCGCTTAACTAGCTTCGCGGGATCAAATACTTACCGCCAAATGATGTCTCAGCACAAAAATGCATCCGTTTGGAGAGATCTTTCATTTGAAACAAAGAGTCTGTGGACTTTCCTTGACTATGTGAGGCTGTATTCTTATTGTCATTTATTGGATATTGTGCTTGCTCTGATCCTAATTACTGGAACCCTGGAGTACGACATTTTGCACCTTGGCTACCTTGGGTTTGCTCTGGTTTTCTTCCGAATGAGGCTTGAAATACTGAAGAAGAGGAACAAGATTTTCAACTTCTTGCGTGTGTATAATTTTGCTGTTATTGTTCTTTCTCTTGCATACCAGTCTTCTTTCCTTGGGAATTTTAGTGCTGGGAAGTGCAAAAAAATCAATTACATATATGAGGTAATTGGCTTTTACAAATATGATTATGGATTCCATATTACCTCACGTTCTGCGTTGGTTGAAATAATTATTTTCATCTTGGTATCAATACAATCATACATCTTCCGTTCGAAGGAATTTGATTATGTGTCCAGATATCTAGAGGCAGAGCAGATTGGGGCAATAGTACGTGAACAAGAGAAAAAGGCTGCTTGGAAGACTGCACAGTTGCAGCATATCCGTAAATCTGTAGAGCAGAAACGGCAGCGTAATTTGCAAGTAGAAAAGATGAAAGCTGAGATGCTCAATTTGCAAACTCAACTTCACAGCATGAATTCCACCACAAGTTGCATTATCACTTCTCCAGACAGAGAGGGTGTCAGACGCCGACGGTGTTCTGTAAATTCCAATAAAGAGGAAGGAGTTCTCAGGACTGAGGATCCAAATAGTGCTGACTCACTTTTTATTTCTGACTTTGTTGTGCAAGATTCACAGAGAAATGCTAATTGTCAGGTAGCATCTGAAGTGCATGATTTACCTTTGAGCAGAAAGGCTGAGAGTCCATCAGCAATGGAGGGTATGGTTTATTCAATGGACTCTTCTCTTTGTGAGATCACCGAAGTAGATGATAAAGATGCAAGTTCATATACAGATGTAGGTCAGAAAAAAAAACCAAAGCATCAAACTAAGGAAAATCCATTAATCTCAGCTGTACAGCTCATAGGTGATGGTGTCTCTCAAGTGCAATCCCTTGGTAACCAAGCTGTTACCAATATTGTGAGTTTCTTGAACATTGAGCGTGAAGAATCCGATTCAAATGAGCACTCTTCGGCTGAGGATGGGATATATGATGAAATTGAGAGTCAGAGTAACAGGACATACGGACGTTTTGATCAAATGTCATCGATTTATTCATTTAATGAGAGAACTGGGTCTGAAGCAGCAAGTCTGCAACTTGGAAAGATCTTCCGTTTCATATGGGGACAGATGAGGTCCAATAACGATGTCGTATGTTACTGCTGCTTCGTTCTTGTTTTCCTATGGAACTTCAGTTTGCTGTCCATGGTCTACCTTTCAGCACTTTTCTTGTATGCTTTATGTGTGAGTTCTGGTCCCAGTTACATGTTTTGGTTTATCATGCTAATTTACACAGAGGTGAACATTTTGCTTCAGTACCTTTATCAAGTTATTATACGACACTGTGGGTTGAATATTCACTCCAGTCTGCTACAAAAATTAGGTTTTCCCGATCATAAAATTGGGTCAGCATTTGTTATCAGCACCTTGCCTTTGTTTTTGGTGTATATAACAACCCTCCTTCAGAGTTCAATAACGGCTAAGGATGGTGAATGGGAGACAGTTGCTGAATTCAAGTTATTTAAAAGGAGAAATGTTTTCATGGAAGAAGTAACTGAGAGTTTGAATTGGTGGGAAAGGATAAGTCGTCCCCTTTTACCAGTATTAAATGCCTTGAAGGAGTTATTAAGGAGTTCCTATAGATACTGGAAATCTCTGACATCAGGAGCAGAATCCCCTCCGTACTTTTTACAACTGTCACTGAAAATTAATGAGTGGCCTGAAGATGGCATTCAGCCAGAGAGGATAGAATCAGGAGTAAACAGATTACTTCTCGCAGTTCATGAAGGAAGATGCAAAGAGAATATCCCTACTTCACATCACTCTCCCAGCCGTGTCCGTGTTCAGAGCATTGAAAGAAGTCAAGAGAACTCTGATGTAGCCCTAGCAGTTTTTGAAGTTGTTTATGCTTCTTCTTTAGATGACTGCCCTCCAATGGAATGGTACAGATCACTGACTCCAGCGACTGATGTTGTGACAGAGATTCACAAAGCACAAAGCATGGGGCTAGTTGAAGAGATAGGATTTCCTTATCCCATTGTGTCTGTGATTGGAGGAGGTAAAAGAGAAGTAGATCTCTATGCATACATATTCGGTGCAGATTTGGCCGTCTTCTTTTTGGTTGCCATTTTTTACCAATCTGTTATAAAGAACAACAGCGAATTTCTTGACGTTTATCAGCTCGAAGATCAATTCCCAAAAGAGTTCGTTTTCATCTTGATGGTATGCATGCCTTACCCTCCTTCACACCTAATTTTTTGTTGGAGAACTAGGAAAAAATGATATTTGCTTTCCAAAATTTTCTTACTGAAGGTAACCTATCCACTGTATAGGTGCTCTGTGTGCATCCCAATCTCGACCATCCAAATTGTGGGTGGGTCCCATGAGGAATGGGATATAATCACTCTGTGAAGACAGTTCAGTGATATTGCATTTCATTTTTTTTCTGCCTTAGTCAACTTTCCAGAATTTTCCATTTGATTTCCATTAACTAGATGTTTAGGATCCTTCAAACAGCATTCTTTCATCATCTCTAATCATGGGACCCATTGTTTAGACAATCTTGACAGGTAATCATGCATGGTAAGCGATGGTAGATCAGTCACCTCTAGTAAGAACACATTCTACTTTTTTTTATGTAATTTAATGGTAAAAAATTACAAAGTTGCATTTTGGCACTTTGAAAGTTCCATTCTGTTGTGATAAATGACTACCATGATTGTGTTACATGCAAATAATCTAAAATAACATTGTAATGCTGATGAAGCCCGCCACTTTGATTTTGTCACGAGCATAGTGATCACATATCGAGGCTAATAAAGGGCAAACAAGCAACATAACAATAACTACAAGGAGCTCTTTGGTCTCATAAAGTTGCCATCATCCAAGGAGGACCTTTTACCAATTAAAAATGATGCTACTTAATTGTATCGTTATGTTACTCATTAGTGGTCAAATTTCATATGTCAAAAAACTATTCCCAATGTTGTAAATGTTTTTGGATATTGCTTTTCGATACCTTTAATGAGGCTTGGGGCCCTTCCCCTTTCATATTCAAATTGTGTTGGGTAAAAGAAAAAGGTTTCGGGGACCCCATTACCCAGTGGTGGAACAAATTCATCCCGGCTGGTAACAAATGTTTCATCATTCATTAGAAGTTGAAGTTTTTGAAAGGAAAGTTGAAAAGTTGGAGTGCTACCAGTTTTGGGCATTTATCTGATTCCCTTGCCGTTCATCTCAATGGTATTAACCAGATTGATGTGTGTGAGCAATCTGGAGTTTTATCTGAGGAGGATTTTCTTATTTGCAACAATTTACAGGATCAATTTCGTTCCAAGAGTTTGCAGGAAGAGATTAAGTGGAGGCAAAGATCCAGAGATAAGTGTAACGATCCGTCTCGCTAGCATGATATTGTCCGCTCTAGGCCTGACTCAGCCTGCACTGCTTTCAATTGGCGAGCCAATCCATTGTTGCTCCCAAAAGGCCTCATGCTAGGAGGAAGGCTACCACTTATATACCAGGGAGTTTCTAACTCAACTAACAATGTGGGACTTTTTTTTTCTCCATAGGCATGCTCCACACTATAGCCCCTCGGGGGGGGGGAGTATTACAATCTACCCCCCTTAAAGACAGAGCCGTCTCCGGCTCTACCCACACCCTTAGGCAGAGAGTTGAACCATTCTCTGATACCATTTGTAACGACCCGTCCCGCTAGCATGATATTGTCCGCTCTGGGCCTCACACAACTCGCACGTTTTTCAATTGGCGAGTCAACCCTTTGTTGTTCCAAAAAGGCCTCGTGCTAGAAGGATGAAGGCTACCACTTATATACCAAGGAATTTCTAACTCAACTACCAATGTGGGACTTTTTTTCTCCATAGGCATGTTCCACACTATAGCCCTTCTGTGACGGGGTATTACAATAAGTGGATTAAGGAAGGGGACAAGAACACAAAGTTCTTCCACCCCATGGCCTCGGCTCTTAACAGGGTAAAATAGAATCAGATCACTAATTGTTGATAATGTGGCAGTGACGGATAAGGAGGACATCATTGCAGCAATCTTGAACCACTTCAAACAGTTGTATACTGCCAACCCTTTTGACAGGCTGCCTATTTCTGGCCTACCCTTCAAGTCGATTTACTCTGTGGAAGCATCCTCCATTGAGCGACCTTTTTGAGGATGAGATTCGGAATGCGATTTGGGACCTCAGTGATGACTCTGTCCCTAGTCCAGATGGGTTTCCTGTCGCCTTTTTTAAGATCTTTTGGGACATTGTAAAGCGTGATATCATTGAATTCATAGAGGAATTTCATAATAGAGGTCAGATTCCAAAGGAGTTAAGGGCATCTTTTCTTGTTTTGGTGCCTAAGTAAGATGGTGCCTCTGCTCTTTCCGACTTCAGACCCATCAGTCTCCTTGATAGCCCCTACAAGATTCTATCCAAGGTACTTGCAAATCGCCTCAAGCACTTCCTTCCCAAGCTAATTTCTCCTTCCCAATCAGCTGTTGTTGAGGGCCGTCAAATTGTGGATGTGATCATTACTGCTCATGAGTGTATTGACTCCCAACATAAGGCTCGTCAGAAAGGTATCATTTGCAAATTGGATTTGGAAAAAGCTTATTTTATGGTGGATTGGCATTTCCTTCATTTTGCTCCATTCGATGTAACCTCTCTGATACCGTGATTGATAACTTCTCAGCTCTTCTTCATATTATTTCTACCTATTGGCTTCGACCTTCCAACGAAGATTGCCTTGTTTGGTGGCCGGACCCAAATGGTTGCTTTTCTGTCAAGTCATTCATCAAGTGGAACAATCGGGTGTCTAATTCTGCCATTGTCAACCCTGACATTTGGACTTCCAAAGCTCCTCCCCATGCAATTTGTTTTCTGTAGACTGAGGGTTTAGGGAAAATTCTAACCCAAGTTTATGGTGGGAACGCAACAATAGAATTTTAAGGATCGTGCTTAATCGTCTGAAGTTGTTTCTACAAGAGTTTTGGCCAAGAGTGCTTCCTGGGCTTCTTCTCTAGTGGATTTCAAGAATGTTTCTACTAATGATATCTTGACTTAGCATAGGTCCTTTGTGTTCTTCTGTCGTTGTGTTTGTTCTTCGTTGTTGCTGTGAGGTTGCGGGTTGTTTTCTTTCTTAGTTTTACGTTTTGTTTTTTGTATCTGTACCTCTGGTGCTTTTTTTTTCTTAATATATTAACCATTCAAAAAAAATGTTGTAAATGTTTTAATAACCAATCCCATAAGTTTGTGTGAAGCCTTTGGCAACCAATCTAGCTTTATATCGAGCAACTGAATTGTTAGGATTATGCTTTAGAGTGAAAACCCATTTGCAACCAACATGAGTCGTTTCTGGAGGAAGAGAAAACATCTCCTGCATATACTTTTTCTCTAGTGCTTGCCAATTCTTCTTCCATTGTTCAATCTAGTTAGAGAGGGAATTTTCATTAGAGGAAATTAGGGAGGCTTTAGATACCCTAGAAGGCCTCAGGACGTGATGGCTTCAATTTTACTTTTAAGTCATGTTGGGAAAATGTTGGATTGGATTTTCTTAGGTTCTTTAAGGAGTTTCACCATGATGACATCATAAACAAAGGACTTAAGAAATCTATCACCACTCTTATTCCTAAAAGGGAGGGCACTTTTGAACTTTCACACTTTCGACCAATTAGCCTAGTTGGTAGTGTCTACAAATTGTTGGCAAAGTTGTTAGAGCAGAGGCTTAAAATGGAACTATAGGAAGTGATTGGCGGATCGCAAGGGGTTTTTGTGGAGAGTAGACAAATTCTAGATGGAGTGCTAATTGCCAACGAATTGGTCCACATGAGGAGGAAAGACAAGAAACCTGGGTTGCTCTTTAAGATTGATATGGAGAAAGCATATGATTTCGTCGATTGGTCCTTCGTATGGTATCTGTTCGAAAGAATGGGTTTTGTACAACGTTGGAGAAGGTGGATGAAAGCGTGTGTGGAGGAGACCTCCTACTCCATCTTGGTAAATGGCTCTCCGACGCCGCCAATCACAACAAATAAGGTCTTAGGCAGGGAGATTTACTTTCTCCATCCATTTTTCACTCTAGTGGGTGAAAGTCTGAATAAGTTAGTGGAAAAGGTCAGAGAGTTAGGAGTAGTGAAGGGCTTTGAGGTGTCACCGAATGGACCAATTATTACACATCTTCAATTTGCGGATGACACCTTGTTCTTTTGTGACATATTAGAGGTCTTGGGTTTCCAAGCCGTTCTTAGGTACTTTGAGGTAGTTTCTGGCCACCGAATTAATCTAGGCAAATGTTCCCTCATAGGTATTGACGTGGATGGGGAAAGGGTTAATGAATGGGCAGATGAAACAGGTTGTGGTATCGGGAAATTTCCCTTTATCTACCTAGGTCTATCTGTTGGGGGTAATCCTAGACTTGAGCACTTTTTTACTCCAGTGGTAGAAGAGGTCGGGAGAAGGTTAACAAGATGGAATAGAAAATATGTATCCTTGTTTGAAGGCTGACCCTCATCAAATCAGTGTTAGTCAACCTCCTGACGTACTTTTTGTCCCTATTCGAATTGCCGAGAGGAATCACCCAGAAATTGGAAAAGGTATTTATGAGGCTCCTTTGGGGAGACCAAGAGATGAAGAAGAAAGTCCACTTAGTGGCCTAGTCAAAAGTGACTAAGCCAAAGTTGAAAGGGGCCCTAGGAATTACCCCATTATAAGTCAAGATTGAAGTTTTATTGTGCAAATGGGACTGGCGGTTTGTTCGAAAGAGGGATGCTTTGTGGGATAGAGTAATGAGTGTCAGGTATAGAATCAACAATGGCAATTGGTGGAGTCTAGGTGAGGATGCGAAGAAAACTAGTTCAGTGACACTTAGAGCATGATGGAGGTTGAGTCAGGGTAGAACACTTGTATGGAACCTTTTCAATGGAAAACTTTAGATTTTTGGTGGGTAAAGGAGATCAGATCCTCTTTTAGAATGTTCTGTGGTTGGGGGATAGGCTGCTAAGAGAGAGTTTCTCGAGGTTATTTATAACCGCGAGTAACATATGAGCTTTAGTTCAATATTATTATCGATTGGATGGCCATAACATTTCTTGGAACATTGAATTCATTAGAGAATTGAGATCCTTTAAAAGGGAGAGTTTGGATCTATTAGGTCAATTAGGTGAGTTTCTGTTGTCACTGGAGGAGGAAGACGAGATTGTATGGACAGGTGACTCATAGGGGGCCTATTCGATTAAAACGATGATGGATTTGGCTACACAACATCTAAATGGCTCAATGATGCCTTGTAACGACCCGTCCTGCTAGCACAATATTGTCCGTTTTGAGCCCACACGCCGGCCCGTTCGACTTTGCATTGGCGAGCCAACTCAAGGTTGCTCGCAATAGGCCTTATACTAGAAGGAAAGAAGCTCCATCTTATATACTAGGGAATTTCCAATGCCAGAGGCAATGTGGGACTTATGGAGCACCTGGCTGCCAATTTTTTATCCATAGGAACGCTTCACACTGAAGGCCCTCCTCTGGGCCAGGGTATTACAACCTACCCCCCTTAAAGCCAGAGTCATCTCTGGCTCTTCACACAACAACCAAGCCTACACCGTGAACCATTCTCTGATACCATTTTGTAACAACCCGTCCCGCTAGCACAATATTGTCTGCTTTGAGCCCACACACTGGCCCACACGTCTTTGCATTGGCGAGCCCATACAAGGCTGCTCCCAAAAGGCCTTGGCTAAAAGGAGAGAAACTCCATCTTATATAGCAGAGAATTTCCAACTTCAGAGGCGATGTGGGACTTATGGAGCGCCTGACTGGCGATTTTTTCTCCATAGGAACGCTCCACACTGCAGGTCCTCCCCCTCTGGGATGGGGTAGGGGTATTACATGCCTTCCAGCCTAGTTTGGAAGAATCCAACTCCTCCAAGGTTTCAGACTTATGTTTGGTGTGTGGTGCAAAGAAAAATTCTAATAAGAACAGAACTTAGGAGGAGAGGTTTGAAGAAGGTCTTAGTTGTACTCTTTGTGGCTCAGCAGATGAAACCATTGATCGCCACTTTACCACATGCCCTTTCGCCTGGAACTTATGTAGTAGTTTTTGCAATCTTATGGGCATTTCATGGCTTTGTGCAAATTCCCGGAGGGGGGAAGGGGGTATATTTTGGGCTCATGGTTTCTTCCTAGCCTCAACATCAGGAGGAGGATGGCTTGGAATAAAATTCCAGCCGCAATCTCGTGGACCATTTGGAAAGAAAGGAACTCAAGAATTTTCGAAAGAAAGTCCATTGAGGTTAGCGAGTTCTTTCAAAAAGTCAAATGGAGGCTATGTGCTTGGCTCCTCATGAAGAAGGAATTCAACGACTTCAGAGCTAGCAACTTATTATCTTCATGGGAGGGTTACATGAGTGGAAGGTCTAGGAAATCAAAAGTCTCGATTGATTGATCACTCCTCAAAGGGGTGTCATGAAATTCGATGTGGATGGGACATCCATGAGAAAATCGGGACGGACAGGGATAGGTGGCGTCCTTAGAGACCAGTGCGGTCAAACATCCTTGGTATTCATAGAATTAGTAAGGACTAGAGATTCAAATGAAGCTGAACTTCTCAGTATTAGGAGCGATTTGGCCATTTGGGTAGGATTTGGGGGTGGAAAATTAGTTATCGAGGGAGACTCGATAAATGGCATCAAATGGGTGAAAGGCTTGAAGCGACCCCCTTGGAGACTGATTGCCATGGTTAGGGAGATTAGGGCACTTGTTGCGGGACTTGAGATCTCCTTTGTCTACATCAGTCGTTCAACGAATGGGGTGGCGGATTTTTTCTCTAAGAACAGAGTAGATGGTCCCGTTTGTGGCGTCTTTCACATTTAAGAAAAAGAAAACAACGGAAGACTGGATTATACAGGATGGACCTCTTTTGTTTACTTTGACTTTTAGATTTTCATGTTGTTCTTTACCTTTGTTTTTTCTTGTATTGGTGGGGTCTACATCTTTTATTCTTTCATACTCTTGTACTCAATTTTTCTTTAATATAATTCTCTATTGTTACCTCTCAAAAAAAATAAAATAAAAGAAATCCCATAATGCCCTACACCATTCCTTCATTGCATGTCAAAACTTCAAAAATGTTCCAGTCCACTAAAAAGATAATTTAGTACCCTACCCAGTAAATCCAAATTAATGCCATTCAGACATTACTTTTCATATGAAATATAACGATTATCAGAAAAAATGAAAAATTCAAATTTTCTTCAATTAATATTGTAAAAATTAGCATCCTCCTCTTGTGGTCCTTGGGCCCCACATGTAGTGTAATGTTATTCACGCATCAATAGCTTGTGCACGTCATCTGTCTTAATGTTTAGAAATGACGATGATGATGGAGGAAATCATGTACTTATCCTTGGACTTCAAAAAAAATCATGTACTTATCCTTTACTTTTGACAAATGTACTGTTCTACCCACTAATTGTATCCAAACAGAAACATTGTGAACCACCCGGCACGTGCCTCTCCCTGCCTGCACCCCCCCACCCCACACCCCCCAACAACCACAACCACTTTCACCTTTTAACAAAACTAGTGAAAGTGATCATTCAAATCTTCCTAACAAAATATTTATTGGCATTCTTATTGTAACCATTTATTTTGTAAACCAAAAATAAAAGCACAAACCTAGTGTAATGTCATTCACACATCAATAGCTTGTGCACATGTCATCTGTATTAATGTTTAGAAATGACTTGATGATGATGAAGGAAATCATGTACTTATCCTTACTCATGACAAATGCACTCTTCTACCCACTAATTGTATCCAAACAGAAACATTGTGAACCACCTGACAAGTGCCTCTGCATGCCCGCACCCCCTCCACCCAACTAACCAACCACCACTATTGGAATAATTAGAATAATTATGTTATTAGGATTCCTAGTTTGGGTTTACCTCTAATCAAGAGGTGTATTTGATTTATAATTAGTTAAGAGTTTGTGTTTGATTGTGATAGCCCTAGGGTCGGCTAGAGGCTAGATATAGACATGTAATAGCATAGGTATGGAATACAATACAATTTATTTCTTTTCTACAACCGCCAGCACTTTCACCTTTTAACAAACCTAGTGAAAGTGATATCATTCAAATCTTCCTAACAAAATATTTATTGGCATTCTTATTGTAACCATTTATTTTTAAATAAAAAATAAAAGCACTAATTATACCCTCCTAAGCTAAATAAAAAAGGTGGTGCTGATTGGTGAAGTGGATAGCTCTGGTATCAAAATGCAATTTTATGCTATGTTTTCCACCCCCTCCACTGTAGTATTTCCCTTATCAAATCATGAGTAAAAATTGTTAAGTTCATTCACATAAATGACCTTATTTAGTGAGACAGAATTAGCTAAAAATGTATTCTTTTTGGTTCATGATGTGAATTACTTTTTTCTTCAGGTCATTTTCTTCTTGAGTGTTCTTGATCGCATTATTTATCTATGTTCATTTGCAACTGGAAAGGTCATCTTCTATCTTTTCAATCTTGTTCTGTTCACATACTCGGTCACCATATATGCTTGGTATATGGAACCATCACACAAAAGTATGGGTGGATTTGCACTTCGTGCCATCTATCTTACAAAAGCAATATCTCTAGCATTGCAAGCCTTACAAATCCATTATGGTGTTCCTCATAAGAGTACGTTGTATCGACAATTTCTCACCAGTAAAGTGTCGCAGATAAATTATTTGGGTTTTCGGCTTTATCGTGCCCTACCATTTCTTTATGAGTTAAGATGTGTGCTCGATTGGTCATGCACGACAACCTCGCTAACAATGTATGATTGGTTGAAGGTATGAGTTACACAACCTTTGTTAATGTTTTTCTAAATTGAACTTTTTTTTGTTTTTAGGGAAACTATAGAAGGAAAATGTGAAGTACCTCTTCCTAAGTAAACTATGACTAGATAAGTAATAATCTCCATGGCTTTTATCACTTTTATCTTTTCACTTCAATAATGTGGAGACCTGTAAAGGATCTGACTTACTATTATCTCTTTTTCTTGAATTGATTTTGTGAAATACTAGTAAAGCATGCTTCACACATGACTACAAAAATAGCATCAAAGAGAATTGCACCTATTTTAGTGAAGTGAATGATATATTAAATTAAGTTATACATTCTATTAAATTATGCACATAAAAATATAAACTGTAAAATACATAATACCAAAACATGCGTTTATTTAAGTTCATTTGTATATTTAAGTTATAATTTATATGAATGTGCATATCTATAAATTAACATTACACTAAAATAGAGTTCACTTGTCCATAGGGATGGGGATTTCGCCCAAAAGTGTGAAAAACTCAGCTGAGAAAAGGTGGGCTTGAGCAAAAAAAATTCAGCCCGATTATTATTTAGGCTGGTGTTGGGCTTATGTATGTGTTGGCCCAAAAGCCTGAGCCCGCCCAATTACGTAGACTTTTAAAAAAACTATATATGAGCTTGCATATCACACTTGGTCCATTTTTCTCCTTTTTATTGAACTTTTTCTCAAAGCTATAAAAATCTAACTAGTTAGATTGAGAGCTCACTTAAGTATCTACATGTACATTAAACTCCATCCAAGTCACTTGATCCTTGTAGTCAAAATCTATAGGTGTCATTTTCCTAAGGACGGCTACTGATTTTCACCACTAAATTCATGTGGCTTCAATTTGAGTTTTGGGATGAAATTTATGATACATGTAAGGCATTTAGTTATCATATAGTTTTGACATTATTGCTCATGATGAATAGTTGTGGACGACATTACACGATCAAAAACCAAAAATACTAGCTCTGTATACCATGATGTAGTGTAAGAGAGAAATGAAGAGCAAAAATGAAGAAGAAGAATTGATAGGATTGATTTCGACTTTTCATATCAATGTTGAGGAATTCATAATGAATTTAGAGACACCAAGAGACAACATAAAAGGAAAAAATACATCAAAGGAAGTCAACCTAATATGGTTATCATGACAACTATAAGAAATAATAAATGTTTATGTAGTTCAAAATTCTACAACGGTGACTGGCTATTCAGATGTGACTGCATACCTGGGCTTGGTCATGGCTTTCAGGGGAGGTGAAACGAAAATAGAGGATGATTTCCTATTTACATGACATATGGTATCGTATGAAAAAAAAAAAAGGAAGTACAAAAAAGCATGGTGAAATGTGATTTACATATTAAATGGTGTGGAAACAAACTTCCTTCAAATTTATAATAGAAATAGGGAACATACATTGATTTCCTAATGTATTTTTGCTTTCTTGACAGTTAGAGGACATCCATGCAAGTCTTTATCTTGTAAAATGTGATGCGGATTTAAATAGAGCAACACACAAACAAGGAGAGAAGCAAACAAAAATGACCAAATTCTGCAGTGGAATATGTTTATTCTTCATATTGATATGTGTTATTTGGGCGCCTATGTTGGTGAGTTGTATGAACTATAATCTTGAATCTGATGAATAATGCTAGCTTGATTTGGGACAAATTGGGCACTTCTTGATTAAGAAACATGTTGCATGTTGGTCTGCTAGACCTGGTAGATTAAAAGCATGTTTCGATTGGATATCTACCTAAATTCTCCATTGATTTTTCTATTCATTTCACCTGAGGCAATCAATAGATAAACAAAATGATGTCATTTCAAATTTCCATTTCTCGTCAAGTGGCTAGAAATGATCAATAGGGTTGATTCTTCGTAGTGCTTATTCTCCAAATTCTCTTTCTAGTTTCTATATTGTAGAACCAATGGACCTGACCAACACACTTTGTGTCCTACCATGAGGAATTGTTAATGTGTCTCATAAACTTGTTAATTTGGATTGCTTTCTTGGTACTTTTTGTGATATATCGATGTCATGGGATGCCATTGAAGAAAGATGATCAAAATTTAGATTTTTCCTCAACATGATTGGATGATGATTTTGTGCGTATTTTTAATATATACAACCATGGATAGAGACAAATCTAGCCATGGATAACCCAGATTACATTGATCAAGCAGGGATCTGAAGATTTGGCTTGATCCAACCATTTACATTATCCGAGTCATTCATTTATAGATTGGATCAATCTACCCGCTGATCCAACGCCATCCGGGCATTTGTTTTTGTTATCTTTTGTTAGTTTCATATTGTTCTAGTTTATATTGGGACAAGGACAATTTTAACCTGACTAGTCCTTAGGGCATGTGCAATCCTCCCAATATCACACACGTTGGGTTCACAACTATGGGGAGTGTATATGGTTCTAAGATTGTTATGGACTTGTATTTGCTTTTATGGTTTTAGATTGTCCATATGTGTGCCTTAAGTCACGTGTGTTTAGGATTTTAAGAGATTCTTCTCTTTTTTAATAAATAGTTGTCAGAGACAATTTTGAGAATGGCGATGAATGGATTATAGAAGGATTTCAAGTTTCTCCCAATTGCAAATCTTTTTTTTTTTTGAAACAGTGACAAATAATTTCATTATGTAGATGATACAAATGAGATGGAGCCAAGTATAGGAGAGTTATACAAAGCTCACAGGAAAAAACAAACAGAATCAGAAAGAATGCTCTATGTACAATACTCCACCGCCAACGTAAGATACAATAAGAGACCCCCATCTCCCCGTACGCCCAAAGCAAAATCACAATTAAAACAACTCCATTGCAGGTCTTTACTTTTGTACTCCCACCTTCTTTAGAAAGACCTCATCATTGTTCACCGATCGAGGTATGTGTGTAAAGGTGATTCCTCCCATCCTACACAACCTCCTAATGTCCCTAGCAATGTTTACCAACTTCCATAGAGTGACTTCCTATTACTAGCCCAGGAGATGTCATTAGTCGAATCTCCTTCAACAGTAAGATTACCATTCCCAAACCTAGATAAAATCTGAAGGGCTCTCCTAATTGCTTTCAATTCGGCCTCAATTGACTCCATAATTCCTAAAGGCTTAGAAAATGCTAATAAAATCCTTACCCTATTGTCATGCAATACCCCTCCTATTCCTGCCGGCCCCAGTTTACCCCTTGTTGTCCCATCCACGTTGAATTTACATGAGCCTTGAGGTGGCACTACCCACTCAGTCTTCGGTTTTCTATCTTTCCCAACCTTCTCATATGAGTGGATCCAAATTGCCAAACTCTCTACTCGGGGCCCATGTCTGTCAAATGGCTCACGCGCCTACTCGGATCAAAAATAAAATTTTATCTAGCCTCACAGATGCCCGTATCATATCCCCCCTCCCCGAGAATATTTGACCTCAAGTTTAGGAGGCTCATGGACGAAGGGTGCAGTCGCACCGTCACCTGTCTCCTATGCCTCCTGTGAAATTTCATCGTGCCATGAAACGAAACCCTATGGAGTTGCTGCATCATGAGTCGTTGCCTCGGGTCCATGTATAGAACAAGTCTTGTTACCATCTAAAAAGGAATGGGGAGGGGAGGGGAGGTGGACTATGTATTGAACAAGTATGTACTGACCGATCACACTGGATCCTCTCCTAATGGATAATTAATTATTCCAAAATTTCAACCATGTTCTAAAGTGAAAAGAATTGCTTCCCTCTTTTTTTCCTAAAATAAATGTTGGAAACTAAATTTTTCTGTTCAAACTGTATTGCAATGAGTTTTATGTACAAAATATATCTATATGAATGAAATATGTTGACGCCATATGAATATTATCTGAATATAACAAGGGTATGAGAAAAAGAAGAAGATAAAAGCAGGTTTTCTTCCCCTACTAATTGAGGTGAGTTTGTGTATCCAATACGCATCGTTAGTAGACATTGGAGTTTGGTTGAAAGTGGATGTCACATTTTATAAATGCCCAATCTTTTTTAATTTTACTATTCCTTTGTTTAGATGTTCTAGATGGTGGCTTGCTGAATGACCCTTGCTTGAAGCTGAGGCTTCCGAATGCACATTTAGTTTGTAAAAATTTCTCAGGATGAATTCACATCTATGTACATCGGTCGGAATTTAACTTTTGCTGTTCTTTACCGTCACAGATGTATAGCAGTGGCAACCCAACAAACATTGCAAACCCCATTAAAGATGCAAGTGTTCAGATTGATATTAAAGCAGCTGGTGGAAGACTAACCTTATTTCAAACTACTCTATGTGAAATATTTCCATTTGAAGATCTACATTTAGATACCAACCTCGATCCTCAAGGTTACCTGGATACATACAATGAGATCGACATCCAGTTGATCTGCTGCCAAGCTGATGCAAGTACTGTATGGTTGGTCCCTCAAATGGTTCAGAGTAGATTCATCAGAACCCTTGATCAAAACATGGCTTTCATTTTCTCATGGGTCTTTACAAGGGAAAGGCCAAAAGGGAAGGAAGTTGTGAAATATGAAAATTTTGTCCTAGATCGACCAACACCTGCAGAAGTTGAGCAAGTATTTAATGGAACTGCTGATAGTTTCAGAATACATGACATTTATCATAGATATTTCAAGGTTACTGGATCTGGTGAAATTCGATACCTGGAACAAGCGGTATTACATGCTTTCATTTCCTTGCTCACATATGACTGTAATATACCCTTTTTGGTTCTCAGGATATATGTCTACAGACTCTTGTTATCTTATGTGGGCTGACACATGGGCAATTAGAGCAATGGTGAGATCCAACATGAGCAGTGCCCAGTTCTTGTGGATTCGAAGATCCTAACTCTTCAACTACTGCATACCTGGGGTGGAAGTTGGGTGGCTGTGAGCTCAAGTTGTATTTACAGGCCAGAGCCCAGGCCCAGATTTCTTTACTTAAGCTTGGCCTTGGGACTTACAGGCCGAGTCCGGGCCCTTTTTGGATGATATGATATTTTATATTGTACTCAAAATGATACTTTTTACAACATAATGTTTGTATATAACATCATTTTCTACCAAGTAATGGAATCTGACTTTCAGGCTTAAATCAGGCCTTCACTCAAAATTGTCCTTTTGGGCCAAGCCAGGAATTGAAAGTGTAGGGCCTGAATATTGGCCCGATCTGAAATTGGATTTCATTCTTGTGCCTAAAATTGGCCTAGACCCGGCCTGGATTTGCCTGACTCCAGGTTTTTCTGAACCAAATCCCAAAAGACTCATGCTGGATATGGCCCAAGTTGCACGTCTAGTGCACAGAATAAGAAAAGAATCGAGTCAATGATGAGGAAAAGTAAAAAGAGTGGAGTGCAGTGATCTTATTATCTGGGAGAGGATGTCCAATCTACAATTGGCTCACCTCTGTGTTCAAATTAGGAAGAAGAACTAGCATTAGATTGCTGTAGGTCAGGTGCTTTTATAGTTCCTAATTTCCAACTGTACAATGAGCTCGCAAAACCATGCTGAGCCATGGGCAGAATAAATTTTAAGATCTTTTGCCTCAGCATGAGTAGGATGAATTTTAAAATTTGTGATTGAGAGTGCTGATCAAATGGGGCTCACAATGCTTTGAGATTACTGCTGCATATCTTTGGGATTGGAAGTACCTGACCTGTAGCTATGTGCATAATTTTTAAATGATCTTTCTGCTTTTTCCCCTTATCCACTTATTTGCAGACAATGCTAAAAGATCTTTTGATCTGGACTCTGGTTGTTGGTTCCCCATGTCAGATTCAGATCAACATTCTGGTTCACCAAACCAGGTCCACTTGTCAAATCCTGCACCTCAACAAACGATACATTTTCTGAGTCTCATTAACCCATCATTCGCATATTAGAACATTATATCTATTTTTCCTTGTTTCCTTCTAGAGTATGACTGTTAATATGATATAGGTAGAAATGGTTAGCGGTGATCTTTTCTTGAATCACGGGAATCCACCATGGTGGTCCTTCCGTGATACCAATGCATCAGATGTAGCAGGCTGTGGAGGGTTGTCAGGACCAACAGCTATCATAGTGTCAGAGGAGACACCACGTATGTCCTTAATTGCAGTTGATATGGCTAGCCATTTGTCACTAATTTCCTTGTGCTATGGATCTTGGTCACTGACATGCTATTTAACCTCACTGTAGTTTCTAATTTTGAGGATTTGTACTTTGCAGAGGGTATCCTTGGTGAAACTCTAAGCAAGTTCAGCATTTGGGGTATTTACATAACGTTTGTACTAGCAGTTGGCCGATTTATCCGAATTCAATGTTCAGACCTAAGAATGAGAATACCATACGAAAATCTTCCTTCTTGTGACAGGTAAAACAGTTCTTGTTTCCTTTTTGAGTATTTTCTATTTGTTTATCAAACTCTAAAATTGTAGCTAATAAAAATTTAACCATTATATATCTTATTTCGAACTTCTGACTCGCATTTAACATGTCTAGAAAATATGTGCATCACAAATAGATTCCACTTTGAAAGTTCCCTTGTGTGCTAGAGCGCGAGTCAAGATTGATCCTAGAGGGGGGATGAATAGGACAATTCCAATTTTAACGGCCTTTTCAAATTTCTTGATTAATCAAAACAATATACAACGGAATAACAAGATTAATCAAGTATGTAGTGTGATAAGGGAGAGTGCAAATACTAGAGCAATCACAACAACAAAAAGGCGAACACCCACAACACTAGATGTATAGTGCTTCGAAGTAAATCCCTCTTACATCCACTGTTGGACTCACCCAACCTTGGGTTATCCCAAATACACAATGTGGGGATTTACGCCCTCACGAATAGAGAAGGAATTCCACCTAACTCGATTGAATGAGAATTTCACCCATTCGCCTAAGACTTTGAAAGGTTTGACCTACCCCGGTCTACTTCCTTATCCCTCTATTTTTATAGTAGTTTAAGCACCTTGCTTTAATCCACTGTACGAGATGATTTATAAAATTAAATCAAACTAAGAAACACTTGTCTTTTGAAAGCTCACTTGTAGATGTTGTGCTTCTTGAAGAGTACTTCCCAATGTGATATCGTTCGATGATGAAGATGCGCCGAGTATGTGCAATCACAATCCTTGGGAGGGTTCTAGGATTTAAGATGCGCCAATGCTATCCTAGATGGTTTTCTCTCTCTCTCTCTCTCTTAATCTCAATCAATAAATTGGATTCTCAATTGATTCACCAAGTATAGTGTTTACAGAGGAGTTGGGAGAGGTTGGGATCTTTGGGAATGCCTTATAGATTTTCCTATGTGAAGGCTCAAGGTGTCCAACCAAACTCAACAAGGTTTGGAGTTTAAATAGGCAAACAAAATCCCAGACTGACATGGCAATGGATCGTGACCTTAAAAAAATGTTCCGTTGGAAATGTGACCCTTATGCATTTAATGCAATCTCAAGGGTTAGAAAATGGTCACCCACGATTGATCGTGCCACATGATTGATCGTGCAATCCTGTGCCGATGTGTCGTCACTTGACGATAGTATCGTCTTGGGGCCAGCTGATTTTGACAATATGTATTCCAACCCGAACATAAAAAATCCTCAGCTGATTGGTCGTGATAACGATGCATCGCCCCTGTACCAGACGATGGGTCGTGTGCCCGATGAATCGTGAATATCCCTCACGATGGGTCGCAGACACAATTGTATCGTTCTGAGCATAGACCAGTTTGACAGTGTTTGTCCAAACGAGATTTTTGGCTAAGTCCAGCTGATTGATCGTATGCCCATGCCTGATTGATCGGCATTGTCATAGCGATTGATCGTAATCACGATTGTATCATCCTGAGACAACAGTTGTTTGACAGTCCATTCCAAATCAGAACCTTCGTTTTTCCAGACGATTAATTGCTATACCACAATAGTATCATCCCTGTCAATGGTGATAGATCGCCGACACGATTTGTCATCCTGACAATAAAATCAATTGTAACATTAAGTCTATGTTCTGATTTTGGTGTCAAAATACATACTAGGCTTTGTTAATTATCCAGATGTGAGATCTAAGCCTAGGCATGGTCATCCTAAGGTGTGGGTTCTACCTAAAATCATTTATGGCCAATTACCTTTGTGTGATTTCCATACACCTAATGATGATGAATCCTCAACTTGATCTTCCATCTTGAGCACTTGATTCAATCTTCATCACTTGAGTTTAGATTCATTGTTTCAATCTTCCGAGGCAAGGCTTCACCTAAGTCATGGAATTGCCAAATAGGTGACTCGACAAGCCGAGGCGCTAACACACTTTATTTTGCTTAAACTTGTTTCATTATTTCTTTCTCTTCTCATTTTTCTTTTTTTTTTATTATTAAGTTCAAGCACCCATGGCCTAACCTGGTGTACCCTAAGGGCAGTGGGTACTCACATGTAAATTCAAAAAAATTCTCCAAAGAGCCCTTCTAGACTTTCATGTTCGAAGCCCCTTAGATTCCTTCTAAAATAAAAATGCCATAAACCCGATTTTCCTTGAGCCTATATCGATCTCTGACCAAGCCTCTTTATTATGTGCCACCCTACATAATGTGGGAAAGATTTCTTTCAAGGGTCTCTCCCCAAGTCACATATTTGTCCCAAATTGGATTCATCTCCATTACCCACTAGGATCCTCAGACTTTCTTTAAAGAGGCGGCCCACCAGGCCTGCTCCCCTCCCTATTCTCCACCACACCTTTACAAGTTGTGAACCTATCCTTTCTATGTTATCTCCTAATGTCCAACTCCTCTAACTCCTAGGTTGTATTTAGCAGTCAAGACTTTGGCCCACAACGCTTTCCTTTCTTTCCCGAACCTTCAATTCCATTTACACATAAGCGCTTGATTCCTGATTTGAAGGGGAACTATTCCAAGGCCTCCGGATGTCTTAGGTTTGGTCACGTCAAGCCAAGATACCAAGTGAAACATCTTTTTATCCTGCCTATCGCCCCATAAGAACCTCCTAAAGCTTTGCTAGTTTCCTCAAGATACCTTTAGGCATATGAAAAATGGACATGTAGTAAATGGAAGGTTTGCAAGTACGGACCTAATGAGGGTAAGCCTTCCGCCTAAAGATCAGTATCTTCCCCCCACTCCCACCCACCTTTTTCCACTGAAGGGGCCCAAAAAGATATTGATCTCCAATTGTCACCACTGGTAGACCTAAGTACCTGAAGGGCAATTTTCCAATTGAGTAGCCTGTCAATTCCACCAATTGTCTTACTAAACGTTCCTCTACACACCGATTCTTATGAGGGTGCTCTTTCCTAAATTCACTTGCAGCCTTGACACCAGTTAAAAACATCTAATTATCGCTTTATAACCTATAATTTCTTCATTGGTTGGTTCACAAAAAAATATAGTGTCATCAGCAGCAGTGTTGAAATAGTCCGAGTTGCGAGTTAACTCGACTCGGATGGTCCAGTGAGTTAACTCGCATGCTAAATCGAAAATGGCCAAAACTAGCATCAGTTTTGGGTAAATCGCAAATCATGCAATTCAATCGCAGTGGATCATTACATCGTGTGATCCAGAAGAAAGAAAAAAAAAAAGGAAATCGAAGATGGAAACGAGAGATGGACCTACCGATAATCGATGCCTGTGTGACCTTCAAGTTCATATTCAAGTCCTTGGGTTTGGCTCGAGTCTCGGTGAAGTGAAAGCCATAAGAAACGAGAGATATACCTGCTTTTTCTTCCTCCTTTTCTTCTTCTTCTTCTTCTTATTCGTTTCTCCTTGTCTTCAGTTCTTCGTCATTTCGCCGCCAAAGGTTCATTTCTATATTTGTACATGTCATCCTCTAGTCTTTAGGGTTTGATCATTTTAGTGTTTACAAGTGAGACTTTTTAGTTGTTTCAGTCCTTGCGAGCTCACACTCCTTGCGTGCAAGGACTTTTTGCATGAGTGAAGAGGCACTTTTAGTTTTAATTTTTAAAGAGTCCTTCCTTCGCATACGGATTTTTATTTTTTATCCTCTTTCATTCGTATCTTTTTATATTTTAATTAAAAAACATCTCTCTTTTTACAGTCTTTTGTATCTATTTAAAAAAAATGAATTTTTTATTTTTTTATTTAATGAATACTAATCAAATTTATTTAAATACCTTTGATTTAAATGCTAAAATATTGATTAAATCTGATATTGATTAAAATACAAAAATATTGATATTTTTAATATTGTATTATATATATTATATTGATTAAAATATAAAAATAAGTTTTCTAATAACAGAAAACAATTTATACACTTAATAATTATGATTAAATCTGATATTGATATTTTTGTATCTTTTTTTTTTTTTTTTTGGATGATTATTTCTGATGGATGACACAAATAATTATATGTAATTGGAGTATCAATAATAATTATAGAAAAAAAAAAGTCAAAAATGTTATGACTCTTACGATTCAACGATTTACGATTTACAATCCACACCGTAGACCGATTCATGTTACGATTCGAGTTTAACAACACTGGTCATTAGCGACCTATAGATGTCACTACTGGGCCTTGCTTTGAGACATGAAAACCTTTAATGAGACCCAGATCTCTAGCCTTTTCTACCAACTTGTTTAAGCCTTCTCCTACCAATGTGAATATAAAAGGTGAGAGCGGGTCCCCTTGCCTAAGGCGTGATTCGCTGCTTTGGGTTGAGTTGGGGAGCCATTTACCAAGATGGAGTAAGTGGTATCTTCCACACAAGATTTCATCCAATTCTTCCGCCTATGCCCTATGATACCCCAGTGTTTGGGGTGGTGTGGGAGAGAAAAGCGCTGGGATGGGGCGCTAAAAGTCCCACATCGCCAGTTGGGAGCTGGAGTGCCATGGTATATAAGTTGTGACTTCTCCTCCTTCTAGCACAAGGCCTTTTGGGAGCAAACTTTGGGTTGGCTCGCGAATGCAAAGTCGTGCGGGCCCCTATCGGCCCAAAGCGCACAATATTGTACTAAAGGGACGGGGCGTTACATGCACAAAACCCATTCTGTCGAAAAAGTAACTCAGAAAAGACAAATCCACATAGTCATAGGCATGTTCCATATCAATCTTGAATAACATTCTCGGTCTCCTGTCCCTAAGACGTATGTGGATTAATTCATTTTCTATAAGCACGCCATCAAGGATTTGTTTGTCCTCAACATTAGCTCCTAAGATTCCCCGATAATCTAAGGGAGAGCCTCCTTCAACCTCTATGCCAAAACATTTGCTAGAAGTTTATAGGCGCAACCTATGAGGGTGATTGGTCGGAAGTAAGATAGTTTGGATGGGCCTTCCTTTTTCAGTGTGAAGGTGATAAGTAAGTATCAGTGTGAGATTGAGTTATTTCCAGAGATTTTGGAGTGTGTTTCATCTACTCTTCCCTCCACTTATTTGGGGCTTCCTCTTTGCATTGGATCTCCTGAATACTCTCAGTGGGAGTCCATTATCCACAAATTTTGCAAGCGTCTGAGGTAAGTATTTGTTCTTCGGTGGTTGGATCACGCTCCTTAAGGTTGTTCTTTCTTCTGTCCCAATCTACTTCCTCTCAATTTCAGATTGCCAAGCAAAGTCGTTCTCTCTCTGGAGAAAATCATGAGGAATTTTCTGTGGGGTGACCAGGAGGATAGGAGGAAATACCACCTTGTGAATAGGGAGCAAGTGTGCCTTCATATTGGTGCTGGTGGCCTTGGAGTGCGGTCTATTAAGGAATTTAATGTTGCTCTCCTCTCTAAGTGGCTTTGGTAGTTAGGTTCTGTGGGTGATTCCCCTTGGAAGACTATTCTTATCAAAAAATACAGGCTGGGAAACCTTGGATGGGACATCAATCATTTTCCTCACAGAGCATCAGGAATGTGGAGAGTTATTGCTACTTGTGTTGATAAGTTTAAAGAAGGGTTCAGATTCAACGTGGGGTGTGGTAATAGAGTTAAGTTCTGGACTGATCCCCGGTGTATCAATACCCCTTTGGCATCCCGGTTTTCTTCCCTTTACCGTCTATCTCAGCCTTCGGCTGGGTCCTTGCAGACTTCTACTCCTTTTTCATGAGCAAATTATTTGGGACCTTTCCATCAGGCGCAACCTCTCCAACTCTGAGATAGATGACTTTTCAGAGTTGCTCCATGTCAGTTTTTTCTACCGGATACGGATAAGGATGGTCTTGAGTGGTGGCCAGACCCGACTGGGTGTTTCTCAGTCAAGTCTTTCTTCAATTGGAACAATCAGGTGACTCGTCCAGCTATTGTCAACCCTGTTATGTGGTCTTCCAAAGCTTTGCCTCGTGCAATCTGCTTCCTTTGGACGGCCTGCATGGGGAAAATTTTGACCCAAGACAACTTGCACAAAAGAGGAAGAATCTTAGTCAATGCTTGCCCTTTGCCTACAAGCCTCGGAGGAGACAAATCACATTCTTCTCCATTGCCCTTTCTCCTATGCTATATGGAATTCTGTTTTGGATAAGTTTGGTATGCTTTGGGTCGTGTCATAACGGTGGCAAAGTTATCTTACGCTTGGGATATTGTTTTAGTCTCCTCAAAATACTCCTTGTTGCCTCGTCTATTGCTTTTTGCCATAGTTTGGAGCTTATGGTGGGAACATACAATAGAATCTTTAACGATCATGCCGAGTCAAGTAAAGCAATTTTCGAAGAGTTTTAGCAAGTGTGTCTGTCACGCCCCGCCTTCCAATACCTAAACAGGCATGATCTGACTGTACAATTTTAGATCACCTGCTACCCTAAATGAGCCTTACATCATAAATCCGTATCTATATTTTTTTTCTCATACAAATATATCTACATTCACAAACCATCGAATTCCTCACTTCCACAACCTGCTAAATAACCTGACATTTCCATTCATCATTCCATATAATTTAGAGAGGTAAAATATTCCATCACATGAAGATTTCTAAACTCACCATTTTACTCACATTCCCATACTAACAAAACATAACGTTCTCAAATTTACTCAATACTTGAATTTATTATTCAAGTCTCAACAAATTAAAATAAACAAATTCCTCAAAAGTCTCAAATCTAATATAAATCCAATTTATAATCTAAATACTAAATTCTTCAATAAACTATGCAGTTCCAGGTATTCTTCATCGACTCCTCGCCTTCTAAGCTTAGTTTTGATTATCATCCAAACCCAAGTCTAAGGGATTACCTGCCATGTAAGGGATGGGCTCCATGCCCAGTAAAGAAAACAACAACACATACATAGAATATGATATCTTTACTTTCTTACATAATATTTCAAGCAAACTCATATAACAATTTATTTCATGCTCATGCCTTGTGCAAGAATGCAATTCTCAATGCAAAATGCCATAATCCAACCCATCATCCATAGCTACTGAAATTTGGTGGTCTTCCCGACGAATCGAGGATACACAATATTGCCTTAGTGGCCTTCCCACCGAAAGTGAGGTTGACACAACCCACCCACCAAATAACAATCTTCATGACTTGTCACGGATAACACATCTCTTCCACCGTAGTGGTCTTCCCACTTAAAGTGAGGCTAACAACACTACCACCGTCGTGGTCTTCGTGATAATCATGGATCACACCCTCATACCCAATGCTATGAATATGAGAATGCCATGCTCAATGCGAATAAACATACTTAATTATTCATAATATGCTTATAAACTTATGAATCTCATTCTAAGCAGATTATAACATCATAATCAATATCTCATTTGCCATAGCATACATATAACTTGAAATAAACATAGCAATAATCCAAGCATCATATCATTAGAATAATCGCTAAATTGATACTTTTCAAACAAACCATCATTTAAAGCATGTCGAAACAAGATAACTAATATCATCCAAACAATCATCAATCTTCGAGTATAGGTTATTGGATCTTTCAACAACGTTGATGGTTAGATTCCACAATCCGGGCAGACTGAATCTCCTCACAGCCAATAGAATGTTTAGCCAAAATCTCCTTTACACCACTGTGAGTGAGCACCGGATTATAACCATCTTTAACATGCACCCAGTCTTTTTTAGATCAAACAACTATATTCAGAACATACAATACAATGCAACATTTTTCATTGCACAATCAAAATAAAGGATCATATGCATACAAGGTAAGTAGTGAATTGTTTCCCTCACCTAGAAGTTTGTGAAGTGTAAGTGATGAATTCAACGGTTCCCAACTTGAGCTTAAGCAATAGAAGATCTGGGATGTGCTGCATAGAATTTGTTTGGAGTTCCAAGTATCATTAATGTCACTTCCATCTTGAAATAATTATTGCGTGAAAATTATTAAACATATGTGATTGGTGCTGTCCCAACTATGATCTACGGCTTATCCTAAGGTCCAAGGTTAAGGATAAAGCTTGGTTCATACACCACATGGCCGAATCATGCCTAAGCTAACTTAGTACAAACAAAACCATGGAAACCTTGTTCACAAAATAAGGAGAGTTCCTTTGGATTACTAGTAACTTTAACCCCTTAAAATAATCAAATAGATAACTAGAGTTATGACTTCAAAATATTGAATAATTTAGTCAAATAGAATGATGCCAAAGAAATCAACCGAAGGATTTATTTGTTTCACACACACACACACATATATATATATTAAGGAAGAATTAAGAAAAAAAAAACTTTACATTATAACATTAAGAATTTTCTTGTAGGCTCAACTCATGTATTACTTAATCATATGCTAAATCAATTAAAACTATGATTTGGATCTGAAAACAGTCCCAACTAAGACGATTTTGGGACTGGCTGCTTTTAACTTTTGGTTATAAGATGGGTCTTCCTTCGCAGATCAGGTTGACTGATAGCCCAAAGTTTTTGACAGTAGGTAAGGCATATGAGTAAAATTGGAATTCTTACAAAATAGATTTAGGACTAAAAAAAATCCTAGAGTAGTGGAAACCATTATCAGTAACGGAAACAATCAAATATTGGAAACCAAAAATACAATTAAAACCGAAGGGGCCTACATGTATTGGGTTCGGTTGGGAAGGAAAGCACATTGGACTATTTGGTGTTATGATAATAATAAAGACTTGGACTGGTTTCCTCCTATCCACTACTCAAATTGAATAGCCACTAGGCTGCGTTTAAAGGCCCAAACAGTCCCCAAAATCAACGATTTGAAGACTGAAATCAGTCCTGATATCACCAGCTACATCAATGGTTTGGCTAGTCTCTCTTGGTCTATATACATAGGTAACTGTAAATAAAAGGGTATCTAGTTGTATGCATTCGGTTGGAAGGAGGGGTGGGTCCATGGTGGGGCAGATCTGAGTCACAATTAATTCCATCCAACAGCTGTGTAATAAACATGGCCAAAACTAAAGAAATCAAACAAACAGGTTGGCTGGTTGGGCGGAAATCTACCGACTACTGTTTGGAGAGAGAAAGGAAGTGGAAACTAAGAAATAGAGACGAAGGATACATACCTGTTAATTGCCGTAGGGTAGAGCCACGAACGGAAGAAGGCTGGCCCCTGATGGTGTCGTGCTCTGCTTCTCAAACCAAGCCTCAGTCTTCGAAGAGAAGAAGCAGCAGCGACGGTGAAAAGGGAATAGTGAATTGGGGCTTTCTTCGGGTCGCTGCAGGTTGGGTTCCACTGGAATCACAGTACGGCAGTGGGAGAGGAGAAAGAGAAGCAAGGAAGATGGAGAGAGAGAGAGAGAGAAACGTGAGGTGTGGCTGCCGCTCGAAACAGATCAAGATTCGGAGAAGAATCATGCTGCCATCGCATGGATTTAAAGCAAGGTCAGCTGCCTCATCCGAGAGATATTAGGAAAAGGAAAGAAGGGATTCGATGGAGGAAAGGGATTGGTTTCCGTTTTGAAGAGGGAAAGTAGGAGAGAGATCGAATTTTGGGGGATTATCTGGATAGGTGCAGCGGTGGACTCTTGGGTTTCCATCGTGAATTAGAGACTTTGGGGGGAAATAAGGGTTAAAGGGAAATTTATGGAAACATAAGGGTAAGGGTTGTGAGAAGTGTGGGTCCAAAGGCCTACACGGCTTGGGTAAAACCTATTAAAGTATGTGTATTCTAAAAATACACCCCACTAGATAAATCTTAAAATTTTATTTGATATCTAAATTTTCCATTTATTCTTTCACTTATTTATTTTAAATACTCTTTCTAAAAGGGGATTTAAATTTTAATTATATACATTTTCCATTCACTTAATTTCAATAAAATAAAATAATAGACTGATACACACAATATCAATTTCTAACTAATTCTACCCACTTCTACTGACCTGCTACTCCGGGTGGGGTCACTACAGTGCCTCTTGGGAAAGAATGTATTGACTTATCTTAAGCTCTCTCTTAGTGTTTTGCCCAGTGTTGTTATTGTTATTTTTGAGGGTGTATTGGGTCTGCGGGTGTTTCGTTTCTCTATTTTGTTTCTTTTGTTTCCTGTACTTGCACCTCTGGTGCCTCTTTTTAGTAATATATTGTTAGTGTCTCGGCTTGGCGAAGTCCCTAAGTTTGTCAATTCCATGACTCGGAAAGAAGCACTTGCTGGAAGCTTGAAGATCCAAGGTAATCAAGAGTAAAGATCATGCTCCACCAGATTGAAGCTCATTGTTATGTCAACCACAAAACAGGTATTATGGTCATAGATGACTTTAGGTAGTACCTACACCTTAGAGAGGACTATTCTTAGGCTTATTGGAACAAATGGTTAAATTATAAAAAGCCTAGAGAAGAATCTTGACAGTGAATTGGAACCCAACTTGGAAATATGTATTTGGTTTCACTGTCAGCTCGACCAGTCGTTCTAACGACCCCTCGGTGGAGACAGGATCGACCCATCATGGTCAAAGACTGGTCGATCAGATTGACATAGGTTCTGGATCATTGAATTGTCATTCTGGGAAATTCTCTGATCGAGAGTCGTAATCACCGACCCCTTGGTGAAAGGACTAAAACGACCCCTCGTGGTCAACAACTAATCGATAAGATTTATGAGTTCTGGAACTTAGAACTCAGGTGGGCTCTCGAGAAAACAGACATATCGGTAGTTCAAAGACCGATCGAGAGTAGCCAGGACTGACCCCTCGGTAAGGGCGACAGGTCGTTCTGGGTTTGACTGGTTTCTGGACTTGAAACTCTGCCAGCATGGTGTTGCCCCAGATTGAGCCTCTCGTATGGGCCGACCCCTCGGTGCCATAACTGTCGACCCATCGGCGACACCGACATATTGACCGGGAAATAATATTACCCTTGGGAGTGCACTTAATGCACAACGTTCGGGTTTGTAACGGTAACATTTCTAGTCACCTACCCATCGGTGCGACCTACCTGTCGGTACATCACCATTATTGCAACTGGTTGCCTTCTCTATAAAAACCGATCTTTATGCAACCAGTTGGCATTCTTTGGCAAAATCAGTTGGACCCTCATCATTATCAGTGAGCTTAACAAAGGCCAACAGAAGGATCACACACTCTCTCTCTCGTGCTTACACTTGGGGAATCAAATACAACCAATCATATGGATTGAGTTTGTAAAGAGAGAGAGGAGGGAAAAAAAAACTCATAAACAGCCAATCTATTGATAAAGTTTGAAAGTGAGAAAAAGAGGGGAAAGAAAAGAACATAAACTAGAAAACCTTTGGTAAAACCAGTTTCCTTGTCGCCCTGGATTGTGATTGCTTTACGATGGCTATAAGGTGGAGCGTCGGCACCGGCACACATTGGGTGGATCTTTAAGAAGCACACATCAAGAGATAAAGCTACAAAGGCAAGTGCTTCTTGGTTTTAATTTTGTTTTAAAACTTTTGTTTCGAAAGTAGATTAAGGAAGTTTGGTTCCGGAATCACTATAAAAAATCTATAGCATTGTCTCCGGCACATGTGGTGGGTAGAATTCCCACGCAAATGGATAGGTGGAATTCATATTCTACAGTGATGGGTGAAATTCTCGGCCGATTGAGTAAGGTGGAATTCCTACTCTAATTGTGAGGGTGTAAGTCTCCACTTAGTGGATTTTGGAGATAGGTCAAGGTTGAGCGAGTCCTAACAGTGGATGTAGGTTGGCTAACCGGACCACTTTAAATTGGTCTTATGGTGTTTGATCTTTGTGTGTTTGTATTTATCATTTAAGTACTCTTCTCAATACACATCACTTTACATATTGATTATCTTATATTACACATTGTGCACAAGCATCGATAATCAAACAATATGTAAAAGGTCATAATCTTAGTGTGAATGTTCAAATAAACAAATCTCTTGATTAATGTTCCGTTACACTTAAAACAATAAAAAAAATTGTAAACCCCATGGAAAATGGGATTGACCTATTCATCCCCTCCTCTAGGGTCAATCATGTTGTTCTAAGCACATTGAAAAGGGAACTTTTATATATTAACCATTCAAAAAAAAAAAATGATTCATCCAATGCTATTAAATGGGCCAGGGGAGTGAAGCACTCTCCATGGAGGTTAATCACCTTAGAGAAGAAGATTAAGGATCTGGTCTCGGGCCCGACGGTGTTCTTTGTGCACATCTATAGAACAGCCAATAGAGTGGGAGACTTCTTTGCTAAAAATGGAATCGATGGGTTGATTTGTGGCCTTTTTCATTTTCCAGGAGATTAGCTCTTTTGTTGGTACGGAGTTTTTGTGTTTTCTTTGGTCGTATGTTTTTTTTCTCTTGGGCCTAATTCTCTTGGGCCTTTTATAACTCTTTCTTGTATATGTTTTGTTTTTTAATAAAATCTATTCTGTTACCGCCCAAAAAAAAAAACTTATGGGATTGATTAGCAAGAGACCTTCTCCCCTGTGATCAAAATCACATCATCAGTTAGATGTCAAAAATGTTTTTCTTCATGGTGACTTAAAAGAAGTCTGCCATGAAGGAATGCATTTCACTTACTGTATGAATAACAAATATATAATATTACCTCCTAGAAGTCCTATTATGTTAACTGTCAAATGTAGTGCAGGTCTAATCTGATTCCACTACATGATTACATGATGGAACTTAACCATTCTAACAAAGCTCAGTGTACGACTTGGCTATCATATTCTGCTTTGTTGTTTGCAAAACTAAATAATTTGTGAATGGTTTAAACTTTCAGCAATTCAGGCAAATGCAGGGCCTATTGATAGCCTAGAATGCCTGAGCTGAATTGTAATTTTCTGTGGAATTCGCCGAAACACCACCCCCACAAATCACCAATGCTATCGAACTGAGAAAGGATGTAAATATGACTTAAAAATCATGACAGATTAAATAATTTGTACATGATATCATTTCATTCCGATGATTACTTGTATATTTTCTTTACCATTTAGTAAAGTAAACGTATCTTTTCACTACTTTCCCCAAGACCGAACAGATTTATTTCCTCTTCATGTCATGAACCTCCTTACTAACCTGGAATGTTGAATAATGATTCTGTTTAATATATCTTTTATCTCCTCTGCATTGGCTGATGTGTCATCGTTGATTATAGGTTGATGGCAATCTGTGAAGACATCTATGCTGCAAGAGCAGAAGGTGAGCTTGAAGTTGAAGAGGTCCTTTACTGGACCGTTGTAAAGATTTACAGGTCACCGCACATGCTTCTAGAATACACCAAGCCCGATTAAATTTAATCCCAGCAAGCTCCAGATACCAGCTTAAGGAAATGCTCAAGGATTGATTGCTAACAGAAATCTGACCAGAATATAACTTCTAGAAGCAGAACACAGTTTTTGAATAGGATGGCCTTTAGTTGATCGGGAAATCACAAGAGAGTTGGTTCGAGTTCATTTATCTATATGGTCACCATTTCCAGGTTAGATGTTCGTTTTCATACAGGTGGCAAGAAATTCATGGTATTCATGTATATGCACGGATGGATCCTGATATTTTGTTCTGGCAATGCTAATTTAGGTGCTTGCTATGTATATAACATTGATTAATTTAATTTGAAAGGTTATATTCTTTTCATGATATATGACTGGTCGTCCTTTTTTTTCTTTTTCTTTTTTTTTTTTTTTAAAGATAACAACAATTCATGGTCATTCAGATACTCATGCACTGTAACTTGAAATTTTATGCAACAACTTGCATCTCTCTCTCAATGTAGTGACCAGCTAAGTGAGCATGGAGAGCTTCCATGGCAACTATGTGCCCCTAACAAGGAGAGAATCGCATCAATGTGCTACAGCTTTCATATGTTTTCATTCAAGCATGAAGTAAGATCATAACCAAATCTCAATGTTAGTCCTTGCATTCACTGCCTACTCTACGGTTTTCTTCTCCAACTCCCACCACCTACATTCCTACCACTGCCCCCCTCAGTTTTCTGTGTCAACATTCTTCTTCCTTGTTTTCAAAAAAAAAAAAATATTGAAATATTATATTAATCAAGTAGTTTGTACAAAAGCAAGCTCGTATAAGAGGACTACCAACCACATAAACCACCAAATGCAAGCTAAAAAACAAAGCATACAAGCTCACATAAAAAACTCTCAAAAAACATAGAATACAATTAAAAAATATCCACAGAAGAATTTGCTCTCTTGACTCCTACTTTAGCGAAGAAATTTGCCTACTCCATTTGCTGATTACCTACATACCTCCTTTCTAGAGCATAAATATTGAATCTAGCCAACCATTGGATCTCTTTCCAAAGAGGCATCTTTGTTCAGAAAGTCTCCCTCTAGCATTAACTTACCTTGACTGTACCTATCTCAAAGATCCAGTGGCCTCTTAATACCTGGGGATTATACCTCATTCAAATCCAACACACCAACAAAACTGAAAAGAACAAAAATTTCCCCCTACCATCATGGACTACACTTAGGCTTGTTCACGAGCCAGGTTTGGACTGGGCTTAGTCAAAAATCGTATAAGCCTATTTATATCTACAAAAGCCTGAGCACATCCAAAATCCATCAAGCTTTTAAAGCCCAAGTTTGAGTCCATCATTTAAAGCATATTTATGTAACACCCTTTCCTTTTTCACTTGCATAAATCAGAGTATATATATATATATTATAAGTGAGAGAGAACGGGCCGTTACGACTCGAGTCAAGTCCGAGATTCCAAAACCCGACCCTTGACTGGCCACCCTTATGTGTGCGTGGATTAAGTCCACTAAAACATTACACACGCTTATCGTAGTGTTTGCGGAATAATTTATATGAATAAGATGTTATTCATTTTCTTATCATCATTAGGTAAGAAAAACCAATCACCATAAAATTCCAATAAAACTTAAAAATTGTCAAACCATAGCAAATAAGTTCCAAGGTGTCCCAAATAGTCTAAATTATTACAACCCAAAATGCAAGTCATCCGAATACATCATTGAAATCAAAACTAAGTAATTTAAACTTAAATCTTCCCAAGCTCATGCGCTTGGCTCCCTTCCGGTCCTACGTCCTTTTCCTTAACATTTCTTGTTCCATCATCTATAGCATAGAAGTATGGCATTAGTCAACATGCCCAGTAGGTATTCCAATTAGGGTTAGGGTACGCATATGAGTAATTTTAGAATATCATAAATCAAGGGTTTATACATCATTAATGGCATATTTGTAAAACATCTTGTAAGTAATAAAACAATGCATGATGTCCATATCATAATCATGCTAACATAAGTATCATGTCATGGGTGTCAATGCCAAATGAAATTGCACCCAATGTTCATATCCAATCACATCATAAATCAATCAATGGTTTCCTTGGCCAATTATGTTCCATAGTGTTTGAGGCGGCAACCACCAAGGCAGTGTATACTTATCCACAAATTAATCGGGATTGCCAGGTGGAGTGTAGGTCTCCTCTCTCTGCGCAGGGTTTTGGGACTGACTACCCAGGAACTCTGTGGCCCAATTACGCCTTACTTTTCTATGAACCGGACGCGAGCCAAATCTCAACGGTTCATATAGCTTCATATAAGCTAATTTCAAGTCCAAGTTATGTCCAGACCGTTCAGAACTTGGCTTGTTGGTCATATGTGTTCCCTCACATGCCATGCATGAGATAATGTATGTAAGAATGCCATTTCATTTAAAATACATCATATCATTGAAAATCAATTCATAATCATATACAATTTATTTAGCCCATGCATTCATCATATTTTGAATAAAACAAGTGTCATATTATACTCCATAGTGTTCTCAATGAGGTAGGAATCCTACCAGTGTCCGATATATTATCATTTTCTTGTCTTGCGAGGATAACGTTAACGGTCGCGTGAGATAAATTGCAATCCCTTTGCGAACCTCTTTACCTCATCAAATTCAAACATATATATTAGTTTGATTTTCCATTTCAATTCCATCATCCCTATCTCCATCTAAGTTCTATGTTCATTTCTCAACGCATTTACGCATTCATAGTCCTTAAACTGTTTAAGACCCTCAATGGGGTTTGGCCATACAACATGGCCGAACCCTATTGTCCCATTTTTCTTTTATTTGTGTTCATGTTCCCAAAAAAAAAAAAAAAACCATCAATGGGGTTCAGCCATACAACATAGTCGAACCTCATTCTTTGGTTTTGACCCTTTTTTTTTTAATCTTCATATTATTTTAATCAAGGTGAGTCAATCATTCATTTCTTAATCTAATAATCCAAAGTTAATCATTTGACTTTTAAACATGCATAGATCCATAAAATCGTCCATGGGGTTCGATCATACAACATGGCCGAACCCATTGTTCTTCGATTCTTTCTCCTTGAAATCCATCTTTAATCATATTTAAACATGGATTCCATCTTCAATACTTAACTTGATAAATTTATCCTACCCACTAGCCAAGGTTAGGGTTCGGCCATACAACATGGCCGAACCATCATGGTGGGTTTTCATAGTCCATCCAATTATAGTATCATCATAGCATGGGTTATGCCATTCATTATGGCCGAACATATGTTACCTTATGTTTGATTATTCCTTCCTCTTACAAGTTCTTAACAATGATTCATCAAAACCCTTAAAATGTTAGACCCATGGATTTGACCATATCATGGCCGAATCCTATAATGATCTGGATTAATCTTATGATTGTTTTGTTTCAATCCATAACCTATCCTTTGGATGAATTTCCAACTCCATGGCCTTATAATATTTTTGGCCATTCATTCCAACCAACATGGAATCCTATGGGTTCGGCCACACCATAGCTGAACACTATGGTTTCCTTAGATTAATCCCCATTTTATTAAGTCTACACATACCTTCCTTCAATGAGTTGCTCCTCCTCTTTGGACTCTTCAATCTCCTTCTTTTCTTTTGGTATTTCTTTTCTTGCTTAATTCTTCTCCTCCTTTCTTTGTTCTTCAAGTCTCATGTGTATGGAGGTAGAGGTGGGAGAGAGAGAGGAGAGGAGAGGCGTGGAGAGAAAATCTTTGCTCAAGAGATGAGGGGTCGGCCAAGGGGTTTGGAGTGCCCTTTGGTTTGGATTTTTATATTAAAGCATTAATCTCTTCCCTCCCTCTCATAATGGCTTGGTCTAACCAAGGAGGCCCTTGGTTTCCCAAGGGTGGGGGCTTCATGGCTTTTGAGGTGAAAACCCTTGGATTCCCAAGTGTCTAGATACAATGTATCCTAGACAAGATACCCCAACTTTTAATCTCCACCTTTGATCTTCCCTTAGATGAAATCCTAGCATCTTCTCATCTTAAGCAAAACCCTAATTCAAAATTTAAAATTCAAAAGTGGTTTGACCAAGTCAACCCATGCCATGGTCGACCATGCATGTGGTGATCATGTGGTGACTTGGTCACCACATGGCACTTGGGTCTCACTTTTGGCCATGTCACTTGGTGTGTCACCTCAACTTGTATGCCACCTCAATTCTACTTCCCACCTTACTTGATGACGTGTCATCCTTGCTTAGTTGGCTTCCATGTGATGACATGAATGCCACATGACAATGCCACATCACCCACATGTCCACCTCACTTGATGAGGTGGACTTTAATGCATTAATGCACTAACTTATCCAATTTCAAGCAACTTAACTAAATTACCCACTTATTTTTCAAACTTCAGTATACCATTTTATTTCATTATTTTAATTCCATTATCCCCTTTATTATCTAATTTATGTATGATGACCTAATTCACCAATTATCTCTTTAGATCAAGCTCATCCATGACCCATTGGGTCTTAATTGGATAATTGACCCATTTCCTTGCCCATCTAATGTCCATCTCAACTTTTTACTTTCAAATTCAATTAAATTGTAATCCAAGTGGGCCCATCTAATAAGTCTATAAGCTAAGAAAAATCCAGGGTGTTACAATTTATTTTGCACATGTCACTGCTTTTATTTTTTTTCTAACTTTTGTTTTGTAGTTTAAAAATTTAACTGTACAAATTGACAGTATACTTAAAAAATTATCACTAGTTAAAATTTCAGTCTAAAAATCAATTTTTAGTCACATGATCTTGATAGTCAAAGTTGGCATATGTCCTTGAAAAGATTCGACGCCTAGTGGTTTTAACTGTTGAGATCAAGTAGGTAGAAATTTATTTTTGAGATTAAATTTTAATAGATAGGTCTCAATCTATACAGTTAGATTTTTAATTTACAAAAGAAAAATTATAAAAATAAAAATAAAATAAAATACGACTTTGTGATATATGTATATAATATAAAAATAAATAAACATGCCTAAAAGCCCAACGGGCCTCAATGAGCTTTAAATAAGAGCCCAAAACTAGCCTACTGGACAAAAAACTTGTTTAAGTCCGTTTATTCATTTTAGGCTTGGGTTCAAACAAATAAACACTCCTAAATAATTGTCCATTTCGCATAGCAACGCCCTTCTTTGCCACCTTTCTAATTCTATTGCTTGACAAACTATCCTCCCAAAAAGCAAGATGAAAATGATAGTCAAGATCTTACACACACAACTTTCCTTTAGCCTATATCCTTATCTTAAAATATTCTCAAATTCCTCTCCTTTCAAGTGAACCACATCACTACTGCTGGAATCAGTAATCCAAACCAATTTCTTCTTCCTCTAAAAGGACTAACCTTTCATAAACTTATCTAAGGTCCCATGAACACCCCATAAACCTCACTAATACTCCTTTCGAAACCCGATATCCGCTAAAAAGGTGATCAACACATTTTTCTTCTCTGTCATATAAAAAACATGATAAATTTGCTCATTTTAGGAGGATGCCTACATCCTTAAACCACACCTAGTCAAAATCTTGCTCTTTAAAGAACACCTGCGTGTGAGGAGGTGCTTTTCCAATTCAAGCCAAAACCGAATGAGGTTTGATTGCATTCCTAAACACCAACGCCTCTCTAATCCCAATCTTAATTGTGTAACCTCCAAATGAATTCCATCCAAATCGTCTCATCTTTCTTCTTGGGGCAAATCTCCACATCCTTCAACCAGGGGTCGAAATCTCGCCCGATATTTTTCTCTCTTACTATTTAAAAAAACAAAACCCACCAAAATATCGGCCGATATAGGTTTTAAAAACCAATATATGGCTGATATCTCAATGCCTGCCTTCAACATTGCTCTCAGCTGCAAGTACTGGTTTTGTTCAAAAGTCTTTTTAAGTTCCCTTCTACAACTTGGTAACTGCACTACTCCACCCTTCAAAAGTCTCGAGACAGATGTTTTGTATTTTACATTTTTAACCGTATGTACTTTTATGTATTATTATTATTTACTATATCATTTTGATGTCCTAGGTTTGATATGGTTTGACTATGGTTTAACCATGTTTGGCTCATGGGTCAACTTTTAAAACATTAATTTAATCTAATGTATTGGTAGTAGTGCTTTTGTTGGATGTTCGGGTTTGCAGATGCTTTTGTTGGAGGAAATGTTGCTATTATAAGAACTATAGGGGTTTTATACATATTATTTATTAATCATTTTTATTTTTAAAATTAAAAATTTTAACACTTCAATCAATTAACAATAATTTGCCATTCAAGGTTTGGACATGTTTATAAACGACTCGACTAATTAGTGTTTACCATGCAGACAATTAATCACTTGATAAAGTATGTGTTGGTGTGACAAATTCTTGGAAGCCTAAGTACTCTAAGAGGTTAAATCAAAGGGTAATCATGGAATAATGAAGTATCTAAAATGGGCCTATTTTTTTATCTTTATTTTTCAATCAAAATAAAACTTATTGGGTAAATGTTTTTACCTATAATGTGAATTGGACACATAAAATGGAACAAAGTTTTGGGCAGGACCAATCTCCGACCCAATTTACAAATAAAGGGCCCAAGCCGAATTAGTCAACCTTGAGACCAACTACAATTGTATCCATATGACCCAAGCCCAATTTCAAGCCCATATGTGTGCTTATTCGCGCTGTGGCTTCTTTGAGTCTAAAATAGAATGTCTTATGCATTATTTTATTTATAACGTATATATTATATTTAACATAATTTTATATTCATATACAACATCAATTAAAGAACATTAGATTTTACAAAATGAGGTTCAAATTTGAGCTTTCAGGCCCAATTCAAACTTTCATATACTAGACCCTGGCCAAGTCCCAGTCTAATTCGGGCCTGTTGTTTTCAGCCAATAATGAGCTTGACCTGAGCCTAAATCAACCTAAACCATATTTATTGGACTTTCATTTGGGCTTAGGTTAGCCCCAACCCAAGTTGCACCCTGGAATCCCTACTCCCAAGAGCAAGGCTGGCCCTGGCTAGCCAGGCGAAGTAGGCCCCCGCCTAGGGTCTTTAAGTCCATAAACTCCTTTTTTATATGTTAAATAGTTAATAATGCATACAAAAGCACAAATTCATTGTTGTGGTTAGTATATTTGCCTTCCACTTAGGCGACTTGGGTTCAAATCTTAGTTAATAACAGTTTCTTAAAAAATTAAAATAATGATAGTAACAATCATTATAATAATGCCTCATTTTTATTGAGTTTAATAATAATAATAATAAATAGCATTAATCTTAATTAATAAAGAATCTTTTAAAATATATGTAATTATCTAAATAGAGCGGCCTTTAAATCCCAGCTAATCTCGTTTATGACTTTTACGACTTGAAATCATTTGACTATTTTTAATTATTTCGAACTTTAAAACACTCAAAATTGGAAATTTATATATTGATAATTTTTCTATTCAATTTAAAACGTGGGTTTCTTAAAAAATTAAAATAATGATAGTAACAATCATAATAATAATTATTATAATCCTCATTTTTATTGAGTTTAATAATAATAATGAAAATAACAATAATTTTAGTTAATAAAGAATCTTTTAATATATGTACTATCTAAATAGAGCGAAAGAGAAACCTATATTGAGTTGGTAATTTTGAATTAAAAATAATTTAAAGCTTTTAAAATTTGAAGAGATGAAAAAACATAGTTTTATTCATTCGATCAATGTAGATTTTATTAGACTGTAATATACAAGTATAAATCATTATAATTAAGATAAATTTTATATTTTATATTTTTTTAAATTAAAATAAAAATAATAATAATAATAATAATAATATCTTCGTTTCAAATGAGAATTGGCATTAGTGTCGCATTCGAATATGATATAAGATGCAGTACCAAAATAAGTAAAAGAAACAATTGAAGTACTAAATTATATAAAAAGAATGAATTGTTGTATTTCAAATGCATGAATTGCTTATAGAATAATGTTGACTATACCAGTTACAGTTGCCTCTGCAGAAAGAAGTTTTTCAAAATTAAAACTAAAAGAATCTTATCTTTGGTCTATAACGTCATAAAAAAATATTGAATGCATTAGCTATCTTATCTATTGAAAAAGAAATATTAAAAAAATCTTGAATATTGTAATTTATTTAATAATTTTGCATCTCAAAATCATAGAAGAATAAATTATAAATAATACTTTGTGATAAATTTGATTATGATATTTTATTTGGATGTTTCATACTTTATTTTATTTGGATATTTCATACTTTGTAAAAAAAATGTATGATTTTATTTTTTATGAGTATATAAAATGCCCATTTAAGAGTACACCTGGGCCTTTGAAATCTCAAGGGCTAGCCCTACCCAAGAGAATATAGCATTAACAATTTAACATAAATGTGATGGGGCCAGGTATTTAGCTAAGCTAGACAGACTGAGGCTTGGAAATCCAATAAGCAACCAAAATGAGATCCACGTGAATACAAAAAGATGCAGAAATTGGTTCTCAAGCTGTCTGAATAGTAGAGTCCAGAGGAGATGGTATTAGTCCAATTGCCAATCGAAGGAAATCCATCCAAATAATGCTTGTCATCTTTAATTATGGTCACCACAGTGAAACCAAGGAGAAGGCTCAGTTCTGCCACTACATGGAGGGATTCTTCTCAGCAAGAAACAAATAGATTTTTGAGTCGATATCCAAATAAATCCTTCATAGGACGAGATCATCTATGCTTACTCCAGAAATTCTTAGATGATTAGACAGACTTCGGTAGCTTCTCAAGAGAACACCGAGGAGGATTGGCTTCGTTCCAACATCTTTAGGATAAAATTCATAATCAAGGAGAAAGAATGCAGCATAGTCATTGATGGAGGAAGATGCACAAACGTAGTGTCGAAACAAGCAGTCGACAAACTGAATCTCAAGACACAGAAATTACCCAACCTTACAAAATTTCATAGTTCAAGAAAGGTAATGAAGTCTTGATTGGCAAGAGATGTTTAGTGTCTTCTTTTCCAATTGACAGCATGTACTTCGATAATATCTGGTGCAATGTAACACTGATGGACGCATGTCAATTGCTATAGGCAGACTTTGGCAATATGATCGTGATATAGTGCATGATGGGAAAAGAAATATCTATTCTTACATCGAAGACGAGATCAAGATCAAGCTCGGACCGATGAAGTGTGACAGGATCACAGTGGGTACTTGGAAAGAATCGAGCTTCCAACAGAAGAGGAAGAACAGGTAGAACTTCCTTCATCAGTATACAATGACTATGGTGATACTGACAGCTTTGTAAATGTGTTTGTACTGTTGGAACAAGGATAATATACTATACTTGGTGGACAGTTGGAAGATTAGGTGATTGAGCCAATAATGCTAGAAACAGTCGATGAAGAATCAGTACAAAATTTACTTTTGATCGAGCAGACGAAGAGTCCACATCCATCACTATCAATTGTTGAGAATTTGGATCAAGTCCTTAAGCCATACGTGGATCCCATCTGGGATGAATTTTTGCATCACATTGACAGCCTCAGTTGGCAAATTTTGTGCATGACAGGACCTCACAGATTTCTATTCAAAGAGTTGGTGTTTCATCTTAAGGTCACCCGCTCGGCCAAGACCGGCAGCCCAGTATGGAGAGAGCGACTGCACAGTCTTAACTTGGACCGAAACCGCAAGACAGTAGAAGGACCGATCGCCACTCCAGGGGGAGCGGCAACCCACTCTTAACTAGGAACTAAGCTGAACAGTTTGCATGCATACCAAGCACCCGCTGCTTAGGAGTGGTCGCTCGCTCTACCGTAGATTCTCTAGATTTGTGGAAAATCAAGGAAAATCACTGAAAAACCAAAGAGAAATTTGGGGTTTTTTTTTTTTTTTTTTTTTTTTGAGAAGCCCAGGACATTTCCTTTTGAAAACTTGGGTGATTTTTGAAGATAGAACTCATTTCTAAACGCTTTCAAAAATCAAATCTCAATGAAATTAAAGGGAAATCCAAATCTGAGAAAGAGGAGAGAAGAAGGGAAATACTTGAAATAAGTCCAATGAACCCTTAGAAATCTCTGGCGAAAAATGCAGTAAATGTAACGACCCTGTTCATCTTGCACAATATTATCCGCTTTGGGCCCACACGGCTTTGCATTGGCAAACCAACCTAAGGTTGCTCTCAAAAGGCCTTGTGATAGAAGGAGAGAGAAGTTCCAACTTATATACCTCAGCACTTCGCTCTCCAAGCGGTATGGGACAGAGAAACACGCCCAACCTAGCTATTTTTTCTCTCCCATTCAAGCCCAACATAGGGGTATCGCAGTCCTAGCTCCCTTAAGACTAGAGTCGTCCCCGGCTCTGTCCACACTACAGTCCGATAATTGAACCGTGCTCTAATATCATTTGTAATAACCCATCCCGCTAGCACAATATTGTACGTTTTGAGCCCACAGGGGCCGCACTGGATTTGCATTGGCGAGTCAACTTAAGGTTGCTCTCAAAAGGCCTTGTGCTAGAAGGAGAGAGAAGTTCCAACTTATATACCTCAGCACTACACACTCTCCAGGCAGTATAGGGACAGAGAAACACCCTCAACTTAGCTATTTTTTCTCTCCCATTCACACCCAACATAGGGGTATCGTAGTCCAGCCCCCTTAAGACTAGAGTCGTCCCCGGCTCTGTCCACACCACAGTCCAAGAACTGAATCGTGCTCTGATACCATTTGTAATGACCCGTCTCGCTAGCACAATATTGTATGTTTTGCGCCCACAGAGGCCGCACGGATTTGCATTGGCGAGTCAACTTAAGGTTACTCTCAAAAGGCCTTATGCTAGAAGGATAGAGAAGTTCCAACTTATATACCTCAGCAATTCACACTCTCCAGGCAGGTATGGGACAGAGAAACATGCTCAACCTAGCTATTTTTTCTCTCCCATTCACACCCAACATAAGGGTAATCGCAGTCCAGCTCCCTTAAAGTAGAGTCGTCCCCAGCTCTGTCCACACCACAGTCCGAGAATTGAATAGTGCTCTGATACCATTTGTAACGACCCGTCCCTGCTAGCACAATATTGTATGTTTTGGGCCCACAGGGGCCGCACGGATTTGCATTGGCGAGCCAACTTAAGGTTGCTCTCAAAAGGCCTTGTGCTAGAAGGAGAGAGAAGTTTCAACTTATACATCTCAGCACTTCACACTCTCCAAGTGGTATGGGACAGAGAAACACGCCCAACCTAGCTATTTTTTCTCTCCCATTTATGCCCAACATAGGGGTATCGCAGCCCAGCTCCCTTAAGACTAGAATCGTCCCCAGCTCTGTTCACACCACAGTCCGAGAATTGAACCGTGCTCTAATATCATTTGTAACGACCTGTCCCTGCTGACACAATATTGTATGTTTTGGGCCCATAAGGCCGCACGGATTTGCATTGGCGAGTCAACTTAAGGTTGCTGTCAAAAGGTCTTGTGCTAGATGGAGAGAAGTCCCAACTTATATACATCAGCAGTTCACACTTTCCAAGCAGTATGGGATAGAGAAACACAGCCTAAGCTGGCTATTTTTTCTCTTCTATTCTCTCCTATTCACGCCCAACACAAGGGTATCATAGTAAAGGTCCTCTAAAGCCTCCCTCTCTCAAGGCACGGAGAAGAAAGGAGGGGAAAGGAATAAGGAATGGGAAAAAAGCGGCCAAGGAGTGGCCGTAAGCAAGGAAAGGGGAGGGATGGGCGACGACTTATATCTGTCTCTCTTAGAGGAAAAGAGGCTAGGGTTTCTACAACCTTCAGCCAAAGCCGGCTATTTATAGCCGGGGCAAGGTTTGGTTGGTCGAGTCTATGTGGAGCCGAAATGGGCTGCTCCAAAAACACTGGCCAAAGCCCGACAGAAGGTCTCTTGACATTTTTCATAAAATCACCATTGGAAAATCAATCTTATGAACCAAGTTTCGCTAAAAACCAATTTTGAAAAATAATTTTAATAAATCATTTTATTTTCCAAATAAATCCCAAAGATTCTTTAAAAATACAAAACACTGGGTTCCGAAGTGGACTTGTGCGGGTCTCTATTTTTCTCATATGTAGCTATCTGAGAGGATGGTGCCTGCCAAGTATGGGGATCTAAACATTCAAATCTAAGGTTCTGTGAATTTTCAAACATTTCTCACATGATATTCTCAAAATAATCGAAAATACCAAAATGCCACTTGAGCTCCCGAGCTCGAATCTAATCAAACTTGGGCTCACTTGAGAGCCCACACACTAACCTCCAGTATCAAAACCCCAAAATCAACACGGACATCCTCAAATCTCCTCAAAAACTCTGAAATCACAGGTTGGGTCATTATAGCTTAGGCATTGTTCACGAACGTAGTGCAATCGTGAAAGAAAAGGGGCTACCGGAGAAGAAAATGACAATCTTGTTCATCAGAGCCAAAGATCGTTCTAAGAACAGAGAAGGGTCCCCTTCATCAATTGAAAAAAAAAATCCTTTGGTGTTGGGACGATGACAGACGAATGAAGGAAAAAAAATTAAAAAGAGGATGATGTATGGCTCCTCCTGTAATACCCTGCCCCAGATTAGGCGTGTTTTAACTCGTTAAGATGGTTTAATAGGTTAATCTCGAGATTTACGGTTAGGGCTTCAAGGGAAGCCCAGTCGTGGCCCAATCCGAGCTCGAGAGCTCAGTGATCCAGCCCGTTCAGCTGGAAGGGTATTTTGGTAATTTACCGCTTTTAGTTGTGTTTTTATAAATTATATTGCTATGTGTATATTATTGGTGGATAATATTCTCCTTAATGAGGGATTTGCATTTCTGATTTTAAAATGATTTAATTTTCAGAAAATGATATTAAATATCGCCCGTCGAAACCCCGAAAAGGAATTTTAATTATTTTAAATAATTTCGGAAAGAAGATAAATTTTGAAAATGGTATGGGATGATAGACCATTTTAAGAATGAACTAGATATTTTATTTCATTTCAAAACAAGATTTACAAATTAGTTATTTTTACATTTGTTTAAATAAGTAATTATGGGTAAAATATGATTTTTATTTAAATCAAGGGTTTTTAGTGAGAGATAATTTCTGAAATTCTTATGGTGACCAATATTTTCAAAACCCAACCCATCTGTAAGGTTGGATCAGGCTTTTGAGTTTTTAATTTATCACTTTTAGTTTTAGAATCAATTTTTCTTAAAATTAGGACTTATCTGCAAATTTGAAAATACCAGAGGGCTGATATGCAACCGCAGGAGAGATCATCAACGCCATGCAGGTGTGCACTGGCTGCTCAGGCCGGATTTCCGAGATTTTCGGCAATGATGAGCTGCCGTCGTCCCATCCCATCTCTTACCTTACCGGCGAATGATGATACCAGATGTCCCGTCCCATCGTCTTCACTGCATGAGCAGCTGAATTTCGGCATCTCTCTTGGGGCTGAATTCCTATAAATTCAGCCCTTCCCCCGTCAGTTTGAAACCCTCAGCAGAGTTCTGCATTTCTTCTCTTCTCTCTACTCTCCTACTCTCTGTTTAATTCCGACCGAGAAACCTGCTAAGCTGCTGTTTTTCAGTAACAATAAGCTTAAGGAAAGATTTTCAAAAATCTGAATTTCAGCCCAAGAACCTCAGTAAAGGTATCCATTACATTCTTCTTTCAATTCTAACCGGTTTTGAATCAAGAAAATCAGATTTTGACCCTGTTTTCAATAAGAAAAACCAGTTTAAAGTTTTAAGGAAAACCTATGGGTTTCATGTACCCGTGAGGATTTACCCTTAAAATCGGATGAACCTTTGAGCTTTCGACCTCCAAACCTCTCCCTATGGAAAGAGGACTCCCAGAGGAGTCCATCAGACCAGACGGATGTGAAAACCGAATCTGGGAAGCCCTCCCTTTATGGAATCGTATTTTACTGTGCATTCGCCGTGACTGTCTGCAGGTGCAGACAGTTGGAGAAGACGACTCTCGGAAGGTTCGAGAGCCGTTTTTCGGAAGGCTCGAACCTTCGGACGTTCCGACAGCAGTGACCCTCAGACGTTTCGAGCTTCAACCCGAAGCCCAGTTACGCCCGAGGCGAGCCTGACCCTTCGGACGCACCGAGCCAAGCTCGGAAGGACCAACCCTCTCGGACGTTCCGAGATTATAGACCCACCGAGACTTAGTGTTTTCGGATTTTCCTGTTTCGGATGGACTTCGGAAGGTCCGAGACCCAATCTTCGGACGATCCGAAGTCAGGCCCCAAGTTCCGAGGCCAGTGACTTAGTTTAGAGTGGTTCAGATGATCCGAAGCCACTGCAACCTGTTCCGAGGTGATGTTCCGAGGGACCCATTTTTAAATGATAAAATATTGTTGATTATTGTTTATTTAATGTGTTTGATTATCTGTGATGATTTATACCCCCTTATTAAATTAAAAGTGTACTAACCCCTTTCTCTTATTATTTATAGTGTAAATACTATTGTATCTGCTTTCAGGCCGACCCTTATTGGTCGGGAACTGAGTGATTCACTTTCACGACGACACTATAGTCGGGTACTGAGTGACCTCGAGGCCTACTCAAAATGTCAGCTCTGGTCCTATCCAGAAGACAACCGAGAAGTGACCCGAGGATCTAGACCTAACTCAATAAGTCAATCTGGTCAATGCCCAGAAAACAATATGAGTTTGGAGTGAGCCATTTTTATTATATTATTATCTTGTGGATGATTTAAAAGGGATAGAAACCAAGTAGAAGACTCATTTCCATGAACCCTAGATATTTTGTGGGAAAAAGTATGATTTTCAAATACTACATATATGTACGTATCTATTATGTATATTGATTGTGCACATGTGTGTTGTTTGAACAGAGACCGCATAACCACACGATCACGGTGAGGGAACTTAACTCTGCAGATTTTGTAAATAGGTTTTCATGTGCCCAGACTTGTTGCACTATGGTAAAAGTGCTTATGATGTTGGCCTAGACTTGATGCACTATGGTAAGAGTGCTTATGATGTTGGCCTAGACTTGATGCACTATGGTAAGAGTGCTTATGATGTTGGCCTAGACTTGATGCACTATGGTAAGAGTGCTTATGATGTTGGCCTAGACTTGTTGCACTATGGTAAGAGTGCTAATGATGATTGAGAATGATGTGATGTTGATCATACGAGTTTGTAAGACTGTTTCCACGTACTTGGACTATTGAATCAATATCGGCCATATGGGAGATGGTTTACGTCTACTGGTCATGGGTGGTGACAGTTACTGAGGGTGTCGGTACCGGCCATGGGATTGCGGAGATGTACTTGCAAGGATGTATTTTGACCGTGTCGGGACTTAATACTATTGTTGTCAATATGGTGCCAAGAGGTTACGGTGGATAATGGCAGTGATTGATGATGTTGATATATTACTTGAGATTATGCTTATTGTTATCAAGCATGTGATATTGAACTGTTGCTAACCTGTTTTCTATTTACTTAATGTGCATTGTTATATTTCCTTCACTGGGCTAGTTAGCTCACACCACTCACCTTTCAGGAGATGAACCCGAAGGAGGATGACCCTCTTTATCAAGCTTAGGGTGGATAAGCTGAGGCGGTGTTTCGGGATTCCCCCTGAGGGGAATACCCTTATATTTTCTTGTTGGTTCTTGGAACCGTTTACCTTTATCAAGTACCGGGTGTGATACTTAATTTGTCTAAATGTGATGTATTAAACTGCTGCGTTTCTGTAGCTACTCTGATATAATTTTGTAATGATGAATCAATGGTTGATTTTCTTATGCTTTGTATTAATCAATGTTGGATTTGATTAAGCATGTTATGTAGTTGATATTGTTATGTCTATTTTTATGGGGCAGGCATATGGTACATGTTTGAGTCCACATGATGGGGTCATGTGTGACTTCTGGGCCCAACTGTTGATCCGGTCCCAGTAAGAATGCTTGTGGTTTAGTTTACTTATCTTTAAAAAAAAAAAAAAAAAATCAGTCGCGTTCCGGGCTCACCCTTCGGGTCGAGGCGTGACAGCTTGGTATCAGAGCGTATGTTCAAACTCTATGACTGTGATGGGTTACAACCTAGTTAGACTTGTCCCTATGTTGGAGGACCAGAGATTATACCCTGTTTGACCTATAGAGTGTTCAGGTATAAGTCAGCGACTTATCCGGACGACCTCTATTACCTTGGTGTTGGTGCAGGATCTTCTTCGAGAGATTAGTTTAGAGTGTGTCAGAATTTCGGGGAGATTTTGTTTTGTAAAAGTTGAGTCTTGTCTTGTTGTTTTGTTGGGTTTTTCAAAACCCTAATCCTTGTGATTGTGATGCTTTTGAATGTTTCCTAATGTATTGTACAACTTGTGTGATGTTTGTCTTGAATCTCTTAAAATGGTTAAGTAATATTTACAATTGTAAATAACAGATGTCGGGATCCAACGCTAGTAGAACCGATTTCCGTGGGAGGAGGACTGGTCTTACACCCCGTAACCTACCTAACGAGGCGATACGAGCGGCGGTTGAAGCATTTCAGCGGATAGCTAAAACATGCGACGTCCGCCAATCCGAAAGCCAGAAGAGAGAGCCACCTCGGCTCTTAAAGAGTTCAAGCAGTCTGAAGCCGACTAGCTTCTTAGGAACAGAAGACCCCAGCGCTACGAGGAACTGGCTAACTCAGATTAGCCGAATCCTCAATACCCTAGCGATCGTTGCCGATTTGCGAGTAACCTTGGCGACTTACCTGCTTGAAGGGAATGCCTACGAATAGTGGGAAGCGAAGAGCTTGGTTCGTAATCACGAGCCGATGACTTGGGAGGAGTTCTCTACAGCCTTTTTGGCCCGTTACTTTCCGAATACGGTGAAGGAAGCGAGAGAGAGTTCCTCAATATCCAGCAAGGTTCAGATACCGTGGCACAGTATGCCATGCGCTACATTGACCTGATGCAGTTTGTGCCGTGGATTGCTGCCAATGAGGAGGAGAAGATCCAACACTTCGAGAACGGACTTAGACCCTTCTTACAGCGGCAAGTGGCCGGCTTAGTGTTCAACACTCTGGAGGAGATTATCGAGCGCGCTTCAAAGGTGGAGGCGGTAGACTCCATCAACCGGAGCACTAAGGGCACCCAAAAATCTTCTTCTAATAAGAAGGCGAGGTTTAAGGTTTAACCAGCAGAAAAGGCCCTCCTTCAAGGAGAGCCAACCTAGCACAGGACAGTCAATTCGGCCTCACTCCCGACGATTCGTGTGCTTTACCTTTAGCCACCCTGGGCCCAACTGTTGATCCGGCCCAGTAAGAATGCTTGTGGTTTAGTTTACTTATCTTTCAAAAAAAAAAAATTCAGTCGCGTTCCTGGGCCCACCCTTCGGGTCGGAGCGTGACACCTCCCTTTGTTGAAAAATTATCACCCCGTAGAGGGAAAGAAAAAGTATTGAAAATGTTGTCTCTCTCTCACCAAATGAAAGTGAACATATGAAAAAGATCTTAGGCTGATACCATGTAAAATAACATACAGAGAATTTGTTGTCTCCTCTTCCTTTCAATCACGGAGAGACCTTGTAATTTTATTTATAGAAAAATAGAGTACAAATAAAGAAAGTAGAACATCAGTTTTGAAGCAGGATATCACAATCACTCCCCCTGAAGCCTCGAGCCATCCCCAACTCGACCCGGTCTAGCTCAACAACTCCAGGGAAGGATGAAAGGCCTACACAGTCCGAGTGTTGAACTCGGCTCTGATACCAAATTTGTAATGACCCGACCCAAATACAGGATTTAGGGCTTGACTCAGTGTAATATTGTCCGCTTTGGGCCTCACACACAGCTCGAACCCGCACGGTTTTGCATTTGGGTTATGGCCCACATGGCCAAGGCCTAAAAGGCCTCACACATGAGTTACATGGGGTGGTTTCAAATATACCCCTTTCCACTCTCCTTCTTAACCGATGTGGGACTTTCCCACATCAGTTTTGAAGCAAGGTATCACATTGATAAATACAATATTGGTTAGCATTAATTAAGAAATACTCTAAATATATCTTAATACCATCTAAGTTCCATTTTTCGAGCTTTATTTTATCATAAATCATGAGATCTCTCACTCCACTATTATTATGTTTTTCTTTATTCTCTTTTTTATATTTTCAATGATCTTCCTCTTTATATGTCCAATATGATAATAAATTAAAACACATTAAAATACAAAAAAAAAACTTATAAAATGTATAACAAAATATAAAAAGGTACATTAAAATATCAAATATTAATGTAGTATGATAAACGATTAGGTAAAGAGAAATATTATTGCTTTGAAGCATTTGTCAAATCAAAACTTTGCATTAAAAATTGATCAAGCGGCATCACTGGGGCTTCAGGGCCACATATTTTAAGTTGTGAAAGACGCACATTGTAGCCTACCTGTAAAATATATATATAGATGAGAAAATCCGAATTTCCCCCATATTAGAGAGAGAGAGAGAGAATTTGTTCTGTCTGGTTCCCTCTTTTGAAAAGGATTTCAATGCTTTGATCGATCAAAACGACAAGAAAAAAAAATCGGGTATGTGAGATCGATAAACTTGGTTTCCTACTGTTTATGTTGTTTTCTCATTACTATTAAATTTTTGTATATTTCTAATTTTCTATTGTAAGATCGTATTTAATTTATTTGAATTTTCCTTCTTGGGTTTCTTGGAGAAATGCTCGTGGATTGCCTTCTTTTCTGCTTCTTTTGTCGAATTCATTGTTTTCTTCTTTTTTTAATTCGTTTTTCATTTTTTCCATATTTTATTTAATGTTTGATGTTGTAATAATACCATTATATCTTTTATTGTTTTGGATTTTATGTTATTGGATTGATTTGTTCTTGATTTTTTCCATTTGGGTGCTTTAGGTTTTGATAAATGGAAGTGTTATAATGCAGGAATTGATTTATTGTGCCGAATTTGGGTATCAGAAGGCCTGATTTCCGTGTTCATTTCTTGTCAGGCTATCTTACCTGTAGTTGTTTTGGATGATCTGGTCTTATGGATCATTCCTATGAATTTAGGATTTCTTTTGTTGATTTTTTCCATGCTGGTATTTTTTGTCTTTCTAAATTTTATTTGTGCTAATAAATTATATCTCGGGTTGGAATCTTGGTTCTGCATTGTTTTACTTATAGACACCTAGCTGATATTCTTGATTGGAAATCTGACTGTAGATTTTTGTTCCAGAATGGCAGCGATGGTTGCTAGGGGTGGTAGTCAATTGTCTTCTTCAATTTCTATACAAGAGAAAGGTAGTAGAAATAAAAGGAAGTTTCGTGCAGATCCACCTCTTCTTGATCCGAAGAATGTCTCCACAATTCAGAATGAATGCCACACCTATGAATTCCCTGTTGAAAGATCTCAAAATAAACTCAATATCCAACAAAATAGCATCTGTGATATGTGTAGGTTTAACCGGGACCAGCATGATGCATCCAAATCCGATCTTAGATCACAATTTGCTCAAGATTCATTCAATTCAGGCTGTGACCAGCCCAAAGAAGAACTAGAAAGAGACGAATTCCAAGATGTGGATTGGAGCGATCTTACAGAAAACCAGCTAGAAGAACTTGTTCTAAGCAATTTGGATATGATTTTTAAGGGTGCAATTAAAAAGATCACTTCTTATGGCTATAGTGAGGTGGTTGCTACAAAGGCTATCTTGAGGTCTGGACTTTGTTATGGGTGTAAAGACACTGTTTCAAATATTGCTGATAATACTTTGGCATTTTTGAGTAATGGGAAAGTGATAGATACTTCAAGGGATTACTTTTTTGATGATTTACAGCAGCTGGAGAGATATGTGTTGGCAGAAATGGTTTGTCTGCTTAGGGAGGTTAGACCATTCTTCACAACTGGTGATGCAATGTGGTGCTTGCTGATATGTGACATGAATGTTTCGCATGCTTGTGCAATGGATGGTGGTGATCCACCAAGTAGTTTAAAAAATGCTGAGACCAAGGGGACTTCTTTTTCAGCAGTTCCACAACCAAAGCCTGGGGCTGGGAATCCCATCCTAAGCATGCCTAAACTCAATTTAACAGGACCCAAAAAATTGAATTCTCAATTTCCTCATGCTCATAGTTCTCTATCTGAAATGCCTGCTGTTCCTAGTTGTGGGAACCCAGTTGTTTTTGATGGATTATCTACGGAAAAGGAGAGTTTGATAAGTTCTACTTCTTCAGCAGGTGCTGCACATGTATCTGCAGCTGTTCCGACAATGTTGCAACCATTTGCACCAGAGATGAAGTTCAGCAGTGGTAGGAAATGCCAAACAAGTAGTTCTAAGCGACAATTGACTCTTAGGCAAAAAACAGTTCATCTAGAAAAACACTACAGAGCATGTGGGGCTAAAGCCTCTTTCAGAACTGGTAAGCTCAGTAACTTGGGTGGGTTGGTATTTGATAAGAAATGCAAACCACTTTTGGATTCCACATCTTCAAATCTGAAGAATGTTTCCTTAGGGCTAAGTCGAGCCTTTGGAGCAGATGTGTCTCAAGCCAATGGAAAGACCAATCTTTCAAATAATGCAGGATCAAACCCTGATTTGGGGTTAATCCAAAAAACTTGCAATGGTTTGCCTGAACTTCCTGCAGCTAATATTGAGCTTTCACTATCGCTGCCTTTGAAAGGAAATGTTGCTTCTGGACCTTGTTGCAGTGTTGACACTACAAGTTGTAGCAACAATAGGATTTTACCAGACAAGATACTTGGGCAGTTGATTTCTCATGATAAGAAGGACGAGTTGCTGCTGAAGTTAGTACCTTGCTTGCAGGTGCTGCAGTCGCAAATACAGGGGTGGACAGAGTGGGCCCAGGAGAAAGTGATGCAAGCAGCCCATAGGCTGAGCAAGGATAGAGTTGAGCTCAAAACCCTGAAGAAAGAGAAAGAGGAAGTGGCTCGTATCAATAAAGAGAAGGAAGCCTTGGAAGATAATACTATGAAGAAGCTCATGGAGATGGAGAATGCATTGTCCAAGGCCAGTGGTCAGGTTGATAGGGCTAATGCTGCGGTTCGCAGACTTGAGATGGAGAATTCAGAACTGAAACAGGAGATGGAAGCTGCAAAATCACAGGCTACAGAATCAGCTGCAAATTGTCAGGAGGTGTCTAGTAGGGAAAAGAAGACATTGAAGAAATTTGAATCATGGGAGTGGCAGAAGGCCATGATCCAAGAGGAGCTTGCAACTGAAAAACAAAGGCTGTCTCAACTTCAGCAGCATCTAGAACAAGCAAGGCTGTGGCAAGAGCAACTTGAGGTATTGGTTCGGTGAACTTTCTTTCAGTGATGGGTTTATTATTATTTTTTTCCTTTGTTGTTTTGGTTGCATGTTTTGCTTCCATTTTTCAGTTACTCTTTGGATGCCATTATTAGCATCTAAGTTGCATGGGTATGGGTCTGAGTGTCACGGTCCTACACAAGTGCAAGGTGTAGAAATCGGCAAACCAAAAAAAAAAGGACTTGGAGACTCAGCATATTTAAATAAGTTTAAATGCAAATTTATTTTGAATGAAAATGTGATATAAAAATAACACTGCCAGTAACTAATATGCCAGACTACCTAGGTTTACTCTAAACAAACTAATTGATATTTCAATTAGGTTTCAAGAGGAGACAGGTGTGATAGTAGTTTAGTTGTCTTAATAATAAACATGAGGCTGACTTTTCAACCAAAAAAAAAAAAACATGAGGCTTACAGCTGATTTCATTATCTGTAGAATTAGTTTCACCTCCACATGGGGTGGGTATACCCATGTTAGTTAAAACAATATAATTTTAGTTTTCTTAGAAAACAATGTTAGAAGGTACTCTAGAGTCTCTGAAGAATTGAAGATCAGATGTGACTGTCTGACATGGATGTGAGTTCTCAACTCACATCTTAAAAGAGTCCATGCAACATAGAATAGCATTTATACTCATTTGTTCTTTTCGTTGAGTTTTTTTTTTTTGAGAACATTTGTGTACTTATGAGTTTCAGGTAGAATATTTTGGCAAATGGATGGTGATCCATTCTCTGCATTTAGGGTGATGCAGAAGCTCTAAACTTCATTGGGGTGCTGTGTATTTTATCCCTAATTTCATATTTTTTTCCACACCAAATCAAATTTTCTAGTAATAATTCGTAGAGATTTCACACACACAAAAGAAGAAGAAGAAGAAGGAGAAATTGGACACATATTGTGAAATCTGACATGCATAAACAACAACAACGATACAAACGCATTGACAATAACCCACTTCTCTACTATTTCTTTTAATCAAATATGATATGGATTGCATTCCAAGTTGCATAGGTATGGCCACATATTGTGAAATCTGACATGCATACAAGTCTTTGATTTGGCAAATCCTGAAACATTGGATATATGGATTAAAATAACATTTGAATAGATTTTAATAACTCTGTAATTTCAAAAAAAAATAAGACTAAAAATAGACAATTAAAAGTTGACATATAAACATTACTCTAGAGTCTAGACAATTTAATAATTTAGTTAGACTATGGAGGAAAAATTTTGTGATAATATTTGCTATCACACAACATGATGCTACACTAGCATTAAAACAATCTATGCAGATTTGACACATGTAGGACGAATTCATGAAGCATCTGCGAAGAATCCAATAGGGAGTTGTGTCCAACATCTATATGTTGTCATCTGAAAGAATCCATTTGACACAGGTTGCTTCCTCAGTCCTTGAATGAATTTCATTGTTCCTTTTCAATAAATGGTTACCTGCACACACGCATGCACAAGCACATACAATGCATTGCTCTTCTACCTATTAAATTACCTACTAATTGGGTCTTGCATCCAATGGCAGCATCTGCGTGATCCACCTAGACACTTCAAAGTAGCCACTTTCTATTTCAGACACACACATGACTACATGGATAACTATTCACTTTTTCTACTACCCATTAAATCACCTGCTAGTTGGGTTCCACATCCAATTGCATCCTCGACTATGATACCCACATCCAATTGTCATTTCCCTACTGCATCCATGCCATGTCAATGAGGAAACTCTGATATTTCATTTTGCGGATTGGGTCCATTCATTTGTATAATGTACTTATATGTACAAAAAAAATTACATATATAGGCAAAATGGAGACAGGAGGAGGAGAAGAAGAAAGGAGCACTTTCTCAGTCTAACTCCGAAAGAAGTGAAAGGGAGTGGATTGAAGCTTCTGCAAAATTAGAAGAAGACACAATAAGGTTAAAAGCAGAAAATGATCTCCAAAGGTATCAAGATGAAATGCAGAGGCTTGAGAATGAGATTTCACAGTTGAGAGGTACTCCCAAAATAGCAAAACTACAATGGGGCACCGACGGTACTTATGCTTTCCATCTAGGTAGAAGCCCCAACTCTCTTAAGGAGATCCACATGCATAATCTTTCTCAGGCGATGTTTTTCCACAATACAGGAGTCAGAGATGTCCAACGGGAGCGAGAATGTGTCATGTGCTTGACAGAAGAGATGACCATTGTATTCCTCCCGTGTGCACATCAGGTTGTTTGCATCCAATGCAATGACCTCCACTGAGAAACAGGGTATGAAGGATTGCCCTTCTTGTAGGGCTCCCATTCAGCGGCGTGTTCGTGTTCGCTTTGCCCATTCTTAGATGATATCTGCTCTCTCTCAACTTGATCAAGTAAGAGAATTCTAATAAGATTTGTCCATCTCGAAGTCTATAATACTTCTGAAATGTTCTCCATAGAGTATACATCATGAATGGCTTAAGAGTTGTCAGTTTTCCTCCATATGTTTGTTTGATTTGTCACATTTTGCTATAGTTGCCATTTTCTTTTTCTTCTTTTTTTGTTACAGAAATCCATTCTTCTTATATATTTTACTTGGAAATCTCACGGTATTGTTATTTTATCTTTTCTGAGAACCATTTCCCCATCAAAGATCAGTATGTAATAAGCTAGGAGCTTTTGTGTGGATTGCATTCTATTCGTCTTTTTCTTAAGGGTTTGTTTGGTATTCTATTCATGATCGAATGAGAATGGGTTATTACTCTAAATGGAAATAATACCTCCTTTTAGAGAATGAAAGGGACAACAAAAAAACAAGAATAAAAGCCATTCTCAGTTGACTTTTTTAGAACCATTCTTTCTACCAAACAGACTTTCTTAGAATCATTCTTGTTCCTAAATTTGTTTGGTAGGATATTCATTCAAAATGGAAAAAAGCCACCGAGATTTTCAAAAAAAAAAGAGGAGAGAAAAATCTCGGCGAGATCTCGGCCGAGATGAAATATCGGCCGAAAATTTGGATCCACCGAATTTTCGACCTCTCTGCTGGTGAGATCCATTCTTAGGCATGTTCTTCATCTCAAACCTGGCCCAAGACCCATTGAGCTTGTCTTGAACAAGTATCTACTACTTGGGCCAGGCTTGGTCTAAACTATTGAGCTCATTTAGCTAAAAGGATGGGGTTCAACTTCTACAAGAAGCCTATGAAAGCTCACTTGGTCCATTTTATTTTTTTCAAAAATTATTTTGAAACGAATTACATAACTGACTGTTCTGATTGAACATAGACATGACGAGTTACAAGTAGGTCAAATTTGAACTCAAAACTTAATTTATAGCTACTAAATCTTAGTAGTCAAAATAACTAAGCATTATTGTCTTGTTAATTTTGAAGGATACTTGGGACTTTGACCACTAAAGTCAAATGAAATTGAGTTTTGAGTTTAAATTTGGTCTCTTTGAAGTTCATAATATCTATTTTCAATTTAAACAGTTAAATTTTGACATTTTAAAATGGGCATGCTTGGACTTAGTACTTCTTTAAATGGGTGGGTTTGTCCCTTAACATTGAAAAATTAGATGGGCTTAGACTTTCATAGAACATTGCCCCGCCTAAACCCTGCCTATTAAAACTCTTATCCATTCTATTTTCAATTCAAATGCACCTTAAGAGCATGATCTGAGTTCTTTATTTAATTATTTCTCAGTAAAAAGAATCATCTACTAGAAATTGTAAAATCTGACTTGTATCTGACTGTTCTGAAGCCGTTCATCCGTTACTTTTTGAGCTTTGTATGTTTAAGATTTGGATAAAGAATAAGAGAAGTTTCAATCAGGGGTTTAATATCAGTATCAGTTTATCAGTATCGACCGAGATATTTTTCTTACCTAATTTTTTTAATTAAAACTTGAAATATCGGCGATATATATCATATCGATTGATATATCAAGGTTTAAAAAACTGAGATTTAAATCACTAGTTTCAACATTTTTAGTTATACTAACTAAGTTATTTTGATCATAAATGATTTATAAAATTTAAAATTTTGAAGGTCATTATTGTGTGGCTGGAACAAGAAAAGGTGGAAGTTCACTCAACTTCTTTTTATGTGGTCTCCTTCACATATCGTTAATCTAACACATTAATGGAAATAAAGATCTTACTTTAATTTTTTTTAACATTAGCAGGTTAAAACGGGTTTAATTTTAGCATATTTTTTATTCACTGCTCAATTTCAAAGAGCCATTAAGAAAAAGAATTTGATTCTTTTCTTTGAGTTGCAAGCAATTGATCAAATCAACAAAAGAGAAAGTAGAAAGAGAAGATAAAGAGTGTGCTATGGATGATGCCTACAATGAATTTTTATTTCTTTATTTTTGTGTTTGATTTTAAATAAAAATGTATTTAATTTTGATTAGACGAGTGAGGCGGAATCACGTAAATCTAGACAAAACCCAATCTGAGATTTTATCCATCCATCACCTGAGGAATTTGAAATTCTACTTTACATTTTATGGTCGGTCTTAGATTAGGAGAGCAGAAACAACAGGTTGAAATCTTTAATAAAAAAATGGAGACACCCTGTGGCCCTTTCATTATGTAAACTTGAAGAAACTCACAGCCATATGATATGTCCTTTTACTATTTTAAACACATAATCTTGATCTTGAAAACTATTAATACTGTAAGTTGTTTATTTGATGAAGTGGGATGATTAGACAAAGCATCAAACTCCACTCATAATTAGGGGTGAAACTCGGTCGGGTTTTGGCCCGAACCTGCATAACCCGACCCAAAAATCATGCTGGTTGGGTTCAGAAGTCAGAAACCAGCATTGAATTCGGGTCTGATTGGGTTGAGAGATTTTTAAGTTAACCCGACCCGACTCAGATCAAACTCAACCTGACCCGGTAAAAGTAGGCTAAAGTAAGTTCAAAAAGTGGGTCGGGTTGGGTTTCGTAAAAGTAGGCTAAAATAGGTTCAAAATGCATCGGGTCGGGTTTCGGGTTGAGTCGGGTTATAATTTGGGTCAGGTCGAATCAATACGTCCGGGTCAAAAGTTTGAATCGAGTTCCATATGTTAGTAACTCGGGCCGTGTTGGATTTTAAAAAACTTGATCCAACCCGGACCGATTTTTGCCTACTCATAATTTATTTATGTGATTTTTTTTTCATATTTTATCTAATTGTGTGTTTCAATAGTCATCTTTGAAGTGGGAGTCCTAAGTTCAGTTATGATAGTTCAGTTCTGAAGGGTGTACTCGATGCCCCGTAAATTCGAGTGGCGACTGTGACTGGGGAGGAAAATACTCCGAAACACAGGGTACTTGAATCATGTTGGAAGGAGAAGGAGAACTCCACTGGGGGTGAGCCTGGAGAGAAAAATTCGTTAGGATAGCGCTGGAACATCCCACCTGGCTTAGACTGCGTCTGTGCTCTTGGGGATATAAGTGACTACTCTCCTTCAACTAGCATCAAAGTTTTTGGAGTGTGTGTACGGATGCACATTTCGAAGTAAAACCGTGAACACATGTCAGGCTCAAAGTGGACAATATTAATAGAGAGAGAGAGCGGTCTTATATCGATTCCTATATAGAGGCTAAATAAGGTACAAAAAGTGAGAAAGCTGTCAAACCGAGATTTAATTTGAGAAAAAGATGAGGCTGAAAAGTCTATATTAAATTTTCGTCGAATCTATATTATGTAAAGCTATATTTTGCTATCGAATTGGCAACTAAGAATATTTTTTTTTTTTCTTATAGTCAGTTATCTGCAAGGGGTTCAGATCCATGTACTAGTAAATTTTTCTTTTACAAGTCATTCTTCCTCAAAAGAAGGCTAAGTAGATTCTGCAAGACATTGAAGTTTTATGAATTAAGCAAATTGCATCAGAGGAACCATCTCTGAGTAGCCGACCCCTTTACGAGAAGTGGGGAAGATGAGGAAGATGATGCTGGCCAATAACATGGCTCCCAATGGCAAATTCACCGGCAATACCTTCTTGTTATTCCCGGCGAAACACATTTGCACATCGGAATCGCTCAACGCGATACTCATGAACAAAATTAGCGACAGGAATGCATGAATGTAGTCCATCCAGCGTATCTGAAACCTCTTCAAATCTTTCAAATTCATATTGTTGTCGCAGTCGCCATTGCTGTTGCCGTCGCCGCCAGATTTGTTAATAATGTAGATGCCTTTGAGTGTAGCGATGCCGTAATATAGCTTGCCGTCGCGGCCAATGAAGCTGTCAGTGAAGGAGAGCAACAAAGAGAGCATTGCACACAGGCCAATGAGCAATCCTGTTAGGTACTTGTTGTAAGGGGTAATCCATGGTGCAATTGGAGAATGCCGGCGAGAGTGCTTGGAAGGCGATGACGGTGCAGCTCGGTAGGAGCTTAACGAGGTTTGTGGCGCTCGCTAGAGTCTTGTCTACAACAACAATTGAGCCACATTTCCATGTCCTCATTCCGGGTGCCGGCGTTTCGACCGGATGAGGATCGGCCACTCTCAATTCAGCTACTGGGTCACATGGAAATCCGGTCGCCGAAACCAACTGCAGTTGGGCCATCGAGATAAATGGATGTGGTTGCAAATTGTAAGAATTGTCTTGCAGGGAATTGGATGGATGAGGAAGAAGAAAGATGAGAGATTTATTGGATGGCAGCTGCCGACTTTGCTTGGGGATTTCTATTCTGCAAGAAATCCAAGTGTGGGCTGCCATTAAATCCCCACCAAATGTTTGGCCTCTCAACTGAACTTGTATACCCACAAGCCACACATTTGAAATTGCAACCTCAATATGAGCATGACACCATGGATGGAGATCATCTTTTTCTAAAAGACCAAAAGTATGGAGACCATCCTTTTCCAAAAGTATCTTTATCTTAAAAACTATCATTTGTTTTTTAAAATATTAAAAAAATCTCAACTTTCGTGAGAATTACATCTTAAAAAACATCAATGTTTGTTTTTTAAAATATTAAAAAAAAATCCTCAACTTTCGTGAGCAACGTCATACAAATATCGAATGATACTTTCAAATTTATCATATTTTTACTGGCAACATTCCAATTGCCGTTAATATCTTGAGATTTATCAATACTGCAGTAAATTTTCGATAAAATCATGATAAATTGTAATATCGCAATAATATCTTGATAAATTTCTAGTAAATTACAGGTGAATTATTTATTAATATTTTATTTATTATTTTTTAAATATTATATTTTAAGCGAGATTTTCTCATTAATTTCTCAGTAAAAATATGAGAATTTAAAAATATCTCAATATTACCAATCGCCGTTAATATCTCGAGAAAGGTATTTGTGACAATGTTCATGAGAATTACAACTAAAAGTCAAACATAAATTCACCATTACTTGCCATGTAGAGCATTCAAAATGACAAATTTATTTATTTTTTAAACATTCTTTAGTTTATATTTCAATACTATCTTTGAACAACTAGCTATTCATCTCTTTATGCACACGCATGATACAAAACTAAGGGGAGTGGCCCTTTTTTGTGTTGAGAGAGGTTTAATCCCAAGACCTCCTATAAATAAGGGTCAGAATTGACCATCAAACCAAGGAGTGCAAGTATCGGCCGCTACGATATCACGGTTGTATCGTATCTACCGATATCGACTGTTTTTTTTTTAAAAAAAAAAAGGAGAGAGAATATACCGGCCGATAATGATATATCAGTCAATATATTGTATCGGCCGATATACCGGTCGAATCTGAATTTTATACCCATGCATCAAACTAATCCCTCAGGGAATTGAAGTTCTCCTTGATGCTCGTATGCTCATCAAATTTTTTAATATTTTCGTGGTCGTTCCTCATAATTTTTTTATTAAGCTCATTTCTCATTTTCTATTTTATTAATTGATATCAAATATTTATTAGTATTTTATGAGAAACAATTGATTAATTTATTTATTTTTTAATCTTCGTAAGAAGGATATTTTTTTAAATACATTGAGTTTTTTTGAGACTTAATAAAAGCTTAAGAGATTCTTTTAACATTTTAAAAAAAAATATAGGGTGTTTTTTTAAATTAAGAGAAATTTTAAAAGTTTTTTAATTTCACCTTTATCTTCCATCATTATTATTATTATTTATTTAAAGTTTGAATTCGACTAAAAAATCTGATTAAGTCAATAAACTCAATCGACAAATTTAGGAAAAAAAATTGAACAAACTCAGAGAAGTTCTCCACTTACTTTACCCGAAATCCTATAGAATCCAATCGTCTCTTGAGTCTTGACTCACACGTTCCAAATTGAAAATAGTAATTGGGACCGCTGCCTCTTTGCCTCTCAAACAAGTTCATGACCGGATGCAGTGAGGCACGACGCCTGTTACTTGTCTCTTTCTATTTGGTGGGCTACAATTTTTTCAATGATCCGTTATATAGTGGACTCGGTGAAATGATACAGTAGAATATTAATTGTAGAGGATTAAGGTGTTAATAACGGAAGAAAATTAAGCTAATGTTTTTGAAGTAGAATTTACTCTCAAAAGTTAGTCATTGAGAGGAGGGTGTCTCAAGTGTTATATGAAGTTATTGGTTTTTCAATCTACGCGATATAAAACTATTGTAAACTTCACACCCTATCTTACGTATAGCGGCTGCATATGGAATCCACTTTGATATCATGAAAAAATCATATTAACAGTCTTGAGGTAGAACTCACTTTTAAAAGCTAGTCATTGAAAGGAAGGTGTCTCAAGTGCTGTATAAAGTCGTTGGCTTTTCAATCTAGACGATATGAAACTTTTGTAAACTACACACTCTCTCTCACGTGAAGTTGCTCACCCTCCCTTACATACAACAGCTGTATATGGAATGCGCTCTAATACTATGAAGAAAATCACATCAACATTCGTGGGATAGAATTCAATCTTAAAAGTTAGTCATTTTGGGGAGGTTGTCTCAAGTGTTAGATCAATTGATCGGGAAAGTTTCTGCCGGCGGGACACCGCCATACCTCTTCCGTTTTTTTATGGTCTATCCATCTGTACTATCAGATCTCTGATCTGACTTGCGTGGGACCCTCATCTGGCCAGTTTCTTACGTGCTGCTTGGGGCGACCGAAACTCAGTTTTGTGGATTTTTTCTTAGATCTAAGTGGATCCTGTACTTCTGCACCTAGGATCGATATCACCATAGTCGCCCCTGGCCCACCTATCTACGCCGAAGGAAGACCTTGGGTTTCAGTCAACGGTGGGGGCTCTTTGGTCGATTCTTTTGTCCTCTCTGCAACCCATTCGGTCAATGCATCCTTTGAACGAAAAAATCGAAGGTTTCGTTCGGTGGATGCAGCACTTTTAAGTGGAAAGCCAAAAGGGCAATTTCACCTGAAATTTTGAAAATGGATGTGTAGAGAAAGAAAATACGGGTGTCTATATGACTGGCATTTTAATTATTGTAATTGATTTGCTACCATGGGAATATCTCATCCGGTACACGTTTGGAACGATAAAATCATGATTTTTTTAATATTTTTGAAGAAATGAGATGCTAAGGTGAGATAGATAAAAGTGTAAAATTTCACATTCATTTAATTATTCAGCTCTTGTGATCTTTTTCTTAAGGGTATGGTGTTTAGTTTCTCACATGAATAGAAATTATTGATAGGAAATGGCTTCATAGGGAACCAGAGTGAGAAACTTCTTTTAGGAAATATTATATTGCTCCGTCCCAAAATATTCGTTCTATATGTATTTTGAAATTGTCCCAAATTACTTGTCTTATTCATTTATTTTCACATTAAATCAAAGTTTTAACCTTTTTAATAAGTCCAAAATCATCTTCTAACATGATAGGAAGACGATCTTCTTTTATAAGTTTTTAATTGCTCATATACAGCATTCTTAATTATTTCCACTTCCGACTCTTATCGTCTGGAATCATGTATTGCATCATAGTTAGAAAAACATTATTGAACAATAACTACACAACGAGACACCACCAAGACCTCTTTTCTTTTTTTATTAAGTTTGTATTGACTCAGAGAATCTATTAATAGGCTTTTGGCGCACTCTGCGAAAACGATCTTTAAGAAATAAAAAATTCTGAAATAGGACAAATATTTTGGGACAGAGAGAGTATGTTGGTTTATACAACTAAATATTATAAGAAGAAATCACAAGTAAAATATAAAGAAAACATTAAAAAAAAAACTCTAAGATAAAATTCATTCCTATTTCTAAACTTAGAAGTTAGAGATTTCACCATACACTCTTGAAATTTTTAGGTGACACTAAGTTTGGACTAAGTCAAATGACCCATTTTTTTATCTCTCTATCAATTTAGCTATTGTCAAATTAGATCAACTCATTTATTAAGTTGAAATTCTATATTTTATAAGATGGGTTTGAGTCAAGTTGGGTCGTGGGTAGGGTCACAAGTTGGATCAGGTCGCAATTATGTTTAGGATGGGTTAGAAGCAAGTCAAATTTGGGTCGGTTGGATAGTGGAACTAGATTCGGGTCAAGGCTCAAGTTGAAGCCCGTTTTGGTTTGCATCAGGTCTGGATAATGGGTTGGGACAGGTCAATCAATGGATAGGGTTGAGAGGTAGAGGCATGTACTTTCTATTTACCAATTTTACATCATTTCTTAGAATATGAGGTGAGAATAGAAATGTGTAGAAAGGTTTTTCTTTTCTTTTTTTACCTTTACATGTTAAACTAGTTTCGTATTACTCAAAAATAATTTTAATGGAAAAACCTTGTTTCTCTATGGAAACTAATTGGAAAAATACTACTCCCTCTATTCTATTTTTGTTGTCTTATATTGATTTTGGAATTGTCCCAAAATAGTTGTCTCATTTATATTAGAGTAGCATAAAATGTGTTGAAAATGGATGAGATCACATGCAGTGATCTCATCCATTTTAGAATTATTGTCTTATATGGATTTTGGAGTTGTCCCAAAATACTTGTCTCATTTATATTAGAATAACACAAAGTGTATTGAAAATTGATGAAATCACATGCAGTACTAGTCTTATATAGAGAGTTCCTTAAAAAATACAAATGTTTCAAATCAGACAACTAAAATGGGACAGAGGAAGTATTATATTTAATAAAACTAGGATGATAGGATGGGCAAAAATATGACCCAACCCTTGTAGACATAATTCTATTACAAGTTGTAGCTATGCTATCTCTATATCATATTGACCCAATAGGACTACAAAATTTATAGATTCATCATTTGATAACATTCTCATTATCGGCCAACAGAGGCCTAATCCATTCAATTTTAAGACATGGGAACAGAATTATATTAACAAAACACTTGAAAATCTTTTGCCACTATCCCAACATATGAATACCTTCATGAAAAAACACTCCAATTTTTAAATTACAAGTGGCTTGTCGTTGAGCTGATCCTACTAACGAGTCAGGAAATTGGCTCACCTGGATGGGTAATTCCAATGAGGAGGTACTTTTCTTTTTCTTTTTATTGAGAGGTAAAAAAAAATTCATTAAAAAGGAAAGAGAGTACAAAACAGAAAAAAGAACAAAACAAAATACAAGTGAAAAATGTCTCAAAGGATTGGACCAAAGGAAAATGAAAAAAACTACAACGAGCAAGAACCAGAAAAAATGAAAAGTTGGGAGCCCCAAGATCTCAACTCTCAGAGACAAAAGACTCCAGAAGTCGAATTGTTAATCCCATTTTTTATAAGAAAGTCTACCACGCCATTTGCAATGCTCCTGAGATGAGCAAAGAACATATCTGATCCCGTAGCTGGTCCCTTTATTTCCCTTGCTATGGTATTCGTCCTCTAGGGAGGTCGTATAATGCCATTGGTCCACTTAATTGCATTTGCTGAATCACTTTCAATAACTAGTGAGCCATGTCCATAGACTTTTCAAAGGATCAAACCTATCCTAATGCTAACGAGCGAGATGGCACCTTGACAAAATTTAAGTTACAATGGAAGAAACAATATTTTCAAAAAAAAAAAAAATATTCAAGAGTTTTATAGAATTCCCTCGTACTTGAAAGAGGTGGGGTGTTAGATTTCTTTTTCATTAAAAAAAAATGGAAGAAACAAATCAAACTAGGAAGAATTTAGCAGATGTAAATGTTTAAATCTCTCCCTCTCTTTCTCGATCTCTCGAGCTAGTATTTCACCTCTAACCACATGGAACATCAGAATGCTTGACTAACAGAAATCTCTATTTTACTTTGTGTAGTCTCTTCAAGAGTTCATGGAAGCCTGTATTTCTTCAAGAGTTCGCCCCTTTGTCTCTGGTACCATGTTTGCAATGAAAAGAATGGCTAGTACACATGTTCCGGCAAAAAGGAAGAAGGTACCTGAAACCAAACATATCTGTCACTTAGCTCTTGTGATCACAATCCTTAGACCTTAAAAACAACATAGCCTGACATCAAAATATCAAGGTCGAATAGGTGTAGCCCAACTGGTAATCTCTCCACCTCAGGAAGCAGGAGGTACCAGGTTCGAGCTCCCATGGCCTCATTTGTTGTGTCCTAAGAGAAGTGGGTATCACCCGTCCGGACTTTACGTTGGGTTTCCCACACGTAAATTCAAAAAAAAAAAAAGAGTAAGTTTATCCTCAGAACATGCTTAGTTTTATGCCTGCAGCAACTAAGCAATCAATGATCTAAAACAAAGATTCTGTAACTTGAAATGATAAAACATGGATGCAATGTATAGACTTCCACACTGAAAGCAAAGATGCCTCATTGCCTCTAAACCTTAATGATATTGCTCATATTAGAATATGATGAACTGAAATTGGGACCATGTGAATTTTCTTCACCTGAAGAACTCCATGACATGAGAAAATTGAACGAAAATGAGACCACCCAAGAACCAAACCAATTCACAAGAGTCACCAAGCTCCCTCCTATTCCCTTTATGTTTATTGGGAATATCTGCAGTGTGCCAAAAAAAAAAAAAATTTAAAATAATAATAATTCCATGCAACCTCAAATCATCTTACAGCAGAAAATTGTGCTAATGTAAAACACGGGTTGTTCATCTTGCTTACCTCTGACATCATAACCCATGGAACTGCACCCATTCCCACAGCAAAAGACCCAAGATACATCTGATCCCAGTAAAATGATAGGAAGAAAACAAATTAGAGATGTAACACAGAAAACATTAACCATGCAGACCAAAAGGATGATATAATGTGGCAACGACGTTTCATTACATATCTACCTAGGAACAACTTGAAATCAGAAACTACAATCGATAAGATGTTTTTCCCTGTTATCTTTCTACACCATTTTCATCACTCTGATACTGAATTGAAATGCACTGCAGGATCAGAAACCATCTGTTTGGTCACATTTAGATTGATTGGGTGACCTAGCAGGCCACCGAAATATGGTTTAATTTTGGTTTCTCCGTTGTGAAATAAATACACAGTATAATGTACATTCTGCTAGCTGTATGATTACCAGTATTCCAAGGAGTACTATTACTGGTACCGACTCTAACATCCTTTCATGCTCCTGTTGAGACAGAGAGACTGTCTAAATATGAACAAATATAAAAAAAAAGAAACATAAGTGGCAGCAAAGAAATTGAGGATTGATGGTTCGGTATCTACCTTCAAAAAGAATGCTATCCCGGCTAAAAGACTGCCCACTAGCATCCCTGATATAGATACCTGGAACAAAAATATGTTCTCATTTACTTGGGAGTTCTATCATAACATTTTTCTTAAGACAGATCTCTCCACCCTATCCTACTACTTACAAGTAGAAGAGGTCTTCTTCCAGTTCTATCTGTTATCATTGCCCCCAATGCAGTGATTGGTACCTAGAGAAGAGTCACCACTACAACATATTTTATGCAAAGATTTCAACAATTCAAGAAGATGAAGGGAGTTGAATACCTGAATGAATCCGGTGACAATAGTTCCAACATTGCCAGAAGAAAACCCTGTTAGTACACAGATAGAAAATCTTAAGTGCACTTAGTTTCTCTTAAAATAAAATTCAGAGTAGAAATTAATTGTTTCCCTACCAGAATCCACGAAAATTTGGCTTGCATAAAAAACTATTCCGTTGATCCCACAAAATTGTTGACACACCATTAAGCCTACTCCAATCTGATCATCATATTAAAGTTATTTCAAGTACAGAATTATGAAGGGGCATTTGAACATTTTAGTAGAATGGGTAGCTCTGTTCTGCATTTGGGAACCACAGCTCAAGCATGTTATGTGGGATTCTGTTTTCCATATCTTTCACATCCAAAATTATTACAGCAATGACCATTTTAGAAAAATTATTTAGTGCAATTCATGCTGATAATATTTAGGGTGGAAGGGATGAAAAAGAGTATCCCACCCAATACAGTTTGAATTTCCATTCCATACTTTATGTATATAATTGCATGGAAATAAGCAACTGATCATCCATTTTACCAAATTGTCGAAGCCATTAGGTTATGAGGTGCATAGAATCATACAAAGAGACTAGCACATTAAGAAAGTGTCATACAATCAGTGGTTTAATGTATCTTCTTTGCTTCATGTCCTGTATTCTGGCCTGTGGGAGACTCTCAAGACTTCTAATAAAATCCTGTTCAAAGACATTAATCCATCATAAACCCATGTTTTAATATCCTCTGTATTCACAGGGCTTTACGAGTTAAAGTAAGTACTTGAATTTCAAGAGATTCTTCTGAAATATCTGCATCTTTGCCACGAAGCCTCCTTAATGATGACTCAAAATCATGGTGACTACCAAACTTTGCCTGTAACTCAGTGATGAATTTGCCAATACTTGTTCACATATTCAGTTTGTGAAAAAAAAAAACAATTTTCTTTACTTCTTATAGCTCACCAGCCATCTAGGAGACTCCGGGATGAAAGTTAGACCCACAAGAAGAATGAGGCATGGGACAAGTCCTGTACATTGAATCTATATGAGTCATGGATTTCAAACTTTCAGTGACTAAGATCTAGCTGAGGGCCTAATATTGTAAGATTTTCACTTTCTATCTAATAATGAATAATAAAATACTCTGTTCTGAGCAGACTAATTTAATATTCTTGCATGACCAATTTTGAATTCTTTATTATCTCTAAATTTATAGGTTGAAGGTGAACAGTAACATTAGTGCCAATATTGCCCACATTTAGTGTAAACTAGCAACATTTGGCTTGTTTTGAGGCATCCTAATAGAGGCTTATTTATCAGTGGGTATAGATAATAATAAACACATTTGAGCAAAATAAAAGAAATTACCAATCAATGCTAATGTTCTCCATGTTACACCTGTCCCTACTATGTAGGCAAATCCTGATCCAACACAGATGAGGAGCTGCATAATCAATAGAAAGTTAGGTAATATGAAAAGAATATCAAAAGATAAAGTATAGCTGCATATAATCTGCCTGCAGATACTGCTATAGACTACCATGATGGTTGGTTGTTGCTGTGCATGTTTACAATTTTTATACTTTAGGTTTTGCTAATCGTGGTAATGCTGAATAGTCGAAGTTCAGACACTCGAATTGTCTGCAAGTCAATAGGGTTGAGTCGACCCGATGATTCAGTCTTATCTTGGTAATGATCCAGTTGCAGAAAGAGTTTTTCTACCTTCAATAAGGAAATGACGAGATGTTTCACCAACTTTTCCTTACCTGATTTATTGTTGTGAGTCCTCCTCTGAGATTCTTGGGAGTTATCTCAGCTATGAACACCGGCACCTGTTCACCAATGCACATGACAAAGATGGGTGAAAGATTAAGGGTTTAGGTGATAGCATCTGACAAATTTACTAGGTAGTAATTGAAAGTTAGGACACTGTTAGAACCTAAGTAAAAAAATAAAACCATGTTCAAACACATACCACAAAAGAAAGAATGCCTATTCCATATCCAGTGCAAAACCTTCCAAGGTCGAGCGATTTAGCACCCTTAATGAGAGTAGATATAGATAATGTCATACTAGAATTTGAAGAGATGAAACTTTTGGCTGGATTTTTGCATAGATATAAACATCCAGCACCAAAAGGCAATTAGTTAAAGTAATGATGTCGACAGGCAGGCCACGTGCATTTATGTTTTGGGCCTAAAATTCAATTTTGTAGAGCTGAAACAATGGATGAGCCTCAATATAGACTCAAGGCTAGACTAGTAGAAAAATGACGAGAAACACAGTCTGATCCCTAGTTTGTTTATTTCTATGCTTAGAAGACAAGGGCCTAAAGTGGAGAAGCAAGTGCAGACTGTAAACAGCACAAACGATAACAAACCTCAGAGAAGTAAACAGCAAGCCATCCTGCAATGCAGATAATAGCAGACATTCTCATTGCCTGCTTTCAGGAAACAAAACAAGGAGAAATGTAAGACAGCAAGCACTAAGAATCCAACACTGTGAAACCTAAATACTTCATAGTAGGCAATGTGTCAAAGCCATCTTCATGCCTAAACTTCTGGTTAGTGTTATCAATATCATAGGAGCCAACTTAATTAAAATGATTACCCCTTTTCGACCAAAATTGTCAGCAATTCGGCCACTTGTGACAGCTCCGATCATTGCTCCAATGTTGAGAATGGAACCAAAAACAGAGAACTGTAAAGGAAAAACAAACATATGAAACATTTTCTTTTAACATACATAATGATCACGTACATAATGATAGTGTAATAAACTTGGAACATCTTTAATCTGTAAGGTGGATGACTTTGTTGAATTGCAAGTGATCACTCATGTAGTTGCTTGTTTCTGTTTAGTCATATTTCTTTACTGAGAAAGAAGGAACTTAGATCTCCAATAGGAGACATTTTAAGGACATTTCTTCCTGAGGCGGCCTCATTAAATCGATGGTTTTGCACGAGCAGTACATTTAGCTAAATGTAGGCAAGGGATATTTGGATCCAAATATTTGGCATACATTAAAAAAAAAAAATCAGCAGTCTGATTCTCTGCAATTAAATGAAATTTTCTTCAGTTTCCATGGTCAAAGAATGAATTACTCAGATGGTCAAACCTGAGATAGAGATAAATCAAGATCTTCCCTGATACTGGCCTGTGTAGGTGCCGAATACCCCACCTACAGAACCAATCATTCATTCATCAGAAGCATGTAATTGTAAAAAAAAAAACATTAAAACAAAGATTATATTATACTTTCCAAATTCAGAAGAGCAGCTCAAAATGTTAAAAAGGTGCTTGAAAGAAGGGTGAACCACCCACTTTCCTGCAATCACCAGTGCTTTCTCAAAACTCAACCAACAAGGGTGAACCACCCACTTAACACAGCTCAGGCTACTATGAGGTTCATAAACACTTGGAAGTATGAAATAGAAAAAGAGTGGCAGAAACTATGTTATAATTCAGTAGAGCACTTGAGTTGGATAATGTTCATCGTGATTACTCACACACATTCCGAATTCGAAAGAGCCAGAAACAGCGACGAATGTGCAAAGCAAAACCATTGCCACCGATCCATTGTCCTTTCTGTTAGGCCCAGTAATGCTCTGCGATTGGATTAAAGGCTCTAAGACGGTATCTGGCCGAGGCTCTATTATGGTATCTCGCCGAATATGTTTTACCTGCTCCATAGCTCTACTGCTCCATAAGGAAGAGAAATGCTAAGTATATTAGCTTGTTAGTAGGACTTAGTTCTTGTCATGAAAAAGAAGTGGGCCTTCTTATGCCACATAATATGGCCAACTTCCATGCATACAAAATCAAGAAGACAGATTCATTTTGTCACTTGGACACCTACTTCACATAACTTCTAATTTGCGATATAGATGGGCCAGGTCAGGCCCAAGTGAAGCTATCCTACACCCAGGCCCATCCAGCCCATTGATCTAAGAATTTGACCTGGATCCATGTGATTTGCAATATTCTGTACGTTTGTATCAAATATATTAGAGTAGGATGGGCGACCTTCATGGGCCTTCAAACATAGCCTGTTTATCTAAAATTAAACATGTTTCCAGGTCCAGCCCAATGAAAGATGGGCCACAGATACCAGTGCTGCTTGGGCTCAATCAAATTTTCTAGTCAATATAACCAAAATCATACTTTAATCTCCGTTAGCTATTTATTTATTTCTGAAATGAAGCTGAAAAAAAAAGGTTAAAAAAAAAGAATTTGTCAGTAGAAGAAAATTGCTGAAGGAAAAATATTAAAGCACTCCATTTTGAAAAGTTCTGAAAAATATTTGTATAAAAGGGAAAAGAATACTTTTAAAAGTCCCTGTGACAATCTTTAAAACCTATGATTTCCCAATTTCAACAATACAAGTCAGGATAAAAAGGGGCAACACCCTTAAATTTATTTATTTTTAATATTCAGAAGGTATCCAAATAAATTTTCTATGGAATCAGTCATTTTTCTACATTGTTTTAGCATTCAAAGAAAAAAAAAACCTAACATGTTAGTTCTTTATAAAAATAAGAGGTGTTGAATCAACACCACCTATTATTATTATTACTACTATTACAAGAAAGTAAGCTCCAATAGAAGAATGTGAGTCCAGGTAATTTTTTGTTATGTTTGCAACAATAAAAAAATTGATAATAATTCGTACACTATGAGTTTTCACCATGGTGCACCACCCTTAAAAGGAAAAGACCATTTTACTCTCTCTTTTTTAAAGAGGGAAAAGGAAGAAGAAAAAAATTAATGGCAAAATAATCTTTTCTTTTTAAAGGTGGTGCAAGATGGTGAAAATTCATGATGCACGGATAATTACCCTAAAAAAATGATAGATTTAGACATACCAGATAGATAGAAATGTGCCCTAGAAGAGAAACTTGGATGTTTTAATGTTGAAATCCAGGTTTGGATACAAATTCTATTGTAATTATAATGGTAGAAAGTAGAAAAACAAGAAGCATGATAAAAGAAAAGGATTGGGTCTGTTTCTGTTCCTCTCTGTTAGATGAGAGAAAAGAGAAGAAGCTAATACTTTTCTTGTTGAGACAAGTATAGAAAGTGGATCCAAGTACAGAGATTTAGCATTTGTTTTCTCCAATGGATTTGGGATTCTTGGATACGTGTGTTGTCACCAACCAATCCATCTTAACAGCTTTAACTTTTGAGAGCAATGAACAGTTGGCCTTTTAGACTTGGCCATGCTTGGGTCCCACAGTGGATCATGGCCCACACACGGGGATGGAACTTAAAAGATCATGGCCTTTCATTTATGTTTTTCTCATTTTGAATCGTTAGGAAAGGTCTACGGCCAAGGTGTAAGTTAGGGTGGGTTTGAAGTTTTTCATAAGTCTTAAAAAAAAATTAATAATAAAGAAGGAAAGGTGATGAAGATAATTTATTTTAATTGGTCAAGGAAATTGTTTTTCAAATCTCAAGTCTTTAACTGGTCCACTTCCTGACTGACTGAGGGTTATGATTAATTTGTATTCTCACAAGGGGAGCATGAAAAGAAAATTAGAAAAACAATAATCAAATAATCAGTGGATACTACTCAAACAATGCTTTGAATATTGGTTATTACTTTTCAAGCTCGGGTTGTGGTCGGGTTGGGTTGAGTTGGGTTGGATTCGAACATTCGGTTTATGATAATTCATTCTAGAAATAAGATTTTCAAATCTAGACCTAATTCGATTTGATAGCTGAAAGACCTACCAATCTTTCCACATTCGGAATTCAATAGATCGGAGCTAATAACAAAAAAATAAAAAATTATGATCAAAGTGTCCAGACCTCCTTACTCACACGCCGTTCTATGGAGAGTGGCTCTTTGAGGTAGAGTGAGAATCGAGCTCGAGTCTCAATTCTTTATGTTAGGAAAAACCACTTTCTCCTGTGTATGAATACAAATGGACAAATAAAGAAAAACTACCAATCAAATAAATTAAAGCACAAGACACTAAATTTATGTGGTTCGACAATATGTCTACATCCACATATTAAGCTTCAAATAAATTTTCCACTATAAAAAATAATAGGGTTACACTATTTCTCTCTGGTCAAATTCAAGGATCACAAATAATATAATATTCTTCACCTAAAAGTGAATTCCAACAATAATGAAAAATAACATATGAAGAGATCTCACGAAAAGAATTATAAGAGATAGCTTGTGGAGATTTTAAATCTACGATCCGAATCGGTAGATGTGTCTCCACGATGTCACCAGCAAATCTTCAAAATTTTAACAAAAATAGAGCAAAGATGGTTGCTAGATCTCGTATTTTTATTCTTCTTCCTTTTGTCTTCTTTCTCAACCTCCTTTCTCTATTTCTGTTTGTCACCAGTTTGATTCCATATCCAAGCTTCATTTTCAACGAACTGGACATCTCCACTACAATCATTTCTCGTCTGATTGGATTAGACAATTTATAACCCTTAGTCACATCATTGTAGCTACTGAAGATGAAATTTTGACTCTCTTTGTCAAACTTTTTCCAGTGCTCATCTTGTACATAGGAATTTACAACACACCTAAATCCCTGCAAGAAAGAGACATCCCATTTATTACCACTCCAAGCTTCCTGTAGTGTCTTTTCATCAACAGTTAAACATAAAAGGTAAAAATATTGGGTGCCCATATAGACACCGATGCAGCACACCGAATTTTAGATTTTAGGTGAAAATTACCATTCTGCCCTTCACGCATGAAGGAATCGATTGGTTGATTCCTGAACGGGTGAAAGAAAACACCAAAACCGATCGATCGCACGATGTAGCGATCGATCCATTTTCAAATGAAAAAATCACCAGCGTAACAGATCGATCGCATCGATCTGTTTAAAAATAATTATATTATTTAAATAATAAAATTTCCTTTAAAACTTTACACTTATTTTTTAAGCACTGTGTATTTCTAAAATTTCTCAAATTGAATATCTAGACTAATTAAAATAATCTGATAAAAATACATTAAGACTTCAAGGTCTTTTGACACTCCTAAATATTTAAAACACAGTATTTTACAAATAAGGGTATCCCTAGGGTATGTCAAAAATACATTTAGGAGTGTTAAAAGACCTTGAAGTCTTAAAGTATTTTTATCAGGTTATCGTAATTAGTCCGGATATTTAATTTGAGAAATTTTAAAAATACACAGTGCTTAAAAAATAATGTTAAAGTTTTATCTTTCCTTTAAAACTTTACACTTGTTTTTTAAGCATTGTGTGTTTTCAAAATTTCTCAAATTTAATATCTGGACTAATTAAAATAATCTGATAAAAATACCTTAAGACTTCAAGGTCTTTTGACACTCCTAAATATTTAAAACACAGTATTTTACAAATAAGGGTATCCTAGGGTATGTCAAAAACACATTTAGGAGTGTTAAAAGACCTTAAAGTGTTAAAGTATTTTTATCAGGTTATCGTAATTAGTCCGAATATTGAAAATCAGAAATTTTGAAAATACACAGTGCCTAAGAAATAACTTTAAAGTTTTAAAGGAAAGATAAAACTTTAAAGTTATTTCTTAGGCACTGTGTATTTTCAAAATTTCTGAAATTCAATAACCGGACTAATTACGATAACCTGATAAAAATACTTTAAGACTTCAAGGTCTTTTAACACTCCTAAATGTGTTTTTGACATACCCTAGGATACCCTTATTTGTAAAATACTGTGTTTTAAATATTTAGGAATGTCAAAAGACCTTAAAGTCTTAAGGTATTTTTATCAGATTAATTCCAGATATTAAATTTAAGAAATTTTGAAAACACACAATGCTTAAAAAACAAGTGAAAAGTTTTAAAGGAAAGATAAAACTTTAACATTATTTTTTAAGCACTGTGTATTTTTAAAATTTCTCAAATTAAATATCCGGACTAATTACGATAACCTGATAAAAATACTTTAAGACTTCAAGGTCTTTTAACACTCCTAAATGTATTTTTGACATACCCTAGGGATACCCTTATTTGTAAAATACTGTGTTTTAAATATTTAGGAGTGTCAAAAGACCTTGAAGTCTTAAGGTATTTTTATCAGATTATTTTAATTAGTCTAGATATTCAATTTGAAAAATTTTGGAAATACACAGTGCTTAAAAAATAAGTGTAAAGTTTTAAAGGAAATTTTATTATTTAAATAATATAATTATTTTTAAACAGATCGATCGTACGATCGTGCGATCGATCTGTTACGCTGCTGATTTTTTCATTTGAAAACGGATCGATCGCTGCATCGTGCGATCGATCGGTTTTGGTGTTTTCTTTCACCCGTTCGGGAATCAACCGATCGATTCCTTCATGCGTGAAGGGCAGAATGGTAATTTTCACCTAAAATCTAAAATTCGGTGTCTGCTGGCAGAAAGCATCGGTGTCTATATGGGCACCCAAAATATTGGTTGATACAGATTCTCGTTTTCATACATGAATTTTTTGTTTTTACGCATCTATTTTTGGGTGGAGATAATTAATTATCATTTTATCAGGTTATCGTAATTAGTTCAGATATTAAATTTGAAAATTTTTGAAAACACACAATGCTTAAAAAACAACTTTAACGTTTTAAAGGAAATTTTATTATTTAAATAATATAATTATTTTTAAACAAATCGATCGCACAATCGTGCGATCGATCTGTTACGCTGCTAACATGATTTTTTCGCTGATTTTTTCATTCGAAAACAGATCAATCGCACGATCGCTTCATCGTGCGATCGATCTGTTTTTGCAGTTTTCTTCCACTCGTTCGGGAATCAATCGATAGATTCCTTCATGCGTGAAGGGCAGAATGGTAATTTTCACCTAAAATCTAAAATTCGATGTCTGCTGGCAGAAAACGTCGGTGTCTATATTGGCACCCTTTTATTATTTAATACACTATGTACATTATTTTTTAAGCACCGTATATTTTCAAAATCTCTCAAATTACATGTCCGGACTAATTACGATAACATGATAAATATACTTTAAGACTTCAAGGTCTTTTGACACTCCTAAATATATTTTTGACACACCCTAGGGATACCCTTATTTGTAAAATACTGTGTTTTAAATATTTAAGAGTGTCAAAAGACCTTAAAGTCTTAAAGTATTTTTATCAGATTATAGTAATTAGTCCGGATAGTTAATTTGAAAAATTTTAAAAATATACAGTGTTTAAAAAATTACTTTGAAATTTAAAAAAAAAAAAACTGATTCATTCAATCAGACGGGTGAACAGTAACACGGGTGAACTGTAACCCGCATTACTGTTCACCCATTTCATTCGTTCGAACCAATGGATTTATAAGGGATATTCATTCGAACGAATCAAATTAGATGGGGTATGTGTTCATTCGTTCGAACGAATGACGAAATGAACTGGGAATTCGTTCAAACGAATAGAAATGCAGGGGCAAAATGGTAATTAGCCACCTCCACCCTGAAAACGGGTGTGTAGAGGCAGAAAATCCGGATGTGTAAATGGGGACCCTTGATATATATATATATATATATATATATATATATATATATATATATATATATATATATATAGTTCAAAATAATTGATATTTAAAAAAAAAAATGATATCGGCCGATATCTGATATTATTAAAATCTGATATTTTTTTTTGAGCGGTCATAAAAAAAATTCATTAGAAGAGAGGAAAAATACAAAGACAAAGAAAAGGGTCTAAAAGGGATAGATCCAAAGAAAAACATAAAGGAGAAACAAAATACAAGCAAGGTAAAAAGTACATAAAGTCACTATAATAAAAAAAATTCCAGTCTAAAGGTTGTCAATTCCCAGTTTCGCGAAGTAGTCCTCCACCCCATTGGCCGATCTTCCAACATTAGAAAAAGATACTCCCATTCCTTTAGCCAAGTCTCTCACTTCCCTAACCACACTTATCAATCTCCAAGGTAGGCGCCGTAAATCCAATGCCCATTTGAAAGCATTTGCCGAGTCCCCTTCAATAACTAATTGACCTTGACCTAAACCCTTCCAAATGACTAGAGCTCTCCTAATGCTAAGAATTTCTGCTTCATTAGAATCTTTCAAACCCACCAACTCATTGAATATTAAGGATGATTGTCCCTTATAATTTCTAAGCACTCCTCCTATTCCTGCTAGACCCGGTTTACCCCTAGATGATCCGTCGACATTGAACTTCCACGATCCCGACTGGGGAGGGCTCCCATTTTTCCTGTTTCCTAACTTTCCGATTTTGACCCCTCATGCAATCCTCCCAAGACAACAACAGATCATTGATTTTAATCCCTTTGAAAATTGGATCCGCTAACAACCAAGAAAACCAACTCCATTTAGCTCTATAAAAAAGGTCGAAATCAGTGGACAAAATACCTTCGAAAAGTCTAGAATTCTTTTCCTTCCATAAGGACCAAACGATCACTGCTGGTAGGAATTTCCAAGCACATTTCAATCTCGGATTCAGCCATAATATGTTCCATGCTCCTAACAACTGGGATAAGGAATTTGCAAAGACCCAAGGAATCCTCAAGAACTTAATGAAATTCATCCAAAGACCCTTGGCTACCTCACAATTAACGAACAAGTGATTGACATCTTCTAAGGTTGATTCACACAGAACGCAACTTAGAACACCATCACCCCTAAGTAGGCCTCTTCTATTCAATTCTACCCTAGTTAGAATCTTCTCCTTAAGAGTACACCATAGAAAAATCTGTACCCTTGGTGGTATTGTACTCTCCCTAGATAGATTTCAAGACCTTCTCATCATTAACTAAATGACTTTCAGCCGAATGAGTCAAGGCCTTCATTGACAATATGCCTAGAGGAGTCCTCTGACCAAATCATTTCGTCGTCATCCGAAGGTAAGAAAGGAAATTCTCCATAAAGTGTTAGGAGTCTGGATCGACTCTCCTCTTCCAAAGATCTTAGGCTTCTACGAAATTCCCATTGCCATACAGCCACCCCATTGTTCCAACTAACGAAATCTTGGACCAAAGCATTTGCATTCCTTGATATTCTAAAAAGTCTTAGGAAACATTCTTTTAAAGGCCTCTCTCCTATCCATAAATCTTTCCAAAACAATGTGTTATTACCTTTTCTAACCAAAAATCTAATATTTTGTCTAAAAAGATTGCCAACCACTCCTTCACCCGATCCCAACCTCCACCAAGCTCTGACTACCAAGGAACATAGACTTTTGTTTGATCACTAAGAAACCAGCCACCAACGCCTTTAACCCCATATCTAGATGATAAGACTTTAACCCAAAGAGAATCTTTCTCCTTACCAAACCTCCAAGGTCATTTACAAAGCAAAGCCTGATTCTTAAGATTAATAGGCACAAGGCCCAAACCCCCTTTGATTTTGGGTTTCACAACCTCAGACCAAGCCAATAAGTGAATTTTCTTTTTCGACTCCTTATTCCTCCACAAGAACTTCCGAAATAACTGCTCAAATTTTGTTTCAACATCCTTAGGAAGCAAGAACAAAGATAGATAATAGGTTGGCAGATTCAGGAGAACTGCTTTGATTAGGGTAACCCTCCCTCCTAATGATAAGAACTTTCTGCCCCAGCTTGACAATCTTTTTTCCACTCTTTTAATAATTGATATTTAGACACATGTTCAACAAATATAGTACACATGCAATGGCTTCTGGCCAGAAGAACTTCAATCTTTCAATGTCGTCTTTATGAGAAAATCACTCTATCTTTTCACATAACCTTTAAATTCTTTGAATTTGCCAAACCCTTGTTTTTCAAAAGCTTTCTGATAAAATTGTAATACTCTGCCCCAGATTAGGCAGTGTTTTAACTCGTTAATCGTGTTTAACTGGTTGATCTCGAGGATTTCGGTCAGGGCTTTGAGGAAAGCCCAGGTTTGGCCCAATCCAAGCTCAAGAGCTCAGAGATCCAGCTTGTCAAGCTGGAGGGGTATTTTGGTAATTTACCACTTTTAGCGATAATTTTATAAATTATATTGCTATGTGAATATTATTGATGGATAATATTCTCCTTAATGAAGGATTTACATATCTGATTTTAAAATAAATTTTCAGAAAATAATATTTAAATCCCGCCCGTCAAAACCCCGAAAGGGAGTTTTAATTATTTTAAATAATTTCGGAAATGAGATAAATTTTGAAAATGGTGTTTGGTGTTAGACTATTTTAAGAGTGATCTAGTTATTTCATTTCACTTCAAAATAAGGTTTCTAAATTGTTTATTTTAACAATTGTTTATTTAAGTAAATAGTGTAAATTTATGAGTTTTATTTAAATAAATGATTTTTAATAGGAGATAATTCCTAAATTTTTATGGTGACCAAGGTTTTCAAAACCCAACCCATCTGTAAGGTTGGATAAGGTTTTTGAGTTTTTAATTTATTACTTTTAGTTTAAAAATCGGTTTTTATGAAAACTAGGCTTATCTGCAATTTGAATATTATTGGAGGGCTGATCTGCAACACCAGAAATCCTGCACACGCCATGCAGGTGCGTAGCACTGCCGTTCGGCCAGATTACCGGTCATCATCAGATCTCCCGTCGTCCCGTCCCATCCGGCCAAAATCTATTTAAACCAGCCTGAGCTTCAGTCTTCACTCCCAACATTTCTTCTCCCTCTCTGTTCTCTGTAATTCCGGCCGAGACCGTTTAAGCTCTATTTTTCCAGTAACAGTAAGCTTAAGGAAGTTTTTCCAAAATTCTGAATTTCAGCCCAGGAACCGAAGTGAAGGTATCCATTGCTTTCCTTTTTAAATTCTAACCGATTTAGAATCAAACAAAACCGATTTTGGTCCCGTTTTGATGAAGAAAAACCAGTTTTAAATCTAAGGAAAAAATCATGGGTTTCATGTACCCGTGAGCCTTTCACTGTTTAAATCGGATGGCCCAGTGAGCTTCTGAGCTCCAAACCAATTCCTGTGGAAAGAGGACTCCCAGAGGAGTCCATCAACCAGACGGATATGAAAATCGAATCTGGGAAGCCCTCCCTTTCTGGAATCGTATTTCACCATTTTTCCGTCGTCACTGCCTGCTGTTGCAAACAGTGGAGAAGACGACTCTCGGAAGGTCCGAGAGCCGTACTTCGGAAGGTCCAAACATTCGGGCGGTCCGTGAGCCGTGACCCTCGGACGTTCCGAGCTTCACCTGAAGCCCAGTACGCCCGAGGCGAGCCAGACCTCTTTCGGAAGGACCGAGCCAAGCTCGGAAGGACCAAGCCCAGCTCGGAAGGATCGAACCTACTCGGAAGGTCCGAGACCTGTCTTCGGACGTTCTGAGCCTTGCAGACCCATCGTCTTACTGTGTTCTGTTTTTATCGGTTCGGATGGACTTTGGAAGGTCCGAGACCCAGTCTTTGACGATCCGAAGTCAGGCCCCAAGTTCCGAGGCCAGTGATTTAGTTTGGTGCGGTTCAGAAGATTTGAAGCCACTGTTCCCTGTTCCGAGGTGATGTTCCGAGGGACCCGTTTTTAAATGATAAAATATTGTTTGATTATTGTTTTTGTCTAATCTTGATTATTATTTAATGTGTTTGATTATTTGTGATGATTTTATACCCCCTTGTTAAATAAAAATGTACTAACCCCTTTCTCTTATTATTTATATTGTAAATATTATTATATACGCTTTCAGGCCGACCCTATTGGTCGGGAACTTATTGATTCACTTTCAGGACAACACTATAGTCGGGTACTGAGTGACCTCGGGGCCTACTCAAAATGTCAGTCTGGTCCTATCCAAAAGACAACCGAGAAGTGACCCGAGGATCTAAACCTAATTCAATAAGTCAATCTGGTCAATGCCCAGAAGACAATATGAGTTTGGACTGAGCCCCTTTTTATTATATTATTATCTTGTGGATGATTTAAAAAGGCTAGAAACCAAGTAGGAGACTCATTTCCATGAACCCTATATATTTTGTGGGAAAACGTATGATTTCCAAATACTACGTATATGTACGTATATGTACGTATCTGATATGTATATTGATTGTGCACTTGTGTGTTGTTTGAACAGAGACCACGTAACCACACGATCACGGTGAGGGAACTTAACTCTGCAGATTTTGTAAATAGGTTTTCATGTGCCCAGACTTGATACACTATAGTAAGAGTGCTTATGATGTTGGCCTAGACTTGATGCACTATGGTAAGAGTGCTTATGATGTTGACCTAGACTTGATGCACTATAGTAAGAGTGCTTATGATGTTAGCCTAGACTTGTTGCACTATGGTAAGAGTGCTAATGATGATTGAGAATAATGTGATGTTGATCATACGAGTTTATAAGACTGTTTCCACGTACCTGGACTATTGAATCAATATCGGCCATATGGGAGATGGTTTACGTCTACTGGCCATGGGTGGTTACAGTTACTGAGGGTGTCGGTACCGGCCATGGGAGTGCCGGAGATGTACTTGCAAGGATGTATTTTGACCGTGTCGGGACTTAATACTATTGTTGTCAATATGGTACCTAGAGGTTACGGTGGATGATGGCAGTGATTGATGATGTTGACGTATTACTTGAAATTATGCTTATTGTTATCGAGTATGTGATATTGAACTGCTACTAACCTGTTTTATTTACTTAATGTGCATTGTTATATTTCCTTCACTGGGCTAGTTAGCTCACACCACTCACCTTTCAGGCAATGAACCCGAGGAGGAGGACCTTCTCTTTCAAGCTTAGAGTGGATAAGCTGCGGCGTTGCTTTGGGATTCCCACTGAGGGGAATACCCTTGTATTTTGTGCTTTCTGGTTTTTGGAACCATTTTCCTTTGTAAAGTACCGAGTGTGGTGCTTGGCGTGTGTTAATGTGTTGATCTAGGAGTGTTGCGTTTTCTGTAGCTACTCTGATGTGATTTTGTAAATGATGTAATAGGCTATGTTGCCTTTTAAGACCATGTTTTGAATGATGAATCAATGATTGATTTTCTTAGGCTTTGTATTAATCAATGTTGGATTTGATTTGAGCATGTTATGTATTGATGTTGTTATCTCTTGGTTCGTTGGGGTAAGCATATGGTACATGTTTGAGTCGACATGATGAGCTAATGTGTAACCGCTGGGCCTAACTGTTGATCTGGCCCAATAAGAATGCTTGTGGTTCAGTTTATCTTTTCCAAAAAAAAAAAAATCAGTCGCGTTCCGGGCCCACCCTTCGGGTCGGGGTGTGACAAAAATTATCTATAAAAATTAAACGGAGCCCATACATACACCTGGAAATCCTGTCTCTACACACCCGAAACTGAATTTTCGTGGCAAATTACCATTTTACCCCCACATTTCCAATCATTCGAATGAATGCCCAGTTCATTTTGGCATTAATTCGAATGAATTCATTCATTCGAATAAATGTCCAAGTGTAATTTCAATTCATTCGAATGAATGGGCTGAACATTAACACGGAATATTGCTCAAGCCATTCATTCGAATGAATGAGGTATGAACTAATCATTCGAATGAATGAGGCTCATTCATTCGAATGATTTTAAATAATAAAATTTATTTTAAAATTTTAAAGTTATTTTTTGAGCAGTATGTATTTTCAAAATTTCTCAAATTAAATATTCGGATTAATTACGATAATCTGTCTTTTGACACTTCTAAATATTTAAAACACAGTATTTTATAAATAAGGGTATCCCTAGGGTGTGCCGGAAGCACATTTGGAAGTGTCAAAAGACCTTGAAGTCTTAAAGTATTTTTATCAGGCTATCGTAATTAGTCCGGATATTTAATTTGAGAAATTTTAGAACTACACAGTGCTTAAAAAATAACTATCTATGTTTTAAAGAATATTTTATAGTATCGGCATTATTTTTTAAGTACTGTGTATTTCTAAAATTTCTCAAATTGAATATCCAAACTAATTACGATAACTTGATAAAAATACTTTAAGACTTAAAGGTCTTTTGACACTCCTAAATATTTAAAACACAGTATTTTACAAATAAGGGTATCCCTAGGGTGTGCCGAAAATACATTTGGAAGTGTCAAAAGACTTTAAAGTCTTATAGTATTTTTATCAGGTTATCGTAATTAGTCCGGATATTCAATTTGAAAAATTTTAGAAATACACAGTGCTTAAAAAATAACTGTCTATGTTTTAAAGAATATTTTATAGCATCACTGTGTATTTCTAAAATTTCTCAAATTGAATATCCGGACTAATTACGATAACCTGATAAAAGTACTATAAGACTTTAAAGTCTTTTGACACTTCCAAATGTATTTTCGGCACACCCTAGGGATACCCTTATTTGTAAAATACTGTGTTTTAAATATTTAGGAGTGTCAAAAAACCTTTAAGTCTTAAAGTATTTTTATCAAGTTATCGTAATTAGTTCGGATATTCAATTTGAGAAATTTTAGAAATACACAGTGCTTAAAAAATAATGCCGATACTATAAAATATTCTTTAAAACATAGACAGTTATTTTTTAAGCACTATGTAGTTCTAAAATTTCTCAAATTAAATATCCGGACTAATTACGATAACCTGATAAAAATACTTTAAGACTTCAAGGTCTTTTGACACTTCCAAATGTGCTTTCGGCACACCCTAGGGATACCCTTATTTGTAAAATACCGTGTTTTAAATATTTAGAAGTGTCAAAAGACAGATTATCGTAATTAGTCCGAATATTTAATTTGAGAAATTTTAAAAATACACACTGCTCAAAAAATAACTTTAAAATTTTAAAATAAGTTTTATTATTTAAAATCATTCGAATGAATGAGCCTCGTTCATTCCAATGATTAGTTCATTCGAATGATTAGTTCATTCGAATGAAGCCGATTCATTCGAATGATTAGTTCATGCCTCATTCATGAATTGAAATTACACTTGGGCATTCATTCGAATGAATCCAACTGGGTATTCATTCGAATGATTGGAAACACGAGGGTAAAATGGTAATTTGCCATGAAAATTCAGTTTCGGATGTAGAGGCAGGATTTCCAGGTGTGTGTATGGGCTCCCAAATTAAAATATACTTACTGTGTCCAAGTGATTCTACCTCAACCGGGCTGCATATATCTATATGGACCAACTCCAAGGGCCATTTGGCTTTTAGTCGATTTACATTCCATTTGGGAAGGTTTTGTACAATAAGTCAACTAATTTTGTGTTTGACATGACCAACTGGCATTTAAGAAGAGTGTTCAAGTTCAATTGAGAAGTGGTGATCCTACTCATAAACCATATCTTTGAAATCAATCAAAGTGGCAACGTAGATGGTGGCGGCAAAGAACACAGCATGCTATCTCATTTGAAGATTGAGCAAAGTCGAGGATGAGTTTTTCTCAACCAAGGGAGAATGATGCGACCATAAAAGCTATGAGGATCCATTAGAGGAAGATGGGGCCATTTGAACTTAATTAATGCATTTATATTCCAAATTCATGCAAGAATCGATGGTGAAAAGATAGAACTCAAAGAACTTTCTAATGGACCCGGTTTCATCAAATTTGGAGCTGACATGAATAGGTTATGGGTCAAGGCCTCTTACATGGTGTTTTGGGCATTAAAAGACAATGCTTGGAAGCCCATTCGTTGCAGGCAAGGTGGAGTTACGAATTCCACATCATCCTCCGTGTCATTGCCTTGTTGGATGCCATGTCACGGGGGTGCAAAATTCGACTTGGCTGAGGTATCGGCCGATGAGTTTCTCTCTCTTCTTTTGCTTTTTTTTTTTTTAAATATTGATATTTTTTATTATTTTATTTATTCTGAATTAAGAAATAAATGAATAACCCAAAAGGAAGCTGGATTTAAAAAAAAAAATTGAAAATGTAAATATCGGCCGATATTTTGAATACCAGCCGAGATATCGACTCAGGCCCACCACCATTTTGATTTTTTTTTTTTTAAAAAGACCAATATTAATCATATCGGACCGATATATATTGCTGATGTATCAACCTATATCGACCGAGAAATAGTGTGTACGACCGATATAATACGGTACTTAAAAGCCGATATCTTTACCCCTGCCATGTCATATGTCATGTAGGATGGAATTTACAAGTATGGAAGGCTGGGGCAGATGGAACAAGTTTGGGACTTCAAGATGTAATTAGAAAGCCTCCCATTGGTTATTTTGACTGATAATCTTTCGCTTCAGAAAGTGGGAGGTGTCAAATTTTGTTCTCCCACAAAATCTGATATTATGTAAGAAAAAAAAAAATATCACTGCATGATCTAAATAACAAGAGTTGCCATTTAGAACTAAGATTTTAAATATCAGATTTGGTTTGGACTAAAAAGGGTTTGAGTTTAAATAATCCTGAGGAGTTAGTTTGGCCGTCAAAATCTACCCTTGTTTGCATGAAGTTTTGGAATAAATCCCTCTCAATATATGCACATTAAGAGATTTACACGTGCTCTAAAAATTAATCAAGTGAGACACCATAATACATAGTCTTAATAAAAAGGGATTGATTCCAAATCATATTGACCGATTCCTAATTAGAAGAAGGCTAAAATAATAGGACTTCCCCGAGTCATAATAGGACCTAGTCGTATAAGTTAAGACGGAACCCAACTCAACTGATTTTTAAAACCTATTTACAGCTTAACAATGGATACCCATTTGAAATTTTGGAAGTCTCCCTCTCAAATTAATCACATGAATACAAGCAAAATTTTGTCCACGATCCATCATCAAATTTTGTACTAAAATATTTTCATATTTTGTGTTGATAAAGGATCGATCCTACACTACGGGATACTAATCGTGTGCGATGTCTGAACACTTCCAAAACTTTATAAAAAAAAAAAAATCTACCCTATTATTAAACATTTTTGCATTGGTCCAAAAACGAAAAGTTAATCTTTTCATACAATTGATTTTCAAAGCCATCTAACAGCATCCACAAAAGTACCAAGAACAGCAACATGCATGAATGAAAGGAGAATAGTCCTGAGGATAAAAAAGAAGGAAAAAAAAAACAAGTTTTTCAATGTGACCTGATTTTAAAACAAATAGTTTGGTCTATTTAAATACAATAATTTAATTTGATTTAATTTCTAATCTCAACATCAACTGCTTATTTTCTTAATTATTATTAATTGTTTAAAGATTTATAATTAGATAAATGAATTTTAAAATTATTACATATATTTTGTTGAAATTTATTTTAAAAATATTACACTAAAATCCTTGTAATTGGTGACTGAATATGTGCTCCGATTGGACGCATAACATGTTGCTTTGGAACACCAAAGATGCCCACGTTGATGGATAAGATAACATAAGATAATGATAGTGATTAGTGACAATAACGCTAACTAGTGCGTAAGTTTAGACACGTGTCCAATCTTAAAAGTATTAGTATTAGAATCTCAAAATTAGTAATTATAATGGAGCGAATGTTACTTTTTTAAGGAAAAAGTTCGTCACCTTCCATTTAGGTTTTTTAAATATGTAAAGGAAAAAAAATGAAAACATGACTTCTATCATAAATGTATAAAAAGTTAAAAACATCCCCTCACTCAAAATACTCCTTTCTCTTTGTAATAATTATATATACTATCACTAATTAAATAACTTTTCAAATCAGGGATTCAAATGTCGACGATACATATTGTATCAGTCGAGAAATCAAAGTTTTAAAAATCGGGATTTGTTTCCATGTCTCAAACCACCATCTACTAGCACACTTAATAAAACTGTGATGAGTATATTCATTTAGAAGTTAAAATCGATAAAAATTTGGAGCATGATGGATAGTATGTAAGCTAAGGACTCTTCTAATTTCCAAGTAGGGAGATTGTAATGGACACAGTGGTTGGAGTTCAAAGTGGACAAAAATATCCTGAGTGAACTGAGTTATTACAAAAACCCTATTAATAATAGATAAATGTTTTCAAATTATATGAACTGTATAAACCTTTTTGTTATTTTATTAATATATTTATTAGTATTTTAGTCTATGAAATACTATATAAGAAATTTTAATTCTACTTTTACTTTCCTCTTCCTTTTTCTTTCCTTCTTTTACAAGAAGTAAGGATAAAATTAGAATTTATTTTAATTTTAGGTGCACTATAAGAAAATTTATGATACAAAAATCACTAAAAAATTATTAAATAAATAGATATAGTTAACGAAAATTATCAAAATTAAAGTCGACCTGACTAGCATGACTCAAAAGCATTTGTCAAAAACTCGAAATTTGAACTTGAATCAAAATCTCATGGAATCAAGTAACTTGGTTGAATTTTTAGACTAAAAAAAAACTTGATGAAACTTTGCTCTACTTGAGATCTCATTTAAGTGAGTCAACTCTGACCGAGTAACCCGAGTTTTTTTCGAAGCTTTTAAACTAGACTAAAAATGTGACGATTTAAACAATGTAATTGAGGGGAATAACATGTCGACGGATAACTCTCCCGAAGTTTGCTGTGGGATACTCTGGTAGATCAGAAAACAGAGACAATGTAAACGAGGATCTTGACTATTACTGGGTTTCTCTCAACGCATTAAAATTCACCAAATCCTGTCACTTTCTGCACTCCTCTCAAACACCCAGTTCAGATTTTGAGCCTTCTCATCTTCTGAGAACAACCCATTTAAGTTACCAAGTGATTCTGTGAGGTCTGCAAATCCAAAAAGAAAAGGGAAAAAATCAAATTAAGGAGACGGTGGGAAGAGAGGGAAGAAGAGACTATGGAAGTGATACAATTGCAGACACGTTTGATGGATCTCTCATCATCCCTCTTTCGTGAGGTAAGTTTGGTCATGAAAAGAAAAAAACAAGTCCCACACAGATGTCTTTTTTGTTTGTGTGTTTTTCCAAAAAAAAAAACTCATGACTTGTACATGTTTGAGATAGTTTTGATGATGGTTTTTCTATGTTGTTGATGAGAAGGGATACCTGGATGATCAGTTCACCCAGTTGCAGCAGCTGCAAGATGAGAGCAACCCAGAATTTGTTTTTGAAGTTGTTTCTCTTTTCTTCGACGACTCCGAGAAGCTTCTCAATGAGTTGAGCATGGCTCTGTGAGGAACCTTACTTCTCTTGCTTTCTTCTTTTCCAGTTTTTGTTTCGTTTTGGTTTTGGTGCTAATGAAGAAAAGGCACTCTTGTTATGTTCATTGTTTTCTTTTCCAATCACTTTGAAGAGACGAACCGACTGTAGATTTCAAGAAGGTTGATGCGCACGTTCACCAATTGAAGGGAAGCAGCTCCAGGTACTTCAATCCATCCACAGATTTTTCAATCTATGAGGAGTTCATCATACCAATTCTATTAGAAAACTACTAGTGTTGTGGCCAATTCTTTCATTTTCGCTCTCGGTATTGTCAAACTTAGCTCCTTCTAATTCTAATTCAGATTTCCAACCATTCATCAGAATAAAAATCATCTACCAAAATTCTAATGAAAATCCATCTTAATATCTGTTCCAACAATTCAAAATCTCTGTTACCCCAAAAGTCGAATTTGTTCTCTCTAAAAGCACAAGTCATAGACATTAGAATTTGATTTTCATAATTTTGAAAAAGTGAACAAAAAAAATCTAAAAACAAAAAACCAAAGATGAAAATCATCAGAAAGGGAAGTTTTGGAGACTTGTAGGGAGTCAGAACCACATTTGGCAGGATTACTATTTGCTGCTGCCTTTTAACCCTCACACACAACACTGGAGTATAGGAAAAAACAATTGCCTTTGAAATGTTTCAAACAAACTTTCGAATTTTTAATTAGAAAATTCAAAATGAGTCTTTGTTTTTCTTAAAGGTTTTTTGACATTTTAACTTCAAAAAAATATTTATCAATAATATATCTTTTTATAAGCTTAGTAGTCAGGAAGAAAGTAGTCCGCACTTCGTCTCTCTAACTCCATATGGAAGTGAAAACTAGCCACTCTGCAAGAATATTTAAACTGAGCCACTTGAATTCTAATTTCATCAATTTAACTCCCCTGAATCATTCAGTTGTGATTGGTTTTTAACAACTTGGTTCCAGGAGCTTGTACTGGCCCATCATACATCTGTTTCGAAACTCAACATTCCTATAGGATTTCTTAGTTCTTGAAATGAAACCTAGCAAATTTCATCACTAAGTGAATGTTAAGATCTGGGTATCCAATCCAAAAGACTAGCCTATTAGGTGAAGTGACCCAAGTCTTTTATAAATACCTAGATCTCCCTCTACACTTCCGATGTGGGACTCATTCGCAACCCCAAAAATCCCCCTCTCAAACAAGTCAGCCATCTTGTCCACCTGGGGGATCTCCTGAGTCTACATGAGGTAGCCTGAGACTTGGCTCTGATACCACTTATTAAGACCTGGGTATTCAACCCAAAAGGCTAGCCTATTAAGTGGAGTGACCCAAATCTTTTATAAATCCCTAGATCTCCCTCTACACTTCCAATGTGGGACTCGTTCACAACCTCAACAGTTAGATTAAAGAAAGAAATGTTCTGCTCTACAACTTTGCATAATTGATTGTTTGGTTGGTCTTATTCGCTTCCATGCCAAAGTATTTTATCTTTTTTTTAAGAACGATCATTTACTGTATATTTTAGTGCAGCCTATGTTACAGTATAATTGTAACATGGTGTATGGTTATAATACAATCTCAGTTGGGATAGAAATAGAAAAAAGAGATGGAGTGATGGCCAGAAATCCTTCTCAGGGTTCAATTTCACTCCACCCCAAAGGGCCACTCCCCATAAAGTTACTCAGTGTGTGTAGGTAGGGAGACTTCCACTATGCCCCAAAGATTAGTCAGATGCTCTAAGACGCTGCCATGATGAATTGACGCTAATATTTTCTTCTTTTCAACAGCATAGGAGCACAAAGAGTTAGAAATTCCTGCATTGCATTTCGCAGCTTCTGCGAGGAGAACAACAGAGAAGGGTAAGTAAGGAGAGGGCAAACTTCTATTCTCATCATAATTAGTCATTTATTCCATTATACAAGGTTGACACTTATAGTTGGATTTGAAAATTTTCTTTTCTTCAGGCTGATGGCCTGTCTGATCTGATGCCCACAAGACTGATCGGCAACCTTTGGTTGAAACAATATACACTTACTTACCAACTGCAAACTTTTATGTAGAAATTTGTGGACAAATAATAGATTGAAGTACTAAATGCAATATGGAAACAGAAGCAAGAGAGAGGAGTAGTGAAAACACCCTGATAATCCACTAGGAATTTGCTTAAATTAACTCAACCTGGTCACATTCTGTGTCTCAGAGGTGAAAACCAGGTCTATCCTTGTTCATGGAGAAATTGGGCCTGTGGTTTCTTGCTCATACTTGAATTTGATTTGAAACTAGATTTGTTTTGATGTAGTTTTCTCCTTATCCAACCTACTCAAGTGGGAGAAACAGATCCAGTTTTTGCCTGTTCTAATGAGCAAGAGGATGATGTTGAACAATTTTGCCACATATTCCTAGAATTCGGCATGATTACTTATCCACCTGGTAGAACTCACATGTCCATCTTAGCCATCCCGACTTAGTACCTTGTGTGAAGTGACAAAAAGTTTCACATCAGTTAATTTGTGAAATCACTGACTATATATAACACTTGAAGAACCCTTCTCTCAATGGCTAGCTTTTGAGAGAGTTCTACCTCAAGAAGTTATCAAGTCATGGTTTTCTAACATGGTATCAAAGCAGGTTTTGCGTGCAGCCGCAGGGCGCAGCTGCACGTGAGGATTGGTGCGAAGTGACAAAAAGTTCCACATCTGTTAATTTGTGAAACCAATGACTCTATACGACACTTGAAGCACCCTTCTCTCAATGGCTAGCTTTTGAGAGTGAGTTCTACCTCAAAAATGTTATCAAGTCATGGTTTTCTAACACCTTGCCTCTTTCTTTTATTTCTCAAAGTATGATTGGATGTTTGTACATGCATGTATTCACGTATTAAAATACTGAAAAAAATAAAAGATATTAAAAAATTTACATAGCTAATTCTGATAGATTTCAGTCAGTTTCCTTATTACTTAAGTCATTTCCATGAGTCACAGTAGTATTGATCTGGCCCTAATATCATTGCCTATTGTATGACAAACTATTAATGCTTATTCCTGTTGTAATGGGTAGGTAGTCTTGTGTCGATGAACTGTTACTCAAATTTCCAAAGCAAGAAAATGCTCAAACTATAAACTATATTGCAACATTAGAACTTCCATATCCATCTGCAGAGGGTCACGGTCTTGAACCTCACCATGCTGGGCTTGGTAGGATCGATATCTCCCTCCATAGGAAACCTCAGCTTTCTTAGAATAATTGATCTCACATTGAATAACCTACATGGAGCAATCCCACAAGAAATTGGCCGCCTCTTTTAGGCAAAAACTTTTGCAACATTCGACCTACTCAACTAACCTAATTACAATACAGAAACAATGGAGAATTGGTGCATATGTTTGTTAAAAATTTAGTTTGCATCAACATTCTAAACAGATGAAATCTTTGCAACATTCAGACTTCTTCCCAAATAGCCTAATTAGAAACCAAAATAGACTGGTGAAGAACTCTTTATCTGCCCAGTAGAATTTATTGAATATACTGTCTAAGCAAGAAGCACATATGCAGGTGCCTTAGATGCCTTCAACAAGTGAAACATGAATTTTGTTTGGTGAAGAACAAGCTCGAGTCTTTCTTCAGGGTGAGAAATTTAACCCTCATACTAGGGATCTCTCTCTCTGTCTCTGTCTGTCTCTCTCTCAATTCCCTTTTTCTCCCTCATGTCAATTGTAGCTGGAGCAGCAGATTATGGCAAGTGGCGGTTCGATCCCCGTGATGGAGTAGCAAAGTCCTATGCGTACTGCATCCTTCAATGGCAGTGAGAAGGAGGCAAAAAAGGACTGAAATGAAGGTGGTTGTATAAAAGAGGTTTCCTTTCGTTGTTTTGGGTTGTCGTAGACTGGATCTACAAGGCCATTTTCCTGTTGAGTTCTTTGACATGTGAGATTGTATTTGATTTACATGTGAAATCCCTCTCTTTACAATATTGTTTCCTTCTGTTCAGTTTCTCCTGTGAATTTCTCTTCTTGGACTTCACAAACACAATGCAATCATTGTAATTAGCATTTACCAATCAACAACTGTTGCATACAGTATACTAATCATCATTGATTAATTGGACAATGACAATCCAATCAACCTGATCTTGAAGTTGACAAGTCATGGAGCATTAACTTAGATTGCCATCATCCAATGAGTATAGGAATATTTCAAAAACAACCTCAGTTCACTTTCTTTTTTTTATGACCAAGGTGTCCATGCCTCTTAGAGCACCTAACTAATCCTCGGGGCATATACAAGCCTCCCTACACATCAGATAACTACGGGAAGTGGTCCTTTGGGGTGGAGTAGAATCGAACTCAGGACTCCCGCTTCCTGAGGTGGCTCTTGACCATCACTCCTACCCCTTGAGTTAACCTCAGTTCATTTATGGTGAGAGATAGATCTAATTTTATCTCTGTCCAGTTCTTTCTTGCAAATTCTACTATAGAACTTCTTAATCAGGTTGGATACTGACATTCTCATCTGAGGTAAAATGCAATATTACTTCTGAATTTGAAGATCACTCATATGGTTTACTCATGAATCATGGCAAAATTAGGGGAAAAAAAAAAGTATATCACTCGAAAGACTTCCAAAAATGAAAAATTCTCTCATGCAATAATTTCCCCCGACATCAAATATCCATCATGAACAATTCCTTAAAAATATCATGCAGAATACAATGACCTTCATTTCAGAACTAAAATTTGGTGAAGCTATTGTCTCTAAGGACTAAAATGAGAGAGGTTCATGAATCATGACTTAATCTTTAGTATCTTAAGCTGTGTTTGGATGAGGGGAAGAGAGGAGGAGAACCTTACTTTTCCCTCTCTTCCCCTGTTTGGACTTTGTTTTGGAGAGAAAGTGGACTCCACTAACAGCAAAATTTCTCCAACTTTGGGAAAACTTGACATTTGCCATCCCTCCCATAAAAATGCCATCATTTTCTCCAACTAAGGAGAATTTGGACAGCAGTTGCAAGTTGCAACACGTCACATGATTCTGTTTTTCTTTTGGAAAAAAAACACTTTAAAGTTTAATAAAAAACTATTAACTGAAATTGAAAAGTTACTTAAAAGAGCTATTAATAGAAAAGTGTCATTCTAAATGTCAAATTTTAGTCACTTGATCTCAATAGTTAAAATTATCGAACGTCCTTATTTATTCTAAAGACAGTTGGCCATTTTGACCACTTAGAACAAGTGACATTAGTCTCTTAGATTTGATTTTTGAGTGGAAATTCGGTTTATGTGTAGCTCATCAAATGACAATTCTATCTCACCATTTAGTTTTTCTTTGGAATTCTCAATTTAAAATAAAATAAAAAAGACAACGGTATAACTCATATGATTAGATTCTTCTTAATTCTCCAGACAAGGTGACTTAAAACTCAAGAGAACTTTAACTAAGTTCTCTATTAGAAGCAGTTCTCTTAGTTTCTCCAACCTTAACTAATTTGGATCTGTTTGGATGGGCGAGAAGCAAGGAGACCTCTCTTGAGCTCTCCTTATTGGATCTCCATTATTGGAGAAAATAGGTTCCACAAAATGTCAAACTTCACCTTCTCTAAGAGAAGATAGTGTTCTCCACTCCCTCCTGTGGAGGAGGAGGAGAAGTTGGTGTTATGTGGTCATATGTCGTTAGGTCAACTGAAAAATCAAATCTTAACCACGTGATTTAGTGATCATATGTCGTCAGGTGCCCTATTTTCTTTCTAAAAGATATCTAATGACTTTTCTCGCAAAAATCAAGTCGCTACAATTTGATTTTTATTTGAAATCAGCGATGAAGTAAACTTTCAATTTGAATGGATATTTTTCTTTAAAAAATTATAATTATTTAAAAAAATAATAACATCTAACATGCAACTTTTCTAATCTTACTAAGGTCTCCACTTGAATTATTCAAATCATCTATGCAGCATGAACATAAAACCTCGGAAGTAAAAGTTCTTTTGACTTCTCTTACCTCAAGAGAAGTAAAGAAACTTCTCTTTTAAATTTTTCTCATCCAAGTATTGTTTTTTATCAAGTTCTTCTCATCCAAAAACGACTTTATTATTCGATTTAAATGAGGGTAATGATTTTCACATCAACAACTTTGATAGTTGCACACCATAACAAAAGGAAATCTCATTATTACCCTTTTGTTATTTAAGGTGTAACTTGCTTTGAAAGAAGGGGAAGAAAAAGGACAATAATGAGATTTCCTTTTGTTATAGTGTGCAACTGTTAAAGTTGCGGGATGTGAAAATCATTACCCTTAAATAAAGGATATTCTGATTGATTGTAGATTGTTTAGCACTAAAAAAAATTAAGCAGGTTTCTTTGACTTGTTATACACTTCTACCATTAGACTTCCATGGTCTACAATAGGAAGGAGTGAAAAGGATCTGATTGCATTTGTTAAAAATATTATCAACATGAATGGATCTGCTACACAAATTCGTGCCTAGGGTAACTTGTTTATTTGCTCTAGGCAGAAATATTTTATTCTAGTGCATAAAAATTAGTCATGCACATAAATTCATGTACCCATATTGGCATATTCCAAGGTTGGATCTGGGCTTTGGCCATTGAGTTCCACTCATGCTCAATGCCTCAAGTAGGATTTTGATCCAAAAGTCATTGATCACCGGGCAAATAAAATTATGGAGATTACCTCATTTAATATCATTTTAAATATGAAAGCACTATATTTAAATTTATAACCCGCTAACTTTTTTTTATGACTAAGGTGTCTGGACCTCTTAGAGTACCCAACTAGTCATCGGGGCATATGCAAGCCTCTATATCCAAACACAATGGGTAAATCAACGGAGAGTGGCGCTTTCGAATGGAGTAGGAATCGAACTTAGAACTCTTGTTTGTTGATGTGGGTTCTTAGCCATCACTCTAACCCCTTTGGGTTTAGAGGTGTACAGTTACGAATCTATTGAAAAGGTTTAATCTATTAAATTTATCTTTTACCACAAATTATTCTGGTTGGAGCAAGCAAGTCTTATTTTCTAAATCTCTAAGATTGAACAATTTAAATTGTTCTTTAATATTTAAATTATTTATTTTTTTCTATCATTATTTGTGATTGATAACCTGATAATGAATATCAAATGTTTTGAGATGAACTTTAATTTAATGGTAAAAGTATCAATTGGTTGAGTTTGAAATTGAAGACTATGACATTCCACAAGGTGAAAGGTGTGCACAATTGGAATTAAATGTGTTGTTCCTTCTTAAACCATCACTGCGATTGGTTAGTACTAGGGATGAAACTCGGGTCGGGGTTTTTGTCCGAACCCGCATGACCCGACCCAAAAATTATGCGGGTCAGGTTATGGAAGTCGGGTCAGCAGGTCGGATTGGGTTGAAAAGTTAGAAACCCACATTGAATTCGGGTCGAATTGGGTTTAGAGATTTTTAAGTTAACCCGACCCGATAAAAAGTAGACTAAAGTAGGTTCAAAATGTTGGTCAGATTGGATTTCGGGTTGAGTCTGATTATAATTCAAGTCGGATCCAGTCAAAACGTCCAGGTCAAAAGTTCGGATTGGGTCAGACCGGATTCCATATATTAATAACTCGGGTCAGATTGAGTTTTAAAAAACCCAACCCGACTCGACCCAGTCCGATTTCAGCCCTAGTTAGTACTTAGCTAAGGTTTAAATATCGGCCGATACATATCGTATCGGCCGATATATATCGGTTTTTTGAAACCTTGAAATATCGGCCGATACGATAAGTATCGGTCGTACAGTTGGAATATCGGCCGATATGGGCGATAAACGGTCCCCAATATCGGCCCTAATATCGGCCGATATTCGAAAATATCGGTATTTAAAAAAAAAAAAAATTTAAAACACCGATACGGTTTTTCGCGGTTTTTCGCAGTTTTTCGCGGTTTTCCGCGGTTTACGGTTCTCAGGGGTATTCGCGGTTTTTCGCGGTTTTCCACGGTTCAGGGTTTACGGTTCTCAGGGTGTCCACGGTTTTTTGTAGTTTTTTGCGGTTTTTTGCGGTTTTGTCACGGTTCACCACTATTCATCACGGTTTTTTGCAGTTTTTTCACGGTTCCGATATCGGAGGAGAGAGAAAATGTCGATATCGGTATGAGAGATAAAATTATCGGCCGATATATCGTCCGTATCGGATATCGGCCGATATTTACATATCGGCCGATATATCGGCCGAGCCGATTTTTTGACCCCTGGTACTTAGTATTGCTCACATTCCACAACCATTAAGAATTTAGGGGTGACTGATGGGCCCAAATTGATCTGATGACTTGTTGTAGCTCAATTTAATTTCATTTTGTTCAATTCAATTTAACTCATTTAAAAAAAAATAAAGAAAAAAATAAGAGAAAATTTTCTTTTAATAGAAAATGAAAGATAAGAAAACTTCCTTTTCATATGAGACCATTGAGCTATCGAAAATTGGGGCATATGAAAGAGGTAGGTAAATAGACTAAAATCATTCAATAAAAAATAAAGTAGTCAAATGGTATCTTATAATTTGTGTGGGTTGTATTTGGGTCTACGAACCCTCTACCCACCCCAACTCGATTTAATTTGAGACAGGTCAAATTAGGTCAATTTAAAAATTCTGCAATTACCCAAATGCAGATTTCCACATACCATCCTAGGATCTTTCACCGAAAATGTTTGGAGCAAGTAAACCATTTATTCTTCAGAGATCCATAAGGTATAGTTCAACCGGTTAACCTCCTATTTCAGAGAGTGAAAGGGGTCAAGTTCGAACCCCCATGGCCTAACGTGATGTACCCTAAGGACAATAAGTATCACCCACGAGGGTTTTACACTGAGTTTCCTATGATTTTCCACACGTAAATTCAAAACAAATACATCAATAAATATATTTTCATAATTAAGTGTAAATACCATCATCCACAGACCCTCCATCATAAACGTCAGTTGCCTAACCCATGGTTCTATCCAGCAACCTTCATTGTAAAACTCATGAATTACCCTCTAATAAGAAGAGAGAACATTCTTATGGTGTATCACTAGAGCATATAATATTTTTTTTTTTGAATAATATGGGTATCACCATTTCACATTGGGTTTTTGTCTAGATGGTTGTATAGCTAGGTTGGTTCTTTTACAAAACGATAAAAAACACATCATATCATTACAAAAATTAGCAAATTCAGATGCATGATATGAACCCTGAGGGACAGCATGGTCAATTCCCACACTTATTTGTTAGAGATCTTGGGATCAAGTCCCCCTCAACACAAAAAAAAAAAGGTCGCTCTCCAGTGTTTTGTACGCGACGTGTGTGGATTGGAAGGTTTACATATACTCCCAAAGATTAATAAGGTGAGACACCTGAATACCTTGGCCTTAAAAAAAAAAAAAAAAAAATACATGATTTGCATCATTGCAATAAAAGTAAACCAAATGGATCCAAATTAAAATTTGAGTCGACAATCCTATTCACCTTCTAACACTGTAACATACATGGAGCAGTAATCCTCATTTTTATTATCATTAAGACTTTTGGTTTAACTAATTGTGATTCATCTTTAGCTGAACCAAAATGCAAATAGATAATAGAAGAAAACATACGAGGATAATAAATGGATGAGAGATCACATTTTAGCAGAAGACTTCTTTCACCTATTTTACAATTGAAAACAAAGCATTCCCATATCCATTTTCTAATACATAAAAATTAAGGGGAAATATTAGAGCAAGCATCAAAGTTGTCCAATTTGAAGAAAAGATTAAAAAAAAAAATGCCATCCAAGATGCACCAATCAGAAACGACCCAAATAAAAACTTAAGGAACAAGTACAATCTGCTAAGATAAGTAGTTTCTCTGCAAATATTTGAATGGCAGAGAAAGGTTAAAAGTAGAAACTATGAGAAGAGGGAGAAGATAAAAAATGAAAGTGCTGCTTTATGATAATATAGAATAGAAGAGTAATAGATAAAGAAAGTAACAATGAAAATTGATATTGACAACATATAATTTTTCCATAAAGTAGAGTTGAAATGTCAAACTCAAAAGTCTACTTCATAAGTGAGAAAATTATAATGAACATGAAAGCAAAGTTATAAGAATCAAATACGGATTCACATAACGGTTTTGAGTGTGATTCACGTTCAACTCTAATTGATCATTTTTTGTAGACTTAATTAGTGTATGTGAATTGAGAAGTTTACATATATCTCAAGAGGTATGGGTGCAGGGTTACCGATGTTATAAAAAAAGTAATAAAGAAACCAGGGGACCTCTCTTCATCAACACCCAAGAATAGCAAGTAACTCTAAAAGAAACTATACCAACAAAAAGTAAAATTCCAAGAACATGTTTGGATTGCTCAAAATTGGAAAGCACAGGACATGGGATACTGGTTTCATCCAAAAATGCCATGGCTTTTCAGGGTTTCTTGTTTTCGTGGATACTATTCTCAGGAGCTAGGAAATTGTTTCCTTATTTTCTGCAATCTGCACTGGAAAGGAGAAAGCAGATTCCTTCACCAAATGGCTAAAAGACAATAAAGCAAATGCGATTTGGGAAGAACAGAAAGCACCCAAATCATCTACAACAAGTATTTCAACCAAGTTGCACACATCATTATCATTATATTCCTAAAAAACCAGATAAAGTCTTCCTAAACATGTGGCAGATCTCTCTTCCTATCCATATCTAGCTAATTATTATGATACAAGGAAAAAGAAAAAGAAAAAGACAGACTTGATGGAAAAGAAGAAGCGATCATCAACGTAACGTGCGAGTCAGTTGGGATTGGGATAAAGAGTCTCAAGAATCCGTCTGGAGGTGGCCGTACCGAGTTTACGGGCTCTTGAATCGTCACGGTGTCCCGAGTCTGACTCGTCATGAACCCATCCAAGTCCCACTGTTCTTTGGGCATCCAGAACCAACTGTGAAATCCCTACATCAGGAAAATGAAAATGATTTAGAGGAGATTTCCACATTTTAATGTTTAGATTAGGTTACGAGCCCATCTACATCAAATTGCAACAGCTCAGCATTCGATGAATTAATTCACCAGAAATCCACTAATGGGTTAAGATATTTTCATAATAAACAACTGCAATAATGATGATGAATTAGAGATCCAAATATCAAAATCAGAGTGAGAAAACCAGGAACAATCACTAATCGCAACCCTTTCACACCCTCGCTTTACTGATTTGGCATCCATATGATGGATTTCATTTTGGGTTTAAACAATTTCTTAACATCCATGCTTAGGGACCAAAATGCCAATATCAACTACTGGAGCGACCCCATCAAGATTTCGTTCCTAATTTCCACTCAATCCTTTTGCTGGCCACTCGCCCACCATGTATCCGAAAATGAAGTTAGAGAAAGAGAGAGAGAGAGAGAGAGAGAGAGAGACCTTGTTTGACAGTCTGACGGTTCTCACGAATTTCATGAACGGTAGCAGAGAGCTTCCAGTACAGAGGGCGACCGATATAGAAGGCAACGAAGAGGAGGACGAGCAAGAAAGCGAGTCGGAGAAAAATCCTAGTTGCAGGGGAAGCCATGTCGACAGCAGAAAATAACGGAGAAGAAAGGAAAGCGAAGAAGAAGAAGAAGAAGAAGCAGAAGAAGAGGGGAGCCTTCAGATTTCTCTTCTGATTTAACGACGCAGCGACTTTGAGCCGTACACGTGGCACACAAGATGAAGTGAGATCGTAGTGACCCAAGAACCGGCCTGGTTACCACATGTGTTCTGTGGTGCGTCGGCTGGAGGCGTCGGGACTAAAGTTAGAAGTGTCGGTCTAAATCATTTCTTTTTCGAATGACTGAAAATTTTAGGGGATCTTTTTATTATATTAATTCCATCTATATCCTAACAAACCTTCATTTATTTTTAAATTTTTAAAAATATCAAATTTTAACATTTATTTTACAGTGGAAAATTTGAGACGTGTTTTAACTAAAATTTTCTTTCACTTAAAAAATATAACTTTTAACCTCAAAAAGCTTTGAACCTTTAGAATATTTTCATCAGACTAATTTACTCTACCTGACTCTAAAGTTGATCATTTGAAAGAGATTCTTCAAAGTTACGAAAGTTTATAAAAAATGTGATTTTTTACTAAAATACTGAATTTACGACGTCGATTTCTCTCCAAATTTTTATATAATATTCAGTTTTTAATACCTAATCTAGTGGACTGATCAAATTAATCTAATAGGACCTAGAAATACCCAAATATAAAAAGGATGTGGGTGTAAATAATAAAAAAACTTATTTCCTTCCCTTGCCTTCTCTCTTTCGTTTGCAAACAGTAGTAGCAGCAACCTTCCAGTTTTTTCGTTTATGTCTCAGGTTTTTTAAATTAAATCATTTCTTAATGGATTTTTGCGTATAAGGTATTGAAACGATCCTTTTTTTCATTTATATTAATTATAGAGCAAGTTGGGAGCAGAAAGGGATAGTTATGGCCTTTAAAATTGAGTATTTCAAAATAGAGGGAAAAATATGCTTCCTCTTAAGTTTTAAATTATACCCTAAAATTATACCCTTTAAATTAGTTTTATTTTACGTTTAACATTTAGCTTTTTGACCCTAAATAAAATCGGAGAAAAGATTAACCCTAACTGACTATTGTGTATTTATTTTTCCGTCTTGTGTGTTTAAATTTCAATATTGTAACCTCTGGGCCACACTATCATCCGTAATAGAGTTAATCGCTCAATGATACCATTTCAGGTGGCGCTTAGTCACCCAGTGGATCATCAGTAGTGGCACTTGTCACTCAATAATACCATCTGAGGAGGCGCTTAGTCACCCGATGGTCTTGAAGTGGGGCACTGATTACTTTATTTACATTTCTCGCATTCCCTCTGTGCCGGAATCCCCCAACAGCAGCGCAGCAGAAACGCCGCTCGGTGACCATCAGTAGCGCAGCGAAAACGCCTCTCGATGGTAAAAGGGGTTGGGCACTGAGTATTTTATTTATTTTACTTTTCTTTGTACCCTCTAAGCACCGTCTCAATACGTCTCCTTAACTAGGAAACAATACGAGACGGGGCACTAAGTACTTTACATTTTTATTTTATTGTGGTATTTTGGATGGCTAACAACTAATCTTCTGACATAATTTAAAGAAGTAGAAAAAGTTAGGTGACTCATAACACTTATCACCTTTTTGTTGAAAAACGCATGGGTTTGAGTAGATAATCCATGAATGTCATGAAATTTATATTATTATTTTATTCTTACAGATCTCTGTTATAAACACTGTGGGTAAAGGTGAGGAGACTCGAACCAACACTTATATTGTGTTATATGTTAAACTCACTGACATCAGGCTTAAATGGGACTATTGGTCATTTAAAGATGGAAAAGACTATATACGTCCAGAATACGAAACCTGACACTGCCTACATATAAGAGATGTAAATGTTCTAACAGTTTAGAACATAGGAGTTAAAAATGGTGTCGGGGAATCGAGGACTTGTAGCATAGCGCAGTATGGACCCATGGAGTGTTTAGGAATTGTCGGGTAAAAATTAGGTGAAGGCATTCGTGTTATTAAATCTAGTTTTATATATTTGTGTGAATATTAATTCTTTATTGATCATTGTATATTAGTGTTGGATGCACCAAATGGTAAGGCTGAAATATGGTGGTTCTCTCAGAATAAGTCCCTCTGTAAGGAGGGCATTAGAAATCATGCATTATCATGCAATTGACATTTGCATGTGAAAATTATGGTTATAAGTTAAATCTGTAAAAGATAATAACTTTGTAAAGTCTGATATTGGCCGTTGGGATATAATTGTTGAGATTAGCCGAACACCGTTTGTGAACCGTTGGGTTGGACGTGTTAGTAGATTGTGGTCGACCGCAATCTTGAACCGTTGGATTGGATGTGTTAGTAGACCGGGTCATGAAGACCTTGAGATATTAGGCTGAACGCCGTTGCGAACCATTGGGTTGGACATGCTAGTAAGCCGGGCATGGAGACCTTATGTGATATCCTAACCCATGAGCCAGAGGTCAGGCCCTAGAGAGGCTGATCCAAGTGAAACTCAGTCATGTCGGTCGGACCAGCAGTGTGGGCTGGTCGGATCCGACAAGCCCAGCAAGTGGGAGTGCATGTGAGAATTTTGGAGATTCCAACATCGGAAGTTGAGGACTTCCGGATAGGGTTTATAAGTAGTTGCCCCTCCTTAACTCATGAGACTCGTTTTGGACCTACCGGGTTGGGCTAGGCCCAAAGGCAAAACCGTGAGGGCTCATTTTTGGGCCCAGAGCAGACAATTTCTCATTGAGTTGGACCCTAAGCCTTGTTTATGGGTCGGGTCGTTACAAATTTGGTATCAGAGCTCCGAGTTCTACACTCGGACTGTGTGGGCTTACTGCCTTCCACTGGGTTCGTTGAGTCGAACCGAGGGCGGCTGTAATGGCCTGGCCCTTCAATTAATAGATTTATGATGTAATATTAGGGATTTCACGTGTGAGGTGCATCTGAGGGTCCCACCTAAGCACACGTGGCCTGTAGATAGTACCCCGTCAGAAAAGAGTTGGAAAATAAAAATTAAAATAAGTTTTTAATTTATTTGATTTTGGTGGAGTCGGACCGACCGACAAAATGATATTTTTAGGTTGGGGTGTTTAAAACCCCCAACTCCTACACCCTTTACTTTTAATTCATTTCCCTTTTATCTCCTTTTCCCAACTCCTCCACATCCACCGATGCATGTGCTTGCCTTTCCCTTTCTTCACCATCTTCTCAACCCTAGCATGTGTGGAAATGAAGAAATCTCAACCCAAGCTTCCTTTTGAGTGGATTTTCTCTTCTTTAAGGTAAGGTTTTCATCTCTTCTCACTCTCATTCCTCTTTTTTGATGGGGCTTTTATGAGATGTAGTGAGAATGACACTTGAAATGGTCAATGGGTTTTGTTTGGAGAGAACCCCATGGAAAAAATTAGGATTTTCTAATTTGGGGTTTTGCTTGGGTATGGATAATGAGGGAAAATGAGTTATGGACTATGGAAAAGTAAAAATTGGGGGAAATCTCTTTTGTGGATGATTTGGAGCACTAAGGTTGGAGAAATTTGGGGTTTCTCTTAAGCTTGTGTTTTCATGGAGTTGCTCTTTGGTCTAAAAATCCAAATGGGGACAAATAATTTGGGGGTTTTGCTTTTAAACACTAGTTGGTCTTAGATTAATGCACTAAATGAGTTTTATTTGTGTTTTTATGTTGATTAGAGCCCCCTAATCCGAACCCCGAAGCCGATCAAGTCGAAAATCAACCCGGCACCTCATAAAAACTTAAGGTGAGGAAAGCTACCCACTTATTTGGATATTTAGAGATTTCTATGTTTTTTTAGAGATCCTTATATGCATTTTTATAATTAAATGTATGATGATGTGATATTTATGATAGATGTAAATAATTAATTAGAGATAATATTTTTATGATACATGGTGTTGCTATTTTTGCATTATGTGCAGTGATGATGATTATAATGTGTTGAATGGAAATTGACCCTATGGAGGGCTATTTGGTTGTTTGCTAATGAAATGTGGATTTGATTTTAAAAGGAAGAATTATGGGGCAAATTGTGCTAATCCCCATAGGTTGGATGAATATTGGACCCAAATTGCAAGGATGATGTAACAGAGGTTGTGTGGGTCCAATTGAGTGTCCCAAGCATAAGAGATTACTCTCCTCTCAAGACTAATCTAAATAAGACGAATTTAAATGTATGAACTTATGAAATCGGTTATGTATATTATCATGCTTTGCTTAAGGGTGTTTGTATGAGCTTGGTGTGTTTGAGAGCTCATCTATATTGAAGTTGATATTCATATGTATTGTGTACTCACATCTAACCTAAGATAGGTTAATTTTAGTGAGTTAGGAAATATGTACTTATTGGACATGAACAATTTAATGATGCTAAGGTGAGAATAGATCATGGGGTAGTAAAGTGAACCTTACCCCATTTGGAATTTCTACTAATGTGAATACTCAATTCCTTTGAGGGGATTGGGATGACAATGAAAACGATATTATCTTAGTATTCTTATTGGGATGGTGGCATCGGCTACAGAGACTGGGTCTCGTAGGGTTGCCGTTGAGGAGTAGGTCCCTCACATGTTATGCGTTGTAGGGCGCTCTCACGGCTATTTAGCACTTCAGATGTGCTTGGATACGCAGGGCTAGATATACATTCATCCTATGGGGGATGGTGTTAGCTCCGTAAGTCGTGATTTGATTACCTTAGAATTTGACTGAATCATCCATGAGGTGAAGGGACGCAGGGCGAGGTTGACATGGACACGCTATGCGTGAGTCACCCGCTTAGTAAGTCGTGGGCCCTAAGTCATGTTCGGAGTTGAGGTATATTGCTTGGGATGACCACCCGTCCCATTGTAAAATTCTTTTAAGAGGGGAGTAGTTCCCATAATGATGATGTGGTAAAATGATTACGTAGCACAATACGGATTACATCCTCCATTACATACATTATATGTTATGAGTTCGTTAGTGTGTAGCATGCATGTATTTCCTCATTGAGCTTGTTTATGCTCACCTCCTTGCAATTTCAGGTACCATTGCTCCGGCGGGGTCCGAGGGACCAAGAGGACGTCCATAGACTACATACCTTGTTGATCTAACACTCACTTGACTGTCATTTTGAGATTTTGTCATTTTGGTTACATGGTTATGTGTATTTTTGTTAAATTAGAAGATAAACCATGTATAATTATCATTGAAAATATGTTTAATGTTTTGAAAACTTATTTGAACCTTCTAAACTTTGAGAAGGTAATCTCTATTGTGGTTGGATGTGAAGGGTTGTACATTCTTTTACTATGTTGAACAGGTGGATTAATAGTAGAGGCTATGATTGGCCCAATAGCCCAGTTTTTAGGGGAGACTCTGTCGAAATTTCGGTAGGAATCTTACTTCCCTAAAAAGATATGAAATTATTATTGTGTGTTAACACGTGTGATTCCCACGTGTAACTATTATTTATTTGGAGAAATGAAAAATTTTCTGCGTCACGTGTCGATTTTGTATCGGGGCGTGACAGCGGCTCTGGGCTTTAGGATGGTGGATTGTGATAGCTTGACCCATGAGCCAGAGACCAGGCCCTAGAGAGGCTGATCCATTTGAAACTGGGCCCTGTAGGTTGGACTAACAGTGTGGGCAGTCGGATTTCATAAGCCCAGCAAGTGGGAGTGCATGTGTGAATTTTGGAGAGTCCCACATCGGAAGTTGAGGACTTCCGGATGGGGTTTATAAGTAGTTGCCCCCCCCTTAACTCATGAGACGCGTTTTGGGCCTACCGGGTTGGGCCAGGCCCAAAGGCAAAACCGTGAGGGCTCATTTTTTGGCCCAGAGCGGACAATTTCTCATTGAGTTGGACCCTAAGCCCTGTTCACGGGTCGGGTCATTACACTTTATGCACTTGCAAGTTGTTGTATTGTTTCCAGTGGATGGATTTAATACTACCGAAGCTTAGTGGCGATCTTCGGTGGGGTTCAGCTTAGAACCTCACACGTGGGATATAGCTTGGTGGGAGATCCGCGGAAGAACAATGAGATGTATCTTAGTGAGTTCCAGTTGGTTATTGGGATATGAATAGGTGAATGATTACCCAAGTGGCTTAGGACCTCAATACGAGGAATATAGCTTGGTGGGAGATCCCTGTATGAACAATGAGATGTATCTTAGTGAGTTATTGGGATATGACTATGTGAATGATTACCCTAGAAGATAAATGGGATGTAACTAGATGAATGATTATTCTAGTGGAAAAATGAGATTTGACTTGGTGAATAATTATCCCAAGTTGATTAGCAAAGTATGACTTCGTGAATAATTCTTCTAATTATTTATAACCTGATAATTAATGTCTGTATTGGATAATGAGATAGGACTTGGTGGTAAATATTTGTATAAGACCATAAGGGTAAACAGTGTCCTATAAGAATGATTATAAGGTAAAAATGGATCATAGGATCGTAAGTTACATTTTCATTTGCATTGATACATGCATTCCATGGTTTCTGATTTATTGAAGTTCTCCTCACTGGTGTAGTACCTCATGTCCCTTACAATACAGGGTATGAGCCGGGAGATGGAGTGGATGAACCAATGGTGCCTCGTTAGGAGTAGGAACTTAGGAATTGTCTGTGGTTTCCCGCAAATGGAAACTAAGCGCACCTATGGTTATTTTGTGTGTTTTTATTATAAATATGCCTCCTGTGGCATAAAAACTTATGTCTGTATGTTTTAATGTTGTATACATTATATTGGTGTATTGGTATGTCTAATATATGATTTCTCACATGTTTTAATAGATAATGATGATTGTTTGAAGGAAAAAAATTAGTCGCATTCTGAACCCACGTCTGAATTCGGTGTACCAAACTTATAAACTCTAACTCTATCAAAAGACACTTGGAAACAATAAAGCAACATTTAGGACAAGAATCAAATATTTTGAATAATAAATCTAGATCTTAACTCAACAACAAAAATGATTTTGTATCGAGACCATTCATGAGAAAGTTTAAGAAGAGAATGCAAATTTTACATATGATTTTTATTATTTGAAGAGGTTGATAAGGTATTTTTTGGCTGTATCCAAATGTTATTAAATGAACCAAACTATCTCCAAATGAAATAAATGGGCTTATAAATCCAAACCCATCATTTATCACTTGTTACTCGTCATTTATTCTGACCCCATTTTATTATGAGTTGATGGGTCAACCTAGTCCTCATTCATTTATAAGTATATTTGGGTCACACTTAACTTATTTAATAGACAAATTATGAAAAATAGACCAACGTCTCCTTAAATAGAATAGACCATGTTGGGTTGGCTGGTTAGGTCAAATTTCTTATATTTATTTACTGCAAAATTTACTTCGACTATCTTTAAATGGTGGCTCAAATAATACAATGGTATACTCAATAATTATTTTTAAACTTAAAAATGGATATGTAGTAATGATTTCTCTATATTTCTCCAAAAAAATGACGTTGATACGTACAATGATTTTTTTCATAATTTTTAACTTGAACATTTATACAAAAAGATTTAGGTATCTAAGTGTCCTCAAATCGTGGTCTCAATTATATGATAATTGTAAATTTTTAGAAAATTGAAAATTCATCCATTTTGATGGTTTACTTATCAAATTCCTCGAAAGGTGATATAAATCATATGATAATTTTTCATTTTTTTTCAAACTTGAAACTTTTATCAAAATAAGAAATTTTATTCTCTTTTTTTGTTTTTTGAATTTACGTGTGGAAAATCGTGGATATTCGACGTAAAACCCCCACAAGTGAGCCCACTACCTTAGGGCACACCAAAAACAAGCAACATCTCACTTCCTGGGCAACCAGTTTATTCTCTGATTGTCTCCAAAAGGTGGCCAATGCCCAAAGATAAAAGTTTTGGCTGACATGATATAATATTTCTTAGGGACAAAATTTTTCGTTGAAATTCCATATTGGATATTTTGCTAATTTACAAATTTTAATTGAAAACTAGAAAAATTAGGCCAAAATTTTGGTTTAATTAGGTGGAATTGGCATGGAAAGAAAGAAGAGAAAGTGGGTAAGAAACCATTATACTCATTTTTTCTTTTTTTTTATAACCTAGGGAAACCTCAATCAACCCTCCGACAGTCTGTTGTCAAGTCGCCAGAGGGGCCGCCTAGTTAGTTGGTTAGATCTCCTAAAACCCTAGGAAAGGCACACCACACCCACACAGTATACCTTCAGTTGACGCCGCCAGGTTTCGAACTCGTTACCTCAACACTGAAACCAGTGGCACGCAACCAGCTCGGATACCCAACGTTGGGTGAAACCATTATACTTATACAAAGTGAAGTCTTTTATTTATCTTTTTTCATTTTTCATTTGCAAGTCCTTATACGATATAGCATTAGTGTTGTTCATTTTTTTGGACTTCGTCCATGATTTACCTAAACTCGGATTAAATAAATGAGTTTGAACACATATAATAAACCGCTCGATTGTACTTGGACTATTTTTTTTCACCCTCTTTTCTGGATAATGTGAGTATCTTCACTCATATTAGAAGTAAAACTAAAACCATTTGTAAATCTAGACTGCGTTTGGATGAAGGTTAATTTTACAGGAGTCACCTTGAAGGTGATAAGAGGTAATTTTTTAAAATTTTACCCTCACTTAGAGTAATTTTTAGGTTACCAAAGAAGGGTTACCCCTCCTTACCCCCAATCCAAACTCAGCCCTAGTGTACCTTTCGTTTTCCATTTCTTCTTTCTTCACAATGGAGACAACACAGTGGCGACAGGGTGGAGGGTTTTATCTTTTCTTCTCCTTCATTTTTTGGTTTCAACATCGGCAATAGTGAAGGATGTATTAAGTAGGTCCTTTCTTTTTCTTCTGTGTCTCTACTCCTGCGTGGTGGCCATAGCTGTTTAAGATACACATTCTCACGAGGGAGAATTTTTTCATCTCAAATCGAAATTCCTTATTTTAAGTTCTCATTTTATCCTTCCAACCAACAAAGCAAGTGGAAGACTAAAATGGAAGTGGAAAGATAAAATGGGAATTTCAAAAAAAAAAAAAAAAATTCCCATGTGAGATAAAAAAAAATCTCCTATATGAGAATATTTACCTTTTTTTATATTAAATTGTTCAAGCCTTCTAAAATACTAGATTAATTTTTAGAACATGTGCAAACTTCTCTATAAAAGTAATTCTTTTTACTTAGAAAGTGACTTAAATCTAAGACTTTCCATATTTCAAACCGGTTCTTAACGACCAAACCAACGCTCATAGGTTGAAAATACCATCACTTACAAAATTAATTATAAATGTTTCAAATCTTTCTTACTTAATAGAATTGCAACTTTGCCTTGAGGCAATAACTATTTAAATAAATGCCGTTAAATTATGTTTGTGCAACTATGCCTTGAGGCAAAAGATTGATGAAAATCAATGGATTCCCATTACAAAATGAAACATGATCAAGAAAAGAAGTTACAAATAAATAAAATATAAATGCATATATAACTTATTTTTCAAATATCAAGTTATATATTGAATTTTTTTTCTTAATTTTTTAACTTGAAATTTCATCTACTTTGACAATTTTTCTCTCCAATGTTTTTTTGGAAGGTGGTTAAAATTATTAAATTTCTTTTTAAAAACCAAACTAAATTTTTAAAAGAACCATTTCTCTTGGTAAAAAATCCACAGTAAATAAGCATTCAAAGCTTCAAGAAATTTGAGAAGTTATCCATGTGAACTAGTTCACAATCTTAAATTGTGAATGTTTGCTTCTCATTACTTAGAAAAGGTTTTTTTTTTTTTTTTTTTTTTTTTTTTTTGAGCGGATATTTAGAAAGATATTTAATATTTGAGAATTTTCAAAGAAGCCCATTTAACTTGAATTTTTTATTATTTTTCTATATTCTAAGAGAACTCAGAGACTTTTTACAACTTCTTTGAAGAAAGGTCATTTTGTGAAATTCATAATATGTTATATACTATTAAGCTATCATTTTCAAAATTAAAGTTGGCCATAATTATTGTCTGCATCTAAATATAAAATAAATTAAAATGGATCACGAAATTAGATAAAATATAAAAAATCAATTAGTTTAGTCATTTAATCTAAATTTATGTCAACGATTGAACTATTGAAGTCTAAAAATAAAATCTAAAAAATATTATATTCCTTTTGAGATTCTAGAGGTTTACTTTCACTTTATTCGTCGAATGGAGTCTATAGCCATGCTTAACTTTGAAAATGATATATTAAATCTATAAAAAGACATTCTGAATTGGAATAATGGGATTCGAAGATAAAAATTATCAAAATATCAAAATTTATCCTTTAACTAATTCATAAAAATTGTCTTGAATTTTCATTCATAGTCTTTAGATGAGAAGTTTTCATATTTTACTTTTTCAATTTAACTAATAATTTGTAATTAAAAGTTCACACTAATTATTATAAACTATTTTTTAATGGATCGTTTACGGGCCCGGCTCAAGAGGTAGGCAATTAACGCGGTTTCCTTAGGCCCCCGTACTGGAGAGGGCCGACGGTTTTTCCCTGTATTATTTTTTTATTTTTTTCTAAAAATGGGATACTTAATTTCATCTATTATTTAAAATGGGAAATAATAGTTTTCATTAAATCCGCCTTAAATGATAAAGATTTATTTCCAAATACTTTAAAGAAAATTTCTAATCATTTGAATCTCTTAAAACTTAAATTTCCAAAGACTCTTAAAATTTTGAGGTCTAATTAATTTGATATTATTTTATTAATTCCACTTATTTGCAACTAATTTTTTCTAATTTAATTTAAATCAATTAATAATCTTACAAATTAATTTATTTGGGTCTCACTAACATGTTGAACATTCCTGAAAAACTTGAAAACAAAAAGTTAATTAGTAATTTTGCATCTCAAAAAGTAAGAAAAATAGATTTTAGATAAATTCTTTTTATTATATATAATTAAAATTTCAATTAAATACTACTTATAATAATATGTTAAATATCAAAAAGGCCCCATTTAGAATTTTCTCCTTAAGTCTCATTTTGTGTCGAGACGGCCCTAATAGTTTCTATTATATTTTTAACAATATAAACAAAGGGTACAATCCAATAAATCCAGGTGTAAGTAGAAAAAACATGTACCCCATTTTTTAGAATAATGGTGATTGTTCATGTTATTTACGTCATATGGGTGCTATTATCTTTTTCAAAATATATTTTCAAGTATTTTGTCATTTTGTTTAATGTAGAATGAGATATTAACTAAACTAAGATTTATTAGAGTTGTGGTCTATTGTTTGTAAGAGTTGAAACGGTTAAGCCTTAACCTTAAAAAAATTTAAAACTTATTACGTTAAAATGTTAAATTGTTATACTATTCTATTATTTACAATTATAATAAGTGTGAAGAAAACATTTTTATAAAAAAAATGTGATTATAGCCTTTTATATATAATGTGTTTTATATTTAATATTTATTATTATTATAACATTTTAGCTAATTTGTTACTAATTAATTATGTAGTTAGTTCATATTAAGAGCATCATGGTGATGTGATGATAAGTTTATCAAATTTAATCACGGTTAAATCTTAATTAAATCTTATTCAAATTCAACTTTTTAAAAAAAAGATTTGATCCATCAGTAGATTTTTTTAATATTATATTACATCAGATTTTAGTATTTTACTATAATTAAATGTTATGCCGGGGCTAGGGAGGGCCAGAGTGAGCGAGTGGAGACAAGTAGATAAGCAGCAGTTGTAAATGGGCCGGTTGAACCCAGTTAGGACATGGGCTGGTTGAACCTACATGGGAAAGTTGAACTACCAGTCAGACCCGGTCTTACCAAACCTGGTACTCCTCTCTCTTTTGCGGTGCCACCCAATTTAATAGCATTAGGGTCTCGTAAATCACAATTTTTAAATATATAAAATTGTTTTCATGGAAAACAAGAGGACCTTGAAAACTCAACTGCAATGTCCAAAACCAAATGGTTCAGAGGATGATTGCCTCTCTTTGTTCCTTAACCATGACATCATTAACCTCTTCTCCATCTTTGTCTCTCTCAAGGACTATCATAGTCTTTTATTTTATGCATTTTTCCTTAATGAGTTTTTTTTAAAAAAAAAATTAGATACTATCAATTTATAAAGGGTGATCATTTAAGCATCTCATATTTTTTTTAAGAGACACTCGAAATCAAAATGTGTGTAAAAATTATCATTTTAAAAATTAAAATTATATAGTTTAAATTATAAATTGATAATAAAAATTTATAATTTTATATTCATATTATTATTAATTAAATAAACTCAATTATAAAAAATCAATCTATCATCCATCTAATAAACATATTTCTTAAAAGAACCTACCTATTTGCTAAATTCCACTGGGAATCGCAAATGCTGTCCGTAAGTGGGCTCTCCACAGTCACAGGCGCGCCTCGATTTAACCAACACAAATACTTGTCCCGCTCGCGCCCGAAAATCCATCAGTCGGATATTTAAGATCTCCCAGTGGTGGGGCCCACTCAATGGACAGCTAAGATTTCGTACCTTTTTTTTAATCTCCCTTGCTGTAGCTCCAACACCATGGAAATACGGCATAAAGACCGTCACGGCATTCTCACCGGCAGTCGGCCACGGTGCTCTTGTCCTTCCTCCAATCATTTAAAACGCGCCCTCCATTTCAACCAAAATTACGGCTTCTGCTCTTGTCCCTCCCAAACTCCAAAACACATGAGAATGGGCTCCAGTGGCAATACTGCAATTCTTCCACTCTTCCTTGCCTTGTTTTTCTTATCCAATCATCCTTTCCTCTCCCGCGCGATTCTGGACCCGACGGACTTCCTCGCCCTCCAGTGGATCCGAAAATCCATGTCTGACAGACCCGGATCCACCTTCTTCTCCTCCTGGGACTTCACATCCGACCCCTGCTCCTTCTCCGGTGTGATTTGCAATCTCGACCGCGTATTCTCCCTCACCCTCGGCGACCCAATGGCTGGATCTCCCGGACTGCAAGGCTTCCTCCATCCGGCCGTCGGAAACCTCTCATTCCTTACCCATTTCTCCATTCTCCCCGGCCACGTCTACGGCTCCCTACCAGACACCCTCTCCCAATGCTCTAACCTCCGCTCGCTCGCCATCTCCAACAACCTCCTCATGGGCCCCATTCCTACCTCCCTCTCCCAGCTCCAGCGGCTCCAACGTCTCGACCTCAGCTCCAACCGGCTCACGGGCCCCGTCCCGGCTCTCACCAGCCCACATTTGACGGACTTGATACTCTCCCACAATCACCTCTCCGGCAGGGTCCCACCGTTCGTCTCAGCCTTGATCGAACGGCTGGATTTGAGCCGCAATGACCTGTGCGGATTCATCTCCCCCTCATCTTTCCCTCCCACGGTTCGACACCTGTCTCTTGCTTCCAATCGTCTGATTGGACGCGTGGACCGGGTTCTTGCCAGGCTTCGGCCGGTTGGAGTACCTTGACCTGAGCTCGAACCAGTTCACGGGCAGGGTCCCGGGCAGCCTCTTTTCGTGCCCGATAGAGTCGTTACTCCTACAGAGGAATCGTTTCAGCGGTCCAATCCAGCCGAGGGGGAAGGTGGTCATCCGGACCGTTGATCTGAGCCATAACAAGCTTTCGGGTCGGATCTCGCCGTTGCTGGCGACGGTGGAGAATCTATACCTGAACGACAACGTGTTCGGCGGGCAGGTTCCGGCCAGTTTCGTGGACGGGCTGATGGGAGAGGGGATTCGGGTGCTTTACCTGCAGCGCAACTATCTGACCGGAATCGAGATTGATCCGACGGCTGCGATTCCTTTGAGGACCTCATTATGTTTGATGTACAACTGCATGGTAGTGCCTGATGTGGGGTCCACCTGCCCTGTTAAGGCCGGGAAGCGGGCAATGAGACCGCCGGATCAGTGTCGCCGGATGAGAGCATATGCTGGACCCCACCGTCCATAGAGCTGAAGGTTTACTGAGCGACTCCGATCTCCCTCCATCTGGAATCTGGACTTGATGCGGTGGGAACCACATAGGTAGGATCCACTTACTTGGATGTGGTCCACAGTAAGGGCCCAGCTTATCTTTGATTCTTCAAGTCGAGAACTTGGGTATTTGGGCCCCACAAGTTGGACGGCCATGATTGAAAAGGGACCAATGCTACGTAAGAGAGATATAGATCCGGTGGGCCCCTTCTTTTTGCTGTGGAGCGATGGAGCTTTCCTAAGGCTCTAGCGTGGATGATACGATACAACTCATTTCCAACGAAATAAAATCAAATTTTTTGTAGTTTAATTGTGAATTTTTTATCCTTCATGCAACCCATTCTCGACGATGATGAAATTTCTAATAAAAATAAAAAAATCCTTTTTTATATCTATGTTCATGTTATATACAATCTTGTGGAACAAAAATTCAAAATATATTAAAGATCGTCCATGTTATACATGAAAAGTAGCAATACCGATAATTGATGAGCGATATACCAGTAATAATAAATGAGAATTTTACTCTATCCTATCTCCTAACAAATTTTGTCTGGCTTAGAATAACTGGCCTATATTAAATTATTTCATGAAATTAATTAAATTATGCATTACTTCATATATATATATATATAAAAGATTGAAAGTGAGTAAGAATACCAATTATTTAAAATAATTTAAAGTCAAAAAAAATTATGAGAGTTTAATAAGCATGATTTTTAAGCTTGACCGAGTGATTTTTATATATGTTTAGATATATTAATAGGCCAAAAAAGAGTTTAGAAATAATTTAAAATAAGAATATTTAAGGAGTTAAAAAACAATACAACTTCAACATGGATTTACAAATAAAATATCCATACAAAGAACTCGTTATACCTCTAAAGGCAATAAAAATACAAGATCCTCCCCAAGTTGAGATGCAAACAATTATTGGTGCACACACACCATGTCACCAACATCAACTAAGGCAGGCTGTAACTGACTAAAGCAACTCATGAGAAAGGTAAGCACTTTTTGACAGAAGACAAAGCATTGTCTTTCTTGTCCATTTGAGAACTCACTTTCAATATATTTTCATTTCTTGTCATTATAATTCTTTCTGCATTTATATTCATTATTGTTATTTTATATTGTGCTTTGTTCATATTTTATACTTTGATCATGAAACTTGGGCTAGGTTACACATGACTGATATGAGGGTCGAGTCAGATTTAGAAAAAAAACTATATAAAATTTAGATTAGGTTGGATTCAGAAATGAATTGTGTCGTTGGACCAACAACTCAGGTCATTGTAAATAACTCTCCACACACTCTTTTGTTGAGGCCAATTGAGTCACTCTCTCATCTATGCCTTCAGCCTCAACACCAAATGTTCATAGCCTTCACTTGCCAAAGATATGGCATAGAAAAGGGCTTTAGGTTGCTGAATTTCTGGTGAGTGTGGCAATCTCCAACCTAATAGCATCAACGTCTTTAATTTGAGCCCTCCATTGAACAACAGAGGTTGTTGTTATTGATGTGAATTTTAAATTACTCACAAGCGTACGAACCGATTTATAGTATAGAGTATGAGTGCAAGGTCGTACCCAAGGGAAATCTACAAAATATATGTACGAAAGAAAAAAATAGCACTATTTAAAAATAATGTGATTTAAGAAAATAGTTTTCTAAAACATTTAGTTATCATCTTAATTTAGAACAATAAATTGTTTCAATGAGTTTTTGAGAAAAAGAAAATAATTTTTTTACATAATTTACAATGGAATCGGGTCAAACATCGAAGTGCCATGTTATCCGATTTAAAAACAAAAGCATGGCCTAGACTATGAAATATTCTGGAATTATTAAATATAATTCAAGTTTCTTATTTACTAAAATTCTAATTAAAATAATTATTAACTCAGAATTTTCTCAAATCAAGCCTTAGGCTTGAGCGGGTTTTAAACTTGTGTTTCCCCAAATCTAAAACAACCGTTCTTGATAAGAACCTTAGACTGGAGAGACGGCAAGTCCCACTGATCCTAAAAGGGGTTCCACTTTTCCTTAAAAAAATCCTAAAATTAATTTGCTCCATAAAGTTCTTAAAAAGAATTAAAATAAAATTGGAAACTATCATTATTAAATATTTAATAATTGGGAATATCATATATCTAAACAAACCGCCATAAATTTTATTTAAAAATTCGAAAATGAATTACAATTCTTTTGGACTTTACATAAAAATAAAAATAAAATAACTTACAAGAAATTATTTATTTTTCTGTCTTTCGTCGTCCAACTTCAGCCTTCAATGTCTTGCCCGGTTCAACTTTCAATGGACCCAAAGCCATCAATTTGTAGGAGTGAGAAGAGATGAAATAAGGGACCCTTCAAATTCAACCAAGATAAGGGATCCATTCAAATTCAAAATTTCTCTCTGTGGAGATCCGTTAACTCCTTTATCTCCTTATCCCTCTCTTTCTTATCTCTCATTCGGTTCAAACTCTTTTATCTTTATCCCTGTCTTTTATTCAAATCCACTATTTTTTATCCAAATCCACTGTCTTTTTCAAGCACCGAATTTTGCAAATAATGCACCATCTTTCAAACGAAATTCACTGGTTCCACTTGGTCTTTTGGACTTGGATCCCATACTTGGACTTTTATTTGGCCTGGAATACTAGTGGACTTTGGCTCATTGGCTTCCAATTGCAGACTTTGTCTTCAGGCTTTAGATTCGAACAATGGGTCCATTTGTGTGTTTATAAATTTCTACCACCTTTACAATATAACACAGTCTAAAATATATTATTATAATTCAAACTCTCATATCTGGATCTGAATTATAATAATTTACAATAATTCCAAATTAAATTAGGTGGTAAAAATTATAAACTTTCCAAAAATAGGACTATGGCCCACTTTTCTCCATTTTAATTCATTTTTCTTGTATTCTTACAAATACACTGCAAAACTTGAAAACTCTATTAAACGCATCTAATATTCACAAATCAAAGGCTAACTAATCAAAAATTAAAAGGTAAAATGGTAATTTTCAGTGCTCAACAGTTATCCATTGTTGAAGGTGTCAAACCCTTTCAAAAGATGTCTCAACTCAGATGAAGCTAGTTTTTTTTTCTTTTATAACCGAGGTGTCAACGGTCTCTTAGAGCACCAAACTAGTCCTCATGGCGTTTAAAAGCCTTCATACCCACACACACCTTGATAAAGAGCAATGCCAATAGTTAGTGTGGAAACCAGACCCCTTCAAGTCTTGGATCCATTGTATAGCAACTTGATTGTTTTCTCCTTGGTATAAATATATATTTTCCTCTCCTCTCAAGCTTCTTTGTCTTCTTTGTCTCTTGAGAATCAACTGAGTCACACCTCATCCCTTTTAAAAACATTATTTATTGAAGCACCAATTCAAGCAAAACTTGCATAGTTTTACTGGTCTTTTAACTTTTGGCCCTACCTTTGGAATATTTTACATTTCTATTTCTGCCTCAATAGATGGTGCACCCTTGGCTATCTCCTTCTTTTTCCATTGCAAGGCTCAGTTTCATTTGATTGAGTCATACAAAGTGACTCTAGAGCAATAGCAAATGAAGTTTTCACTCGGGAACTAATTATAGTTCTGATTTCTGAACCTCCTTTTCTTCTGGCCCTTTCGTGCCTTGGATTGATTGGCGATCCATGATTGATTGAGCTATTTCACCTCATCTTTGGAGCATGTGAAAACCTCCCAATTCTTCACACACTAGATAAGAAACTAGAGAGTGTGCCTGTTGAGAGCGTGAATCGAACTCAAGACCTCGCTTTCTGAAGCGAACGTCTTAACTGTGACCAACCCCTTAGGGTTAATTTTCACTCCCATGTTATCTTGCTCAAGGTTTGCATCTTCTCCCCCACCAGAATGCAAATGTTCAATCTTTATATCTCTTGGTACAAAGATATGGCTTAGCCCTGGAACATGGGGCTTCCTTTGTCATTATTATCATAGGGTTCCCATATCATAGCCCATCCATGGCCTTACCTCTAGTGTCAGTGGGATCATTCATCTAATACCGCCCATCCATGGCCTTACCTCTAGTGTCAGTGGGATCATTCATCTAATACCCTAAGGACCTTCCATTGACCCCGAACCTGGTGAGCATCCAAAGTGGGTCGCCTTCACTTGAATTTGGCCCGACCAAAGATGGGGGCTTTCCGAGTCAACCTCATTTTCAACATAATGCCTCAGCAACTTATGGATCATAATCTATTACCACAAAGTATACTGCTTATCCTTTGAACTAATTTTGGGAGGCAGCAAAGTGGCTTAATGTGTATGGTGATATTGGGGCAGTTCGGAATTATGGCAGAGAATGCTCTGCCCTTGAGGAAAATTGTAGAAAGAAACAGAACGACTCCACCCTTAGAATTGCCACCATTCCAAGACCATAGAATTTGAAGAATGGGCTAAAGGAATCTATACCTACCTACTGATGTATCTGTTGGGAGAAAATCACCTTCTCCACCACTTACAAGCCGCAATATCAGAAAACAGAAAAGAGAAATCAATAATAAAAAAAAAAAAGCAAACCACGACATAGAGATTACGTACTTCCCTTTTAGTGCGTCTATAGGATTCAACACTGATCTACTATGCTCAAAGGTAAAAAAATGAAGAAAGATAGCTCTCGTTACAGCTTCACCTGCGACAGTGCAAGTCAAATCGATAATACATCTCAAATTATCAGGCTCCACAGAACTCCTAACAGTACCCATAATGTCTCAAAGTTCCACATCACTTCAAAATTATTCTAAACTCATTCTAGGCTTTTCTTTTATGACCAAGGTGTGAAAGTCCTCTTAGAGCACCCAACTAATCCTCAGAACATGTGCAAGCCTCCCTACCCACACACACTCCAATAGGGTTTATTAAAGTCCAACAATTCAATAAAAAAAACTGGGGTACAATGAAGCTTTATATCCAAAAGTTCATACTTTTAAATTTTTAATTGAAGTCCATTTTGTATTAAGTCCAATAATTTAAGGACCATTATGACTATTAAAATTCAGTTACACCAATTCTGAAAAGTCCACTAGGATTTAAATGTTCATCAAGACCCAAAAATATCATGGCCAGTCTGTACCCATGTCCAAAAGTATTAAGGCTTAGAATGCAAATGCTTTATGAAATTCAAAAGCCTAACCATCAAAGGTCCAAATGAGGCTCATTCTTAAATAGCTTGTGTTTTCTAAGGTCCTTATTCAAAAGCCCACTAAGATCTATTATCTCAAAGCCCATTAAATTACATTATTTGAAGACCCATTATACTAAAGCCTATTAAAGTCCAATATCCAAAATCCTAGCTCCATAAAGCCATCTAATTCCAATTATATGCACTAAATATAGTTGGAGTTAAAATCAATCCTAAAGAAACAAACAGCTAAGAAGAGCCAAAGAACCAAGTAGAAAGTCAACTTAAAAAGCCAAGAGGAGATAGAGTAGGCAAAGGCAAGGGCCGAGGAGGAATGTTCCAGTCTATGATACGTTTATCTTTTCTCATTTTTTTTTATTTTTTAAGATTATAAATAGTATAAAATAGAGAAAAATGAAAAAAAAATTTATTATGAGCATATTTTAGTTTAAAAAAAAAAAAAGAGTCTTTTCATAGAGTATTAGCCCTTTCAAGAGTCAAAATTTTGATAAAAATAAAGTATGTTCTAAATAATTGAAACTTTTTCAAAAACCTTAAAAAATAGAAAATCAATATCAAGAAGTATCTAATATGATATTCATGTTCTGTAGTGTCATCTCGTAATGATATGTATCTTTTATTATAATTTACTATTTTTTTTTTGCAAAAACTCTAAATTTTATGAAAAAACATTGGAATATAAAAAAAAAAAATCACATAAAAAAACTAAAAATTATATCAATCACATTCAAATCTCTTCATCTAATTCTATAAACATTTATATAACATTTGTTTAAATTTTTATAAAGAAACCCAAAATGGAAATTATCTTACAAAACTCGGATTTCATGACATTTTTTATAAAAAAAAAAACTTAAAAAATACAAAACACCATAAATAATGTGTCAATCAAATTAAGATACTGTCATTCAATTCTATAGACACTCAATATCATTTCACTGAATTATTTTCAAAAAAGAAAAAAGAAAACCTAAAATCGTGATGATCATAGAGTAAAAAATTAATTCAAAATGAAAAAAAAAAAAAAAAAAAAACAGACAAATGCCCTTCACACCTAGAAAACTAAATTTTCTAGAATTTGGTCTCAAACATCCAAGCAGTGAGAGAGTGGGTGGGGATGAATTGAATCCAATGAGGAGGGGAAGTGTCACCCAACATTTGGTTGCAATCTTTTAATTTAGTTAATTAAGAAATTTCTTTTAACTTTATTATTACATTTATAAGAAATTCTCGAATACTTATAGATGACATTCTTTTCTCTTATTGAGTATAGACACTGATGACAAGAAAATCTCTCATATGAGAACGATTCTCATGAGGCTTTCAATGAGAACTTTGATCAGTGGCTGAATTTGGATGGGGTGACGGGGGTAACGGGAGGTTATCAAGGGTAATGGAGAAGTGAGGGTAAAAATTCTCCCATTTTGAAAATCCTTTGAACCATGGGGATTTTCATGAAACCCTTTCTCCTCTTTAACCCTCTTTGCACCAATGGAGTCAAAATATTTTAAAATATTTTTAATTGATAAATATTATTCAATAATTATGTTTCATAAAACTTTATTTTTATTTTTTATATTATATGAATATAATAAAAATTATTAATTCTCATAAAATTGTTATTATATCAGGTTATCCCTACTTACAATTATCAAACAAGATTTTTTACCTTTAGAGTAACTTCTTACTGTACTACTGCGATTACCAAACAAGATAAGAGTAACCCCTATTCAAGGGCTCTATTCAGGAGTGACCCTTATAAAATGTATCCCTCACCCAAACGCAGCTGGTGGGTTCAGAGTCCATAATAAATCAAATGAATCAAATTCCTCCTTCACACTCACCTACCACTTGTGACTTGCACCTATATCTAATTTCATCAATTCAACTTTTAAAACTCATTAGTCTAACATGATGGATTTGCAATGTAACGTGAAATTTTGAATCTTAAAAGTCGTGATTTCTCTTATTCAATAAGAATGAAATTTTATAAACACTCTATACAAATCAAGGCAAACCAACCTATCCATATAAATTCAGGTGGTGCCTATTGGTCATTTCTCATGAAAATGTCCAAAAACTATTTTGACATGAAAAAGGTCATACATTTATATAATTTAAATAATAGAAAGTAAAAGCCTAGAAATCTCAAGCGTCCAAGAATAGGTTAGACTAATATTGTGTATAAGAAACAGAATTGACAACTTAAGATAAAAGACAAATACAAAGAAGGAAAAAGGACAATAAATGCATGTGTTATTGGGAATATGGTGTTGAGCATAATGAGGTAATTAGGAAAGGAAATGAAAGGCGTGAGTAAATGAGAGGGCCCTAATCTAATTAAAAACAAACCAACCAAACTAATCAGGTACAAGTCAGGCCAATTAAGGTCCCATGTTATTTTCTTGTCTTAGCTGTGATGTGAAATCTTTTAATATTAGCTTAAGCAAAATTCCAAACAGCCAAAGGTTATGGAGGCACAGCTCATCTTTCTAGTATAACCAACTACTAATATAATAAATAGGGTGGGTTCCACATCAGATGATTTAGAAAATGCTCACCTGCTTGAAACTAAGGAAATAAGTACACAATTAAGTTGAAGCTATTTTGGCTCTCATAGTTCTGCACCCTGCACCATATATATTATTATATAATAGTGAATATTACCAATATTCTCGTAACAATAGATGGGAAACCCAAAAGATACAAACCGCATAAATATCGGCCTATATCCAATATATATCACCGATATTGGTCCATATTGGTGGAATTTATAAAAAAAAAAAGAGATATATATTGGCCGACACTGAATTTTAAACCCCTGGTACAAATTACACCAATATGGAGATCCTCAAACCCAAGTCAATAGGATTGTCCTCTTTGCATCTTGCAACACCATCCACTGCTTTGCCTAAGCATTTCACCTTAAAATTACACTCCACCTTTCCCATTGCGCCTTTCATTACAAAATCATAAGAAGAGAGAATAGTCAGAACCCACTCTTATTTGCAGGAAGTTTTAGGATCATGTCCTCCCTTAACACAAAAAGGGTCACTTCATAGTTTTGTACCTGGCAGTGTGTTGGCGTGAGTTGGCGTGAGAGGGATTATAGGAGGAGCCTTGATTGTAAATCCCTGGATACAAGGGTCAACCGTGATTCTAATCATAAAATCAGTATACACAGAAATAGGAATTCCATGTTCAAAGTCATGGAAAGAATATTTTCTGTATATTTCTCTTCAATAATCTTTACACAGAATGAGAGGTAGTTATATACATGAGAATTCCTATTTCTGTCTATACTGATTTTATGACTAGAATCACGGTTGACCCTTGTATCCAGGGATTTATAATCAAGGCTCCTCCTATAATCCCTCTAACGACAACTCACGCCAACACCCCCCCTCACGTTGGTGCATACAGGTCTCTCACGCCCAACTTGTCAAGTGAGTTGTAAAAATTCTTGCTGCATACAGCTTTTATGAGTACATCTGCCAATTGGTCTTCAGACTTAACAAAATGAAATCTGATTGTCTTGTTCTCAAGATTTTGTTTGATGAAATGTCGATCCACCTCCACGTGTTTGGTCCGATCATGTTGGACAGGATTGTGTGAGATATCAATGGCGGCCTTATTATCACAGAACAGGTCTATCTCACAACATGGTATCAAAGCCAAGTTCTGATTCTGTGTCAATTCTCTCTTCACCCTTGTTTTATTCTCTAACCCTACCACACTTCACCTCTTGCCGCTGCTCCCATGGCAGAACACGACCAAACCAATGACTCCACAGCCATTATCACCGAATTAACCACCAGAATGGCTGAAGTCTTGAATAAAACTTTGGCCCCTACCCAGACCATTGATAGTGTTATTGTTGCTCCAATTGGCATCAAATTGGACGGTTTCAATTATGCTCTTTGGTCCCAAGTTGTTGAGATGTACATCTCCGACAAAGACAAGTTGGGATTCATTAACGGCGACATCATCCAACCTCCCAGAACGACCCATCCTTTCGAAAATGGCGCACAAACAACGCCATTATCAAGAGATGGCTGTCAAGAGATGGCTGATTAATTCCATGGACCCATCACTGATCGGCAACTTCATTCGGTTTCCGACTACAAAACAGGTATGGGATTCCATTGCTACAACCTATTTTGACAGAAGTGATACATCTCAGGTGTATGACCTCCGGAGGCGTGTGACCGGTCTGAAACAAGCGGATGGCTCTCTTGAGAAATATTTTACTAATCTCCAAGGGTTATGGCGCGAGATTGATTTTCGTCGCCCAAACCCAATGAAATGTGTTGTTGATATTCAGCACTATAATGACATGCTTCAGGAAGAACGAGTGTATGCCTTCTTAGATGGCCTAAATGATAGGCTTTATAACATTCGCAGCGACATATTACAAATGCGACCGTTTCCTACAATTGAACAAGCATATGCTCATGTTCGCCAGGGAAGCTGTCCGACAAGTTGTTATGATTACCGGTGGCTCTACCGATACTCCAGGAGCAGTTCTGGCCTCAAAAGGTTTCAAGACCGAACAATCAACTCCATCTTCTACCCGGCCTCTCTCTCTGGGCAATGGGAAGACTGGAACCTCTTCCAAGTCGCGAGCCTCTTCCTCCGATGGAACCAACTGCTCTCACTGCGGTAATCTGAAACATATTCGAGATAATTGCTTCAAACTACACGGATACCCTGACTGGTGGAATGAACTTCAAGCCCGCAAACGCCGAGATACTGCTAATGGAGGAGCGGGTCAGGTTGCAGTAGCTGCAGCCAAGTCCAATCTCTCTCTCCCTCACCATGTGGAGACCGCCCAGGGTGATTTACCAATCACGGATCCAGGTAAATTTGGTACTGCTCTTTGTAGTTCGTCTCGAGATGGTGATAGAAGTTCTTGGATACTTGACTCGCGAGCCACCGACCACATGACATTCGATGCCACTGATTTCTTCCAAACTTCTGAACCACGGCGCACCTGCATTGCTAACGCCAACAACCTGTGCGGATTGAAAGATTTACACATACCCTAAAGATTAGTTAGATGAGACGCGTGGATAGGAAGAAGGCACCACCCTATAAAAGCGAACCCACCTGCCAAAAGGCCCCAACCCAGGGAAAGGATACTGGAGAGTATTGCCCCCTAGAAGGACTGATAAAATGATATGAAAACCTTGCAACAGGCCACAACAAGGGATTACCATTTGAGGCAAAATCAAGGGAGTAGTGACTCAGTTAAATGTTGACCAGAGTGACGGGAAAGAATCATTTTACTTCCTTCTATTTTAAATACATTTGACATGGCAAAACCTGAGCACGATTTCACCAACAAAATACTTAGGAGCTGAGTCCTCAAAAGAAACTGTATTCTTTCGAGAGGTATTTCAATAGCAAGTACCATAAATGCATTAGAAGTTTTGGAGTCGCTTCAGTAAAGAACCATCAACACCAGATTTGGCCAGAAGAGTTCAGCTGAGCCCCATTTCCATAATCTCCAGTATACAATTAACAGAGATCATGGGGAATGCCAGTGGACAGATGTAGAACAAGAACACGAAAGAATTAAAAAAAATATATATACATTTCACAGTAATTAGTACATGAAAATGACGTTAACAATCTCCAAGCATCACCTTTGTAGCAATTCCAATAAGAAGTATAACATAAAGTTCACAATACCATGGATGTTTCCCATGTTTTCAAATTAGCTCTTGAACATTTGCCAGACAGGACTGTTTCGCCACCAAAGGTTAGCCTCACTCCACTCTGTTTTTCACCACCAAAAGTCGTAAAGAGGAAAGCTACTTCCATGGGTCAATCAGATCAACATCAAATGCAATAAGTTAGACTAGACACATTTTCATGCACATAAGAAACAGCTTCTGAAAACAATCCATGCCCATATCAAATATGCATTAGAGAATTGCTCATCTGATTGACGTCGCTGAAACCGAGCCTTGTGAGCCACCGCACCCAAAAAAAAAAAAAAAGCACATCTCCAAGGTGCATATACGAAAATCGACAACCATTAAGTAGGACATATCTTATATACTGCACACCTTCACTCAAAAAATAAACCTTAGTAAGTCAAGCTTCTGTAATGTATATACGCAAGTCTATTAACAATTGGAACTCACAAAGTTCTTAATCTCCTCCATAACATGATGGTAATGATTGGTATTAGGTAGCAGGTAGAAACCAATTGTAGACTGTTCAAGATATATGAGTTTCACATCTTGGCCTGCCCGTTTGAGCCCTTCTACATATGCCAATTGCCAGTCTTGTAGAAGATCAAGACCTGCTACAACAACAAGGCATTTTGGAAATGGAAGTCCATCGAGCTTTATACCATTGGAACCAAATGGGTTGCACGCCGGATGATCTCTATCTGCACCTTCAGGCAGAAATGCTTTCCAATACCAATCCCTATCTTGAATTGTTACAAAATATTTCCGATCCAATCGCCTCTCTGACTCAGTTCTCTCCTGGCCACCAAACATGGGGGTGACAAGTATGTTGCCCAAAACTTTGATGTCTGATTCCATAGCTCTCATCGCAACATGGTGTACAATATTGCCTCCAGAACTGTCCCCAGCTAAAAAAATGTGCACTTTAGAATCCTTCCCACTTCGCAGCCAGGCTTGCGAATTCACCCATTTGAGAGCAGCCCACCCATCATCATAGGCACATGGATAGCGGTTCTCAGGGGCCCTGCGGTAATTCACCGAGATCACAGTGGCATTGCAAATGTTCACAAAGCGCCGGCAAAGGATGTCATAGATAGCACTGTTGGCAGATGAATGTGCAAAGCTACCACCATGGAAGAAGATTATTACAGGAACAACTGTGGGGCTTGGCACCTGTTCAATGCCAATAACAGCTGATTGGTTGTTAGATGTTTGACGGTAAATACGGCTCAAGAGGCTCGTAGGCCGATCAATGATGATGTCTAGGGAACTGACCCCGTCAACGGGGGTGGTGTTGGAAGTGACCTTCCGATCCAAGAACTCAGCTAGGTGGCGATTGAAGGTGCCATCTGGGCGGCGAAGGAGATTATAGGCCAGCTTGAAATTGGAAATGAGAACCCATGTATTTAAGGGGACCACCATCTACATGTTGCAAAACAAAGAGACATACTTCATTTCCATGGAGGGAATCCAGAAGTATAATAGTTTCAATCCACTTTCAAAATTCAAACCAAAATTAAACTCACTTAGCCATAACCTTGTATAAAACTACGATCCTTTCTGAGTTTTTTTTTTTTTTTAACCATCTCAATAACTTACATCACAGGCTCTATTTCGATGATGGGAAGTATTTTCTGGAAAATAATCGTTCTTAGAAAACAGATTAAAATCGTTTATGGTTTAGTTAAAGATGATTATTTTCTAATGAAATACTTTTCCACACATACAACCATTATTCAAGAATGGAGATGGAAAATTTGAATCAAACAGCTTTCACATATGCCACAGTTTTTCTTACACCATTATTTTCAATAATTTTCTGAATTCCAATGATTTCTGACAGCTACGAATCATGATCCTACCTTGAAAATCATATTATAGAAACTGGGAAAAATCACCTCAAACGAAAACCAAATGGGAACATGTGAATTCCTCAACTTTTCCATGAAAACGAACCAAACAATCTCCACCAAAACCACCATTCACAATTTGGGATACAATCGAATCATATTTTCCACCAAAATTTCCATTCATTCCACCCAAATATTCAGTCCCTAAACTGCTCCAAATTTCTAACCAGCCAAACAAAAACTATCCTCAATTCAAATTATATATAAAAAAAAATCTACAAAAGAGGATGTGAGGATGAGGGGAATAAGCAAATACCTTGGATTCATTGGCGTTAACCTCGTCACTCCCAGCCATTGAAAATCGGCTTCAAAAGCAACGCAAAGCCAAACAAGAAGAATGAGACCAAAACCCCCTATAGCAACGGATCTTCATTCCAATTCCTTTGTTCATTCTCCCCACCAAAAGCATCTCCAAGCCTCATCCAAAACCCCTAATCCCAACTCTCCTTCAGTCACCCTTTAGGGGTAAAACCCAACAGACACACACACAGAGAGAATGAGCGCTTCTCCTCTACTCTGTCCTTACAAAAGAAGAAAACCCAGGAAAGAGAGGATGAGAAAGGAGCTGTAAACTTCGTCCAAAACCCCCAATCCTACCTCTGCTTCAGTCACTCCTTAAAAAGTAAATCCCAGTATCCCACAAGAGAGAGAGAGAGAGAGAGAGAGAGAGAGAGGTGGGATGCCAGAAAGAGGAGGAAACAGAGTGGAGTGGGTAGTCAAAGCAAAGGCTAAGCAGAGAAGAGAGGACTGGGAAGGGCCAGAGGGGAATGGGGACAAGGGAGAGGACAAAGCGTGGGGGAGAAAGGAAGGAGACGGCAGAAATAAATCTCTGGTGTGGGGCCCACTTGGGGGGGTGTTGTTGGCCGTTCATTCAATTCATATTAGATTAAAAGATTATTGTATGGAAAACGACGGAGAGAAGGAGACAAAAGTTTGCCGCGTGCGGCCGACGCCACGGCGCTCCACGACAAATACCCCACCCCCCAGCCTCCCATTCTCCTCTGTACTCTCGCCCTCTCCTCTAAAATCTTAATCACCATCCTTTCCTTCCTCCATTCATTTCTTTCACTGTTAATTCACACCCCTTCCTATATTAGTAGGATCACTTATTCACTGGTCACTCAAAATTTGAGGACCATGAAGTATGGACACCCTTTATTTAAAAAATAGATATTTAAATCGTTAATTGTAAAAAGGTTATAATTGAGATACTCTTATTTCATAAAAAATTAAATTTGATGTTTTTTCATCAAATAAATATTTTTAATTATGAAATTGTGAGAGATTAATTTAATAGTCAAAACCCCACAATACAAAAATATCACTGCTCTTAATTCTATATTCAAAATATGTTACACATATTTCAAGAATTAATTAGATTAAGTAAGACATTTGAATATATATATATATATATATATATATATATATATATATATATATATATATATTCATTCCAAGAGTAAATATATTTGATTTATATCTAAGATAAATATAACATTTTAAGTGATTTGAATTCTTCATTGAATGAACTCTATATGGGAAGGAGACGAGCAGCTTGTTTGAGCATTTTGTATATTTATCCCATTATTTAACTTGATGCCTCAGATCAGATATCTTATCCTAAGATGAAAGATAACCGGATAACAAATTTTGTAGATTATGAGATATTAAACTAGGTTTAATGAAATTACTTTAATTTTTAATTTGGAAATTGGGTGGGATGGAGATTGATTCCGGTGGCAGTCTTGTGGTCGGTGTAGGAAGACATGAATAGGAGCATATTTGAAAAAAAAAATGTGCCTAGATGCTAGGGGGGTGTTTGAGAAAGTTAAATAAAGTGAAATTTGGGTTGGATATTAACTCGATCTACATGACTCGGCTCGAAAAATTAGTGGATTTGAGTTATGTATTTGTATATTTTGGGTTGAATTAGGTTGAAAATTTTAAAATCAATTCGATTCGACCCGACGTGACCTGACTCGACATGTGTGTATCAAATCATAAAACACCACTCAAGTTGATTCAGATCAAAAATTTGAGTCTGGTGGGATTGTGTAATTTGGGTCATCAATTTGAGTCGGGTGAAGTCGGATTCAATAAATTTTGACAAGAATTGAATTGACGATATGCCATTATACAAAGTAAAACTAAATTCCTAGATTTGTCGACATATGTTAAATCTTAATGTTATCAACCTAATATAAAGAGTTGATGATAAATATTGAAATTCTCCTTTAAAATGATTTTTTTATATTTTAGTGTCTGATCATCCAGTAATAGCTTTATGTGAAATATTCTTCAAGTGAAATTATTGAATTTAAAATATATTTTTCACTTGCTTATATCAAATGGTTAAATTTTTTTAAATAAATATAAAATTTTAAATATGATCTTGAATAGAGTTAGTTGATGGAAATTTAAAAACAAAAAGAAAATCATTAAAGTCTTGTAGGGTATGGCTGAAAAAGGGCACTTATTCTGCTCGAAATAGACCTAAAAAGTAATGAAATTCATTATCAAAATTTAATTGTTTAGAATCTTGTTCTTTTACAACAAATTCTTATAGCCATTTTTTTTCTTTTTATTTTGAATTTCTATCTATGACAAGACCTTAAAATAAAGAGAATTGATTTACAGATGTTCCCCTAATAAAAGTATCAAATTTTCAAACTAATTAGAAAAATCATACTTCGTCTATTGAGCGCTTGATCATAAACATTATTAACAAAAATAATGACCTCTTCATCATCAAAAATGTTAAATTTGCGAATTTTGCATTTGGACGGGGAGGTTACAAATGTAATAGAGGATTATCCTTCGTTACCCTTGTTTAATTATCAACAAATAAGGATAAAAACTCATTTCATTCTTCTTTTTAAACTTTTGAAAATCATTTTCTTCTAAAAGATTTTCATATTATTCAGAGTAACCCATATCAAAGATATTCTGAGTAATCTCCGTAAAATTTACTCTTTGTCCAAATGCAGCCTTACTTTTTCTTTTTCAAATATTCCATAGATAAGACTATATGAGACATTGCATTTGGCCAAGGCAACAGCGGTCCTGAATCAATGAATCCATCAACAAGTGGAATTAGACAACTAGGGCATACTTTAGTAATAGGAAAGGACTCTTATCAATTTTTTAAAGCTCCCATTCTCTTTACTTTGTTAAGCTTGTCGTGGACTGAGTACTGATTCAAAAGGATTCCTGCACTGTTCCATTTTTTCTTAAAATACAATTAAAAACAATGAGACAGTTCTATATCAATTTAATTCTAAATTAATTCAGAGACTGAGTAGGATAAGACACCCGATTTAGATTTTATATAGCTTGCTATATTTAAATAAATAAACATTTTCTAGAATTGTTGTATCTTGATATTTACATTAATTCAGACTCTTAAGGAAAAGAAAACACTGCAACTCTTAATTAAATTTTGAAAATACTATCAATGGGCCATTAAGTAGAACATGATTTGATTTTGAGCCTCATAGTCTGGGCTTTATTTTGCATTGACCATATTGACGACCCACATCACAAATTCATAGGATGGAAAGCTTATGTAAGAATTTTTTTTAATATAAATATAAATTAATTAATTAAATGCAGAAGATTTGATTACATTAAGATCGGACATACATTTCAAATCATCTATTTTCTCTTTTGTTCATTTTAAAATATAGAATTTTTTAAATAAAATAATAAAGGTGTTCTAGTCTTATAATATTTATATCTTCGACATGTATGAATAGCCCCAAAATAAAATAAAAGTTATTGGTGTGAGGCTAAGAACTCGCTTTAGAAAGTATGAGTCTTATATTCGATTCACATTCAAATTCAAATAGCTCCCTCTAACTTCATTTAGTGTATGCAGATTAAAAAGATTTCACATCTCTCAGAAAGATTAATCATATAAAAATCTTCAGTTATAAAAACAAATACAAATTTATATTATTTTATTCTAAATCATTCCATATTTAAATCTTACATGCTTAACTACCACCTTATAACTAGAAGTTAAAGGATAAAATAAAAAAGTTAAATACGAATCAAAAGGTGAAATTGTCGTAAAAAAAAAAAAAAAAATAAGGATAACTACAAGCGCCAAAAACAACAACGATGATATAAAGTGAAAAAGACGTGTATCTTGTCTTGCCATGGAGGTTTTTAATTTATTTTAATTTAAATTAATATAGATTTTAAAAAAATTAAAAAATGATTTTAATAAAAAATAAAAGATAAAATAGTTTTTTAACACAAGCATATTAACAATTTGAGATGTGAAAATTTATGCAAGAGGATGAGATTTTTTAATTTAGTAGGTATAAAGGCTACTATGAGTCGAGAAAGATAAATAAAATATTTTTAATAAAAAAAATGATATTTAAATTATTAATAATTAATATCGACCAATATTCGAACCCCTACCTCCATATTTATTTATGTTTATATGTTAAGTTTATATTTGATGTGGCTTTGTTCAAATCTAACAACATTTATTGTTGCACAGTCAAAAGTCAACTTTTGATTAATTGGCTTGTCCATTTAGAATTAGACAAATAAAAAGCTTGGGCTTGCTCAAATGATGCTTATTTAAAAGAAAAACATTTGGACATCTTTGGACAGATGTCCAATTTCAAACTTGAATGTAAAATTTGTCCTTGTTTTGTAAACTATTAATATTTCAAACTTCAACGTAAAATTTGTCCTTGTTTTGTAAACTATTAATATTTCAAACTTTATCTCGATTTTTTAACTAATGTGACTTGATTTCTCCCAATTTATTTTTTTAGACATTTGTAAATCTCTCAATCTATCTATTTAATAAATTTAATGGAGAGTGATTTTTTAAAATTGTACGTGAATCAAATATAAGACTGGTGAGTTCTTGACTGACTGTTAAATATAAGAATATTATAATTTAATTTTTAATATAAGAATACTATAATTTAAATTTTAAAATAGAGTGAGTGAGAATAAGAGGTTTTATATAATATACAATATGAGCTGAGCTTAAAGGACTGATGTGCTTCGCAGGATTCTCCAAAAATATCAAAGCCTCCCCTCCCCCTTGGGACATGATCCATTGTAAACCTTCATGGGTAGCATTTGAAGTAGCTTATTAACTAACTTAAGTATATTTAGTAATATAACTTAATTTATATGAATAGTTCGGTTGATCTAAATTCTAGAAATAGATTAAATGTCTTGGGTTTAACTTCTCTCAAATTTATTCGATACACGAGACTTAAAAGTGATTTTATATATATGTGGGATTAATCTCACCTCAAATATAGGATGAAAATACCTATATTATAACTTTGATAGCTAATATCAAAATTTCAATTAATTAAGTATGTAAAATAATATCGGTTATAGTGCTGTAAAGAATGTTTATTTATTGGACTACCAAATTTTAAAACTCAAACTATGAGACTCTAATCTTGCTAATTAAATCAATAGCCATATCTAATCACTTACATTATAATAATACTTACAGGAATAGAAACTCCTATTTCATTTGTCTCCCGTCTCATCTTAGTGCTACTCTAAGTTACATATTTTCGTTGAAATCAAGTTTTTTCTTTAGTGGGATCGAAATATTTTGACTGATATTTTGGTCATATCAACTATTTTGATCAAAATTTAACCAAAATTTCTAAAATTTAACCTAAAATATGACAAATTTGTACAGAATTTTGGTCAAATTTAAACATATATTCCCAGTCTGAATTTAATTGTCTCATATGTCTTTTAGGATTGTCCTAAAATAATTGTCTCAAATGCATTTTAGAAGAGTTAAATAATATTGGAGAGAAGTTCATAAGTCTTTTGAGAGCCTTTCCATAAAATTATAGGGGCGAAACTCCAGTCGGGTTTTGGCTTGAACACGCATGATCCGACCCGAAAATCATGCGAGTTGGGTCATGAAAGTCGGGTCATCTGATCTGGTTGAGAAATCAGAAATCCGTATTGAATTCGAGTCAAGTTGGGTTGAGAGATTTTCAAGCTAACCCGACCTGATCAAATCCAACCCAACCTTATAAAAAGTAGGCTAAAGTAAGTTCAAAATGCGAATCAGGTTGGGTTTCAGTTTGAATCGGGTTATAATTAGGGTCGGGTCGGGTCGGGTCAAAATGGCCGGGTCAAAAGTTTAGGTCAAGTCAGATTCCATATATTAGTAACTCAGGTCGGGTTGGATTTTAAAAAACCTAATATGACTCAGCGTGATTTTAGTCCTACTAAATTCAAAATTTTAAAATAGGAAAAATAAAATTAGACAAAAACGAGTATCATCGGATTTATATTTTCTAAAAAATACTGATATTTTAATTTTCAGACAAACTTTTGAATTTAGCCAAAATTTGTCTCTACACAATTTGTTTTTGGTGCCTATCCATCATCCTACCTTGTTTTGGCTCCTACCATATTAGGTCAGAAGTTTTTAGCAGTTCCGTTGGCCTCAAGAAGGGACAGCCATGAAGTGCACTGTGCACGCCTGTATTTGTTGGACCAAATGTCAAGACAGCTATCTCATAGTCATAGATATCATTTGTTATTGATAATATTCAATATTTTTAATTTTTGAGATATTTATTAAAATATTATCTAAAAATTATCATGAAAATTATAATGTTTAAAAAATAATAAAAATAAAATGTATGATTGAAATGAAGTATACTGTGAGAAATAATTAACTTTGATAATTATTTAATAAAATAAAATATAATTCATCATCTAACATCTTTCTATAACCCATGTATTTATATTTTTTGGAGCACCAAGCAACTCTTAGACCATATACAAGTCTTTGTATAATCCTATTCATAAACAGTGAGTAAATTTAGAAAAAATGACTCTTTAAAATAAAGTAAGAATCGAATTTCTCTTAATTTTGTTAGATTATCTTCTAATATATTTTAAACTATAAAATACCGTACTACAAAAGTTCATTACTAAATACAGTCATCAAAGTTATAAAAAATTAAGGAAATCAATGAAAATTATAAAATAAAATTTTGAAAAATAATATTAATATCTCAATTTTATAGTATTTTGGTGATATTGTGGCAATGATATCGAAACTATCTTGTGTCCCTGGGCGCTTCTTTTGTCTTCTTCTTTGGTGGGCCCCTCTTTCGCCCTTTCTTGTCGTGATAGAAGACAAAAAGTCAACTTTTTAATTAACAATAATATCCTTCTTAAGCAGTTAAGCCTCGCAATCCTCCCGTCTCTCTCCTTTTACCAATTCAACATAGTTCTAATCATAATATTGTTTTATGGGGAATAATTTAGAGACGTGCAAAATATCTTTTGCAGCGCGCACGGACTTTTTTTTTTTTAAATTACCGCGTTGTTCTTATCTCACAGAGTGTTTCAGACGTGAGATAAAGAATATTTGTACATCGTTCAGACTATTGTATCGTTCTAACGATTATTCATTTCTAAATTTGATTGGTGTAGTTTTTTAATGTATAATATATTATTTAAATAATAATTAAAAAAAAAATTAAATACTGCATATTTTTAAAATTTCTCAAATTAAATATCAAGACTAATTACGATAATTTGATAAAAATACTTTAAGTCCTTTTGATTATCTCGCTTAAAATAAAGTATCCCTCGACTCTGTCGTAGAGTGTCAAAAGACTTTGAAATGTTAAAGTATTGTTATCAGGTAATCGTAATTAATCCGGATATTCAATTTGAGAAATTTTGGAAATACAAAGCATTTAAAAAATAATTTAAAATTTAAAGAAGATTTTATTATTTAACTAATGTACTATACATTACTGTAGTATCGGCAGCATAGATCATTATTTTTTAAGCATTGTGTATTTCTAAAATTTCTCAAATTGAATATCCAGACTAATTACGATAACCTGATAAAAATACTTAAAAACTTCAAGGTCTTTTGGCACTCCCAAATGTGTTTCGGCACAGCTAAGGGATACCCTTATTTGTAAAACACTGTATTTTAAACATTTGAGAGTGTCAAAAGACCTTGAAGTCTTAAAGTATTTTTATCATGTTATCGTAATTAATCCGAATATTTAATTTGAGAAATTTTGGAAATACACAGTGATTAAAAAATAATTTTAAAGTTTTAAAGGAGATTTTATTATTTAAATAATGCACTATACATTAGTGTAGCAATGCAGAATGTCCGTACGATTAGAATTTAGAAATGAATAATTGTCCGAACGATCCGACGGAAAAGTGTTCTTATCTCACTTCCGGACCACGCTGACACAGAAGGGCAACGCGGTAATTTCCACAAAAAAATGCAAATCCCGTGTCTGATTTTGCCGGTGTCAAAATTATTCCCCTTGTTTTATTTTATACATTTATCTTATTAAATTAAGAATTAGATTTTGATTATGCCTTTTATACTGTTTTTATTTATTTAATTTAAATAATTAGAAATAGTAGTTGATAGGAGTTTTACTTTGACCATCTATAGATGACCAAAATTAATAATTATTTTTTCAGTTTTATAAGGCTATTGGACCTTACCTAATAAGCTATTTGGATATATTTTTTATTTTATTTTTTTGAATTTATGTATGAGAAATCGCAGAAAATCCAGCATAAAACTCTCCACAGGTAATACACATTGCTCTTAGAATACATCGGATCATAGGGATTTAAACTTGGCACCTCCCGCTTCCTCAGGCGGGAGGTTAACCAATTGATCTATGCTCTTTAGAGATAATAGATATATAATATGGAATTATAAAAATAAAATAAAAGTTGTCAAGCTCGACAACAATAAATTAAAATTTAAACTAATAACTATAGCAAAATAAACTTGATTAATAAGTTGTCATGTTTATTGTGAATTTTATTGAACTTAGAAAGTAAAACTAAATTTCTAAATTTGTCAAAATATGAAAATGTGGTTCAATCTTAATGTTATCAACTTAATATGACTCGATTACAAATATTGAAATTCCCCTTTAAAATGAAAATTTTATATTTTAGTGTTTGATCATCCATTAATAGCTTTCTGTGAAATATTCTTGAAGTAAAATTATTCAATTTAAAATATATATTTCACACGTTTATTGTCACACCCCGACCTGAAGGGTGGGCCTGGACCGCGACTGAATTTTTTTTTTTTGAAAGCTAAGACAACACAAGCATTCTAACTGGGCCGGATCAACAGGTAGGCCCAGAGGTCACACATGATCTCAACATGTGGATTCAAACATATACCATAAGTCTACCAAAAAATAACACATCATCCATACACATAATATGATCACAAAATTTCAACCATTGAATTATCATTCAAAACATCCTCAGAGTAACTACAGAAGCATAGTTGTTTAATACATCACGTTAATACAAATTAAGTATTACATACGGTACTTAATAAAAACAAAAGGTTCCAAGAACTAGAAAGCAAATATCAGGGTATTCCCCTCAGGGGGAATCCCGAAACACCACTGCAGTTTATCCACCATAAGCTTGAAAAAGAGGGTTCTCCTCCTCGGGTTCATCTCCTGAAAGATGAGTGGGGTGAGCTAACTAGCCCAGTGAAGGAAATGTAACAGTGCAGTTAAGTAAACAACAGGTTAGCACAATAATCAACAGTTGCAATAAATATCTCATACTTGATCACAAATAAACATAACATTATAATAATTCTCATAATTCATCATTTCTTTTTCCAATACCGCTATCATCTACCGCAACCCCTAGATACTATCCTGACAGCAATAGTATTAAGTCCCGACAAGGTCAAAATACATCCTTGTAAGTATATCTCCGGTATGCACCTCAAACCGGTACTGACACACCTTGTCAGTCACTGTAGACCCACCTGGTCTAGTAGACGTAACCGACACCTCAGCTCGGCGATGGTTCAATAGTAAAAGGTACGTGGAAGCAGTATCATATCGCATATGATCATCATCATAATATTCACCAACATCATAAGCACTCTTACATAGTGCATCAAGTGTAAGCACATGAGTGGGTTCATCAACTTGAAACCACTCATTGCTTTAAAATCCATCTCAAATAACAAAACCTATTTACATCTACTGCAAAGTCAAGTTCCCTCACCGTATATGTGTGGTTTCTCGGTCTCTGTTCAAACAAACAGACAAGTGCTCAATCAATATACATAGCATGTACACATACAAGCGGCATTTCGAAATCATACTGGTTTTTCCCAAAATATCTAAGGTACATGGAATTAAGTCTCCTACTTGGTTTCTATCCCTTTTAAATTATAATGATCCACAAGATAATATAATAAAAAGGGTGCTCAGTCCAAAACTCATATTATCTTCTAGGCATTGACCAGATTGACTTATTGAGTTAGGTCTAAATCCTCAAGGTCACTTCTCAGATGTCTTCTGGATAGGACCAGATCTGACATTTTAAGTAAGCTCTCGAGGTCACTCAGTGCCCGACAAATATAGCGTCGGCCTGAAAGTGAGATCACTCAGTGCCCGACCAATAGAGTCGGCCTGGAAGTGAATACAATAGTAGATACACTATAGTAATAAAAGAAGAGGGTTAGTACAATTTTAGATTAACAAGGGGGTACTATCATCACATGCAATCAATAAATAAATCATCAAACAAGATTTACACTTAAAAACTAGGTCCCTCGGAACATGCCTCGGAACCAGGTACTGTGGTTTCGAATCATCTGAACCACACCTAAACTAGTCACTGACCTCGGATCATGGGTCTGACTTCGGATCGTCCGAAGATCGGGTCTCAGATCATCCGAAGTCCTTCCGAACTGAAGAAATCTAAAAACGGGTCTCGGTGGGTCTGTGCACTTCGGAACATCCGAAGTGAGGCTCGAATCGTCCGAGTGGGGTTCGGTCCTTCCGAACTCTGCTTGGGTTGTCCGAGTGGGTCAGGCCAGCCTCGGGCGTAACTGGGCTTCGGGTGAAGCTCGGAACGTCAGAGGGTTAGCTCTCGGATCGTCCGAAGCTAGACTCTCGTACCGTCCGAGAGTCGTCTTCCTCACTGTTTGCACTAGCAAACAGTGACGGCAGACAACAGTGAATTATGAATCCGGAAATAGAGGGTTTTCCGAACTCGATTTTCACATCTAGCCGGTCCGATGGACTTCTCTGGGAGTCCTCTTTCCATAGGGAATGTTTGGAGCTTTGAAGCTCACTGGGCCATCTGATTTTAACGTCAAATCCTCACAGGTACAAGGGAACCCATTGTTTTCCTTAGATTTCAAACTAGTTTTTCTCACTCAAAACAGGGGTCAAAGTGGTTTTTCTTTATTCTAAACCGACTGGAATCGAAAGAGGAATACAGTGGTTACCTTCACTGAAGTTCCTAGGCTGAAAATCAGGATTTTTGAAAAGCTTCCTTTCTTAAGTTACGGTTGAAAAACAGGGAAGAATAGAGGCTTAGCAGGGAGCTCGGTTGGTTTTCAAAGAGCTGGAACTGAGGGGGAGAGAAAGATAAAAAGCTTGGGAGATTGAAAGCTGGGCTGGAGGCCGAGATTTATAGAAATCTGACCGGAAAGGAAGGGTCGTTGGCCACTGCATGCAGTCGAAGCCAACGTCCTGAACAGTGTAACCACTGTTCGGGCGCTGGTTGCAATTCAGCCCTTCCAACATCCTCATTTTGCAAATAAGTCCTTGATTTTAATAAAAATCTGATTTTCAACTAAAAGTATCATTTTAAAACTCAAAATCTTAATCCAACCTTACAGATAAGTTGGGTTTTGAAAACCTTAATCACCATTAAAAATTTTGGAATTTAACTCTCATTAAAAACCATTGATTTAAATAAAAACCACATTTTAACACTATTTACTTAATTAAACAAATGTTAAATAAAACGATTTATAGAACCTCATTTTGGGGTGCCAAGGAATAACTAGACCATACTTAAAATGGTCTAACACAAAATACTAGTGTTGAATTTTATCCTATTTCCAAAATCATTTAAAATAATTATTACTCCCTTTCGGAGTTTTGACGGATGGATTAAATACTATTTTCTAAGAATAAAATTATTTTAAAATCAGAAATACAAATCCTTGACTAAGGAGAATAATATCATCCAGTAAACATCACATAATAACATAATTTATAAAATAATAACTATAAATGATAAATTACCAAAATGCCCCTCCAGCTGGACAAGGTAGATCACTGAGCTCACGAACTCGAATTGGGTCACACTTGGGCTTTCCTCGAAGCCCTAACCATAATCTCTGAGATTAACCGGTCAAAAAAGATTATTTAAGCTAAACTACGCCTAATCTGGGTCAGGGTATTACACTTATATCAAATGGTTAAATTTTTTAATAAATATAATTATTATGTAACATATTAATTCATATTGTGGGGTTTCTATAGTCAGTCATAATCTAAAATCTTATTGACATGGTTCACAAAAACCTTTTCAAACCTTTAATCTTTAAAAACAAGATTCAAACTTTTTTTACGAATAAGTTCTTCAGGTCTCTTAGAGCACTCAACTAATTCTCGAAACATATAACAAGTCTCCTTATTGTTTAACAGTTCTATTTATTAAAAGTCTCAAAATTTTAAATGATTTTCAAGAAATCATATCCAAACAGTTTCACAGCATTTCTCAAAAATAAGATTAAAAAATCCAAATAAATAATCAAATTAGGGTACACGTTAGTTTGAAAGATAGCACACAACATAGTTGAGTCACAAGCTTTTTGCGACTCAGTTTCAATTAGATAAAAATTGCGAATGAGGTACGGTCTAATAAACTTACAAAATGAATAAATAATTGTTGATTTGAGAATTTAAAATAAATTAATATTACTAAATGCGTATAGCCACCTGATCTAAACTAAATTAGATAAACGGTCAAAGTAGAGCTTCCTATCAACTACTAATTTTATTTGTTTAAACTAAATAAATAAAAAAATTAAATAATTTTTTTATAAAAAGAATAATTTAAGTTCTACAATCTTTGTGTATGTAAAATAACCCTAATAAGGGAGAAAAGAAAATCTCTCCCATACCAAGTGTGGGAGACCGGGATCGAGATGGAGAGAAGTAGAGAACATTAGTACGGAACAAGGGTTTTCTTATCGGCCGATATAATACGAGTTGTCAATGCCCTATTATATCAGTTGATATATATTGTATCGGTTGTATATAGTAGTTCTCGGCCAATATGACCGATATGTCGGCGATATATATTGGTTCGATATCGGGCCAATATCGGACCAATATGGACCTGGGCGAATTCTTCACCCCTGGTAGGGAATTTAGAGAAAATGGGTAAATGGGTCGGGTAAAATGGATTAATGTGAGATAGATGGGCATTTGGGTCGAGTCGATTAATTGGATTTTAATTTAATTACTATTTCATTCTAAGTATTATTATTATTATTCAAATTTAGTTAATTAATTTATGTTTTGATTAAGCGAGGCTCGAGAGATGGGTTTGGTTCACAAATTGTTGTTTAACCCATTTTAGTTATGCATTATTTTGATTTAGTTCGAGTTTCGAGCCTAAACTATTTCTTAAATTAAAATTTTCAATTTTGCCTTACTTAAGGTTTGTAATTTAAATATTCTATTTAAATAATTATGTAATACCCTGCCCCAGATTAGGCATAGTTTAGTTTAATAACCTTGTTTGGCCGGTTAATCTCGAAGATTACGGTTAGGATTTTGAGGAAAGCCTAGGTGTGGCCCAATCCGAGCTCGAAAGCTCAATGATCCAGCTCGTCCATGCTGGAGGGGCATTTTGGTAATTTACCGCTTCTTGTTATTATTTTTGTAAATTGTATTATTATGTGATTATTATTGGTTAATAATATTCTTCTTAGTAAAAGATTTGTATTTCTGATTTTAAAATAATTTTATCTTCAGAAAATGGTATTTAAAATCCGCCCGTCAAAACCCGAAAGGGAGTAATAATTATTTTAAATGATTTTCGAAATGAGATAAAATTCAAAACTAGTATTTTGTGTTAAACCATTTTAAGAATGGTTTAGTTATTCTTTGACACCCCAAAATAAGGTCTCTAAATAGTTTTATTTAACATTTGTTTGATTAAGTAAATAGTGTTAAATGATGGTTTTATTTCAAATCAACGGTTTTTAGTGACAGTTAAATCTCCAAATTTTTATGGTGATTAAGGTTTTCAAAACCCAACTTATCTGCAACGTTGGATTAATATTTTGAGTTCTTAAAATCATACTTTTAGTTGAAAATCATATTTTTATCAAATATAAGACTTATTTGCAAAATAGGAACTTTGGAAGGGCTGATCTGTAACCAGCTGAAACAGTGGTTCTATTTCGTACGTAAGCCATAGCTTCATGCAATGGCATGCAGTGGCCATCCAGCCTCCATCTACGGATGAGATTTCTATAAATTGACCTCCTTGATCAGCAGATTTCCTCCCACACTCTCTAGCGTCCTCTTAGGCCCTGCTGCAGTGAGTTACCAGCCGATCCTTTTATCTGCTAGCCTTTGTTTTCCTTCCCAGTTTTATCACCCGTAACTTAGAAGGGAAGCTTTTCAAAAATCAGATTTTCAGCCCAGGAACTCCAGTGAAGGTAATCACTGTGTTCCTCTTTCAATTTCAGTCGGGATAGAATTAAGAAAAATCAGTTTTGGTTAAGTTTTGGGTGTGTAAAATGGTTTTGAAGTTTAAGGAAAATCTTAGTTTTTAGTGTATCAGTGGGCCTTTGGGATTAAGATCTAATGGCCTACTAAGTTTCAAGTCTTTAAACTATTCCCTATGGAAAGAAAACTCCCAGTGGAAATCGAATCCGGGAAACCCACTGTTTCCGGATTCGTATTTCATGTCATGTCTGCCCGTCACTGTCTGGTGTTGCAGACAGTGGAGGAAGACGACTCTCGGAAGGTCCGAGAGTCGATCTTCGGACGTTTCGAGGGTAACACCCTTCGGACGTTCCGAAGATAAACCCTCGGACGTTCCGAGCTTCACCCGAAGCCCGGAAGCGCCCGAGGCTATCTCGACCTGGCCGGATGTTCCGAGCAGAGCTCGGAAGGACCGAACCCACTTGGACGTTCTGAGCCCTAACTTCGGATGTTCCGAGGTACCCAGACTCACCGAGACCTGTTTTCTCTATTTTATCGGTTCGGATGGACTTCGGATGATCCGAGACCCGATCTTCGGACGATCCGAAGTAAGATCCACGATCCGAGGCAGTGACTAGTTAGGCAGTGGTTCGGATGATCTAAAGCCACAATACCTGGTTTCGAGGCATGTTCCGAGGGACCCAGTTTTTTAAGTGTAAATGCTCTTGTTTGATTGTTATTGATTGCATGTGATGTTAATACCCCTTGCTAAGCTAAAATTTGTACTAACCCTCTTCTCTTATTACTATAGTGTATATACTATTGTATTAACTTTCAGGCCGACTCTATTAGTCGGGCACTGAGTGATCTCACTTCTAGGCCGACGCTATAATTATCGGGCACTGAGTGACGTCGATGCCTAATTCAAAATGTCAGAACTGGTCCTATCCAGAAGACAACCGAGAAGTGACCCGAGGATCTAGACCTAACTCAATAAGTCAATTTAGTCAATGCCCAGAAGATAGTATGAGTTTTGGATTGAGCACCTTTTTATTTATTATATCTCGTTGATTATTATAATTTAAAAATGATAGAAACTAAGCAGGAGACTCAACTCCATGTACCTTGGATGTTTTGGGAAAACCAGTATGATTTCGAAATACTGCTTGTATGTATACATGCTATATATGAATGTTGTGAATATTGATTGTACACTTGTTTACTTGTTTGAACAGAGACCTCGGAACCACACAGTTACAGTGAGGGAACTTAACTTTGCAGCTTGATGTAAACAGGTTTATTTGATATAGATCTTGAGCAATGAGTGGTTTCAATTTCATAAACTCACTCATGTGCCTAGACTTGATGCACTATGGTAAGAGTGCATATGATACTGATAAATGCTATTATGTTGATCATATGAAATGTGTAAGACTGCTTTGTGAAATACTGCTTCCACGTACCTTTTACTATTGAATCATTGCCGAGCTGACTATGTCGGTTACGTCTACTGGACCATGGGTGTCTACAGTTGTTGACTTAAGGGTGTCAGTACCGGCCATGGGAGTGTCGGAGATGTACTTGCAAGGAGGTATTTTGACCATGTCGGGACTTAATACTAATGTTGTCAGTATGGTATTTAGGGGCTACGTTGGATGATAGCAGTAATGGAAAACTGATGAAATAATGGAAATACGATGATGAAACTTTACTTGATATTATGCTTATTTGTTATCAAGTATGAAATATTATATTGCAACTGTTGATTATTGCTAACTTGTTGTTTACTTTAAAACTGCACTGTTATATTTCCTTCACTGGGCTAGTTAGCTAACCTACTCACCTTTCAGGAGTTGAACCCGAGGAGGAGAATCCTCTGTTTGAAGCTTAGAGTGGATAAGCTGCGGCGTTGTTTTGGGAATCCCATTGAGGGTAATACCCTTGTATTTGTACTTTCTGGTTCTTGGAACCATCTTCTTTTGTAAAGTACCGAGTGTGGTACTTAGTGTGTGTTAATGTGATGTACTAGGACTATTACGTTTCTGTAGTTACTCTAATGTTGATGTTTGAATGATAATTCAATGATTGGATTTATGTGATCATGTTATGTGTTATTTTGTGCTTTTGTTGGTATCAGACTTATGGTACATGTTTGAGTCCACATGTTGGGATCATGTGTGACCTTTGGACCCAACTGTTGATCCGGCCCAATTAAAACGCCTGAGTTGATTTAATTTCAAAAAAAAAAAAAAAAATCAGTCGCGTTTTGTGCCAACCCTTCGGGTCGGGGCGTGACAAATTATGAAAATAAAAACTTGGATCATCACATTGTTGGACAACATGGCTGATTGTGACATCTCAAGAAATTATACTTACGTATTAGTTAAGAAGAATAAATAAACTGTCCACATTAGTGTAGTTCAACTGGTAATATCCCGTCTTAGCCGGACGTACTAAGTTTTCGGCAGTTTCCAACATGTAAATTAGAAAAAAAAAAAGGGAATAAGTAAACTACGACCAACCCATCAATAAACCTACAAACAAAAGTGATGGATGTTCTTATTTATAAATACATGATGATTATCACATAAAATGCATGTCTTCTTTCATTTAACAACTAGATGTCTCTGTGCACTTGACGCATGTCGACAAAGGAAGAAAAAGTTGAGTCTTTTCGTCAGTACATGTCTTGAAATCTCAGGAGCCCTAGGTGCAGTGCATTGGTAGGGGGCCTAAGCTCTGAGAGAGTGCAAGTGAGGGCTCTACACCCAATGGTCACATTTGAAGACCCTAGACGGCGGTCTAGTTGACTTAAAACCAGAGCCTACCTACTTCTCGTGGTAAAATCCGTTCTTTGTTGAAAACTTCCCCATATGTATCACACATCATAAGCACGAGCCAAACCCTCAGCCTCCCTTTTACTTGTCTCAGCCTCATCACCTGAGGATCAAAGCAGCAATCTCCCCCATAGGCTTCAGACTTACATCATAACTAGCTATGCACAACAACACACTCTCCTGCTAAACTGTTGGAAAGGGAAACCACACATCTATAAAAGGACCACATGAAACTTATATTTTAAATCTAGAGGGGTTGATGCAACGATAAAAAACTCGTCTCATAAAATGGAGTCTTATGTTTGATTCAAACTCAACTCCAAAAATGCTACTTCACATTAAATTTATCTTGTAATACTACTGCCCTAAGAGAGGACATGAATGAGAAGGGCATGTATTGGAGAGAAAATGTGTCATGCTGTCTAAGGAGTTGAATGTGTTGTGGTTTATAAGAGGGAGCATCCCTCCCTTCTAGCACAAAGTCTTTTGAGGATGATAGCATGGGATATTGCTCCAAAGCAAAGTTGTGAGGGCCTATTTTAAGTCTGAAGTGGACAATATTGTGTTGATGGGATGGGCGTTACATATCTGATATGTAGATTGTGAGGTGAGACAGGGCATTACATATCTGATATGCAGATTATGAGATTTACACATATTTTGAGAATTAGTCAGATGAGACACTTAAAAATCACCTTGTTTTAAAGATAAAACCCACGTGCTTAGATCTCGCTTCCACTTTTTTTTACTGGTGCAATGTTGTCCGATTGAACCATGGACCGTAATTCTACATAAAACATTTTCTTTGAGATTAGTTCCCCATTAAGGATTACACGGCAGACATCTTTCTTGCTCACACTCACATCCTCTTCTCCTTTTTGCTGAACCCCCAAACCCCCAACTCTCTTTTCTGATTAATCCTGTTTATCTTCCCCAACCCCTCCCTCTCATCCATCTTCTCTTGGATCACTATTATTTACCCATTCATTCATAGTTTTTTTTTTTCTTCTTTATTTTAGCATACTTGACTAGCCTTACAACTCTTCAATAGTTCATGAACCTTCCATACAAATTGAATCCATAGACCTTAGAGCACTTTTATTCAAATTACAAACCAATATATTATCATAATATTTTTTAAGACTAAAGTATTCAAATATCTCACCTGACAAATCTTTAAGACACATAGGATATAGAATAAAATGTTGAAGAGAACTTGATCTCTAAATTTTCAGAAAAGAACATTGAATTTTGACCCAAGCCAAACCCCTCATAATTAATATATTATCCCCTCATAATTAATATATTATCATGACTTGCAAAGGTGTGTAAACAGTTGATCGGTCTTTGATCAATTTTATGTGAGATTTAATGACTTATTGTGGTAGATCAACCATGTGAGGAACAATTGGAAAAAAGTTTAAAAGGCACTATGAAGAAGAACGACAATATCTACTTGCCACCAGTACTGCAAAAACTATCACCAATTTGTTAAAGGGTACCCATCTTAACACGGGTATTATCTTTTAGGAGACATAGATTTTAGTGAACTTATCATTTTACCCCCCTCTATCTGTAGAAATCGGTTCACTTTCAAGTGAATCGGTGCATCGGACAGGTGAACCGATTCACTGGAAAGTGAACCGATTTCTGTGGGGTAAAGTGAGAAATCTAAAAAACTCGTGCCTCCTAAAAGATAATACCCCTATTAAAATGGGCACCCTTGTTAAATTGGCCACTAATTCCAAGGTTCTTAAACAAAAGAAATCTAATGATCTCTATTGTTCTTTTTTGCCAGACGAGGAAAAAGATACGGTTGTCGTGACCAAACCTTTCTCATATCACCAAATTGTTAATGTTGCTTCTCCTGCTCCTAACCCTTGAGCGATTGGCCCAATCCTCGAGGAAATCTCTTTCGACAATTAGGCTGCGTTTGGATGAGGAGGGGTCACCCTTGAGTGGGGGTGACCCTTGAATTGGGATTACCCTTATCTTATTTAGTAATTGCAGTGGTAAAGTAAAATTTTACCCCAAATATAAAAAATCTCATTTGGTAACTATAAGAAAGGATAACCTGATATATTAATATTTTTTTAATTTTTTTACAAAATATGATTATTAAATAATATTCATGAAGTAAATTCTAATAATATAACTTATAATAATATTATCTATTTTTTTATACTTTTTTTTTCATAATTATAATTTAAAATGAACACTTTCATTCTAACATTAAAAAAAAATAAAGAATTTTTTTTGATATTATTATTTTAAATCCCAATAAATGAATAAAAAATATCAACATCTCTTCATAAAAAATTATAATTTTTATTTTTATATTATATGAATTTAATAAAAATATTAATTCACATAAAATTGTTAAAATCTCAGGTTACCCCTGCTTACAGTTACCCCTCGTCCAAATGCATCACGTTGAAAATATTGACAAATTTTTAAAATAAACATTCAACAAAATAAATTGCTAATTACTCCAAAAAAGATTACCATGAACCTCAAACTCTTTCGGTGTTTCAAGACCCTTTCGAAATTTGCACAAAATCACTCCTTAAAACTAGGGCATCTTGACAATTATGTTTCATAAAATTTTATTTTTATTTTTTATATTATATGAATTTAATAAAAATTATTAATTCTTATAAAATTGTTATGTCAGATTATCCATGCTTACAGTTACCCATACTCAAGGGTAACCCCCGTAAAATTTACCCCTCATCTAAATGCATCATATTAAAATGTTGACACATTTTTAAAATAAACTTCAATGAGAATAAATTGCTAATTACTTCGAAAGAGATTATGATGAACCTTAAACTCTTTCGGAGTTTCGAAACCTTATCGAAATTTCGACAGAATCACCCTATAAAAATAAGATATTTTGACAATTATGTTTCATAAAATTTTATTATTTATTATTTATATTAGATAGATTTAATAAAAAATATTAATTCTCATAAAATTGTTAATATGTCAGTCTATCTCTACTTATAATTACCCCTACTCAAGGGTAACCCCTATAAAATTTATCCCTCATCCAAATGCATCATGTTGAAAATGTTGATACATTTTTAAAATAAATTTCAAACAAAATTAAATTGTTAATTACTTGAAATATATTATTTTTGTTAATTATATAATATATATTTTTTGAAAGATTTTAATTTTATAATATATAATTGATAAAGAGAGGAATGTAAGGGGTACTGAGGGGTAGGGTATTATGAATACCCCAACCTCCAAAGGGGTATTCAAAAATGGGATGAGAGGGTAAATTTTTAAATTTTACCCTCACCCTCTTTTACCAAACGAGGGTAACAAGGGGTAACAAGGGGTTACCCCCTCTTACCCCATCCAACTGCAGCCTTAGAGTAGTTCTTTTTCTGATTTTCCTTTCGCACTGCATAGAACTAGTACCCTTACCTTGCTTGTAGCTTTTATTATTATTGTTGTTAGAATATATTAGTTTACATGTGTAATTAGGTTTCTAAGTTTGATTTAGATTAGAGTTTGGGTTTAAGTCAAATAGCATTAGGGTCGGTTAGTATATATATGTAATAGACCTCTTTATTGAATACACAGTTTTCCGTTTCTACCAATTATTATTTATCTTACTTCAAGAATCTTAGTTAAAAGTGTGAAGTGACAAAGGTCCCACGTCGATTAATTTGAGAAACCAATGATTTTATTTAACATTTGAGATATTCTTCTCTCAACGACTAGCTTTTAAGAGTGAGTTTTATCTCAAAAATGTTATCATGTTATGGTTATCTAACATGGTATCAGAGTAGGTTACGCGTGCCCAGTACAGTACGAACCTCAAATTTAAGACTAATATTCATTTCTTTTCAAGTAACAACTCTAGGGTTTTACCCCAATAGAGGTCTTGGGTTCAAACTATGAGAACTTCAATGAAGGGCCACTTCCCATGGGAATATGTATAGAGTAAGTGGGGCCCACCTTCACCAAAGTGGGACCCACTATTTTAGTTCGGTGAAATCCAATTGCTCTTTCTAATGTGATATGAGGCTTGTTCTTGCTATGTTTCAATGGGTTCATTACTTTATAATGGAAATGATTTCCGGTTTCTCGTAACTTTATTAAATATATAAGGAAACTTAAAATAACATTTTCATATGAACATGTTTTAGATATCAATCATTGTGAGAAAATAAGAGAAAATATAAACATTTCTTCAAATAATTTAATAGGTAATTTCTTGGTAGAAATGATTGCATAGAGCATACTATATCACTATTCTCCTCGAGTTAATAAAAAATTACAATTTTTACAATCCCTAGTCTTAAAAAAAGCTTTCTACTATTTTCTATTGTAATCATTTTAGAGATTTACAACATACTTGTTTGATGGAATTTTTAAAATGTTATTTTTGAACAAAATTAAAATATTAATGTTATCTCATGAATTTGATGTTAGTCTATATTTAACTATGACAAATTTTCTTTTCGATTAAATGTGTATTTAACCCATGAAACTTGAATTGTCCAGTCTTTAAACTGCAATTATAAGCTTTTATCAATTGTGTTGCAGGTTGGACTGAGTTTTAATAAACTCAATTCAACCCATATTATAATTTTTTATTTTTTTTGAATTTACATGTGGAAAACCACGAGATATCTAGCGTAAAACCCCCATATGTAGACTCCTACCCTTAAGCCACACCAAAATTAGGTCATTGGAGTCCGAACCCATGACCTCCCACAAATTACAAATTACAAATTATTAAACTCAATTTAATTCAACCCGAATTGCTGACTTGACTCAAGTCAAGTTCTATATAAAAATTGTTGAGTGAGTTGAGTCGAGCTTGATTTGTATTTTTTTGTCTTCAACCCAATAACTCTAATTTAAAAATTGTAAAATGTAACCCACTTGACTTCTCAAGTCCTGTCATATGGATCGGACCCGACTCAAGTTTCACCCTAGTCGTGATTAATTATATAAATTGGAGTTTAAAGGTTGTTATTTCCACTAATTAGGAGTCACGAGAGGTTAAAATATATATAATTATATATGGAAAAGATGCCGAAACGCGCGCGAAAAGAGCACACTGAGCGCGGTTCTCTCCAAATTTCAAATCCATCAGCTTGCCACGCTGGCAATCCGCGTTTAACGCAATCAGCCAATAGGAGAAGATCCCCACTTCGACCTTTATTTATATTTACTTTAAATATAGATGGAAAACGCATTCACAGACGAGAAATACCTCTCGAGCCTCCTTTCGTCTCACCAGGGAAAACAAGGAAAAGGGTTTCCAAGCTTTCAAAATCCTAGAAAGATGAGTACCGCAACCTCAACGAAGGGTGGGCGTGGAAAGCCGAAATCCTCGAAATCTGTTTCCCGATCTCACAAAGCCGGTCTCCAATTTCCTGTGGGAAGAATTGCTAGGTTTCTCAAGGCCGGGAAATACGCTGAACGCGTCGGAGCCGGCGCCCCCGTCTATCTTTCCGCTGTTCTCGAATACCTTGCTGCAGAGGTTTGTGAAAATCTCCCTTTATCCCCCTTTGATTCGGATGCTTGGGAAGGATGTTGCTTTTTGGGAAAACAATGTTTTTTGCCTTGCATTTGATCTAGAATGTGTAAATGGGTATTTGGGGTTCTCTAAATCTTGACACATTTGATCTAAAACAAACATTTTTCAATGCGAATTTTAAGTGATTTAAGCTTTTGGATCTGAACCGGTAATCTACATTCAGATTAACAATCTGCGGGGCATTGATGTTGCTTTACTTTTATAATCTGCTAGGTTTTGGAGCTTGCCGGAAATGCGGCGAGGGATAACAAGAAGAACCGTATCGTTCCAAGGCATATTCAGCTGGCGGTGAGGAACGACGAGGAGCTGAGTAAGCTTTTGGGAGCAGTTACGATTGCCAATGGAGGGGTTTTGCCAAACATACATCAGACGCTCTTGCCCAAGAAGCATGGAAAAGAAAAGGGCGAGATTGGATCGGCGTCTCAGGAGTTTTAGGGTTTCTATTTTTTTTTTTTTTTTTGGGAAAAAAAGATCACCATGTCTTTGGCTCTGCCGCTCTTTTCTTTGGTCTAACATCTGTATGTAATGTGAAGCTATTTCAGTTTGATAATGGGATTAGGGTTTCTCTCTGGTAATGAGGTTTTGGCCCTTGTTGATTTCTTAGAAATGGCTCTTTGAAAGAATATTTTTTGAGCATCACTTGATGAAAGGACCGTTTTAGATGTTGAAGAAGATGAGTCTGTGTTGAGGCATAAACTGTTCAAGGTTTAGTGCCAAAAGAATGAAAATTAGATACAATTTGAAAAGAAAAAAATTGGGTTTATCAGTCTAAGTTGATCAATTTTTAGTTGAAGCTAATAAGTTTTATTGAGTTTGAGGAGGCCTTAATGTGTTCTTTCTATGAAAGAGTTCCATTTAAAGCTTATAAAAGTGTAGGTTAGTCAAAGATAGATTGATATTAGGCCAATTTAGATGGTTAAATACGTCCAAATCAAGTCCCCCCAAACATGGACCTATTTATTTAGGTTGGGTCTATTCAAATTATAAATGGATTTTGATTGGGTCAGGTCATTTAGTAAAATGAGGATCCAAAAATCATGCAAGTTTGCTCATGAGCCCATCTGATTAAGTGTATCTTAATGTGCTAGAGAGGCTGACCCATTTTTAATCAGATCTTGGCTTATCTTGAAAGTTAGGAGCAAAAATGGACTCCCATCTAAGCACACAATCCAATTAGAGCCTGTAAATCTAGAGAGTTATTGAATCACTTACTGAGTTGATTTTGATCAATTTAAAGGGCCTTGAAGAGGGTAAATCAGATTTATAGGAGATGCTATAGTGTTGAGCTACTCAACAAAATTGCTAAGATGCTAAGCTGGTTTGGGTTAGGTCTTCAACTCTCTTACACATTACCAAGCCATTTATCAGCAGGTTTGACTTGATTTGACCCATTTAACAAGTGAGTAAAAAATCTTAGACCCATACCTTTTTAAAATGGTTGAGTTTGAGTCTCACTTATGAGTGGAGACAGATTTTGCAACAGAGAACTCACCCACTACCACAGTAAAAAAAAATTGAGCTTAAAAAGTTAGTGCTTTGTAGACTCGATCAAGAGCTTAAAATTTTCAGAATTGGATGATTCAAATATTCGTATAAAAAAACTATAAGATGACTAATTAAAAACCTAAGATTCATATAATAAAATTTTAAAGAACCAAAATGAGAACCTAACACCACAATCCCCTAAGCATGGCATTCTTAACACATCTCACCCAGTAGTTTGGACCCAGCACAAAAACTTATACGCGTTCACTCACCTTAAGCATTGATCTTACTAACTAGAGGGTCCAAGGTAGGATTCTTTATTCCTGTTTCTCGCATTATATTGAACTTTACAATTTTCTTTGCTCCTATTTAAGTCTAATTTTGACATATGACATTACATGATGAATTGGTTCTTATCAGCTGCTTGAATTAATGTAAGTTGGCCCATCTCTTCAATACAGATGAAAGAGTTCAAGGATCCCTATGAATTTATTTTTTTCTACTTTTTAACTATATGAATTAGAAGTAAAAATAGAAACCCAATTGCTGTGAGAAGCTAGATTGAGGTGGTTTGCGCATGTAACTAAATGACTAGCGACAGTGCCAATATGTAAAGTCTAGAGATTAGAAGTTGTAGGCACTATGCACTAGGAGGCGGGTAGACCAGTGAAAATATAGAGGGAAGGGATATAAAAAGGCGTGATAGATAGTGAGGATTAATTATATGGTTTATAATAGAGCTAAATGGAAAAGTAAAACTCAAAAAGCCAACTCCAGATAAATGTGAGATTTTGGCTATGATAATGATGAAGAATTTGGAGTAAAAACCTAACAGGGTAAAATTAATAAACTCACGAAGCAATAAAATTAGAATGCTCGTCAAATGGGCCACAACATACACAATGACTTCTTTTTTGGCCAATATATCAAATTGAATGTTCATGTGGCGCCCACCTGATTCTTGGATTTTGTGCACATGTGAAGCATCAGTGCACAAAAACATTGAAAATGAACATGGCAAGGGTATTATCTGTAACAGTGCCAAGGTTAGCTCACCCAACAAAAAATTTAGGTAAAAATCAAGTGAACCAGCAGAATGATCAACTGGGAGCGACATCAAAAGAATAATTTCTATACATGTTAAACATCTAAACCATCTATAGCTGTCTCTACTATATCAATGCAAAAGCCCACAGACCGTCCTAAAGTCATGGCTTCTGCAAGCTTCGATCTAGCACTGTCATGGTGACGTAGAATTAAGATGGTATTCAGTACAGCCCATCTCACCTGAGAATCTGCTTTCTTTTGTGTGAACCCCAAGCCTTTCAACAATCCATCCAGCTGTTTGATAAGCACAAAATTTAACAATTAAGACAAGCGTTACTTTAACAAAGTTGGCATTCCAAAGGTCAAAGTAAAACCTGGTTGATATCAGCAAGCCCTCCCTCAGCATATCCAAATAGAAGGTACTCTGTAGCAACACCAGCGAGGGCTATACATGAGAATTGGTTCAACATCTGCAGAATGCAGCGCGGGCTTTTTGTTATGCAATCGCTGACCAGTTGCCATACTAACATAAAAAAAAAAAGTGGCTTAAATCCTTCAAACTCAGGAAAATTTAATCATAAAATCTCTAATCCTATCTTCTAGACATATTTGAACAATTTTCCCTTAATTTTAGTTAATAGGATGGACAAAATGCTTCCAATTCACCAAATCCAATTTTGAAATCCCTTTCCCTATTCTTTCGTCTTTTTTCCAGATTTTTCTTTATTTTTGTAATACTAGTCTGATTAGGATAGTCAAATCTTTTAAACACATCAAATGAAATCTTAAAATTCTTTTTTCCCCTATTTTTAGCCATTTTTTGAACAACTTTTTCCTATTCTTCTACTTGTTGCGATGGAAGCAAGGCACAACCAGTTAATGAATGAGGGTTGAGGGTCAAGATCCTTTAACAGTCACCTTAAACTATTTCATTTATATAAAGATAAAGAAAAGAGATGAGAATCAGTTCAATATCTGCATATAGAAGAGCTTATGGTCATACAAGTGTTGCCAGCTGTCAGATTGCTACATGTCATCAGAAATGCACATGGAACATAGGCATCACTAGGCACGATAAAAAGTTATGGATACACTACACCCACATGGGTGTAGCTCAGTTGGTTACCTCTCGCCTCAGGAAGCGGGAGGTAACGGGTTCGAGCCCCTATGGCCTAATCTTGGTGTGCCTTAGGGGTAGGAGTCCACCCGTGGAGGTTTTACGCTGGGTATCCCGTGGTTTCCCACACGTAAATTCAAAAAAAAAAAGTTATGGATACACTATTCTGGAATATAATCGTGATTTAAGAAATGTCATGTAGAGACCTTTGAAGAAAGATGCACAATCTTATCAAGACAAATTAATTAAGTGATTAATGAGACATGAGATCATTAGAGGAGGTATTGCAAAATTCCAAGAGAGAAGAAATACTCTCACCTTAGCAGACACTTTTCCCATATTAACCTGCATTTCATACAAGTAGCCATAAGATTCACGGTGATAAAGAAAGCAGGGGTACATGAAAAACAGGTAACTGTTGGGACATGCACAATACTGACTGATACACAAAGATCTTTACAACTGGCAATTTTGATGTCCAAGGAAATATATCTGCAATATTACTAAGGGATACTTCATACGCATGATCATTGTCTTCAACCATTGCCATTGTGGTTACTCTTTGGGTTAAAAAAACATATATTCAGGTCCATGTGACGAGAGAATTTGGGTTCTGTAATGAAACAAAGGAACTTATGTTCTATGGTATGACCTATAGCAGTGATCTCAAGTAGCCCTTTTACTGCAAGTAACATGTTCAAGGTTCTTGAAAATAAGATGGATATGGCACGAGTTAAACATCTAACTTGAAACTGAAGCATAAGAAATACCCCTTGAATTGCATAAGTTCCTAATCAACTCTTTTCCCAATTACAATTTGCTCATTATTCAAGTGCCTAGTTGGTATCTCCCCATTTCAAGGGTGTAGTTGGTGTTCTCCACGAGGTCAATCCAGTTCCATGGTGTAGATTATATAGTTCCTACAATGTAGGAGAAATCAGAAATACTTTTTACAAGAATCCCCAGAAGGGAATCCACCTTTAAGGAAATTTCTAATGATCCTTAGGCACCCAAAGGAAAAGAAAGGAGAAAAGCACAAACATAAGAGATGAAAATCAGCATTTCATCATCACCATTAAATTAGTCATTTGCCCATCTATCTAGGGCTGCCTTTTGAGTTCTACTCTTCAACACTACCCTATGAAGGATCATACTCTCAAATCAGTCCACAGTCTATCATGTGTATACTCCCTCAACCCAAGTCTTCAAGAGTCTCCCTGTCCTCCTAGTACCTATATTGTGCAGGTACATGCATGTATGCTGGAGTCCGACACTGGTGCAAGACGACAAAATCTACCAATCCCAAAGCATAGGACTCAAACTCAGCATAATACTTAAATAACTTTAGATCTACAATTGCCTTTAAATGAAAATAGGTGAAAATAACACTAGTAGACATAAGACACTAGTTTTCCTCCAAACAATCAAGTTACAACCATATCAATATTTTAGTTAGGTTTCAAAAGGGGTTCAGCAGTCCTAAAAGAACTAAACAAATTCATGGGACAAGGTAGCATGGGGAAGACTTTCGTGAGAGGATTGAGGTTTGTGGTTGGCTTGGGGAATGGGTTGTCATTTTGGAAAGACTTATGTCTAGGGGAGAGTGCTTAGAAGGATAGATTTCCAGTTTTATTTAAATGATGCTTGATTTGTAGTGAAGAGGAGGACATAAGAATCTGGTATGCAGATCCTTTGGGAGATTTTACAGCTAAAGATGGAGCAAAAAATTGCTATAAGAACATTATACCTCGTCACCTATGGACATCATCTGGAAAGGCAAAGCTTCTCCTAGTGCACATCTTTTTGTTGGAATGTGGCTAAGGGTAGGTTTTTAATGAAACAAAATCCTTTACGAAGGAAGATAATTCCAGAGGCTAATCTCTCCATTTCTTCATTCTTTTATCTTATGCTCCCAAGTCTCAAACAATAGGTAGGCCTTTAAGTCTTGGATCAAGGAGGTAAAGAAGGACATGACAGAATGTAGAGTGGAAGAGAATATGGTTTTGATAGGATAGAATGGAAATGCAGGATTCTTTTCTTTTTTTCTTTCCTTTTTTTTTTTTTTTGAGCAGTGAATGGAAATGTGGGACTCAAAAAGGCTCACCCTTGATAGAAGAAAAAAACATAATGATGATGATGACGATGACAAGTAGGGCTGCAACTCAGATCGGATTTTGACCGACCCGCATGACCTGACCCAAGAAATCATGCGGGTCAGGTTGAGAATTTTGGATCAGCAGGTCGGGTCAGGTTGAGAAGACAAAAACTCGCATGGAATTCCGGTCGGGTCGGATTGAGGATTTTACAAGTAACCCGACCCGACCCGACCCGACTCAGCTAAAATTATGCTAAAATGGATTCAAAATGCGGGTCCGGTCATAATTCAGGTTGATTTTTGTTAGAATTCGGGTCGGGTCGGGTTTCTTTAAACCCGTCCCAACCCGGCCCGAGTTGCAGCCCTAATGACAAGGGAATGGGCATTGGGTAGGTTATGTATAGTCAGGCTACTGCAGTGATATCTGACAAAAAAGCATCATGTTTGATAAAGCAGGGAAATTCTATAAGATAACTATTACAGCAACAATGATCTAAGAAGTTGAGTACTAAGTGGCACTCTAGAGAGAGAGAGAGAATTGAGTATTGAGAAATGGAGAAAGGACAAGTAAATAAGGTAAAGGTGATAGAGATGCATATTTTTAAGAATGATAAGTGATGTGGTATTAAAAGATAAAATAAGAAATGATCACATTAAGAAAACCTTGAAAAGAATGCTAATAAATAGAAAAATAGACAAGAATTTACTTCAGGTGGTTTAGGCATGTAAATAGAAGAATGAGCTAGCCCCCATATGAAAATTGAGAGGATACAAGTAGAATGAACAAGGAAGAGAGGGACGTTTAGAAATGACAAAAAAGGATATGATGGATTGTGGTGTATTGGAGGATTTCAATTTGGTTGGGGTCAAATGGAAGAGTAGAACTCAAAAGGCAATCCCAAATAGATGGAATTAGTGGCTATGATGATGATGATTCAGATTAGATCCTTAATGGAGTCCCAACTCCAACTGGAAACTCTAATGTCTCTCAACACACTATTCTTATACTTGTGCTACTCTTTCATACATATTGATAAGACAACTCAAAGATCTAGGGTTTCCAATGTGATAGTTATCAGGCTGGTATCAGCTTTGTTATGTAAAGGTCTGACAGGTTGGTCTCAACTTAACTATGGCTTCTGTAAAAACATATTTTCCAGAGAGAGGATTAAGATGACGGTGAAAAAGTAAAACAAGATAAGCTTACTTCTTCAAGGAATTCAATATCGACAAATGCTGTCCCGGCTTGCACATTGAGAGATCCTTCCTTCATCAAAGCTTCCAAACTAGATAATGTATATCCCTTTGGAAGAACTCCAAGCAAGTAGGCAACTAGAAAATGACCAGCTTCGTGCTGCAAAAGTGTCCATTAATAATCACTCAATCAGATAAATGGATAAACATTTTTTACTTGAAAAAAGAAAACTCGTCCATTAGTAAAAACTTCAAACTCAGATAATTGGATATACTGTTTTGATATGCATTTAATAAATACATGAAGTGGAATATTAAACAGAGAAATATAGCTTGAAGTCTTAAACAAATCAGCAAGAATGTAAGGTTAATAGTACTATGAATATTCCATGAGACTGGCCACAAAAAGCTCATTAATTAACTAATAGACACTCAACAGATTGCAGGTCATTGTTATTGTTAGTAATTCAACTCCTCACATCACAGAAAATGGTTTTCAAACATAGGATGTATCAGATTGACTGGTGGCTGCAAGCATCTCAGTTGGTGAGCATGCATGACTTCCAGGAGCTGCGAAAAATGACAAAAAAGTCTAACATAATGAATATGATTTCATTAGACTCAATCATAAAGACCAATTAAAAGAAATTCTTGAGCCATAATCTCATTGGTATTGGATTAACAATTTGAATCTCAAAAGAGGTGTGATGTTCATGAATCATGATAGGAGATCAGAAAGATATCATCATGGCCACAAATCCCATCTATATAGACTTCGCTTTTTCTCTCTCATCACTCATCCAAATCAAAGGCTACATCCTCCTCACTCCACAATCCCTCAAGTGATTTATCCCCTCCAATCCAAGTTTTCAAGGCCCTTTTCTTCTCCTCGTAGCTATTCAATTCTTTGAACCGGAGTTATTTCTATTCTTCCAAACATATGCCCAATATTTCAAGCAAATCGGCATGACAATAAATGAAGTAATTTATTGTGGAGAATAGTCATTTTCTTCAAATTAATTGATAATGGAAAGAGTTACCTTCGTTTTATCGGTAATAATCAGTGTGAAAATACAAACATAAAATAGAGCAGAACTCAGAAGATCTAGGAGAGCAATATGATCGCCCAATAACTTATCATTTTTATTGTAGTAGTGAGCCATCCGATATCTGTGGTTCCAGATCTGATGGCATAATTCAAAGTAACAGCAAGGCTGGTGACACCTTGCGTAAGATATGAATTTACAGTATATTAATGTTTTTTTAATGTACTGAGAACTATAATAAATGCTTAGTCACATGATTTTTCTTTTGAACTGGTCGGTACCATAGATGATATTCATTGCTCTTCACTGACAGCATCATTTACATACATTCTCTCTACACAGACACACATGTATATGCATATGTAGAATAAGAGGCATATATTACTTGAATAACTCTATTATGATATTTTTGGCTCAGAGTATGACCAATGGTATCAAGCACCAAGCTCCCCAGTCCACCATTGAAAGAAACCTACCAAACAATGAGCTTTGTAAGTAATATAAAAGAAAACTCATATAAATCACTCTAAATTCACATTAGAATCTGAAGATGAATAAACCAGTATGAATGCAAAGCTGCCAAAAAGAAATATTAACCAATAATTTTTTTTTTCAAAAATAAGAAAAGCCAATGCTACTTTTACAACAATGAACTGCAGTTCACACGCACGTCTACGTATATGGAGAGAGAGAGAGAGAGAGAGAGAGAGAGAGAGAGAGAGAGACTAATGCCATAGCTGTGGTACTGCCAAGTGAATTGTGTGTCATCTGAAAATATTCTAACTGAAAGTTACTGCTCCCTATCAGATTGAATTGAGTTTATTGATGAAGGCTGATGGTTGAAACTGTAAGAAAACTCACTTTTCCACAAACCTTCAGTGAAATAAAATTTAGATCTGAGTTCTACATAGCCGAATCAAGGAATTCAATAATAGAACCCTGAAAATACCAACTCTGCAATGGATCTGATTAAAAAAATCTCGAAGCTCAGATGGAGAAAAACCAATCTCAATTTCACTCAATGAAAAAGAAAATGGCTCAATTCTCACTAGGATAATTCGCATCTTGCAAATTCACTAATGAAATCGAAATTCAATTGAATTAAAATTGAACTACGGAATCCGATTTTAATTATGCGATGTTGGATGCAATCAAACACAACACATGCATGAATTCTCTCCTCTCCAAGAATTTCGTATGTTCATTCTTTGTGCTTCCAAATTGGAGAATGCAATATTGTAGGATCCTCCCCTGTGCGCCCATGAAATGCTAATTTGAAGAGATTCCAGAACAAAACTTAGTATCTTATTGTGATGATCATGGCATTGCATTCAAAGTTAAATGTTCCATCAATGTAGGATTGGCACTCATAATTAAATGTGGCAAATTGTTTTCCATGGGCGAACTTCTATCTGATACAGATATGTATGATGTTGCAACCTTTATGGTTGCAAGAATGTGTAGTTACCAACTATACTACACTCTTATTAACATCCCTCATCAAAATATCGAAGAAAACCCTGCATAAAGCGCATACATTCAAAAAAACCAAGATATATTCAATTCACAGAATTCCAAGATTGCCCATTTAAAGTGATGAGACGCGAGAAATTGTAGTGAAGTTAGGTGCGTTAGTAAATTGAGCAGTATTTATAGATTACACTAGGTGTATCTTGGTGGATATAATTGTACCTTAAGAGATATTATGAAATCTGAGCAAATATTGACTTGAATAATATGATAATAATTAGAACCTAATCTTGATCTCCTAATATATCTTAACAAACAAAAAATAAAAACACCTTGCATTCAGATTTATTTAGTTGAATGGTAAAATGAATTTCTTCAATGCACCAAGGGTCAAATGCAACAAATGGGAGGAAGAAGACAGGATCAACATACCAAAATTGTTGCTTAGAGGAAAAAAAATATAGATAGAGATTGGCATTGTGATATAGGAACGTTGAATCACAATGATGATTTCCATGTTTGGAACCTTAACCTAGGGCAATGTAGCTAGATCTAGTGAACCAAAAATAAATAAATAAAAGATCTAGATGAAGTAGACTGGGGCAGATAAAGAGTTGAGTAACCCAGATTAGAGCTCTTGGCAAAAGATCTAAATCATTGACACGATCAGATCCGAACAACATACTCGTCCAAACAGAGCCACAAACAAGTCAGCATAGGCATGACAATCAAAATAAATTGGTGCATGGTAGGCTATGCACAAACAGATCATGATGCATGTACTGGTGACTATGATGGTGGAGATGGAGATGGAAGATCAAAATGAGTTGAGCTAAGAACAAAGAGTAATGGGGGTAGAGTTGCCACATGTGGTGTTAAGGACCTGAACAATATGCCAAAAGCTTTAGAGCTAATGGAACACGAAAAATCTAGCCCTTTATCTTATCTCATGCTGGGTTGGCCCAACTCAATGCCTATACTCAAGCCTCTCCACTGGACCCTATTAGGCACATTACGAGTCATCGATGGATCTCAACACTACCCCTCATCGTCGACTTGTTATACAAAAGAGCCACCACCAGGCTTCCCTATCGACTTCCTCTAATGGCCCACCTTTCCCTATGTTGCTTTTACCAGGATTCAAACATGGGACATGGTGCCTGCTCTGATACCAGTTGGTAAGGACTTGAACAATATACCAAAAGCTCCAAAGCTGATGGAATGTATAAAATCTGGCCCTTTATCCTATCCCATGCTAGGTTGGCCCAAGGTCAAGGCCTGCAGGCATCAGATAGGCAATTAGCCCATAGAAATAATTTGTCCAATCCAAATATAAAGGCCAACCCCAAATTGATGGGATAAATGGCTTAGATGATAATGCCAGGTTGGGTTACAAGTCATTGATGAATCTCAAAAAAAAAAAAAAAACTAAACAGATTTTTCTAATTTTTTTTATGGAGGTGTAGGTTAGAGATGGCTGTCGATCAAATACATCAAAGCTGCAAAGAAGGCATTCAGATGGTGGAATGGAGATGCGAAGCAATAATAGAGGCAGATTGGTAAACTATGCAAATTTGATATAATGGTGGAATGCGGATGAGAAGCAAGACAAAAAAATGAAAACTGAGATGCAATTGGGTGGTTGTGCTAGTAAAAACATGAGTCAGGACCTGTTTCAAAAAAAATCTTTTCACAAAATGAGGACTTTAGGGACGGACCCATGGCAACAACTTAAGATCTAGTTTTATTACAGCATTGATTGAGGTGTGCTGACTATGAAAAGGTAAGTTTAGGTGTTGACCTGCTACCAGTGAGAAGCACTCATTTCTATTTCTCCCTGCAGTTGTATTGCGCCACAGGATTTTGCTGATCAATAAGTAATTAGCTTAGATAAATTTTAGTTGTACTTCCCAACCCCACATTTGTCTTTCCAACTTCTGGTCCCGAGGCCAATAGAGAGAAAGGAGATAAGAAAAGTAAAAACCACATGAAACAGAAAATTGATAAAATGGTATAAAAATGAGATTTTACCAAATCAACTGACCACAGAAACAATAAGCCCACAGAGAAAATCAGAACTTGTAACTGGCTAAAGCCAAATGTAAGCCATGCAGAAAGTCCTCCTAAAAGGGCAGCAAATTGAAGATTTCTTTCTATTGAACCAAGAGTAGCATCAACTGGTGACAGAAGAGATGATGTATCTATCCCATTCAGCTTTAGTTCATCCAAGGTGTAGAGCCTCTGAGGTACCTGTTACATTTCTTAACACATTCATTCAATGAATTGATATCAGTTTATTCTAAATCAGTATGAATCAAGTCAAGAACAGCTTCAACTCCCTCCCAGACTTGGGCTGCCAAATAGATCACTTAAGCTCTTCATCACATAAGGTGGTCCTTAGTTGTTTTTCAGCTCTCATTATGCAGCCATTTTTTAAAACAAGAACTTCTAGCACAATTTCCAAGCATTCAAAGTTGTGGATGCAAGTCATGTTATGCTTGTTACCACTTAAAGAATTCTACTGGGAACAAAAGTACACTGTGCACCAAAGATTTTTTTTTTTCTTGAAATGGAAACAGAAATATTTCCTTAATTAGAAGTATGGTACAAAAGCAAGCCAAGCACAAGGATTGGCATGGTTTAACCTTTTTTCTCATGATTGATACCTTCATGTTTACAGATAAATTCACTTGTCATTATTCCTTAAGATGAAGAAACAGTGATCATGTGAAGCAGAGGAGAAACCAAAATTTGGCAGACAAATCAATGTCATACAGTGAATAATAGTAATACTCTACCACATTATTAGTCAGTTGTTGCAATGCCCATATCGATAAGTTGATTGAATCCCAACTCAAAAGAGAGAGGTCCATGCACAAAAGGAAATTCCATACATGATGCATGCAACAGAAATTTCAAATAGGTAAGAATAAAATATAATCAACAGATGACATAATTGCAGACATCCTAGTTGCATGCAGTAATGACATAACCATCAAGAAAGAAGCAAATTTATAGGTTGGACTGGCCCACCTTTGCTCAATCTAAAAAAGGTTTAGGTTTGATATGCCTGGATCTCAAGCTGGATTGGACTCAAGTTTTGAAAGCATACCTAAATTTGGACTCAGGTCAATTCAGGATTCCAACCAGATGTTGCCTGATATGATCTGAACCCGCTGTAATATAGACAAAATAACATAATAAATTCTTATATGCATATAATTACATCCATAATTGAGACACTGTCAGGTCAGACCAGTTTTGGACTGTAGTGTGACCCACCTTGCGGGTCCTATTTAGCCACCTTAATGCCAATTGGATTGTTGGACAGCAAATAGCCATTGTTGAACTAAAATAACACAATTTTCTATTTGAGTGATCATAACAATAAGTCAAGAATAAACAATTTAAACAGCCAGATTGGTGTCCAGCCTGTAATTTTGGATCTCTCTGGAGATGATTATAATCATCGAATCAAGGTGATCTTTTCACCATCTTAGAGTCCATGTGAAGTGAATTTACTTCTTTATGTTATTTACTTAACAAGTATTTTAGTTGATTACTATCATCATCATTAAAGCCAATTAGAGTCATTAATTGGATTTGACAAATAGCTTCGCATGTGCTGACCGTGAATATGATGTCATATCAATCAAATCGGCAACCTTTATAGCTTCACTGAACTCACATTTTTTTCCCTTAATTCGCTAAGGAAACAAGCACTATATAACCCACAATGGCTGCAAACCAAGTGAACTACCATTCTTGCAAGAATGACCACTTGCAAACAGTGATACAAGATCCTCAATAAGTTCTACTTAAATTTGCCTGATAAATTTATGTGATGCATTCAGGTCATTTAGGATTCAGTATTGGGTATCACGTCGTGTTCGTTCTAAAGTAGATTTCAATTCGGTCAAGTTGGGTAAATATGATTTCAAAATGGCAGGTCAAATCAGCAAAACCCATGAAGTCCCACCCAAATTGCAACCCTGCTTGATACATAGAAAAGAAAGTAGACAACAACAAAGGCAGGAAAAAAAAAGACCTGTCTCGCAGCACCAAAGCAACGAAGGCCTCCGGGTCTTCCTTGCAGGTCCTTGACTAATGATAAAGCGCCCCTTTCGTTGCCCTTTGCTAGCTCTTCATCCACTCTTTCCAGTACTCGAAACCTAAGAACAAGAGATTCAGAGCTTTCTGCAGCTCTAATCTTCGACGATTTCAGTCGGGGGCGAAATATCGATCCACGGTAGTACATGACCAGTCCCATAGTTTTCAATTTTTCAACTTTAGTCCCCTCAAAAACCTTATACAGCCACCTCAGTATCAGCCTATCTGAGAACCAAACAACAAACCATGGCCACCCCACCTTCCAAAATTATCCAGAACGTGATTCTTCAATATCTCTTCCAAACAAAACCACACAAAGGTGTTGGAAAATAGAAAAAAAAAGGGTTATGTAGATTGTTATTCGGAAAATGTTAAGAGCTTTTGGTTGCGAGCAACGGCATTCAAAATTCGACACGTGGCACAAGCTCACAGTAGCAAAAGTTGACACCGGATTGTGTTGAATTTTCAGACAACTAAATCACATTTTGAGAGATTTTCTAAGAAAAATGAGTGAGAATCTTGGATCTGCTATAGAAGAAATCCAGCCTGTTTGGCTAGACAAATAGACTTAAAAAGTTAGCTTGAACCCCATTTTACGACTTGTTTGTTAGGTTCAAACTTGTTGATTTAGGAGGAACCAAGATTTGAGTGAATTAACAACTCTTAGATGGTTCAATCAAGTTCAAGTGCAGTCAAATTTGTGAGATTAATATAATATTAATGAATGAATGACTGAATTAATTAATAATAAATACATTAAAAATATAATATATATACAACAATTATAAAATATCAAATACAACATGATAGAATACAAAAAAAAAAAGTTAATAATGGCATATTCATAACTCTCATGTTCACACTATTTATAATTACAAATACAAAAAAGTTATTAAGATTTTTATGTTGGTTTAAACTTCCAAAGGTTTTAAAGATAATGTAATCATATCTGGCATTTTGATCATTGATACATTCTAAATTTAGAAGTTTGGGAGGAAATCTACTTATATTAAAGTTGCATTATTTAATTATCATTTGATACAGTTTAGAAGGTTTATGAAGATTAGAAAGTGTTTTTAATTGAAACTTTAGATTTAGAAGATAAAGATCTAGTTATACAAAATATCAATATAGAATTATATATATACATATTTACGTATTTATTTATAATTTATACAAAATAAATAAATAATATAAAATGCATAGTTTAATTTGGTCAACGTGCTTGGTACGCCTATTTAGACTTTTTTGGATGAAAATATCCTTCATAAGCGTTCAGCCTCAAAAATATTGTGCTAGTGCATAGCGTACTTATATATTGTGTAGCGCATGAATTTGCGCTAGCGCATAAGTTTGTGTCAGGCCGGTTCTGAGATTTTAGAGGCTTTAAGCGAACTCTTAAGATAGGTCATTTGTCCTTATATACACTCACAAAAAAAAAAAAATCATACATTTTTTTTACAGAGTGTGAAATATCTAAATAAAATATAAAAATCAAATTTATAATAAAGTATTTTTAAAATTTATTCTTCTTGGATTTTGAGATGCAAAATTAGTAATTAAATTACTATATTCAAGTTCTTTTAACATGTTTTTTTCAATAGACAAGATAACTAATTCATTCAATCTTTCTTGTGACATTCTAGACCGAAGATAAGATTTTATTAGTTTTAACTTTGAAAAACTTTTTGCAGAGGCAACTGTAATTGGTATAGTCAACATTATTATATAACCAATCCATGCATTTAGAAAACAATAATTTATTCTTTTTATATAATTTAACATTTCAATTGTTTCTTTTAATTCTTTTGGTAGTCCATCTTTCAAACTTTGCAATTCTAAAAATAAGTCACTTCCATCAATATCTGAAATCATGTCATGTCTTAAAAAAATTTCAAGTTTATTACAAGAACTTTTCAAACTATTATCATCTAAAGAATTTATATTTTCCAAATCAAACAAAAATCCAAAAGTATCTTCGTATCTTTGAAATTGTTCAAATTTAATCTTAAGTGACATAACAGCTTGATCAATTATATGTAAGAAGTAATTTATTCTAAAAGATTATTCAGGTGATTGTGTTATCTCCTCATTAGCCTTCTCATCAAAATATTTTTTTTACGAATAATATGTTTTTCATGAAATAAAAGTTCAATTTCCATTTCTCTAACAATCTCTTTAGCATCAATCATGGCAGATTCAAATCCATTCTCTAAAGAAATGAGTCTTTTTAAAGCATTTAAAGCAACGTCAATATTCATGTCTTTTGCTTGTAAAATTTTGCTAATATTATTAACTGCAAACAATAATTATACCAAATAACTATGCCAAATAAGAATTTAAAATTTTCAATTTTTAATGTTGTTAAGTCTTCAGCATCACTCTTTGTCTTAAGATTTTCACAAGTGTTCGATACGTCAATCAAAGCATCTCTAATTTGTGGAGCTTGGAATTTAATTGCTTTTACACTTTCAATGTGACTTTCCCAACTTGTTTGTGATAATGACTTAACAATGATACCTTCAATATAATCTTTAAAAATTGTTCACCACTTTGTAGAAGATGAAAATACATTATATATACATTGTATAATTCCAAAAAATGTTTTACCTTGAGAACAAGAATTTACCTATCACAAAGTGCCAAGTTAAAACTATGACAACCATAAGGCGTATAGAATGCCCTATTTTGTACTCTTTTTCTAACGACTCAACCCGAAATAGGGTTTAGGGTCCAACTGAGTGTAATATTGTCCGTTCTGGGTCTCGCACACAAGCGAGCCCGCACGGTTTTGTTATTGGGCCTGGCCCATATGGCCAGACCCAAAAGGCCTCACACTAGAGTAGAGGTGGGTGGCCTCAAATAAACCCACCTCATTTTTCCTTCCCCACCGATGTGGGACTGGTGTGTAAGGGGCAGGGTATCACACCTTTATTTCTCCCTTTCATATTGGAAACATTATCATATCCTTCTCCGCTCATATCATCAATATTAAATTCAATAATTTTTAGAACATCTATAAGTTCATTAAAAAGTTCTTATCCCGATGTATCATCCACCATTAAAAATCTTAAGAAAAGTTCTTCTACTTTTATTGGGCTTATTGAAATATCCACACAATGTACCATGATAGACATTTGTTCTTCATGACTTATATGTAGAGTACAAACAAGTATAATCGAAAAGTATTTTGATTCTGTTATCCTTTTAATTATTGCATTCTTTATCTCACCCCTCTAACAAAACTATTATTTCATTTTGAATTTTATGACCAAGATAGTTGTATTGAATTTCTTTATCTTAAATACTTCGAACGTGTTCTTACATTATAGGGTCAAATTCGGTGATCATTTCAATAAAAGTTAAAAAAATTCCATTACTTTCTTCATAAATCTTTTCATTGTTTCCATGAAATACCAAATTGTTTTTAGTAAGAACTTTCACAACACCAATTATTTTTAATAGTACTTGTCTCCAATGTTCCCTATCTTTATTCATTTCTTCTTGCCTAATTTTATCAATTGTTTCATTTTTTTGTAATCTTATTTTCAATTCCATTTATTTTCTCAGGTTAGTAATATGTCCGTTACTAGTTTCATGGCTTTTAAGTCTATTACTAACATTTTTCCAATTATTAATTCCTTCATTTGCCAATTGATAATTGAGTCAATCTTTCTTAAACAACTTACAGCAAAAACAAAATATTTTATCAAAAGCAATTGAGTAAACTAGCTATATTCTATCCTATTTTTCTCCATTTGGTAAATATCAAATATATTGTGTAATAAAAGAATGTCTATTATTTGAATATTTAGGAAAGTTATTATCATTATCTCTTATGAGACCTTTTTTTACCAATATGTCTCTCAAAGTTTGGTCAATATTTATATTTTTCCAATTACCGGGATCATAAATGTTTAAAGGAACATTTTCATTGAAATTTTCATTTTCTTCACTCTCATTCTTATTTTCATTACCACTCGCATCCATATGTTCTTCATTCAACAAGTTAATATCATTATGTTCATTAATAGTTTCTTCATTATCATTATGTTCGTCATTAACTAAATCTTCAATTGAACTTTTATTTTGTTTACTTTTCCTAAAATATCTGTTAAGAGATCTCGCTTGAGATTGAATCAATTCTTAAACTTGTTTTTGTCTTTTCTTTTTTCATGTCCAGAAGGATATTTTCTAATAGACATAATGATAGTGATAACCAATAAAAAATTAACAACTAAATAATCAAAATTAAAGAACAATAAAACCTGATTTGATTTTCGAATAAACGAAAATCAGTTGGAAATAGTCACACGCGTGCAGCCCCGCCCCACCCACACAAGATTAATTACTGTCGCAGAATCAATTTCACTGCAATCATAAATTATGGGATAAAAAATATGCCATGGGCAAACCTATGCCTGATGTAGAAAGTTTGTATTTTTCATTTACTTCTATTCCCACATGAGTGTTTCACTGTTTCCAATTACTTTCTTACTTTCCAATTACTTTCTCCATTCTCATAGGTGGATTCCATTTACTTTCTTAGTTTTCAATTACTTTCCCATTCCCACAGGTGGGTTCCATTCACTTTCTCAATTTCCATTGAAGAAATAAGTGGTAACTTAAGACAGTCGAATCGTCATATGAAGTTTGAATGGCTTGTTTGAATCATTGAATGGTTTAATTAGATCAAAGAACAATCCATACAATTATTTGTAGTGATTTGATTGCAGTTACAGGGCCATGGAAATAGCACAATACAAAAAAATAGGAAATGAATCATCTTATAAATAACAACAAGTCATTGATGATTCAAAGGAATATCAGATCTACACTTCAAACACCCATCAGGAATTCAGGATGATAGGATCGATGGAAAAAGTAGATGCAAGTTTGAAGTCTGCAACTGAGCAAGTCGAAGGAGAGAGAGAAAAGTGAGAGAGAGGAGAGGCGATAGAGAGCACGGAGAGAGAGGTTAGAGAAGAGAGAGAGAGAGCGCAGTTAGAGAGACTGAGCAGTGAGAGAGCAAGGAGAGGAGAGGTTGCAGCAATGGTCACTTGGGGATTTTATTTGGTTAGGGTTTCTTGAGTTTCAAAAAACGGAAGTGCCGAAAGGAATGCGCTAGGTGTCTAGGTTTTGCGCGTTTCGAAAAACGGAACAACCGAATGGATTATGGACGGACGGGGAACAACGGAAATGCGGAATGGAAGATGCACGGACGCGGAACTGCATTTCGCGCGTAGGAGGAACCGCGTTCCGTACGCGTTGGGCCAGGCCTTAGACGGGTTATGGATCTTTGGAGGCCCTATGCGACAGTCTATTTCGTCTATAGGCAGGGCCGGGCCTGGTTTGTATGCTAACATTGATTTTTTTTTTTCTTTTATACATATTATTTTATAGTTTAAATAAAACATAGAAGTCATTTTAATTCAGTGATAAAGATATTTATTTTTCATGTTAGTAACATATTTTCAATTACTGTCAATGACGATTTTTTTTCTTATTTTGTGATTGATATTTTTTTTAAAAAAAAATAAATTGAGGGGTGTTCATTTGTCCGAGCCCAACCTAAATAAACGAGCTTGGACAAAGATTTTTGTTTGACAGGACAAGCTCGGGTTTTTAAGTTCATTTATTTTAAATCCAAATTGTAATGGCCCAATCCTAAAAAAAATATATTAAAATATTAAGTCCGTACATAAGTCCGTGTTTGGACGAAATTAGGCTTATTTCACGCCCTTCCTCTTCCAAACAGTCAACCCTTCTTTCCTAACAGAAAAACATTCCTCCTCTACATTCCCTCTATTGATTTTCATCTACTAAAGGCTTTAGATTCTAATTTTCTACGCTTGGAGAGCTCCTTTGCATGGTTCTTTCTCCTCCAAAGGTAAGATATATGATCCTTCATTTTTCCCTTTCTTTTTATTTGATGAGATCTTAATGAGATATATTGAGAATGGAGTATGTGATGGCTTTTAGGCCTTATTTGGATAGGAATTCATGAAAGTAATTGGGGATTTTTGTCATGGGACCTTGTTTGGGTGTACATTTGAATTGAAATTGAGTTTTAAACTCATGGGAAGGAAAATAAATTAGGGAAAATGGTATATACTATTTTTGGAGATGATTCATGGGAGGAGATTTGGGGATTTTCCTTAGATTGAAGGGATTAAATTAGATTAGGGGTAAATCTTGGGTCTAAATTTAGAGATTTTGTTTATAAGCTTTGTTTTGACCAAATCGATGAACTAATATGGATGTATTATATTCTTTTTTTATTGATTAGAGACTTTGAACCCCGAACCTGTTGAGGTACAACCCGAAGATCTACCCGAGACATCGTGATTTTGAGGTGAGGATTGCTACACATATTGTATGAATGCATGTATGATATTTCATTGATTTAGGGAATGAATTATGTTATTGATGTGTTTAACACATGATAAATAGGATAATGTGCCCTATACTATGCATGAGATGTTATTAATTCTCTATTATGTAATTTGTAGCTTGTCTATTATCTTGTTATGATGATAGAAAAATTGTGATAATTATTGGAGACCTTTTGAGGGGCTGAGATGATTTATTGATGAATTTAATTGGGTTTATATTGTAAAAAAATGAGTTATTGGACTTGAGATGTTAAACCACCCTGAGATTAGTTGAATAAATTGCAAGAAGAACGAATATGTGTAAATAAACCCGATGTGTGTATCTTAAGGTTAGTGTGTAGTGTATGTCCCTAAAATAACCCAATGTGATAACTATGTTGAATTATAAAACGTAATAGAATGTGCTATGCTGCTATTATTGTGAAATTATGATCATTATGTGATTATGACATATATATTGCCTATGTAATTGTGAATATGATCCTTATTGTATTAGTCACTGATATGTGCCTAGGAGGTTATCAAAGACGCTAGTAAGGGATATTGTGTTAATAGGAATGATGATATTGAGAGTTACTAGTATTGGGATGAGACCCAAAGAGTTTATAGGACTTGATGATGTACCTTCTCTTGTTTGGGCCCCACTAGTATGAGTTCTCACTCTCTAGAGGAGGTTGGTGTAACAGGATAATGGTTTTGTTTAAGGAACCCTATTGGAATGGTTGCGTCGGCTATGTGACTTGGTCCTGTAAGGTTGCCGTCGAGGAGTATAAATCCTATCATGCTTCGCGCTGTAGATCACTCTTATGGTTGTTTGTGGTTGTCGTTGAGAAGTATAACTTCTATCATGTTTCGTGTTGCAGGTCGCTCTCATGACTATTATGGTTGTCGTTGAAGAGTATAGTCCCTCACATGTTTCGCGTTGTAGGTCGCCCTCACGACTATTTTGTACACTTGGTATGCAATTACGCAGGGTTAGATACTTGTGAGGCCTACTTGGACAGTATTAACTTGGTAAGTCATATATTGATCACCTTAGAGTTGACTTAATCACCAGAGTGGTGAAGAGACGCATGATAAGGTAGATTATTCATGTTATATGTAGATCTCCACTTGTAAGTCGTGGCCTAAGTCCCTTAAGAGATCATGGTGATTGACAGCCTATTCCATAGGGGTATCTTTGGGTGAACATTGTGTTTACGTTTATGAGATTGGTATCCTTGGGTGAACATTGTGTCCACGTTGATGAGATTGGAGTCCTTGGGTGGACATTGTGTTTATGTTGATGAGATTGATAGCATAACCTTATTTATATTCTATTTCATACATTATAATTATATGAGTGCGTAAGTGTATAGCATGGATATTTCCTCACTGAGTATTGTTTATACTCATGTCCTTGCAATCTCAGGTAATGTTGCACCTGCTGGGTCCGAGGGACCCTGAGGAAGAGCTTAATTTATTATGCTTATTTCTACGTCCTACATATTGAGTTAATTGCTTTATTTATTTGATTTGAGTTGGTGATGTTGTTTATACCATTTTATTCATCGTGGATTTGGTTGTAATAAATTCTATAATGTTTGATAACATTTATGGTAGAAAATTTATATCTCCTTTTAGATATTAATGGTATTTGAGTTCATTTAAGATCTCAATGTTTGAGTTGTAAGTACAATTATGTTTCCCACGTGTGATATTAGAAAAAGTAAAATTATTTTACGTTACGTGCCTATATTTTTGGGTCAGGGCGTGACACAAATACAGTTAAGTCCAAGTCCGACGAGCCTCAAAGGACTTTAAGTAAAAGATCAAGTCTAGCTCGACCTAAATAAACGGGTTTGGACAAGATTTTCGCTTGATAGACTGGGCTCAAGTTTTTAAGCTCATTTATTTTTAAACTCAAATACAGTTAAGTACAAGTTTGACGGGCTTTGGCTGCGATGGGCTAAGCTTAGGCTTTATCCAAGCTCGTTTACTTAGGTCGGAGAGAGGCTTGGGCTTTTATTTAAAAATCATTGAGACCCATCGAGCTTGGACTTAACTTTGTGTAGGTTTAAAAAATAAATGGACATAAAAGCTCGAGCATGTTGAATAAGAATATTTGTCCAATCTCATTTATTTAAGTCGGGCTTGGATAAATGATCACCCTTTAATTTTTTTAATTTTTTTTAAATAAAAAAAATGCCAATCATAAAATTAGAAAAAAAATTGTCATCTATAAGAATTGAATTCAGGTACATGAAAAACTAAATATCTTTACCACTAGAGTATAATGAATTTTATTTTTATTTAGACTATAACATAATATATATAAAAGAAAGGTAATTTGGCGTTGACACTGCAAACTTATCCTTTAGCTATCCAGTTGTTAGAGCATACAACTAATGCAGTATTTATGAACCTCCATGCATGGAAGACATTTTTGTAAAAAAATGGACTAAGTGTACGAGACACTCTCACCAAAATAAATTTTTGGGGTATTGCCATCTAAATTCACAGTTTTTTGAGGTATAAAATCCCAATTTGAAGGAAAATTATAGTATCTAAACAAATGCCAAAATTAAGATGATTAAAACGATGAGCCTATGAGGTGGACTCTAAGAGTCTTCGGTCCAACTTAACTCAGAGTAAAATACTGGAAAGTGGGAAATGGGAATACAACCAGCGGGCCCCCCTGTTGCTCTTCGATAACATTGTCCAGTTTCGGTTCATCAGTGATCTAAGGGTTTGTGAGGGAAAGAGAGATTCTAGGGTTTGAGTGTTTGAAAGAGAATCTTCATCTTCTGCGAATGGGGAAATACCGCAGCAGGAGCAGGAGTCGAAGCCGAAGCCGGAGTTTCAGCCCAAGGCGCACTAGCCGAAGCCCTCCACGTCGGAAGCGATTCGACGAACCGCGGGAAAGATATCGGGGTGGTGCACGCTCCTTCAGAGATCGTCGTTCTGCTCCTTCCGGCCTCCTCGTTCGCAACATCCCCCTCGACGCTAGGTCATCTTCTTCTGCCTTTTTTCTTGGATTTGGGTTTTCGTTTTCTCGCGCAGTCGCATTTTCTACTACCGGAAGTACTTGGGTTGGGTTCTCTCACTCTCTCTGCCACACACAGAAGCATACATTCTCAGTACTTTTCTTGGGTCAAGGTCTTTTTATTTTTGAAATAATATGCTACTTCATTTAATAAAAAAAGAGGCAGCGGTATGACAAATACAAGAACTGAAATATATTAAGGCAAAAAAGAAACACCGGAACCCGCTGCGTCAAATTAACTGTACTTTTTTGGATTTTGGCTTGATATTTTGCCAAAAGGATCCAGCACAGTTGGTAGGTGCCCATTGGCACGGCCATAAAGGTTGTGGGTTCTAGTTATCTCACGTTTTTTTTTATGTGACCAGTCATACTTTTTTGAGTGATGGTGAACTACTATGAAGAATAGTTCATGGGTAACAATTGTTAGAATTGTCATTGCTCTTCTTCCTCTGTCTCTCTCTCTCTCTCTCACACACACACACACACAGCGCGCACACACACACACACACAGAGCGCGCTCGAGAGAGAGAACAGAATCACATTCTCGGTAGTTTCCAAGGGTCAGGTTTTTTGGTCTTTGCTCCTTCGTGGAGTCTTTATAGCTTTATGTTGTTTGGCTGTATTTTTTCTCTATCAATAAAATTGTACTCATTCATAAAGGGCAAGAGATGAAACTAAGGCCATTAAAATCTTGGAGAAAGGTTCTGTCATCGTCATCCAAAAAAAACTTGGAGAAGGGATAAAGGATGGTATGGATTGTGAAGTGATGGAGGATATGTTGCGATCAGGGTAGATTAGAGGAGTAGAACTCAAAAGGCCAGCCTGGGTGGATGGGAAAGTGGTGATGGTAAATGATGCAACATTTGACAAAAGTTGAGGATTATGATAAAATTATCTTGATTGATATCTTAGTCTCTTTTCTTTTGTAGCTAGAAAGTAGTGCATGATTATGTGGGGAGGATGATGAAGGAAAATGTGGACCTCCAGTTTCATTTTTTTTGTGGTTGAGGAAATGAAGTATTATCTCTCTTTTACTAGAGTTACAGGCTTAGAACCCAACTCCAATACGTTATACACAATGTTTGTCCTAAGGTGCGTCATTTTTTATTTTTGCTTTTAAATTTGAATTGTGTTTTAACGTCAATTTTCAAATTATACCATTAATGATTTTACTCTTTCAGTTTCTGCCATATTTTTTATTTTTGAACTTTGGTTACTTCCCCAAACAAATCCACAAATCATTCAAGTCTAGCATGAAAGCAACTAATAATAACCAGTTGGGTTTCTAATTATAAAATGTTGCAATTATATATTTCCAATCTTATTCTAATTTTATACTGTTTTATATATTTCATTACTTTTAAAATTTAAAAATTCCGTGTCTTTCTTGAAACAGAATGCCTGAATGGTTAGAATGTTAATTTTAGAGGCAAATTGGAATGACCATGAGAACGGACATGACAACCAATGGTAGAGACTAAGTTGCTTGGGGGCATGCTGTAACCCAGCAAGTGTACCAAGAGTCAACCTTTCAAAAAAAAGGTGTACCAAGAGTCCAATTTGGCAAATCCAAAATATAGGATTCATGGATTAATCATAAGTCTTGAATAAATCTTAATAAGTATTGATTTGAAATGAACATAATATGTAAAGGTAACAATAATAAAAACAAGCATAATTTTTACTCAAAACAATTATACAATGAGGACTTCAATATCTTGGATTACAAAAGGAGACAAGTTATGATGATATCTTGTTGCCATATAAAACAATTTTACTTTAGTACTAGAAGAATAAATAATTATTGAAGAATCTGATAGACGCATGCTTGACATGGGTTTGTTGCTTGACTTAGGTTTTAGGATATTCACTTTGATGGTTCGGAGTTAGGCATGAAGATGTGAATCCATGAAAGTTCTTTTCTTTTTCCTTTTTGTGTGTTTGTGTTATGAGAGAGAGAGAGAGAGAGAGAGAGAGAGAGAGAGAGAGAGAGAGAGAGAGAGAGGGAGAATGAGAATACTTCACTCTATTGCTCAACAACCTCTTATACTTTGTTTGAACCTTGGCAAGTTGTTGTACAACTCCAAGCTCGACTCCTTGCAAGCTTGGTTGTAAATGAGACCCCTACCTCTATTTACACATCAGGTCCTAGCCCAGGAGTAGCTAGGATCTTAACACTCGGTAGATTCCTATTCACAAGGCCTATTGAAACAACGATCACAGACAACTACAAAATTTCTAGGAATAGTTGGCAGGCTGAAGCCCGTAACAGGAGAAAGTCTGTAGTTTGGAGAGCCATTTTTAACATCAACAAGGCTTTTCATGCTAACATCCAATTCCAAGTGGGTCTAGGGAGAAGATCAGGTTTTGGTAAGATATTTGGATTGGCAATCAACCTCTCAAAGTGGCTTTTTCTTTATTGTGGCTCATGACTGTTGACAGAAGTTTTGGTGCACGATTTGTGGGAAAGAGCGGCATTGCAGGTGATTTGGATCCCTCAGTTTTGAAGTAACCTTTCAGATGATAAGATTCCCCTCCCAATTCAGCTCCTGCAATTGCTAAACTCTTGCCATATCTCCTACATAGTTCAGATAGGTGAATTTGGGCTCTGATTCTGCTAGTATTTTTTCGGTCAGATCATTCTTCTATTCTCTATTATCTCAAGGTCCTCCATCGTAGCTCTCTCTTCTCTGGTTTGTGAAAGTGTCTTTCAAATGCATTCTTTTCTGTTGGATCACATTGTAGAATAAAATTCTGACTCTAGACAATCTCTTGAAGTCCAATTCTAGGAAATTCGGTAACAGCGTTTGTATTCTTGGCATTGAGAAAGGAGAAACAGTGGATCACTTGCTGTTTTCCTGTAATATTTCCAGCTCCATATGATCTGAGGTTATAACCTGGTTGGGGTCCATTGGGTTTTCAGTGGGACATTGGAAGACCACTTTAAGGCTTTGAGCTTCAAAGGCATCAATCGGAAGGCATCTACCCTTTGGAAGATTGCTTTTGTAGCTACTCTATGGCCCATCTGGCTAGAAAGAAATTCTAGATGCCTTTGCAATAAAAGCATGGCAGCCAATGGTGTTGTAGGCTTGATTAAAAGGTGCATCGTGAGTTTGGCTGGCATCTTCCCCTTTTTAGAGGGTTATCTTCTAATATCATTTGCAAAAATTTGAAAGAGGTGATCTCGGACCTACCATGTTCTCCTAGGCACTTTCCCTGCTGGAGCCCCCCTGTCAATGGTAATTTCAGGCTCAACTTTGACAGTGGTGCGATCGATCCCACTGCAAAACATCCCCCTGTTTTGCAGTGGATGCTTAAATTCTGACTCTCTTAACTGGTTTTCTATGCTGTGAATCTGGACCTCAATCTGAGGTTCATTCATTTTATTTTATTTCTTTTTTTATTTTTTTCACAAAATATGACACATGGAGTATTGGAGTCAATATTAATTTTTATCTTCACTTTCATTTGTAATATATACATGATTTCAAAAGTCAAAAGTTTTGAGATTAAAAAATTGATACAAATTTTAAGGAATTAAAAAATATGACGTCATAATTCAATCAAAATAATTTTTGATAGACTTGTACCCTTCCTTAAACTGTACTATTCATGAGCCCACTTATAGTGACAATGATGAATTTGTGAGAAGTGTTTTAGTTTGAATTCATGTTATTTCAAAAATTATCTTGATTAAATTGATCAGGTTTTTAAAAGTAAAAAAAAAATAAATTAATGATTAAAAATAATGTCATTATATTTAGATTTTTTAAACAAATTCATTATAGTTGACCAAAGTGGGCCTCACATTTGTGCAAATGTTTATGGACAAAAAAAAGAAAATTACAATCATCAAAATTTGGAAAGCTTTAAATTTTGAGTTTGTTGATCTAATCAAAGTGATCTATTAGTGTCTCATACTCATGCTTAGAACTTTTAGCGGATCTATCATAGTGGCCCAAAGTGAACGTCATGAAAACTCAAAAGTTTATAAATGAAAAATAATTTAAAATTTAATATATAACCTTTTTATTTATCATAATATTTTTTACTTTTAAGTTTTTTTTTTTTAAAGGTTTTTACTCTATATTTATTTTAAACCTCTATTAAAATTTTAATACAAACAATCCATTACCTACCTATGTTGGCTTTCTCCATCATGATGGAGATCACACCTTCGTGGCCAAAGGCCTCCCAGACCCATTTGCCTTTGCAAAAGTAAACATAGCAACGACATGGCATCCATGGATTCATTGATGATTTTCTGATTTAGCACCGAGAGCTAAGATATGAGAAACTGGATCAAAGGAAAATATTCAGTTATGTGTTAAGCTTCCATGAGAGTCATTGAGGAGTCCATCGGAGTCGACTTTTCAATTTCATATCTTATCTAAATCATCGAAAAAAAAAAACCACAAATCTCACATTCTTTTGATTACCATTTCAATGATTTCACAAATCGAACCTCCCTCTCTTCATCAAAACTCAGTTCACTTCAAATGCTTTAAAGAAAAACAAAAAAAAATGTTGTGAAATGTACCATAGAGAAAATGGGAAGGAAAGAAGGTAGCCAGTGAACTTGACTGGGGAAGATGGGTTCTCCTTGTTTTAGAGCCTTTGGGCAAAGATGTGTGTCTTCTACAATGGGTGGAGATGGCAAAGTTCAACTAAAAGAGAAGTTTTGGTTTTCTGAGTCCCACTTTCCCCTTAACCTTTCATCCAAATAGGGGTAGTTGAATCCATCCAAACACAACCATAGAAGCTTCCAAATTATACCTCTTCCCTCTGGAAGTAGGAGACTCCTCTTGTGCCATTGCTTGGGCTTTGGGTAAAGCTTCTCATCCTTGGTGGCTGGCTGATCCTCTCGAGGAAATTTCAGATTTTTGTAGGGGTTTGTTACATTTAGACACATTCAGAGAGGCTAACTTTGAGGCCAAGGCTTCAGCCAAAAGGGGAGTAGAAGCTGCTGCTTTCTCTACCACCTAGTCTTAGTTTTTGTTTGTTTTTCTAGCCTTTGGGCTTTGTTGTTCTTCACTCTTCCTTTTTCTTCTTCAATAAAATCATCAGCATTTAAAAAAGAAACTTATGAGTATCCCTACAACACTACATCTTTGCAGGATCTTTTAGACTCTCATACATGTCTACACCATTCTAGAACTCTTCCATAAGATCTACACCTTTTTAAGACTTCCATAGATTTCTATGCAACACCAAAGACTTCTTCACTATTCTATATCCTTCCGTGTTCTTCTTGATTCCTCTAGGGCATTCTGAGCTATTCTTGAGCCTTCTGAAAATCTGTCCCAAAACCTCTATTTTTTGAGTTCGGTCTTACTCTGCATGTATTTAACACCCAAGTTCAGCTGCATGTTGTGGAGTCCTGTCCTGTGATGCTATGCCATCTTTAGTGGTGGTCATTGTTGAGAATTATTTAAGAATGGGAACCTATTGGTTGGCTGTAGCACTCATTGACAATTTTGGTTTATGTTCTCTTGCACTGTTGCTCATGTAGAAGTGTGTTTGTTTATTGTTATCATCATTATCATAATCACCATTCTATTTTTTTGTGCAGGCCTGAGGATCTTAGGAGCCCATTTGAGCGTTTTGGTCCAGTGAAAGATGTCTACCTTCCAAAGAATTACTATACTGGGTATGTTATGTTAAGATCTACGATATTTCATGTGAGCAAGGTTTTTATTTTTTTTAATTGCATGATAGGCTGGTTGTGGCCATTGACATAAGTTAATCTTTCATTATATGTTTTTATAACTATATCATACTTTGGAGTTCTTCAAATGATTGCATTTGTTGCTTGTAAAAATATATTCTTGCAGAATATTATTGAAAAAATTCTTTGAGGGATCAAAAAGAAACATTTTTTAGGCTCTAATATTATTTGGGTATTTGATTTGACTTATTTGGAGCTTTTAAAAGAAGAAAAAGAAAAAAAGGGCTTGGACTTGTTTTTCTTGGAGCATTTGAAAGACCCATACAAGATAGAAATGATTTTCTCATACGGCTTTTCTCTATTTATTTGCTTGAGGTTGCATCTTTGGTTTGCTTGGCTTTATTGAATGGTTATTTTTAAATGCTTTATTCCATGCTTTACCTTTGAGGGCTGCAAATTTGAGATTTTTGGACTGCGTGGCTTTATTGAATGGAAGGATGGGTTGATTCCTAAATAATGACATGCAAATATGTGCTTTTGGTTTGGCTGTTTCCTATTGTGTATTATTTGGGTATGATTTTAGGGAAATGCATGCGTTAATTTTTAGGCCTTATTTGGCTCCAAAAATTGCAGGAATTGAAATACCCAAAAGTGCTAGTATTTTTGTATCAACACCTTGAAATCGTTTTCCTAATTTTTTTTTTCATTCAGGGTGTTGTATTTTTGGTGGTCTAATTTTTCTGTAATTCTTATGGATTCACTAGTTTTTTTTTTTTTTCTCCTTTTTTTGGTTATAGTTCCTTTTTTTTAGATGGAGATTCAATTAATGCTATATTGTGGGCTGGTAGGAAGCACAACAAGAAGGTTTTTGTTATCAAGGCAATGCCGTAGAACACTTTTCTGTCATTTTTCAGAACATTGACTGGATGTTGTTATCTCATTTTAAATGAGTTTGGACGTTGAGGTTGACCTATGCTAGTCATAAATTATTATTATTTTTTAAATATTTTATATTATTAAATTATAAAATGGTGCTTATAATTAGATTTTTTTTAGTTCTTACTATTTAAATATTAAAAAATTAATTTGTTGACCCTCATGGTTCTTTTTCTTTTAGTATATTTTACTTTCATTTATTTATGATCAAATGGTACATGTTTATTTTTCATTTTAACATATAAGAACTATGTTGAGCTTGACTTTGGTGAAATAGAATAGTCTTATTGCCTTTTGTTTTGGTTTTGTAATCAATTGGTTTTCTGCTTACTGTTATGTTTGGGTTTCTGATCTACTTTGCTGTTAATGATTTACCTATGTATAGAAGGATGAAGCTTGTAGTTTTTCACTCTGTCTAAACACAACAGGGAGCCACGTGGTTTTGGATTTGTCAAGTTCCGTTATGCTGAAGATGCAGCTGAGGCCAAGCAACAGATGAATCATCAAGTCATAGGAGGGCGTGAGATAACAATTGTTTATGCTGAAGAAAATAGGAAAACCCCTCAAGAAATGCGTTCAACTGCACGAATAAGGTATTCTTACTTTTGTGAGATCTGCCTCATGGTTAACATGATTGTACTGGATGTAAGCTTGTCCAGGAGAATGATTGATTTCAGTAGCTGTTGTGGTTAATTGTTGCTTTGTGGTATATGTAGTGGAAGATATGGAGGCGGGAGCAACAGGAGATCCCCACCAAGATCCCCGAGGCGGCGATACCGTTGTTAGTTTCTATTTATAATCTAGTACCCCTGTTTTTCTGCAACTATATTTTCTAATTCATCAGGCATGTAAAGTCATTGAGAGATGGAAATCCATACCTAGCCTTACAATGGTTGGATGCTGCCGTGCTAATGGTAATTTTCTCTTTTGCAGCATATTCACGTTCCCCTTCTCCAATACGCAGCTCAAGGTTTGGAGTTCTGTCCTTGTATATTTTTTTGTTACACTGTTAATGTGTAGCTTGCAGTTTGACTGTAATGTGAACTTCTTGTATCATGCTATGTAAAACACTGCAAGCTATGACTGTCACATTGTGTTTTTTCCCTGCTATTGTTATTCATTTATTATATTCTTATCCCTAGCTTTTTGCTTCAGTAGATGGCTTATAAAAAGTGATCAAGAATGGGTTCCTCTAAATGATTTTAGAGGCCACAAATAATCCGGTCCATGGAACTTGGGTTTCTTCCAATAGTGACTTGAGTTCTCCACCTACGAAGTATCCAAACAAGTTGAAAAGAGAGTTCTTTTGGGGAAGGGATAGTTCTCTTTTATTATGGATTGTTAAAGATGAGCTCTATGGATTGTTCTGTTTCACATACTGTCATTGTCTACGTATGGGAATTTGGCCATATTAAAGCCTGAAGAGCCTGGCCCAAACTGATCTGACCAGTAATCTTTTGCTTGATCGGTAGTCATTCTCGGGCTTCAATTTCAAGCCAACAGAACAATTGACCTTCTAGGGAATCAAGTCGTTCTTGGGCTTCAATTTCAAGCCCACAGAACAATTGGCCTTCTTGGACCTACACAAGGTCAACCTTGAAAACTCACCCGAAGCTCTATTGATTCTTGTATAACAAGTTACTCCATTTGGGGCTTCCCTCGCCCCTCCTTCTCCACACCATCTGACACCTGTTTCCATCTGTGCATGCGTGTGTGGTGCTTGTGCACGCGTGTGCATGTGTGTGTGTTCATTGTCAAGAAGATCATGATGGTTGATTTCGTTTGGGAAACCAAAGGGCATCTACACATAAAAGGAACAGAACACAACTCCTAATTGTCTCAACTTCTTGCACACTGAGTGGCAGAGAGTGCTTCATGGCTTTCATGGGGATTTGGATGCTTCTGCCAGTCACATGATTCCTTGTTGCAAGTTTATGTACCCAGCCCTCTCCTCTTTGCTCTTTTCCTGTCTGTCATAAGTATACGAAGTGGGATTTCTTTTATGGTGCAAGGTTACTCTCACTCTCTATCTCAAGGTTACTCTCTCTCTCTCTGTACGTGTCTTTTCCTAATTGGCAGTTTTGAAGGACCACTATTGTCTATCTAGTTGCTGTTGGGCTTGGGCTCTGCCCATTCCTGGCCTAGCCCAAACTCAGCCTGTTTCTGTCCCTATAGTTAACTAGCAATTATTTATTGTAACTTTGTCTTCCACAAAATCTATACAACCAGGGCCTGGTAAACTGTGATGGGGCATACTTTTTGAATACTAGCATTAAATAAACCACATATATCGGGCATTGTTTCTAGGGCCTGTCTTCCATATGGATGTTTGTCTCCCTCTGCTTTGTGATGATAACTGGCTGTTTCACGGCATAACTCCGACCAACCTACTCAAATCCAGTCCTATCTCAAAGCTGCTCTTTTTCATGAGAGGTTTAGGTTAAGTGGTGTGCAATGTCTTTTCAGCAGAAACTTCAAATCTACACCTGATCCACACCCTAGCCTACCCTTCAGATGTCATTTCAAAGTACCAGTGACACCTGTGGATGGTGAACTTAATCCATTATTTGCATCTATTGCATTATGCTGCCATTGGTTGTAATTTTCATGTTCTAAATGACATTTTTTTTTTCCAAAAAGAAGATTTTTTTAGCTTGTCCTCGTGTAAGTCATGGCATTATTAAATGATTTATAACTTTGACAGGCATAGGTGGGTCTGGATGCACACCCTCAACTTGATTTGGGTTTTCAATCTTTGAACATGTCTCTGCTCATCCCTGTTAAAAACCACTACCAACTGGACCCTGTTTTACAGGACCTGTTGCCATCCATATCATGATTTATTGTCATGAAAAGCTTTAATAGAAACCCTGAACTCTTGACTGGAGGAGTTTCTGTTCCTAAAATTATTTCTCTGCATCTTCATTGGATGGTATGTGGTATGCTCTCATCTGGCTAAATGACATGTGATCCTGTTCATGCAGATTTCTAAAGTGAAAAGAGAACCTAAAGAATCCATGGATTAGTAAAGTTTAGAGACGAAAGAGACCCAAAAGTTATCAAATGCTTTCGTGCTTTTCTTGGAAAGCTACATGAGAAGTATACATTAATGATTATCTTCATCAACAGTAATCCCCACAAATGGTCCATGGGCTCCAGGCTTTGTGCCTTTTGAGGTTCCCCATTTAATTGGAACCGACAAAACCAGCTTATCATGGTTTGTAAGATAAACTGTAATCACATGGTGGTTTTATTGCTTGTTTCATTGACTTTAAAGCTTGACATGTTGGTTTTGCGTACTATCCAGTTAATAAAGAATGTAGAGCTTTTGTAGTTCCAAAAGAGAGAATCTTGATCTCCAGAGAATGGAGCCCACCAAAGTGTTTAATGTTAGTAGAGAAGCTTCTTCATGGGATTACTTTTGTCAAAGATAAAAGATAGAGTTTAAGAAGATGGGCAAGGGAAGCAGAGAAATTATGAGATGCTGTTCAACCAGTGCGCTGTTTTAGAGCATAATTACAAAAGTGCCAAAAGTTCATAATTTTGTTCTGGAATCTGTGAAACTGTGCAGGTAAAAGTCAAATTTCTAATGTTTAGATTCTGAAGGGATCTGAGAGTTCTGAAGTGTGTCTCCAATAAGACATGAGAAAAGTGTTAGCATGCATCTTCTCTTATTTCAACTGGAGTTTTAGTACTCTCACATGTTCACTTGGTATTTTTATTTAAATTTGATAAAATAAAAATAGTTCTTTGTTATTTATGTTTGTAGCAGCCTTTCTCTTTTCTCTCTCAATTGCAAGTAAATTGGTTATATTGATTGTGCTGTTCATTTAAAATTGATGTTGTCAGGTTGCTGGCTCTTTGTTCACTAAATCATCCTGTCCAATTTTTCTAGACTTATTGACTACTAATATTTTCATGGTTGTACCACTTTTTCGTGTGATTTGATCTCTTTGGCCCGTGATTTTGAGTGCAGAGACAGGAACAGAGGTGCACGAGATTATTCTTACTCACCGTCCAGATCTGTCTCACGATCCCCTCGCGATGACAGGGATTACAGGTCACCTCGTAGGTCCATTAGTCCAAGGGAGAACAGTCAGAGGTCATTGAGCCCGATGGAGAACAGTCGGAGGTCCTTGGGCCCAAGGGAAAACAATCGCAGGTCTTTTAGTCCTACAGAAAATGGTCGGAGTCCTAGCAGGTCTCGATCCTACAGGTGTTGTGTACTTGAATGTGATACTTAGCATTGTCTCTTCAATGTTGATTATAATATGTTTAAGAATCATAAAAGCTAACTGGGTGATCTATTGTTTCAATGCAGCCCTCGCCAATAGGGAGCATGTTAGCAACAAATGGCATGAACTTCCATCAGAAAAATCATATAAGTTGGTAGGTTAGCATTAAAGGGTGGATCCTTTATCATTTGGATCAGTACTGGTCTTTAGTTGTTATTTAATCTTGTGGCATAATGCTTGTTTCTTTTTCTTTGGAATTTTAGTGGTTCCATAATCATACTGTTTTTTAAGTAATTACTGATCAACAGTTAAATGGTTCTTGGATTTCTGATTTATGCTTTAGCTTAAACTTTTAGTGCAAAATCTCTATCACAAATGTGATTCTTGTGAAAGTAAATGATGAATTTGTGGCGTCCTGCCTGGTTCTTTTGCTTTAGAATTTTAGAGGTTCCTTCATGTAATTACTGATCAACAGTTAAAATGGTAAATGGATTTTTTATTTTTTTTGCTTTAGCTTAAATATCCAGTGGCATGTCTCTTATCACAAATATGTTTCTTGTGAAAGTAAATGATGGTTCTATTGAAAACTGGCCTTACATTGGAGCAAGTAATGCAGTCATTGATAACCCATCTCAACAACCAGTGAGTGTCTTTTAGGATAGAAGAGGACGTCAGAACGCAGCCTTCAATTTTTTCTATCTTATTTATTTGAGAATTTGTTGGGCCGAGTTGATGAATTCCTTCAACATATGAAATTATTTTGTTCTGGAATGTTTTGAGAGGCACATTCTATGTGGATATACCTCTGCTATTATATGATGTTTATGCCCATCAATTGCTTCCCTTGTGTCCAAAATTGATGACCAAGCCCTTGAGTACTCTCACAGATAGGGGTCCAAAAACCGGCTTTGTCGATATTTCGGCCGATAAGTTTCTCTCTTTTTATATTTCCATTTATTTGTATTTTGGTCCGAAAAGTTTATAGTAATTTCAGAAAATTTAGGGACTTCTTGAAAATGTAATTTTTTCATTAAATATTGGTCATATACATATTCAAATTATTTATTTAAGTTTCAAATACGATTAATAGTTAAAATTAGCAATAAAATAAAGAGAAATGATAAAAAAAATTCTATCACCTGTTAACCTAACATCTATGCATGTTAGAGTCATCTCAAATTCTAATTGTAAATGTCATTGACAAATTCATCTTAAATTGTACTTAAATTTTATTTGACCATCGCAGTCATGATCGACATCTAATTAAAGAAATATTTTACCATCAACATAAGTCTCTTAAGAAATAAAGTACAAAATAAAAATCAAAATATAAAATTCTAGAAAGTAAGATCCTAATTTTAATAAAATTCTATTAAAAATTATTAAAAAGTATGTAAGAAATTTATGATAAATTTAGTGATTAGTATTATGATTTTTAAAATGTTTGTTGTATTTTAATCTATCTAATTTTTTAAATTCTTAATGTTAAAGCAAAAATTTTAATGCATTTAAAGATAATATATTAAATCTAATAATAATGGTTGGTGCTAATATTTCAAAGTTGAAAACTTGAAATCACTTGATTTTGACCAAATACATCAAAACCGTAAAAATCCTGAAAAACCGTGAAAAATCTATAAAAACCGTGGAAAACTTCTAAAAGCCGCTAAAAACTTCTAAAAAACCTCTTAAAAACTGATAATATAGACATATTGGCCGTTATTTAGACATAATATCGTCGATATCGTGTGAGGCCCACAACCGATATCGATTTTTTTTTTTTAAAAAAACACTCTTTCCAGACCGATAAATACAATATCGGTCGATATGTGAACCGATAAACGGTCCGATATATCGGCCGTATCAGGGCGATATTGGTTTTTGTTTTTTTGTTTTTAAAAAAAGGAAATAAATTTAAAAAAACTGAATTTTATACATATCGGCCTATATGGTGACTGATATTTTCGACTGTTTATCGGTACTATCGGCCGATATTCTTTTTGTACGGCCGATACATATCGTATCGGCCGATATTGTTTGGTCTTCCAAAACCTATTAGTATCGGCTGATATTTCGACCCCTGCCGTCAGAGATCTAATTGTTCAACAAAATTCAAACCTAAGTCACTTCCTTATATGTGGGTTATGGGGTGGTTGGCGTGCATGATATTAGGTCAAAATGTTGATCAGGGCCCTATATATAATCCCTACTGCCATCCATCTTATGTGCTGCCAAATGTAATGTGGCCAAGTCCCACATCTGCAATCCCCGGGGATGTTCTTGGGTTTATAAGCAGGGGCAGGGAGCCTTGGGAATGGCTAGCCCTTTTGACCATGGATTTAATCTGTGATAATTTGGTATCAGAGCAAACCGAGGCACTTTTGTGTGGGTCCAAGATTTCCCTTGACATGTGGACTTTACATGAAAGAGGTGTGTGGCCTTCTAGTGCGGGCGTCAAGGATTGGGCTGGGGAGCTTGTATTGTGGGCAAGTCCCAAATTGGAAATGCCCTGGATGATCTTGGGTTTATAAGTGGGGTAGAGAACTTTGGAAGTGATTCACCCTTTTGAATGTGGATCTGACTTGTGACAAAAAGCTCCACCATCTCACCATTGTACCAATTTGTCTAAAACGCCCGGTTGTTGATCAGAGTTTGTTTTGGAAGCAAGACTTAGATTAGATGATAAAGCTTTATCAAAGATGGGCTCGATTAAGTAAGGTGAGATTTATCATAGAAGTTAATAATCCTTGCCGTCTTAAGTCGCAAGGTGGATTTGAGAATGTATGTAGTATGTACGCTGCAGCTCTTCCTCTTTTTATCTCATTTTTGTCCTTGCTTAAGTGCTCTTTAAGGTTCTGCTATCAAGCCCATGGGTTCTAGAGTATAGGACCTTTTTAGACCCCGTCCGCTTTGCGTAGTTTCTCTTCACTAGGGCTGTCGTGTTTTCGTATCCCTAACAATGTGAAACGTATCTCGATTATGAGATCTAGTTTGTTGTACACATCCAAGAGTGGAGAAAAGTAGGTATATTGTTTGCCATTTTATATCTTTTAACTTTTTTGGTTCTCAATGTTTTTGGTAGAAAGGGTGAAGAGGCAAATTTCATCAATTGTCGAAATAAAACTGGTAAACTCAAGTCAACTGTATTATGATAGAATTCTAGAACACAAGGACAGTAATACTAAAAACTAGGATCCAGATTATACACCACTTATAAAAAAAAATGGGGCTTACCTATGGTCAATTTAAATCTTGACAATGTCCACATCATAGTGAATTTCAAAAGAAACCTCCCTAAGTAGAAAGCTTCTCTTCATATATATTTTTTTCAATGGGCCACATTTTTGGATAAGAATTGTTGAAAATGGATAGATATAATTAGGTAAAAGTTTATGAACCACACGAATAATTCAGTTGATTTAAGCTTTTAAGATTAGACTGTGCTATTGGGTTCGTAAAAATAAGGAGGAAAATGTGTGTGAGAGAGATTTTAGAAACTTGTGAATAAATTTCTCCATTCTCTTTTCAGTTGTCCTTTCCATTCTTTGTAGGGCTTGGAAGTCATTCAACTCTCCTCCTTTTATTGGGTTTTTTTTTAAAATAAGGAGGAAAATGAGGTCAAAATGCTAAACCTTTTGTTCTTCTAACCACAAGCATTTTGAATCTTTGCATGTCATGTATTTTTTATCCTTTTGAGGTGAAATCTTCACACCTTGTTGTATACTAATTCTTTTACAAATTTTACCGAGTTCATACCTCGTTGAATTGTTTATTGAACATAGAAAATGGAGCATTATCATATTTAGGACTTTAATTATTTTGAAGAATTAAAGCTGGGGCTACTATTCATCAACTTGTTTGGAGGCTTTACACTGTGCATCAATCTAATAATAACAAGGCTTTATAACTAATTTTACAATCAATTATCTATTATGAGAGAATGTTGTGATCCATTGATTTTTTAATGAAAAATATGCCTCATATAAAAAATTAACTTAACTCTATCATCACTTATAATGAAATCAATCTCATTTAATCGTTTTCTTTTTTTAAGACTAAGGTACTCAAATTTTTTAGAGCACCTGATAAATTTTTTAAATCACACACCGAGTAGCACTATAGAAAGTGACCCTTTTCTCTTGAGAGTGATATTTACTTATTTCTTTAATTTTAAAAGTGTCCTGACAAGTCACAGGAGTGTAAGATGAAAAAATTGGATGAATAGATAATATAATTATATAAATTATTAAACTATTCAAAATAACTCATTAAATTATTATAATTTTTGGTTTTAATAAAAAAATCATTAACAAATATTTCACCTATTATATTTAATTCATCAGTAAAAAAAATTAAATGCATGAAGTTGAATTTAAATTTTAAAATAATTTTAACAACTTAAATTAGAGGACCGCCTGTGACAGACGGAGAGATCGCTCCGGCTCACCGACTTGGCGCACCAATATATGCCCATCCACGATGAGAGGCAAGACTCCCGCGTAAGATGAGAAAAACTCAAAAACCCTAAAAAGCATCAATTCTTCCTTTTTTCCCTCTCATTCTCTCCACTTCATAATCTTCCTTCTCCAGTCTCCACTGCCTAAAGCGATTCACCAACGGTCTCTCTCTCTCTCTCTCTCTCTTTCAAAGATTCAATTTTCTAGAAAAGCATATCGCAATTAGTAATTGATTGTTGCTAGCATCAAAATCATATGTTCATTTTCTTCAGACATTGATTCACATTTCAACTACTATTTTTCCAAGTTTTCTGGGAAATGCCTATATATGTGCATCTTAAGCATTATTGTGTTGGCCATTTTTGAGTAAAAATAGACAGAATTTTTTTCCATTTCAATGAAGCACTATTTTACATTCTATTTTTCTTTTACGTGATGTATCAGTGATATTGGTCTGAATGTTATGTTTGTATTTTGATTTTTTTTTTTCAACAAATATATCTTTCTATACTTCTGAAAAAGGAAAAACCCCAAGAAAATACAATAAAAATGTGGACTCCATTGTTAGGCCTGGGTATCCAGCCCAAAAGACTAGCCTGTAAGGCGGAGTGACCCAAGTTCTTTAAATCCTTAGATCTCCCTCTACACTTTTAATGTGGGACTCGTTCACCAGCCCCAACATCCATGATCGGCAATGTAGGGGAAGCCCAATGGTTTAAAGGGGACCAGTAGGTCCAACATCATGAGGAGCCAATGTATGGGAAAGGCATTGGATACCCAATAATACAACTGTTAGAATTTAAATTGGTTTTAGTGTCTAATTTCTTGCATTGTCATGTCAATGTCAAGTCAAAGCCATTTATCTCATATATAATTATCCATGCCAATCTCCTTTAATTATTGAAGTTAATCTTCCTTTTTCCTTTTTTTTTTTTAAAATAAAAATGATTATTCTTAATTTAAGAAACTTATTTTTTCCAGCATTCTTGTGAATTTGGTTGTTAAGCATTTTGGTTTGAATTCTACCTTGCAGAGTTTTTCTCAATATGGCAGAATTTGGTGAGAATTGTGGAAATGATACTATTGCTGAATCGACATCAACATATAATGGGAAGCGTAGACTAACATCTGCTGTTTGGAAGGGTTATGATAGAATTTTTAAAGCTGATGGGAGTGTTGAAGCTAAGTGCAGATACTGTAAAAAGTCATTGGTTGGATCAAGTAAGAGTGGGACCACCCACTTGAGAAAGCACTTGGACATTTGTGTATTTCTTAAGAGAGCAAAGACAAACCAACCAGATGTAAAGCAACTGATTTTGAAAATGGCTAAGAAAGAAGAGGCCAGCAGTGTTCAACCTCTTAATTTTGATCAAGATTTAAGTCAAAATGAGCTTGCACGCATGATCATTTTGCATGAGTTGCCATTACATATTGTGGAGCATCAAGGATTTAGGAGTTTTGTGATGTCTATTCAACCGATGTTTAGAATTGCCTCAACCAACACTATGAAATTTGAATGCTTGAACATTTTTGATAATGAGAAGCGAAAATTGTTTGATTTGTTGGACAAGCTTAGTGCTCGAGTTAGTCTTAGTGCCGACTTGTGGAATTCAACTCTAAATGTAGTGTATATATGTTTGACAGCGCACTTTATTGATGAAGACTGGACATTGCAGAAAAGGATTCTTAATTTTTGTGATCTTAAAGATCCTGACGCGGGTGAGTTAATTGCACAATGTATAACGGAGAAGTTGTTTGATTGGAATATTGATTCAAAGTTATTTGGCATAGTTTTAGATGATGGATCCACTAATGATGTGCTTGCTCGAGAGATGGTTATGAAGCTGGCAGGAAAGGACTCTCTTCTTTTGGGTGGTGAGATGTTTCAAGTGCACTGTTTCATGCATGTTCTTAACATGTTGGTTCAAGACAGTTTAGATGCAATACCTGAGGTGATACATAAAGTGCGTGAAAGCATTAAGTATATAAAATTCTCACAGATGGCACAACAGAAATTTAATGAAGTGGCAAGGGAAGTACAAGCTTCACAGAAGCTGGTAGATCTTGATGTACCAATGAAATGGAACACTACATATTTAATGCTCGCAACTGTTTTGGAGTTTAAAGATGCCTTTTCACTTCTAAGTGAACGAGATGACAGTTACAAACATGCACCTTCTCTAGAAGAGTGGGAATACATAGGAGTTGTTTGTAGTTGTTTGAAGATTTTTTATGAAATTGCACAAGTTTTCTTGGAGACCAAGTATCCTACGTCAAATTTGTATTTTGCTGAGGCTTGTGGAATTCATTTATTACTGAACGAATGGTACAAGAGTCCATTTTCCTTTCTTGTGTCTATGGCATCGAATATGATGGAGAAGTTCCAGAAGTATTGGGGCTCCACTAGAATGATTTTGGCGATAGCTGCCATTTTGGATCCTCAATTAAAGATGAAATCGCTTGAATATTATTTTCCATTGATCTATGGTACTTCAGGCGAGATGAGGACTGCTGAAATTCGTAATGGTTTGACAAATCTGTACAGTGAGTACATGGCTCGCTCTATGCGTACTTCACTTGATAGAGAGTTGCCAGAGAAAGTTGGAAGTAGCGGTTACAATGGCAATAACGACTGTGGGGTCAAAAGATCAGGTGGTGTTACTTCCTCATGTAGTTCTACACATGATTGGCGACAAGGTTTTGACAACTTTCCTCAAGAGACTTCTGCTGCTCAACAAAGGAAGTCAGATTTGGAAATATATTTGGAAGAACCAGTCTATCTTGTGGAAAAGGGTTTGGATGAAAATTTTGATATCTTAGCATGGTGGAAGTTAAATTCATTTAAGTATCCTATTGTTGCTCGGATGGCCCATGACATATTGGCAATTCCTATGTCTTGTGCGTTAGCAGAATCAGTCTTTAGAATTGGAAGTAGAGTGCTTGATCAATACCGAAGTTCACTGGATCCTAGCATTCTAGAGACTTTGATTTGTGCACAAGATTGGTTAAAGAATGAGGGAAAAGGTAATTATTTATTGAAAAAAAAATTGCATTGATATTTGCCTATATTTTTATTAATTTCTTACCTTGATTTCAATTAAGTGTTGAAATTTGTATCAGATGATTCATCAAATGGCCAGCCCAATATCTGTACATTGAACACTATGGTTGATGGGGATTATGAGGATGATTAGTCAATGTCATTGATTAAATGATGCTCAAGTATTGGTAAACCTTCAACTACTACGCAACATGCATTTTGTTTTTAAATCATATCATCGAGGCTTCTTTATTTGAAGTTGAATATGTTATGCTGTTCTTCATTGTCTCTAGTTTGTGTGAAGGTTAAGTTTATGAATATATTTTTGCAGGTTTGATGATTTTGCCCGCTGTGGATCCTTGCTTGTTATTTTTGAGGTTAAGTCACTCCTTGCTATTGTCCATTTTTTTTTTTTTTATGTTCTGTACTTGGTTGACACAAATGCAAACAGGATCAAATATGCACTGATATTACCAGTTTTTTCGTAATAATAACAAAAATTTCTGTGAGAAAACTGCTGAAATCGAGAGTGGGCAAAATTCCTCAAAACAGCACATTCATATATACAGGTGATAATTCACATGCAAACACGACAGATCTAGGAAGGATTGAGCAAACACTGCAAACTGATTCTTCGAGACTCCTGTAAAACCATCCACCCACTAATGCCAACAAATAATGTCAAGCTTGATTTGTTTTTAATAGTGGATACTCTAGAAGATGCTTTATCCTTGAAGAAACTATTTTGCTCAAGCCATACAAACCAGACCCCTAGAGGTGCATAGTTCCAATGGATTTGACCTTCTTTGGAGAGGCCTGGAATCCCCTACTATTAAGAGCTTGAAAGAGAGGAGTGGCCCAAGACATGGGAAACAGGGGAAAAGGGAAGACCAAAAGGGGGGCAACAAAAGGAAAAATGATCTACCTCTTCTCATTATTGCATTGAAGATAGAGAATATTGGGTAAAGCAAGATCCTTGATTTTAGGTTATTAGAGGTAGGAATCCTGTTCAAGAAAGCTTCCCCAAAGGGAAAACCAAAAGGGGGGCTACAAAAGGGCAACAAAAGAAAAGTTGATCTACCTCTTCTTCATTATTGCATCGAAGATAGAGAATATTGGGTAAAGCAAGATCCTTGGTTTTAAGTTATTAGAGGTAAGAGTCCTGTTCAAGAAAGCTTCCCAATCCCAACAGACCCTTTTACTTTTGTGGGAGCGGTAGGTCTTCAAATCGCTTTGAACAGGAGAGTTGAGGTAGATGAAGATTTGATGAGGAAGACAAGTACTTATTTCTTGTATTTTACCAACTTTTAACTTGGAAGGGTTGGCTTGACAGTCAAGATGCTCGCCTCATGAAGTGAGGTCTTGAGTTCGATCCACACTCAACCCCTCCAGGCCACTCCTCATGGGGTTCCTCCCATCGACTAAACCAGTGTGTGTGGATTGGGAGGTTTACACATGCTCGTGGGATTAGTCTCACCTCCAATGTGGGGTGGGGATAGGCATGTTAAAAAAGAAGCAGCTTTTATCTGTAAAATTTATCTTTCTTATTAAAAAACTAAGGTGGTGAAAAAGACAGTTGACATGAAATCATTAGAATCAGTTGATTCATCGCATCAGAATAGATGGCTCGGTATGATGAATTCGGATGATTTCATCGATCAAAAGAAAAAAAAACCCGGAAACAGATGAAGCTGGCCTTTTGTGTGTGTGTGTGTGTGTGTGTATGTCGCTTAGCTACCCTCTTTGGGTCTGGTGGGGCCAGTGGCCTTCACCCAGAGCCATGTCATAGTGTCTGTCTCAGACCATTTCTGTCTTGTCTTCCTAGTGCTACTCATTTAAAAACCAATCCCATATAATCAGTCCCATGAGGCATGATATGCTATGCCTGGTTAACATGCTTCCTTCATACCACAGCAGTATGGCATTCTTTTGCCAGCTAATGACCATAACCTATCTTATCAAGTGAGTCTTCAAAATGATCCTTACCTTTTAAGGTGATCCTTACTCGTCTCATGCTATATGAGACTAATTGTCCAGTCTAGATGAATCTGGGCAGACGACACTTCCATCTTGTGAGTGTGTGGTGTCGCGGAAGCGATGAGGGAATTAAGGAAACTAGTCAATTCCAACGAAATATCGAGTCACACGGTCAAGGTCTGGTCACACGAGCAAGGAAGGGGTTAAATAGGTGGATTTTCTGGCATGTGAGTTATAAGATGGGGACAGATGGGTTATGGACGAGTGTAGGATTGCACGTAACCGTCCCGACGATGTGTCCTACATCAGTCCCCCAATTTTAAAAAGAACTTGTCCTCGAGTTGAAACTGGCAAAACAACATCATCCATCACAAGGTACTAAACAGTGGTGGAGACCATTTCCGAAGATGAGAATGACGAAACTTGTAACGACACATCTTGCAACGCTCAGATGATGAGAGCTAACAGATCGTCTCTGTCATGCAGAGAGATGGCTTTGAATACCACTTGACGTAGCGGAAGCGCTGCTGGTTTAAAGGAACTTAGTCAAACCCGAAAAATTCGGGTCAAACTGTCAAAGCATGGTCAAAATTGGGTCCCACTAAAAATTTATATGGAAGATGGAAAGAAAAGGATAGGGGTGGTTTGGTGATTAGAGGTGTATTAATGGAAATAGGTGAGAGAAGTGGGCAATGGGTAAAAAACCAAAGAAGTGATGGGTATTTAGGGAGTAGGGAAAGTGTGGTTCTCAATAGCATTAATGACATTGGTTAAAGGATTATGAAAGGGGTGCTTGAAACGATGGGTACCTAGGGTAGCATTGGGTAATGGGTTGAATGGGGGCTTGGTCTTCAACATAACCTAGGTGGGAATGCATGGACGTTGGGAAATGAGAATGTGAAAGGATGGAGGTTGAGTTGCAGGTGGTTGAAGAAGGTAGAAGAAAAGGGGAGGGTGGTTTAACAGGACCTGAATCTGGATGATGGAAAGGGGGCAGAGGCTTCAGAGGAGCAGCAGCGGCAGATCTGGCAGAAAGAAGTGCAGATATGGCGTCAGATCTTGTGGTAGCAGCGGCGGGAATTATATCTGCGATAATGCCAAGATTTCTGTGGAGCAGCGATAGAATTAGTCTGGGATAAAGCCCAGACTCTAGTAATGGAAGCAGCGGTGGAACTCGGCCACCAATGGAAAAGGTCTGCAACTACGGCAGAAGTCGAAGCGGGAGAAGTCCGCAACAGAGGCGGAAAAGGGAACATAGGGAAAATAATAAACTGTTCTTTTGATTCAATATTCCATATATGAGAGATGTCTCTTTTGTGATTACAACTACATATATAAAGAGGAAAAAGCCCTAAGCTAATTCAAGAAGGAAACTAAAAACGGAAATACAAAGCCCATCTAAACTAGAAAACGTAATAAAACTATATTTTAAGAAATCAAAAGAAATTACTTAAAATAAAAATAAAAATAAATCAAAGTGGGATCCATGTATGATAGGCGTGTCCTACATCAGTGTGATTACTGGGGCACTGCAGTAACTAATGCCTAATGATCAGGCCGAACCCAATTGTAACAATAAGGTACTTGAGGATGCTACATGATTGCTGGATGACATTGATCATGGTGCTCAATCCCCTAAAGCAAGTCAAGCCTTGGGTTATCATCGCTGATGGAGAGAATTTCTTTTGTAAATCCATAAGTACCTCAATATATACCTGTGCTCTTTGAATTTTAAAAGGAGCCTTCTAATTGGCTCTACATTGACAAAGCCCCCTCGTATATCTGAATGGTGTAGTAGGCAATGTTGTATGGGAGAGGCAGCACCCAACTTGATGCAGCCAGTGCTTCTTTTTCTATTGAGTTGACATGTGTTTTTTTGTGGGTCTCATAAACGACATCATTTGGATCATATTTGTTAGATTTACTTAAATACAAAAGTGTATTTTTGAATATGTATTTTATCAAATCTGTTATGAGGCCACAAAAATGGATGATGGGTCTGGACACTAATTTGAAGGTCTAAGTTAAATTTTTTCCAGATTTAGCCATTCATTTTTGTGGCCTTATATCAAATAAATACAATATTTTTTTAAATAAATTTTATATTTAAGTAGATCTAATAAATATGATTCCAATGATATGGTTTATCGAACTCACAAAGGGAGATTTGTCAACTTACTAGAAAGATGCCCTGGCCACACTGAGGTGATGCTGTCAGAGTAGCACCAAATCCGTATTCATATTGGAGCAGCCCTCATGGATGGATGGTTAGTTTCTTATACAGTTTATGCAGGTTGCATGTCGGCATCATTCCCATATTGTTAGTTTTATAGCCTTCTAAATGGATTGCAGGTTTTCCAGGAGTTTGAATCTCCACTCAGTGCTTACTGATAAGAATCATGAACGTGCTGCATTGGGAAAACAGCGACGATCTAAATAGAAATTTGCTGGACTTTAAATCATCTGCGGGCATGGAGGATACATTGCTCAGGTGATGAAATTAGCCCAGCACCAATTGTTGGCTTTTGGAATGGTATATTTAGAACACGGAAGAGAGGCCACACCATCTTTCTTCTGATCTATTTGGTAACTCTTGGTTGCTTGGGTCTTTGATTTAAAGCCTTGTCTTCAGGATGCTCATTTCCTGTCAAATATAATTGCCTTGCCTCTAAAATTAGATGTTAGGATTGGACCGGGCCCTGATTCTGGTTCACATCCACAGACAACAGGAGTCAGATCTCGAAGGGCCCTACTTTATCTTTGCACCGGCTCTAGGTGTAGTCAATTTGGCCTTTTTTTTTTTGTTGTGCGACTAAAGAGATAATCCAGTGTATCGGGATAGATGTGTAGTAACTTTCCATTACAGAGCCACTTGCTTGTTTATGTTGACTGGTGGATCAACTTTTCCGTCCATTTTTTGGGGTGTGCTGCGCTTGAATATCATTCTCACTAGTGATTCACTTTTGGATTGAAATAAGCAGATGTGGTGTTGGATAGAAGTGCCTTTATCATGTTATTTTCACATTTCTTTATTCTTTTTTCCGCCCCGACAGGTATGGTGAGATGGATGTTCAAGCAAGTCCTCAAGCGTCGATGTAGAATTCAACTCTTTCTAATAAATAAATTTTAGATTTTACCCAAAATGAGGGGGGGTTGGTTCCTTCATTGCTCCAGGGTAAGGTCCTGAATGCAATTGGATCTGATGCCATATCCAATTTTGATGTACCCTCCTAAAACCTAGAACAGATGCAAGCTCCTCAAATTCTGTGCAGGTGGACCTTCTCATTGTCCAACCTATGGCGCTAAGTTGGGATGGGATCATGCAATTTGTGGATGAATTTGGCTTATCTAATTTGATTACATGGTTCATAATCTTTAGATCAGCTGGCATGGAGATTTGTTGTTTCATTCTTCTAGTGTAATTAAAATCCCGATTCTTGCACATATCACTATCTTTTCTTCTTTTTTTTTTGCACCTTTTCCTTTTTTTTTTTCTTTGAATGATAACCCAGAGTATTCATCCACCAATGATAGAGAACTCCCAAGATACATCAGAGCAAATCTCAGAATCAAATCTAACGCCCAAGAGGGAGAGGCAGGGACAAACAGAACGAAAGAAGCATACTGCACTTTATTCCTCATTTGTGTAATAGAGGTGAGGCAGTGTTTGTGCACTCTTCCATCCGGGGTTATCTGTTTGACCAATCAAAATGTGTCATGTCATTGAAGTGTATAGCAGATGTATAATGCTGATGGTGGTGCATTTTGATTGTAATGGAGATATATCCCCACATTGAAGCACTTACCAGGTCAGAACTCTGCGCTTTTTGCTTATCTGTTGCATTATGATTGGTGTGGAGACCATTGTAGGTAAAGGCATGCTTAGCCCTCACCTAGCACGCAGTACCTAATCTCTCAAATTGGTTTTTTTAGAAACCTTTTTCATATATATATTTGGCTGATAGCTAGCAAATATTATAGTACGATTGAAGTAATTGTCAATACTACTTGTACTTTTGTGCGTGTATGATACATGTTTACATACTGTGTCCAGTGGTTCTGTTGCCAATATATTTTGGTGTTTTGGATGATTAGTATTGTATTTTATTACTATTAATGCAATAAGAATACAAATTTATAAATCTTCATATATTCTAAAGTATCTAAATAGGTATGCTTTACAAAATTAGACTTGTGCCTAGAGAAGCGCCTTACAACTTAGCCTCCAAATCTCTTGGCATCTTGATTGCACCTTATGAACTATTCTGATAGAGAGAGATCACTGCATGAGGCATACACCAGATAGGACTCAATGCTTATATGCCAAATTTCATTGCTTCAAGGATGAGTTGGTTGTATTGAATTCAAGGGAAGAAGGAAAAAAAAATGTATGCTTCAAAATTGTGGCAACAATTTAAAAAAAGAAAAAATAAAAACTCAATGAACTTTATTTTAATGGTAAAGCTCAAAATAAAGTTGGTTAACCTTGCACTTAATGGACCTTCAATTTTGTTTTATGTTTCCTAGTTCAATTCTCATATGGTTACAAAATCAATATGCTTGCATGGGCTGGTTGAGGTCAACTTTGTACTTCGTACAAGAATTTTGGCAGTTTTATACTTTTTTATTTATGCCCCCACACAGTATTTACAAGAAGATTGAAACTGGTGAAACCTGTTTTCTATCAATTTATTGCAAATAAAATTAGAGCTAGGGATGCAACTTGGGTCAGGTTTAACCTGTCTAGGTCCAACTCAATTCAAAATTTTGGAATTTGGGTCTACGTGGGCCCAGGCCTGGACCCATATTTGGTTACACTAGTACCAGATTCAAATTTGTGTTGGGTTTGAGCCATGCATTCTTAGGCCCAGCTTGACCAAAAGCCTGAGTTAGGCTTGGATCAAATTAGACTTGAAGACCCCTGATTTCAAATATATATTTTATGTTATATATAATGTTAAACGCTATATCATGGTCAGTTTAGAATTTTATTTCCTACACAAATTCTCCTATTTAGGAATCACTATTTAGACTTAAATGAATTTTCAATCCATCGGTTAAAATTTTTTATTGAACTCCAAAAAATTAAAAAAAAGGCGTATTCAAATGTAGTAAGTGGCGGGTTGCATAAAACACCTGAACAAATTAAGTCTGCTCTGGTTATATGCACCTCAATAAAGCCAGGTTTTTTTTACTGTTTTTGACACGTGTCTTCTTAATGTTTTCTATAAACCATATCATTAGAATCATTTTCATTAGATCTATTTAAATATAAAGAAATCTTTAAAATATATTTTATTTCGCTGATACTAAGCTACAAAAATTGATGGCTAAGTCTGAACACAGATTTCAAGGTCACTTTTTTGTTAGAATATTTTGTTTTCATATTCAATCATTCATTTCAAATTTCAAGATTTTAGAAAAATGTCACTAAGGTGCATACGATCATGGCAAGACTGAATCCGTTCTTGTGTTCTCCTTCTAAGTGTTGGTGAACATAACTTAAAGTCATTTGCTTGCCACATTTTTTTCTTAGAAAAGAAATCCACACAAAAAACACAGAAGTGAGGTCTCATCCAAACATAACCTATGTAATTGGCTATGTTACATATAAACATGGCAATAGTTAGGTTAATTATGTCTATCCATTTATAAATAAGTTTTTAGTTGGGTCTATACATTTATAAATAGGTTATGGGATGGATCTACCCATTTATAAAAAGGTTTCGAGTTGAGTCTACCCATTTATAAATAAGTATGGGTCTTGTTGAGCCATCAATTTAATGGGTTGAATTGGGTTAGGTCATTTTTTAATATGGGTCAACTTGAGTCGATCTTGTAATCGGGTATAGTTAGATTTGTTAGGTTAGTCCTACATAATACTCCCTTTGTCCCAAATTAGTTATCTTATATGGATTTTGGAATTGTTCCAAAATAATTGTCTCATTTATATTGGAGTAGCACAAAGTGTGTTGAAAATGGATGAGATCACATGTAGTGTTAGTTTTATATAAAGAGTTTCTTAAAAAATACAAATATTTCAAATGAGACAATTAAAATAGGACTGAGGGAGCAGTATATTTTGTGAAAATTTACACAACCATTTTTAGAAAAGATTCCACCTCCTTTAGAAGGGGAAAGAGAGAACAATCTTTAGAAAAAAGATTCAACCTTCCTTGAAAGGAGACAGAGGTGTTGTGATTAGGATTGTCCCTCGACCCAAACACATCCGTGTGAATTTGTCATTAGTGAATGAGTTTGAAGATATATACCAACTTGTCAAGCTAGGCTCAAACTTTTGCAAGAAGTCTGAGAAGCCTGTCAAGATTTTTGGCCCATTTAATCATTATGTCCATCTGATCCTTTTTCCTTTTCTAAGAATTATTCTGAAATTAAATAGAAGGTAGAAGATTAAAAGTAGACATGATTAAATATAAGTAGACCAAATTTGAGCTCAAAATAATTTTTTAGCACTTAATCTTAGTGGTCAAAGTCATCAAGAATCGGACCACTATGATTAAGTGACTAAAAATTGACTTTTGAACTAAAATTTAGTTTACTTATAGTTAATCGTGTCTACTTTCAATCTGAATATTAGATTTTTAATGGTTTCAAACGGATAGGCTTGTGAGTTTGGGCTTTTGCACATATAAATGGGCTTAGGCTGCTACAGAGCATAGCCTAGCCTGAACTTGGCTCGTAAACGCCCCTAGTTGTGAATTGTGATGCACCACACATGGGACCCATAGCTTCTATGGACCACACATGAGAGCTCTAATCTCATGATAAGGCATTTCGAAGACTCATAGATCCCTCATTCTTCTTTGAAGATCCTTTTCCAGTTGTCAATGCTCACGTGGATTTTGTTATGTATGAAAAATAAAATATACACAGAGGTTTGTTAGAAGATAATGTTTTGGCCAATCACAGAGGAAGAGAATATTCTACTACAACTAACCATTTATTTATATGATAGATGGCAATTATATAGAGCATTTGCCAATCAAAGTTTTAATCATCCAGTATATCTCAACTTTGAAAGGTTGGTTTGGTGGTCAAAACCATGTTTGTTTGCGAAATTTTTTGGGTCAAATCTCCCTCAACATAAAAAAAGGTCACTCTCTATTATTTTATACAACTAACCATTTATTTATATGATAGATGGCTATTATATAGAGCATTTGCCAATCAAAGTCTTAATCATCCAGTATATCTCAACTTTGAAAGGTTGGTTTGGTGGTCAAAATCATGTTTGTTTGCGAAATTTTTTGGGTCAAATCTCCCTCAACATAAAAAAGGTCACTCTCTATTATTTTACAGTCAACATGTGTAGACTGAAAAATTCACATATATTTCAAAGATTAATCACGTGAGATACTTAAAATCTTAGTCTTAAAAATATCATCTAACATATGTTGGTAATGGATGAAGAGTTTTGCTTATTCTATAAAAGGAGAAATCTTCAATGGGAGGATGTTATTTTGTACCTGACCTAATCTAATTTACCCGGCCCAACCTATGTCCCGACCTGAATTTATATAAAAATCCTAAAAAATAGAAAAATAGAGAAAAAATATTTTAATAAAAAATGAAAGAAAAAACTTCCTTTCATGTGAGCACATTGACATGAAAAATTAATGCAATAAAATAAGATATTTTAACTCAGTGTACATGGACTAAAATTTATAAATAAAAAATAAATAAGTTAAATTAAATATTAATCTCAAGTCGGGTCAATTTTTTTTCTTAGAAATACACGACTTAAACTCAGTTTTTTCAGTTTGAATCAGATAAAAAATTGCCACTTCTCATCATTTTCTCTAATTTATTTTGCATGAAATAAACCATTGATTCATTAGTGACACTATTTGTTTCATAAAAAGGTTTTCATTTCTTCTACCAGTTACCCATGTTAGCTCCACATTGTCACATATTGCAGCAACTGTCTGTCATCATCATCGGCCAAAAGGAAGTCACCCCTACTACTTAAAATACAATAGATGAGAAAGACATTGACCAGTAGTTTTCTTCATCAACATTGAAATTAGTATGTAATTTCAATGAAAAACAGCACTCTCACTGAAACCAATTTCTTCGATTGATCACAAATTCAAAATCTATTGAATCATAAGTTATTGTTGTGGCCTTCTGCATATTGTCAATGGCGAGGGCCTTACCATCTCTTTCTAGCCCCTTGCACTGTATTGGTTTATATAAACACCACACATTCAAATAAACTAACGTTGCATCAGACAGATTCATACAACCCTAAAAATAGACTTCAATGGAATCTCCAAGCACGTCAATGCTTGAATGGCAAAAGGCTCCTGCTGGGGTTTCGACCCAAGTGAGAAACTGCGGTATCAATCTCAAGAAGCATTGGCCAATGATTCAATCAGCAGCTGATAACCTTCTGGGACAGGGCTTTGAGTCTGTACACACTCTGCCAATGCAGGCACATCGGCATTCACATCCAGAAACCTCGCCAATAGGAGCAGCAAGTGAAAATCAGCTATGCGCTTTACAAATGGTAGGTGCTTCGTTCGGTCAAGGTGGCTTTTCAATGCCCTCATGTTCACTGGAGTAACCCTGTTCTCAGTTGGAAAAGTTGATGAAAGAGGGCCCTGCGATGTATGACAATCAATGACGTGTAAGCAATCTCTCAAAAGAAACAACAGAAACTCTTATTCCTACCAAAAGATGATGCTTGATCAAGAGTGATACTGGAAGACAACCAAAAAAATTGTTTATCACATTGGTTACAAACACATTTTCTGAGATGGAAAGTATTAACCATTTGGAATCATTAGAAGATTAAATGGACCCAAGAGTCATAGGGAGGCAGTTCCTCAACATTTCATGGGCAAGCTTGGGATTCTCATTGATCCATTTGTTTGGAACACTGAGTGATTTTCTTTTTTCCCCTTCATGAGATGAAAATTCGATGTGCTTATTTGTTCCAATAACTGTGAAAAGCACCCAAGCATCATTCATATAGGTAACTAGCACCTTAAAGCTCTACTGAGGCATGGAAGGGAATTTTCTTGGGAATTTTCTCGAAAGGAGAGAGCCGTATGAATGGTCTCCACCAACCACAGATGCTGTATTCATGGTGCAGGCATCTTCATTGTATTAGTCAGATACGTACATGAAATAGAGTATCGGATTCAAGTGGCTCCCAATTCTTAGGATCAAAGGGTAAATTCAATGGGCAAGGATTTTAAGTTCAATAATCAAATGAAGTTCAAATAACTTGTTTCGCGTGACGCAAATATTCAGGTATAGTGAAACCATATGATGGATTAGAGCTCCAAGAAAAATGAAGGACAGCATTATAGATAATTCCTACATGCATCAGTTGTCCATGAAGTTTAATTAACAAGGAACAAAACAATAATGACTGCGATATTAACTGAAGGAGTCTGTCCATCCAAGAGAACTATTTGAGAAGCGGCTGTACTTGGCCCAACCAATCTGAATAAATTAACAGTGATTAGTCTCCACTAAATATAATACTCACATTGAACAATCAAAGAGGGTCTCAATAATTCCTCTTGGCCTAACTGTTCACTAATAACCAATCTGAATAAATCAAATCCAAGTAGTCCCCCCTGAACAACCAAATGAAATATTAGACTCTTCATTTAACAATCAAATGCGGCCCAAGAGCGTCTAGATAATTCCTCGTCTTGTAAGATTATTCTTCTTCTTTTCCAAACTCTCCAAGCTATAACGAGTGCACCATTATCCAAAATATTTCACTTCTAATAGAACAGCCAACTCAGTTTAAAGTTTGTGGGGGAGAGGGGAGAGTAATAATAGAGTTTTCCAGAATCGTGAGGAAACCCGCGCATCTTGTAAGATTATTCTTCTTCTTTTCCAAACTCTCCAAAGCTATAACTAGTGGCACCACTATCCAAAATATTTCACTTCTAATGGAACCGCTAATTCAGTTTAAAGTTTGTAGAGGGAGTAAGAATAGAGTTTTACAGAATCGTGAGAAGACCCTGGAGGAGGTTAGCTTTCGAGTTAAGGAAAAGTGTGCAGTTTAGGCTTCTTCACCTCCTGAGTTCTAGTCTTTCTCTATCTCAGATATTAAGGAGTTCTAGTCTTTCTCTATCTCAGATATTTCTAAAGCTTGGAAGGATTGTATTGGCTTGTAGTAGCCTGTGCTCCTCTGTACCTAGTTTTTGCTAGTTTTTGTTTTCCTTTTGTTTCCCATTGTTTTTTGGTTTGCCGGAGTTCGGCTTATGTCTTTTTTTTTGTACTTTTCTACACGACTTGTGCCTGTTTTGTTTTTACTGAAGTTACAATTTCAGGGGGGGAAAAGAACTACCACAAGGGACCAGAAAGGCACTAGGTTACACCAGAAACCAAGTACAGGTTTAAAAATAGACGTCCCAAAAGGAAACAAAACAAAAGTTGATCAGAAAAAACTTCATTAGCCCACCACGAAACAGAAGTTTGAAATTGCAACATGTGAAATTTTGAGATGGTCAAGGGTAAGAATTCATTGAAAGTGGCTCCCACAGTAAGCCATTCGGCATATGGTCAAAGTACAGAAGAAAAAAAAATTATGTACAGTTTTTGAGTTTTTCTTGAAAAATATGATTAAAAATTTGGCAATAAAAAGTAGGTACGCTAAAAATTCAGGAACAAATACAAATTTTTTTTTTTTGAACATGAACAGTAAAAAATATTATTAATGAGAAAAAAGATACAAAAGAGAACCATATAAAAGACTTATACAGATACATACATGCCCAGATAAACACTAATCTCAAGCCCGATACACCCCTACAGAGAAAAAATAGAAGAACAAACATAAAATACAATAGAACCCTACTCGATGAGAAAATAAAAATAAATCTCAACACTCCTTCCATCCCTAAAAAGCATTACAAACACTCAACAAAAGAATCAACTCTATCTACTCCACTTTCGCCAAAAATTCCACTAGACAATTCGCATATTTCCTAACATGTTCAAAGTGAATCACCCTCTCTCTAGACAACCTTTTGATCTCTATCACAACATGAATCAACCACCAAGGAGGATCCTTTTTCCCGCTACCCCAAGCGCCAGCATTCACAGAGTCCTCTCTGATGATCAGATTATCCACCCTCGAATTACACCATAGAGCAAGAAGCCTTCTAATACCTAGCAACTCTGCCCCATTTGACTCCTTATAACCAACCCACTCAAAGAAATATAACAAAATCTCCCATTTTACATGATGGACTACACCACTAATACTCACTGGTCCTGGCTTACCTCTAGCTGCTCCGTCCGCATTGAACTTAAACCACCACACACCAGTTTAACCCTCCCAATAAAACAGTATATCCAAAATAGGGTAATCTACAAACTCTTTACACAAGGATGACCACCACGCCCGTCTCCAACTCACATCCTCAATAACCCTCTCCACTTCCACTGACTTGTTTTCAAACACTCTATGGTTTCTCTCCTTCCACACAGATCATAGAATTACTGTCGGAATAACTTTCCATGTCACTCTCCTTCTACCTTCAAATGCCCCCCACCCCATTCCACCAAAACCCTTAACAAATCGTCACTAGACACTCAAGAACAACCCATCTGCCTTGAACAAAAGTTCCATATTTTTCGAGTATAAAGACAATTACAGATAAGTGATCCATAAACTCCTCTTCCCCACACGACACATGATAAAGACGCCCCATTAGGAATCCTTAAAAGGATACACCTAACTGATATCTTCTTTTTTGTGGTCACCCAAGATCAAACCTGACTACCAGGAGGCACCAAACTATTCCTCACCAGAGAAATAAGGGGATCATTTTCCACCTTTGAACTACCCACCAGAGTTAAGATCGACTTGACAGAAAATAGACCAAAAGAATTTCCCAACCAAATTCTTTGGTCTTCATCTTCCACCGATATATTAGCATCTCTCAGAAGACCTTTCAAGATCTCATACTCTTCAAAATCCCTCAAACCACGTCTAAAGATCACTTCCCACTCTATCCTCCCCTCCCTATTTGTGTAATAATCACTAACCAACGCCTTCATATTCATCACCACCCTAAAAACACCTAGGGAAGATATCCTTCAATATTCAATCCCCTAACTAGAAATCCTTCCAAAAATGCACCCTATTACCTTTGCCAACTAATACCTTAAAAAAGAGCTAAAGTAGTTGAATAATTCGTGCATTATACACTACAAGTATAATGAGTGTATTATCATGTCAAATACACATATATAATTGAAGTATCTTTGGAAAAGTAACCATAGTGGCTCCTCAACAAAAGGCCACTTCGTTGTGGAGCTAAAAATATTCCACACAATGACTTTGGTGAAATCAAAGGAAGCATCAATTTTCTCAAAAAGATACAATTTGGATCCTTCTTTCAAATGTCCGTCCCAACCCACTTGGCTCACGTCATTAATCTTATAGGAAGAGGTTCCAAATGTATCATCTCATAATTCGTAAAGTCCTCCCATAAACGCTAATATTCGGAAACTCAAAACTTGAGTCGAAATCTCATCGAATCGAGAAACTCAGCCGGGTTTTTGGGAAAAAAAAATGAAAAAACTAGGAAAAAGTCACCGATTCACTTGACTTGAAATCCTATTGAGTTGAATCAACTCGGACAAATTTGCCCGAATCATGCTAAGTTTTTTAGACAATGGTTAAGGCATAACCCCAAGGGGTTATCCTAGTTGGTTTGGGAGCAAGATCTCTAGAGGAAGGCCTTGGGTTCAAATCATGGGAGCTCCAATGAAGAGCCATTTCCCATGGGAATATGTATAGAGTAAGGTCCCATCAAATTACCTGGTGTGTATAGATAGGGAGGTTTTCACACACCCCGAGGGACTAGTCGGGTGCGATGCTTGGACACCTCCGGACCTAAAAAAAAATGGTTAAAGGCATAAATGATCCTCATAAAATGTTCCACAAATCCTTAATAAGGCTTTCTAGTTGGTATGATATATACACCACACTTTTTTGGAAAAGAATCCAATCACCCACCAAAAACCCTAATTCTCATGTGTTCTTCCCCACTTTATTACCCCTTTTCATTAATGTTTAGATTAATCTTTCCAAATCAAGAACTTCTCTAGATGCACCACAATGCATTCTCCAGAACCTCCACCATATTTCCACTTAGGAATGCCAAATTATCTACTTGATTAAATGGGTTTTCTTATTGCCCCAAGCCCATTCAACTCTAAGCCCCTTAGAATCTTCTTAAGTAAAAAGTCAACCACAAGGCCAGTTTTTCCTAGAAACTAGATTTTGTTGGAATCTCTTTCAACAACAGATTCTTGCAACAAGGTGATCAAGATTAGCCCCCCATTGCAATCCAATATAATTAAATGAAATGCATCATGGCACAAATAACTTTGGATCCATGACTCTAGAATGTAAATTTTTCCAATTGAACTCCTACTATAGAACTCTTCGTTGCGCTCATCTATAGTAGGATACCACCACAACTATCTAATGACTCCAAAGACAATTTTGAACTTGCGCTATATCAAATACCAGTTCCAAAGCTATCCCATCATTCCCGCACACCCATGTGGGGCCCACAAGGGCCCATGTGGATAGGATGGTTGAAAGGCCTTTACTTGAATACGGTGCCTACCAAATATCACCTTGATCATATAGTGAACCATTTTAAGGTCCCAAATAGTCAATTTTCTTCAATGGTTTTCTACAATGGGTAATGGAAACTTGATTATGTTCTAATTAGTACAATGCAACTAAATAAGAACCGAACAAAGTTAGTGAAATACCTCTAAACCACTCCATACAGATCCTTTGTCATTGGTTTGACACTAGAATATAGACTGGCGTTGATAGTCAAAATTAATCACCTTATGGGTGGTTTTCTTTTGTGTTTGTGTGCATGTGTTTGTGTGGTGGGGGGCGGAATGTGTGGTATTTACCTTTGAACCACACTGGGAAAAATTGGCCTTGTGGTTGAATGATCTCTCAAACAATGGAAACCTTTACTTGCTTAAGATCCCAACCAATTTTTATTTAAAAGGTAAAAAAGGACCTAGAGTTGAATCCCTTTCAACAGAAGGTTGTTGCAACAATGTCATCAAGATTAGGCCCCACTTGCAATCCAATATAATTAAATGAAATGCAGCATGCTACAGATAACTTTGGATCCATGACACTAGAATGTAAATTCTTCCAATTGGACTCCTATCAAATACGAGTTCCTAGGGAAACCCCTCATTTTCGCACACCCAAGTTGGGCCCACAAGGACATGTGGATAGGATGGTTGAAAAGCCCTTACTTGAATAGAGTGCATAGCAAAAATCACCTAGGTCATACAGTGAACCATTTTTTTTAAGGTCCCAAATATTCAATTTTCTCCAATGGTTTTCCAAGATTCCATGGTTAATGGAAACTTGGTTATGTTCGTGCAATGGAACTAAATACGAACAAAACGAAGTTAGTGAAAAGAACAGACACTATAAGTTGCAATGGGAGATTGTAAATTTGCTATTACCTCTAAACCACTCCATATAGATCCTTTGTCATTGGTTTGATACTAGGGGATCCTTTCTCCTAAAAAGTTACTTTTGCTGACAGTTAACAATAATAGTCAATATTAATTACCATCATGTGCTTTAATTTATTTCTTTATTTTTTTTTCTTTTTATTTTTCTTTTGTGTGTGTGTGTGTGGGTGGGGGAGGGAGAGAATCCTATGTTCTAAGTTGATGGAAGCTTGTGAATGTGCATTACCTTTGAACCACTCTAGAGATCCTCTCTTTTTTGAAATGGATGCACTGATCCTTTTTAACATGATCTCCTACCACACAAGAACTCCACTAGCTTGCCTACATTTAGCCCCTCCTAATGGCTATATCTAACTTAGATCCTCCACTTGGATCTATGATTCCACCCAAGTAATTAAACTTATCATAGTGTTGCACCAATACACTACAAATTTTAAAAGATTCATCCTCCCTATTCTAGAGTTGCCCAAATTACACTTCCATGGAGTCTGTCTTCATTCTACAAATTCCTAGTCATTCATCTCAAAAGCTTTCCTCCACAACTGCAGTTTATGGTTTCACTAAATTCCCATTTCAGTAATTAACGCTACATCACCTACAAACAACCTGTACTGTGAAACATTGAAACCTCCTTTTTATCTCTAATATTAAGCTATCCACAATTAAAACAAATAATGACTCAACAAATGGGTAAAAAAAATGTTCATGTTATAAACTATGAACTGGTTTCTGTTGGCAATCTATTGCCTTGATCCTCCAATCATATCGTACAGCTAAGACATGTGGACTATAAGTGTCGTGTCATGATCAAAACAATGATTTTGATTATTTCACTTAGAAATTGACATCAGGGCATAAAGTTATGAAGACAAAAGCATCCTAAACTACTACTATGGTTATACATTTTTATAGGTTATGCACTTTTTCCCTTTAATTCTTTCAAGCTATTCAAATGGCCCATGAAATCATCAAGTGCAATCCATTTTGTATGAAATTGGGGAATATAACCCATTTGGGCTAACTTAATGAATTGGGAACTTATCCAAAGTCTTGATCGCCTTCAAGAACTTAGAGGAGGAAGAAAATTGTTTCTCTTAGACTCTTTCGGCTAATCCACATTCTACTCATTGTGTCTTTGGCACTTGCTAGTCTACATTTTCGCTGAAAGATGGGACCCCCTCTCACAACCCAAGGGAGACCCAATACCAACCACTCTTACAAGGAATTTGATCATATTTCTAGCTTTTGTAAGATGTCTAGTACTGCAAGAAGCCAAGAGTTATCATCTAGAGGTGCCGTCACCAGCACCAGAAAAAAAATTTGCATCTGCTTCCCCATCTATCACCTCTGCTGCACTTCCTTTTGAGCTTGATCATGTCTTTTATTCTTGCCTCACTCCAAATATGTTCATGACACTGTTCAAAAGTTAAGTGGGTGGTATGCTGAATTTGGGTGACAATTTATCCAATAACAATCTCAATTGTTCATATGGGTGGCATGCTGATTTTGGTGCTAGTCATTGAACTATCTTTGAAAAAGTATGTGGAAATGGTATTTAAAAAAAAAATACATACAATACGTATATAATAGTAGTGTTGGCAACCGCGTTCTTACTAAATGTGCTGCTTCGGCCTCTTCCTTGCCTGATTCCACCATTTTTCCATGACTGACATTTTGCGTGCTTGGAAATAATGTATCGACCTTTCCTAGACTGCTTTTCTTTTGTTTTAGGGGTTGTCTTTGCCGGTGTATGGGGGTATCAGTTGTTTTTCAGCTCTTACATACTTTGCTTTTGCACTTCTAGTGCTCAATATAATATCAATTACCATTTCAAAAAAAAAAAAAATTACAAGTATTAAATGAAGAATTGCTAGCTAAAGATCCTAATGTGAAGTTAAGTGGTGTGGTTGTCTTCTTTAAGAAACTACCTTAAGAACTCATGACATAGATGATGGATCATAATGAGTAAGAAAAAGAGTTTCGCAATGTTCACATCCCATGTCTTTGCAATACCTTCACCAATGGTGGAAAATTGCATTGCATGTACTAATAATGACAACCTTGTAATATTTACATGACATAGGAAACTACAATTTTTCCTTGAAATCATGAATGACTGAACTATTGAATGTTTTATTTACAAAAGAAAGGGAACTCAATGCAAACAAGAAGACCTTAAAGCCTACAAAAAGAAGAAAAAAAAGTCTACTACAACGAACACCACAACCCTGATAATGCAGAGAAGGATATGGAATCAAAATTTTCAGATGTGGTTTACTACATTCAAGGAAGACAAAGAAGGTCATAGTAGCACTAAATGTTGCCTATGGTGTTATCACAATCTTTATCATCTAGAAAGAGCTAAAGTAAAACAAATATTTCCTTCCCTCTCTAATGAGGCCATTACCACCAGCACCATTCAAATGAGGATCAATTTGAAGAGAGCCGAGTCAATTTACTGAAGACAATGTTGCACTTGTAGTTAAATCGCAGCAGAATTTGGTGGTGCAAAAATGGGCCCGAGATGACTTCCTTTGGGACCCAAATTGTCCAAATTAATGGCTCATGGGTTTGGGTATTGGGTCTGACCTTCAAATCCACTAAAAGAGGCCCAATTCAAATCCACTAATTTGCTTGCCACAAGAAAGAGTTGCGGGATTACAATTTCATTCCTTATCTCAACCTCCATATAGAAGATTCCTATCCCTACTTTAGTGGATCTAAGGAAACAAGAAACAGCAGCAAATAACTCTCCTTTAGCAGTATTTGGGCGTGTATATCAGCAAAGAATTATTATGTAATTTTTATTTTTTTATTTTTAGATAGGACATGTCACTCAGGGATTTGGTGGAAAATGTAGTCTGACTTTGCAGGTAGATTTAAGATAGCAAACGATATCGTATTTTCATAAAATTGGATTCATTAGAGAGCTTATTCAATTACCTTTAAAACGAACCTAAATTTGCAAAATTCCAGCATACATAGACAAAGTTATGACCAATTCCGTAACCAATTGTCAAAGAGTGATGAAGAAAATGTTAATTCCAACTTTTTGTTGCTAGATCCATAATTTTCTCATGTTGGACCTCTATAAATTGAGCCATTTGTCGACCATTCATGTATACAACCAGTTGAATTGAATTCTAGTGAAAGCGAGAGTTCTTTTGAGTCTCTCCTAGTGTAGTGAGTCCATTATCTTTTTTTGATTCATGCAAGTGTGTGTTTATTTGTATCTTAATTTTAAGTGTTCAATTGATAGCATCCACATTGCGTAAGTGAAATTGGATTCTGTGATTCAATTTTAATTCAATTGAATTTCACCTCTTGGAAGAATTTCGCATGATGTCGTTTTCTCCTTGAATGTTTGATCTTATTCTTTTTTCAGTGAGAAATTGGAGTTTTGGCTTATCCAGCTGAGATTTCGTTTGCCCAAACAACTGGGGCGAATTGTCAGTTGGCGTTTGGGGTTTCTATTATTGAAGTCTTTGATTTCAGTTGTAGAAGTTAGATCTAAAATTCATTTAAGTTGAGGGTTTTTGGAAGCGTGCGAGTTGTTCTATCAGTTACGACCAAAAGCCTTCATCACTCTCCTTAGGCATATCGAGAACTGTTCTTTCTATGATATTCAATGATCAATCATACTCTAGTCAAGAATTTGAGTGGTGATCCCAGGTTGGAGCAAACACCACATTCCTTTGACAATTTGTAGTTTCTTCTTAGCAAATTTCCAGATTGAGAGATGCAACCTCTTGGCATGTTTGTTCCAAACTCAAGAACAAAACGTATAGTTTGATGAAAGACAGAATATGATCAAGGGAATGGATTCCATGAATCTTCAAACATCCAAAATACATATATGGATGGGTCTACTTTTCACTAAAATTCATAATCTTTAACAGATCAAAAAAGAGAAACAGGTGCGCAAAAAACAATATAACTGGGCATTAAGTCATGGAAGATCAAAATATATATGTACATGAATGGTACTAAAAAAGCAGAATAAATTAGAGCCATGTCATAAAACAGGGATACCTAGATGACTACATTGCAGTTCATGGTCTTTGTTTCACCAACCATGCCAAGAATTCAGATTATTGATCACAGGATTCTTTTTAAAACAATATTCTTTTATTTATAGAAGTACAAACAATATATTTTGTGTAATAGGAGAGTGCTATGTCGATTAAAGGAGGAATTCTGTCAGATTACAATCAGACAAAAGATGTCAAATGGAGTTGAATGGTGGACAAATAGGAAATGATAAGTAGACAAAGCAATGTTAAAGGAGATGCAGTGCTAAGATGGATATGTGGAGTAACATTAAAAGGTAGAACTAGAAATGAGTGCATTTGATGAACATAAAGTTAGCCCCAATGGGTGAGAAGATGACAGAATATCATTTAAAATTGGTTTGGTCACATATTCGGAAGGCCAGAAACAGCTCAAATGCAAAGAATCGAAGGGTTACATTGTTACAAGTGGAAGGTACAAGCAAAAGGGATTTAGATAGACTAACCCATTGTTGAGTGACCAAGAATATTTGGCATTTAATGGAGTGGAAACAAAGGATTCAGAAAAGTAACCCTGGATGAATGGTAAAATGACAATGAAAAAGATGAAAGTGAGGGCATAAATAAATTGTTTGTACGGATTCTGAACAAAAGTTCGATCTTGATTGGCATATAGAGTGCCAGAAAAATAATAAAGATCATATTACAATATGATTTCTTTTGAGCTGATAAGCTGACTTGACCCCCAAAAACTTTGCAGCTACAACAATGAGCATTTGCCACATATGCTAACCCAACAATGAGCATTTTGTTGGGTCATGGAACCAGGGCGAGTCGATCAACCAATGTAACCCAGTTTGGAGAAAAAAGCATATTTTATAATGACATGATCAAACTTATTGGGATAAAGGTGCACATCAAAGCATACCAAAATATGTACTCTGCTAAAAACAAACACAATAAATAAATTCACAGTTAAATTAAAATTCACACACATTTACTGAATAGCAGAAAGACCCAATTGGAGGAAAGGAATGCAATTGGTAAATACAGCAAAATATATTTGACTACACACCTGATGATCAAAAATCTTAACGACAACCAAGAAAAAGTCATTGTCCACCTCTTTAACATCCTTCACTCCGACAACAACGTCCTTCTTCATCCGCGACAACTTGGGGTCCAATTCAGGGCTGCCAACGCCTTCTGTCTCAAACCACTCTTCCTTGAAGAGCCTCACGCACATGTCACTCATCTGGAATGCCTCAAAGTGAACGTCAGCAGCTCCATCGTCATTCACCTCGAGTTTCACAATGGCCGTCACCCACTCCTTGAGCTCACTCGCCGCATGCATCTCAGCAGCCTGGAGCACCTCCGCGGCTGACATGGTGTAGTCAACCTTGTTCTGCCCAACAGTCTGGGTGAAGATGAAGCCAACGCGGCGCATCCCTAGGCCCAGGGCAACAGCCTCAACGAGTGCCTCCTCATCGGGGTCCCGCAAGAGGAGGAGCGCATCCTCAGTGCCCTGCTGTGGGGGCTCGTAGATGAAGTCCACAGAGACACAGGCAGCATCACCAACAGACCCATACATGAAGCCGCCACGCTTGACACCAAAGGCGAGGGCGTCGGCAACGTAGCGCTGGAAAGCATCGGCAGCACCACGGTCAAATGAGACAGCATCACAGTGGGGAGATTCCTGGCGGGTGACGCGCATCTGGCGGGCGATGAGGTCGTCTATTGTCATCTTGTTGCGGCCAAAGGACCCAGCAGGGGAAATGGAGGGTGTGGGGCCTACGACCGAGCGCTCGCCTTCGTAGGAGAGATAGACAATGGAGCCGTGGGAGAGGCCCAGAGAGGAGAGAGAGGCCGTGGGGTCCATCGACAGGCGGTGGAGATCAGCCGGGGTCTTGGCCAGCAGAAGGTTCTGGTTGAGAGACAAGGTCTGCTGGGAGATGGGTACACGGAGCTGGGCCTCGATGAGCGCCTTCAGGTCCGACACAGTCATCGAGTTGGCCGGGTCTGGTACTGTGACCCGCTCTGATCCGTCTCTGCTTCGGACTCGGATCAACATATCTTCTTTCATCTATTATGCAATCAATGTCTAGACTTGCAGAAGAAGAGAAAACGATTGAAGTGTGAATAAATATCTGATTTAGGGGTAATGGCAACCAAAGATTTTGGGAGTAGCGTAGAAGGGATGGATGCGTCTGTGATTTTATAGAGGAGGAGGAAGAGGAGGAGGAGAAGAGTAAAGAAACTTGGGGAACTTGTCGGTGTTAGAATTTAGAAACTTGGAGTTCGAGTTAAGAAAGGCATTTTGGAATTAGATATCAGTACTTGGGATTTAACGAGTGCCCTTCGACATTCATGTTCTCTTTCTCATTCTCATCTTTGAGAAAGTTGGAATTCTTTCTTTTAATTAAGTTTTTTTCTCATTTTTATTTGCAATTAATTTTTTTATTTTTTATAACTAAGGTGTTCTGATGTCTTAGATATTTGCATGTCTCTCTACTCTACACTGATTAAATATACGGAAAGTGATACGTTAGAATAGAATGAAAATTGAATTCAAGATTTTCGTACATATTTTTAATTATTAATCAAATTCTTCATTGTCATGATTGTTCCTTCTTTTATGGTTGAATTATTCCTTTTCCTTATTTTTTTAAATATAATTATCAAATATATATAAAAAATATATTTTGTATTCAAGAGAAGCTTTACAATAATATTTTTATCAAAATATAGCCTTTGATTTGAAATTATATTAGAATTAATGTCCATGCTTATGAAAGTTATTATAATTTAATGGTAAAGATAGGGGAGCTGAAATTCCATTACTAGAGTAATGCACGACCTAGAGGGGGGTGAATAGGTCGGTTTTCAATTTTAATTCCCTTTTAAAATTTTCTCAACCGATTTATACTTTAAGTAAATAAAATATTCAATGAGTTATATTCACCTTACAAATAGACGGCTGTTCATAAAACTGATGATCAATCTAAGTGTGTGATATGTAAACAAGTATTCAATCCATGCATTCAATCACATATAAACACAGGTATTTTATAGTGGTTCGGTTTCAACAAACCTACATCCACTATCAGACTTCCAACTCTAGAGTCATCCCAAATATACTACGTAGGGGTCTCACACCCAAATAGTACAGCCTAGTTTTTTTATAGAGGTTCAACCTAATCAGTCTAATCCTCTACTCATATAATTTAGAGTGGTTCGAACACACTGTTCTAATCCACTTTACAATGTTTAAAATAAAACGAAGAAAAAAACTTGGCTTGGACCTTAACCGTTTTCCTTTAAGTTCTTTATTCTTTACTGAATCTGTGTGCTCTTTTCCATCCAATCAGCATCATCAACGTATTTATTGGCACAGCAGTAGGACTTAGATATGTCTGGTTTTAGTCCTATATAAACACCTTACTCTTCATCAGGATTGGGATATTGATTACCCAAACATTCACTAATGAAGATGATGAAGAAAGGTGTCAAGAGGGAAGGCCAAATGATCAGACACACTGTAATCTTGTTCCTTGTCTTATCTGTGTATTCGGTTCCTCTAACAAAAGGCTTACTGTTATTTTATAAGACAGATTGTAGTTCTGTAGTAAGTCACGCCCGCGAGGTCTCGAGGTTTTCAATGAGGCCTCGCCAGCGGTAAGTCTGTAAGGACAGCACATAATCTGTCCAATCAGAATCCAGCTAGAAATCAGCCACCTCATATCCACCGTGCATGATTTGCAGTAGATTTCTCTCAGCCATCAATCAAGGATTAGATGGAAAGATTTCAAAATGGTTTACAACTCATGGAAGAGCCTTTCCATACTTGTCATGGACAGCTCCCCAACGGTATTCAAATTCAAGCTTAAATGGGGTGGCAGCATTTCACCATGTGGATAAATATTTTACCATAATTAACTTCAAATCAATTTACCATAATTAACTCTCAATTAAAAGGTTACACATTTTAACTACCAAAATCTGTAAGAGACTGAGTCAGTAAGACACAGGGTCAGCTGGACTCAGCTCAGCTTAGCACAACTGGCTACGAGGCCTCGGCAGATTGCATGAGGCCTCGAGACTGAAAGTCACTTATTATCTTTATTTTCCAATTGACTTATAAAGTATTCGACTTAGTTTAAGGTCTCCTACGGTTCACTTATATGTGTGCCAATACCGTATTTGGTGTAGACGCTTCAACTTCATAGTAGATCTTCTTATACTTTCAAGGCAAGTGCAACTGAGTCACGTAATTGACAATAAGGGTGACTCGGACGAACGGGGGCATTTACAATCTCCCCCTTTGTCAATTTCGTGACAAAAACCTAAGATCTACCTATTTCACCAATTTCCCAAAATTACATATTCACACATGACCACTCCTTAACCAATAAAATTACAATGATATTAAATCCTCTAATATGACAAATATCTCCCTTTTAACTTGTGCCTACAAAGACACAATCAATTTTCCCATTTTCCTGCATACAAAAAAAATAAATACTGGTGGGACTTGTATGCTCCCCCTCAACGTTAGCACATTATTTTACTCTCCCTTTTTGTCAAGAAAATTGACAAAGGTAAGTCAAACACAAACAACAGATATGCAAAATAATCAAGCAGATGCAAATATTTAGCATATTAAATTTGACATAAATATAAAGAAAGCAGAGGAGGAACTATAATGTACAGTAGTCAAGCATAAATGACACAGTAAGAGCTAGTTTAAATATTACAGACCCAAATATAGTTTGAAGATAAACACAATAAACTGAGTTTCATTAAAAAGGTCTTTAATCCTGAGGAGACGACGGAAGAAATTCTGCATCATTTCGACGGCACGAATCTGAAATCTGCTGGAGAGAGTGGAAGATGCGCCGCATAGATGTTCTGACATAGACGGAGAGCTCCTGATGTTGATACAGGAGGCAATCTTGACGCTTGCTCAGATCAGAAAGAAGTGATTCCTGACGCTTCTCCAGCTCGGTGAATCGCTCATCGAAATACTTACGATCAATGGAATACGAAGGACTGGTAGTACCCTTGCGAGTCCGACGATCAGTAGAGGGAGCGGAACTGGGTGAGCCTCTAGATGATGGGCGAAATGAGCCAATACTTCTCTCAATGTTTGTCTTTGTCAGGGGTCGTACATTGAGAGAAACTTCTCTTGGATAAGGTACCATCCCGAAATGAGTACCAAGGCGTGTAATGAGATAACAGAAGGGCACAGTGTAACACTCCGTCCCTCTACGGGCGCGTTATCTCCGAAACATCTCAAAACACTACTAAAAAGATACCGGGTATTTTTTTTTTTAAAAAGGGCCACTTCCCCAGTTTCACAATCCGAATGAACAAAACTCATTATACTGTTAAACATAACGAACAACCACAGACTATCCGAATACAATTATACAACCATTCAAACAACATCATACGGTAGTATGCCCATATGGAACAAAAGCCTCTCAAACTAAGGCATGAACATAAAAGTAAAATATCCAACTTCCACTACTACTCCTCGATTGTCTGCTCAAGGGACCCATCTGGTCCCTCCATAATTGGGGTACCTAAAAAGTAAGAGGTGAGCTAACCAGCCCAGCGAAGGGAGAAAGCATATCACATGTCAACAATAAATAAATCATATGCATGAATGCGAGAACATCATGATAACAAAGGTGCTCAAGCGTACGTAAAACCCAACCTCATTAATTAGTAATCCACCGGTCAGATCCGAGACATCATCTTGGTAACCCACACTGGGTCCTCTAGCAAACTCCGGTCTCCCTACTAATGTCATCAGGAGACTACACAATACAACCAGCCCAGTGAATAGATAAAGAATATCACATGTCATGTAGCGACCCGACCCGATTTTTCGGGATTTTAGGGTCTCGGTAGCAGTGGAGAGGGGATGAATCCTGTTATAGGCCTCGTCTCACCCGACCCCGAGCTCAGAAGCTCGAAGGGGCATTTTAGTAATTTAAACTATTTAATACCTTGTCATGAAAAAAAAAAAAAAAAAGAAATATTTGAAAATCACACTTTTCCTCACTCGAGGTTTAATATCCTATTTTTCTTCTGATTTTGAAACACTATTTTTGCAAAAAATAATAATAATGATAAGGGGAAATCTGAAAAAAAAAAAAAAAGAGAAACCCTAAACCCTAAACCCTCCCCTTATAAGCCATCCTCTTCACCGCTCACTGTAGCACGCAGCTACAGTGCCGCGGCGCCCTGCTGCAGCCTTCCCCTTCCCTCTCTCGGGCGTCCGTCTTCTCTCTCTCCCTGGTTCTTCTCCTCTCGTCCTCCGGCCCTCTTTCCCCTTCGCCCCGACGACCGGCGTCTCGGAGCCGCCGTCACCGCCCGACCGAACAAGGTATCTTCTTCCCTTCCTCTTCCTTTCCGTCGGTTCCTCCCCCTTCCTCGGTTTTCACCGATTTTCCTGTTTTTCCCTTCCCTTTTCTCCGATTTCCCTCTGATTTTACCCGATTTTCAGATGGATTTTCCCAAACCCCCTCCGGTTTTTCCCTCTTTCTTCTTCTTCCTCTCCTTTCTGCGTTTTTTTTTTCTTCCTCTTTCTTCTCCCCCCTTCGGCTGGGCAGCCGAGTCAACTCAGCTGAGCAGCCGAGTTGGCTTAGCTGGGCAGCCGAGTTGATTCGGCTGAGTCCGAGTGTGGGCCCTGCTGGGCCTGGCCCGGCTCAGCTCGCCACTGGCCCAGCTCGGCCCAGTCCAGTTTTGGGCTCGGCCCAGTTTCAGCTTTGGGCCCGGCCCAGTTGCAGGCCCGGCCCATTTCGGGCCCAGTTTCTGGCCAGGCCCATTTCGGGCCATTTTCAGTTCGAGCTTAGTTTAGCCTGTTTTATCTCCTTTACTTATTCTGTGCTCTTGTCTCTTCAGATCGAGCCCCCTTCAAACCAACGGACCCTCCTTCTCACGATTGATTTTAAAACGCACACCGGTGAGGGAACTAACACACTTTTAGCATACACATTTCTGCATTTATTTATCTTCGAATTATGTGGATGCGGAATGCGCAGAATGGGACCCCTTATATTTAGTTCTACCGCTTGGCAAGGGAACCGTTCAGATAAGTATGCGGTGAGGGGACCACTTTGTGTATCCGCGTCCGGTAATGATGTGAGGATGATAGATGGACTTGATGTTATACCAATTGTGCATGATTAAGTAATTTCGATGTGATTGATTGATAATATAATGAAATATCAACATGCTAGTATGTGGTAGACTGTGGTATACATGATTGTCTAGGATTTGATGTTGCTTCATTGAGAACATGTCTATTATTATTTGTACCTGCACATACCTATTATTAATCGTACATGCATTTGTCGGATGTGTAGAAGGTCGGGGGGGCTTGGGCGTTAAGTAACATTAGGGTTATGTGGGGCCACGCGACGGATGCGTGGTGGGACGTGTATTGCCTTGTGATTGTATATGGGTAGTCGTGCCCCTAGCTTGAATAAAATGGTCGGTCTGTCTTGTGGTCACCAAACACACCTTTGAGGGAGGTGTAACCTGACTTGGGGGACAAGGTGCCTGGAAGTCCCCAATAGGGATCCGTTGGGGAAGTAGTCGTGTCAATCCTTGATAGGTCATCAGGCTGAAGGTTGGTTCGCCCAAGGTAACCTTAGAAGCCTTTTGTAGTTCCGATACCCAAAGGTGGAATGAATGAGATGATCCCTGTGTGACCGAGTAGGCTGAGGAGGTGCTCGCCTAGGTCGAGGGATGAAGCGGAGAGGGGCAGCTCCCGCTGGTATGAGTTGTGATCCCTGTGTGACCGAGTAGGCTGAGGAGGTGCTCGCCTAGGTCGAGGGACGAAGCGGTGAGGGGCAGCTCTCGCTGGCATGGGTTGTGATCCTCGTGTGACCGAGTGGGCTGAGGAGATGCTCGCCTAGGTCGAGGAACAGAGCGGTGAGGGACAGCTCCCACCGGTATAGTTGCGATCCCTAGATGACTGAATAGGCTGAGGATGTGCTCGCCTGCTCATTGGTTAAGGGATTGAGGTTGTTTAGATAAGGTGGTCGTGGGCCATATTGAGTACCTACCGAATGGCCCGTACGGTGGGTCGAGTGCGTGTTGTGTGGGGACCATGTACGTGGATCTTTGTTATTCCTTAGTGGTAGATATGCAGTGTGTGATATATGTTGTGTGATTATATGCATGTGTTCCCTTGCTGAGTATGAAGTACTCACCCCCTTGCCTTTCAGGTGGCTCGATGGATGCGGGATCCAGCGGGTCCCAAGACCAGGCTTAGGCGATGATGCTTTCGGATTGCTTAATTGCTTTCCTTTTATTAATTAGAAAGAACCTTGTGTTTATTTTGGATATTGTTTATCGTTGTGGATGACTGTACTAGCCACCTATTGCACTGTTGTGTTAACTGAACTTATGGCATCTCTTTTCTATTATGGTTATTGATGTTTAGTCAAAAAAAAAATATATGTCGGTAGTTTGGAATGTGTGATATCTCGGTTTAGTATCGGTAGTAACACGCCCGTTTCGGGATGGGGTGTTACATGTCAGCAACATGTATCTTATGCATGAATGCAAGAACATCATCATAGAGTGAATGTCTCCGTACACGAGTGCTCAACTATATTACCAACCAATTGGTCCCTCTGACCTGTCAGCAACATGTATCTTATGCATGAATGCAAGAACATCATCATAGAGTGAATGTCTCCGTACACGAGTACTCAACTATATTACCAGCCAATTGGTCCCTCTGACCAGTCTGGGTATCGCCTTCATAACTCACATGGCCCTCCAACAACTCCAGTCTCCAAACCAATCCAACCGGGAGACCATACCATATACAACTGCCTCAACCGCCGGAATGCAACTAGGAAACCCGCAACCCCTATGGGGGTCTCAACCTCTAGAGCATAACGGGGAAGCCAATCTCACAGGGAAGGCACCTCAACCGCTGGAACGCAACGGGGAAACCCGCATCTCCTATGGGAGTCTCGACCGCAGAGCGTAATGGGGAAGTCCTCCCAACAATCAAACTTATCACATAATCATAAATATATATACACATGAACAATCCCTCCAATGCATACACACGATGTTATGATCATATACAACAGTTTAATCTTATGACAAGTCACAATTCCCCATACTCATGATCACATTCAAGTTACATGTAAACATACCACATGTGATCATTAAATCTCATGAATTCATTCATGTGAAATAGTTAAACACACCACGTGTTGTCACTCAATTTCAAGCATCATTTCAATATTTGTTCGTTCGATCAGAAATATTATTATTATTTTATTTTATTTTCTGCATAAAGTTGACCTGAGTGCACTCGAATGGATCCCTTGCCACAGATTCATCCAATGGTTCCTTTACTGAGTGGCCCAATAACGAAGGGCCCCATTCAAGTCACTCAAAGTCCAAGGTCAAAGTTTAAGAGATGCAAATGTATGCTAAAGCAGTGATAAGTCCCCTCACATGTGTGTGTCTTTATAATCCAATGCGAGAAAACGAGTCCGGGGGTTGAGGGGGCTCAGTCTGTTGAAACGAGAACACAAGGATAAGTAACCAGGCAAAACGGGTCAAACTAAGTCTGGACTACAAACGGGCCCGAAAGCGAGTCAGGTCCAAACCGGACTGAAATGGGCCCGAAACTGAAAACTGGGTCCAAACTTGGGTCGAGCTCGAAACTGAGCCCAAAACTGGAGACTGCGTTTGAAATTGGGTCAGGCCCGAAACTGGGCCGAAACAGGTCGAGCCTGAAAACGGGTCGGGCTGAAGGTGGGCCGGGCCGAACTGGCTGAATTGGGTATGGGCCTAGCTGGGCCGGACTAGATTTGGCAAACTGGGCCAGATCCACGAGTCGGGCTGGGCCTGGGCTGCCAAGCCCAAAACCGAACCCACATGAGTTAACTCAGTGACTCGACTGGGTTGGCTCGGGACTCATTAAGAAACCAGGAAAAAGATTGAAATGAGAGGAAAAAGAAGGAAAAGAAGGGAAGAAGGAAAATAGGGGAAAATGAGAGAAAGGAAGGAGAAGAAGGGGAGGGAAGAGATTACCAGGTTCGGCCGAAAGGAGGGGCAGCGAATCCGAACTCCGACGGCGGTAGAAAGGATAGGATTCGACAGTGAAGCCGCCCGAACGAGATGGGAGCAGGAGGAGGAGAGAAGAGCATCGGTAGAAATGGGAGAGGGGAGTGGCCGAGAGAAGGAGAGAGGGAGAGAGAGCGGCTGCGGCGGCGGCAGCTTGAGGGAGGGGAAAGAGAGAACTTAGGGTTAGGGTTAGGAAGAGAGGAGAGGAGAGAGGGGAAAAGGAAGAGAGAAATGGGAGAGAGAGAGAAGCAGTAGCAGCTGCGGCGACACTGTAGCATAGCTACAGTGCTGCCGAAAAGAAGGTTATAAAGGGGTAGGTTTAGGGTTTTGGAAAAACTTTTTTTTTCTATTTAAAAAATATTTAAGAGCCCACAAACTCTTGAATTATTTTATAATTTTTTTTTCTATTGAAACCATTTAGCTCAAGCTGTAATATTATATAAAAAATATTATTAGTAATTATTTCATTCTCATTCATTTACTATTTTATTTTAAACTTTTAAGAAAAATCTCGAATTGCTTGAAAATAGAGTTTCAAAACTCACACTATTTTAAAAGAAAATGATTTCAAAACCCGAGAAAATCAAATGTCGAACATCGAGAGAGAAAAACGTGTGATTTTTCAAGCATTTTTCATGTTAGATTATACAATAATTCAAAATTACTGAAATGTCCTTCTAGTTTTCGAACTCGAAACCAAGCAAACTGGGGCCCACCATGGAGCCCACACCCTCCTCACTATTACCACAGTCCCGAAACAACTCAGAGATCTAAAAATCTCAAAAAAAAAAAATCGAACAAACTCGAAACGGGTCATTACACACAACACTTTGGGCAGAAGACTTCCAGAAACATTTAACATGTTCATAAATCAGGGAAGGAAGACAATTTTTTCTCCCCATAGCCACAGCATATAAGATATTGATCATGTAGTCACACAGATTGGACTTGTTCATCAGACGTGGATACACATTGAAAGTAAAGATCAGATGTAGGATCTTGTGCTTGGAAAGGAGAGAGGATGAGTGAATGTGGAGTTTTCCTTCTCTATCTAAACCACCACCACAGAGTTTGCTTATGATTTTTTGAGTCTTCTGGGGCGACCTCATGTCGGCCTGCAGATATGTCCCCACCTTTAAATAAAGGAATGTTCATGAGCTGAGTAACCAGCTCAGGTGTCATAGTAAATTTTTCTCGATTGGAGAATTTTACAATGAAGGAATGAGAGGGACCATCGAGGGATTTATGGATTGAAGAATACATGCCCTTGACCATAGAGGAGTAGGCATTGCCGCCCCAAGTTAAAATATTTTCCTAGCCAACCTTCTGAAGTATTTTGAAGGTATGGTATTTTTCAAGGTCTGGAAGATAACATGTACGCTTGACATTAAAATTTTTGAAGGAGTGTTCAGTCACGCCCCGACCCGAAGGGTGGGCCCGGAACGCGACTGATTTTTTTTTAAAGATAAACTAACTCAAGCATTCTAACTGGGTCGGATCAACAATTGGGCCCAAAGGTCACACATGATCCCAACATGTGGACTCTAACATATACCATAAGTCTACCCAACAAATAGACATAGAAAATACAAACACAGAACAAGATCACATAATCCAACCATTGAATTATCATTACAAAATCACATCAGAGTAACTATAGAAACGTAGTAGTCCTAGTACATCACATTAACACATACTAAGTAACACACTCGGTACTTTACAAAGAAAATGGTTCCAAGAACCCAAAAAACACAAATACAAAGGTATTCCCCTCAGTGGAAATCCTAAAGCAACGCCGCAGCTTATCCGCTCTAAGCTTCAAACAGAGGGTTCTCCTCCTCGGATTTATCTCCTGAAAGGTGAGTGGGGTGAGTTAACTAGCCCAGTGAAGGAAATATAACAGTGCAGTTTTAAAGTAAACAACAGGTTAATATATAATCAACAGTTACAATATAATTTCTCATGCTTGATAATAAAATTCACAATATCAAGTAAAGTCTCATCATTTCCATTTTCTCATCATCTTTCCATTGCTATTGTTATCCAACGTAACCTCTAGACACCATATTGACAACAATAGTATTAAGTCCCGACACGGTCAAAATACACCCTTGCAAGTATATATCCGGCTCTACCATAGCCGGTATGACACCCTCAGGTCAGCAACTGACGCTCACAGTCCACCCATGATCCAGTAGACGTAAACATCTCCCATATGGCCGATATTGATTCAATAGTCAAGTATACGTGGAAGCAGTATTTCACATTTCGTTTGATCATAGTATTTACCAGCATCATAAGCACTCTTACCATAGTGCGTCAAGTCTAGGCACATGAGTGGGTTCATCAAATCTGAAACCACTCATTGCTCAATATCCATATCAAATAAACCTGTTTACATCAAGCTGCAAAGTTAAGTTCCCTCACCGTGACTGTGTGGTTTCGCGGTCTCTGTTCAAACAAGCAAACAAGTGCACAATCAATATACACAGCATCCATATATAATATGTATACATACAAGCAGTATTTCAAAATCATACTGGTTTTCCCAAAAAATCCAAAGTATATGGAATTGAGTCTCCTACTCGATTTCTATCATTTTTAAGTTATAATCATCCATAAGATAATAATATAATAAAAAGGGTGCTCAGTCCAAAACTCATATTGTCTTCTGGGCATTGACCAGATTGACTTATTGAATTAGGTCTAGATCCTCGGGTCACTTCTCGGTTATCTTCTGGATAGGACCAAATCTGACATTTTGAGTTAGGCCTCAAGGTCACTCAGTGCCCGACAAATATAGCGTCGGTCTGAAAGTGAGATCACTTAGTGCCCGACCAATAGGGTCGGCCTGAAAGTGAATACAATAGTATTTACACTATAGTAATAAGAGAAGAAGGTTACTACATTTTTAATCAACAAAGGGGTACTAACATCACATCACATCACATGCATCCAAAACAAGAACATTTTAATCTTCAAAAACTAGGTTCCTCGGAACATGCCTCGGAACTAGGTACGGTGGCTTCGGATCATCCGAACCACACCTAAACTAATCACTGACCTCGGAACATGGGTCTGACTTCGGATCGTCCGAAGATCGGGTCTCAGACCTTTCGAAGTCCTTCCAAATCGGAAAAACAGAGAAAATTGGTCTCTGTGGGTCTGTACACTTCGGAACATCCGAAGTGGGGCTCGGAACGTCCAAGTGGGGTTCGGTCCTTCCAAACTCTGCTCGGGTTATCTGAGTGGGTCAAACCAGTCTCGGGCGTTTCTGGGCTTTGGGTGAAGCTCGGAACTTCCGAGGGATACTGCTCGAACCGTCCGAAAGTCTGACCCTCGGACCGTCCGAAGACCGACTCTCGGATCGTCCGAGAGTCGCCTTCCTCTCACTAAAAATCATTGATTTAAACAAAAATCATAATTTAACACTATTTACTCAATTAAACAAATGTTAAATAAATCAATTTAGAGACCTCATTTTAGGGTGTCAAAGAATAACTAGACCATTCTTAAAATGGTCTAACACAAAATACTAGTTTTGGATTTTATCTCATTTCCAAAATCATTTAAAATAATTAATACTCCCTTTCGGGGTTTTGACGGGCGGATTTAAATACCATTTTCTGAAGATAAAAATTAATTTAAAATCAAAAATATAAATCCTTTATTAAGGAGAATATTATCACCAATAATATTCACATAACAGCATAATTTATAAAATAATCACAATAAGCGGTAAATTACCAAAATGCCCCTCCAGCTGGGCGAGCTGGATCACTGAGCTCACGAGCTCGGATTGGGCCACATCTGGGGTTTCCTCGAAGCCCTAACCGTAATCTTCAAGATTAACGGGTCAAACAAGGTTATTAAGCTAAAACACGCCTAATCTGGGGCAGGGTATTACATGTTCCTTCGGAACAGACCGAAACAACCGAGCACGGGGAGGATTAGAAGGGGGTGAGGAGGCATCAGACCCTTCAAGATGGATCTTAGACGAGTGAGATCGTCTGGATGAGCTGGGAGAGGGTCGAGAAGAGGGTGAAGGAGCAGGGACAGGGGTTTCCTGAGGAACAGCCTCTGGTTCTTTATCGGAAGAGGAGACTGTTACAGAAACAGAGGGAAGAACCCTATCAGGGTTTTTATACGCCCGGACTTTCTTTTGTCTAGGCAGTGGAGGACTAGACCGAGTTGGGGTTGACGATGAGGCATCGTTACTCCTCAAGGATCTATGGATATGGTAGTTATTGACAACTGCAGATTTCCTAGGCATCTTCACAGATAAACTCGAAACAAGAATAGACGAAATAGGGCAAAATCAGAGAAGCAAGAGTACCTGAAACCAGAAAATCGAAAGATCAAGACTCCAAAATAAAAGACGATGATCGGAAGTAAAAGCCCCAAAAATCCCCTTTCCTGTCGCACGGTGCCGACTGTGGAAACCCTAGCACTAACGGATATCCCAAAAATTACTTGAGTGAAGTTTAAAAATAGAAGACCACAAAGGAGCGCAATGGCAAGGGCTCGAGTGAAATCACGAGGCCTTGCTGACGGTGATGTTAAGCCAAACCGAAATATGATAAATCGAAAACAAGGAGTTGAGCTCAATAGCGAGGGCTCGAGGGATGGGACGAGGGCTCACTAACGATGGTTGTGAAAGTGAAGTACAGAGCCGAGAACAAAGAACTAAACTCCCCCTTTTCTTTTCCTTTTTTTTTTAAATTTTTTAAATTTTTTATTTTGAAATATTATCTCCATTGACAGATCAAGGTATCAGAAATATTTAGGATACAGTACACACCCTAATTGATTTTCTCAGAGCAAGAAAACGAACTGAGTGAAGTGGTTTTGTTATCATATCAGCCAATTGATTATCAGTGGAAATATATTCGAACTCGATGGTTTTCTCTTCAACTAACTCTCGAATGAAATGATGTCTAATGTCTATATATTTGGTTCGAGAATGCTGGACAGGGTTCTTAAAAATATTTATGGCACTTGTATTATCACAGTGAAGAGTCATTGTTCCTCCTATCATGCCATAATCGAAGAGCATTTGTCTCATCCAGACAAGTTGAGTGCAGCAACTTGCTGCGGTTATGTATTCATCCTCTGCAGTCGAAAGGGATACTGAAGATTGTTTTCGACTATGCCAAGCAATCAGACAGTTTCCAATGTAAAAACAACCCCCACTTGTAGATTTTCTATCGTCCAAGTTTCCCGCCCAGTCCGCATCGGTGTATCCCGCAATATGAAACGATGTATCAAATGGGTACCAAATTCCATATAGACATATTCCCGATACATACTTTATGATACATTTTACTACTTTTAAGTGTGATTCTTTAGGATTTGCTTGGAACTGTGCACATGCACCTACACTAACAGAAATATCGGGTCCACTCGCAGTCAAATATAGGAGACTACCTATCATGCTCATGTACATGCTAGGATCAACATCTTTTCCACTTTCAACTTTTGATAGTTTAACAGTAGTACTCATGGGAGTGTTTGAGTGCTTACTGCCTTCAAGTCCAAACCTTTTAACAAGATCTTTAGCATACTTGGATTGTTAAATAAGGAACCCATCATTACGTTGTTTTATTTGTAAACCAAGGAAAAAGTTTAGCTCTCCAACCATGCTCATTTCAAACTCAGATTTCATAAGATTGGAGAAACTAATAGCAGCTTGTTCATCAGTGGATCCAAACACAATATCATCCACATATATTTGAGCTATTAGTATAGCTTCATTGGATTTTCTAACAAACAGAGTTTTGTCAACACTTCCCCTTTGAAAATCATTATCTAATAAAAACTGTGTAAGCCTTTCATACCATGTCCGAGGACCTTGTTTAAGGCCATATATAATGCCTTCTTTAATTTGTAGACATGATTAGAGTGTTTTGGATCCATAAATCCTTTAGGCTGCTTTACATAGACTTCTTCATTTAATAAGCCATTCAAAAATGCACTCTTGACATCCATTTGAAAAAGTTTAAATTTCAAGAAACATGCAATGTACAATAAAATACGTATAAACTCAAGACGTGCTACAGGCGCAAAAGTCTCATTAAAATCTATTCCCTCAATTTGTGTTTACCCTTTAGCAACAAGACGGGCCTTATTACGAACTATTATCCCATTTTCATCCATTTTATTTTTGTAGATCCATTTGGTACCTATTACATTTGTATTTTTTGGTCTTGGTACCAAATCCCATACGTCATTTCTTGTAAACTGAATCAGCTCTTCTTGCATAGTATTTACCCAATCTTCATCTAACAATGCTTCATCAATATTCTTGGGTTCTAATTGTGAGGTGAAGCAAAAACAGCTAGATATGTTTTCTAGTTGCTTCCTAGCTTTTACTCCTGTCATGGGATCCCCAATGATGTTCGAGATAGGATGTTTTTTATTTGGTTTAAGTTCAATGGATGTCGAAGACGACGAAGGGAGATTGTCAATTTGATTTGAAGATTGATTTGCCTCATCTATGGGTTCATGTACATCCGAAGATTGGTCATCAATGGCCACATTAATGGATTCCATTATGGCACCGGTTCTAAGATTTTTAACTCTATGGGCTCGGCTAGTGTTAGATTATCCTAGAAAAATTCCTTCATCACTTTTCGCATCGATTTTTTTAAACTTTCACGATATCTAAGAATATGGCATTTACTACCGAAAACCTTGAGATACTTACAATTTGGTTTCCTACCGGTCCACAATTCAAATGTTGTTTTATCTAGGCCATCTCTTAAATAAACTCTATTTATGATATAACAAGCGGCATTTACAGCCTCAGCCCATAAATTTTTCGGTAATTTCTTACAGTCAAGCATGACTGTGGCCATATCTTGGAGAACCTTATTTTTCCTTTCTACCACCCTATTTTGTTGGGGTGTCTTAGGAGCTGAGAACTCATGATGTATATCATATTTTTCACAATATTTTTAGAAATGATGATTTTCAAATTCACCCCCATGATCACTTCTAATTCTATTTATGGGTGTTTATTTTTCAATCACGATGCATTTTGCAATAATTTTAAATTCATGATAAGCATCGAATTTTTCTCTAAGATAACCTACCTATGTGTATCTAGTGTAGTCATCAACAATAACCATGAAATATATCTTTCCTCCTACACTCATATTCTGGGTTGGTCTAACGAAATCCAAATGTAGAAGCTCAAGAGGTCTAGTGGTAGTCACAACATTAACTTTCTTATGGGCTGCTCTCACTTGTTTACCCTTTTGACACTCACCACAAAATGTTTGAGCTGATCTACTTATCTTGGGCAGTCCTTTAATGTGTTCACTCAATTTTGATAAATCTTTGAAATTTACATGTCCTTGTCTTTTGTGCCATAACTCAGCTTCATTAAGTTTAGACAAGTTACAATTATTTTTGTTAGGAGTTGGACAGTTTTCAAGAGCATAACACTGATCAGAAGTTTTCAACCCTTTAAGGACAGCTTCACCTTCATTGTTATATATTTGACAGTCATTCTTACGAAAGGTAACATAATGGTCTTTCTCACAACACATCATCTAAGGTAAAATAATCATTTAATTCTAAGGTCCATTTCCCTACAATTTGAGCCAGATTTCCATCCCCAAAAGTAACCAAACCTCCATTGAAATCTACAAGGTTGGATATATATGTTTTATCACCAGTCATGTGCCTTGAACAACCACTAACAAGATACCATTTTGACTGGTTTTCAACCTTTAATGCCATATATACAATTAGGCTTTTGTACTTGGGGACCCATTTCAATGTGGTTGTGTTTTTTAAATTTTTAGTGACTGATTCTCGAAGGTTATATCCGAATTTTCTGCTCATTTTTTCATTTAATGTTTTGTTCAATTTTTGAGCCAAATTTATACGATAATACTATTCTCTTTTTTCTTTTTCATAAATTTGCACTTCAAATTTTTTCTTATTTGCTTGTTCCCATAAGTTTATTTGTCTAAGTTTGCATTCAAATATGAAGTGTCCCTTTTTAGCACAGTAAAAATAAGTGATATTTGACGGTCTAGAAGATTGACCTTTAACAAATATAGTTTTGTTCACTGTTTTTACATTATCTTGGTTGTATCCAAGACCAGTCTTGTTGTCCCCATGGTTTTTACCCAATTTTAGTAATCTTTCTAATTTATATTGTCCTTGGGTAAACTTATTTTCAAAGTTGAGTTTATGATTATTAAAACTATTTATTTTAGAATGAGCATTGATAATTTCTTCTGATAAGATACTTCTAATATCTTCCAATTTTTTAATATCATCCTCATATTTTCTCAACTTATCTTGTAACTCATTTTAAACTTGTTTTAATTTATCATTTTCTTCATTTGTAGTTTTTAGAGTTCTTACAAGATTTTCATTTATTCCTTTTTCTTCTTCTAACTAGCTAATTAAATTTGCATTTTCAGATTTTCTTTTACTTAATTTCTTAGCTAGTTTTTTACTTTCCAGAAAAAGGGAGTCATAGGCCTCTTGAAGATCATCATCTTATCATTTTCCGACTCACTTTCTGAGACACTTCCAACAGTTGCTATAGAGGCTATGAACGCTTTTAGATTTTCAGATTTATCTTGAGTGGATTCATCAGAATCACTTTCCGATTCAGATGTATTTTCATAAGTTCCTGTCAAGGTTTTCTTATTTATTTTTGAGGGACATTCAACAGCAAAGTGTCCTTGACCTCTACAATTATAACATTTTTGTTCTTTGTCTTTGTCTCTTCCTTTTTCTTTTAATGTATTAAACCTGTTTGTGTCTTTTATTGTATTGAATCTGTTGGTATTTTTATCCCTTGGTTCACTTCTTTTAAAGTTTTTAAACTTATTCCTTTTATTCAAGTTTCTTAAAAAAAAATTAGCTAACAGGGCAACATTATCTTCACTGTCAGATTCAGATTTTTCTTCTTTAAGTTTCTCAATGTTTGATGATGATTTTAAGGCAACAGACTTCTTTTTAGGTATTTCACCTTCAAAATGAAGTTCATAGGTTTGAAGGGATCCTACTAGGTCATCAATTTTCATGAATGAAACATCTCTATACTCTTCAATAGCTGCTACCTTAGGTTTAAATCTCTTGGGCAGATTTCTAAGTACCTTGGTACAAACTTTAGATTCAGGAATTATTTTTCCTAAGGCCCACATAGAATTTACTATATCACTTAACTTAGAGTAAAATTTCATAAACATCTCACTTTCATTCATTCGTATGTTATCAAATTTAGATTGGAGAATTTGGAGTTTAGACCTCTTAACAACAAAAGTACCCTCATGTGTTCTTTCTAAGATGTCCTAAGCATCTTTAGCTATTAAACGAGTCATTATACGTTTAAACTCATCAGATGAGATAGCACAATTAATGGCGTTTAACACCTTTCCATTTGCTATATATAACGTTTTCTCCATGTCTGTCCAAGTGAAATAGTCTTTAAGTCTGGAACCAATAACTTGTTGTACAGATTTTTCAGTTTCATCTCTAGTAGGTTTTTCTGTGATTTTCTCAATCGGTGGTTCCCAACCTCTTACTATGGATTCCCAAACAGCTCCATCTAGTGATATAAAAAAACATTTCATTTTAGCCTTCCAAGAGGCATAGTTGGAGCCATCAAAATAGGGAGGCTTAGAAACAGGGTAACTATCACCCTTGTGCATGATTCTAGTACAAGATCAACTCGGACGATTAAGTCCAACTCAGAGTAACCGAGTTCTGATACCAATTGAAATTCCGTTACTAGAGTAATGCATGACCTAGAGGGGGGGGGGTGTATAGGTCAGTTTTCAATTTTAATTCCCTTTTAAAATTTTCTCAACCGATTTATACTTTAAGTAAATAAAATATTCAATGAGTTATATTCACCTTATAAATAGACGGCTGTTCATAAAACTGACGATCAATCTAAGTGTGTGATATGTGAACAAGTATTCAATCCATGCATTCAATCACATATAAACACAGATATTTTATAGTGGTTTGGTTTCAACAAACCTACATCCACTGTCAGACTTCCCAACTCTAGGGTCGTCCCAAATATACTATGTAAGGGTCTCACACCCAAATAGTACAGCCTAGTTTTTTATAGAGGTTCAACCCAATTAGTCTAATTCTCTACTCCTATTTTTTAGAATGGTTCGAATACACTGGTCTAATCCACTTTACAATATTTAAAATAAAACGAAGAAAAAAACTTGGCTTGGGGCTTAACCGTTTTCCTTTAAGTTCTTTTTTCTTTACTGAATCTGTGTGTTCCTTTCCATCCAATCAACATCATCAACGTATTTATCGGCACAGCAGTAGGACTTAGGTATGACTAGTTTTAGTCCTATATAAACACCTTACTCTTCATTAGGATTGGGGTATTGATTACCCAAACATTCACTAATGAAGATGATGAAGAAAGGTGTCAAGAGGGAAGGCCAAATGATCAGACACACTGTAATCTTGTTCCTTGTCTTATCTGTGTATTCGGTTCCTCTAACAAAAGGCTTACTGTTATTTTATAAGACAGATTGTAGTTCTGTAGTAAGTCACGCCCGCGAGGCCTCGAGGTTTTCAATGAGACCTTGCCAGCAGTAAGTCTGTAAGGACAGCACATAATCTGTCCAATCAGAATCCAGCCAGAAATCAGCCACCTCATATCCACCGTGCATGATTTGCAGTAGATTTCTCTCAGCCATCAATCAAGGATTAGATGGAAAGATTTCAAAATGGTTTACAACTCATGGAGGAGCCTTTCCATACTTGTCATGGACAGCTCCCCAACGTTATTCAAATTCAAGCTTAAATGGGGTGGCAACATTTCACCATGTGGATAAATATTTTACCATAATTCACTTCAAATCAATTTACCATAATTAACTCTCAATTAAAAGGTTACAGATTTTAACTTCCCAAATCTGTAGGAGACTGAGTCAGCAAGACACAGGGTCAGCTGGACTCAGCTCAGCTCAACACAACTGGCTACGAGGCCTCGGCAGATTGCATGAGGTCTCGAGGCTGAAAGTCACTTATTATCTTTATTTTCCAATTGACTTCTAAAGTATTCGACTTAGCCTAAGGTCTCCTACGACTCACTTACCTGTATGCCAATACCGTATTTGGTGTAGACGCTTCAACTTCATAATAGATCTTCTTATACTTCTAAGGCAAGTTCAACTGAGTCACGTAATTGACAATAAGGGTGACTCAGACGAACCGGGGCACTTATAGGAGCCATACAAACACCTGGTTTTTTTTTCCCTACACACCTTTTCTCAAAATTTTGGATGAAATTTTCTTCTCGGTCTTAGATCAAGGGATGGAGAAAGTTTCTGTCGGTGGGACCCACCATACCCATTCCGTTTTTTGGTGGTCTATCCATCTGTACCATCAAATCTCTGATCAGTTCCGTGGGACCCTCCTCCAGCCAATTTTTTCTACTGCTGCTTTGGATGACCAAAACCCAAAATTATGGGTTTTTTTCTTAGATCCAAGTGAATCCTAGGAATTGCTGACTGGTACTTGGTATCTCCAGAATTAGCTCTCCATTGTGTGTCTTGTGCACTATATTTATTCCAGCATTATTTGACATTGGCTGATACTGGCATCTCCAGAACTAACTCTCTATTGTGTGTCTTGTGCACCACATTTACTCCAATATTCTTTGACATTGACATGTCACATTGTTTACTCATCAAAGGAATATACTATTTTTAGGGTATATCTAAATTGATAATTCGAACAAATGAACTGAAATTGCGCCGTTCTGTTCGTTCGAATGAGTATATTCGTCCGAACGAACAGAAATTACACTGATTTGTTTGTTCAGATGAGTGTATTCATCCGAACGAACTGAAAATGAACTGATAGTTCATTCGGATGATTAAACATGGAAGGGTAGAATGATAATTTCACTCGTTTTTTGAAATCGAATGTATAGAGGCAGAAAAATCGAGTGTCTATATGGAGGCGCCTATATTAAGGTTAAAGATATTTTAAATGGCTTTAGATCACCTTCCTAGATTGTTAAAGTTGTGGACATGAACCGAATAACTTTCAAATAATATCTATTAGGTGGTGAACATAGAGTAGACAAGTGTCCCAATGACAAAAAAGTGTGTGATGGGTACTCCTTTTGCTACATTTGTTTGCTTGATTATGGCATTTCGGTATAGTTTGAAGGCAATGTTCTTTTAAGTTGTTCCAATTATACCTTGTTCACTTGATTGTGGTATTCTGTCACATGCCAAAAGTTTTTTTTTTTTTTTTATATCATTCATCAGGATACAGATCTAAAAAGGTATTACTAACATTCTTTGGATTGGTTCTATTTGGACATGTTCACTTGACACTGACATAAGTGGAAAAAAGAAGATATTCTTTATATAACTTGATAGGATATAAACCTAAGAAGGTGTTACTAGTATCCTTTGGGTTATTTTTGTTGTGCTTGTTTGCTTGAGTTGAGCTGAGGATTTTATAAGTTAATCCGACTCGATTTGACCTGACATAACCCAACTCGACCCAGGTAAAATTAAGCTAAAATAAGTCAGAATTCAAGTTGATTCGAGTTAGAATTTGGGTCGGGTCGAATTATGAATTTTGAGTTGAGAATTCGGGTCAGATCGAGTCGGATTCCATATATATCAACTCTGGTTGAATTAAGTTTTATGGAACCCGATCCATCCGACTCGAGTTGCAACCCTAGTTATTTCTATTGTGCTTGTTTGCTTGAGTGTGGTACTATAGCACAAGTCAAAAATTGTTTTGTTTGTACCATTTACTAGATACAAACTTAACAAGGTGTCAATAATCCCCTTTGTATTGTCTAATGTTGTGCTTGTTCACGTAACTATGGTGGTCTAGTGCGAAGTCATAAAAGGGCTTTGTTTATGTCATTTGCTAAAATACAAACTTAAGAAGGGATCACTAATACATTATAGATTATTTATACTACATTTGTTTATCTATGTCGCACTTTAATATAAGTCAGAAAAAAAAAAAGATTTTGCTTATATCATTTAAAGGTGGCACTTTTCAAATATCGACCATTGAACGTAGAGTTTCCAACTTTACTTAGGACTTTCCTTTTGACCAAGTGTGATGATCATAGACTTTTGAATGGCATACACCAAATTAGTTCTTTTAAAGCTTCACTAGTGGATCTCGTTTTATTGAAGGTGTTGGAATATAATTAGGATTTAGAATATAGAATTATTTTGTGATTAGATATTTATATTTGAGTTTATCTCTAATAAAAGATGTATTTGATTTAGAAATATGTTAAGAGTTTCAGTTCGATTACGATAGCTCTAGAGTGGCTAGAGGTTATATAAATACATGTAATAACTTAGCTATTGAAATAATACATAATTTATTTCTTTTCTACATGGTGTAGTTTGTGTGGCTCCTCAAACCATCGATTTGTGAACCTAAAGTACTTTCGATGATTGCTTATGATAATTTTTTTTTCTTGAAATAATCTGTTTTAATATTTTGAGAATGGTTATTTTGAATGCTTTTGCCAATCAATTGGCATCGAGGTCAAATGTTGTAAATGTACAATTTGAATACAACATTTTTGACAATTGTGGCTCGTTATTATGAATAAACCAAGGTGCAAAGAAAGTCCAAAATATTGAAAATTTTGACTTCTATCAATGTGGTTACTTCAACCCATTTGGAGAAGTAAACTGTTGCAATAAAAAATTATTTGATGGGCCTTTTGCCAATGGGGGTTTAATCATGTTTAATTCAATATTTTTTATCCCCTCACATAAAATATTATTACAAAGTAATTTGAATAGTACTGTTATTGTTATAATAGATGGGAATATAATCATCAAGATCAAATAGAAACCCTTGTAATTAGTTTGGTTGGTAAGTGGAGACTAATGAAAAAATTATAGATGATTAAAATTAAATTTAAGATGAATGAAAGAGAATTAACGATATGTAATAATAAAATTTTAAGATTTTACTTACCTACAATATATATAATATATGAATATGTCCAATCTCAATTCAAATTTAATTAAGTCCTATTTTTTTACGTTAATTCAGGCTAGGGTCCAAACTGAGTAGTGCTGAATCTAATTTTTCGAGTCAGGCCGTGTCGTATCAGCACGGGTTGGACGCGACCCAAATTACACCTCTCGAGTACTACTGGATTCAAGTGGACGGTGGAGATAAAAGTGGTTCAAATGCATAAGATCCTTTCTCTTCGGCGATTCCCAAATAACTCTGGCTGCTGTTAGCCGTCGTGTCCCTGGTACGAATTCTCTTCCTTCTTCACCCTTTTTCAATTTATTTCCGTTTTTTTTTTCTTCTACTTCATCTTTCTTCTTCCTTTCTGCTATCTCCCCATTTCTCTGCAACCATGTTCCAAAAAGCTGCTCTCTCTGTGTGCGCGTCTGTATTTGTGTAAACTTTCCATCTTATTTTCTGCCCACAACCCAGAAAACAGCCACCCCCTTGTTTCTTTGCCTTGTCTCCTTTTCTTTCTTTATTTCCATTCCTGTTTTAGGATTTTACCGTGACGAACAAACAGCACCCTCTCTACTTATTTCTTTTACATTACTCTCTTTTTCTTTATTTTCCTTATTCTTCTTCTTCTTCCCTTTCCATTTCTATGTTGTTGTCTTGGAACTATTTATAGAAGCAGATGCCTAGATGATGTTATTGAACTTTTGATTGGGTGAAGTGGAAATGAGAAATCAAAAAACCATTCCCTGATAGATGGGAAAGTGGAAATTATGATTAGGGTGAAACTTGGAGTTTGATTTTGGTTCGACCAGGAAAAATAAGCGGGCTGGGTTCAGTATTTTTTATACTCGGGTTGGATGGGTTGAAGGATTACAAACCGGATTAAATTTGGATTGATCTGGTTTTGGCCTTTAAAAAATCAACCTGATCCAACCCGACCCAATTTTATACCCAGTGGCCAGTATGAATACTTTGGTTATGATTTAATCATAGTAACGCTGTTTATTGATAAAAATTATTTCTTTGTATTTT